>CM062817.1:1124960310-1127657810 GCA_031772625.1 Pinus tabuliformis
TTTGCATATGGTAGGACTTTTTCCTATCCGAAAATCAAGCTGCTCGCGGCCGTCTGATGCATCAATCTTCTCATTTTCTTTCTTCTTGCGCTTTTTCTTTGTGGCAGGCTGTATTACTGATGACGTGGAAACTTTTTGCTTCAAAGCTATCAGAAGAAGTATGTAAGATATGCGTGACATGTCTTTCTTCATCCTGCATAGCCCTGTCAAAGATGATGGACCAATCTCACAGGTGCCATGAGTTATAACTTGATCTTCAATGATAGTGGTTTAACTGTGTGAGCATCCAATCTGATTATTAACTTACCTTTTATCAGGTCACCTTCAATGGAACAAAGAACCTCATAACAAGATGGAGCTTGGCTGTACCAGTAGGAGGCTCCTGATCTATTGACGTTCCTGGTTCTTTCATCTTCCGAAGGCTGTTGAAATTTCTGAAAATGTATTTTAATGGCATCCATCTGACTAGAGTGCTCATCCTTTATAGCACTGATTTCCCTGGCATGGTCTTCCTCATGGTCAGTAACTTATTTCTAAAGACATATCTGATTAGCTTCCATATCTTTTATTACTCTAGTCCTTTTTCCTTTATGGTCATCAAGCAATGCTGCTAGAGTTTATCTCTTTATTATGATTTGCTTGCATGGTCGTCATATTTTCCTCTAAGCCTGATAACTTGCTTTGCATAAAACTAATTTCTGTGTCATGATTAGTCTTCATGGCCTCAATTTCCTTAGTATGCTGATTTTGCATGATCTCTATCTCCCTATTATGCTTTTCCAGGTGGGTGCATAAAATTCTCACATCATTGGCGTAATTAGTTTGATGATTCCATATTTTTTACCGCAGCATTAGTTCTTGTATAATTTGCTTATGATCTTCCTTTTCCTTGTCAAACACTGTTTTTACAATTTGTTCCTACTTTTCCACTATGATCTGCAATGGTACAAGTGGATGGATGTTTGATATGAAGCCTTGTCTTGAAATCTTTCATCGACAGCTGAACCTTTTATAGGATTACTTTCATTCTGTTGCACAATTTTAGGGGCACAAGGCGAGCTATCTGGATCACCATATCTATCTTTAAAAGCATCGACAATGTCTTGCAAAAGAGTGAAGGAATCTTTATGACAACTATTAAACCAATTCAAAGCATCATCTTCTAAAGAAAGGACAAATAGACGCATTTTGACATCTTCATGATTATACTGAGGAGATCTACAATACATGATCATTATATGAGTAAACCAGCCTAGATGCTTTTTAACAGCGACTGAATCACCACCCGAGAACACAGGTAATTTAGAAATGGCCACCTCCGGAATATCATGGCGAACATCAGTGAACTGACATGGTTTAAACGAATAATCCATGATGAATAATAAGAGATCAAATGGATGATGGAAATAGATCTTTGCTCAAGAAAATCAATAGATGAAAGAAGTGGAGTCGCCACTTGAACAATGAATCTATTCTAGGATCCAAAAAGCAACCAATAAGCAAATATGAAGGAGGCTTCTTGTCTGGGGAAAAATAAGAAAATGGAGTCGCCACCCAAACATGAAACGATTTGAAGAGAAGTTGCTGATATGACGAAAGATAAGGTGATGAAAAGATCCAAATGATGCCAAAAAATGTTGGCTCTGCCAGCTCAAATGAGATATGCGAAAGATGAAAGAATGATAAATGTCGTTGAAACCCCAGGGCCAGAAAAACTCTATCCCCGGCAATGGTGCCAAAAAATGTTGTCGCACAAATTGTCACGACAACGCTCAGACCGGGGGCTGTCACCCTGATCCCCGATCTCTCCGTTTAAGCCTGTCTCCCACGGCTAAGGGGGGTAGACCCTGTAGGAAAATGGATGACCAACCGTGAACCAGATGGGTTGGGAGACACGAAGGAAACCAACACTAAATTGATTTTATTAATTTAATGGACCAGTGCCTTATGAAATGAATGAATAAACGATTAATTGTCAGATGCTGCAGGAATATGAACTCATTAACAATCGTTTACCATTAAACAACTCAAACAAAAAATTAACTTTTTCCAAATGCGAGCTGATCGATAAAGGCTTAATGATACTCTAGCAGTTAAAATTCAGAAGATAAAGTGCTTTTAAATAACCACATAATTTTAACCAGAGATCACATTCATATGACTAATCTTTGAATGATCGTTCAAGCATATTTAACGACACGAAAACATTAATCCCACATCAAAATTTAGCCTCAGCAGAAAAGATATTGAGCCAAGACTGAAAATGACAAATTTTTTTTCCAAATATATATATATATATATATATGTTTTTTTTTTTAATATATTTTTCAAATGAAAATGAAACTTTAAGTCCAAAAATTGAACTAAACAAAAAAATGAAATATATATATATTATATATAACTCAAAACCTAAACTATAAGAAAAGAAAATTTTTATGTCTTTTATAATTTTATAATTTTTATGATTTTTAATTTTTATATTTTTTTATGATTTTTTAAAACTTTAACTTTAAAATAAAACTGTAAAATAAAATTTAATATAATCTAATCTAAAACATAAAGTAAAAATCTAAAACTTAAACTTTTTATGTGAAACAAAAATTATAAAATTTTAATTTTTGAAACATAACTAAAAGGCAATAACAGTCTAAAGAAAAAAAAATCTAAAACTAAAATCTAAAGCTAATACCTAATAGTAAAAATGAAAATCGAAATCTTCTTACGGCCCCTTTTTTTATTTTATATATATTAAAACACATTTAAAAACAAAAAAAAAAAACCTAACTTAATGCACATATTTACAAAATAAACATAAAATTAAAAGCTTACCTCAAAACCTACGTACGCATACACAAAAAAAAAGAACTCTATTCGTTTCGCTGTGTATTCATTTGTTGTGTGCAGGTAAACGCAGTGAGGAACCACATGAGGGCAGACGTGGGCAGAGAAAACTGCGAGGATTTGTTTTGCAGGTGAATTCTTAAGCAACGGATGGATAACAAAACTGGAGTAGCGTGAGTGAGAGTGTAGGAATGAAGCACATGTGGCTGGGCAACGGAAGACCACGGGAGGCGTTGTGTTGAGAAGGGAGAGAGAAACGACTGCAGCTGAAACAGCGTGGGGACGTGCAAGCAGTGAGCAGAAAACTGCGTTTTGAGACGCTGAGAATGTGCGTGGCACAAGGAGGACGCAGTTGCAGTGTGAAGGAATCAATGGTTGAAGGTTTGGAGTTGGAGGCAACAACGTACAGGTGATGAGGACGCACAATGGAGAGGGTTCAACGCAGGTGTGACGACGGAGTTTGCAATGAGACGATGCGCAGATTGAAGCCGACGAGCAGTTACAGGTGCGGATTGAATGCCTGGTCTGCGCTGAGGGAAACGTTTTGAAAGAAGATTACATTGATGGGAGCCAAACGCAGCTTTGAAGGGTCGAATGGCAGCAAAAAGAAAGCAGATGGAGCAGTGACGCGAGGAGGGTTCAGCAAAAACGCGGGCCTGGATGCTATGATTCCGGATTTGAAAGTAAAAATGTGATTTTAGACTGCGTAGGAGAAAGATGGCAGCATGCTGGTTATGCTGAGAGCTGAATGCTGCCCAACAGAAAAATGAAATGTGCGTTTGTGGGTTGCTGAAATGGAACGGAGGATTGAAAAGCAGCGTAAAGAAAATGGTGACTGTAGTTTGCAGGGAGAATAGTATATGAATAACACAGGGGTGCAGGTTTGACAGTGGTGAATGGAGAAGTGCAGATCCAAAAAAAATTTCTAATTTTTTTCCAAAAAATCTGAAGACTCCAGGCAACAGTAAACAGATTGCCCAGAAAAACCACTGAATCTCTCCACAAAATCAATATTTGAAATTCCCTGCTCCAAATTTGCCTGATAAAACCCTGCAAATTTCTCAAAGCGTATACCTGCAAATTGCAATGACAAAGAACCGAAAACCCAAAAATGATATGTGCATAAAACAAAATTAGAACCCTAGATCAGCTAAATACCATTTACAACTTTTGACTCTTAAACAGCCAGATTTATCAATAGTCAGCAGTAATATTATCAAAATTTCAGATTTACTATGAAAAACTTCAGAAACCTCTCATGCAATTCAAAAAAACAAACTTAAATGATAAACCTAGGATCAAAACTAGCTGGGCTCTGCAAGAGAATGCTTGTGGGAGTTGGCTGGTTCAGCTGAGAACTTCTCGAAACGCCCACTGATCTTCTTCAATAAGGGTTTCCTGCACAGCTCACTTCAACCATCAATAAAGAGAGAAAAATAGTACTAGATCTCAGAAGCAATGGAGATACCTGCCATTACTTCAGAAATTTTAATACCATTTAAACCCTAGCAAGTGAACAAGATACTTGTGTTCAACAATACTCTACAATACGTTGTTATTAATGGCTGAAAATTAAAATATGCAGAAAATAAAATAGCTCACAAACACTTCAATAGAGTAACACTAGCATGATTTCAACCCCAAAGTCTTTCTTATTTAGCACTAGAAAAAGTTTACAGGAGAGCTTTCTTCAGCACAAGACTCACAGATCGAATCTGGTTTCAAATGACCCCTAGCACCCTATTTAATGGAAAAATCTCCAACAGCTAGTTCGAGTGATCCATGCCAAACTAATCTCGACCGTCGATGAGGATCAAGATTTCTTTTAATCTCATCTGTCGAATTTTTAAATGCATTTTAATATATTAAAAAATTAAAATTCTGCATTTATTTACTCAAAAATTTGACTTATTATTTTTTTATTATTTTAAAATTTTTAATTTATTTTATTTTATTTTATTTATTATTATTATTTATTTTTTAATCATTTTTAAAATTTTATTATTATTTTTATCTATTTTTTAATTAATTAATTTTTTTAATTTTTTAATTTTTATTTTTGGATCCTCGAACATAGCCTTTGGAAAAATCACCTAGGACCTAGGACTTAGGACTTAAGAGGGATTAAAACATTTTCTAACCCTCAAGACACTTTACATCATGACTTTTACAATTTTACATCTCAGGGGGAAACCCCATTTGACATAGACCATCATAGACCACCCAGTTCTGCGACCAAATATAATCTAACAGATCAACACACTAGGATTCCTCTAAGATTCTGATGACAAAATTCATTCCGGCTTTGGGGTTAGGCTGAAGGAAAACTCTGCCGATCATGGATCGGTGAGACAAAAAACCTTCCGGAACGTAGATTATCACTATAAAATTAGGTCCACCTAGGCAATTTACATACATGACTCAGCTCTCCTAAGATTATTTACAATTCACACATGCAGACTGGGTTTACAACATAAATTGATCAAGTCGACGATGACTGTCCAATGGCACGGACACGTCAATCAAGCGCTATCCCTTTTGCGAAAAAAAGGGGGTGTACTGCTATGGGAAGTTGACATGTAGTGGTCAACACTATAGATAGCATTTCAGGATATATTCCAATTTTAATTTGTCCTTGAATTAAAATTGAGAATTACAATTCGAATTTAGTCTCACCAACTGTTTGAAAAATAATTTATTGATTCATCCTGAGTTAATTAGTTGGTGAAATTCAAACATGAAGTCTTTGTGAAGACATGCAATAGTTATCCCTTTGATTGAGGAAGTTATCCCTTAATTAAGGAGATAATGATGAGTTGTATTTGAGTTGTAATTAGTTAGCTCATTTAACTGAGTTAAGTCCAGTTAAATTAGTTCCAAACAGTTGGAGGAACTAATTGTGAGTTCAGTCAGTTAATGCATGCATGCATGCAACTAGTGTTCTCCAGATAACTGAATATTCTCTCATAAATAACTCATGCATGTCAGTTCAGAGAAAGACCCAGTTGAGATTAAAGGTAGGGATAGTGTACTATCAGTTGCTAGAATATTCCTATGAGAATATCTCTTGCATGCAGAAGGAATTCATTCCTTGAGGATTGCGCAGTTTCTACAGAGGTTAGAGCAGTGTGTGAGGTGAGAATCACACAGGTTACAGCTGGATCACCCAGGAGAAACAACGCAAGGAAATAGGAGGCTTGGAGGATTGAAGGAAGGCATATGTGTTATCTATTCTGTGTATGAGCAGCAGTGAGGGATTGTACTGAGAGCTAGATAGCTTGTGAGCTAAAGCTTTGTGTAATCTTGAGATATTTCCACTTGTATGATAATACAGATAGCGGGGTTTTTAGCTGAGGCTTTCCCTAGAGTACTCTTCTGTGTTTCATGTTTGATTGTTTCTTCTTCTCAATTATATGTGTTCTGTTTGAAACTTTGATCCTGCTCAAAATCGATTAAGCTTCTGCAAGTTTGATTGTAGAAGTAGATTAAGTATTTTTCTTTAGTACATTGCATAATCAGTTTAATCTACAATGAGAATTCTACACATGTTTCAACCACCACATAATCCGTACACTGTCAATGCAATTCGTACTACCAACATCAGTTGCAATTCATACCAATTTCTACATGTACGTGTTTGTATAGCGCATCTGTTGGTCACCATATCATCATGCCCCAACCGTACACCAAATTCTTACAGTTTAATCAAGTGTCCACAGTGACTATTTTTTTTTTTAATTGTGTATTACCATCCACGAATTTTGACAGCCCTGAATTCTGTCCGCCATGTCACTTCAGGTGCATACCGACTGCCATACATAACCCCCATAAAACGATGATGCAGATGCATACTGACCACCATACATAGCTGCCCTGAATTCTGTCCACCACCATTCATAGAAAGAGAGAGACATTGAGTCATGTGAGACATTAAGGAGAGAGGGGTCCGAAGTATGAAGGTAAGGTGACTTGAATTTCTTTTTGATAATAATATCATAGTATCATAAGGATAATGATAATATTGATAATTAAGTCAAAATTGAACTATTAGGATTGATTAATGATGAGTGGTTTTCCATCAACTATATTTGATTACCAATTGATACAAGGTGATTTACTATTTTTGGAAAGTCATACTTGAGATGCTAGACATGACTTTCTATTTTTAGAAAGTCACTAAAAAATTGTCAGAAATGAAATTTTATTTAAGGAAATTCATTTGTGAGCTGCCAATTTTCAACACATGACAAGGGAAAAATAGGTTACAAAAATATCTTATCAACATCCTCATCATAGAAGTAGGCACCTTAATCAATCAACGTATGAATCATATATGATAGAAACAACCAACTTATGTTCCAAAAAATATAGATGTTAGTGAAATTAATTCTTATGATAAGAATTCATCCTAGATATTAAATAACGACAAGGTTCCACAGAAGATTGATTTGGGATGGTTAGATCATTTCACAGTGTGACAATTTGTACCGCAATTAGAAGATCATATCGTCTTGTATCATCAAATATGACAGTTGCAAGAATTGGAAATGATGCAAGAGACTACGAGAGAGAAAAAGATATCAAGCCTTTCATCAAATATGCTTTGAAGACAAAACATTTCTAAAGGGAAAGCAATGTTATGAACATAAATATATCAATAAATAATAATGATAATTAAAATTTATAACAAATAATTATGAAAATACATGTCAATTAGTTGGGAGTCGGGACATGACTATTCATGTAAGGGCATCCCACTTAGTATATATACGGGGCCCTCATTGAACAATCATATTATATTTATCCTATGATGGATATTCATATATTCCAGATGTTTTAAATATGATATGATTTATCCTATGATGGATATTCATATATTCCAGATGTTTGAAATATTCTGTGTGATAATGAACTTTGTTCATATCATAGAGTATGTGGGGCTGAGAATAGTTATTGTGAATTTTAACAATACCTAACAGATCACAAATTTATTTTTCCTTTAGAATTTTGAAAACGACTTCATGGCAATATGATAAGTTGCTAAAGTAAAGTCTTCCTTGCTAGCATAGATAATTTGTTTCATACACTAAAGGTAAATTAAAAATGTATAGAAATGTGGAATGACTTAAAATATGTAATATTACCTTAATGTAATTGAAAAGGTCTCATTAATCTTAGCTGTATGATCAAACTTATTCCTCTTAGCAACGGAAAATTGACTCATTTGGTCCATAAGTTGCACCTTCAATAAAATCATTTTTGTAATTTGCCACAGTTATAATTATAAAGAATACTGATATTTAGTATTTAGTAATTTTTAGTGCTTAAGATATTTATTAATGATCAGGAGCAGTACTTTACAGTCCAACTGTCATCATTGGTAGTGGTTTACATGGAAGTATTTTATTTAATTTTGTTAATGTGGTTGCAGGTCTTCTATAACACTGCTCGCTATTATCAGGCCTACTATGGTTACAAAACAGTGAGTCCACTTTTCTTTTTAAAAGATTGTTTTATAAAGATGGAATACCATGGGGATAGAGTAAATAGTTTGGGTGGATTGTGCATATACATAGCACCTAAAATTTCATTTGCATTTATACAAGAGAGTGGATTTTAAACAAAGTGCAAACTGGCAGGACCTTCGAGCAGTTTTGGTTGGGCTTCTTCTTATTTTATCAGCATTCCAGTACTTGAATCAGTGGACCAGGCATCAACAGGTACTGAGATTTTTATTGTTGATTTTGAAGTTGATCATGAATTGAAGAATAAATCTTTTTATTCACTTGAAAAAGGGTATCATGTATTGTATATTTTATTTGAAATATACCTATATAATAAAATTGCATTGTCAAGTAAATTGTGCTATTTATGTTTATTTTCATTAGCAGCCCAGATTTATTTATACCTCAATGATTTTAATTCACAGAAAATTATTTATTACTTCAATTAAAATTCTGAATTGCTGGAAAATAAAATCACTGGTATTTAACTTCAAAAAAAATAATTTGCAGAAAAAAATAAAATTGAGAGATCAATCACATCACAACAGTAAGCATACACCCATAACAATTTTCCTTCATTAAAATTCTCCGGAAAATGTGGGCCTAGACCCATAGAGAAAATACACATAAATATGCACTATTGGACCTGTAACTCAGCCCCATTGAGAAAATCGGCCCATGGAATTCGGCCTCACTAGGAAAATCGGCCGAAGGAATTCTTCCCACTTGAAAATTGACCTTTTGAAGAGTTCGGCCTTTAAAAACTCGGCCTCCGGCACCAAAAAATCGACCCTCTCGTTTCCTCCTTGTATGAACCCTGCGCACTCAAGGAAATCAGCCCGTTGGGTAAATTGGCATCGCCACAAATCAGCCTCCTCTGCGCTTCAACTACTTGGTGTCTTGATTTCCTGAACTCAGCGTCCGGCACCAACAAATCGACCCTCTTTTTTCCTCCTTGTACGACCCTGCACACTCAAGGAAATCAGCCTATTGGATAAATCGACCTTTCCACAAATCAGCCTCCCCTGCACTTCAGTTAGTCGGCCTCTCGATTTCCTGAACTCGGCCTCCTGGAAATACTCTTGAAATTTCCTTGCACTCTTCCTCCCTTTTGTTCAGTCTAGCCGAGCCTCCCACTTTAGAGAAACTCGCTTCCTCCTTTGAGAAAATCACTCTCTCAATGTTGTGTAGCTGTGTTGTATCTTCGCCTCTCCATTAGGCTTCTTCTATAACTTCACTAAGCCAAATCCCTAACCCTAATCTCCTAAGTGATTGATGGCCGAGATTAGATCTCGCCTCACTTGAGATCAACGGTTGAGATCATATCTAAGTCACTTAAATAATTTTATTATTTATCCTTAGTACTTTGGCTTAATAGTCCAAAATAATTAATTGACTTTTATTATTGTACTTTTCCTAAGTTAGACTAAGAAATTAAGTCATAAATCACCTACTCCACCAAGCAAACACCTAAAGAGGCAATCAACCATATTCTACATCCTAGGGCACCAAGCTGATGTAGAAGACCTTCCGAAGCTACCAAGAACTTAAACAATTTATCAGTAATGAGGCAGGGTTATTAGTACAGTGAGAAGTTGCAATGTGCTCTAGTATGATGAAGGGTGAGGGCTGTAGTAGTAGAGGGAGAATGTTGCATTGTCAAATGTGGTGCTTGAATGGTTGAAACTTGATATTGTTGTGGATAGCTTGTCTAATAATACTTTGGCTATGGAAGAATGTTGCATAGACAAATATGTGTCTAGCAAAGTTGATTTTGTTATGGGAAGTTGTTAAATAATCATGCTCCTCTTCTTAGAGAATTGTACAAAGGAGGTGGGGTGGCTAGGTTTGGCCTTAAATAATGGGAAAACCAAGGTTCAGTATGTAAAATTGAACTTGAACTCCTATTGGAAGTACCATCTTGGTTAGCTAGTGTCTTGAGGTAGGCATCTTGTGTGAAAATTTCTACACTGGAACCCTATTAAATATTGATATTATTTCTCCTAATTGTCAATTAATTAACAATTTATCTGCTACGACAAATATCGAAATAAATACACTGCAACCTTCACAAATAAAATTTTGCGAAAAAATAAAACGATGGAAGCTAAGAAATGCTGGGACACACATAAAATTAACACATTTATTTTTGGACAAATGTCCTTGGAAAAACCTAATCCAGGAAAATTGGTGCAACAGTTGAGGGTTTTATTATTATGTAGCAGTGAGAAATTCTGAGTACAACTGGATGTCGAAATCTAGCAATCCTACAGAGAGAAATACTAGCAAAAAACTACTAAGGAATTTCCTCACCCCACAAGCAATCCTGACACAACTTGCCTTCAGAAACTCGACCCTCTAACCCTCTGCTTCAACCTCTGCACTGCTCTGCGCATCTTGTTTGACGTCAAGCCTCTGACTGGTCTCTGATGAAGTCCTTTTGCTCTCTGCTGGCTGGAAAGATGCCTCTCCGCCACTCCTTCCCGACCTCTGAAATTGAAGACGTCTTTCCCTCTCAACAAATTGAACTTGCCTCTAGAAGCTGCTGCACTACCCCTGCGTCAGCTTCTTTGTGGCTCTTCTGCCTCTCTGCAAATGCACTTATTGGATCTGGAATACTTCGTCTAATCTCATTGTTTCTTTTCCTCACTCACTGCTTCGATCTCTAGCTCTCTCCGACAACTGACTTCTGCTACTCTGGAAATCGATCTACCAAGAAATCAAACTGCTCAAGTGTACTCTCCATCACCACATCAACCATCTCTTATAATCCTCTGTTGGAGCACCAACGATCAAGATTAAAACATGATCGATGGTTAGGATTATCTTTGGATTGATCCATGTGAATATCTAGATGATTCTCGCCTTGACTTAATTAATACTGATTAATTAACCATATTCCCTAAGTTTAGACTTAGGAAATATTTAAAAACTGATTAATAATCTAATCAAGTAATTTCTAGGCAGAATTTCCAGAAATGATTGATCTCATGTGTTCTAGCCTCTCTACCACATTTCGTGGCTAGAATACATCCGATGCTACAAAAACTAACACTCCCTCTTAGCGAGGAATGTGCTCTAGTGTTGCACTCCCTGCTGCAACACCTTGTCTCTGCATCATCTCCTGTCATGTTGCTGATGTTTGGCAATACTGCCCACCAACCACTGCGCAACTCCGTTATACGCTGCATTTGAGCTGCTGCTGATGCTGCCATATCGCTGCCAACACTGCATCTGCACTGCAACTCCCTTCTGCTGCAACTACAAACTGCAACAGCACAGCATCCAAAATACTTAATCAACTGTGTTTAGTATGATGCATCTGTCTCTCGAGTTTCTCACTGCTACTAGCATCTGCACTGTCACTGAAGGGTTTGCGCTGCTGCTGACTTTGCACTGTGTCAACTGCACTGCTGCCAACTCTGCACTATGCTTCTCAACATCTCACTGCTACTAGTCTGCAACTGTCACCTGGTCTTTGACTGCATCAACTTCCATTGATCCATCCTGCTACTGACTACTGTGGGTCCCCGTAGCCAGGTAATGATCCATGAGGTGGACTCCTCAAGGATCCTGCCCATTTGTAGCACTTTGGGGCTACAACACCAAGTCACCCCACCTCACTTCTGGAGGTATATCGACAAACATAACGAAGTCTTCCTCCAGCCTGGAGGAAAACCTATCGATCTTTGCTGAAGCTGCCTGCTGGTCCTGCTTCTCCTCCTTGTCCTTCTTCTTGAGAGGACACTGGGTACTGTAGTGACTGAGATCACCACATTTGAAGCACTTGACCTTTGATAGGTCCTTCTTCTTCTTTCTTTGCTCCCCTGTCCTTGACTGGGACTCTTTGATGCCAAGGCCACATTGTCCTCCTCCTTCACCGTCTTCGATCCGCTGCTGCTGCCACTGATGGAGCTCTTTAAAGAGCTCGTCTCAACTCCGCCTGCTGCAAATTGGCTCACATTCTATCCGAGTCTGGTAGCCTATCTCTGCCCAATATGCTTTGGACAAAGACCTCCCACTCATCTGAGACATTATTGAGTGCTAATTGCACTAGTTCCGTGGGTTGATGCGCTGCCCCAACAACTGAAAATTGGTCTCAGACCTCCTGAATCCTGGTAAGGAAGGGGTCTATGCCTTCCTCTTTCTGCATTTAGACGAGTCTCAACTTCTCGTCTAGGTACATCTTCCGCTGCTCAGAAGTACCCTGATACAATGTGGAGAGAGCGTCCCACATATGCTTGGCTGTATCTTTGCCAGCTACATGTAAAACAACATGATCCCAGACTCCATCTAGGATCAACTGTTTCGCCCATGCCATCTCTTTCTTGTACTCGTTTTGCTGCTCTGCATCTAGAGGAACTGTCGCCAGTGCATCAATATAGGCTATCAGGCCATATTCATCTAGAAGAAAGAACATCCTTGCCTTCCAGATGACGTAGTTGGAAGCTCCATCCAACCTGTCCTGAACACGAAGCCCAACAGTGGCCATCTCAACGAACTGTTGAAGTCCTCTTTCCTTCTGCTCAACTGCTGCTTTGCTACTCACACTCCCTTTTGGAGTGAAATTATCTCCTCACAACTACTGCCGATCGGCAATGAAAATCGAACTTCTTGAGACTAGAAGTTCCATGAGGAAAATTTTCCCTCTGTGTGTGGGTCTCTTCTCTCTTCCACCCTAATGCTAGCTCCAAGGTTACCTGGGAAGTGGGAGCGAAAATAGGGAGTGGAAGCGACATTTTCAGAAGCTCCCGGTTTGGGATTCATTGCGGGAGTGTTTTTATATAAATATATATATATATTTTTATATTTTGATGCATATTTGTTAACTAAAGCATGTAGAATGATGAATTAGATATAAAAAACATAAGAAACATAGATTGAACCATATAATGACAATCATCTAGAAGTTATAATCTTCGTCAACCATGTCCACAAGTTAGTAACATAGTAACATACAACATATTGAGTCTCATGATTCATTAATCTTAAAGTTTCAAGCTTTCAAAATTCAATATATAACAATTATCATCATTGATCACCAAAGTTGTACTTGTAAGCTAAGTGTAACCATTACAACAAATAATATCTAACATGAAATGAAATGTTATAAAATGAAATGAAATGAAACAACTTTCAACTTTCACGACGCATCATATTCATAATTCATTACCAATGAGTTATAATTGCCAACTTCAAACTTCAAACTTAAATTGTCATATATTGTTTACAAAAAATATCATAATAAATATGAAAGAGTCAATAGTTATAAAAACTACTAGAAACTAGAAAAGACAAGTAAATCTATTATCTATTGCTAATGTTTGGGCCTCTTGTTGCCACGAGAAATGTTTAATTTTTTAGTCTTGTTGGAAAATCAAGATCTTTGTCATTAATATCACCCTCTAAGCATTAACATAATATAGAAAAACCATAGCATGTCAAGTCAAGATTTTGTTTGAGTGATGCATACATTTTTAGGAGGGTCATGATAGAGGAGTTTGACAACCAATGTCACTAACATCAAGGTACATAGAGGGATGGGTTCTCTTGATTAAATATGAGTTCCATACCCTAATACTTGACAAAATCAAATGGAAACATTGCAATCCCCCCAATCCTAAAATCCTGAAAAACTAATAAGTCTGCTGGATTTTGAATGAAATATAAAATTCTACTTTCTCCATATGAAATCCAATGAGGTTGGAACCACTCTCAAACATCCTTAGTCATTTCATGGTAATGTTAAAAATTTAAGTAAAAGGTTGAAAATGAAGATTAAGGAGAATGCCACTTACTATGAATTGCATATCAATACTAGAGCCATGGGCTTGATCGTTAGGCTGCCCCACTCAAAACTTATTTGTTTCTTTGAAAAAAATTGCATTTGGAATATTACTGCATTTTTTTTTTGCAAAAAAGACTAAATGCTCCCGAAAAACGCTATCGAAAAACCATGGAGCATTTTTTTTGCCGGGAGTGCGCCCCCGACTAGCTCCGAGTCGCTCTCGCCCGGAGTGCGAATTGGGAGTGGGGGTGTGGGGGGGGAGCTCCCACACAACCTTGGCTGGCTCTGCTCTAGTGCACTGCTGCAAAAACCTCTGCGTTTAGCTAGAGATCTGCCCAATGAAAGTACCGAGTTGCTCCCTTCGTTTTTGGAATCACTCGATCTGGAAGGATCGGATTTTTCTGCCCCTCTCAGAAAAATTGAACTTTCCTCAAGCAACTCGACGACCTAGCAAAATAATGCGCTTCCCTCGGGAATTTCGGCCTGCTGCCCTTGTTGAGCAGCGAAATTCCTTTCCTTCATTTTTCGAAGCTCTCTAACTAATCAATTGCGCTTTGATACCATGTGTAAGTTCCTTCACTAGAATCCTATTGCAGCAATTGATATTATTTCTCCTAATTGTTAATTAATTAACAATTTATCTGCTACGACAAATATTGAAATAAATACACTGCAACCTTAACAAATAAATTTCTGCGGAAAAATAAAACGCTGGAAGCTGAGAAATGCTAGCACACACACATAAAATTAACACAATTATTTTTTGGACAAATGTCCCTGGAAATGTTGAAAAATGTAACTAGGTTTGGTCTTCATAATGACATGTAATTGTGATTTTTGTAAATGATGAAAAGAAGAAAAATAAAATTATTATTGTAATGCTTGCTTCATGGGTTTCATGAGCAATAGATTTTATTTTTAAATGGCTCCCATTGAGAGCCTTTGGATTTGGCAAAAAGAGTCAATGTCATGTATGAAGAACTTTTCTTGGGCATATTACAAATGTATATGAGTCAATAGTATGGTCTAGTAGCCCTCCAAGACAAGCACACAATTTTCCTCTTCAAGTCGGCCTCAAGTTGAAGTAAAGAACTGATGTCGGCTTCACCTAATGAAGACACACCTATTCGGATGCACATGTTGGCTTATTTATATAGGACAAACTACTATATATATGTGGATGGGGTCTTCACATTTCCACAATGAAGAAGTTCACATATCTCTCTGAGATTTCGGATGACAATCACAGAGGTAAGTTCAGATAGGAGTGCAGAGATTGTTTCGGTGATGAAGCTTGGATAAGGGTACTAAATTGCAGAAGATAAATTCGGTGCTATCTCACAGTCAAGGGTGAAACTCTGTCTCGGTACAACAAGGAGAAATTTGGTGAGATTACAGTGATCAAGGTTCGGTATTATCACAAGAAGGGTCTCTCTGTCTCGGTGTTATTACAAGTTCAGAAATACAGTCTTGGTGCCATAACAGTTCATTGCCATCATAGTTTTGATGACCATCTCAGTGTGTTCGGATAGATCTTAGTGACCGTAGTTTGTTTTAATGCTGCCACTATATCTATGTTTTGGTACAACTATAGTAAAGAGATCTCGGTGTCATGTCAGTGACAAAGTCTCGGTGATGATGATATCTCAGTGCTAAGAAGGTCGAAGTGGAAGAGAAGTCAAGATGAAGAAAAGCGCAGAAAATTGAC
Source organism: Pinus tabuliformis (assembly GCA_031772625.1). Classification (NCBI taxonomy): domain Eukaryota; kingdom Viridiplantae; phylum Streptophyta; class Pinopsida; order Pinales; family Pinaceae; genus Pinus; species Pinus tabuliformis. Next base: position 1,124,976,152 of record CM062817.1, read on the forward strand.
AATCAAGAGAACTTGTGTCTTGGTCTTGGTATTCGTCAATTGGAATCTCTATAAGAAGAATTTGTGTGGGTTTTCCTCTCAAAGAGTGAGAGGTTTTGGCCCTAGCTGATAGCCTACATTCTGTGTTTCTTGTCTATTTATGTTCATGCATTGGTAGTTGTTTGATGAAGAAGAACATTAATAATTTAAGTAAAAGAAGATCGTAATCTAAAGTTGTAAAAGACACTCACAAGCAGTTACTAATTGAAGAGAAATCACCTAATACTTGATGCCCTAGATTTCTCAACAGGAAAAATCCAATGCGGGAAAATTGATGTAGTACTTGAGGGTTTTATTATTTTGGAACAATGAGAAATTCCGAGTACAACTGGATGTCGAGATTTGGAAATCCTATAGAGAAAAATAATGGCAAAATTCTAGTGAGGAATTTCCTCGCCCCACTGGCAATCCCCGACACAACTTGCCTTTAGAAACTCAGCGCTCTGACCCTCTGTGCAGCCTACTTGACGTCAAGCCTCTGATTGGTCCCTTTGAACATGGCACTTGGCCATGAAGTCTTCTCCTCTCTGCTCCATCATTATTCACACGACACCTATCAATTGAAGGGTGGACCGAGGACATGTCACTTCCCCTTGTTGGATAGAAATTCCTAATAGGGTGGTCTATTCGCCACACCTACCTAGGGAGGTAACAACATGGCGAGTTCGAAGTTGTAATTTTGAAAGGGAAGCCTTATTTGAAGTATCAAATTGCCCATTACTTTCAAGTTTGGTTAACTTAGATGCAAAAATGATTAAATGTACCTAATGATGCAGTTGCTAACACTATGTATTGTTTGTAATTGTCATGTAGTTCCACAACCATGGCTTGAATAACCTAATTGGGGCTCAAGCCTTCCAAAGGTGCATATTGACACCCATTGGTGGAGCGTTGAGAGCCATGGGACCCCAAGCAGTGGCAAAGCATCTCACGTAGCTGTGGGCACATCCAACACCCACAATGTTGTAGCACTTTGTCCTACATTGATGAATTTTATGGGATGATTGTCCTGGACCCGACATGCTCCTAGCTGACTTAGCACTCTTAGAGGGAGGGCAATTGATCCAGGGCCTAGACGAGGATGGTCTTGTACTTTGAGACATGGGAGGGCTAGCACCAATACATTGGAAATTTATTGAATGCTATCTATGTGATCTATTGCATGCATTACGCATACATAACATGTGAATGAATGTCCTAGTGGTGAACTTTAACTAGCTCTCCCATGAAAATTCCATTATCCTTTGCGTAGGTAAATGCTTGAATTTTTACTGCTAGGGCATAAAAAAATCGGCCTCCTTAGCAACTATTTCGCTGTCTTATCACATATAGACTCCATACTCTTAAGGGACAAGGCACTAGCCTCATTTCGTTGGTGATCAATCTTATTTTTATCCATAAATTCTTCTTCTCTATATTCAACCCCTTTAAGTCCAATGTTCCTAACTAGGGCTTGGTGTGAATCCCTAGGCAAGGTACATTTGTGGAACTAGAGAGCCTAAACATTAATTTGCCACAAAATCTCCTTTTGGTGGGCATCCACTTCAATCTTGTCGATAAATTTCTTCTCCCTAATTGTTTTCCCTAAGGTAGAACCCTAGTTTGGTCTTGCTTCAACTTTGGGGTTTGCTTGAGGATTTCATGAGCGTTGGTCTTGTTGATATTCATTGTTTGAGACCCTTTGTCCTTGCCTTGACCTTTGGCCATCCCAACATGCAACTTACCAATCCTTGCCTTTACCTTTGGCCATCCCAACACTCAACTTACCAACCAAGCCATAGGGCTTGTGCTCTTAACCCCAGGCCTCTATAAAGAAATCAAATTGCCTCTAATTGGAGTCTTGAGCCTAGATTTTGCCTTTGTTGTAGAAGGTCTCATTGAGCCACCTTGTGCCCTAACCCTAGAATGTACATTAGGTGACCTCATCACATACCAGGATCCCTCCCAATGGTGAAAATTTATGAAGGGTAGGGGGTTTTGGCTATGGTGACAATGGGCCACTACCCCATTGTTGTCACTTGGTCTAGTGTTAGCCTTGTAGGGTGCCCCTCTCCAAGGCCTGCTAGATTTTGCAGCAACGAGGCCCAAGTGTATTGGTGTGTAGAAGTTACCCTAAGTCTCCTTAGACACTTCTCTAGTGTGAGCAAGTTGTTCTTGTAACTTAGCCTAACTTAGAGTTAGGGAAAGCACATAATTATTATGTTGGCTTATTGAGTTAAAGTAAACTTAGGAAAAGTAAAGTAAATTACTTTAGCAATATGTTTTAATCTCAACCCCTGATCTCAAGTGAGGCAAGATATTATAACAATAGTCACTTTGGAGATTAGGGTTAGGGATTTAGTTCATTGTAAAGTTATAAAAGCAAGGCTAAGTAGAAGGAGAAGACACCATATACAACAACACAAGATTGAGAGAGGCATCTAAATGAGTGTGTTGGGTTTGAGGAAGGGGGAACTAGGAGATCTAGATCATTTAAGGAGGGCTTGATCAACTGGATCAGAGCTAGTGTTCTATGTATTTCCTCAGTTGGGCCATTTTCCTAGGAAGGGATCCCATGTAAGTTTTGAAGAATTTAATGAAGAACTGTGATTTGGCAGAGTTTCTTGTTTCATTTTTGTGATTGGGATTGGTACCTTTTTCTTTTATTGAATTTATTTTGTTAATACCCTAATTGTGCTTTTATTCAGTAGATGTAAATCTACTCGGAACTAATTGCCAAATTATCAGGGTGAGAAAAATTAATGTGTTATAATATTTGAAAATTTTGAATAGTATAGATCTCTAAATCATATGTGCTAGGTTCAACCGTGATCGTACAAGTGGAATTTTTTTAAGGGAAGCCAAAGAAATTGGCTATACGGTTTGGCTAAAGAGCAAACATTTTTAAGGGTCAAATTCGGTTGAGTTTTTTGGTGAAGTGATAAAAAAGAAAAGAAAAAGGTGTGGTGAGTGTGGTGGCCAACATGGCTGTTGGGTCACAGCCGCTGAAGAACAACCATAGTAGTAGAAGCCATAGATGACAGTGGAGAAGTCAGGGTGGCAAGTAGGCGTTCAGGTGCAGGTGACAATCACATCACGCAGGTAGCGGTAGCAAGCCACAACATGAACCAATATGGCCTTATGGAATGAATGTAGACAAGCCACGGGTAGACAGCTGGGCAGAAACGACGAAGACTATAAGGTTGGACAAAGGAGGCAGGCATAGAGGGTGACAACTGAGACACCGAGTAGCAGTGCACTAGAAAAACAATGACAGAGTTTCAAGATGTCAGTGAGTGTTGAGAAATCTAGGGGCATCATGTGTAGGTGATTTCTCTTCTATGATAACTGCTTGTGATGTAATTTTACTTTTCTTATTGCTTTTTCTTTCACTTGATTATTATTATGTTTTCTTCATCAACAACTACCAAAACATAAAGTACACTGAGACAAAGGACACAAGATGTAGGTGATCAGGTAGGGCCAAAACCTCTCCAATATTGAGAGGAAAACCCACAAAATTCTTCTTCTTATAGAGTCTTCAATTGACGAATTACAATACCTAGACACTTGACTAACAACCCCTTTGATCAAGTTAATCCTTGCTTCAAGTCAAAGTCAATTTCTCCTTTGATGTAGCTTCAATATTTACTTCGTCCTTAACCCTTAGCCCTGCAATCCTAGTCTGAAACTTTCGGCCCTCCTTCCTGCAATTCTCGGCCCCCCTTGACTGTTCTTTTCGCACGTGTGACAAGATTAGGGCTCTTTTAACCCTCTTTCTCCTTTGCTAGACTCGGGGTAGTTTCTTAGTGAATTTGGCCTGCAAGATAGATCATTCCCTTGCTTTGATTCGGTCTTCTTGAGGTGACTAAATTTCTGATTTGCAACAACAGAATGTGCCCTAGCTTCCTCGCACGTGTGGAGAGAATATAACCCAAAAACAATTCATAAATTCATCCTTTCTTCTCTTCCTTTGTCCTTCTCTTCCTCACTTCTTTCTCCTTCTTGTGATCAAGTGTCAAGTGTGAGAAGTGTGTCCTTGAATGAGGCCGAGACCTTCCTTATATAGGCTCCTTTTCACTTTATATGAGGCCGACTTGTTGCTAGTGTAGCTGACTTGATTGATAGCCGTTGACTTGATCTTGGAGGTCATTTTGACTTTTTCTTTGACTCAAATAATTTTCCAACAATATGTAACATGCCCCAAATGGGTCTTTTATACATGACAATGACTCAATAACAAACCATAAGAGCTCACAATGGGAGTTTGACCTAAAAATAAATTTCCTTGAGCATGAAACCCATGCCTCAAGTTCAACAGTAATAAATTTATTTTTCTCATTATATCAAATATATAAAATCTTGATTACATGTGTCATTATGAAGACCGAACATAGTTACATATTTCAACACTCCCTCTTAACTAGGGAGGTATTCATAACCTATACAAGCTACTTGGACATTCTCAATCTGAAGAATTCTCATAAGAAGAGTTAGATTGGTAGCCCATTTGTATAACATCATATCATCCAACATTGTCACATAGCAAGGCCTTGACTAAGAACTCTATCTCTCCACAAGATCAGAGCACAATGCTGACGAGACCAATGAATTATAGACACCATCATTGTTTCTCCAGGAGCATACCCCACCTAGGTGTTCACAGGGTATGTCCTTCTTGGACTATTCTTATCTTGGATTCCCAGCCCTCAATGAATATTGGTCCTCTACGACTACTCTTACCTTGGATGTCCTACCACATCCTCAAAGAGTATCGGATGCTAGATGCTTACCCAATCCTACATTCTTTTTTTCCCAAGTGAAGATAAGAATGATGTGTCTATCTCTCCCTCTCAACTAGGGATGATATACCCATTCCAATGAAGGAATGTACCCATTCCTATAAAAGGAATGTAACCAAGCTCCCTCTTAACCAAGGACTTGTCCAAGCTCCCTTTTAACGTAGGGACTTACTTCCATTTTTTTACTAAATCAGAAACTTGCTTCCAAGCTCCCTTTTAACTAGGGACTTGTTCCCTGCAGTAGCTCTTTTATTCATTGGTGGAGATCATGGGACCTTTAGTTGCTTGTATAGCTCCTCCGTTCGATGTCATGAATTTCATTTCTAATATTATGGAGCCTTCATCTTTGGGACTTCTATGTAGGGCATCAAGCATCCATCACTTTCCTTCTTGAATCAGGGTAGTCATGTCATCCTTCCTTTCCTCAGAGAGTGATCCATTGGACCATATTTGGCTTTTCCTCATACAACTACTTTTTTCGCATCATGTCTCCTTTAGGATCTTCTATCCTTTCACATGAGTATCAGTTGTAAATGACATCCACACCTTTCTTTTGGTAGCCCTGTATTAGCCCATCCAGATATTGTTCAAAAATCAGAAATGAACATCAAATCAAAAGTTACCTTTTGTGATGGCCCTTCATCATGACATCTGCTTGCTGCAACATCAACATCCTGCATTCATATTGACACATCTCCAAGATATTCATTTGTCAAGGGTCTTCTTTCTTTTCAGACTTTTCCAAGGTCTTCATATCTTTCCCATGGAGATATCATAGTCAATTCTTCTAGTCATATTTCTATGTTGATTGCCTTCCCCATAGTTGCATTTTTTCGCGATCTCTTCCTTTCTCTTTCTTCATATATTACTTCCCAGGAACTCCCAATCATAGTTCCTTCATTTTTGTCAACCACTTCTTATTCTATATAAGGACATATTATGTTGATTTCATCTAGTTAATATGTGACCCATGCCTTTATGCATCCTTTTTAATGAAAGAGATCCCTTTTCCTTGATCATGCTTATGAGGTAGAGCATGCATCCTTACTATCTGCAACTATATAATGACATGACTTGACTCATTGAACATATGCATACATACCTCTTTTCTTCTTTGGTTATCCGGGTTTTCTTCAGCAATGTTCTATCCTTGATTGAGAGTGCTTCAATCATCTTTGACTTGCTGCATTCCTTTGTCATTATACCATCATTTTTCTAAACAAAGAATCCCTTCCCAAGTGGAATTCTTAGTGATGCATCTTTCAAGAGATGAACCTTCTAATGAAGATTTCAACAGAGGATCCTGATTATCCTCATCTTGCAGATGCTTCTTCCTAATGATGTATGATGAGGTCTATACTAGATGACTTCCTTCTACCCATAAGTGCTACTTATGATTCTAATGAGGTTACCAAGAGCTACTTCCTTTTAATGATGACTGTCATAGAATCCTACTTACAACTGTCTTTCAAGCTTCTTATGATGATGTCTTGAGCTCTTGCCTCAGTCGTATGCTCCTATGATGCCATCTTCTAAAATGATGCATCCTATCATGCTTCTAATGATTCCTATCATGATAGCCATATTTTACGAGAATCGAAAAGAGCTAGGTGGAGAAGACTTATCTCAATCATAGTAGAGATCTTTTATTTATTCCTTCTTAGATTTCTTCTTTTCAGCGTCTTCTACTTCTTCGGCGACATGGGCTTCTTCTCTTCCTCTTTTGATGTTGTCCTTCTTGAGTTTGGGAAAATCTCTCTTGTAGTGCCCATATTCTTGACATCCATAACATTGAACCTTCACCATATTCTTCTTTCTTTTTTGAGGACCAAATTTCCCAAACCTTCCTTTCCTCTTCGCCATGGCAGCATATGCTTGAGTTTTCTCGGTTGATCCTACATCACTTTTTTGCCTTCAACCTGGTTTCTTCAATTTTGCATAGTGACCATAGATCATTGAATGGAGTAGCTTCCTTCTTCCCATAAATGCTTGATGTAAAGTTACCCCATTCTTCTAGTAGTGCATTGAGCACTATAGTAGTCATTTCTTTGTCAGATATTATCTCTCCCAACTCTTGTAGTTGATCCCTTATTTCAGACACCCTCATAAAGTACGAGGCTATTCCTTCTTCTTTTGATATCTTCATCTTGTAGAGTTCTCGTCTTAACAAGATCACTTCTCCTATAGTGCTTATGCAGAACAATTCTACAAGTTTGTCATATATTTATTTTGACGTTTCTAGTTTTGATACATAGGGAATGAGGGGGTCCTTGATAGATTCTATAAGAACCCTTTGAGCCCTTACTTCCCCTTTCATGAACTTTGCATGAGCTTGAGCTTGAGCTTCTTCCTTTGGAGGTTTAGTGATTGAGCCCTTAACATGTTCCATAACTTCATTTTCTATGAGGGTCAGGTTTGTCCTTTTCTTCCATGCAAGAAAGTTTGAAGCACCAACCAACTTGTTGGTTTCCTTGCAAGAAGACATTTTGGTAGATTCCGATGTAGACATAAAAGATACTTACTTGAGAAGATGCTCTTTGATGACAATATCTTCAATCTGTTGCCTTCTTGGTTCTGATGATGATTACCACGCCCTCGCTTTCCTTGGATGAGTGGACTTCAAGATGCTTCGGTTTGTATCCTTTCCTTGAGTAGATATAGGGTCTTTGAGGTCTCCTTCTTTGAGGTGATGATTGAGCGAGGATCCTAAGAATGTTCCAATTGTAGATGCCTTCTTTGAAAGAACTAGGGTTTTGACTTTCTTCAAGATGATGATGTGATCCTTGTCCTTGAAATGCCTTGAAGATGAGAGGATCTTCTTGATGATTTGATGCCCTTGTAATCTTCTTAGAACTTTTGTCCTTGAATGTCCTTTGTTTAGCTGCCCTTCCTTGATTTGTCACCTTAGCTTTGAAACCATGTTGAGAAATCTGGGGGCAACAAGTGTAGGTGATTTCTTTTCTCTGATAACTACTTGTGATGTAATTTTACTTTTCTTATTTAGTTTTTTCTCTCACTTGATTATTATTGTGTTTTCTTCATCAAACAACTACCAAAACATAAGGTAGAATGAGACAAGGGACACAAGATGTAGGCGATCAGGCAGGGCCAAAACCTCTCCAATCTTGAGAGGAAAACCCACAAAATTATTTTTCTTATAGAGTCTTCAATTGACGAATTCCAATACCTAGACCCTTGACCAACAACTCCTCCAAGATCAAGTCAATCCTTGCTTCAAGTCAAAGTCAATTTCTCCTTTGATATTGCTTCAATCTTTACTTCATCCTTAACCCTCGGCCCTGCAATCCTGGTCTGAAACTTTCGACCCTCCTTCCTGCAATTCTCGGCCCCCTACAATTGACTGTTCTTTTCGCACGTGTGACAAGATTAGGGCTCTTTTAACCCTCTTTCTCCTTTGCTAGACTTGGGCTAGTTTCTTAGTGAATTCGGCTTGCAAGATAGATCATTCCCTTGCCTTGATTCAGTCTTCTTGAGGTGACTAAATTTCTGATTTGCAACAGCAGAATGTGCCCTAGCTTCCTCGCACGTGTGGAGAGAAAATAACCCAAAAACAATTTAGAAATTCATCCTTTCTTCTCTTCGTTCATCCTTCTCTTCTTCGCTCCTTTTCTCCTTCTTATGATCGAGTGTCAAGTGTGAGAAGTGTGTCCTTGAATGAGGCTGAGACCTTCCTTATATAGGCTCCTTGTCACTTGATATGAGGCCGACTTGTCTTTGTTTAAGGCCGACTTGTTGTTGGTGTAGCCGACTTGATTGATAGCCCTTGACTTGATCTTGGAGGGTCATTTTGACTCTTTCTTTGACTCAAATAATTTTCTAACAATATGTAACATGCTTGAAATGGGTCTTTTATACATGACAATGACTCAATAACAAACCCTAAGAGCTCACAATGGGATCTTGACCTAAAAATAAATTTCCTTGAGCATGAAACCCATTCCTCAAGATCAACAATAATAAATTTATTTTTCTCATTATATCATATATATAAAATCTTGATTACATATGTCATTATGAAGACCAAACCTAGTTACATATTTCAACAATGAGGAAGCTGCTGAGACAAGGGATGGATTTGACTCAAATGAGACTGGGCTTAGGTGACAGTGAAGGGCTCGCTGCCATAGCTGTAGACTAACAATAACTCAAAAGTAGACATGGTCTACAGATCTTGATGACAAATGTGAGAGCAATTGTCTTATTTAGATCAAGATAATAGTCCTGGCCACATGAGAAGGGGCAGAGCTCTAGGCTGTCGCAAGGGAATGACCATAAGGGGTCAGATGGAGCCACCACAAGCTGTTGAGAGGTGGGCTGAACTAGTCATGAGAGGAGCCATTGTTGCAGAGGAAGCATTGATGAGGTTGCTACAAGGAACAAGGTTGAGTTGCAGATGCAAGTTGAGTTGCAGTGGATGGGCCGAGCTAGTGAGTCAAAGCCACAAGGGCCTCGAGCCTTACACAATTGTCATAGCCAACACTGAGAAGGGCCACACATGCTATAGGAGAAAGCAACCAAGCGTGTGGGTGCAATAGTGTACAACCATTAGATATCGAGATTGGTAAGGAAAAGACCATGGGACAAAGGTGCCATGAATGGACCAAGAACCAGGGAACAAGTTAATGGAACCAACCATTAGAAGGGTTGGATAGTGCAACCGTGATATGGATGGGACAATCATAGAGGAAGTGATAGGGTTCAATGCAGGTGGTGGCATGGAGTAGAGTAGAGGATCGTGCCATGGGTAGAGTTTTGTGTTGGTCATGATTGAGTAGATGCAATATGTAGTGGCCAACTAGAGTTGCTAGGCAGGGGATTTACTGTGATAGGCATGGGTTGGTAGTGTTCGATAAAGCATGGTACGAAGGACAATACTAGCAGGTCTTCACAACAGGATTGGTAGAGGTCAACCCTTAGAGGGAGAGAGGGAGACTGTACTAGTTGAGGGACTGGAAGTAGCTTTAGTGGATGTCTCAAAGGATCGAGACAAACTGATGAGGAAAGTCTTGGCATATCTATAAACCAACTTGTTTCAGGTAGGTGCTAGAAGGACTTAGCACAGGGGCCACAAGTAGAGTAGTGACAAGGGACAAGGAGCAGGAAGCTCCGAAGGTTGAACAACTAAGAGGGAGTAAGCATTTAAGTTTAGAAGGGGAGAAGTCAAAAAATTTCACCAAGTTGTAAGAAGGTGTCTTGGTATGAGATGACCTTACATGATGTTTAGGAGTAGGAGGCTTCTTGGAACTAGGCTAAGGATAACAAGATTTCGAGGATGTTTCAAGACAGATGGTGGTGTGGGATTCTAGTTTAGAAGGAGCAGCCAAGACAGTGAATGCAATTCCAGGATTGAAGTTCCAAGTGGCAGAAGGACCTCCATTGCTAAGAGAGAGTGTGGATGTTTGTAGCTTGTTACCCACCACTTGTGGGTAGTATCTATAGGAGAACAATTTTTCTCTTAGATGGCCCTCAGCCAGTGGCCAACAACCCCTTGCACCCACCAGATAGCTTGATGTGCCACTATCTCCGTCACTTGAGCCAACCATGTGGTCCCTCGCCCATTTGTTATGATCATATGTTTGAAGGTGGTCCTGTGGACCCTGAAGGTATGGCTTTTCATTGTATAGTTGGGTAGTTTTGTTTACTTGTCATGGACACTTTTGGGCATGGATTAGTGGGGGGATTTGACGGAAAGAGTGGGTAGGTCTGTACTCTTGTCTCCTTTGCCTGATTTGATGGTTAACCTTGTATCCTAGTCTTGTGGGATCTCCTTTATTGGCTACTAGTTTTAAGGCTGACACTACATGGGAAGTTCCGATTTTGGTTGTGTGATCCTACTTCTTGGCACCATATATCTCATTCCCCTCCTGTCACTTTAACCCCATTCATCACTTTTCCCATCCGGGTCCACATTTGTCCATTGGGTCTACAAGGAGTTAGCTTCCCCCTCCACTTGTCCACACCTTGGGTTAGGCCTGAAACGATGCCCCGAAGGTTGATGCAACTAAAAGAAAAAGAAAAAGCATAATTTGGCCACTCTCAACAGGAAATGTACCATAAAATGCAAAAGATGGCTGGGACATACACATTTAGCACATAGGCAAAAGCCAAACATGAGCTCTACCCCTATCATTATGGCCATCACGCTAGTTCCTAGGGCCCATCATATCGTCCCCTTACATCATTAAGGAACCTGTGATTGTCCCAACCTCTGGTGGGTGATGAACTGCCACCCCTTAAGGGGGTGATCACTGCTATATCCTACACATCATGCTCTCATTCCCTGGAGCCCCAAGCAGTTATGAAGAAAGTTAATCAAAGGTAAAAGGCATATGAAGAAGGGTGGAAAAACAAAGGCGGGGGTAACTCTTGTACCACAATTTCTCCCTCCTACATTCATACACCCAAATGTGGGCTTCCCTTATTATGGCTACCCTTGTACTGTGACATGTGGCATGGAGCCTTCCCTAGATGCCCTATTCATTCCACCATTATATCACATACCACCTACCGCTTGATGGATGTACCATAGACATGTCACACCCTTTAGAGGTAGAAACCACTTAATAGTGTCCTTGGTTAACCCCCTTATTGAGCTTGGAGACACCTGTACATGCTAAAGCCCACTATGGAAGGGTATGTGTTAAAATTGGCAACTAGGGCCAAACTCCATGTGGGTTATCTTATTAATGGAAGCTGATATTTTTCTTGGATCCCTCTCATCGAGAGGTGTAGGATTGATCTAAAGATCATCTGATTCCGATAAGTATTCATAGAGATATGAATTTATTTATGTTATGGGACAATTCGTCAAGGTCGGCCAAGAACCAAATAAACCCCACTTGTGCTCAACATTTTAGTATAAATAGAGGTGGCCTTCAAGTCATTTTCAACACACTTGGGATCTCTTCCTCTCTACTTGTCTTTGGGTTTTAGTAGGAGGAGAGATCCTAAGGGATAACGCTGCCCTAATTTAGAGGGCAGAGCCCGGAATTGCCGGGAACAGTCGGAATAGACGACATTGCCTGAACTGCTGGAATTGTCGGAACTGCCAGGAATAGCCGGAACAGCCGGAACTGCCGGGAATAGCCGGAACTGCCGGAATTGCCGGGAATAGTCGGAATTGCCGGAACTATTGGAACTGCCGGGAATAGCCAGAACTGCCGGGAACAGTTGAAACTGCCGGAACAGCTGGGAAAGCTGATGCAGAGAGCAAAAGCCGGAACTGCCGAGAAAAGCCAAAATTGCAGGAATTGTCGGGAATTCCGGAATTGCCGAGATTAGCCGAAATTGCCGGGAACAACCGAACTGTCGGAACTGCTGGGAATAGCCGGAATTGCCAGAACTGTCGGAACTTTTGGGAACAACTGGAACTGCCGGAGCAGCCAGAGCATCTGTCTCCGAAGGAGAGCAGCATGCAAGGGACAACTAACTAACATTGGGACAGTTGTATGGTACTTAGCAGCAAATACGCCAAGCATGCAATGTTACAGCTAACATGCAAGGGACAGCTAGCATGCAACAATAAGCATGCAAAGGACAACAAGCATGCTAGGGACAACAAGCAAGCAAGATGCAACCAGCAAATAGGTCAGTATGGCAACATGGTGCAACATTGGCACATAATGCAGTACATTGATGGGTACAGTCATGATTAATGAAGCATGATGAGATATAGCATAGTGATGATGGGTGCAACATGGTGTAGCACGGTGAGGTGCAGCATGATGACGAAATGCAACACAACGATAGGTGAAGAAGTCACCTTGGAGAATCAGTTGAAGCAACATGTCTTCAACTGATCTCATGTATCATCTTCTTAGAGATGATCTATGCTCTTATCTAGATAAGTCAAAGTGCTGATTTTTGTTGTAAACGTACTATCTCTCTCTCTTTGTGTGAACTATTGAAGAACATATAAGAAGAATTGATCAAGGGTTTCACCACATTGGGGTTTGTCCTTGGCTAGCGCCACATCTTGTGTCCTCTTGTCTTGGCTTGTCTTCTGTGATTTATGTTTATGTTCTATCTGCAGTTTACTTTAATGTTGATGTGATTGCTAATCTGGAAAAGATATTGAGCTAACTGTGAAAATTCAAATAAATTGCTCTAAGCATAGAACATACCTAAAATTAACATGGTATTAGAGTTGAGGTGAAGACAATGCCCAAGCAAGAGTGAAAGAGCAATCACCGAAGACAATTGGGAAAGGACAAAAGGATCAGTGGATTCCTCATCCCTCTTCAAATTCACCGAGGGTGAAGTCGAAGAAGAGAATATTATCAGAATGACATAGTGGAAGTTTCTGATGGCCTAACTAAAGATTACTTCATTGGGAAGTCCAGATCTAAGGGTGGAAGGAAAGGCAGATGCCTTGGTTGCAATAAGTTCGGCCATTATGCGAAGGAGTGTTCGAATGGCAGAGACACATCTCTTGATAACAATCATTCCAGGGACATCTTCAATGATCAAAGGAATGATAGGTAATGCAGGTCATCAAGGAAATGGCCGACTCTTGAAAAAAAAAAGCAAGGAACCCCAGGTATGAAGAATCAAATGTTGTTTTTGATAAGATAAAGAAGCATTATCTTGTATTGGTCCTCTACTTTAGATTCTTTGGGAATCTGGCTTATTGATTGTAGTGCTTCAAGGCACTTCATCGGATAGTAGGGTGCACTCTCTAATTTGGTAGAGATGGAAACAATCGTGGGATTATACTTGGAGTCGATGCGACCTATCCTAGAAAGGGTGTAGGGAATGTTACCCCTCAATTGAATGAGAGTAACTCGATTCATTTACAGAATCTCTTTTATGTACCTGATCGCAAGAAGAACCTGGTGTCCATTTCGGCAATGGAAGTCAAAGTTTACGGGGTGGCACTCATTGATGGAAAGGTACGTGTTTGAAAATAGAATTTTCAAAGATGTTTTTGAGTTCAGGGTTGTATCAAGTTGCAGGAAGTCCACTAGGGACCATGTCCATTGACACATAGCACCGAAGGTCTGTGAGTCAGATGGTGACAGGGATTCCTAAATTCAAAAGGAGCATGAAAGTACATGTCTGAGATGTACCGAAGGAAAATCTTACAAGGGGACCATTCCCATCATGTAGTAGGTCCACAGGTTTGAAACAACTCGAGGGGTTTGAGATTCATGAGCAGGAATCTCACATATGCAGGTGGAAGAAAGTCCTCTATGGCTTGAAGGAAAATTCCCGGGGCGTAGTATGAGAGGATTGATAGCTGTCTGATGAAGCTGAGATTCACTAAGAGTGAAGCCGATCCAAACCATTGTTTGAAGGTTGTGGATAATAAACCTCTCATACCAGCACCTTCTGAGGACGACCTATTTCAAACAGGTGCAGACCCTCTCACTTGCAGAAGTAAGAGGGAGTTGGATTCTGGATGTGGAATGGTAAACTGCAAGCCTGTGACTACCTCGAGGATCTTAACTTTCAGAAGTTATATGGTGATGATGTCGGACCAGATTTGGGAAATGCCTCTGAGTTCCATAAACTCATTTGCATTGATGTTCTTGGTGAACTTCCGTCCGGACATATGTTTTGCAGTTAGCATGGTGAGCTCATATTTGGTTGAGCCTCACTAGATTGGTGCTAAGAATCTTCTGAGATATCTTCGGGGCACAATCTCTCATGGATTGAGATACACTGCCGGAAATATGAAGCTGCATGATTATTCGAATGCTGACTAGGCAGGCAGTGTGGAGGATCACTAGAGCACTTCTCAGCGCTGGTTCTCTTTGGGTTCTGCTTCGATATCATGGATGAGCAGGAAGCAGAAGTCGGTTGCTATAAGCACCGCCGAGACCGAATACATAGCTACGAGTATGATCTCGTATGAAGCTGCCTAGTTGTGGAAGCTCTTCAGTGAGCTGTTTGTACATATGATGAATACCACTGTGATTCTCTGTGAGAACCAAAGGGGGGATTTGATTACTGAGGAATCCCGTATTTGATGATTGCTCCAGCAGATAGACATTAGATACTGCCTTATCTGGGATATGGTAAGTCGATGAGCGAGGAGGCTCCATCGCATTGAGATTGATGTACAGGTCGTAGACATTTTGTCAAAGCCTCGGGAAAGGTCAAATATGTGACTTTCTCGAACGACTTGGAGTCGTTGAGAGACCTTCTTATAAGGGTCCTGCATTTTGCATGCATTGAGCTCTGGGAGCTCTGGGGGGCTTGGGGTACTTACTGGAGCAACATACGACCACAGGGCGACTCACCCTCCCCTGGTGGTGCGCTATGTATAGGATGATAGGTTCAACCTTCCCCTGTGATACCCCGTGGCGACTGTGGAACAGGATGATTAGTTCTCCTGTGGGCCGGGATGATTAGTTCTCCCATGGCAACTGTGAAACAGGATGATTAGTTCTCTTGTGGGCCGGGATGATTAGTTCTCCCGTGGCAACTGTGGAACAAGATGATTAACTCTCCTGTGGACCGGGATGATTAGTTCCCCCGTGGCAACTGTGAAACAGGATGATTAGTTCTCTTGTGGGTTGGGATGACTAGTTCTCCCGTGGCAACTGTGAAACAGGATGATTAGTTCTTCTGTGGGTCGAGATGATTAGTTCTCCCGTGGCAACTGTGGAATAGGATGATTAATTCTCCTGTGGGCCGAGATGATTAGTTCTCCCATGGCAACTGTGGAACAGGATGATTAGTTCTCCTGTGGGCCAGGATGATTAGTTCTCCCGTGGCGACTATGGGGCAGGATGATTCGTTCTCCTGTGGACAGGATGATTAGTTCTCCTGTCGAGACAGCCTACCCATGCAGTCTCGGACTCATGGGAAGTACCTCTCATTTGATCAATGAGCAGGGAAATGGGGTTAGGAACCATAGTGGTACTATCGATGGATGCATCGATGTATCTACCGTACTCCCTATGCTAGGATGACCTTCATTGATTTGGGATCCATGAAACTGATTTGGGATCAATATGAGTGGTTTGATACACTCTCTTGTGATATTGATTTGGGATCAATAACACCAACTTTGGGCCAGTAAGAGTGATGTGACACACTGTCTTTAGATGAAACCGACTTTGGTTCAGTAGAGAATGGTATGAGACATTCTCGATCAATTCTTCTTCTTCATGGTTCAGCAGAGTAGAGCAGAGCTCAGCAGAGCAGAGCAGTGCAGGGCATGGGTGGCAGTGATAGTACAGTCAGACATATGGATCAGCGAATGGAGTTCTCCCTAGTTGAGAGGGAGTGTTAAAATTGGCAACTAGGGCCAAACTCCATGTGGGTCTTCTTATTAATGGAAGCTGATATTTTTCTTGGATTCCTCTCATCGAGAGGTGTAGGATTGATCTAAAGATCATCTGATTCCGATAAGTATTCATGGAGATATGAATTTATTTGTGTTATGGGACAATTCGTTAAGGTCGGCCAACAACCAAATAAACCCCACTTGTGCTCAACGTTTTAGTATAAATAGAGGTGGCCTTCAAGTCATTTTCAACACATTTGGGATCTCTTCCTCTCTACTTGTCTTTGGGTTTTAGTAGGAGGAGAGATCCTATGGGATAACGCTACCCTAATCTAGAGGGTAGAAGCCGAAACTGTCGGGAATTGTCGGAACTGCTGGAACTACCGAGAACAGCCGAAATAGACGGAATTGTCGGAACTATCGAAACTGTTGAAACTGCCAGGAATAGTTGGAATTGCTGGAATTGTCGGGAAAAGCCAGAACTGCCGGAACTGCCAGAATTGTCGGAACTGTCAGGAATAGCTGGAACTGCTGGAATTGCCGGGAATTGCTGGAATTGTCGGGAATAGCCGGAATTTCTGGAACTTTCAGAATTGCCAGGAATAGCCGGGAAAATCCAAAACTGCTGGAACGGCTAGGAAAGCTGAGGCAGAGGGCAGAAGTCAAAACTGCCGGGAAAAGCCGGAACTGCCGAAACTACCGGAATTGCCGAAACTGCCGGGAATAGCCGAAATTGCCGGACAGGCGGGAAAGCTGACGCATAGGGCAGAAGTTGGAACTGCTGGGAACAACCGGAACTGCCGGAACTGTTGGAATTGTCGAGAATAGCCGGAATTGCCAGAACTATCGGAACTGCCGGTAACAGTTGGAATTGCCGAGAACTTCCGGAACAGCCAGAGCATCTGTCTCCGAAGGAGAGCAACATGCAAGGGACAACTAACTAACATTGGGACAGTTGTATGTTACTTAGCAGCAAATACACCAAGCATGCAATGTTATAGCTAACATGCAAGGGACAACTAGCATGCAAAGGACAACAAGCATGCTAGGGACAACAAGCAAGCTAGGGACAACAAGCAAGCAAGATGCAGCCAGTACATAGGTCAGTATGGCAACATGGTGCAGCAATGGCACATAATGCAATACAGTGATGGGTACAGTCTTGATTATTGAAGCATGATGAGATGCAACATAGTGATGATGGGTGCAGCATGGTGCAGCACGGTGAGGTGCAGCATGATGACGAAATGCAGCACAACAATAGGTGAAGGAGTCACGTTGGAGAATCAATTGAAGCAACATGTCTTCAACTGATCTCATGTATCATCTTCTTAGAGATGATCTATGCTCTTATCTAGATAAGTCAAAGTGTTGACTTCTGTTGTAAACGTACTATCTCTCTCTCTGTGCTGAACTATTGAAGAACATATAAGAAGAATTGATCAAGGGTTTCCCCACATTGGGATTTGTCCCTGGCTGGCGCCACATCTTCTGTCCTCATCTTGGCTTGTCTTCTGCGATTTACGTTTATGTTCTATCTGCAGTTTACTTTAATGCTGATGTGGTTGCTAATCTGAAAAAGATATTGAGCTAACTGCGAAAATTCAAATAAATTGCTCGAAGCATAGAACATACCTAAAATTAACAGTATGCCACTATGAAGTGTCCGTTTGATCCCATGATTTGTAAATTTTTTTACTTGATTACTCCAATGATTTGTTGTACTGGAAGGCAAGGGGACACATTGGATCTTATACAAGATCACAGGTGGGTCTCCATTTGGGGTTTGGTCTCCCCATACGGGGTCTAAGCCTTCTAGAGGGTCATATTGATACTTGTAGGGTAAGCTTTGAGAGCCAGGGGCCTCCACCATAGCAGAGAGTAGATTGCCACTTCATGGATCCCTCAACAACATTCATTGATTGCTCGTGTTCCATCTTTTTGGATGAGGATGATGCACAGAGACCATCATGCCCATCCAACTTCACACTTGCACCACACACTTGGTAGATGTTCTAGGGCCCAGATGAGGATGTTTCACCATGAGAGATAAGTGAGAGATTATGTTATCATTCTAGCTCTTACAGATGGTATATAGGCATTATCAATCCACCTGGAGACCCATGAGGATGTCATTGTGTGCGCACACCCACTTGGGAACACCACATATGATTTGCTTGGATATTAAGGGGCCACCCCCTTGGTCACTATGTTTGGAACCTATTCTCTCACCTCGACACACTTTGGACTCCACTAGGCCTCTTGAAGGGCATAATGACTCATTGTATCTATCATTTTGCCCTCTTGAGAGGCCCATCTTTGTGTAATGGAGCTATCTTGGTGGGCATGTCACCAAGTTGTTATTCTTGCACATTATTTTATTATTAAGGGGCATTATTAGACTAATAGGCTATTCGAACCCCCTTATGGATTGTATAATTTGACGAGAGGCTCATTCATTTCTCTCATTGCATTTTTGGATTGGCCTATCTCTTCTTGAGAATTTCGGCTAGCCTCTTTGATGGATGAATTGCATTTCTAAATGCATTACAATGTTTGGAAAGCTTATCTTTTGTTTTGGAGCTTTGATATTTTTGCACATTGGTGATTGGAGGATTTTCGCTATACTTGTAAGTGTTATTTTCATGTTTTACTTTACATGTATTGTCACTTGTGTAATGTATGAATGTTTTCGCGCATGAAGTTGGTGTAGCTACCTTAAAAAAATGCGAAATTGTTAAAACTTGTCTTTGTGAGGGCTTTTCATATGTTTCAGACAAAGTATGGTGAACAAATGTCCTAGAGGTATATGATTATTCATTATTACCTTGATAAGTCATTAATTGCAGCATCAAAGAAGTATAAAATTTCCTAGTAACTTATTTGCTGCCTCCATGGCTATGCGAAGTTGCTAGGAGACTCCTTGATTGGGTATAAGGCATCTCTAAACATTGATTTGCATTGATTCCATCCTCCCAATAGGCTAGGCAGTGGTCTATTCCAAAGGTGATCACAAAAAGAAAACTCTTTTTACCTCCTTCCTTCCTTTCTAAGCCCTAACCTAGTAGGCCTCCTAGGGCATCAAACAAAATCTTTTGTAGCAATTAGAAACCCTTGAAAATTGGTCCACAACTACACTGAGGTCTTCTCAAGGGGTCCTCTAAGTTTGAGCTCAATCCGACAGTGGAATCCCGAGATATCGCAAGCCCTAGCTCAAGGATCATTCATATCCTTAGGTTGCTTTGGGTTAGCATCCTCATTTGGATCATTGTATTTGAATTTCAAAAGAAAATTATTCCTTTGATCCTTTTCTCCTCCCAAACTTGGTCAAGTCCCTCTATTGTTGATCAACTCCACACCCTTGACCTAGTTTGGGTCCACTTGGGTTCTTTGTGGTCCCACAACTTTGTGACTCACATTCCATAAGGATTACATAGAAGCCATTCCTCCTTTAGGATTCTTAGGTCTAGGATACCTCTTGTTAAGGGATATTCTCCAACCCTAGGTCTAGGCATCATCATAGCCCTTTTTAGAGAACTAATCACCTTCCTTTCAAAGCAAGAAAGCCAATTATTTGAGCCTCTCTTGTGAATAGGCTTTAGGAATCACCCCATATCCTATCATTGCTCTATTTTTTCTTGTGATTTCTCTGATACTAGGACTCCTCCCATCAGTGAAAGTCTGTAAAGAGCAGGGAGCTTTAGCTGAGGTGACAATGGGCTAATTCTCCATTGTTACCCCTTGACGTAGTAGTTGCTCTATAGGATTCCCTCCTAGGACCCCTGCTACTTTGAGTGGTAACATAGCTCAAGCAAGTACTTTCGCACAGGCCTAAGTGTCTGGGCATGTAAGAGTCGTCCAAAGTCTCCATAAAGACTTGCTCTAGTGTGAGTAAGTTGTTTTTGTGACTTAGACTAAGTTAGACTAGACTTAGGAAAGATACACAATTATTATATTGGCTTATTGAGCTAAAGTAAACTTAGGAAAAGTAATGTAAATTACTTTAGTGAATTTGTTTTATTCTCAACCCTTGATCTCAAGTGAAGTGAGATCTAATCTCGACCATCAATCACTTTGGAGATTATGGTGAGGGATTTAGCTCAATGTAAAGTTATAAAGGAAATGCTCGGTAGAAGGAGAAGACACCATATATAGCAACAAAGGATTGAGAGAGGGATCTCATTGAGTGTGTTGGATTTGAGGAAGGGGTAGCAAGGAGATCTAGATTAGCCAAGGAGGGTTTGATTAGCTGAATTAGATCCAATGTTGTATGTATTTCCTCAATTTGGCCATTTTTTAAGTAAGGGAGCCCAAGTAAGTTCTAAAGAATTTAACGAAGAATTGTGACCGGGAAGAATTTGTTGTGCCATTTCTTTGTGATCGAGATCGGTACAATTTGCTTCCGTTGAATTTATTTTATTAATACCCTATTTGTGATTTTACTCAGTAGACAGAAATTTGCTCGAAACTAATTGCTAGATTGCTAGGCTAAGAAAAATTAACACTTGGTGGGTCAACTCAAGTGGTTGACTGAGATGATTTGCAAGCAGGAGGTCTCGAGGTCAAGTCCCAAGGTTGGATTCCTCTTTGATACGCTGGTATGCCTAATGCTTGCTGTTCCCACTGGTTAAGGCGTACCATGGTCCACTTGACGGATTATCTTGGTCACTACTTCTCGATGGCAGTGAAGTCTCTAAGGGTGTTTAATGCATTGATTACATGGGATATATATATATATATATATATATATATATATATATGACAAAATAAAAATTCCATATCACCATTCATCTTTTAGCATCTAGATTCTATATTTAAAAATAGTAAATACATAATCATCATCATGAATTCAACATAAACAAATCATCATCATGAATTCAACATAAACATTGTCATCATCATTAGTGATTATTATAACATTCAACATGTCATCTGGTTTTTGTTTCCAATTTCAATCATCAACATCATCACCAAAATTAATAATGTTAAATGCACACTACATAGTACAAATTACAAAATGAACTATGACTGGTAGTCTACTATCATATGACATATTATGGGATTCAATGTTCATTGCACAAAAGTTTAAAACATCATCATAAATTACATTTACATATCATCAAATATGCCTTCATCCATGTAATTAAGATCCACATCAACATCTGGATCCTTTCCATGAGTGGGAGCATTGCTTCCATATCCACTTGACGATGTAATTATTGGTGCCTTCTCATCAAACAAAGTCATATGCGACATGGCATTCAACGTCATATCCAAGTCAGGCAACTCTGGTTCCACATCGCATAGTTTGGTGGGCCCAAATTTGTATTTGTCACTCTTGTGTGATAGAAGATGAAGGTTTGAATGTGTTGAGAAATCTAGGGCATGAATAGTTAAAAGATTTCTCTGCTTGATGATTGCTTATGATGTACTTTTACTCCTTAACTTATTGTCTTTTCTTCGTTGTGTTATTATTGTGTTTTTTTCATCAAGACAATTATCAATATGCACATTAAAAGACAAGTGACACAGCATGTAGGCTTGTTAGCCAGGGCCAAAACCTCTCACCTCTTGAGAGGAAAACCCGATAAAAAATCTTCTTCTAGATCTTCAATTGATGAGTACCAAGACCATGACACAGACCCTTGACTCTAGTATCCTCCCAAGAACCTTGTCACTAACCTTGATGCTCTGCCTCTTCCCTTTCTCGCCTTTCTTCTTGATCTCGAATTGCTCTCCTCGGCTCCTAGAGAAACTCAGTATCTATACTTTATACTACTTCTTTTCAGCTTTCCCTAGAGAATCTCGGCCTTTAGTCTCCACACTGCTCTTCTTGGCTATCTCTAGAGAATCTTGGTCTCTAGATAAAAAAAAGCTTGGTCTCTATACTGCTTCTCTTTGATCTTTACTTGATGCCTTCGATTAATCTTCAAAACAAATACCCCAGAAGAAACCTTCCTTCACTGACCTCAGAAGAATATCTCCTTCGTACTACCTAGAAGAATCTCTCCTTCGCACTGCCCAGAAGAAACCTCCTTCCTGCCCCAGAAGAAACTTCTCTTTGCTGCCCCAGAAGAAACTTCTCTTATCCCTTTTCGCACTTCACTTGATAGCCTCTTCTTCGGACTTCTTCTTCAACGAATGCTTGTCGAGTTGCTTTCTCTAAGTGAGGCCGAGTGTGGCTTATATATATCTTCTTCAAAATAAATACCCCAGAAGAAACCTTCCTTCGCTGACCCTAGAAGAATCTCTCCTTCGTACTACCCAGAAGAATATCTCCTTCGCACTGCCAAGAAGAAACCTCCTTCACTACCCCAGAGAAACTTCTCTTTGCTGCCCTAGAAGAAACTTCTCTTATCCCTTTTCGCGCTTCACTTGATAGCCTCTTCTTTGCACTTCTTCAATGAATGCTTGTCGAGTTGCTTGTTCTAAGTGAGGTTGAGTGTGGCTTATATATACACCCTTTCCTCATGTCCTTTAGGCACATGATTACTTGTAGTTAGGCCGACTTTTTCTAGCAGTTTCTACCATCGTTTGTAGGCCGACTTGAATAGGATGAGTGACAAGGTCTTGGAGGATACTTTACATAGACAAATTTGAGCTTTTACAAAGTGTAACATGACTTCATTACATGACAATGACTCTATCATTTTATGACTAGGTAACAAATAATTCCTAAAGACTCTCAATGGGAGTATTGACTCAAAAACAAAATCTCTTGCTCGTGAAACCCATGAAGCAAGTCAATACAATAATTTTTTTTTCTTCTTTACATCTCATTACATAAAACCATAATTACATGTCATTATGAAGACCGAACTTAGTTACACTTTTCAACACTCCCTCTTAACTAGGGAGGTATTCATAATGGTACTTGGACTTTCTCAAATTTCTTGTAAGAAGAATTTGGATTAGTAAATCATTTGTATAGCATCATATCTACCAACATTGTTACATAGCAAGGCCTTAACTAACAACTCCTTATCTCCACAAGATCTGAGCTCAATGCTGGCGAGACCAATGATTTATAGACACTCCCATCATTGTCTCTCTTGGAACATTCCCTACCCGGGTACTTAGGGTGTGTTCCATGAGGACTATTCTTATCTTGGACTCCCCAACCCTCAAAGAATATCGGTCCTCCACGACTACACTTCTATTGGATGCCCTATCTCATCCTCAAAGAGCATCAGATGCCAAATGATTACCCAATCTTCCATTCTATCTTCCCAGGTGAAAACCAGAATGACATGTCTATCCAGGGTTGCGGGGGAGCGCCCCCGCTCCCAATTCGCGCTCCGAGCGAGAGCGGCTCCGGAACGCTCGGGTGCGTGCTCCCTAAAAAAAAACGCTACTTGCCTTTTCGGGAGTGTTTAGCCTTTTTTGCAAATTTTTTTTTGCAGTAATGTTCCAAATGCAATTTTTTTCAAAGAAACAAATAAGTTTTGAGTGGGGCAGCTTAATGATCAAGCCTATGGCCCTAGTATTGATATGCAATTCATGGTAATGTTAAATTCTTAAAGTAAAAGTGACATTCTCCTTAATCTTCATTTTCATCCTTTTACTTAAATTTTTAACATTACCATGAAATGACTCAGGATGTTTGAGAGTGGTTCCGACCTCATTGGATTTCATATGGAGAAAGTAGAATTTTAGATTTCATTCAAAATCCAACAGACTTTTCAGTTTTTCAGGATTTCAGGATTGGGGGATTGCAATGTTTCCATTGAATTTTGTCATGCATTAGGGTATAGAACTCGTATTTAATTAAGAGCACCAATCCCTCTATGTACCTTGATGTTAGTGACATTGGTTGTCGAACTCCTCTATCATGACCCTCCTAAAAATGTACACATCACTTAAACAAAATCTTGACTTGACATGCTATGCTTTTTCTATCTTATGTTAATGCTTAGAGGGTGATATTAATGACAAAGATCCCTATACAGATACAGAGGTAATGACAAATATACCTCTGGATATTAATGTTTAGAGGCTGATATTAATGACAAAGATCCTGATTTTCCAACAAGACTAAAAAATTAGACATTTCTCATGGTGGCAAGAGGCCCAAGCATAAGCAATAGATAATAGATTTACTTGTCTTTTCTAGTTTCTAGTAGTTTTTATAACTATTGACTCTTTCATATTTATTATGATATTTTTTTAAACAATATATGACAATTTAAGTTTGAAGTTGGCAATTATAACTCATTAGTAATGAATTATGAATATGATGCTTCATGAAAGTTGAAAGTTGTTTCATTCCATTTCATTTTATAACATTTCATTTCATGTTAGATATTATTTGTTGTAATGGTTACACTTAGGTTACAAGTACAGCTTTGGTGATCAATGATGATAAATGTTATATATTGAATTTTGAAAGCTTGAAACTTTAAGATTGATGAATCATGAGACTCAATATGTTGTATGTTACTATGTTACTAACTTGTGGACGTGGTTGATGAAGATTATAACTTCTAGATGATTGTTGTTATATGGTTCAATCTATGTTTTTTTTTTATGTTTTTTATATCTAATTCTTCATTCTACATGTTTTTGTTGACATATATGTATCAAAATATAAAAAAAATAAAAAAATATATATATCATATAAAAAACGCTCCGGGATTCGCTCCCAAACAGGGAGCTTCTGAAAATGTTGCTCCCGCACCCATTTTCGCTCCTGCTCCTCGCTTTCGCTCCCACTCAAGCAACATTGTGTCTATCTCTCCCTCTCAAATAGGGAGGACATATTCCAATAAAGGAATGTACTCATTCCTACCAAAAAGAAATGTACTTAAGCTCCCTCTTGGCTTAGGAATTTCCAAGTTCCTTACAAGTAAGAAACTTCTTTTTCAGGCTCCTTCTTAACTAGGGACCTACAACAACTCCTCATGTGGAACAACCAGTTGCTTGAAGAACTCCTTTCTTCCTTGATGTCATACATTTATTTTGTCATGGAGTCTTCATCGTTTGGGTCTTCTTCGTATGGCACTGACCATCCATCACTTTCATCCATGAGTTAGTCATGTCTTCATTTCATCAGAAAGTGATCCATCGATTTTCCATCTGGCTTTGCTTCATGTCATTCTGCTTTCATGCCATATTTTCTGGAAGAATCTTACATCCTTCAATATGGTCCTCTTGGAAGTCATCCATAGATCTTCCTTTTGGCAGTGCTACATAAGCCCATCTAGATATTAGTTCAAAAATAAATGAACACTTAAATCAAACATTACCTTTGTGATGGTCTTTCATCATGACATCTTCCTGTAGGTATCAACATCCCGCATACAGGTTGACACATTTCCCAAAGATATTCATTGTCAAGGGTCTCCATATTTTTCTGACTCCTATCAGAGTCTTCATATCTTTCTGGTTGATATTCTAGTCAACTCTTCTTGATCTCAGATTTTGAATGCCTTCTACCCTTGTTGTATATTTTCACGATCTTTTCCTTTCTTTACACACTTCTTTCCCAAGAGCTTCCAATCAAAGTTCCTTAATTGTAGTTAGCTTCCTCTTGATTCATATGATAACATATTATGTTGATTTCATCTATAGTGACTTATACTTTTTCTGCAATATTTCAGAGGAGGAGATCCTTTCTTCTTTTGATCATATTTCCCAGGATTGAAATAGTGATCCATATTATCTGCAACCATATGACATGACTTTCATAATAGCCTCTGTAAGCATACATACCTCATCTTTCCTTTCAGTCATCCAGACTTCCTATAGCAACTTCATTTGAATGAAAGAACTTTAACCTTTAGACTTGCTTTCCTTTTATGTCATCATACCATCATTCCTTGAATCCCACGAGTTGGAATCCCTGATGAAACTCTAGCTTCCTTTCTAAATCGGTGAATCCTTTGATAAGGATTTCATCAGAGAAACTTGAGGATTTTTCATATCCTCACTCAGCATATGTTTCCTTATTGACTATTGTATGATGATCCCAATCGATGATGACCTCTATTTCTTTCTATTTCAATGAGGTTTCCAAGAGCCCTTATTCTTCATAATCAATAGAATTTATTCCAGACATTCCTTCTGCTTCCCATATCAAGAGCACTTGCTTCTAATGCTTCGATCACGATGCTACTTTCTAATCTGATGCATCCTATCTTATTTACATTGCTTCCTATCTATAAACTACAAGTGAAAAGTAACTTCTAGTGAAGAAGATCATCTCAGTCATAGTAGGGATCCTTTTGCTTCTTCCTTCTTAAGCTTCTTTGTCTCAGGTTCTTTCACTTCCTCAGTAATATGGGCTTCTTCCCTGTCCCTCTTGCATTTAGGACAATCTCTTCTATAGTGCCCAAGTTTCTGACAACCAACCAAACTTTCCAAATTTCTCTTTTCTTCTTGTCACTGATTGATCCCTTCTATATGATCTTCTGTTACTTTCTTTCTTCAATCTGTCTTCTTCTGCCTTGCAGAGAGACCATAATTTGATGAGACTATAAAAGGGTACTTACTTGTGAAGATAGAATCTTCAGCTTGATGATGAACTTGTCTCTTCAGATGATCCCTTTAAGAAGGTTCTTACTTTGGTGAGGGAAGACTGCCTTCATTAGGATGATCCTTTTCAAATGAGATCCTTACTTCAATAAAGAAGATTGCCTTTTGATCTTCTTTAGATTTGAAGAGCTTCCACTTCTTTGGTGATGTATGATCTATGGAGTGTTTCTAGGGTTTCGGTCTTTCTTCCTACTTCCTTCTTGAAGATAATTTCAAGACTCTTGTTGGTGTAAATTTCTTTGATCTAGGGTTTTGAAGATCTTGCCCTTGATAGCCTTTGGATTTGCTACGATCCTTCTTTGAAGCTCGATGCTCGTGTGTCTACTTGCTTGAATGCCCCTTCTTGACTTCAACACCTAATGTCTGATACCATGTTGAGAAATCTAGGGCAGGAATAGTTAAAAAATTTCTCTACTTGATAATTGCTTGTGATGTACTTTTACTTCTTAACTTAGTCTTTTCTTTGTTGTGTTATTATTATGTTCTTTTCATCAAGACAATTATCACTATGCATAATAAAAAACAAGTGACACAGTATGTAGGCTTGTCAGCGAGGGCCAAAACTTCTCACCTCTTGAGAGGAGAACCCGATCAAAATTCTTCTTCTAGATCTTCAATTGATGAGTGCCAAGACCATGACACAGACTCTTGACTCTAGTATCCTCCCAAGAACGTTGTCACTAACCTTGATGCTTTGCCTCTTCCCTTTCTCGCCTTTCTTGTCGATCTCGAACTGCTCTCCTCGGCTCCTAGAGAAACTCGGTCTCTATATTTTATACTGCTTCTTTTCGGCTTTCCGTAGAGAATCTTGGTCTCTAGTCTTCACACTGCTCTTCTCAGCTATCTCTAGAGAATCTCGGTCTCTAGATCAGAAAACCTTGGTCTCTATACTGCTTCTCTTCAATCTTTACTTGATGCCTTCGATTCTTCTTCAAAACAAATACCCCAGAAGAAACCTTCCTTCATACTACCCAGAAGAATCTCTTCTTCGTACTGCCTAGAAGAAACCTCCTTCGCTGCCCCAAAATAAACTTCACTTTGCTGCCCCAGAAGAAACTTCTCTTATCCCTTTTCGCATTTCGCACTTCACTTGATAGCCTCTTCTTCGCACTTCTTCGACGAATGCTTGTCGAGTTTCTTAGTAACTTAGGTTTTTGAAATGGAATTAGAAAAAACCGGACTGGTCAGATCTCAATGAATTGGTCTTTAAAAAATACATGAAATTATTAATTTTTAATGAAAAAAGTTACTTTTAAGATTTAAAACCACGATTCTAAACCAATAGACACAAATATACAAAGTTTGCTTATCTATATACCATGTAAAAGTGAATATATCAAAAATGGCATCGAGTGCAAATTATAGTACATATCAACATCAAAATACATAATTAATGAGGCTCTAAATGGCCTCTAGAGTCCAAAAGCAATGCTACAAGCTATGGGACCATTAGCCTACAACAAGTCTATATATCAGTGATCAACATGATCATTCCTCATCATGATCAAACTCATCACCACTACTAGACATGGGATTATCAACATTAGTTACATAAACATCATTTGGCTCAAAGTTTAAAGACTCTTCAATCTCCTCTGCAACCTCAATAGTAATAGTAGTAGTAGTAGCAAAACTAGACATCAAAACAACAAATCACTAGTCAACATGATCACTCATGAAACACATCATTGATTCAACACTACTAGAAATGGGATCATCAACAAGAGCTACATAAACACCATCTAGCTCAAAGCCTTTGGACTTGGATTGCTCAACCTTATAATATGGTAGAAATTGAAATAATTTAACATGCCTAACCAATGATTTTGGTTTGAGAGAAAGATTCATTTCTTCAACCTTATGATATGGTAAAAAAACTTAGCATACCTAACGAATTATTTTCCTTTGAGTGAAGGGTACATTTTTGTTAAGGTCATGGTAGAGGAGTTCAATAAGCAATATCACCAATATCAACAAAGTTCAACAATCAATGCCACCAACGTCAAGGTACTTAAAGGGCTTTATGCTCTTGATCAAATGCCAATCTCATAACCTCACGCATGACAAAATCAATTGGAAACATTGCAATCTCCTAAATCTTGAAATCCTGAAAACTATTAAGTCTGTTGGATTTTGAGTGATATCTAAAAATCTAGTTTCTCCATATGAAATCTGTTGAAGTTTCTAAGTTTACTTAGTTTAGAAACCCTTCATGCACTTTTTCTGATTTATTCCTACCTACTTGTTATTTTTCTTTAACAAGTTATTTACAAAGTAAATTCTGAAAATAAACACCAGTGCATGCTCAACATATTATGTTGGAAATAATACTGAGAGGGGGGGTGAATCAGTATTATCAAGCAATTTAATAAATCTTCCTTATTTGATCTTTGAATTATTTTTGCATGTCAGTACCATAAAAATAATGAGCATGAAAAGCAGATAGTCACACCAAAGAACACAAGATGTAAGGTGGAAACCCAATGTGGGTGAAAACCACCTGCTGCAATATGTCTCTATCTTCTTTCAATTTAGAAACTTCTTTTACAATGATTTTGTACTGGTGCAGTCCTTTACCAGTACGCAGGCTGCAACCTGCAGAGAGCTACAACTCTCTCTCTTTCTCGTTTTCCAGTCTACTCCTGGAAGGGAGCTACAACCCCCTACTTCTTTTCATAAAGCATCAGATGATCAACAAGTACATAACGGATATAGACCACTACAGATATCAGATCAGCAATAACAGAACCAACCCAGAACACCTTATCAACAGAGAAATTCAATCAACAGAACATCTTAAAACAAAGACGCAGTTTTTCTTTCTGTGGCCTGCGACCAGACGCCGTTAACCTTCTGCTACTCTGCGTCCACACGCAGATATCCTTCTACTCTGCTGCGTGCCCACGCACTGTTCCTTTGACTGTTCTGCATTCTGTTGCTTCAGGGACGCACCCAAAGATATTATCGCGCTGCGTCTTTCGCTACAGAGACGCACCTGAAAACACTATCGCGCCGCGTCCTTCTGCTTCAGAGACGCACCTGAACCTTGATCGCCCTGCGTACCCACGCAGGTCTCTCTCTACTGTGCTGCGTCTCGGCGCTCTTGCCCTTTACAGTACCTGCGTCCCGGCGCACTTTCCCTTCACTGAACCTGCGACCCTTCAGATATAAATGATATGAAGGCTTCAGGACAAACCCAATCAGTCAGATCTACAGATCTGATCATGCGCCATAGAGATCACAGTCCATTAGAAGATTCACCCTCTTAGATCTGGACTAGATCTCACCAAATAAGATATTCAACCCAAGACAATTGCTCAATCCAAATGAACTCCTTTGCTTTATATAGGCAAGCTCCTCCCCAAAACATGGAACAATACCACGAGCCGACACCATAGAAACACAAAACCGTCGGCTAGATACCACACTAGAAACCCCCACGTGCTTTTCTCTGCCTTGAAATGTGTGCACTGGGTAGACGCACCCCCTGAACGGCTGGCCGACGTCCCTGGACGCGGGTTCTGCATGGTGTACCTGCGGGGACGCACTTTCTGAACCGATTGCCTGCGTCCTTCTTAATTTTCAACAAACTGAGAGCCTTACCACTGGAGTTGCCATCAAGTACAACATCTGTAACATACAGTCATACCTGAAAACATAATGCCAACAATCTCCCCCTTTGGACTTGATGGCAACCTCACAAACTTCAGCTTCATTCTCCCCCTTTGACATCAAGGGCAAAGGGTATGCTCCCCCTAAGCTCATGCTCCCCCTGAATATGAACCAGATCTGCAACAACGCACCACCATGAAAGAGATAGAGACATATTGCAGCTATTTCCAAGATCTCCTTCTCCATAATGCCAACAATGCATTATGTGCTCCCCCTGAGCCTGTACCACCAATAAGAAGAGGTTCAACAAGATGATGCATCAACAACCCCCAGCTTTTGCCTGAGGTATTCAAACGTGTCCCTGGGCAATGGTTTGGTAAGAATATCAGCAACTTGTTCCTTGGAAGGAACATATTCCAACTTGACTTTCTGTTCAAGCACTTGTTCCCGGAGAAAATGGTACTTGATTGGTATGTGCTTGGTTTTTGAATGCATAACCGGATTCTTTGAGATGCTGATTGCACTTGTGTTATCACATAAGATGGGGATAGGTGGTGTACAAGTGATTTGAAAATCCTGCAAAGTCTGCATCATCCAAAGGATTTGAGTGCAACAAGATGCAGCAGCAACATATTCCGCTTCAGCTGTAGACAAGGCAATCGAACTCTGTTTCTTGCTGAACCAAGATACCAGTCTGGAACCCATAAAGAACGCACCACCACTTGTGCTTTTCCTGTCATCCACGCTTCCGGCCCAATCTGCATCTGTATAAGCATGAAGAGTAAGATCTGTATCTCTAGGATACCATAAGCCATAATTTTGAGTCCCTTGAAGATATTTGAAAATTCTCTTTACTGCCTGAAGATGAGTCTCCTTCGGATTTGCCTGAAATCTTCCAACTATTCCAACTGCATGCATGATGTCCGGTCGGGCACCTGTCAAATATAGTAAACTTCCAATCATAGATCTGTAGGTTGGTTGATGTACTACTGCAGATTCATCATTTGCACTGAGACTACATCCTGTGACCATGGGTGTACATACTGGTTTTGCATCTTCCATGCCATATTTCTTCAAAATCTGCTTGAGATACTTGGTTTGAGATAAAAAGATTCCTCCTTCCTTTTGTTGGATTTGTAAACCAAGGAAATATGTCAGTTCTCCTAGCAAGGACATTTCAAATTCTTTCTGCATGACCGAGGCAAAGCTTTGACTCATAGCTTCTTCATTGCTGCCAAAAATAATGTCATCTACATACACAACAAGTATTAGCAATTTGTCATTTTCAACTTTTATATACAGATTGCTATCTGCTGAACCTTTTGAGAAACCTTGTTGATGAAGATATTTGTCCAACCGTTAGTACCAAGCCCTTGGAGCTTGTTTGAGACCATAGAGGGCCTTTTTCAATCGGCATACAAGATTTGGATCATTTCCAAGAATGAACCCATCTGGCTGTTCAATGTACACTTCTTCTTCCAAGTCTCCATTCAGAAAGGCTGATTTCACGTCCATTTGAAATACTTTGAAGTTTTGAAAACTTGAGAGAGCAAGGAACATTCGGATGGCCTCAAGTCTTGCAACAGGAGCAAAAGTTTCTTCAAAGTCTATTCCTTCTTGCTGCGCATACCCTTTACAAACAAGTCTGGCATTGTTTCTAATTACTTCTCCATTTTCATTCAATTTATTTTTGAAGACCCATTTTGTTCCGATAACATTCTTATCCTTTGGTCTAGGAACCAGCTCCCAAGTGTTGTTCTTTTCGATTTGCTCAAGTTCTTCATCCATTGCTTTCACCCAACATTCATCTTTGCATGCTTCTTTCACATTTTGTGGTTCAGTAGAGGAGAGTAATGCCAAATAGCTTGAGGCTTCTGCAACTGTTCTTCTTGTTTGTTTACCTGCTTCTTTCTGCCCCACAATCTGAGATTCTGGATGATTCTTCTGAACATATCTGGATGGAGTTTTCTCTTCTATTCTTGTCTGCTCCTCTGGTTCTTCTTGAGGTTCTCCTTGGGGTTCTTCTTCTTCATTATTCTGTCTTTGAGGGTAGCCTTCATCTTCTTCTATATCTTCATGATGTATTTGCCTAGGAATATATCCCTTCTCATCAACCACTACATCAATGCTGTCAACAATTCTGCCAAGTCTTTTATTGTAGCATTTGTATGCTTTGCTATGTGGAGAATAGCCAAGAAGAATGCCTTCATCTGCTCTAGGTTCAAGTTTGCCAAGCTGCTCATCAGTATTCTTGATATAGCATTTGCTCCCAAAGATTTTGAAGTGCTTACCGAAGGAGTTTTACCACTCCAGAGCTCATGAGGAGTTTGAGTGCTGTTCACCCGGACATTTGTCTTGTTGAGAATAATAACCGCAGCATGTGCAGCTTCACCCCAGAAAGTTGCGGGAGTTCCTGATTCATCAAGCATAGCACGAGCCATTTGTTGGATTGTTCTGTTCATTCTTTCAACAACTCCATTTTGTTGAGGAGTTCTAGCTGTAGAGAATTCTCTCCTTATCCCATGTTCATCACAGAAATCGAAAAATTCATTTGAAGTAAATTCCCCACCTCTGTCGGATCTGAGGCACTTAATTTTGTGACCTGATTCATTTTCAACCAAGGCTTTGAAGGACTTGAATTTTTTGAATGCTTCATCTTTGTGCTTCATAAGTCCTAACCAGACAAACCTGGAGAAATCGTCAATAAATAATATCAAGTATTCCTCTCCTCTAGGTGTTCTTTTCCTGAATGGGCCACATGTATCTGTATGTACTAGCTCAAGAGGCATGCTAGCTGATCCCTCTTTCTCTGGAAAGTTAGTCCTGGTTTGTTTTCCAAACTGACATGATCTGCATATGGTGTTGTCAGGAATTTTGATATCTGGAAGATCGCGAACTGCCTGATATTTGCATGCTTTCCTTATTTGTGGGAAGCTTAGATGTCCCAACCTTCGATGCCATAACCAGTGCTCTTCATCCTTGCTCAGATAGCATTGTTGTTGTCCTTCTTCAAATATGTACAGATTATTTGGAGTTCTTTTGCCTTTGAGTACTGTTTTACCTGTATCAAGATCACGAACAAGACATCCATTCGATCTGAAAATAACCTCGGTTTTTTGATCACACATCTGGCTGACACTTAGCAGATTATGCTTCAATCCATCAACATACAAAACATTTCCAGCCTTGATCTTTTCTTTCAAAGGAGCAATACTTTTTCCTTTTATAGTTGCAGGAGTATCATTTCCAAAAGAAACTTTCTTTCCCTTTTCTAAAGTAGAATAAGATTCAAGTTTTTCTTTATCACCTGTCATATGTTTCGAACATCCACTGTCAATGTACCATAGATTTTCCTGTCCTTCTGCATAAAATGCTATCCCACATCTTTCTGTAAGGTGTAACTGCGTCCTTCATAATTTTTCAATAAAATGATAGCTGATCATCAATCTTTGCTGCTGACTTGAAGTACAGTGATCTATCACCTGAATGGGTTGCCATCAAGGACAACATGCGCCAAGAGATCTCGGTCCATTAATAGATTCGCCTTCATTAGATCTAGACCAGATTTCACCTCATAAGATATTCAACAAAAGACATTTGCTCAATCCAAATGAACTCCTTTGCTTTATATAGGCAAGCTCCTCCCCAAAACATGGAACAATACCACGAGCCGACACCATAGAAACACAAAACCGTCGGCTAGATACCACACTAGAAACCCCCACGTGCTTTTCTCTGCCTTGAAATGTGTGCACTGGGTAGACGCACCCCCTGAACGGCTGGCCGCGTCCCTGGACGCGGGTTCTGCATGGTGTACCTGCGGGGACGCACTTTCTGAACCGATTGCCTGCGTCCTTCTTAATTTTCAACAAACTGAGAGCCTTACCACTGGAGTTGCCATCAAGTACAACATCTGTAACATACAGTCATACCAGAAAACATAATGCCAACATATTACAGATCAACAACTAAAAGAAACAAGAACAAACACACCACATGACACCATTATTTTTGGACCAATGTCCCTGGAAAAGCCCAATGCAGGAAAACCGGTGCAGCTATCTAAGGGTTTTCTTATTAAGCAATATCAGAGTACAATCTGGGGACCGAAACCGGCCTACCCAACAAAGAATTTCCTTAGCAGCTATACCTCACAGTTTGAGAGAAATATCCTGGTTGAAACCCCAGAAAATCCTTCCGATAGCTCCTCAACACAAAACTACTCTGCAACACCAGCGTTTGCCCAAACTAGATTGCGTCAGCCACTCTCTGTCTCACGCTGGCCTTGCGTCAACCCCAAGAGGCCCTGCGTCAGCTCTGGGAGGCTTTGCGTTAGTTGCATTGGCCCCTTTGGTGCTTTGCGCAACACTTGGCTGCCTCTGCGTGGCCTTGCGTGAGCCCTTGCTAGCTCCGCGTCACCCTCCTTGGCTGTGGCGCTGCTCTTCTGACACAATATCTGCCTTCTCTATTTCTTTGTACTCAATTCCCCTCAGTTGCTCTCCCGATCACTGATTCTATCTCTCTTAGCAAACCCCGCTCTAGAGAATAGAATGACTGATCATCTGGTGTGCCTCTCCAAGTGACCCTTAAGCCTCCTCTTATACTTTTCCTATTCATATCTCAACGACCGAGATTAAGTCCCTAATCAACGACTAAGATTAGATCTGGCTTGATCCATGTCTTTTGGACCACTCTAACATAGATTTATATTAATACACATTAATATTTTATTTTCCCTAAGTTTAGACTTAGGGACTCCATTAAAATATTAATTATTTTAATATCTCTTGATCTGTTTAGAATCTGCCCAAACCCTTTCTGGGTATTGGAGATCTCATGTGCCTCAACCTCTCCACCAAATTTTGTGACTAGAGCACATCCGATGCTACCCCAAATCAACACTTCCTCTTAGCGAGGACTATGCTCTAGCAATACTCCTCACTGAGTATTACTCTGATCATTCGGCATCGGTACTTGTGCTGATGCTAGGCCTTCCTGCCCAACATCCTTTGCACTACTGCCTCCTGTACTGCTGCCCATGGTTCTGTCACTGCCACTACTGCATCTATATGATAACTCCCTCTGCATCTGTGCTGCTGCTGGTCCTTTCTCCCAGTGCTGCATTCGCACTGTAACTCCTCTCATCATGTTGCATCGTGTTGCCCACTGCTGCACTGCAACTCAATTACTGAGAAGTAAGTAACTGATCTCCCAACTGACCTCCCTGTTGGGCTAAAGACACCCACTGATGCTGAAGCT
Organism: Pinus tabuliformis; assembly: GCA_031772625.1. Taxonomy (NCBI): domain Eukaryota; kingdom Viridiplantae; phylum Streptophyta; class Pinopsida; order Pinales; family Pinaceae; genus Pinus; species Pinus tabuliformis. Next base: position 1,125,011,633 of record CM062817.1, read on the forward strand.
CCCTTTGCCGCTGACTAGTGCTCCCTCTCTGACCTCTGCGTTGCTACAACAATTCCCTGCATCTCGCGCCATTGCACACCTCTCTGTGCCATCCTGCACTGGTGTAACACTCTTGTGCCTCTCGAACTGCTGCAGCCTGCTAGCTCTACACTGTCTCGGGACTCCTGCACTGTAGCTCTCTCTGCTGCTCCCTCCGCATCCGTCTCTAGCCACTCAGCCAATCCTGCTACTCCTCGTCGGGGCTCCCGTAGCAAGGTCTAATCCAAGAGGCTGGGTACCTCGAGGATCCTGCACCTCATCGCCTGTAGTCCATCTGACTACAACTCGATGTCTCCCCACTTCCGCTCAAGTGGTGCGTGTGCACTCTTGGCACAATCATCGTCTGTCAAAACTTCCTTCTCTGCCTGTGCTGGCGCTGCCTTGGTCTTGGAAGACTCTCCCTTACTCTTCTTCCTTGGGCACTGGGTCGCATAATGACCCATCTCCCCATAGTGGAAGCACTTGATCTTGGAGAGATCTTTCTTCTTCCGCTTCTCCTACTTTCCCTCAGATGTTAGGGCCGCATCCTCCTCCTCTTGCTGAACTTTGATCCCTCTGCTGCTGCTATCTGTCTTTGACTACCGTCTGATCTCTTCCTGGCGAAGAGCTGCCCACATCTCGTCTCAAGGTAGGAGAGTCCCTTTGTCCAGGATACTCTGGACAAACACTTCCCAATCTTCTGAAAAAACATTCAGGGCTGTCCTCACCATAAGCTCTTGATCCGGTGTCGCTCCTATAGCAGGCAACTGGTCTCGGATCTCATTCAGTCCTCCGAGGAAGGTGTCAATCGATTGACCTTTATTCATCTGATACGACCTCATCTGGTTCTTGAGCAACATTCTTCTCTGCACAGAAGTATGCTGGTATAGGTTCTTGAGAGCCTCCCACATCTCAACTGCTGTTTCCTTCTCCGCTATATGTGGTACCACATGATCCTTGACCCCGTCAAGGATAATGCACTTGGCCCTCGCCATCGCCTCTTCGTACCTTTCATTTTCATTGGGGTCGACTGGGACAGCTATAACCTTCAAGGCGAAGTTCTTGACACGATTCCTGTCAAGCACTGATAAGATTCTGGCCTTCCAGACTGTGAAGTTCGATGCTCCATCCAGTCTATCTTGGTCTCTTACCCCGTGTAGTGCCATGACGCTCCTCTACTTCCCTCCTGGAAGTTCTTTGTTTGACTCCTCTGAGTCTCTACTTCTCGTCTGGAAGTTCTCTTCTGGACTCCCTTTGAGTCCTGATTTCCCTCTTGGAAATCCTTCTGCCGCTTGTCGAGATGTCCCCTACTCTGATCGTCTTGTGCAATTGCACTGTTGATCCAGGTTCCTCGGCTAGAAACCCTTGGTAACAACTCCTCTGGCCTTGCTCTGTCAGGTACTGTTCTGACTACAGTACCTCACGAGCTCCACTCTTCAATATTTCTGCAGCCTTCTAGACTCCAGCAACTGCCACTCTGTGAACTGCGTCAGCCCTTATTTGCCCCACGCTAGCTCTGCGTCACCCCAGATGGGTTTGCGTCAGCCCTGGGATGCCCTGCGTCAGCCCTTTGGCCCTCTGTGTTAGCAACGCTGGCCTTTCTGAGGCTTTGCGTAGTTCCCGACTTCTTCTGCGTGGCTCTGGCTGGCTGATGTCTTTTAGTCCTCCTGTGGTCTGCAATCACGCTCTGATACCATGTTGAAGTTTCTAAGTTTACTTAGTTTAGAAACCCTTCATGCACTTTTTCTGATTTATTCCTACCTACTTGTTATTTTTCTTTAACAAGTTATTTACAAAGTAAATACTGAAAATAAACACCAGTGCATGCTCAGCATATTACAGATCAGCAACTAAAAGAAACAAGAACAAAAACACCACGTGACACCATTATTTTTGGACCAATGTCTCCGAAAAAACCCAATGCGGGAAAACCGGTGCAGCTATTTGAGGGTTTTCTTATTAAACAATATCAAAGTATAATTTGGGTGTCGAAACTAGCCTACCCAACAGAGAATTTACTTAGCAGCTATACCTCACAGTTTGAGAGAAATCTCCTAGCTGAAACCCCGGAAAATCCTTCCGGTAGCTCCTTAGCACAAAACCACTCTGCAACCCTAGCGTCTGCCCAAACTGGACTGCATCAGCCCCTCTCTGTCTCACGCTGGCCCTGCGTCAGCCACTCTTTGTCTCATGCTGGCCCTGTGTCAGCCTTTCTAGGCCCGCGTCAGCCCTAGGAGCCTCTGCGTCAGCTCTGGGAGCCTCTGCGTCAGCTGCGCTGGCCCCTCTGGTGCTCTGTGCAGCACTTGGTTGCCTCTGCGTGGCCTTGCGTGAGCCCTTGCTGGCTCTGCGTCACCCTCCTTGGCTGCTGCGCTGCTCTCCCGGCACAATCTCTGCCTTCTCTGTTTCTTTGTACTCAATGCCCCTCAGCTGCTCTCCCGATCACTGATTCTATCTCTCTTAGCAAACCCTGCTCTAGAGAATAGAATGACTGATCATTTGGTGTGCCTCTCCAAGTGACCCTCAAGCCTCCTCTTATACTTTTCCCGTTGACATCTCAACGGTCGAGATTAAGTCCCTAATCAACGGCTAAGATTAGATCTGGCTTGATCCATGTCTTTTGGACCACTCTAACACAGATTCATATTAATACACATTAATATTTTATTTTTTGTATGTTTAGACTTAGGGACTCCATTAAAAATATTAATTATTTTAATATCTCCTGATCTATTTAGTATTTGTCCAAACCCTTTCTGGGTATTGGAGATCTCATGTGCCCCAACCTTTCCACCAAATTTCGTGGCTAGAGCACATCCGATGCTACCCCAAATCAACAAAATCCAATAAGGTCGAAAGTTGAAACCACTCTCAAACATCCTGAGACATTTCATGTAATGTTTAAAATTTAAGTAAAAGGATGAAAATGAAAGATTATCTTTCATTTTCATACTTTTACTTTAAGAATTTAACATTACCATTGATTGCCAACATTGCTAGGGTTGAGAATCTTGAGATGTGTGTGGCAAATGAGAGGGGAGGCATCCTTTTAAAGGCTCAAAGGGGCAGTTTTTGGAGGGAAATATCCCCTAGTTTCCCTTAAAACTGCTCAGAAAAGACCAAAAACAACTCACATGGGGTCCGCGGTTGAGTTGGTAATGAACTGGCTGGTTTACGAACAATTTTGCGAAAATCACGATTTTTTGTGAGGTTTTCCCTGAAATGATTAAATTGGCCGATTTAATCGCGATTTTTTTGAAACAAATAGCGATCAAATCCCAACAAATCGTATTTTTTATTTTTTTGTATTTTATTGATTTTTTGACGATTTACCAATTTTATCCTGATTTTTATGATTTTTTCTTTTTCCGGACCCTCACCGATTTAAGCCCGATTGTGATTATTGCAACATTGTTTATGACAACCAGCTGGTTTATGTGAAAACTAGCCTGTTAATGCCAAAACCCTAGTCTGCGTGCATAAAAACCGCCTTTTCTACTCGTCAGGTTCCTTTGCCTAATGAATCAGCTGGCTTAACTGGTTTACAGTTCGAACCGGCCACTTTTGAATACTATATATATATACCGGCCACTTTTGAATACTATATATATATATATAGATATATGGATTAAATCTTTGATTGATTATAATTTTTGAAGGATAAGCTGTTTCTTTAAGAGAAATACTGCTTATATTATTGAATAACATGAAGTACAGAGTAAAACTAAATGATGCTCTTGCTTAATGCGGTCAAGGCTGCAATAATGCTTGAGTTATGAACTCACAGAAGCATTTTTGGCATTATCAATAGGCATGAATCCCTTGGCCTTAGTTTGAACACTTGTGACTTACCTCATCAAAGGTCAAATGAGAAGTATGAGCAGAACCTACAGTGCCTTGAAAGCATATCTACATCACAATGTCAAAACAGATAGAATAATAAATCATGAATGCAATGCCAAGGACCGTTGTAGTGACTTAAAAGGAAGAAACTGCGATGTCCAAGTAATGCTGCACACTAGAAACTACTTCCTTGAAGAAGAGAGGGGATCTCCAGTCACATTTCTTTCTGACATTGTCAAGCAAAAGGAACACTCCCAGAATAGGTGTTTGGGTGTCTCAGATTTGGCACATTGAGGGTGCTTATCATATGTTAACCTCCTTGCCAGTCTGAATTTTGTGAGCTATCCTTGGTACAAGACTAACCTGGTTAGCACTCTGAGTTTGTAAGGAATCCTATAGGACCACACATTGCTCAACCTGGGGATCCACTGAAAATTGCTATCTGATGATCACCATCCTTTATCCAGGATAGGAGGTCTTCCTATGCATGAGAAGATAAAGCTTTTTGCTGTTATAATTAAATATGGGTTTGTCATATGCCAATCCCAGCAAGTGTGGCTATGTAGAGAACCATACATCTTCAGTAGTTCTGCCACATCAATAAGCGCCTGATAAATTATAATCACTCTTATCAGAGGACACTAGGCCCTTGGAATGAGCATGAAGCTGCCAATCTGTCCATGTCCTTCTGTCCATTACCCAAAGATCACACCACAGGTAGATGGCCTTTTTGCTTAACTTCCTGGCCTGGAAGTGTGTAAAGTTTGCAACGTACTGTCCCCTGCGATTTCCAAGTGCAAATAGAACAAAAAGAGAGATCCCAATCCCTCTTGATACCAGCGTAGCCCCTGGAAAGCCAATATGCCACTTGTTTCCTGGCTTCCCAAATGCCTTTACTATCATCTCTGTATCTTAAAATGTGTTCCTTACAATGTGTTCTCTAGCTGTGGAGATGTTCCTATTTTCTAAAGGAATAATTCTCTATTTTCAGTCTGTCTATTGTTAGCAAATATGGATAATAAGACAGTTTGTCCTTAGCAAGACATTCAATTACTTAATTTATAGTGAGGTTGAGATTACTTTAATGTATTCTAGGAGAGATAATCTCAGATCTAGAGCATGCATGAAGTGAAAGTTTCATGCTTAGTCAGCGAAGGATGGTGACTCACCTTGCAGTGATGACATATAGGGAAGATGATCTCATTATGTGATCTATTGGTTTTCTATCTGCTGGACTATATAGTTCAGTTTATAATATATATGTGCAACTGACTTATTAAATGCAAATCAGGTTGGGTTGTTCAGAGTTGGAGAGATTCCCTGGGTGGTGTGAAGTCTCTTTAAGCTTGCTAGGCTGATCTATGAAGTAGCTAATCATTCTTCCCATGTTGTTAACAATTTATGAGCATAATATATTTTCTGCTTTTTATTTGGGAATTCAAATAATTATGTGATTGTTGGCTTTACGTGCTGGTCTGAATTGTTCTCCTTTGGCAGCCTCAGCAGTAGGGCACTTAGCAGATGGATATGCAGGTTTAAGTTTAGTTGATAAGGGAGGTACAGTTCAACAGTGGTTCAGTAGTCCTGTGTGCAGCATGGAATTTTCTATGTGGAGGTACAGCAGCATCAGACTGCCTCTAAGGAGGTGCAGCAGTAATAGGCATTCAGTATGAGTGTGTGGCGCATGAAAGCAGTATGCATGTATGTGCTATGATAAGACTTTCAGTTCCAAATTTAGAAATCCAGTTTCCCACCAGATTTGGAATCGCTGTTTCATATTTAGAACAGATTGCTTTTGTAAGATTGAGACAAGGTACCATTTTTATGTTTAGAAGTGCTATTACAGTTTCTTATAAAGTTATAAGGTGTATGCCTTTTCTTATTTTAGGAAGTGAGCTTCTGTTCTCGTTTTAGAGTGGTGTGTGTGAAAAGGTTTCCTGGAATAGGCTGGGCACAGATTCCAAGGAGTATGCATGCATGCATGCTTTTTCTCTCCTTAACTGTGCACTCCATTCCAGGAATAGTATTGCCATGCAGGAGTAGATAAATTGCTCTAGGAGAATAGACTTAAGGTTAGCTTTTTATGGCAACATCAGACAGCCTCTAAGGAGGCGCAGCAGTAATAAGCATTCAGTATGAGTGCATGGCACATTCAAGTGGTATGCATGCATGTGCTTTGATAAGGCTTTCAGTTCCAAATTTAGAAGTCCAGTGTCCCACCAGAGTCCGACCAGATTTAGAATTGCTGTTTCATATTTGGAACAGATTGCTCTTGTAATATTTAGATTGAGCACCATTTTTATGTTTAGGAGTGCTATTACAGTTTCTTATAACTTATAAGCTAAGTTACCAGGATCTGGATACGGATACGGATCCAGATCTGGATTCACTAGGTTTTTGAAAATCCAAGATCCAGATATGGCAAAGATACATCAAGTACAAAAAAATATAATAGTATTTTTAAAATTTAAAAAAACACTTTGAGTTAAAAAATCAAATCCATTTATATATCACAACATTTAGAACTGAAACCATTAGATATATTATAAATATGAAGACTGAAACACTGAAATGATGCATCCTCCCTCAGACAAAAAGGATAATATCATAAATGATAATAGTAAATACAAAAATGAGCGTCTCATTCATGATCACTCTACTAATATCATAATGTGCAGTGGGTTTAACTACATATCCTCAAATGGATCTACATTCTCTTCAAATTAAAATTTATTATCAACACACAAAATTAAAAATTAAAATACAAAAAACTAAAATACATAAAAATTAAAACTTGAAAATTTATATATAAGTGGGAGTACCTGCTGTTGATCATCAAGGGCTTATATAAAATTTATACGATTTTATTATTTTAAACATAAGTTTAATTTATAACTGTAACTAAGATTTATGTTTAAAATCTTAGTTTCTAGATTTTTTGTATGTTATAAGTTGGGAGTCTGTAACCATCAAGCCCATATGTATCCAGCTTCTCAATAGACTTGAATTGTATGCAAATTTGATACCAGCAGTTAATATAATTTGTTTTACAAAACTTCAACATAAAAGAAAAGGGCTCCTTTCTTTTAGCAGAGGGAAAAAAGGAACATTTTTGTTGGCAAATAAGCAAGTCAAATTGCTGTGTGTGACAGGTAAAAAAGAGTGGCTGTTGAATCTATTTGGGGGCTGGTGTGAAGAAGTTGGTGATTTACTCTTGGCAACCTCAAAGGAAATTCCACAGAATTCCACAAAATTCAGAGAGTAGGCTCTATAATTTATAACTGTAACAGGACTTAGGAATTTATTCAGTGCAAATATCAAAACAGACAGTTTATAACTTATAAGTTATAACAGGTCAGAATAGATATGTACATGTTGCTTTCGCCGGCTTTCTGAGTTGTGCTCCTTTATGCGGCTGTTGCTCTGTTGCTTTCTGAAGCAGGGTGCTGAGTCCCGACAAATTTGTGAATGTTGCTGTTGCTCTGTCGCTGTCCGAAGCAGGGTGCCCACTGCTGAAAACTTGTGGAAAGTTCCTCACCTGGGCTTGTTCTGTCGCTGTCTGAAGCAGGGGGGTGCCAACTTTGTTGTGGAATAATGCAAGAAATGGACCACACTTCATCGGATTAACCAAGTCGAAAACCTAAAAGTAAAAAATCTGAATCGCTTTCAATTTTACTTGAAATCTGCAGGATCCATCTACCTAGTGCAGGTTCTGTTTCCTCAGCCTATGATCCATTTCCTGCAAGTGTGGATCTGACACATTGCCGTATTTTCCACAGATCTGGTTGTGGATCCAGATCAGATCTGCGGATCCGTGGATCCATGACCTCCCTGTGCTGGATCCGGTAACATTGCTTATAAGGTGTATGCCTTTTCTTATTTTAGGAAGTAAGCTGTTGTTATTGTTTTTAGAGTGCTGTGTGTGAGAAGCTTTCCTGGAATATGTTGGGCACAGATTCCTAGGAGTATCCATGCATGCATGCTTGTTCTCTCCTTAACTGGGCATTCCATTGAAGGAAAGAGTATCGCTATGCAGTAGTAGACACACTGCTCTAGAAGAATAGACTTAGGGTTAGATTTTTCATACTGGTTTCATCACTGGGACTGTCCAGATACATTTAACAGTTGTAACCACAGCCTTTTTCATCTCTAAAATAAGGCAGAGTGAGTGAGTGATAATTCTAGTTTTGTGTTAAGTGTTTCATGAGTTGGAGTTTTGCAGTGTTTTGTAATTCTTGTCCTGCGAGTATATTTATGGTTGATGAGTGTGGAATCTGCACACCATCCAATAATTTCCAGAACAGTTTTATATGCACATTTAGGCTTATACAGGTTGCTGTCTGATTTATTTTATTATACCGTGTCTAACTGAGTGAATTATACATTTCAGATTCCGAGTTTAAATGTTTTTTCTGTTTTCAGTTGTGTTTAATCAGCTTTTATTAGGGTTTCTGTTCACAGAGAGTGCAGATCTGCTTATGATGAATTGAAAATTCAACAGTGATGTACTGCATTTGTTATGGTTTCCACACATGAAAGCAGAGTGGCAAATTGTTGCACATTTTACACTTTTTGATGCCTATGCTTATTGTTTTATGCAGATAATAAGTATGGTTAAAAAGACACCAGCCTATAAGAATAAATTGAAAGCATTGGAGTTTGAACGCAATGGAGGGATGGCAAACAAGAGGAAAGGTCCAAAACAAAAGAACAAGTGAGCTATCTTCTGTTTTTAAGTTCTGCATCATCTTTAAGCTTGTGCTTCTTATTTGTGTATGTAAATACTAAATATCGTCTCATGGACAATAAATATTGTTCATATAAGTATTGTTGATAACATTGGCATCAACAAATGATTGCCAAGGTTCTGGACCTCGGGACATTGGAAATGTTAGGGGAAAAATGGCGACCTGCCGCAAGCATTAAAAAAATACAAAATAAGTTCATTTGTTTTTCATTTTTTAAGCTATAAACTAACAAGAACATCAAATAAGCACACTGATACATAAATATGGAAACAATAACAATATATATCATGTAGTGGATGCCAAATGGTACATCGATGTCGATACTGAATTTTGGTAGCTTTCCAATCTGGGATACGAAATTAGACAGCCAATACAAAATGACATCATATATGTATACATAAGTGTATCTGATCATCATAGAGTCATCTACGGTGACAAATCTAGCTGCTAGGTATCAATTCTCTCTCCCCCTCTTATAGGAAAAAGTCATGGCTTATATGCGACCAGGAGGTCTTGCATCATTTATTTGATGGTGACTGGTGGGTGTATTTGTATCAGTGTAGAAGGTGGTGTTGAGGCTCCCACATCACAGTTCAAGGTGTCAAAGTGCTCCTCTGCCCCCTACGTTTGTTGATCTTCCTCCTCCCCCACCCCTATGCTTTTTACTGTGGCTCCTCCTCATCTAAACACTCAGATGCCTCCTCTATAATAGGCATGTTACATTCCAACCTCCACTAAGAGAATATGTTAATGTTGTCTAACGAAATGGAATTGACATTAGGGATTTTCTGAGGCTGCCTCACACATAGCTGGAGATTGTGGTGTGTTGATATTTTGTGTAGGCACTTCCCGCCTTGCTAAAAGGTCTCCAAGTCGGCCTCTATGAATTAGGCAACTTTTTATATCAAAAGGACAGGTTGGCTTAGGAAGAATTCAAGTCAGCCAGCCTCTGAAGTGGTGTGTCTCTTGGGTTCTCACACCCCCATTCGACAAGTATAAATAGACATTTTGATGCCTCATTTTAATGCCAATGAAGAGAAAGTTTTCTCTACCATTCTTATCCCTCTCGGACAGTCACACGTGTGGAGAAGGAAGACAAGTTTGACCATCTTGACCGAGATGATTTGACCTCTGTTTTGATCGAGTTTGACTTGCGTTGACTGAGCTATTTTATCTCAGATTTGACTGCAGGAAGGCCACAGTTTGACTGCAGTTGACCACAGGGCTGAAGTTGACCGCAGTCCCGTTTTCACCAGGCTGTTGACCAGTGTTGAAATTATGATATTTTAGCTGGTTTGACCAGCATTGACTTGCTGAAGTATTGACCAGGTTTGACTGGTATTTTGACTTGGATATTGGCATAAATTTCTAGACAAATTGTTGATTTGTAAACCTTGTTGAAGAATAATTTCTCCTAAGAAAAGTTGCTGGGTTTTCTCCCAAGATTGAGTTTCCCAAGGTAAAATTTGTTGTCTCTATTGTTCATGGCTGTCTTTCTAAGTTGCAGGAAACGTTGCCCTAGGGGTCGTTTCCTCCCGGGAAACGAAACGAAACCCTGAAACGCGTACCGTACGGCCTGGAAACGCGTTTCCGGCCGTACTGCCACGTTTCCCGAAACGGAAATGTGGCAGTACGGCCGGAAACGCGTTTCCAGGCCGTACGAGCCACGTTTCCCCAAATTTATGTGTTGTTTTTAATATTTTTTTAGGTTTCCGGGATGTTCTATAAACCTATTCTAAAGTTATAAAAGCGCAGTTTGTCTCATTCTCTCATCACACTATTCAGCAAGTCGTTTCTCTTGGAGACTGGCAGTTGTTTCAGCGAGGGTGTTTTGAGCAGTGAGCAAAGTAGATTTCAGTAGCAGGAGAAAGAGATTGCAGCAGCAGGAGAAAGAGATTGCAGCAGCAAGAGAAAGAGATTTCAGCAGGAGATTTCAGTAGCAGCAGATTTGGCTCAGCTACAACCATATTTCTCTTCTCTTTTCTGGCATTTCGGGTAGTCTCAGCCACAGATAATTAATTTGGGTAAGCCACATTCATTTTTTTAGTTTTTTAGGTTAAGCATGCATTAGTTTCTATGGTGGTGAGTCAACTTTGGATTGAGTGGAGACAAGCAGATTCAGAGCGGGGATCTATGGTGCATAGATTGTGCCTTGATGAGGATTGGTGGAGCAAGGTAGATTTCTTGCTAAAGTTCACAACCCCTGCATTTGAGCTTCTCCGGAGTGCTGACACTGACCAACCTTTCTTGGGAGAGGTATATGATGGCATGGATTCCATGGTTGAGAAAACTATGGAAATCATTTCGCAGGAGTCTCCACAACTTTTGTTTGTTGATGATCATTTTGCTGGTTTGATCAAGAAAATCATTGTTGATAGGTGGAACAATTTCAATACACCATTGCACACTTTAGCACATGCTTTGAACCTTAAATTTTATGATGAGGAGCTTATTGCTAAAAGCAATGGGAAGAGGAAGGCACCCCATAAGGATAGAGAGGTGGCTACTGGGGTGAAAAAAGCCCTTATGAGAATGTTTCCTTCTCATCTACATAGGGAGGTAAAGGAGGAATTTGCCAGTTTTGCTGCAGGAATAGATGATTATGCAGATATATCAGCTTTGGAGGAGAGAAGCACCATGAATCCAGTTAGGTGGTGGATTTGTCATGGAGCAAATGGTGTACATTTGCAAAACCTTGCCATTCGTATTCTTTCACAAGTGGCAAGCTCTTCATCAGCAGAAAGGAATTGGAGCACTTATGGTTTTTTTCATTCTGTGAAGCGCAATAGGTTGGGCTCACAGAAAGTAGAGGATCTTGTTTATGTGCACTCCAACCTTCGCCTTGCATCTCGTAGGGGTCCAGAATACAACAGTGGTCCTTCTAAAGAATGGGATGTGGATGCAGAAAATCCTGATTTGGATCTCTCTTGCTGCCCTGAATATTGAGGCCGAATCTGATAGTGGAATTGGTGCATCATGTTCTTCAGCACTACCATCCACTGTTGAGCATTGTGCTGCTTCTATTTTTGATGAGGATTGTTATGATGAGGATTAGTCTTTTGTGACTTGTCTCTATAGTTCTTGCAGCCTTATAGTCTTTATTGTACTTGCAGCCTCATATACTAATATAAATAAAGGCTGACTTTGGATTTTCCTATATTTTTATTTTCATTATGTGATCATTCATGACTCATGAGTAAATGTGATGTAAATTTAATCTTAATGTTTAAATGTAATAAATTATAATCATATAATGTAAATGTATCATTCATACTTTATGATTGCACATATATATAATAATAATTTTTAAATATTTTTAATATATATATATATGTATATTCGTGTTTCCCCGTTTCCAAAATTTGGGGAGGTCGCGTTTCGTTTCGCTTCCCGTTTTGGAAACTCGTTTCCGTTTCCCCGTTTCGTGCAACTTAGCTGTCTTTCAATGATCTTTACTATTTCATGCATTTGCAGTAGGCATAAGCAGTTGGAAGGAAGCCTCTTCATTTGAGCAATTATGGACATCATGTGCTCAAGAAGAAGCAAGATTGATGACTAGAGATCGTTAAGATGAAGAAGTTCAAGCCCTTGCAGCTCGCTTCAAGAACAAAGGAAAGAAGTTTGGACATCAACATAAGATGGGATCTTCTTCCTCTAAGAAGAAGAAAGACCTATCAAAGATACAATGTTATGGCTGTCAAGAATATGGACAATTCAAGAGAGATTATCCTAATATGGCTAACAAGAAAAGAAAGGGGAAACAACATGCTTCCATAGCAGAATTTGAAGAAGATGAAAAGCCAAAGAAGCCCAAAGGTGATAAAGATTTCTTCTGCTATTCTGCTTTTACAGTGTCCTTTGCAGATGGTGATGAAATGTGGCTGGTAGATAGCAGAGCATCAAGGCACATGACCAGAGAACATATAAATCTTTCAAGCAAGACAAAAAAGAAGTTGTCTCAAAGGATTGAATTGGGAGACAACAACAACTATGCAGTCAAAGGAGTTGGAAGGGAATCCATAGAGTTGGAATTTGTTAACATCGTTCATCTCAGTGATGTCCGTTGTGTACCAGGTTTGAAAAATAATCTTATCTATGTTTCTTGTTTAGAAGATAAAGGAGATAGGGTTGCTTTTGTGGATGGCAAAGTACTTGTTTGGTCAAAGGGCTCTAGTATAGATAATGCTAGAGTTATTGGGATTTGTGATGGAAGACTGTATAGACTTGTGAGTCAACCAGATCAAGCATTGGTACATGAAGAAATAGATCCAAGTGACTTATGTCACCAAAGGTATGGACATCTTCATTTTAGAGCATTGCCTGAATTAAGTGAAATAGTGTCTGGGGTTTTTGAACTACAAAGAGGAAATGATGGTGTATGTAAAGGCTGTGCTCTTCGGAAGAACATCAAGAAATCATTTCCAAACAGTGATAACAAATCTAAGGAAGCTTTGGACCCAATTCATTCTAATGTATGTGGTCTGATGCTCGTAAAATCTCTTGGTTGTTCATTGTACTACGTGGCATTCAATGATGACTTCTCCCATAAGGCATGGATATATCCACTGAAGTCAAAAGATGAGGTATTTGACAAGTTCCAGGAATTCAAAGCTGAAGTAGAAAACTTGACAGGTAAAAAGATCAAGATACTGAGATTTGACAATGGAGGAGAATACACCTCAAAGGAACTTGTTGCTTTCTGCAAGTAGGTTGGGATTAAGAGGGAGCTAATTTTTCCCTATAATCCACAACAAAATGGTGTAGCAGAATGAAAGCACACATCCATTGAAGAATCTATCGAGGCCATGATGCATGATTTGGACTTGTCATTATTTCTTATGGGGTGAAGTGTCAGGAACAACTGTGTACGTACAAAATTGAAGTCCTCATAATGTTATGGAAGAAATGACTCCTGAAGAAGCCTTCTCCAAAAGGAAGCCAGAGGTTGGGCACATGAGAATCTTTGGTTGTCCTATATATATTCATGTTCCTAAGGATAAGAGGAACAAGCTTGAGCCTTCAGGAAAGAAAGGCATATTTGTTGGATATAGTGAATCTTCAAAAGCCTACAGAATATACATTCCAAAACAACGACGAATTGAGGTCAGTTGAGATGTCACCTTCAATGAAAAGTGGCATATTGAAGGTCTAAGGAAGTTGTTGTAGATTGTTTGGAAGAAGTAAAGTAGGAGGCCTTAAGAGAGGAACATTCAAGCTCTACAAAATGTACTGGAAGGTCAAAAGGGCCTCAAAAACCTGCCGAACCATTTATAGCCCCAGAGATCAAGAAGAGACCAACATGGCTTACATCCACATTAGAAGAGGCCGAAGGAAATGTAGCTCCTGATGGCACATCTGGAGAAGTAAAGAAGCCTAAGAGGTTCTCCAATTATGCAACTCTCATGACAAAACTCATTGATGAAGAACCTTCCACATATGAATAAGCAACCAGTCTGCAGGTGTGGAAGGAAGCAATGAATGAGGAGTACCAATCGATCATGAAGAATGATGTCTGAGAGATTGTGCGAGGCCTGAAGGGAAGTCAATAGTGACTTCCAAGTGGATATACAAGATTAAGCATGCTGTAGATGGGAGTATCGACAAATACAAGACATGGTTTCTGGCTAGAGGGTTCTCCCAGAAAGACGGAGAAGACTATGGTGAGACCAATGTTGCATGAAGCAGGGATGTTTTTTGGAAGCAAAGCATCAAAAGCATTATTTTCCAAAAATCTAGGAGGCGAAGCGTCTTGGAAATATCTACTATATATGTTATATTTTTTTGCATTTATATTAAAAAAAACATCTAAAATACCAAATTAATTGTAGAAGATATGAAAAACATGCATATTTGTACATAAATCAAGATAGATATGGCATCCATTGTACATCAATGATTAACTATTCGAGCATCAACCATCTAGAATCTAGATTCTTCTCCTTGTCTAGCCTTTGCCTCTTCGTCGATTATGTAGGGATATTAGTCAACATTGCCCAATGTTGATCAAACTACCTAATCGAAGCCTTAAAATATGGTAGAAAAAATTTAACATGATTGATCAATGATTTTGACCTGATTGAACGATATTTTTTTGCTAAGGCCATGACAAAGGAGTTCAACATTTAACACTTCCAACGCTAGGGTACATATAGGTCTTGGTGCTCTTGATTAAATGCCAATCACATACCCTCATAGATGATATAATCTAATGAAATGGCACAATCCCTTTGATCATGAATTCCTGAAAACTATTAAGTCTGCTGAATTTTGAATAGGATATGAAATTTTATTTTCTCCAAATGAAGCTTGATGAGGCTGGAACCACTCTCAAACATCTTGAGTCATTTCATGGTAATGTTAAAAATTTAAGTAAAATGATGAAAATGAAAGATAAAGGAGAATGTTACTTTTATTTTAGGAATTTAACATTACCATGAGGGAGCATCTATAATGTTCCTAAACAGAATGTAAGTGATATACAAAGCATGCAAACACTACAACAATCAGAAAAACGAAATATACATTAAGCACCCATGGAAACACTAGAAATAGAGAACTGTTGAGCCATTTTATTACTTCTTTCAGGAGCAAATACAATAGTAAAACAGAATCGTGCACCTGGGCTTGTCTCAGTGGACAAGCATGACAAAACCCAGGTGAGAAAATGTTGAACTAAAGGCTGCTACAACTGCTGCACCAAACTGAACTGCGTTGCCCCAAAAAACTGTTCTGTCTGCTGACTTCGAAGCGCTGGAATCACTGCTTCCCGTGCTCAAAAAATTATGAGATTTCAGCTCTTTGTTCCTTGGCCTAAACCCAGAAAAACCCATGAAGGAATTGACCAAATGTTGACCTCGGAATTTTGGCACAAATTCCCCTTAGCTCCTCTAGCTCCTCATTGAGTTGGGACCCTTGTTTGACCCATTAGATCTGCCCAAAAAATTCTATAAATTTAGGAGTGTGATCTTTGCCCAAAACCTAGAAAAACCCAGAAAGAGTTTCCCTTGGTTCCAACCTTCAAAAATTGACCCTTCACAGCTTGGCCCTCCTCCAATTTCAAATTCTGTTGCTGTGACTGATCCTGTCAATCTCTGCTCTCCCAACTCTAGCAATCCTCCTTAAATGGCCCTCCAAGTGATCTCTTACTTCTCCTGGCCAGTTCCAGCTCTACAATTCCTTCCTCCAACTCCCATGTGAGCCTAGTGATGGCTCTCTGTGTAGGGCCAGGTAACTGTAAATTGAATTGCTGGGATGTTGGCAATGCTGGCTCCAAACTCGCAAGAAAGGCTGGCCCTTTGTTGCTCTCCCAATCCTCTAATTCTCTCGACAAATGCTTGATCATTGATAGCTCCAAACTCCCCTTGCGTATTCTCCAGCTAGCCAGAAACACACACTCGTTGTGGCTGAATTGTAGTGCTGTAACACACTCCCGAAACTCCTGAAATACTTATGGAATTGTCTTTCTAGGGCGGGCATGGATGGTCCCCCGAAGTAGAGGTTGAATCTTCCGCTTGAGAGATTCGTGGTTAAACAGTCGGCTGACTCAGCTAAACAACAGAGTGAACAATCAAGTAATTTTAATTGCAATGTGTAAGAATGAATCCAAAATGAGAGCTGCTCCCTCCTTACAACTCCTTGGGCCTCCCTAGCCTCATGTGGGCCCCTCCATCCACCTATTCGACTTTCCCTACAAGCTATTCGAATGGGCTGATTCGAACTCCCATGTGGGTGGCCCCCACATTCCACTAGCAACCAAATAAATTCGAATTGCCTCATAAGTCCCTAAGTCGAAAATTATGGGTTCTCTTCCTTAGCCAAAATTGTGCAAAATTGTGTAGCAACATCCTGTTACAAATGTGTTTGAGAAGGGACTTGACAATCCTCCCCTCCCAAATGTTGCTTGCCCTCAAGCAACCTCACGGCTGGGTGCTCCAAAATGTGCTCACCCTCCCAGGTGGCATCCTCATTCGGCAAGCTCTTCCAATGCACCAAAAATCGCTTGTCCTCAAGCAATGCCTGAGCAAGCAACCTCTCTAATTGTTGCTCCCCACTATCACTGCAAAATGTGCCAAGGTCCCAGATGTGCCACTGGATCGTGCCTGACCTCTGCACTGTCCTGATATGGAAGAATCCTTCAATACCAAGATCCCAGGAAATCTTGTCCAACATGAAGCTCCCCTCACTCCACTCACTATCCTGCCCAGTGAAAGTACCAGAAGTCCCCTGCTCCATCAGTGACTCGCTAAAGCCCAATGGAAGATTTGTATGATCTCCCCCTGCAGTAGTCGGCACATCCCTAAAGGTTATTGAGGTGTGAAGAGCTGTGATGCCCCAGTTCCCTGCTAGTCCTAGAGTGGTGCCATCATGCTAATGCTGCGCTACTCTGACTATGTCATACTCCCCATCGTGCGCAGTGAGTATCCGCCTCTCCTGGAACTTGATGGTGGAACACTGAAAGAGGCGAGACACATCCTGCAAGGGCATCTCCATGGCACCTAGGCTTACCCATCCAAATCTAACTCCAAACTTGTGCAACAACAAAGAATGTCTGCCTCCCCATATGATGAAACCCTCTGTGAACCCCCATGTGTCATCCCAAGAGCGAACTATATCACTCTCTGCCATGACTCCACTCATCATGAGTGATGTATAGGTCAACTGAATCCCTGCATCCCATAACCAGACCTGTTGCAACATAGCCTTGTCAACCAAGGGAATCCCTTTGGCCTTCGTCTCTAGTCCCTACATGTGATCACTATATAGGCTCCATATATTGTGGGCTAATCTGATGCATGCTAATCCGCCCTGTGCCTACCACTGTGTAGTACCGATGATTGCTGGAAGCCACGTGTGCCAAAGAGCTACCCCCTGAATGCAACCAAAAGATGAGTATTTGATACTCATAATCGACTCAGGGTATGTGGATCCCTACTATCCCTGCCAACCATCTCCCTTGGGTTTGTCATCCACCCTCTCAATAATGTGCCAATATAAGGTCTGGAGCCTAGACACATATTGGGAAACTACCTCAGTTGTAACCGCTATCCTTTGCTCATGCTCGGTCCCGACATACCCTGAGAAAAAGAGTGACACATGTCTCCCTCGGGACTAAATCGCTAGACATAGGCTCAGTGATGAACGATATGCCACCCCTGCAGATGATCACCTCATCCCCCAACCTGTGGCTGTCAACTGACGCACCAACCCAACGCCACTGCTGAAAAGTCTCCCCCCTAGTGCGCTGAGTCTCACCCAAATATCTCGGGTGAGCTCCTCGTCCCCCGTGGCTCATGCCCAAAGTGCAAAAAGTCAACAACAAAATTGACTGCGCCCGTGAGGGATGTAGAAGAGGGTCAGGCGTGTGAGTCCCCGCGGATACCATCAAGTATCGCTCATCTTTGTCCTTGTCGATCATGGGTGAACTATGCCCAAAGGTATGCCTGGTGTTTTCGTCCAAGGTTCTCCTCGGAGGCAACACTCCATGACCTTGTTGTGCAACACTATACACCCCTGCATCCCACAGATCATCCCAGTACTCCTGGACATGCCACTGATCATCCCAGTACTCCTGCATGCCAACGTACTATTGGGAGGATGTACTTCCCTACATATGATGGCACTACCAAGTGCACAACTCTAGCCTGGGTGGAGAAGCTGGACACTTATTTCTAGCTCAATAGGATGATGGAGGTGGAAGCTATTAAAATGGCTACACTACACTTGGAGGGGGAGGCACATGATTGGTCGTTTCATGGCTTGTCTACTCTGGGGCATGCCAACGTGATTTCCTATGAGGATTTCACTAGGAGAGTGGTTGAGCGTTTTGATCAGAGGGATCCAGAGGCTCACTTCAGGGATTTGACCCAATTCAGACAAACGGGTCATCCAAAGCAGTACATATTAGAGTTTCTGAGAGTCTCAGTCATGGTGCTGGATTTATCAGATGCTAGGAGGGTGTACACATTTATAGAGGGGTTGCTCGAGCCACTGCGTGGACTGGTGAAGTCACGCAAGCCCTCTACGGTACAGGAGGCCATGACATGTGCTAGAGACCTGCAGGGGGCCATCCCTAAGACACAAGCACCCATTCCTACATGCACTCCCTACCATCTAAAGGGAAGTGATACTAGACCACCACCACAAAGAGCAGCCCAAGGACGTGGGCAACTAGATGATGAGACCAGGAGGGACCTTAGGAGGAGGAAACTGTGCTTTACTTGTTAGGATCCCTGGGCAGCAGGCCATCGTTTTACATCTGGAAAAGCCCATTATTTTGAGGTCTTTTCGGATAGTGATCAGGAGGATAATGTGGAGCTGAAGTGTGGTGGGGGAGACAGTGAGAGTCCGGCAGAGAGGGGACCACCACCACCACCACCAGATGGGGGATCATCTTTTGCACCATCCAGGGGATTCCTTGCTTCCTTATGCGGGGTTCCCAAATTTCTGATGATGAGGATCAGAGGCACAATGCAGGGGCAATGTGTCTCAGGCTTCAGCCCTAGTAGACAGTGGGGCTACCCACAACTTCATTGATCCTTAGAAGGTTCAGAGGAGGGGCATCACCATGACAGAGTTTGAGGGTTTTTCAGTTCTGGTGCCGGGGGATCGGACAATGCGGTGCACTTAATATGTTCCCGCCTTGACAGTGACCATGGGGAACTACTCGATGGCAAACCATTTCTTTGTGGTGGACGTACCGGACACCAACGTGGTGATGAGTGTCCAGTGGCTATACTCCCTTGGCTGAGTCACCACCGATTGGAGGAAGCTAGAGATGGAGTTCACCGGGCCGGATGGCAAGTTGGTGGTCTTGAGAGGCATGCATTGGTACTCTCTGCAGACAGTTTAGGAACATCGGATGGAGGCATATTTGAGGCATGGAGACATAGCATGGGTAGTAGAGATGAGGATTTCAGAGGCTGGGGGACAGGCCCGATCACCACACCTGGATATACATGCATTATTAGATAGATACTCAGTGGTATTTGGGGATATTCCACCAGGGCGACTACCAAACAGGGGATTCGAGCACACCATTGAGTTGAAGGCAGGTGTGCAGGTAGTGGACGAGATTGAGCAGGCCATCAAGGAGCTATTTGCACTGGGCCACATTAGGCTGAGTTCCAGTCCCTTTCCTTCTTTAGTGGTGTTGGTGAAGAAGAAGGATGGAACCTTGTGCATGTGCATCGATTATAGAGCGCTCAACAAGAAGACGTTGAAGAACTGATACCACATACCACACAACAATGAGTTGATGGATGAGCTTAGAGGAGCCAAGTACTTCTCTAAAATAGATTTGCGCTCGGGGTACCATTAAAAGAGAGTGAGGGATCAAGACATCCCTAAGACGACCTTTATGGGCATTTCGAGTTTCTAGTCATGCCCTTTGGGTTGACCAACACACCTTCCATCTTCTAGTCATGTATGAACCATGTGTTCTGGGGGTAGTTGGGGAGATTTGTATTGGTATTTTTTGATGACATTTTGATTTATAGTAGGACTTGGGAGGAGCACCTACAACACTTGGAGGCGGTGCTATGTATTTTGGAGGAACAACAGTTTTATGCCAAACTGTCCAAATGTGAGTTTGGCTTGACTGAGATGCTCTTCTTGGGGCACATCATTGGCGTAGATGGGGTGAAGGTGCATGAGGAGAAGATACGAGCTATTCGAGACTGGCCGGTGCCTAGAGATGTGACAACGCTGAGGTGGTTCTTGGACATCTACATCTATTACCGAGAGTTTTTGAAGGGATTCTCGCAGTTGGTAGCACCCCTCACGAACTTGACCAGGAAGGCGGATTTTGCATGGACAGATGGAGCTTAGTCAATTTTTGATCGCCTCAAGGAGGTGATGAGTAGTTGTCCAGTGTTGGCACTCCCAGATTTTACTCAGCCATTCACCATGGAGTGTGATGCATCAGGAGAGGGGATTGGGGTAGTATTATCCCAAGATGGACATCCCATTGCTTTTGAGAGTCAGAAGCTCCTACCCCATGAGAAGTCGTATTCTATATATGACAAAGAGATGTTGGCCATCATGCATGCATTGGCCAAATTCTGGCAGTACTTGGTGGGTAACCGATTCTGGGTGAAGACAGATCACAATAGTCTTCGCCACTTCATGGGGCAGCAAGGCCTCAATGATAGACAACAGAGATGGGTCAGCAAGGTGTAGGCCTATGATTTTGATATCGAGTATGTGCGGGGGAAGCACAATGTAGTGGCCGATGCATTATCCAAGAGACCTGTAGGCCTCTCACTCATGAGCATTTGCCATGATTGGAAGGCCCAGTTGTTGGTAGAATATTCTAAAGACCGGCGAGCATGCGAGATCCTGGAGGGGACACACGCAGATGAGCGCTACCGAGTGATCGCTGAGGCCATATACTATAAGGGGTTCATATTTTTAGTACCGAGCTCGCAGTTGAGGGAGAGGGTACTCCATGCAGCACAGGACTTGCCATTATTAGGGCATCATGGCTCCAGGAAGACGTATGTGGCAGTCAGAGAGCGCTTCACCTGGAAGGGCCTCAAGGGGGACATGTTGAGGTACGTACAGGAGCGTGAGGCATGCCAGAGGAATAAAGGGGAGTTGACCCATCCAACAAGATTGTTGCAGTTGCTTCCCATTCCTGAGGGGAAATGGGAGAGTATCTCCATGGATTTCATCAAGGGGCTTCCCACAGTGCAGGGCAAGGATTGTATCTATGTGGTGGTTGATCGACTGACCAAATATGCCCATTTCTTCGCCATTCCAACCCAATTCTCAACCTCATAGGTTGCAAAGTTGTTCTTCAGAGAGATTTTATGTTTATATGGACTCCCTAAGAACATAGCGAGTGACATGGATAGCAGGCTTATGGGAGGATTCTGGTAGGAGCTCTTGAGATTAGTGGGTACTGAGCGCACCTCGAGCACGAGCTACCATCCTCAGACAGATGGCTAGACTGAGCAGGTTAACCAGTGGTTGGGGGGGTATCTTAGGAACTATGTGACTGGGCAGCAGAGGGCATGGATTCGATGGCTGCGCTTGGGTGAGTATTGCTACAACAATGGTTTAGTAAATGGGGTATTTGCTTGAACGCGTGTCCCATAAACAACAAAGAGATAAAAGCTTTTGTTATGGAAAAGTTCCACAAACATACTTGGGATAAGGAGCTAAGAAGAAAGAAAAATTACTATATTGAAATGTTTAATCCCACTCATAATCATCAACTAAAAGCATACATAGAGGCCAATATCTCTTGGAGAGCCAAAATTCTTAGTGCTCAGTTAAGGACTAATTCTCATCAACTCTGTTGTGAAACAGGTCGCTGGAAAAGGCCAAAGGAAGTGTGGGCGGAAAGGGTATGCATTTTTTGTTCTTCTGGAAATGTGGAAACAGAAAAACATTTCATTTTAGAATGTGAGGCCTTCGAAGACAACAGGGAAAGTTATGCAGATATGCTGGCAGCGAGCTCTTGGGATAATCTATTTAGCAAGGGGTTTGTCGAGAAACTGGGAGCATTTATTGTGAAGCTTCACAGAAAAGGGCCGAATACATCAAGCAGATGAAGAAGCAATCTGTCCCATAGGCTATCTTTAGCCTCGTGGACGTTAAAATAATTTCTTTCTTTCTTTCTTTCCCATGTCCATTGGTATGTCACCTTTCCGGGCTTTGTATGGTTATGATGCATTATCTTTCATTGACATTGTTTTTGGAGATAGCTGGGCCCCAAAGGCCAAATATTGGATCCTGGAGAGCCAAGAAATTCTCAAGGCTCTCAAGGACAACTTAGTGATAGCACAAAATCAACAAAAGATGTATGCTGATAGGCATTGGATTGAGAGGCATTTTGAGGAGGGGGACTTGGTGTATCTATGGTTACAGCCTTATAGACAGTTTACCTTGAAGCAGAAAGGTGCCGAGAAGCTACAACCGTGTTTCTATGGGCCGCATGTTAATCAAGGTTGTCATTGATGTCAATATGGCATTGACTGAGATGTCAATATTCTTGAGATGCCTAGTTCCAGACGACGATGCCATGACTCTTGGTGGTTGGTTGACTAGGATAACATCAATGAAGATGTCAAGTCACGAAGAAGTCAAACCATGACTACACGTGATAATGCCATACCCTTGAATGATCACATGATTGGAAGATTAGATGGATGATCTCACTTGATGATTGGAATGACAAATTAATGGAGGCTGCACTATAACATATCACTGCACCATTATGTGATGACATGGGATACACTCTTTGTTGGACACTATCATGATGACGTGGATGTCCTACATGATCCTATGATGATGAAGAAGCCAAATAATGGAGAAGATAAACAATAGAGACACCAAAGAAAGAAGCCATACTGTCCTAATCATTTTCTGCACTAAATAATTTAAGGACAGTCACATTAAAAATGAATTTTGACCTCCTTAGAGGCAGAATTCTTCCATGAGACCTACACCATCTGAAAGAGCATAATTTTGCCTTTCCAACGAGCTATTACTCAGCCTGAAACTCCAAGCGGTTGAGGAGATAATGAATTTTTAAGCTAGAAAAATTTATATGGCATCCTAGCCAACCTAAGCTGACTTGTAGGCTCATGTCCTTTGGCCAATAGATGTGACTCTTCGTAAAAAAACCAAAATGTGTATAAATATGAAGTTAAACACTTCATTTCACCATAAAAAATTCAGTGATTATTTCAGAGAGAAATCACAGAAGTTAAAAGAAGCCGAGGAGGACAGAGAAGACATTGCTGTTTGGGTAATTTTTTTTGAGTTTCTGTGATTGATTTTTTGGGCTAAACAGTCTTACAGCAAACCTTGTAGACAGTCTCCTGAATTGGCTTGGACAGACTTACAAAAAGCCCTTTCAAGCTCGAAACTACAGCATTTGGAAAGATTCATGTTCGGATCTAGTGCACCCACATGTGGAGGACAGATTTGTGGAAATCTGAAGCTCAGAATCACTAGCCTCAGAACTGTGGTATACCAGACCTGTAGACAAGGGCTTACAATTGCAGAATCTGTGGTGGAGGTCTTATTCTAGACCTGCAGGACCTGTGGACAAGTCAATAATTGACCTATGCTAAGTCTGGGTTGCTATACATAACTTAAGTCTTAAGGTTGATAACAGAAGTAATAGTAAAGATCTTGTGAATTACTCAGGTTGGATCTATTGTATTGTGAAGACTGATAAATGACATGATTATGGCATTCTTTGGAGCAACCTAGTAACAATGTTTTGGGAGTTTTGAGGAAAGTGTTTTGGGAGTCTTGAGACATTTGAAGGCACCTTTGGAGCAAAATATATCAGAATAGAAGACCTTGGAGAAACATTTTTGAAGAGTACCTTTAAGCTGCTCTTGTTGATCCTTGGAGAGTATATTGGGGTAGAATTTTGTGCAGATCTGAAGCAGCTTTTTGGAAGACCTCATTGTATACCTGAAGCAACTTGTTGAAGGACTTCTTAGTAGACTTGAAGCAACTTGTTGGAGACCGTTTTGAAGACAACTTTGGAGCAGGTTCTTGTAGATATTGAGGAAGTATTGAAGGGTTATTGAACACTAAGTGAAGACATTATTGGAGACCATGATGCGTTGAAGCCATCATGAGGTAACCTTGGAGATCTTTGCTTGGGTATAATGAAGAGTAGTGGTGACACCTTCTATGAGACAAGGTTGTCATTCATGATATGACGTGACGATTATGTGAAGGGATTGCTGAAGATTGACAGGGCTCGTTGAAGAAGACTTTGGGAGCTGTGAAGAACAACCTAACATATCTTGACAAAGCAAAGCTAAAGGATTGGTGTCCTTGGATAAGATAGGGTCGAAGCCCTAGAGATCAAAGTCCTCAAGAAACCAGATTGGAGTCTGTACCAGAGAAGGGTTGGTGCCCTAGGGGTTGGAGCCTCTAAACACAAGGTTGGTGCCTTGAGAAGATAGGGTTGGTGCCCTAGAGGTTGGAGCCTCACAAAAAGTCCAAGTTGGTGCTTGGCAACAGGTTGGAGCCTATGAGTTTGAAGATCAATGTCTTCATCTAGGGTTGGAGCCCTATATACATTGTACTTGATTCATTGTAAATATTATACTAATAAAAGCATTTATTCCTATTGTTCATTTTATGTTCTAAATATAAGTGATCTAACTGGTAAAAGTAACAATTGAAAAGGAATACTAATTCACCCCTTGTTACGAATAAAATATATAAATAATATAAATATAAGTAACGAGGATAATTGTAATAATGATTAGTTAATAATAATTAGTAGTTAGGTTGAAGAGGCATGTCTAAATGAGACATGACTTTCCATGAAGAGACACTTGCCTGATATATAAGCAATCCTCTCATTCTCATTGTAATTCATTCTCATTCTTATTCACACATTTAATATATAATATTTGTATCCTCATGGATATTTTTATATTCCAAGTCATCAAGAGTAATTAATATGTAGAAGGAACTTTGTTCGCTTCATTGGTATCGGAGCAGTCGATCCTCTGGCTACTTCACCGCTGCACAGAGCGACGCTCTTCGATCTAGGCCCTTGGCCATTGACTCTTCGTCAAATTTATTGCTATTGCAATTCAAGCATTTCGTTGCAATCTGGGAGTTTCTCTGATTCGTTAGAAGACCTTTGGCCATTTGAAAAAAAAAAAGCTGCAGTCGTGGTCTGCTCAAAATCGAGCCGCAATCTACAATTCATGCCACTGTGAGCCGCATAAATACTGTGCCACATACCGCCAACATTGTTCTGAGTTTGAGCGCAGCAAGCCACTACTGCACATCGACAACCGCAGTTCTAGCCCACATTCCTGTACGTGCCCTTCATTGCCAGCTTGCCCCTGCAATCTTTTTTCAACCGTCTTTTCCATTCCTACAACCACCACCAGTTGCAGTGACAGTCACCGCAATCAGTTCTGCAACAGTCGCTGCCATCTGGCCGCAGCCCAAAACTGTCGCCGGGGCACTCTCCATTTTGAAACCGCCGTACACAACTTCCGCAACCGCCCCACTGCATAAGCACTGTCACTCGAGGTGTGAGCCACCGTTTGGCCAGTTAGTTGACCGACAACCACTGCTACACAACCACAACGTCTACCTCCAGCCGTCACCGCTCCTTAATTCCGATGCCACAACCGTCGTTGTTCGTATTGAGGCTACTTGTCTCGTTCCTGATTGTCCCTCGTTATCCTTGTCGTTTCATAGTTGTCTATTGTTGCCGCGTACAATCTTGTTGCCTTTCGAATAGTGGTCGTGCAACCTTAACAAGGCGTGTCATTTACCACATTAAACCAACGATCAATCACACCTGTTCGAATGAGGGCACAACCATTGAAATGTTAATCTAATCGGACACTGGGCCAACAGACTTCACTAATTGAATCAAGATAAAAGTTGCGGTGATAGGTTATTCATAAGGTATATACATATCATATTCGTAACGACAAGGAAAGTGGGTCTCAAAAAAGTATATATAAAGTTTATATAATTATAATTTTATAATATATATATATATATATATAAATTAAAATTATATAATGTATATAATTTATAATTATATATTAAAAAATTATAATTAAAAAAAAGAAAGAAAAGAAAAAATTATTAGAAGGGTGAACCAAAAAAAAATAAGAGAAGTAAATTTTAATTAAAAAAAAAGAAAATAAAAAGAGAGAAAACGCTGATCTATATATTCATATAAAAAGAAAAAGAAATAATTAAAAAAAAGGAAAAAAGAAAAGAAAAGGGGTTTTGTATTTTATATATATATATATATATAATTAAGAGGAAATTAGCAGAGTCAAGGCTATTTAAAAGAGGAGAATATTTGGAAAAAAGTATATAGAAAAAGAAAGGATTTATTTAAAAAAAAGAAGTGATTTAAAAAGTATTTAATATTCAAGAAGCAAAAATGGAGTCTAATACAAAAATGAATGCCATAAGATTCCCAGAAACCTTACCCAGAGACGGTAAATCGTTATTTAACATTAAAGGAAATCTCGCAGGAAAAGATGTTATTATTTCTATTTCTCCAGTAGAAGATGCAAATTATATAACACCTAAAATCACAAACCAACTAGTGATTCTGGAGTCAAATATAACTGAAAAATTAGACTTTTTTCGCAATAAAATATGACATAGCCAATTTACAGTTAAACATTGAAGATTATACATTTGTATCGTAATTCTCAGTTCAGAACTTCAGACCCTATGGAACAATCAAGGTGACATTATTTTGGGATCACCCTGGATGGAAACAGTAGGATTTGTCATTTTAAATACGAAGAAAAAGTTTTTAACATTTTCTTACAAGAAGAAGAAAATAACACTCCAAGATGTTACACTGAAACCAAATTCAGTAACGCCAGAATATATATCAGATATTTCAAAAGTAATTTCTCAAGAAGGTAAAAAAATATTACAAAATATGCAAAATGAAATTGACAAAATCACTGTTGACAAAAATGAAGAAGTTTCTTAACTTAAAAACCATAGTGAAAAATTACTGACGCAAATTAAGAAACTTAAGAAGGATAAGAAGTCATTAGAAAACAAGGTACAACAACTTATTGAGAAGGAAGCATCAAATGTAAGAATTCAAGTTGATGACAAAACAACAAATATTGATCCAGTGAATGTCACAACTCAGGAAGAAGACAAGCAAGTTGAAGAAAAGACGCGCTTGGATGTTGCAGTTCAGATGATAAACACCCCAAGTGAAGGGTTGGTAACGAACTCAACAACATCATTCCCTGATGTAAATCAAAAATTTTCCACACACCTAATAAATGAAAGTAAAGCCCCATATCGACATCTGCATCATGAGAGTAGACAACTCAACCAAGGTACGTATCGGGACCATTCAGACCAGAAACAACAAATTGATGTTTCAGAGAATAATGACGTAACATCAATCCCGTCTTATGCTGACAAGTCGTTACAAAATTCCAGTGATCAGAATATTACATAGAAGATTAATCTAGGATGGTCTGATCCCTTCTCAGTGTGACAATTTTGTTTGTCACTTAGAAGATCATATCAACTTGTATCGACAAAGATGTTTGTTCCGAGAAAGAAATTCATTTGAAGTTGAAAAAGAGATCAAGCGTTTTTCATTAACAAGCTTTGAGGACAAAGCTTTTTTGAGGAAGAAGGCAATGTTACGAATAAAATATATAAATAATATAAATATAAGTAACGAGGATAATTGTAATAATGATTAGTTAATAATAATTAGTAGTTAGGTTGAAGAGGCATGTCTAAATGAGACATGACTCTTCATGAAGAGACACTTGCCTGATATATAAGCAAGCCTCTCGTTCTCATTGTAATTCATTCTCATTCTTATTCACACATTTAATATATAATATTTGTATCCTCATGGATATTTTATATTCCAAGTCTTTAGGAGTAATTAATATGTAGAAGGAACTTTGTTCGCTTCACCCCCCCCCCCCCCCCCCAGTATTTCCAACAATTGGTATCAGAGCCAGTACCTTCACTCAAAGCCTAAGAGGTTGAAGGTTGATCATTAGAACACAAATAGCGAAGTCAAGGAAGAAAGTCTCCAATCCTTCTAAAGATGTGTCTCCCTCAACCACCGAAATCGAAGTCAATCAATATGTGAAGGCTCCGTTGTTCAATGGAAACTTTGATATATGGGAGGCAAGAATGAGGAATTTCTTAAAGACTCAAGGCATTGAAGTATGGGAATCAATAATTACTGATAACATGATGAATGGAGAATCCAAGGAGTACAATGCAAAAGTGATGAAGGCAATCTTGAATGGGCTACCAAATTCTATAAAGGCCAATTTGGAAAAATGTTCGTCAGGAAAGGGTATATGGGACAAACTTCATGAACTTCACTCAAAAGGAGCGTTGACCATGACCATTAGTCAAGAAGATGATGGAAAGCAAGAAGGAAATCTAGAACCCATCAAGGAAGCTGAAAATAAGAGTGATGACACCAAGGCTAAAGAAGACCTAGAAGATGAAGAGCATGAAGAGGATTTTGAATAAGATCTCCTCACTAAACTTATGACTGCCATAGAAGAGATTAACAATTTGAAAAACGAAAATGAGAAACTTAAGAAGAGAGCGCAAGTTGGTGACCAGGGCAAGACAAGGAAGGAAGTTGACCTTGTAAAACTTCAAGTACAAGAAAGAGATGAGGAGCTTGCCAAGATTAAGGAAGAATTTCATCAAAACAAAAGAAAACACCATGAAGAAGTCATATCCATGACAAATCAATTGGATAAGGCAAAGAAACGGGAAGATACCTTGTTAAACCACCTTGAACAAAGGCACAAAAGCTTGAACAAACTTGAAGCAAAGATTGGTCAATGCAAGGAAGAGGTCTCCTCCCTTAGATCTCAACTAGAAGAAGCAAGGAAACAAGCACAAGGAGCTGAGAAGGCGATGGAAGCTTTGACATTCATAGAAGGACAAGTTGACGAAGTAGAAAAGGAGAGAAACACCATGATATGCCAACTAGAAGAAAATGATGATGACATCAAGTTAAAATCATAATCACTTCTCTTAAGGCCCAATTGCGTGAAGCAACCAAGATGATGGAAGAAATGAAGAAGCAACTAGTTATGAAAGATGAAGATTGTGAAAAGTTGAAAGGAGAAGTTGTCTTTCTTAAAAAGGAAGTTGACTTGCTGAATAAGAACTTGAAAAGCTCTCAAACCTTAGATGACATCCTAAGTCATCAAAGGTATCCCCTTGATAAATCAAGCCTTGGCTATGTAGGTGAATCCTCAAACAAGAAGGAAAATGCTTCACACAACAAGGATGTGAGGAAGCCAGGAAGAAATGTTGATGCTCCTAGCAAAGGCAAGAGTCAAGTTAAACATTGGAAGAAATCCTACTCCAAGAAGAAATGCAAATGGTGTCAAGGATGCAAGAAGCAATGGTTATCATCAAAGGATCCCAAGGCAAAAATACTTAAGAAGTATGTCAAGGAAACCTTCTTCTCCCAGGTACCAAAATATATTTTTTGGTTATTGCTATTCTTGTACAAACTTTGGGCACATGGCAAAAGATTGTAGGGCATATAAAAAAGACATATTTAATGATCCCCGTCAATTTTCGAGAAGCAATTTTGCAAGAAGAAGTCATGAATTTTTATACATGAACAACATAAAGTGCTTCAAGTGTCATAACATTGGACATATGGCATGCAATTGTAACTTGACTTGGGCACCTACTCAAGCTAGAACTATGCCAGAAAAGAAAGTTACACAAGTATGGAGAAGGAAGCAAATACAATCCGAAAATCTCTTGAACTCTCCAACCAACAACACGTGTTGTTGACCTAATCCTTGATAATCTAAGTATTTCATGGGGAGACTATCAGAAAAAAGACCATACAGTTAGGGGGACCTTATGATGACTAAGCATTCTTGTAGAAGCTAATCATGGATGGATCCTATGAGAACCTTGATGAGTCACACATGAACAATCATCTTTTGATAGATCATCTCTTGGGAGCAACTCCATTGAAGAACATGATTCCTTATCTGATGGATTATTGTTGAAGATTTCTTCCACTTGATCACAAGGCATAAGTCTTTCTTGTCTAAAGAAGCTAGAGGAGTTTATGCAGGCAGGGGGAGTTGGTTCATCACATGAAGAAATGTAAACACATCTATCATGGACCACATTGCCAGAAAGAGGAGCACCACGACAAGGGGAGTAATATACCTATGAAGAACTACTATTGATGAAGAAAAGAAGCAACTTGACAAGGGGAGTACTTGGGCACCCCGTTTGCCATTGATGTCAAAGGGGGAGAGAATGTTGGAAGGGCAAGAATATTGCCATCAATGACAAGGGGGGAGATTGTTAATCAAGGTTGTCATTGATGTCAATATGGCATTGATTAAGATGTCAATACTCCTGAGATGCCTAGTTCCTGATGATGATGCCATGACTCTTGCTGGTTGGTTGACTAGAATAACATCAATGAAGATGTCAAGTCACGAAGAAGTCAAACCACGAATTAAGGAAGCCCTAAGAAGTACTTTATCTAATGTTGCATGCACTTGATGATCTAGACTTTAACCCTTGATGACATATGGAGGACTACACATGATAATGCCATACCCTTGAATGATCACATGATTGGAATATTAGATGGATGATCTCACTTGATGATTGGACTGACAAATTAATGGAGGCTGCACTATAACATATCACTGCACCGTTATGTGATGACATGGATGATACACTTATTGTTGGACACTATCATGATGACGTGGATGTCCTACATGATCCTATGATGATGAAGAAGCCAAATAATGGAGAAGATAAACAATAGAGAAACCAAACAAAAAAGCCATACTGTCCTAATCATTTTCTGCACTAAATAATTTAAGGACAGTCACATTAAAAATGAATTTTCACCTCCTTAGAGGCAGAATTCTTCCATGAGACCTACACCATCTTAAAGAGCATAATTTTGCCTTTCCAACGAGCTATTACTCAGCCTGAAACTCCAAGCGGTTGAGGAGATAATGAATTTTTAAGTTAGAAAAAATTATATGGCATCCGAGCCGACCTAAGCTGACTTGTAGGCTCATGTCCTTTGGCCAATAGACATGACTCTTCGTAAAAAAACAAAATGTGTATAAATATGACGTTAAACACTTCATTTCACCATAAAAATTTCAGTGATCATTTCAGAGAGAAATCACAGAAGTTAAAAGAAGCCGAGGAGGACAGAGAAGACATTGGTGTTTGGCTAAATTTTTTTTTGAGTTTCTGTGATTGATTTTTTGGGCCAAACAGTCTTACAGCAAACCTTGTATACAGTCACTTGAATTGGCTTGGACAGACTTACAAAAAGCCCTTTCAAGCTCGAAACTACAGCATTTGGAAAGATTCAAGTTCGGATCTAGTGCACCCACATGTGGACGACAGATTTGTGGAAATCTGAAGCTCAGAATCACTAGCCTCAGAACTGTGGTATACCAGACCTGTAGACAAGGGCTTACAATTGCAGAATCTGTGGTGGAGGTCTTATTCTAGACCTGCAAGACCTGTGGTCAAGTCAATAATTGACTTATGCTAAGTCTGGGTTGCTATACATAACTTAAGTCTTAAGGTTGATAACAGAAGTAATAGCAAAGATCTTGTGAATTACTGAGGTTGGATCTATTGTATTGTGAAGACTGATAAATGACGTGATTATGGTATTCTTTGGAGCAATCTAGTAACAATGTTTTGGGAGTTTTGAGGAAAGTGTTTTGGGAGTCTTGATACATTTGAAGGCACCTTTGGAGAATAATATATCTGAATAGAAGACCTTGGAGAAATGTTTTGGAAGAGTACCTTTAAGCTGCTCTTGTTGATCCTTGGAGAGTAGACCTGAAGCAACTTGTTGGAGACCGTTTTGAAGACAATTTTGGAGCAGGTTCTTGAAGATATTTTGAGGAAGTATTGAAGGCTTATTGAACACTAAGTATTAGAATATTTCTATTTAGTATTTAATGCTCATTCTTTTAGCTGTTGCTATTTTTATTCTTTTAGCAGTTTCTTAAATGAAACTGATTGTTTCCATATTCTACATAGAAACCTGATGTTTCTATGATTGTAAATATCTCTGTATTATCATTGAGCTGTTTGCTCATTCCTAATCAATTCATTCGATATTCTTTTATGGTATCAGAGCACAGGGATTTTTTTTTCGAAATAATTTTTCATAAGTTTGAAAAATTCAGTAGTTCATTTCGAAACTGCTCTCAGGGTCTGTAGATTTCTTGATCAGCTATCCTTTTCGTATCCTAATCTCTTGAGTTCCTTCATTCCTTTCTAAGGTCGAGCCCTCTGTAAGCCAGGTAGCCTTCACTGAGTCTTAGCCTCGGCTTTGCTCACTGTGATAAAAGCTTACAGTCGTCAATCTCGATACAGAAAGGGATTCTTCTCCTGCATTATCATTTTATGAGGAATTAACTTTGTGGCGGAATCGTGAAATTGCCTTGAAATTAAAATCCGGCATTTCGAATCCGGGGGCAGCAGTCTATTTGTCGGTTGAACAGTTTATTTGTTTGAAGCCTTGTTGTCTCATCGTGGCACTTGAAGCCTAGCCACTGAGCATATCAGTGTTCGCTGCAAGGCGTGGCCTGACTTGGTCCCTCGTTTTGACGGTGAATCCTCATTTATTGTCTCAGCTGAGGATTTGCTTCGCCACACGGGAACGTGGCAACACAGTCTACTCGCCCGACGCCCACACAGTCTTCGCCACACGGGAATCGCACGCCCGAAACATATCAAGTTACAGTAATATCAATCTATTGACTGTCTCCTCCACCAGATCGAGAGCCTGAATCAGAACCGGAAGCGGTAGCGGAAACCGAAGTTGAAGCGTTTGCGTCACCAGAAGCAAAATCCAAAGCCGAAGCTAAAGTTAAACCGTTTTTTTTTGCTCACGTATTTTGGCTCGCGTATTCAACAGATCGAGATCCTCCAGAGATTTAAGCCCCGCTTGCATCACGTGACGACATTTTCCAGATTATAGTGACGGCATTGAAAATATCCGGCATTTTCACGTGACGGCATTTTCCAGATTCACGTGTTTGCTTAGCGATTTGATTAAAGTTTATTGTGATTTTCTTTGAAGCGGTGGGACCAGAACAACAAATATAATCGTGGACAGCTCACGATTTCAGTCTACGTATATATAATCGTGGACAGCTTCAGTTTACGTATTTTTTTTTCTCTTCAAATCAGCTTTAATTTTATGAAGATACAGATCTGAGTTATTTTTTTGGCCTGGTGTTTTGATCTGGTGCACTGATACAGATCTGAGTTATTTTTTTGTGCAAGCCTATTTCTTTCAAAACAGAATTTGTTAAGGTTTGGTACAGTCATCTTGAAAGAGGAATTTTAAGCAGGCAGCTACATTTTTTTTGTGTGTCAGACTTCTGTATTGTCTTTGGGAAAATGGCCACGCTCACCAATCTGATGTTAGAAGGAAATCAACGCTTTAATGGCAGCAACTATAACATTTGGAAACAAAGAATGCTGACCATTTTTGAATACAGGCGTCTTGATCAGCTCATTTTGGGCAAAGAGCCTCGTCCTGGTACAGCTGGTACCGATCAAGATAAATTTGATGATCGAAATCGAGAGGCTGTTATGCTTCTCAAGCTCTCTGTCGCTGATGATCAGTTACCACAGATTCCTTCTGGCAAGACTGCTGCCGAGATCTGGCAACAGTTGAAAGAACTGCACGAGACATCTGACAAAAGCAGAGCATTTTTTCTCAAAAATCAGTTGTTCTCCATCATGATGGATGAACATATGTCTTTACAGGAACATCTCAACAAAATTAAAGACATTCGAGATCAGCTCGAAGCCATTGGTCGGACCATGGAGGAAGAAGATATGGTAGTCATTACTCTGAAAAGTCTACCGAAATCTTATGAACACTTCATAGAAACACTCAACATTACGACCACAAATGTTGATCTGAAGTTTCCAGATTTATGTACCAAACTTCTGCAGCAGGATCGGTGGAAACAGCAGTTTGGTAGTGGTGCTTCATCAGTGCCCTCGGAAAATGCATTTGCTGCAAAATACCAGTCCTCTCAGTCCTTTCAGCAGAAAGGCTCTTCTCAGCCTTTTGATCCTGCTAGGAAGAAAAGTGTGCAGTGTAATTACTGTCACAGGTTCGGTCACATGAAGAAAGATTGTCGACAGAGGATTGCTTTTGAACAGAAGAAACAGGGAGGGCCACATCAGACAACAAATGTTGCAGAACATTCCGAGTAGACAGATTCTGCCTTTTACGCCTTTATGGCTAAAAGGTCTTCAGAACATGTTCCTTCCTCTGCATGGTACATTGATTCTGGTGCATCACGCCACTTCTCTCACAGGCGTGACTGGTTTATTGACTTCTCACCTTTCAGTGATTCCGTGGTATTTGGTGGAGGTGAAAAGTACACTGTAGCTAGCAGGGGTACAGTTCAAATTCAGTCTGGTGGACGCACGCTCATATTTCTGAATGTATAGTATGTTCCTGGTATGGAGATTAATCTGCTATCTGTCAGCCAGATTATGAGGAATTCTCCTCAGCTTGATGTTGTGTTCAGTGCACACAAGTGCTCCATCATTGACAGGGAGACCAGTCTAACAGTTGCTGTTGGCCTAGAGGACCATGGTCTATACAGGCTACTTGACACCGGTGACTCTCCAGAAGTGGCTCTAGCAGCACGTGTCTCTCCCATCAGCACTCTATGGCATCAGCGATATGGGCATCTAAATATGCAGTATCTCTCTCAGCTCTCTCGGGAGGGACTTGTGTCAGGATTACCTGATATTCAGACTCAGCAGTTGGGGGTATGCAGCGCCTGTCAAGCGGGAAAGCAACATTGGTCTTCATTCAAAAGTGGAGAATCTTGGCGCGCATCTAAGGTACTTCAGTTACTTCATGCTGATATTTGTGGTCCTATGAATACAGCTTCTATCACTGCTTGCAAATATTTTTTACTTATTGTAGATGACTTCAGTAGAAAGATGTGGGTGTATTCTTTAAAAAATAAATCTGATGCTCTTAGTACCTTTCAGAAGTTTAAAACCTTAGTTGAAAAAGAATCTGGTTGTAATATCATGACCCTTAGGACCGACAATGGGGGGGAATTTTGTTCCTCAGCCTTTGCCAACTTCTGTGATATTCATTGCATCAAACGTCAATTAACCACACCTTACACTCCCCAGCAGAACAGTGTTGTCGAGCGTCGCAACCGCACGGTTGTTGAAATGGCTCGTTCCATGTTACAACACAGGAGTGTTCCAAACAAATTCTGGGCTGAAGCAGTATTTACTGCTGTTTACCTTCTTAACCAATCACCTACTCAGGCTGTTAAAGGGAAGACTCCTGAAGAAGTTTGGTCTGGGCGTAAGCCTAAGATCAGTCACCTCAAAGTATTTGGCTCAGTTGCATATGTTTGGATTCCACCTGCTAAGCGCTCTAAGTTGGATTCCAAAAGCCAGAAACTCATGATGACAGGTTACAGTGATCATCACAAGGCCTATAGGCTGATAGATATAGCCACTGGTCGTCTTAGCTTCAGTCGAGATGTAGTGATGAAGACAGAGGATTCTTTCAGTCTTCTTCTTCTGAGCAGCGTTCTGAGGATCAGCCTCACAGTGTTCTTCTTCCGGTCGGTCCACCTGATGGGAGGGATGATGTAGCATCAGTGTTTGATAATACTCTATCTAAGCTTCCTCCAGAAAATAATGCTCCCCTTGCTGCCCCTATTGCTCTTGAGTCTTCTCCACCTCCTCTTGATATTGGTTCCTCTACTCCTGATATTGGTTCTTCTACTCTTCGGCCTAAATGGTGGGCTAAAACCATTGGTGATCTCCGAGATGATGAGCTCCTTGAAGGTAGAACTTCTAGACATAAGAACAGACAACAATCTACAGTCAATTTCGCTCTTATGGCTAACTTACACAGTATTTTTGAGCCTCAAACCTATTCAGAGGCTAAGGGTACATCTGAGTGGGAACAGGCTATGGAAGCCGAATTCCAGAGTCTTCAGAAGAATCACACCTGGACACTTTCTGATCTTCCTGCCGAAAAAAAGCCCATAGGCTGCAAATGGGTGTATAAAGTGAAATACAAAGCTGATGGAACCATAGACAAGTATAAAGCTCGTCTTGTGGCTCGAGGGTTCTCACAGAAGGAAGGCATCGACTATGAGGAGACTTTTGCTCCTACAGCCAAGATGAGTACCATAAGGCTTGTCCTTGCTCTAGCAGCTCAGTTCAATTGGAAAGTTCATTAGATGGATGTAAAGAGTGCTTTCCTAAATGGTGATCTCCAAGAAGAAGTCTACATGACGCAGCCTCCCGGATTCAAGGTTGCTGGTCAAGAACAGAAAGTGTGTCGGTTAGCTAAAGCAATCTATGGATTGAAACAAGCTCCTCGGGCTTGGTACATGAAAATTGATCAGTACCTGACAGATCAGGGTTTTCAGCGGAGCCCATCTGATGCAAACCTGTATATCAAGCATACTGGTGATGATATCTTGTTTGTGGTTGTCTATGTGGATGACCTTATCATTACTGGTAGCTCTGCACATTTGATCCATGGGATCAAACAAGATCTATGCAGAACTTTTGAGATGACAGACTTGGGACTTCTTCATTACTGCCTGGGGGTTGAAGTTTGGTAGACTGAAAATCAGATCTTTCTCTCTCAGTCCAAGTATGCCAAAAATCTTGTGGAAAGGTTCAGAATGCAGGATTGCAAACCGGCCACGACTCCTATGGAACCAGGGCTCAAACTTTCAGCACAGTCACCCTCTCCCCTTGTGGATGAAACTTTATTCAGGCAATTAGTGGGCAGTCTCATCTATCTTACTGCTACCAGGCTTGACATCAGTTTTGCAGTAAGCTACATTTCCCGCTTCATGTCAGCTCCTAAAGCTGATCATTGGATAACAGCGAAGCGGGTGCTACGATATGTGCGTGGTACTTCTGATTATGGCCTCTTATATACTCGCAGTTCCAATCCTATTCTCAGTGGCTACACTGACTCTGACTGGGCAGGTTCGGTTGATGACCGTAAATCTACAGCTGGGTATGTGTTTAGTCTAGGATCTGGTGCTGTTACTTGGACTAGTAAGAAGCAACAGGCAGTGGCTCTCTCCTCAACAGAAGCTGAGTATCGGGGAGCAGTTAAGGCATCCTGTGAGGTAGTTTGGCTTCAACGTATGCTTGCAGATATGCATGTTTTCCAGACAGGGCCTACTCCTTTGTTTTGTGATAATCAGGGAGTGCTCAAACATGCCAAGAATCCAGTCTTTCATGAACGAACAAAGCATGTGGAAACTCATTGCCACTACATTCGCCAGCTGGTTGAAGACGACTCAGTTCAGTTGCAATATGTTCCCATAACAGAGCAGCCCGCCGACATTTTCACCAAGCCTCTTCGTCCTGATAAATTTGATATTCTTTTACTAAGTGAAGACATTATTGGAGACCATGATGCGTTGAAGCCATCATGAGGTAACCTTGGAGATCTTTGCTTGGGTATAATGAAGAGTAGTGGTGACACCTTCTATGAGACAAGGTTGTCATTGATGATATGACATGACAATTATGTGAAGAGATTGTTGAAGATTGACAGGGCTCGTTGAAGAAGACTTTGGGAGCCGTGAAGAACAACCTAACATATCTTGACAAAGCAAAGCTAAAGGATTGGTGCCCCTAATCTCAAGGTTGGTGCCTTGGATAAGATACGGTTGAAGCCCTAGAGGATCGAAGTCCTCAAGAAACCAGATCAGAGTCTGTACTATAGGAGGGTTGGTGCCCTAGGGGTTGGAGCCTCTAAACCAATGTTGCACGAAGCGGGGACGCGGAAGCGTCATTTTCCAAAAATCTAGGAAGTGAGGCGTCTGCTATATATATATATATTTATATTTTTTGCATTTATACTCAAAACAAACATCGCAACTACCAAATTAGTTGTAGAAGACATGAAAACATGCATATTTTTGCATAAATAAAGATAGATATGGCATCCATGATTCCATTGTAGTTACTAGTATGTACATCAATGATTAATTATTCGAACATCAACCATCTATATTCTAGCAATTACAAACATACATCAAATTTTTAAGCATATTATAAAACATAAAACATTTAAGCATATTATAAAACATAAAACATAGAGCATATTATGATTTATCTAGCAAGTGAGCAATTGTCAACATTTGTCATGTCCAAAATTCAAATAATAATGTTTACAAAATATGTCACTTGGTCACCGCCAAGACAAAAAAGTTTCAAATTCACAAGCCTACAAGTCTAATGATTAATCTATGACAAAAGTAGTAAATTGTGAATATATCTACTAATCTTTCCTCCTTCCACTACGAAGAGAACGTGGCGGCAGGCCTCCACGTGGTGGCAATGAAGAAGATGGTGCCTGTGGAAGTTGTGGCAGTGGCATTGAAACTGATGAAGATGAACCCCCTACTGTTGGTGTTGAACCATGGAACCTAGGAACCAAGGGACTAGATGGGGGTGGCATCTCAACACGATCATCATCATCTTGGAATCGCTCAAAACATTCATACAAAAAAAAACACTTGTTAACAAAAAAAATTAAAAAACATGAATTAGAGAAATGCTTTATAAGGAAAATTCATACCACAATGGACATACCTGGATAAGAGCATCCTCTAATTTCTCTAATCGCAACACTCCATCCTCCAAATTGGGCTCCTCTGGATTCTTGTCCCAAATCTTAAGGTCTTTATTAGTCTTTGCATCATCACAGTAATGGGACAACAATCACAAGTTGTAATGAACATAAACCAAGCTCTCTGCCCGGTCTAAACTCAACCTGTTCCTTTTAACACTGTGGATGAAAGAATAAGAGCTCCAACACCTCTCTGTAGAAGAAGTGTTTACCACCTGTGATAGCACCCGCAATGCCAAAGTCTATAGAAGTGGAGTAGCCCCTCCATGCATGTTCCACCACTCAAGAGAAGAAAAAGTCTCTCGATCTCTAATTGCATGCATGCTCCCAAATGGACTAGTGTTAAGCGTATAGTTGCTCAACTGTCTCCATACCATGGTAGCCTCCTCCTCATCAGGGACTAATTTACTCAATGCAATCATATAATTTTTGTGAACCTTTTGATCTTGGTGTGGTTTTCTCCTGCTCCCCCCCCCAGGTGCTGGTGTTGAAAACCATGATGGATGATAGTATTTAGGTGTCAAAACATATGCTAATGCATGCAATGTAACATTTAGCATTTCCCATCGGTTTTCCACCTCTACACGAATATAATTGTACAAGGTGATATCTCTAGGCTCAACAATGTCTTTAATCTTCCCCAACATGCTATCCATTTGCTCATACACCTCCCCAATTATTGGTCGATCTGAATCTCCAAACTTGATCATGTAATAAATTGGTTTGGTGAATTGCAAAACATATTTAACTTGTGACCAAAAGTACATGTCAAGAATAGTGTCCTTGGCTGCATTAGCACCATCTCTATCAGTGCTAATTTCATCCCATGTTTCAGCACACACCATTTTAGTTAAAGCTTGTCTCACCTTCACTAGCCGCCTAAAGGTGAGGTAATAACTGGCAAATCTTGTCTTTGCAAGTTTAAGCAACTGCAACTTGGAGTAAGTGCCATAGAAGTAGTTTACCCTTGTATACCCTGTGATGAATTTAATGAGTTGCTTCCCTCTCTTGTAAAGCTCATTAATCCACCCACATTCTTTATGCTTCACAATATCATGCATCAAAAGGTTCAATGTGTGAACCAGGCACCCAGACCAAAAGATGTGTGGATGAGTACGCTCAATAATTTTTCTTGCTGCCTTACAATTTGCTGCATTATTTGTGATCACTTGAACCACATTATTCGGACCAACATCTATGATTGATTGCAATAGGAGATCCGCAATGTTTTGTGAAGATGCACTGATGGAGGAGGAGTCATGACATGTAATAAATATTGCATCACTAGCAGAAACACCAAGAACATTTATCAAATGTTGGTTTCTAATATTTGTTCACCCATCTGATACAATGGATACCCCACAATCTACCCACTCATTTGTAAAACGTGTCAAAGCTCTTTGAACCTTTGCTTTTTCTCTTTCTAATAACACTATTCTAGCTTTCTCATAGTTGGGGGACTTGTATCCTTTTGGGGCTTCATTGATGGCCTTTACCATTTCATGCCAATAGGGAGAGCGAAGCACATTGAATGGTACACCGCAAGCACAAAGAAATCGGACTATCTTTCCATCCACATCATCCCTCCCAGCAACATTAAGGAAATCCCCTATTGTTCTTTTACCTCCAGAGCTTCCAGAAGTACCATGAGGAGATGAGCTACCAAATCTAGAGGTTGCACTTGATTCAGAATGAGTTTTTTGTTTCTTGCTTTTTTGTTGTGCAACCTCCTCTATTTGGATGTATTTTCTTCTTTGTTCAGATGAAATGTTTGGGCAAATTTGTATCCCCACAGCACCCTTTTTATCATCACTGTCCATCACCCCACAAAGATGCCTCCTCACACGGGTATATGAACCACTAAATGGTTTTCCTCCATGACAACCATGAGGGCACAAAAATTTGTAGCTTCCACCACCCTTTCCCCCTTCAAGTTTGGTCACATAGTTCCACAAGGGTGTTAATGCAGCTTTCCCCTCTAGTGTTTCAGTTTCCCCTTCAGGTTCAACTTCATCCCCTTCCTCTTCAAACCCTTCCTCCTTATCATACATAGGGTCAATCATATTGGGACCATTGTCCTCTTGTGCTTCTTCCCTTCTATTCCTACTCCTCCTTGCCATCATTGAAACCAAAAGTGGAATGATACATAGAAGCCAAAAGAACACCATCTTGGAATATGGATATAGGTGGTGGACAACCTGCAAGTAGAAACAATGGGAAAGAGTAGGAGAGGGAGGAGAAAAATACAAAAAAAATGTCAAAAAAATAAGGGAGTTTGGGGTTTGCACTTACCTCTTTAGCTCTTGTAGATAAAGTCCTCCAAGCTCTTACTCTAAGCTCTTCCTCCTCCTAGCTCCTCCTCCTTCACTCCTCCAAGCTCTCCTCTCTTCTCTTCTCCAACTCTCATAAACTCAAAGTGAGAAAATGAGAGATGAATGGGGGCTTTAATCCCTTCATTCCTCACCCTAACCCAAGGTGGAACCACGCCCAACAAGTGGCCGCACGGCCGAAAAGGAGGAAGCACATATGGAATCGTACGCGATCCGTACGATTCGCCCTCCGAAGTGCGGCGTTTCGTACAGCCGAAGCGCCGTATGAAACGCGCTTCGGAAAAACCGAAATGCACTTCAGGCACACGCTTCCGGAATTTCCAGGAAGCGTGTTTATCATTCCGAAACGCGTTTCGGTTTTTCTGAAGCTCGTTTCGGACAACGCTTCCCCCACGCATTCGTATGGATCACATTTTCGGGTTTAGATCCGAGGGGGGTGGGGGGACGTTTCCTGCAACACTGCTCTAAACGCAAGGTCGGTGCCTTGAAAAGATAGGGTTGGTGCCCTAGAGGTTGGAGCCTCACAAAAAGTCCAAGTTGGTGCTTGGCAACAGGTTGGACCCTGGGAGTTTGAAGATCGGTGTCTTCATCTAGGGCTGGAGCCCTATATACATTGTACTTGATTCATTGTAAAGATTATATTAATAAAAGCATTTATTTCTATTGTTCATTTTGTGTTCTAAATATAAGTGATCTAACTGGTAAAAGTAACAATTGAAAAGGAATACTAATTCAACCCCCCTCTTAGTATTTCCAACACCGTATAGGGTGGTTAGGAGAGTTGGAGAGGTGGCCCACGAGCTGGAGCTTCCCCAAGGGAGAAAGATTCACAACATCTTCCATGTTTCATACTTCAAGAAGGTGTTGGAACAACAGGTGACAACAGTTAGAGAGTTACCTTCGCTAGATGATGAAGGGCATCTGGTTCTGGAATCAGAGGCCATTTTGGAGACTTGGGAGAGGAAGCTAAGGAGCAGGACTATCAGGGGCATTTTGGTGCGTTTGAAGAACTTGCTAGATGAGGATGCCCCTGGGAAGGTGAGCACATTTTGGAGCTTCCAACGTTGAAGTTGTTTGAGGGCAAGCAACATTTGGGAGGGGAGGATTATAATGTCCCTTCCTAAATTATTTTTTCACAGGTTTAATCTCCCACAATTTTGGATAATTTTTGGTGACCTTGGAACCCATCCAATTTTGACTTAAGGACTTAGGAGAGAAAGAGGCCAAATTATTTTGTTAGTGGAATGTGGGGGCCACCCACATGGGAAAAACGCACTTGGCCAAGTGTGGAATTTGAATGGCCTTGGAGGGGAAATCGAAAGGCTAGGAAGAGGGGCCCACATGGGGAGGAAGGCCCACAAAATTATAAATAGGAGGAGCTCATCTACTCAAGGGGTCTTTTGTCTATCAAACTCATTTTGTTGCGTGAGCTGCTTAACTGGGTTACTAGCTATTCAACACTGAGTTTTCCAAGCCAAAAACTCAACCTTTCTTCGAGGGACTTCGAGTGCCAACCTAGGAAGGAAAATCGTACCACCTTGGAGAAGAGCTGGTAGGAATTTTAGAACACATCTTTTAGTCCTTGGCTCAACTTGTGCGTATTTCTGGAGGACGCGGAAAGGAGCACACAAAGATTGTTTCAGGGATCTTCCGGGCAGTTATTGCCGAGAGAATTTTGGTATTGGAGTTTCAGTGGAGGATCAACATTTTGGGGGAGTTTCAGAGCAAGAGATTGCTACTAGTGGGCAGTTTGATTTGCAGCATCTTGGGCCTGTGCAGAGGGCTTTCACTGGGCACATGTGGGAGCTTGGGGAATGAGTTAGAGAGCTGGAGATTGCCAGGAGAAATAAGGGAAACCTTGGAGGGGAGCATCTCAGCCTTTGGGAGTGATTTGGAGGGCTTTTCCAGCAAGCTATAGGCAGGCCATATTTCCCAGCACTTGGAGGAGGACGTGGTATTTGGAGGCCGAATTTCGGGGGTTAGAACTAGGCCAAACCCTTTCTGGGTTTTGGAGGGTTTTGCCATTTGGCCAAGGAGCTTGAGGCTAATTTTTCAGAATTTTCTGAGCACCGGAGGTGGGGTTTCCAATTGTTCTTTTCCAGTAGACAGTGCAGATTTCTTGGCAGCGCAGGGTATCTTTGTAGCAATAGTTGTGTAGCATTTGGGTTGTTGTTTGATCACTTGGGTTTTGTCATGCTTGCCATTTAGGCAAGCCCAGGTACACTTCTTCCACACTATTGTACTTGTTCCAAGTGAATTAATAAAATGGCTGAGTTGGTTTTTATTTATGGTGTTTATATCGGTGTTTGCTGATTGTCTCAATTTTTTGGTGTTGAATTTGTTTCTGCTTTGCATATCACTATTTTTCCTAGTTAGGAACATTACACAAAATCCACAGACAATAGGAGGGATGCCACTTACCTTATGAGGTGAGGATTGCGCCTATCCCACTACCTGGTGATAATAAGAGGGATACTATTTACCATAAATGGTAAGGATCGCACTTCTCCTATTATTTGCTAATCTTCCCAACATGGCCTTAAAGAGTCATGTGGTAGAACACTTGCATCATAATCCGAGCTTGGGTGAGACACCCAACTTACCAAAGGTAAGGATCACACACCCCCAAGTCTCCTCAACCGATTGGCTAGACAGGGAGGGACAATCCCAACAAGCCCGACTTGTGGGTATGATGACAACTGGGGTATACTCTTGCTAGACCAAGATAAGGGGAGATACCCGACTTGTCAAAATGGGCAAGGATCACCCTATGGGTGACAATAGGGGAGATACCCGACCTACTGCAAGAGTAGGGATCATGCACAACTATTGTCTAGAGTTCCCTCAACCCTAGGAGCTCTTTG
This sequence comes from Pinus tabuliformis, assembly GCA_031772625.1. Lineage (NCBI taxonomy): Eukaryota > Viridiplantae > Streptophyta > Pinopsida > Pinales > Pinaceae > Pinus > Pinus tabuliformis. The sequence continues at coordinate 1,125,055,656 of CM062817.1, forward strand.
GCTCAATTCCTCACCCTGTGAGTTGAGACAGGGGGAAGAGCTAGCTTAGTGTCCTCGATCAACCTGAACCCTTGCCTAGGAGGGTCACATCCATCAATCCATGTTGCTTTTCTGAAGATCAAAAGCATATCAAATTGCTCGTATCTGGTACTAGCTCAAACAAATTACTGAAGTGTTCAATCACACTGCCTCATACATTATCAAGAGCAACAATTCTATGTTTTCTTGTTCATATAGGACAACAAATATATAACATAAAGAAAGGATTACCATATTCATCTTTTCTCCCTCTCATGCAGGGAGGCAACAATACAACAACATTCTTCTCAATCCATGGGGATGTCTTTATTCTAGCTATACATGATTAAACTTTGTCTAACTCAGAGTGCATACAAGTATTCATCAAATCCAATAACGATAATCCATCAATGCAATCTAGCATGCCATAAAAACGCTTCTATACGAGAGGTGGATCCTGGTGCTGCATGGGATAAATCAATCCTGTCAACAAAGAACTATTAGCTCAATAATAAAAAATAACATCAGATGTTCCATTCTACAATTATGGGCCTTCTAGTCATCTATCACAAAGAGATAATAGGTGCTGGGATCTCATCAAGGATCTCTCCCTCTAAATGGGAAGCTTCTTCACTCATCATCAATCAAGACATCAACCTGTCTAACATATGTATCAACAAAACTGTCAGATCACAGAGTCAAACTATATCAGGTTCTCATATATATATATATATATATATATATATATATATATATATATATATATATATATATATATCATAGTCATGACAAGTCACCATCAGTTGTTTCATTATCACATATGAGCATGTCATCAAACATTCATCAAGGGTTAGTGTCATACAATTAGGGTAGCTGACAAGTGTATCACAACATTTACACAAACATCTTTTATCAAAGTACTAACACCATCAAGTTAGGGCATCCATTTGTTACATTGTCAAAATGTTGTCAAGTAATCACATTAGTTATATCTTTACCAAAATCTTATCAAGAACAATAAGAAAAGGATCTTGAGTATCCATCTTACAACCACCTATTTCTATTAGGGTTACCATACTTGTCAACAATATCAAATTATTGTATATAAAAAATCAATGTTTTTGGCCTTGCTTTATCTTAGACAAAATCATGATATCCAACAAGGTCACATGACAAGTCAGATGCTTGCTAAATATCAGAGAGATCATATTAGTTGTTACTATAAAAATGCACCAATATATGCTATAGCAAGGTTGCCTAGGGTTTCCTTCAAACCCTGGTGTCTTTTGGGTTTTCGCCATCATCACTTGCATCCATCATCAGTGTCTTCACAGGGGTGATCTCAATGACTTTTCCTCCAACCCAACTTTGATACCATGTTAATTTTTTCATAGGGCTGTATTGTTCTTTGCTTTTGACAATTGCATTACATCTTTTACACATAGAATTCACCCCACAGTATTATAACATCATCACAACAATAGCAAATGTATAGAAAGAACAATAACATTAATACCGTAGCGAAACACAAAGAAACGAAGGAAGAAACACATGGACACATAAAGACACTAGGATTGGTCGGAGACCAGGGAAAAACTCCACAAGGGGGAAAGCCCAAAATTCAATTCTTCTTCTTTTATTAGATTTCATCAATTGTCCAGCTGAAATACAAAGTACATCCATATTATACATATCTTACTCCTAGGGTCAATCCATGTTAGTTCACAATTTCATTTGTTAATTGACATCCAATGAACAGAGAAAGTTGTTACTATGACAAGTGTTACTTCTAATCTTTGTCTAGAATATCTTGATACGAAAGATTATTGACAAGTCCCATTGCTTAGAATCAAAGACAAGTCCACAAGGATCTCTACAAGTACATATATGAATGATTCCATGTCAATGCTGCTCAAATTATATATTGTAAGCTGAGAATATCTATATATACTACTGCAAGTTGAGATCATTGATATAACATGTTGTGGTTACCTATGCGGAGATAATTATACATAACATTGAGATAAATAATGTTGAGCTATATATAATGTAGGGGAACGCAGAGGACGGTGCATATACGTTAATGCCTAGACAACGAGATCATTTCTAATATAGAGAAGCCATGGTTATTTCGATAGATGCGAACAATTTACAACGAGACAAGAGCGAGCAATTATAGTGACACTATATCAAATCCAATGCGACGAAGGTCACAAATTATTTATGAGACGCTGAAGAAATAATCCATGCATACAGTGGTGCAGATATGCTACCATATGAGATCATAAGTGAGACCATTAAACAAGAATGAAAATTGAGAGACTGTAGATGAGCGCAAGTCTTGAAAACTATGCCTGTATCATTTGATGTAGTGATCTGAGGTCCACACAAATAACATAGATCCGAGACATATGTAATGCCATTAGAGATATGTTGCCACAAAAATGATGCCGAGCCATTGTAATAAGCAAGTTACTACATAAAATATATGTGCGGGAGCCTAAACAAATATGTTGAGTGAGAGACAAAGAATACATCATGCGATCCATTTATGTGCAATCCATCAAAGTAATATGAAGCCCAAATCATATATACATATCGATGCCCATAAATGATGTGATACCTAAAATACATATTGTGATGCCCATATCATATATATAGATGCCCATAAATGATGCGATACCTTAAATACAAACTGTGATGCCCATATCATATATATAGTGATGCCCATAACAAGAAGCAGTCGAGAACTATGAGTATAATGCAGAGGATCTATAAGTCGATGCCTCAGAGAAACCATGCTTCTGATAGTGTGGCACGACCAAATGCAGAGATGTGAACTGTGTATCGAGATACCATACAAACTGTGTCATACGAACTATAGACGCTCCACTAACTCGAATCATAGAAAGACCATACAAACATCAGACCATAAAAAAATCTCAAATCTAAATATCCCATTTGAATTATCTTTTTAAAGATCAACTTAATATGGTTTATATAGTTGTTGATGTGGATGAAGGGTCATAACCCTTGGAGGAAACCGACCTTGAGTAATTTGTCGGTGTTGAAAAGTGTGACTAGGTTCGGTCTTCATCATGACATGTAATTGTGATTTTATGTAAGCGCTGTAAAGAAGAAAAATAAAATTATTGTAATGCTTGCATCATGGGTTTCATGAGCAAGAGATTTTATTTTTAGAATAGGCTCCCATTGAGAACCCTTCAGAGTTTTGTCATCTAGTCATAAAAGTCTAAAGAGTCATTGCCATGAAGACATGTTACATTGTAAAGAGTCATGCTTGTCTATGTAAAGTCATCCTCCAAGACCTTGTCACTAGCCATCATCAAGTCAACCTACAACGAAAGGAAGAATCGAGAAGATGAAGTCTGTTTTTCTCCAAGGTGAAGTCGGCCTACTCCTGAGATCATTCTGGCCTAAAGGACACGGGAAAACAAGTATATATAGCAGTACTTGACCTCATTTGGAGGCAAGAAATTCGGTGAAGCAAGTCTCCATAAAGAAGTGCGCAATACATCTTAGAAGGCGCCTCCAAGTTAGCGAGAAACAAAGGAAGGCTAACGAAGGGAAGAGGCGTCATTAAGGACTGTTTTTGGGCATAGTATATCCACACAAGTGCGAAGGTTGCAGGTCCGAAGTAGGCAAGGGAGGAACGAAGAGTGCAATCACCTAGAAGTATTCTTGGTTGGGTAGAAATCTTCACTAAAGCAAGCTGAGAAAGATAGAGAAGTAGTCTCCCTCTTGAAGACATTATTCAGGGAACAAATCTGATCTAGGGTTTTTGTGGTAGGATTGTGGATCTACAAGAAGAGACTAAGCCATCATCAAGTCAGCCTACAACGAAGGAAGAATCGAGAAGATGAAGTCGGTTTTTCTCCAAGGTGAAGTTGGCCTACTCCTGAGATCATGTCGGCCTAAAGGACACGGGAAAACAAGTATATATAGCAGTACTTGACCTCATTTGGAGGCAAGAAATTTGGTGAAGCAAGTCTCCATAAAGAAGTGCGCAATACATCTTAGAAGGCGCCTCCAAGCTAGCAAGAAACAAAGGAAGGCTAAGGAAGGGAAGAGGCATCATTAAGCACTACTTCTGGGCATAGTATATCCACACAAGTGCAAAGGTTGCAGGTCCGGAGTAGGCAAGGGAGGAACGAAGAGTGCAATCACGTAGAGGTATTCTTGGTTGGGTAGAAATCTTCATTGAAGCAATCCGAGAAAGATAGAGAAGGAGTCTCCCTCTTGAAGAGATTATTCAAGGAACAAATCTGATCTAGGGTTTTTGTGGTAGGATTTCGGACCTACAAGAAGAGACTAAGATTCTGATGAAAGACGAGAAGGAGAAGAGGAAGTGTTGCGTTGGAGAGGAGGCTGGTGACTTGGTCTTGGGAGGACTCTAGTGTCAAGTGTCTTTTTCATGGTCTTGGTGTTCGTCAATTGAAGATCTATAAGAAGAATTTCATTTGGGTTTTCCTCTCAAAGAGTGAGAGGTTTTGGCCCTGGCTAACAAGCCTATATACTGTGTCTCTTGTCTCTTTATTTATTCATGATATGGTAATTGTCTTGATGAAAAGAACACAATAATAATCACAAGAAAGAGAAGATCATAATCAAGAAGCAAAAGTCTATCACAAGTAATTATCATAAGTAGAGAAATCACCTAACTATTGATGCCCTAGATTTCTCAACATGGTATTAGAGCTAAGGTGCTAGAGTCAAGGAGGGACATCTAATCGAGAAGACACATAAGGATCGAGGTTCAAGAAAGGGATCAAAGCAAGACAAAGAATACCAAGCAAGAGATTGAAGAAATCTACTTCAGCAAGAGTCTTGGAATCATCATCGAAAAGGAAATCGAAAGAAAGACCAAAACCCTAGAGGCATCTTCGAGATCATCATTTGTCCATCATCTAAGGAGTGGAAACTTTTCAAAAACTGAAGAAGGGTAGATCGAAAGGAAGGCAGTCATCCCGTCGTCGAAGTAAGGACCTTCTTATCCTTAAAAGGATCATCCGAGAAGCATCAAGTTCATCACCAACAAAGAAATCTAGTTGAAGATTCTATCTTCACAAGTAAGTACCTTTTCCTATAATCTAGTAAAATGACTTCATGCTTCAAGGAAAACCATAAGCTGGTTGGGATATCAAACTTCCTTGCATGGAAAAGAAGGATAGACATAGTCCTCGAAGTAAATGAAGTCATTGATCATGTCCATGGAAAGGTCTCCAAGCCATCCGAAGATCAAGCACTATCTGAATACATGGAAAGGGATCTAAAGGCTCAAAATATTCTTAAGGAATCTATCAAAGATCCCCTCATTCCTCATATAGCCGAGTTGGAGACATCAAAAGAGATATATGATGAGCTGGTAGAACTATTCTTTGAAAGTACAATAAGAAAGATCATATCACTTAGATCTGATCTATATAAATTGAAGGTATCGAAGGATGAAGGGATATCTTCATGCCTCTCAAAAGCATCTCAAATAAAAACTCAATTGCAAGATCTAGGAGAGATGGTATCTGATAAGGAAATGATCTCCATTATTCTAAATGCACTGACTGATGAACAAGGTAACCTCGTGTCCAATGAGGAAGAGGAAGCTATCCCATTCAACAACTTGTGGTCTCTATGCAAGACAAAAGAGAACAGGTTGAAGGGAAAATGTGATAAAGAACCTAGAAAAAGGGGTCAAACAGTTACTAAAAGAAAAGGAAAGTTCGGTAAATTTGGTCCTCAAAAGAAAAAGAAGAACATGGCTGAGGTTCAATGCTATAGATGTCAAGAATATGGGCACCATAGAAGAGATTGTCCTCTAAGGGACAATAACAAGAGAAATAAGGAAGAAGCCCATATTACTGAAGAAGTGGAAGAACTTGAAACAAAGAAGCCTAAGAAGGAGGAAGTGAGAGATCTCTACTATGACTGAGATAATCTCCTTCACTAAAAGGTATTCTTCTGTTGTGTAAATTATAGATAGGAAGCTTTGTAAATAAGATAGGATGCATCATATTAGAGAATGGCATCATGGTAGAAGAATTAGATATAAGAGCTCATGACATATGTAACACGAAAGATGTCTGGGACAAAATATATAGCTATGTAGTGTACAACTCTTCAAAACCTCATTGAAATCTCAAAAAATACTTGTGGAAAAAGGAAGAAGTCATCTAAGACAAGGCTCATCATACATTAGTCAATAAGATAACATCTGCAGGATAGGATATGAAAGATCCTTCAAATTCTCTAATGGAATCTTCATTGTAAGGTTCACCAATCACTAAGAGAGACACGACTTTCATCAAGAATTCCAAACTTGTGGAATTCATGGGATGATGGCATGATGACATAACAGGGAAGCAAGTCAATGGAATGAAGCTCCTTCATTTAGAGGAAGCTGCTGCAGGAAGTCTGGATGACCCAAAGGAAAGATGAGGTATGTATGCTCACAGGTGATATTATGGAAGTCATGTCATATGGTTGCAGACAACATGGATCAATGTTCTATCTTGAGAAGCATGATCAGAGAAAGGATCTTCTCCTAGGATGTAGGAATGCATAGATCACATATTTACTAGATGAAATCAACATAATATGTCCTCATATGGAATATGAGGTAACTGACTACAATTGAGGAACTCTAATTGGAAGTTCCTGGAATGAAATATGTGAAGAAACAAAGGAAGAGATCGTGGAATAGGCAACAATGGTAAAGGCAGTCAACATTCGAAAGACCAAAAAAATTTGATTACGATATCTCCCAGAAAGATATGAAGACTCTGATGGAAGTCTGGAAAAGATAGAGACCCTTGAAAATACATGTCTTTGGGAGATGTGTCAACATGCATGTTGGATGCTGATGCCTATAGGAAGATGTCATGATGAAAGGCCATCACAAAGGTAATTATGTTTGAAGTGTTCATTTCTTACTTATGAACTAGTATTTGGATGAGCTTATGCAAGGCTACTAAAGGAAAGAACTGTGGATGTCTTCCAAGAGAACCATGCAGAAGGATGTAAGATCCTTCCGAAGAAGAAAGCATGATGAAGGTAGCATAACTTGAAGCAATGCCAGATGTAGACTGATAGATCACTTTCTGATGAAAGGAATGATGACATGACTGACTCATGGATGAAAGTGATGGATGGTCTGTGCCCTATGAAGAAGCCCCCAAATGATGAAGAGTCCGAGACAAAGAAAATTCGTGACATCGAAGGAAGGAGTTCTTCTAGCAGCTGGTTGTTCCATGATCTCCACCCGAGGAGCTGCTGTAAGTCCTTAATTAAGAGGTAGCTTGGAAACAAGATTCTTACTCGGAAGAAACTTGAAAATTCCTAAGCCAAGAGGGAGCTTTGGTACATTCCTTTTGCAAGAATGAGCATATTCCTTTATTGGAATAAATATGTCCTCTCTAATTAAGAGGGAGAAATAGACACATCATTCTGGTCTTCACTTGGGAAGACAAAATGAGAGGATTGGGTTATCAATTGGCATCTGATACCCTTTGAGGATGAGATAGGGCATCCAAGATAAGAGTAGTCATGGATGATCAATATTCTTTTAGGGCTAGGGAGTCCAAGATAAGAATAGTCCTCATGGAACACATCCCGAGAACTTGGGTGGGGTATGTTCCAAGATAGACAATGATGAGTGTCTATAAATCATTGGTCTCGCCAGCATTGAGCTTAGATCTTGTGGAGAGATAATGCTGCTAGTCAAGGTCTTGCTATGTAACAATGCTGGTTGATATGATGTTAAACAAATGGGTTACCAATCCGATTCTTCTTATGAGAAATTCTTCAGATTGAGAATGACCAAGTACCATTATGAATACCTCCCTAGTTAAGAGGGAGTGTTGAAAAGTGTAACTAGGTTTGGTCCTCATAATGATATGTAATTGTGATTTTATGTAAGAGATGTAAAGAAGAAAAATAAAATTATTGTAATGCTTGCATCATGGGTTTCATGAGCAAGAGATTTTATTTTTAGTATAGGCTCCCATTGAGAGCCCTTAGGAATTTTGTCATCTAGTCATAAAAGTCTAAAGAGTCATTGTCATGAAGACATGTTACACATTGTAAAGAGTCATACATGTCTATGTAAAGTCATCCTCCAAGACCTTGTCACTAGGCATCATCAAGTCGGTCTACAACAAAAGGAAGAATCGAGAAGATGAAGTTGGTTTTTCTCCAAGGTAAAATCGGCCTACTCTTGAGATCATGTCGGCCTAAAGGACATGGGCAAACAAGTATATATAGTAGTACCCGACCTCATTTGGAGGAAAGCAATTCGGTGAAGCAAGTCTCCATAAAGAAGTGTGCAATACATCTTAGAAGGAGCCTGCAAGCTAGTGAGAAACAAAGGAATTCTAGTGAAGGGAAGAGGCATCATTAAGGACTTTTTGGGAATAGTATATCCACACAAGTGCGAAGGTTGCAGGTTCGAAGTAGGCAAGGGAGGAACGAAGAGTGCAGTCTCTCAAAAGTATTCTTGGTTGGGTAGAAATCTTTGCTGAAACAAGTCGAGAAAGATAGAAGAAGTCTCCCTCTTGAAGAGACTATTCAAGGAACAAATCTGATCTAGGGTTTCTGTGGTAGGATTGCAGACCTACAAGAAGAGACTGAGATTCTGAGGAAAGTTGAGAAGGAGAAGAGGAAGAGCTACGTTGGAGAGGAGGCTAGTGACTTGGTCTTGGGAGGACTCTAGTGTCAAGGGTCTTTTTCATGGTCTTGGTGTTCGTCAATTGAAGATCTATAAGAAAAATTTTGTTTTGGTTTTCCTCTAAAAGAGTGAGAGGTTTTGGCCCTGGCTAACAAGCCTATACACTGTATCTCTTGTCTCTTTATTTATTCATGATATGGTAATTCTCTTGATGAAAAGAACACAATAATAATCACAAGAAAGAGAAGATCATAATCAAGAAGCAAAAGTCTATCACAAGCAATTATCATAAGTAGAGAAATCACCTAACTAGTGATGCCCTAGATTTCTCAACGGTCGGGAGATTTATAATTCAAATGATCATTTGCTTTTGAAATTATTTTCAAAATAAAAATTTGTGCCAAGTAATAATATCTTTACCAATTTTGAATTACTTCTTAGGGGTTTATTGGATTTCTCAAGGGAAATTCTTCCCGACGCTGCTGCATATTTTGACACCATAGACTCTGTTAGCCCCCTTGATTGAGGAAAGCACTAGTTCACTTTTGTGTCAATCCCTTTAAATAACAAAAGAAGCCATCAATTTTTTTTTCTTAAATGTTCTCTAAAGTAAATTATGGCTAGGTTACGACAAAATTTGCATTTTATACCTTTGTTTACATTGGACTTGATAGTCCAAGCGTTGGGCTTTGCATTTTTTCAACCATTAATTAGCACTAATGTCTAGGTTTTTTTCTTGCTCTTCTATATGTTTTCAATGATTGAAAAATTGTTGTAATCTATTTCTTAGTTTATTTAATCAAATAGCCTTTGTTTCTCACTTGTCTATTATCAATTTTAGGCTATGTTTCTATTGCTGTTATAAATTTGCATATTGTAGTTGTGTTTACTATAAACCCTATTTTATAACCCCAATTCATGATTTAAAGATAACTTGCGTTTGGTAACCGATTAGGCTATTTGAGCTTGTTACCCACCAAAATTGGGTGACCCCATGGGAGAAATATTTCTCTCATCATCTCTTCCAGTCGACCAACTTGCAGCCCTTGATAACCACTAGTAGTCGATGATGATGTGCCATTCATATCTCCGCCACCTGCATCGGTCATATGTTTTCTCGCCCATATGGAAAGAACACATGTTGGAAGGTAGGCCTCTGATCAAAATGTACTTTATTCATTTTGCAATCGGGTGCTTATGCTTGTTTGTATTTTGGGCATTTGACATGGATTTTGGGGTGAGCTAGAAGGAAGAGGGGTTTTGATAGTGATCTTGTTCCCTCACCTTAAATGTACCATTAATCTTTCTTCTTAGTCCAGTGGGATCTCCCCTAATGGCCTAATGGGTATAGAGGGGCACTACTTGGAAAACCTCGATTGAGATAGTGTAGTCCCATTTATCCCTATTCATACTTATCACTTCCCATCTTACATTACAAACCCTTTATTCCACCCCCATTCTTTAGGTTCAACTGACCATTGGTTCTTTGGGATTTGACACCATACATCCTCATACCTAGGTAGGGCTCGAAACTTGGCCCTGGGAGGTTGATGCAGCTAAAAGAACAAGAAAAATCATATGATGGCCACAAGAAAAAACAAAAGAAGATCAAAGTGTAAAAGATCGCTAGGACATACACATTAGCATGTGGGAAAAAGTCTAGCATGAGTTCTACCTCACTCATTATGGCCATCGCTCGGTGCTTGAGCACATGTTTCTCTTCATATTATGAGAAGGAACCCTTGCATGTCCCAACCCAGGGTGGGTAATTAGATGCCTCACCATTAAGGGGGTGATTACTGCTATACACTTACAAAACAAGCTCTAACCCTTGAGCTACGAGTAATAATACAAAGAAAATTCAAGAAGTAAAAGGCGTAGATGAGGGGTGGAAAAACAAAGGCCGAGTTGGTAACTCATGCATTCATGATTGCTCCCTCCCCACATCTAACACTCGTGATGAGGAGCCCATCATAGCTGGTCCCTTTATCCATGGCACTTGGCCATGAAGTCTTCTCCCCTCCATTCCATCATTATTCATATGACACCTATCAATTAAGGGTGGATCAAGGACATGTCGCTTTCCCCTAGGGGTTGGAAACACCTAGTCATTCTTATGTTGGGAGGTAACACCATTGTGAGTTTAAAGCCTTAATTTTGGAAGGGAATCCTTATTTGAAGTGTCAAATTACCCATTACTTTCAAGATTGGTTTGCTTAGATGCAAAATGATTTAATGTACCTAATGATGTAGTTGCTAGCAATGGATATTGTGTGTAATTCTCAGGTGGGTTCCACAACCATGGCTTGGGAAACTTAATTGGAACTCAACTCTTTTAGAGGAGCATATTGACATCCACAGGTGGAGCATTGAAAGCCATGGGACTCTGAGCAATAGCAGAGCATCACACATAGCCATGGGCACCTCTAGCACCCATAACGTTCTAGAACTTTTCACTACATTGATGACGTTTATAGGATGATGCACTTGAACCCAACATGCCTCCAACCGACTTAGAAATCTTAGAGGGAGGACAGTTGATATAGGGCCTAAAGGAGGATGGTCTCACACATTGAGACATGGGACGACTAACACCAACATGAGAGCCCCAAATGTTGGCATAGGGTGAGGAATTTTGACCACCTGGAGACCCATGAGACCACGTTTGTGCCCCAAGATGAAAATTAGGGTACACAAAGGAGCATTGGCAGAGACCTAAGGGCCAACCCCTAGGAGGTAATTTTACAAGGTTTTTACTCACATCTTAGTATCAAGAAGCCTCAACGCTAGCCCTAGAAGGGTTATACATGCATGGCGTCATCATTCTCTTTCTTACGACTTAACATGTGTGGGCGAAAGTTATGTTTTATCATTGGCTACTAGGTCGGCTTGTCACATAGCTTGTGATTAGCACATTATTTTGTTATTTTGAGGGGCATTAGGCTAAAATTAGAAGTTGAAATCCTCATATAAGTAGTGGAGACATTCATTCTTATAAATGATCATCACAACTTGGAGATTTCAGCCTCTCTTCAGACAATTTCATCCCTCTTTTCTTGTGGTAGAGTTGTGATCTATGAATGGACTTTGATATTTGGAACAAATCATTTGTCTTTGGAGCTATTGTCTTGGATTAATGAATGGCAATATTTGCATGTAATCTTGTAAGTGAACTTGTTGTTGAATAATTATTTTTCTTTATGTCTAATGTATGGAATATATTGAATCTAGGGTTTTCTATTATATCCTATTTTGTTGAAAATCTATTTGGTAAAATCTAGATATCATTATTGCATGCATTACTCATTAAATAACATGTGAATGATAATCCTAGTTGTGAACTTTGATTAGCTCTCCCATGAAACTTCTTGATCCATTGCATAGGTAATTGCAAGGGTTGTTGGTGCTAGGGCATCAATTATCCTTCCTCCTTAGCAACATTTTGGTCATTTAATCAACTCATAGACTCCATCCACCCAAAGATAAGGCACTGGCCCTTCTTTGTTGATGATCACTTTAACTTTAACTCATAACTTCTTTATCCTCTTCCCCTTATCCTAATTCGACCCTTTCAAGGCCAGGATCTCAAATTAGGGCATAGTGCGAATTCCTGGGCAAGGTAAATTTTTGGTGTTGGAGAGTCTAAATGGCAAGAGGATAGTGGTTTCAACAAAATCACTTTTTTGGTAGGCATTCACATCAATTTCATTCATAAATTTCTTTGCCCTAGTTGTTTGCCCTAGGGTAAACCCTAGTTTGGTGTTACTTCAACTTAAGGTCTTATTTGAGGGTTTCATGTGCCTTTATTTTGCTGAAAATCATTGTTGGAAATCCTTTTTCTCCTTGCCTTGACCTTGGGCCATCCCAACTCTCAATCTATTAACTAAATCCTAGGTCTTGAGCTTGATCAAATAGGTCTCTATCAAGAAAGTGAATTGCCTCCTATTAGATCCTTGAGCCTAAATTGTGTCTTTCTGGAAGAAGGCCTATTTAAGTCACCTTGTACCCTAGCTTTACAATATCTATTAGGTGACCTCACATATCGAGACTCCTCCTGTCAGCAAATTTCCGTAAAGAGCAGGGGGTTTTGGATGTAGTGACAATGTTGTCACTTGGTCTAGTGTTAACTTTGTATGGTGGCCCTCTCCAATACATGCTAGATTTTGCAGCAATAGAGCCTTTCCAAGACTTTCTAAGCTCTCTAGATTTAGCCATAGAGTCCTTGAACTTGTCTTGAAGTTACATCTTATCTTACTCAAAACCCTAATTATTGAACATCTATCATTGGGCGTAGTTTATGGTTCAACCCATTGGGGTGTTGAGAAATGCAGATGCTAGTAGATTAGTGTAGGTTTCTCTTAAGTTGATAATTACTTGTGAATGTTTGTTGGCATCTTATTAAATTTATGTTCTCTTCATCAAGCAGATACCAAAATGTACAAAACATGAAGATCACAATAGACAAAAAACACAAGAAATTAGGGTCCAAGCTAGGGCAAAAACCGCACAAGGGGGAAAACCCAAAAATCCTCTTCTTATAGGATCAAATTTGTTGAAATGTGTAACTAGGTTCGGTCTTCATAATGCCTATTGTAATCATGATTTTATGTATTTGATGAAAAGAGAAAAAGAAATTTATTATTGTCATTCTTGATGCATGAGTTTCATTCTCAAGGTAAATTTATTTGTAGGTCCAGCACTCGTTGAGTGCTTCTAGGTTTGTTATAGAATTATGAAGATAAAAGAGTCATTGTGATGCATATAAGACCCCTTTGGGCATCTTGTATTATGCAAAAGAAATTTATTTGAGTCATAAAAGACCCTCCAAGACGTTGTCAACGAGCTACAACAAGTCAGACTACATGAAAGATCAAGTCGGGCTCATGGAGGCAATTCGTACCCCTAGAAAGCCTATATATAAGAGGCATTCAACTTCATTTGAAGCACACATCCAAGACATACGAAGAAAAAAGAAAAAGAGTTTGATCTTAAAAAGGAAGAAGTCCTAAGGCAAGTGAAGTTCAAGAAGAAAGCTAGAGTTGAAGGTTTTGGGTCTCTCTCACTCACTCTCTCTCTTAAGGGAAACACAATTCTGAAGTTGCTAGGTAAAATTTGTTGGAGGTCGAAGTTGTTGGAAAGTTGCTGGAAAGTTGTTGGAGGTGAAAGTTGCTAGAAAGGTTTTGGGGTTCAAAGTTGCTAGGGTCGAAGTTGTTGGAAAAGTTGCTAGGGTCGAAGTTGTTGCTGAAAGACAAAAGTTTGATACCATAAGTTGTGTAAGGAAAGCTCATCAAGAAAGAAGGTTGACTTAGTCTTGGAGGGGTCTTTGTCACGGGTCTTAGGTCTTGGAATTCGTCATTTGAAGATTCTATAAGAAGAGAAGAATTCTTGTGGGTTTTCCTCTCAAGAGGAGAAGTTTTGGACCTGGCTCACAACCTACATTTTGTGTCCTCTTGTCTCTTTGATCTTCATTGTTTGGTAGTTGTTTGATGATAGAAAACACTTATAATAATCAAGTTAAAGAAGAAGTTAATCAAGTTAAGAAAAAAACATCACAAGCAGTTATAAGTAAGAGAAATCACCTAACCTAGCTACCCCTAGATTTCTCAACATGGTATCAGAACTAAGGTGACAAGACAAAAAGAGGCAACTTGAAGATCATCCACTTGAACGAAGGATACATAAGGAACGAGCAAAATAAGGAGCATCAAGGAGGACCGTCCATCACATCACAATGTTTTATTTAAGTATCTTTATATTTATCTCTGAATCTACATTAAAATGACTTCATTCTACAAGGAAAGCAATAAATTGGTTGGGTCATCAAATTTCCTTGCATGTAAGACGAGGATAGATTTAATCCTTATAGAGAATGAAGTTATTGAATATGTTAAGGGTTCAATCTCTAAACCATCCTAGGAGAAATCTCAAGCACTATCGAAGCATATGAAAGGGGAAATAATGGCTGAAAGAATCTTAATAGAATCAATCAAAGATTCCCTCATCCCTTAGGTAGCAAAGTTGGAGAAATCGAAAGATATCTATGAAAAGTTGGTAGAATTTTTTTATGTAAGCACTGTAGGAGAAGTTATATCACTGGGAACTGAATTTTACAAAATGAAGGTATAAAAGGAAGAAGGGATAATCTCATACCTTATGAGGGTGTCACAAATAAGAGATAAACTACAAAAAGTAGGAGAGATAATGTCTGATAAAGAAATGACCATTGTTGTGCTCAATGCACTACCTGATGAATGGGGCAATTTTGTATCAAGTATCTATGGAAAGAAGGAAGCCACTCCATTCAGTGAACTTTTGTCATTATGTAAGATTGAAGAAACTAGGTTGAAGGCAAAAAAACGATGTTGGATCAAATGAACAAGTTCAAGCATATGCTTCCATGGCTAGGAGAAAAGGAAAGTTTGGAAAGTTAGATCCTCGGAAAAAGAAGAAGATCGATATGTCAAAAATACAATGCTATGATTGTAATGAATACAGACACTTTAAAAGGAATTGTCCCAAACTCAAGAAGGACATCAAGAAGAGAAAGGAAAGAAATGAAGCCCATGTTACTGAAGAAGTGGAAGAAATAAAAAATAAGAAATCAAAGGAGGAGGAAGTGAAGATCTCTACTATGACTGAGATAATCTCCTTCATTTAGTTATTTTCAGTTATAAAGAGAATAGAAAGAATCACAAGTATGATTGGATGCATTATAGCAAGATAGAGATGGCAACATCATGGAAGTATGGAAGGATAGCTGAAGCAGAAAGTCTACATGGTTATAACAGTCATCATGATAGAAATGACATCTTCATTGGAAGCATATAATGACAACCAAAGTATATATGGTTGGAGGAAAGTCATCTAGCACGATAGAAGATAAAGAAAGGTCATCATACATTATCATTTATTAGAAAGGAGCATTTGCATAATGAGGATCATTAGAAGGTTCACCTCTACTTGGAAGAAGTGTCTCACTAATTGTCTACATTCCACCTTGCGTGGGATCCATTGTTTAGAATAATGATGGTATGGTGACAAAGGAGTGCAACATGTTGAGTTGGTTGAAGTACTTTTCATCTTCAAGCAAGAAAAGGTAGTTGCTAGAAGGATGTCTAGATGACCAAAAGAAGGAAAAGGTATGTATATATTTAACAGATAACTTCATGTCATCATATAGTTGCAGACAACATGGTTGAATGCTCTATCTCATGAGCTTGATCAAAGAAGAAGGATCTCTTCCATTAAAATGATGCATGAAGGCACATAGACAATGTGCCTTGAACTCTTCTACATATTGATAAGATGAAATCAACATAATATGACCTCATATGGAATATAAGGTGGTTGACAATCATGATTCCTATGTTGAAAGAACCATGTAAAGAAGATCCTGAGGAGAGAAATATGTGAAGAAAGGAAGAAGAGTTCATGAAAGATGCAACTATAGTCACGTAAGATAAGTAATCAACATCCGGTAACTAGAAGATTTAGTTATGATGTCTCCATGGAAGAAGAAGGTATCAAGATGCTGATGTGTCGACTGCAAAAAAAGAATTGTTAAAATTGGAAACTAGTGCCAAATTCCACTTTAGACAACTCATTTGATGGGGATGATGATTGCATTGAATTCCTCTTTTCGAGAGGACCAAAATTGATCTAAAGATCATCTAATTTGGACAAGCAGAAGTGTGTTTTTGAATTTATGCCCACACATGTGCAATTTGTTCAGGTCGGCCACATCATGATGTAGGCTTATGAAGCCCAAGAGACATGTCACTTCACCCTCAACGACTTGTATAAATACAAGTGACCTCTCACTTCATTTGGCATCATCATGACTCACACTTTCTCTCTCCTTCTCTCATTGGTTCATACAACTATTGGGCATTCTCTTTCTCTCACATGTGTGGCAAGGAGGATGAATTTCAAACATAACTACAGGGCCGGAAATTTCAGGGGTTGATTGAAGTTTGACTAGCGTTGACTAGTGATTGTTTGAACACGTTTGACTGCGATTTTGAAGGGTTTGACTTTGTTTGACCAGCCACCTTGATTGGCACACAAATCGAGATTTTCTGGGCTGTTTGACCTATGTTGACCGCAAGGTTGACTTCAAGTTGACCAAGTTTGACCACAGATTTTATGATTGTTTTGGGTTGACTTTGACCACTGTTGGAGGTTGAGTTGGATTGCCTTTGATCGATCTTCAAAGGGGAAGTTTAGTTGATATGTTGACCATCTTTGACTTTCTGGTTAGGGCTGAATTTGACTGCAGATTTGATAGGGCTGTTTTGACTTTGATTTGGCAAGTCTACTTGGACTCTTTGTACTCTCTCTCTGCTGAACATTTTATATAATAATAAGAAGAATTGATCAAAGGGTTTTCCCACATTGGGGTTTTTCCCTATCTTCCGCCAAATTTCGTGTTCTCTTGTCTTGGCTTGTCTTCTGCATTTTGTTATTCATGTCCTATCTACAGTTACTGTCAATGTGATTTATGGTTAATGATTGCTATTGGCAACCTAAATTGGAAATTGTCATTGGGTTGCTAAAGGAACATTGAAGTAATTGTGCTAAGCATAGAACATACCATTGTTAACTAAAATTAACATGGTATCAAAGCTTAGGTGAAGACAAAGTGTAGGAAAAGAGAGAGAAAAGAAATCACTAAGGGAGACAAGATTATTGGACTAGCCTCAATGGCTGCTACATCTTACTCCAAATTTGAGGATAAGCTCAAGGGCAAATCTGAGTATCATGCACGGAAGATGACTTTGGATTTAACTTTGGAAGAGCATGATGCCATGGACTATGTGTAGGGAAGAGTGGTGGAGCATCCTTCAAATGCACTTGCTGTTGCAAAGACATAGTACAAGAAAGGTGAGGTCAAAGCCAAAATAATTATGATAGACTCCATTCAAAAGAATTTTGGTTGCCTATATTTCTAATTTGGGAACATCTAAGGAGATGTATGATAAGTTGGTTGGGATGTTCAAAGGAAACAATGCAAAACAAATCCACTTTTTCAAGAACAAGTTGAAGGACATCAAGATGGATAAAGGGGAGTCTATCCAATCCTACTTTATGAGAATAACTCAAATCAAGAATGACCTACTATCTATTGGGGAAGTTGTTGCTAATAAGGAGCTCACTCTCATTGCATTTGGAGGTCTTTGAAGAGCATGGGATGTGTTTAACACCACCATTCTTAATAATGATGGGATTCCTAGTTTTGATGAATTATTGGCTAGATGCACTCAAGAAGAGACGGGATGATGGAGAGAGGCAAGCCTTCAAATGGAAATGAAGCTACTGCTTTCTCCGCTCATGGTAAGAGGTTAAATAATGCTGGTCCAAGGAGACAGAGTCAAGGATTCAAGCAGGGATTCAAAGAAGGAAGAAAAGGAAGTTGCTACAATTGTAATAGTTTCGACCACTATGCTAAAGATTTTCCTCACAAGAAGAATTCCCCAAGGGATGACGACAACAACAACAACAACAATTTCAAAGGCAATGGCAATCAAATAACAACAGGTTCAACAATAAAGGAAAAATGAATGCTCCCGCTGCTTGATATGGAAATGGTTGACCTCCCAAAAGGATGAGAAATTCTAGGTATGAGGAAAGTAATGTTGTAGAAAAACAAAATGAGTTTTATCTTATTTCCGCTTTATCTACTGCCTCTCCTGCGGATACTTTGGATCATTGGTTGATTGATAGTGGATCCTCAAGGCACTTCATTGGGTGCAAAGAGGCCCTCTCAAATTTGATTGAAAAGAAGACTAATCTGGAGATCATACTTGGAAATAATGTCACCTACCCTGTGAAAGGGATAAGTACTGTCACTCTTCACTTAAATCAAGGTCAAACCGTTCATCTACAAGAAGTATTGTATGTGTGTGATTTGAAGAAGAACCGGATGTTTTATTTTTGTAATGGAAGATAACTCCTTCAATGTAGCATTCATTGATGGAAAGGTACGTGTTTGGCAAAGAAACCCTAAAGATGCATTTACACTTGGATTTAGGGTTGATGATCTCTTTCAAGTTGGAGGAAGTCCTTTGGGAGTCTTGACTTGTGAAACTTCTCTTCAATTTGAATTTTGGCACCAAAGATTTGCCCACCTTCATTACAAAGCCTTTCCTGGGGTAAGGAAGATGGTCACAGGTATGCCCGAGTTCAACATGAATCATGAAGGAGTTTGTCAGGGTCGTGCAGTTGGGAAACTTACAAGGGGACTATTCCCTTCAAGTGAAAGCCAAACTACCGATATTCTAGTATGTTGCTCGTAACATCATTGGGAGGATACTTATACTATGCAATTTTTGTGGATGACTTCTCTCGCAAAACATGGATCTATTTCTTGAGGAAGAAGGATGAAGTGTTCAAATGGTTCCGTTCTTTCAAAGCTTGGTGGAAAATCAAATAGGGAAGAAGATCAAAATATTGAAGACTGACAATGGAACTGATTATGAATCAAATGAATTCAATTTCTTTTGCAGAGAGGCTCGCATTAAGAGGGAGGCAACCATTTCATACACTTGAGCAAAATGGAGTTGCCGAAAGGAAGAATCGAACAATCATGGAAGCCACCCTTGCCATGCTCTATGATCAAGGTCTACTGAATTTCTTATGGGGAGAAGCTGCCAACATTGCCGTGTATGTTCAAAATAGGTACCCGCATCAAGCACTGGATTTCAAGACACCCGAAGAAGTTTTCACTGGTAAGAAACCTAATGTTTCTCATTTTAGAAGATTTGGTTGTCCCGTGTATTTTCATGTGCCTAAAGAGAAAAGAAACAAGTTAGAAGTATCTGGGAAGAAAGGTATATTTGTGGGCTGTAGTGAAAATTCAAAGGCATATACAATCTATGTG
Source organism: Pinus tabuliformis (assembly GCA_031772625.1). Taxonomy (NCBI): domain Eukaryota; kingdom Viridiplantae; phylum Streptophyta; class Pinopsida; order Pinales; family Pinaceae; genus Pinus; species Pinus tabuliformis. The sequence goes on from CM062817.1 coordinate 1,125,075,233, forward strand.
CCTGGTCAAGAGAAGTGGAAGTAAGCCATTGTTGAAGAATCTAGGGCAAAGTACTGTAGTGTGATTCTTCGTTACTTGATAACAATTTGTGGAGTATTTTTACTTTTCCTTATTAGCTTCTTCTTCTTCTTCTTATTAGTGCATATGTGTGCACTTCATCAAACTGCTACCAAAATATAAAAACAAGAACACAAGATGTTTGCTCTTTGCAAGGGCCAAAACCTCTCTTCTCTTGAGAGGAAAACCCTTTAGTAAGTTTCTCTTATTGAAACTTCTTATTGATCAATGCCAAACCTTAGATCCCTGACACAAATATCCTCCAAGCACAAGTCAAGTCCTTCCCTCTTTCTACACCTTGTTTCTCGACACTTTGTTCCCCGACACTTCTTCCGGCACTTCATTTTCCAGCACTTCATCTTCCTTCTTTCGACACTTCGTTCTTCTTTCAATTGTTGTTAAGTCTTATTATACTTGCTCTAGAAGACATGCCTTAGATGAGATACTTCCCTTATGATGATTCCTTCTCTCTCTTAGCCAACCGATGAACTTTTATGACTGTCAAGGGAGGGGTGTTATAACACCAGTGCAGCCCTAATTCTCGCACGTGTGAGAGGTACACCCTAGAGAATTAGGGTCCTTTTCCTTTGCTAGAGAGAGGGACTTCTTCGCTTGACTTGGGAGGTCTTGTAGGTCTAGTGACTAGCCCAAACACCAATGAATCTTGCACTGAAAACTTGTTGCTTCTATATCCACAGTCTGTCCTCCTTATCTTTGCACGTGTGATTGTTTGTAGCCCTATAAACAATCCCTAGCCTTCGCTGAGTTTCCTCCTTCCTTCACTGCACTTTTGGAGACCCTTTATACTTCCCTTACCTTCCTTCTCGGCTTGTCTCTTTGCTGATTTCAGAGCTTGTGTTATCTTCTTTATGAGGGAGTGGATAGCCTCTATATATAGAGAACTGTCCCCCCTCTAGGTTGACATGTAGGACGACTAGTTAACTGTTTGCAGGCCGAATAGAAGAGTAGATTTTGGATGGTTTCCTTGGTGGTATTGCATGCTTGAAGGAGCTTCTTAATGGTGCCTTAGTATAGGAGGAGACTTGACTTTACTTGGAGGTATTCTCTTGACTTTAATACATATTTATACAAGGTGTAACATGCCCTTAAGGTTTTCAACTTTTTCTTTTGACTATTTGACTTACCTATAACACTTTAAATAGTGCTAGACCTATTTGAATGAGCAAGAAATTCATTGACATATATTATAAAATTAAAATTTCTTTTCTTGAATAAATACAAATATCAAAAGTACATTTATGAAGACCGAACCTAGTTATATTTCCTTCAACACTCCCTCTTAACTAGGGAGGTATTCATACAATATTCCAAGGTGTTTGACTATTACCAATCTTGAAGAATTCACATAAGAGAAACTAGATTTGCAATCCATCTGTTATAGCATCATATCTATCAGCATTGTCATAGTGCAAGGCCTTGACTAACAACTCCATCTCTCCACGAGATCATGAGCTACAATGCTGGCGAGACCAATGATTTATAAACACCTTCATCATTGTCTGTCAAGGTACATACCCACCCGGGTGTTCTCTGAGTATGAACTTCTAGGACCATTCTTATCTTGGGTTTCTAGCCCTCAAAGAATATCGGTCCTCTTGCCTACTCTTGACTTGGGATGCCCTACACATCCCCAAAGAGTATCGGATGCCAGATGATTACCTAATCCTCTCATTCTTTCTTCCCAAGTGAAGACAAGAATGTCTATCTTGTGTCTACATTTCCATTCATGGCCTTCATCTAGACTTACAGCTATTAGTCCTAGTCTAGTGCATGACCCATGAAACTAAAAACACAATTGTCACTCCTTGTAGTCTTGTCCTTGAGAAATGAAGGCTTCGCTAGTAGAATGGAAGGTGGAAACAAACACAGAGTAGGCTGGTCCCAACTTAGTAAGAATGGAATAGATAAGGCTACCATCTTCTTTCTTAACCTTAACACCTTCCAAAAGAAGTCTAAGGGTCTTGAACTTGGACAAAAAATCTTCAATGGAAGAAAAATTATTGGGGTCCAACGTAAGCAACTCATTTTCGAGTTGATGGGCTCTAATTTCATTTTTAATTCCAAAAACTTTAGTGAGCTGTTTCATTGCTTCATTAGGGGTATCAAGTTCTGCGATATGGAATCTAAGGTCTGGAGAAATAGACATCCCTATCAACCCACGTGCTTGATCTTGCCTATTTTCCCATTTGGCTGCCTTATCTTCATCTTTAGGTTTAGTTTCTTGGCATGAGGCTATTCTGTAAAGACCTTTGCTTCTAAGTAAATCCACAATGTAGGACCACCATTGGAAGTAGTTGGTGTTGTCAAGAATAACTTGGAATGAAATTTCATTGTAACAAAAACTGAAGCTGTAGATGTTGAAACTAAGTGTTCCAATGGAAAGATCTCTAAAAATTAGTCTAATTAAAAAAACAACTCTGAAAACGACTCCTGGATGAAGAAGTTATGGCTTTTTGAAGAAAAGTTGTTGAAGATGCCGACGGAGTGCATGAATGTGTTCCAAACTTAATCTAATTAGCTCACTTTAAAATGGATTTTATGTGACCCACTTTTATAAATAAGTGGAAGTCACTTTTACAATGGTACTTTATGATCTACTCACTAAATTGTAACTTAAATAGAAGATAAAGAGACTTTAGAATTATAAGTGACTTTTTATAATGGGTGAGAACACTTTTACATAAAGTAACTTTAAAACATAAGTTACATGTGCTTTTTGAGAAAGTAACTCAACAAAAAGAAAGACTTGAACCCAAGACCTCTATTCTCATAAAGTAACTTTAGACCAAGTGAGCTAGTTTAAAAGGTTAGTAATTGTTGGAAAAGAGGAAGGTTTTTTTTTTAGTCACTGAAGCTTTGGGGTGGGTGCTTACCTGAAAAAACTCTTTTTGCCTACTAAACAAAAAATCACACAACCCAACACGGACATACAAAAAAAACCAAACTTTATGGCTTGAAGTTAGCTTTCGCCGGAAACTAAATATTTTCCTCAATGTTTCTTATTTTTCGAGATCACACTAAGGCGCGACGGAAAATAGCATACGCATGAGAAAAATACTTCTTTTCTGTTTCTGATTTGCCTAGATCGCACAGAGTCGTGGGGCAAAGAACATACGCAGAAATGAAAGGTATAGATTCGTCAATAAAAAACAGAGAGATAAATAAACCGAAATAAATAGAGAGAAAAATAACTAAAACTGCAAATAAAGACTGTATACCTCCAGATCTTAAAAATGACGTAGCTAGGGCTACCAGAAACCTTTTCACATGAAACGAAAGGGGTTCCTCACTGGAACAGATGCTCCTAACACAATAGAGCGGTCCTCTCAGCCCGAAAGCGGTCATAAACAGTAGATTTAGGAAATGACAGTTGGATGCAGTTACACTGACTTCCGATTTGGATCACCAACGGATGCGGCTCTCAAATAGCTCTGATACCATGTAGGAATTTACAGGGTAAGTTCCTTAGATAGAACACCAAAGGACACCACTCACAAACAGACCACAGATCAATACATCAGTATTCTTGACATGGTTAAAACCCTCAAAGAGGGAAACAGTTCACGGCCTGAGCCAACGCAGCCACTTCAGGCAATTTATTAATAAAAGAAAGAAAATTTACATAAGCTTCTCTCATGAACGGTAACCCTACAAATGACCCTCCATGCTCTTTAACTAGAGATCATTTAACAATTGGGTGTTAAGCCACGGATCAAGTGCTGGTAATATTGAGGAGAGAATGAACCGTCAGATCACTTCATGTCTAGAACATATCGTGACCGTCGGATTGTAAGTTACAAAAGTACATAGTAAAGAAACACACTTTACCTAACCCTACACTAGACCAAGTTATACTTAACTATTTCCTATGTGTCGGAATGTCCTAATTGTAATCAGGGGTGATCCAAAACTCCCTCTTGATCAGGGACTTGTCAGAGCTCCCTCTTAACTAGGGACTCTTTCATTCATCAACAAGTTCTTCTTCGGGTGTCCTTCAACTGCTTGATCTCTTTCCTTTCTTTGATGTCATGAAGTCTTTGTTCGAACTTCTTCTAGCTAGGGCACCATCCATCGATCGCTTTCCTTCCTGGTTTGTCATGTCATTGCTTCCTTTGTGGAAAGTGTCTTTCTTGCCATGCATCAGGTTTTATTGTCATCTGGCTACTCCTTTGTCATTTGTCCATGCTGCTTCTTGTACTTGCTTGTTTACATGCTTTGACCTAATAGTCCATCATGGCTTTATCCTGATATTGCTTTTAACATTGCCGTTTCTTTTGCTAGATGGCTTCTTCATCACGACATCTTTAAAGAGTAGAATCAGTTCTCTGCATCTTTTATATTTCCAAGGCCTTCATAGGTGTCAAGGGTCCTTCCTTTCTTTGTTAGAGTTGTCCCACCTTCTTTCAGGAGATATCTTCAAATTATTTTGTCAGATAGTGATTCTTGATGATCATGGTGTTCTTCACATGCTTGATCTCTTTCTTCATTTGCTTCTTCTTAGATAGATGGGTCAACCATCTTATGCTTCTTGTGAGAGCATTTCTTCATTGCTTGCTTCCTCGACTAGTCAACGTTTCTTCTTGCTTCTTAGTCAACAATCTTATACTCCTTATGTTAACATATTCTTTTGTTGACCTTCATTGCTATGTAGTACATGCCTTCGAGCATGTCCTTGGTGAAAGATATTTTTTTATACTTGATCATGTTATAGAACTATTCCCATGACTCAATAATATACAAATGATAACATGACTAAACTTTGATGTATACATACCTCATCTTGATTCTCCTTTGATCATCTTGGCTTCATTTGGTTGTCCTTGGTGTGGCCCTTCTTGCTTCATCTTAGCTTGCTTGTATATCATCCTTTTCTTGAATCCCATGAATGGGATTCTCGATGAGACATCTGCTTTGGTTCATGAACCTTCTTTTGAAGATTCCATTATAGGATCTTAAAGACCTTTGCCTTGCAAATGTTTGTTTTCTTTTGATGATGGAGGTCTTCTAAGATTCTTAATCATGATCGATCTTCTTTTATCATGGATGAGGTCCTATACTAGGTATGCTTCTTCTACATGAATATCTTGAGCTACATCTAGCATGCTCCTATATTCTAGAAGATATTCCTACTCATGCATTTTTGTTCTTATCATAAATGCTACATCTTCATGAGTATCTAGAACTCTATGTACATCATGCTTATAAATTCTAGAGGATGTTTTTAGCCATGTAATTTTATTCTATTCCTACACGCTCTTATACTACTCAAAACTTTCAAAGAAGTCTAGAAGTAAAGTGTTTGACCTAGTCATAGTAGAGATCCGAAGGATCTTCCTTCTTTTGCTTCTTTCTTTCTTCTTTCACTTCTTGAGTTATGTGAGCTTCTTCCCTCTTTCTTTTGTTGTTGTTGTTGTCCTTATTAAGCTTAGGACAATTCCTTTTGTAGTGTCCATATTCTTGGCATCCAAAACATTGGATTTTGGACATGTCTTTGTTGTTTGTTCCTTGTGGACCAAATTTTCCAAATTTACCCTTTCTCATGGCCATGGTAGCAAATGCTTGCTCCTTTGATCCCACATCTTCTTTTGACTTAAGTCTGGTTTCCTCTGTTCTGCATAGAGACCACATTTCATTGGGAGTGGTTGCTTCCTTCTTGGCATATATGCTTGATGTGAAGTTTCCCCACTCCTTAGGTAGAGCATTAAGTATTACAGTTGTCATCTCTTTGTCGGACATGACTCCCCCAAGCTCTTGAAGTTGATCTCTCATTTAAGAGATTATCATGAAGTAGGGAGCTATTCCTTCCTTTGTTATCTTCATCTTACAATTCATTCCTCAGAGATATCACTTCTTCGGTTGTGGATACTGAGAATAGCTCTACTAGCTTATCATAAATTTCTTTTGATGTCTCAAACATGGAGACATAAGGAATGAGAGAGTCTTTGATTGATTCTATCAGGATCCTTTGAGCTCTTGTCTCATTCTTATTGTACTTGGCTAAGGCTTGAGTTTGTTCCTTAGTAGGAATAGTGATATTCCCTTTGACATGTTCTAGGAGTTCATTCTCCTTGAGAAGTAAATCAATCCTCTTCTTCCATGCAAGAAAGGTATTGGTACCTACCAATTTATTGCTTTCCTTGCAAAAAGACATTGATGTATATTCAAAAGGGGACTTGTACTTACTTGATAGGTTTTTGAGATGTGATGGTGTGGCTTCCTCCTTCAAGACTTGATGGCTTGCCTGTGTTGGATTTTGATGTTCTTCAAGTTGCCTTCTCCAAGTGGACTTGCTTGATGATGAGATTTACTTGAAGACTTGTAGCTTGATGTAGGTCCTGCTTCAATCTGCTCTTCTTTGTAGGTGCCTTTATGTAAGGCTCTTTTTCTAGCTTTGTAGACCTGGTTGATGAATGATGACCCTTCTTGTCCTTGAGGTGATTGAGAATTCTAGGCTTGATGCTTCAACTTTGGAGATGCTTCTCCCTTGATGAGTGTTCTTGAGATGCCCTTTCCTTGATGAGTCACCTTAGCTCTGATTCCATGTTGAAGAATCTAGGGCAAAGTAGTGTAGTGTGATTCTTCGTTACTTGACAACAATTTGTGGAGTATTTTTATTTTTCCTTATTAGCTTATTCTTCTTCTACTTATTATTAGTGCATATGTGTGTACTTCATAAAGCTGCTACCAAAACATAAAGACAAGAACACAAGATGTTGGCTCTCTACCAGGGCCAAAACCTCTCTTCTCTTGAGAGGAAAACCCTTTAGTAAGTTTCTTTTATTGAATCTTCTTATTGATCAATGCCAAACCCTAGACACCTGACACGAATATGCTCCAAGAACAAGTCAAGTCCTTCCCTCTTTCTTCACCTTGTTTCTCAGCACTTTCTTCCCTGACACTTCTTCCGGCACTTCTTTCTTCTTTCAATTGTTGGTAAGTCTTATTCTACTTGCTCTAGAAGACATGCCTTAGATGAGATACTTCCCTTATGATGATTCCTTCTCTCTCTTAGCCAACCAATGAACTTTTATGACTGTCAAGGGAGGGCTGTTATAACAACAGTGAAACCCTAATTCTCGCACATGTGAGAGGTACCCTAGAGAATTAGGGTCCTTTTTCTTCGCTAGAGAGAGGGACTTCTTCGCTTGACTTGGGAGGCCTTGTAGGCCTAGTGACTAGCCCAAACACCAATGAATCTTGCACTAAAAACTTGCTGCTGCTATATCTGCAGTCTGTCCTCCTTATCCTCGCATGTGTGACTGTTTCTAGCCCTAGAAACAATCCCTAACCTTCACTGAGTTTCCTCCTTCCTTCGCTGCACTTTTGGAGACCCTTTAGACTTCCCTTACCTTCCTTCTCGACTTGTCTCTTCACTGATTTCAGAGCTTGCGTTATCTTCTTTATGAGGGAGTGGACAACCTCTATATATAGAGCACTGTCCCTCCTCTAGGCCGACATGTAGGCCGACTAGAAGAGTAGATTTCGGAAGGTGTTCTTGGTGGTATTGCATGCTTGAAGGAGCTTCGTAATGTTACCTTAGTATAGGAGGAGACTTGACTTTGCTTGGAGGTATTCTCTTGACTTTAATACATATTTATACAAGGTGTAACATGTCCTTAAGGTATTCAACCTTTTCTTTTGACTATTTGACTTACCAATAGCACTTTAAATAGTGCTAGATCTATTTCAATGAGCAAGAAACTCATTGACATATATTATAAAAATAATATTTCTTTTCTTCAATAAATACAAATATCAAAAGTACATTTATGAAGACTGAACCTAGTTATATTTCCTTCAACAGCCATGATGTCACCTTCGATGAAGACACTACCCTTGGGAAAGCCATAGATCTCCCCATTTCAAGGAAGGATAATGATGATGCTACAGAAAAATAGGATGAACCTTCGACATATGAGCCTATGCCTGATGTTGAAGGCCTAATGGATCCCATTGATCCACCTCCTGGTGATCCCTCTACCTCAAGGAAAAGACCTTTGTGGCTCAAAGATAGCCTAAAGATGCTAAAAGAAATACTGCTCCAAGAGGGACATTTCGTGAAAGTAAGAAGCCAAATAGGTATCAAGGGTACTTAGCTACTATGAGTACTATTGTTCAAACTGAGCCATGTTCATTCGAATAAGACGTAAAGCACGAAGTCTGGAAAGATGTGATGAATGAGGAATATGAATCTATAATGAAGAATGATGTTTGGGACGTGGTGCCTAGACATAAGGACAAGTCTGTGGTCACTTCTAAATGGCTTTACAAAATAAAACATGGAGCTGACAGGAGTGCTGAAAAATATAAGGCCAGGTTCATTGCTCGAGGCTTCTTTGAAAAGGAAGGAGTGGACTATCACGAAATATTTGCACCGATTTCCCAATATACCACTCTCTGATTTATTATTGCTCTAATTGCCTCTCAAGGATGGAGCATACATCAAATGGATGTTAAGACTGCTTTCTTGCATGGCTCGCTTAAGGAGGAAGTCTACTTGGAACAACCACAAGGGTTTGAAGTACAAGATCGAAGGACACATATATGCAGATTGAAGAAAGCCCTTTATGGCTTGAAGCAAGCCCCTAGGGCTTGGTATGAGAGGATTGACAACTATCTTATGAAGCTGTGATTTAAGAGGAGCAATGCTGATCCTAACCTATACTTCAAGGTTGAAAATGACATGCCTCCCTTTTTGGTCCTTTATGTAGATGATCTCTTTCTGACAGGTGCAGTCCCTCTCATTTATTAATGCAAGAGGGAGTTGGCCTCCAAGTTCGAGATGAAGGACCTAGGATTGATGCACTACTTCCTAGGCCTGGAGGTCCGGGAATAGCTAGGTGAGATTTTCCTTTCTCAAGGAAAATACATTGTGAAGTTGCTCGAGAGATGTGGGATGGTGGATTGCAAGTCTATGTCTACTCCGATGGAACTCAACTTCAAGAAGCTATGTGGTAGTACTGCTAGGCCTGAATTGGAAAACCCTTCTGAATATAGACAACTTGTGGGGGCCCTGATGTTCTTGGTTCTTGGTAAACTTCCGTCCTCACATTTGGCTCGCTGTGAATATGTAGAGTCAATTTATGGTCAAGCCTCATCGCATACATTGGATTGCTGCTAAGAATCTCTTGAGTTATCTTCGTGGCACAATCAACTATGGACTGAGATACACTGTCGGGAATTTGAGGCTGTATGTTTATATTGATGCTGATTGGGGTGGCAGTGGATCGAAAAAGCACGTCTGGATGTTGCTGCTCATTGGGGTCTGCTTCAGTTTCATGGATGAGCAAGAAGTAGAAATCGGTTACTCTAAGCACTGCCAAGTCCGAATACATTGTAGCTAGTATGGCCTTTTGTGAGGTTGTTTGGTTGAGGAAGCTCTTTAGTGAGCTATTTGAGGACGTGCTAGATACCATTGTGATCTTCTGTGACAATCAGAGTGGGATTCACCTTTCAGAGAATCCTATGTTCAATGATCGCTCCAAGCACATTGATATTAGGTACCACTTTATTCGGGATATGGTACAACAGGGAGCAATAAGGCTCCATCACATAAGGACTGATGAGCAGGTTGCAAACGTCCTCATGAAGCCCTTAGGGAGGTCAAATTCTTAGCCTTCCGAGAGAGACTTGGAGTCGTGGAAAGACTCTCCCATGAGTGTTTCACTTGAGTTGGACATTAAGCTCTAGGAGCTCCTTGGGGCTTGGGATTCTTCTTGGAGCTATGAGTGACCATAGGATGAGTGGTTCACCTTCCCCTTTTGGTGCGATGTGTATATGGTGAGTGGTTCACCTTCCCCTGTGATACCCTATGATGGTTGACATGTGTGTAGGGTGAGTGGTTCACCTTCCCCTATGATTGACATATGCATAGGTGTTGATTTGGGGTAGCATCGGATGTGCTCTAAGCTTCAAATTTTGCAGGGTGGCTTGGGCACATGCATTCGAAAGAACCCAGAAACCGTTTTGGGAAATTTCACCCAGAGACATACATTAAAATAATTAATATTTTTAATGGAGTTCCTAAGTCTAATCTTAGGAAAATAAAAATATCAATGGGTATTAATCTAATTGTGGGTGAATCTTCTAGATAAAGACAGAGATCCAAGTCAAAATTATCTAAGCCTTTGATTAGGAGTTAATCTAGGTTGTTGGTTGTCCAGCAGGAAGATATAAGAAGGGGCTTGAGGGTCATTTGGAAAATACACCAAGAGATCAAGAGATCGAATTTCTGAAGTGAGAAGTTCTCAAGAGGAAATTCTGATCGAAGAGATATTTTGCAGTAGAGGGGCAGGGATAGTGGTCCCAAGGAAGATTTCTAGATCCAGAGAGGCAGTAGCAAGAGGCTGAGTTATTCCTAGTGCAGGAATGCGCGAGTGCAGGGACGCACGAGTGCAGGAATGTGAAAGTGCAGAAACTGGGAAGTGCAAGAACGTGCGAGTGCAGGAATGTGCAAGTGCATGAACGCACAAGTGCAGGAACGCGAGTGCAGGCAACATGAGTGCCAGGGTTGCTTAGGGAATATCTCTGCCAGATTTTCTTATTGTTTGGATTTCCAGTTGGGCGTCCATAGATGTACTCAAATTTCATTGCTGCATAATAAAATAAAACCCTCACTGCTGCACCGGTTTTCCCAAGTTGGGTTTTTCTGAGGACATTTGTCCAAAAATAACGGTGTCCTATGTGTTTATATTTCCTTGCTCAGTTTCTATGTTTCAGAATCATATTTAATTTAGTGTAGGCTGCTTCAGTTTTTTACTTCAATGTTTCAAGAAGAAATCTGAAATAAGTTTATAATGTAATTTATGATCTAGGTGAAGTAGATTCAGTTGGTTGCAGTAGGATTCCTAAGATTGTTAGATCTAGGAATTTTCACATGGTATCAGAGGTGTTGATGTGAAATAGGAAGAGCAGATCTAGCACTGAAACAAGGGCTAACTTGCTGCTGCAAGCAACAGTTTGAATCCCCTGAGGAATTGTGCAGTTCTAGCCAAGAGGGCTATATTTTCGTGGGTGTCTCTCTCTGAGTGAGCTGACAAAGAGGTAAGATTGCCGGATCAAGAATTTGCCAAGGCAGAGGGAACCACGCAGAGCATCAACGCAGAGCTAGAGGGACTCAATTTTCTATGAGTTGAGTGTTGGGCAAAAAAGCCATCGGAAGAAGGAAGTAGGTCGCATAATGAGGGAATACTTCCTCAGTGATTTCTTGCCAAGGAAATCAATATTTCTCATTTGTTGAGCAGCAGACTTACCAACTCCATCAAGGAGTGTGTAAGCCAACCTAGAAGCTACGTAATAAGGAGAAAGAGGGAGTTGTTCGACAATTTTTATAGGATATGGCAACCAGTGGCTTGAGGGATCAAGACAGGTTGGACAGAGCATCCAACTACGTCATCTGGAAGGCTAGAATGTCTTGCCTTTTAGATGAGCATGCCCTCAAGACGTAGGTCGATAGTGCGGTAGCTGAACCTGCGGATGCAGATCTGCTAAAAAAGTACAAGGTTGAGATGGCGAAGGCCAAGAGGATGATCCTGGATGGAGTCAAGGATCACGTGGTGTGTGACGTTACTAGCAGAGCAACTGCTAAGGAGATGTGGGATGCTTTGGCCACATTGTATCAGGGATATTCTTAGCAGTAGAAGATGTACTTGGAACATAAGTTGAGATTTACGCAGATGCAGAAGGGAGAATGTGTGGATCCATTCCTCAAGAAGTTGAAGGAGACTCGTGATGAGTTGTCAGTTGCAGGGCATACACCTCAGGATTCGGAGTTAGTGAGACTGGCCCTAAATTCTGTCTCGGATGAGTGGCAAGTCTTTGTCTAGAGTATCCTGGGCAGAGCAACATTGCCTAATTAGGATGAGATGTGGGGCCTGGGCAACTCTGAAACAAGAAAAGCCAAGGAGAGACCTGGTCAAGGTCAAACTTGGCGGAAGCAACAACAGTGGGTTGAAGCCCAAAGTAGAGGAGGATAATGCAACCCTTGCATCGAAGGGGTAGTAGGGGAAACAAAGACGAAAGAAGGACGTCTCCAAGGTGAAGTGTTTCAGATGTGGCGAGATGGGCCACTATGCATCTTAGTGTCCCCCTTGAAGAAAAAGAACAAGAATGAGAAGCACAATTCTAAGGTTGCAACCGCAAAGATTGAACAGGAGGAGTTCGCCATGACAACCAAGATACCTCCAGGAGGGAGGTGGGCTGATATAGAACTGTAGTTTGATAGAGCTACAGATGGGTAGGATCCTTGAGGAGCCCACCTCTTGGATCATCACCTTGCTACGGGAGCCCATGATTAGTAGTAGCAGGATGGAGGAGTTTTCAGTTGGTGCCATGGAGTGTTGGAGCGACAGATGCAGTAGTTAGTAGCGCCAGAACTTGAGCAGCGCAGAGCAGAGAGGCAACAGTGCATGGAGGCACAGTGCAGAGCTTCAGCAACGCAGTGGCTTTAGAAGACGGTGTGAGACTAGCAGCTGCCAGGTTTTCAAGACTGAAGTGTATCCACGAGATACTTATCCAGTTTTGGGTGTTTTCAGTTTCTTCTCTCAGCGACTGAGTTGCAATACGAATGCAGTTTTAGCAGTGGCAGTGCTGGTAGCATAACAGATGCAACATTTGAGAGGGAGCTATAGTATAGATGTAGCATTGGCAATGGCAGTGTCAAAGGAAACAGTACAGTAGCAACAACAACGCAGTGGTTGATGGACAGCATGTCGGACATCAGCAGCGTAGAGAACGATGCTTTAGAGTCAGAGCATTATGCAGTAGCAGTGTATTGCTAAAGCACATTCCTCGCTAAGAGGGAGTGTTGATTTGGGGTAGCATCGGATGTGCTCTAAGCCTCAAATTTTGTAGGGAGGGTTGGGCAGATGCATTCTAAAGAACCCAGAAACCGTTTTGGGAAATTCCACCCAGAGACAATTATATTAAAATAATTAATATTTTTAATTGAGTTCCTAAGTCTAAACTTAGGAAAATTAAAATATTAATGGGTATTAATCTAACTGTGGGTGAATCTTCTAGATAAAGACGAAGATCAAGTGAAAATGATTTGAGCCTTTGATTTAGGAATAAATCTAGGCCGTTGGTTGTCCAACAGGAAGATATAAGAAGGGGCTTGAGGGTCATTTGGAAAATACATCGAGAGATCAAGAGATCGAATTTCTGAAGTGAGAAGTTCTCAGGAGGAAATTCTGATTGAAGAGATCTTTTGTAGTAGAGGGGTAGGGACAGTGATCCGGAGGAAGATTTCCAAATCTGGAGAGGCAGTAGCAAGAGGATGAGTTATTCCTAGTGCAGGAACTCGCGAGTGCAAGAACGCGAGTGCAGGAACGTTGAAATGCAAGAATGCGAGTGCAGGAAACACGAGTGCCGGGGTTTCTTAGGGTATATCTCTGCCAGAATTTCTTGCTGTTTGGATTGCCAGTTGGGCATCCATAGATGTACTCAGATTTCACTGTTACATAATAAAATAAAACCCTCACTGCTGCACCGGTTTTCCCAAGTTGGGTTTTTTCCGGGGACATTTGTTCAAAAATAATGGTGTCCTATGTGTTTGTATTTCCTTGCTCAGTTTCTTTGTTTCAAAATCATATTTAATTTGGTGTAGGTTGCTTCAGTAATTTACTTCAATGTTTCAAGAAGAAATCTAAAATAAGTTTGTAATGTAATTTACTATCTAGGTGAAGTAGATTCAGTTGGTTGCAGTAGGATTCCTGAGATTGTTAGATCTATGAATTTTCACAATAGGATGAGTGGTTCACCTTCTCTTATGGCATATGAGCAGGATGAGTGGTTCACCTTCTCCTGCTGATGCCCCAACATACATCCTACACATGTAGTCCAAGACTCATGGGAAGTACCTCTCATCTGGCCAATGGGTTGGGAAAAGTGGATAGGGACCATAACACTACCGATGGATGCATCGTGTACTGCTGTACTCCCTATTTATAAGATGCATGATGTTCAACAACTTGATCTAGGATCAACTCTGATTGAGGTTCTACCTCTAGACTGACTTTTGTCAGTGGAGAGTGGTAAGGTCTTTTGAATCATTCTTGATAAATTCTTCTTCATTATTCATATCAGTGTTTAGCAGAGCAGAGATGAGATGAGATACAAAGATGGTACATGGTGACAAGATGGCACAATGATCGACGATGATGGATGGATTGGCAGGTGGAATTTTCCCTATAGTTGAGAGGGAGTGTTAAAATTGGCAACTAGGGCCAAATTCCACTTTAGACAACTCATTTTATGGAGATGATGATTGGATTGAATTCCTCTTTTCGAGAGGACCAAAATTGATCTAAAGATCTCTAATTTGGACAAGCAAAAGTGTGTTTTTGAATTTATACCCACACATGTGCAATTTGTTCAGGTCGGCCACATCATCATGTAGGCTCATAAAGCCCAAGAGACTTGTCACTTTACCCTCAACGACTTGTATAAATACAAGTGACCTCTCACCTCATTTGGCATCATCATCACTCACATTCTTCTCTCTCCTTCTCTCATTGGTTCGTACAACTATTGGGCATTCTCTTTCTCTCACACGTGGCAAGGAGGACGAATTTCCAACATATGTACAGGGTCGAAAATTTTAGGAGTTGACTGAAGTTTAACTAGCATTTACCAAGGCCTGTTTGACCAAATTTGATTGTGATTTTGAAGGGTTTGACTCTATTTGACTAGGCCGCATTGATTGGCACAGAAATCGAGATTTTATGAGCTGTTTGACCTGTGTTGACCATAGGCCCGTTTGATCACAAGGTTGACTTCAGGTTGACCAAGTTTGACCACAAATTTTATCCCTGTTTTGGGCTGACTTTGACCGTTGTTGGAGGCCGAGTTGGATTGCCTTTGACTAAGCTTCAAAGAACAAGTTTGGCTGTTGTGTTGACCATATTTGACTTTCTGGTTAGGGTTCCATTTGAGTGCAGTTGACTGCAGGTTTGACAGGGCTCTTTTGACTTTCATCTGGCAAGTCTACTTTGACTTTTTGTACTCTCTCTCTCTCCGCTGAACATTTGATATAAAAATAAGAAGAATGGTCAAATGCTTTTCCCCACATTGGGGTTTTTCCCTGTCATCTGCCAAATCTGGTGTTCTCTTGTCTTGGCTTGTCTTTTGCATTTTGTTATTCATGTTCTATCTACATTTACTGTCAATGTGATTTATGGTTAATGATTTCTATTGGAAATTGTCATTGGGCTGCTGTAGGAACATTGAAGTAATTGTGCTAAGCATAGAACATACCATTGTTAACTAAAATTAACAATAATCTTGGTAATGAATGTCTTGGAGATGGGTTCATACACGTGCAGGATATTGATGCTGCAAGAAGTTGATGTCATGACGAAAGACCATCATAAAAAGGTAACTTTGATTTGATGTTCATTTTGATTTTTGAAAACATCTGGTTAGGTTAATACAGGGCTACCGAAAGAGGGTTGTAGAAGGCACCTATAACTAGTACTCATGAGATTGGATGGAAGATCCTGAAAGAAAACATGACTTGGAAGAGGTAGTTGTATGAAGGATAGGCAGATGTGGACTAGAAGATCACTTTCTGATGAAGAGAAGGAAGACATGAAAATTGGTTCAACCTTATGGTTTGTTGAAGGAAAGTGATGGAGAAGATGGCCGATGCCCTATGAAGAAGATCTAGAAGATGAAGGCTCCATGATGAAGAAGTTCATGACATCAAAAGGAGGAGCCCTACTAGTAGCTGGTAGAACCATGATCTCCACCAAAGAGATGATAGCCGATGTTGGAAACAAGTCCCTAGTTAAGAGGGAGCTTGGGCAAGTTCCTAGGTAAGAAGGAACTTGGGTATATTCCTTTTATAGGAATGTGTAGATCCTCCCTAGTTGAGAGGGAGAGATAGACACATCATTCTTGTCTTCATGTTATGAAGAAAGAATGGAGGATTGGGTAAGCATTTGGTTTCTGATACACTTTAAGGATATGGTAGGGAATCCAATAGGTAATAGTAGTCGAAGAGGAAATTCCTTGAGTATGTGTTATTCCAAGACAGGGATTGTCCTGAAAGGAAATACCTTGTGAACATTCGGATGGGGTATGTGCCTTAAGAGACAATGATGATGGTGTCTATCAGTGATTGTCTCGCCATCATTGTGCTCTGATCTTGTGGAGAGATAGAGTTGTTAGTCAAGGCCTTGCTATGTGACAATGCTGGTTGGTATGATGAGATGCAATGAGATACGCTGAAATACTAGCTTATGATATGGCTTACCAATCTGACTCTTCTTATGAGAATTCTTCAGTTGTAGAATGTCCAAGTACCATGTATGGATTATGAATACCTCCCTAGTTAAGAGGGAGTGTTGAAATGTGTAACTAAGTTCGGTCTTCATAATGTCTATTGTAATCATCATTTTATGTATTTGATGAAAAGAGAAAAAGAAATTTATTATTGACATTCTTGATGCATGGGTTTCATGCTTAAGGTAAATTTATTTGTAGGTCAAGCACCCATTGAGTGCTTCTAGGTTTGTCATAGAATTATGAAGACAAAAGAGTGGTTTTCATACATGTTAGACCCCTTTGGGCATCTTGTATTATGCAAAAGAAATTTATTTGAGTCATGAAAGACCCTCTAAGATCTTGTCAACGAGCTGCAACAAGTTGGCATACATGAAAGATAAAGTCGACCTCATGGAGGCAATTCGTACCCCAGGAAAGCCTATATATAAGAGGCATTCGACTTCATTTGAAGCACACATCCAAGACATAGGAAGAAGCAAGAAAAAGAGTTCGATCTTAAAAAGGAAGAAGTCCTAAGGCAAGCGAAGTTCAAGAAGAAAGCTAGAGTCAAAGTTTTTGGGTCTTTCTCTCTCTCTCTCTCTTAAGGGAAACAAAATTTTGAAGTTGCTAAGTAAAAGTTACTGGAGGTCGAAGTTGCTGGAGGACGAAGTTGTTGGAGGTCAAAGTTGCTAGGGTCGAGGTTGTTGAAAAGTTGTCGGGGTCGAAGTTGTTGGAAAAGTTGCTAGGGTCGAAGTTGCTGGAAAAGTTGCTAGGGTCGAAGTTGTTGGGATCGAATTTGTTGTTGAAAGATAAAATTTTGATGCTGTAAGCTGTGTAAAGAAAGCTCATCAAGAAATAAGGTTGACTTGGTCTTGGAGGGGTCATCGTACCCCTGGAAAGCCTATATATAAGAGGCATTCGATTTCATTTGAAGCACACATCCAAGACATAGGAAGAAGCAAGAAAAAGAGTTCGATCTTAAAAAGGAAGAAGTCCTAAGGCAAGCGAAGTTCAAGAAGAAAGCTAGAGTCAAAGTTTTTGGGTCTCTCTCTCTCTCTCTCTCTTAAGGGAAACAAAATTCTGAAGTTACTAAGTAAAAGTTACTGGAGGTCAAAGTTGTTGGAGGACGAAGTTGCTGGGGGTCAAAGTCGCTGGGGTTGAAGTTGCTGGAGGTCAAAGTTGCTGGGGTTGAAGTTGCTTGAAAAGTTGCTAGGGTCGAAGTTGCTAGAAAAGTTGCTAGGGTCAAAGTTGCTGGAAAGGTTGCTAGGGTCGAAGTTGTTGCTAAAAGATAAAAGTTTGATGCTGTAAGCTGTGTAAAGAAAGCTCATCAAGAAATAAGGTTGACTTGGTCTTGGAGGGGTCTTTTCCACCAGTCTTAGGTCTTGGAATTCATCATTTGAAGATTCTATAAGAAGAGAAGAATTATTGTGGGTTTTCCTCTCAAGAGGAGAGGTTTTGGCCATGGCTCACAGCCTGCATTTTGTGTCCTCTTGTCCCTTTGATCTTCATTGTTTGGTAGTTGTTTGATGATAGTAAACACTATAATAATCAAGTTAAAGAAGAAGTTAATCAAGTTAAGTTCAAGGACATCACAAGCAGTTATCAAAGTAAGAGAAATCACCTAATCTAGCTTCCCCTAGATTTATGAACAAGATCAAAATGAGATATCCAAGATCCAAGACCAAAACCAAGACTGCCAGAAAGACCCCAAGTCAACGCTCCTCCAAGTCTCTTCAACATGTCAAAGTCAATAAAACTCAACGTTGGTCAAACTTATAAAATCTAGTCAATTCCTGAAATTTCAACCTCCCTGAAATTGCGGCCCCTGTAATTTCAACCCCCTGAAATTTCAGGCTTGCAGTACTTCAGACAAATTCACACGTGTGAGAAGAACTAGGGAAAAAATCAATTCATCTTCTGTTTCCTTTGACCTCCTTCTCTGTTCTTTGACTTCACCGGTTTTTCTTCTTTTCTTGGCACAAAAATCGATGTGGACAAATGAGTGAGTGAATGAAGTTGAACTCTTTGTATTTATACATGTCTAGTAGTAGTAGGTCAAATAGTTGACTTTTTAGGCCGACTTGTCTAGGAGGGTCGACTTGGTCTTATGGATGACAAATTGACCTTTTTGACTCAATAAAAAATCTTTTTCTTTTTCTTTACAAAAGTCCAAATGGGACTTTGACTCAATTACATTTCTTTGACTCATAATGAATTTTCTTTTTGACTCAATAAACCCTATAAGCATGAAGAACATGCTTTGACTAGAAATAAAATAATAATAATGAATGTAATAAATGAATATAATAAATACATTATTAGTACATTTGAATTTCATTATGAAGACTGACACGGGGGTATTTGGCTTGGAAACACTTGGGTTATCTAATATCTGAGATTTTCTAAAGAAGCCTCCTTTGTGGGGATAGTATCCAACCACAAAACAACAGGGGAACAATTGCTAAGGAGATGGTGGTTATTGATCCCACTGTTGCTCGTAATCTAGAGTGCTTAGGGAGGCTTTGTGCTATGGTGCTATATTTTGTAGTAATAATAACAATTGTGATTTTCTCATTTTCCTTTTGCATCCAAGAGGCTCCAATGTCTATTCAAGTTCTTTTGAAGAGGAAAAGAATTATTTGAAGAGGAAAAGAATTATTGAGGCATCAATATATTTATCTAGGTTTGTAGATCCCTATAGGATTATCATGCTTATACATCCAATCTTGCCAAATAGTATTTGGAATGAACATGTTGAGCTTGTATATCTGATTTGGTGGAATCGACTGTTGAATACCATGACTAGTAGGACTATCTGATGGAATTATTTTAATTTATTGCGAGGTATTGTGCCAAGTCTTCCATGATTTAGTGCCCTCATCCCAGATATCTCTCCTCTGAAAATTCCTTTCATGGATAGTCTCTTAGGGAGGTTTCTATCCATAGTTCTTTGCAAGTCTAAATTGAATAACAATCTAGATCCATTCCTCTCCAAAAATCATTCCAATGCCAAGAAAGTATAGGAGTGGCTTTCTTCCATGCTTCCTAGGTACTTTCTTACAAGTGAGCCATCATTTCTGGAATCTTGCTGAGCAGCAATGGCATCACTGAGAAAAATCTGGTCCCTATCCTGTTTTGGTGTTTCCCATAAGATATTCCATGTTTGAGATTATTCCAATGATCGTCGCCAAAAGGACATCTAACATTCCCTTTGGCCAATAGAATAACCACTTGAAGTCTGATATCAATAAGATCCAACCCACCTCCTTGTTTTGGAAGAGTACAAATTGTCGAAAGCACTAAAAGAAGCAAGCGGTCACCCCCAGATTTGGACTTCAGGAAGGCTCTATATATTTTTTCCAATCAACCAAATGAGCAAGTGATAAAAAACAAGCAGGGACATAATAGATATCAAGAGCTTGGAGAATGTTTCCAATAACTGAGTTTTCTATCTCTAGAGGAAGGTCTCTAAACATCCAATTTTATATTTCACCTTGAAGTCTCTGTAAAGTTTAAACACCATAGCTACATGGACAAGACATAAAAGTTGATTCCGAAGGGTACTCCCAGGTAACAAGCAATGTCACCATCCCTCATATGATACCAAAAGTGCCTTAACCATATTGGTCTATTTTCCGGTCAATGAACCAAAAGTTGGACTTGGACACTTACTACTACCCTACCTGTAATGCAGAATATATCCAAACATTCCATTGCTCCTTCAAATCAATCTTGGGAAAGTTTAATGCAAGAAAGAGAATCATCAACAAAGTGGTTCTTAATTACTTCACCTCCCCTGGAATAGACACACCCCTATCAGATAGAATTCCTCTAAAGAAATCCATCAGACAAGGAAACCATCTGGTTTTATATGTGCTGGATGTTGATGTCCTGTGATACCTGCTTGATGGTTGTAGAGTTCGAGGAATAAAACATCTTGATGCAATGAAGGAGATTGCTATATATCTCATTCATTAGGTACTTGTGCTACCTACTTGACCTAACTATTTCATACTAAAGAGGCCTTATTAATCTTTACTTATATTGACTTTCGTTACATATTCAAGTCACTTTATTAAACTTGGACTTTTAAAACTGGGGCATTAAAATTTCAAGAACTATATCTATCCAGAACAAAACTGGGGTGTTAAAATTTCTAGAACCATACCTATCCAGAACTATGTATTTATCAATGTTTCTATTTACTAATTAGGTTTATACCCAAATAGTCTATGCTTTGCATCAATCGAGATTGCCTAAAAGAAAGTTGGTGATCCTTATAGCTTGCTTACATTACATTCTTCTTTTGAGTCTCTTGGTATACCCTAAATTGGTAGAAATCTATATAAGAAACCTGCAGATATTTACGACACATGGATCCTAAATTGATTAGGATATTCTCTTTGTGTTTGCATGTTAGTGAATGCTAGTAGTGCTTGTAAACCTCTATTTGAACATCCATATAAATTTCAGGGTTTCTTGTATACTGCTTAAATCTGGTGCTTTGATCCAGCTGCATTCTAAGATCGAAAGTTTATATGCATGTCTGTAAAATGCAGGGATGAAGTGGATGATGAGCTTAGCAGGGAACTTGAATTACAAATTCAAGGAGCTGAAAATCCATCTTTCTGGAAACTTTTTGGAACTCGATTTGTACTTCTTCCATATACACTTGGGAAGGTTTGTCATCCATAATTTAAAATATATATATATATATATATATATATATATATATATATATATATATATGCTACATTTTGGTTCTCTGCATCTGGCTCTAATACTTAGTTGTATTCTCTTTATTTCTAAAGTGAACTTAATTACTTCTTTGGTTTCTATTATCCTGTCCTATTAACTAGTTGCATTTCCTTTGATTTTTGTATTTGGTGTTTTTATCATTAAACAAAAAAAATTGTATTTTCAACACCGCATATGGTTCTTGCCACAGTTTCCATAAAGCATAACCTAGAAGAGATTATTTCAGACATAGAACATAAGAAACTGCATGACCTGCTGGAGGAATTCAAAAATATGTTTCATATCAAAGAATCTGAAATAAGAGTGTCAGTAAATTTAAGTAAGAAAGGCTAGTGATTAACCCAATCTATAGTAGATGAGAGAAGAATTAAATTTGTTGTAGGTTATTTTAAAAACATTGGAGAAAATATGGGAAGGACCTTCCTGCAAGTAGTTCATAGTCATACCTGCACCACTCAGAACCTGCTTAAAGGCATTCTCATAGCCAAATTATTAGGTGCAAGATAGTTTTATTTTAAATGGCAATTAAAATACTGTTGGGTTAGGCACAACATGTATTATGATGGATGTGTGACTAGAGCTCATGTTTTATATCTCATTGGAAATCTATATGCTATTTGATTATTGTATCAATATATGTCCAGTCTACACTTTGAATCATGTGAATGGGTTAGTGTTTCATCGAAGAAGCATTTAGGATTTTATGTGATGATTTAAGGTCCTTCCGATGCTAGTCACTCTTTTCAACCGATGTCAAAAAATCAGCACTATTAGTATGCCATTACATTGACGTAAAAGAGCGTCATGATGGCTAAAGGCCTTTTAGATGCAATTCACTCACATTTCCAATTTACATTTGTGATGTACCTTAAATCTAAAAATAATATCACATACAAGATATCTAGAAATGCTCCACACTTTATTAATATCAAACCCTTGAGTCAGGGACAAATCTTTCAATTGATCCTTTTATGAAAGGAATCCACACTTTCTTACTTACCACTTCAAGGGGGCAACTTTCTAATAAGCTAAGCTCCAAATTAAATAAACTCCACACCACTCACAAGGATGTTGAAAATCAGATGTGTTAAAGAATGTAACTAGGTTCGGTCTTCATAAATTGTATTTGAGTCATAATGAAATGTATTTATCAAAAGGAAGAAAAAGATTTTATTATTATTGTTATGACTTATTAAAGCACGGGTTTCATGCTTGGGTCATCAAGTTATATGTCAAAATCCCCATTGAGAACTTCTAGGTTTTGTCTTGAGTCATTAGAGTCATTATCTATTTTATGAGACCCTTCTTGGGCTATTGAATCATGTAAAAAGAATTATTATTCAGTAAAATAAGTCATTTGTCACCTCCACACCAAGTCGGCCCACATTAGGGTAATTCGAACTCCAGAAAAGGCTATAAATACAGTGTAATTCGTTACATTTGGAGCATCCACTGACAAGTTCGATATACAAGCAAAAATAATAGAAGTGTACGAAATTGCAGGAGAAGGAGAAGGATTGCTAGATCGAAGTTTCTGGATTGTCTCTCTCACATGTGTGAATTTACTAGGCTATTTGCTGGAAGGTCGAAGTATTGCATCAAGATTGAAGTTTTTGCTGCTGCTACAGGGTTGAAGTTTCTGCTACTGCTACTGGGTCAAAGATCTACCGCTGCATCTAGGTCGAAGTTGTTGTGGAAGGTTATCATCTGCAGAAGAAGGGAAGGGCTGACTTGGTGGTTGGAGGAAGTCTGTGTCTAGGTCAAGGAGTCTTGGATCATCTCATGAAACTATTAAAGGAAGAGTTGTTGACTGGGGTTTTCCTTGGCTGTCCGCCTACATTTGGTGTCTTTGATCTTTGTGTTATGGTTTTGGTAATTGCCTGATGAACTAAGATAAAAGAAGTACACAAGAAAGTTAATAAGAAAGTGAGAATATGACAAATAATTATAAACATAAAGAAAATCTTTCTGCCTTTCTGATTTTCCAACATGGTATCAGAGCTAAGGTGAAGAAGAAAGAAAAATGCAGCCTGAAGATCTATTGAAAGGAGAATAAGGAGTATTAAGAAGGGTCATCTAGATCATATAAGGATTCAAACCTACTATCTTCAAGAACCATGTCTAGCTCATTGAAGGGAGAAAACAAATTAGAAGGAGCATCCAATTACAGGGCATGGAAAAAGAGGATAGATCTCATGCTCGAGAAAAATGATGTCTTGGATCTAGTCAAAGGAAACATAAAGTAGCCCACAAATGAATCAAGTGATGGAAGAAAGACAAAGTTCAGAGAAACAAAGATATTGGGCATGACCCTAATGGTGGATGGAATAAAGGATAACCTCATCCCATATTGATCTGAATTGGATCATTATATTGTTTGTCATCCATTCTCGATGCATCTGGAGTGGAAAAAGTGGAGAAATCAACTCACAAAACCCTTTTTTACCGGTGGGACCCAGTTTGGCGGAACGGGGTCTGAAAACTTCTAGGAGCGTTTTATTGTATCAAATGACATTTTTTGGGGGTAAAACTTTGCCGCTTAAGCACAACACCTTTTCATGCTATTCTACACAATGAAAGCTTTCCAATGGCACAAGAATCGCGTCAATCGGAGTTTGTATGCAAAAGTTATGCCACTCAAAAGTTGACCGTCATGTTTTCACACCTATAGTTCGGGAGGATGCCACGTTAACCCCCATTATTCATGGAAAAGGGGCTATCCACGTGTTTGTGATGTAGAAGACTCTAGAAGAGTCTATTTTGTAACTCTAGTTAAGAGTTGATGTAGTCAAACTTAACCACTAGTAGGCTATCGGGCTGTGTTATAACCAGGCCACTAGGAGGAAGAGGCATTCCATTATTTCGAGAGCATTTTGTTCCATAGTTGAGCAAAGATAGCCAGGAGAGATAGGAGGTAGAGCACACAGAGAAGATCTATGCACTGTAGCAGCCCACGGGCCACAAACATTACTTCTTTGTATCTGCAGCCATATTTCCAGACAAAGAATGAGAGCAAAACGACCTCACCTTCCAGTTGGGTTTTCTCACAATAGGGTTTGCCAGAGAGCATATCTTGTGTATTATGTGTGTGTGAGCTTATTACGTCGTTCTCTACTTTTTTGCTTGATTTACTTTTACATGCATGCACTAATTACAGTTAATTTAACAGATCTATAAATTAAATAAAACTCTAATAGTGTAGAATCTAGATTTTTAATATAATATTATCGGATCTGTTGTGACGAACTGTCTAGTGGAATATCCATGGCAGTTTACGGAGCATTTGGTATCATAGCAGGTTTCTTTGGGTCATTTGTGGAGATTGCATGGATCTAAATTGGCGAGGCCAAAAATTGTAAGACCCTAATCATGGCTGACGAATCTGTAAACGAACTTCATGATCCTACAGAGGTGAGGTTTTTGCGGCTCGAAGAACAAGTCACGGATATAAACCGCAATGTAAACCTCCTCATGGCGGCCCTAAGCAATAAGCTGAGGATATTTGGAGAAGGGGGTTTGAATGCAGATGAAAAATCAGAAGGGGGTTCGGGAGATTGGGAAGACGCAGAGAACCAGCCGAAGAAAGAACCCAGAAAAGGTCAACCCAGTTCGAGTGCCATGAACCAATCCCTGTTTAAAGTGGAAGCAAAAGTCGATATCAAGCCATACCACGGCGAGATCGACGCTCTGGAGCTGAACCATTGGTTACAACAACTGGAAGTTTATTTTAGTGTCCATCAGATCGAGGAAGGGCAAAATATCTCATTCGCACGGTTGAAATTGGAGGGCCATGCACTGACTTGGTGGGAGAGCTACACAGAAACCCTGAGGTTGGAAGGAGAACCTCCAGTGACTAAGTGGGAAGATTTCAAAACCCTCATTAAGTAACAGTTTTATCTCGTTGGGTACGTGGAAGACCAGTGGATCCGATGGCATTACTTCAAGCAAAAGTCGGGCCAAAGCGTGCAGGAGTACACCACAGAATTCAGAAAGATGGCTATAATGTTGGGTATCTCTCCAAAAAACCGAGATGTACTCCTCAAGTATTTGAGGGGTCCGCACTTCCATCTATGTGAGTAAGTAATGTAGTTCAAGCCCAAAACGGTGGACGAGGCTTGTACAGGCACAATACTTGGAGAACATAGGCCTAAAAAGAGCGCAATCAAGTGGATCGAAGCAAAAAGAGCAACAAGATGCTTCTAAGGATGGGAAGAAGAAGCAAAAAGGGGGAAAAGATAAAAAGATGACAACCACAACACACCAGTGCAAAGATCCTAGCAACCACTACAACCATTGCAACATTGATGGCCATATAGAGAGAAGTGCTGGAAGTTGCATCCAGAGCTAAACCCGAAGAACAAGAAGAAAGATAATAAGAAGAAGAATCTCATGGCCACTGATTTGAGCAACCAAGTTGAAAGTAGCTCAGACGTGGATGAGAAGATTGTCTGTACGTCAATGCAGAATGAGGTGAATTTGAGTAGCCTTCAGCAACAGGGAGAGAAAGAAATGATCAAATTCTTCCATGTCAAGATACAGGTCAAGAAGACAAAGATTGATGCTCTGTTTGACTCAAGATTGCAGGAAATCTCATTGCAGTGGATCTGGTTAAGAAGTTGGGGTTGGAAGTTCGTGATCATCCAAATCCATATCCACTGGGATGGGTACATAAGGATGCAGAGCTGAAGGTAACAAAACAGTGCAAAATTAGATTTTCTATCAGCGCTGATTTTATTGATGAAGTAGATCTAGTTGTGGTTCCCCTTGATGTATGTGGAGTTGTGCTTGAGATTCCATACATGCACATGCGTGATGAAATATTCATGAGGAGAGCTAACCAATATCAGCTCATCAAGGATGGAAAATCGTTCATAATCAACACTCACAAAGGCAAGTCAAAAATTTCACTGGTAAGTGCCAACCAGGCCAAGAAATTGATCAGTTCCAGCAAGAAGTATGTTTTATTGTTTTTAAGAGAAGGTCAATCTGTAGAGGAGTCAATAAGAGGCATGGCATCCCTAGAGGGGTGTACTAAGAATCAAAAATATCAACTGGAGGAGTTGCTACAAGCATACAAGGACGTGTTCCGAGAGCCTAAAGGGCTATCCCCTAAGAGAGAAGTGGAGCACGAGATCCAGCTATTGCCATAGTCCCCATTGCCAAATATTGGGCTGTACAGGCAGTCTATTATAGAAGCAAGTGAGGTGAAGAAATAGTTGCAGTAGCTGCTGGAACAGGGTGTCATTTGACCGAGTACATCACCATGTGGGTCACCCATCATCATTGTGCCAAAGAAGGATGGGACTTGGTGGATGTGTATAGATTACAGGGCATTGAATAAAATCACGCTCAAGAACAGATACCCCCTGCCTAGGATAGATGATCTGCTAGATCAGTTGCAACAAGAAAAGTATTTCACCAAGCTGACTTGAAGTCTGGATATCACCAAGTTCGAGTCAAAGAAGAAGATACATGGAATACCGCCTTCAAAATCAGGCAAGGTTTGTATGAGTGGTTAGTTATGCCATTTGGCCTATGTAATGCACCAACTACATTTATGAGATTAATGAATGATGTACTGCGCCCTTTTATAGATTCATTTGTTATTGTCTATTTAGATGATATACTGGTATATAGTGCTACCTGGGAGGAGCATATTTCACATTTGATGCAGGTGCTGGAAACATTGAAGAAGCACCAACTACTAGCAAATCTCAAGAAGTGCGAGTTTGCGCAGCAGTCCTTGGTGTATTTGGGATATGTGATTGGTGGAGGAGAATTGAAGATAGATCCTTCTAAGATGGAGGCCATCATGAAATGGCCGATGCTTACTAATGTTACTGAGGTTAGGAGTTTCATTGGAGCAGCACAGTACCTGAGGAAATTCATAGCCTCGTTTTCAGCGGTAGCAGCACCGCTCCATGCCATAACAACAAGTGGAAAGAGTTTCCAGTGGGGAAAAGGTTAGCAGAGGCCTTTCGATGAGTTATATAAGAAGATCAGTGAAGCACCAATTCTAGCATTACCAAACTTGCAACGACCCTTTGAAGTGGAGACAAATGTGAGTGGCTATGCTATGGGCACTGTCTTGATGCAAGGAGGAAGGCCCGTTTGCTACCATTCTGAAGTATTTCTTGGGGCAGTTCTTAACTACCCTACCTACGATAAGGAGTTCTATGCCATGGTGCAAGCTGTGAAGAAGTGAAAGCACTATGCAATGGGAAAGGAGACAATAATCCACACAGATCACCAGCTGTTACATTCCCTGTAGGCCCAAAATAAGCTACAACAGACCAGGCATTACAAGTGGATGGGGTTTTTACCGCAGTTTCATTTGGTGATCAAGTATAAGAAGGGTAGCACAAACAAGTTGACCGATATGCTTTCAAGGCCACCCACATAAAAGATTACAGCTTTGGGGACTCTTATGCACATCATATTACTTATTTCGCCGATAGAGTTTGTTAACCAAACCGCAGATCATTAGGTGAGTATTCAGAGCATCAAAGTTTTCATTATTTTGTATCGTGAAGATACATAAACTCAGCATAACCTGTGTCTAAGCAAAGACACATCTGACGTTAGAATCATATCTTAAATTGTGAGAGCATTATAACATCAATTTGATTAATAAATTTTGCTAGACATCATTATCATGAAAATAATAATAATAATCTAATTTTAAGGCCACAGCCAAGCCAGACACTGAATTGGTGTATGAGACCCTTTTGTTTGCGGGACAAGGGACCTGCTTTCATGCAGTGATTTAACTGCTAAAGTCTATGGAAGTGTACTCTGTACATACTCTACCCCCTTTGGATTTGAACCTCTGACCTCTTAGCAGAAACCACATGCTCTTAACCATTGTAAAATATCCTTTATTGCTCATTGTAATATGCATTTTCACCTTCTCACCTAGACTGTGGGGAGAGGATGGTCATATGCTTAATTTTTATTTTTATTTTTTGGGTATAAAGTCAATTCTGCCGAATAAAATTTCATGATCTTGATTGAAATTAACGTCCGTTATTTTTTTTGTGAGTTTTATTCATGTAGTGCCATCTGTAAACAAGATGAGCAGTATGCTATTGTATTCTCTGTTCCTTTTAAATAGGGAACAATTGTTCGTATGATGCTTACGATTTCCTTGTATGTTCCAGTCAAATGGTGTGGCTGTCTTGTCTTTAAAATGACTTGTAAAGTGAAGGACGATGCGAATTAATAATTGACATTTACAAATATTTATGATTATGTGTTTTTTTATCGATTCCATTCTGCATAAATTAATTCATAACAGTGATCTTAGCATAGCAGCATGATTTTTTTGTGACTCTTTCTTATTGTTGTTTCAGTTGGTGTTATGGGCGTGTTGTTGGTGTTGGAGGTACAGGATAAAATGCTTACCCTATACTTGGGATGATGCATGCTATTTAACAAAAGGATGTCTTGGAATCCCTTTTGAAACTTGGATTTGTATGGGTAAGTTAAAAGGTTTCCTTACAATTTCTCTCTCATCGCCTACCTTGCTAAATTTATGTTTTCAGTACGATAATGGCCGATGAGGTTCTGTTGTACAAAAACATTACTCGTGGTTTTATATTGCATTCTTGAGCTGATCAAAATCCAATAATTTTCTCTCTCTTCATCAGACGAAGCAGTAAAGGAGGAGCTTGTAAGCAAACGATTATGGGTCAAAGCAAACATGGAAAATTATCGTTCCGAACTGAAGAAAGATCCAGTGAAGCGTAGAAGATAAAATAATATGCACATTAACTAATTTATTCATTCTCTTATTTTACAGAGGGAAAAAAAGGTCAAAAAAAGTGAGAGGTGTGCCCTGCATATTGCATTACTTCCTACAGTTTAGAGAAGTTTAGAAGTTAGTTTTAGGATTCATTTTCAGGCCTGGAACAGGCAGTGTATCGTTGCTTACGGTGGATCTATGGTCGGTAGGATCGCAGTTTGAATGTAAGAATGAAGCTGAAGGGGGCAACAAGTGATACAAATGGAGGATTCTTGACTAACAACGTGGTTAATATTGCTGTTGGCATCGAGAATAATATCAACGCCACCATTGTGTTGCCCTCCAACGCTGCAATTGTGTTGATTACCGTCCCTAATTTAGTTGTCATATTACTAAATACCATTGCCTCCAGATCTGCCATTGTAACTCTTTTGATAATGAGAGATAAATCTTCATAGAAAATTATAAATTAAAACATATGTGCTATCAATATTTTTTTACCCAGAGACCAACCATTACTTCCTCGCATGATTTTATTAATAATTTATTTTATTTTAATGTTATTATGATAAGGGTTGGTATTTTTTCGTGGTTTATCATAATACTCATACAAAACGATAAAAGGTGAATAAAGTGAGACCATACAATTCAGTAAGTCATGATACAATGTTATGAAAGGGGCTTATACAATGTTATGAAAAAGGTGGTGGAAGTGAGATGCAATAAATGCCTTCACTGAAGTTCAAGTGACTTAGATAGCATGTTTGTTTTTTAACGGCTTCTTTTGGTTTATGAAAGGGGTTTTTTAAGGTGGTGGAAGCTAGATACAATAAATGTTTTCAGAGGATCAAGTGACTTCAACAACATGAAGTTCAAGTGATTTAAATAACATGTTTGTGTTTTTATTGGCCTTCTTTTGTTAGTGTTTGTGCTTGTGTTGGGTGGATCCGGGTAAGTTTGGGGTGATTTGAGCGGAATAGATACATTTAATTGTAATTTTTTTTAGCTCATGGTATTATATTATATAAGGACACTATTATATATAGCATAGATGTAAATATTGAATAAATGTTATTTTAATATGTAAATTTAATAGAGAACATAAATATGTAACATTTTATAGGGTTATTTTATATTTATTTAAATAAAAGTGTGTATTATGTTATCTGAAGTTGTTGTATATCTCAGTTTTTTATCTATCTCAACTATCTCAAGTGATTAATAAAGATAAACATTCACTTTTTTTGAGGATATCTTATAATATGAATATAATCAACAACCACCTTGTTAAGAAAACTTTATTAGCATTATTTGAGAATAATGAATAATCATTTAGGAATAAATCAACAATGAATAGAAAAATCTTTTAGATAGACATCTTGTTGAGAAAATATTATTATCATCATTAATAGAGTAAGGTTTTAAATTTGGAAAACTTAAAACTTTGTAACTTACAAATCCATATTGCATTGTTTCAATTACTTAATCATAGCACCTTTCAAAATAACATAATAATAAATTTGAATAGTTCATCATTAGGAGCTAAAACACTAAAATTACATTTCAAACCAAAACCTTGTGACAAATAATATTGGATTTGACAAATGTGTGAGATGATCCAAAGGGCATAGGTAAGAGGGCTATGATGGGGTGTGCAACTTTATTGGACAACATTTAATTAAAATTTGAGCATTGTGATATATGTTGTCAAAGATGATTTCCATGCTCCATGTTTCTCATTAAATCTTGAGAGCTATATTTTAACTAAAATCATTCTCCATTTTGTTAAAAATTTGAGAATTTGGTTTTATTACAAATTTATAATTTTTTATTTTCCTAAAACCTTGAGATTGTTTTAGGTTTATTTCATGTAAACTTTCAACCCTAGGATTGAATTTGAAACATTGAACTACACTAGTATATATTTCATTTTGACTAGCCCAATTAATCAAGCAACTCAATGAATTAAATATCAAACAAATGTACTTCAATGCAACAATGTTTTATCCTTTAGGGAAAACTTCTCAAGCATATGATAGATCGAACACATTTTTATCAACAAATACTATGATAGTAAATATGTCCATTCTAAATATTTGTTAAACCATTTAATAAAAATTGCTTATTGTTCATGATAAATTTGCATACCAAACAAAATTAGAAACTACTCATTCACTATGAAAAATAAGTTGAAAATGAGATAAGTATTTACCACCAACTTATCACAAGTTTGTACATGATAGTTGTTTGAGCTCATCACAAGCTAGTGTTCTCTAATGCCTTTGAAATCTAACCAAGGCATCCACCATAATTTGCAAAACCTCACCAAAAATTCAAAGGGATAACAAGGCATCTTACCAAGCTATCATATGAAACTACTTTTACCAAGGGATAAATTTGCATATCAAACATAGTTAGAAACTACTAAATTGAAAATGAGATTTACATGTACAACAAAAATACCAACTTAACGAGAATTATAACCTCAAAATGAGAACTCTAACCCAAAAAACTCCTAATATGAAAAAACACTCCGAAAACAAAGAATGTTGGTGTTGTATCGACATTTCTTTTTGGGTTAAAATTAAAAAAAAAAAAAAAAATAGACATTAAAAACCATTTTTTTTTTGCAATAAATATGAAATAACACCTTGAAATGAAAATTGTTGATGCAACTTGATGCCGCATCAACATTTCTTTTCCTTGTCGAGTTCAAATTTCATTTTTTTTAATAACGACATTAAGAATTTAATTTTTTGTGCAATAAACACGAAAAAACACTCCGAAAAAAAGTGTTAATGTTGCATTCAAGTTTTTTTTTATTAACATTTTTTTAGCAATGGAATTAAAATAAAATATTATGATTCAAAAAAACTATAAAATGCCAATAGTCTTTTACAATAGTATTAAAGATGAAATATCACGACTTCAAAAAAACCTAAAAATTCCAACAATTTTCAACCATGGAGTTAAAGGTAAATATTGCGACTGTAGAAAACTTTAAAATTTCGACATTTTCCAACCATGACGTTAAAGATAAAATATTACAACTCTGAAAAATCTTAAAATTTTGACATTGTCCAGCGATGGAATTAAAACCAAATACATTACTATAAAATACCTTAAATTTTCAACGTATTTGAAACTAGATATTATAACTATAAAAAACCTTAAAAATTAATATCTAAATCAATGACTCATTATATCAAATGCTGAAAATATAGTTCTTTTAAAATCTTTGCATATGACAACTTGTTACATTGCAACGAAAACTTTAAAATAAA
The DNA here is from genome assembly GCA_031772625.1 of Pinus tabuliformis. Taxonomy (NCBI): domain Eukaryota; kingdom Viridiplantae; phylum Streptophyta; class Pinopsida; order Pinales; family Pinaceae; genus Pinus; species Pinus tabuliformis. The sequence goes on from CM062817.1 coordinate 1,125,107,363, forward strand.
CCATCAGATTAACACAGTGGAGTTAGGCTTTACCCATTGCAATGAAAATTTAAAAATCAACCATCAAATTGATATATAGGGGGCATTGATTTGATTAATTGTAATGAAATCTTAAAAATCAACTAACAAATTGACATAGTAGAGTTGGGTAGCTAGTCGAACATTGACACAAAACATTGACACAAACCCTGTAGCAAAAAAAAAAGGTTAAAATTATATAAATAGATAAAAAATAAATAATAAAACAAAAAAAGTGGATATATATATATATATATATATATATATATATATAAAACTTTTAAAAATATATTTTAAAATAATAAACCCTTAGCAATTATTAAAATATAAATATAAATTAAAAATAAAATATAAAATGATTAAAGATAAATTAATTAATAAAAATATAACGAGAAAATATTAAAAAGAAAAAAAAATAAGATATTAAAAAAAACATTTTTTTTTAACTAAAATAAAATTATTATTATTTTTTAAACTGAAAAAACATAAATTAGAAATATAAAAAATTAAAACATTGTTGGGCGAACCTACCTTGTCTGTGATGCCAAAGGGCCATCAACATGGCCCATTTCTGCCACCCCGTTGGGACGCTTTGGCACCGTGGGCAAGGCGATGGATCGATCCCTGGAATTGACCCCGCCTAAAGCACTGTTAGCCCACTCTTGTCACTCCGTCGAGTGTTGTTTGGCATTGCAATTGTGGCGACAAGTCAATTCTCGAAAATGACCCAACACAATGCTTTGGGTGGGGGTCAATTTTGGGAATTGATCCGCAATGCCAAAGGGCCATCAACATGTTCCATTTCTACCACCCAGTTGGGACCCTTTGGCATCGTGGGCAAGGCGATGGGTCGATTCCTGGAATTGACCCCACCTAAAGCACTGTTAGCCTGCTCTTGTCGCTCCGTCGAGTGTTCTTTGGCACTGCAATTGTGGCGACAAGTCAATTCTCGAAAATGACCCCACAACACAATGCTTTGGGTGGGGTCAATTTTGGGAATTGATCCACTGCCCTGGACGCAACGCCAAAGGGCCATTGACATGGCAGTAAGAGTGATGGGCTGCTCTTGCTGCCATCTTAGTGACCCTTTTGCTCAGCGGCCAAGGTGGTTTGGGTGGGGGTCAATTTTGGGAATTGATCTGCTGCCCTAGACGCAACACTAAAGGGCCATTGACATGGAAGTAAGAGTGATGGGTTGCTCTTGCCGCCACCTCAGTGACCCTTTTTCTCTGTGGCCGAAACAGTTTGTTCAACAATACTTTAATTTTTTATGATTTTTTTCCCAAATATCTTTCTTTCTTTCTTTCTTTTTTCTAATTTTTTTTAGTCATTTTATATTTTATTATTTATATTTGAATAATTTTATATTAATTTCATTTTTTTATATATTTAATAAAAATAATATATATATATATATATATATATATATATATATATATATATATATATATATATTTCTTTTTCTCTCTTCCACTTTTTATTTATTTTGTTTTAGCTTTTTTTTAAATAACTTCTTAATTTTTTAATTTTTATTTTTTAATTTGTGAAACATTGTATTTTTTTAATATATATTTTTAAATTTTGTTGTTCGAATTTTTTTAAATAAATATTGATTTTAAGTGGTTTATAATGTTTTAATTTTTTTGTTTATTTATTAGGTTAATTTTTTTTTAATGTTTTTGATTTTTTCTTTTTAACTTTCGTTTTAAATTATTTTTGTAACAAATTATTTTTATTTCGCAATTTTTACTTAAAATTTTATGTAAATCATTATTTTTGGAAAAAAGGGCATGTATTATTCACATAAAATTCATAATTTTTTTTTATAAAACTTGCTTTTTTCTTTTAACTTTTTCCAGTTATTTTTTTTCCATAAAGAGTCTTTATGTGACATGTCACTTTTAGCGAAAATTACGGAAATGTGTATTCTTTTGTCAATTGTTTAAAATTATTAATTTTTTAGTTATAATTATTTCCATCTGTATTGAAGGATTAATTAACTATAAAAACATTTGATATCTTTATTTTATTATTTTTTAACTTCTAAAAAAATTGAAAATTTTATTAAAAAAACATTGCAAAAAAAAATGTGAAAAACACGTAAAAAAAAAACAAACATCTCAAGAAGAAAACAAATAAAAAGAGGAAGACAACATGAAAAATGGTTAAATAAGCAACATTTAAAAAAATGTGCATACATTAAACAAAAAATAAAATAAAATGGAAGAAATATGTGCCCCCAATAAAAAAAGATTGATGTTGCATCAACGCTTTTCAAAATCGGCATGAAAATTATGTTTTTTTGCGACCTCAAAAAAATGAGAACTTAGTATGGTTCTTGTTAAGTTGGTAACGTTGTTGTACACAAAGTTTGGGAAAAGAAGTACGATATATATATATATATATATATATATATATATATATATATATATATTACATCACAAGTAATTACCAACAACTTATCACAAGCTAGTATAGATTAGTTGTTTTATCTCATCATAATCTAGGGATCTTGAATGGCTTTGAAACCTAGCTAAGGCATCAACCATCAATAACCAATGCTAGCTACAACATCTGCCATCAATTACAAACCATAACCAACAATATAAAGGGATAATGAAGCATTTTACCAAACTATAATTATGGAACTATTCTTACCAAGGGATAAAACAATGTAAACTATCAAACGAGAACTGTACCGAGTACCCGTTTATTTGAGACATCAAAAAATCATCTGATTTTGAAAAGTGTTGATTGAGAATATACCTTTTTTTAACAAATTTTTGACACTTTAAATTTCCTTATGTATCAAGTACGAACATTTTTTTTAAATGTTAATGATTTTCATGCTAATTTTGAAATTGTTGATGTAGCAACAACCTTTTCTTTAGAGAGCTTATTTTTGACGCTTTAAATTTTTGATGTATTAAGTGTGGATATATTTTTTTTAGATGTTGGTGATTTTCACGCGGATTTTGAAAAACATGAACAATTTTTTCCAAGGCATATTTTCGACACTTCAAATTTCGTTATGTCCTAAGTATACATATTTTCTTTTGTAAATATTAATTATTTAACCATTTTTCAAGTTGTCTTATTCATCTTCATGTTTTCTGTCCTAAGATATTTGTATTTTAAGGGTTTTTCAAATTTTTGTTTTTTTGTTTTGCTTTGCAATGTTTTTTCATAATAAATTTTTTATTTTTTTGGTCAAGTTTAAAAAAAAACATAAAATTAATATTTTGAGGTTTGAATTTTTTTTTTGGTAATCGTTAATTAATATTTTCATACACATAAAATAATTGTTACTAAAAAATATTAATTTTGAAAACTTGACCCAAAAAAAAATATTTTGCATATAGATATAATTGAAAAAATACGTATTTCAAGACTTTTTTTCGCTAAAATAAACATTAATATTTTTTGTATTCAAGCTTCTGTGATTAATAATGAATTAAACAAAGTCTTTCGGTAGAAATCACATGAGAGAATTTTTCGGCCTACGCATTCCGAACCAACAAGTGTGGTTCATCATCAGGACCAAATGAAGAGGCAGACCATCGAAAAGGCCTAACTAGGAGCAATGTCTTTCTGGAAAAAAAAAATTAAAAAATGGAAAAAATAACAAATTTTATGAATTAAGCAAAGTCTTTCTTAATAATTAATTAATTTTATGAAGAGAAATTTTTGGCCGACATGTTTCGAACCAACAAGTGTGATTCATTAATACAAAATTTTTATAAATTTTATATAAAAAATGATGACATTTGAAAAAAATTCAAAAGAAAAATTTTGATAACTTTTTTAGTAAAAATAAAAAGTACAATTAAATTATAAAAAAAATCATTAAAAAAAACCATTAAAAAAAACCCAAAAAAATAAAATAAAAATTTAAAAAATAAAAAACATTAAAATAAGAAAAAAAACATTTAAAAATTAAAAAAACATTTAAAAAATTGGGAAAAATATTTAAAATTTTTAAGAAAACCCATTAATAATTAATATATATATATATATATATATATATATATATATATATAAACATTAATTTTTTTTTTCAAATTTAATAAAAAACAAACATTAAAAAAATAGAAAAAACATTTAAATACATTTTGATTAAAAAAAAATTACGCCCTCTGGCTCCTTGGCGGGGCTCGGTCAGTTTTGAGAATCCACCAAGCCTCACCTGAGGGACCTCAGTCCTAGGTGGTTGGAGCTCACATGAGCTCCACCTACCGAGGGTCAAGGGCCCTCGAGCCCCACCTAGGGGCCCTAGGGGCCTCGACCCTGGGAGGATGAAGCACACACGAACCCGCCAGCCCAGGGCTGAGACTCCTCGGGCCTTTGGGCGGGACTCAATCGATTCTCGAAATTGGCTGAGCCCCGCCTAGGGGCTCGAGGGGCCTCAACCCTAGGCGGGTGGAGCTCACACGAACCCACCTACCCAAGGCAGAGGCCCCTCCAGCCCATGGGCGGGGCTCAGTCGATTTTTGGAATCGACTTATAGCCCCGCCTAGTGGCCCGAGTGGCCATGACCTTGGATAGGTGGAGCACACCCGCCCAGGGCCCTCGGGCCCCTAGGCGGGCTCATCTGATTCCGGGAATTAGATGAGCCCGACTAGCGGCCGAGGGTCCTCAAATATTTTTTAATTTTATTTTTAATTTTACTTGAAAATTCTTTTATTTTTTATTTATTTTTTTAATTGTTTTTATTTATTTTTAATGTTTTTTATTTTAAATTTTTTACTTCTTAAAATTTTTATTTCTTAAATTTTTAAAATTTTTCTTTTATGTATTTTTTTTATTTCTTTCAATATTTTTTATAATTGTTTTATTTTTAGTATTTTAATGGTTTTTGAATTAAGACTTTTGTGATCCATAATAGTTGTACTAACATCTTTCGACAAAAATCACATAAGAAAAATTCTCGTTGATGCGTTTCGAACCAGCGAGTGTGGTTCATCTTTAGGACAAGATGAGGAACCAGATCCAGGCAATGTAATAAATAGATGTAGAGGGCTCCTAACTAGCCGTTAGGGTTAACAACTAGTTTGACTAAGGGAAGAAATTAGAAAAGGTTTTGACCAAAAAGGGTAAGGGAATCTAACTTAAGAAATAAAAAAATATTTTTGATATTATAAACTAATAAGTTACAATAAGTTTTCTAATTTCTTCCCTTAGTCAAACTAGTTGTTAACCCTAACGGCTAGTTAGGAGCCCTTTACATCTATTTATTACATTGCCTGGATATGGTTCGTCATCTTGTCCTAAAGATGAACTACACGCGTTGGTTCGAAATGCGTCGACGAGAATTTTTCTTATGTGATTTCTGCCGAAAGATGCTGGTATTTTAATGTTTTTTTATTTTATTATTTTTAAAATTTCTCTAGTTTTTTTAATTTTTAATTTTAATGATTGTTTTATTAAATGTGTTTTTTTTTATTGGCCAATTTTTTTTTAAATGCGTTTTTTTATTGTCCAATTGTTTTTGTTTATTTTGTTAAGTTTTTTTCTTTAATAATGTTTTTTTTTTTTTGTTTATTTTTCTTCTTTTATATGCTCTTGCTCTTTTTTTTTTTTTTTAATGTTGATTTTTTTTTAATATTTATACTTTGATATATTTGATTTTTTTTTTGTCTTTTGTCTTTTTATTTTTTTGTTTTAATATATATTTCTATTTACTTATCATTATTATTTTTTTTAGTTTTTTTTTTTTTTAATTTTCTTTTGAAATTTTAATTATTTTCAGAGTCATGTATTTTATCTTTAACATCATTATTTAAAAGTGTTGAAAATTTATCCTTAGAAAAAAGACGTTATTCCGACATCAACACTTTTCATTTTCAGGGTGTTTTTCACACCAAAAAAAATTGGTTTTCATTGCCATTTTTAAAAAAATGTTGAAATTTATGCGGGGATAAAAATGTTATTCTAGCATCAACATTTTTCATTTTCAAGTTGTTTTTTCCTTTTTTGGGGGCGTTTTTTGGCTAGAGTTATTGTTTTGAGTTTACAGTTTCCATTTGATAGTTTACATTGTTATAAATTTGCATACCAAACGAGGTTAGAAACTACTCATTCACTGTGAAATATAAGTTGAATCTGAAATTTTCAAGTACACAAAGTTTGGAAAAATAAGTAGTTATTACAAGTACTTATCAATAACTTATCACAAGTTGGTACATGATAATTGTTCGATCTCATCACAAGCTAAGGATTTCCAATGTTTTTGAAACCTAGCTAAGGCATCGACCATCAATTGCAAACCTTCATCAATAATACAAAGGGATGACAAGGTATCTTGCCAAGCTATTTACGTGCCACAACCAGCTAGAATCAACGCCAACAAGTCCACCCTTGATTCCTCACCAAGCTCTCTCATCCACACTATTGCTTGTCATTGTCAGCACTTACAAACCCTAGCCCAATATGCATCACACAAGAACATGACTTATAAGACAACTCTAGGGTTAGACTTCAAGACTAAATGTACATCTTAGAGATTGAGTCCTAAAACCCTACATTTTCAACTCTTGCTTCAACAAAATAACCAAGCCTTCTATAGAACATCAATAGTACAATAAACAAGTATTCTTCCATGTAAGGCCTCACACCAAGCTCAAGACTTATCAAACTGGGTTCTCCATAACTTTTCCCTAGCCTCAATGCATCACATAAGAATATGATTGCAATTTCATCCAAGGTGTTAGGTCTCATTAGGGGAATTTTGAGGTCTAAAATGGGCCTCTAAGGAAATTATAAAATAATAGTGGAAATAATAAAATAAGATTAGATTACATCATCAAAGTTTAGAGGGAAAAAAGAAAAAACTACATTTTCAACTTGTATTTTCAACTTATCTACCTACGGGTTTACCTAAATTTTGAGTAGGAACACTCGTTGGATGCATAATTTGAGTCATCATCCAAGGAGTACCCATGTTGCATACTTTCGATGGACCCTGCTACACGAAAAATGAAAAATACATGAAAAATGTGATTGCAATCATGTTTTTTCATGTATTTCTCACTTTTCAAGTAGCAAGATCTATTGAAAGTATGCAACATGGGCACTCTTTGGATGAAGAATTAAATTTTTCATCCAACGAGTACTCCCCTTGAAATTTGAGTAAAACATTAGGGAGATAAGTTGAAAATACGAGTTGAAAAGGTAGTTTTATTATTTTATTATTTTTTAATTTTTTTACCTTTTTACTCCAAAAATGGTGAATCATCCCCCATGGTTGACATCATCATCTTGAATCGTATTAGTTCTTATAAAGTTTATTTTGGTTGTACATTTTTCTTAGCAGACCCATTTTAGACCTCAAAATTCCTCTAATGTTTCTTGATTTCTTCTCTAGGCGTGGAACCCTAGTGCTACCTCCATTTTCTTGATAACAAGAACCACTACTTTTACAAGAAAAACCATCAACTTGTCATGCACAATGTTCTTGTCTAGGGTTTTCTTTCATAACACAAACTTTAGTATCATCTTGCATGTCATAAGAGCAAACTCTCCAAGAACATTCAAGCCATTTCTTTCTTATTCATGTCTTCTACTAAGGTTTACACTACAAACCCTAAGTCTTGCTCCCTACCAGATTTCCCAAAGACAATTATAAACATATAATAAAGAGTACATTGGTATGTTATGACAAAGACTCTTTCCATCCTTTATATAAAACAAGTGAGGGAGACCAATATAAAACAAGGAAAGGTCCATATAAATAATCAACAAGGCAACTCCAGATGGAGTGCTAAACAATAAAACGATGAAACATGGACTTCAGTCAAAACAAGTATCAACAAAGAAACTCCACATGGAGTGTTATACAAGACAATGATGAAAATTGTCATGCCAGGGTTGTACAAAAGACCAAAGTGGTGCACCCTCCAAGAATGATTTTCCATGAGTTCAATGCCCCTCCTCCAACATTATGTGCTCTCCAATAAGCTATAAGCCTAATGTTCCCTCTTCCATGGTGTTTTGTTCTCCAAGTATTCTTCTTTATCTATGTTCAACAGGCTCTATTGTGCCCAATGCTCCTTAACATATGTGTTAATGTGGTTTTTAGGCCCCAATGCTTCTCGTCAACAAATGTGTTTAGGTCCACAACCAATCACCATGAATTATGCTCTTCAACCCAAGTGTCGTCATGTCAAATTTCCAATCTCCAATGGGAATGCCACACAATCCCATGCTCTTAAGTCTAAGTGCCCTCCTCCAAGTTCCTAGTGCCCCTTCTCCAAGGTAGATGTCTCATACTGAAGCAATTAAATCTCCCATTTTGTTCACCCAATTAGGATAACAACGTCCTAGGTAAGCACATTATTCTAGCACTCCATTCAAAGTGACACATCCGCTCAAAATAAGCCACCAATATGTCTATCAGGCATCTCCAAGGGACTAAAAGATATAAACTTGAATACTTACAATAAGATCTTTTTCTAAGCTAGCTTTCTCTCTATAAAGAAAAATACCAAGTGCAAATATATGTAACTATATGTGTAAGAGTCTTAATAAAATTAAAATTAAAAATATCCATATATATAGAGATGTGAAATTTATATAGATATACATAATATTATTAGGAACCAACATAGATCCATCTTAAACTTAGATTTATGAAGGGCTGAGAGGTATCAAACATCTCAAGATGCAAACCTCCTTTTGAGTGAAAATCTTGAGGAAATTGTTGCACCTCGAGAGATTTGATTCTTCTTGGTGCTTGGTAGATCTAAAGTTAAGATGGATCTATGTTGGTTCTTAATAATAGTATGTTATATAAATTTGACATCTCTATATATAGGTATATTCTTATTTTTAATTTTATTAAAACCCTTATACATATGGTTACATATATATGCACTTTTCATTTTTCTTTATAGATAGAGAAAGATAACTTAGAAAAAAAGTTTATTCTAAGTTATTTTATTCTTACTAAATAAATTTAAATATGAAGTTCTATTTTATATGGTAAATTGCATCTTAATTTATAGCTTATATATATATATATATATATATATATATATATATATATATATTTCGCATATATATAGAGAAATATTCTTATTTCTAATTGTATTTTTATTTTAATTTTATTAAGTTTTCATATGTTTATTAGGTGAAAACATATGTTTATTATGTTTGGAGATGTGTATTAGACATCTCCAAGGGGATAAGAGACCTGACTCTTCCTTAGGTAGGTGAAAACACTTTTGTAGTAATCACAATAACTAACACTCTCTTTTTACAAGAAAAGATTTTTAAGTGACACCAATCTATTACATTTGATTACTCAACCTAGAAATCATGTGCCTTAATGATATTGGAAGAATACTCCATCATGAAAAATCACCATACCCACCCTATAAGCATATGTGAGGGTCACTTGCACAACTCATCATCTAGGAAATCAATGCTTACAAAGGCGTGTGCCTCAAAGAAATTAACTAAGCCATCTATAACCTAGGCTTATGCAAGGAGAACAAAGTTAAAGCAACTTGGTTTACACCATTGAACCAAGCTACTGTTGGAAATACTAAGAGAGGGGTGAATCAATATTTCTTAGCAATTAACACTTTTTAATCTTTTTCAACGCATTAGTTAATCTTTAGTTATTATTATTATTATTCTTCAGATAATCATAAACAATAATCAATAGTACACAACACCATACAACAATGTAGAAAGATAAAATAGAGGACACAAATATTTTTAGGTGGAAAACCCCCTCCAGTTCAAAAACCACTGAATGCTTCTTTAGTAATTGTCTTCTCCCTGTTAAAAGAAAATTGATTACATCAAGATTTCAAATACAACTAAGGGAGGCGTCAACCCCCTAATTCACAGGCCACAACATGTAGGACGTTACTAAACCCTAATATCCGGCTGCAACCAGAAGGACGCCCCAACGCCTTGTAGATCAGGCCACAACCTAATGAGTGCTCTAACACTCTATTTACCACCTGCTGTCAGAATGGATGCTTCGCTTCCCTGTTAGTTTATCAGCCATAACTGAATGGATGCCACAATGCCCTGTGCAAGCCACAACTTGCCCTAGAACCATTGTGCCGCCTTGAAGTGTTCTCAGGCCACAGCCTGAAGGTGACTCCAATCACCTGCCTTGCACCACCCTGCCACCCTGAAGAGTCGGCAGATGACATTTCACAATTTTCACACTTGATCCACTGTACTCTAAATCAATGTATAATAGTTGTAAGAAAGATGTAGAATAAATGCCAAATCCTGGTAGTTGCTGATCACTGTTCCCACAAATTGATCACTGCACAATGCTACACATCAAGCTATCACTGTTATCACTGTCACTGCACACTATATACCAATGTCACTACAAATCACTGCAAAACTGTTGGCTATCACTGCATGTCCGTGATCATGAATGGACAGTCATTAATGCATAATCACTGTTACTACACACATAGATCACTGCACATCTGCCGGCTTCCACTGCACGTCACTATATTGAGTTTCTCACCAACGAATAAGCACCAAGACTCAATATATCATGTTGCCACACTGTATCAAGTTGCACACGATGCTGCAACCATTTGGCACTACTATCAAATGATGGCACAAACTGTTATGAAACCAGCTCAAGAAAAGATAGAAAAGAAAGATCAACGCCTTAGAATTCAGCCTCTTCGAGGGGGCAACCTCCTTTACATTACATAAATGAACAATTCTTGGATGATACAAATGACAAAACCTCCTTTCTATATATAGGAGTCTAAGGAGTCACAATATAATCTAGCCGACCTAACAATAATAATATAAAGCCACAAAAATAACAATAGAGGGATTCTAAGGGGCACAGAAATAACAATATGGGGGTAATAGGGGCACAACAATATAAATAAGGGGTATAACTACAATAGTAATGGGGTAATCACTAGTATTATAGGGACCCAACATGCCCCTCTCCTTCAAAAAAGTGTTGTCCTCAACGCTTGAGCAGTTCTGGATACTTCTGCATAAAATTCTCATCCTCCCATGTGGAATCTTCAGCGGATAAGTTCTTCCACTTGATAAGATACTCTGAAATTGATCGATTTCGTAGCTGTCGAGTTCTTGTTTCTGTGACTGCTTCCGGTTCCAATATAATTTTTCCTTCCTCGTCAAGTTCTGGCAATATTGTTTGAACTGGGAGCTTGTCGCCTATAACCTTCTTTAAACATGAAACATGGAAAACTGGGTGCAATCGAGAAGCTGCAGGAAGCTCCAATTTGTATGCCATAGTACCAATCTTTTCTAACACCTTGTACGGACCATAATACTTTGGTGATAATTTATTATCCTTCTTAGCTTGCTTTAGGGACATTTGCTTATATGGTTATAGCCGTAGGAATACCCAATCACCTACATCAAAACTTCTTTCACTGCGATGTTGATCTGCCTGTTGTTTCATTCTATTTTGTGCCAACACGAGGTTATCCTTTAAGAGTTGGAGGACTTGTTGTTGATGTTCGATGTGATGTTCCACTGCCTGAACCTTAGAATTTTCTCTTAAATATGATGTGATTGATGGTGGTTGGTACCCATAAAGTGCCATAAATGGGGTCATTTTTGTTGTTGTATGGAAGGAAGTGTTATACCACCATTCAGCCAGAGGCAACCATTTGACCCATTGTGTCTGTTTATCAGATACAAAGCAACGAAGATATCCTTCCAAACATTTGTTTACTATCTCAGTTTGCCCATCAGATTGAGGATGATAAGATGAGCTATGAGCTAACTGAGTACCAAGACAAGAAAATAATTCTGTCCAAAAATTTCCAGTGAAAATGGGATCTCTGTCACTTACAATAATCTTTGGATTTCCATGTAGCTTTTGAACTGTTTCCATAAATGCAGTAGAAACTGTACTGGCTTTAAATGGATGTGATAATGCACAAAAGTGTGCATACTTGGTAAGTCTGTCAACTACCACCATGATGACACTCTTTCCCTCAGACTTGGGTAAACCTGTGATAAAATCCATTGAAACCTCCTCCCAACGTTGGCTTGGAATGGATAAAGGTTGTAATAGACCCGGTGTCTTAATTGTTTCAACTTTATTTTGTTGGCAAACCAAACATTCCGCCACAAACTTTTGAATATCTGATTTAAGGCCATCCCAAAAAAATTCCTTCTGAACCCTGTGGTAAGTTTTTAAAAATCCTGAGTGCCCTCCTAAGGGAGAAGTGTGCAATTCCATAAGAATATTTTGTTTTAGCTAGGAATTCTTACAGAGGTATAAGCGTTCTTTGTACCATAGCGAATCATTTTGCCAGCTAAATGTATCAGAAGTACTGGAATCTTGTTGTAGCTTTCAAATAAGTGCCCACACTTCTTCGTCATTCTTCCATTCCTCCTTTGCTTCGTTTATCCAATATGGTTGGATAATAGAAATGGCACACAACAATGCTTCCATATCCTCATCCTTTCTTGAGAGTGCATCTGCCACCACATTTTGCTTCCCTTTTTTGTAGATGATTTCAAAGTCATAACCCAACATCTTTGTGACCCACTTTTGTTGCTCTTCAGAGGATAATCTTTGTTCTAAAAAGTATTTAAGGCTATCATGATCCGTTTTTACCTTGAAGTGTCTTCCCATTAGGTAGGGTCGCCATTTCTTAAGTGCATGGAGTATTGCCAACATTTCCTTCTCATAAATAGCTTTGCTTAAAAACTTTCCCTTGATTGGACGACTTTCAAAAGCAATGGGTCTTTCATCTTGCATTAGCACAGCACCAATTGCATTTCCTGAAGCATCACATTCCACAATAAAGGTTTTTGTGAAGTCCGGTGTAGCTAAGACCGGTGCTTGGCACATTTCCTCTTTAAGATGTTTAAAGACCTTTGTTGCTTCCGGAGTCCATGAAAATGAATCTTTCTTCAATAATGTTGTTAGAGGTGCTGCTATTCTCCCATAATTCTTAACGAACTTGTGATAATACCCTGTCAACCCAAGAAATCCTCGCAGATGCTTTATGGATGTGGGGATTTTCCATTCCTTAATGGCTTTAATTTTGCTAGGGTCTACCTTAACTCCTTCATGAGATACAATATGACCCAAATATTCCACTTCCTGGACTCCAAAGAAACATTTGGATCTTTTTGCATATAATTGTTTCTCCTCCAATAGTTGTAGCACCTCGTCAACATGTTCAACATGATCCTTCCAAGACTTGCTGTAGATTAGTATATCATCAAAAAATACCAACACAAATTTTCTAAGGAATGGTTTGAAAATTGAATTCATCAAACCTTGAAATGTTGAAGGTGCATTGGTAAGGCCAAAAGGCATGACCAAAAATTCATAATGACCCTCATGAGTTCTAAATTCCGTTTTCGGAATGTCTTCAATCTTCATTCTGATTTGATGATATCCCGAACGAAGATCCAACTTGGTGAAGTAAATTGATCCATGCAATTCATCCAGTAATTCATCAATGACAGGAATGGGGAACTTATCTTTAATAGTGAGCTTGTTGAGCTCCCTATAATCTGGACACATGCGCCATGATCCATCCTTCTTGTGCACCAATACTACTAGAGCTGAGAAAGAACTTTGACTCGGTTGAATTATACCAGCCTCTAGCATTTCTGCAACCATACGTTCAATTTCACTTTTTTGGACATATGGATATCTGTACGGCCTGATGTTTGGAGGAACACTTCCTGGAATCAGATGAATAGCATGATCATGATCACGCATAGGTGGGAGACCTTTGGGAGTCTCAAATACCTTGGAATGATTGTCCAGGACTTTTTGGAGATCTAGAGAAATAGATGATTCCAATGTGGAAACATCTAGCGAACATAATTGTGCAATTACACCTCTTTGCTGCTTTTTTAGAAGCTTTGTCATGCCATTAGAGCTGATTATCTTTCCTGGTTTCCCTGCAATACCCCTTAATTCAAATTCCTTCCCTTCCACAGAAAATTTCATGAAAAGTTCTTGAAAATTAAAAGCTATTGTACCCAAGGATTGTAGCCATTGGACTCCTAGTACAACATCAGCACCTCCCATTGGAATGGAAAACATTGGGCTAGTCAATACATATTCTCCCATGGATAGCTTGATATTATGGCACTTTCCAGAACAATTTATTGTTCCTCCATTTGCAATCATCACTTGACACTCTGGTGCTGGATATAGGAAGCAATTCAATTCTTTTGCTACCCTACAATGAATAAAATTGTGGGTGCTTCCTGAATCAATCAACACTATTACCTTTTTCTTCTTGATTTGTCCTTCTATCTTGATGGTTTGAGGAGTGGTAATTCCCGCCAATGCATTACAAGATATGGTCGGATTTATTTGTTCTTCATCTAGGCTTTGTTCCTGGAATATATCCTCTTCTTTTGACCTTTCTTGCTCCTTTTCTTCTTCCTCTTCACAATCTATGTAGAATAATTTCTTCTCAACACACTTATGACCTTTTGTGTATTTGCTATCACAATTGTAACAAAGCCCTTTTGCTCTTTTTTCTTCCAATTGTTGTGGTGTCAACCTTGTAGGTTGTGGAAGACTATGGGCAACAACACTTCCGTCTTTATAGTTGTGAATGGTATGCTTCCTAGTTGCCATAATTTTGCTTTCCATTTTTCTTGCTAACCTGAATGCCTTCTCTAATGAATCAGGTTCCCAAAGGCGCACATCATGTTGGATATTATCCTTTAAATACCCTATGAACACATCAATCCTATGCTCCTCTGGAATATCTTTTACCCTTATGTTCAATTTTTGGAACTCCTCAATGTGCTCCATTATTGAACCCTTTTGTTTGAGACTTATCAATTGGCTAAAAGAAGTGTTGCTTTTTGTATCCTCATAATGTGCTATCAATTCCTCCGTAAAAATTGCCCAAGTGATAAATTGTTTACGAGAGCAAAGCCATTGATACCATACAAACTGATTTGGTTCCAAATATAAAGTTGCCATACGTACCTTTTGTGTGTTTTGCACATTATTGAGATCGAAGAACTGCTCCATCTGTAATATCCATGTGGCGGGATCCTTGCCATCAAACTTCCTCATATCTATTTTTGGAATATGGTGGGTCTTCGATCCAACATTAGAGTCTATGGAATCATGATTAACATTTCTTTTGTTCACATCATGAGTTTCCTTTACAACCTTTTCACCATTAGTAAGTATTTCTTGTAGAAAATTTGTCAAATCTGTCTTCAAATCTGCCATGTCTGCCTTCAAATCTGTCCTCAAATCTGTCTTCAGATCATCCATCTTAGCTTCCATGCCCTTTATCTTAGATTCCACGCCATTTATCTCAGATTCCACGCCATTTATCTTAGCATCTGTTAGCTTTTGTGAGCGTGACATTTGTTGCACTTGTTCTTGTAATTTTGATATATCATGTAGCATTTCTTCCTCTTCTTCATGAGTCATGCTAGAGCTTTCAGGTTCCTTACTAGGTGTTTTCATTTTCTTTCCTAAGGGCATCAGTTACCGATAATAATGCTTTACTATGCCCTTTGAATTCCTTCAAACCAAGCTTATGCAAAAATTAAAAAAAAAACTACACACCTTTTTTTTACTTTGTAGAAGCCTAATATTGAATCTGATGTATCTCTGTAATTTCGAATCATCCAGTTCTGAAACTATGAACTATAGTAGCCTTCTATGTCCTATTTCCAATGCCACTAGTCTGATCCAAATTGGATTCTCCAAGAAAGAGTTATGCACAATCTCCCGCAGTGACCTGATTATAGACTAGTTCAGTAGAACGAACTTGTATGAAGTGCCACGTGTCACCGTTCCAACCTTTGACTCTGAAAAATATATACACGAAAACTACAGTCTGTACTATTTCTGTACCTTCTTACGAAATTTCAATCCGATGCTCAGAAAGAAAGTTATGATGATTTTCCCCAGGTCACATGTTTTGAATGTAATTCAGGAGTCTGCAAAAAGACCAACTTCCTCAGATCATATCTCCGAAAATAGCGCGCGAAATGCTCTGAAATTCGGACCCAAGGTTCAGCGTGATGTCTTCTCAAATGGGTTTTTTTTGCGACTTCTGAAACGTCACAGAAATAAATTTATAGCGAAAATGCCACGATGACCTGTTTGGAGCAGCGAAACCCTAGAATCCAAAGCTCTGATACCAAATGTTATGAAAGCAGCTCAAGAAAAGATAGAAAAGAAAGATAAACGCCTTAGAATTCAAATTCTTCGAGGGGGAAACCTCCTTTACATTACATAAATGAACAATTCTTGGATGATACAAATGACAAAACCTCCTTTCTATATATAGGAGTCTAAGGAGTCACAATATAATCCAGCTGACCTAACAATAATAATATAAAGCCACAAAAATAACAATAGAGGGATTCTAAGGGGCACAGAAATAAAAATATGGGGGTAATAGGGGCACAACAATATAAATAAGGGGTATAACTACAATAGTAATGGGGTAATCACTAGTATTATAGGGACCCAACACAAACCAAGGCGCCTCAGGTCATCCCTATGACCTGCCTTTAATGCTTTCAAATTATTCCCTCTGAGAGCTACCAACATACGTGTAAACACTATTGTTTAGCTGATCAAACCCTGTTGTCCATCTTTACATCAGTTTGTACAACTAGATGATATTGCCTTCAACACTTGCTGCCCTACAAGATTGTAGTTGTGTCACTTGTACACTCTCTCTAGGTCATCACTACAAGACAAATCCCTAGGTCATCACTGTCATACGTGTAATTGGTCAAGTCAAAGTCAAGGTGTCAACTCAATAGTAATGCAACATTGTCATATAACGTCTTAGTCAAGTATAGCCAAAGACACTTGTCAACTAGATGTAAACTCACTGTTCCAAACCATGTGTCATAGTTAAGTCTTATTCAAAAGAATTAAGTCAAGGTTAAGGTCTCAAGCGACTGTCAAAGTCAAGATGGGTCACATGCTATAGATCACCTTATCACTGGATAATGTCAACTGTCATGTTTCCAGTCAAGTTCATTAGGTACTTAGTTGTTGCATTCAATATTCTAGTTGTCACATCAATGCATGCTGGCATAAGTTAATGGACCAATGCCAATAAAACACTACCTGTACATTAGTCAAGGTCATTGTACAAAACTGTCAAGTAGATAGTCATGTCAAAAATATGTAATAGTTTCATTGATGTGTCACGTCATGGTCTAGATATTATATCAACATCAATATGTCACTTGCTGTAGATTACCTTCTCACTGTATAAGAGATTATAATCTCACTATTGAGACAATCATAATAACTGTTCACAACTACCTTGTTGTCCATATATTGTTGTCACTGTCAAAGTTAAGTCAAGACAAATTGTTGTCATATATAATGGTCAGTTGTCTTCAAGTCACAGTTTCTTATGTCAAGTTCAAGATGTATGTTGCTCTTATTACTTGTTAAAACAGTCAAGATGTCAGGTCAATGATTTGGATCGGTTGCATTCCCATAATTACATCATTTGTCAATTTTGTAGCAGTCAAAGTCAAACTAGTTTGTCATGGTAAGGCATCAATTCAATCAATCATATTTGCATAGCTCAATATCCTATACTGCAATACAGTCCAAAGGTGATGTTGCTTCATGCATTATAGTTGTCGCATTAACACAAAACCATGTCAAGGTATGGTACTACTAGCAATGATCCAAATACGAGGTCATTATGCTAATAGACCTAGAAATTGCTCAATAAAAAGGTGAATTCTTTAGGCCTGTTTCTTGAGGAAACCCTTGGCCGAGCAAACTATAGGATTAGAATCCTTAATCTACAAGGAAGATTGTGTCTATATAGGCCTGTGGCCTATCCCTACATCTATACTCAACGAAATACTAAAAAAAAGTCATCAAATAGTCAACGAAAACACATACCTTGAAATCCGGGTGGAGGATTAACCAAGCTTTTGCTGCCCTAGAGATTCTTTGCTGTTCTTATTTCAGGAGGCCAATTTTTTTTTTTCAAAGCATTCACACAAGAACAGTTCATTGAGATTTGATGTGATGAGAGTTAGATGAGGTGACCTTTTATAGTGTAAGGTAGAGCTAATTAGGGGCTCCGTGAAATTAGACGTTAGAGTAGATAAGGGTTTAATAATACTTTTAAAAAATTATTCCTTAAAGTATTATTAATTAATTTATTATAAAATTGCTTGTTTATATCTTAAGGAAAGCACTAGTGTATATGTGTGGGTGTAATATGGGCTCATGTTAGCATTCTGATTTCCTTTTACAAGGCCACAAACTCACTTTTGTTTTGATGATATACATTACATATATGTTGGAGTGATGTGTGTTCATAAAGTTGATTGACTTCGATAGTTTTGAAGTCTTAGGGGCTTTGTTAGGTAGGCCTTTTTAGGATATTTCAAAAACAATTTCCTTTTTAATAAAATTAATTTAATATAATAATTATTAATAAATTGTTTGTTTAAGTTCTAAGGAATTTGTATACTAACCCTCTTTGGTGTGTTTTGTAGGTGACACATGAGTGTATTAAGTCAATGATTGATTTATTGTCTTTGGTTTTTGAAGTTATGTAACTTATATGGGGTGAGATTACAACGGTAAACAATGTCATATGTTGAGAACTGTAGGAGGAGCTGTCATGTCACTACCCCTTGGGGTTTTAGCCTAGAAACTACGGTCACTAACTTCAATTGTGAGTATATCTCAAACCAAGAGGCCTCTCGGGCTGTACCACATATCAACAGAAAAATGTTTTTGAGGAGAATCTAATGACATAGATCTTCGACCTAAACTCAATGATTTGACCTACCAAAAAAACTTGACAAATTTGGGGTACATCCTTAGTCCAAGGAACCCAAACCTTAAAACTTAGGTTTTCAACCATCCAACAGTATAACTGCTATCTTGATGTAATCCGACAATTACTAAGAAGCGTTCATTAACCATTTGACATCAATGACTGGTGTTTTTGGTCAAAGTCAAACCCAGTCAACTCCATGGGTTGACATAAATGACAACACCATCCAACAACTACTCCATTTTCATGTCAAACTTCCCCTTTGATAAGCATGTTAAAGAATAATGACCCTCTATGAAATTGGAGGAACATAGGTTTAGATCACTACTTCTTACTAAACTCTTAAATCACTTCAGATCAAGGAAGACATTGATTATAATATGTCAAAACTATAACATCCATAAAGTCATCGTCATGGGCCAAAATATTTTAGTGTCACATAACAATTTTTTTTAGACAACCTACAAATATATAACCACATATCTAACAAGACCAAGACAAGTGGATCATATTTATAAAAAAACACTAGAAAAAATTTGCATACATCATAACTCATCGATTATGAAATACCAATGTCTTGGCACAACTAATAACAACCCATAAAGGGTTTTTATCCATATGTGAACTTAAGAATCCCTCTCAAGCAACTCAAAACCTTTGGAAGTCGAAGTAACAACTTCAATAACTTCACTTTTCTCTTAGGAGATTCTTGAAGCAAGAATAATGTTGGTCCTTGTTGTTGTTTCCAATATCCATCTAAATAAATTTTGTTTCGGCTCAACCTCTTCTACTCTCAATAAGTCGGGATCCCTCTTCCACCCTATGAAATTAATGAGTGCATATGCACAGTTCTTTGAACAAAATGACATATATATATATATATATATATATAATATATATATATATATATATATATATATATATGTTGCTTGCTTCACCTCTCTGCATAAGAATCATTTTTATTCTTTCACCTTTTATTATATATATAATAAAAGGTGAAAGAATAAAAATGATTCTTGTGTAGAGAGATGAAGCAAGCAACTATGCCGAGGTACTGTCTAGGCTCGCTGGAAGCAGAGCAATGTTTGTGTCCCTGAAGTGACTCCAGCGAGGTACTATCTAGGCCTGTCGAAGTGGAGCAACACCAGAGATGAAAATAAAGACTCTGAAAATTCTTTTACTTGTGTATCTATATACTCCTCATCTCCAATAAAAAAAACTTAGTTTGACTTGGCTTGGTTAAGTGTGCCCGAAGAGAATGGTAGGGACTATATCTTCAATGCAAGCTAAGTGAAGAAGCTATGATGATCAATGAACTAAAAAATACTTCCTGCATTTCCATAATAACTAGTACAACCTATTAACCATTAACATGTATCACTGCTTAGTAATGGGAACATCTTAGGTACATAAGATACGTGATGTCATATTAGTACTACTCGTATCAATGTTAGAACCATGCAATGGGTAAGCTATTACATATCGTATACATGATCTATTCACATGTAACTACTCATATAAAAGCTTGTACCACATTACATATATAAAGCAAGTTGTATATTGGTATTCAACTTATTATGTATATCCTTATCATATCAACATACGTGTATTCAATATTGATTACCTGTGTTTACCTTATCAATAGTGTGATTCCCATTGTTTAACCCACAAGTTGTGGTTAATTATGCTATAGTGTTCAGGATAGCTATTCAAAGGCTTTGTTAGCCTACTTAGACCAGAGCTAATCCCATATATATTATGTACATACCTATACTTGATGTAATCGTAATTAGTTAACTCGTTATGTGCATTGATTTGACCTAATTGATAGCTTACATAGGTTTTCTTATTAGTATTATTATGGTTCAATTCCATATGTATCACTATTGCTTATACTAAGGCTATACTTTCTTATCCATATTCAATGGGTGTAATTATGTTGTGTATGTAAATTGACCTTGCTTGTGGGAATGATGTTAATTTTATCGGCTTTGACAAGCGGTGAGCAGTGGGTAAGGTCTCCCCCGCTCTAAGTGGCAGCTCACAAACTCGTATTCTCGTGTCTCGACTAGCAGTAGCTCAAACACTGCTCTTATTGTGTATCGATTCCAAAACATCATTCAAGAAGACGTTCTCCATTGGTTCCCAAAGAGAAAAGAATACATTTCCAAAACAGATTCACTTTGGTCACATTTTGCTTCCATCTTGACCAAGAAAACCACCAAAAAGGTATTTTTATCATTTCATTTTAATTTTTGTTATTTGACAATTTTTATTCATTGAAAGATCATTTTTACTATATTTTACCATAAATAATGTGATTTGGAAATTCTTCATTTGAGATATATTTAGGAATCTTGGAAAAAACTAAAGACATGGATTTTGTTCTCAATGTTCACTAGATGGACGATTTCCTTTTGGATTAACCCAAAAACCTCTCACATATGCCTGGTCAATGTGGATACTTTTGGGGGGGGGGTTGGGGGCGAATCACATTGTAGTAACAAGTAAATATTCTTAGATCTTAATTTCTCACGATTTTCCACAATTTTGATTATCACTGACCCCAAATCTAATGGGGATCATATGATAAAACATTTAACCAATTAGCTTATAGAGGACTATTATCATTTCAATTTTGTTTGGTATAAATGCAAATATAATTGAAGATTGAGGATTAAATTCCTCTTTATATATAAATTTGTTATTAAATGTTTGTACCATGTTCCTTTTATGAATATATTCATCGATTTTGAGTTTCTACAATAGATATTTTTTTAGTGTACAAATTGAGGATTGGAGGGCCCCCAATTTCTTAGTCTATGTACCATTTTCATTCATGTGCATATTTTATTTTTTTTTACATTTCATTGCTGGTAAATCCTTCTTGAATATCCTTTCAATTCTTTGTTAAATATGTGTAAACTGTTCATTGTTCTTATGTACTATTAGTTTCCTTTGATTAGAATATATGTTTTCTTTTGAAACCAAGTTTAGAGATCTTGTGGGGAGTCTTATCTACCTAACTACAACTAGACAAAGGGAGTTATAAAGTACTTGTATGGAAATCAATATTTTGGACTTGTTGTAGTTGATACAACCACACTCCAAAATTTTAGCTCACATGAAAATTTCGGAGTCTAACTTGGATCCTGCGATTGATCATCCTTGGTCACTTATTGGTAAGCTTATGACTTCAAGCTCCCCTCCTTGATCATAAGAGTTATCCATTTTCTCATCTTTATGCAACATGTGTCATTTTCGGGCATAGGGGTTGTTCTTTGTCATGCAAAGGGAATGTTGTTTTGTTTCAAGGGAAAGCATGTGCGCATGAGTGGTTGTCATCACATAGACATGTTTTTCACACTCATTTCACGCACTCTTGTCACGAAGGTTGTTGCATCAAGAAAAGTGTGTCTTATGTATTTTGGATGGTCTACATTATGTCACTAAGTGTCCGTGTGCGATCACAGTCAAGTCCTATCAATGTTTACATATGTTTCATTGATCTCACACTTACCCATTTTCCTGAGCAACCTAGCCTCATCAAGCTTCCCAGAACTCTGCGCTTTGCTTCTGCAACCATCAATATTCCTCCCTTGCCTGCTGAAACGCCATAGTGTGTAGAAACACCGACCTCCCTTCCCTGCTAAAACCCCCCAGCCCGCAGGAACCCAAACCATCACTACTCTCCAAAAATGAGCAGAGTAGTCAGGCAACCAACACTGCTCTCTAGAAATGCGCAGAGCATTCCAGCTGCACCGCACTGAAAAATTGCGTAGAGGTATCCTCTTAGGACTCCCATCCCGTAGAAGTGTCTTGAGCCTCAAAACTACGAAATGTTTTCCAAGCTGCCCTGACTGTCTTGCATGCAAAAACTGCGCTAACGGGCCTCCCAGGGCCTCATTCCGGCAACAGTCACTGTCCACTGAAATTGTGCAGATCTACCTCTTAGTGACTACAGGAAAAGGTGACATGCTGAAATCGCTTCCAAGGAGTTGAGGAGAAGGACCAAGGAACCAAGTAATGGAAAATATCAGGACCACATGCAAACTTCGTCGGATGCATGATC
Source organism: Pinus tabuliformis (assembly GCA_031772625.1). NCBI lineage: Eukaryota > Viridiplantae > Streptophyta > Pinopsida > Pinales > Pinaceae > Pinus > Pinus tabuliformis. Next base: position 1,125,130,229 of record CM062817.1, read on the forward strand.
ATCTTGAGGGTAAGTATGGTAAGTAAAGAACACCTTTCGAAGTACACCTCTTAGCTAAGTTTGTAGGACTGCTTATCATTTTCATATCATCCTGTCCTCAGTAACATGAATGTGCACAAAAACAAAAAGTCATTTTATGTGTTTCTTCTACATGTCTTGCTTCCTTTTCATTTGTTTGACCAACTATCATCTTCGGCGTGTTGATTGTTATGTCATGCTTGCGACCTCATTCTGGTGATGTTGAATGTTGTGTTTGAGTTGTGCTCACTAGGTAAACATCTATCACACTCACACAACATGTTGTAAGAATTGTCGCCCAAGTGTCGTCGTGGTCCTTCAACAATCTATCACAAGTGTCGCTCTTGTCACTCGCACCCATCAATCAGTCACACTGAGTGTATGTTGTCTTGATGGTTCGAGGTGTCTTGTTGTCAAGTCATGTTGAGTGTGTGTTCGCAAGGTCATGCATGTACAAAGTAACGCATTCACACACTCAATCATTTTGTCAAAACCCTGTCGACCATACCACCCTTCAACAACCGGACCTTCGTTGAGCTGTACTGCGCAGTCTCAACCCTCAGTGTACATGTACTAATGCCCAAAATTGCATAGAGCTTGACGCTGCCTCCCAGGCAGTCTGCACTACACAATCTTGGAATTGACTTGACTAAATGTCACTTAGAACATCATAGAAGTTTCCCAGCATCAACCAAGCTTCCAGCTGGTCAACCAAAGAGTTTGACCGAGCAGTGACCCTAGGCCTCACTCATCCAAACAATTGCGCAGAAGCTGCCAAGCATGCCCACTTCCGCTAACTAAAGAAACTGTGCAGACATGTCAGACAAACATCTATTGTCCGTCACTGCACTTCCTTAAACAATTACGTATTTTTTCCATCCCGTCACCATGTCAACTAGCTTGCTGCTCATCCTGAAAACTACACAATTTTCATGAGCAGTCTCCTAGCTGCCCAAGATCCCTCTCAGCTCAGAAACTACGCAGGGATGTCCAGTAGGCTAGCCTCCCAGCTCTGCGCATTTTTTGCCATCAGTCTCTTGCAACTCGCTACCAGCTTCCTCGAGAAATTGTGTAGTTTTTTTTGCTAGTCTGCCCTTGCTGCCTGCACTAACCCTCAAGAAAAAATTGCGCAGATATGCCCTCTAGCTGAGCCAGATCCCGTAGAAAGTCACTACTGATCTGGATTTCCCATCTCAACCCCCCAGTGACCTCTGTGAAATTTTCATGGACAATGCCTAGAGCCTGCATCCTAGCTTGAAATCTACCTTGCACAGTTTCAGAGCCTTGTCCTCTCTCCTGGTCACCTGCATTTGAAATCGAAAGACAATGCATCATGGTAGACTAGGATATTTCTGGATTTGATGTCGTCTCGTCATGAGTGATTGAATATGTAGGTACATGAATGAGAAATGGTGCGATGACGAATGGGATGAACAAGGAGTGCACGCTAGGAGACTTGTTCACGAATGGACAAACACACGAGGCATACTAAGTAGCAAGCAAAGGAGACACATATGCATGAATGAACTATCAAGCGAACACCAATACCATCAAAGACTTAGCACATATTTCCATGTGGAGTTGAAGCTATGATACACCAAGAGCACTCTCATCACTTAGCAGCATTGCAACTTAACATGGACACCACCATCATCATGGACATACCAACCCTGTTGTGTCAAGTCATGTCATGAGTCATCTCGGCCACATCAATATTGTGGGCCATACTGTTGTAATCAACGTAATGTAACATGGTAGTCCAAGAGACCCACATGTAAAGGTAGAGAGTCATGTAAAGTTGAAGAGTCATGTAAGTCAAAGAGTCATGAGGGAAGCTGAACAATCACAAGGGTCAGTTTCACCCTTGCCTATACATACCCTTCATTTGTACATGCAAAGGAATTTTTCACCTTGGCTCCTCCCACATAGCCTTGAGAGTCTGTAATATTTTCTTTGAGGAGTGAGCAATGGCTCCAACATCCTACTATTGGGGTTAGTGATGTAATAGTGTACGGATATGTCTTGGAACTTTTGCTTAATTCAGAAGCCTGTTAACAAGCCAACATGTTTTCACACACGTATTGTATTCATTTGTAATACTATTCTTTGGACGCTTGTAGTGCATGTTGCTTTAACTTGTATTAATATAGTTGAACTATTTCAGTTTTTTTAGTACATATGCTATTGGAAATGTGTTTTATCAGTTGCTAATGCTGTCTCACCCGTGTGGGCTATCTTGTCAGACACTCGGCAAATTCATTCTTGTAAACTTGTTATAACACCCATCACACTGGTGTGGTCTATTCTGCTGGGTGTTGTACGTGCTATCTGTTCACCTTGTGTTTGTGACTGCTGCATCCATGTGGACTACTCCACTGGAAGATATGCATGTCCTGATGTGTTGTGTGTCTCTAGCAGAGTTGGGACTATTCCCTTTCAACTTGACAGTCACTTCCACGTTCTCCCTCTGTAGTGAAAGAACTTTGACACAAGAGACACTAAGCACTCACCAGGCATGTGAACCTTGCTGTTCGAAGATAAAGAAAACCACACTCAGGTGCTAACAAGCAAGAGCTAAGGCATATCTTTAAGATAATGGAAATCGAGCCATCATACCAGATGGGACTCCTACACCAAATGGTGTGAGGTCTAGTTGGGACTTCATACCGGGGAGATCCCATGAATTTTGGCAGGTCCAACACTGTCAACATTTCTGGCATTAGAAAGAGGGCCAGATGACAAGTTGAGTCCTTACAATCTGTTTTGAATCTCCGCATACTTGTCATGACTAAACCCAGAATTTCTCTTCTAGAGTGTAAGTCTTATGAAAACGACTTTGAGATCTCGAAAGAGCTGTGGAATAACTTGTCATGTAAAACATACGATGGTGGAGGCCAAGTAGCCTTGGTTAGACACACGGTTGGCGTTGTAGGCTCCTGTGAAAGGCATGAAATCTTTGAAGATTACATGACCTGCGCGTTGTTCACATACACGCTTCGAGGGAACCCACTGCATTGGTATGCCAGGTTGCCAAAAAAACTATTCACTCTTTCCATCATCTAATCGCAAATATAGATCGTGCTTTCAATCATTTTGATCGTAAAGCATTCAATAAAGAAATTCTGAAATTACGGAAAGCACCTGATGAATCCGTTGAACAATTTTACATGCGCTTTCATAATATTTCATATTGATTTCCTAAAGATGAAATTGATTGGGAATTCCTCAATGGAATATTTAACCATCTTCTTTACATATCTGAAAATCCGCAACTCTTAGAATCATTCAAACCCCTCCCAGCATACTTTGGTGATGGAGTTGCGCAATCATAAGCGGACACGGTTGTTGTCATGAGTGGTTGTCCACCTTCCCCTCATCAAACAAATCCACCCCTCCAGAATGATGTGGGAGAACATGCACACAAGTTTGTTGAACTGTCACATCCTCCTACCCCACCTTCTCTTGATATCTGCGCAAATTTGGCTTGCAAGCTTGCTAGTTGTCATGTGGACTTGTTACCTCAACCTTTGTCCTTGCTTTCTATTGATCCTCCATATTGTTTTGTCTTGTGTTTTTTTGTTACGAACTCCACACTTGTGTGAACAAGGATCAATTTGTCGACGAAATTGGTGTTGTGCATCCAACCTACGTTATCATTCATGATGAGTGTGTGTGGGAATCTAAAGAAGAACCCACGGTGAAGGATGAATCCCTTCCATTTGCACCTCATCCACTCTATCCTAGCATCCCTTGTGATCCCACCACTTTTGATCCTCCTTGTGCAAACTCATTTCCATATGTTTCTACTTTCGATCATTCACAGGACACACTGGATGTCAGTCTGTCATTACATTGAGGAGAGGACACATCTTCCTCTGAAAATTTGTCCCATCTGTCATCTATGATTTATGAAAATGCAGAGGGTGAACATCCTTGCTTCTCGTCTACCCCTTTGCACAATTCATTAAATCATGAGGATGTCGACGAACATCCCAAATTTTCTAGTCGTGGCTGTCGTGATCTCTGGACTTCTTCATTTGATCGCGATGTTGATTCACTCGTTTTTAATCTATCTAGGCCACATCAGGCCGTTGAGGAACTTCAGCTTGGGTTGATGGTTGTGTTAGGCCCTCGTTGTCCTGGGGTTAGTTCCACTTCCAATCAGAAAATTTTCAAAACACCCAAGGCTCCTCATCACTCTCTGCTTCACATTGAAGATCAACCAAACACCCAGATTTTGCTTCCTCCACTCAAATCACATGATCCCATCGCTCAAGCTTTGGAGGAATCTTACACAACGAGTGTGCTTGCAAAGCATAAGTTGTTGGTATTTCTCATGTTTTCTCGTATGTCATAGTCCAAAGAGTGTGTATGTTTACCATCTGCACACAGTGCGTTGCAACACCATGGTAGATTTGTAGAATGTTTGTTTTGTGAATTCACTATTTTCTATTCTGTGGATGTTTTAGAACTTAGAGTGTGTTGGTCTTCGTTGATCTATCTTTCTTATTCGCTGATTTTCCTGCATATATTTCTTGTTAACCACGCCTTCACCAACATGGGTCAGCCAATGCACCGGTGGCTGCATTGGAAATATCACTTCACGTGAGTAGGCCCATGCACTGTTTAGCATAGGAGTAGGAGTGGTGTTTGCTTATTTGCTTCTTTCTTTTCTTTTCTTTCTGGTTTGCATGTTTTTTTGCTTGCTTACTTGGTTTGGTTTGGTTTCTTTCTTTCTTTGATTACTTGTTTTTCTTTCGCTTCACTTCTGCTTTTTTCTTTTTCTTTCTTTGCTTGCTTGTACCTGTAGGTTAGCCTCTTGTGAAATTGTGTTTGGATCTTGAGATAAGCTGGGAAAATCTAAGAGGACTTACACAACTATCAACACTTGGTTATCTATTGTCCTCTCTCTTTATGAAGAGCATATTGTCTTCAGTTTATGATGCCTTGACGAAAAATACGTTCTATTCAGAGTGAGTCTTGGTGAAAACACAACGCTTGCACTCTAACTAGTACCACATACTCTAGTCGGTTGTTTTGGGTTAACTCTTTTCAACTCAGTCAAGTAGAGTAAGGTGAGGGGGAAAACATTAACAAGTATGTCAGAGGTAGACATAACATACTTCTCTGAAGGAACAACCTCTTCTTCTTTCAATAAGTTGGGATCCCTCTTTCGCCTCCGAAATAAATAACTGCATATGCACAATTCTTTGAAAAAAAATGAAAAATGAATAAGGAAAAAGAAGAGAAAGGCTTCTTGTGCAGGGAGGTGATGCAAGTAACTCCACCAAGGTACTGACCAGGCTCGCTGGCAGCGGAGCGATGCTTGTGTTCTTGCGTGACTTTGTCGGGGTACTATCTAGGCCTGCTGGCAGTGGAGCAACACCAGAGATGAAACTTAAACTCTGACAGTTATATTACTTGTGCACCAATATACCCCACATCCCCAATCAAAATAACTAAGTTGACTTGGCTTGGAATGTGTGTTGACCGATCAAGAGAATGGTAGGGACTATATCTTTCAACCAAGCTAGTGTGGAAACCACGATGATCAAAGAATCGAACAATACTTTTGGAAGGGTTAGACTCACTTTTCACAAAACAAGGTCCATACAGAGATCTGGAGTTCTACTAGTGTGTCGCCAAGTGTTGTAGCAACTATAACAACCCTCCAAAATTTTGGTTCACATGAAAATTTTGGAGCCTACCTTCGATCCTATGATCGATCATCCTTGGTCACTTATTAGTAAGCTAATGACTTCAAGCTCCCCTCTTTGATCATAAGAGTTATTTGTGTTCTCATCTTTATGCAACAGGTGTCATTTTCGGGCATAGGGGTTTTTGTTTGTCATACAAAGGGAATGTTGTTTTGCTTCAAGGGAAAGTGCGCATGAGTGGTTGTCATCACATAGACATGTTTCACACTCACTTCATGCACTCTTGTCACGAAGGTTGTTGCATCAAGAATAGTATGTCTTATGTATTCTGAATGGTCTGCGTTGTGTCACTAAGTGTCCGTGTGCGATCATAGTCAAGTCCAATCAATGTTTACATATGTTTCACTAATCTCACACTTAGCCATTTTCTCGAGCAACCTAGCCTCATCCAGCTTCCCAAAAATCTGCGCTTTTCTTCTGCAACCATCAAGATTCCTCCCTTGCCTGCTGAAAACCCATATTACGCAGAGACACCAACCTCCCTTGCCTGCTAAAATCTTGCAGCCCACAGAGACCCCATCCAACACTGCTCTCCAGAAATGCGCAGAGAAGTCAAGAAGCCAACACTACTCTCCAAAAATGAGCAGAGCAGTCGAGATGCACTGCACTTAGAAATTGCGTAGAGGTGTCCTCCCAGGACCCCCATCCCATAGCAGTGTTTTGTGCCTCAAAACTGTGCAATGTTGTCCAAGTTGCCTTGACTTTCTTGCATGCAAAAACTACTTAGACGGACCTACTAGGGCCTCATTCTGACAATAGACATTGTCCACTAAAATTTCATAGATCTACCTCTCAGTGACTACCAGAAAAGGTGACAAGTTGAAATCACTTCCAAGGAGTTAAGAAGAAGGGCCAAGGAACCAAGTAATGGAAAAGATTAGGACCGCATGCAAAATTCGTTGGATGCATGATAATCTTGAGGGTAAGTTTGGTAAGTAAAGAACACCTTTCGAAGTACACCTCTTAGCTAAGTTTGCATGACTTCTTGTCATTGTCATATCATCTTGTCCTCAGTAACATGCATGTGCGCAAACACGAAAAGTTATTTTATATGTTTCTTCTACATGTCTTGCTTCCTTTTCACCTGTTTGACCAACTGTTGTCTTCGACATGTTGATTGCTATGTCATGCTTGCGACTTCGTTCTGTTGATGTTGAAGGTTGTGTTTGAGTTGTTCTCGTTATGTAAACATATATCGCACTCACACCCGATGTTGTAAGCACTGTCGCACAAGTGCTGTCACGATTGTTCAACGATCTATCACAAGTGTTGTGCTTGTCGCTCGCACCCGTCGGTCAGTCACACTGAGTGTATGATGTCTTGTTGGTTCAAGGTGTCTTGTCATCAAGTCATGTTGAGTGTGTTTTTTCAAGGTCATGCATGTATGAAGTCACTCGTTCACACACTGAGTCATTTTGTCGAAACATTGTTAACCGGACCACCCTCCAACAGTCGGACCTTTGCTGAGCTGTACTGCACAGTCTTAGCCCTCAGTGAACATGTATTGCTACCTAGAATTGAGAAGAGCTCGAGGCTTCCTCCCAAGAAATCTACACCGTGAAATCCTAGAATCAACTCAATTGACTATCACTTTGAACAACATAGAAGTTTCCTAGAAAGCCATCTCAATATGCACTGCCCACAAGCATCGTCCATCAAGATTCTAGCTGGTCAACCAAAGAGTTTGACCAGCTAGTGACCCCTGGCCTCACTCCTCCTCACTTCCTATGACTAAAGAAACTACGTAGACATGTCAGACAGACACTCGTTGTTTGTCACTGCACTACCCTAGAAAATTGTGCAGTTTTTCTAGTCAGTCACCCTGTCAGTTGACCTGCTGCTCATCTTGAAAACTGCACAATTTTCATGAGCAATCTCCTTGCTGCCTAGTATCCTGATTAGCTTAGAAACTACGCAGGGATGTCTAGCAGGCCAACCTCCCAGCTATGCGCAGTTTTTTCCAGCAGCCTCCCGTACCCCGCTGCCATCTCCCGGAGAAATTGCACAGTTTTTTCTGCTAGTCTCCCCTTGTTGCTTACACTGACCTCCTGAAAAGATTGCACAGATCTGCCCTCTTCTGAGCCATATATCTCAGAAAGTCATTGCTGATTTTGATTTCCCATATCAGCCTCCTAGTGACATTTGTGAAAGTTTCATGGAAAATTCCCAAAGCCCGCATCCCAGATTGAAATCCGCATTTCGCAATTTCAGAGCCTTGTCCTCTCTCCCGGTCACCTGCATCCAAAAGAGAAAGACAATGCACCATGGTAGACTATGATAGTTTTGGATTTGATGTTTTCTCATCATGAGTGATTGCAAATATAGGTACATGAATGAGGCATGGTGCGACGATGAACGGGATGAACAAGGAGTGCATGCTAGGAGACTTGTTCAATTACAAACGAAAACATGAAGCATACCAAATAGAAAGCGAAGGAGACACATGCACATGAATGAACTATTAAGCGAACAAGAAGACCATCAAAGACTTGGCACACCTTGCCATGTGGAGGTGAAGCTATGATACACCAAGAGCACACTCATCACTTAGAAACACTATGACTTGACATGGACACAACCATCATCATGAACATACTAGTACTGTCGTGTCGATTCATGTCATGAATCATCTCGGCCACATCACTACTGTGGGCCATACTATTGTAACCAATGTAATGTAACATGGAAGTCCAAGAGACCCACACGTAAAGGTAGAGAGTCATGTAAAGTTGAAGATTCATGTAAGTCAAACAGTCACGAGGGAAGCCCAACAGTCACAAGGGTCAGTTTCACCCTTGGCTATATATACCCCTCATTTGTGCATGCAAAGGAATTTTTCACCTTGGCTCCTCCCACATAGACTTGAGAGTATGTAATATTTTCTTTGAGGAGCGAGTTTTTGCTCCAAAACCCCGCTATTGGGGTTAGTGATGTAATGGTGTACGAATGTGTCTTGGAACTTTCACTTAATTCAGAAACCTGTTAACATGCCAACACGTTTTCACACATGTATTGTATTTGTTGTAAGACTATCCTTTAGATGCTTATAATGCATGTTGCTTTAACTTGTATTAAGACAATTGAACTATTTCGATTGTTTTAGTACATATTCTATTGGAAATGTGTTGTATCAGTTGCTAACATTGTCTTGCCCGTGTGGGTTATCCCTTCAGACAATCGACATATTCATTCTTGTAAATTTTTTATAACACCCGTCACACTCGTGTGGAATATTCTGATGGGTGTTGTACGTGCTATCTGTTCACCTTGTGTTTGTGATTGTCGCATCTGTGTGGACTAGTCCACCGGAAGTTGTGCATGTCCTGATGTGTTGTGTGTCTCTAGCAGAGTTGGGACTATTCCATTTCAACTTGAGACTCACTTCCACCTTCTCCCTCTGTAGTGAAAGAACTTTGACACAAGCGACACTAAGCACTCACCAGGCACGCAAACCTCGCTATTCAAATACAAAGCAAACCACTCTTAGGTGCTAACAAGCAAGAGCTTAGGCATATCTTTAAGATAATGAAACCATGACATCGTACCAAATGGGACTCCTACACCAAACAATGTGAGGTCTAGTTGGGACTTCATACCGGGCAGATCCCCTAAATGTTGGTGGGTCCAACACTGTCAACATGACTCCAATACTCTAAGATAAATTAATTCAAACTAAATAGGAATTCAAATTCATACATTGATGGGGAAAAGGAGAATGGAGTATCTACTTCATGATACCTCATGAGTCTTACATCAACAACTATCTCTCGGAGATCATGCAATAAATCCATTCCAATAGATTCCAATACAAAGGAAAAGTATGTGGTTGTTACAAAGGTATTAAAGGAGATTGTGTGGCTTAAGAAGATACTATAGGATTTTTAGGAGAATTAGGTGAATTCTACTCCATGTTTTATTAATAACAAATTTTCAATCAAGTTGGCAAAAAATTCTATCCTACATGATTGAACCAAGCACATCAACATGAAATACAATTTGAAGTTTAGAAATATTCTTGGACTTATAAACACTCCTTCAGATGAAGGGGGTAATGTTAGATACCTAATCCTTGGGATTATGGTAAACTGCAATCAATATTGTAAATAATAATATAGGAGGAATATGAAGAGTCGTAGATAGGAAGATTCATTTGGACCTCTTGGAAGATGAAACAAAATGTCACTTTTAATTGTATTTCTAAATGGGTCACTTTAATGAAAATCGATTCAATCCATGGATTTATTCATCCTTGGTTTTACATAGATCTTGGTTGTATTCTAAGAAAACATCATTGGGATAGTTTTAACAAATGCGTCACTTGCCACGCCATAGCCCCCTTGCAAATTCTTCATAGTAATTTGTGTTCTCCACTCCCTTCTCCTTCTTTCTATGGGTTCTAGTACTTCTTAACTTTCATTGTGGCTTCTCCAACCACACTTTGTTTTATTTCTCAAAACTTAAGAGTGACGCTTTGACATTCTTTTGGAATTCAAGGTTGTTGCACAAAAATAATATGGACATCAATTATAGATGTTAAGAGTAGATAATTGAGGTGAATATGTTAACAAGAAATTTAAAACTTATTGAACTACATAAGGCATTCAAATGCATTATATTGCTCCACATACACCACAATAAAATTATGTCATTGAGAGAAAGAATATCACTTTAAAGGAAATGCCAACTTGTATGTTCCAACTAAGAATACATCTTCCTTTTGGGGGGGTGGGGAGATATTAATTGTATCAATTACATAGTCAATCACACTCCCACAAAGGCTTTAAAAATTAATGTTGGAAGAAGCATGGAGTAAAGTTAAACTAGATGTAAGTAATTTTCATGTGTTTTCTAGTGAAGCACGAGCTCATATTCCTGTTGAGAAAAGGAAAGTATTACAACCCAAAAGTGAGAAGTTCATTTTTATTGGATTTTATGATGTAAAATGTTATTGGCTTCATTAACCAAATTCCAATGAAATTATTACCAGGAGAGATGTAAATTTTAATGAAATTATCTTGGCCTATGAGACAAATTCAATGTTTGTGCCACCTTTGTCTTGTGATTCACCTTCAACATCTATGCCATCCTCTCTTAACAACTTTTCTATTATTGATCCTATTATTTTTTCTTCATCAGATGATGATGGTGAGGATGAAAATCCACCTCCACCTTCTAGCCTTCTATTATTTGGATCCATTGAACATGATCCTACACCGGCATCACTGCTTCTCAAATGGATTCATGCAACATGAGAATAAATCAATGATATTATTAGAAATTGAAAATGCAAATCCTTGGATGAGTATGTGTCAAAAATGAAACTATTGAGAGGATGCGGGGAGGAGGAGATCTAGGGTTTCAAAGATAGCGAGGGTTTGGGTCGGTTTTGCCGAACGCAGATTGAAGCAAAGACCAAGCGCAGGGAGCACGATCCCTCCTGTGATAGATCAAATCGGAAAGCTGAAGATATCAGTAAAGGAGAGATAGCAAAATACGATGGGGACTGAAGGATTAATGGCAGCAAGCGCGGGGAGGGGAGAGATCCCCTCCTACAAGAACATGACAATAGGGGAGTCAAGCAGGGCTCAACCGCAGAATGGGCCGAAGATAATAAACAGAGAGAACTCAGCAAAGGGAACCAGTTGGCAGATGGGATTAAGTGGAAAATGTCTCCCAAGGGCACTGAAGAAACCCAGGTTTGTAATACCGAACAATAAACTTGAAGAGTACAGAAGTTATATGAGAGACTATGCTTTAATATGTAAGTTTGTTGGGTTTTGGCCGTCAGAGAAAGATCTAGCCAAATGGATACAACAGAGATGGAAACCTAAGGGCCACATAGAATTAAAATTGGGGGCCAAAGGTTTTTTTACAGTAATTTTTGCTAACCTGGAAGATAAGGAAAGGATTTTTGAGGGAGGACCCTATTTCATGAACAATGTTGGTCTATTCATCTGCCACTGGGAAGATTGTTACAATCCAGACAAGGAGAAAATGTTGGCAGCACCTATCTGGATCAGAAATTTTGGGCTTCCAATGGAGTTTTGGGACCCAGAGATCCTTGAAGGGATAGGTAACGCAATAGGGTCATTTATGAAAGTAGCTGAATCTATCAAAAGAGGGAGATACACGTCTTATGCCAGGATATGTGTGTATATGAATATAACTGAGCCCCTCCCAGAATTTATTGAGCTAGAATATCATGACGAGGTCTGGCAGCAGCTAGTGGATTACGAACATATACCGTTCCGGTGCAGAAGATGCCATGAATATGGCCATCTTTACAGACAATGCCCTTTAAATAGAACAGAGGAAGCAATGGATAAGAAAGAAGAAGAGAAAAAGACAATAGAGGATTCAGAAAGAGAGGAAGAGGGATTTAAAGAAGTGGCCACCAAAAGAAAACCAGGAAAAAGAATGCCTCTGAGGCAACCACCTAGTAAAACTATATCGCTGGAAACTCCAAACAAATTCAAAGCCCTTCAGGAAGAGGAAATGGAAATGGAAAAGGAGGAAAGCGATGAGGAGCCAATGGAAATATTAAAAGAATAAAAAAACCAGATAAAAGCAAGGGAAACACGGAACAAAGAGAGGTAGAGGAGAATGTGGAACAGCCAAACGACCAAACTCAAATGGAGATAGACCCTGAAAAAGATAAAGGAGGAGAAGAGGAGCGCATCATGAGGAAACTGCTACAGGAATGGAGGTTTTTAGATGGAAGATTCATACTTGAAGAGTAGAAGTAGTTATACAAAGAGACTTTTCAAAAATATAAGGAGAAGACAGGGGCAACTGCAGCTAGTCAATTGGAACAGCTAGAAACGCAAGGGACAAAGAACATGGGCAGCTCTGGCAAAGGAGGGAGAAAGAGGTAGGCGCACAATGAGTGAAACAATTAAAGAGGTGGGAGAAACACTGGTGAACTCAGGAAGAGTTATACCTCTTTCAGAGGTATTTCAACAATCCCCAAATTTATTAAAATGATAGTTACAAGCTGGAACATCAGAGGTCTTAATAGCAGGGGAAAACAAAGATATATGAGAGATAGATTGAAAAAGGACAAACCAAGCATAGTGATAGTACAAGAAACCAAAATTAGCATTCAGAAATGGAAGAAATAATGAGTAGGTCCAATACCCGCTATGAGATAATGGGCCAGGACGCGACAGGTAGCGCAGGAGGATTGGCAATTCTATGGAATCCGGAGGAAATCCAATTTGAGAACTGGATAAGTTTCCCTAGGATCCTCACAGGTATTTTTAGATTGATAGGGAAAATAGAGTGGATAGCTCTCTCAGGGGTCTATGGACTGCACTCACCAAATGAACGTAAAGGATTCCTTCAAAATATGCAGGCAATACGAAGACTTTACCCAGAGATGCCATGGATTGTAGGCGGGGACTTCAATATGATCACGAACTTAGAGGAAAAAAGGGGAGGACTGAGGAGAACATATCAAGACATGGAAGCTTTTAGAGATATGATATCGGAGCAAAGAATGGTGGATTTACAAACAATAAATGGAATCCATACTTGGAATAATCGCAGAGGTGGAGAAAATCAAATAGCCTCGAGATTGGATAGGTTCCTAGTATCGGAACAAATCATGAATAGAGATGTATTCATTGAAGCTATGATTCTCCCAGCAATAGGCTCAGATCATTGGCCAATAAAGCTAGAAATTGACCTTAAACAGGGCCCTAAAAGACGACCTTTCAGGTTTGAAGCATTCTGGCTCAGGAACCACCAGTTTATGCCAAAGGTAGAAGAGTGGTGGACCACGAGTCAGAAAAGAGGGCGTAGCAAGATGCAGACTTTCCAATTAAAACTGAAGGAACTCAGGGGAAAAATAAAAATCTGGAACAAAGAAGAATTTGGGAACATATTCAAAGAACAACAATGTCTAGAACAAAAAATGAGTGAGCTGCAACAGGAAATTATAACAGAAGGAAGAAACGAAGAGAGAAGCAGAGAGGAGGGCATAATAATAGGCCAGCTAGAGGAACGCAGAAAACAGGAAGAGATTTTATGGAAGCAAAAGTCTCGTATAAAATGGCTCCGCGAAGGAGAAAGAAACACGAAGTTCTTCCATCAAGCCATGATCCAACACCGACAAAGGAATAGGATTTTTTCAATCAAAAATGAAGAAGGACAACGTGTTACCCAACATGAAGAAATGGAGCAGGTCCTGGTTGGACACTTTAAAGATATTCTCACTGAGCCTCAAGGAAACAGAGCAGAGGCAATAGGCAGGATATGCAATGAAATCCCAAAAATGATTACCCGGGACTAAAAATTAGCACTGATGCGAGCTGCAACTCTGGTGGAAGTGGAGGAAATTGTGAAAGATCTGAAAAAAAACAAGGCCCCAGGCCCAGATGGATTTACAACAGAATTCTACCAAGCAAGCTGGAAGTTCCTAGGACAAGAGATACTAGAGGTGGTTGAGGAGTCACGCAGGCAGCAAAAGGTATGGTCAGGCCTCAACTCATCTCTTTTATCCCTTATCCCAAAAACTGCTCATTCGGAAACAGCCCAGGGTTTCCGACCGATTACTCCGTGTAACGTAATATATAAGATTATTGCATCTTTAATGGTCAAAAGATTAAAGCCAATTCTCTCTAGTATAATCTCCCTTGAGCAAACTAGGTTTGTGGAAGGGAAACAAATTCTAGATGGTCTGGTAGTCTCTCAGGAAGTAATCCATACCCTCAAACAAAAAAAGGAACTAGGAATGATGATAAAACTTGATCTCTCAAAAGCTTATGACCGCCTAAATTGGAACTATCTGAAAAAAAATTTACAAGCTTTTGGTTTCTGCAGCAAATGGGTGAACTGGATATATAGTATGATCTCTACACCTAATTTCTCCATCCTTTTGAATGGTTCACCCACCTCGTCCTTCAATGCCACAAGAGGATTGCGACAAGGAGACCCCTTATCACCATTTCTGTTCATAATAGCTGCCGAAGGACTAGGAAGATACTTCAAAAAAGAATTGAGAGAGAGGAAAATAAAGGGCCTGAGACCATGGGGAAGCAACCTACCTGTTACGCACCAACAGTTCCTGGACGACATTATGCTATTCTGTGCAGTATCTCTGAGAGAAGTCAAGAGGGTGAAAGGGATCCTTGACTTATTTATGGAAGCTTCAGGCACTGAGATTAACAAGGACAAATCAAATACCTTCATATTTAATGCACCAGCAATGGTTAAAGCCCATTTGACTAGAACACTGGGCTTTCGATCTGGAGAATTGCCTATAAAATATTTGGGCACGTTGCTTGCTGCTAATCCTTTGAGGATCGCAAATTGGCAGCCTACCCTAGAGAAACTCAAGAAGAGATTAGACAACAGGTCTTTCAGGTCCCTAAACATAGCTACTCAAATCGACGCTTCAATCAATCCCCATTTATCCTCTATCGATAATGGCAGTTCCTAAAGGAGTGAGTGCAAAAATGACAGAGATTTTCAGGAAATTCTTATGGGGAGGACCAAAGCAACAAAAGAAATGGGCCTTAATATCATGGAAGAGTATAACAAAAGTGAAAGAGGAAGGGGGACTAGGTCTCAGAGACTCGTATACTTTAAACCAAGTCCTAGGAGCAAAACTTTGGTGGCGGTGGATGAAAGGTGGAGAAGATTTATGGAAAAAAATATGGACTCAAAAATACAACACGCCTACAACCCTAGAAGGAATTTTGAGAATGGAGGAGAAGCCAAAAGGCTCCTTCATTTGGGATTTAGCAAGCCAGAACAGGGATATCATTAACAAATATGATTTCTGGGAGATAAGAGAGGGAAAAATTGCTAAATTCTGGGAGGAAGCCTGGAAGCAAAGAGACAGAATGGTGGAGATACAGGACCTGCAAAACACATACCGGAAGGCCAAAGCAGAGGGCCTAAATTATGTCAGTGATTACTGGAAAGAGGGTATAAATAATGAAACTTGGAGAGAATGGAAGAAACCAGAAGAATGGGATAATAATATAAATAGTGATAAAAAAGCTTTGCTAGCAAAAGAAATGGACTCAAGAAGAATTAAAATTAGAACAGGGCCGGATATTCTTAGATGGGGTAGATCTACAAAAAGTACCTTCACGATCAAGGAAGCTTACCTTCTACAGACTCGACAGGAGTAGGAAGAACAACTACAAGAATGGAAACAAATATGGAAGAACAAGTGGTGGCCAAAGGTTACCATGTTTACCTGGCTGGTGGGAAGAGGGCGCATCCTAACTTGGGATCAAATTCAGAAACACGGGTTCCTAGGCCCTCCTAGATGCAGTTTATGTAAACAAGACATAGAGACCCAGGAACATATCTTAAACTCTTGCCTGGTAGCGCAGCAATAGTGGGAAGAGATTAGAAATCTCTTCGGCAAGACTAACCGGGACCCCCAGGACATAAAACAAACTATTTTCCAATGGGGAAGAGGGCAATTCTTAAGCCCAGTGGTGAGGAGAGCGTGGAGCCTTGCTGTGGGATTCAATATATGGCTTATCTGGAAAGAGAGGAACAGAAGAGTATTTCAAAACAAAATCAATCCTCCGGAGTCGATATGGAAAAAAACTCAAAATCTTATAAGGGAGACAATTCTATCAGAATCCTGGGACCAGGAGGACTGGAAAATGACTACAGAAGAAAATCGAATCTTAATCAGCCTAAATTTGGAACAAGGCATGGTTTACCCTCAGCAGCAAAAAACTCAGAGCATACAGAACCAAAGTCCAACTGTGTTCATACGCCCTCGTGAAGGCTTCATCAAACTAAATTTTGATGGGGCGTCCAAGGGGAACCCGGGGCCAGCAGGATATGGAGGGATATTCAGAGATAGTCAAGGCCACACCAGATGGATCTATGCAGATCGAGGAGGTATAATGACCAATAACGAAGCAGAACTTATGGCCGCCTTTCAAGGCATCAGAGTAGCAATAAGAAATGGATACACAAAGCTAGAAATTGAGGGCGATTCAAATTTAGTGATTGAGATTCTCAGAAAAATGAATAATGGGAAGGACCGGGAACAGATAGCAAAAAGCTGGAGGACAGTTGGTATAATCCAAGACCTGGCTGGAATTATGAACAATATAGACTATATGATTATCAATCATGTCAGGAGGGAAGGCAATAGAGCTGCGGACTTCCTTGCCAACTGGGGCTGTAATGAACCAGAAGGGAAAGTGGATAGCATATGGCCTTCGCATTTGGCAGGGACACGATGGGAACCTCTAAATCTAATCATCACTCAGGACAAAAATGAGACCACTGATACATGATCAAAGCCACATTTGGACCCCGATCGGGGTGGGAAAGAGGACGCTGGAAGAAATAATGATGGAGGTCAGAAGATGGAAACACAAGCCACCTCCTAAGATAATCATAACCCAGGATGTAGAGTCAGCTGGCAGGTAGGGACGAAATCCGAGGCGAGGTGATGGAAGAATAATGGAGAAGGCTGGGGTAAAGAATGGAGGTGCACGGACAACGAAGCGCGGGATAGGTGTCAATAATCTTATAAGAACAGGTAAAGACATAGAAACAGACAGTCTGAGGTTAAGAAAGGTGATGAGGGCAGAGAGAATTTGGCAGAGAGTACTTGACAACCATCGCAGAAAGGGGCAGAAGACAATGGCTGAGAGAAGAAGGAAGGATGGAGAAAATGCAGATGAGGAAGGGAGGTGGACAAGACAAGATAAGGACAAGCAGAGAGTCCAGATGGTTATGGATCAACGCCAGAGTGAGACAGATGAGCAGAAGAGCTGGGAGGAAGACAGACCTCGGGGAATTACAGAACAGGTTTGCATTAAAGGAAAACCGGTGAGGGAAAGCATGCTGGAGGAAGAGCAGTCGGGAGAAGAAGGTAGTCGAAACAAGGATGAAATGGAGCCAGGCAGGAAAGATTGTATGAAGAAGGTGTCGTTTGAGGCTGGCCAAGGAAGCCATGGTACCACCAGGGGAGGACTATCCAACACAGGCAGAGGGAGAAGACGCAGGGGCCGTGGGAGAGCAAGGCAAAACGAGAGTCAAGAGGCCAAGGCACCTTCTTCAACCGGACAGAAATGAGGAAGGAAGACCAGGAAGCAGATGATCTGGGAAGCAGAGAGGGCGTTTAACGAAGGAACCAACGGAGACATAAGAAGAATTATTCAAGAGCTAGAAAAAAATGTAATGCAGGGGGATTTAGACCTGGAAATGGAGGACTGGGTCTACCTTCTGTTGGACCCATGAAATACAAGGGGGCGTCTATCCCTTTATAAACAGTCTCTACATGTCTACTGGGTGGTGAAGCGCCTATTGGCTAAGGCTATGGAGCAGGTAGCTGAGGAGATGACAGAAATGGCTCAAGGAATTCCAAATCTAAGAAGGGAATTGAAAAACCTTCAACTCACTCTTCTGATGCAGGATAGTAGACTGGAGGAAATCCAAGTTCTTCTGAAGAAAATCACCACAGGGCCGCGCGACGAGGAGACCATGCCTGAAACAATGGTAGACTGAGTCTCCTAGTTTTTACAAGTGTTCTTTTCGTTAAGTTTTTTGAGAAACAGTTCTCCTTTTGAAATGTTCTTAATTGTTAAAACTGATAGGATACTAGCATAGTTTATGGTAGAGTAGCGTTTCAGTCATGTTTTTACAGACTCAGTACTTATGATATGGGGTGGCTCTTATAGACTTGTGGTGACCAACAGACCCAGTTTCCCCCCGGGGCGGGTTGAGGTCACCGAGTGTTTTTATATAGTTAAATTTGTATGAATATAATAGTAAAGGTCCTACATTAGCTCACAAAAAAAAAAAATCAATGATATTATTGGTGATCCTATAGGTCAATGTCATACATATTCATAATTTTAGCAAACCTACTCTCTTTTGGCTTGAGTTTTAGAGATTCATGATCTAGTAACATTTGTAGAAGCTTTTGGCCACCTACAAGGAATGAATAATATCATTACTTAATGGTGAATGATTGTGATCTTGTACCTCTTCAAAAAAGAAAAAATCTTGTTATATGCAAGTTGGCATATAGAACTAAGTATGAATCATATTGAAGTCTTGAAAGGCATAAGGTCGGGCTAGTTTATAAAATGTTTTCCTCAAGTTGAAATGATTGACTATAATGAAACCTTTTCCCCTAGAGTCAAAATAAATTCCAATGATGTTTTTCTATCACTTGATACAAGTATGAAGCATATCAAAGTCTTGAAAGACACAAGGAAAGGCTATTTTATAAATGGTTTTTCTCAAGGTGAAGGGATTGACTATAATGAAACAGTTTCCCCCATAGACAAAATGAATTCCGTTGTTCTATCCCGTGATGATTCACATAAATGGGAGGTTCATTAAATGGATGTTAAATCTACCTTCTTGCGTGAGTATTTGAAAGAATCAATTTACATGGAACAACCTCCTAACTATGTTTCAAATGACTTCAACCTTATTTTCTACTTAAGAAATCTCTTTGTGGTCTTAAGTAATCTCCTTAGGCTCAGTATGTTAAAATGAATAGCTAACTTGTTGACACTAGCTTTTCTAAATGTAACTTTGACCCCAATGTCTATACCAAGAAAATAGGTAACCATATCATGATACCTAGTCTTTACATTGATGAATTTATTCTTACTAGTAGTGACCCAAAAATTTTAAACCATGTGCAATCTATCCTTAAGAATAATTTTAAAAAGATTGAATTAATATATTTACATTGTTTCCTTGGCCTCCAAATGTGGAAAATCAAGGAATGAATTTAATTTTTCTTAGTCTAAGTACACATGTGACACTCTACACTGCTTTTGCATGGAATATTGTAAACCAACCCCATCTTCTTTCCAGGATAGAGTCAAACTTGTTGTCACTTGTAATAAACCTAAAATAGATGTTATTTTGTATAATTAGTTGGTAGCATTTTATATTATTAAATTGAGGCTTCTGTGATCCATAATAGTTGTAAGAAGAACTTCGACGTAAATCACATGAAGAAAGACCTTTGTCTTTCTTCATGTGATTTACGCCGAAGTTCTTCTTACAAGCATTTTATATTTGAATCATACCTATCTTGATATTTCCTTTAATGTTGATCTTATTGCACTATATATGCAAAAACCCCATGTGAGCCATTGGAAAGTAGCAAAAGAGATACTTTGATATATTTGAGGTATAATTTAGTTTGGGATGCATTACAGTTCAAGGGGAGCTCATTTTTTAGTTGATTTCGTTGATCCTAATTGGCATGGTGACATTGATGGTCACAAGTCTACTATAGGTTATGTTTTCAATGATGATTCTAGAACTATCACTTGGTCTTGTGAGAAACAAAACGATCTTTATTTTTACTAGTAGAAGTAGAGTACTAAGAAATAGTTAATTCAAGTCAAGAAACCTGGTGGCTTTAAAAAATCCTTTTAGAGCTTGGATTATAGTAGTAGCATTCAACCACGCTTTGGTGTGAAAATCAACAATGCCATCAATTTTGTTGAATATCTAGTTCAACATCAATAAAACAAACACATTGAGCTACGTGTGCACTTTATAAAAAATAATACTCATTATTGTGTTATCAAAGTGTTGTTTTTCCCTACTCATGATTAAGTTGTAATTTTTTTCACAAAGTCTCTTACAAAAATAAAGTTTCCCAAACTTCAAACTATGTTAGGAGTTCATGAACTTTTTGTTGAGGGGGATAACTCTAATACCCCCTTTTGTCTCCTATTTTGTCACCTTTTTGAATCCTTTAACCTTTCCCATGTTATTCTTATTAGTCAATTAGGAGTTAGCTAAGATCTGAAATTGGTCTAATAAATCTTTAGGTAAACTATATTTCCTTAACAAGCATTAGTATGAATTTATAGTTATGTATCTAATGATCATCATGTGTTCTAGACATCAATTTATGCAATGGTTCATATTCTCCTTGATACTAATGGCTATATTTATCTGTGGATTAACACTTGATTGGTTGATGATATTTATTTAAAGAGCATGCCAAGGGTAATTTGTTGATGATTTATTGTAAGAAAACCTTGTGCATTTTATTTATTTATTTATGCATTAATATATTGTCTCAAGTGGCCCCAATAGCTAAAGTCATGAATTGTTTTCTTATTTAAATGTTTAACCATGTTATACACTAGTGTACTTATATTTGACATGTTTGTGCGAGAAAATGCTTAAGATGTTTGACCTATTTGAAAATTATGTATTTGTTGAAGATGATGAACTCTAGTTCCAAGTTAATGCAACACTTATCTCCCTCTCCATCTTCCCCCTCATTTCCTCATTTCACATATTGATGTTGGAAGTTTTTTGTGGTTTGTATTTAGCTTATTATTAAATTTCTAGTGGTTTGTGGGTTCTATCACATGGTGTTTGAACCTAAATCATATGAAATCTATTAATATAGAGGTTTTATGTTCTTATAAAAGGGTTTTCTATTTTATTCCTAATCCTTAATGGTAGCCCTCTACTTTCTTTTTATTTTTATTTATTTATTTTCGAGGGAAAAAACATAATTTCATTTATATAATTAAACAAAATTACAATTTGTATATACACAAACAAAGTGTGTATTCATGAAACATCTACTGAGATCCATGTAGTAGCCAATAGAAAAAACTAAACCACCTAGCATAAAAATACATCTTTACAACATTTGAACCTAGGGGTCCTCACCAAAAAATCTCAATAGGAGTATAGTAATACAACTCATATGTAGTCTATCAAAATAACATAGTATTCAACCTTATAGGTTTCAACATCATTATAAAAAATTGACATCAACACGTAAAATATGAAGATAAAAACATAGTGGTAATATAACTATTGAATCTATGAGACAAAATCATCGGACATGAATGGATGATGAAAATATTTATAATGATAATCATTTAAAACCTCCTCAATGGACTAAATCCCATAATCTAGTTGAATTCCTTCCTTAGAAATCTCGTCTGCTTCCCTACTACATTCCCTGAAAATATGAGTGCAAGAAAACGATACATAAGAAAGCTTAATCCTTTGTAAATCCTCCAATATGCGAGAAAGGTGAAAAAAATGACATTGTTGTATCTCATCAACCTAATTTACTAATAATAAGGAATCACCAAACACTTGGAGATTACCACACTTATCACGAGCAAAACCCCTTAAAGAGCAACAAGATAACAACTCATCTATATTGTTTGTTCCACTCCGAAGCCCTAGGCCAACTTTGAAATAATCCTAGTCAGATAAGTAAAGAATGAAACCTCCACCACACGTGAGATTTCACCCTTGCTCAACCCCATCAAAAAATCCCCATGGGCGAGTTTTTCCAGGCTCCTCTGGAATCACAAGTCTATTCCTGGTAGGGGAAGATGGATGATGATAATGAGAAAGAATGGAGATAGCTTTAGCAGCCACCCAATCCAGAGAGGAGTGATTTTTATGCAAATTTCTTTATTTATGGCTAGCTAGACACCATAGTGGATAAGCAGAGAAAAAGCCTTCAAATATTTATTATTCTTGTTTTGGAACTAAGACATCCACTACACAAAATAGGGACCTTTCCAAACACATCCTTAACAAAAAACAATACTACACAAATTCCATATATGATCATGGAAAGGGCAATCAACAAAAAGATGCTTTATGGATTCAACATTCAACTTACAAAGGGAGCACAACTAAGGTCAATATTATGACATATTTGTAGAAGATCCCAATTAGGGACTTTTTTTGTAAGAATACACCACATGCATAGGAGAGATTTTTCCAGAAACTTCACCTTCCAAACTCCTCTCCATCACCACTCGCTAACCTCATTTGTTCTAGCTATATTTAGGTGAAAATACCCCATTGTTAGAGCATAAATGCTAATTTGAGAGTGAACCCAAACCAACTCATTTTCATTCTCAAGAAGTATGATATGAGCCATAACAAAAATTCAAGATAACCCCTCAAATTCTCACTAAATGCCTGATCAATCTGCAAGTATTTAGCTTTTAGCAAACCTTGGCACCATTTAGAGTTTCAATCATGGCTATTGATATGGGAAAGTCTTCAGACACCTCTATCTCAGAGAAAATATATAATTTCTTGCAGTAAACAACGGGCTTGCTTGCTACTGGGTCAAGGGTCCTGACCCAGTCTAACCTTAAACCCATTTCTAACCTTCCAGACTAACCCCGAAGAAATAAGTTCTAGCAGATTAAGAAAAACACACCTAATAACTGATATATTAACACCACTCTTGTCCCTCAACCTTACCGAGACCTCAAGAGAGTAAGGGTGAATGTATTTTTGATAAATTACCCAAGTCCATAGGTTGTAAGTAGACAAGGTTCTCCAACCACATTTAGGTGCCAGAGATTTTGAGAACTAGAAAATATTTTTGAGGCCCCAATTGCTAAGCAATTTAGAAACCAAAATATGATTCCATTTAACCCATGGAAGGACGAAGTGATCCTGAGAGCCAACCAATAAAATTTAAAACACATACTTCTAGATATTTTTAAAACTCCCCTAGGAATTCCACTAGGGATCCAAGCCATTGACATCCAAAACACAAGAATAGCTTCCAAGACCAATTTGACTAGAAAAAGTCTCTCTGCCCCTAAAAACCACCTTAAGATCCAAATTTTTAGTATTTTCTCTATCTTTGTGATCAACCAAGGTCAATCTTCTTTCTTGTAGAAATTCAGTTTTAGGTTGAAACCCAAATATTTTAGTCTTGCATCCTTTCTAGAAAGGGAAATAGAAAGGTATTATTAAGATTCATCACTTCATAATCTTTTACATTTTAAGCTAAAATAGAGGATTTTCTATCATTATCCACCATGGCTCTAGCTATTCCAAATAGATCAATTATTTCAGATAACTTAGCCACATCACTACAAGCACCATCGTAGAAAATTAGAATATTATAAACAAAAATTAAATGAGTAATTGCTAGAGCATTAGAAATAACAACACCCTAAACTTTGCCTTTATGCTTAGCATCTACTACCAGATGAATAATACCCTATGCTACCAATAAAATCAGTAAAGGAGATAGGGGCATCCTTGTCTCAACTCTTTCTCGACATGGAAAAAGAGAGAGGAAAACTTGTTTGCTAGAATACAAATATTGTTGGAAATACTGAGAGTGGGGGGGGGGGGGGGGTAAATCAGTATTCCTTTTCAATTGTTATTTTTACCAGTTAAATCATTTATATTTAGAACAAAAAATGAACAATAATAATAAATGCTTTTATTAATATAATCTTTACAATAAATCAGATACCATATATATAAGGTTCCAACATGTTGCCAAGCACCAACTTGGACTTT
Source organism: Pinus tabuliformis (assembly GCA_031772625.1). Taxonomy (NCBI): domain Eukaryota; kingdom Viridiplantae; phylum Streptophyta; class Pinopsida; order Pinales; family Pinaceae; genus Pinus; species Pinus tabuliformis. The sequence goes on from CM062817.1 coordinate 1,125,154,264, forward strand.
TTGTGAGGCTCCAACCTCCAAGGCATCAACCCTGTCTTGGTAAGGCACCAAACTTGGATTTAGGAGCACCAACTCCAAAGACACCAATCCTTCCAATTCTAAGGCACCAACCCCAAGGGCTCAAACCCTATCTTGTCAAGGCATGTTTGATAGTAATTCTCTGCTCCCAAAATCTCCTTCACTGAATTATGTCAATCTACAACTTCACTGTAGTCTCCATGCTACATCATCAATGACAACCTGTCTTCATATGAAGGAGTCTCCACAACTCTTCATACTGTCCACACAGAGTCTGCAAAGTTACCTCACGATGATTTCAAATAGCCAGCATGATCTCCAATAATGTCTCCACAAAACTTCAATGTGTCTACAATGAACTGCACTAAGCTCTGCACAAAAACCAACTCTCTGTTTCAATCCTTTGTTCTCACTATCACGATAAATGCTTCAGGAGTAAATGCTTCAAGGATGACTTCTTCAAAGAAGTGACTGTCGCGGTTTCATATTATGCATTCAATTAAAAAAAACAACCCTGCCCTGTTCATACTCAAATAATCTTCTTAGATTTGCAGAGCATCCTTTTGAACTGTTGTCTAAAAATCACTGCTAAACATAGGTTTGAGATTTTCAATAAATAACCTAGTCAACAGAATGTTTGACGTTCGGTTTCCTTCTTCTTCCGTTGGACCCTTCAGCTTCCTTCTTCGCTCGCGCTTTGGCTTCCTTTCTTCTTCTGCTGGACCTTTCGGCTTCCTTCTTTGATCGCTTGATCTTCGACTTCCTCTGTGCTCACTCAACCTTTTGGCTTCCTTCTTTGCTCGCTTGATCTTCGGCTTCCTCTGTCTCTTTGAGTTCACCAATACTCACAAGACACATTCATTTGGAAGAGATGCCGAATTACAATAGATGTTGCGTATTGAAATTATATCAGAGAGGCCCTTTTTTAATATTCATACATTAGACTCATTATTTACGGAAGATTTCATAGGAGAGACCGTACCCAATGAGGTCCCACATCCATGTCATCAATTGCAATCACAACTTTCGGAGGTCCCGCAATCACAACTCTTAACATCACCGATGTAACATGGCCGATATTCATACTGCCAATGAAATGGACGCGATATAATATTAAACAGTCATCAATAGATCCGTCGGGTCCATAGCTCCATCACAATCGGTGGTCTATCAGGTCCACAAGTCTTATTGCAATCACAATTTACCATTGTTACATTTATTCAAGACTTGCGATATGCGACGGATGCGATATTTCTTTAGGACGTATTATAATGGTGCAGCGAGTCCACATACATATCACAATCAACAAATTTCAATGTGGTAAGGCTTTGAAGAGGCTTGCGATGTGGCAGATGCGATATTACCTTAGGTCTGTTACCATACACTGATAGGGTCCACATATTGTATCGCAATAGGGGATTTCAGTTTAAAAAGGCTTCAGTACTTGCAACGCAACAGATGCGATATTGTATAGGATGCTACCATAACATGTTTCGGTTCCACAATACATATCGCATCGGGGGTTTTGGGTAGTGGCACATTATAGATTCTTCGATGAATATTGTCGATATTGATTTCTCCAATGCATTGTGAACTTTTAAAGGTTTACACGGTTTGTTCCTTCCTTCGATATTTCTCCTTAATTCCTTCGATATGGCTCTTACTCTTGGGTTCTCGCTCCTATGACTTCTCTTCACTCTTCTACTCTTCCAATAACTCTTCTTTCAATTATGTGTTCCTCTTTTTGGCTTTTTCTTCGTTGCGTGTTCCTCTTTGCTCCTTCTGATATTTCATGCGATATCTTTGATATGGCTCTTACTCTTGGCACATGCTATATATCTGCTTTGTCTTGGCTTGTTGCTCCTATGGCTTCTCCTCACTCTTATGACTTCTGACACACTGCTCCGATAGCTTTTTTTATGCTCCTTTGTTGTTTTCTTCATATCGGTTCTTCTTGGGCATATATTACATGCAATACTTCCAATATGGATCCTCCAATGTTTTCTTCTTTACTCTTCTGAAATTGATGTTTCTCTTTGTTCTTTCGATAGCACTTACCCTTGGGAATATGCGATAACCTGCTTCCTTGATGGCTTCTGATGAACTTTTCCTCTTATTCTTTGATTGCTCCTGTTCTTGACTTCCAATGGCTTCCAATGTCTTTCCAATGGCTTCCCTGATGGCTTTGCTCCTTGGCTTCTTGCTCCTGTTTCTTCATGGATGTGCTCTGCTTCTCCTTGGATTCATATCATCATTTAGTATCCTAGAATATTGCCATATTGACATCAATGACAATCTATATCAACAATCTCCCCCTTTGTCATTGATGGAAATATTCTTCTTCTCTCCCCCTTTGACATCAATGGCAAAGGAGTGTTCAGGGACTCCCCCTATTGAACTGCTCCCCCTATCAAATTAGTTCTGTTCTTTATGAATAGTATATCTTCATGGGTATGTTACTCCCCCTGTCATAGTGCTCTTCTTTTTACTCAATATAGAAGGATTGATGCCTTATCATCAACTAGCACATTATCCCTTCTTCATGTCTAAAAACAAAACTACTTTATTATGGCTTCAACAATGTTTAAAGATGCTCCACTTCAATGCTTCCAAACATATTGCAAACAAGCACACACCAAATGTTCAAGTCCAAGTTTTTATGCTTCAATCCATATTTTGTTGTCTCCACAGTAAAAATTAAGAGGCCTTCATAGTCCGAATCAAGAGAAAATTCCATTGAAATTGTCTTTCTTGCTATCTCTCTTCAGATCTGAGTTCCTTTGTGTCTCTGTGCTTCTCCTTAAGTTACCGAGCTATATTTGACTGCACAACATTATCCTTTATATAGTCCTTTTGATGAGCCATCTTTTCCTTGTGTTCTTGTAAAAGTATCTGCAAGTTATATCCACTACCAGATTTTGATATCCAATCTATGACTGTCTTTTAAATTCCTTTTATTGATTGGCATCCTTTTGCAATGCTTCAATTTTTTTAGATGCTGCCAACTGCTCTTGCTTCAAGCTCCATTCCCAGATGTATCTGTTTTTTTGGAGGTTGCCTCTATTTGTGTCCATAATTTACCTATTCTCACATCAAGTCCCTGATTCGAGACATTTAACAGCTGTAATACCAACAACATAGTTATTTGTCCTATTTCTCTAGCATTAGATGGCCTTCTTTGTTGCTCCAATTTCTTCTTAGTGATCAAGTGAAAAAAAAACATCTTCAAAAACATTCCATTGGATAGTAAAGAGATCATGTTATTTCAAAGGAGTGTTCCTGAGAAAATGATCCATCAAAGAATTATTGTCAATATCGCTTATCAAGGATTACATAAGGCCCATTCACAGATGGCTTCTGCAAGAATGCTTAATCATCATAAGCTCCCCCTAACTCTATGCATGGTCTTCCTTTTGGCAGAGTCTCCCCATCAAATGCATAGATTGTCGAAAATCAGGTCAACAACATGTGTTGTTGGCTGGAGAGTTCAAGGGACTTTCGAATTGTATTTGCTTCCTTCTCCATACTTGTGTAACTTTCTTATTTGGAATAGTTCTAGCTTGAGTAGGTGCCCAAATAAAGTTACAATTACGTGCCATATGACCAATGTTATGACACTTGAAGCATTCTATGTTGTTCATGAATAAGAATTCATGACTTCTTCTTGCAAAATTGTTCCTCGGAGATTGTTGGGGACCATAATATCTATCTTTATGATATTCCCTACAATCTTTTGCCATGTTTCAAAGTTTGTACAAGCATAACAATAACCAAGAAATAAACTTTGGTACATGGGAGATGGATATTTCCTTGATGTACTTCTGAATTCTTTCTGCCTTGAGATCCTTTGATGATAAACATTGCTTCTCGCATCCTTGACATCATCTACATTTCTTCTTGGAGCGAGATTTCTTCCATTGTTGCCTTGACTCTTCTCCTTGCCTTTGCTGGAACTAGGAGCATCAACATTTCTTTCTGGCTTCCTCACATCCTTTTTGTTTGAAGCATTATCATTCTTGCTTGAGGATTCACCTACATACCCGAGACCTGATTTATCAAATGGACATCTTTGATGGCCAAGCATGTCATCCAAGGCTTGAGAGATCTTCAAGGTTTTGTCCATCCCTTCAACCTTTTTCCTGAGGGAGACAATCTCTTCTTCCAATCTTTTGCAATCATTATTTTTCTTAGAAAGTTGTTTCTCAATCTCTTCCTTAATACGTAATGCTTCATTTGCTTCTAATTTAAGGGAGATGATACCTGACTTCATTTTGAAGATTTCTTCATTTTCCTTTGCTAAACTGCTCTCCATTTCTTCCTTGATCCTTGTAGCTTTACATGTTTCAGCCTTGAGAAGGTTGATGTTAGATTTTAATTTGAAGATCTCTGTATCCTTTGCTTTTATTTGACATATCATGGTGTTTCTCTCCTTTTCTGCTTCATCAACCTGTCCTTCTATGATTGCCAATGCTTCCATTGTCTTCTTAGCTCCTTGTTCTTGTTTCCTTGCTTCTTCTATTTGTGATCTAAGGGAGGAGACCTCTTCCTTGTATTGACCAATATCTGCTTCAAGTTTGTTCAAGCTTTTGTGCCTTTGTTCAAGGTGGTTTAACAAGTCATATTCCCATTTCTTTTCTTTATCCAATTGATTTGTCATGGATATGAATTCTTCATGACGCTTTATTTTGCTTTGATGAAATTCCTTCTTAAGCTTGGCAAGCTCTTCATCCCTTTCTTGTACTTGAAGCTTGACAAGGTCAACTTTCTTCCTTGTTTGGTCTTGGTCACCAACTAGTGCCTTCTTATTAATTTCGTCGTTTTCCTTTTTCAAATTGATAATCTCTTCCATGGCAGCCATAAGTTTAGCGAGGATATCTTCTACAAAATATTTTTCATTCTCTTCATCTTCTAGGTCTTCTTTAGCCTTGATGTCATCATTCTCATTTTCAGCTTCTATGATGGGTTATGGATTTCCTTCTTGGTTTCCATCATCTTCTTAATTGGTGGTCATGGTCAATGCTCCTTTTGAGTGAAGGTCGTGAAGTTTGTCCCATATACCTTTTGCTGACGAACATTTTCCTAAATTGTTCTTTATAGAATTTGGTAGCCCATTCAAGATTGCCTTCATTGCTTTTGCATTATACTCCTTGGATTCTCTTTTCATCATGTTTTCATTAATTACTAATTCCCATACTTCGATGCCTTAAGTCTTTAAGAAATTCCTCATTCTTGCCTCCCATATATCAAAGTTTCCAGTGAACCATGGAGCGTCCACAAATTGATTGACTTTTATTTCAGTGGTAGAGGGAGAAACATCTTTAAGAGGATTGGAGACTTTCTTCCTTGGCTTCACCATTTGTGTTCTAATGATCAACCTTCAAGCTGTTAGGCTTCGAGTGAAGGTACTGGCTCTGATACCAATTGTTGGAAATACTGGGGGGGGGGAGTGAATCAGTATTCCTTTTCAATTGTTATTTTTACCAGTTAAATCATCTATATTTAGAACACAAAATGAAAAATAGTAATAAATGCTTTTATTAATAAAATATTTACAATAAATCAGATACAATATATATAAGGTTCCAACTTGTTGCCAAGCACCAACTTGGACTTTTTGTGAGGCTCCAACCTCTAGGGCACCATCCCTGTCTTGTTAAGGCACCAACCTTGGATTTAGGAGCACCAATTCCAAGGGCACCAATCCTTCATATTTTTAGGCACCAACTCCAAGGGATCCGACCCTATTGTCAAGGCATGTTTGATAGTAATTCTATGCTCCCAAAATATTCTTTATTGAATTATGTCAATCTACAGCTTCACTGTAGTCTCCATGCTACATCATCAATGCCATCCTGTCTTCATATGAAGGAGTCTTCACAACTCTTCATAATTTCCACACAGAGTCTACATAGTTACCTCATGATGATTTCAAATAGCCATCATGATCTCCAACAATGTCTCCACGCAACTTCAATGTGTCTACAATGAACTGCACTAAGCTCTGCACAAAAACCAACTCTCTGTTTCAAGCCTCTGTTCTCACTATCACGATAAATGCTTCAGGAGAAACTACTTCAAGAATGACTTCTTCAGAGGAGTGACTCTCGCAGTTTCATATTGTGCGTTCAATTAAAAAAAAAAACCTGCCCTGTTCATACTCAGATAATCTTCTTTAATACGCAGAGCGTCCTTTTGAACTGTTATCTGAAAATCACTGCTAAACACAAGTCCGAGACTTTCAATAAATAACCCAGTCAACAGAATGTTTGACATTCGGTTTCCTTCTTCTTTCGGTGGACCCTTCAACTTCCTTCTTCTCTCGCGCTTTGGCTTCCTTTCTTCTTCTGCTGGACCTTTCGGCTTCCTTCTTCGATCACTTGATCTTCGGATTCCTCTGCGCTCGCTTGATCTTTGGCTTCCTCTGTACTCACTCAACCTTTTGGCTTCCTTCTTTGCTCGCTTGATCTTCGCCTTTCTCTGTCTCTTCTAGTTCACCAATACTCACAAGACACGTTCATTTGGAAGAGAGGCCAAATTACAATAGATGTTGCATATTAAAATTATATCAAAGAGGCCCTTTTTTAATATTCATACAATAGACTCATTATTTATGGAGGATTTCATAGGAGAGACCATACCCAATGAGGTCCCACATCCACGCCATCAATCACAATCGCAACTTTCGGAGGTCCCGTAATCGTAACTCTTATCATCACCGATGTAACATGGCCTATATTCATATTACCGATGAAATGGATGCGATATAATATTAAACATTCATCAATAGATCCATCGAGTCCATAGCTCCATTGCAATCGACGGTCTGTCGAGTCCACAAGTCTTATCGCAATCGCAATTTACCATCGTTATATTTATTCAAGACTTGTGATATGTGACAGATGCGATATTTCTTTAGGACATATTATAATGGTGCAGTGGGTCCGCATACATATCGCAATCGACGGATTTCAATGTGGCAAGGCTTTAAAGAGGCTTGCAATGTGGCAGATGTGATATTACCTTAGGGCTGTTACCATACACTGATCGGGTCTGCATATTATATCGCAATCGGGGATTTCAGTATAACAAGGCTTCAATACTTGTGACGAAATGAATGTGATATTGTATAGGGTTGTTACCATAACATGTTTCGGGTCTGCAATACATATTGCATCGGGGGTTTTGGGTATTGGCACATAATAGATCCATCGATGAATATTGCCGATATTGATTTCTCTGATGCGTTGTAAACTTTTAAAGGGTTTACACAATTTGTTACTTCCTTCGATATTTCTCCTTAATTCCTTTGATATGGCTCTTACTCTTGGGTTCTTGCTCGTGTGACTTCTCTTCACTCTTCCGCTCTTCCGATAGCTCTTCTTTCGATGATGTGTTCCTCTTTTTGGATCTTTCTTTGCTGCGTTTTCCTCTTTGAACCTTCTGATATTTCATGCGATATCTCTGATATGGCTCTTACTCTTGGCACATGCGATAGATCTGCTTTGTCTTGGCTTGTCACTCCTATGGCTTCTCTTCACTCCTATGACTTCTGATACACTGCTCCGACAGCTCTGTTTATGCTCCTCCACTATTTTTTTCCTATCAATTCTTCTCGGGCATATATTACATGCGATACTTCCAATATGGCTCTTCCAATGGTTTCTTCTTTACTCTTCTGATATCGTTGTTGCTCTTTGTTCTTCCGATAGCACTTACCCTTGGGCATATGGGATAACCTACTTCCTTGATGGCTTTTGATGAACTCTTCCTCTTATTCTTTGACTGCTCCTCTTCTTGACTTCCAATGGCTTCCAGTGTCTTTTCAATGGCTTCCCTGATGGCTTTGCTCCTTGGCTTCTTGGTCTTGTTTCTTCATGGATCTGCACTGCTTTCCCCTGGCTTCATATCATCATTTAGTATCCTAGAATATTTCCATATTGACATCAATGACAATCTAGATCAACAAATATATACTGATTGATTGAAACCCATCACCAAATTTTAAAAAGCAACCACAAAGCCTGGGTGAGTCAAGAGAAGTTTGATGTACATGCAAGTTACATGATTGTAAGCCTTAGAGAGGTCAAGTTCTATGGAAACTCCCTTTAATATGGTAGTTTTAATGTTATGGAGACCCTCTTATGCCACCCCAATGGCTTCATGGATTTATCTCCCATCAAGGAAACCAAAGTTCATTTGAAATAGAATTTAGAATGATAGGCTTTAATATTCTAGCAATAACTTTGGACTACAAAGTGAAATATGACGAGAGTCCTCTAAAGAAGAAGGTTTATCCACTTTCAGGATAAGGGCAAGGAAATTTGTGTTAAAGGCCACCAGGACCCTACCTTCCCTTCTTGATTCATTAGCAACAACCAACAAGTCCACACCAATAATCTCATAAAACCCCTCAAAGAACTCAATCCCCTACCCATCGGGGCCATGACTTTTAACCTTTTTAAAGCTAATTATATATCTCTACTTATCCTAACATGCCCTCATATTATTTTATAACTTGTTATATATTTATTAGTTAGTTTATTTCCTAATGTTTGGTTATAGGTTTTTAAGTGCATGCTTCTTATTAGCCATAGCAATGTTCTCCTTATTCTTTCCTTGCGTTTATCCAACAAATTTCATCATATTAGGAAACTTGCTTATCTTGGAAACTCTATCTTATATAGTTTTATTATTTGGGTTCTAATGTGGTGCATTACTTCCAACCACTCTTTTTTTTTTACAGGTACATTAAGTCTCTTTAGTAGTGGCCACCCTTGCAACTAAGATTTGGTTGACAAGCGACTTGATGCAATTTGTCTTTATTCTTTTCATTTTCGTAGTTTCTTTCCCCATTTCTATTTATTGGATTAGATCTTCATTTTTCAGTATGGTGTCTTGAATTCTTATTGGTAGCCTTGCGACCTTGACCTCTCTTCCCATTTATTTGGTTCACAATTCACCACTTTTTGGAAATGCTTATTCTCTTCAAAATGTTTCTCAACCTACATATAGCTTAAATTTAACTCCCTATGATAGTCAATAGAGGTGATGGGACATGTGATTCTCTATTTCTATATCAAGTTAGATTGATTATCACTTTTTGAAGGTCAAGATCAATGGTCATAGGGTCGAGGGTTGGGAGGGCAGTGGGTTGGTGTGCTATGGTTCTTCAACTACAAGATAAGATCACATAGAATATGATTTTTTTTTCTTTCTATTTGTATCCTTTTTCTATAGGTTGTCTCCCAATCCTTAAAATTTTTAATATTTTCCTTGATATTTTGAGTCATAGTTGCAATATATCTACTCATAATTGAAGACAACATGAAAATAGAATTATCTCTTCTCTAGATCAACGACTAACTCCTAATAATGTGAATGTAAAAACCACACTAACTTGAATCTCATTTATACCCCAAGACTTATTTTTAATTGGATCAAATATGTCCACCTATTTTCCTCGAGATGGATGGCTAAGCTTCTTCAAACACACACCATGCTCATTAACTTGACAGCATCAACATTCTTCTACATCAATAACTTTCTTTATTTGACGTTTTTGAGGATGTAAAAATGTTGTCTCACATTCTAGATTTCTTAATAATTTGTTTCCCTTGCTACTTAGTTTCATTAATATTATCAATAATTTGTTTCCCTTGCTACTTAGTTTCATTAATATTATCAACTATGTGTCATAACTGACCAAGTTGCTAAATGGAAAGAAAGAGAACCACACTTATTTATAGAAAAAACATATTTTTGATCTGGATTTAAACAGGAACGCAAAAAATTACAGAGATAATCATAAACACAGAGATGCAACGGAAATAATACTTCATTTCATTAATTTAAAATACTGAAATATGCTTACAAACAGAAATGGAAATAAAACCAGTTAGGGCGATGATAGCTTATCTCTGAGAAGAGATGTGACAGCTACATGCCTCTGAACTGCCTTACAATGAGGCTCAAGGGCCTTTTTATTATTGAACAATAAGAGCAAACCCTAAACAACCAAAATCCTAACCCGAGGAGATGTAACACCATGAGTTTATGGGCCCCGTTGGGGTGAGTTGGACAACCAACTTCCCGGGGTTGCGACTTGGTCATATTATCTCCATTTGACGCGCATGATAACCCGTTGGAAAGATATCTCCAAGGAATACGATGGAAAAGACGATTTTAGACAGAAAATTATTGGAAGTACATTTCCAAAAAACATCGTTTAGGGCCTCAAAACAGCTCCAGAAGTTTAGGACTCAAAAAAACTGCTAAAAATAGTAAGCTGTGCTACAATTAAGGTAACTGAAAAACTGAAAGAAGCAATGGTGGGGGTCCAAGTGGAATTGGTAGGTGGCCACCAATATCCACCTGGATCATTCCTCCCCCCTTAGGAAGCAATGGTCCCCATTGCATTGAATTCCTCCATGAGATGAGAAAACTTCTGCTGAACTTGGTCCTTGGTGAGCCACTTGCCCTGGTGAAGGAGTTGGCCTGCTTTGACAACTCGATATAGTTGGATATTCTGATGGCGAGTGTGCTTTATCTATGTGTCCATGATCTGATCAGTTGCAGCTTGTTCCGTGCAATCTGGATTTAACTCTGTGGGTGTGAGCTGTTTTGCAATGTCAGATGTGTCTAGTAATGGTGGAAAGTATGGCCGAAGGCGATCCACATTGAACACTGGGTGCATGCCAAGGAATGGGGGAATGCTAAGCTCAAATGCATTATCTTCCATAGCCTTGGTAATGGTGTAAGGACCATATCGGAGTGATATGAGTTTCCGATAAGCTCCGGTAAGGCGTTCCTTTTGAAAATGCAACTAGACTTTGCCACCCACCTGAAACTTATGTGGCACCCGATGTTGATCATGTTGTTGCTTGTACTTGGCATTTGATTTCTCCAGAATGTCATGGACCTGCTGGCGAATATGTTGGATGTGCTCAATGAAGTTATTTTCCTTATCTGTTTCAATGGGACATAGTGTCTAGAATCCCAAGCCCACCTGAAAAGGGTTGTGGCCAGTCGAGCTGTGGAGAGCCCGGTTGTAGCTGTGCTGAACATAGGGGAGGCTCTCATCCCATTTGCATGGATTCTTTGAGTTGTACATGCATAGAATGTGTACGATCATCCTGTTGAAAACCTCTATCTGGCCATTAGTTTGAGGATGGAAGGTTGTAGACTTAGTGAGTTTGGTGTCCAGCATCAACTAGAGACTGGACCAAAATGTACTGAGGAACATGCCATCCCGATTTGAGATGATAGACAGTGGGATCCCAAAGTGTACCCACACTCATTCAAAGAAGAGTTTAGCAGTGGCTTCTGGTGTGATATTCTTCTTACAGGCCGCCATAATGGCCATCTTCAAGAACCTGTTGACGACCACAAAAACACTGTCGTTTCCATGCTTAGTGGAAGGAAGGCCTGACATGTAATCCATGGAGATGGATTCCCAAGGTCGACCAAGGGTAGGCAACGAGGTATAGAGGCCTTGCTTCTTGATGGTCGGTTTGGAAATGGCACAGACAGTGCATGATCTGATGTACTTCCTGACATCCTATCAAAGATTCAACCAATAGAAATACTTCTACAGTACTGCCACCATTTTCTCGACCCCGAAATGCCCAACAACCCTACTATAATGTGCTTCCCAAATCATCTTGGCACGCTCGCTTGAAGGAACACAAAGGTGACCCAGGTGGCATAACAGGGCATCCTAGAGGTGAAAATTTGGAACATGTTGACCCTCCAAGAGTGTCTGGTATGTGTGGCCGAATTATGGGTCGCTTTTGTAGAGAAGTGGCCAATCATAAGCCTCATGCCCACAAGAGTTGAGCACAGTGGTTAACGCCATGATCAGTGGTCAACTGAGGCAATATGAAACATTATTGGTGCTTCCCTTCTTATACTTGATATTCAAATGGAATTGTTGCAAGTATGTGGACCACTTCTGATGGCGATCATTTTGCAATTTCCCTTGGGTGTGTATGAACTGTAGGGGTTGGTGGTCTATGTGGATGATCGTTTCCTTCCCCAAAATGTAATGCTTCCATTTTCGGCAGGCCTGCACAATGGAATACATCTCTTTGTCATAAGTGGGATACTTCTAGACTATGTCTGAAAGTGTCTCACTGTGATATGCCACTGGATGCCCGTGTTGAGTAAGGACTGACCCAATAGCATAGTCAGAGGCATCTGTCTCGACTTCAAATAGTTGTTGCAAGTCTGGTAATGCAAGCATTGGTGTCGAGCAGAGGCGATCTTTCAACTCTGTGAATTCCTTCTGTTGAGATTCAGACTAAAACAATTTTTCGCTCCTCCCTTGGTGACTTGACTCAAAGGCCAAGTGATATGAGAAAATCCCAACACGAACCTGCAGTAGAAGTTGGAAAGACCTAGAAAGTTGTGAAGCTCTGTCAGAGTGGTTGGATATGGCCAATCCCGAATGACTTGGATCTTGGCTGGATCCACATGCACCCCTTGTTCATCAATAATGTATCCTAGATACTGAACCTGGGTCATTCCAAAAGTTCATTTCTCCAAATTGGCACATAACTTGTGTTGCCGCAGTGTTTGGAGAACTTGTTGGATGTGGTGGAGGTGCTCTTCCCAACTCTAGCTGAAGATCAGGATGTCATCCAAGTATACCACTACAAATGAGTTGGTGAATGGCTGCAAGATGTCGCCCATTAGCCGCATGAAGGTTGCAGGAGCATTCGTCAATCCGAAAGGCATAACCAACCATTCGAAAAGGCCCTCCTTGGATTTGAAGGCAGTCTTCCACACATTGGAGGGTTCGATTGGTACTTGGTGATATCCTAACTTCAATCAATCTTGCTGAAATATTTTCCCCCTTTAGTTGGTCTAGGAGGTCATCAATCCATGGGATCAGGTACCTATTACGAACAATGATCTTGTTCAGCACCTGATAGTCAATACAGTGTCTCCAAGTCCCATCCTTACTTCTGTACCAACACGATCGGGCTCCCACAGGGCGATGAACTCAGACGAATGTGACCTTTCTGTAGTAGCTCCTGAATCTACCTCTTGATTTCATCGTTCTCCAGAATGGAGCACCGATAGACTGGTCCATTGGGAAGTGGTGCACCTGGGGTCAGATCGATGGAGTGCTTGACCTAACAGTGCAGAGGAACCCCTATGGGGGAGGTGAGGATGTCCTCGTACTGCTCCACAACCTTGTCCATCTGTAGTTGTCGTGCGGAGGGGCCCTGTCTGGAGGTCGTGGCCACCATCTTCTTCTTTCCTTGAGGGTGTATCATCAGGAAAACAAATTTCCCAGTTTTGGAAATGAGCTTACTGCATTGTTTTGCAGTAACCAAAGAGATGGCGATAGGTGGTGCTACCTTCGGTTTCCTGTACAACTTATTTCCCAAGGTAATAATAATAGCACAAGGCCTTGATTCATACAGAGGATGTTGCTTCCACAAGTATGGTTGTCCTAATAATACATCACAAACTTCAAGGGGAGCAATGTCACATAATACCTCATCCATGAAGGGCTTGATGTTGTATGGAAGGCGACACTGCTGGCTCACGCAAAGATCTCGTCCTTGGTGAAGCCACCCAATGGCGTATGGTTGTGGATGTGTTGTGGTCGGTAAGCCCAGCCTCTTCATGACCTTTGCTGAAATGAGGTTCTTTCGGCTCCCGCTGTCGACAATGAACTGTACCAGGGAGCCCTTTACCCACATATGGGAGTGGAAGAGACGTTCCTCCTCCTCTGGATCTTTGGGTTCCTCCTTCTGGATATTTGTGGTGGCAATGGTGGCGTTGGGCTCCGCATCGATAACTTGCTTCCCTTTGTCATTCCCCTTGTCGGGTTCTGACTCAGAGTCAGAACATGCATCTGATTCTGAAACCTTTAGCTCGGACACCAGTGACTACTTGGCCTGACACTCACTTGTGTTGTGAGTGGAGCTCTTATGGAATTCACACCACTTTCCAGTGTCCTTTTTCGGCTTTGCGGTGTTGTTCTTTGCTTGCAGCTTTGGCGGGTTGCCTTGGGCAGCATGGTCCACTTTATGTATTGATCCTCATAGCTTCCGATAGGGTAGTACTTCTCCTTGATGGCATCCCAGAATGAATTCCAAGTGGGTGCGACTGAAAATAGTGAGCCTGTACTTTCATCCTTCTGCTCGCAGTAGGTTTCCCACCAGTCCTTGACGTGGGGGGCTACTTTGAGAAGAGCGAAAATAATATTTTCTCAACTGGAAAAATCATGAACAGAAAAATAACCCTCTAGCAGATTTAACCATTTATCGACAGCATCTGCATCTATCTGACCCTCGAATATGGGGATTTCAAAATTAACTTGTACCTTAAACGGTGTGGCGTTTCCAGGGTAGCTGTTGGAAGCCGATGCATCACCCCTGGGTAGCCGCAGAAGCATCTGGGCAAAGTTGTCCATCATCGCATTCATTTGTCGCTCGAGGGCTTCTTCGAGCAAGATTTTAATAGGATCTCCTACCCCCTCGTCTTTCTTTTCATCCGCCATGGGAGGCCGTCGGGATTTGCAAGGTTGGTCTTGCAAAGGTTCAACCAATTCAAGCCCTAACTCCTTATATCCCGACCTCGTTGGGGACATACAGAGAAAAAAAGCAGACCGCTCTGATACCACGGATCCGAATTTAAACAGGAACGCAACAAATTACAGAGATAACCATAAACACAGAGATGCGGCGGAAATAATACTTCATTTCATTAATGTAAAACACTGAAGTATGCTTACAAACAGAAATGGAAATAAAACCAGCTAGGGCGATGGTAGCTTATCTCTAAGAAGAGATGTGGTGGCTACATGCCTCTGAACTACCTTACAATGAGGCTCAAGGGCCTTTTTATTATTGAACAATAAGAGCAAACCCTAAACAACCAAAACCGTAACCTGAGGAGATGTAACACCAAGAGTTTATGGGCCCTGTTGGGGTGAGTTGGACAACCAACTTCTCGGGGTCGTGACTTGGTCATATTATCTCCGTTTGACGTGCATGATAACCCGTTGGAAAGATCTCTTCGAGGAATACGACGAAAAAGACGATTTTATATAAAAAATCGCTGGCGGTAGATTTCCAAAAAAACATCGTTTAGGGCCTCAAAACAGCTCCGGAAGTTTAAGACCTACCAAAAAATCGTCATTTATGGCCTCAAAATGGCTCCGGAAGTTTAGGACCTACCAAAAAAAAGCCGTTTAGTGCATCAAAACGGCACCGGAAGTTTAGAACCCGAAAAACTGCTAAAAATAGTAAATTGTGTTACAATTAAGGAAACTGAAAAACTGAAAGAAACAATGGTGAGTATATCCACCTGGATCAATTTTTCCATCTTAAAAAACAAAAGTTCTTAATACTTTTATGTAATTTATCATCTTGTAACCTCATCTTTAATATCATATTAATAATTATATTACATTTTATAATTTTCATAAAAATATATTTATTCTTAAATTTAGATACTTTTATTGTTCTCTGACATTCTAAATAATCTTGTATACACTATACAATACTTATAACTCTTTTTAGTAATAAGTATTTCTTTTAATATCATGAAATGCTTTTGGACATAATTAAAACGAACTTTACCTTTCTTATTCACAATATTTACTTTTGTACAAACTGATACTTCACAATTGTAGAAGCCACACACTATTAAACCCTAATATAAGTATATGAGTAAATATTTGTATTCTCCCTCTTCCGAGTTTGTAGTTTTTCTATTTTATATGGCACTCGAAGAGTGTAGATCCTTCGATAAGAAAATTACCTTCATGCGAAACGATAAAAGTTTATATATGGTTTTTTACATGGAAAGGGATGGAAGCTTGTATATAGTTTTAAATAAAAATGTTTGGTAAATTAATGTGTTTTTAATTTTTTTTAAATAAAAATATTATATAAAAATTATTTTAAAAAATATTAGAAATACAAAAAATATATTTATAACTTAAATAGTCTATAAAATATTATAAATGTTGTTATCAAAATAAGTAAATGAAGATTGAAATATTTATTAATATAATAAAATAAAAGATTAAATATAATTTTAATATAAATATTTAAGAATTAAATTAGTTTAAATTGATTAAGGTGTAAGTTTTTTTTTCTAGTGTAAAATTTGAAGAAAAGTTTCACTTTGAGAGATTTGATCCCTTTTAACAATTAGATAAAGCTAGAGTTAAAATGGATCTGGGCTTGTTTAATATTTGTATATTAAAATAAAATAAATAAAATATTTAATTATAAATATGTTTAATATAATTTAAGTTAGTTTAATGATTAAAAATATATAATTATATCTAAAAAAAAATTGTAAATATCACATATTATAAATTAGACAAAATTATGATATTGTGATTTTAAAAGAACATTTACATTCATTAAATAAACAATATTAGAGAAGAATAGCATGGATTAAGGATACCATGGATATATATATATATATATATATATATATATATATATATATGTCATTTTATTTTTACATGGAAGGACATTACAACCATCACCTCTCAGAGAAATTAAATAGTTTTATCTTAATAAAATTCTTAAAAAAACAATTAAATGGAAATATTTTTTTGTTGAAAAAGATTATTTTAATGAAATTTTTTATGCAAATAATTAAATGATAAATAATATGTATCATTCATCCCAATATATATATATATATATATATATATATATATATATATATATATATTGTGGGAATTTAACTTAGGTGGAGAGGATTTCATTCCTACCTCCCAACTATCTCAAATAAGCCCAATTGACATTGTAATTAATTAATTAAAAATTAATAATTTAAATTAATTTATTTGTTTAATTTGTGATAAGTTTTCAATAATTATATATTGATTAAATATATATAAACTTTAAATAATAATCCAACTAAAATGATAAGACAACCCATTAATTCAATTCCACTTGAAATTATCAATAGGCACCTACATGAGGATGAGCTCTGCTAGGGTTTTGGAAAGTTTCTGAAGCGTGGTTTGTGTCAGATCTGAAGTTGTTTACCTTATTTCCCTTTTCGTGGGATCTTGACAAATCCCATGAGCGTGCCATCTAGGAGGGGAGGGATCCCCTCCTATCGTAGTGTAAATGCTAGCGAGTCAAGTGGAAAATCTGGTGCATTTGTGCCCTAATCCATTGGAGTCGGTCCTAATGATGGCCTAATCATGGGTGCTCAATGGAAAACGCAGATTCGAGGGAAATGCCTTCTCGGGGCAGCTAAGAAATTGAGATTTGTGATTCCAACAAATAAACTAGAAAATTACCGGAAGTATATGAAAGATCATTCCCTGATCTGCAAAGATATTGAGATCTGGCCTTTGGAATGAGATCTACTCAAGTGGATTCACTTGAAATGGAAACCAAAGGGCCATATTGACCTCAATTTCAAAGCTTGGGGTTTTTTTACTGTAATATTTGCGAGTCTGGAAGATAAACAAATAATTTTTGAAAACGGACCCTGTTTCTATTATAACGCGGGGCTCTTTATGAGATTCTGGGAAGAATGCTATAACTCAAATCGTGAACAATTTATGGTTGCACCAGTTTGGGTACGCCTTTTTGCTCTACCTGTTGATATCTGGGATCTTGAGATCTTGGAGGGGATTGGAAATTCCATTAGAATATTTGTTAAAGTTGCAGATTCAACTCACTATGGGAGATACACTGCATTCGCTCGGATCTGCATCTATATGAATATTATTAACCACTACCAGACTTTATAGAGCTAGAATACCAGGATGAGGTATGGAAACAACCGTTGGATTATGAGCATATACCATTCCGCTATCAGAGGTGCCATGAATATGGCCATTTATACAAGGCATTCCCTCTGAATCAAATGGACATAGGGGATGTCAATGTTTCATCGGAAGGCGGACAACAACAGGAGAAAAATGATGAGTTTCAGGAAGTAGTGCATAAGAAAATATCAGCAAAGTCGCCTCAAGAAAGTGTGGTTCGTCCACATAATAACAAGGAAGTACATAACCGATTTGGGGTTCTACAAGAGACATGGAAAAGCTTGAAGGCACCAACCAAAACGCTGGAGGTTGCAACCAGGGTTCCACCAAAAGCAAACCCTAAGCCAAAAAAGAAATCTCAAGAGGAACCTCGGGAAAAAGAAGGACCAGATCTTGAAACAGATCAAACCACAATGGAGATTGATGGATCCAAGGAAGATCTAAGCATAGAAGAACATGTTTTAAAATGATTACTGAATGAATGACGACATTTAGATGAGATATTTATTCCAGGGGGGAAAAAATATACAGGGAAACTTTCCAGGAGTATCAAGCTAAGCAAATTCAAAAACTTCCAGACCTGCCAAATCTGTTAGGCTCCTAAGTTGGGAGAAACCCAGATCAAACTAGACCAAGCAAAGGGGGTAATAAGTGCGGCCAAAATAATTTACAAGAATCAATTCAAATAGTGGGTGATCCGCTAGTAAACTCGGGATGGGTGGTACCACTTTCAGTTGTTTTCCACCAACTCAATAAATCTTCTCAATGACAATACTCTCCTGGAATGTTAGGGGTCTCAATAGCAAGGGAAAATAAAGATATTTTAAAGAAAGGTTAAGATGGGACAAGCCAAGTATAGTGATGATTCAAGAAACAAAGGTCTCTGAATTCAGACTCAAGGAGATCATAGGAAAAATGAGGCTCTCATATGAAGTGGTTTCCCTAGATGCTCGAGGCAGTGTCGAAGGAGTGGCAGTCCTATGGAATTCCTCAAAAATAGTCTTTGATTACTTAGCAAGCATGCCCCAAATTATCTAGGGCCATTTTTGGCATATAGGCACTCAAGACTGGGCAGTAATCTCAGCTTTCTATGGTCCACACATTCTAGGTGAGAAAACTTCTTTCCTTCAGAATATAGGAAAGCTAAAAACTATGTTTCAAGAAGAATTATGGATTCTCGTAGGGGATTTCAATATTATCATGTCACTGGAGGAGAAAAAAGGAGGAAACATAAGATAGGATCCAGGAATGGAGGCTTTCCGAGATATGATTGTAGATCTGAAATTAGTAGATATCCCTACCAATAATGGAGTATACATGTGGAATAATCAGCCGGGGGACCCCACTTGGTTGCTCCTCGTCTGGATTGCTTTTTGGTCTTGGAAGATCTTATCACCAAAGATCTATTATTTGAGGTATCCATATTACCATGCCTCGGGTCTGATCATTGGTCGATTAGGCTTGAGATAGATTTGAAATTAGCACCAAGAAACCAACCTTTTCTCTTTGAGGTATTTTGGCTTTGCGATCCATCATTTCTTAGCAAACTTGAAAGTTGGTGGTAAGCTTCTAATGCTCATGGTCGAAATAACATGCATACCTTTCAACTTCTCTTGAAAGAGCTTAAGAAACAGATCAAATATGGAATAAGGAGGATTTTGGGCACATTTAGAAGGACCAACAACAACTCCAAGAATGCATGCAAAGAATTCAACAATAAATGATAATGGAAGGTCGGTCGGGACCCCTAGCTGCAAAGGAAGGATGGTTGCTAACACAATTAGAGGAAAGAAGAAAAAAAGAGGAGATATTGTGGAAATAGAAATCCCGAGTTTAGTGGCTTAGAGAAGGGGAGTGCAACACTCACTTCTTTCATAAGGCCATGATCTAGCATCATCAGCAGAATAGGATATTTTTGCTAAAAGATTCCAATGGAAATCGCCTGACACAACATGATGATATGGAAAACCTTATGTTTGAGAATTTCCATAACATCCTTCTGAACCTAATCAAGAGAGATCTGATGCAATCTAGCAAATCACATAGCACATTCCGCATCTAGTATCCATAGATCAAAACATGGCTTTAATGTGAATGGTTACTCTGGAGGAAGTCGATGAGGTAGTAAAAGGATTAGACAGGAATAAAGCACCTAGTCCAGATGGATTCATGGAGGAATTCTTTCAAGAGACATGCCCATTTATGGGCCAAGATATCCTAGAAGTGGTGGAGGAATCTCACAGAACTCAAAAGGTACATCCAACTCTGAACTCTTCCATTATTTATTTAATTCCTAAGTCTTCTCAATCAGAAGAGCCTCAAGGTTTTCGACCGATTGCCCTGTGTAACATTATTTATAAAATCCTTTCCAATGTTTTGGTCAAGAGACTTAAACCTTTGTTATCCTCATTGATATCTCCTAAACAAATGGGTTTTGTCCAAGGTCAGCAAATTCTTGATGGCATCATTACAACCCAAGAAGCTATTCATTCCCTAAAACATCTTAAAGCTAAGGGTAAGATGATTAACCTTGATCTATCCAAATCTTATGACCGTCTCAATTCGCCTTTCTTACTGAAAATTTTAAAAGCCTTCGGTTTTGAACATAGGTGGATAGACCGGGTTTCATCCCTAATTTCCTCACCAGTGTTTTCTATATTACTTAATGGCTCCCTGAAAAATACTTTTAACCGTACTAGATGTTTGCGCCAAGGTGATCCTATATCCCTCTTCCTCTTTATTTTATCCACAGAAGGCCTGGGGAAATATATAAAATTAGACATTAACACAGGAAAAATTAGAGGAATCTATCTCTGGGGAAACGATCTACCTCTAACCCATCATAAATTTTTGATGACATTATGATTTTTTGCCAAGTATCTCTCTGTGAAGTAAAGGAAATTAAGGACATCCTCCATGATTTTATGCAAGCCTCTGGAACTATGATCAATAATGACAATTCAAACATCTTATTTTTCAACACTCTAGTCATTAGTCAGACCTTCCTTACCCGTACTCTTGGTTTTAATATTGGATCCATTCCCTCTAAGTATCTGGGCATCCCTATGGTGGTCAACTCCCTCCTAACCTTTTGTTGGAAAGACATTTTGGACAAAATCAATGATAGACTCCCTCAATTGTCCTTCCGAGCCCCAAAATTAGTTGGTCATGTTGTTCTTATGACGGCAGTGTAGCAATCTATGCCAATTTACCAACCGTCAAGGTTTGTTGCACATGGAACTTCATGTGCCAACATGGTTAATATTTTTAAGAAATTTCTGTGGAGAGGAGCCCAAGAAGATCTAAGGTGGGCACTTGTAGCTTGGACTAATATTATCAAACCTAAGACAGTTGGGGGTCTTGGGTTACGAGATCCTTACATTCTTAACCAGGTAATGGGAGTGAAACTTTGGTGGAGATGGATTTAGGGAGGAACGGATTTGTGGAAGACAATATGGACTCGTAAATACCAAATTCCATCTTCAGCCAAAGAAATTTTAAGACTCCAAACTACCCCGATAGGATCTTCAATCTGGAATTTAGTAGCGGCAAACAAAGATTTGATCCGATCCCATACATTATGGGAAATTAGAAGTTAGCAGGAGGCATGTTTCTGGTAGGGCTCTTGGTAGAAGAGAGAAAAGCTCTTTAGTTGGCAGGATCTTGCAGACATTTTCACTTTTACTAACAGTCAGTTTTTCACTTTGGTTGAACATTATTGGAATAAGGATATGAACATAGCATGGAGGCAATGGAAAGAAAAATGCAACTGACCAAATCCATCGTAATCATATCAATGGGAAGTGATGGTAAAAGAACTCAACTCTAGAAATATGGAGACTCTAGAAGGACTAAACGTCCTTAGATGGGGATCATCACCTAGAGGAATGTTTACAATCAAAGAAGTTTACCGATTAGCCAAAGATGAACCAATGGATCATCTCAATCCAATATGGAGGAAAATATGGACAGGTAAATATTGGTTGAAGGTAACTTACTTCTTGTTGTTAGTCTTCCAGAGAAGAATTCTTACCTGGGATCAACTTCATAAATGGGGGACTCAAGGACTGTCTCTTTGCAGTATGCGTGAAGCCAATGTGGAGGATATGGAACATCTCCTAAATGTATGCCTTGTTGTGGACCAACAATGGGGGAACATTGGGTATATTTTTGGGTATATGGATCAGGATCGTACTAGTATTAGAGCCTCCATTGAACTCTGGAGGAATAACATTTTTTCCAGCCCAGTCCTCAATAGGGCTTGGAATCTCATAGTGGGCTTTCTCCTGTGGGCAATATGGAAGGAAAGAAATCGAAGAATCTTCAAAGATCAAAGACTTCCTCAAATAAATATCTAGACAGGAATTGTACAAAACATAAGAGATACTATACTTGCATAGGAAAGTAATCCAGATGATTAGTAGGTAGCCCCTCATGAAGTAATGATTTTATCGTGGCCAAATATTTCCTTGCAAATGTTGGCTTCATCTTCCTGGAAACTCTTGATTTCTCCAAGGGTTTCCTCTTCTAATTTTGTTCCCCCCCTTGATGGATTCATTAAGCTAATATTTCATGGAGCCTCAAAAGGAAATCCGAGAGATGCGACCTTTGGAGGTATGTTTAGAGATTCCTAGAGTCGAGCTCTCCACTACTATGCAGCAGATTGTGTGAAACACTTAGCTTGTTCACTCAGGTTCACAATGCTCATAAACATTGAGATTTTCACACACACACACACACACACACACACATATTATTATTCAATAATGGATGATGTTTTACAAGGTTAGGGCAGTTCTCATTTATAGGAGTTGACTGGCCATGAGCCCAAAAGACAAATTGTCCCTTTGGACTAATGCATCCTCAAAACTAATTGAGTAACATAACTTAATTTAAATTATTAACTTAATTATTAATTGATATTTATTTACTAGTATTTTTTTTATTTTATTATATATATATATATATATATATATATATATATATATATATATGAAATATTTAATTCATAACATTGCCTCTCCCTTAAAAATGCTTTGTCCTCAAAGCATAGGAAATGTTGGGTGTTGCTGAAGAAAATGTTTTGTCTCCCATGATGAGTCTTCCTCTGGTAGTTTTTTCCATTTGATAAGGTACTCGTTAATAGTCTTGGATCATAGTGCCTTCTCTCTTGTAGCAAGTATGCCTTCAGGTTCTAAGATGATCCTTCCTTCTTCATCAGTCTTGGGTATCTTTGTTTGATTTTTACTTAGCACTTTTTTAAGACTTGATACATGGAATGTATTGTGGATTCAACAATTATCTCGTATATTTAGTCCATAGGCCACACTACTTTTTATTTATTTATTATTTGGTATGTTCCATAATATTTAGGAGATAACTTATTTTTCCCTTGTTGTTTTAATGATAATTGTTTATAGGGCTGAAGTATAACAAAGACCCAATCTCCTTCTTTGAACTCTCTTTTGGTGCGTTGTTGGTTGACTTGTGCTTCATTCTAC
This sequence comes from Pinus tabuliformis, assembly GCA_031772625.1. Lineage (NCBI taxonomy): Eukaryota > Viridiplantae > Streptophyta > Pinopsida > Pinales > Pinaceae > Pinus > Pinus tabuliformis. The sequence goes on from CM062817.1 coordinate 1,125,177,553, forward strand.
TACGTGCCACTATTAGATTTTCTTTTAACAAGCTAATAATTCTTTGGTTTTCTTCTAAGTGGTCCTTTACTGCTTGTACCTAAATTGAGTAGCACAAAATCCTTCCACCTGGGTGGTTCATAGTGATATAGGGCTTGGAAAGGCATCATTTTAGTTGAAGTATGATAGGTGGTATTATACCACCATTCTGCCAAGTGTAGCCACCGAGACCATTTGTTTTGATTGTCGGTGATGAAATAACATAGATATGTTTCCAAACATTTATTTACAACTTCAGTTTGACCATCTGTCTAGGGTTGATAAGACGAACTCATGTTGAGAGATATTCTTGCTTGGTGGCAGAAATCTTTCCAAAAATTGCCTTTAAATTTTGTGTCTCTATCACTGGCAATAACCTTGGGAAAACCATGTAGTTTGTAAATATTTTTACAAAACACATTCACAATTTTCTTAGTTCTGTCAGTGTTTTTTTTTCCATGAAGTGGGTATATTTGGTGAGTCAGACGATTACGACAAATATCTTGTCCTTACCATCAGACATAGGTAGTCCTTCAATGAAATCCATCAAGATTTCCTCCCATTTTTTATTTGGAATATGTAATGGGTGTAGTAAACTAGGGGTTGGGATATTTTCACTCTTATTTATCTGACAAATGTCACATTTTGCGACATATTTTTGGATTTCCTTTCTCACACCCTTCCAATAGAATGATTGTTGAATGTTGTAGTAAGTTTCGTAGAATACGACATGCCCAGCTATAAGAGAACTATGAGATTACTTTAGAATTTTCATTCTGAATTTGGATGTTGGGGTTAGGTAAATTTTACCTTTGTACCATAATATGTCATTTTTCCATTCAAGATTGGCATATTGACTAATATTTTCAATCATAGAACCACAATCCAAATCCTTGGCACTCTAAGCTCGTATTTCGTCTAACCACTTAGGAACAACTACCGAGACGGCGCATGTTGTGTTGTCATCATCCTTATGTGAGAGTGCATCAACTACAACATTTTCCTTTCCCTTTTTTTGCAATATTTGTAGGTCGAATGCTGAAAGTTTCTCCATCCACTTTTGTTGTTCTTTTGACAATGTTTTTTGTTGAAGTATAAATTGAAGACTACTGTGATTAGTTCAGATTGAGAACTTACTTCCGATCAAGTACTATCACCATTTAGTTAAGTCATGTATGATGCCAAGCATCTCCTTTTGGTAAGTTGATATCAATATTACTCATTTGTTAACATTCCTGCTCTCGAAGGCTATAGGGTGGTTGTTTTGCATTAATACTGCTACAATTCTGAACCCTGAAGCATCACATTCAACTATGAATGGTCTGGAGAAGTGTGGAGTTTCCAATACACGTGTGGTTGACATCACTTCTTTTAGATTTTCGAAGCATTGGTCTGTCTGGTTATTCCATTGAAAAGCATTCTTTTTTAACAAGTTGGTCAGGGGCACCGTCAAATGTGCATATTTTTTTGTGAACCTTCTATAATACCCAGTTAATCCTAGAAATCCTCTTAGTATTGATACGTTCTTGGGTTTGTGACATTATTTAATTTCTTTGATTTTGTTGGGGTCCACTTTGACTCCTTCCCTGGATATAACGTGTCCCATGTATTCAACTTCCTTTTTCCCAAAGTTACATTTTGATAACTTGGCGTAAAATTGATTCTTCTCTAATACAGACAATACTTCCTCTAGATGCTTGAGGTGCTCCTTCCATGACTTACTATAAACGAGAATATCTTCGAAGAAGACCAATACAAATTTTCACAAGTATGGGTGGAAGAGTTCGTTCATGGTTGCCTGGAAGGTGGTTGGCACATTTTTTAAACCAAATGGCATTACCTTAAACTTGTAGTGCCCTTCGTGAGTTGTAAATGCAGTCTTTTTGACGTCTTCTAATATCACTTGAATTTGATAGTAACCTGATCTCAAATCTAATTTTGAGAAATATTATGCGCCATGGAGTTTGTCCAATGTGTCATCAATGAATGGAATAGGAAATTTGTGTTTAATAGTAATTTTGTTAATCCTCTATAATCTATACACAACAGGAAAGATCCATCTTTCTTCCTGACCAATACTACTGGTGCAATGTATGGACTTCTAATTTTCGTAATGACTCCATGCTTTAATAGATCTTGTATTAATCGTTCTATTTTTGTTTTATGATGATGGAGGTATTGATATGGCTTTACATTTACTGGTGTTGAATCCCTTCCATCGATAATAAATCTAACTATTGACGTTAAGCGACAAATACGGGGACTCCCTTGCGAATAAGTTTTTTCATTTGCTGAGCATAAATGACTTGGGTTGGTGGGGCTTGTAATTTGAACAACTTATACTTCCTTCCATCCATTTTGAACTTAACGAACTATTTTTGGTGATTTTCTGAATATGTCCCTAGTGTTTGCAACCATTGTACTCCTAAGATGGCGTCTACTCCTCCTAAAGGGACCATATAAAAATTGGACTCCATTTCGTATTCATTCAATTTCATTTTAACTTTATGGCACTTTCCTACTCCATCTATTCATTTTCCATCTACCACCACACTATTAAATTTGCTACGGGGTATGCAAAAATGTTAAGTCTTTTTGCGACATTTACATCTATAAAGTTGTGTGTACTTCCTGAATCTATTAAAACAATAACATTTTGTTTCTTGATATGTCCTTTAAGCTTTAGTGTTTGTGGTTGAGCTATCCCCATGATGGCTGCCTGAGAAATTCGTGGCATATTCTCTTCTTCTAGATCTGGATTAGGGGTCTCATCTTTTTCATTGTTTTCTTCATTGGAGCTATCCTCTGAAGATTCTTCTTCTTATTCTACTTCACAGTTGTAAATTTTTTACATAGTGCATCTATGCCCTGGGGAATATTTGTCTCATGTCCAACATTTTCCATCCCTTTTTCTTTCAACATTTGACTGTTGTTTTCCTGCATTGTACATTGGTGGTGGAACATACTTACTAGTGTTTTCTAAAGACGATTTACTTGACTTTCCTTTTGAGTAGTTGTTTGATTTTTCATTACTAGCATATGGCGCTTTATGGAGTGTATATTTTCACTAAATAATTATTGTTGCATGTCTAGCTTCTTCAATTGTTTGGGGTTTATTTAATTTTAATTCTTCCCGAATATAATCCTTAAGGCCATATTAATACATTTTTAGCATCTCTTCGTCTAAGAATCCCCTTTGCCTTATAGCTAATACTTCCCACTCGTGGGTGTATTCTCTTACCAATCCTTTCTATTTGAGGTGGAAGGATTTTTCATAGACATCATCTTCTTCTTCGTCATGAAACCTTTTTAGTAGGGCGTTTTTTAAATTTTCCCAATTGAACGAGCGAGTTGCACATTTGTTGGACCACCATAGGAACCAATCTAATGCTTCCACTTCCAGGTTGTTAGATGCGGTCATGACCTTCTCTTGTTCACCTATTGGCGGGTTTGCTCCAAAAATGGATTCCATTTTATTTACCCATATAATGGCACCTTTATGGTCCTTAGCATCATACTTAGGTAATTCTCTTTTAGTTTTAAGTTAGTCTCTATTAGCAAACTTTGTATGGTACTGACTTCCTTCGAACTGTATATGCGGTACTCATGGCTTTTCATGCATCGACGAAAATTCACAACTTGGAAAAATTTTGCCTTCCAGAGTCTTTGGAATTTGTGTGGCTGAGGGATTAAAATGTGGATTAACTATGCCCATAAACTGACTCATCATGCTCTTAATTTCTTTGATATTCTTTTCCATTTGGTCTTGGCTCTTCCCGAATTTGTCTTGCTTTCTTTCGACATTGTCAAGGCGCTTGCGCATTCTGTCGAGTTCTTCTTGAATTTCTTCGAATTGTCATCATTACTCCCCATTTTGTTCTTCTTTTTCCTAGTGAATCCAATTTTTTTATTCTTATTTTTATTTTTTTATAATAATTAAATAATTTTAATTAACTAAATTAACTTAATTTATAAGTTAACTATAATGTAATTCGACCCAAATAAATATATCACCTGACAGTCGCTTGAAAATTGTGATATATCATCCAATTGTACTATATCAATGCAAATATATATATATATGTATCGTTTCAATTCACGATTTCACAATTCACAATTTCATGGTTTATAGAAGGATCGGGCCATGTATGAATCGACGTTAGAATCCACCTCACATTCCTTGACTTTTGGACCCTCCATTGACCTTTTGATATATGTGTATTGAGCCCGTTATATATACATTGCTCACGGTTTATCCACTTAATCTATATATATCGAATCAACACTTATACCCACATCAAACCCATATGAAATGATGCCAGGTACCTCACACCCGTTGACCCTTCAATTAGATACAATACTTGATGGTAGCGTTGTTTTAACTGTGTTGAAAAAACGGTTGTTGAACAACGAGAAGGCAAGGAATGACGACAGTGATGAGAATGTCGATGTAGCAGTGAAATGTTGGTAACAACACAGAGTGAGTCGAGTGGTGATAGTGCAGATTGATTTGGGTTTATGTGGATGCAACAGTTACGGAATAGTCATTGCAAGGATACACAGAAGACAACATGGTGGAATGGGGAATGGTGTTGACAACAGTTGCACTGAGATTTTCCAGAGGCTCTGATACCAATGAAACACTTAGTTTGTTCACTCAGGTTCACAATGCTCATAAACATTGAGTCTCTAACCTAGTGATAGAAGTTATTAAGAAGCTGAATTAGGGAATGAAATGGGAAAAGTTAAGTCAAAGTTGGTGAACGACACGCTTGATCCAGGAAATCAGTGAAATAATTCTCTTCTTTGACTATATTATCCCATCAAATGTCCTAAGATCTAGTAATAGGGTATCAGATTATATGGCTAATTGGGGTTGTCAGCACATGGGCTTGACCTTAGATCATCAATGGCAGGATACTTAGATTCGAGAGGAGATGGACTCCCTTTTGCAAATTTTGTCTCAAGATGCTCCCCAACCTCAAGAGCAAGAAATGGAAATCCATCAAGGCCATTGATTGGGGTGTGAAATGTCACAATATCCCTCTCAGTATTTACAACGTGAGTGATAAGATGGGAAGATCAACCAAAGGGTGACCACCTCTCGTCCCAAGAATGTGTGGTAGCTGGCGAAGGATGGCAGTTGGGGGTATGGTTTTTAATGTGACAGAGGGTTCTGTAGAGGTAAATCACCAAGTGGTGGAGGAAGGAAAATGTTTAATGCAATTGCCCCAGTTGAAGGTGGTGGTCGTAGTGGAGGTCTTTGGCACTCGGAGGTTAGAATGTCGGCATGCTCGGGTTGGCATCGTCAGGTCCTGGATGGGCTTACCACCCTTTGGTTTATGGCGATAGTATGTGGGTATGTCTCTTTCTCTATGCCTTTGCCTCAGAGTCTGTGGCTTGTTCGAATGGAAGAAAGTTGGGATGGCTATCATGATGTTGGAAATAAGAATGATGGATGGTCTGGAAATGACTGGTTGGTTCCGTGGAAATTCTATGTTGTTGTTAATTTCTCTATGTGTGATGGCAATCTTGTTTTCAGAAATGGGCAAGTTTGGTGGTTTAGGGATCGTAATTTGGAAACCTGGACAGTTATGGACGTCTATGTTTGTTATCTATGTGTTATTTCTTTGCCTACTTCCATCTTCTTTGGCATACTCTTATCTGAAATGGGTATGTGTGTTCGCAGTTTGTCTCCTTGCAAATTCGATACCGACTAGTGTGCAGAGAGGGTGGGTTATGTAAGGGTTGGGTGATTTTTTACTTTTGCTTTGAAATATTCCACTTTTCATTTGATTTATGATGATTTTGTGGTGAAATACATAATCTTGAAGCTCAGGGAGCCATTTTTCGTTGTTCAGTTCATGCAAAAACTTAAATTATTTAGTCCTTCTCTATGTTATGGTTCTTCTGTGACTGTACTGATATACTGCGACATCCCTCGATGTTGGAAGCCTCTAAGGTTTCCTCTCAGTTTTTGGATTTGGACCTCTCCTAATAGTCAATGTCTATTGCCTATCTTTAATGTAATTGTCTTAGGTCTGAGTGATCATAGTGTGTTCTGTGGCTGCGGGTCTACCTTTTAAAATTGGACCTCGTCATCTACTTATTGTGGGTTTGTCCAGTGTTTAGTTAAATTTATGACAAGAAAGATGGTGTGGTCGACCCCTAGTGCCTGCTCGTCAGGAAATGGAGGTAGGGGTAAGAACAGGAAGAAAGAAATGAAAGGTGGAAGAGGCTCCCCTTTTGTTATGCCTCCGAAAAAAGGTGCAAAAGGTTGGATGTACAGGCCACACATGAAGTAGTGCAAGCTTATATAGTTGGTACTCTAGCCCAGGTGCGTCAGCTGATCGCGCCTTGGGAGTCAGAGCTTAACCAGTGTGCAGAGAATGAAATGCAGGTGACAGATTGGCGTCTCTTAGCTTTGGATCTGAGGCATACCTGTGGTCGTACCACCCAGTACAAGAAGATAATTCTTTTGTATTGGCTCATGAAGAATTTGATGGCTAAAGCCATTATGACTGTGTCAACCAACATAGCTAAGTCAGACCTTAGCCTCTAGGATATCAAGAAGGAATTGCAACTAATCCAATTCCATATCTAGAAGCTGAATATTCTCCTGGGTCCTATTGAGAAGCAACTCCCGTGTCTCTTTCAATTAGAGTTACCCAGTTCCAGTGTTAAGGAGCCTGCTCTGGTGGAGTCCTCTAAACATGAATAGTGTTTAGGATGTTTGATGGGTTTTTTTTATTTGTATATATGTTGTAAATGTCAAATAATAGGTATTGTTTTAGTTATTTTGTTGTGGCTACCCCTTGGTACTTATAAACTCAGGCCTATAAGGCCAATTTTGATAGACTTAAACTTATGAGATTTGGGATGGCTTATAATGTGTTTTGGTAGCCAACAGATCTGGTTTCCCAATGGGAAGGTTGAGGCCATCAAACGAATTTTTATGATTGTAACCTGCCTTGATTATGAATGAAAGAAGAGGTCCTACGAAGCTTACAAAAAGATGATAAGAGAGTAATTCATAGTTTTGAAAAACATTTCTTTCTAAATAATCTACCAATTAAATAAATTATTTAGATGTGTGAATAAATACACTTATATTTAAATTTATTAGTATCTAAATTGAAATAATTAACAAAATCCTGCCAATTAAGTAAATATTTAGATTTGTGAGCAAATATGTAAATTTTACACCACAAATTTAACATTCAAACAATAATAAATGAATCTCTTTACTTAATGGTTTGGAAAACAAATTCATAAGTCAGTGATTTGGAAAACTTTCATAACTTTGGAAAATAATATTTCCATTCCATAAAGTCATTAAACATCCATCAAATACATTGTATCATTGTCAACTTATTATGGTCAGACACCAAGGCTAAGAGAAAGATACATATGGTCAACATGAGCACCATATCAAGGCGTGTCAAATTTGGGGGATGGGTACTCCTAGATTCTCGTTGCTTTAATATTGCACTGTTAGCCTTGAACCTCTAGAGTATTTTTTATGGTAGGGGCCTGTGGCAGAGAATCATGTTCAACAAATAAATCATCCAGAATGACATGGAGGAATGGGGGGTTGCGGGAGCACCTCCTACCGATGGTGCTTCTATTATTTGGCATAGTCTTAGGAATACAATCCCATGGTTGTGCAACAATTTACATTGGATGGTTGGGGATGGAAATAAAATACAAGTTGGTCTAGATTCCATCAAATGCATGAATGGTTGCCATCTTCTTTTGGCTCCCATGATCTATTTTCTGAACTTGTAAGGGAATACATCGTTAGCTAACTTATGGGAGAGGGTCTGTTACATCAATGTTGCCCCTACTTGGCCGCATGCTTGGAAGATTTGCCTTCTAGATCATATGGTGAATGAATGGGAAGAATAGCACCACCTCCTCTACATGGCAGGCATTCATCCCTTTCTGCATTCTGACAAGCTAGTGTGGGTTGGACATGTTCAGTCTGATAGAATTGTTGTCAATGAAGTATATGCCCGTATTACATCCCGCTTACAAATTCTACCATTTTATGAGGTTAACACACAATTGTGGAAATGGGACGCACCATTAAAGATTAAGGGTTTCTCATGGTTGGCTATTCATAATCGTATTTTGAATTGGGATCAACTAATTAATAATAGTTTCATGGGCCCTGGCAGATGCTCCATGTGTGTGATGGATACAGAGGATTGCACATACCTTTTTATAAAATGTCCCTTTGCAGTGGCTATTTGGGAGGAGGTATCCTATCTTCTTGGGGTCATTGTTCCAAGATATTTCTCCCCTATTACAGAATGCTTCCCCTCTTGGGTACATCACGCTAAGGCCTACATGGCGGTCCCTCTATATGTCCCGTGGGGCTTATGGCGATCTAGGAATGGACTTATTTTTGAAGATAAGCAGCCCTTGGTGTAGATCGTGGCCGTGGGAATTGTGGTATACTTCCAGGAAACCAGTCCTTGGATTCACAAGGGGTCTTATCAATCTATCTCCCTGGTCGAGTTGGATGACATCTTCCCCATATGTTATTTCGATGGGGCTACCTCAAGTGGCAAATGTGGTTGTGGTGTTTCCCTCTTCATTGACTCCTCAACTCAATATCTTTTTCATTGGCATGGTGCAGACTAGGATAACAGCAGAGCATAATTGATTGCTTTATGGGGAGCTCTACAATGTACATCTTGGCTAGGAATTGACAACATTCTGATTGTTGGTGACTCTCTGAATTTGATCCATCGTATTCAGGGGATATATTCTCTCGAGATTCCCTCCCTTTGCAATTGGATGTAGCAGATCTAGGACCTTAAGGACTCTTTTTTAGAAGTCACATTTCAACATGTTTCCAAGGAGAAAAACTTTGCAGCCGATGCCCTTTCTAAGTGTGGCCTAGATCTCCTTCCTCGCTTCATGGTCTTTGAATAGTTTGTTGATGGGAGCCGTTGGGCAGAAGCTAATTTTGTGATCTAATATTGATGATTTGTTGATTATGTAGGCTTACTTCCTGGCATTTTTTTCCTTCTTTGCTATCTTTATCAGTGGCACTATGTATTTTGTGGATTGTTCCCTATGTTGGGATTACACTTTTTGTATAGTCCTGGGTTATATTTGGACCATATATCTATTTTTCTACGAAGCATTTTTGCTAACTACACAGAACAATATGTCTTTCTTGTGGGTGTTGATGTGTGGCAGAGGTACATTGTCTATTCTTAACAGGTCTTCCTTGCTGGTATTTGTAATACATGATGTTGTGTTCTTAGTATCATGTTAAGGTGATTAAGAATCATGCCAATGTAAAAAGTTTCTTTTTTCTTCTGAAAAAAAAAAAAATTTCATTAAATAAATGATTTAGGCTTGTGAAAATTTTCTACTTTGTATCATTTAAATTATGATTAAAACCTGTGAGGAAATATATATACTTGAAGATCATAAATTTAGTATTTAAATATTAACAATTAAAAATATTTTTGTATTTTTCTTTTTATAATTTTTTTATTGAATAATATATTAATTAAGCTAATAATTTAGAATAATAAGTGTAGGAATTTACATGGTAAGTTCCTCAGATAGAACACCAAAGGACACCGCTCACAAACAAATCACAGATCAATACACCAGTATTCTTGACGTGGTTAAAACCCTCAAAGAGGGAAACAATCCACGGCTTGAGCCAACGCAACCACTTCAGCCAATTTATTAATGTAAAAGAAAGAAAATTTACATAAGCTTCTCTCATGAACAGTCACCCTACAAATGACCCTCCATGCTCTCGAAATAGAGATCACTGACCAATCGGGTGTTAAGCCACATATCAAATATCGGTAATGCTGAGGAGAGAATGAACCATCAGATCACTTAATGTCTAGAAAATATCGTGACCATCAAATTGTAAGTTACAAAAGTACATAGTAAAGAAACACACTTTACTTAACTCTACACTAGACCAAGTTATACTTAACTATTTCCTATGTGTTGGAATATCCTAACATCCCCCCTTAAGAACAACTTGGGATAGGATTGAAGGATGTACAAATATGACACAATAGGAGAAGGAAGGAGGCATTAGAGCCTATCCCCCCTTAGTGACAACTTCCTGAACTCAAAACATAAATCGAAGTTTAGTAAACTTTGCCTCTGTGAGAGCCTTTGTAAAGATGTCTGCAACTTGATCATCAGTTGAACAATATTGCACTTCAAGAACATGGTCATGAATGAGCTTTCTGATGAAGTGCATGTGTAGTTCAATGTGTTTGATGCACTGATGTTGGACTGGATCTTTTCATAGTTGAATGGAACTTTGATTATCACACCAAAGTGTAGTCGGATGTTGCTGCTGAAAGCCAAACTCTAACAGGATCTGACGAAGCCATAGGGCTTCCTTATTAGTTTCTACAGCGCCACGATACTCTCCTTCTGCTGAAGAAAGAGAAATGACACTTTGTTTCTTACAAGCCCATGTAATAGGTCCAAAACCAAGAGTGAACACATAACCTGCAGTAGACTTCTGATCATCAGGGTCACCAGGCCAATTAGAATCAGTGAAACCAACCAATAGAGGAGATGCTTTTGCACTGTAATCAATCCAAAACTGAATTGTACCTCGAACATAATGAAGTATTCTTTTAGCTTCTTTCCAATTAGTTTCATGTGGGTTTTGTATAAACCAAGCAATAAGGCCAACAACAAAGGAAAGGTCAGGATGGGTATGAGTTAGATACAAAAGTTTTCCTACAAGTTGAAAGTATGAGGTAGCATCAGCTTCAGGGGAAGTACAAGTGACTGAAAGTTTGACTCCAGACTGAAAGGGAGAAGGGGCTGGCTTACAGTCTTGCATGTGAAAGTGGCGTAGAAGATCACAGGCATACCTGGACCGGGAAAGGGAAATACCTTCCTTAGATTGCAAGACTTGAAGACCAAGAAAATAATACAAGTTTCCTAAGTCTGTCATTTCAAACTGCTTTTTAGGGATGGACTTCACATGGTTTATAAGGTTGGGATCACTACCAGCAAGGATAAGATCATCAACATAAAGAACAAGAATGATAAGATACTTACCCACTTTCTTGGTGTAGACAACATTGTCAGAATGACACCTAGAAAAGCCAGTATCTAAAAGAAAGCTATCCATTTTGGCATACCAAGCCTGAGGGGCTTGCTTGAGACCATAAAGGGGTTTCTTAAGCTGACATAAAAGGTTGGAGTTTGTTTGTATAAATCTAGGAGGTTGTTCCATATCGATTTCTTCATGCAAGTCCCCATGCAAGATGGTAGATTTAACATCCATGTGATGGACTTCCCATTTGAAAGAGGCAGCAAGGGAAAGAACAAGGCAGATAGAGTTCATTTTTGAAACAAGGGATAAGGTTTCAGTATAGTCAATGCCTTCAACTTGTGAAAAACCATTAGCAACAAGACGAGCTTTATGTTTATCAACTTTTCCATTTGGTCCAAACTTGGTTCTGTAAACCCATTTGCATCTAACAAGTTTTCCTCCCTTTGGAAGAGGAACAATATCCCATGTATCATTTGCCAATAATGAACGATATTCTTCATTCATAACTGCGTCCCAATCTGGATGGCCTGAAGATTCTGCAAAGGTGTTAGGATCATAATTTGTTGAAGCTTGAGCCAATAAAGAAGAGGCTTTATTGAACTGAGAATGTTTACGTTGTTGATCTGTAGGATCACTTGCAAGAGAACTTGCTACATCCCGAGTAGCATGGACCCATTTTGGAAGCTGAGGAGCTAAAGGAGGATCCTGAGAAGGTGGGGGAGGATTGTCATCCTCGCTGTCATCATCTGAAGAAGAAATGTTTTTAGAAGTAGAAGGGATAGAGAGAGGTGGCACATCTGCCAAACTAGGCTCGCGGGCCAATATATTTTCAGCAAAATTTACATCCCTTCTAATGATAACATTTTTGGACTTAAGTGGAATAAGTCTATATCCTTTGACATCTTCAGAATATCCAACAAAAATACATTTTTCACTCTTAGATTTTAAAGCTTTATGTTTCTCATATGGAATATGGGCCCATGCTTCACTTCCAAAAACATGAAAGTGACTTACATCTGGTTTAATTGAGCTCCATGCTTCTTCTGGAGTGATATTATTTAAAACCTTAGTAGGAGTGCAATTTACTATGTAATTTGCGCAGTTAATTTCTTCTTCCCAAAAACTAAGACTAAGACCTTTAGATTGAAGCATACAATTCGCCATTTCATTTAAGGTGTGATTCTTCCTTTCAGCTACACCATTTTGTTGTGGAGTATATGGAACAATATGTTGCATTTGAATTCCATGCTCAATGCAAAAGTTGATGAATTTGTTGTTAACATATTCTCCGCCATTATCATATCTTAACTTAAGAATTTGATGTCCAGATTGTTTCTCAACAAAGGCCTTAAAGGCCAAGAACATGTTAAATACTTCACTCTTGAGTTTTAAGAAGTATACCAAAGTACGTATGGAGAAATCATCAATAAAAGTTAATAAATACTCGTAGCTAGAGAATGAAACAACTGGAAGTGGACCAAGTAAATCAATATGCACAAGTTGTAAAGGGGCTGAGGCATTACAAGATGCATGTTTTGAAAAGCTATCCTGATGATGTTTTTTGAGTACACATCTGGAACAAACACCATCTCTACAAGATACCATTGGAAGACATGTCACCATATTTTCTTTACACAAATACTAAGGGAAGATTTGATGACCCAAAGTTGTTAAACTTATACAACCTTTTAGAATCATCAGCAATGCCAGTAGCTAAAATCTGTCTAGGATATCTTAGGTCCTTAATTACAACATCGTGAGGTGAAAATTCAATGGTTTTACCTTCACCTGAATGAGTTATATGATATACAGATAGAAGGTTCCAGGATAAGGTTGGAACACATAATACATCATTAAATTGACCTTTGTCTAGATGAACAGTTCCAGTCCCTACAACACTAAGACATCTATCATCACCAACATATATATTTTTGGTGTTACAATCATTTAAATAAGAAAACATGGCTTTGTTTTTGGCCATGTGATAAGAAGCTCCATAATCAATGAGCCACTCATGAGAATGAGAAGAAGAAGATACATTTAGTGCATAACCAGACCGATATGCTTGACAACCACATGTAAAATGTGATATTCCTAAAGATGAAGTTGAAGTTGAAGAGTGCTCCAAATGGATGTTATGCTTCTTCATTGCTGCTTCCAAGGCTTCTATCTTCTTAAAGAATTTGGATTCTAAGTGGCCATCTCGATTACAAAAGTTGCAATGTCTATCAGTCTTCTTCCCTTTGTTTTTATTTGTCTTATCATTTTGTTGAATTGATTTTTCATTTTGAGATTGAAATTTCTTAGGACCCTTGTTTGGTTTAGGACCATTCTTTTTAGGATACTGCTTCTTAGGATTCTTTGAATTTGGTTGTTGCTAGGCGGCTACGACTTTCTTAAAAGAGTTTCTAAGATTAAGAAGACCAAGATGTAAGAGTTTTTCTTGTTCTCTTATTAAAGAATCACAAAAGGCATCAAAAGAGGGAGACTTGTAGTCTTGTCCTCAAGAAATAAATGCTTCTCTAGTAGAGTGGAAGGTGGAAACAAACACAGAGTGGGCTGGTCCCAACTTAGTAAGAATGGAATAGATAAGGCCGCCATCTTCTTTCTTAATCTTAACACTTTCCAAGAGAAGTCTAAGGGTCCTGAACTTGGACAAAAAATCTTCAATGGAAAAAAATTATTAGGGCCCAACATAAGCAAATATTTTTCAAGTTGATGGGCTCTAATTTCATTTTTAATTCCAAAAACTTTAGTGAGTTGTTTCATTGCTTCATTAGGGGTATCAAGTTTTGTGATATGAAATCTAAGGTATGGAGAAATAGACATCCCTATCAACCCATGTGCCTGATCTTGCCTATTTTCCCATTTGGCTGCCTTATCTTCATCTTTAGGTTTAGTTTCTTGGCCTGAGGCTATTCTGTAAAGACCTTTACTTCTAAGTAAATCCACAATGTAGGACCACCATTGGAAGCAGTTGGTGCTGTCAAGAATACATTGGCATGGAATTTCCATTTTAATAGAAATTGAAGCTTTAGATGTTGAAACTAAGTGTTTCAATAGAAATATCTTGAACAATTAGGCCGATTAAAAAAAACGACTTTGAAAATAGCTTATGGATGAAGTTATGGCTTCTTGAAGAAAAGTTGTTGAAGACGCTGACAAAGTGGGTGAATGTGCGGAAGTGAATGATAATGTTATATTTTTAACCGCCCGCCCCCCGCTTTTGCAAACTTAATCTAATTAGCTCACTTTAAAAAAAAAAAATTATGTGACCCACTTTTATAAATAAGTGAAAGTCACTTTTACAATGGTACTTTATGAGCTACCCAATAAATTGTAATTTAAATAAAAGATAAAGAGACTTTAGAATTATAAGTGACTCACTTTTTATAATGGGTGAGAACACTTTTACATAAAGTAACTTTAAAACATAAGTTACATGTGCTTTTTGAAAAATTAACTCAACAAAAGAAATATTGAACTCAAGACCTCTATTCTCATAAATTAACTAACTTTGGACCAAGTGAGCTAGTTTAAAAGACTAGTAATTTTTGGAAAAGAGGAAGGTTTTTTTTTTTTTTTTTTTGAAGCTTTGGGGTGCATGCTTACTTGAAAAAACCCTTTTTTCCTACAAAACAAAAAACCACACAACCCAACACAGACATACAAAAAAACAAAACTTATGGTTTAAATTTAGCTTTCGCCGGAAACTAAATATTTTCCTCAATGTTTCTAATTTTTTGAGATCACACTAAGGTGCGGCAGAAAAGAGCATACGCATGAGAAAAATCCTCCCTTTCTGTTTCTGATTTTCCTAGATCGCACAGAGTCGCAGGGCAAAGAGCATACGTAGAAATGAAAGGTATAGATCTAGTAATAAAAAACAGAGAGATAAATAAATCGAAATAAACAGAGAGATAAATAACTAAAACTGCAAATAAAAACTGTATACCTCCATATCTTAAAAATGACGTAGCTAGGGCTACCGGAAACCTTTTTGCGTGAAACGAAAGGGGTTCCTCACTGGAACAGATGCTCCTAACACAATAGAGTAGTCCTCTCGGCCCGAAAGCGGTCAGAAACAATAGAACTAGGAAACGACAATCCGATGCAGTTGTATCGACTTCCGATTTGGATCACCAATGGATGCAGTCCTCAAATAGCTCTGATACCATGTAGGAATTTACAGGGTAAGTCCCTCCGATATAACACCAAAGGACACCACTCACAAATAGATCACATATCAATACACTAGTATTCTTGACGTGGTTTAAACCCTCCAAGAGCGAAACAGTCCACGACCTGAGACAATGCGACTACTTCAGGCAATTATTAATGTAAAAAAAAGAAAATTTACATAAGCTTCTCTCATGAACGATCACCCTACAAATGACCATCCATGCTCTTTAAATAGAGATCATGGACGAATCGGGTGTTAAGCCACGGATCAAGTATCAGTAATACTGAGGAGAGAACGAACCGTCAGATCACTTAATGTCTAGAACATATCGTGACCATTGGATTGTAAGTTACAAAAGTACATAGTAAAGAAACACACTTTACCAAACTCTCCACTAGACCAAGTTATACTTAACTATTTCCTATGTGTCGAAATATCCTAACAATAAGTAAATAAAAAAATGGAATCAATCACTTCAAATATTTTGAACATAACATTCATAAATGGAGAAGGAAGTCAAATATAAATATTCGTTATATATTTAAAATGGAAGAGAAAAAAATAATAATTAATAGATGACTATTGTGAATATAAATAAAATAAAAAATATTTTAAAAATATAAGTCAATTATTTTAGCTTAGATTTGATTTTTACATGAGAAAAATAAATTATCAACAAAAAAATTCTAGATTCGACCTCGTCTTTACATTCTACTAATCTCTCCCACAATAAATGGTTTATACTAAGCCCTCTTAATTTAAATTGTTTTAAAAATAATAATATTAAAAAACATTATATGAAAAGTAACAATGGTAGCTGGTAACTTACATTCAACTGGCTTTGTCTGCTGATGCCAAAAATTCACTTGGGTGGTAGATTTCTTTCCGGAATATGATAAAAAAATATTTCAAAATATCATAATACTGAAGTGTTTGAATTGGTGGAAATGGACTCAACACCATCAAGAACCCTAGGGCACCAAAAATCTTGGAGTTTGATAGTTGTAACCAATATTTAAAAAAAAAATTGTTGGATTTTGTCATAATCTTGCTGGAAATTCCATTATTTTATGAGCTAATTTGTGGCCTCTTCAAACTACGTGCATTTAACCAATATTTCAATGTTTTTATTTATTTATTAAAGGAAAAATCACATCGGTGGTATAAAGAAGGTTCAGGATAGAGCTAGAATTTAACTAGCAACTGGGGAAACACTGATCAATGTGACCATGACAGTGAAGAGTCTCGTTGGACTGGATGCCCTCTACACGTTGCCAATAACATTTATGTTGTGATTTTCTGGGGCTTTGAATGTTGGAAAGGCAGAGGAGGTAAGACACAAAATAACACAAATAATTCACACACACGACAACACAAACTACAGCTCTTCACTTGATCACACAAAACTTGATAATTACAATGAACCCGATGAGGGGTATTTAAAGTTTTTTTGAATAGTGTCTTGCCTAAAAAAGCTTGACATGCAACCACACACTAAATTTGACTTTACCCAAAATAATACTTAACTCGACTTGAATCAACTTGACTCAACTTGACTCAGTTAACCGACTCTCTAAATTTAGACAATTCTTCATGCGGGAATAATTAGCTATCTTTAACACTACCCCTTAATTACGTCCGCTAAATTAGGACATGACTCATGACAACTCAGACATGCCTGTTGGTGTATGTCTCAGCCAAGTTTCCTCTGTGAAACTCAAATACATCTTTCGCTAATGGCTTAGCGAATATATCATCATGTTGATCACTATATTTACAAGGCTTCAAGTGAACTTCTCCATTGCTCACAAGTTCTCTAATAAAATGATATCTAGTATCAATATGCTTTCTTTTTTGATGAAACATACTATTCTTGGATAGTGCAATCGCCGAGGTGTTGCCACAATATATTGTTGTTGATCCTTGTTGTTTCTACTTGAGTCCATCAAATATTCTTCTCAACCATACTGCTTGGCATGCTGCTAATGTCGCTACTACATATTCCGCTTCTGTTGACGAAAGTGTCACAATAGGCTGCTTCTTAGATGCTCATGAAATCACACCTAAATCAAAATGGAACACATAACCATAAGTGATCTTCCTATCACCCAAACTTTCTGCAAAATCATTGTCTGTGTATCCAATCAAATCCTTCTTCTTTGTGCTTGCATACATTATGCCACAATCTTTAGTTCCTGCTATGTATCTTAGAATTATTTTCCCTACTCTCTAATGTGTGTCTTTTGGAGTCTCCACAAATCTAGAAATCAAACTTACTCCTTGCATAATATATGGTATTGTAGCTGTGAGATAAATGAGGTTTCCAACCAATCTTTTGAATAGAGTTGGATTGACATCTGATCCTTCATCATCCTTGCTAAACTTTGTCCCTGTTGCAACTGGTGAAGGGGCATGTTTACAATTTTCCATCCTGAGTCTTTTTAGCAAATCTTTGGCATATTTATTTTGACAAATAAAAATTAATTTTTCAGATTGCTCAACTTCTATGCCAAGAAAATATTTCATAAGACCGAGATCTATCATCTCAAATTATTTCTTCATGGCTGCTTTAAATTCATCCAATTCAAGATCACCAGTATAAATCATGTCATCAACATATAAGCAAACAATCAAAATATGTCCATGCTCATTTAACTTTGTGTACAAGGTAGGCTCAATGTTGCTTCTACAAAATCCATTCTTGATCATGTAGCTATCAATTCTACTATACCAAGCTCTAGGCGCTTGCTTGAGTCCATAGAGCGCTTTCTTCAACCTGTAAACTTTATCTTCTTGTCCTTCAACTTCATATCCTGGAGGTTGTTGTACACATATTTCTTCTTCTAAAATTCCATTCAAGAAGGTTGATTTCACATCCATATGATATACTTTCCACTTGTTCTGGGTTGTTTTTGCTAAGACTGCTCTCACAGTAGAATCTAGCTATTGGGGAAATTTTTTCTCCAAAATCTATTTTTGGTTTCTATGAGAACCCTTTGGCTACAAGTCTTGCTTTAAATATGTGAATTCACCTTTCTCATTCAACTTTGTCTTGTATACCCATTTCACACCAATGAGGTTTTTATATTTTGGCAAATCAACCAAATCCCATGTATCATTCTTTTCAATAGCTTCTATTTCTTCATCCATGGCCTGCACTCAATTTTCATCTTTGATTACTTCTTCGAATGGAGAAGGTTGGAATGAAAACAATGCAAAATTTGAACCAACATCCAAATCATCATAAATATCTTTCAGACTTCTTATTTTTCTCTTACCATTGCTTGATTCATCACCTGATTGATTGCTGGGAGAATTTTGATCTGTTGATCTGCTTGAAGATCCATGTTGTTCATAATATCTTGGAGTCCTTGTTGATGTGACTATGTTCGATGCCTTCTCTTGTGATTCTTGTTGCTCCTTTTCTTCTACATCCTCTTCTTCCATCAGTGGCACTTGTGCATCAACTGTTTTGTCTATACTTCCATTCCATGACTCTTGTTCTTTAAACACAATATCTCTACTAATTATGGTCTTCTTGGTGACAGGGCTATACAATTTGTAAGCTTTTGATTGCTCACTATAACAAATAATTATGCATTTTTCACTTTTATCATTCAATTTGTCTCTTAGCTCCTTAGGCACATGTGCATAAGCCACACATCCAAACACTCTGATATGAGATACACTGCATGACATACATGCTCATGCTTCTTCTGGTACTCTTTTCATCACACTCTTTGTAGGAGATATGTTTATCACATAAACAACACATGCAACTGCTTCTGCCCAATACTCATTAGACAAGTTTCTTCCTTTCAACATGTTCCTTGCCATGTTCATAATTGTCTTGTTCTTTCTCTCTGTTACACCATTTTGTTGCGGTGTGTACCTGGTTGTAAACTTCCTTCTAATTCGATGTTGTTTGCAGTAATCATGGAATGCCTTTGAATCATATTATCCACCACAATATGACCTCAATACCTTTATCTGTCAATCACTTTGGTTCTCTACTAAGGCTTTGAATTCTTTGAACTTTGCAAAAGTTTCATACTTCTTCTTCAAGAAGTAAACCTGAGTCTTTCTGCTATAATCATCAATGAAAGTGAGGAAGTGAAAACTTCCACCAATCGATTGTGTCTTCATAGGTTCACATAAGTCTATATGAACCAACTCTAGTGGTTGCTTTGCTCTATATGCAACTCCTTTCGGAAAATTCTCACGGTGTTGCTTTCCCAAGATGAAACACTCACAAGTACTAGCAGGATCTTTGATGGGAGGTAACTCTCTAACCATCTATTTCAGGGTGCAACAATCTTAAACCAAAGAAGTGTAAGTTTCCAAACAAAAAGTGCCATAACTAGTAATCATTAGAACATGTAACTGTAAAAGAACTGACCTAATCACTGTAATTCATAACTAGAGGAAAGAGTATGTTTCTTGTCATCTGCACCTTTTCTATCTACTGTCTGCTTGGGGGATTATCATATATAACACACTCTTTCCCTTGAAAAGTAATTATGTATCCCTTTTGCATCAATTGACCAACACTTATCAGATTATGTTTGAGACCAGGGACATAATATACCTCCGATATTTTCTTTGGCTCCCCCTTCTTATTCATAATGTTGACCACTCATTTTCCATCTATATCCACAGTCTTGTTAGTCCCTGAATTTAGCTCTATCTTCGTAGATTGATCCAAATTTGCAACCGAATTATGGTTTCCTGTCATGTGGTTATTGCAACCACTGTCTAATAGCCATACATTATCAAAAGGTTGTTATGAAACCAACTCACAAAAAGATAGAAAATATAGATCAACGCCTTAGAATTCAGCCTCTTCGAGGGGGCAACCTCCTTTACATTACACAAATGAACAATTCTTGGATGATACAAATGACAAGACCTCCTTTCTATATATAGGAGTCTAAGGGGTCATAATATAATCAGAGCCGACATAACAATAATAATGTAAGGGCACAATAATAACAATATGGGGACTACATGGGCACAACAATATAATAAGGGGGTTGTACTAATAACAATAAGGGGTTACACTAGTAGTATAGGGTCCTAACATGCCCCTCTCCTTCAAAAAGTGGTGTCCTCAACGCTTGAGTAGTTCTTGATGCTTCTATCTAAAATTCTTGTCCTCCCACGTGGAATCTTCAGCGGGTAAGTTCTTTCACTTGATGAGATACTATGAAATTGATCGATTTCGTAGCTATCAGGTTCTTGTTTCTGTGACTGCTTCAGGCTCCAATATGATTTTTCCTTCCTCGTCAAGTTCTGGCAATATTGTTTGAACTGGGATCTTCTGCAACTTTTGAATGAGTGGCCACACTTCTTCATCCTTCTTCCATTCATCCCTTGATTCGTTTATCCAATATGGTTGGATAATAGAAATAACACAAAACAATGCTTCCACATCCTCATCCTTTCTTGAGAGTGCATCTACCACAACATTTTGCTTCCGTTTTTTGTATATGATTTCAAAGTCATAACCCAACATCTTCATGACCCATTTTTGTTTCTCTTCAGAGGATAATCTTTGTTCTAAAAAGCATTTAAGACTATCATGATCCGTTTTTACCTTGAAGTGTCTTCCCATTAGGTAGGGTCGCCATTTCTTAAGTGCATGTAGTATTGCCAACATTTCCTTCTCATAAATAGCTTTGTGTAAATACTTTCCTTTGATTGGATGACTTTCGAAAGCAATGGGTCTTTCATCTTGCATTAAAATAGCACCAATTTCAATTCCTGAAGCATCACATTCCACAATAAAGGTTTTTGTGAAGTTTGGTGTAGCTAAGACCGGTGCTTGGCACATTGCCTCTTTAAGATATTCGACGGCCTTTGTTGCATTCTTCAATAATATTGTTAGAGGTGTTGCTATTCTCCCATAATTCTTAACAAACTTGCGATAATACCTTGTCAACCTGAGAAATCCTTGCAGATGCTTTATGGATGTGAGGATTTTCCATTCCTTAATGGATTTAATTTTGCTAGGGTCTACCTTAACACCTTCATGAGATACAATATGACTCAGATATTCCACCTCTTGTACTCCAAAGAAACATTTGGAGCTTTTTGCATATAATTGTTTCTCCTCCAATAGTTTGAGCACCCTTTCAACATGTTGAACATGATCCTTCCAAGACTTGTTGTAGATTAGTATATCATCGAAAAATACTAGCACAAATTTTCTAAGGGTTTGAAAATGGAATTCATCAAACCTTGAAATGTAGAAGGTGCATTTGTAAGGCCAAAAGGCATGACAAAAAATTCATAATGACCATCATGAGTTCTAAATGTTGTTTTCAGAATGTCTTCAGTCTTCATTCTGATTTGATGATATCCTGAACAAAGATCCAACTTGGTGAAGTAAATTGACCCATGCAATTCATCCAATAATTCATCAATGATAGGAATGGGAAATTTATCTTTAATAGTGAGCTTTTTGAGCTCCCTATAATCCAGACACATGTGCCATGACCCATCCTTCTTGTGCATCAATACTACTGGAGCAGAGAAAGAACTTTGATTAGGTTGAATTATACCAGCCTCTAGCATTTCTGCAACCATACGTTCAATTTCACTCTTTTGGGCATAAGGATATCTGTAAGGCCTGATGTTTGGAGGAACACTTACTAGAATGAAATGAATAGAATTATCATGATCACGAATAGGTGGGAGGCCTTTGGGAGTCTCCAATACCTTGGAATGATTGTCTAAGACTTTTTGGAGATCTGGAGAAATAGATGATTTCGATGTGGGAACCTCTAGCAAACATAATTGTGCAATTACGCCTCATTTTTCTTTCTTTAGAAGCTTTGTCAATCCGTTAGAGCTGATTATCTTTCCCAGTTTCCCTGTGATACCCCTTAATTCAACTTCCTTTCCTTCGGAAGAAAATTTCATGAAAATTTCTTAAAAATTAAAATCTATTGTACCCAGGGATTGTAGCCATTAGACTCCTAGTACAACATCAACACCACTCATTGGAATGCAAAGCATTGGGATATTCAATACATATTCTCCCATGGATAACTTGATATTATGGCACTTTCGAGAGCAATTTATGGTTCCTCCACTGGCAACAATCACTTGACACTCTGGTGCTGGATATAGGAAGAAATTCAATTCCTTGTCTATCTTACAATGAATAAAATTATGCATACTACCCGAATCAATCAACACTATTACATTTTTCCTCTTGATATGTCCTTCTATCTTGATAGTTTGAGGAGTGGTAATTCCAGCCAATGCATTACAAGATATGGTCGGATTCATTTCTTCTTTCTTGATGTGATCTTTCACTTCTTGAACCTTTTTCTTCTTGATATATCCTTCTATCTTGAGAGTTTGAGAAGTGATAATTCTTTCCAATGCTTTACAAGATATGTTCGGATTCATTTCTTCTTTCTCTGGGGTTGGTTCATGGTGTATATCCTCTTCTTTTGATGTTTCTTGATCCTTTTCTTCCTCCTCTTTACAATCTATGTAAAACAATTTCTTCTCAGCACACTTATGACCTTTAGTGTATTTTATATCACAAATGTAACAAAGTCCTTTTTCTCTTTTTTCTTCCAATTGTTATCGTGTAAACCTTGTAGGTTGTGGAAGGTTAGAAGAAAAAACACTTCCATATTTATAGTTATGAGTGGTAAGATTCCTTGTTTCCATAATTTCGCTTTCAATTTTTCTTGCCAACTTGAATGCCTTCTCCAATGAATCAGGTTCCTAAAGACGAACCTCATGTTGAATGTTATCCTTTAAAGTCCCTATGAAGACATCAATCCTTTTCTTCTCTAGAATATCATTTACCCTTATATTCAATTTTTTGAAATCCTCAATGTGCTCTGCCATTGAACCCTTTTGTTTGAGATTTATCAATTGGCTAAAGAAGGTGTTACTCTTTGTATCCTCATAATGTGCTATCATTTCTTCCGTGAAAATTGACCAAGTGACAAGTGCTTTATGAAAACACAACCCTTTATACCATAAAAATTGATCCAGTTCTAAATATGAAGATGCAATACGTACCTTTTGTAACAGTTGCACCTCATGCAGATCAAAATATTGCTCCATCTGTAGTATCCAATTTACTAGATCCTTGCCATCAAAATTCCTCATATTGCCTTTTCTTGATTTTAGGAGCTCGATATTGAAACGTTTGTAACTCTGTAATTCCATATTTTGCAATTCTGAAATCGCGACCTGCAGTAGCCCTCTGCGTCCTCTTTCTAATGCCACCAGTCTGATCCAAATTGGATTCTCCAAGAAAGAGTTATGCACAATCTTCCAAGATGACCTAATTATATACCTTTTCAGAAGAGAGAACTTGTATGAAGTGCCACATGTCACTGTTTTGACCTTCGGATCTGAAAAATATAAATAGGAAACTAAAGTTTGTCCTCTTTTTGTAACTTCTTACGAAATTTCAATATGATGCTCCGAGAGAAAGTTATGACGATTTTCCCAAGGCCACTTGTTTAAGATGTAATTCGGGAGTCTACAACAATCCTAACTTCCTCAGATCATATATCCTAAAATATAGTGAGACAAGATTTGAAATTCGGACCCGAGGTTCAGACCGCTTTCTTCTCAAATGATTTTTTTTAGCTTCTGAAACTTCGTAGCCAACAAGTTATTACGAAACTTCCACAATGACTTGTTTTAGATGAAATTCTGGACCTTGCAAAAACCCTAACTTCCTCAGATCATATCGCCGAAAATATAGTGAGAAAATATCTGAAATTCGGACTCGAGGTTCAACGAGATTACCTCTCAAATCGGTTTTTTTTGTTAGCTTCTGAAACGTTGCAAAAAAAAGTTATAGTGAAAATGCCACGATGACCAGTTTGGAGTATCTAAACCCTAGAATCCAAAGCTTTGATACCAAATGTTATGAAACCAACTCACAAAAAGATAGAAAAGATAGATCAACGCCTTAGAATTTAGCCTCTTCGAGGGGGCAACCTCCTTTACATTACACAAATGAACAATTCTTGGATGATACAAATGACAAGACCTCCTTTCTATATATAAGAGTCTAAGGGGTCATAATATAATCAGAGTTGGCATAACAATAATAATGTAAGGGCACAATAATAACAATAGTGGGCTCTTATGGGGCACAATAATAACAATATGGGGACTACATGGGCACAACAATATAATAAGGGGGTTGTACTAATAACAATAAGGGGTTACACTAGTAGTATAGGGACCTAACAAAGGTTCATGCATGGTATGGAAAGTTAGGAACATGGAGTTAGTATTCTCTGTAGTGACATTAGCTCTCCAGTTTCCTTGATTAGCTATCCTCTTGTTGCAATCATGAGCATAGTGACCAAATTTATTGCAATAATGACATCCTATCTTTGATTTGTCAACTCTTTGATTATTGTTGAAGCTTTTGTTGTTGCTTTCACTTTCATATTCATGCTCTTCTCAACCATCTCTCTGAGCACCATGTCTTCTTCCTCTTCCTCTGCCTCTCAATCTACTTTTTCCTCGAACTTTGTCTCTTGAAATAGAAACCTGACTTTTAAAAACGGTCTCTAAGGTGGAATCCTTATTTCCGTCTATCCTTGCTTCATGGGATAGAAGTGATCCCATCAACTCATCAACTGTCAATGTTTCCAAATCCTTGACTTCTTCTATGGTTGCTACTATAACATCAAATTTGGTAGAAAAAGATCCGAGGACTTTCTCAGCCACCTTTTGATCTTCTATGTCATCACCATAAATTTTTAACTGATTTACGATGGTGAAGACCTAATTCATGAATGGATTTATGTCCTTTGCTTCCTTCATCTGCAAACTTTCAAAGTCTCTTCTAGTATTTTGCAACTTAACAATATTGAATTTGACCATACCTTTATAGCTTGTCACCAAAGTCTCCCATGTTGTCTTTGCTGAAGATGTGATCATAATTTTTTGGAACACTGCTTGGTCCACTCCTTGTTGGATAAGTTGTAACGCTTGTGCATTCTTATTTTTATCTTTCTTCCATTGTTCCCTCTCTGCATCACTAAGGGCTTGTTCTTCTACTTCATTCTTAGGTTTTGGAAACCCAAACTAGGCATGATCCCAAACATCATGAACCTTCAACGTGGTCTCCAATTTAATGGCCCACACATCATAATCTTCCCCTGTAAATAGAGGAAATTGTGGCTGGAAACTACATGAAGCCATCTTCAAAAAAATACCTTCTCCTCAACTAATAAAATCCTCTTTTGCTAGAAAAATTTATAAATCCTCTTAAATCTTCTTAAAAAAACCTTTATCAAAAACTCTTTTAAAAGAGCTTTCATAAAAAAAATTCACAAAACTTTTTAAATCACCAAACAAAAACTTTTATGTTGTTTTGTTTAACAAAGTCGCATAGCTAGTGTTCCCTACCCCTTAGTTAGATTATTGAACTTTGAAATTAGTAAATTAAATGTTTTTTAATGTATACAATTTCCTGCCACTTAGTATTATTATTATAATTATAATATTTACATCAAACAATATAAATGTTTTTTTAACCATTTTAATATTTACATTATTTAATATTCAATAATAATATTTATATTTTCTATTATTAATAATTAAATTACCTAGTATTATTCAATAATTATACTACTAATATATATATATATATATATATATATATATAAAAGGATTTGATATTTGATATTTCACAATATTTTACATTTAATAATATTTTATTATTTATAATGTTAAATATATTTAAATGATATTTATTCATATATATATTTGAGAACGGATATTCCACCGTTTTCATCTTTAAATATAATTAAAGATGAACACTGTGGAATATCCGAATTCAGTTTCTCAAAAACCACAACACAAAAATCTACAAACCATTATATATATATATTTATTTATTTATTTAAAATATAATTTTATTTACACACTATTTTATATAAAATAATATAAAATTTATTAAAATAACTATTTCAAACATAAATAATACATCTTATACATTAAAAAATATATATATATTCTATACATAATCTATATAATAATATATTTTAATGTACATAAAAAAATTATATATATGTTCTACATAATAATATAATAATAATATTAACATGACAAATTCTTAACTCCAAACTTTAAAAATATAAATAATTTTGCATATCTTCCTTGTCCCATCAAAATTTCAAACATAAACTCCACTTGATACATAGAGGTTGCCATTTGAAATGGGTCTTCCCCTTCTCACCAACATTCTTTAGTTCACTGTCACATTTTGAAAGCGTCAAACGTTGAGCAGGTCCGAAACTGTTTGTAGGTATTATACGGTCCGACACTGTTTGCAGGTTTTGTACACTTTTGGGTTGGTTTTGTTTATACGTATTGTACACTTTTGGGTAGGGTTTTTCCCAATTTGGTTCGTTCGACAGAGGAACTCCGGACAAAATGAGGGACAGCGAAGAAATGCAGTGCGGTCAGTACTTGGTAGCAAATTTATCTATGATTCCAAACGAATATGGACATGGGAAATCTGGCATTAGGTTCATGTTAGGTCACCGTACACTCCCCCATAAACATGGTTAGCCCATATCATATGTGGGCCTTTTCCATTTGCATCCGTGCATGTCTTGTTTCCTTCACAGCCGGCTGTTCTCGAAATGTCAAATCAGGCAGTTATTCCCCACCTTCCCAGCGCTGCAGCCTGCAGGAGGAAGTCTGAAAACATTTCTGAGTACAGGTCACATCGCAATGAACCGCAGAGACAGCTGCCTTTCAATTATGATCGGTATATGGTGGCCAAATGGTCAGTATTGTCATACCAGTGCTGTGAAATTATTGTAAAATAAGAGCTCAACTAATATAGTTGAGCAGAAAATACAAAAAAAATATTTCAAAAAATAAAAATGGAATATATTTTTATAAAATTAACAAATAGTCATTGTTGTCATGTTATTGAAATTATTGCAAAATAAAACCCTAATTAATAATTGAGTAAAAAATTATTTCAAAAAATAAAAAAATTATTTTTATAAAACCAATTTTAGACAAAGATTTTTAATTTTTGATCAAATAATTACTAATTAGGTTAGACTTTAAGCTTATGTGGTAGATTTTGGAAAAGTATGATCCAGATTATCCACAGTATTATGTTCAATATGTCCACATTTTAAACCCCAAAGGGGTCCATCATCAAAGCAAAAAATGATAGATTATGAATGATAGATTGATTGAGAGAAGAATCTTCCAACTAGAACAGATAAATAAACCTCAAGTATGATATATTCAAGTAGAAGCCGAATAATTTAATTCAAAAAACCTACTAATTTAAAGACTAAACTACATATACTATTCAATGTTCCATTATTTTTATTATTTTAAAATAATTTAATTTTGATTTATTTTATTTTAATTTTGATTTAATTAAATTTTTTATTATTTTTATTTTTTTAATTTAACCTGATAACTAATTAATTCTAATGAGGTAACAAATTGATAAAAGGGATAAGTTTATTTTATAAAGTAATAAGTTTATTTTGTTATAATTTGTTTTTAATTTTTATTTAGTATATAAATTTTATTTTAATTTTAATTTTATTACTTGTGTAACCTAGTTAATTATAATTAGTTTATTTTAATTTAATTTCAAATTTTTATTTTAACTTAATATGGATTATTAAATTATAATTTTTTATTTATATGTTTATATTTATATATATAAAATATAAGTCTAATTTATTTCTTTTTAATTGATTAATCCATTAAATACCTACCTAGAAAAGTAATGAATGATTTTGATATGATTAAGATTTTAATTCTATGATTTATATATTAATTTTAAGCCCTAAGTACCTAATTAACAAAGAAATAAATTTATAATTTTTATAATGTTAATTTTTAATATATTAGTTACTCAATTTACTAGTTAATACTCATCTATATTATCTTAAAATAATTATTTATTATTAAGATTTTATAATAAATAATATTATTTTATTGATAGATAATTTAACCCTAAGTACCTAACTAGTAGAGAAATAAATTATATATATATTAATTAATTTTTAATTTTTATATATAATGCTAATGTTAAAAATCTATTGTTACTAGAATTTTTTTTTTAACACTAAGACAGATGCTAATAATTAAGGGAACGAGGATGGGGAGGAAGATACCAGAGATACTACACCTCGAAAGATCTCGAGGGATTGATATGTCTAATCAGGGGTAGCCAGTTTCCACTAATCTCATTTCCATTGTCCCTGTTGAGATTATGAGGAAACTTCATAATTTCGATAGCCTCTCTGATTTTTCTCTTTTGATAATGATCCTCTCTTGCAATAATTTTGGCATCCTCCAAACACACATGATACTTGGTTTTGGATGAGTGTTCTGCAAGGGCCGATGTACGAGATCTCTCATTCTTAATATCAGCTCCGTGCTCTTTAAGTCTTGTTTTCAAAGATCATCCTGTTTCCCCAATATAACTCTTGCCGCACGAACAATCAATCTTATACACACCTTTAAGCTGTTGGTGATCTATGTTATCCTTAACTGACCTCATTTTCTATCTAATTGTTCCACATGTTGTAAATTGAGTGTTTATGTCCTTCTTTCTTAAAATTTTAGCGATTTTATCTGTAACCCCTTGAATGAATGGGAGGTACACTTTCCCACAATTTTTTTTCATGTTTTCTTGGGGACCCCTAGAGAGGACCTTTTCTTGTGCTCTTTTTATAGATTTCTTAATATTAAACTCCTTGTATCCTATATCTTTGAAAATAGAGGTTAAGTGTTTAATTTCTTCATTAAAGTGATCAGAGTCAGAAATTTTGAGAGACCTAACAACAAGAGTGTTTAAGACACCAAATTTTTACGATGGATGATGGTATGAGTCAGCATGTAGATATCTTTCCGTATGAGTTTTCTTCCTAAAGACCTGGTGTCCCAAAGTACCATCCTCTTTTCTACCAATTAGGACATCTAGAAAAAGAATTTTACCATTTTCTTATAGAGGTAAGATGATTAAAAAACCTTCACAGCTCAGCCTTGCCATGGGTCCATTTTAAGTTGGTGTCATCAACAAATCTTTTCCACCATGTCAGTTTCAATATTAAAGTACTCAAACCCACCTGGGTTTGCCTTCGAACCACTTGAATTAATGCTCCTCTTGAATTAATGCTCAAGTGCGAGGCATTTTTAATACCTCAGGGGGAAAAACCGACAGAGTAAAATTGCGCAATTTTTGTGATTAAATTGTCACTTTTTTTTGCACTACGAACTCTTCTTGTGCACATTTAACTCGTGCGACGATTTTGTGACGCAATTTAGAAAAAAAAAATTGTTGGTTTTTTTCCAGTTCATTTTTTTTTATTTTTATCACTGGCTTTGTAGGCTCCACATACCTTGTGATCCTTTCTCAGTTCTGATACCAATTTGTTGGAAAGGCAGAGCAGCTAAGACACAAAATAACACAAATAATTCACACACAATAACACGAGCTGCCGACTTTTTAATTGATAACACAAAACTTGATAATTACAATGAACCCGATGTGAATTATTTAAACTTTTTCTGAGTAGCCTAAAATGACTGAATATACAACCACACACTAAATTCAACTTTACCCAAAATAAGACTCACTGAAATTACTCTAAATTTATAATACTCTTTGCTATCTTTAATATTGAACGTTTAGCCATCGTAATGTGTCTACTTCACTAGCTTCAAAGGATGAGCCACAAGTAATTATGATGCGTTGCAACAATGACACAGTGAAGGATATATAATCATCCTAATAACACAGAAACTCTTATTTCCACCTCTATAGCATTATAAATGCCCTCTGACATGCGAGGGAAATAGCGCTCGCCCTCTCTCTCCACGCTACATTCATTTGTTCACGAGCTGTCACTCACCACGCTCCATTCATTTGTTCACGTGCTATCACTCAGAGGGCCAGCGCTATTTCCCTCACATGTCAGAAGACATTTATAATGCTATAGAGGTGGAAATAAGAGTTTCCTCCTAATAAGTACAAAAATCATAATAACGTTAAGCATAGATATGTTCAGGTTCTATAATATAATTCATACTGCGAAAGTCCATGTGACGTTATCTTCATCCAAATCGAGAGATATATTTTAGTGTTAACAATTTTTTTATTATCCTGCCGATGGCAGGTATAACGTGTTCAAAAAACCATTGAGCATCAATTAAGCTATGTTTTGACTAAATATTTTTAATCGATAAGGTTAACATTGTAAAAAAAAAATGATTTTTTTTTTTAAATCCATGTGACGTTATTTTCATCCAAATCGACAGATATAATTTAATGTTAACAATTTTTTATTATCCTGCCGATGGCAGGTATCACGTGTTCGAAAAACCATTGACCATCAATTACGCTGTGTTTTCACTAAATATTTAACGTTCACCGATAAGGTTAACATTATAAAAAAAATTGATTATTTTTTCAAGTCCATGTGACGTTATCTACATCCAAATCGACAGATATATTTTAGTGTTAACAATTTCTTTTATTATCATGCCGATGGCAGGTATCACGTGTTCGAAAAACCATTGACCATCAATTAAGCTGTGTTTTCACTAAATATTTAACGTTCATCGATAAGGTTAACATTATAAAACAAAATTGATTTTTTTTTTAATATCTTGTTGGTGGTTGATATAAGCAGCAGTTTCTCGATTTCTGCACCCACCTTGTTGTCCCTTCGCTTAACGAATCTATTAACAAGATATTGAAATGAAAAAATATTTATAGTGGTTACCTTGCCGAATACCCCGCTTAAATAGCATGAGGGTCGACCTTCTACTTAAGAATACATATACATATGTAAAAAGTTTCCATGTAAGAATACATATACATGTGTAAGAATACATATAATTATATAGAAGTAACTAGACATCACATTAAATATTAACTCCAATATATAATTATATAAAACTAACTAGATATTAAATTAAATATTTCACCACACAACCCGACCCGACTCGTGAGGTTATTCGCATCGTCGGTCTACTTATTCGAGGTTTGCCCAGTACCATGCGCAGTGTGGTGATTGCCTCATTGTTTACTGGAGAGTGAAATCATGACTTCCATCAGAGTACAGGCCGTCGCTCAAAGTGGTTTCCAATCGATTCCTTCCGACTTCGTTCGGCCTGTTTACGAGAGACCTGCTCGCGAAACATTTAAAGAATTCGAGATACCACTCATAGACTTGTCTTCTTTACAAGTCGATGAACTTCGTGAGAAAACGGTGGCAGAAATTGGAAGGGCGAGCGAGGAGTGGGGGATTTTCCAGGTGGTAAACCATGGAATACCCGACGAATTGGTCCAACGCTTGCAGGCTGCTGGCAGAGAATTCTTCGATCTCCCGCTGGAGGAAAAGGAGCCGTATGCCAATCTTGACGGCGTTACGGATGACCGATTTGAGGGGTATGGCACGAAGCTGAAATGCACGAGCGATGGGAGGCAGGGTTGGTCTGATTTCTATTTTCATATGGTGTGGCCTCCATCTCTCACAGATTTCAACAACTGGCCCAAGCACCCTCCCTTTTATAGGTATAACGCCCTACGTACTAATTTATTCTACATTTCTGTTTATGATCTCTCTCTCTAGACTCTCTATATATATATTGCATTTTGATGTGCAGAGAGGTAACTGAGGAATATGGAAGGCAAGTGTTGGGCGTGGTAGATAAGCTGCTGTCAGCCATTTCACTAAATCTTGGGTTGGAAGATTCCACAGTGAGAAAGGCTCTGGGAAGTGAGAATTTGGAACTGGAATTGAAGATCAACTATTACCCAGCGTGCCCTCAACCAGATATGGCGCTGGGACTGCTGCCTCATACGGACATGTCTGCTCTAACAGTGCTGAAGCCCAACGATGTGCCGGGGCTCCAGATATTGAGGAACAACGAGTGGGTGACTGCCAAGCACGTTCCTGACACGCTTATCATACACATTGGCGACCAACTACAGGTAACTGTTTGTTTAAACTAATTTCTAATAATAGATAAAGAATTAATTTTTTAAAAATTGATACGTTAAAATTTATATTACTAGAAATAATTGTATTAAAGCAGTGTGTATTTTTTTGGCAGACTTTGAGCAACGGTAGGTACAAGAGCGTATTGCACAGGACGTTGGTGAGCCAAGATAAAGTGAGGATGTCATGGCCCGTCTTCTGCAACCCTCCCCTTGATTTGGTGGTGGGCCCACTCCAACAGTCGATCGATGAAAACCATCCCCCACTGTTCGATGCGATGACGTACAGAGAATTCAGGCAACGCAAGAAAACGAAGGCAAACCAGAAAACATCTTAAAATCTTGTTATGGGAACTTGGTGTCTTTATAATATACTTCAACGTGCCCGTGTTAGTGCAGATGTAATAAACGTAATCAATTTGTGATGTGGTTTCTCGCTTCTTCGCTTTGTAAGTGTTAGTAGTCGACTGCTACTGTGGATATAATAGAAGCAATCACTTTGTTATATGATTTCTGCATAGTTAGCTGTGAAGGTGTTAGGTTAGAGTGTTTGTGGAATGTTATTACTGGACTTTTGGCAAATTTGGTTGACCATGTACACCCCTTGAAATAGTGGCTTCTATTTTAATTTTTTCTGTTAAACATAAAGCTCCCTCAAACCAACAATTGTGTACTTCATGAATTGTTTATATTCCTTTTTATAAGTTAATATTTGGTTGACCATGTACACCCCTTGAAATAGTAGTGTCTATTTTCATTATTTTCGTTTTTTTGTTAGACATAAACTTCCCTCAAACCAACCGTTGTGTACCTCATGAATTGTTTATATTCCTTTTTTTTTTTAAAGTTAATATATGACTGCTAAAATTTTTGTCATTGGTTCCAATATCCCACGGTTGAGTGGTAATATTTGTGTGAAATGGTAACGCGGAACAAAACAAATATGCGAATGTAAAGAGAGCAACCTAAATTTTGTGAGCAAGATTAGCAAAGATTACTATATTGTTTTTTTTTTTTTCAATGTTAGGACGGAAGTTGGACGAGTTAAATGGAAATTAATGATTTTACAAGTTAAAATTAATTAAATTATACATGGTGTCATGTCTTTATTTTCGTGGTAGTCTTTCAATCACACATAGGCCGGTGTAGTACCGCTACACTTTTTCTTTTTACCAATATTTAAATGTAAGGACTATGTTTAACCAAAATTTAGTCAATTATTTACTTTAAGTGTTATATCGCAGCAGAAATAAACTCTTTAATTAATCATAACTATCATTATAAATGCACAACAGAAAATCAACACATCATCATGTGGGAGTTGCCCATAAATTAGAGTCTGCCCAATATCAATGTAAAAATAATTTATGTAATTCAATTGTACATAAAACAATACAATTTGGTGCAGCCAACAAGCCTTGGCTTGCACACCTTTATTTTACAAAAATGTGGCTACAAAACCTCCAAGTTGTGCCACCGTACACGTTCACCCAAACTGTAGAACTACACTGGCACTATTGTGCCCACTGTTCACCGTTTCGGCCTTGTTGCACTCTAGGCACTCCTTCCCGCAGTCTGCCCGCACTACCCAACACTTCGGCGCCTTGCCACGCCCACCGTTCAACCGTGAACACAATGTTGCCACCCACGCTCTATTTAGAAGTGACACGGTGTGTTGGCCTACTGTAGCGACCTAGGGTCACTGGGTTGCCTGCGCCCAACACTTCGTCGCAACTCATGTTCTGCCGGTTTGCAACACTGCATAACTTCCCAACCGAAACGTCGTCATGTATGTCGACTCGGCCTTGTCGCAACTCGACTGTTCGACCAACACCTTTCGATCCACCCGAAACCGTAAACCCTGCAAATCCGTTCAACAAACTTCAGACTTCGTTTTCCTATAGTTCTCCCTGTCGCCTTCGGCTCTTGCCTTCACTGTTTTGTTTTCACTCTATGTATTCTTGTCAAGTTCGATGATGGATGAATGACCCTCATTCTCCTCTAATATATATGTGTGTTACCTTGGGGTAACACCAAGGGTCGCTACCTTTCATGGTCAGCGCATCCTCCATGTACATGTCGGCTTGCCCATATATGTCTGTCGGCTCAACTTGTATAATTATATATCATTGCCCCGTTGCATGTCTATCACTACCACTCGGGTCGACCTAGCCACCCACTTTCCCGATCTCCATAGTTCGGTTTTGCACACTCCATCGCTTGCCCGGATGCCTAACTCGGGTCACCCAACTCGCCCGCCCGTCGCACACTCCCATCGCACATCTCGTCGCATGACTCGTTACACAACCAAAAGTCCACCTCTGAGTCACCTTTAACCGAACGCGGGCTCTCACCAACTCGAGGCCCTAACATCCTCCACCACTCTGAAAATGTTTTCGCCCTCGACAACACCATCTCAACAACCTCCATCATTAAGAGATAACCATATATGTGGGTACCCAGATAACTCCACCCATGACTTGCTCCATGCTCAAATCACGTCAAACTCTGCAAGAAAATCATGTGCTAGATCCCCTTGTGATGGTGATTAGTTGGATAACTAATCCAATCGTAACATCGGCTCCACAGGAACGCATGATCCTCACATCATCATGACTACCTTCACATCCTAATGTCAATCGTGTCCATCTCGCTCCATGTGCCTGCTCAGAAATCATAAAGATGACTCACTACCATGAGCAAAAGACAATGAGCCTCATCCCCATATCAGCCTAGAAACAGGGAGGGGATGGGAAAGTTGATGGCTCTCCATCCTCCTTCTCCAATAGCTCAACCCATCTATCATGATTGTACTCCTCTTCCAATCTCTACATGTACGCTTCCAGACTCTCCTCCCGGGTCTCTGGTTTAGCATCCATGTTTCCTTCCACCGCCTCTAGCCTGTTTGTTAAATCGAGGATACTATCAGACAAGGCTCTAATAACCTGTGACTGCTCCATGAGTTTTGACTCTGCAGTAGACAACCTCCCATAGAGTTCTTCATCTCGCTTGTTGTCCTCCACATTCATCGTTTTTAATTTACATCCAGTTGTCATAACTGCCACAGTTGGTACCCCAAAAGGTTCATCATCTCATCCGTCGTAAATATACAACTTCTTCATATGTGGCACCATCATAGCCTCGTGCTACTTCAAAAATTCCATACCCAATACTGCTTCATAGTCATCCATCCGCACAATCGTTAATTCGATCTTTCCAGTCCACTCAACAATGTTCACATCCACATTTTTGTCATACCGATGGATTTATCTGGTGGAGAGTTCACTACTTTAAGACGAGCTTGGATTGGTGAGAACTTCAATCCAACTTTTCTCGTAGCTTCCTCCCTGATGAAGTTATTGGTCACACCACTGTCCACCATAGTGAGTAAAGTGCCTTGCCCAACCTTCATAATAACATACTCCAATTTGTTCCTCTCAGGATCCCGTCATGGGACAACCTCCGTGGCCACTACAGCTCCCAAAATCTGCATCACCCCAACTGTTGTTTCCTCTTTTTTCTTCTTTCTATCGGTTTGTGTTGTTGCAGCCACCATTGTTCTAGAAGGACAAGTATTCACCATTTGGTTCTCTCCTCAAAACCAACATTTCATAGGTTTATTCGTCTTCGACTTGTCATTCGATCTCGAATGCTCCTCCTTTGTAGTTTTCTCCTTTAGTTTATTAGACTTCGTTTTTCTCTCTTCGGTCCCTTCATCATAATGTTCTACCAGTCGATCAACTGCAGCAAATGCTTCTTCTAGAGTTTTTATCTTTTTCCTCTTCACCTCATTGTGTGCCCAAGGTTTCAATCCTATAATGAAGTTGAATACCTTGTCTTTCTCCGCCATGTCAGGTAGTTCCAAGATCGCACTCGAGAATTCTCGTTGATATGCTTGTAGACTCCCTGTTTGCTTAATGTATTTAATCTTCATCCTTACATCCCAAGTCTCATCTTGTGGGCTAAAATGAGTCTGCAAAGCCTTCTTCATATCATCCCAAGTAGAGATGTCATCAACATCACCATTGGAAATCTGATCCAACTTCCGTCTCCACCACATCTTAGCATCCTTAGTAAGGAATTGAGAAACTACTTTGACCTTGGCCTCATCATTAGGAATCCCCAAGCACTCCAAGTATTGCTCCATATCCCATAAGAAATTTCCAAGTGCTTTGGCACTCCTCATCCCATCATAAGAATAAGGTTCCTTGACTTTCACATGAACAGTCCCTCCAATCGGCCCTTTGCCCAACTGCTTTCTTCAAAACAATTATTTCATTCTGAGCATCATCAAGAGCTTTCTGCAACTTTGAGATTTCACCCAAACCTTGATCTCTTCCAGACCCAATGTCTTTGACTTCCTTCTCTGTCTGTATAAACTTCCATCCAGTATAATCGTATCGGGACTTGAGGTTATCATATGCTTCTTCCAATGTTGTAAACTTATCTCGCTTTTTAACATTCTCAGCTTCCAATGAAGCTACCTTTGAAGCAAATTCCTCCATATGGTTCAATAACCTGTTCATAAAAACTGTCCTAAAATCCCTCCTAGATTCACCTGTTATCTGAGGTTCTTCTATGTTGTTTGCCATAAGTTTTGCTTGTGATCTTGTCAAAACCATACACTAATCCCTTCAACTTTGACCCTGCAACTTTTCCCTGTCAATCTTTTTCGACTTCAATCAAAGCCCTACCAGAAAGTGGGCCTTTGATACCAAATATTCAATCAAGCTCGACTCACCCTCAATCAAGCTCTGATACCAACTCTCATGCCCCTATCTCGGTGGTAGTATTTCAACCACACATAGGCGGGTGTGACACTGCTACACTTTTTCTTTTCACCAATACTCAAATGTACGGACTACGCCTAACCAAACACTTAGCCAATTATTTACTTCAAGTGTTATATCACAACGAAAATAAACTCTTCAATTAATCATAACCATCAATATAAATGCACAACGAAAAATCAACACATCATCATGTGGGAGGGGCAACTCCCATAAATTAGAGTCTGCCCAATATCAGTATAAATATAATTTATGTAATTCAATTGTACATAAAACAATACAATTTGGTGCAGCCAACAAGCCTTGGCCTGCACACCTTTATTTTACAAAATCATGCCTGCAAAACCTCCAAGTCGTGCCACTGTACATGTTCACCCAAACTGCAGAACTATACTGGCACTACTGTGCCCACCGTTCACTATTTCGGCCTTGCTGCACTCTCGACACTCATTCCCGTAGTCTGCCTGAACTACCCAACACTTCGGTGCCTTGTTGCGCCCATTGTTCAACCCTGAATGCAATGTTTCCACTCGCACTCTATTTAGAAGTGACACAGGGTGTTGGCCTGCCCGATGGTCTGTTGTAGCAGCCTCGGGTGACTGGGTCGCCTGTGTCCAAATCTCCATCGCAACCTGTGTTCCGTCGGTTTGCAACACGGCACAATTTCCCAACCGAAACATTGTCAGGCCTGTCGAGTCGGCCTTGCTGCAACTCGACTGTCCGACTAACGCCATTCCGGTCCACTCGAAACTAGAAACCCTGCAAAGTAGTTAATGTCTTGTGTAACTAACTAATTTAAATTTATATTAATTAGTTACACAAGACATTAATAATAAGATTAATACTATAACATTATTATAATAATAATTATTATTAAATCATTTCGATTACTAACAGTTATTTTCCCTAGATATATTATTATATGTTAACATTTCAATCAATTTTATTATAAATATTCCCTAGTAGTATTGTTAACTCAAATATGGTTAACTTTTCACTTAAATAACATATGATAGGTATTAAAATAATATTTGTTTTATCATAATAATATTCTATAATTAAACAATTTGAATAGTCAAATTTAGCCATTTCTTGGTCAATCTTAGTCGTTTATCCAGTCTGATCTAATATAGCCATTTTTTAGTCAAACCTAGCCGTTGGATGATTTGCTCTCCCTATTTAATATGTAGCCATGATTTGATTCTTCAACTTGTCCTGACAATGAACCACACTTGTTGGTTCGAAACGTGTCGACAAATGCATTATCATGTACTTGAGGAGTGTTTGTAAACTGGTGTTTTGATATGTATTTTTCATTTTTAAAGCATTTCTAAGTCTTATTGATTAGTTGGTATGTGTCACACTTGGTTGCACAAGTTAACCCATTAAGGCTAGGAGCGCATGGTGCACTCTTAAGCCTTGATTGGGACCCCTTTCATTGTTCGTAAGTGCACCCTGCGCCTTCCAAGAGCACATAGTGCACTCCCAAGCATCATTACCCTTCCTTATTCCAAATTGTGCCCTCAAAGAAAGTCTCCCTCCTTGTTTAGTGCATGATGCACTTAGGAAGATTGAAGCCTAACCCCTTCAGCCTTCAACACTGCACCTTGCGCCCTCCTTGACCCTCTTGAGTACATGGCGCACTTGGAAAGCACTAATCCAAGCCTCTTGAACATTTAGCATTGCACCCTGAGCCCTCCTTGGCTTTGTTGAGAGCATGAGCGCACCATGAAGCCCCGAAGCTTCATCGCTTCATCATTTGATAGTGCGCGCTATGCCCTTGTTGTCTCCCTTGAGTGCACAATGCACTTGGGAAGCCCAACTACTCTCCCTTCATCCCTCAGACCCGTGCCGAGTGCCCTCTCTTGAAATTTCTCTCTCCTATTGAGAACATGAGTGCACCCCGAAGAGTCGAACCTTCATCCCTTTAACCTTTCATAGTGTGCCCTTATGTCTAGAAGTTTCCTTGTCCTTTTCGAGCACATTTTTAATTCATGAACATAAATTTTGCCTGAAACATGTTAAGATAGGAGAATTTTCAGGCCAATGTTTTCTTTCCATGAGTGATTGCAGTTGTAGGTATTCCAGGAATAGCATGGCAATGATGCATGAAGAGATCGGGAAAAGAGGGTAATCAAAGGAAGAATTCAAGAATGAAGAACACATTGAAACCCTGATGATTGAGGGGACCCAAAATACTCCATGAGATCAAATACCCTTTCGAGGGTGAATATTTCAACAACATGAGAGTTGCATGCAAGATCGATGTAACAACCTTGGTTAAAAATCCATGTAAAAAAAATAAGATCAAGGTCACGAGACACATATTCCAAGCTGAATGTTGGGCAAAACATCCTAGTGGGTGTTCATTCGGTTTATTACGGCCAGGGAAATTGGCAAAGGAAATGGCAAAGGCTTTGGAAAGGAAAATGACATTTTTGGCACATTTATTTACGAAAATAATGGAAATTAGGAGCAAAGGGAGGTGAAAGGTCACAGGTTGCATGTGAGGAGGAAAATGAAGGAAAATAATGGAAATTGAAGAAAATAGAGGCCTCATTGATAAAAAGGATTATGAGGATCAATTGACAGGCTTTTGGTTAGTGTAACTTTTTGTCAGTTCAGTTTTGGAGCTCTCTCATTTTTCTCTCTCTCTCACTCTTGAAAACTTAGAGTTTTCTTGGAGCACTTTGGCATTGGATCAATAAAGGCAAAGAAGGTAAGAGGAAGGAAGGAGCAAGCAAGGGAGAGCAGGATCAAGCAACTAAAACAATATTATTTGTAGGTATCCATTTGCATGTGTGATTTCCATGCTAGATTTGGCATGCACGGTATTGCATGTGGTTCTTTGTTGTCATGGCATGGGTCTTGCTAGGTGTGACAATGTTTTTCAGCCTAGCCTTGCCATTTCTAGATAGCCATTGTGTGATGGGGTTATCATGTTTTGGTTAAACTGGATTTTCAGATGGATTCGAAGATGAGTGAGGTGGATCTATGAATAAAATAACACATGGCCTAGTAACCCTTGAACTAGAATGTGGGTTGCGGTAAAGCCAGATTTTTTGTTTCCTCGATAGGTCTAGGAATCCTCTACTCGTGAATGGTGGGATATACGGTAAATCCTAGAGATGGGTGCTCTCCATCAGGCATAGTAATCTCGGTATGGGACCTATGGTAAATCCTGGAGGGTGGAGTCTTGGTTAGGGTCTAGTGATTCGGTGTGGATTGCAGTAAAGCCCATAGACTCGTGTCTCGGTTATGGCCTAGTGATCTGGTGTGGATTGCTGTAAATTCTAGAGACTAGGAGATAGGAAAATTCCTCACTCTGTAGGTGGATAAATTTGATGGCATCCATGCTTGTTTTGGCCTAGTGATCCGGTGTGGATTGCGGTAAAGCCCGGTTTCTATTGATGAATTTGAGGTGATTTAGCCTCTGGATGCCCTTGTTCGTTCTTTTGGTTTGAGTCCCACATTCATGCTTGGAATATCGCATGGGGGTGATTGGATGAAACAAAGATTTGGGTCAGCTAATCTATGGTCGGGTGGAACATGGTTTTCCCATACTGGGTTGGATTTTGCATTCATTAATAAGAGGTTCTCTCCATGGTATATTATGTGTGAATGTACTAGTTTAAAAGTGGGTTCTATCACTGATGTATCCTTGATATTTCTGTTGTTATTATGCTGGTTATAAGTATGTATTATGAAAGTGATGATGTAAAGCTCTCCTCATGTTTTGATTCGTAAATGAATGAACAATGTATCTATGACCTAATAGATGATAATGCAGATAATGATATAAGGGAAAATTGCTCCTTAGCGATTCTTAGTTGAGTAGGAGACCCCTATGCTCAGTTCTGTTGTTAAGACATGTAGATTTCATATTTGTGATATGTTTGACGAAATGCTTGTCATGGCTAGTAGGGGTCCAGTCTAGTCCTTGTCAGTATTTTTGCAAAT
Organism: Pinus tabuliformis; assembly: GCA_031772625.1. Taxonomy (NCBI): domain Eukaryota; kingdom Viridiplantae; phylum Streptophyta; class Pinopsida; order Pinales; family Pinaceae; genus Pinus; species Pinus tabuliformis. Next base: position 1,125,218,583 of record CM062817.1, read on the forward strand.
GTATCATTGTTTTGTTGTGTAAATTCATTTTTGAAGGTTTCATTGAGTTCTAGGCAATGACTTGGGCTCTGGGCTTGAAAAAGTGGCACAAATCTCGTAGTTGTGGGCACAAGACTGAGGATAAAAGTCCCTAGACGCACCCATGCCTTACTGTGGGAGTGACTGGAGCCTCCCAAACACACCCTTATCCATATCAAGGGAGCATCCAGGAGTTTAATGGTCTAAAAATTTAGTGGGACCCAAGGAATGGTCATGGGGATGACTAGGAAGGCTTATGGGAGCCATGTAGCAGATATAGAAGGCATGTTTTGTGGGTTTCCATCGATTCCACTTCCTTAAGGTCACCTAGGAGGTTGAATTCCATTATAGTGGCCTCTTGTCACATATTTACCCTGGTTGGTTGGTTACTTGGGTAGATGTGGGATGAGGGTGTTACAGAGTGGTATAAGAGTGGGTTGTGCTCTCTTTGGGTCATATCTGATACCACATAGTGGTATTAGAGGTGGGTTAATTCCTCTTTGGGTGATATCAAATAACACAGAGTGGTCTTAGAGCATGGTTCACCCATCGGACTGGATGGGTGGTGTGTTGTTCATGCATTCATGTCAGTTGCATATGTGTTCCTTATTCTTTTAGTCCATGTGCTTGTTGCATTTGCATGGTGTTAATCATGGTTATAGTGATGTTGCCATGTGAAGGTTGATGGTGTTGTTGTGGGATGGGTCATCATAAGTGTATGGTTGTATATGCATTTGTTATGCATGTCAGTGCCTATATGTTGCTATGCATGCATTATTACGGGCATGGTTGTCATGCATGAGGTCATTGTAGGAATTTCAGGTCATCATGATGTTATTGGTATGTTATGATTCTAATGAGTTGGTTGAGATAAACTAGGAGATGCAGACCATCAAAGTGAAGTTGCAACATTAGACTTTGAGGCAAGAGCATTTCGTCATACAAGTTTGTATGATGGGCATGCAGGTGTGTAGGTTAAGGATTGTTATATTCATTATGGTTATGCGTGTGCCTTTCATTCTATTAATGTTATGGTTAAATACATGATAGATTCTAGTTGATTAATGTAGTCATATGCACATGTGTCGATGTGTTGGATACTCATGAATGATAGTAACTTGTGGTTGTATGCATTTCTATTGTTGTTTTATGTTAGATAACTTGATGATTATGTTATATGTTGTTGATGAGTTGTTATAGGTTAACTTGTTGTTGCTATCTGATAGTTAGCTTGATGATTAGGATATATGTTGTTGATGAGCATGATATATAACTCGTTGTTTTTATATGCTTAATGATTAGGGTTATTATAATTATGATCTTGATGTTATATGTATCATACTAATCTCGATTGGCCTATGAAAATGGTTAGGGTTATTACATTTAGGTATGAGTTGACTTATTTCTGGCATTGTATTGTACTAATCTAGATTGATCGTACATATGTGATTTTTATGCATGAACAAATTTTTTTTATGAGCTTATGTTGTGAACATGTTATTTAGTTACTATTATGGATATCATGATCTTATTTGTGTTTGAGCTGATGTGTTGTGAAGTTGTATCATGCTAACTAGATTGATTGTTCAGACAAGATAGCCTCCCCTAGGATACATTAAGGTATAAGCTTGATTATGTCATCTAATTTATGCTTGAATGTTTGATTATGTCATCTATTTGGTATTTGAGTGTTTGGTGTCTATTATGTTGTCTATCTGTTGTTGAATGTTTGATTAATCACATGATATGAGTATGTGTCTATAAGATTGCATCAAGAAATAATCTTGTTTTAAGATGGTTTTACTCACACATATGTGTTGAGAGAGTTGATATGTACTTGAGTGTAAATAGGTGATAGTTGTATAATTATGTGTAATGACTATGAGTTGACTATGGATTATGACATGATTGTTAGCCTTGGTAAAGGTTGATTTCAAATTGATAGATATGATTGTCTTGATATTTGGAACATGTGGTTGACATGTGTGAGCAATTGCAGGGTACTTGCTTGGCATTAGTATGACAAGGTAAGGTAACTAGTATGTTGTTATGTCTACTTATGCACTGATAGTTATGTGTTTATGGCAGTATGATGCAGGGGATTTCATGGCAAAAGAGATTGTCATGAAATATTAAAGAAGGCTTGGGTTGAACTTTCAATTGGAAGCATTGGAAACCCATGGGGATGGAATCATTGTGTCTATTGATAGTCTTGTGCTTTTGCTATTTTGTGATTTGTCGTGCTTGATTGCGGATTTGTTTAATATCTAGTATATGTCCATACCACCTTGTTTTTGGTGTGGTATTATTATTGATTTTCATGGTTTTATTCTTGTTTGTTTCTTGTCTTTCCTTTTATGTTTTGAGTCTTGCAAATTGGTTTGGGAAAGAGGAAAGTTAATGGAGTTCGGGGAGAGTTGTGTGGTACCAAACAGGTGATGTAAGTCCTGGATGAAGCTTAGTGCACGTATAAGGGCATATGAAGGCAAGCGTATGACAACTAGTTGGATTGGTTGGGTCCATTGAGGTAAATGGACGGTGATAGGAAAACATGATAAAGGTAACAAAAAGGATAAATTAAATGGATTTGAGGTTTCAGATGCCTTGGCTATGTTGGGAACTAGTGTTCTCAATATTTTGGTTGTGCATGAATAAAGAAAGTTCTCTTAACCTTTACCTTATGATATATAGTAATTATGTTGTGATCATGATTGTGTTATGCTAATGTATATATATATATATATATATATATATTTATGTATGTGCATTGTTATCTGACAGGGTCATTAGGGATCATAATTGTTTTGTGTTGATTTTTATATGTATACATGTATGTATGTATTTCATTGTCTGACAGGGTCACCAGGGATCATTCTTGTGGAGGAATAATTGCTTATGCAGGTGAATGGAATGAAGAGGTTCCTTGTTTATGAGGAATCAAGTGGGAAGAGTAGTCATGAAAAATATACAAGGTCGGTATCATGTGGTTATGAGTTGATATTATGTGATTATATTTTTTCTATGTTATGGACAGGCTATACCGAGGGATACATCAAAAAACTGAAAGTAGTGTGGTCTATGGCATGTTGGGAAAAACATGGATAAACCACTGGAAGCAAGGTTGCTTGGTAGAGGCAGTATGGTTTTGTATGTGTAGTGTTATTGTTGTGCATGTTGTATATTCAATGATTGTACCTATGGTGATGTGTAATGTTGTATATGTACATATGATGTTGTATTCCTATTGTATATATGGTGTTGTGTGTATATTACATATGCAATGATGGGTATAGATGGTTCTATGTACATGTTGGATATGCAGTGTTGTGTGCATATGGTGTTGTGCGCATGTTGGATATGATGTGTTGTGTACATATGATGCTATGTACATGTTGTATATGCAATGCTATGCACATATGGTGTTGTGTGCATTACTGTACATGTGGTATTGTGTACACATTGTATAGGTGGTGCGGTGTACATATGGAATTGTGCACACATTGTGCAGGTGGTGTCGTGTACATGTGATGTTATGTACATGTTGTTCACATGTTGTGCAGGTGGTGTTGTATACATGTTGTACATATGGTATTGGTGTACATGTGGTATTGTGTGCATATCATACATGTTGTGTTGCAGGCATACGATACTATGTATGTGCATTGCGTAGTCGTGGTATCATGACATGTGTATTCGTTGTGTTACACTTTGTGTACGCATGTGTTTTGTGTTGTGTGGTACACTGGGTGTAGGTGTATGTGTTGTATGTCAGGTTTTGGTGCATGTATTTCATGGTGTTGTATGTCATGTGTGGTTGTATGTGTGTGATGCACACTATGTGTATGTGCACATCGTTGAGGAGAAGGCACTGGGTGTTTTTCGGGTGTGAAAACCGATCCAAGTTATGTCCTTGGTACAGGAAATCATGGGAAATGCCCGGGTTGGGTAGTTGAAACCGACTGCAAGAATTAGCAGCAGCAGTAAAAGGAATTCGAACAAGTAGCAGTATGTTGGTAAAGAACTTCAGCAATAGAGCCATTGTGGGACATTGGTAACCAATAGTGTACATTGATTTCCATCAGCATGCTATGACCAGTATGATGGATTTTAGGTAGGTATATCCTTGGTTGGTTTACCTCCTGATGTGAGTAAGCCTTGCTAAGGGATGGATTGCCCAGGATAGGGGATGTCAGGGAACTTGGATGGTGAGTGACTGCATGGAAGGGATGACTATATTTCCTGAGGGACTGTGTAGCAAAGAAGGGAAGGTTAGGGATGGATTTTTTTTGGTCATTAGCATTGCCAAATGGAATCAGACACACATTGGGAGTGCGCCCTAGAACAATGAGCCAGTAATTATTCACTGAGAGGACAAGTGACCCAGGATTGTAGTGCTGGACATTGGATGCAGATTTGACTTTGATAGTGGATTCTGGTCTTCCTGGGAAGGAAGTGAATCCTAGTACTACTTTTGAGGGTGGATGTGTGAGCCTCTGGATTCCCTTGTTGATTGATACAAGCATCATACCCTTTTATTTTTTGGTTGAGAAATGTGTATATTATTGTAAATAATGTATTGATTTGGTTTATAAAGCTCCATAGATAGTATGGTTATTTGTTGGTTGAAGAAAACATGATTAAGTATATGTGATTGATATTGTAAATACCGTAATGTGTTGTGTTATAAATCTCTAACAAATGATATGATTGCCATGTTTCAGCAGTGGTCATTATAAATACTGCAACGAGCTGGGTTATAAAGCTCCATAGGTAGCATGTTTTGCTTTCATCGGTTTTCTAGTTTATAGGTGTCATTGAACATCGAGGATGGTGTTCCCCTAAAGGGGAGGGTTTTGTAACAACCCTGGTTAAAAATCCATGTAAAAAAATATAAGACCAAGGTCATGGGACATGTATTCCATGCTGATTTTTGGGTAGAACATCCTAGTGAGTGTTCATTCAATTTATTATGGCTAAGGAAATTGGCAAAGGCAATGGAAAAGGCTTTGGAAAGGAAAATGGCATTTTTAGCACATTTGTTTATGAAAATAATGGAAATTAGGAGGAAAGGGAGGTGAAAGGTCACGAGTTGCATGTAGGGAGGAAAATGAAGAAAAATAATGGAAATTGAAGAAAATAGAGGCCTCATTGTTAAAAAGGCTTATGAGGATTAGTTGGCAGGCTTTTTCTCAGGCTTGGTTAGTGTAACCTTTTTTTAGTTTTGTTTTGAAGCTCTCTCATTATTCTCTCTCCCTCTCACCCTTGGAAACTTAGAGTTTTCTTGGAGCACTTTGGCATTGGATTAAGAAAAGAAAAGAAGGCAAGAGGAAGGAAGGAGCAATAAAGGAAGAGAAGGATCAAGCATCTACAACAGTATTCTTTGTAGGTATCGATTTGCATCTATGATTTCCTTGTTACATTTGGCATGCATGGTATTGTGTGTGGTTATTTGATGTCATGGCATGGGTTTTTCCTTGTGTGATAGTGTTTTTCAGCCTAACCTTGCCATTTCCAGATAGCCATGATGTGATGGGGTTCTCATGTTTTGGTTAAGATGGATTTTTGGATGGATTCAAAGCTGAGTGAGATGGATCCTTGAACAAAAAAAACATGGCCTAGTGTTATAGACATATTTGGGCACTGCAACCCCAATCAGATATGTCCATAAACCAAGGGATTCTAAGTCCCTAAAAGTGTTGTTTCATACCCTAAAGGAGCAAGGTTAGTGGATTACATCATCTCCCAGAAGTTCTCCATGAAAAGCTACTCAGAACTGGTCAAAGCAAGACCATACAGACTGCCCAGTGCTAAAGGTGCGATGCATCTCACCTGCCACATGAAAAAAGTGTGATGCATACTGGAAAGCCCTTCTATAGGGTGCGATGAGCGAGAGCAGACAAATGGCACAAGCAGTTTGCTAGGTGGAAACCCAGAGAATCTTCTAGAAACTGCTCATTTGACACTTGCCTCTCTGAGTTCGCCCAAGGATGAGTAAGAGATCTAAAATATCCATGTGGAACCAGGAACTATCAGAGAGATGACACTAATCAAAATCCCAGAAGCTGACTCACCCCCCTGCAAATATCTATAAATGGATCCCTCATCCAAGAGATCCAAAGGTTGGAATTTGGTAATTTGCAAAGAGGTGCTGCTGGTTTCTCTTTGAAGACATTGTTGGGTGATCTTGCTTTGTGCGAGGTGAAGAGGGTGTTGAAAATAATACTGAGAGGGGGGGTGAATCAGTATTATCTTAATCTTTTAATAAATCTTCCTTATTTGTTCTTTGAATTATTTTTGCATGTCAGTACCATAAAATAATGAGCATGAACAAAGAAAAACAGATAGTCACACCAAAGAACACAAGATGTAAGGTGGAAACCCAATGTGGGTGAAAACCACCTGCTGCAATATGTCTCTATCTTCTTTCAAATTAGAAACTTCTTTTACAATGGTTTTGTACTGGTGCAGTCCTTTACCAGTACGCAGGCTGCAACCTGCAGAGAGCTACAACTCTCTCTCTCTCTCGTTTTCCAGTCTCTCCTGGAAGGGAGCTACAACCCCCTACTTCTTTTCATAAAGCATCAAATGATCATCAAGTACATAAAGGTTACAGTCCACTACAGTTATCATATCAGCAATAACAGAACTAACCCAGAACACCTTATCAACAGAAAAATTCAATCAACAGAACAGATTCGCAGTTTTCCCTTCTGTGGCCTGCGTCGCTACGCAGTTCACCTTCTGCTTCCCTGCGTATACCCGCAGAGATCCTTCTGCCGCACTGCGTGCCCACGCACTGTTCCTTCAACCGCACTGCGTATTATTACTGCAGGGACGCACCCAGATACATTATCGCGCCGCGTACTGTTACTGCAGGTACGCACCCAAAAATACTATCGCGCCGCGTACTTTTACTATGCGGACGCACCTGAACCTTAGTCGCTCTGCGTACCCACGCAGCTCTCCTTCTTCTGCTCTGCGTACCCACGCAGGTCTCCTGTTTCTGCTCTGCGTACCGGCGCAGGTCTCCTGCTTCTGCTCTGCGTACCGACGCAGATCTCCTGTTTCTGCACTGCGTACCCACGCAGCTCTTCTGTTAAACACCTGCGGCCTTCTGATTAGGGTCGAATAGCCAGTCCACCAGAGTGGCACAGTTGCTCAGATCTGATCATGCGCTCGAGAGATCACCCTTCACAGATTCGCCTTCAACTTCCTTTTCATATAGATCAAGCTTTTAAGACCATAACCCAATATTTCAGATCTAAAGATATTCAATTGCAAAAGATGCTTAGCCAAGTGATCTCCTTTGCTTTATATAGGAAAGCTCTTCCTTAAAACATGGATCAATACCACGAGCCGACACCATAATAACCCAATACCGTCGGCTAAATACCAAGAGTAAAACATAAGAAAGCCCACATGTGAATTTCTCTGCCTTGAAATGTGTGCACTGGGGGGACGCACCTCCTGAACGGCTGGCCTGCGTATCTGGACGCGGTCCCTGCATGGTGTACCTGCGGGTACGCACCTTCTGAACTGATTTCCTGCGTACTTCTTAATTTTCAACAAATTGAGAGCCTTGCCACGGGAGTTGCCATCAAGTACAACATCTGTAACATATAGCCACACCAGAAACATAATGCCAACAATCTCCCCCTTTGGACTTGATGGCAACCTCACAAACTTCAGCTTCATTCTCCCCCTTTGACATCAAGGGCAAAGGGGTATGCTCCCCCTAAGATCATGCTCCCCCTGAAAATGAACCAGATCTGCAACAAAGAACCATAATCCACCATGAAAGAGATAGAGACATATTGCAGCTATTTCCAAGATCTCCTTCTGACCATCCTCCATAATGCATTATATGCTCCCCCTGAACCTGTACCATCAATCAGAAAAGGTTCAACAATAAGATGATGCATCAACAACCCCCAATTTTTGTCTGAGGTATTCAAAAGTGTCCCTGGGCAATGGTTTGGTGAGAATATCAGCAACTTGTTCCTTAGAAGGAACATACTCCAGCTTGACCTTCTGTTCAAGTACTTGTTCCCGGAGAAAATGGTACTTGATTGGTATGTGCTTGGTTTTTGAATGCATAACAGGATTCTTTGAGATGCTGATTGCACTTGTGTTATCACATAAGATGGGGATTGGTGGTGTATAAGTGATTTGAAAATCCTGCAAAGTCTGCATCATCCAAAGGAGTTGGGTGCAACAAGATGCAGCAGCAACATATTCCGCTTCAGCTGTAGACAAGGCAATTGAACTCTGTTTCTTGCTGAACCAAGATACCAGTCTGGAACCCATAAAGAACGCACCACCACTTGTGCTTTTCCTGTCATCCACGCTTCCGGCCCAATCTGCATCTGTATAAGCATGAAGTGTAAGATCTGTATCTCTAGGATACCATAAGCCATAATTTTGAGTCCCTTGAAGATATTTGAAAATTCTCTTCACTGCCTGAAGATGAGTCTCCTTCGGATTTGCCTGAAATCTTCCAACTATTCCAACTGCATGCATGATGTCCGGTCGGGTCCCTGTCAAATAAAGTAAAATTCCAATCATAGATCTGTAGGTTGGTTGATGTACTGCTGCAGATTCATCATTTGCACTGAGGCTACATCCTGTGACCATGGGTGTACATACTGGTTTTGCATCTTCCATACCATATTTCTTCAAAATCTGTTTGAGATACTTGGTTTGAGATAAAAAGATTCCTCCTTCTTTTTGTTGGATTTGCAAACCAAGGAAATATGTCAGTTCTCCTAGCAAGGACATTTCAAATTCTTTCTGCATGACCAAGGCAAAGTTTTGACTCATAGCTTCTTCATTGCTCCCAAAAATGATGTCATCTACATACACAACAAGTATTAGCAATTTGTCATTTTCAACTTTTATATAAAGATTGCTATCTGCCGATCCTTTTGAAAAACCTTGTTGATGAAGATATTTGTCCAAACGGTAGTACCAAGCCCTTGGAGCTTGTTTGAGACCATAGAGAGCCTTTTTCAATCTGCATACAAGATTTGGATCATTTCCAAGAATGAACCCATCTGGTTGTTCAATGTACACTTCTTCTTCCAAGTCTCCATTCAGAAAGGCTGATTTCACGTCCATTTGAAATACTTTGAAGTTTTGAAAACTTGAGAGAGAAAGGAACATTCGGATGGCCTCAAGTCTTGCAACAGGAGCAAAGGTTTCTTCAAAGTCTATTCCTTCTTGTTGCGCATACCCTTTACAAACAAGTCTGGCCTTGTTTCTAATTACTTCTCCATTTTCATTCAATTTGTTTTTGAAGACCCATTTTGTTCCGATAACATTCTTATCCTTTGGTCTAGGAACTAGCTCCCAAGTGTTGTTCTTTTCGATTTGCTCAAGTTCTTCATCCATTGCTTTCACCCAACATTCATCTTTGCATGCCTCTTTCACATTTTGTGGTTCAGTGGAGGAGAGTAATGCCAAATAGCTTGAGGCTTCTGCAACTGTTCTTCTTGTTTGTACACCTGCTTCTTTCTGCCCCACAATCTGAGATTCTGGATGATTCTTCTGAACATATCTGGATGGGGTTTTCTCTTCTATTCTTGTCTGCTCCTCTGGTTCTTCTTGAGGTTCTTCTTCTTCATCATTCTGTTTTTGAGGGTAGCCTTCATCTTCTTCGATGTCTTCATGATGTACTTGCCTAGGAATGTATCCCTTCTCATCAACCACTACATCAATGCTGTCAACAATTCTGCCAAGTCTTTTATTGTAGCATTTGTATGCTTTGCTATGTGGAGAGTAACCAAGAAGAATGCCTTCATCTGCTCTAGGTTCAAGTTTGCCAAGCTGCTCATCAGTATTCTTGATATAACATTTTCTCCCAAAGATTTTGAAGTGCTTTACCGAAGGAGTCTTACCACTCCAGAGCTCATGAGGAGTTTGAGTGCTGTTCACCCGGACATTTGTTTTGTTGAGAATAACAACCGCAGCATGTGCAGCTTCACCCCAGAAAGTTGCGGGAGTTCCTGATTCATCAAGCATAGCACGAGCCATTTGTTGGACTGTTCTGTTCATTCTTTCCACAACTCCATTTTGCTGAGGAGTTCTAGCTGTAGAGAATTCTCTTCTTATCCCATGTTCTTCACAGAAATCGAAAAATTCATTTGAGGTAAACTCCCCACCTCTGTCGGATCTGAGGCACTTAATTTTGTGACCTGATTCATTTTCCACCAAGGCTTTGAAGGATTTGAATTTTTCGAATGCTTCATCTTTGTGCTTCATAAGTCCTAACCAAACAAACCTGGAGAAATCGTCAATGAATAATATCAAGTATTCTTCTCCTCTAGGTGTTCTTTTCCTGAATGGACCGCATGTATCTGTATGTACTAGCTCAAGAGGCATGCTAGCTGATCCTTCCTTCTCTGGAAAGTTAGTTCTGGTTTGTTTTCCAAACTGACATGATTTGCATATGGTGTTGTCAGGAATTTTGATATCTGGAAGATCGCGAACTGCCTGATATTTGCATGCTTTCCTTATTTGTGAAAATCTTAGATGCCCCAACCTCCGATGCCATAACCAGTGCTCATCATCCTTGCTCAGATAGCATTGTTGTTTTCCTTCTTCAAATATGTACAGATTATTTGGAGTTCTTTTGACTTTGATCACTGTTTTACCTGTATCAAGATCACGAACAAGACATCCATTTGATCTGAATATAACCTCGGTTCTTTGATCACACATCTGGCTGACACTTAGAAGATTATGCTTCAATCCATCAACATACAAAACATTTCCAGCCTTGACCTTTTCTTTTAACTGAGCAATGCCTTTTCCTTTTATAGTTGCATGAGTATCATTTCCAAAAGAGACTTTCTTTCCCTTTTCTAGAGCAGAATAAGACTCAAGTTTTTCTTTATCACCTGTCATATGCTTCGAACATCCACTGTCAATGTACCATAGATTTTCCTGTCCCTCTGCATAAAATGCTATCCCACATCTTTTTGTTTGTGGTTCCTTTATTCTCCATGTTTTGGTGCTTGAGGCTTGTTCCTTTTTCTGCTGTAACCTGCTCCTGCATTCAGAGTCTTCATGACCAAAGTTATTGCAAATAGAGCATTCAACTTCATTTTCAAGAACCGAAAAGTTGTTATAGGTCCTTTTTGTAATTCATGTCATACTTCTTTGTTTTTGAGCTTCCCTAGTCATGATCATTTTATATGCAACACATTGAGCTGCTTTGTGACCAAAGTTATGGCAAGAAAAGCATTGTCCATTGAAGAAACTTCTGCAGTTATCGAATCTACCAGCCAACTGATTGTAATTTCTATTTTCATCTATTCTTGAACCAAATTGAGAAGATTTTACCTGTGGCTGGTTGTAGCTTTTGTTCACCCTTAAGATGGATTGCCCCTGATAGTTTCTGTTTGTAATTCGTCCCTGCTTTACCTGATGATCTTCATTTTGCTCATTTCTTCTTGCTGCATCAAGATAACTTTTTGAGGTGGATGCTTGAGAAGTTTCTCCATTATAGCCCAGACCTGTCTTGTTTAGTGGAGACCGCTGCACATTGATAATCTCATCCAAAGTTTCAGATCCTTTGACAAACTTGAGATTAATAGCTTTTGTTTTCTCAATCTCTTTTCTAAGACCAACAATTTCACCTTCTAATTTTTCAAGATGTTTTTCCTTTTCATCAATTTGAAATTGTAGAGTATCAATGATCATGTTCTTTTCTTCTATACATCTCTTGAGTCTAGTAATTTCATCATAAAGTTTATCCACATCTATAGCATCCATATAATCATCATCTTCAAATGCCATTAACAACTTATATTCATTACCTTGTTCATCTTCATCACTGTTTGATAGACCATCACTATCTTCATGAGTGTAGTAGCTTTTCTTATTTGCGTTCTGTTTCTTGTTCCATCTAGCAGGTTCCTTTCCTTTATCCTTATAAGGACATTTTGCAGCATAATGACCTACTCTTCCACAAGCAAAGCATTTAAAAGGTAACTTACCTCTGAACCTTCCAGAACCCCTTTGAAGATTTCTGACAAAATTTGATTCTTCTTCCTCTTCTTCTGGGACGTGGTTTGCTTCATAATAATTTCCTTTGCCTGATGCCTTGAAAGCAGCTTCTCTTCTGTCTGATGGACCTCCCTTTCTCATTTCATAAGCAGTTAGAATTCCATGTACCTGAGACATAGTAAGAATTCGTAGATTTTCCTTTTCTTCTATTGCAGATACTTTAGATTCAAACTTGGGGGACAATGATCTTAGGACGTTTTCAACCACAATAGCCTCTTTTATTTCTTCACCCAAATTTTTCATACAATTAACAACCTCATCTACCCGAAGAAAATAGTTAGCCACACTTTCATCATTATACATTTTGAGAGTCTCATACTGAATTCTGAGAGTTTGAAGTTTAGCACGTTTTACCTGTTCGTCTCCTTCATAGCTCGTGACAATTTTGTCCCATATCTCTTTTGCGGATTTATAGTGCATTACCTTCATGAATTCTGATTGAGATATACATCCTAATAGAGTACTGACTGCTTTCGCATTTGTTTCATACTTCTTTTTCTCGACTGCATCTGTAGGAGTAGCTGAAGGAAAAGCATAGCCTGTCTCTACGATGTCCCAAACTTCTGTACCAAGAGATTGAAGATACGCAGTAACTCTTACCTTCCAATAATTGAAGTTTGTCCCATCAAAAACCGGTGGCCTGATTGATGCTTCTCTCTCGTAGTTGCTCATGATGAACGATCTACCTTCAAGCGATCAAGCTTCTTTGAAGGACCTGCTCTGATACCAATTGTTGAAAATAATACTGAGAGGGGGGGTGAATCAGTATTATCTTAATCTTTTAATAAATCTTCCTTATTTGTTCTTTGAATTATTTTTGCATGTCAGTACCATAAAATAATGAGCATGAACAAAGAAAAACAGATAGTCACACCAAAGAACACAAGATGTAAGGTGGAAACCCAATGTGGGTGAAAACCACCTGTTGCAATATGTCTCTATCTTCTTTCAAATTAGAAACTTCTTTTACAATGGTTTTGTACTGGTGCAGTCCTTTACCAGTACGCAGGCTGCAACCTGCAGAGAGCTACAACTCTCTCTCTCTCTCGTTTTCCAGTCTCTCCTGGAAGGGAGCTACAACCCCCTACTTCTTTTCATAAAGCATCAAATGATCATCAAGTACATAAAAGTTACAGTCCACTACAGTTATCAGATCAGCAATAACAGAACTAACCCAGAACACCTTATCAACAGAAAAATTCAATCAACAGAACAGATACGCAGTTTTCCCTTCTGTGGCCTGCGTCGCTACGCAGTTCACCTTCTGCTTCCCTGCGTATACCCGCAGAGATCCTTCTGCCGCACTGCGTGCCCACGCACTGTTCCTTCAACCGCACTGCGTATTATTACTGCAGGGACGCACCCAGATACATTATCGCGCCGCGTACTGTTACTGCAGGTACGCACCCAAAAATACTATCGCGCCGCATACTTTTACTATGCAGACGCACCTAAACCTTAGTCGCTCTGCGTACCCACGCAACTCTCCTTCTTCTGCTCTACGTACCCACGCAGGTCTCATGTTTCTGCTCTGCGTACCGGCGCAGGTCTCCTGCTTCTGCTCTGCGTACCGACGCAGATCTCCTGTTTCTGCACTGCGTACCCACGCAGCTCTTCTGTTAAACACCTGCGGCCTTTTGATTAGGGTCGAATAGCCAGTCCACCAGAGTGGCACAGTTGCTCAGATCTGATCATGTGCTCGAGAGATCACCCTTCACAGATTCGCCTTCAACTTCCTTTTCATATAGATCAAGCTTTTAAGACCATAACCCAATATTTCAGATCTAAAGATATTCAATTGCAAAAGATGCTTAGCCAAGTGATCTCCTTTGCTTTATATAGGAAAGCTCTTCCTTAAAACATGGATCAATACCACGAGCCGACACCATAATAACCCAATACCGTCGGCTAAATACCAAGAGTAAAACATAAGAAAGCCCACATGTGAATTTCTCTGCCTTGAAATGTGTGCACTGGGGGAACGCACCTCCTGGACGGCTGGCCTGCGTATCTGGACGCGGTCCCTGCATGGTGTACCTGCAGGTACGCACCTTCTAAACTGATTTCCTACGTACTTCTTAATTTTCAACAAATTGAGAGCCTTGCCACGGGAGTTGCCATCAAGTACAACATCTGTAACATATAGCCACACCAGAAACATAATGCCAACAGAGGGCTTTCAAGCTGGGAGGATGGTGCTGGGTCAGACCAAGTGGTTGTAATCCTCTCTTCTATGACTTTTACTAATAAAACCATTTGAGTTTTCTTCCATATTCTTGTGTATATCTGAATTTTGTGTTGTTATATGCATTTATATGGTCAATATATTTCTGATCCTATATTGTTTATAGTGAAAGATCTCTATGCTTTGATGGTATTATGCTGCTGTGAATCTACAGGTGCTCGTTGAAGCTGGACAAGTAAGGAAGCAGTGGCGAGATTCTGTCAAAGGGGAAAGGAAACAAGCAAGGAGCCAAGCGGAAGATTGAGGTTGGTACTCTCTGCTTCTTTCTCATCTCTCTCTCATAAAAGGAAAAACAAGTGACTTTAATCTGTTTGTTTCTAAGATAGCCACCCGTCTTAGTGGGACTAGCAGCTCTGAATAGACACTAGATTTCCCGATAACACCTAGTAACCCCTGAACCAGACTATGGGTTGCGGTAAAGTCAGATTTTGTGTTGCCTCAGTGGGCCTAGGAATCCTTGACTGGTGAATGGCGGGATATACGTAAAGCCTAGAGGTGGGTGCTCTCAATCATGCCTATTAATCCCTAGATGGGATATACGGGAAAGCCTGAAGGGTGGAGTCTCTGTTAGGGCCTAGTGATCTGATGTGGATTGTAGTAAAGCCCAGAGACTAGTGTCTTGGTTATGGCCTAGTGATTTGGTGTAGATTGTGGTAAAGCCTAGAGACTAGGAGACAATAATATTTCTCACAGTGTAGGTTGAGAAATATGGTGGAATCCATGCTTATTTTTTCCTAGTGATCTGGTGGAGATCATGGTAAGCCCTGTTATTACAAGTTTATTATTTTGGCCTCGTGATTCGGTGTGGATTACTGTAAAAGATGGTTTCTATTGATGAGGGTGAGGTGGTTTAGCCTAAGGATTCCCTGGTTGTTTCTTTTGGTTTGAGTCCCACATTCATGCTTGGAATATGACACGGGGGTTACTGGCTAAAATAAAGATTTGGTTCAGCCACTCTATGGTCAGGTGGAACGTTGTAGTCCCATACCGGGTTGGATTTTGCATTCATTAATAATAGGTTCTCTCCTTATGTGTAAATGTATTGGTTTATAAGTGGATTCTATGGTTGATGTATCCTTTATATTTATGTTGTTATTATGCTGGTTATTAGCATATATTATGACAGTGATGATGTATGGCTCTCCTCATGTTTTAATTTGTAAATGAATAAACAATGTATCTATGACCTAATAGATGATAATGCAGCTAATGATATAAGGGAACAATGATTCTTAGTGATTATCAGATAAGTATGAGACCCCTATGCTTAGTTCTATTGTTAAGAACTGTAGATTTCATATTTGTGATATGTTTGATGAAATGTATGTCATGGCTAGTAGGGGTCCAATCTAGTCCTTGTCAATGTTTTTGCCAATGTTATATTGGGTAAATTCATTTCTAGAGGTGTCATTGAGTTTTGGGCAGTGACCTGGGCTTTGGGCCTGAAAAAGTGGCACAAATCCCAGAGTCATAGGCAAAGGACTAAGGAGAAAAATCCCCAGACACACCCATGCCTTGTTGTGGGAGCAACTGGAGCCTCCTAAATGCACCCTTGTCCATATCAAGGGAGCATCTAGGGGTTTAATGGTCTAAACATTTAGTGGGACCAAGGGATTGGTCATTGGGATGACTGGGAATGCTTTTGGGAGTCTTGTAGTAGGTATAGAAGGTTTGTGTTATGGGTTTCCATCGATTCCACTTCCTTAAGGTCGCCTAGGAGGTTGAATCCCATTATAGTGGCCTCTCGTCACATATTTACCCAGATTTACCAGTTACATGGGTAGATGTGAGATGAGGGTGTTACAATCGAAGACACAAGTGGTAGCCTTGTCACCTATCGAAGAAACGCCATGTCATCAGTCACCATGATTCGAAGTCATCAATAATAGAGACTTGTCACATCCTCACCACATGATGATGTGGAAATCATGATGTAATGATGTAATTATTGTAAAGGAAAAAAAGTATAGGTCAAGAGTCATGTATGGACAAAAGAGTCATGTCAAGAAGTCTAAAAGACATGTAATTCTAAGAATCATATGTAATTCCAAAAGTCACTTGGAAGTTCAAGAGTTATATAATTCCAAAAGTCATTAGAAGTCAGAAAGACAAGAGTCACGAGGATATGAAAATTCATGCCTCAAGTTATGAAAGGGGCCTCATTACTCAAGGAAAGGAATTTTAACCTTGGCTTCTCCCATGAGGCATTAGAGAGATAGAGATATTACTTTTGGGGAGCAAGTAGTGGCTCTAATGATCCACTATTGGAGTCAGTGATGTTGATTGTACTCATGTATCTTTGAACGTTTTCTTAATACTCAAAGCCTTTCAACAAAAATATTTTCATGCGTGAATCGTGGATGTTTTAAGAATATTATTCTAATGTTTGCGATTTATGTTGGATTTCATATGTACTAAAGTAATTGAACTATTTCGATGACTTTGGTGCTAAACCTGTTTGAAATGTGTTGCGATGATTTAACAATCATTGCATCTATGTGCACTGCTTCGCTTGATGCTTAACAATTCTTTCTTTTTTTATGTGCGTGCGTCTCCACTATATTAGTATTGTTACTTTTCTTTTAGAGGCTCTCTTTCTCTCTTTTGTAGTGAAAGAACGTTGATACATATACAATTTAACATTTCACAAGGCATACTCTCCTTCTCATTCAAAATCACATGCGTGCTACTCTCTCATGCTAATAACTTAATCCAAGGAAAATATCTAAGTAAATGATAGTCGGGCCATATTTACGGATGGGACTTCTACACCAAATGTTATGTGGTCTAATTGGGACCTCATATCACGGAGATCCCATGTATGTTGGTGGTATCTAGCACCATCAAAATAGTGACGGGAAGCACTTAGCCAAGAGATCTTGCAAATTGACGAGTAATAGGCCAAATTGTCTAAAGTTGATTGTGAGTGAATCTAAAAGTACGTTCTAGACTTAGGTGAGAGGGATTTTCTATCTCAGGAATGTGAGTTGGTGTTGAACTCATACTGTTACCACCTTCCACTGAAGGTTCTTTGTTATAATATGGTGAATTTTCGGGTTTCCCTCCTTCTAGTGCTAGAATGTTGCGGTGCTTGAAACCACCAACACACATGGGGTCTCACCGATCTTAAGTCCCAATTAGACCCCACATCGTTAGGTGTAGGAGCCCCATCCAAAATATGGCCCGAATTCCATTATCTTAAAGATTTTCCTTGGCTGCAATAGTTAGCACAAGAGAGAAACACGCATGTACTTTTTATTAATGAGAAAGTAAGATAGCTTTGTGAAATGTTCAATTGAAAAATGTATCAAGTTTCTTTCGCTGGGAGGGAAGAGAATGTGAGTCTCTAGAATAAAAGTAGTAGTACTATTGTAATAAATACACACACACATACATATGAAAGAATCGTTGACCATCTAGTGAAATAGTTCACATAGACATAACAATCATTAAAGAAATTACAACATACATTCAACAAGATAAGTACCAAAGCCAATGAAATAGTTCAATTTCTTTAGTACATGAAACCATAAACACATAATGAAAACATATAAAGAATAGTCTTACAATATTCATGATACATGCGTGAAAGTGTGTTGGCTCAACAAGCTTCATATTATTAAGAAAAAATTCCAAGATACATGGTTACAATGAGACACCACTAGCTCCAATTGTGGAGCATTAAGCCACTACTTTCTCCCCAAAAGAACAATCTTTCTCTCTAATTCCTAGTTGGAGAAGCAAAGGTGAAAATTCATTTTCTTGATTAATTAGGCCTCTTTTATAACAATAGGGATGGCCTTTCATCTCCCTATAAATCTTGAACTACCCTCATGACTCTTGGACTTCTAATATGAACTTTGGAATTACACAAGACTTTTAGAATTTTCCTAATGACTCTTTTGTCCACATGTGACTCTTGGACTTCCACATCTTTACATTTACAATATTTTCCAAAATGACATCATCATTTTCCACATCATCATGTGATGACAACAAGACAATACATTGACATTGATGAATTGGAACCTAGTGACTTGTAACATGAAGCTCTTTGTGAAGTGACAACGCTACCACTATGTCTTCAATACTTGTAACAAATATTGCATTGTAGTTTCCCTTCTACCCTCCAAAGCGTCTCTAAATATTATGGAGTCTTCATGAGTCACTTTGATCATCACATCTTGTCATTCCTTAAACTATCACAATATGGTGCCTTTGTCTTCAAAATTCCTCCTTCGACAACTTTCCTTGATAGATGTCATCACACATCTTTTCCATGCTTACTGAGAACACTTGCAGGTATAGATCTCTCATGGTAAGGAAACATTAGCCTTAAAATATCTTAATCTATTAAGCTTCATGCAATATACCAACAGTGGATCAACAATGTGAAAGGGAGAGAGAAAAGGTCTTCTGGGCATAGAGCACACTTACAGGAGATGGGGAGGCAAGTACTGTTGACTGAGATTGTGCCATGCACAACTTTGGAAGAGGAGGGGTAAGGTGAGTGCATGACACAATTCCATGAGTCAAGGATGCAAGGAATGTTCACTAGGGATGTTCCATGCATTAGGGAGGCAAACTAGGGCCATAAGGAGGGGCCTCACTACCCACTAAAAGTGAAAAGTGCACTACATTGGGAGGCAAAGGTAGAACTGGCACAGGGAGGAAGAGTAAGTAGTAAGGAAATGGGTCTTGCTGATTAGAATTACTTAGTGCACAGGAGAGAGAGAGAGAGAGGGGGGGAGAGAGAGAGAGGAGCTTCAGAATGGTGCAGAGCACAGTTCCAAATGATAAGGAGGGTCACTACTAGGCTCTAGAAGTATGCAGTATACTCTTCCTACCCTAGAGTAGGAGTTACAAGGCCATTAAAATGACTAAGTATGGAAGGGTGAAACATGGAAAAACATAATGGATTAGGAGCAAGATCAAGTTTTATACATCTCAACTCAACAATACAACTCAAACAAGACCCAAAACTAATAAATAATCATCAAAACTCCATTTCAAAAACATTCTCCAAGTGCAATAGGCAAAACATGAGTAGTTGTGACAGACAAGTGTCATTTTGTGAATAGAAAGCGTTGTGACTCAAATATGCGCTATAACTATTCTTAGTGATCCGACAACAATTAGGAAGGGACATGGACACTTGAAACATGTGTGAAAACATAAAATGACACTTTACGACTAAAAGCGACACTTCACATGATGGAAGGTAGGCTCCAAAATTCAAACATAGCCAACATTGTGGAGGGTGTTGTAGCAGCAACAACATAATCCAAATGTTTGAATCCACCATTTAGTGAATGATCCCAATAAGAAAAAATATATAATACCTACCTCCTAGTTCCATCCATAAAATTAGGAAAATATAGAAAATATATAGCTTAGTTTAAGTTGTCCTTCATTATTATATATTCCCTTTTTTAAATCATGGAAATATTTATGTTATATTTCAATATCAATAATATTGATGTATTTGAAGTAAATTAAAATTTTATGGATTAAAGGATATGGAAATTTATTTCTTAAATTATGTGTAATGCATGCACCATTAGTTATGTACATTTTCACCTAGTGATGATGTCATTCAATGCAAATACATTGAAATAAACAAGTAAATAATAATGGGAAAACTTATATTCTAGCATTAATCTCCCAATATTTCATATTGTTACACAAAATCTTATGGATGGAAATTTCACTATAAAAATATCAAGTCAATGTTGAAGAAACCATCTTGAAGGATACAAGTTTGGAAGTTATTTTCTCTTAAATTTGGTAATGGAAACTAATCTAGAAAGAAATGGCTTATAACTCACAATCTTGGAGTTAGTTTGGGTCTAATAGACCTGCTTCCTAACTTCTACACACCTCCATTATTTTGGGTTGATGCTTATTTTTAGTTAGGTTTTTTAGATCATTGGATTCCCATTATAATATGCACAAACCTCTTGCTCTTTCTATGGTTGTTGTGTAAACAAGACCCATAATTTTTTTGTGAAAGTGTTAATTGTTGTCTTTATCATCATGTCTTCTACATTGAGCCCACACTCTATAATTTCAAATTTATTGTCCATTCAACTTTATTTCTAGATGCCAATAATTGTATATGATACCCATTGACACTAGGTATTTCCCTTGGCTAGTAGGATTTATTGGGATAAAATTTGAATCAACATTAGTTCATTTATAAACAACAACAAATGTAGGCTTCTTCAAATTAAATTTCACTTACTAGCACTTGAGATATGCTATTCATTCAATATTTTTGAACATTGTGCAACTAAATGTCTACCTTGTAGGTTTTGAAATACTCATTTGACATGCCTTTTTATATTTTAGCTCCTTTTTCATAAGGGATATTACTATGACACATATATATGTACATTAGCCTTAACTAATATGGGTCATAGATTGATATTCCCAATCCCTCTTTCTTGCATTATATTCTAATGTTCCAATCTTTTTTATGACATTTCTCCTTGCAAATTGACTCAACTATACACCCTTTTCGATAGTTGGAGTGACAAGGGTTGTTGTGGTTAGATGCCTTGCCTCTCATTTTAGAGTTTCTCTATCTGTCTCATTAGGGTCTTACACACCCCCAACTTGAATTCCACACACATTTAGTCTTTTGGGTTGATGATTTTTTTTAGTTAAGCTGTAGGATGTTTGGAATCTCATTGAATTCTTCAAAAACCTCCTATTTCTCCCTCCATTTGCATTTGTAATCATGGTACATGTTATCTTTAAAAGATAAACTCCCATCCCTTGATATGTCATTCCTCCTCAATTTAAGGTTTATACGCTCACCATTAAATGTTTCCAATGTGGTTCCCTACACCACCTACATGAATGGTTCCTCTACATCACCTTAAGGAATGATATATTAATACTCCAACTTATTAACATTAAGGAAACACATTCCACGTGTTTGATTTAGCTCATGTGTAGCAATTGAAACCATTTGATTACTTAAATCTCAACATATTCCCAAGGGAATTCGTATTGGTGGTAAAACAATTAAAATAAAGTTTGAATTTTGTTCTTAATTATAAGATAGTATATTTATAATAAAAAATAAATAAAATTGAATATACACATGCATACCTAAGAAAAAATGCTAACATAATCATCACATGATGAGTAGTTCCACCATGACATAATAAAAATAACAAAAATTGATTATTCATTTTTGAACTCTCGAAACCATAAATCATAGAGAAAATAGTTCCACCATGACATAATAAAAATAACAAAAATTGATTATTCATTTTTGAACTCTCGAAACCATAAATCATAGAGAAAAATGTCAAAATAGATGTTGATTCTCAAAATCATCAAACTAGTGTAAGCAAGCTCGTGGTTATTTGAATATGCGTTTTAAGATCTTATTACAAGTTTATCCCCTTGGTTATGTTATAATTTTCTCTTGGAGGAATAAATGATATTAACACCATATAAACATATGAATAGTATATGTGTATGCACCTTAGTGCTCATATTTAAGGTCGTGTTTTAGATTTTTAAAAAAATAATTTCTTTAGTTTCAGTGGATGTATTTATGATAGAGAAGTGAAAAAATTCTTCCCGACAAACCAATTGATCACTAATCAAAACAAAAGAAAATGATACCCCCCAAACATAATGAGAGAAATTTTTAGTCACTAAAAATAAGATACCATACCACTGAAAATACAAAATCTAAAAAATGGTTCTTCCACCTTAATGAGTTGATTTTCATGAGTATGGAAAACTGCACAAAGAAAAATCCATGCAACTAAATAGAAACTAACTGATAGAGTTATTACCACCCATAGATTGTCTAGTAGGTATGCGTTGAAAGAAAACGAGGACTGAGGGAATGGATCATGGCCATGGGGGCTAGTCCTTCTCTCAGTATGTGTTTTAACCAAGCTTGACACTTTCAAAAAATCCATGAGTAGAAGTAGAAACTAACCACTGAACAATAGTAAGGAGAGGTTGATAATTTGTTGCATTCCATTTAATTGCATGGAAGTTTCTATTCCTAACGGCCATGGTAATCATGAAATAGCATGGAAAATCCTTGATACGATTCCCAAATTCTCTCCCCAACCTCTTAGTTCGGTATTCACACACATTGGGGATATTTTCAGGTCTAAAATGAGCCTCCTAAGGAAAAACAATAAAATAATAGCAAAAAATATAAAATACAAGTCATTAATTTCTAAAGGAAAAGAAAGGAAACTACATTTTTTATTCTATTTTCCACTTATCTCCTTATAGATTTAATCAAATTTGAAGTGTGGGAACTCATTGCATGTAGAATTAGATTTCACATCCAATAAGTACCCTCTCTACATATTTTCGAGTGGATCCACACCAAGAAAAAATGAAAACACCTAATAAAATATGTTTCTTTTAAGAAACATATTTTTTTAATGTATTTTCAATTTTATTGTTGAGGGTCTACTCAAAATATGTAGAGTGGGAAATCATGAGATGCAAAATCCAATTCCACATCCAATGAGTACCCACACTTGAAATTTGGTTAAACCATATAATGCGATACGTAAGAAAAACAAGTACAAAATAGTTTTCTTCTTTTCCCTCCAAAAATATTTATCCTTGGAGATGACATTGTCATCTTGAATCCTATTGGTTCTTTTCAATTTGATTTTTCTAGTACTTTTTCGTGTTGAATTCCTTTTTACCTAAAATTTTTCTAATGTGGAAGGTGATCAAACTACACTTGCAATCATTACAACACTTAAGGATATGTACCATGCAACACAACATTGATAACTCAGTGCGAAGGATGGAAGCCACATGCCTCCATGCTATTTATTGAGGTGATAGTGGCTATACCACCCTCCCTCCCCCTTTACTCTTTTGACACCCCATTCGAATAAATAAAGAAATTATATTAAAAGAGTAAAAAAGGAAGAAAAAAAGGAGGTAAAATAAAATAAAAAGTAAGAAGTAAACAACAAAACAAAATCGATGGAACACAAAGTGGGGGGTGATGACCAAAATTACCCGCACTTTGTGTGATGTTATTATTATTATTATTTCCAAAGGAAAAAAACCATAATTTTATTCATTTATAGAAAATTATAAAATTGCATTCTGCATATGCACATTATGGGTAAATTCGAATAAATAGGCAGTTAGATTCTTGTGGCCTTCTTAAAATAGTAAAACAAAAGAGTATACTTTTATCACTAATATTATAGATGTAGGACAAAAAGCTAAAGGTCCTTCTTGCAAAAAAAATGTTGTTTAAGAAACTAGGAACATAAACAAAACTATTCATAAAACATACTTTAGCTATTGCAAAGTGTTAAATCCTTTCAATTCCTATTGGTAAAAACGCCTTCCCATTGTTCTAGAACCTCCCAAGGTCCCTCTTCCATTAACAATCCTTATTTGGAGAGGTGATTTGCTTCGTGTTTCCTTTCCCCATATATGTGAGAGCAGGAGAAGAAATTAAAGAACTTTTCAGTCAACTCACTTCTTATAATATAAGAATTAGAGTAATATTCCTACCATTTTGAATGTTACTGATCTAGTTTATTATGAGCATGGAATTCCAATATACTTGGACTTGTAAACATCCTTGTTGCACTAAAAATTGTCACCTTGACATTCTGCTATCTGTGTGAGTTCATTACCACTCATACTTTCCTCCTTTGCAAGTCTAAAACATCAGTTCCTCATATCAAGTCTGGAAAATAAGAGAAAAGCTCTCAAAAGTCTTTAAAAATTTGGTTCCGCACTTTCTCTTTGTATTACCTGCGGTCCCGCACCTAATGGTCATGTATCCTGCGCACCTAACCGCATTGTCTCTCTGTTAAAGGTGTGGACCCCTGTAAAAGTTAAAAAGGCGCGAGTATACTCTGAAAAACTCACTTTCAGTCATTTCTAGAAGCTTCTGGAAGGAATCTTGAGATGGAAAGTTCGCTCTTTTCAGGTTCATGCACCCCATACCTTAAGGAGCTAACCCCTTGATGTGAGGAGCTTATCCCTTTGAAGGAGGATTCTATCCCTTCATGGGTGGACCTGTAACCTCCTCCTCTGCACTATAAAAAGAGGCATTGGGCTGGTTACTTTGGAGGTTAGAAGCTGAATATTTTTGAGGTGAAATGCTACTGGAACATAGTCTTCTTTAGTTGAGTTTTTATGAGGAGAGATTACACACCTCTAAGATCTCATTTGGAAGAGTGCAAGGCTTGTCAAATAAAGGAAATTCCTATTTTGGACCCTAGGAAGAGCTTGTTCAACATCAATGTTGAAAAGGTTGTAAGGTTCTTCTACTATTGAAAGTTAATACAAGTAAATTTGTTTTTCTCAATAAGCTGTTAATTCATGGTTTATTTTATGGATTCCTTGATCACCATAATAGACATGATTTATAATATTTGCTATGCAGGTGCTATTTAATGTTTGCTTGTTTGTGATTGTAGGTCCTCAAAGGTAATTCTTTCGAACAACCAGGGGATGACTACTCCGAACAAGCATTGGATCTAAGGTAGGATCTTAACACCTTTATAGTATTTATTTATAAATCGCATATGTCTAGAGAAAGATAGGTTTGTTTATCCGTTTGTTGCTAGACTATCTTCTGATACTAGGGAGATCAGCCTTGTCCGCAAGATCGATTTATCCGGCCAACAAATTGGCGACTCCACTGGGGAATGGTATTTGGTTTTTGGTTTTGTTTTGACTTGAGAAAATTGTTTTCTTTTCTGGTTTTTGATTGATGTATACTGGCTTGGGTAGTTTTTAAAATCTGGAAATATTTTTGTTTTTTTTTTTTAAGTTTTCTGGGGACCGCACTTTCTCTTTATAGACAGTGCGGGCATCTCCGCACTTTTCCTTTAGTAAACAGAGCGGAACCGCACTTGTTGCTTCTAGAGCCTGCAGACCCTGTAATTTTTTTTGAAAAACCTAAAATATCTTCTTCTAGTTAAGTTTAGGTTTCATTTAGGATTTTTAGTGTCTACCCAGATCTGTATTTTTCCTGTCAAAAATCTCTTGTGAGTGAGTTCCAATAGTATTTTTGTTTTGGATGATTTTCTAGAAGTTTTGCATGCTTGGAGTGGTTTTCACTTTGTCTCTGTAGTGACTCAAAGATCAGAAGCTTGAGAAACCTTAGATCACCCTGGTGTCTTTTCGTCTTCTTGATGAGTCTGACTTGGTTGTGAAATTTATCCTTTGTGAGAAATAGATTTAGTTTTCTCTTTGCAAATCTTTGAACAAACTTTGTTATAAGTTCTAAATTTCATTTTTACAAAATAAAACATATCTGGATGTTTTTTTATTGATTTGTTATTCTGTGCAAATGAATCCTTAGTTTACTGAACAACTAAGCAAGACATCCTCAAAAAAGAATTGAAGCTTTTATTTAACTAGATTTTTAAAGTTTTTAGATCTCAAAATTAGTTTTTGTAGTTTGAGTGTTTTTCTAGAACTTGTAGATCTCTTTTGAAGCAACATTGCTTTTTGTAGTTTCGAGTTTTGAAAAGGGAAAGGAATTTATTGTGAGCATTAATTATTAGTCTCATTATGAGCTCTTATTGAAAAAGACAAAAAGATTTTCTTTCCATTTCCATGTTGAAAGAAAGAATTGTTTCTTAAAGAATTGCGTTCTCGAACTCTTTCTTTTAGCTAGAATTTCATTAAAAGAAAACGAATTGCTTATCATTTTAGGTGTATTTTTTTAGTGTGTTTGGAGTCGAGTCTTCACACCATCAAAGTTTCATTTCCATACCTATCGACTTAAAGAACAACCCATAAAAGCAATGCTTAATTAAAATTGATCTAGTAATCTTTTCTATTTCTAGCGCTCTTATCACCAATATAGCTTAAGCTAGTATCTTGGAGTAGGGAGTAATTAACTCTCCAAGATAGTTAAAACAAACAAGTAGATACATCTTGTGATAGGAAATAAATCCAATTGTAATTGATACATTCTGGGAAGCTTCTCTTAAAGGAGTCAATCACGAGATCATGTCCGAACCTTTGAGACAATCAATTCTGTTTCATTGGGAAAGATAGAAGATTTGCGCGTATTATAAACAGTAAACCTCGAATTGACCATGTCGAGGAGCCTTCAAGGGGATTGAGCTTTTTTACTCTGCCTTTGCGCGTAGATCGGATCGTAGACTGTTCCCCCAGTTGTATTTGTTGCTGTTGGTAACCTTAGTGTCCATAAACTTAAGATTACTTCCTAAGGTGACGGTGAAGGAAGGGTCTCACTGTACTTGGAGCAGACGTCGATTAGACTCACTTGGACTCTCCGGGGGGTTCTCTTCACTCGAGATGGTTTTGTGAAGAAACTTGTGCAACTCTATTTCATTAAGCAGGTTGTCGGGGTAACTGTTCCAACTGCCCTTTCTGTATTAAACTTCTACTAAGTTGGATTTCATCACCAACTAGTATTTTTAGTACGGGAAGTTACTGTTTGTGCGTGGTTTGAACTCTTAGATTTTTTAGGCGTGTGATTTAGCTGTTTGTTTCTTTAGAGACTTTAGGTGTTTTTATTGAATTTTTTTTTTTTTTGCGTGTGATTAATTAATATTTAATCGTGGCCGAATTACCGAGACAATCTCGTAGACTTCAGGGGAAACCTCCTGAGTATACACCAAGCCAACTTGAAGGGCTACGAGCTCTTGTATCACCTAGTGATAGTAGAGTTGGATCACCAGAAGCCAGAGAATCATCTTTAGTTGTTCATCCTGATTATCAAATACAAACAACAGAGTATTTTCAAGAGCCGATTTCATTTTCCGAAGTTACTGGTAGTATTTCTCCTTCCAGTGAATTAGTTGAAGAACCTGAAATTTCTGAGCCTAACACTGAACCTGTTGTTACTCCAACTTCAGGATTTGCTACTCCAACTTCTAATGATCCCGGTTCACCTAGGGTAAGAAATATTATTACTCAAAATCTTCCTTTCAACCTCATTTCTATTGAAGAACTTGTTAATCCAGATGAAGATGTAACTCTTCCCGAAAACCAACAGACTTTAAATCTTAGGGAGCGTGAATCAATATTCTACAGTCCTTTTAGGAGTGACGCTTAGTATGTATCATTGACAATTTTTTTAGAAAACCCAGGTCTTAGTTTTTTACCACCTCGAATTCATTTTCATCCTACACCAATAGGTTATTATCCTTCATTGATCATGTCAAGACAGTCATCTATGTTTTCCCAATCACCGGAAACATTTTTATCTGGTGGTCCTTCTATTCCTTCGGGGTACCAGTCACTCTCTGGTACTTTTTCAGGAGCAACTCCTCGATCGATTGAACAAGTGTTATCATTTGGTAGTAATGGAACTCAAACGTTGAATGCAGAACAAATCCTTATGATGTCTGGTAGTATTCCAAATCCTCAACCTCAAGGTAGTTAGTTACCGCCTGGGGGGCAACCTCAAGGTAGTCAGTTACCGCCTGGGGGGCAACCCCAAGGTAGTCAGTTACCGCCTGGGGGGCAACCCCAAGGTAGTTAGTTACTGCCTAGGGGGCAACCCCAAGGTAGTCAGTTACCGCCTGGAGGTCTACCTCAAGGTTTTCAACCTTCAGGACAGTACATACCCCAAGGTCAACCCCAGACTCAGTACATACCTCAAGGTCAACCCCAATTTCAGTACATACCTCAAGGTCAACCCCAGTTTCAGTACGTGCCTCAGGGTTATCAACCTCAAGGTCAGTACCCAACTCAAGGTTTCCAACTGCCTTCTGGTCAATCATTTTTTCAAGGAGCTGGAAATGTACCACTTAATTATCAGCCCTACGTTCAACCAGGTTATGGTCCTCCATATGCACAACCTTTTATGGGTCCATACTCCAGAATGAACATGGTGTGGGATCCGTCTCAAACTCAACAGACTTTGCAACCTAATGTGCAGTTACTTAATCAATCTAGACAGCCTTTGGTTTCTGGTCCAACCCAGCAACCTGTCCAACCTACTGTTCAAATCCCTGCATCTGGTACAGTTCAGCAGCCTAGGCCTAGCTCACCTCGTACTCTGCCTCAAATTGCTGTAACTACTGCAACTTTTGTTCAACCTACAACACCTGTTTCTGGAGTATCTGCATCTCCGGTTTCTACTACCCCTGCATCAGTGCAAATTCCTCAAGTCTCTGTGCCACAGTCAGGACCTACGGTTCAGACTTCGGTCCAGATGCTTGTAGGACAAGCTGGTACAAGTACGATTGCTACAATTGCCACAAGTCAACCACAATTCACATATCAACCGTACCAGGGACAGTATCAATTTGGGCCTACTGTACAAAACCCAGTTTATCAGTATCAACCGTATCCTGGCTATACTTATCAACAGCCTCAACAACCCCAGTTTGGTCTGGTTAATCCTGGTTTTCTAGGAGGTTATAACATTCATAATTGAAATCCGATTCCAGGTTATCCTAGATATCCTCCTCCTGGAACTGGTCTCATTACTCAAGGTTTTCGCGATCCTAACTGTCAGTTACCATTTATTGTAACTTTGGATTTACTTGATTTGTCGCGCCTTACGAATGATCCGATTTACTATCTTCTGTATTGGCTGCCAATGCCTAGTAAGTTACCTAGTGATATCCTGAAATTCGAGGGTAAGTCAAGAGAGGATCCGTCAAATCACATTATGACTTATCACCTTTGGTGTGCATCTAATTCAATCATTGATCATTCAATTCGATTGCGTCTTTTTCAACGAACTCTCATTGGTCTTGCCACCAAATGGTACATTGAGTTACCACGAGCCTCTTTTAATAATTTCAATTAGTTAGCCATTGCTTTCTTAACTCATTTTCAGTTGCCTGTCAGATACGAAAATAGCACGGAACTGTTAACTTCATTGAAACAATCCACGTCCACATATATTTCTGATCATATTCATGAATGGCGACGTAGAAGGCATTTAGTGAAAGTTTTCATTCCGGATCAAATTTTAGCGGAATGGTTCATTAAATCATTGTTACCCAAAATCACTGAAGATGTAGCTAAGGGAGGAGTTGTTACTGAAGAGCAAGTCATTTCTTAGGCTCAGTACCTTGACCTCGTCTATACGCAGTCAGGTACTTTACATGAAAAAATCCCTGATCTTCCAAAACACGGTCAAATAACTACAGCTCCTTCAGGGTCTCATGCCGCTGACGGTATGATTGGTTCAGTTAGTACTAAAAGCAAGAAGAAATCTTCAAATAATTCTTCTCCTATAATAACTTTACTTGATTCCCTGATAGGAGAATCTTCCACTGAAATTTCTACCGACATCCATGTCGTAGAATCATCCACGACCAAATCAAAATCCGGTAGTAAAAAGAAGGGGAAGAAGAAAAACAAACAAAATTCAAAAGATAAAACGGATAAAAATGAATCTACTGACGAAAAACGGAAACCTCGTTATCCTTGTTTCATTTGCGACGAGGATCATTTTACCAAAGACTTCCCACATCGAGTAGAGGTTTCGAAATTCGTTAAAGGTTCTCAAACGCCTATTGTCTTGAAGGATCCTTTTCCTACTCAAGAAAGTAAGATGATTGGTTCTTCCTCCAATGCCTCAGAATAACCCATTATGATGATGTCTCATGTCAATATTGCGACGCGATCGCAAGATTTTGGTAGTAAAAATCCTGTTGGTGGTAAAGAAGTAGAATCTTCTAATTCAAACACATCAACTACACCTCCTCCTGGTTCCGGTCCACTACAGATCAAGAAACCCAACCCTGACTTAGTAATCAAACCGCCTGCTAAAGGTGTACTTCATAAATCAACGTTCAATCCACATGCGAGAGCTGCTCAGAATTACAACATTGTTGAAGACTTAGCTATTTCCCCTTCAGCAATGGTGGCTTTGGAAGTGCTGCAATTGTGCCCAACACAACATAAATTACTATTGTCCCCTATAGGAGCTATCGATATTCAGGATTCGAACCTAATAATCTTCGATTTAGAGAATAGTACACCCCGCCTACCTCATCAAATGGCTTTCCAGATTCCAGTTTTAGTCAAAAATAGACCTTGCTTTCAGACTGTGATTGATGAAGGGGCTTCTATGTGTATTATGTCGATCCAGTGTTGGAAATCGCTTGGTTCTCTCACACTCAATCAGTCTCCGAAAATTCTAAAGGCTTTTGATGGCCGAGGGTTCCATCCTTTTGGTATTTTGTAGGATTTACCTATAGGGGTTGAAGGAAAAATCGTAAATCTAGATGTGGAAGTGGTTGATGCCCCTCTAGATTACAACCTTCTCTTGGGTTGTAGTTGGTCTTATGCTATGACTGCTATTGTTTCATCGGTTTTTCGGCTTATCAAGTTTCCTCATAATGGAAAGATCATTACAATAGACCAATTAACTTACTTTTCATAAGACCTAGCCTCTACAGATAGTATCCAGCACATCGGTAAAACGACTATCCCTTACAAGGATGTTGGCATACATTTGATTAAAGATTCTGGTTTACTAGGAACTTTTTCCTTCCCTCCTCCTAACGTATCGCCTTCTATTGCAACTATTCATATGATTTCATCAAATACTATTACTTTTGATGATCCTTGGATCGTACCTTCCGATTCTGAGGTGGATTCATTTGATGGCACGATGCCTTTGAGTCCCTTTGAAATTGCATATCAGGGTATACAGTCATTTTCTGATTCCTGTTCAACCGAAACTAATCTTCACCCTATAATTGCTGTCGATCCTTTCGCAAAGTGGGGTATTGACTTTATTACATGTAATCCTCACTCGGCTGGGGGGCATGCGTATATTATCCTAGCAGTATATTATTTTACTAAGTGGGTCGAGGTGATGCCTACATTTTCGGCAGACGGCAAGATTGCTGCAACTTTCGTATTCAATCATATAATTGCTAGATTTGGAGTTCCTCAAGCTATTATTACTGATCATGGAAGTCACTTTTGAAACATCATGATGATTGAACTGACAGATCAACTTGGCCTGTGCCACGATAGTTCTACTCCATATTACCCGCAGGCTAATGGTCTAGTTGAGGCAATCAGTAAAGTTTTAGTCACTATGATCAAACGAATCATTGGTATTCATAAGTCGAATTAGCATACCATGCTATTTTTAGCACTTTAGGCATATCGGACCTCAGTAAAAGCATCAACTGGTTTCACTCCTTTTCATTTGGTTTACGGTTTGGAAGCAGTGTTACCTATTGAATGAAAAATTCCGCCATTACAATTAGCCATAGAATTACTCCCAACTACTTCTGAAGTAAAGAAATGTTTTTTGTACTTAGCTCAGCTAGATGAGAATCGACGTACTGCTACAATAGCAAACGATACTCATGCGAAACGAGTGAAATCTCAGTATGAAAGAAGTGTTACATCTCGTAATTTTTCAGAGGGAGACCTAGTTTTAATATATGATCAAGCGAACGATAAGCTAGGGGCTGGAAAATTTGTACCTATGTGGCATGGTCCTTACATTGTTAAGAAAAGCTAGCAAAAGGGGCTTATGAATTGATAGATTTTGACGGTGTCTCTTTGGGTAAACCCAGAAATGGAATTTATCTGAAGAGATATTATGCTTAAATTCTGTTTGGAGATTTTTTGTTAGATTAGTTTCTTTACAGCTGGTGTGTTTTAGATTAGAAAAGTGTGTCTAGTTTAGAGAGTGCTCTTATCATTATTCTTGCTTATCTCGATTTTACTCTTGATATTGCAGATGTCGACATCTCTTCAAACATACATTGGTTTTGCTGATGGTGCTTATCGTAGTACACAGAACATTTCTTCCGCAGCTTGGGTTATCTATTTACCCTCTGATGAGTTAGTGTCTATGCATGGGGTAAGCCTCGGTCAAAAAACAAATAATATTGCAGAGTATAGTGCAGTGATCGAGTTATTATCTGAATCCATCTCATTTGGGATTCGGAGTTTGATTGTTAGGTTGGATTCTGAACTCGTTGTATTACAACTTAACAGGGTTTATGCCATCAAAAATCCAATGTTATTAAGGTTATTTTTGAGAGTTCGTCTCTTGTAATGTGAATTTGATTACATTGAATATCAACATATTCCAAGACATTTAAATACATTAGCAGATGCAGTTTCTTCTAGTATGATAAATAGACATTTGCAATAATCAAAACAATAAATTTAATAACATTCGATAACATGTTACACGAGATAGCCGGTAATAATGATATATCATAACATAGAAGTGTGTTTCAAAATATACATCGTCTTCAATCATAGGTTGAAAAACACCTTATGATCGGCAAAAATGATAATACAAAAAGACAAAAATGTCGTGAGTCTACAAAATCGATCATCCTATCCCTGGCGATGACCACGATAAGAAACCACTGCTCGAGCCACCCTACACAGGAACCTCGTAAAAGGTCCTGGGACCCCAATCACATATCTCTGTAACCTAAGTGGAATATCATCTATATCAGTCTCTGGAATATCTAGTGTCAAGCGCTCTAGATGATGCTCCAAGTCGGTCAGGATCTCTGCTGATTGGTCCTGTGGGGCTGGTGCTGCTGCAACTGGGTGTCTCCTCTCGAAAGGTTGGAGAGCGGCTGGTCGTCGTGGACCCACATCTGCATTTAAACTTTTGATTGTCAGTTTTGGACGATTTAATATATATATATATATATATATATATATATATATATATATATATATATATATATATAAAATTAAAACTTAGAAAGTGTTGAAAATGGTTTTTACTTGAATCATCCCATTATTCTCCTGGTGGAAGAATCATGTCTGGGTCACCACGGTAATCCATCTTGGCATATGGAAAATCCTGAATCACAAAAATTTGGTTGTTCAACCAACGAAAATATTTAGGTGGAAATCGAACAACCTCTGTGCCCTCCTCAGGGTGACGGGCCATCAAAGCAACCCAACGAACTATCCTAGGCTCTCGAGGAAGACCAGCATCAACAGGAATATGCTGCGGGGCTAACATGGGGATCCTCTCTAGAGCAAAGCTGACTACGATAAATCCATATCCAAAGTTCTTCAACTGTCCATTCTTTGCTTTAGTTAGTTGGCCTTTCACATTTGCCAACACAGCCTCGCACCAGTTGAATATGGTGCCTCGAAAACAGTCTACAACCATCTACATCTGGGATCTAGTAGCCACATGCAATGCTGCACTCCCGCATAGCCTGGTAACAGTGAATGCAATAAACTTAAGTTCAGGATGGCTGATAGTTTTAATATCAATTTGTTTATCCTTTGATTGATCATCGCAAAACTCCAATCGGAGACTAGCGACAGACTGGCCACCTGGCCTAGTCCCGAAAAGAGATAATTGTTTGCCCCTCTTGGAAAAACCAGTCAAAAAGTATATGTCCTCCAGCTTGATTTCGAGCCGATGGCCACCAATCACGAAGCACTGGTTTTGTGTGTTCCATTTGTCTACCAGCCATTGCAAGAGGTCTACTTGGGCCCTCATGCCCTGTATGCCCCAGAACTTAAGCAATCCACATGCTCTCAATGCCTGCAATGTGGGCATATGATTCAATGCAACAAAATCTACATCCTCATGCTCACGTTCTCGCCAAATAAGCATTTTGAATGTCCTACAATGCATAAAAAGACATATTAGAACAAGCTAGTTGGAAAAATTTTGGGCAAAAATGGAGAAATTTAAATTTTAAAATTCGTTGTGCGGGGTCCGCACCCGCTGCTTACAAACAGTGCATAGGTCCGCACGGGTTGTGAGCAATAGGTGCAGACCCATGACTTTTTTCTTTATAAAAAAAGTCGGGGTCCGTAGGGCCCGCATGTTGCACCTGCAGATCCCTGCGAGTGACTTTTTAAACCTATTTTTCCTTTAAAAATCAAATTAAAGCCTAAAACAAAATGTAAACGGATGAAATGCAAATTAAGGAGGACGTGGATTACCTGGAGCTGACGGTTTTCAATTCCGACGGACGGATTTTCCAGAATCTTCATAGGAACTTTCTTACCCAAAAGCTCTCACTTCTCACTCTGAACTCAAATGGTAAAAATGAAGTTAGAAAAGCCCTTTTTATAAGTTTTTACGAATAAATGAATTTTTAATTTATTTATTTTTCACTTTAAAAAGGCAATTTTTAAAAACATTTTTATTTATCTTAAACAGGTATGTGTAATGTTTTGAGTTTTTGCGCATAATATTGGATTTTTTGGGAAAATTGATCATTTTTCAACAAAGAGCATACTTTTATCACTTTTTCGGACTCTTTCAAAAATTTACGAAAAAGCGAAACATTGTAGTCCTCTTTAAGCTCTTTTCAGACTCTCGAAAATTGAAAAGATTACCGAGCACTTGATTGTTCGAACTCGTTAAAATAAATGAATAATCGTCCCTTCAGTATAAGTTTACCCCTTTTATGGACTGAAATGAGCTATTTACGAAAAAGGTATACATTGACTAATTACGGTCAATAGAGTCCTCTTTAAACCCTTTTCAGACTCTTTAAATATGAAAGGATTGTCGAGCGTTTGTCTTTTCCAGCTCATTAAAGTATTGGAAATGTCATCCCTCCTGTATTATTTTATCCTTTTTCAGACCTGAGGGATTATTTTACGAAAAAGTACCCCCATGGAGTTTTCTTAATTTTTTCTTCTGACTCCCTAAAATTGAAAAACACCAAGTTTTTCCTATACTAGACTCGTTAAAATTTAATAGTAAAGGACCTGTTCAATTTTAAACAGGAACGAACCACTCCTTCTTAGGGTTCGAATTTTAAACTAAGTTGGACTCATCCAAAGGATGAGCTTATAAACAAGCAAATGTTATCCCCTCAAGCTTGTCAAAAATAAAGAGGTACTTGCCAGAAATGGTGGTGGAAAAGAGAGAAAAATGAACCTGTTTGTTACACTTTGTTTTAAAAAAAAAAGCCATCAACCACTCTTGAACACGACACTTTTTGGTCACCTGGGTTGCGAAAATCCTTTGCCTAACAGTTAATCAAACCACATTTAAAGTCTTCAGCCAGTTTCTGGGTATTAGCTTTGGGTCAATTGTCACCAAGCCATCTGCAGTGTCGTTATGTGTTCAAGAGAATAGTTCAAACAAACCATTCATTTGCAAGATATTTGCCATCCATTTTGACCATCCTTGAGTCAGTCCTTGCCAATATATTTCTTCAAAACTTGATCTATGATTTTGTGTTGTGGGCTTGCCTACGACGGATCGCTTTCTATCGACTTCAATTCATTATCTAGGAAGTTGATCTAGAAATCGTTAGTACCTTGAAAATTGCATACCCTAATGGCAGTTTTCTCTCCTTCGACGATAGGTTGCATCATTGACCTTCGCTCGAATGATTCTATGACATGTTCGACTTCAACTCATTTATTCACATTTCATGGATTGTACTGAGTACTTTGAGAGCCATTGACATTATTGGTGGTTTCTCTCACACTTGTTAACAGTCCACATCATTGACTAGTAATCAAGTGGTTTCTACCATGTTTGACTTCGACACATTCATTCACATGGATAGAATCGTACTAGTTCGGGAAGCAGAAATCAAGACCCGGATCTAGTTTCTACCATCCAGGTTGCGAGGAATTTTGTTATTCGTTATACAGTGGACTATTCATAAACAGATGGATGTGTCCATACTGTGTCTACACATGTATATACTCTTGATGTATTACAAAATCATTCCTGTATCAAACAATTTAGTCAGTTTTCTAGTTAGTTTTGATCTGAGTATGGGAATGCCTACCTCAGCGATGATATGTCTATATATATATATATATATTGCATTGAATGTTTTTACAGGTTACGACTGGGGTGTCCACAAAATGATCATTGAAATGATAAAGTACTTCATTCTTCATAAATGACAGACTCTATCTTCATCTATTACAGACTTCGCACTTTAGGGGGCAATTTGTTGCACTAAAAATTGTCACCTTGACATTTTGCTATCTGTGTGAGTTCATTACCACTCATACTTTCCTCCTCTGCAAATCTAAAACATCAGTTCCTCTTATCAAGTCCGGAAAATAAGAGAAAAGCTCTCAAAAGTCTTTAAAACTCTGGTTCTGCACTTTCTCTTTGTATTACCTGCGGTCCCGCACCTAATGGTCATGTACCTTGCACACCTGATCGCATTGTCTCTGTGTTAAAGGCGCGGACCCCTGTAAAAGTTAAAAAGGCGCGAGTATACTCTGAAAAACTCACTTTCAGTCATTTCTAGAAGCTTCTGGAAGGAATCTTGAGGTGGCAAGTTCGCTCTTTTCAGGTTCATGCACCTCATACCTTAAGGAGCTAACCCCTTGATGTGATGAGCTTATCCCTTTAAAGGAGGATTCTATCCCTTCATGGGTAGACCTGTAACCTCCTCCTCTGCACTATAAAAAGAGGCATTGGGCTGGTTACTTTGGAGGTTAGAAGCTGAATATTTTTGAGGTGAAATGCTGCTGGAACTTAGTCTTCTTTAGTTGAGTTTTTATGAGGAGAGATTACACACCTCTAATATCTCATTTGGAAGAGTGCAAGGCTTGTCAAAGTAAAGGAAATTCCTATTTCGGACCCCAGGAAGAGCTTGTTCAACATCAAGGCTAAAAAGGTTGTAAGGTTCTTCTACTATTCAAAGTTAATACAAATAAATTTGTTTTTCTCAATAAGCTGTTAATTCATGGTTTATTTTATGGATTCCTTGATCACCATAATAGACATGATTTATAATATTTGCTATGCAGGTGCTATTTAATGTTTGCTTGTTTGTGATTGCAGGTCCTCAAAGGTAATTCTTTCGAACAACTAGGGGATGACTACTACGAACAAGCATTAGATCTAAGGTAGGATCTTAACACCTTTATAGTATTTATTTATAAATCGCATATGTCTAGAGAAAGATAGGTTTGTTTGTCCGTTTGTTGCTAGACTATCTTTTGATACTAGGGAGATTGGCCTTGTTCGCAAGATCGATTTATCTAAAGAAAATACGAGCATGCTTTTTCAAGAAAATACTTCTTCGTTGTTGTTGGATCCTGAATCGAACCCCATTTTCACCTTGAAAAAGTGTGAATTAGAGAGGAAAATAATGAGTTCCCCTCCGTTGTTCTATCATGAGTTGCAATATGCATCCCCAAGGAAAATAATGATCATAATTTTATGCAATAATTAATATAGGGGTGTGATGCCTTTATCTTGAGGGTAGCGTTCAAAGATGGCCATTGCTTCAATAGTTGAGTGTTTAGGGATTGAAGGTTTACCATGAATTATAGCTTGGATCTACACCAAGCATACTCAACATATAATCAAAGGAAGATCTATAAAAGAATTAAAATATGGGTTGGAGAGCCAATTCTTCTAAGCCTCTTTCAGATCATCCCTAGCCCATATGCCTGTGTGACCTGCAACTTTCTTACATACATGCCAAACCTGCTGATAAAATGGGAAGGCCGTGAAGATGTTATTTTTTTATTCGTCATAATTCTTGCACAAGGAAGACTAACCAGAACCAAACAAAATTATTTTCTGAAGGATGTACCATGTGGGGACTTTATTTTCCATCAAGCACCACATGAAAAGTTTTGATTTTGTAGGACATTTAGCTTTCCATACCTTTTTCCACTACCACTTGGTTACGACATCAACTCTAACTACGATAAGAAAGATGTATCTGAGCTTAGGGGTGTAAGAGCCAAAGGGAGAGATGCTCCAAGATAATTCATCTTCCATGTCAGTTGATCAATAATTGCATCCTTCTTAATGGCAACTACATACTAGACATAATGTCAAATGTACCTTTTTTTTTTTTTTTGGGGGGGGGGGGGGTGGTGTTCCTTCCCACTATGTTACATGACTTTTGTCATATTGTGTCTTGCATAAGTTGTTTCATGAGTACACTAACATGGCTACAAATTGGTAGGACTCATTTCCTATTCTACATAGTTGTTTTGTACATGAGTACCTAACAACACTAAAAATTGTAGAGACACTCATTATCAACACTCCTTGAGTATGCTTCAAGGGGGTTGTTGTGGTTCACATACATTAGGACCACTATTGACTACTTTTTTATGACTTATTAGACAATCCCTACCCTTTATGGTCACCTTTTATTTTTTGTGAGTCTATTTTTAGCGGGGATGCTACCTAGGATGACATATGGCAGTGATTAGGTAGTGACATGCCTATTTCCCATTCATTAGTATACATTCCCTTTTCTTTGACTACCTTATCCATGTATATGCACTTTTTTATTTTATTTTGGTAAACTTCCTTATCCACAACCTTATCCAGTCACTTTATCACCTTATCCTTTGAGTTTCGATCCTATTTTGGGATTTTCTTGCTATTCTTGAGTTATGAGTTGCATGAGGGAGTTTTTTTTTCTTTCGTGAATTGGGTGGTGCTTCCTTCCATTAGCCAAAACAAACTTAAACATGAGAAACATTTAATAATTAAGGTGGTCTCAACCTCCCCATTAGGAAACCAGGTCTATTGACCACCTATTAACTAAGTAACCAGTCCAAAACTTAAGAGATTTCAAAAGTATCAAAATGAATAGAGAAGAAACATATACATCCATCCATCTATCATTACTAGACTTGTAAATTAGGCCTACAGACCAAATATTAAATTGATTATTCATTTGAGGAGTCAACTAGGGCGGGGTGCTTAGCGCTATAACTCGGGGGAATTGTTGGAGAAATACAAGGAATATATTTCTTTATTTGAGCCATTATGTTGTCCAATTGAATCTTCTAGAACCTCAAGAGTTGTTGATCCCACCTTATCTCAGTGAGATTAATAGTGATGCCTTGAAAATAAGGAAAATTTTCAGCCAAAATCCTTGCTAAAAAAGTCTTAATATTCCAGTAAATATGTAGTGTTTGTCTAAATAGTTTCCTTCTGCTTCTAAGTGTCTTAGGTCCTCCACCAAGTCCCAAAATTATCTTAGTAGGTATGCATCATATTGTGGTATTCTTTCTCTTCTTGCGTCTGACTCCAAGTGTTCCATTACATTTCTCACCTTGGATGAAGTGGTTGCCTGATATCTCAATTCACCCTCATGATCTTGGTCATGACCCCTACCACGTCCTCTTCCAAGGCCCCATCTTCCACTTCTATGATCGATACCATGGCAAGAGATTGCACCCAATCAAGCCATATTTCCTTGTTCTGTAAGGTGGTCCACTATATGATTCCCCCATGCCTCATCTTTTACATCTCTACCCAAGTGCAATAGACCTTGTTTCTGTTGTTAGTAAATAACTCTTTGGTTGTAGTCAAGGTTAACTTCCCTGAATGGAGAGCACATGTTATGGTTGGATGAAAAAAACACATATCATTTAGATTATGCATTGAGAATTGTAAGTGATTTGGTCTCAGGATGACACCCCAATTCCCCCATTTAACTTACTAGACATCGTCGTGTGATATTGATAACTAAATATGGTTACAACTAGGTAGAAAAGCCACACCTTCTCTCTTTGAAGAGTATTTTTATAGGAAATTTTGTCACATGTGGTCAATAGGTTTGCAAACTGGGTCAATCAATATCTGTGAACATGTTGTCATCATCCCTTCACAAAGCCCTAAACATGACCTCTCCAAAAATTCTAAGTTTCTGGGACAAATTACTCAAAAACACTATTTTTAGCCCCAACGTACCTTTCTTCCTTGGCCACTCGTGTTCAACGCTGGTCGCATGCTTGTCCATCTGTGTTGGTCAGCACATGTTTCTCCCTTTGCCAAGTGTGTTGATTCTAGAAATTCAGGAAAATTAAAAATAATTCCAAAGATTCCTCTTCTAGAAGATTCCAAAGTTTTTTTAACTATTTACCATGGATAAAGAGCTCAAAGCCTATCTAATCCTATTTTGGATACTTCACCTCTTATCCCTTGAGCTCATCCTCCCATCATATGTGGATCTCAATCCCATAGTGCTAAATCCTTAACTACCACACTTCTCCTATAAATTTATTGCCATCCATAATACCAGGGCTGTCTTTTAGGGATTGATAGTGCCCTTATGCTGTTGCCACGAACTTAAAGGAGTCATCATATTCATGCATTAGGGTTGATTTTGAGGTGTTATTTTTGAGAAGGAAGGACAAGTCAACTAGGGGAGACATCTACAAAATTAACTACTATTTATGGTTGTAAACTCTCTCCTATTTCTATTAATACAAAGAGTGTTTTGTTTTCCTATATTTGTTGTGTTATGTTTGCACTCATGTATTTCAATGCCATGATGATTCATTTAATATAGATGTTAGAATACAATACGTGGATGTTGTGGACCCTTTGCTTGTTTTATTGGTGTGTGCAGGTTCTAATTATAACACTTGGATCTTTTGTTGGAGCTTACAAGTGAGGAGGAAAGGGAAGCTTTCCATAGATTCTAGGTAGGATTCATTCCCATACTTTAATTTATCTACGGAAAAATTTATGTTCTTTGCCTTTTGTTGTTCTAAAATAGGCCACTAGGTCTAGGGAATTCACCTTTGTCCGCAATCGTAAATTTTGCATAACAAATTGGTGACCATATTAGGGAACGTTTCTTCCCTTATTGGTTTCCTTGACCTTAGCACCTTTTTCACCTCTTAAAGTGACCTTGATTGACTCATTCAAACATTGATTGACTTTAGGAAAACCCTTCTTTGAGATTTCTTTGTTTTTTTTGGTCGTATTTTGGCCAAATTTTCCTTAGTGCACCCCCTAGACCAAAGATAGAGCACTTCACCACACTCTCTCCTTCCTTGTACCTGCGTTGAAAAGAACTAGTTCCGGTTATGCACCTACGTTGATTCTTGTAAGATGAAATTTTTTTTTTTTCTTCCCTTGATCTCTGATTTTCTTTGTTCTAGCTTGTTTTCCTTTTGTCTCTGAGCGTGTCCTTCTCTCTGAAAAGCCCCCACTTTGTTTTCAGGTTTTATTAGCCTCTGATAAGAATTTGTTTGGATTTTGTTTTGTTCTTGTCAATTAGGTCTTTTGCAAACTTTTTCTTGAACATTGATTGCTTAAATGCATTGATATTATAGTCATCATTCTGTGTGATTTCTCTTATCAGTGATTTAGTAGCATCTTAGTTTTCATTTCATTTGAATATTAAGAAGATCGAAAAGAAAAATCACGTCATTTTTTAATTTTTCATTGCATTTAGGGTTTTATGTGAAATTGGAAATTGGAACGGTTGCATTAGGGGAATTTACTTAACAAATTTTGTTTTTTGCATTACTCTTTGTTTCTTCCCTATTGTACATAGATTTTCATTGAAAATTAAAAAAAAAATCATTTTACCATGTTAGATTTCCTTTTAGGGTATTCAGGTGAAACTCGTGGTGAGCCTTGA
Organism: Pinus tabuliformis; assembly: GCA_031772625.1. Taxonomy (NCBI): domain Eukaryota; kingdom Viridiplantae; phylum Streptophyta; class Pinopsida; order Pinales; family Pinaceae; genus Pinus; species Pinus tabuliformis. The sequence goes on from CM062817.1 coordinate 1,125,260,220, forward strand.
AAACTGAAACTTAATTCAAGATAAAATTTAAAATTTACTCAATCAACCTTAACGAGCATTTGAAACATTAGCACAAACATATAGAGGTTTAGGCTAGAGACATGTTCCACCGTCTTTAAGCGTAGGAGTTGTCATTTTTTTCCAGCGCTGATTTATGAGGGTGATATGACATACCCTGTATGTAAGTGTATCAAACCATTCCCCGCGTACCTTTGGATATCTTGGATGCCTCTCCATGTATGAAAAGTATGTGGGAACACTCTCATCATATGGTTACACATTATTCAACACTACTACGGACTATGCTTCCACGTACCTTCGGGTATATTTTGGAAGTCCACATTAGGTTGCTATCTCACCTTAGGTAACCAAGTCGGCCACCTTATACACTTTGATACACTGAACACAACATTCGGGGAGATTTCCTTCCCGTACGTAAATCCTTGGTTCTTCAAGGTGGTATATTGCAGTGCACAGTTTCTTGGTAAACCATTTTTCCTAGCTACACCATTTTTGATTTATTTTTGTGTTAATTTCTAATTTATTAAACCATCGTGGAAGAAAAACCACAACAACCCTGTCATTCATGTAGGATGAAAATATTTCCTCCTCCTCCACCCGAGGAAACTATTGGATGCCGAAAGAAAAAAAGAACGCAAACTACCAAATTTGGTGCTTTGGGAGCTACCCCTTTTAGTCATCCATCTGAAATTGATCCACCAGAATCATCTCTTCCTGTGAGTATTGCACTTGAAACTTTATTACCTGAGGTCATTGTACTCGAGTTTCATGAGTCAGAAACATTGCAACCTGAGGTTATAAAACTTGAGGAACCTCAGTTAATGACACCTGTTACTTGAGGACCTTACTCTTATCTTCCTTTGTCTTTGACCCAACTAGAACCCATATATCTTGGTCCCGAGAGTGAACAACTTCCACTTGATCTTCTGAGTATTGAGGAAATTCCTCAAGAAGAACTTCAACCTTCTTCTCCTATTCATTTAAGATAAATTCATCTTTGTTAAGACCCTCCTCCTCATACTTTGATACAAGCTCCTTTATCTACTTATCCTCTTTTCAACTCACCCTTGAGTTTCAATCGATAATCCTCTTTGGGAAATTTAACCATGACTGAGTCTGTTACAATGTCTTAGCCCACATTTGCTATTGTGAGCGGGAAAGTGAATGTTAAAACTACTTCTATGTTCGTAAGATCACTAAAAACACATTTGTAAGGTAGCCCATCCATCCCGCCTGATCACCAATCATTATATGGTACCTTTTCTAGTGCAACGAGCAGTCCATGGACTTCTCCCATGTCATCCTCTTCTGGAATTCCATTTGGTACTTCTTTGATGAGCGTCACAAAATTTGTTCCTCTTACTGCATCACAATCTAAAGTGGCACAATAACCTGGTTCATATGTTAGTGGCTATGGACATCTACAACATCCCACTCCACCTTATACTAGGTACCCTCCTCCAGGAGGGAAGTTGTATTTTTATTCCCCTAATCGTTCGGTAGGGGGGAAACCTATTGTTGGAATTTTCCAATCACCTAACTAAATACCACAAGCTGGAGCTCAAAACTATTCAAGTCCCCCATTTCAAGGGATGGATGCCAATCCTTGACATCCTACATTTCCCGTACAACCTGGCTCAATTTTGAATCAAATTCTTCAAACTTCTCAACCTGTTCCACCTACATCCCAGATTCCTACTTTCCAACCTATTTCTCAACCTATTCAATGTAATTCAAAATTTAAAGGTTTCACCTCTAACTCAACCTATTCCACTGGTATGTAGGACCTCACAAGTCACACCCACCCAACCTCTTTAAGGTGCCTTACAACCTCCTCTTCTTGGACGTGTTATTCCTCAAATGCAAGTGAATCAACTTGTATATGCCATGACACATGCGCAAGCTATCCAGTCTTATGTAGGGATGATGCAAAATAACAGGGGAAACCATATCAAGGTATTCATCAAATTCCTTACCAACTTCAACATATTCAAACCCAACCATTTCAACTGTTTCAAGGATATATTGGAAATGGGAAACAAGGCTATGTTTATCTAGGCTATCAAAATCCTCCTTATCTAGGAGGATAAATACCTATTTCTTAGGATATTCCATCTTATCTAGGATACCCTCAACTGGACTTTAATAGGAAGTTTCCATTTGTGGCAACCCTTGAATTACGAGATCTTACCCAACTTACAAATGACCCCATTTGGCACTCTCCTTGGTGGTCAGACATTCGTATGAAATTGTAGAGCGATAGCCCAAATTTCAATGGAAATCCTGGAGAAGGCCCATCTACGCATGTTGTGACATATCATTTATGGTATTCTTTGAACTCTTTAAATGTTGTTGTTAAATAATGAATCCATACAGGTGAGGATAGTTTTAAATAGAGGAGGAATGACATGTTATAGAGTTTTATGAACCCAACGTTTCGGACTACCAAGTGAGTCCATCATCAGGGGATGCGTCAATAGATATTCTAAAGATATTAATGATGTATCCATGAGCTATAATTTAGGGTATATATATAGGTTATGAAAGAATTAATCTAAGAAATTAGGTCGGCCATTATCCAATTAGTTTGTTAATATTCAGATTTTTATTTATTTATTATTATTATTATTATTAATTAATTATTATTTTTTTATTTAATTAATTTGTTTAATTAATTAATTTGTTTAATTAATTAATTAATTTGTTTAATTTGTTTAATTAATTAATTAATTTGTTTAGTTAATTCCTGATTAATTCTTTAAATGATGATTCAATATTTTTACAACTTTTCTAGTAGACAGTTATTGGTATAGTAGCAAAGTGGTATATTGAATTACCACGAGCTTCTTTTAACAATTTCAGTGCCTTAACAATTACATTCTTAACCCATTTTCAGTTGCCAATTCAGTATGAGACTGACGATAAAAATTGACCAATTTAAAACAATCTGATTCCACTCACATTTATGATCACATTCATGGGTAACGATGTTGTTGTCGTTCCATCAAGGCCTTTGTTCATAATTAGTTATTAGTTGAATGGTTCACTAAATCATTGTTAGCACCCATCACTGAAGACGTTGCTAAGGGAAGAGTTGTGACCGAAGAGCAAGTAATTACTTGTGCCCAATATCTTGTTCTTGTTTATAAATAATCCAACATGCTCTACAATAAAACACCCAATGCTCTGAGACCTTCTAATACTGTTCTACAACCTCCCGGTAAAGAATCACATGTTGTTGATGGCATGATTGGTTTTGCTAGCCAACAATCAGTGAGTAACCCATCTAGTTCATATGTTGTTGTGGCTGCCCAAAACCAATCCTCCACTACTCTTGCAACTTCTACTTCCAAGATTAATGTCATCCAATCCACGAAGGGAAAATATCAGCAACTAGGAAGTAAGAAGAAAGGAAAAGGAAAAAATAAGAAAGATAATCCTTTGTAGGATAAACAAATAACCAGTCTCCTGACAAAAAATGGAAACCTCATTATCTTTTATTAATCTCTAATGATGAACATTTTACTTAGGAGTGTCCACATCAGCAGAATTCAATCAATTCTGTAAGTCATCTACTGCACCCGTTGTGTTAACATATCCCTTTCCTAATGAGGAGACAAACATGGTTGCATGGGATCTTGCTTCCTATTCCTTGGTTATGATGCTTTCCTCCACCAAACAAAAGAATGATGTTCTGGTGGCTACAAGAAATAAAGACTACAGTAATTTGAATCCCTTGACTGGTAAGGCTACTAATAAACCTACTAGTTCTACCTCATCCACTTTAGATCCTTCTCCAAATGTGGTTCCATCTAAGTTAACTATTAAACCTTTGAAGGGTGTTATTCACAAGTCCGCATTTAATCCTTGTGCGAGAGCTGCTCAGAACTATAAAAAAGTTGAGGATCTAGATCAATATCCTTCAACTATGTCAAATATTGAGGTTTTATAGAATTGTCCCGCCCAGAAGAAGGATTTACTTGTCGCAATTAGAGGTATTGATCCTTAGGATTCTAGCCTTGTAGTCTTTAATAATGAGAACCATACACCCAAACTTACAGTGCAAGTGGATTTTATGATTTATGTTGTTGTTCGGAATAAGACCATTCATCAGACCATTGTGGATGAAGGAGCCTCAACCTTTATCATGTCACTTTCTTGTTGGAAGGATCTTGGCTCTCCACAACTCAACCAGTGACCTACTACTCTCAAAGCCTTTGATGGAAGAGGCTTCAAGCCTTATGGAATTTTGAGTTCATTACAAGTTGAATTAGCTGGCAAGACGGTGTCAATAGAAGTCGAAGTTATCAATGGACCATTGGATTATAACCTTTTACTGGGTCATACATGGGTTTATGTTATGGCTATTGTTGTTTCGACCTATTTTAGAATGATTTCTTTCCCTCACTAGGGGAGCATTGTGGCCATTGACCAACTCGCTTTCTTTTCCAATAATTCTTAAACTACTGGAAGCATCCCTCTTGTGGGTGAATTCCCACTACCTTATCAGCATGTTGGGGTGGGATTGCTTAAGGATTCTTCCCTTATGGGAACCTTTTTCTATCCTCCTCCTCCTCTTTATCCTCCTTCTTCCCCCAACAAAACGAACCCGGTTGCCTTTATCAACATGATATCTTCTTGTACTACTCTGTTCAATCCTTAGATAGTATCAGATGCTTCTAATTTTCATACATTTGGTGACTGCATGCTACTTAGTCCCGTTGAGTTCGAATATGAAGTTATCTATTCGGCATGTTCAACGTCCTTTGGTTTCTCCTCTTCGATCAATTGGGTTTATTAGTCCTTATATTATGACTCAGCTTCTGATCCTTTCTCTAGAACATTTTCTACTGATGAGAGCTTCATGGAGATCATGATGTCAGATGATGTGCCAAGGGATGATAATAATCATCATTCCTCCTTGCTTGATATGAGGATAATCTTAGTCATGTCTATTCACCAAAAATCATTGAGATATATTAAAATTCTCCATTTATCCATGATATCGATTCTAAGAAGAATTTGTAAAATATTGAGGATACTATCTGTCTTAATATTTCAATCAAGCCCGAAATTGTCGAGAATGTACATATTGGTGCATCTATCTCTCCCGCTGAGATCAAGATCTATAAATCCCTTTTCCAGGAATTCTGATACATTTTCGCCTGGTCATATGAATAGATGACATGTATTGATCTGAATATTGTTGTACATGAAATGAAAACATATCCAGATGCTAAGCATCTAGTCCATCCTAAAAAGGTTGTTGTTATTAAGGAAGAGGTTGAAAAACTTCTTTGTGCTTGTTTCATTTACCTAATATCCCTAACTGATTAGGTTTCGAATATTATTCCTGTCATGAAGAAATGAGTTACGATACATGTGTGTGTGTGTCGATTACTAGGACATTAACTGTGCTTGTCCTAAGGACAACTATCCTTCCCCATTTATCAACCAGATTGTTGATGATTGTGCTGGAAGTGAAGTATTTTCGTTTATGGATGGCTTTTCTGGCTACAATCAGATCAACATTCTCCCATCGGACCAACATAAAACTGCATTTATCTATCCATGGGGCACATTTTCATATTGAAAGCTCCCTTTTGGTTTGAAAAATGTTGGGGAAACCTTTCAGAGAGAAATGAATTACGTCTTCCATGACATTAAACAGAATGTACAACCATATTTGGATGACCGACCTTCCCACTCAAAACATTGTGCAGATCATCCCATGCATCTTAGGGATATATTTTTACGTTGTCAACATTATAATATCAAGCTCAATCCATAGAAGTGTGTGCTTTGTGCTCACTCTGGTCGACTTCTTGGATTCGTAGTGTCGAAGCAAGGAATTTGCATTGATCCACTTAAAGTCTAGGTGATCCCCGTCTACTTGCTCCTTCCTCTCTCATTTAGTTTTAACGCCTTCAAGGGAAGGCTAAATTTATACGGATGTTTGTTCCCAATTATGTCAAATTAACCAAAGGATTTAGTCGATTGTTGAAGAAAGAAGTTCCCTTCCATTGGGATGACACTGCCCAAAAGGTGTTTGATGCTTTGAAAGATGTTCTGATTCGAGAATCATTGTTGTATCCCCCAGATTATCAACATGATTACTTCATGTATCTCACTTCTACAGTTACTACCATTGCTATGGTATTGGTCTAAGAAGACGGTGTAGGGGATGAACATCCCATTTATTATTTGAGTGAGAACTTAAATGACACAAAAACCAAATATACTCACATTGAAAAGTTAGCTTTGGAAGTTGTCCAAAGGTTTTGCAACTACATTCTTCTTCACAAGACTATGGTTGTCTTTGATTGCAACCCAGTGAAATACATTTTTTCATGAAAATTGTTCGGGGTCAAGTACTCCAAAAGGATTTTCATTCTCTAGGAGTTTGATTTTCAGTTTATCAAGTCCAAATCCAAGAAATTATTAGTCTTTGCCAAACTGATTTGCGACCTTCCTTCTTTTGACTATAAGTCTACCTCAAACGATTCTATTCTTGACAAGTCGGTCTTCCAGATCGAATCATCTGACCCATGGTATAGAGATATCTTCATATATCTCCAGATGTATACTTTTCATCCTAATACCTCACTCTGACCAACGACTTATTTGATACTAGGCTAAAATTTATATTATAATTAGCGACACTCTTTACCGCTGTGGTATCGATACAATTTTTAGATGATGCCTCACTCGTAAGGAGGTCGGGAAAGCTCTAAATGAATTCCATGCTGGGTTATGTGGTGGACATATGTCTAGTTATGCCACTGCACAGAATAATTTGCATGGTGGCTACTGTTAGCCTACTATGTTTCACGATTGCATCCTCGCGGTCCAAAGTGTTATTATTTCCAGATCTATGACCGTAAAACTCATGCTCCACCTGCTCCTTTACATCCTATTATCATCATTGAACTTTTTGTGAAATGGGGCAATGAATTTATGACATACAACCCTCACTCGGCTGGGGGTATGGCTACATCATTGTGGTGGTAGATTACTTTACCAAGTGGGCCAAGGCGATGCCTACATATAATAACACCGGTGAAATGACTGCTTTGTTCCTATTTAATCATGTAATTGCAGGTTTTGGTGTACCATAGGCTATAGTTACAGAACATGGGAAACATTTTCAAAATTACATGATGTATGAGCTCACCACCAAGTTGAGCCTTCGACATGAAAGCTCAACTCCCTATTACCCACAAGCGAATGGGCAAGTCGAAGTTATCAAAGTAAGTGTAAAAAGCAATGCTTCAAAGCATGATAGGGATTCACAAATTGGATTGGCACCTTATCCTTTATGTAACTTTGTGGGAATATCAAACCTCTATCCATACTTCTATTGTATTCATGCCTTCTCAATTGGTGTTTGGTATGTAAGCAATCCTTCCTATTGACTGCAAAATTCCATCTCTAAAACTTGTTGTTGAACTCCTCCCCGCCACTTCCATAAAAGAAGAGTGTCTCCCATTATCCTATGTCTAGGGATTATGGCATATCTTATTTGTTCTTCCACTGTCTCCATTGGTGTACTGTTGCACCCTAGATACAATAATATTTCACTGTGTTCCCCCTCGTGTTTTAGTGTAAAAAGAAGTATTTTTAACAAAACATTCTTGCTACATAATTTTGTTCATTTTTGCCACACGTTTTGCCAAAAGTGAGTTGTTCCTCCATCCCTAATCTCCGAAAATATATTCTCTTTGATAAGGTTTTTATTCTACTGGGCCAAATTCCAAGTCGTTGAAACTTGGGAGAAATTTTCTCTCCTAACCTTTTCCTCCTAAGAGTTAGAGATGCCATACTTCTGATTCCAAATTTGCTTCCATAGGTCTTCCCCGCCCTGAATCCATCTCCACCAAGTTTTAGATCTAAGGGATTGATTTAGGAGTTCTAGGTCTCTGAGTCCTAATCCTCTAGCTAATTTGAGCTTGATTAAATAGTTCCATTTTTTGGGTCTTCTGTGCTCCACTCCACAAGAAATTTTTGAAGATACCATTTATATATTTGCAAACATTTATAGGCACTGCAAGAACTGATATTTGATATATGGGGATCGACTAGAGGGTTTATTTTAGCAGTACCAATCACCCTCCTTAGTTTAGGGCTCTAAATTCCTATCCTTCCAATTTGGTTGTTAGTTTTTGGATTATATCTTTCCAACAAGAGCTTCTAGAGAGTTGATTAGTAGGGATATGACCAAGTATTTGATATTGTTAGCCTAATTTAAATCCCATGGTTCTAGAAAGAAAGGATTGTATGGTCGTTGGTGTATTAAAAAATAATATATTGGATTTGTCTTTATCGATGAGGGTCCCTGAGGCTACCATAAATTTGTCTAAGATTTCTTTAAACCTTTTGATTTCTCATAAAGAGACTTTGCAAAAAAAACATGATGTCATCTACAAATCATTGATGGGTTAAGGTCGTGACATTTCCCATAGTTGTAATCCCTACAAGGAGTTATTTCTAACTGCAACTTTCAAGTACCTCCCTAGACCTTCAACGAGCAGTATAGAGAGAAAGGGAAACAGTGGGTCCCCTTGTAGCAGGCCTTAGGATGGGTTGAAAGTCATGGTTGGGGAGCCATTAAGAAAGATAAAGAAATTGGGTGATGAGATTAGGGCATAAATCTAGGATATCCATCAAGAGTCAAAGTGAAAGCTTTAAGGATAGAGAGAAGGTAGCTCCAAATTAACTGGTCATAGGATCAGAAATGTCTGGTTTGATCAACATAATTGATATTTTTTGTTTCTTGAGGATGTAGATTACTTCTTGTGATGTGATAATTCCATCCAAGATTTATCGCCCCTCAATGAAGCCCATCTACTAAGGGGATACAAGCTTGTTTAGTGGAGGTTTTAGGTGTCTAACAATGATTGCGGGTATAATTCTGTATATGACATTGCATAAATGTATAGGTATAAAACCATCAGATTATTTAGAGTTACTTTCCTTATCAATGAGAGTGATAAAAGTTGCATTCAATCCATTACATACATGTTTGAGTCACTGAGATTCCTTGACTACCTTGTGAATATTTGATCCCACATGTTGCCTAGAATAATTCAACTGTGTATCCATCAATATCAAAGGCCTTTTAACGGGGCATGTTCACTACTACCTATTCAACTTCCTAATATGTTATTACTCACAACAAAGCTTCATTATAATCCCTCCTTATGAGCTTGGGGATATGTCTGGTAATTCGCTCAATGGATTCTCCCCTTTCATGGTCAAGTTTAGTAAAGAGGTTCTCATAATAAGCCAATAGTTCCCGCTCCATCTCTGCATGTTGAGACAGGAACCTATGATCCTTTGATTTTAATGAAAATATTCGGTTCTTCTACCGGTGTTTAACTATGGCTTTATGGAAGAACATAGTGTTATTTTCCTCTTATCTAAGCCATTGCATCCTAGATTTCTGTTTCTAGAGGATCTCCTCTTGTTTACGTCATTTATCTAGCTAGTTAATTATTTTACCTTCTTCCTGAATAAATTATTTCGTATGGCTAGTCGCTATCATCTGTTGCTATATCTAACCCATCTTTTCTTGGAGATGATTTTGAGTATTCGTCATGTTGCCGAATTCCTTCTTATTCCAATCTTTGATTCTTTGCTTGAGTTCCTTCAGTTTAAGCTGAAATGAATGCATCTTATTTCTTCCCTAAATCTTTATTTTAGACCACCATTTGTCAATTGGATCTATAAACCTTGGATCTCACAACCAGAACCCTTCGAATATGAAGCCTCTATTCCTGGGAAAAATTTTCAAGTCTAATTCAAGTCTTACAGGTCAGTGGTCTGAACCCATACATGGGAGGATCAAGGCTTTGATGTATATGCCTTTACCCATTAGGTATTCTGATATAAGGAATCTATCAAGTTGGCTCACCATCTAATGATTGCCCCCTCTTCGACTTTTCCAAGTATAAACATTATTGATGGTAGGAATATCCACCAAATTGATATCTATGATCAAATATCTAAATAGTTTTGCCTCCAGATCAAGATGACAGATGCTTCCTTTTTTTCTCATCTAGAGAGGTTATAAGGTTGAAATCTTCTCAACCACCCATAATTCATTGTTGTCAATGTTGTAAATTTCCATAAGGTCTTTGAAGAAATTCTCTTTCTCGATTGTTGTATGTGGTCCATATACTATTGTCAAAGCCATTATTTCTCTAGTTATGATAAACCTAAATCTCTGAGATAGTACTCTGGGACATGTGAGCGAGTTATCAAACTCAATCGTTGTCGGGTTCCAAAGATCACAAAATCCCCCATGCTTTCTTTGGAATAAATTTCCATTACCTCATACTTGATCCTTGTCTTAAATATGATTTCCCTAATTGTTATGTTTGAGATCTTTGTTTCTTGGAGTAGTAAGTTCTTAGGTCGGTCTTTCATAATTATTTCCTTCAGATATATTTGTTTGCCTCTACTATTGAGGTTGCCTATGTTCCATGTCAGGGTTTTTTATTTTAAACATTTGTGGGAGGGAATGAACATCGTCGATAGCAATATAACCTGTCTAGTATTGACCAAATAATCAACCACTGTTTGAATAGATTCATGGATGGGATTTCTACCTCGTTTCCTATTGTTCTTATATGATTGCATGATTTCTGAATTATTTGAGATCCCTAGATTCTAATTATTTTCTTGATTTTCTCGATCTCCCATATTCCCCATTAGACAGAGAGTAGTTTCTAGAACAGTTCTTGGTATAATATTTTCTAGTTCCGTCATTTAGCTAACACTCTCTAGAGGACTTGTTTTTCATTTCTAAAGTCATTGTTACCTTCATCTAGATCCATTTTCTTTGTATCTCTTGATTTACTTCCTTTGTAGAATATTTGAGTTCTGAATCTGCCGTCCTCTTTGGATTTAGTTTATGATTTAGTTGGAATTTCCCTTTCTCTTCTTGCATAGGGACCACTTGATTTACCTTCTCTTCACTGATTGAGGCTACAGCTTCAAATTATTACCTTTGGGTCAATCTTGTTGATTCACGACAGTGTCAGGTGGGATGCATTGATTCCTCCTTTTATTGGTCACCTTTTGGAAGCCATGTTCATCTTTGTTTTCCTTTGTCATTAGTGCTTTCTCCTCATGCACTTGCAGATATGATTTATTTATAAGGAAATCCATGAAAATATGTCCATACTCATTTCATCAACGACATCTAAATGGGACATGTTCATGATCTATGGGTTCTTTCCATGATACCCCAATTCAATGGAATCCGGTAGGGGCTTCATTATATTCATGTATACACAAATCCTTGTGTATGAAGTATACTGACCCATTTTAGGGCAATCAATGATCTTTAAAAAACTTCCAATTGAGTTTCCAATACCTTCAAGAATTTCTAGGTCCCAAAATTCAACAGGAAGGGAACATAGACAATACCCAAACCAACGCAGCCATGAATTTCTCCTAATCTATATTATAGCATTCTTCCCATAATCTCATGAAAAGCCCACATTATAGAAGAAATATGGCCCATTTTCAAAAATCCTAGCTTAATCTTCCAAATTTGTAAATTTTACCATAATGAAACCCCTGGCCCCCAGATTTAGATTGATGTTCCCTTTGGATTTCCATTTAATCTGAATCCATTTAATGAGATCTATTTTAGATGGCCAGATCCAAATAAACTTACATATCAAAGTATGATCCTTCATATATTGTATATAATTATTAGTTTATTCTGGGGAATCACAAATTTTGGCTTATTTTTTGGTCTTAGTAGGCATTTTCCCCTTACTTTCACTTTCCACTGTGCTCCTAGAATTAGGGTTTCTGAATCTCCTCTTTGATTCCAGCTTGTTCCCATGGTTGTAGTGATTTTACCCTTATCTCCTATTATTTAAAATTTATAGGAGGGGATGCCTTCCCTCCCCCCTACTCCTACTATGTGATAATCCCCGACCTTTTTTTTGGGTGGTCGTATTTCTTCCTTTGAAATCTTACTTGTTGTGCAATTCAGATATTCTATAGTATAGGTGAAACCTTGTGGCAGAGCCTCCAAATTTCATTATTTGCATGAGGGAGTTATTAATTCAATTCTAACAAATTTTTTTATTCATCTTATCTTTTGTCAACCCTATTATAGGCTTCTACTCCATTTTATTCCCTACAACACCATTTTTATATTAGTTGCTAAACAGGGAAAGTGTTTTTCTATTTTCTACTCTGCATGTATTGTGGAACCCCAACCTAATGGCATTGGTTCCATCTCAAGGGAATGTTATAAATATGTAATCATGTTAAGGAATAATTCACATAACATTTATGAAGTGAATTCGAATTGGTTCTTAAGCTACTTAGTTTATTTGAGTTCAATTTCATTCTCTCATCTTTCTTGTCTTGTATTGTATTTTTACACAATTAGTTCTTGTGTTTGTGATTAAAATAAAACACATGTTCTTTGATCCTTATTTGAAATGATCATCTTATTTATTCAATGTAACATTTACCATACGGGCATGTAATCTTGTAAACACCCTTAGGTTGATGATGACCACTAGAGTCTTTTACAAAAATCATTCTCTACCAAATAGTTTTCAAAGACGTAAATGAGTTTGTAACTTTTTTTCTTATTAGGACCTTCACAATTTTATTAATGACCCCTTGGATGTAGGGGATGCATGCCTTCAAATCAGATTTAGTTGTTTGATTATCACAAGAATTTGACCTTTGATCCAGATCTTGGGGGAGCCCCCCAAGATCTAAAAAAAATGAAATGCTAGAATAAGAGAGGAGAACACACAATAACAAAACCACAAAGAAAATTGTTTTATTAAAACAAATAATAACTGTAAAGACTACATTGTGGTGGACAACCTGTCCTTTTACAAAATGCGACTTGTTACTTATAACCTTTTTTGGTTACAATACCATAGGTAAATTCCATGGGTGAATGAATACCATAGGTGGATGTCACAATACCATGGGAAAATACCATGGGTGAATGAATGCCATGGGTGGATTCCACTTAAAATACCATGGGTGGATGCCACTTACAATACCATGGGTAAATTCCATGGGTGGCTGAAGAACATGGGTAGATGAATACCATGGGTGGATGCCACTTTCCATTCAGATCATTCCTCCCTCCTTAAGAAGCAATGGTCCCCATTGCATGAATTTCCCTACTACGAATCCTTTGTTGAATATGAATAGCCAATGAAGAGAAGGGTTTTGTGTGGTTAACTCATGACCATGATGAACGAAGATCCGAGGATAGAGATACCCTGTAATGCTTGTGACCAACTTTGATATTGAAAGTGTGCGGCCTAGAAAATGGATTTCGATGAAGTGTGGGTTTGTGGATGACCCATAACCATGAAAAACGGAGATTCGATGATAGAGATATCTTGTAATTATTGTGACCAACTGTGATACTAATAATGTGCGACCTAGCAAATGGGCTTCGATGACAAGGATTTTGTGTGATTGATCCATAACCATGATGCTGATTGTTGATAGAGTAGCAGGTGCCTACATAGCTTGGGGTGGGAGGGAACGTCTACAAAGAACCCAAGTTGGATCCTGCTATGCTGAAACTGATGAATGTGAAGCAAGTGCCTACTAAAGCGGGGTGGGAGGGCACGTCTCCAAAGGGAACTCGCTCCAGATTTAAAATGGACATAACTCAGTCAATATAACTTAGAATATTCATTATAACCAATTTTTGGAAACAGGATGACCATTCTTCATCTTCCGACGAGTTTGAAATCCCTATCTAGACACGCTGGAAACTCAAATTCGCGCTACAATTGTCCCGTTGTCACAAAAGTTCTGAAAAAATAATTGATTTTAAATCAGCGATATCTCCCTCATTCGAGCTCCAAATCGACCAATGTTTTTTTTGAAATTGGGTGATTTTTGAAGAGGAGCACAACTATGAAATCATTTTCTGAAATTATGCACAAAAAATACAAAAAATGATAGGATAATCACCGTCCATGAATTGTCGTCAGAAAAATTTCTACAACACAACTGATTTTAAATCAATGATATCTCCCTCATCCCGACTCCGATTCGACTGATTTGTTTTTGAATTTGGGTATTTTTTCGCAAGGAATCTAGATCTGAATTTTTTTTGTAGATTTTTCACCAAAAGTTTTAGTTCTGATCTGCAAACTCACCACCCAAAAATATGCTGCAAAAAGATTAAAAAAAAAAATCTTCCCGTTGTGGAGGTCGTAGCACGTGCATGAAGTTTGGTTAAGATCGCTGTAAAAATTTGAAACTGAAGTATGCATCAAACCCTCATTCCCATGGAAACATAACCTAAATCTGATACCACTAATCCAGATCTTGGGGGGAGCCCCCCAAGATCTAAAAAAAAATGAAATGCTAGAAGAAGAGAGGAGAACACACAATCACAAACCACAAAGATTTTTTTTTATTAAAATAGATAATAATTGTAAAGACTACATTTTTGTGGACAATCTGACCTTTTAAAAAATGTGACTTGTTACTTATAGTGTTTTTTGGTTACAATACCACAGGTAAATGCCATGGGTGAATTAATACCATGGGTGGATGTCACAATACCATGGGAAAATACTATGGGTGAATTAATACCATGGGTGGATGCCACTTACAATACTATGGGTGGATAAATACCATGGGTCATGGGTAAATTCCATGGGTGGATGAATACCATGGGTGGATGCCATTTTCCATTCAGATCAACCTTATTACAACCTTTTCCAATGCCTTCTTGATGTATTTGTGACTATATTTTTTCTCCGTGAAGACCTTGGTTAGATGGTCTTTTTTTTGCTCAAGATGCTTGTTGGGCGCGGGATACCCCAAGGGAAGTTTTGGGGCTTAGAGCCCAGATTTTGGTCAAAGATTGTAATTCTGATGTAAAGACTCCGCATTTTGTGGGTGCGGAGTGCGTAGTTTGTAAAAGAGTCATAGGGTTTTCTACCCTTAATTTTGTTATTGTAAAGTCGACTGTAGAGATCTAACCATGGTCCGCGAATCATGGAATTGTATAAATAGAGCGAGGCTCTAAGTAGTTAAGACATCACGATAAGGATGAAGAATTAAGTCATATTTGTGGAGAAAAGTCTAGTTTTGGGTCGTAGAGTAGGAGAAGGCTCTGCAGCTGAGTGCGCAGAGGCCTAGTAGTCTGCAGCTAAGTGCGCGGACCCTTGCAGCTGAGTGCGCAGGGCGAGTTGAGTCTGTAACAGTTGGAAGTATTAATAAAGAGAAGTTTCCTACCATTTTTGTGTATTTATTTCCTGTTTTATGCATTTGTTACATTGGATATACATTGCAATTTTAATGCTTATATGATGTGCGAATGTGTATAACTGTGTTGATTAAGTGAACACAAGTTAGAATAACTATTTACGCGAAGATAAGTAAGGTTTGTTAAGAAGATAAGTAAGATACGCGATGTAGTTTGGGGAAATAGCGCAGTTCGTTGCCATAGCAGCGCAAAAGCATCTTAGCTCTGGTTAGGGATGCGCGAAAGATGATTATAACAGATTGCAAAGGTATTGAAGGTTAGAACAGTACGCGAAGCGACCTGCACGAAGGTAGGTCCAGTTGGAATAAGTCGACATCTCAGATATCTCAAGGGTGCGGAAACTTGGTTCCAGCATCCCCCCATACTGCTTTGGGTGAGACTTCAGTCAGCGCTCCGTGGGCTAATGCCGAAAGGGCCAGTAGTGTGGGGATTTTTTTCGATAAATAAATCCAGACCTGGGTCAATCCCCCATAAGCCAACAAATGGTTCCATTGCCAGGACCAAAATCTACATAGAGATGTCTGTTGTCGTATCATTGGAATCCAACTACGAAATAAATTGAAGGCTAGTTGGATAGAAGAACTCACGAGTTCACGGTGCAGGAGAACAGGAACCCATGACTATCAAAAGAAGAGTGGTTAGACTACTACCTGTACACAGAAATCCATGAAATCTTCTTCGCATCCTTCCCTACTAAGCTATACGAGTGGATCACGAAGCTAGCAGCTAGACAAGAAAGGTGGAAACTTGATGGTCCTATTGTGTGGACCCCAGAGTTAGTGCGAAGGTTGGAAGCATCAGAGGATAAGATCGTGCATTTTGTTGATCATTGGCTCGATCGTATTATAGGAGGATTTGTTACTGAGTTCGCGGTTGATACCTCAGTCAACTACAACGAGGCAGAGTGACGCTTTCTCAAATGACCATGAGGTAAGTACTTAAAGTCTTTGAATACTTGGATTAAAATGCTAATGTGCGGAAAGAGGGTTATGTAGTTACCTTGATGTTCGGGGCTACGTGAATTGGAAAATCTTACAGGGATGAAGGAAATAAGGGACCATAAACTGGCCCCTTGATTTCACCTCTGCGAGGGGACAAGGAAGAGCTCGTGAAGTGCGATCCACCTGATAAGACAAAGAATTCCATGAATACCACCTCCACCCACACTGCCATCACCTCCATCTTCACCCGTACCAACTCCACAACCACCGTGATTCAATATGGCAACCACAGTGAAGTTGCCTGTGTTCAAAGGTTTGGGAAATGAGGATTTAGACCAATTCTGGTTCATTTTAAGGGCTGTATGGGAAGTGAAAGGTGTTACAGATGGCCATATAAAGAAGGCGACATTGGTTAGCGCCCTATAGGATCACGCACTGACCTGGTATATTAAGTACTCCAACGATAACTCGAATGCGAGAGTCGCAGATATCTAAGCATCGCTAAATAGAGAATTTAGTAGGCCTAAATCTGAAGTGCAGTCAATCATTGGATTTAAAGAGATTACAATGCTACCGGGTGAGACTCCTTGGGAGCTGGATCAGAGGCTGGAATTTGCGAAGCCAATATGAATCTGACGGATGGACAACATCACGAGTGGTTTGTAGCTTCGCTACTACCACATTTAAGGAGTGCGCTATCACAGCAGAAGATAACGACTCAGGCAGAGGCCTTAGATATTTCTATGAGGCTACATGAGACCTCGATGTAGGATCCTAACCTAGGAGTTCAGTAGATCCACACGCAGCTGAAGAATCTGTGCCTTGAGATGCAGAGTCTAAAACAGGATAGGACGGTTCGACCAGAAGTGCGTAAAGAAGTATGGTGTGTGAAATGGAAGAGTCAGGGCCATGACAAAGACCACTGCCCGGCTTTTAAAAATTACCTCATAGGAGGAGGACCGATGCCTTTAAGATCGGAAGCTCAAGCAGGACCTAGTGCGATGCCTACTTTGTGGTGTGCGATCTGTCAAATAGCTGGAAAACATGCTATGGACATTTGTCACTTGTTACAGAAGTATACGCAAAATTTGCAACAGTTGTTCTGCAACTTTTGTAGGTCGATGGGACATGATGAGCGCACTTGCAGAAGCTATGAGTTGATGATGGATAGAACTCCCACCTACCGAGTTCAGGCTGAAACGCGGCCCCTTGACCAGAATACAGGAATGGCGCGAACAGGATTTCAGGGGCACAGACGAGGCCGAGGTGGAGGAGGACCTGGAAGAGGTCGTAGATAGTTGATTTGCTATAATTGTGGAGGGCCAGGACATTATGCCCGCAATTGCACGAATCCAACACGTCCATCATGTTTGTATTGCACGTTGTTTGATCATGAGACAGAAGATTGTCCTACGTTGATAGCTAGGATACGCGACAAAGGAGCTACCGCCTCCCCCGACTCAGAACTTGCAGATGATGAGGTCTGAGCCACGCGAGGAAGATACGAATGTGAACATTGTGCTCCAAAGTGGAATTGCGACGGGAGATGACAAAAGAAAACAACCAGAAGATAATACTTGGGTTCGCAAAGCTCTGACGAAAGAAGCAGAGTTTGATTTGGAGTGCACTCGGGAAACCTTCATTGAAGCTAAGAAGAGCTTCGCTGATGCCTCCACTTTGTAGGTTTTAACCCTGTATAGAAATTACCTGCATACAAATTCTAAGAACAAAAAATAAACAATGCGAGAGAATAACACATAAAACACATATACACAGAGATTTTCCCCTGGATCCCAAAACCGAGACTACCAGCTTAATTTTTCATTATGTTCCTTTCAATGTTACAATACATATTTATACATGCCGAAGCATCCAATACCATGGACCGAAAACCATCGCGTCCAAAACCATGTGCGAAAACCATGCACAAAACCATAGGTAGGTCCACCCAACCTAATATAGGGTTCAAAAAAAATTTCCCTGGGGCGTTGCCTCGAACCCCATAGAGGTGGGCTACCCAACCCCTCAAACCCCCTATGACCCCCCCGTTACGCAATCGACGCAATGAACAGGGGGCTCTGCCCCCCTCTAACCCCCGGTTAACTACGTAGGCTAGTCATGGAAAGAATATAATAAAACCCAACACACTTCAGGAAGAAAAGATAAACCGGAGCCGGAAATGGACCCATCTATGCTCACAACATTCCTGTAAACATGTATGAAGTTACTGTGTGAGAGTAAGGCTATGAAAGAGTTACAAGAACTCATCAACAGATGTGATGGGACCGCGCCAGGAGAACTGCGCGTAGTTTGGAAGATTGGAAAGCACAAGACAAGGACGGGATGAGAAATGAGGCTAACCACGCAGATCGGAGAATATGAGATGGACCAAGTAATTCTGGATTTGGGATCAGATGCAAATGTTCCGCCGAAGCAGACATGGGAGTGAATGGGGCGATCTATGCTACAGTGGTCTTCAATTCAGCTAAGGATGGCGAACCAACAGAAAATAATACCCATGGGGCGATTGCAGGGAATAACTGTGGATATTGAGGGAGCGAGCGCGCTGGCTGATTTCGAAATGATATAGATTATTGATGACAACAATCCATACCCTGCGCTATTAGGAATTGACTGGGCCACTGACATGAATGGGGAAATCAATCTGAAGAAACGCAAAATGATTTTTGGAAAGAAGTCATTGAGCGTAATTGTACCCCTACACCTTGTTGAAGGATCGCACTATACGGAGCGGGTGCATGACTATGAAAGTGATGATGGTTTGGACTGCATCTATAAGATAACAATGTAAGACCAGGACTAGGTGAATCCCACCGCGGATGGGCGAATTGCATGGGAGTGCGAAAGCTCCTGTACTTCGGATTCATATGAGGAAATAGAGCGATGGTAGAATCGGTTACATGAGGTAACTACACTGAATTGTAATATGATGACAAGGTTGCTGCGCTGCGTATTGGCAGAGGTAAGATACCTACCTACTTATGATGGTTTAAGTGAGGTAGATAACTTCTTGGATAAATTTGAAAGAGAAGTGCTAGAAAAGCAACAATTCTAGGCCTTGGACTTGGGTACTGCACGCTACGCCCACAAGATGGTGGGGTACGTACAAAGGAAGCTTTGATGATTGGCATGAATGTAGGAGAAGGATGGGAGCACGCTTTGGGAAGTCTAATATGCGAGTGGTAGACAAGTATGATGAACATGATGATTTGCACGCACATCTGGCCAAGTGGATGCAGACATATGGAGAAGAGCCACAATCTGCACAGATGCACATGAACTTCGTGCTAAAATACATGGTCAATAAGCATGTGTTGGGGGGTGACCTTACAGATGGATCTTAATGTTAGGAAGACATTATTCTGGAAGAGTAACCGCGCAGAAGATTCTACACGCCGGGTTGTGGTGGCCAACCCTTCATCAAGATTCAAGAGCATATTGCAAGGCATGTGATGTATGTCAGCAGATAGGAAGGCCATCATGGAGGGATGAAATGCCTTTGAATCCACAAATGACATTGCAACCTTTTGAAAAGTGGGCAATATATTTTGTAGGACCTATTAAACCTCAAGGAAAGACAGGCGCAAGGTATATTATCACTCCGATGGAGTATCTCACTTGTTGGGCAGAAGCGCAGCTGGTGAAGGATTACATGGGCGCGGATGCCGCGAAGTTTTTATTTGAACATGTACTGACGCTATTTGGATGTCCAAAGATATTGATGAGCAATCGTGGTACACACTTCCTGAACGAAACAATCAATGTGCTAACAGAAGAGTTTCAGGTGTATCATCAAAAGAGCACACCATATCACCCTTAGGTTAACGGGACAATAGAAGCATTCAACAAAGTACTGGAAAATGCGCTGACCAAGGTATGCAATGCGCAGTGAAGTGATTGGGACCTACACATACCTGCAGTGTTATGGGCTTATCGGATGACATGCAAGAAGCTGACGGGACAGACACCTTTTAGGCTTGTCTATGGAGTTGAAGCTGTAATGCCTATGGAATACATTGTGCCTAGTCTACGCATAGCAGCACTCACAGGTATGACGGATCACGGAGCCCTGGAGGAGAAGCTCGCGCAGCTGGAAGAGCTCGAAGAAGAACGATTTTTGGCTGGGTTCCACTAGCAAGTCCAAAAGCAGCACAAAAAGGCTTGGCACAATCAACATATTAAACTGCGCACATTCAAGGTAAACAATCTGGTGTTGTTGTATGATAGTAAGTTTGATAAATTCCCAGGGAACTTCAGAATGCATTGGTTAGGGTCGTATGTTATTAAGGATATTACAGATGGAGGCGTGGTACAGTTGGTCAAGTTAAATGGAGACTTCTTCCCAGGAGAAGTGAACGATAGTCATTTGAAGCCATACACAGGTGGCTAGGCCACTTGACTAGCCTACAGAAGCACAATCTTAGTGCTCCACGCAGTTGAAAGGAGGCGCGAGACTATAACCTACTCTTCCTGGGAGCTGCGCGATGTCAGGATTGCGCGCAGTAGTGAAGTGTCATAGGGTCCACGATAACGCGAGGGTAGTTGCACTGCCGCATGGGTCGGATGGAAAGTGACCGTTACAGTCACTATTCACAATGTGATGCTTGGTTTGAGACCAAATGGAGCAGGCGACAAGCATTTAAGGCGAACTTTATGGGCTAGATTCTTGAAAATCTGTCGCTAATCGAGCATTAATGGATCGAATATGGGGGGAACGGTTGAATTCAAATTTAAAAGGCGTTATAAATTACAAAGGGCTGTCCAGCAAACAACACTTGGCAATTTGAGGACTGAGTTGTTGCGCGCACAGATATTCATGAACTGAGACTTGTTCAATCTTTTGAAGGTGAATTCGTTGCTTGAGAAATTACCTGAGATGTTGAGAGAATTGTGGAATCGCACTATGGCAGCACCCGAAGAAGCCATGGATACTAGAGAAATGACCGCTGAGGAAGCTGTGCAGGCAATTACGGAAGTGGAAGCCCCAGAGAGCGCCGGGATAGTCGCTGAGATCCCTAAATCACCGCACACGTCGAGACCCAAGAAAGACAAGCAAGCCATGGTACCAGTGCGTGTATCACCTAGAAATCCACTGAGGACTAAGCTCACCATGGAAGAAAAGGGGAAGGCTATCAATTTGGAGGCCGATGAGGAGGAAGAATTTGAAGAAATCTTGGTAGAGGAGGAGGATGTAGAAATGGAGGTTGAAACCTAGGGTGCAGACCCTCTTACCAGGCTGCCCGCATATGTTCCTCTGTGGAAGGGTAAAGCAAAGGTGCCCAAAGATATAGATGAGAGCAAGAGCTCTCTGCAGACTCCGCTGCTCCCCGACGACATTATTTTTGAAGGAGCGCACTTGGGACGAGTGCCCATACTGAAATTTGAAGATTCGGATCTCGCAGACCACGAGAAGTTCCCACATTTGGAAACTGTGCAGCTAATGTGCCAAAAGAAAGATGCGCCGGTTGGACTCATAGAGTTGGAGCTGCGCAAATGGTTGAAAGGAGTTGAGAAATCAGGGTTGTTAAACCTGCTCTGGGTTCCACATTACCATCGCGCCCCAGTGACCATTTTTGTCATCAGGCAACTGCTCTACTTGGTACATGATGGGTGTTTATGGCTGGAGGAGCCCATACCCATCACGGACCATTTGATTCACAGAATTACTGGGCTCTCTTGCAAAGAGGAGGACCTAGCAAACATCTCGGAGGGAAAGAGTGATGATTTGGCCATTACGAAGGCCATGAAGAAGAAGTTTAAGCTGGATAAGAAGAAGAGAGGGTACGCCATTTCCAGCATCAACAACCCTGCGGTTAAAGTTGCGATGCAGATATTGGTAGGGAAGGTTATGCAGAAGTGCCACGCGGATGAGGTGCCCGTGCCAGTGGTTGCACTAGTAGTGTAATGTGCAGAAGGGGTCTAGTTCAACTAGGAAAACTATTTATGCGGAGAGTTCCTTGATAACTGCCGTGAGGCACAGGAACAGGGAAAAACTTTTCACTATGCGCGGCTTCTGTTGCCAATAGTATTGGTGGCATGGGAATTGCCTAAAGATAGACAGTTCCTGACGATCGCGCAGGACCTTCTAGAGGCAGCGAAGTATGCTTCGTTGTGGGAAACCAGGGATGCACAAAGGATAAGGGAAAGAAAAATATTCTGGGTGCTCATGGAGATGAACATCAGAATGGGGATTAATCGCAAGCCGCGGTTATCGCCCATGGTCTACAACAGTCTGCAGAGCTTTGTGGAGTTCAAAGCAGACTTCCACCATTTTTTAATCGCAAGCAACGCAGGAAAGGATCCAGGGCAGCAGTTCAACCACAACATCACTGAACAACGCGTCTAGGAAGTACAATAGGTAGCCGCTTAGTGTGCTGCTGAACTTGCAGCAATCTAGTCAGAGTTGGGAGGTCTTCGCACAAAGATCTTTGCACCGACAAAGTGACTTGAGGGCGAATCACGATGTTTGTGTTGGGGGCCTGTTGGGTGTGGGATCCCCCAAGGGAAGTTTTGGGGCTTAGAGCCCAGATTTTGGTCAAAGATTGTAATTCTGATGTAAAGACTCTGCACTTTGTGGGCGCGGAGCGCGTAGTTTGTAAAAGAGTCATAGGGTTTTCTGCCCTTAATTTTTTTATTATAAAGTCGGTTGTAGAGATCTGCCCATGGTCTGCGGACCATGGGATTGTATAAATAGAGCAAGGCTCTAAGTAGTTAAGACATCATGATAAGGATGAAGAATTGAGTCATATTTGTGGAAAAAGGTCTAGTTTTGGGTCGTAGAGTAGGAGAAGGTTCTGCAGCTGAGTGCACAGAGGCCTAGTAGTCCGCAGCTGAGTGCGTGAACCCCTACATTTGAGTGCACAGGGCGAGTCGAGTCTGTAATAGTTGGAAGTATCAATAAAGAGAAGTTTTCTACCATTTCTGTGTATTTATTTCATGTTTTATGCATCTATTAAATTGGATATACATTGCAATTTTAATGCTTATATGATGCACGAATGTGTATAATTGTGTTGATTAAGTGAACGCAAGCTAGAATAACTATTTACGCGCAGATAAGTAAGATATATTAAGAAGATAAGTAAGATATGCGGTGTAGTTTGGAGAAATAGCGCAGTTCACTGCCATAGCAGCGCGAAAGCATCTTAGCCCTAGTTAGGGCTGCACGAAAGACGATTATAACAGATTGCGAAGGTATTGAAGGTTATAATAGCATGTGAAGCGACCTGCGTGAAGGTAGGTCTAGTTGGACTAAGTCGACATCTCAAACATCTCAAGGGTGCGAAAACTTAGTTCCAGCACCCCCCCATACTGCTTCAGATGAGGCTTCAGTCCGTGCTTCGCGGGTTGATGCCAAAAGGGCCAGTAGTGTAGGGATTTGTTTGGCTAAATAACTCCAAACATGGGTTAGGCCCCGATAAGCCAACAATGCCCATCATAATAGAAACTTATCTCCCTCATAGCTAGGGTATTAAGGAGCCCAATATTTTGTGAAGGATGGCGGTGGGAGTTAATGTGAAAGTAGCTATTAGCATGTGTTTTCCTTCTAAAGACCTTATGTTCGAGATTCCTATCTTGCTTTCTAGTAATCATTACATCAAGGAAGGGGTTGCTCCTATTTTCTTCAAGTTACATGGTAAACTTGATGTATTTAGAGATTCCACTAAGGTGCTTAAATAACTTATTCAATTCATCATTATCTTGGAACCACTTCACATTGGTGTCATCCATGTCGGGGCATGATTTAAGGCATCTTCTCTCAAATTTCTCCATGAAACGTTTGGCCATTATCAGAGACAGGGGGGATCCCATTTCCACACCATTGATTTGCTCGAAAATTCCCCTTGGAAACTAAAGAAGATTGACTGAGATGACCCTTTGCTAATCTTGTTGTCTCCAGGTTTATGACTTCATAGATTATTTGAATAGTTTCATTTAAAGGAATCTTAGTGAAAGGTGAAAATAAATCAAAATTGATGAGTATGTCACGTGATTAAACTTTTTCTTGCTTCATGAGTTTTATAAAGTCACTTGAATCATTTATTTAGGATTTTTTCTACCTACTAGAAGACCTAAGATCTTTGAAATGTCTAAAGATGAATTCCATTGAGGATTCTAAATGCCAATTTTCAATATGACTTCCATTATGGACATTATAGTTGACTTTTCTCAATAATGTTCTAATCATTCAAAATTATTTTTCTTCTAACCTTGAAGATACATATTTCTAGTTTTTTAGTGTACTTATAAAAATTTGTGTGGTGCTAAGTAATAATATTATCGTTAGAAATTGGTAATTCATGGTACAATATTTCCTTCAATATCGACTTACTATCTTCCATTTACATATTTTTCCAAGCTTATAATTTACCCAAAATATTGATTTCCATATCATTTGCATTATTATCAATTACTTCAAATTGGTTCCCTTGCCATCATTTGAAAATCTTCTCCTTCTAGAGAAAGGGTGACAATGTATCTAGCTTTCTTTTCAAACTTATGGTGATCATCCCCATTATCACCATTAAGAAGAACATGCGCATTCTTCATAGAATGCCCAATTGATCTATCTTTGCTATTGATTTTGAATATATCTCTTTGTTTTTTCTTCAAAAAAATTATTAATAGAATTAAGATAGAATTATGATTAATATCCAAATATGAAAAAAGTGATAAAAAAGTGATACCTGGAGAGTGTACAAACACTCATACACACTCACTATGTTCAATCAAGAGAACAACCTAGTACATATAGGCTTTCACACTATCAGGGTTGTTTCAACCACTCCCTAGATAGTAGGATCCGAGACCTAATCTTAAAGTCTCAATCCTATCCTTAAACAACTAGCTGTAGCTTTCTCCATTAATTCTAACAAAAAGGGAAGGAATAAAAATCATTAACAAAAGTTATATATATATATATATATATATATATATATATATAATTTTTTTTCAATTTTAGAGTTTTACTAGGAAAAAAGTATAAAAAGTAAAAATTGGCATGCAAATTTTAGTAAAGAATTTGTGTAAATGAATGAAAGTGCATTTGAAAAACATAATAATTAAAAAAAGAAGAGAGAAAGCAAGAATTCCATAAGAATATATATGAATAACTTTATTTAGTCAATATAGATATAATTGAGTTAGCTTGGGGTTGTTTAATTTGAGATGGCTATGGAAATGAAGTCTCATGGAACCTGAAATTTTGGGTTCAAATCTTGTGGTATCCCCAATTAGGGTGAGAAGTTGGACATGATGAAGATGTAGCCTTACTAAGCTTACAAAAAATATATATAGATATAATTGCAAAAAAGCGAAATAACTTGATTATAAAATTGTTAAAAAGACATTTAGGTATAAAATATTTTCATTCAATTAATTTTTTTATAAAGTTTGATTATTTATAATTTTAAATTTTTTTATTGTTAATTTAAATTGTGAGTTATTGTATAATTTTATTTTTTATTATTTTATAAAGATAATTAAATACTAAACAGTGTTTTAAGCTATAGATGATCCTAAGTTTTATATTTTTAACCCTAGTTTTATTGTTTTATTTGTTTATGAGTTTTCCTGTAGCGTAATTAAATTTTAACATGATGAAGCGTCATTGCTGATCAAATGTATATGTGGATTTTGAACCATGAATCTAGACTTAATGTCAATCATACCAACCCACAGTTTGACACATTGATATCCTTGGATAAATTGTCAATTATTGATGAGGACTTGTGACCAATGTGAATTCATCGAGGCACTTCCAAAAGGGAATGCTACATATAAATAACGAAGGTTGAACAACATGACCTAATTCAAATGGTGTTACGATGTCTTTATTTATTTGCGTGCACAACAGAAATTTGCAGACTTGATATGCACGGTCGGGAATTAAGTTGCAACAAGACAGACATTGATTGATATTGGTCCGTCACAGTAAAGGGCCTGGTTGGACTACATCCTCTCCACACGGTGCTGCCTTCCATTTCGCTGTTACTTGTTTTCGCATTTATGTAGAGTTCAGGTGCATTGAAGTGTGAGCCATTACCAATTTGACTTCAATTCAGCCGTTCCGTGGTTTCGTAATTCACCGCACACACCTACCGGCCCTTGTGAACGATGACGTGGTTCTCTGTACATTACACGCTTTAAGCCAACTTCTGTCACATGCTCCATCTATTTATACACGGCCAGACTAACTTTTGCACACCACCGTGTAGAGTACTGTGCTGTTTGTCTGATCGTATTCTCAAGTAATGGCTCCCGCCAGAGTACAGGCCGTCGCTCAAAGTGGTTTCCAATCGATTCCTTCCGAGTTCGTTCGGCCTGTTTACGAGAGACCTGCTCGCGAAACATTTAACGAATTCGAGATACCACTCATAGACTTGTCATCTTTACAAGTCGATGAACTTCGTGAGAAAACAGTGGCAGAAATTGGAAGAGCCAGCCAGGAGTGGGGGATTTTCCAGGTTGTAAACCATGGAATACCCGACGAATTGGTCCAACGCTTGCAGGCTGCTGGCAGAGAGTTCTTCGATCTCCCGCTGGAGGAAAAGGAGCCGTACGCCAATCTTGACGGCGTTACGGATGACCGATTTGAGGGGTATGGCACGCAGCTGAAATGCACGAGCGATGGGAGGCAGGGTTGGTCCGATTTCTATTTTCATATGGTGTGGCCTCCATCTCTCATAGATTTCAACAAGTGGCCCAAGCACCCACCCTTTTATAGGTATAACGCCCTACGTACTAATTTATTCTACATTTCTGTTTATGATATCTCTCTCTAGACTCTATATATATATATTGCATTTTGATGTGCAGAGAGGTGACTGAGGAATATGGAAGGCAAGCGTTGGGAGTGGTAGATAAGCTGCTGTCAGCCTTTTCAATAAATCTTGGGTTGGAAGAATCCACGGTGAGAAACGCTCTGGGAGGTGAGAATTTGGAAATGGAGTTGAAGATCAACTATTACCCAGCGTGCCCTCAACCAGATATGGCGCTGGGAGTGCTGCCTCATACGGACATGTCTGCTTTAACTGTGCTGAAGCCCAACGATGTGCCGGGGCTCCAGATATTGAGGAACAACGAGTGGGTGAGTGCCAAGCACGTTCCTGACACGCTTATCATACACATCGGTGACCAACTACAGGTAACTAAGTTTGCTTAAACTAATTTCTAATAACAGATAAAGAGTTAGTTTTTTTAGAATTGATACATTAAAATATATGTTTATATAAAAGTGGTGTGTATTATTATTTTGGGCAGACGTTGAGCAACGGGAGGTACAAGAGCGTATTGCACAGGACGTTGGTGAGCAAAGATAAAGTGAGGATGTCGTGGCCGGTGTTTTGTATTCCTCCTCTTGATTTGGCGGTGGGCCCACTCAATCAGTTGATCGATGAAAATCACCCCCCGCTCTTCGATGCGATGACGTACAGGGAATTCAAGCAACGCAAGAAAACGAAGGCAAAGAAGCAGCAATCATCTTAGTAATGCCAACTTACTCTTTAAAAGTGGACTTTGACGTTAGTGTTTGGTTTGCCTTTAACTGCCTCTGTGTTTTCTCTCCTCCTCTCCTGCAGCTCTTTACTTCTTTTCGCTCCGCGTCAGGGTAGGGTCAGTAGCGTCTGTTCACCTTTTTGTGGAAACTTTTTAGTTTTTAGAAATAGAAATTCGAAGTGGGTAATTAGTGTTTGGGTTTGCCCCTCTCTCCGGCCAAAGACAAATGACTTCAGAGGGTAGAGAGGAGACATCACGTAGAGAATGAAGTAAGCAACTTCTTCTCCAACAGGTTTCAGCATGTAAAAGTTTGTGGCATTAATAGTAAGGAAGAACAACTTATACTTTCAATTCATCAATGTTTAAATTTAAAACCTGTGTATTTAATACTAATATTTGTTCGTCTTTAGACACAACCTGTGTATTTAATATTTAATATTGGTTCGTCTTTACACACTTCTAAGATCTTCATGGGTAAGTATTGCAGATAAGTTTTATTTTTAATAATTTTATGGAATCATTGATTCGAGAGCTAATTCATTAGATAGCCACGCACTTATAGTGAATGATGATAGTAAAAACAATTAGAAAACAACGGATTCTAATCGCAGATGGAATAACTATTGAATCTGGTAAAAATATTTCAAACAACGATACAATTACTAATTTAATGAGAAATGTAATTTTAAAATAAGAACTTTACTCAAAAAAATAACATGAAAAAAATATTCCAAATTTTAAAAGGTGTGATGTTGCATTAGTAATGAGAAATGTAATTTTAAAATAAGAACTTTAGCTCAAAAAAATAACATGGAAAAAAATATTCCAAATTTTAAAAGTTGTGATGTTGCATTATTTGTTTTTTTTTTTGTTAAAATTTTAACTTTTTCAATTATGATATTAAAATTAAAATCATGATTTTGGAAAATTTTAAAATTTGAATCGTTCTCAATTATATCATTAATGATTAAATAGAATGACTTTGAAAAATTTTAAAATTCCAATCATTTTCATCATAAATAATAGTATAACTTTGAATCTCGCTTACATAATACTTCATAACATAACATTCACCGATTAAATTGTTCCCATAAATTTCATAAAAACATCTTTAAAAATTACATAATGTAAAATTATTTACTTATTTTAATTAAAACTATAACAATTTAAAAAACCAACCCCATATATATATATATATATATATATATATATATATATATATATATATATATATATATATATATAAAACTCATTAAAAAAATAATAATTATAATGAATAAATATTATTAATAATAAAGATAAAGGAAGGAAACATCCTCACACAATAATTTAGTTTTATTTTTCAAATTAATTTTTTAATTTAAAAAATTTACTATAATTTTTTTATAATATATTAATCATGATTAAAAATTATTAATATTTTTCAAATTTTAAATTGTTTTATTAGGTTATTGATTTTAATTTTGAAGGTTTTTCCCAAACATAAGAATTTAAAAAATCAATAGAATAAAACAATTTTAGAAATCAATTAAAAAAATTACAATAAATTTAAAAATAAAAATAAGGGCTACATTGTAGCTAGTACTTGCACACATAGCTTTAATATAACTTAATTAAGCTAAAAAGGAATAAAAACAAAAATTTCATCACAAAAATAAAATAACTAATAAAATGTTGTATTGTTAAATACCATCACCAAAGATTAAAAATTATGATCTCTCTCTCTCTCTCTCTATATATATATATATATATAATCTTAAATTGAAAATAGAGTGGAAAAACTATGATTCATGAAAATAGAAATAATAAAAAAATGAAAAAAATAAAAATAAAAGAAGGTAAATAAAAAGGAAATAAAACTAAAAACAAAAAATGAGTAACTAACAGAAATGGAAGTTAGTAAAGAGCCCATAATAAGACCTCAACCAATCATCTTACAAATAAATAAATTTAAATAATAATAATAAAATAACAAAAATTGAATTCCCAATGTTAAACTATGGATAAGCCGCAATTTTTTTGATCAAAGGCATACTAATACAGAGGCACATCATACTTTACAGGCAACTAATAAGATAATGGAATAAAATTACCATCTTAATGAGAAATCGACCTCAATTTGAGAACTCTATCCTTGAAACTCATATTTTTGCATAAAAAACATGAAAAACACCCACAAATCAAAAAAGTGGTGTTATTGGTAGCACCCTTTTTTTGAAACAAAAATTACAATATTTTTCAACCATGACATTAAAAACCAAACAACATGGCTAATGAACAAGATATTAAAATTCTAACATTTTTCAACCATCACATTGAAAACCAAATATCATTCTTATGAGAAACCTTAAAAATGAGCATGTATAAATTAGAGAGTTGCTCTACCAATAACAATATATTATTTTAATGTTAAAATTATAACTCATTTGAAAAGTTGCTCTACCAATAACAATATATTATTTTAATGTTAAAATTATAACTCATTTGAAATCTTAGTCTAAGCTATTTGTATCGTTGCAACCAAAACCTAAAAATCAACCATAAAATTGGAATATGCTACTAGCAATATAAAAATCAAGAACACCATAAAAAGACTACAAAAGTGTGGCTTATCAATTGTAGATAATATCATAATTGTTATACCATGGTAAACTATCGAAACTAGCTGGGATCAGTCTTGACATTGATCCTAACAAAGAACATAAAAAAAAACATAATGTATCATGTAAATATTATGAGGAGGTGGAAGCATCCATATTAATGGGGATCTAGTCACCTAGACTATCTAGAGGAGTAGGCCCTTTTCCATGCAAGATGACCACTTCTATCCTTTTCATACATTTTTCCATGGATTTAAATTATGATTGTAGCTCATACATCAGCATCAACATCTCATCTCTTGCATCATTTTTTTCCAAAACACTTTTATCAAGATTAGTTTCAAACTGCAATATAGGTCCAGCATGTACATGTATTGATTCTAGTGTCCTCATGTATATCCAATAGCTAAAACCTAGTAAGAAATCTTAGCTAACACTTTTGAATTTGAGTGAAATTCCCTATCGATGGATATACCCTCGTTAACCTCCCAAAGCTCCTAGATGAATTTCTGAGAGAGTTTGTGAACGAAAAAGGTGAATTGTGGATTGGGAAAGAGCTTGGGGAATTGCACTCCCATAAGAGGCGTGATTGGCACAGCCCCTATATAAGTGATATCATTAACAATCCATAGAAACAAACCAACAAGAGGAAGTGAGAAACCTCACATACTGGGAAGGAAGGAAAGACCCTAGACCACAAAACACAACCTAGCTCTAACTCCAACAGATTTAGGTCCTTTATAGAGGCAGCTCTATGCTCCCTTCATGGGATTTACAAATTGGGGGAAGTTTATAAAATCAACTCCCTCCAAGAGTAGAGCCTTCACCCCCAATATAAGAAGCCTATGGACATTAATGTACCACTTCCAAATTTTAATAAGAGAAATAAAGACCTCCTTTCTGAGAAACCAACTGATTGCTCAACAAAATAAAGGAAACTACTACCACCCCCCCCCCCATAGAATAGGAGAAACTATTAGTCTCTAAAATCATTGGATACCATACCACTAAAATGATAAAATCCAAAAAGGGAAGTTACCCACCTTACAGGCTCTATTTTCTTGAATATAGAAAATCACACAAATAGAAATCCATTTGGCTGAAGAAAAACTAACCAACAGAGTTATTGCTACCCGAATATTTTTTACTATGCATGGACTAAAAGGAAATCAAGACTAAGTGAATGGATCAAGGCTAGGGGGTGTGGTCCTTCTCTTAGTCCATGTTTTAACCAAAATTTATGCTTTCAAAAAACCCATGAGTAGAAGCATAAACTAACCATAGAAACAACAACAAGGGGAGGCTAATAATTCCTTGTATGCCATTTAATCACATGGAATTTCCTATAGTAATCATGAAATAACACGAAGAATCCTTGAAAAAGTTCCTAAATCCTCTCCCCATGACCACACTTGAAGTCATTACAACACTTAAGGATATGTACCATGTAGTGCAACCTTGATAACTCATTGTGGAGGGTGGTGACCATGTCCTTCCATGTTTCTACTCGAGATGACAATTGTTATGCCACACTCCCTCACCCTTTTCTCCCTTACACCCCATCTAAGGAAACAAAGAAATTATATTAAAATAAAGAGAAAGAAAGAAATTTAAAAAGTAAAAAGTAAATGCCAAAACAAATCTAGTGGACACAAAGTGAGGGGCCATGCCTAATCACCCCCACATTGTGTGACATAGATTTTTTTTTCTTTAAAAAAAATATTTTTATTTTTAATAAAAAATAAAAAATGTTTTGAATTTTTATTTTTATTTTTGTTTTAATTTTTTCTTCTTTATAACTTTATCAATAATTTTTAAAAAATATTATTTTTTGTTTACTAAGTTATGTGTGTCCTGAGATGACTGCATGCTTAACCTTTGGCTCGAGAAACCATAACTCAAGGGCATCTAAGTCATCAAAATCACTTGGGGATTACACCTCACTTGGGCCACACTAGCCCTAACATGGTTGGATTTTTGCCCATGAAGTTTTGAACCATTGACCTTCACATCACAGAGTCCCTTAATAATACACCCCATCACCATTTATTCTACACCGCGTGGGTTTTTAAAAAAATATTTTAGCTTTTGTTTTATTTTTATTTTTGACACGCACACATGCCCTTAATAATACACCCCATCACCATTTATTCTACACCGCGTGGGTTTTTAAAAAAATATTTTAGCTTTTGTTTTATTTTTATTTTTGACACGCACACACGCGCGCACACACACACATATATATTAAGATTAAAACTTATAAAAAAATGTAAAAGGTCATTTTTTGCTTGTTTTAATTGTTTTTCCTTAATAAAAAGTGTGTTTCATAGTTTTTTAAATTAAAAGTGTTTTTTTTTGTTTTTTTTTTTATTGAAATTGATTTTTTTTCTTTTAGAAAAAAATATTTA
This sequence comes from Pinus tabuliformis, assembly GCA_031772625.1. Lineage (NCBI taxonomy): Eukaryota > Viridiplantae > Streptophyta > Pinopsida > Pinales > Pinaceae > Pinus > Pinus tabuliformis. Next base: position 1,125,293,005 of record CM062817.1, read on the forward strand.
CAATTTTCTTCAATAGAATAATTTTTTAATGTAAATTATTAAAAACAAAAAATCAATAAATTAAAAAAAATCAACTAATACCATTTTTGGGTTTATAGTCAATTTTTTGGTGTTTATGTTAAGGGTATTAGTCACCAAGACAATAATGTCAATTAATTCATAATCTTAACTCCAAAAATAAAATACAAAACAAACAAACTTGAAAAACACTTAAAAATCCAACATTTGATAAAATAAAAATAGACAAAATTGGAAATGCTTTAAAAATTAACATTTGAAAAAAAATTGATACATTATAGCTATGAATATTCAAAATGTCCCCTCCCAAAAAGGGGTGCTACCAATAGCACTTGATGAGCCTTTGTATTGCAACAAAAATGTTGCAACTGCCAAGTCTACCAACTTTAATTATCAACCTGGGCTTCGTGCAATCTTAAGAAGTGGAAATGTTGTATGCACATTAAGCTAAGCTCTACTTCAAGTTACTTTAAGGCAATGGACCAAACCAAGGTATACAAAGGTCACTCTATCATCTGAATCTAGATTCGCAAGAAAAAGAGATTGCATAAAAGGAAGTTCTAATCTACTTGTAGGAATGTAAATGTTAATCTATTTGCATAAATGTAAAGGCTAACCTAATTGCATAGATGTAAAGGCTACTTTACTTGTAGAATGTGAACATTAATCTCCTTGTATAATCTAGACATTAATCTACTTGTAGAGTGTAAATGTTTCATAAAAAAATACCTAGTCTATGCATAAGAAATACCAATGCTTGAAATGGCAACCCTAGCTTAGGAAGCATAAAACAAGGAAAGAAAACCTAATCTAACTTGCATAAAGTAAAGAGCATGAAGTCAACCTTCAATCACTACATTCAAAGAGATTATATCCTAGTAACAAAGGTCATTAAATGATTCATCAGGTATTCATGTAAATCATCATTATTCCATTCAATTCATGAACCTATTTACTAAACCTTATTGCATAAATGGATTGCAACGGTGGAGAGGCAAGTCCTAAGTGGTCCCTAATATTCCTCAATCATATTTTTAGAGCCTAAGGGGAATTATTAAGGGATATGGGGCAAAAATCAAGCTTTAAGGACAATTGTGGTCAATTTTGGAGAGCTTTTACATGGTGCTATAGGAAGCTACAAGATTGCCCTGTTTTGCTACAAGATTGAGTCCATGAGCATTCTAGGGAGCTAAAAAGGTGATTTGAAGGTGTGAAAGGGTAGTGGGAGGTATAATAAAGTTATATGAGGTCCTTTACAATCTTAATACCCCTCATCAAACCACCTTGTACAAGGAAAAATGCACACGGTGACCTTCAACAAACTAGAATCGGTGAACAATGTTTTTGAAGAAGTTGTTGAGGGAGGAAGGAAGAAGATAATGGTATGACGAGGACTATAAATGAAAATTATATACCTTGCAATCCAACAGTAGGACCTACACACCACAAAATTTACTGAATCTTGCCAAACATCTAGCGCATGCTAATAGTACAAATTGTAGAAAATTGGAATAACAAGGAAATGATGAGTTGAGTTGTATTCATGATCTGGATATTGCATTAAAAGGAAATATATCTTGTAGTCTACACATGACCTACAACCAAAATAAATTATGTTTCCTATGCTTGAAAGAAACTGCTAAACAAAATATCAATCTGCAAAGAACGAAGATGTAAAGAGAAGGATAATCAGAGATCTAACTATTGCAGAAGAAAAATAACTATAAATTTTTGGCTTTCCAACACAATATATCCAACCACAATTCCCACAAGAAAGGTGATTAATTGACCTGCATAAGCAATTTTGTCATGAAATTTTTTTGCTAGAAAGGAAAGGAAATACTGCTAGCTAGATACATGAAAGAAAATGAATGAATAAAATACACAAAGGAGATAGACTAGAGCCTTTGGGTTGGGCTCCTAGCTCCTAGCAGTCTCTAACTTCTCCCAAAAATTTGAATCCTATTGAGCCCTTGGGCTTCCTTATTTATACAAAATTGACAAAGGGGAAACCTCCTTGGAAATAGGGTTGCTTCCCTCCAAAATCTCTAAAAGGGTGGATTTAGCTCCCTGAGATCCTCACAATCTTTGAGTTCATCATTTGTTAGCAGATCCTCATCCTATGGGTGAGTAAATATAAGGAGAAAGTTCAGTTTTAGGTGAGTAAATGTAGGGGACAAGCCTCCTACATCTCCTCCAGCTACCCCCAATGTATTCATGCATAGTAAATGCACTCTTTCCTTGCACATTAATCATGTTAGGCCACAATTTTGTGATGATATAAATCGTCAAACATCCAACGCACCAAACATCAAATATCTGACAAGTCTTTGGTTGTGTTCTGTCACCTTAGACATGAAAAATTGTGACAAGTGGTTGTTGGATATTTGATAAATAGTTAGTTTTGTCCGATGGGAAAAATTGACGTTTAGGTGTCGGGTAATCAACGGTATACCTAACTTGTGCGATGGGAGTGTTATCACTCCGATGCTCCCTTCCATCAATCTTGAGTGGCTCGTTCGACATATAAGAATTGGATAAACAACGTGAAGTTGAATTAGTTCGATGGGAGGTTTGAATATTAGATGCTTCATTTTGTCAGTTTGGGGCATCTAGGCCGACAGTGACCTATCAAATATTCGATGGACGAGAGTTTTTTCCGACAAGAGTGTCAAACAATCGACACTTCTATTCGTCAGTTGTGGTGTTGATTATCCAATGAGTACATCAATCGATAGGAGTCAAATATTTGACAACTAGCCCGTGTCATCAAATATTCAATGTATATATATATATATATATATATATATATATATATATATATATATATATATATATATATATATATATATATATATATATATATATAGATATAGATATATAGAATATCTATAGAATTATATATATATTCTATATATATGTAATTATATATAGAATATTCAATGTATATATATATATATATATATATATATATATATTTTCACTGATAGTTGTTAATATATGACAATAATTTATGCCTTAGGTAATAAGTTTGTTAGTTCTCATTGATGAATATCTAATTTAAAATATTTATGGTAAAGTTATGTTGAAAAGTCTCCTCAAGATCTCTCTTTTAAAGAACATTTTCAACATTGTGGAGAAGATAAGAGGTGGCAACCCCTGGAACTTGAGGAATCTACAAAGGAAGTTACAAGCGAGGATGAGAATAGCTCAATTGATGAAATAGATATTGAATATCCTTATCTTAATGATACTCCACATTAACTTAAGAATAATGATAAAGTTTCAAGTGCTTGGTGCATTATTTTGGAAAATAATGGGTAAAGTCGAGCTTGGATTGATAACTTGAGGGAGAAACCCCACATATCCTTGTTTTTTAGTAGATTGTTTATTGTGCCATGTTAAACATGCTAGAATCTTGCTTGTAATCTAACATGTAATTAAAAATAATGTAATTTGTAGTATATTAGCTTGGGGGTGAACTTGTAGACCCAAGTAGCATACCTCACTACAAAAGTTATCTATTTATACCTGATGGCATGAATAAGAGGCAACCGAGTGAGATTTTGGATCTATTTCTCTGTATCAAACTAGTGGAATGATTATTATCAACTTTCTGGTAGTTAGAAATATCCATGTGTTGTGTGATTGTTTCTTGTCTCTTGGTTTAAATGCACCAGTGAGCGCATAATAAATAATGTATTGGGTTATCTACTGTGTTGTTTTTCTCTAGCTCACATATGTGAAATTAAAAGTGGTCACATTATCATTCACATCTAACCTCCAAAAAGAATAAAAAGTGCTAAAACACATAACTTCTAATAACTTTATGCTTTTGGCATCATAGTTTTTTGAGTCATAATGCTTTCATAAAAATATACCAGTAGGCTAATGGAATTTCCATTTTAGCACAATCACAAACCATTAGGTTCAATCTTTTAGTAGAGGTTCCTAAATTAAATTTTGACAATGATAACGTGCAGATATTTTGAGATACCCCAAAATTAAGTATAAGAAAATATGTTATAAACTTCAAATGCTAAAGTTATGATCATTCCAAGTTACAGGTAAAGAACCTTGGTGATTTCTAAAAATTCTATGTTTAGAATCAATTGTGCCTAAGGCATTGACATTATATGCAAATCACTATCCTTCATATTTAAACATTATTAATAATACACACAGCTATCCAACAACCCTCTCTACGAGTATATATCTCACCTATAAACTAGGTTTCTTGTAACAAAATCATGGGTAGTTTCCTTATGAGGCAAAAATTCATAAATGTATGACAAAATCGATAACGTTACCTCATAAATGAAATATTCTCCTTTTATGCTTAAATATGTAAGTCACCATTCTATAATGTCTAAAATGTAAGACATACAAGAGGTTGCAAAGTTGCAATGGAAGACAATTTGCTTCTATTGGAGAAATTCAACCATAAATGACCCAAAACAATGAAATATTTCCTCTAGACAATAATGTCTCACTTCTCCTCAATATTATCCTACTCTTTGATACACTATCACTTTAATTCATCCCAAATATTAGAAAAGGATGCAAAGATATACATAAATGATCAATGATAATCAGGCAATGAGCAAATAAGGAGCGAGTCTCAATTCTTTATACCATCTTTGTGTTAGAATCATGCAACCTTCTCTATGTTGACTTACTACTTATTCATTATTTCATCGAGTTGGTCTAGTATGGGGCATGCTAATATGGCTAACATGCCCCATAATTTAGGTTGACTACCTTATTTCATGTTTGAGTTGCAATGTTATTTAAAAGAGAGGTGCTTAAATTTTTCCTTGACTTTCTTCTGCTCATTATTTAGTTTTATATATTATCCTAGATGCCTAAGTACAACAATAAGAACCTATACATCAAATTAATTGCCATACAATTTTTCTCTTTGACATCAAAATTGTTTAGTTATCTTGACACGGTCAAGGGTGGGTTTACTGCGGGTGATTTACAGTGGCACGCAATATTAGCACGTGGTCATCTATTTAAGTGGTTTCTTATCTCCATTTTAACATTTGTGGCTTATTGTCTCCATTGTAAAGTGCATTGAATGGTCATATTGGCCAAGGATAATAGATATATATATATTGGAAGTCAGTTTTCTTGATTAAAGGGTTTCCATCATGAATCTTGGATTTTATGTGTGCTTTTTATTTATGCTATTTTCACATGTGGAATTAACAGGGTATCAAATCCCAAGAAGATCTAGTCTCTCTCACAATATTGGTCTGACAATGGGAGCCATGGAGAAAGTGCCAGGAATTCATTAGGTTAAAATTTAATGCAGAAAGCATGATGGTTTCCCAGTTGTTTGGAATGGCGAATGAAAGAGGCAACAAATTTGCAGTTGTTGTTGTTGTAGGGTCCTCCTATAGACTGGAAATGAGAAAATATTTGTTGGAGAATTTCCCACACAACAATGATGAAGTTCCAGTGGTTGAAGCAAGAATTAGTAGAATCATGTCAAGGCTAGGTGGAATGACATGAAAATATTTCATGTGAAGACCTTGATTTAGGGATTCATCTATTAAGGTTGAAACTTTAGATCAGGTCTTGGATATATGGCCCATGGGTGCATGCTTACGTTTATCTCTCTCATGCAAATGTAAAATTCAATAAAAACTAGAGATGTAATATTATCCATCATCCTAATGAGTGTATTGAACATAATTTTGAGATTTGTGTATATGTCCTTGTATCAGAGTGGATAGGATTATGCCACAGTAAAAGCCAACATTTTACTATGACATGCACGTATGTTTTCCAAAACAAAGAAAACATATCAATATTAGAAAATACATACAAACAAATAGAATAGAATAACTATATACATTGTGTACGTTGAAAACAAATATAATATTCACCAACAGTTGTCAATATATGACAACAATTCATGCCTTAATCTTATTTTGTATAAGTTGAATAACTTCAAAAAGAAAACTCAATAACCCAATCATTGACTTTGAACATTATTTTTTATGTGATGTATACAAACTTAACAAGTGATGTATTGTCCTAGAGAAAATAATGATGTGACATGTTAGTTTGACTCACATGACTTGGAATATTAATAAAACAATTACATGACCTTGACTCCTAATTGTTGATGTAGTCTCTTGACTAGTATTCTAATCTCATCAGACCTACTATCCTACATCTTGTTAAGACCTCAATTCTATCTTATACCTATGCTCATTATTGTAATATAACAAGGTTAAAAACAACACCTTGGTTGCAATAATGAGCATGCTATGATAAGATGTTTGTATTTTACACTTTATGATAGTTATGCATTACTATTGATTTGACAAATTGACCTATTGTACAATGACCTTAATATATTAAACTTGACATAGAAACAATGACTTGAAGACAACTTCTAAATTAACATAGTGACCTTATGAGTTGTAAAAGTTGTTTATGAGTATAGATATGCACACATGACAACATCTCGGGTGCTGATACATTGACATGGTCTTGTGTTAATGTGACAACCATAGTGCATGAAGAAACAACACCTTTGGACTATGTTATAATATATAATATTGAGCTATGCAAATATGAATTGATAGACCTTATATTTATGCCTTACCATGACAAGTACTATGATGAGTTGTTTTCTTTGACTTAACTTGTTTGACAATGACATTGACAGTGACAACATTGACAAGTAATGTAATGGGACATCAAGTGAAATATTCCCACTTCGTAATATATGTGAGTTGAAGATATCCACCTTGGGAATAATGGGAGTAAAGGGATGGAGTCCTTATTACATAGTTATGATATAGGAAATGCATTAGTGGTGTGTAATCCTTACTCCCCAACACTAGTCCTTCCAAATTCTACTTAAACTAGTACAAATGTAAGTGGACTTATTGATATTAATTCACTAAAAAATTACCCATTTTTGGAGTGAAAATTAATATATTATTATTTAATTTGTTAATTAAGAAGAATATTTATTTGGAAACATCCAAAAGGTGACACATAGGGATGTTGAGTAATCCTTTGTCAAAAAATGACATTGAAAAAAAGGAAAGGATGCCACATAGGTGGTTAATAATGACTAATTTTAGGAAATTAGAATATACATACATATATAGATATATATATATATATATATATATATATATATATATATATATATATATATATGTATGTATGTATGTATGTATGTATGTATGTATGTATGTATGTATGTATGTATGTATGTATGTACATACATACATACATACATACATACATACATACATACATACATACATACATACATACATACATATATATATATATATATATATATATAGATATATCTTTGTGAGGGGTTAGATTGCTAGACTTATATATTTTACATATAGATGAGACCTCCATGGGATTTTTTTTGGATGGGGAAATAGCATTATATAGAAATACTATTGAAATTCTATTAAATCATAGTGAAGTTTGAGTCACTATGTTAGTTAGCTCTAGAAGGAGGTTGAGTAATTCAAAACTAAACTCCCTTGTCAAAGGATGAAAAGTACAATAGGTGAGAAAAACCATCTACTAAAACATATTCTATTATTGGTTTTATTCTAGTTCTTTGTTGATCCTGCATAACTTACTGTTTGTAAAGGAAAAATGTTTTCCATGAGTATGGTTGGTCAACCCATCAAATCAGCCCCAAAAGAGGCACTTGAACCCCACCAAAACACTATATAAAGGAGAGGTATTGGATCTCATTTGAGTCACACAAGTAATTTGGTCTATTCAAGAAGTCTGGGGCAACTCCAGAGTGAGAAAGAGGTGAAGGATAGTGAAGAAAGAAATAAGGTCTATTTGTTTTTCTCGTGCATCAATTCTTTGTTTGGAAAGCTCACACATATGGGAAGAAAGCTACCTTTGTTTAGATTTCGAGCTAGAGAAGAGAAATCGTCCAAGTTATAGAGAGAAGCATTGTTTTTTGTGTGGTTGGCCTATCACTTGGTGAGTTTTCTTGATCAACGGGCTTGGAAGTCTTCCTTGAATTTCTATAAGAAGAGTTTTTTTTTGGGTTTTCCCCTATGAAGGGGTTTTTCCTTGGCCTGAAACCTATTTCTGGAGTTGTTGTTTGCATTGTGATCTTATTTATTGGCATTGACTTGATGATGAACACAAAATAATAATGATGATGATGATGAACTAACATTATATCACAAGAATTGTAAATATAACAAGCACTACAATGAAAAGACTTTCTAGCGAAGGTTTTTGTGGAAGTCCCTATAAAATAGCCCAAAAATCCATTTGTAGCGGAGGTCACTAATGGAGATGGATCAGTGGATGTTTTTTGGACAGTGCATCTAAAATAGACAAACACACTAGTGCTCTACTATGCATACAAGCACTGGTGCTGCATAAAACATGGTGCACCATGGAATTTTTTTATTATATAAAATAAATAAAAAACACGATGTGTTAAATAACATAATGCACTGGTACTTGAATAGTCGGTAGCACCGGTGCCTTTCATGTAGTAAAAGGACCTGGTGCATACCACAAAGGAGCACCGCTATAGTTTTAAATTTTAGAAAAATGTGGTGCTGTAAATTTACCAAGTAGGGATTTAAGTGATATTCTAAACAAATAAACATTGCAGCAACATTAAATTAAAAACATGCTTTATAAACCCATAAAACACTGTAAATCTGGAACTGCTAAGCCATATATATTATAAAATTTGAGAGCATAGTTACAATATAAATGAAGTGTTGTGTTTGGAATGGGTCCCCTGGGGTCAATTTTGGCGTTAAAAGCCCAAGTTTTGGGGCTAAAGGCCCAAGTTTTGTGTAGAGAATGTAAAGTATCTGGATTTTTTGGTCGCGCAGTGCAAAGATGTAAACAATCAAAGAGGGTTTCCGCCCTTAGTTTAGATAGTTTGTGTCAGCTTGATGAGATCCGCCCTTGGTCTATGGACCATGGGATTGTATAAAAAGGGACTCTTAGAAGAGTCTAAGGCATTTGATAAGTTTGGTAGATTTCTGAGTAAGTTTATGGGTCTGTGAGAGCTAAGAGCGAAGAGTCTTAGCGTAGGAAGAGACTCTACAACTGAGTGCGCAGAGGCCTAGGATAGAAGTCCGCAACTGAGTGCACGAACCCTTGCAGTTGTGTGCGCAGGGTAGTGAAAGTTTTTACTAGAAATCTAGATTATCAATAAAGAGAAGTATTCTGGAATTATCTGTGTATGCGTTATTTTACTTCTATTATGAATGTTGTGATTATGTTATGTTGAATACTGGGGTTATGAATTAATGCTATATTGATGCGCGAATCTATGTATTTTACTTTGTCATATGAACACAAGTAAGAATATATGTTTACGTGTAGATAACCATAATGCATGTTAAATTTAACCAATACTTAACCAAATCTGAGTAAATACAGAAGTAAGAGTAATTACAGAGGCACGTAAGTGCCTGATCTATCTATTTAGGGTCTGCGAAGGACGATCGGAGACTTTCGCGGAGGCTTCAAGGACAAATAAGAGAAATACTTTGATAAGCCCTAAAGGGCTTATCAGTCTATGCGAAGGAAGGGTTAGGGCATATAACCGACATCACAACCATCTCAGGGTGCAGAAACTTGGTTCTTGCATCCCCCCATACTGCTTCGGGTGAGACTTCAGTCCGCACTTTGCGGATTGATGCCAAAAGGGCCAGTAGTGTAGGGATTTTCTTGGCTTCTTAACGTTGAACCTGGGTCAAGGCCCATCAAGCCAACAAATGGTTCTGTTGTTGGGACTAGGAACTGCATAACGAGATGTGTGATGTCGCATCATTGGAATCCAATTAAGAAAGAGATTGAAGACTGGTTGGATAGAAAGATACACGAATTCTCGGTGCAAGAAAACATGAATCCGTGATTGACGAAAGAACAATGGTTGGACAAATATCTGTACATAGAGATACACGAAATGTTCTTCTGTTCCTTCTCGGTTGAATTATATGAGTGGATCGTGAAGTTGGAAAACGACCAAGGGAGGTGGACGCTTGATGGTCTGGTTGTCTGGACCCCGGAGTTAGTGCGGAGTTTGGAAGCCTCTGAGAATAAGATCATGCACGCTATCGATCACTAGCTCAATCGTATCATAGGAGGATTTGTGACAGAGTTTGCGGTTGATACTTCGGTCAATTACAGCGAAGCAGAGCATTACTTCTTCAAAGGGCCACGAGGTAAGTATTTAAAATCGTTAAATACTTGGATTAAGATGCTCTTGTGTGAAAAGAATTACCTTGATGTTTAGGGCTACATGAAGTGGAAGGAATTTCAGGGATGAAGGAAGAAAAGGCCCTGAATATAGCCCACTGATTGAACCTCCTCCGAGTGACGATGAGGGAGTAGCACAGGCTTCTCCGCAGAGTGCTATTCAATTGATAAAGAAAGGGTTCCTGCAAATACGTCATCCACCCACACCACCTCCATCTTCACCCCCATCGCTTACACCCTCACCCACACCACCTTCATCTCCACCACCGTTCAACATGGCGAATTCTGTAAAGCTACCTGTGTTCAAGGGCGTGGGAAATGAAGATCCAGACCAGTTTTGGTTTGTCGTGAAGGTTGTACAGGAAGCTCAGGGTATCACAGATGATCAAATGAAGAAAGTGACATTGGTTAGTGCTTTTTAGGATCACACACTAACATGGTACATTAAGTACTGCACATATAATCCAATGTCCGCATTGGCAGATATCCAGATTGTGCTAAATAAGGAATTTAGTAGACCTAAGTTTGAGGCACAATCAATTGTGGGATTCAAAGATATCATGATGAAGCCTGGTGAGACGCCTTGGGATTTGGATCAGAGATTGAAGTGTACGATCCGTGAGGCTAACATGAATCTGACTGATGGGCAGCACCGCGAATGGTTTGTGGCCTCGCTCCTGCCTCATCTAAGGGTTGCGCTATCACAACAGAAGATTGGGACCCAGGCAGAAGCTCTGGAAATCGCGATGAGATTGCATGAGACACCAATGCAGGATGCTAATCTAGGGGTTCAACAGATTCATGCGCAGTTGCAGAACCTTTGCCTCGAAATGCAGAGTCTGAAAAAAGACAGAACAACTCGGCCAGAGGCATGCGAAGAAGTGTGGTGCCTAAAGTGCAAAAACCAGGGGCATGACAAAGATCATTGTCCACTTTTCACAAATTATGTTGTAGCAGGGGGGCAAATGCATCTGAGACCGGAAGTTGTAGCATGGCCAAGTGCAGGGCCTGTGCTATGGTGTGCTATCCGTCAAGTAGCTGGGAAACGTGCGACAAACAATTGCCATTTGCTACAGAAATTCATACAAACATTGCAACAACTCTTCTACAACTTCTGTCAATTAGTGGGTCATGATGAGCACAATTACTGGACTTACGAATTAATGATGGACAGGACACCTGCATATAGGGTGTAGGCAGAAACACGACCTTCGGACCAAGGCACTGGAGGAGTGCGAGGTGAGTATCAAGGGCGTGGATGAGGCCGAGGTGGAGGAGGACCTGGTAGAGGTCGAGGGCAGGTTATTTATTACAATTGTGGAGGACCAGGACATTATGCCCGAGACTACCCGAATCCAACACGACTGTCATGTTACCATTGTACTCAGTTTGACCATGCGACGGAGGATTGCCCTATATTTTTAGCTAAGATACGCGAGAAGGGGATGCAGCCTCAGCAATTGACTTAGAACCTGCAGATGATGAGGGTTGAGCCTTGCAAGTAAGACCTTAAGGTAAATATTGTGCTGCGGAGTGGAGCGATGACTAGTGAGGATAAGGGGAAGCAACCTAAAGAAGGTGAGTGGGTCCGCAAAGTGCCAGAAAGGGAGTGTGGGTTTGATCTAGATCGCGTAAAAGAAACATTTATGAAATAGAAGACAAGTTTTGTTGAGGCCTCTACCTCAGGGAGTTAAGAGAAGCCGACTAAATAAATGGACCCGTCCATGATTACCACGTTCCTGGAGACCTGCATGAAACTGCTACGCAATTGCAAGGTGGTAAAGGGACTATAGGAGTTGATCAATAGGTGTGCTGGCAGGGAGAACACTACTGACGGACCGTGCCTATTTAGGAAGCTTGGTAAGAATAGGTAAGATTTGGACATGAGATGAGACTCACCGCACAGATAGGAGAATACGAAATGGACCAAGTTATCTTGGACCTAGGGTCTGACGCGAACGTTTTTCTGAAATAGACATGGGAGAGAATGGGGAGACCTGCACTACAGTGGTCTCCGATTCAGTTAAGGATGGCGAATCAACAGAAAATCATCCCAATGGGGAGGTTGCAGGGGGTAATAGTTGATATCGAAGGTGCGAGCGCACTAGCTAATTTTGAAGTGATAGAGATTGTGGATGACAACAATCCCTACCCCACGCTCCTTGGGATCGATTGGGCCACTGACATGAATGGGGTAATCAATCTGAAGAAGCAAAAGATGATATTTGAGAAGAAATCGCTCCATGTAGTGGTGCCATTGGACCTTGCAGAAGGACCACGCTATACTAAACTAGTTCGTGATTATGAAAGTGATGACGATTTGGACCAGATTTACAAGATAACGATGCGAGATCAAGATTGGGTGAATCCGCCTGCAGATGGACATATTACATGGAACCACGAAAGTTCCTGAACATCAAATTTAGACAAAGAACTGAAGCACTGGCAGAATCGACTGCATGAAGTATCTACGTTGTGCTGTAATATGATGACCAAGTCGTTGCACTGTGTATCATCGAAGGTAAGAAATTTGCCTTACTATGATGGTTTAACTAATGTTGATCACTTTTTGGATGCATTTGAGAGGGAAGTGCCAGAGAAACATTGCTTATAGGACTTAGAATGGGCACTGCGCACTATGCCTCCGAGATGGTGGGGCACACACAAGGATAATTTTTATGATTGGTGCGTATACCAAAAAAATGATGAGAGTACGATTTGGTCACCCACAAGTGCGGTTAACCGAAAAATATGATGGGAGAAATGATTCGTGCAACCATTTGGCTATATGGACTGAAGCGTATGAAGCGAAGCCTCAACTAGAGTGGGTACATTTGTTTAGTCATACCTTGGATGTTATACCGATGAATTGGTACTTGGAGACGAAACTCTACCATGGCACTTAAGAATGGGATGTTTTGTGCCAAGGATTTTTTATGACGTTCAACTTTGAGGATGGGCTTGAAAGTATCGATGAAGCATTGCAAGATGTTAAGGCAACAATTTTTAGGATACCGCAGGATCCTCTAGATTGGATTCAACCTGATTGGACTACTGAGTTGAGCCATGCACTTGAGTGCTACAATGTGATAGAGGACGAAGAAGACGAAGACCCGAGGAAGATTAATATTCCAGAGATTGAAGGTCACCACGAATTTGAGGGGCCGCAACTAGAGAACCCAAACATAACCAAGTTGCTCAAAACTAGATAGGTGAACATTGGCATGGAGGCAGAGCCAAAGTTTGCAAAGATTGGGGACAACTGGGATGACACGACAGTAGATATGGTCGTTGAACTACTCTGTGAATATCAAGATATGTTCCCCACGAAGTTTCAGATCTGAAAGGGACAATAGGGGACCTGAGTATCATGAAGATCACTCTAAAACCAGATGTGAAACCTATGAAGCAAAGACCTTACTATCTCAATCCGAAGTATAGAGAAAGGGTCCCTTACAGTTAGATAAGATGCTCTTGGCAGGTATTATTGAACTGGTGGAAGAATTTGATTGGGTAAGCCTAATAATAGTTCAGGAAAAGAAGAAGAAGGAAGAAATAAGGGTATGCGTAAATCTCAGGAAGTTGAATGATGCCTGCATGCATGATCCCTTCCCAACTCCATTCACTGATGAGGCCCTGGATAATGTTGGCGGACAAGAAGCATATTCGTTCACTGATGGGTTCTCTGGGTACCATTAAATAAAAATCGTGCCGGAGGATAGAAGTAATATGACCTTCATGACTGAATGGGGATCCTTCCAGTGTACGATAATGCCTTTTGGGCTGAAGAAAGCGCTGATGATCTTTTCGTGCGTAGTCATCATGGCATTTAAGGATTTCATTCACAAATTTCTGGAGGTATACTTTGATGATTGGACAATGTTTGGGTTGGTAAAGTGCCATGTGGCAAGTCTGCACTTGATGCTAGATACATGCCAGAGGTACTAGATCGCACTCAATCTGAAGAAGTGCTTATTTTGTGTCCCTTTTGGGATCTTGTTGGTTCATGTGGTATGAAGACAAGGCTTGATGGTGGACCCTGCAAAGATCGCAGTCATAATCAATTTGGAAGCACCAAGGAGTGTGAAACAGTGGCACGCAACATTGGGGCATACGAGATACTATAGGAAATTCATCAAGAGCTATGCCTAGATTACCACTCCAGAATAAACTGTTAAAGAAGGATGTTACATTATGCTGGAATCAAGAATGCCAGAAGAGCTTGGATGTGCTAATGGAGAAAATGGTCATTGCGCCGATCCTAGTCTTCCTGGGTTGGAAGAAGGAATTTCATGTGCATGTGGATGCGTCATGTATTACGCTGGGAGCAGTACTAACACATGCCGTTGAAGGGGACTTGGATCACCCTATAGCGTTCGCAAGTAGGAAGCTGTCCAAAGCTGAGAAAAATTATTCCATGACAGAGCACGAAGGATTAACTATGGTGTATGCACTCTAGAAGTTTAGGCATTATCTATTGGGTGGACATTTTAAGATGTATACAGACCATTCTGCATTGAAATACTTGGTCAACAAGCCTGTGTTGGGGGGGAAGATATGCAGGTGGCTGTTGTTGTTCCAAGAATATGATTTTGAATTCATTGTGAAACCAGGACGATTGAATGCAGGACCGGATCATTTTTCGCACATTGAAACTGGAGAAGGGCGTACTAATTTGGAGGAAGGACTGCTTGACATGCAACTCTTTGCATTGCGCATCACGGACAACCACTTTGAAGATATTTTACACTCTCTAATGACAGGAATAGCTCCAGAAGGATATACAAGTCAACAGAAGAAGGAACTGGTGGTGCGTGTGACATATTTTTCTATCATTGCAGGGCACTTGTACAAAATGGGATTAGATGAAATATTGCGACGTTATGTGCCAGAGTTTGAACGAAATAACATTCTCACTAAGGCTCATGGCAAAGCTTTGGGAGGACATTATGCAGGCAAGGAAGCAACGCAAAATATTCTATGCACTGGGTTGTGGTGGCCAACACTGCATAAGGATTCAAAGGCGTATTGTAGGGCATGCGATGCATGCCAAAGGGCTGGCATATTGTAGTTTACTTGAACATATGACATTGTTTCTTTTGAAGGAACAAATCAAATATGCCTTTCCTAGAGGGAGAGAAAGTCCATGACAGAAAAATAAAAATAAAAATAAAAATCAATAAGACTAAGAAAGAGCTACTAAAATTTTCATTGAAAATATAAAATAGATCATATTAAGGTGGTGATGTAAAAGCACCCCATTAAACTAGCTATGCAAAAGAATCAAAGAAACAAAAATGATGGAAAAGGAGAAGGTTCCATTGTACAATCCACAACCTCTTTCCATTGAAGAAAATAAAATTTCCAGAATGGGAACCATAGGATTAGATCTACTCATGCATTATGGAAGTATTGTTGGTAAGGAATAACACAAACTTGAGGAAGTTGATCAGGAAAGAAATAATGTACATAGTGTGTTAAGTTAGATTGGCTAAAATTGACTCCAAATCCTAGAAAAACCAATGCCCAAGACCAAATGCCCTTAGGTTACAAAACCATATATTTTAGAAGTTGACGCCAGTGCTAGACAATGGGATTGGAAATTGGATTGGAACTGTTACTTTATTGAGTGTGTTATGCTCCAAAATTATTGTGGTTACACAAATACAAGAACTATTGAACCAAATTCCAGTTATATGTCTTTTGTCACTTGTGTGTTGTTTGCATGTAACATTTAGTTTAGTCAAACTGGTAAGCCTAGAAACTTCTCTTGATTGTTAAATCCATGGTGAAATTTTA
Organism: Pinus tabuliformis; assembly: GCA_031772625.1. Lineage (NCBI taxonomy): Eukaryota > Viridiplantae > Streptophyta > Pinopsida > Pinales > Pinaceae > Pinus > Pinus tabuliformis. The sequence continues at coordinate 1,125,309,082 of CM062817.1, forward strand.
TATTTTGTTATAACAACTTGTAGCTTGCAACTTAACATGTTGATATTAGATTGAAATAACATGCATGGGGACCCATAAGTACGTAAAAAATTTATAATTATGAGTTATGGGAAGCATGGTTACTAGACTCTGTCCTAGTCTGCATAGACTCATGAGTATATGTAGCTTCTCTTGGGATTGTTAAATCCATGATGAAATTTTATGATTTGTCATAACAACTTGCAACTTAACATGTTGAGATTCAAGTTTTGAATAGCTACAATTTACATTGAAATAACATGCATGGGAACCCAAAAGTACTTAAAAAATACATAATTCTAAGTTACGGGAAGCATGCTTACTGGATTCAGTTCCAGTCTACCTGGACTCATGAGCCTAATTCAATTGAAGTCCATATTTTGTTAAGATAGACCGACCAATGATTCCGTGACTTAGTTAGAACATGCAAAGTTTGGCATAAACTCAGTTGTGCAACTGTGCCTACATAATTGACTTTCCAACAATTGGGGAGTTAATTCAAACAATGTTTATAGAAGGGAAGAAACTACCCATAAGGTCATTTTTGCATCTTCCTTTTGCAATTTTTGAGATCCTCTGTGGTCTTTATCCAACACACTCAGGCCATGTTTGACATGCAGCCCTGGCACACCAACAATGTTATTTATTTGCATATTTTGCACCAATTTTACCTTCAAAATTTCCTCATACTTTCACAATGTTAGTTAGGGCACATGAACAAGAAATTTTCAACTAATTTTCCAAGTTGATTTTCAACAAGAAGGGGATTATCTTCAACTAAAATATTTTGGAATCATATTTTCAAAGTTGGGGAAACATTTTTGTAGAAATTCTTAGTATTCTCCCAAATTATTTAAGTAGAAACTATAGTTTTTGTAAGAACTTTTCTAGATTTTTGTTAGCTACTTTTACTTGCAAAATGCCAATTGAAAGGGATTTTTCTCAGAGCTATTGCACACCAATCAAATGGGTAAAGTGAAATTTATCTTTTGTAAAAAAGAAACTAACATGCCCATCAACATCTTCAAGCTTCAAATGTCATATCGCCTAAGCCCCTAAAGGTGAAGTGGGAAATTGTATAGAGTTGATTCATGGTGTTAAACATCAATCTAATCTATCCTATAAGCCATTAAGGTGGAATAAAATTAGAGGCAAAAAGTCTCATTGGTGGGTCAAACAATATAGTGAATGGCTCTATGCCACAATGTTTTCTAAAGAAAATTCTGTCATCATTCTTAAACAGAATCAAAATTATGTTTTCATCCTAGATGGTTTTATAGTCATGTTTGTGAGAGAGAATTTTTGAAGCCTAAGAATCCAAGTGGGAAAAACAATGTAGTGTTTGGCAGTGTGATTGTTATGAAACCAGCTCACAAAAAGATAGAAAATATAGATCAACACTTTAGAATTCAGCCTCTTCGAGGGGGCAACCTCCTTTACATTACACAAAGGAACAATTCTTGGATGATACAAATGAAAAATCCTCCTTTCTATATATAGGAGTCTAAGGGGTCATAATATAATCAGAGCTGACATAACAATAATAATGTAAGGGCACAATAATAACAATAGTGGGCTTCTATGGGGCACAATAGTAACAATATAGGGACTACATGGGTACAACAATATAATAAGGGGGTTGTACTGATAATAATAACGGGTTACACTAGTAGTATAGGGGCCTAACATGCCCCTATCCTTCAAAAAGTGTTGTCCTCAATGCTTGAGTAGTTCTTGATGCTTCTGTATAAAATTCTTGTCCTCCCATGTGGAATATTCAACGGGTAATTTCTTCCACTTGATGAGACACTCTGAAATTGATCGATTTCGTAGCTGTTGGGTTCTTGTTTCTGTGACTGATCCAGGTTCCAATATGATTTTTCCTTCCTCTTCAAGTTCTAGCAATATTGTTTGAATTGGGATCTTCTGCAACTTTTGAATGAGTATCCATACTTTTTCGTCCTTCTTCCATTCATCCCTTGCTTCGTTTATCCAATCTGGTTGGATAATATAAATAGCACAAAACAATGCTTCCACATCCTCATCCTTTCTTGAGAGTGCATCTACAACAAAATTTTGCTTCCCTTTTCTATAGATGATGTCAAAGTCATAACCCAACATATTTGTGACCCATTTTTTCTGTTCTTCTAAAGATAATAGTTGTTCTAAAAAGTATTTAAGAATATCATGATCCATTTTTACCTTGAAGTGTCTTCCCATTCGATAAGGTCGCCATTTCTTAAGTTCATGTAGTATTGCCAAAATTTCCTTCTCATAAATAGCTTGCTTGAGATGTAGCAGTAAAAATACCCAATCACCTACATCGAAACATTTTTCACTACGATGTTGATCTACCTGTTGTTTCATTCGATTTTGCACCAAAGTGGCATTATCCTTTAAAAGTTGGAGAACTTGTTGTTGATGCTCGATGTGATCTTTCACCACTTGAAACTTTTTCTTCTTGATATGTCCTTCTATCTTGAGAGTTTGAGGAGTGGTAATTCCTTCCAATGCTTTACAAGATATGATCGGATTCATTTCTTGATACTCGATGTGATCTTTCACTTCTTGAACATTTTTTTCTTGATATGTCCTTCTATCTGGATAGTTTGAGGAGTGGTAATTCCGGCCAATGCATTACAAGATATGGTTGGATTCATTTCTTCTTTCTTGATGTGATCTTTCACTTCTTGAACCTTTTTCTTCTTGATATGTCCTTCTATCTTGAGAGTTTGAGGAGTGGTAATTCTTGCCAATGCTTTACAAGATATGGTCGGATTCATTTCTTCTTTCTCTGGGGTTGGATCCTGGCGTATATCCTCTTCTTTTGATGTTTCTTGATCCTTTTCTTCCTCCTCTTCATACTCTATGTAAAATAATTTCTTCTCAGCACACTTATGACCTTTAGTGTATTTGCTATCACAATTGTAACAAAGCCCTTTTTCTCTTTTTTCTTCCAATTGTTGTGGTGTAACCCTTGTAGGTTATAGAAGGCTAGGAGAAACAGCACTTCCATATTTATAGTTGTGAGGGTCGACTTCCTTGTTGCCATAATTTTGCTTTCCACTTTGTAACAAAGCCCTTTTTCTCTTTTTTCTTCCAATTTTTGTGGTGTTGCTCTCAAGAAGGTGCTGCTCTTTGTATTCTCATAATGTGCTATAATTTCCTCCGTGAAAATTGACCACGTAACAAGTTGTTTATGAGAACAATGTCCTTTATACCATAAAAATTGATCTTGTTCTAAATATGAATATGCAATACATGCCTTTTGTAATAGTGGTACACCATGTAGATCAAAATATTTCTCCATCTGTAGTATCCAATTTACTAGATCCTTGCCATCAAACTTCCTCATCTCGCTTTTTCTTGATTTTAGAAGCTCAATCTTGAAACGACTGTAACTCTGAAATTTCGAATCTTTAAGTTCTGAAATTGCGACTTGCAGTAGCCCTATGCGTCCTCTTTCCAATGCCACTAATCTGATCGAATTTAGATTCTCCAAGAAAGAGTTATGCACAATCTCCCAAGATGACCTGATTATATACCTTTTCAGAAGAGCGAACTTGTATGAAGTTCCATGTGTCACTATTTTGACCTTAGGATCTGAAAATTATACACAAGAAACTACAGTCTGGCCTTCTTCTGTAACTTCTTACGAAATTTCAATTTGATGCTCAAAACAAAATTTATGAATATTGTCCCCAGGTCACCTGTTTGGAATGTAATTCGGGAGTCTGCAAAAAGGCCAACCTCCTCAGATCATATCTCTGCAAATATAGCGCGAAAAAATCTGAAATTTAGGCACGAGGTTCAGAACGATTTCAACCCAAATGGGTTTTTTTTTTTAGCGTCTGAAACGCCGCAATATATATATATATATATAGCGAAAATGACACGATGACCTGTTTGGAGTAGTGAAACCCTAGAATCCAAAGCTCTGATACCAAATGTTATGAAACTAGCTCACAAAAAGATAGAAAAGATAGATCAATGCCTTATAATTCAGCCTCTTCGAGGGGGAAACCTCCTTTACATTACACAAATGAACAATTCTTGGATGATACAAATGAAAAGACCTCCTTTCTATATATAGGAGTCTAAGGGGTCATAATGTAATCAGAGCTGACATAACAATAATAATGTAAGGGCGCAATAATAATAATAGTGGGCTTCTATGGGGCACAATAGTAACAATATGGGGACTACATGGGTACAACAATATAATAAGGGGGTTGTACTAATAACAATAAGGGGTTACACTAGTAGTATAGGGGCCTAACAGTGATAATGATATCTGATCTTGATGAGAATCAGAATTATTCTTTCATCATTCAAGGTTATATGTGTGTGTCTGTGAGAGAAAGTTATTTTACCATTAAAATCCAAGTGGGTAAAAAAAATATGTGAGCGGCATTCTACCCATAATATTTTGTAAATAATGTGCTTTCGTCATTCTTAAAACAAAATCAGAATTATTCTTTCATAATATATGTTTTTATGTCCGTTTCTACGAGAATATTTATTATCCAAAAGATAGAGAATGATGTAAGATTTTTTCCCCAATTTCTCATTATCCATCTTATATTTTTATCTTCTGTATCTTTACAAAATGTTTTCAAACATTCAAGGCATCTTGTAGGCAGGCATGGTATACGGTTGGCATATGTATCATGTCTTCGTGAATGATTGATTAAAAATTTGGAGGCTTTGAGACTATCTTTTAGATTTTCTTTACAAGATAGTCAAGTGGATTCCACCTTCATGTTGTCTATGTCTTGTCAAATAACTTAGCTTGTATAAATTGAGTTGAAATAGTTAGCTATTGTAGATGTATTTGGAACAGTGATTGAGTAGTATTTTGTATTATAAATGACTCAAATTGGATGTAAGGAAATGGGAGGCTTCGATATTATTTTTGTATTTTGTGTCAGTATAGCCAAGTGGATGCCTATCTAAATTGAGTTGAAACAGTTGGAAATGTTTGGCATTACAAATTTCTCAAACATGATGTACGAAATTGGGTTTAATGATGTAATTATATATCTTACAATGCATCTTTCATCTTTTGTGTTGATTCCTAATATTTACTCTTGCAGATATTAGGCTTTATTAAATCCTTTGGATCCAATCACCTACCTTCAGGATTAGTTTTAACTTTATAGGTTACCCAACACATGAAAATTGCATACTCTTGTGTAGAAAGTTATGTGATATGAGCTAGACTGGAGATCCTCTTGCATAGGAAGGTAGGTGATATGAGCTAGAGTGGATTGTTGTTTTTCATTGTAAAATATTATCAATACATGATGTTCCTATCAACCCACAAGTCAAATTTGTGAGAGTTTCCTTGTGTGGAAATTAAATAAAGCAAAGGAAAAGGTTTCAGTGCGAAACAATTTTTTAGAAGGATCTCACAAAATTGTACATGTAGTGCAGTGAGCTAGTGAGCCTAATTCTATTATTAATTATTTTTGTGTGGCTACAACTTACCCAAATGACCTATGGTTAGGATTCTGGTCTACACCTCCCTGAATGTATTCATGTCAAGGTCCTTGTTCAGCCCATATTATAATAATTAACTACAAAGGTAATTATGAGAAGTTTAGTGAATAATGTACATTTAGTCTTTCTTTTAAGCCTATTGTAATTTTACAAATAGCTAAGAAAATCAAACCTAGGTTATACCATTCGAAACTGGTTTTACCCATTTTGATTTATAGGGTAAAAATATATTTTGTGATGGTGTGAATGCTTCAATTATTCCTTTGTATGCTTGTGACAATTCTGGTTTAATCTGTTGTTCTGATTTAATTAATTTCTAGTTGTGATAACCATTTAGTATTCGCTAGTGTGGATTATAAGAGTTAAACTACATTATCAATAGAATATTTGTTTGTGGAGTGTTGGTGTGGGTTTTGAAGCCAATTTCCAGTGAGTTGGATCACTGAACACAAGAATTGTTGTGTGTGGTGTCATTTACATATGGCATCTTTCAATTTCACTTTATCCATTCACAATTCAATTACCCACAACTCGTTACCTTTTTCTTTGACTTGTGGATTCACTGGATGGTTGTTGAGTGCAATGTTGCGCTTCCCACAACATCCATAGATTGTTAGGCCCTTATAATACTAGTGTTTCCCCCATTACTATTGTCATTGTATCCCTTATTGTTATTATTGTGCCCCTATTGTCCCCATATTGTTATTAGTATGCCCCATAGAAACCCACTATTGTTATTTTTGTGCCTTTATGTTATTAATGTTATGTCGGCTTGATTATATTATGACCCCTTAGACTCCTATATATAGAAGGGAGGTTTAGTCATTTGTATCATCCAAGAATTCTTCATTTGTATAATGTAAAGGAGTTTTCCCCCTTGAAGAGGCTGAATTCTAAGGTGTTGATCTATCTTTTATATCTTTTTGTGAGCTGGTTTCCTAACATTTGGTATCAAAGCTTTGGGTTCTAGGGTTTCACTACTCCAAACAGGTCATCGTAGAATTTTCGCTATAATTTTTTTTTTCTGTGACATTTCAGAAGCTACAAAAAAAACCCTTTTGAGCCGAAATCATTCTGAACTTTGCGTCTAAATTTCAGAGCTTGTCTTGCTATATGTTTGGATATATGATCTGAGGAAGTTAGGGTTTTTCCAAAATCCCGAATTACATTCAAAACAGGTGACCTGGGGAAAATCGTCATAAATTTTGTTTTGAGCATCAGATTGAAATTTCGTAAGACGTTTCAGAAAGAATATGACCTGTAGTTTTATGTGTATCAGTTTCAGTTACTAAGGTCGAAATAGTGATGCGTGGCACATCGTACAAGTTCGCTCTACTGAACTAGTTTATAATCAAGTCACCGTGGGAGATTTGGCATAACTCTTCCTTGGAGAATCAGATCTTGATCAAACTTACGGGGTTAGAAAGAGGACTCAAAGGGATACCGTAGTACAATATTTCAGATATTCAAGATCCGTAGTTACAGAGATACAACAGATTCAATATCGAGCTCTTACAAAGTGAAAAAAAAATGTGTGTAGTTTTTTTAAATTTTGCATAAGATTGGTTTGAAAAATTAGTTTGAAGGAATTCAAAGGGAATAGTGAAGAATTATTAGCATTAATTAATGCTCCAAAGAAAGAAAATGGAAACACCTAGTAAGCAACTTGAAAGCTCTAGCATGACTCGTGAAGAAGAGGAAGAAATGCAACATGATATATCAAAATTACAAGACCAAGTACAACAAATTTCACTCTCACTAAAGGTAAATGAAGCCAAGATGAATGGCATGGAAGCTGATATGAATGGCATGCAAGTTAATATGGAAGCTAAGATGGATGGCGTGGAAGCTAAGATGGATGGCATGGAAGCTAAGATTAATGGCATGGACGATAAGATGGAAGAATTGAAGATAAATTTGAATAAGTTGCTACAAGAAATGGTCACTAATGGTGAAAGGGAAGTAAAGGAAACTCTTGATGGGAACAAAAGAAATGTTAATCATGATTTCATAGACTCTAATGTTGGATTGAAGATCCACCATGTTCCAAAAATTGATATGAGGAATTATGATGGCAAGGATCCCGGAACATGGATACTACAGATGGAGCAATTTTTCGATCTCCATAATGTGCAAAACACACAAATGGTACATATTCCAACTTTATATTTGGAATCAAATAAGTTTTTATGGTATTGATGGCTTTGCTCTCGTAAACAAATTGTCACTTGGGTAATTTTTACGGAATAAATGATAGCACATTATGATGATACAAAAAACAACACGTTTTTTAGCCAATTGATAAATCTCAAACAAAAGGGTTCAATGATGAAGCACATTGAGGACTTCCAAAAATTGAACATAAGGGTAAGAGATATTCCAGATGAGCATAGGATTGATGTGTTCATAGGGACTTTAAATGATAATATCCAACATGAGGTTTGCCTTTGGGAACCTGATTCATTGGAGAAGGCATTCAGGTTAGCAAGAAAAATGGAAAGAAAAATTATGGCAACCAGGAAGCATACCACTCACAACTATAAAGATGGAAGTGTTGTTTCCCCTAGCCTTCCACAACCTACAAGGTTGACACCACAAAAATTGGAAGAAAAAGGAGCGAAAGGGCTTTGTCACAGTTGTGATAGCAAATACACTAAAGGTCATAAGTGTGCGGAGAAGAAATTACTCGACATAGATTGTGAAGAGGAGGAAGAAAAGGAACAAGAAATGTCAAAAGAAGAGGATATACTCTAGGAACAAACCCTAGATAAAGAAGAAATGAATCCGACCATATCTTGTAATGCATTGGCTGGAATTACCACTCCTCAAACTATCAAGATAGAAGGACATATCAAGAAGAAAAAGGTAATAGTGTTGATTGATTCGGGAAGTACCCATAATTTTATTCATTGTAAGATAGCAAAGGAATTGAATTTATTCCTCTATCTAGCACCAAAGTGTCAAGTGATGGTTGCAAGTGGACGAACCATAAGTTGATCTGGAAAGTGCCATAATATCAAGCTATCCATGGGAGAATATGTATTGAATAGCCCAATGCTTTCCATTCCAATGGGTGGTGCTGATGTTGTACTAGGAGTCCAGTGGCTACAATCCTTGGGTACAATAGCTTTTAATTTTCAAGAACCTTTCATGAAATTTTGTGCAAAAGGAAAGGAAGTTGAATTAAGGGGTATTGCAGGGAAACCAGGAAAGATAATCAGCTCTAATAGTGTGACAAAGCTTCTAAAGAATGAACAATGATGTGTAATTGCACAATTATGTTCACTAGAAGTTTCCACATTGAAATCATCTATTTCTCCAGATCTCCAAAAAGTCTTGGATAATCATTCCAAGGTATTTGGGACTCCCAAAGGTCTCCCACCTATTCGTGATCATGATCATGCTATTCATTTGATTCCAAGAAGTTTTCCTCCAAACATCAGGCCATACAGATATCCCTATAACCAAAAGAGTGAAATTGAACATATGGTTGCAGAAATGCTAGAGGCTAGTATAATTCAACCTAGTCATAGTTCTTTCTCTGCTCTAGTGATATTGGTGCACAAGAAGGATGGATCATGGCGCATGTGTCCGGATTATAGGGAACTAAACAAATTCGTGCTATTAAAGATAAATTTCCCATTCCTTTCATTGATGAATTATTGGATGAATTGCATGGATCAATTTACTTCACCAAGTTGGATCTTTGTTCAAGATATCATCAAATCAGAATGAAGACTGAAGACATTTCGAAAACGACATTTAGAACTCATGAGGGTCATTATGAATTTTTGATCATGCCTTTTGGCCTTAGCAATGCACCTTCTACATTTCAAGGTTTGATGAATTCCATTTTCAAACCCTTCCTTAGAAAATTTGTGTTAGTATTTTTTGATGATATACTATTCTACAGCAAGTCTTGGAAGGATCATGTTGAACATGTTGACAGGGTGCTCAAACTATTGGAGGAGAAACAATTATATGCAAAAAGCTCCAAATGTTTCTTTGGAGTACAAGAGGTGGAATATCTAGGTCATATTGTATCTCATGAAGGTGTTAAGGTAGACCCTAGCAAAATTAAAGCCATTAAGGAAGGGAAAATCCCCACATCCATAAAGCATCTGTGAGTATTTCTGAGGTTGACAGGGTATTATAGCAAGTTTGTTAAGAATTATGGGAGAATAGCAACACCTCTAACAACATTATTGAAGAAATATGCATTTACATGGACTCCAGAAGCAACAAAGGCCTTCGAACATCTTAAAGAGGCAATGTGCCAAGCACCAGACTTAGCTACGCCGGACTTCACAAAAACCTTTATTGTGGAATGTGATGCTTCAGGAAATGGAATTGGTGTTGTTTTAATGCAAGATGAAAGACCCATTGCTTTCGAAAGTCGTCCAATCAAGGGAAAGTATTTACACAAAGCTATTTATGAGAAGGAAATGTTGGCAATACTACATGCACATAAGAAATGGCGACCCTACCTAATGGGAAGACACTTCAAGGTAAAAACAGATTATGATAGTCTTAAATAATTTTTAGAACAAATATTATCCTCTGAAGTGCAACAAAAATGGGTGACAAAGATGTTGGGTTATGAATTTGAAATCATCTACAAAAATGGGAAGCAAAATGTTGTGGCAGATGCACTCTCAAGAAATGATGAGGATGTGGAAGCATTGTTGTGCGCCATTTCTATTATCCAACCAGATTGGATAAACGAAGCAAGGGAGGAATGGAAGAATGATGAAGAAGTGTGGGCACTCATTCAAAAGTTACAACAAGATCCCAGTACATCTGATACATTTAGCTGGAAAAATGATTTGTTATGGTACAAAGATCGCTTATACTTTTGTAAGAATTACCAACTCAAACAAAAGATTCTTATGGAATTGCACACTTCTCCCTTAGGAGGGCACTTAGGATTTTTAAAAACTTACCATAGGGTTAAGAAGGAATTTTTTTTGGATGGCCTTAAATCGGATATTCAAAATTTTGTGGTGGAATGTTTGGTTTGCCAACAAAATAAAGTTGAAACAATTAAGACCCCAGGTCTATTACAACCTTTGTCCATTCCAAGCCAATGTTGGGAGGAGGTTTTAATGGATTTTATCACAGGTTTACCCAAGTCCGAGGGAAAGAGTGTCATCATGGTGGTAGTTGATAGACTTACCAAGTATGCACACTTTTTTCCATTATCACATCCATTTAAAGCCAATACAATTTCTACTGCATTTATGGAAATAATTCAAAAGCTACATGGAAACCCAAAGATTATTGTAAGTGACATAGATCCCATTTTCACTAGAAATTTTTGGACAAAATTATTTCCTTGTCTCGGTACTCAGTTAGCTCATAGCTCATCTTATCATCCTCAATCTCATGGGCAAACTGAGATAGTAAACATATGTTCGGAAGGATATCTTCGTTGCTTTGTATCTGATAAACAGACACAATGGGTCAAATGGTTGCCTCTGGCTGAATGGTGGTATAACACTTCCTTCCATATTGCAGCAAAAATGACCCCATTTATGGCACTTTATGGATATCATCCACCATCCATCACATCATATTTAAGAGAAAATTCTAAGGTTCAAGTAGTGGAACATCACATCAAGCATCAACAACAAGTTCTCCAACTCTTAAAGGATAACCTCACATTGGTGCAGAATAGAATGAAACAACAGGTAGATCAACATCGTAGCGAAAGACATTTTGATGTAGGTGACTGGGTATTCCTACGGCTATAACCATATAAACAAATGTCCCTTAAGCAAGCTAAGAAGGATAATAAATTATCACCAAAGTATTATGGTCCATACATGGTGTTGCAAAAGATTGGTACTATGGCATACAAATTGGAGCTTCCTACACCTTTCCAAGTGCACCCAGTTTTCCATGTTTCATGTTTAAAGAAGGTTATAGGTGACAAGCTCCCAGTTCAAACAATATTGCCAGAACTTGACAAGGAAGGAAAAATCAAATTGGAACCGGAAGCAGTAACAGAAACAAGAACGCGACAACTACGAAATCGATCAATTTCGGAGTATCTCATCAAGTGGAAGAACTTATCCGCTAAAGATTCTACATGGGAGGATGAGAATTTTATATATAAGCATCCAAAACTACTCAAGCATTGAGGACAATGCTTTTCGGAAGGAGAGGGGAATGTTAGGCCCTTATAATACTAGTGATTCCCCCATTACTATTGTCATTGTATCCCTTAGTGTTATTATTGTGCCCCTATTGTCCCCATATTGTTATTAGTATGCCACATAGAAACCCACTATTGTTATTTTTGTGCCCTTATGCTATTAATGTTATGTCGTCTTGATTATATTATGACCCCTTAGATTCCTATATATAGAAGGAAGGTCTAATCATTTATATCATCCAAGAATTGTTCATTTGTGTAATTTAAAGGAGGTTGCCCCCTCGAAGAGGCTGAATTCTAAGGCGTTGATCTATCTTTTCTATCTTTTTGTGAGTTGGTTTCCTAACATAGACATTGTCTCAAAGAATGATTTCTCTTTCACTAGATCACAGGCTTAGTAATCGATGTTTATTCTTAATTGACAAAGATCTTTATTCATTGGTTAATTATAATGCTTTAGCACAATCCCAGGTTGCTTTATTGATGACAATTACCTTCTTTTTGTTGTTCTTGTTGATCTCAGTTCGAACAAATTTGTCAGAGATGCATTTGTTGGGTTTGATCCCACCATTGTGGCAACCTTCAATGAGAGGAAAATTGCATCAATTAGTGCACAACATGATATCATGGATGTAGCCAAAATCAAAGGGATAGTTGAGAATGCCAAACACATTCTTGAGGTAACTCTTACCTCTAGCTCAAGATTGTTTCATGCTTTTGAAAAGAGAGAAGTCGGTATTGTAGGGCTATTAAGGTATTGCAATTAGCAATGTATGTCCATATTATAAAGCTCTAAAAGCTCTGATTATTTCTTACATATTTTGGGGACTGGCATTAGACATCCTCTTTTTATTGATTTACTTATTTTCCTATAAACTTCCATTTGCATTAGCCTTCCATGGTTTTGTATATCTTTTCAAAACTAGCATTTTGATATACCCTTTATGTTGTTTGCCTTTTTTTCCATATAAAATTTCATTTTTCTCCCCCTCCTTAAAGATTTTGCATTGAAAAATCTATTTTCTTATTCATATCGATTTTGTTTTGTTTCTTAAATTGTTTCCTAAGGTTCAACTTTCTCTAAGTTCTACAGTTTGACATGTTTTCTTTTGGCTCTGTTCAAATTGAACAAGAATTCGGCTCATTTGACAAATACACATGGGACTTCGTGAATTTCAAGCCCATTGTGAACAAAAACAAGTATGCAAGGACCATTCCTGTGAAGTCATCTAAAGAAAAAACTATTAGCAAGGGTTTGGTGAAGCGAAATTTCTGATTTATTGGCCTGACAATCATGTACTCCTTCATGCAAGTTGCAGGCCTGACTAATGATCATCTTGTAAATTTCTTCAGACATGAAGAATGCCTTAGACTATCCCAGCAAGGGAGTTGCAACTAGAGTGAATTCCAGTAAGAAATGTTACAAATTCAGCTAATTGTAATGTTTTTAACTAGGCTATTGTGATGCTTATGACAGAGGTTTCTCTTAGTGAAGATCCATCTCCATATTTGAACAAATGTGAGTGGAAACCCAGTGACAGAAGCAGTAGTTGGTGTGCATTCTTTGATTGACTTCTTTGTATATATTAAGTGTTGTACTCTATACAAAAGTAAAAATAGATATCCATATAGATTGCAGTAGAAGCTTTGAAAAAATACAATAGTTTCAACTATGTTTCTTTTTGTTATTTTAAGATTTTCACAGCTTGACATTCTCTTTAGACCACCATATGTTGGGAGAGGATCTTCAGTTTCTCCCATGTGTCATAATGGTGGTGATGTAGTAGTGCTCTTTACCACTAAGGAAATGGCCTTGTACTTAGTTGATGACAGAATTGGTTAATCTTATTTCTATGAATGGTTTTTACCATAATGAATATGGCCTTATTGTCTTTTCATGTGTCTTTTGTTCCATAAAATATAGCATATTTCTAATATGTTTTATTAGATATTGTTGTCAATGTACCAACTATACAAACCACCAATGCAAAAAGGACAATTTCTTATATGTTTTATTAAACACTAAAATTTCTAATATGTTTTATTAGCCTTGAATTTGTGAGGTATCTGTCAAAGTCCTTAGTGGCACCTTTAGTTGTACCTATCATACCACTTGAACTCTCCTTTCTCGTAAACACTAAATGATTCAATCATCAATGCTATAATTGCATGGTGTACCCTTTAATTATGGTAGTCCATGATGTCACATCTCTGTGTAATTATTTGTCAAACAATTATTGGTGTACAAATTTCATATTCCCATAGTTAACATTTATGTTAATGAGTGTATTCTCGACGAAAACATTCAGCTTAATCCTATTCTTCAAGCTCATTTGAGAGGCCACATTCCTGTGTAATATAACAAACCCCATGCAGGGTAGTTGATAACTTGTCAATATTCGAACATGCTGTGTCGTATATCTATTGAATCCTAGCCCTTTTATTGTGGGGTAGGAAGGCTTTTAAGTATTCTTTCCAAGTAAGGTTTGCTCAGGAAGATTCAGAGGGTAAACCTTGAGATATGAGCAAGGACGAGTGGTATAATCTAGGTCAATGCAAATTATGTATTAATTGCTTGCAAGCTACAACAAGGCAACAAAAATGCTTGGTACAAATTGTTCTTTCCAAGCAGTCTAAGTTCAGGAAGATATGAAAGGTAAACCCTGAGATTTGAGCTAGGACTAGTGGTACTAGGTAGGTCAATGCAAATTATGTATTAATTTCCTGCACGCTATAGAAAGGCAACAATAATGCTTGGAAAAAAATGTGGCTACATCTAAGAGGCCACATTCCTTTATAATATGGCAGACCCCATGCAACGTAGCTGGTAGCTTGCCAATACTTGAACCTGATGTGTTTATTGGATTGATAATCAGTATCCATATAAAATTTTAGGGGTGAATGTTAGCCCATGGGTGAAATGACAAACACTCTAAACTTGGAACTAGACCACACTGTTCCTTACGAAAATTATGTGTGTTGGTACGAAGTTGTAATAAACACACAATAATTATAATATAACAATTAAAACAATAAATGAATTGACACATATTAACTAAAGTACATGAATAACCTCTCAACCATTGTGACCGGCCATTGCTAAGTACATCTTCACATGGCTTTGTAATTATATCATTCATCTCATATCCTCCCTTTTTTTAATACATGAGAAATATCTTTATATTCCATTTGAGGAATATACATATTTCGGTCCTCTAGGGATTTCTTAGACAACAAGGCTCATAGCCATTACAGGAAATACTCATTATGAGTTCAACACATCGTCACATGTAGTATTTCTTCCTACAACCTGAGCTAAACCTATTTGACTTTCCATGAGAAATGTATTTATATTACATATAGTTAGACAAGAAGGCTCATAGCCATTATAGGAAATACTCATTATGAATTCCACACATTGTCACATGTAGGATTTCTTCCTACAACTTGAGCTAAACCTAATTGACTTTCCATGAGAAATGTATTTATATTACATATAAGAATATACTTCTTTTGGTTTTTTATGGATTGCTTAAAAAGTCTTGAAGCCATTACAAGAAATACTCATTATAAACTTTGTTAGCTTTTACAAAGCCTTTATTATTCATTGAAAATTGGCCAAGATCATCTTACAAAATTTTATAATTTAGTAATGATTTTACAAGATAATATAATCTGGTGAGAGATTCTCTAAAAATATATATAAATATATTATATTAGTGATAAAATGGCTTTTCATTTTTCCATATATCATAAAGATTCATGCATTTATTATATATATAAATTTAAGGAGTTGTTAAAATTTTCCTTATAATAGTTTTATGAAGACAATTACGTTGCACAGAGTATTTTGAATTAGGTACTAAAAAGTGTTTTGATTTATTTAAAATTTCTAAGTTCAAATCATGAATGATTCTATAATTTTATAATTTTATTTGTTTATGAGTTTTCCTGTAGCGTAATCATATTTTAACATGATGATGAAGCGTCATGCTGATCAAATGTATATTATAACTTAATGTCAATCCTAATAACTCAAAGATTTACATATTCATGGCCTTGAGAAGGATTGTATCCTTGGATAAATTGTCAATTATTGATGAGGACTTATGACCAATGTGGATTCATCGAGATACTCACTTCAATGTTCTCGAATATGCTACTGATAAGATAAGATAGGTATATGGGAAGTTCCAAGAAAAGTACGATGTGTAGCTCAAATGATATTTATGAATGGCAACGCTTAACCAGTGATTTATAGAGTATTTAATGTCGGGATATGCACACAGCTTAACGCAATAACACGGGAGCGAGGAGTTTTGGCATTAAATAATATTTGAGCTTTCGGTGTTATCGTATATCCCCGGGCATTAAATACTCTAGAGATGGCTGGTTAGGCGTTGCCTTTATGAATGGGAAAATGACACGGAGGGAACAACGGCCTATGGGTAAACCCCAACTTCAAAGGGAGTTACGATGTCTTTATTTGTGTGCAGAACAGAAATTTGAAGAGTTGATATGCGAGGTGAGGTCGGGAATTAAGTTGCAACAGAAGAGACATTGATTGATATTGGTCCCTCACAATAAAGGGCCTTGTTGGACTACATCCTCTCCACACGGTGCTGCCTACTTGGTTTCGCATTTATGTAGAGCTTCAGGTGCATTGAAGTGTGAGCCATTACCAATTTGACTTCAATTCAGCCGTTCCGTGGTTTCGTAATTCACCGCACACACCTACCGGCCTACTCACGCCCATCTCAACGACGACGTGGTTCTCTGTACATTACACGCTTTAACCCAACTTCTCTCACATGCTCCATCTATTTATACACGGCCAGACTAACTTTTGTACACCACCGTGTAGAGTACTGTGCTGTTTGTCTGATCGTATTCTCAAGTAATGGCTCCCGCCAGAGTACAGGCCGTCGCTCAAAGTGGTTTCCAATCGATTCCTTCCGAGTTCGTTCGGCCTGTTTACGAGAGACCTGCTCGCGAAACATTTGACGAATTCGAGATACCACTCATAGACTTGTCATCTTTACAAGTCGATGAACTTCGTGAGAAAACAGTGGCAGAAATTGGAAGAGCCAGCCAGGAGTGGGGGATTTTCCAGGTTGTAAACCATGGAATACCCGACGAACTGGTCCAACGCTTGCAGGCTGCTGGCAGAGAGTTCTTCGATCTCCCGGTGGAGGAAAAAGAGCCGTACGCCAATCTTGACGGCGTTACGGATGACCGATTTGAGGGATATGGCACGCAGCTGAAATGCACGAGCGATGGGAGGCAGGGTTGGTCTGATTTCTATTTTCACATGGTGTGGCCTCCATCTCTCATATATTTCAACAAGTGGCCCAAGCACCCGCCCTTTTATAGGTATAACGCCCTACGTACTAATTTATTCTACATTTCTGTTTATGATCTCTCTCTAGACTCTATATATATTGCATTTTGATGTGCAGAGAGGTGACTGAGGAATATGGAAGGCAAGTGTTGGGAGTGGTAGATAAGCTGCTGTCAGCCTTTTCAATAAATCTTGGGTTGGAAGAATCCACGGTGAGAAACGCTCTGGGAGGTGAGAATTTGGAAATGGAGTTGAAGATCAACTATTACCCAGCATGCCCTCAACCAGATATGGCGCTGGGAGTGCTGCCTCATACGGACATGTCTGCTTTAACTGTGCTGAAGCCCAACGATGTGCCGGGGCTCCAGATATTGAGGAACAACGAGTGGGTGAGTGCCAAGCACGTTCCTGACACGCTTATCATACACATCGGTGACCAACTACAGGTAACTAAGTTTGCTTAAACTAATTTCTAATAACAGATAAAGAGTTAGTTTTTTTAAAATTGATACATTAAAATAAATAAGCATATGAAAGTGGTGTGTATTATTAATTTGGGCAGACGTTGAGCAACGGGAGGTACAAGAGCGTATTGCACAGGACGTTGGTGAGCAAAGATAAAGTGAGGATGTCGTGGCCGGTGTTTTGTATTCCTCCTCTTGATTTGGTGGTGGGCCCACTCAATCAGTTGATCGATGAAAATCACCCCCCGCTCTTCGATGCGATGACGTACAGGGAATTCAAGCAACGCAAGAAAACGAAGGCAAAGAAGCAGCCATCATGTTAGTAATGCCAACTTACCCTTTAAAAGTGGACTTTGACGTTAGTGTTTGGTTTTGCCTTGAACGAACGGGCTCTGTGTAGCTCTTTGTTTCTTTGACCGTGAGGGTAGGGTCAGTACCCTCACTTGACCGTCTTTTCGAATAAACGTAGGAGTTTTATTGGGAAGGCAAAGGGCAACTTGAGAGGACAATATCTGGAGAATGAACTTTATCTTTCAACCTAGTAATGTAATTTATTGAACTTTATCTTTCAACCTAGTAATGTAATTTATTAAACTTTATCTTTCAATGTGAGTAATAATTATTCTTCAATGTAAAGACTTTGTTTGTGACATTAATAGAAAGGCGGAACAACTTATTCTTTCTGTTCATTAAATTTAATACCTGCATACTTAGTATGTGCTTCCTCTTGACACTTCCGCAATTTCCATCGGTAAATATTGGAGAAGAAGTATGTGCTTCCTCTTGACACTTCCGCAATTTCCATCGGTAAATATTGGAGAAGACCTTTTTTAAATAGCTTTTTGAAATGATTGATTTAAGAGAAGAAGAAGTTAATATAGCGAAAGAAGATAACAAGAAAAATAATCTGAAGACGCGGGATTTTGATTACCTGCATGGAAAAAACATTGAATGTAGTACAAAGACTTCAAACCCAAAGGAGGAAAAACTACGAACGAGAAACTTTTTGTGGAAACTTTTTAGTTTTTAGAAATAGAATTCGAAGTGGGTAATTAGTGTTTGGGTACACAGACTTCAAACCCAAAGGAGGAAAAACTAAGAACGAGAATGCAAAGTGTAGTTATTGTAATAGAACATTTCATTTGTAAAGTTCTTGCACGGTGGAGACTGATTTTAGGGAAAAAGTATTTCAATAACTAATTAAATAATTTTATGAGAAATGTAATCTGAAAATAATAGCTTTATTTCTAAAATAAATCTTGAAATTGAAAAGTGGTTAAAATTTTAACATTTTACAGCTATAATATTAAAAACCAAAAGCATGATCATTGAAAATCTAATCATCATGATGTAAAATTTCATAATTCCAACAATTTTTAGCCATATCTTTAAAGATCAAATACTACCTCTCAAAAATTTTAAAATTCTTACATTTTTCAACTATGAAATTAAAACAAAATATGACAATTTGACTATTTTTCAATGGAAAACTAATATTGCAATAATTTTTTAACTATGACCTAATATTATTAATGTATACAAAATCATGAAAAACACCCTTAAAAATAGCATAATGCAAAATTGTTTATTTTTTAATCAAAATAATGAAAACTTTAATTTAAAAAAAAAACACATTAATATTAAAAACAATTTTAAAAGCAAATAAAAATACGGTGAATTAAAAATTTAATAAAGAACAATAATTAAAAAAAGATATATATATATATATATATATATGAAAAATATAAAGAAAAAAGTGTAATCAACAAATTTGCTAGTCTCGTAGTGGCTTGATATCCGGTCAATTCTAATCACTACCATTATAATAGTTAGCTAAACTATGTCACCCTTAGCCACGACCTATAGATAAAGAATTTGGACGATTGCCAATTTAACTACTCTCTTAAATTATATTATACAAAATAAAAAATAAAATAAAATTTAAGCAAACAGAATAAAATTTAAAAAGTAATTATAAAATAAAAAAAATAATAATATATATTTTTTTTAAATTAAAACAATTCTAAATAATTTTATGTTCAATAAATATTAAAAACCTAACAAGCAACAATTATCTTTGTATTTTAAAATTGTTTTTGTTTGGTTAAAAATTGGTTTTCCTAAGGAAACATGTTAACCGCCCAAGACCCAGAGGCATCTCCTAGGAGTGAAATCTTGCTTTTTCCCAGGAGTGAAAGCTTGCTTACCAACCACCAGGAGGTTAGACCCAAAGGCATCTCCCAGGTTACTCCACGTGACATAGTTTTCCTTGAATAATGGTGACGAGTGAATCTGCATTGGCACTTAGCAGCTAGAAATGGTCATCCTCACTGCTAATTTGACAACGAAATTCTGATAAATTTTCTTACCTATAATAAAACAATTATCATTATATTCTTAACACTCTTATTAATATTATAACCTCAATTATCTTTAATAAATATGTCATTGTAGAGAAATGTACGCATATTAACTAAATAAATACAAAATTTAATGTAAAAACACATTTTATCCAATGACTTATATTGGTTAAAAAGAATATACACAAATCGCAATTCTTTATTTTAAATCATTTAATATTATTGAATACGAATTTATTAATATTGAATACGAATGAGCATGGCTCTAGTTTCAAACTCATTTACAAAAGTGATATGCAATAAGAAATTCATTCATGAGATTACTATTTGACATTAACATTATCTCTATTTTGTTTTGTTTTTTGGATGAGGATATTTGTATAGTTTGAGGTTAATAAGTGTCATATATGATTTGATGATTTGATGTTAATAGGTGTTATATCTAGTTTTATTTGGATCATGTGTTTAATTATTTTTTTAACAATATGTCTATTTGAATGCTTTCGAATTTTTTATATTTGATGTTTAAAGCTAATATCTCTATCTATGGCTATATTCATTTTTTGTGAGCATGTAAATTGGGTAAGGCACATTTGGATGCAGGAGCATTTAACATAAGAGAAAATCATTTTAATTAAGTAGATATAGGGGGTCATGTATTTTTAGGAAGTTGGATTCCTAAGTGATAAATTAATGTGATATTAGGCTTTTAAGTGAATTAGTTAGATGTGTGAGATATCTTGTAAATTCTCTCGAATAAGGAGGACATGAGTGGGCAATAATGACAAAAGAGTCCAAAGTCAATTAGAACTCTGTAAGCAGTTTCATGATTCGAGGGACGAGAGAGAGCTTTTAGGAATTAATTGAAGTAGAAGTGGGTAGAGGATTTAGGAGTCAGTTCAGAAGATTTAGGAGTCGAACCGGGATTAGTTCAATAGAACTTCCTGGCATAAATGTAAGCCTACGGGCAGAGCTCAAGGAGGAGGCCATGATATTGAAGAACAGGCCTGTGCGAGACACATAGTCTCGAATATGTAATAACTATTTATATTTATATATATGGATGTTTATTCCTAACTGTGTCAATGTGTGGAATGAGTTTCTCATGAATGAATGGTTTATGAATTCGTAGGTTCTGTAACAGGGTTGCAGACAGAATTTTGAAGGACACAGAGGGGGAGTGGAATGATTATGAGGAAACATAAATGGGTCATTGAATCCAGTTAAGGATCAGAATATGCTCTGAAGAGGCAGCGATTGAGTATTAGCGGAATAAAGCTCAGAGGAATTTGAGCGGTTGACCCCTTTGAAGAAACCTGAAGAAAACCCCAAAATCGTGGAGGAACTAATGAAATAGCGTAAAGCCTAAGTAAAAGAAACGAGTGGAGAAGTGAGGCGTTGACACAGAGTAACCGCTGGATCTCAGTGATCAACGATCCAGATTAAACAACAGAGGAACCTAAAGGATATATTGGAACCAATCGATGGAATAGATTGATAGTGTTAAACACACATGGGCAGCAAGAGAATCTGAAAGATAAAACATGAGAATACATTTTTATTAACAAGAGATATGCATTTATAGTACATGTTTTGACCGTTGGGTTTCACATCCCAAAGTCCCTTGGACTTCCTTTTGTCTATTTGGCTTCCACACTAACCCATTGAGGATTAGGTATCCAACATTCCCCCCTTAATCCGAAGGGTTATGTATGAGTCCAAGAAGAGAGTTGTAAATGAAAAATGTGAAAAAATGCATGGCAACACTAAGCTGAATGTGCTCTCTGAAATGTTGGTATAAAGGGCGATGGTTTAAGGATGACCACCAACACTGGAACGCTTAGTGCAGTTCCCGGAACTCTTCCAAAACTGGCAAGAAGCTGAAGTCTTCTACTAGAGGAAGTGCTCCTATTGTTTTGAAGAGGGAAGCCTTCAACCATGAAAGGGAGGTCTCACCCCGCATAAAATGGAGAACTTCAACCTGAAAATGGAAGTCTCAACCTGTGATGGTTTAAGGATGACCAACAACTCTGGAATGCTTAATGCAATTCCTGGAACTCTTCCAAAACTGGAAAGAAGCTGAAGTCTTCTACTAGAGGAAGTGCCCCCAATTTCGTTCCTAGAATACTTCCGAAACTGGCAAGAAGCTGAAGTCTTCTGCTAGAGGAAGTGTCCCAGATTACTAATTGAAGGCATGCTCAGGGGAATATTTGTCTCTGGCTACAACTTTGAATCTGGTGTGGCAGGTTGTGGCTCAAGCTCACTTGATGTGGCTTTGAAGCTTGTGGATGACCATCATTTCCCCCCCTGTCAGATACAAGGTGAGATGATGGAGAAAACTCAACTGCAAGACCGTTCAATACTCTAGAACAAGTTCTGACATGTGATTGGAATATCTTCTTGGCTGTTGATGCCCATTGCTAAGAAGCGATCCATCCAAGATGAATCTTTGTTCTTGCAGGACATTTGTTTCTAAAGCATATGTGTGAAGAGTGGGTGGTTTTATGATAGTGCTTACATGGATGAAGATCAAAACAATGATCTTTCAAATGGCCAACTCAATCACAGTGTTGGCATTTCACAATCTATTTTTGTTGATGTGGAAGAGGAATAGAATCTGGAACAGCTGGAGGTGAACTGTCATGAGGAGCAGGTGAACTATCATGAATGAATCCAACACTTTGAAATTGGATTGGTTTGGAGTAGTCTAGAATATGAAAAGACAAGTCCTTGTCATATCCAAGACCAATTCTGTGCTTGTTGTGGACAAGCTGTTCCCAAGGTCTGACGATGGGCTTGGGAAGTGCAGACTGAGTTTCTGCATTTGCATGTACAACTATTACTTTATTGGGCACTGGATCTGAATGAACTTCAACAATATTGTCTTGCTATTTATGGGAGTCCGTTTCATTGTTCTGAACAGAAACAGGTTCAGAATGATGACTCCTCTGTTTTAATTCTTCTTGCTGTAGCTGAGATTCGAGTTGCAAAAAATCAATTTTCCCTTGTGCATTTTGTAGATAGACCTGAATGTCTATGAGAGAAACTTTGCTGAATTTTAATGTATCTTGAGTAGTAGACAATATCAGAGTTTTGAGGAACTCAAATACTTCATTGATTTTGGTCATTTTTTCTCCAATGTTAAGCTTACACTTTAAACCAACTATGAACCAATGTCACTACAAGGTATTCTCAAAAAAATTTCTCTGAGAAAACTACAACAATCAAATGAAATTATTCCTTGAGGAATGAAGCAAGATTATTCCCCACACAACGATGGTTGGTTGCCTTCATATACAAGGAAAGTATATTGTGCATTCCCAAACAATGAGACTCAAATGCTACAACAAATAAAATACTTGTTTCTCCATGATGAATACTTAGAAATATATATCGGCAAGGATGCAAGCTTTACACAGTCATCTATTCAAGAAATACAATGCGCAAATTGAAAAGGAACCTGACCCAACCACTTGTATAACAAATTCAACTTCTAGAGAGTCTGCTACAGCCCTAGGATTGCCTGTTATGCCAAGGGAATGATTGTCCATTGTTAAGTCTGCACCAGAACTTGATAAATTTCGTCCCACTGATAATAGCAATCAACAGACGTTAGTTTGGAAAGCGTTCATGATATTGCTCTCAGAGGGCTTGATGAACTCTCCACAATTGAGAGATCCTTTGCTACATTTAAGAAGACTTTGTTCAATTCAGAAAGCCTACAGATAGACCTGGAGCTTCAGAATAGAGAATACAATGCAAAGCTAGATAAATCTTTTTCCACAGTCTTGCGTTTACGGTCTATATATCTGCTTCTTTGTGACCTTGCTCACAAGGCACCGGAGTACTTGATTCAGTGATCTAGTCTAATTACTTGCCCTCAGATTCAATCAACTTCCCTTCCAAATCCACTATCTCCTTTCCCGTAAATGAAACAGAAAAAATCAAATCCCAAAACTGACTTGCCAGACTGTACGAAATTAAAATTTAAATGTCAGGCGTGAATTTACAAATTCAAATCGAAACTTGTGTATGGAAACATTTGTCGCCCGAGAAATAAAATCATATCCAAAAAAATCTCAAACACCTAGCCTCAGATGCTTGCACTAGTGGCACACGAAAATACCAGCATTAGTCAAAGAAGTAGTTCTGGAGGTCACCGCGTGTGGTTCATCACTCAAAAGGAGTCCCGTCGTGGGATCATTGATTCCACCATTACCACTTCCAGATAATCACAGAGATAAAGAAGGGAAAGTGAATTTCTCGTCGAAAAATGCGAACTAGTTGAATTTTCACAATGCAAGTTCGCATCTTAATTCGTTTTTGAGCTTGGACAGCTGCTCCGTCGATGAAGACAAAGAGGCCATTCCGTCTTCCAATTTCAGGTGAGTTCAGTTGGAAAGCGATCTCCGGAGCCTAAGCCGAGTTTCTCCTGCCCCAGCAAATGTCGGCCCAGAAACTCTTTTCCAGGGTAACTCATTTGATGATTTTCAGCAAACTTCTTCTAAAAAGCCTTGGTCTCGGAGGGTATCCGCTCACAAGAGATTACGCTCTCTGAAATCAATCCCATCTTTTGCGTGTTATTATGATGAAGAGGCAGTAGATGAATGCTTGGAACATGATAACGATAGTGGCATGGTGGAATCTCAATTACAGGAGTTTAGTTTTGAAAATGAAGCCATGGGGAAATAGTGAAGGATCTTTACACACAGGAAAGAGTAGAGGAGAAGATATCCGTGGCACTGTTGTTTATGGCTCAGGGACTTGGCCTCGATGTCATAGATCCTCAAACCGATATGGGAGGCAGTGGCGGAAACTCTTTCAAATCAGAATAACGCTTTGTTTGGTAAAATCATTTTTCTTTACTGCTTGTCATTTTTAAAACATTATTACTTTGACACCATCCTTCCATGGTGTCTACAAAGTCGTCTGTCTTAACTATCCTTTTCTGTGCTTCTGTCAACGAAGAGCGTGGCGATGCAAATTGTCACAAGAAATCGCTTTGTTTTTCTTTCTAGATTTCTAGTCTCCAACTCATTCTTGTATGTCGATTTCCAGTTCCTTTTGTCCCTTTTCTATAGAAAGATCCCACCTAGAATATGCCTCCGTTAGTCCTACAAGATACGAACCCACTATGTCACGGAGCCATTCAAATTATACAAATGAAGCCTGACAACAACGCGTTATTTAAGGAATCTCAGACAAGCTTGGGAGGGAATGACAACATGTCAGAGAATATGGCGTTATCTCAGGTCGCAGAAGGTCACATAATGGTAGATGCAAGACATGCCCGAAGAGTTGAGTAATTTTTCAGCTTTTTTTAAGGAAAACACCAGGCCAACAGAAGATTGAAAGACTGACACTGAAGAAAGAGCGTTTATTGGACGCTGGATAGAGCATTAACCACAACACCTTAGTCACTGCCCAAATGCAGAAAGCAACACAGATTCTACAACGTTACAATTAAAAATACCCTTCCAAACTATCCATCTCAAAATCGGAAAACAAGTATCCACCATCCAATCCTAAGTCTAATGAATACAAATAGCTAGAGACACAGGGATGTGCATTTTTTTTTCATGGAATTCACAATGCATTTACAGCCTTCAAAATAATTCAATGCACCATACCAAACCTTGCATGACAGTTCAAACTCACCATACAAAGTCTTCAACACAACACTAACAAAGCATAGTTTACGGTCTTTAAAACACATTCAACACAAAAAATGCATACAGCATGGAACTCATTGCAGAGGATCAACGCACATGTTGTCACTGCACCATAGGTTATCAGTCCAATGCACATATACACCAGCATATAATCGGTCTTCAAAATATATGTGCCATCACCATCTCACATATACAACTAGCATATAATCAATGCGTAGGTTTACACAGGCCACACAAAAATAGGTGGCTCACAAAAGATTGAGCAGATTATGAATGTACTTGCTCTGATACCATGTTAAACACACATGGGCAACAAGAGAATCTGAAAGATAGAACATGAGAATACATTTTTATTAACAAGAGATATACATTTATAGTACATGTTTTGACCATTGGGTTTCACATCCCAAGGTCTCTTAGAATTCCTTTTGTCTATTCCGCTTCCACACTAACCCATTGAGGATTAGGTGTCCAACAATGGCCATCACATGTAAAAGAGCGCAGGAGTTAAATAAGCGAAAGGGTGGTTTCACAAGCCTTAAGTGGTATTTCGCGCGGCAAAGAAATGGTAAGTGGTATTGAGGGTCGAGCATCCGATCCCATTTAGCGGAGGACACATAGCACAAAGGAGGAAAGGAAAATTGTTTATCGGGCAGTTAAATCCCATGCGGGTTGTCAACCCGAAACCAATGTAAACTGTTGGATCAGGTAAGGAATTGGACAGAGGTGATTGAATTAATTGGAGATCGGCGGAAGGAAGGAGGAGCGCTTCGACAATGGTTGAATGGCACGGAGCTGATAGCTTATAGAGGCGAACTCAATTCTATTTGAGTTCCGCTCTTAAGCTTTGGGAGCAGCGTTCGTGTATTTCCTTTGTAAAGCGGAATTCGGAGGAAATGCAATGAGGCAGACCCGATAAAGTATTGAGGCGCAACTATATAAATATTTTAGTTCCGGAAGGTTATCACACATCGGGAATGTGGGAAGATGTGTGTTAATGTGACCGTAGGACACCCCAATTGTGATCAGTGATAAAGAGAAAGCCTTGAGAACTGTGCAGAAGCTTTAAAAAGGTGGAAAAAGGTAAGTTTATGCGTGTTTGGGTATATTTCCATGAACAATAGAAATAAAGCGCCAATAAAGGGTTTCAAGTGTTAAGCCAATATAACCAAGGTTTATAAAGTGAAGGTTTAATGTGCGGTTTAAGAGTCAATGAAGGTTGTGAAGGGTTTTAAGGTTTCGATAGGAAGAATAAATGAAAGGCTTTAATAAAGTCTTATATGAATGCTCGAGGGGTGATTAAAGTCCCGATAGGAGGTTTAAGTGGGGTGATTAATTTCCAATATAAAAGGAACTGTGGCTAAAAGAGGGCCTTAACCATTTATGGTTGATTATTTGACTCCTTTGAGAGTTAAATACCTGGGAAAGATGTGTTTATGCATTTTATGCATACTGTGGGTTAAAGCG
Source organism: Pinus tabuliformis (assembly GCA_031772625.1). Lineage (NCBI taxonomy): Eukaryota > Viridiplantae > Streptophyta > Pinopsida > Pinales > Pinaceae > Pinus > Pinus tabuliformis. Next base: position 1,125,336,063 of record CM062817.1, read on the forward strand.
GGGTTAACCTTGCATCATAATGCTATCATAGCAGAATTGTAATCAGATCGAGGAATGATTTCCTATGAAAAGGACTTTTCATACAGAAGAAGGTAATGTGCATACGTTAAGTGAATGAATGATAGAGACTACAGCAGAAGATTTTAGGGGGAACTTTTGGAGTTCTTGGGAGATTGTAGCAGTTCCAACAGGGGCTTGGAGTAAACAAGAACAGAGGATTCCTTGAAGAAAAGTAAGAGCAAGATTTCTTAGTACAAGTTCTGAAGGAAAGAGGACTTGGAGACCAAACAAAGGACAATCCATTCAAAGTGCAGAAGAATGGGAGAACAAGATCATACATAGATCTTGGAGGCAAGATAGTGTGTTTGGTTTCAAATTGAAATTGAAGATTGTGGTTGCAGATGAAGCATCTCAGCAAAGGATAGCAAGAGAAGCTGTGAGAGGAGAACCAGATGTGTTCTTGAAGACAAAGTAAGGAAAACACTCTGAATGAAAAGTGGTGGTGAACCTGAAGAATCCAGCAAGAGGTTGGATAGAGAGGGGACAATTGAAGTGTTCTCAAGAGGAAGTGAGAAATTGCAGAAGCCTAGAAGGAGCAAAGGTGTTGCTTAAGAGGAGGTTCTAGACAGAGGACTCGTGCTTACCAAAAGACTGAGTGAGGAGAGCTTAGTGAGGTAAGATTACAGCGAGGAGGACTAGCTATTGTAGAGGCTTGTTGCAGATGAGTGAGGGCTCATGAAGGAAGAGGAGAGGAAGATGACTACTGATAGTCATAACAGAGGTTCAGAGAGAAGCCACAGCATAAGAAAGATAAAGAAAGAGGATGCCAAGACAAATGGCAAGAGGATGAGTCAAGAGGAAATTGACAAAGAGGTTGCAGAGTTAAAAGAACAACTCAATGCATTAAGGAGGATACTTGAAGAAGACCAGAGACTAGGTTGGGTCTTGAGGAAGAAGCTAGTAAGGTGGCATGAGATTCAGAGAAGTGGCTGAGGGAAAAACTCAAGGAGGTTGAGTTGGAAATGGAAGAGTACATTTTTGAACCAAAACAGGGAGAAATTCTGGGAGAAAGTGAAGACTACACTAAAGATAAAGAATGGAGATCAAGTGAAGATCTCATGGACTATTGGGATAGTTCAAAACAGCATGAGGAGATGCTGACTGAAGATGAAGACTTGAAGACTGAAACTTCAAGTGAGGCCAAAGGGTCACATGGTTTTAAATCTGACAATTTGTGTATGTTTGCAGGTGAAACATGTGAAGGAAAATTTGTTGATATTGTCATAAAGGAAGAAGAAGACAAGCAGAATCTAAATTATGTTATGGAAGAAGATGAGATAGATAGATGTCATATACAATTGAGGGAAGATATGAAGCAACGAAGTGAAGGGCTTGAGGAGATTGAAGAAGAGACCATCGAATAATTTCTGAATCATATGAAGGATTTAGAACAAAAAGGAGATATGATGGCTGAAATATCAAGTGCGACCACAGGGTCTTATGTTTTTAAGACTAATAGTTTGTCTGTGGATGTAGAAAAAATGTAGGAGAATGTTAATGCAGATGGTGAGACAAGGATAGCTCTTGGAGAAGATAAACAACAAGAGATTAAAAGCAAACTTGAAGAAGAGACTATGTTAGCTGAAAACATAGTAAAAGATCATCAGTTCACTATGATGATAGGAACAGTGGAAATAGCCATGGAAACTGTTGAGACAATCAGTAAGAAAGAAGGAAATCTACTAAAAGATGTTAAGAATGAAGAAACCTATGCAAAGGATTTAACCTTGGGAGAAGGAACACTAACAAAAGAGTGTTTTGCAGAGGGTGAGCAATCTTTTGGAACTGTCAGAAGTATGAAGAAGTATCTTTCAGAAGATAAAAACTATGAAGTAAAGGAGGATGGAGAATGTCTCTTAAATGAGAGAAGCAGTGATTTATTGCAGCAGAAAGAACTTAAAAATGCTTGGATGTGTGAACATGCGACAACATAGGAGCAAGTTCTTGTGAAAGAAGGAGATGAAATTCAGTCTGAAGAGCTGATATGTGAAGCAACAGTTGAGACTGTTGAACCTTATGATTTCCAAACTAATAATTTGTGTATAAATGCAGGAAACATGATTGATGATGAAACACTTGCGAAGTGTCACAAAGAAATTGAATTGCTAGAATATTTGCTGGAAAATTCAGAGTATGACAGTGTGATTGCAGAAGAAGAAGTTCACTACAGTGAACAAGAGAAGGAAGATATCATTAGAGCAGATGATGTGGAGGAGAGACTAGTGGACAGTCTCATGAATTCTTTTGAGAATTCAAAGCAGCGTACTGATGTGCTGACAGAGGGGAAAGAAACAAGCAACAAACTAAATTGTTTCCAAAGGAAGATAAGGCATAGAAGCCTTATGTTTTTTTTATTTTAACAAGTGTTTTGTGAGTGTAGGTTTTGTTGCAGATGCTGAAGGAAATTTGGCATAGATGAGAAACCAAATAAAGGTGAAAGAAGAAGACTCAGTGGAAGAATTCAATCCATGGAACAAAGATGTTAAATTGCTTGAGAGAGTGCTGGGCAGTCATGATTCAATACAAGAAGAGATAATCATGAAAGAGGGTCAGGATGATAGGGAGGCAGTCAACATAAGAGTCAACATAGAATTTAGCATAGCAAGCATAGAAAAAGTTGGAACAAGAGCAAAAGAAGAAGAAAAAGTAAACTAGCAGCTACAAAGAGAAAGTAACCAACAACAGTATAAAGAATTAGTGGACGGAAACAACAACCAGAAACAAAGAGAAAGAGGCAGAAGTAAGAAGCAAAAGATGGACCAATCCAAGGATGAACTTGAGACATAGATTGAAGAAATGTGGCAACTGATGATGAAGCAGTCCAAATGAATGAAAATGGGAGCAGCAGGAAGAATAATCAATCAGAACATAACCTGATTGACAAGAAGAAGAAGATGGAGCAAAAGATAGCAAAAGTGTAGTAGCAGCAAAGGAACAAGACATTTGGGCAGTTACAAAACAAAGTATGGGATCCAGGAAGACAAAGGTCAGAAGACACATGATCAGGAGATCATGAATATTTTCTACTTTGGGAGTCTGATGCAGGACCATTCAACCCCAGAGAAAATAATTGTAATTAAGTAGACATAGGGGATCATGTATTTTTATGAAGTTGGATTCCTAAGTGATAAATTAATGTAATATTAGGATTTTAAGTGAATTAATTAGATGTGTGAGATATCTTGTAAATGCTCTCGAATAAGGAGGACATGAGTGGGCAATAATGACAAAAGAGTCCAAAGTCAATTAGAACTATTTAAGTAGTTTCATGATTCGAGGGACGAGAGAGATCTTAGGAATTAATTGAAGTAGAAGTGGGCAGGGGATTTAGGAGTTAGTTCAAAGGATTTAGGAGTCGAACCAGGATTAGTTCAACAGAACTTCTTGGCATAAATGTAAGCCTACGGGCAGAGCTCAAGGAGGAGGCCATGATATTGAAGAACAAGCCTGTGCGAGACATAGAGTCTTGAATATGTAATTGACTGTTTATATTTATATATATGGATGTGTATTTCTAACTGTGTCAATGTGTGGAATGAGTTTCTCATGAATGAATGGTTTATGAATTCATAGGTTCTGTAACAGGGTTGCAGACATAATTCTGAAGGACACAAAGGGGGAGTGGAATGAATCTGAGGCATCATAAATGGGTTATTGAATCCAGTTAAGGATCAGAATATGATCTGGAGAGGTAGCGATTGAGTATTAATGGAATAAAGCTCAGAGGAAGTTGAGCGGTGGACCCCTTTGAAGAAACCTGAAGAAAACCCCAAAATCGCAGAGGAACCAATGAAATAGCATAAAGCTTAAGTAAAAGAAACGAGTGGAGAAGTGAGGCGTTGGAACAGAGTAACCGTTGGATCTCAATGATCAACGGTCCAGATTAAACAACGGAGGAACCTAAAGGATCTATGGGAACCGATCGATGGAGTAGATCAACGGCCATCGCATGTAAAAGAGCGCAAGAGTTAAATAAGCGAAAGGGTGGTTTCACAAGCCTTAAGTGGTATTTCAGGTGGCGAAGAAACAGTGAGTGGTATTGAGGGTTGAGCATCCGATCCGATTCAGTGGAGGACACGTAGCACAAGGGAGGAAAGGGAAACCATCTATCAGGCAGTTAAATCCCATGTGGGTTGTCAACCCGAAACCAATGTAAACCTTTGGATCGGGTAAAGAATTGGACAGTGGTGATTGAATTAATTGGAGATCGACAGAAGGAAGGAGGAGTGATTCGACAATGGTTGAATGGTGCAGACCTGATAGCTTATAGAGGTGGACTCAATTCTATTTGAGTTCCGCTCTTAAGCTTTGGGAGCAGCGTTCGTGTATTTCCTTTGTAAAGTAGAATTCGAAGGAAATGTGATAAGGTGGACCCGATAAAGTATTGAGGCGCAGCTATATAAATATTTATGTTACGGAAGGCTATCACACATCGGGAATGTGGGAAGATGTGTGTTAATGTGATTGCAGGAAGCCCCAATTGCGATCAGCGATAAAGAGAAAGCCTCGAGAACTGTGTAGAAGCTTTAAAAAGGAGGAAAAAGGTAAGTTTATGCGTGTTTGGGTATATTTCTATGAACAATAGAAATAAAGCACCAATAAATGGTTTCAAGTGTTAAGGCTTTATAACAAAGGTTTATAAAGTGAAGGTTTAATGTGTGGGTTAAGAGTCAATGAAGGTTGTGAAGAGTTTTAAGGTTTCGATAGGAAGAATAAATGAAAGGCTTAAGTTCCGATAGGAGGTTTAAGTGGGGTGATTAATTTCTGATATAAAAGGAACTGTGGCTAAAAGAGGGCCTTAACCATTTATGGTTGATGATTTGACTCCTTTGAGAGTTAAATACCTGAGACATATGTGTTTATGCATTTTATGCATACTGTGGGTTAAAGCGGGGTTAACCCTGCATCACATTTCCAATCTATGTAATTTTAATTTTGTTTTTAATAATTTAAATTTTATAAATTGCTTTTGGTGATTTATAGAGTGGGTACCAAATGTTTGTTTCTAATCATTGAATTTTCAAGATAATATCTATTTCTCCCAATGTAATTATGTAGAGTTTTATCTGAAGTTTTAATATTGTATGTTTGTATCTTTATCTTATAGCACTTTATAATATCATCAATCGTTTAGCAATGGACTACTGTAACTCCTACAATTAAATTTAGATATATGAACAAATTTAACCTTTTTGCAACATTTATGTTTATAAAGTTATGGGTACTACCTAATTCTATAAGTATGGTAACATTATCCTTTTCACATTCTCTCTTAGTTTTAACTTTTGCAGTTATGTGATGTTTGTTATTACAATGAGGATAACTAAAGCATCACTTCTTTGATGATTGTATTTATGTAAATGTTTTCCTTCTGTCTTTCCTCTTCAACAAAATCCATGATGGAGATGTCTGATTTTCTCTACTTCATAATTACGCATTTTTTTTATTGTTGCATTTTTTCCCCTCATGACTAGTTGTCCCCATAAATCTACGCTTGTTTACCCAATTCTTATATGTATCCTAGTATCAATGTTTATCATCCTATATTTGGTGGGGTGGTGTATACTTGATTGTCACGTCCATGGATTAGTTTCTTAATTTGTCATTTAAATATTTGATCTTTTCTAGATCTTTCTTAAACCATAAATGATGGTTTGTGGATCTTATTTTTTCATTCTATTAAATTTGCTACTTGTTTGGCCTCTACAATAGTTTTTTATCTTCCATAGTTTTAATTAATTATAGATCTAATCCTTCAGGCTAATAATGTACTTTTCAATAGTTGTTCATTTGAAAATTCATGTAGCCTTTTTTCAAGGACCTCCCATTCATGTGTAAATCCATTTATGTTCCTTTTTTGTGTTAAATAAGTAAATATAGTATAAGCATTATCTTCTTCTTCACCATGCCACGTTTTTACTAATTGAGACGTGAAGTTTTTCTAGTGGAAAGAGTAGGAATTGCATTTCTCATACGACCATAAGAACCAATCTTAAGCCTATCCTTCCAAAATTTGGAAATTGTCATTATCTTTTCCTTTTCACCATGTAGGGGGTTTGATTCAAATATTCCATTCATTTTATTGATCCAAATGATGACATATGAACTGTAAATTTTCATGGATATTCAACTTAATATTTTTTCACAATAGATTTGATAAAAATAGATTGAAATCTATAGTATAAGGGTTTATTTCCAAGATTCTAGATTTATCAATTTTTGTTTTTCTACTTATGCATGTAATATATAAAATGTAAAAAATAATGAAAAATAAACACAATCACACCCCAACCACAATGAACACAAGATATTCTCTCAAAAACCCTTAGGGGAGAAAACTTGGCCCGAAGGTGAGGTTTATTTGTTCTCTCTTTCTTTAGAATGTAGATAATGCAAGTACAATGGAGAAGTCACTCATTATTGAGTTACCTAAGACCTATGGCGTGACATGATAGTATAAACACTAAACCCTACCTATTATGATCTCTCACTCCCACTTCCAGGTTGTTTTTATCTACTATGAAACATGAAGCAATCAAGTAGAATATAACTCCTTTTCCTACTAGTGGCTTGGTTATAACATAGCCCGATAGTCAACTAGGGGTTAGGTTTGTCTCCTTAAACTCTCAATTAGAGTTAAATTTTGACCCTTATAGAGTATTCTTTGTAGTCACCACATGGCTAGCCATTTTTCCATGAGTAATAGAGTCTCACGTGGAATCATCTCGGGCCATGGTGGTCAAACATAGGTCAACTTGCAGGAATCATAACTTTCTTATATGATCTCATATTTAGGTGATTTTTGTGTTATTGTGAAGGTATCAATGTGTAGAATATCTGATCTTAGGCCATTGTAATTATGAGATCACAAAAGTTGTCATTTAAGACCTCAAAATGGACTCATACGTTTTTCAGCCCAATTTTTTCAAAATTGGGACCACGAGTAAAAACTGAACCTGCAAGTTGATTCCTCGATATTTCCACTCTAAAAGCAATGAAATAGACAAAACAAATATAATGATATAATATGCATCATACCTCCCATTTTGGGAGTATTTTGGGAGTATTTTGGTCCCCAAGACCTTTACTGAATTAGGTAAGGAAAGTTTTCCTCTACATTCTCCGTGGAGTACCATTTATCCTTGCATGGAAGTTGTCCCTCTAATTAAATTTTTCAAAGGCCATGCCACCCCTATCTTGTAGTTTTAGACCTCTTTCATGAAACAATATCCTTTTGCAAATATTCTAGTAATCTAGAGCTAGGTCATCTACATAAGATACAACCTGATCCTCTTGCAAATCCAAGATTGAAGGCTTGTAGAGTTTGAGAATTTCCACATTGACCACCAAGTAAATGCATATGTATGGAGGTATAATGAGTCTATAGGAATAATCTCCTGCCCTTTCTGATATATCTAAAGGAACATATCACAAAACCTTCATTTATGTACTAGGACCATATAACTTGTCCTTATTCAAAAGTAGCCATACTCTGCCTCCCTCTTTGAATGGCTTCTCTGTTTTGTCCTGATCATGCCTATATTTTTACTTTTCCTTTGACATATTCTACATCTCATGTATTTGTAAATGGATCTACCTAATTTTCTCAACATTTTTTTTTACTTTTAATACATTTCCTGTGAGATCTCGCCTCACTATTGGCATTATGGCTCAGTTGTTGATTGGCATTTATGTCAACCTAGTAGTATTGGTGTGTTGTTGGTTGACAATGATGTCAAGCGGATAGCAGGAGTTGTCGATTCCATGTGATGCTAAGGTACTTGGTTTGCGCATTGGTTGCATACCTTAGTTCAATGGTTGTAGATGTTGGTGCAGGTTTTTGGCCTATGCGTTGATGCCTTGGCAGGATGTGGAGATGTTACACCTAGTTGATAGTGATGGACACTGTCAATTCAATTTTATGGTACTTGGTGTGTGTGTGGAAGGTCTTTAACCTGTATGATCAATTGCAGGGCCTATCATTAATGATTTGAAGGTTTTTTAGGTGTTGGAGAAGTTGTGGAGTAATTTGATGGCTTAGGTATTAGTGCAGTTAATGGATGGCATTCAATTCAACTTAGCTTGACTTGTGATGATGATGGAGTTGTGACAATGGTTTGATGGAGTATTTCACTGCCTACAAAGGGTCCTTGAGGTCTTACAAAAGGTTTTCAAGGTCTAGAAGAAGTCTGGGTAGGATCTGAGGTGATTTATTTGGTTTTCTCCCATCCTCTGCCCCAACTGCATGGAGCTAAGCTTGTGCATGTGGTTGAAGGATTCCAACCACATGGAAAAAGGCTTATCCATATGGTTGCAACTGAAATGTTGTAGTATTGTGCATGTATTTGTAGCTTGAAATGGAAAATATTCCAGATTCTTATTGCACATTATGAATTTCTTGTATTTCCTCGCCTAAATGGAAGTGTTGTTTTGTCTTTTAATTGGTGTACACATAAGATAACTTCTAGAAGATGGTTAAAAATAGAATATTCATTGTTAAGTGAAGTTAGTGGCTAGAATAAGTCAAGGACCAATGAATCGAACCACTTCCAACATATGAATAGAGCTCCACTACAAAATGGTAATTATTGATTTAACCACTACAAAAGAAAACAAATAGGCAAATATCATGAGATTATTGGTTGGTTATCTTGAGAAGAAAAAGTGATGGTTGTGTGAGTTTGGAGAGTTTATGTAAGAGAAGAGTGGTGTGTGAAAATTATGCAGGGAATTCTGCAGAAAATATTCAATAGTTAACAATGATAGGAGATGGCAACAAAGGTATGATTCAGCCAAGATTTTATGCAGCAGTATGGTGATGGAGTAAGGAATGAATGTAGATAATTTTATATATGCTTTCTCATTATCTTTTCATCAGATTATCTATTGTGCATGCATCATGTATTATTGATGGGGTTTTGCAATGATTGAGTGAGTCATTGTAGAATTGTTCAGTGTGACTATTATGTTTGTTTTTTATCCTATATTGTTAGAGGTTGTTGTGTTGTTCTAGTTGAGAAGTTTAGATTGACTTCACTCTAAAAATGAATGAAATGAGGGTCACATAGAAGACTGGAGTGGGGGCTCTGGAAAATTCAGTACAAAGAACATATTTCTTCATGAGTCCACTAGGAGTGGGGCGAGGCTCGTTGGTCGTGGTGGTTTCCAGTAGATGAAGGTCTATAGAGTCGTGAGATAAGGATCATATTTCTTCATATTCCAATGGTTGTTGGGCAAGGCTTATTGGTCATGGTGGCTTCCAACGGATGAGTATATATAGAGTTGTGAGATGAGGATCACAATTCTTTACTGATAGTATCCATTTGTATATTTTATGTAATCGAATTGCTTGATGATTAATAGAATTGTTTGAGCATCGCAACTGCAACAAGGGTGTTTTTTGACCTGGAGGGGGTTTTCTTTGGTTGTTTCTTATGGTTCTAATTTGTTTTTTTATATTATAGTCTTAGTAGTATAACTAAGAATACTCCAATTTTGTGGTTGAATAGATTTGACACTTCTCCATGGGAAATTTTCCTCTAGAGCTCCATTGGCAGTTCTGATTATACTCTAAACTATCGATGGGTTAATGAATGTTTTGATTCAATAATTGGAAAAAGATTTAAAAGTTAATAAACATAGTCACTCCTGATTCACCCCAGCCCCCCAGTGGTGAGAACATTTTCAATAGTTGGTATCATAGTTAGGTTATCTCAGTGGAGCTTGATCACTCAAGGGTAGATTGTGGGAATATGGCTAATAACAATAGGAAACAATTTCAGGAAAAGAAGAGTTGCAAGCAGGTTAATAATGTTGAAAAACTTAGCAGCACTCTCCTCCTGGTAAAAGATATGGCAAGTAATGTTTTTGCTCAATCTAGTGATGATGATATTGGATTTATTGAAGAGGATTATGATCTATGTGTTGAAGTTGATTTCTCAAGAGGTGAGGAAGGTGTCTTTCTAGTGCAGGAGTCTGAAGATGAAGAGATGAAGAGATTAGAAACCCTTGAAACTGAAAATAAAGTTCAAGCAATATTGATAGAGAAGCTCACATTAGAGAATAAAGATTTGAAGAAAATTCTCCAAATTATTGAAGAGAGAGTGCATGCCATCATAGAAGAAAATTTTGATCTAAAAAATCAGTTAGAGAAAGAAAGGAGAATTGAAGAGGGGATTGGAATCTAGCTCAAAAATCAAATCAGCCAGTGTGAAAAACTAGAATTGGAATGAGAAGAAATCATAAAGAGAGCAAATGAGTTAGCAATTGAAAATCCCAAAGCATAAATTTCGAGCAACAATGAAGGAAACCATCATTAAGATCAAGAGCCAAGTCAAGAGAAAATTAATGTTCCAAGGAGAGATATGAGAAATGTTAAGTGTTTTAGTTGTCAAAAACTTGGACGCATTTTAGCAAATTGCAGAGTTAAAATGATGAAATCTTCCCAAAAAATTAAGAAGTTGATTAAGGATCATGCTCAAATATCATTCCCATTTGTCTTCAAGTATAAAAATTTATGTTATGGGTATTGTTTCTTATGCAATGATTTTGGTCATAGAGATATTGATTGTAGAACCTATGGAGAAAGGAGTATAAATTATATCAACAAAAGTTTTGAACCTTTTCTTCCATTTCTTGCGCACATTAGATGCTATGTTTGTGATAACATGGGCCATAAGGTCAAGGATTACAAGCTTCCAATGGATTTTAGGAAATCCAATCAAAGGGGAAAATTCATGCAAAATCCAACCAATCAAGAAGTTAGACAAGAATGTGCACGCCAAGGATCAATCTCACAAAATTTGGAGAAGGGAGGAGAAGCAAGTCACTCCCACTAAAAACTAAGGCCTGAATGGTCTTAAGGGGAGCATATGGCCACATTATAGATCGCATGCAGATCATTAGAGGTGTTGCCATGTCGGAGAGTTTGTATGAAATTTATCTTGCAGGTGGTTGTTAAAATTTTGTAGCACTGACAATTGTTGTTGCAGGAGTTTATTTAGAGATGACACATGTGCAAGGGGAGAATCTCATATGCTTCCAATTTATAGTGGTTTATTAATGGTGTTATAGGCCATTTTGTCACATATGGCTAATAGACCTACAAATAGTATCATTCACATCCTTTGAACACTTTTTCATCCTCCCTACACAAAGCCCTAAGCATGACTCTTTCTAATCCCTAAGTTTCTACCTAACACTGGCTTATTTCAGTAATTTTAAGGACCATTGGACCCTTGCCCTTCATTGGCCAACGTTGACTACTAGGTTTCCCTACTCTGCACTTGCACTGATCACGAGAAGGTTTCTCAGTGTTGGGGGTGCGTTGATTGTAGAAATCCGAGAAAACAAAAAATAATCTTGAAGCTTCCTCTTCCAGAAGCTTCCAGGATATGTTGTAACTATTTAACTAAGATAAAAGTCTCAAATCCTATCTTATCCTATCTAGTATTTTTCATCCCTTATCCCTTGAGATCATCCTCCCATTAAGAGTGTATCTCAAGCCTAGATTGGTTTCATGTATTTCAATACCATTTTGATCTATTGAATAAAGTGATTATATGATGCTACATAGATTCCTTAGACCGTTGGCTTGTGTTTTCTAACTGTGTAGGTTTTAATTATAGTGATCATAGCTAGGATTGGAGCATACAAGCCAAGGAAGGAGCATACAAGCCAAGGAAGGAGCCAAGCAAATGGAAGATTCCAGGTAAGCTTCATCCCATTATCTACTTACTTTAGGGAAAAATTAGTCCCTTTGTCCTTCTTTTTTTCTAGGTTAATCCACTAGGCCAAGGGAGGATACTTATGTCCGTAGTCGTAAATTTTGTATAACAATTTAGTGACCATACTAGGGAACGGTGTATTCCTTTGGTGGTTTCTTTGTCCATCATGCTTGTCTTACCTCTTATTCATACCTTTACTATCTTATTTAGTCAAAAACATACCCAAGAATACCTTTCATTGAGTCTCAATTGCAATCCTTATGTCAGAATGTTGCATCCCTAGACCAACACACCCTCTGATCTTGTGACAGAGTGTTGCACCTCAACTGAGCCTTCTTTGAGCCTACATTGCATAGCACTAGTGCCTCCTTTGCACCTGTGTTGGCCCCTATTCATGCAAAAAATTATTTTTTCCTTGATTTTCTCTCTGATCAACCTTCTTCCAGCTGCTTTTCCTTGAGTCTTTGAGTGCCTTGATGTCACACCGCCAATTCTTTTTTCATGAATTTCCCAACGTGTAGCATCAACCAAACACTTAACTTTTTCATTTTTTAACATGTTTCCCGAACTACGCTTAACTTTCACTTCATTAACCATATTAAACATTTAATGTGCGGAATAACAATAAATAAACATTCACCAACAGAAGACACTTTAATATATGCAAGTAAGATTTATATTATAAATCTGTTTTACATTCACTGAGAGGAAAATCTCAATCGATGCTTTACAAATTTTCCACCGTTCAGTTGTCGTGTAGCTCAGCCTCTGGCCGCTGCACCGTTCAGCCTCACTCGAACACCCTTTTCTCACACCTTGGTTGCTGCATATGTTTCCTCTACCCATGCCCTCCTTGCGGCTTCACCGTTTTAGCCTTCCATTGTGTCGACCCTCTGTTCGGTGGGTGTTCGCTCCATGAGTCACCCCAACTGCACCTCTACACAATTGTTCAACCGGCGGGTGCCCTCGCCCTGGGCCACCCTATTGCAAACCTTACACAGTTTTTCACCTGGTAGGCACGTTCACCCTGTGTCTCCCTACCCGTGGTCGTTCACCAGAACCACGTTCAGACTCACCCATCATGCGGGCACATCCGCCCTACCAAGGTTCCTCTACCACAAAGTTATGCGTTGTGGATGCTCACACTTCTTCACCTGTCCATTCCATGCTCTATCTCCACCAACATATACAAGTGTTAACCTGTTTGGGTGGGGGCTTCGGCCATGGGCCAAGCTGACCCACCGCCCATGTTTTTCACCATCGGCTCGAGGTAGGGGCACCCGCACCCGGGACCACCCACCTGCCTATAAACATGCAGTTAACACTTGGTCATATTTCCATTTCGACTTCGTGTTTGCCTCTCACCAACTCGTCGCCTTCATCGGGCGCACACCTGCTCACCGAGTCGCCTCCCAGCTCGTCATTGCTCGTCGGTTGCCTTTCATCTCCTTCGGTTAAACGCGCCAAGTGGGCGCTCCCATGCCACCCAAATGCTGCAATAACCTGTGGGCGTTACATTCTCCCCCACCTAAGGTCATTGCCATCCTCGGCAATCCGGCTATCCTCCGTAGCTTTCTGTCGTACTTCACAATCTTTCGCTTCCATCTCCAAAGTGAGTCCTCTGTTTCCTAGCTATCCTCCTCCGGTGCATCCTTCCATCTAATAAGAAATTCCCATCTTATGTGGCTCCCAATTCTTGTTGTCTGAAGATTCAAAATCTTCTCCAACACAAGGTTTGGTCTGTCAACAATCATGGCTAGTCCCCTCGGTGGTTCCACTCTGTCTGGATGTTCTGCATCAAGTCGACATTTCTTCAAATGACTGATATGGAAAATAGGATGTTTCATATGCATGTGGCACGAAAGCTCCAACTCATAAGCAACCTCCCCCACTCACTTATTAACCCAGAATGGCCCCTCATACTTCCTCATCAATGATCTTGCAGTCCCCTTAGGTGGCTGAAACTAATCTCCGGTAATCCTGAGGAACACCATATCTCCCACACTGAAGTGTGCATCCCATCTATCCTTATCTGCCCATTTATTCATTCTCCTTGCAGCTTCATGCAAGTGCACCCGTGCTAACTCCAAGGTCTCAACACAAGCCTTCATGAACTTCTTTGCATGAGGACTCCTCAAAAAACCTCCCATCACTACAGTATGTGGTGTGACTCGCATCTTCCCATTCACCAACTCAAATGGACTATACCATGTCGCAGAACTCTTCTATATGTTGTAGCTTAACTGAGCTACATCCAAGAGTTCAAGCCAATTCTTCTGATCAGCCATCGCATAATGTCTCAAGTAGTCCTCCAGCAGTGTGTTGATCCTCTCGGTCTGTCCATCTGTCTGCAGATGATAACTTGAACTCATCAACAAATCTATCCCAACTAGCCTGAACAACGTGGTGCAAAATCTACCTGTAAATCGCGGATCTTGGTCTAACACAATGCTCAGTGACATTCCCCAATACTTCACTATGTTCTTGAAGAACAACTCTGTAGTCCTCTTGGCTCCATAAGGTATCTTTGTTGGAACAAAGACATCATACTTGGAAAAACGATCAACCACGACCATGATCCCGTTATACCCCTGTACCTGTGGTAACTGAGTGATGAAGTCCATCGAGACACTCATCCATGGTCTCTCTGGAATTGGTAAAGGCTACAACAGACCTCCTTGCCTCTGAGTATCTGATTTTTCCTACTGAAAAATGATGCACGTATGTACATACTCCTCCACATCCTCTCTCATCTTCTCCCAAAAGAATCCTCTCTCTAATAATGCCAAAGAACGACGCTGCCCTGGGTGGCCAGCCCATGGAGAATCATGGCATTCCTTCAAAAGGTGCCTCCTAAGCCCAGATGACTTTGGAACATAGAGTCGGTTTCCAAAGAACAAGAATCCATCTCGGAGAAAGAACTTTTGTGTCTTCCCCTCCTTTATCTGCTTCACTATATTCTGCACTTGAGTATCAGTCTCAATGCTTTCCTTGAGCTTATTCTGCATCTCTTCTGTCATCTGTACTCGACTCCTACTTCATGCTTCCCAGTCTTCCTCTTCCTCCAATGCTACTAGTTGTCCCTTCCTGCTAAGGGCATTTGCCACTGCATTGAGTCTACCTGGCCTGTACTCAATAGTCATGTCGAACTCTGCCAAGAAGTCCTGCCAATGAGCCTACTTCGCTGACAGCTTTGGTTGTGATGCAAAATAACTTGTTGCAACGTTGTCAGTCTTGACAACAAAAGGCTTCCCAATCAAGTAATGCCTCCATACATGTAAACAGTGGATGATCGCAGTCATCTCCTTCTCATGGACCGGATACCTCCGTTCTCTATCCTACAACTTTCGACTCTCGTACACCACCAAATGCCCATCCTGCATAAGGACCCCTCCTATGGAAAAATCTGAAGCATCTGTGTGTACCTCAAATGGTCACTCGAAGTCCAGAAACTTCAGTATCGGTGCTGAAATCATCCTCTTCTTCAAATCATCAAATGTCGTCTGGCATTTATCCGTCCAACTCCATCGCTTGTCCTTCTTTAGAAGGTCTGTCAGTGATGATGTTACTTTGGAATACCCCTCTAAAAAATTCCATTGGTAGTTGGTCATGCCCAAAAACACCCTCATATCATGGACATTCTTTGGTTCAACCCAATCCTCGATCGCCTTCACCCTGTTTGACTCCATCCGTATGTACCCTTGACCCACAATGTGTCCAAGGAATGGAATCTCAGTCTGGGAAAACACACACTTTGACTTCTTCAAGTACAATTGACTCTTCTTCAGCACCTCGAACACCAATGCCAAGTGCTTCTTATGATCCTCCATGTTATCATTGTACACCACGATATCATCCAAGTACACTACTACGAACGAATCCAACTATTGACGCAGTACATCATTCATCAAAGTGAAAAACGTAGCAGGAGCATTGCACAACACGAATGGCATAACAAGGAATTCAAAGCTTCCATACCTCGTTACAATTACGGTCTTCCTCTCATCTCCTTCCGCTATCCGCACCTGATAATACCCATGCCTCGAATCCAACTTGGAAAACACTTGAGCTTTCATAATCTTATCAAAGCAATCTACAACTAATGGCAAAGGATACCTGTTCTTTACCGTCTACTTGTTGAGAGAATGATAATCACAGCACATTCATAGCTCATTCATATCTTTCTTCCACTGGAACAATACCGGAGCTCCATAGGGGGACCTTGTTTCCCTGGCTCAAGCTTGATGCTATGGTCCACCACACGTCTTGGTGGAATCTTCTTTGGTAGCTCATCGAGCATCAAATCTATATACTTGGCCAGCACCTCGGAAATCTCAGCTGTAACAAGCGTCCCCACTCCATAATTGCCATCGACTTCTCTTATTAATGCCGCATATGTCTCCACGTCTGACTCCTGCATAACCTTCTCCAAACTCAGTGCAGAAACATGTTGCACCTTGACTTCCTTTCTTTGCTTATGAGTAGGAAGAGTTCAAGTCTGTGATCCTCCAATCAGCACAACCTCATCGCAGAAGGGGACAATAACTGCTCTATTGCCCTTCAATAAATCCTGCCCCAATATCATGTCAAAATCATTCATCTCCATCACCATGAAGTCCAACCGACCTTGCCAGTCTTTAATCTGCACAGGCACTTCGTGTGCCAAACCTACCACTCTAGCTCTTGAGTTCACTGCCTTGACCTCCACATTTGATGGGAAAATATTCAGTCCAACTTCTTTTGCTAGCTGTGTCGTCATGAAGTTATGTGTGGCCCACTAGTGCTTGAATGGTCTTGCCATGAACCACCAAGTCTACGAAACCCAGATTATGAAACCATGATTTCTTCTCCATAACTTCAGACTGCATACATTCCTAGCCTCTGCAATTTGCTCTGATACCACTTGCAATGCCCCCAATTCTTTTTTTCATGAATTGCCCAACGTGTGGCATTGGCCAAACACTTAACTTTTTCATTTGTTAACATGTTTCCTAGATTACGCCTAACTTTCACTTCATTAACCATATTAAACATTTAATTTGGGGAATAACATTAATTAAATAAACATTCACCAACAGAAGACACTTTAATATATGCAAGTAAGATTTATATTATAAAATCTGTTTTACATTCACTGGGAGGAAAATCTCGACCGGCGCTTTACAAATTTTCCACCGTTTAGCTGTCGTGCAGCTCAGCCTCTAGCCGCTACATTGTTTAGCCTCACTCGAATGCCCTTCGTTCACACCTTGGTTGTTGCCTATGTTTCCTCTGCCTGCGCCCTCCGTGCGGCTTCACCGTTTCAGCCTTCCGTCATGTCGACCCTCCGTTCAATGGGCGCTTGCTCCACGAGTCGCCCCAACCGCAGCTCTGCATGATTGTTCAACCAGTGGGCACCCTCACCCAGGGCCACCCTATTGCAAACCTTACACAGTTCTGCACCCGACAGGCACATTCACCCTGTGTCGCCCTACCTATGGTTGTTCACTAGAACCACGTTCAGACTCGCCCATCGTGCGGGCACATCCGCCCTACCAAGGTTCCTCCACCGTAGAGTTATGACTTGTGGATGCTCGCACTTCTTTGCCTGTCCATTCCACACTCTATATCCACCAATATATACAAGTGTTAACTTGTTTGGGTGGGGGCTTCGGCCATGGGCCAAGCCGACCCACCGCCCATGTTTTTCACCGTTGGCTCGGGGTAGGGGCACCTGCACCCGGGACCGCCCGCCCACCTATAAACATGCGGTTCACACCTAGTCATATTTTTGTTTCGACTTCGCGTTTACCTCTCACCAGCTCGTCGCCTTCATTGGGTGCAAGCCCGCTCACCGAGTCGCTTCCCAGCTCGTCGTCGCCCATAACTCACCTTTCATCTCCTTTGGTTAAACGCGCCTGGTGGGCGCGCCCATGCCACTTGAACACTGCAATAGCCCGTGGGCGTTACACTTGTGGTCTCTCAGAAGCCTCCATTTGGTTTTCTTTCATTTTTCAGTGCCTTTAGTCAGGATTTGTTTAGATTTTCCTTTGTTCTTATCATTAGGTTGTTTGAAAACTGATTTTGTTTGATCATTGAGCGCTTAGATGAATTGGTGTTCTAGTCATCGTTCTGAAAATTTTGTTTGAATTAGTTATTAAACTTTGCATCTTAGTTTTATTCATCTTCGAAAATTAAGTGGTTTGAAAAGAAAATTATTTTCATTGGAATTTAGGGTTTTGGGTGTGCATCAACATTGAAACAATTGCATTAAAATGGAATTTTACTTTTCACATTGTTTGCTGCATAATCTCTGTCCCTTTCCTTAGATAAATTTTCATTGAATGAGAAAGATTTCATTTCCTCATGATAGTTTACATTTTAGGACATTCAGGTCAAATTCGTGGTTAGCCCCAAAACTGAAACTTAATTGAACATAAACATTAAAATTTATTGAATCAACCTAATGAGCATTTGTAACATTAACACAAACATTAAAAGGTCTAGGTTAGAGACATGTTTCAATGTCATTAAACATAAGAGTTGACGTTGTATCCCGGGGGTGAAATCTCATTCCACTTATGTGAGAGTATATGATTGTTCTCCACGTACCTTTGGGTATATTGGATGATACTCCACGCACATAAAGTATATGGGATTGCTCTCTTTGAATGGTTACATATTAGACAACACTACTACAGACTACACTTCCATGTACCATCAAGTATATTTTTGGAAGTCCCCTATAGGTTGTTATTCTCGCCATAAGTAACCGAGTCGGTGGCCTTGTGTACCATGATACATTGAACATAGAATTCGGGGAGATTGGCTACATGTACATTAAGTCCTTGATTTCCTAAGGTGTATATTGCAGTTCACAGTTGCTTAGTAATCCTTTATGCCTAGATTACCCTCTTTTTTATTTATTTTTGTGTTAATCTCTAAAATTTACTATCCAAGATGGAAGAACAAGATATCCCACTCCGTCATTCACGTATAATGAAAAATAAGCCTCCTCTTCCACCAGAGGCTACTCATGGCCATTGTAAAAAGCATAAGAAGACACAAACTACTGAATTGGGAAATTTGGGAACTACTTCTGGTCCTCCTCCTTAATCCGATCAACCAGAATCATCTTTCCCTTTGAGTACTGAGCCTGAGATTACCTCTACTCTTGTCGGTGAATCTAACAAAATCGAAATAAAAGAACCTAAAATCTTATTGCATGAGGTTATTGGACTTGACTTTCTTGAGTTAGAAAATTTATTACCTGAAGTTGTTGAACCTGAGGAACCCCGACCATCTTGACCTATTACTTCAGAACCTTCCCCTTCTCTTACTTTGTCTCAGAAAAAACCTCCAACCATATATCTTGGACCTGAAGGTGATCGTCTTCCATATGTTCTTGTGAGTATTGAAGAGATCCCACAAGAAGAGCCTCATCCTTCTAGTCTTTTTCATTGGAGTGGAATCCATTTTTATCAGACTGACCCTCTTCCACCTCTTCAAACTCCACCACAAACTCCTTTACCCGATTCTTTTGAATCACCTGCAGATTTCTTGTGGCAATCTTCATTGGGATTGTTAACCATGACTAGATCTGATATGAATTCCCAACCTGTGTCCACCATTATGGTTGAGAAATCAAATGTTGCTTCCTCATCTATTTTTACAACATCTATATGGTGGCCCATCCGTCCCACCTAGATATCAATCTTTTTTTGGTACCTTCTCTGGTGCAGCTTCTAGTGGTTGGACCTATCCCATGTCCTCTATTTTTGGAATTCCATTTTCCACTTCCCTTATGAATGTTACTCAGCCTTCTCCTCTCCTCCACCTACACCTACAATTGAACAAGAAGCTGGCCCTTATGTTAGTGGGAAATGTTATCTTTAACAGGGTAACTCTCCTTATTTTGGGTTCCCTCCACCTGGGGCATATTTGACTTCAGCATCCCCTCCTCCTATGGCAAGGGGGAAACCTGTTTTTGGTATACCTCAAATTGGTAATCAACCTTATTATAATCCTCCTTATCTTGGGATGGTTGCTAGTGTTTGGAAACCTACTTTTATCATCCAACTGTTTCAATTTGGGAATGTTTGTAGAATCCTCAACCTATGTCGTCTTCATCTCAAATTCCTACCCTTCAATTTGTACCTCAACAAGCTCAAATATATGTAAACCAACATTTGCAAGTTGTTATTGCATCTCAACCTATTTCATCGGTATCTGGTACCTCTTAGGTTCCACTTACCAAGCCTTTACAAGGTACCTTATAGTCTCAACCGCTTGGGCAAGGTATTCCTCAAATTCCAGTGGGACAGACTGTGTATAGCATGGAACATCCTTAATCAAATCCACGTTATGTCGGGATGATGTAAAATCTTGCAAGGAAACAATATGACCTTATCAGGGTATTCCTCAAGTGCCTTTTCAAGGCCAACATGTCCAGATGCAGGCATTCTAACCTTTATAGGGTTATCCTAGAGCTAGTCAATAAGCTTATGCATATGCTGGTTACCAGAATCCTCCTTATTCTGGTGCCCAAGTTCCTCTTTATTAGAACCATCCTTATCCGAGAACACAAGTACCTATTACTCAAGCTATTCGTTCTTATCCAGGTTATCCTCCACCAAATTTTAACCGAAAGTTACCTTTTATGGTGACTCCGGAATTTCTAGACCTGACTCGACTCACCAACGATCCTATTGTTCACTCGCCTTGGTGGCCGATAATTCCTACAAAATTGTCTTATGATATCCCAAAATTCAATGGGAATCCTGGAGAAGACTCGTCGACCCATTTCATGATGTATCATCTATGGTGTTCTTTGAACTCCCTTAATGATGATTCCACACGATTGCATCTTTTCCAACCTACTCTTATAGGTATCGCAGCTAAACGTTACATTGAGTTACCTGGAGCTTCATTTCATGATTCCAATTCCTTAACTACCACCTCCTTCACACATTTCTAGTTTCCCATCTCATACAAAACTGGAACGAAACTTTTGACCAACTTTAAACAAACTTAAGCTACTCACATCTCCGATCACATTCATGAGTTTTGGCATCATTGCCGCTTGGTTAAGACCTATGTTCTTGATCAATTGTTAGCGGAATGGTTTATTAAATCCCTATTTCCATCTATCAAATAGGGTGTAGCTAAAGATGAGGTCGTGACTGAAGAGAAAGTGATTTCGCATGCTCAGTATTTGGACCTCATCTATACCTAATGTGGGACGGTCTATGAGAATATACCAAATGCTCCAATACCTTCAAACATTGTTCCTCCAACCCCTAATAAAGGATCTCATGTTGTTGATGGCGTCATTGGTTCTACCAATTTGTAGATAGTGGTTAAACCATCTGGTGTTGCTCTCGCTGCTTCTACCCCAACACTGCTTCTACCCAAAACCCTCCATCCAATCCTCCAACAACTTATTCTTCTAAGATGAATGTTGTTTCATTTGATAAAGGAAAATCTAAATAGAAACCAGGAAGAAAGAAGAAAGGAAAAGGAAAAAAGAAGAAATATTATTCACCATAGGACAAACAAACAAATCAGTCCTTTGATGAGAGACGGAAGCCTCACTACCCATTCTTGATTTTCAATGAGGAGAGATTTACTCGTGAATGTCCTCACCACACAGAAGTGAACTAGTTTATTAAATCCTCCACTTCTCCCACTGTGTTCATCGATCGGTTTCCCAATCAGGAAACCCACATGGTTACTAGGGACCCTTCTTCCTCTAACATGGTTTTAATGCTTTCCTCCATGAAGCCTAAATCTGATGTTATGGTTTCCACTTGGAATAAGGACTATGGTAATTTGAATCCTCTGAATGGTCTGACTACTGATCAACTTACCAATTCGACCTCAACTTCATCCGATCTTGCTCTATCCATGATTACTACGGAGTTAACTATTAAGCCTCCAAAGGGAATTATTCATAAATATACTTTCAACCCTCATGCCAGGGATGCTCAAATTATAACGTAGTTGAAGACTTGGCTCAGTCTCCATCAACTATGTTGACCCTAGACGTGTTGCAACATTGTCCCACCCAAAAGAAGGCCTTGCTTTCGGCTATCAAATGTGTGGATCCTTCAGATTCCAACGTAGTTGTTTTAAGTCATGAATGTTATACCCCGCGCCTTCCATCCCAATTGGATTTTATCATCTAGGTCATCATCTACTGTAAGAACATTCATCATTCTATTGTGGACGAGGGAGCCTCGACCTATATTATGTCTATGTCTTGCTAAAAAGTGATTGGTTCTCCTCAACTGAGTCAGTCACCTACTAGGTCTATAGAAAGAAAACTCATACTGATAGCTATCTTCATGCTGACTCATACCATCATCCCTCCCAAAAATCTGGCATCTTAAACACTCTAGCTGTTAGGGCTCTCAGGATTTCTGACCCTGATCACCTAAAAGAAGAAATTGAACACTTAACCCCTGTCTTCAAAAACCTAGGATACAAAGAGTTGAGTATCAAGAAAGCTATAAGAAGAGCTCAGGATAAGGTCCTCTCTAAGCGTCCTCCTGAAAACAAGAAAGAAAATTATGGAAAAGTTTACCTTCCATTCATCCAAGGGATTACAGATAAGATTGCAAAGGTTTTAAGAAAGAATAACATAAACACTCAATTTACAACATGTGGAACAATAAGGCAAATGATGAGGTCAGTAAAGGATAACATTGATCGTCAACAGCTGAAGGGTGTGTACAAGATTGATTGCTCTTGTGGCAAGAGTTATATTGGGGAAACAGGTCGGTCTCTGAAAATAAGACTTAAAGAGCACGATGCTGATATAAAGAATGAGAGATCCTGTACATTGGCCCTTGCAGAACACTCATCCAAAACCAAACATCATGTGTGTTTGGAAGACGCTAAAATAATTGCAAGAGAGGATAATTATCAAAAAATAAAAATCAGAGAGGCCATTGAAATTATGAAATTTCCTAAGAACCTCAACAGGGACAATGGGAGTGAGATTAGTGGAAATTGGCTTCCCCTGATTAGACAAATAAACCCCTCCAAGCCTTTAGAAGCATAGTATCAAAGGTTTTCATATTAATAAAATTAATTAATTAATTAATTTAATTTTAATTAAATTAATTAAAACTAATCAATTAATTAATTTTAATTAAAAAATAAAAATTAATTAAAGTAGTCAATTAATTAAACTAAAATAATTAATAATAACCAAAATTAACATTTGATTAAGGGAAAATAAATAAATAAAAATTAAAATACATTTTTAGATTCTTAGGTTAAATAATAATAATAATAATAATAATTTTAATAAAATAAAATAAAACTAAATAATAATAATAATAAAACTTCATTACATCATATAAAAATAAACTTACAATTAATCAACTAGGTAAAACAATTGGAATAATTAAAGCTAAATAATATGAATTAAATAATTAATAAACTAAACTAAAATTATTATAATAAAAATAAATAAAAATAATAATAAAAATAAAAAGAATTCATATATATATATATATATATATATATATATATATAAGGGTCGGATTCTTTATAAAAATTTAGGGATCTAGGTTTATTTATACTCAGGTTGAAAGACTCTTCTCTCAAAGAACTATTATTCATATTCTATCAAATTTAGTCCTGATGATGGACCCCCTTTGGGGTTTGTAATGTCGACAGAATGAACACAATACTATGAATAATCCGGATCATGCTACTCCAAAAAACTACCACATAAGCTTAAAATCTAACATTAAAAGCTTTTGATGGGAGAACGTATAAACCTTGTGGTATTTTGAACTCTTTACAAGTCGAGTTGGGGGAAAAACTATATCCATAGAAGTGGAAGTTTTTGAGGTACCTCCTGATTATAATCTTTTATTGGGTTGCACATGGGTTTACACCATGGTCGCTGTCGTTTCTACTTATTTCCGTATGATTTCCTTTCCTCATAAGGGCAGGATTGTGGCTATTGACCAACTCACCTTCTTTTCCTCTGATTCTCATGTTACTGGATGTGTCCTACTTGTAGGGGAAACACTACATTTTTATCAACATGTCAAGGTTGGAATATTAAAGGATTCTTATATCAACATGATATCATCTTCTACTATCTCGTCTGATCCATAGATTGTACTAGATGAAACTAACATCCGTAGTTTTCGCAATAGAATGCCACTTATCCCCATTGAGCTTGATTACGAAGTCATCTATTCGTCTTGTGCAGATTATACCTTCTCTTCTATCAATTGGGTCGATCGATCATTGGATTATGGCACGTATTCAGATTCGTTCTCTCATATATTTTCTATCGATGGGAGCATCATGGAGATCATGATGCCAGATGATGTGTCGTGGGACAATCATCACCATCATTCCTCCTTAGCAGATTCTGTTGAGGATAATCTCAGTGATGTTTATCTAGCCAATATCGTCGAGTCTTTTACGAATTCTGTTTCTATTCACAAAGTCGATTCCAAAAAGAATCTCTCGAATATTGAAGAGACGATACCTCTTCATTTCTCTGTTAAACCGGGTATTATCAAAAATCTACACATTGGTGTGTCTTTCTCTCCATCCGAGATTGAGACCTATAAAGCCCTATTTTAAGAGTTTCATGATGTCTTTTCCTGGACCTATGAGTAAATTATAGGTATCGACCCAAATATAGTGGCGCATGAGATTAAAACGTATCATGATGCTAAAGCAGTCTAACAATGCCTCCGTCCAGTCCATCCAAAGAAGGTTTCCATGATAAAGAGTTAACTTGAAAAACGTCTTTGTGCTGGTTTCATCTACCCCGTTCCTTGACCAATTGGATGTCAAATATTGTCTCTATCGTGAAGAAATAGGGGACAATCCGTGTATGTGTCGATTATCGGGATTTAAATCGCGCTTTTCCAAAGGAAAATTACTCAACCCCGTTCATCAACCAGATTGTTGATGACTATGCCGGTTGCGAGATCTATTTGTTCATGGATGGTTTCTCTAGATATAATCAAATCAACATTCTCATAGCGAATCAACCTAACACTGCCTTTATTTGTCCCTAGGGTACATTTTCCTACCGGAAACTCCCATTTGGTTTAAAGAATGTTGGGGCCATGTTTCAACGAGTAATGGATTACGCTTTTAATGACATTAAACACATCATACAACCTTATTTGGATGATCTCCCTGCTCATTCTAGGTATTGAGTTGATCACCTAATGTATCTAAGGGCCATTTACTTGCAGTGCAGACACTATAATATTTGACTAAATCCACACAAATGTGTGTTTTGTGTTATTTTTGGTCGACTTCTTGGTTTTTTCATTGCAAAACATGGAATTCATATCAATCCTATGAAAGTACATGCAATCATCGACCTTCCTACACCTTCTTCGCCCGTTCATCTTCAACGACTCTAATGGAAAGCTAAATTCCAATGAAGGTTCATCCCTAATTATGCTGAGTTGACCAATGGATTCACTCACCCGCTTAAGAAAGGGGTTGCCTCCCTGATCCGGATCTTGGGGGGGAAGCCCCAAAGATCTTAAAGATTCAAATGGATCTTGGGGGGGAGGCCCCCAAGATCTGAAAAATTGAAATTCCAGAAGAAAAAGAGGAGAATGCCCAATAAACAAAACCATAAAGAAATTTTTTATTAAAATGGAGAATCACTATAAAAGCTACATTGTGGCGGAAAAACTGTCCTTTTACAAAATATGACTTGTTACTTATAGTATTTTTCAGTTACAATACCATGGGTCAATTCCATGGCTGAATGAATACCATGGGTGGATGTCACAATACCATGGGTGCAAAATGAATACCATGGGTGGATGTCACTTACGATACCATGGGTGGATGCCACTTACAATACCATCGGTAAATTCCATGGGTGGATGAGTAACATGGGTGGATGAATACCATGCGTTGAGGCCATTTTCCATTTGGATCATTCCTCCCTCCTTAAGAAGCAATGGTCCCCATTGCATGAAGTTCCCTCCTGCGAAGCCTTTGTTGAATATGAAGAGCCACTGAAGAGAATGGTTTTATGTGGTTAACCCATAACTAGGATGAACGAAGATCCGATGATAGAGATACCATGTAATCCTTGTGACCAACTATGATACTAACAGTGTGTGGCCTAGCAAATGGACTTTGATGAAGTGTGGGTTTGTGGATGACCCATAACCATGATGAACGAAGATTCGAGGATAGAGATACCTTGTAATGCTTGTGATCAGCTGTGATATTAATAGTGTGCAGCCTAGCAAATGGACTTCGATGAAGTGTGGGTTTGTGGATGACCCATAACAATGACAAACAAATATCTGAGGATAGAGATACCCTGTAATGTTTGTGACCAACTGTGATACTAATAGTGTGCGGCCTAGCAAATGGACTTCGATGACAAGGATTTTGTGCGGTTGACCCATAACCGTGATGTTGGTTGTTGATGAAGTAGCAGGTGCCTACATAATGTGGGGTGGGAGGGCACATCTTCAAAGAACCCAATCTGAACGCTACTATGTTGAAACTGATGAATGTGAAGCAGGTGCCTACTAAAGTGGGGTGCGAGGGCATGCCTCCAAAGGGAACCCACTCTGAATGCTGCTCCAGAATTAAAATGGACATAACTTGGTCAATATAACTCAGAATATTTATTATAAACTATTTTTGGAAACATAAGGAACATTTGGCATCTTCCCATGTGTTAGAAATCCTTATCTGGACACTCTAGAATCTCAGATTCACGCTGCAACTTTTTCGCCGTCACAAAAATTCTGAAGAAAAAAATAGCTGATTTTAAATCAGTGATACTCCCACATCCGAACTCTGATTCAACCCATTTGTTTTTTGAAATTAAATTTTTTTTCGAGAGAAGCTTAGATCTAAAATCACTTTTCTGAAATTCTGCACCAAAATTGCAAAAATAGATAGATCTGCCATCCACAAATTTTTGTTAGAAATATTTCTGCAACATAGCTGATTTTAAATCAATGATATATCCGTCATCCAGACTCTAATTCGGCCGAATTTTTTTTTGAATTTGGGTATTTTTTTGCAAGGAATCCAGATATGTTATTTTTTTTTGTAAATTTTGCACCAAAATTTTAAGATCTAATCTGCAAACTCGCCACCCCAAAACATTCCTGCAAAAAAAGGAAAAAAGAAAAATTCTTCCCGCTTGGCCCAAGAAAATGCTCTGTGAAGGACATAGAATATGCCTGAAGTTTTTTGAATATTGTTACAAAATTTGAAATTGAAATATGCATCAAACCCTCATTCCCGTGGAATCATAACCTGCTCTGATACCAGTAATCCGGATCTTGGGGGGAGGCCCCAAAGATCTTAAAGATTCAAGTGGACCTTGGGGAGGGAGGACCCCAAGATCTGAAAAATTGAAATGTAAGAAGAAAAGAGGAGAATGCTCAATAAACAAAACCACAAAGAAATTTTTTATTAAAATGGAGAATAACTCTAAAAGCTACATTGTGGCGAACAAATTGTCCTTTTACAAATATGACTTGTTACTTATAGTATTTTTCAGTTACAATATCACGGGTCAATTCCATGGGCGAATGAATACCATGGGTGGATGTCACAATACCATGGGAAAATACCATGGGTGAATGAATACCGTGGGTGGATGTCACTTATAATACCATGGGTGGATTCCACTTACAATACCATGGGTAAATTTCATGGGTGGATGAATAACATGGGTGGATGAATATCATGCTTTGATGTCGTTTTCCATTTGGATCACTTCCATTGGGACAACACTTCTCAAAATTAGTTTGATGCCTTGAAAGATGTACTACTTCGGGCATCTCTCTTATATCCCTTGATTACCAGCGCAACTATTTCTTCTATCTCGTCGCTGACATTTCTACTATAGAAATGGTATTGGTCTAGGAAGACGATGCAGGGAATGAACATCCAATATATTATCTGAGTAAGAATCTCAACAATACCGAAGTTAAGTATACCCATGTAGAGAATTTGGCTTTGGCGGTCGTTCAAAGGTTCTACTATTACATCTTGCTCCAGAAAACTATGCTTGTTTCAGATTGCAATCCTATGACATATATTTAGTCATGTCAATTACTAGGGGGGAAATACTCTAAATGGATCATCATCTTGCAAAAGTTTGAGCTGGAATTCAATAAATCTAAGTCTATGAAATCCCTGGTTTTCATTGAGCTTATGTGCAACCTTCCTTCTCTAGATTTTGAATCAACATCTAACGATTCTATCCCTGACAAGTCATTGTTTATGGTTTCATCATCTGACCCATGGTATGGAGACATTATGATATATTTCTAGACCCACACTTTCCGTTTCGATACCTCTCGCTCCGAGCAATGACGTATTCGATACCAATCCAAAAATTACATCATTATTGTTGACACCCTTTATCGGCATGGTATTGATATGATTTAATGAAGGTGTCTCACACAGGAGGAGGCCGATAAAGTCCTTAATGAATGCCACTCAGGTGCATGTGGTAGTCATTTTTCTCGTTATGCTACTGCACAAAAGATCCTACGTGCTAATTACTTTTGGTCTACCATTTTTCGAGACTATAGTTTCACTGTCCAAAAGTGCCATGCATGCCAAATTTATTATCGTAATACCTGTGCTCCACCTAAAACATTGCATCCTGTTATTGACATCGAACATTTTGCGAAATGGGGTATCGACTTTATGAAATGTAACCCTCACTCGGACGGGGGGCATGGTTATATCATTGTCGCAATAAATTATTTTACTAAATGGGTCAAGGTGATGCCTACATTTAACAAAAATGGAAAAACAACAGCATATTTATTTTTCAATCATGTTATGGATCAATTTGGTGTTCCACAAACCATAGTTACGGATCACAGAAAGCATTTCTAGAAACATATGATTTCTGAACTAACTACTAAGTTGGGAATTTCCCTTTAATGTTCCACTCCCTACTATCCCCAGGCTATAGAACAAGCTGAGGCTATCAATAAATTTATCAAAAATATGCTTCAACTTATGGTAGGGGTCCATAAATCAAATTTAAATTTTCTTATTTATGCTACCTTGTGGGCGTAACAAACCTCAGTAAGGACTGCTACCAGATTTACATCTTTTCAGTTGGTTTATGGTCTGGAAGCAATCCTTCCAATCGAATGTGAGATTTTGTCACTAAAACTAGTTGTAGAACTTCTTCCTACCACTTATGTAGAAGAGGAACTTCTTTTACATATAACTCATTTAGATGAGACACACTGTGATGTTTCTATAGCTAATGAAGCTCATAAAATATGTATCAAGGAGCAATACAACAAAAGTGTCAAGCATTGTGTCTTCTCGGAAGGATACCTTGTTCTTTTATATGACCAAGAATATGATAAGTTAGGATCAGGAAATTTCCAACCTATGTCGTCAGGTCCATATATTTTCAAGCATGTTATTGCTAAAGGGGCATATGAGTTAGTCAATTTTGATGGAATTCCACTAACAAAATATAGAAATGGGTTGTACCTAAAGAAATACTATGCTTGATCTCATGTGTAGTAACACTATATACATACTATATATAGGTGTGTTGAGTGCGTTTACAGTGTGTCTCTTCAAACTTTCATATGGTTTCTGTTGATCCCTTTTATGTTTGGTTTGAAGATGTTGGCATCCCTTGAACCATATTTTTATTATGCTGATGGTGCTAGTCGTAGTACTCGGAACCTGTCCTACATAGCGTGGGTTATCTTTTCTCTAAATGGAAAGTTAGTGAGTCTACAAGGGATTTGTATTGGTCTCTCTACCAACAACATTGTTCAGTATAGCATAGTGGTTGAGCTACTATATGATGTTATTCCAAATGGTATCCACCATTTGGTCATAAGAATTGACTCATAGCTTATGGTACTACAACTCGCTAATGTTTATTCAGTTAGAAGTCCTACCATCTTTCACATGTTGTTAAGGGTTCGCCTTCTAGAAAGACATTTTGATTTCATACAATATGAACATATTTCTAGAAATCTAAACACATTGACAGATGCACTTTCTAATCATGTTTTAGATAGACATTTGCAACGAATGTAAATAAGTTTCAATACACATCACATCTATTGAAAGCATAATAGGAACGTGAAAACACTGATATATATATATATATATATATATATATATATATATATATATATATATATATATATATATATAAAGTTTGGTTTTACAAATTTTGTACCCAAGACACATATGGCCACACGACCATATAAAAAACTACATGCAAATATATAAGTAGACTAATCAAAGTGCTCATGATAACATGCCATTACATGACCTATCTTGCACAGTGACCAACCAATATGGTTAGGCACTCCTATAGTGTGTTGTTGAAGTCACATCAGAATCTGGTCGATTGTGGTCTCATCTATCCCATGTGTCAACCCCTCCATGTGGTGCTCCAGCTCTGCTAGGATATCGACTACATTAAGGTATTGTAGTGCATCCCATCCTATTGCAGCAATCTGTACTGGTTCTCTTGTCGCCTGTGTTTTTTCTCCTACATGACAGAGATATGAAACACCTATAGGTCAAACAAGCCCAATATCAGCATTAAAAAGTCAATAGTTTAGTCTCAGAAACATAAAAAAAATAAATTGTAAAACTTTATAAAATTAAAATGGTCGAAATATATTACCTGTAACACCCCATCGCTCACCCTCCAGAAGCACGAGATAAGGGTCATCACGAAAAGCCATCCCTGTGTACGGATAATTATTAATCATAATGAACTGTCTACGCAACCATCCAAAGAAGGCTAGTGAGAAATTGATTGTTGATGGACTTGCATGTCAGGACATATGATCTATCCATCTCCTCATCCGTGGAACCCTCATATCAATGGGCTCAAGTGTAATATTTTGAGGCTGTAGTAATGGAACCCGTTATAAGCAAAATATACCAAGATGGAATTGTAGCCAAAGTTTTTTAACTTTCCCTCTCCTGCTTTAGACAACTATTCTTTTATATTGACCAACACTCTCTCGCTCCATTTGAAGACTGTTGGCTCTAAACACTACACACCGTACTTCATGTATGACCTGCTAGTTACATGAAGTGTTGATCTACCCACCAATCTGGAAATGATGAATATGATTGCTCTTAAAGGAAAATGGGCTACATATTTTTTGTTAATATTTCGATCTCTAGTTGGCTTGGATCGAGGTTTGTAATAAGTGGAAATATAATCTTTCACCATTTCTCTGCAACTTCTCCCACCTAGGAGAGAGATGGGGGCACCTCTCATGGATATCAGAAAATATATTTCCTATACTGTTATCTCAAGCAGATGTTCCCCAAAGTTGAATGCATGTGCTTGCACATCCCATGAATGAACAAGATGCACTAGTAATTCCATCTTCTGCCTCATACCAGGAAGCCAAAAGAATTTCAACAATCCACAATTTTTCAATGCCTAGATGGTAGCAAGATCATTATATGCATTCAAATCCTATTCTTCATGTTCTCTTTCTCTCCAAATAAAGGTCATTTTTTGCCAATGAAGACCTGAAACATCAAGAAGAGACTCATTAGGATCCTTTCCATGTAAAGGAACTGGAAAATTTTGAAGGGAAACTGGAAAACATGTTTTAGATTTACACCCATTGTACCACTAGGAGGAGAGATAGTGCGTTGCACCCCTCTCTTGCAGTGTTTTCTCACTTAGGTGCAACACACCTTTTGACCATTTGGGCTTCTGTTGGTCCTATGGTGAGTTATTTAAACCCCAAGACCCTTAAAATACTTAAAACTTGCATGAAAACACAAAATGGGACCATGAATTGAAAGAGAAAGGTTTTAGCTCTTACTGGAAGTGACAGTGCTTGAAATGACCCACCGGATTGAGCGCAATCAATTGCAGAAAATCGCATGAAAACATACTCAGAAGTCTCAATGTTGAAGGTAAATGTGAAATGGTAAAGATGAATAGTCATTTTGAATATTTATGGTTTTTTAATCCATTATTTTATTCGTATTTAATGTTTTGACCTAGTTACAACCCATTTTTACCATGAAACATGTATTTTTAATCCTTTTTGTGATGTTCTGAGTAGGTCGATAGTTGTTTGATGGATTTTGCCATGTTTTGAACAAATTATTTTGACCAAGGATCACACTTTATCATTTTTTGGGCTCCATAAACTTTACAAAAAGGAACCCCCAAGATTCCTCTTTCAACTCTTTTCAGACTCCCAAAATATGAAAATATTGTCAAACACTTTTATTTTTGAACTCATTAAAGTAAATGAAAATACGCCTACTCAGTATAAGTTTAACCCTTTTCCAGGCTGAGATAGACTACTTAAGAAAAATGAATACTTTAGTCTAACATGGCTAAGAGGTTCTCTTGGTTATTATTTTCTACCTTTTTGGACCTAAGGAAAAAGGAACATTTGGAGTTTTCTTTTTCGCCTCTTTTTTAAACTCTTTAAACATGAAAAAGATGCCAAGTTTTCACCTTCACTGGAATCGTAAAAACATCCAAAAACGATGGATGCGTCGTTCATGATGGGATTTCATCACTCATTCTCTTGGTTCGTTAAATATTCTCAAAGGGATTCATCTGAAGGATGAACTTACAGATCAAGCATATGTTATTCTCCTCAAGATTGTTAA
Organism: Pinus tabuliformis; assembly: GCA_031772625.1. NCBI lineage: Eukaryota > Viridiplantae > Streptophyta > Pinopsida > Pinales > Pinaceae > Pinus > Pinus tabuliformis. The sequence goes on from CM062817.1 coordinate 1,125,368,492, forward strand.
AAAATAAAGAGGTAATGACCAATATGGTTGGGGAAATTGGGAAAACAGGGTACTCCATTTTGTTAATGGAAGCAAGTTGCTCTTGAACATGACACTCTTCCACCTCATCTCCATGGCTATTTTGTTGGGAAATATGCTTGTCTTTTGGTTCATCATACCATTTTTAAAGCCTCCACTTTTGGTTTTGGGTCAATACTTCCAACTCCATTTAGTTTTGCCGTTGTCTTCAACAAAATTCGTTCAACCAATATCTGCTACAATACTCTTAAGCCTTCACTCTGTGTCTTCCTTTCCTGATCTAGTTCCATATTAGCATCATTCTGATCATTCTATCTCAAATCATCATACCCATTTCGTGTTGTTGATGAGGGATACATCAAGTCCCTCCTGCGATGGGCCACTTCCTTTCGACATCAGCGCACTATCCAGGAAGTTGACTTAGAAACATCCCTCAGTAACTTGGTTCTTACATACATCAATGGGAAGTTTCCTCGCTTTCGGTGATAGGTTTATATCATTGGCCTTTGACCGAAATATTCTGTGTGGTATTCAACATCAACTCATTTATTCACACCATACAGATTGTACTAGAGTCCCTTGAGAGCCATTAACATCATCAGTGGTTTCTCTCACATCTGTTAATGGCTTACATCATCAACTGGTAATCAAATGGTTTCTACCATGTTCAACCTTAGCTAATTGATTCACATGGTTAGAGTCGTACGTTGGTTGGTCGTTTGGATGAGACAAAAGACCCTAGATCTAGTTTCATCCATCTGGGCTGCGATTTCATGAGTAATACAAGATCACAATGTATGATGGCTATGATAATACAAACAATCATCCAGTCATAAGTCCACCATTTTTCGCATGTGGATGTGCCTTTTTATCATTGTACTGTAACGTTAGCTTATGTGTTGAGTATGGGAATTCCTCCCTCCTCAAATATGTCATGATGTAAATGTATTGTAACATATGACGATCTTGCTGATTGTCCTTGATCCTAACTTGTCACAGGGTAAAGCACTTCAGTCATCAGTTATCATTTTTGACTTTGACCTTTAGGGGGCAATCTGTTATAGGCCATTTTATCACATCTAGTCAATAGGCCTGCAAACAGGGTCATTGACATCCTTTGAACATTTTTTCATCCTCCCTACACAAATCTCTAAGCATGACTCTTTCTAATCCCTGATTTTATGCCAGAAACTACCTTATTTCAGTCATTTCGAGGATCAATGCACCCTGACCCCTCATTGGCCAACGTTGACTACCAGGTTTCCCTACTTTACACCTGTGTTGATCACCAATAGGTTTCTCAATGTTGGGGATGTGCTGATTCTAGAAATTCAGGAAATCAAAAAAGAATCCCAAAGCTTCCTCTTCTAGAAGCTTACAAGATCTATTGTAACTATTTACCTCCGACAAAAGTATTGAATCCTATCCTATCCTACCTTGGAGTTTTCATCCCTTATCCCTTGAGCTACTCCTCCCTTCAAGATTGGATCTCAAGCCCAGATTGGTAAAAGGATAAAAATTCATGAACTACCTCCTTCACCTATATATTCACTGTCATCCATAGGTAAGGGGTTGGCTTTTGGAGAGTGTTTCTACCCTTATGTTGTTGATGTGAGAGATATAATTCCATGCATTAGGGTGATTAGAGGTACACTTTGTGACAAGGAAAGGATAAGTCAAATTGGAGGATATTTTCTACAAGATCAACACATATTTTTGGTTGTAACTCACTCCATTTCTATTAATACAAAGAGTTCTTTGTTTTCTATATATGATGTTATGGTTTCATGTATTTAAATACCATTTTGATCTAATGAATAAAGTGATTAGATGATGCTACATAGATTTTGCAGATCGTTGGATTGTATTGTCTAACTGTGCAGGTTCTAATTATAGCGATGAGAGCTAGGATTGGAGCATACAAGCCAAGGAAGGAGCAAAGAATACGACATATTCCAGGTAGGATTCATCCCATTATCTATTTACTTTAAGGAAAACATTAGTACCTTTGTCTTTCTATTTTTCTAGGTTAATCCATCAAGCCTAGGGATGATACTTTTCTCCGTAATCATAGATTCCGTATAAAAGATGGCATCAGGATCCATGCTAGCACAAGAGGAAAAATAGGTTATTTTGGAAACGTTTGTTATGCGATGAATTTATCTAACCTTGATCATTGCAGGAGCTATGAGTCAGTGGAACATATATTTTGAGTCTGCAAAAATAACATGATTCTTCATAGTTTTTGTATCACTTAGCATGCACTTGACTATATTTAGATTGAAAATTGTGTTGAGCATGCATGTAAAATTTCCTTTACATGAACAAGTTTCCTATGTTGTTAGTGAGAGAGATTGACATGCATTACTTCCAGTTATTAGAAGCCACAATTCATATGCATATGAGATGATCTATTTCACTTACTTTAGTTATTGAACATGAGTATGTCACATGTTGATTTGATGTATGATGTATACATTTAGTTGTTGGTGTTATGCTCCATATGCATGTATATGTTTCTTATAATGCTGCTAGATGGTGTTGTTTTTGGCCTCTATGGAGCACATGATAAAGAATGCACATCATGATTGGCTTCTCTAGAACTTGTGTGAGGAATAATTGATCATCACTTATATATATAGAAGAAGTATGTTAGCTAATGTTGGTTTTATTACATATGGTGTGATGTTTTTTCCATCATATATTGAGTTAATTGGTCACAATGTTGCATTTCCTCTCACTTATTTTATTTACCACCATTGAGGATATTAGTTGTTATTACTTCACCTATGTTCCATTTAGTAGATTTTTTTTATCGTTCATTGCTATTGATAAATCTTTTGTTACAAGTTTGGTACTGCTCCAACTTGAAGATTATTTGTTGATGCTTAATCGTTGGCATTGTGCTTATGTGGCTTAGTGGTTACTAGTGATATGATATGCTAGTACTAGTTGGAGTATTTGCTGGTCAGATTTGTTGTTTCATGGATCCATGGTTTTTTGCCACAATAGTTTGAAGCTTATCTTATTTGGGTTATCTTGTGATGTGAGATGTGTTGGATTTCCTTCTGCTACTACGAGAGGATGGTTGTTTTGGTGCTGCAAAAAGTGCATATATTATTTGACATGTTTGTTGTTTCTATCATACATATGTGCTTGGTCGGAGCATTATAGATTATGTGAGATGACGGTCATATGTTGTTGTTATATGTTCATGAGCTATATTTATGTGTTAGATGTTGTTGTTACAAATTGAATTTTATATTATCCTAGATATGTGCTATTGCTGCTCATTGTCATATATTTTATGTTGGTTGGTTGTTTCTACTATCACAATGTTTGCTGCTAGAAGGCAATGCCTTGATACAGATGGATCTATCTTGTGCACGTGGATAGTTATATGCATGATGAGATTTACGTATTGCTGGTCATTCATCATTTTGTTGCTAATCTAAGAGTTTTGTAGAATTGGTCAAGGAGTTTAATTGAGTACGCCTTTGAGAGAGGCATGATTTTTTGGTTATGTATTGGAAAGTTTTGAGCATCATGTAACAAGCACAAGTTTCATATTGTACTTCATCATTTTCAATAATGTATCATGAGGCCATATAATCAAGTGTTCAAGTCTTTGGGTTTATGTTGTTATGGGTTGTTGCAAACATCATTAGGTTGTTGTATATCATGTTGTAGCCTAGTATCTCATTATACAACCATCTACTTACATTTTATTGAATATCATTAGTCATGGTCATGTTGGAGAAAAAGTATTGGTGTCTAGTATCTATTGATGAAGGATGAACCAGTCATTCATATGGCATGATGGGTGTTGTTTTAGTCATGTATTATATTTCATATTAGTCATATTATGTTAATTCAATCCCTTGGTCCCTGAGGTGTAGCCTTCATCTAGAAGGTATTGGTTACAGGTTGTTGATGCTCAGAGGGAGCAAGTCTATAGTGTGGTTGTTGTTTAATTATGGATATTGTGTTGCTTCTTGACAGTGGATGGGTGATCATGTTGTTGATTGATCATCATGTGTTTTCTTCTATTGACAGAGGATGTTTTCTACTGCTTCTATTCGTTGCAATTTTTACAATCCAATATGAAGCATGGAAAATGATAATAATAAGAATGTAGTTAATTACAAATAGTTTATAGTTTCACGAAGCAACATTTCAATTAAGTGAAAAATTTATATGAGGTGAAAATTCAAGTATTTTATTTATGGTTGAATTACCATAACCTACAAATCAATGCACACTATCAATAATTTTTTTGTTCTTACACAAAAATCAATGCACAATGTTAATCTAATTATCTTGGAAATTAATGTACACCATACATCTAGTTACATCAAATCAGAAATCAACGTCTTCACTGAAATCAAATCTAACACAAGAAATCAAATAGGATGATAAATGAACATATACAATCAAAATAAATGCATTTAATGCAAACAACCAAATAGGATTAGAAATCAACATCTACACTAAAATAAATGCATCTAATGCAAGCAATCGAATAGGATTAGAAATCAACATCTACACTAAAATCAATGCATCTAGTGCTAGAAATCACATAAGATTAGGACTCAACATCTACACTGAAATCAACAAATCTATGCAAGAAATCAAATATAATTATAAATCAACATCTACATATAAATAAATGCATCTAGTGTAAGAAATAAAATAGGATTAGAAATCAACATCTACATTGAAATCAATACAATCTCTAGTGCAAGTAATCTTCTTCCATTTCTCCCCCCCTCCCTCCCGCGCCCTCCATCTATATCTATGTCTCCCTCGATCTCTCATTATTTTTCTCTCTATCTCACCCCTCCAAACACACATGCTCTCTCTCTCTTCATATCTATCTTTATCTCCCTCCTTCCCTCTCTCTATCTCTCTCTTATTCCCTCTCTCCCCCTTCCATCTATATCTCTATCTCCCTCTTTCCTTCCTTATTTATCTCTCTATATCACCCCACAAGCGTACACATTATTTCTCCATATCTATCTATATCTCCCTCCCTATCCATATCTCTCCTCTCTCTCTCCCTCTGCCCTTCGATCTCTCTTCCCTCATACTCTCCTCTCTCCCTCTCTCTCCATCTCCCTTGTCACTCCCTCTCTCTCTCTCTCCACCTTTCTCTTTATGTATTTCTTTTTACCTCCCTCTCTCGCGCCCTCCAACTCTATCCAGTAGAGGAAATTTCAGCCTAAAAGTGGCCATGAAATTTTCATATAATTTCCATTTCATAATGTGTAAACAAATCAAAATCATCTAAATTTAAAAAGAGGTACATGTAAATATTTTGGAGGGAATAGAAGAAAAACTATCTTTTTAATTGTATTTTTGACTTATCTCGTTATAGGTTTACTCAAATTTCAAGTGTAAACACTCATTGGATGCGAAATTAAATTCCACATGAACTAAGCACCCACTATGCATACTTTGAGAAGACCCACATTGATAAAAATTTAAGATACATTAAAAAAAATGTTGAACATGTTTTTTAAATGTATCTTCAATTTTTATCAATGTGGCTCTTCTCAAAAGTATGCATAATGGGTACTTGTTGGATGTGGAATTTAATTCCACATCCAATGAGTGTCTACACTTGAAATTTGAGTAAACCTATAAGGAGATAACCCAAAAACACAATTAAAAAAGTAGTTTTATTCTTTTCCCTCCAATATTCATAACTCTTATTTTATTAATTTAACTATTATTTTATTATTTTTCCTTAGGAGGCCATTTTTAGGCTAAAATTTCCTCTAATGTCTCTTTCGCCCTCCCTCCCTCCTTATCTCTCTCAATTCCTCACTCTCTCTCTCTCTCTCTCTCTCTCTACCTTTATCTCTCTATGTCTTTCTTCTTCCCTCCCTATCTTTTCCTCCAACTCCATATCTCTCTCCCTCTCTTTCTCCTCCACTCTCTCCTCCTCTCCCTCTCTCCATATTTGTGTCTCCCTCTCTCTCTCTTACCCTTCTCTCCCTCCCTCTCTCCTCTCCTTCTCTCTTTCTTCACTCTACCTCTTCTCTATCCCTCACTTTATCTCCATCTCTCCCTTTTCACTCCCTCTATATCTCCACCTCTATCACTCTCAGTCTTTGTTCTTCCCTCCAATATACATTTGGAGCTAAAATACATTATAATATGTTAATATATATTATAATATAACCAAATTTATATTATATTAAAGTTAATATTTTTTTTTGTAAGATTGGGAGGACCTTTTCATTCATTCATTTTCATTAAAGAAAGTTATATCCATAAAAAGATGTTCAATGGCCTCAACCTTCCCATTGGGAAACCAAGTTTTTTGGCCACTGAACCACATTATATGCCATCCAAAATATCAATAGTTTAAGTCTGTCGAACAATTCCTTATATGACTGAATGTCTGGTAACCATCTATTACCTAAATAAATAGATTATAGATTACTAGATGGCATATACATCAAGAAAATTAAACAAAATTAGGTGCTACCATATCCAAAATAACTACTAATCATCAGAGGACTCCACAAGAGCTGGGTCCTTAGCACTGGAACCTAGTAATTCAGACTTAGGAAGACATGGAATGTGCTACTCAATGCAACCAAGATGAACATTCTACTGTTGGATTTCGAATTGGATTAATTGAAATTATTTATGAATTTCTTGAAAACTTGGATCAGATTTGACAAAGCCTATAGGAGAGGTCATGATAGATCTAGACACAATACTTTTCATCAGCCAGTAGAGATGGACAGTTTGTTTATATTGAGTAGTGAGGCCACTTCTGCCCACTGATTTAATTATGCTTCACATGTCGAGATCATTTATTTAACCTGAGCTGGGGTGCCTGTATTATAAACCTGGGCCACCTCGTTGATGATTTGAGCATCAGTCTTACAACTGCTTCTTCTCGGTTGCCAGCCTGAGGATGAACCCCTGCTGCCTCAGTTCCCCACCTGTCAACTATGAACTCAACCCCCATTTCTAGATGAGCTAGAACCAAGGGATGGACAAGCCATTTGAATTATCAACCAAACAATAGAGCCAAAAACTATTAACCAAATAGGACAAGCCAAAGTCTAGAACCAAACTGTATGCTCGCAATTATGGTGATTACATAAGTTGTGATAACCTGACACAATAACATGAAATAAAAGAAATAGGAAAACTTTGTTAGTCTCAAGCCTTTCATAAAAACTAAGGGTCGAATTGGATGGCCACCTTCGATGCTCAATAATGTGTTCCAGTACCCCGTGCTCAATTGAGTCAATAGACAAAGAAAATACAAGGTTAGTCGGTCACCTCAAGAAGAAGGCTCCACAGACCAGCTGAGCCCAATAATAGTGAAGTCCACACTATAGACATAATAAATCAAATGGAAAGAATTTAAGCTCATTCCCATGCTCAGGGCCATTAATTTAAAGATATAACCAGCACTAATGAGCAAACATTCCTCTAACAGAGGACTCCAAACCATAAATATACCATACATTCCCATTCGAGATAGTAGAATGCCAAAAAAAATGGAAACCAACATAGAAACAACAGACATTACATATGAAAAAACCACAAAAACTTTCCCAATTTCCAGAAAATGAGTTCCATTTCTCACGAGAATCATATTGTAGAGATTATAATTAAGATTTCGAGAGTCATTAGAAGAGTGTGCTGGTTGCAGTCGAAGAGGGGAGAAAAGGAAAATAACATACCCGACTGAAAAGCCATGAACCAGAGAGGACCAGTCGCATTCCAAGAGTAGATCTGCCTAAACTTCCTTGCAAACAAGAGAGAAATTGCCAAGCACCTACGCTTACCTCTAGGATTCAAACCCAACATAAGAGAAATGCATGCATGGAATGTTGAGCACTACCCACCTAGAGATTAAGAACCCCGCAACTCGTCTCATCACCATTAACACAACCCATGCATGTAACCACCCCACTTACTTGATCAAGAATGCGAGTGCGAGGGTCAAGCCATCCTCTGACCCTTTCAATGATAATTTCACACATGACGAGAGTCCCGACATGGACAATGAGTTGTCTTACACCCCAATCAGGGAATGTTAAAGTTAATATTATATTAATCCAAAATTAATAAATATAATAATGCTAATATTAAAATATATTAATATTAAATTTTTGATATTAATATCATATTTCATAATTTAATAATAATTTAATACTAATATTAGATTTAGCGAGGTTTTTACATGACATGATAACAAAAATTATAATAAAATTTGGAATTTTAATGTGGTAAAAACTTTAATTTTAATTTGGTGAAACAAATTGTGAAAGGCAAATCTATGGTTCATTCAAATTCAAGGTATATTATAAGGTTTATTTTGAGCACAAATAAACATAATTACACATTGGCCCCATACTAGGTTGTAGAATGTGCCTCTCGGTGCAATAATATAAACAAAATTCTAATGTTTTTGATAACCTAGATCCATTGGAATTTTCATTTTTAGTAAAATAATATCATATCAACTTGTTTAAATTATTAATGGATTAAATTTTATATCTTTCTTGATTCTAAAATCTAAATTATGGGATTATGGGATTCATATAAGGATCTTGAAATTTTTATTTTTACAGAGGCTCAATCAAGCCATATAGCTTAATCGAGCCCCTAGTTATCCATGTAAATGGCTCATTTGAGGGTTTAAGAAACCCTCAATTGAGCTTCTGAGATCCTAAAAACCACAATTTTAGCGCCCCTTCTATAAATTTCTCTACAACACCATTTTATACCCTAACGGACTCAGGGCCAAAATTTTCCTTAAGTGGCAGAGTTGATCACGTTGGATTCATGGAGGAATCTAGTATCCAACAACATATCAGTTTGAAATTTTCAAATTCATGTGATATTTTTCATTTAATTTCTTTTAAACATAATGTTTGAAATATTTTTGGATAGTTTCAAAGAGGTTCAATAAAAAATCAATAACATAAAATATACACAACATAATTAAAAAAAAGAAAAAAATACCACAATCTTCATTTACAAGGGTACTCTTAGGTTTTCAATTTATTTAAATAGTTGAAAACAAAAAACTTATGGAAACACGTGTCTACAAAATGCAATTGAAATATTACTTCACCTATATTAGTTCTCTTTTTTTTTGTTGGTAAGTACCCATGGGAGATTTGAACCAATCACCTATCACAAGGAGTGCCTTAAAAATGCACCCCTTCACCGTCAATCCAAAGCCCTGTGGGCAAAAAACTTAGTCTCTTAGTATATATATATATATATATATATATATATATATATATATATATATATATATATATATATATATCTGACGATATGAAAACATGCACATACCTCTTAAGATGTGCGAAAATTTGCAAGGACAAACATTTCATCTAATGGAAAAATGACATATTATACGACACTAACAAATTTTGAAAAAAATATCATTAGGACAACAACATAATTCTCCACAAATTATATCTCTACTCCAAATCAAGATTGACAATTCTTATATGAATTTTGAGGGCTTCAAAGAGTAAAATTTTGAAATTTCATGGCCACATTTGGCCCAAAAGTGTAACCCATCTTCATGCATTTACCCTGTTATGTTATGTTATAACCTTACATTATATGTTAAATTTTATATATAGTTACATTTATGTTATGTGATGAATTATATATGTGTGTGTGTGTGTGTGTGTGTTATAGTTATATATAGTTATATTATATATATAATTTATGTTTTGTTATATTGATCTATATTTTATTTAACAAATATTTAAAATATAAATTAATTTAAATTTAAAATAAATAAATAAAATTATATAAAATTTCTTATTTGATAAATAGAAGTTTACTCATAAGATCATAAGTTCAATCTTAAGCTCATAATTTGTTTATTTATTGGTTATAGTTTAGGTTGTTTTATGTTTTGGAGTTTTTTTTGGCATATTTTTTGTCAAATTTGTTCGAAATTATAATGCATTTTAAATAACAAAAAATATAAATAAAAATTGAAAATTTATTTCACTAAATTCCTAAGAAAAAACTTCAAAACATAAAATAATTAGAAAATAAAGTTTTTACCATTCAAAATCAGGAAAAAAAAATCATAATAAACATGCTACCATTACAATTATTGAAAACTTATTCAATGAAATGAAAAAAAATAAAATAAAACCTAAATTATCTAGCTTTTTTGGTGGTTTTCAAGGGTTTTGGTGGTGGTTTTTTTGTGGTTTCCTAGGTTGGTTTTTTGCTTTCAAAAATTTTCTTGATGGTTTTTAAGGTTGTTTTTTTGTTTTCAAGGGTTTTCTTGGTGGTTTCTGTTGTTTTCATGGTTTTTGTATAGTGGTTTTTCATTTAAAATCATTTTTTTTTGCAAGAAAAAATAATTCAAATAGAGAAAAAATGATAGGAAACCTACCTTGACCTACAGATAGTGGCTTGTTTGATCTTCAGGGACGTTGGTGGGGTCACTTCTCCATCTCCCAAACACTCGATCAAGTAGTTAAATGTAGGAATTTACAGGGTAAGTTCCTTAGATTGAACACCAAAGGACACCACCTACAAACAGATCACAGATCAATACAACAATATTCTTGACGTGGTTAAAACCCTTAAAGAGGGAAACAATCGACGGCCTGAGCCAACATGGCCACTTCAGGCAATATTATTAATAAAAATAAACGGTCATAGACAAATGACCCTCCATGCTCTTTAAATAGAGATCTTGGACCAATTGGGTGTTAAGGCATGGATAAAGTATCGGTAATACCAAGGAGAGAATGAACCATTAGATCACTTCATGTCTATAAAATATCGTGACCGTCGGATTGTAAGTTACAAAAAGTACATACTAAAGAAACACACTTTACCTAACTATACACTAGACCAAATTATACTTAATTATTTCCTATGTGTCGAAATATCCTAACATCCCCCCTTAAGAACAACTTGGTATAGGATTGAAGGATGTAAAAAGATGACACAATAGGAGAAGGAAGGAGGCATTAGATCCTATCCCCCCATAATGACAACTTCCTAAACTCCAACCATAAATCGAAGTTTAGTAAAATTTGCCTCTGTGAGAGCCTTTGTAAAAATGTCTACAACTTGATCATTGGTTGAACAATATGCACTTCAATAAAATGGTCATGAATGAGCTTTCTAATGAAGTGCATGTGTATTTCAATGTGTTTTTTGCACTGATGTTGGACTGGATCTTTGCATAGTTGAATGGCACTTTGATTATCACACCAAAGTGTAGTCAAACATTGTTGCTGAAAACCAAACTTTGACAGGATCTGACAAAGCCACAGGGCTTCCTTACTAGCTTCAACGATGCCATGATACTATTCTTTTACTAAAGAAAGAGAAATGAAAATTTGTTTCTTGCAAGCCCATGTAATAGGTCCAAAACCAAGAGTGAAGACATAACCTGCAATAGACTTCTGATCATCAGGGTCACGAGCCCAATTAAAATTAGTGAAACCAACCAATAGAGAGATGCTCCTCCACTGTAATGAATCCCAAACTAAACTCTACCTCGAACAAAATGAAGTATTAAGAAGAGTCTTTTCGGTAGAAATAACATAGGAGAAAAATTTTCCTACACATTTTGAACGAGCTAGTGTGGTTCATCATCAGGACTAGATGAAGATGCAGATCATGGCACAGGTTTAAACAGATGATGATGTATAGACCAAAAGATCATATAACAACTAGTTTATGATCATAAACTAGTCGTTATATGATATTTTGGTCTCTACATCTCCATATACTTAATCATGTGCCATGATCTACATCTTCATCTGGTCCTGATGACGAACCACTCTAGTTGGTTCGAAATGCGTCGACAATTTTCTCCTACGATTTTTCTACTGAAAATACTCTTATAATGTAATATGGATCACAAAAGCCTGAATTCAGAAAATAATGAAGTATTATTTTAGCTACTTTCCAATTAATTTCATATGGTTTGTGCATAAACTAAGTAACAAGGCCAACAACAAAGGAAAGGTCGGGACGGTTATGGGTCAAATACAAAAACTTTCCAAAAAGCTGACAGCATAAGGTAGCAACAACTTCAGGGGAAGTACAAGTGACTGAAAGTTTGACTCCACACTAAAAGGGAGAAGGGGCTGGCTTATAGTCTTCAATGTGAAAGTGGCATAGAAGATCACAAGCATACTTGTACAAAGAAAGGGAAATACCTTCTTTGGATTGCAAGACTTGAAGACCAAGAAAATAATGCAAGTGTCCTAAGTCTGTCATTTCAAACTTCTTTTTAAGGCTATAATTCACATGGTTTGTAAGGTTGGGATCACTACCAGTAAGGATAAGATCATAAACATAAAGAACAATAATGATTAGGGACTTACCCACTTTCTTGGTGTAGACAGTATTATCAGAATGACACATAAAAAAACCAGTACCCAAAAGAAAGCTACCCATTTTGGCATACCAAGCTCGAGGGGTTTGTTTGAGACCATAAATGTATTTCTTAAGCCGCCATACAAGGGTAGAGTATTTTTGTATAAAGCGAGGAGGTTGTTCCATATAGATTTTTCCATGCAAGTCCCCATGCAAGAAGAGAGATTTAACATCCATCTGATGGACTTCCCATTTGAAAGAGGCAACAAGGGAAATAACAAGGCAGATAGAGTTCATTTTGGCAACAGGGGAGAAGGTTTCAATATAGTCAATTCCTTCAACTTGTGAAAAACCCTTAGCAACAACACAAGATTTATGTTTATCAACTTTTCCATCTGGTCCAAACTTGGTTTTGTAAACCCATTTTCATCTAACAAGTTTTCATCCCTTGGGAAGAGGAACATGGTCCCATGTATCATTTACCAATAATGAATGATATTATTCATTCATAGTTGTGTCCCAATGTGGATGGCCTGAAGCTTCTGCGAAGGTGTCAAGATCATAATTCGCTAAAACTTGAGCCAATAAATAAGAGGCTCTACCAAATTGAGAACATGTACGATGTTGATCTTTAGGATCACATGCAAGAGCACATGTTGCATCCCGAGTAGCGCAAACCCATTTTGGAAGATGAGGAGCTGAAGGAAGATCCCAAGAAGGTGGGGGAGGATTGTCATCCTCGCTATCATCATCTAAAGAAGGAATATTTTCAGAAGTAGAAGAGATAGAGAGAGGTGGCACATACGTTGAACTAGGCTCGCACGCTGATTTATTTTCATCAAAATTTACATCTCTTCTAATGATAATATTTTTGGAGTTAGGTTGAAGAATTCTACTTGACATTTTCAGAATATCCAACAAAAATACATTTTTCACTCTTAGGTTCTAAGGCTTTATGTTTCGCATTTGGAATATGGGCCCACGCTTCACTTCCAAAAATAAGAAAGTGACTTACATATGGTTTAATTGAGCTCCATGCTTCTTCTGGAGTGATATTCTTTAAAACCTTAGTTGGAATGTGATTCACTATGTAATTTGCACAGTAAATTGCTTCTACCCAAAAATTAAGACTAAGTCCTTTAGATTGAAGCATACAATTAGCCATTTCCTTTAAGGTGTGATTCTTCCTTTCAGCTACACCATTTTGTTGTGGAGTATATGGAGCAGTATGTTGCAGTTGAATTCTATGCTCAGTGAAAAATTTGATGAATTTGTTGTTAACATATTCTCCGCCATTATCAGATCTTAACTTTAAGAATTTGAAGTCCAGATTGTTTCTCAAAAATGACCTTAAAGGCCAAGAACATATTAAATACTTCACTCTTAAGAAATACTTGTAGACAGAGAATGAAACAACAGGATGTGGACCACATAAATAACTATGCACAGGTTGTAAAGGGGCTGAGGCGTGCCAAGAGGAACGTTCTTCAAACATATCCAGATCATGTTTTCCGAGTACACATTTGGAAAAAAACACCATCTCTGCAAGATACCATAGGAAGACCTGTCACCATATTTTCTTTACATAGATTTTGAAGGGAGCGATAGTTTAAGTGACCAAATCGCTCATGCCAAAGTTTGCTCACTTCATCATTATGAGCAACAAATACCGAGGGAGGAGTTGATGGCCCAAAGTTTTCAAACTTATATAACCTTGTAGAATTATCAACGATGTCAGTAGCTAAAATCTATTTAGGATCTCTTAGTGTTATAGGGAAAAGTGTCTATTTAGAACTGCTCTATCCCACTAAGGTGTGACAGCTGCCTTAGAAACAAACAGAGAAAAGCTACTTATGTTTTTCCTTTATGAATTATAGATAGAGAGGAATAGAAAGACCAACCTCTGTCTTGCGCTAATCCTTTGATTCGATCCCTCTCTTCTTTGATAGTCCCCAGCTACCTGCTCCCTTGCACGCCCAGCTTCACAAAGTACCTGTAAGATCACAGAAGCATAGCACTATACAAAGACATGGATCTATATTCATAAACAATCTAGGATCAGATGTAAATTGACCATACAAATGTAACAAGCATCAATGATACAAAAGCATGGAGGAAAACTCAAATAGCTTTTATTGATAAACAAGAAAAGACCCAGCATCAACCTCCCAGCAAAGAAGCCCCTCTTCACCTCAAACAAAGCTTAGATCACCCAACAATCTGATGTTTGTCTCTAGAAACCAACAACAATTCCTTACAATATACAAAATTCCAGCCTCTGGATCTCTGGGATGAGGGATCCATATATAGATATCTGTAAGGGGGATGAGTCAGCTTGTGATTTGATTAGTGTCTTCTCTCTAATAGTTCTTGCTTCCACTTGGAGACTGAAGGCCTCTTACTCATCCTTGGTCGAATTCAGTGAGGCAAGTGTCACAGGAGAAGATTTTGGAAGCTTCCATTGCCTCTCCACCTCGCGGAATGACACCACCATTTGTCATTTCTCACCCATCGCACCCCACAGAAGGGACTTTTGAAATGCAATGCACCCTCACAGTGTATTTGGGTGAGATGCAACGCACTTAGCCAGTGGAGCAGCTGCAATGATCCTGTTTTGACCAATTCTGAGCAGTTTCTCATGGAGAACTTCTGGGAGAAGCTGTAATATGTTGACCTTGTTCCTTTAGGGGTTAGAACAACACTTTTAGGGACTTAGGAGCCCTTGTTTTATGGACGTTTCATGCTTGGGGTTGCAGGGTCCAAAAATGTCTATAACAGTTGCCCCCTAAAGTATGAGGCCGTTAACCTTTTGGTGTCAGGTTAAATGCTTTATTATGAGGATCCGAAGTTCTTTCAATGCTGGGAGGAGACCTGTAATAAGATACAATAAAATACATTATCTTCATACTATTTTCATGATCTAGCTGAGGCGAGCATTCCCATGCTCAGCTTTATAAATTCATTTTCATGTACATAGGACAGACAATCGTTTGAGTGTAGACTGATGATTTTGGTAGAGCCATCATCCTTTTGATAGGATGATTATTTGTGCTGCAATGATGTACATTTAATGTCTTTATTTCCCTAAATACATATCGCAGCCCGGATGGATGAAACTAGATCCGGGGTCTTTAATCTCGTCCGATCTTCACTAGAAGTACAAGTCGATCCATGTGAGAAATGTTCTGAAGTCGAACATGGAAAGACATCGCTTGATTACCAGTCAATGATGTAAACTATTAATAAGCGCGAGAGGAATCACCGATAATGATAATGACCCTCAAGGTACTGCAGTACAATTCACGTGGTGTGAATAAAGGACTTGGTGTCGAACACCATGCAAAATCTTTCGGTCGAAGGCCATTGATGTAAACCTGTCGCCAGAAGTGAGAAACTTGCCATTGAGGCATGCAAGCTTCAAAGTACTGAATGGGGTGTTCATAGATCAACTTCTTGGATAATGAGCTGATGTCGACAAGAAGTGATCCGTCACAGGAGGGCCTTAATGAATCTCACATCAATGACACGGAACGGAGCAAATGATTTTAATGGAGGTGAAAACGATCTGGTGATATAAGGTTCAGGGTGGTGGTCATGAAAGAATGGAGTATAATGTATGGTAGTGGGTGAGACACAGGTGAATTCACTGAATGACTTCTCTTGAACATATCGGCGACACTGATGTGATGGATTGGTAGCATTAACCCCAAATGTGGATGGTATGGCGTGACCATGGTGATGTGACCGGTGAATGAAACAACCCAACGCGACTCAGACACGGAGTGGAAGTGTCATGTTCAAGAGCGACTTGCTACCAACAAAGTTTCTTTGAGTTTTCATCCCAATCTTCCCCAGTCATTGCTGACCAGTACCTCTTTATTTTTGTCAAGCTTGAGGAGGATAACATATGCTTGTTCTATAATTTTCCCTTCGGGCAAACCCATCGCTATGTTTTAACGAGCCTAGCGATAGTGAAACTCGTTCTCGTCTAAAGACAAGTTTGTCGCTATTAATCTTTTTAACGAGTTTAACGACAAAGATAACTCGGTCCTTTTCAATTTTAGAGAGTCTGAAAAGGAACGTAAAGGTAACTCCAAAATTCCTTTTTCGTCATCTAATCCCTTAAGTTCGAAAAAGTATAAAACAATACAGAAGGGATGAATTTTCGATACTTTTAACGAGCCGAACAAAACAAGCGCTCGATCTTTTTGTGTAATAATCCCTCAGGTCCAAAAAGATTAAAATCTAGAGGAGGGATAGCACTTCCTGTCCCTTTAACGAGCTGGAGAGGCCAATGGCTCGGCAATCTTTTCATATTTTACGAGTCAGTTGAAAAGAGCTTAAAGGAGACTCGTCTTTTGAGGAACGAGTGATAAAACGGGTAGCAACTGATTCCAGGTAAGGTTTGGAATTTTCCAATCACGGCAGTGTCACAAGGATGGCTAGTGAAATCACTCTTCGCAGCTGTTCCTCAAAATGGGTAAACAATCAAATGGAGGTGAATGATCGGCCAATGAAAAAGTGGAGGTGATGGTGCAAACACGACCAAGGCTTTAACGGTTGAAGTACTACATTCACGATGGTTATTTATCGGGGAATAGTTCATTTTTTAATGAGCTTAAACGCGAGTGGAAACATTTGCTCATATCTTATGTTTATTTTTTAACGAGCTTGAACTATGTGCTAAAACTGCTTGATCAATCCAGTCGTGTGATAAGAATGTCTCATATAAAACGACAACTTTTAGAGTTTTGCCCCACATCCTTTCTTTATGCAAGTTAGGAAACGACCAATCCAAAAAACAGATAAATGATCACTCTTTGCTTGCACTCCAAAAGGTTTTCATGCCCCTAGGTATAAAACAGAGTTTCAAGGTTACCCCTTCTTTAGTCCGTTAAAACATTTGTTTTACCGAGAGAGGCCTACCTCTTACAGGTTACCAAAGATAGTGCTATTTACGGCGTAAACAAAACACTTCTCTGGCGATGTCTACCAAAATAAACAAAGGTGATCGGCGATGCCCGCCAACTCACATAACTTTGACAAGAGAATATTGTTCTAGAATAACCCCCACTTCCAATCACAGATGGGGGGTACAGACTAGTCATATTCTCCTGTGGAAACCTACCCTATACCCGAAGTTTTCCTGCCGAAGCAGACCAGGGTGCATGCCCCCTGGGTTTCAGTCATGTCCTCTCGAATCACTCGCGCTCATCGGGTGGACGGACTGGAGATTGAGACATTTCTTGCGTGAAAAGACCATTTAGGGATGGTATATGACTATTTGCTATGCGTGATCCGGGAAATGAAAGCTGGTCCACGAGCTTGACCACTCTTCCTTCGTGCGGAAAACACATTACTCTAAAGAGTGAGGATACAATTGCTCCCATGCAATAAATATAGTCTCGTCCAAGGAGTAGATTGTAATCCAGGGGTCCTTGAACTACCATTACATTCATGTGAACAGTTTTCCCTCTCAATGTTATGGGCACATTGGGAAGGATCCCTAATGGTCGACTGGTTCCTTTATCAAAACCTGTTAGATTTCTCATCTCAGGCAAAAGTGATGGCGAACCAAGCGCTTTCCAAGCAGTTGAGGAAAGGATACTCACAGAAGCCCCCTCATCTATGATGGTACCAGCCATAACCATTCTATATATTTGAACAATAATCTGGAATGGTATACTGGCCGGTAAACGGGGTCTGCCTAGTTGATTCCAGTCGAAGGAGACAACTAGGTTGCTCGGAGGTGGGACCGAATAGACAGCCGGGTACGACTCTGGCGAACTTCCTTCCTACGGTAAAGGAACGGGTAAATTGCCCCCATGTTCGTTGGAGTCTGTGCTTATGAAAAGAATTTGGACGGTGTCATCCTTGTTCTCTTCAGTGACTGTATCATCTGAAGATGGAACCTCTGAAGGCAAGACCGGGTCAACTGTCGCCTCGACCTTTTGAATTTCGTTTGGCATGGATTCAGATGGTTTATCCTCAATGATAGGTGCTTCGGCCGACCACCTGGACGGGCCAGCCGGATTTTCAACTAGTGACGGACTCGGCAAGAGTTTTTTATATCCAGGAGGAAGTCGTAACGGTGAAACCGGACGATCATCCAAAACTCTTTTAGCTTCATCTAAGAAGGGACAACGGTGGACGGCATGATCGCCTTCCCACAGTTTACAAGGAAATCTATATTTTCCTTTTTGTCCTGGGGCTTCACTTTCACTAGTTGACGGTGTGTTTTCAACATGATCATCAGAGGTTGACGACACCGGGTTGTGCAAACGAGGAGACTAGTCCCTTAAGATCCGAGGGATGCAAGGACAATCTCTGTGATAGTGGTCTCCTTTGCAAATGACACATGGCGATTTAGGCCTGGTCGGTGCAGTGTGTGGATTTTCGTTAGACGACACTCGTTTGCCCCCATTTGCTTTTGGCTCCTTCTTCTTCTTCTCTTTCTTCTTCTTTTCCTTCTTCTCCTTAGGTACTTGACTTTTGGCTTTACCAGCCCCATCAAGTGAAGAGGAAGGAGGAGAGGAAGAATTAGAGGAAGTAGAAGGTTGGTGGGTAACTTCTAGACTCGTCTAATCGCTAATTCGGTTGTTCAGGAATTGTGGTGTTCTGAACGACAGAGGTTGAGAAGAGCCATATAGGTAAACCAATTGTCAGTCCTAGAAGCGACAATGTGGCCATATGGGGTGCACCAACATCTCCCCAAGAGGAGAAGGGACTAGGATTTCCTCCAAGGGGAATTCCTTGGTTGGTGGATTCCATTTTCTCAACCCAAGATCAACGTAGGAAAGGGGTAATGAGTATTCCCTTTAAAATAAATTTTAGGCGCTTCGACACAACTTGTTTTTTCAGTTTTTAAGAGTCGAGAAAAAAAAAAGATGACTCTGGTCTCCTTCGATTTTTAATGAGCCTGAAGTGACAAGTGCTCAGATGGACCTTTTCCGTTAAGGAGTCTGAAAAGGAACGAAAGGGACTACTCTGGAAGTCTAGGTAGAGGGAGTACCAAACCAATCACAAAACTATAGAATACTTTTTACGGTACGGCAGTCAATCTTCCCGAATGCTGTGTTCAATGCATTACGATCGATAGGGCGGCAGACACGACTTCCTATGGATAAAGGATTTAAGCCTATAGGGGTCTCCCAAAATATACTCGACGGTACGTGGGAGCACAAGTCCGTACTGGCACTTATCATCTCAAAGTGGAGGAATCACCCAACCATCAGTGAGAACAACAGTTACCAGGCATTACGACACCGGAATACGTCTCTAGCCTAGACCTCTAAATGTTGTGCGTTAAGTTCCAAAGAGTTGTTAGATTCATTGAATTTATTTTAAGTTGATCTTGCTTATGAAGTTTTCCTTTCGGGTTCACCACGAGATGTAGATGTAATTCCTAAAATGCAATCTAAAGATGATAAACAAACTTTTTATCTCTTTTGTGCAATGAAAATCCTAGCTACTAGGGAAAAGAAAGACATAATCTTTTCACAAAGAGCAAAGAGCACACTGTAAATGCACTTTCCTAAATCAAGCCAAACAGACTGTCTATATGCAAATGCACATGCATGTATTTGTTTTCAAATTTCTTATTATATGGATGCTAAAAAGAAAGTTGATGTACAAATCTGAATTTCTTTTCAAGCGACAAATATAAACAAGCTTCTTTTCGAAATAAAAAATAGAGACGATTACGACACCTTACGATTTTGAAATGAATACTTGTTTTTGACACTAGAAAATTACAAATTCATACCAAAGGCAATAGTAACAGGATAATCGACCATCAACAACAATCAAACTTTCTCCTACGATCGAAATCGACACTTGCGACAGATTCAAATCAAAGGACGACAGTACGACTATGCTACTTTTGCAAAGGAAAACTGTAAATGACTCAACAAACACACAAAAACATCTACAGTTCTTTTGTACAAAGGAGGCGGAATAACAGCAAGGAAAAGGGGTTTCAAACAGACATATACTGATCACAGGCAGCAAAATTCAGGAATAGAACTGGAAAGGATGATCCACAGAAGCCACAACTACACAAAGCTAGTCTGATCAGTGCACCTGTAACACAGAGAATCTGAAATGCAGTGCAGGTTGCCCACTCGGGAAGTGCGCTGAAATTCAGAATCTCTGAACAGTACCTGCGCTGGGCCAGAAACGAGACTCTGTTCAGTCTCCGGGTCACAGTTTGCAGTTCAGTTCTTGGTTTTTGGCCGAGTAAAAAGCAATCAGTAATGCAACAATCAGGGGTAGATCTAAGGAGGATCTAAGAGCTATCACAAGGGCAATCAGATAGTTTGTGAATCAGTTGTTTAAATCATAAACAGATCCAGTGGATGGATTGAAGCAGCAGTTATCTACTTTGCCTTTGTTATGGCAAATGCAGTTCGAATGCTACTTATAAGTTTATGAAACAAACAACAAAGAATGATAAAAAAACAAACTAATTATGTCCCCAGCGGAGTCGCCATTTTGTTACAGGGAAAAGTGTCTATTTAGAACTGCTCTATCCCACTAAGGTGTGACAGTTGCCTTAGAAACAAATAGAGAAAAGCTACTTATGTTTTTCCTTTATGAATTATAGATAGAGAGGAATAGAAAGACCAACCTCTGTCTTGCGCTAATCCTTTGATTCGACCCCTCTCTTCTTTGATAGTCCCCAGCTACCTGCTCCCTTGCACGCCCAGCTTCACAAAGTACCTGTAAGATCACAGAAGCATAGCACTATACAAAGACATGGATCTATATTCATAAACAATCTAAGATCAGATGTAAATTGACCATACAAATGTAACAAGCATCAATGATACAAAAGCATGGAGGAAAACTCAAATAGCTTTTATTGATAAACAAGAAAAGATCCAGGAGGAGTTACAACCAGTTGTTCCGACCCAGCATCAAACTCCCAGCAAAGAAGCCCCTCTTCACCTCAAACAAAGCTTAGATCACCCAACAATCTGATGTTTGTCTCTAGAAACCAACAACAATTCCTTACAATATACAAAATTCCAGCCTCTGGATCTCTGGGATGAGGGATCCATATATAGATATCTGTAAGGGGGATGAGTCAGCTTGTGATTTGATTAGTGTCTTCTCTCTGATAGTTCTTACTTCCACTTGGAGATTGAAGGCCTCTTACTCATCCTTGGTCGAATTCAGTGAGGCAAGTGTCACAGGAAAAGATTCTGGAAGCTTCCATTGCCTCTCCACCTCGCGGAATGACACTGCCATTTTTCATTTCTCGCCCATCACACCCCACAGAAGGGACTTTTGAAATGCAACGCACCCTGACAGTGTATTTGGGTGATATGCAACGCACTTAGCCAGTGGAGCAGCTGCAATGATCCTGTTTTGACCCATCCTGAGCAGTTTCTCATGGAGAACTTCTGGGAGAAGCTGTAATCTGTTGACCTTGTTCCTTTAGGGGTTAGAACAACACTTTTAGGGACTTAGGAGCCCTTGTTTTATGGACATTTCATGCTTGGGGTTGCAGGGTCCAAAAATGTCTATAACACTTAGGTCCTTAATTACAACATCATGAGGTGAAATTTCAATAGTTTTTACCTTCACCTGAATGAGTTATCTGATATAGAGATATAATGTTGTAGGATAAGGTAGGAACACATAATACATCATTAAATTGACCATTGTCTAGATGAATAGTTCCAGACCCTACAACACTAAGATATCTATCATCACCAACGTATATATTTTTGGTGTTACAATCACTTAAAGAAGAAAACATGGCTTTGTTTTTTGCCATGTGATAAGAAGCTCCATAATCATTGAGCCACTCATGAGAATGAGAAGAAGAAGATATATTTAGGGCATAACCAGACCGAGATGCTTGATAACCACATGTAGAAAGTGTTATTCCTGAAGATGAAGTTGAAGTTGAAGAGTGCTCTAAATGGATGTTATGCTTCTCCATTGCTGCTTCCAAAGCTTCCATCTTCTTAAAGCATTTGGATTCTAAGTGGCCATCACGATTACAAAAGTTGCAATGTCTATCAATCTTCTTCCCTTTGTTTTTATTTACCTTATCATTTTATTGAGTTGATTTTTCATTTTGATACTGAAATTGCTTAGGACTCTTGTTTGGTTTAGGACCATTCTTTTTAGGATGTCGTTTCTTAGGATTCTTTGAACTGGGTTGTTGTTGGGATGCTAAGGCTTTCTTAGAGGAGTTTCCAATATTAAGAAGATGAATATGTAAGAGTTTTTCTTGTTCTATTATTAAAGAATCACAAAAGGCATCAAAAGAGGGAGACTTGTAGTCTTTTCCTTAAGAAATAGAAGCTTCTCTAGTGGAATGGAAGGTGGAAACAAACACAGAGTAGGTTGGTCCTAGCTTAGTAAGAATGGAATAGATAAGGCTACCATCTTCGTTCTTAACCCCAACACCTTCCAAGAGAAATCTAAGGGTTTTGAAATTAGACAAAAAATCTTCAACGGAAGAAAAATTATTGGGGTCCAAAGTAAGCAAGTCATTTTTTATTTGATGACCTCTAATTTCATTTTTAATTCCAAAAATAGTACTGAGTTTTTTCATTGATTCATCGAGAGTATCAATTTTTGTGATATGGAATGTAAGGTCTAGAGAAATAGGCATCCCTATCAACCCACATACTTGATATTGCATATTTTCCCATTTGGCTAGCTTATCTTCATGTTTAAGTTTAGACTCTTGGCATGAGGCTATTCGATAAAGACCTTTACTTTTAAGTAAATCTACCATGTAGGATGGCCATTGGAAGTAGTTGGTGTTTTTAAGAATAACTAGGCATGGAATTTCCATTTTAAAAGAAAATGAAGTTGTAGATGCTGAAACTAAGTGTTCCAATGGAAATATCTTGAAAAATTAGGCCAATTAAAAAAAAAAAAAACGGCTTCCAGATGAAGAAGTTATGTCATTTTGAAGAAAATTTGTTGAAGGGAACCACGTGAATATTTGGAAGTTGATGATAATGCTATATTTAAGAAAAAATCCCCCCCCCCCCCCTCCAAACTTAATCTAATTAGCTCACTTTTAAAAAAAAGATTACTTTATGTGACCCACTTTTATGAATAAGTGAGAGTCACTTTTACAATGGTACTTTATGAACTATCCACTAAATTATAACTTAAATAAAAGATAAAGTGACTTTAGAATTATAAGTGACTCACTTTTTATAATGGGTGAGAACAGTTTTACATAAAGTAACTTTAAAACATAACTTACATGTGCTTTTTGAAAAAGTAACTCAACAAAAAAAATCTTGAACCCAAGACCACTATTCTCATAAAGTAATTTAAGACCAAGTGAGCTAGTTAAAAGACTTAGTAATTGTTGGAAAGGAGGAAAGGGTATTTTTTTCACCGAAGCTTTGGGATGCGTGCTTGCTTGAAAAACCTCTTTTTACCTACAAAAAAACAAACAAAAGTATCCAATCCTTATGACTTAAAGTTAGATTTGGGGTTAGTCCCTCGGAGACTAGATATTTTCCTCAATGTTTTTGATTTTCCAAGATCATACTGAGGCACGGTGGAAAAGAGCATACACATGAGAAAAATCCTTTCTTTTTGTTTCTAGTTTGCCCAGATTGCACAGAGTCGCAGGGCAAACAACATACGCAGAAATTAAAAGTATAGATCCGGTAATAAAATTTTTATAGATGACTATAAACTGAAGTAAAGAGAGAGATAAATAACTATAACTGCAAATAAAGACTATATACCTCCATATTTTAAAAATGACATAGCTAGGGCTAGCAGAAACCTTTTCACGTGAAACTAAAAGGATTCCTCACTAGAACAGATGCTCCTAACACAATAGAGAAGTCCTCTCGGCCTGAAAGTGGTCAGAAACAATAGATCAAAGGAACGATAGTCATATGCAGTTGTACTAGCTTCGAACTTGGATCACCAATGGATGTGGCCCTCGAATGGCTCCAATACCATGTAGGAATTTACAGGGTAAGTTCCTTAGATTGAACATCGAAGGACACCACTAAAAAACAAATCACAAATCAATACACTAGTATTCTTGATGTGGTTAAAACCATCAAAGATGGAAATAGTCCATGACCTGAGCCAGCGTGGCCACTTCAGGAAATATTATTAATAAAAAGAAAGAAAATTTACATAATCTTCTATCATAAACGATCACAAACAAATGACCTCCATGTTCTTTAAATAGATATCATGGACCAATCAAGTCTTAAGCCATGGATCAAGTATCGGTAATACCAAGGAGAGAATGAACCGTCGGATCACTTCACGTCTAGAACATATCGTGAACTTCAAATTGTAAGCTACAAAAATTACATAGTAAAGAAACACACTTTACCTAACTATACACTAGACCAAGTTATACTTAATTATTTCCTATGTGTCGGAATATCCTAACATTAAATGTTTTGGTTGAGTAGTTAAATGCCTCAGTCGAGTTGTCACGATCTATAAAAATAGCTTCGCAGACTGTGAGTGCGGCTTTTAATTCCAAATAGAGGCTCAATCGAGATTGTATCTCGATCAAGCTTTAGGGCTCCATCGAGCTCATGTGTTAAATCGTGTTGCATTGGAGTTCAATAAAGGTTTTGTGTAAGCGCTCGATAAAGCTATATCTAATCGCTTAAGTATCTCGATGAAGCGCTTTAAAATTGCTCGAATGAGCTCGCTTTTCTCATCAAAATGCACCCATACTTTGCCAAAAACTATGACCCATCTTGATGCATAGACCCTCATCTCTCACATCATTTTTGTTTAATAACACTCTTCACATGAGTAGTTTCAAATGCCAATATAGGTCCACTACGTACATCTATTGATTTTGGAACCCTCAAGTATAACTTGTATTTAGAACCCTAACAAAAGTCATATCTAACACTTTTCAATCTACGTGACATTCTCTATCAATGGTTATACCCTCCTCAACCTCCTAAAACCCTTGCAAAATTTCTATGGGGGGTTGTGAATAGAAAAAACGAGTTGTGGATGGGGCACAAGCTTGGGTCCTTGATATCCCATAAGAGACATGATTGGCAAAGCCCCTACATGAGTGAGATCAACGACAAGCCATAGAAATAAACAAATAGAAGGAGAAAATATGTTGATTTTTGGTAGCATCAGATGTGCTTTAAGCCTTAAAATTTGCAGGGAGGCTAGGACACATGTATTCCACAATACCCAAAAATCGTTTTGGGAAATTCCACCCGGAGATAGTTTTATTAAAATAATTGATTATTTTTAATGGGTGCCTAAGTCTAAACTTAGGAAATTAAAATAATTAAAGGGTATTAATCAAACTGAGGGTGAAACTTCTAGAAGAAGACGAGGACCAATCCAAAATGATCTAAGCCATCGATTGAATCTAATCTGGGCCATTGGTTCCCAACGAGAAGATTATAAGAGGAGGCTCGATGGGCATTTGGAAAACAACACTGGAGAGAGATCAAGAGATCAAATTTCTTAGAGAGGGCAACACAACAGTTGCTAGAGAATCAATCAAGGTGATTTATTGCAATTAGGGGTAGGGATAGTAGACTAGAGGAAGCTTTCCAAATCCATGGAGTGGAAGGCAGAGAAGGTAGAGAGCAGTTCAGTGAGACAGCACAGTGCACACAGATGCAACGTAAAGCTTCAAAGGGAGTTCGAATTCCAACTAGGAGAGGTGAGAGTTAGTGCAGAAAGTCGGGATGTGAGACTGGAAGGCCTAGAGATCGAATTTCCAATCAACAGGAGGTTAGCAGAGAGATTGACACAAAGCCCATCCAGAGTGACAGAGTTCTGCGTAGGATTGATGCAGAAGTTGCACAGAGGCAGCGTGGGGCCAGTCAGTAAGCCCCTGATTAGAGTAAAATCTCTCCGAATAGTGTGACATTTTTCTCACTAACATTTTTGCTAGTTTCTCTTTGTATCGGATAATCACTTGGGCATCCAATGAATTGTATTCCAAAAACTACTGTTTAATAATACAAACCCTTAGCTGCTGCACCGAGTGTTATGAAACCAGCTCAAGAAAAGATAGAAAAGATAGATCAATGCCTTAGAATTTAGCCTCTTCGAGGGGGAAACCTCCTTTACATTACATAAATGAACAATTCTTCGATGATTTAAATGACAAAACCTCCTTTCTATATATAGGAGTCTAAGGAGTCACAATATAACCCAGCTGACCTAACAATAATAATATAAAGCCACAAAAATAACAATAGAGGGATTCTATGGGGCATAATAATAACAATATGGGGATAATAGGGGCACAACAATATTAATAAGGGATGCAACAACAATAGTAATGGGGTAATTACTAGTATTATAGGGACCCAACATGCCCCTCTCCTTCAAAAAAAGTGTTTTCCTCAACACTTGAGTAGTTCTGGATTCTTCTGTATAAAATTCTCATCCTCCCATGTGGAATCTTCAGCGGATAAGTTCTTCAACTTGATAAGATACTCTGAAATTGATTGATTTCGTAGCTGTCGAGTTCTTGTTTATGTGACTGCTTCCACTTCCAATATAATTTTTCCTTCCTCGTCAAGTTCTGGCAATATTGTTTGAACTGGGAGCTTGTCGCCTATAACCTTCTTTAAACATGAAACATGGAAAACTGGGTGCAATCGAGAAGCTGCAGGAACCTCCAATTTGTATGCCATAGTACCAATATTTTTCAACACCTTGTACGGACCATAATACTTTGGTGATAATTTATTATCCTTCTTAGCTTGCTTGAGGGACATTTTCTTATATGGTTGTAGCCGTAGGAATACCCAATCACCTACATCAAAACTTCTTTCGCTGCGATGTTGATCTACCTGTTGTTTCATTCTATTCTGTGTCAACACGAGGTTATCCTTTAAGAGTTGGAGGACTTGTTGTTGATGTTCGATGTGATGTTCCCCTGCTTGAACCTTAGAATTTTCTCTTAAATATGATGTGATGGATGGTG
Organism: Pinus tabuliformis; assembly: GCA_031772625.1. Taxonomy (NCBI): domain Eukaryota; kingdom Viridiplantae; phylum Streptophyta; class Pinopsida; order Pinales; family Pinaceae; genus Pinus; species Pinus tabuliformis. Next base: position 1,125,395,826 of record CM062817.1, read on the forward strand.
GCTGATATCCATAAAGTGCCATAAATGGGGTCATTTTTTTTGTTGTATGGAAGGAAGTGTTATACCACCATTCAGCGAGAGGCAACCATTTGACCCATTGTGTCTGTTTATCCGATACAAAGCAATGAAGATATCCTTCCAAACATTTGCTTACTATTTCAGTTTGCCCATCAGATTAAGGATGATAAGATAAGCTATGAGCTAACTGAGTACCAAGACAAGAAAATAATTCTGTCCAAAAATTTCCAGTGAAAATGGGATCTCTGTCACTTACAATAATCTTTGAGTTTCCATGTAGCTTTTGAATTGTTTCCATAAATGCAGTAGAAACCGTACTGGCTTTAAATGGATGTGATAATGCACAAAAGTGTGCATACTTGGTAAGTCTGTCAACTACCACCATGATGACACTCTTTCCCTCAGACTTGGGTAAACCTGTGATAAAATCCATTGAAACCTCCTCCCAACGTTGGCTTGGAATGGATAAAGGTTGTAATAGACCCAGTGTCTTAATTGTTTCAACTTTATTTTGTTGGCAAACCAAACATTCCACCACAAATTTTTGAATATCCGATTTAAGGCCATCCCAAAAAAATTCCTTCTTAACCTTGTGGTAAGTTTTTAAAAATCTTGAGTGCCCTCCTAAGGGAGAAGTGTGCAATTCCATAAGAATCTTTTGTTTTAGTTGGGAATTATTACAAAGGTATAAGCGATCTTTGTACCATAAAGAATCATTTTTCCAGCTAAATGTATCAGACGTACTGGAATCTTGTTGTAACTTTCGAATAAGTGCCCATACTTCTTCGTTATTCTTCCATTCCTCCCTTGCTTCGTTTATCCAATCTGGTGGGATAATAGAAATGGCGCACAACAATGCTTCCACATCCTCATCCTTTCTTGAGAGTGCATCTGCCACCACATTTTTCTTCCCTTTTTTATAGATGATTTCAAAGTCATAACTCAACATCTTTGTGACCCACTTTTGTTGCTCTTCAGCGGATAATCTTTGTTCTAAAAAGTATTTAAGGCTATCATGATCCGTTTTTACCTTGAAGTGTCTTCCCATTAGGTAGGGTCGCCATTTCTTAAGTGCATGGAGTATTGCCAACATTTCCTTCTCATAAATAGCTTTGTGTAAAAACTTTCCCTTGATTGGACAAATTTCCAAAGCAATGGGTCTTTCATCTTGCATTAAAATAGCACCAATTCCATTTCCTGAAGCATTGCATTCCACAATAAAGGTTTTTGTGAAGTTCGGTGTAGCTAAGACCGGTGCTTGGCACATTGCCTATTTAAGATGTTCGAAGGCCTTTGTTGCTTCTGGAGTCCATGAAAATGCATCTTTCTTCAATAATGTTGTTAGAGGTGCTGCTATTCTCCCATAATTCTTAACAAACTTGCGATCATACCCTGTCAACCCGAGAAATCCTCACAGATGCTTTATGGATTTGGGGTTTTTCCATTCCTTAATGGCTTTAATTTTGCTAGGGTCTACCTTAACTCCTTCATGAGATACAATATGACCCAGATATTCCACCTCTTGTACTCCAAAGAAACATTTGGATCTTTTTGCATATAATTGTTTCTCCTCCAATAGTTGTAGCACCCTGTCAACATGTTCAACATGATCCTACCAAGACTTGTTGTAGATTAGTATATCATCAAAAAATACTAACACAAATTTTCTAAGGAATGGTTTGAAAATGGAATTCATCAAACCTTGAAATGTTGAAGGTGCATTGGTAAGGCCAAAAGGCATGACCAAAAATTCATAATGACCCTCATGAGTTCTAAATGTTGTTTTTGGAATCTCTTCAATCTTCATTTTGATTTGATGATATCCTGAACAAAGATCCAACTTGGTGAAGTAAATTGATCCATGCAATTCATCCACTAATTCATCAATGACGGGAATGTGAAACTTATCTTTAATAGTGAGCTTGTTGAGCTCCCTATAATCCGGACACATGTGCCATGATCCATCCTTCTTGTGCACTAATACTACTGGGGCAGAGAAAGAACTTTGACTCGATTGAATTATACTAGCCTCTAGCATTTCTGCAACCATACGTTCAATTTCACTCTTTTGGGCATAGGGATATCTGTACGGCCTGATGTTTGGAGGAACACTTCCTGGAATCAAATGAATAGCATGATCATGATCACGAATAGATGGGAGACCTTTGGGAGTCTCAAATACCTTGGAATGATTGTCCAAGCCTTTTTGGAGATCTGGAGAAATAGATGATTGCAATGTGGAAACATCTAGCGAACATAATTGTGCAATTACACCCCCTTGTTCCTTTTTTAGAAGCTTTGTCATACCATTAGAGCTAATTATCCTTCCTGGTTTCCCTGCAATACCCCTTAATTCAACTTCCTTTCCTTCCATGGAAAATTTCATGAAAAGTTCTTGAAAATTGAAAGCTATTGTACCCAAGGATTGTAGCCATTGTACTCCTAGTACAACATTAGCACCTCCCATTGGAATGGAAATCATTGGGCTAGTCAATACATATTCTCCCATCGATAGCTTGATATTATGGCACTTTCCAGAGCAATTTATTGTTCCTCCATTTGCAACCATCACTTGACACTCTGGTGCTGGGTATAAGAAGCAATTCAATTCTTTTGCTACCTGACAATGAATAAAATTGTGGGTACTTCCTAAATCAATCAACACTAGTACCTTTTTCTTCTTGATTTGTCCTTCTATCTTGATGGTTTGAGGAGTGGTAATTCCCGCCAATGCATTACAAGATATGGTCGGATTCATTTCTTATTTATCTAGGCTTTGTTCCCTGAGTATATCCTCTTCTTTTGACCTTTCTTGCTCCTTTTCTTCTTCCTCTTCACAATCTATGTAGAATAATTTCTTCTCAGCACACTTATGACCTTTAGTGTATTTGATATCACAACTGTAACAAAGCCCTTTTGCTCTTTTTTCTTCCAATTATTGTGGTGTCAACCTTACAAGTTGTGGAAGACTAGGAGCAACCACACTTCCATCTTTATAGTTGTGAGTGGTATGCTTCCTAGTTTCCATAATTTTGCTTTCCATTTTTCTTGCTAACCTGAATGCCTTCTCTAATGAATCAGGTTCCCAAAGGCGAACATCATGTTGGATATTATCCTTTAAAGTCCCTATGAACACATCAATCATATGCTCCTCTAGAATATCTTTTACCCTTATGTTCAATTTTTGGAACTCCTCAATGTGCTCCATTATTGAACCCTTTTGTTTGAGACTTATCAATTGGCTAAAAAAAGTGTTGCTTTTTGTATCCTCATAATTTGCTATCAATTCTTCCGTAAAAATTGCCCAAGTGATAATTTTTTTATGAGAGCAAAGCCATTGATACCATACAAACCGATTTGGTTCCAAGTATAAAGTTGCAATACCTACCTTTTGTGTGTTTTGCACATTATTGAGATCGAAAAATTGCTCCATTTGTAATATCCATGTTGCGGGATCCTTGCCATCAAACTTCCTCATATAGTTTTTTGGAATATGGTGGGTTTTCGATCCCACATTGGAGTCTAAGAAATCATGATTAACATTTCTTTTGTTCGCATCATGAGTTTCCTTTACTACCTTTTCACCATTGGTAAGTATTTCTTGTAGAAAATTTGTCAAATCTATCTTCAAATCTGCCATGCCTGTCTTCAAATTGGTGTTCAAATATATCTTCAATTTGTCCATCTTAGCTTCCATGCCATTCATCTTAGCTTCCACGCCATTTATCTTAGCTTCTGTTAGCTTTTGTGACAGTGACATTTGTTGCACTTGTTCTTGTAATTTTGATATATCATGTAGCATTTCTTCCTCTTCTTCATGAATCATGCTAGAGCTTTCAGGTTGCTTACTAAGTGTCTGCATTTTCTTTCCTCGGGGCATCAATTACCGATAATAATGCTCTACTATGCCCTTTGAATTCCTTCAAAATAAATTTTCAAACCAAGCTTAAGTAAAAATTTAAGAAAATCTACACACCTTTTTTCACTTTGTAGGAGCTCGATATTGCCTCTGATGTATCTCTGTACTTTCTAATCATCTAGTTCTAAATTTGTGACCTACAGTAGCCCTTTGTGTCATATTTCCAATGCCACAAGTCTGACCCAAATTGGATTCTCCAAGGAAGAGTTATTCGAAATCTCCCACGGTGACTTGATTATAGACTAGTTCAGTAGAGCGAAATTGTACGACGTGCCACGAGTCATTGTTTCGACCTTTGGATCTGAAAAATGCATACAAGAAACTATAGTCCATCCTCTTTCTGTACCTTCTTAAGAAATTTCAATCTGATCCCCAAAGAGAAAGTTATGACGATTTCCCCAGGTCACCTATTTGTAATGTAATTCAGGAGTCTGCAAAAATACCAACTTCCTCAGATCATATCTCCGCAAATATAGCGCGAAAAGCTCTGAAATTTAGACCCGAGGTTCAGCGCGATTTATTTTCAAATGGGTTTTTTTTTGCAACTTCTGAAACGTCGCAAAAAAAAAGTTATAGCGAAAATGCCACGATGACCTGTTTGGAGTAGCGAAACCCTAGAATCCAAAGCTCTGATACCAAATGTTATGAAACCAGCTCAAGAAAAGATAGAAAAGATAGATCAACGCCTTAGAATTTAGCCTCTTCGAGGGGGCAACATCCTTTACATTACATAAATGAACAATTCTTCGATGATTCAAATGACAAAACCTCCTTTCTATATATAGGAGTCTAAGGAGTCACAATATAACCCAACCGACCTAACAATAATAATATAAAGCCACAAAAATAGCAATAGAGGGATTCTATGGGGCACAGTAATAACAATATGGGGATAATAGGGGCACAAAAATATTAATAAGGGATGCAACAACAATAGTAATGGGGTAATTACTAGTATTATAGGGACCCAACACCGGTTTTCCTGAATTGGGTTTTTCCAAGGAAATTTGTCAAAAATAACGATGTCATGTGTTGTGTATTTATTTCTTACTCAATTTTTTTTTCCACATTTAATTCAATTGGTGAAGGCTGCAGCATTTTAGTTTTGGTAATTTTTGTAGGTTGTAGTAAATAATTTGTTCAATAATTAACAAATAGAAGGAACTTAATCAGTTGCCGCAGTATAAATTTGGGCCTTCCAAATTTTCACATGGTATCAAAGCTATAGGTGAAGAAAGAGAGAAGAGTTGGAAGAGCCCAGCACTGAAGAGTAGGGAAGTCGAAGCGCTGCATAGATAGAAAATTGAATCCCCAGAGGGATTATGAAGTCGAGGCCAGGAGAGGAATTTTTTGTGGGAGAATATCTCTCTAAGTGAGTTGACAGAGAGACAGATTTCTAGATCGAAGTTTGTCAGTGTCAGAGGGAGTAGTGCAGAGCAATTTTATGGTGAGATGCAGTTTTCTGCAGTAGTTTCTGGGGCAAAAAAGTGTCAAAAGGAAGAAGGAGACATTGTTGAGGGAATTTCTTCCTCAAAGAATAACTAGCTAGGTAATTCAATTTCTCTATTCTTGAGCAGCAACAGAGAGGATTAGATATACCAACTCTAGCATGAAGTGCATATGCTAGCCTAGTGCTATGCAGAGGAGAGAGGAGGAAGTTCGACATTTCATTGGCTGAGATGGAAGCTAGTGGGTTAAGTTATTAGGATCAGTTGGAAGGTGCATCCAACTATGTGATATAGAAGGAAAGGATCTCATTCCTTCTGGATGAGCACGATCTTAAAACTTTTGTCGGCAATGGTAATTGTAGCCGCAGATCCAGATCCATTGAAAAAGTACAAGGATGAAATGGCGAAGGCCAAACGATTGATCCTCGATGGAGTGAGAGATCAGGTAGTGTGTCACATTGTAGGCAAGGATACTTCCTGATAGATGTGGGAAGCATTACATATGCTATACGAAAAATCTTCTGAGAAGCGGAAGATGTACTTAGAGCAGAAGATGAGATCCACACAGATGCAGAAGGGGGAACAAATTGATACATTCCTGACAAGGCTTTCATAAATCTGAGACTCGTTAGCAGCTGTGGGGTCAACACCTCAGCCTACCGAGATGGTGAGGGTGGTGCTGAATTCTATTTCAAAATAATGGAAAGTAGCTGTCCAGAGCATCCTAGGCAGAGAGAAATTACCGGATTGGGAAGTTATGTGGGCCACTCTTCAACAGGAAGAGATGAGGATAGACTTAGTCAAGTGCAAACTTGATAGCAACAAAAATATTGGGATGAGGCCCAAGGAGGAGGAAAATAATGCATCCCTTGCATTCAAGAGGAAGTAGGAGCGGTGAAGAAAGAAGAAGTGATGAAGATCAAGTGCTTATGGTGTGGTGAATTTGGTCGCTACACTACACAGTCTCCTCTCAAGAAGAAGGACAAGGATTAGAAGCATGATCCGAAACTTGCATCCGTAAAGATCGAGGAGGAGGAGTTTTCCATGGTTGCCCAAATACCTCCAGGGGAGAGGTGGGGTGATCTAGTACTGTAATTTGAAAGAAATGCAGATGTGCAAGATCCTTGAGGAGTCAACCTCTTGGATGATTACCTTGCTACAAGAGCCCATATCAGAAGTAGCAGGATGGACCAGGATTATTTGATGTAGAGTGTCAAAGTGACAGTTGTAGTGGCTAGAATCGATAGAGACTGAGCAACACAAAGCAGATTTGGAAACAATGCAATTGGCACAATGCAGAGTCAACAACAATGCATATGCTTCAGAGGGTCAACGCAGAGACTAGCAGTAAACAGAACTCCAACAATAGATGCATCATATTGAAAACTTGTTCAATAATTTTGGATGCTTTTCCATTACTGATGCAGTAGTAGCAACAGTTGGAAAAGGTTTTAGTGCAGATGTAGTGTTGGCAGTGGCAAGGTCAGGAGTAGTACAAATGCAACATTTGCAAAATAGTTGGTGGGCAGTGAAGTCAAACATCAGCAGCGCAGAGGGAGATGTTATAGAGTCCAAGTGATGCTTCAACATGTTACATTACTATAGCACATTCATCGCTAAGATGGAGTGTTGATTTCTGGTAGCATAATATGTTCTCTAAGCCTCAAAATTTGCAGGGAGGCTAGGACACATGTATTCCACAATACCCAAAAATTATTTTCGGAAATTCCGCCTAGAGACAATTTTATTAAAATAATTAATTATTTTTAATGTGTGCCTAAGTCTAAACTTAGGAAACTAAAATAATTAAAGGGTATTAATCAAACTAAGGGTGAAACTTCTAGAAGAAGATGAGGATCAAGTCAAAATGATCTAAGCCATTGATTAGAATCAAATCTGGGCCATTGGTTCCCAACGAGAAGATTATAATAGGAGACTTTATGGGAATTTGGAAAAAACATCAGAGATAGATAAAGAGATCGAATTTCTCAGAGAGGGTAGTGCAACAGTTGTTAGAGAATCAATCAATGTGATTTCTTGTAGTGAGGGGCAAGGATAGTAGATCAGAGGAAGCTTTCCAGATCTAGGGAGTGCAAGGCAAATAAGGCATAGAGAAGTTCAGTGATATCACAACTGTAACAAAGCCCTTTTGCTCTTTTTTCTTCCAATTGTTGTGGTGTCAACCTTACAAGTTGTGGAAGACTAGGAGCAACCACACTTCCATCTTTATAGTTGTGAGTGGTATGCTTCCTAGTTTCCATAATTTTGCTTTCCATTTTTCTTGCTAACCTGAATGCCTTCTCTAATGAATCAGGTTCCCAAAGGCGAACATCATGTTGGATATTATCCTTTAAAGTCCCTATGAACACATCAATCATATGCTCCTCTAGAATATCTTTTACCCTTATGTTCAATTTTTGGAACTCCTCAATGTGCTCCATTATTGAACCCTTTTGTTTGAGACTTATCAATTGGCTAAAAAAAGTGTTGCTTTTTGTATCCTCATAATTTGCTATCAATTCTTCCGTAAAAATTGCCCAAGTGATAATTTTTTTATGAGAGCAAAGCCATTGATACCATACAAACCGATTTGGTTCCAAGTATAAAGTTGCAATACCTACCTTTTGTGTGTTTTGCACATTATTGAGATCGAAAAATTGCTCCATTTGTAATATCCATGTTGCGGGATCCTTGCCATCAAACTTCCTCATATAGTTTTTTGGAATATTGTGGGTTTTCGATCCCACATTGGAGTCTAAGAAATCATGATTAACATTTCTTTTGTTCGCATCATGAGTTTCCTTTACTACCTTTTCACCATTGGTAAGTATTTCTTGTAGAAAATTTGTCAAATCTATCTTCAAATCTGCCATGCCTGTCTTCAAATTGGTGTTCAAATATATCTTCAATTTGTCCATCTTAGCTTCCATGCCATTCATCTTAGCTTCCACGCCATTTATCTTAGCTTCTGTTAGCTTTTGTGACAGTGACATTTGTTGCACTTGTTCTTGTAATTTTGATATATCATGTAGCATTTCTTCCTCTTCTTCATGAATCATGCTAGAGCTTTCAGGTTGCTTACTAAGTGTCTGCATTTTCTTTCCTCGGGGCATCAATTACCGATAATAATGCTCTACTATGCCCTTTGAATTCCTTCAAAATAAATTTTCAAACCAAGCTTAAGTAAAAATTTAAGAAAATCTACACACCTTTTTTCACTTTGTAGGAGCTCGATATTGCCTCTGATGTATCTCTGTACTTTCTAATCATCTAGTTCTAAATTTGTGACCTACAGTAGCCCTTTGTGTCGTATTTCCAATGCCACAAGTCTGACCCAAATTGGATTCTCCAAGGAAGAGTTATTCGAAATCTCCCACGGTGACTTGATTATAGACTAGTTCAGTAGAGCGAAATTGTACGACGTGCCACGAGTCATTGTTTCAACCTTTGGATCTGAAAAATGCATACAAGAAACTATAGTCCATCCTCTTTCTGTACCTTCTTAAGAAATTTCAATCCGATCCCCAAAGAGAAAGTTATGACGATTTCCCCAGGTCACCTATTTGTAATGTAATTCAGGAGTCTGCAAAAATACCAACTTCCTCAGATCATATCTCCGCAAATATAGCGCGAAAAGCTCTGAAATTTAGACCCGAGGTTCAGCGCGATTTATTTTCAAATGGGTTTTTTTTTGCAACTTCTGAAACGTCGCAAAAAAAAAGTTATAGCGAAAATGCCACGATGACCTGTTTGGAGTAGCGAAACCCTAGAATCCAAAGCTCTGATACCAAATGTTATGAAACCAGCTCAAGAAAAGATAGAAAAGATAGATCAACGCCTTAGAATTTAGCCTCTTCGAGGGGGCAACATCCTTTACATTACATAAATGAACAATTCTTCGATGATTCAAATGACAAAACCTCCTTTCTATATATAGGAGTCTAAGGAGTCACAATATAACCCAACCGACCTAACAATAATAATATAAAGCCACAAAAATAGCAATAGAGGGATTCTATGGGGCACAGTAATAACAATATGGGGATAATAGGGGCACAAAAATATTAATAAGGGATGCAACAACAATAGTAATGGGGTAATTACTAGTATTATAGGGACCCAACACCGGTTTTCCTGAATTGGGTTTTTCCAAGGAAATTTGTCAAAAATAACGATGTCATGTGTTGTGTATTTATTTCTTACTCAATTTTTTTTTCCACATTTAATTCAATTGGTGAAGGCTGCAGCATTTTAGTTTTGGTAATTTTTGTAGGTTGTAGTAAATAATTTGTTCAATAATTAACAAATAGAAGGAACTTAATCAGTTGCCGCAGTATAAATTTGGGCCTTCCAAATTTTCACATGGTATCAAAGCTATAGGTGAAGAAAGAGAGAAGAGTTGGAAGAGCCCAGCACTGAAGAGTAGGGAAGTCGAAGCGCTGCATAGATAGAAAATTGAATCCCCAGAGGGATTATGAAGTCGAGGCCAGGAGAGGAATTTTTTGTGGGAGAATGTCTCTCTAAGTGAGTTGACAGAGAGACAGATTTCTAGATCGAAGTTTGTCAGTGTCAGAGGGAGTAGTGCAGAGCAATTTTATGGTGAGATGCAGTTTTCTGCAGTAGTTTCTGGGGCAAAAAAGTGTCAAAAGGAAGAAGGAGACATTGTTGAGGGAATTTCTTCCTCAAAGAATAACTAGCTAGGTAATTCAATTTCTCTATTCTTGAGCAGCAACAGAGAGGATTAGATATACCAACTCTAGCATGAAGTGCATATGCTAGCCTAGTGCTATGCAGAGGAGAGAGGAGGAAGTTCGACATTTCATTGGCTGAGATGGAAGCTAGTGGGTTAAGTTATTAGGATCAGTTGGAAGGTGCATCCAACTATGTGATATAGAAGGAAAGGATCTCATTCCTTCTGGATGAGCACGATCTTAAAACTTTTGTCGGCAATGGTAATTGTAGCCGCAGATCCAGATCCATTGAAAAAGTACAAGGATGAAATGGCGAAGGCCAAACGATTGATCCTCGATGGAGTGAGAGATCAGGTAGTGTGTCACATTGTAGGCAAGGATACTTCCTGATAGATGTGGGAAGCATTACATATGCTATACGAAGAATCTTCTGAGAAGCGGAAGATGTACTTAGAGCAGAAGATGAGATCCACACAGATGCAGAAGGGGGAACAAATTGATACATTCCTGACAAGGCTTTCATAAATCTGAGACTCATTAGCAGCTGTGGGGTCAACACCTCAGCCTACCGAGATGGTGAGGGTGGTGCTGAATTCTATTTCAAAATAATGGAAAGTAGCTGTCCAGAGCATCCTAGGCAGAGAGAAATTACCGGATTGGGAAGTTATGTGGGCCACTCTTCAACAGGAAGAGATGAGGATAGACTTAGTCAAGTGCAAACTTGATAGCAACAAAAATATTGGGATGAGGCCCAAGGAGGAGGAAAAGAATGCATCCCTTGCATTCAAGAGGAAGTAGGAGCGGTGAATAAAGAAGAAGTGATGAAGATCAAGTGCTTATGGTGTGGTGAATTTGGTCGCTACACTACACAGTCTCCTCTCAAGAAGAAGGACAAGGATTAGAAGCATGATCCGAAACTTGCATCCGTAAAGATCGAGGAGGAGGAGTTTTCCATGGTTGCCCAGATACCTCCAGGGGAGAGGTAGGGTGATCTAGTACTGTAATTTGAAAGAAATGCAGATGTGCAAGATCCTTGAGGAGTCAACCTCTTGGACGATTACCTTGCTACAAGAGCCCATATCAGAAGTAGCAGGATGGACCAGGATTATTTGATGTAGAGTGTCAAAGTGACAGTTGTAGTGGCTAGAATCGATAGAGACTGAGCAACGCAAAGCAGATTTGGAAACAATGCAATTGGCACAATGCAGAGTCAACAACAATGCATATGCTTCAGAGGGTCAACGCAGAGACTAGCAGTAAACAGAACTCCAACAATAGATGCATCATATTGAAAACTTGTTCAATAATTTTGGATGCTTTTCCATTACTGATGCAGTAGTAGCAACAGTTGGAAAAGGTTTTAGTGCAGATGTAGTGTTGGCAGTGGCAAGGTCAGGAGTAGTACAAATGCAACATTTGCAAAATAGTTGGTGGGCAGTGAAGTCAAACATCAGCAGCGCAGAGGGAGATGTTATAGAGTCCAAGTGATGCTTCAACATGTTACATTACTATAGCACATTCATCGCTAAGATGGAGTGTTGATTTCTGGTAGCATAATATGTTCTCTAAGCCTCAAAATTTGCAGGGAGGCTAGGACACATGTATTCCACAATACCCAAAAATTATTTTCGGAAATTCCGCCTAGAGACAATTTTATTAAAATAATTAATTATTTTTAATGTGTGCCTAAGTCTAAACTTAGGAAACTAAAATAATTAAAGGGTATTAATCAAACTAAGGGTGAAACTTCTAGAAGAAGATGAGGATCAAGTCAAAATGATCTAAGCCATTGATTAGAATCAAATCTGGGCCATTGGTTCCCAACGAGAAGATTATAATAGGAGACTTTATGGGAATTTGGAAAAAACATCAGAGATAGATAAAGAGATCGAATTTCTCAGAGAGGGTAGTGCAACAGTTGTTAGAGAATCAATCAATGTGATTTCTTGTAGTGAGGGGCAAGGATAGTAGATCAGAGGAAGCTTTCCAGATCTAGGGAGTGCAAGGCAAATAAGGCATAGAGAAGTTCAGTGATATCACAACTGTAACAAAGCCCTTTTGCTCTTTTTTCTTCCAATTGTTGTGGTGTCAACCTTACAAGTTGTGGAAGACTAGGAGCAACCACACTTCCATCTTTATAGTTGTGAGTGGTATGCTTCCTAGTTTCCATAATTTTGCTTTCCATTTTTCTTGCTAACCTGAATGCCTTCTCTAATGAATCAGGTTCCCAAAGGCGAACATCATGTTGGATATTATCCTTTAAAGTCCCTATGAACACATCAATCATATGCTCCTCTAGAATATCTTTTACCCTTATGTTCAATTTTTGGAACTCCTCAATGTGCTCCATTATTGAACCCTTTTGTTTGAGACTTATCAATTGGCTAAAAAAAGTGTTGCTTTTTGTATCCTCATAATTTGCTATCAATTCTTCCGTAAAAATTGCCCAAGTGATAATTTTTTTATGAGAGCAAAGCCATTGATACCATACAAACCGATTTGGTTCCAAGTATAAAGTTGCAATACCTACCTTTTGTGTGTTTTGCACATTATTGAGATCGAAAAATTGCTCCATTTGTAATATCCATGTTGCGGGATCCTTGCCATCAAACTTCCTCATATAGTTTTTTGGAATATTGTGGGTTTTCGATCCCACATTGGAGTCTAAGAAATCATGATTAACATTTCTTTTGTTCGCATCATGAGTTTCCTTTACTACCTTTTCACCATTGGTAAGTATTTCTTGTAGAAAATTTGTCAAATCTATCTTCAAATCTGCCATGCCTGTCTTCAAATTGGTGTTCAAATATATCTTCAATTTGTCCATCTTAGCTTCCATGCCATTCATCTTAGCTTCCACGCCATTTATCTTAGCTTCTGTTAGCTTTTTTGACAGTGACATTTGTTGCACTTGTTCTTGTAATTTTGATATATCATGTAGCATTTCTTCCTCTTCTTCATGAATCATGCTAGAGCTTTCAGGTTGCTTACTAAGTGTCTGCATTTTCTTTCCTCGGGGCATCAATTACCGATAATAATGCTCTACTATGCCCTTTGAATTCCTTCAAAATAAATTTTCAAACCAAGCTTAAGTAAAAATTTAAGAAAATCTACACACCTTTTTTCACTTTGTAGGAGCTCGATATTGCCTCTGATGTATCTCTGTACTTTCTAATCATCTAGTTCTAAATTTGTGACCTACAGTAGCCCTTTGTGCCGTATTTCCAATGCCACAAGTCTGACCCAAATTGGATTCTCCAAGGAAGAGTTATTCGAAATCTCCCACGGTGACTTGATTATAGACTAGTTCAGTAGAGCGAAATTGTACGACGTGCCACGAGTCATTGTTTTGACCTTTGGATCTGAAAAATGCATACAAGAAACTATAGTCCATCCTCTTTCTGTACCTTCTTAAGAAATTTCAATCCGATCCCCAAAGAGAAAGTTATGACGATTTCCCCAGGTCACCTATTTGTAATGTAATTCAGGAGTCTGCAAAAATACCAACTTCCTCAGATCATATCTCCGCAAATATAGCGCGAAAAGCTCTGAAATTTAGACCCGAGGTTCAGCGCGATTTATTTTCAAATGGGTTTTTTTTTGCAACTTCTGAAACGTCGCAAAAAAAAAGTTATAGCGAAAATGCCACGATGACCTGTTTGGAGTAGCGAAACCCTAGAATCCAAAGCTCTGATACCAAATGTTATGAAACCAGCTCAAGAAAAGATAGAAAAGATAGATCAACGCCTTAGAATTTAGCCTCTTCGAGGGGGCAACATCCTTTACATTACATAAATGAACAATTCTTCGATGATTCAAATGACAAAACCTCCTTTCTATATATAGGAGTCTAAGGAGTCACAATATAACCCAACCGACCTAACAATAATAATATAAAGCCACAAAAATAGCAATAGAGGGATTCTATGGGGCACAGTAATAACAATATGGGGATAATAGGGGCACAAAAATATTAATAAGGGATGCAACAACAATAGTAATGGGGTAATTACTAGTATTATAGGGACCCAACACCGGTTTTCCTGAATTGGGTTTTTCCAAGGAAATTTGTCAAAAATAACGATGTCATGTGTTGTGTATTTATTTCTTACTCAATTTTTTTTTCCACATTTAATTCAATTGGTGAAGGCTGCAGCATTTTAGTTTTGGTAATTTTTGTAGGTTGTAGTAAATAATTTGTTCAATAATTAACAAATAGAAGGAACTTAATCAGTTGCCGCAGTATAAATTTGGGCCTTCCAAATTTTCACATGGTATCAAAGCTATAGGTGAAGAAAGAGAGAAGAGTTGGAAGAGCCCAGCACTGAAGAGTAGGGAAGTCGAAGCGCTGCATAGATAGAAAATTGAATCCCCAGAGGGATTATGAAGTCGAGGCCAGGAGAGGAATTTTTTGTGGGAGAATATCTCTCTAAGTGAGTTGACAGAGAGACAGATTTCTAGATCGAAGTTTGTCAGTGTCAGAGGGAGTAGTGCAGAGCAATTTTATGGTGAGATGCAGTTTTCTGCAGTAGTTTCTGGGGCAAAAAAGTGTCAAAAGGAAGAAGGAGACATTGTTGAGGGAATTTCTTCCTCAAAGAATAACTAGCTAGGTAATTCAATTTCTCTATTCTTGAGCAGCAACAGAGAGGATTAGATATACCAACTCTAGCATGAAGTGCATATGCTAGCCTAGTGCTATGCAGAGGAGAGAGGAGGAAGTTCGACATTTCATTGGCTGAGATGGAAGCTAGTGGGTTAAGTTATTAGGATTAGTTGGAAGGTGCATCCAACTATGTGATATAGAAGGAAAGGATCTCATTCCTTCTGGATGAGCACGATCTTAAAACTTTTGTCGGCAATGGTAATTGTAGCCGCAGATCCAGATCCATTGAAAAAGTACAAGGATGAAATGGCGAAGGCCAAACGATTGATCCTCGATGGAGTGAGAGATCAGGTAGTGTGTCACATTGTAGGCAAGGATACTTCCTGATAGATGTGGGAAGAATTACATATGCTATACGAAAAATCTTCTGAGAAGCGGAAGATGTACTTAGAGCAGAAGATGAGATCCACACAGATGCAGAAGGGGGAACAAATTGATACATTCCTGACAAGGCTTTCATAAATCTGAGACTCGTTAGCAGCTGTGGGGTCAACACCTCAGCCTACCGAGATGGTGAGGGTGGTGCTGAATTCTATTTCAAAATAATGGAAAGTAGCTGTCCAGAGCATCCTAGGCAGAGAGAAATTACCGGATTGGGAAGTTATGTGGGCCACTCTTCAACAGGAAGAGATGAGGATAGACTTAGTCAAGTGCAAACTTGATAGCAACAAAAATATTGGGATGAGGCCCAAGGAGGAGGAAAAGAATGCATCCCTTGCATTCAAGAGGAAGTAGGAGCGGTGAAGAAAGAAGAAGTGATGAAGATCAAGTGCTTATGGTGTGGTGAATTTGGTCGCTACACTACACAGTCTCCTCTCAAGAAGAAGGACAAGGATTAGAAGCATGATCCGAAACTTGCATCCGTAAAGATCGAGGAGGAGGAGTTTTCCATGGTTGCCCAGATACCTCCAGGGGAGAGGTGGGGTGATCTAGTACTGTAATTTGAAAGAAATGCAGATGTGCAAGATCCTTGAGGAGTCAACCTCTTGGACGATTACCTTGCTACAAGAGCCCATATCAGAAGTAGCAGGATGGACCAGGATTATTTGATGTAGAGTGTCAAAGTGACAGTTGTAGTGGCTAGAATCGATAGAGACTGAGCAACGCAAAGCAGATTTGGAAACAATGCAATTGGCACAATGCAGAGTCAACAACAATGCATATGCTTCAGAGGGTCAACGCAGAGACTAGCAGTAAACAGAACTCCAACAATAGATGCATCATATTGAAAACTTGTTCAATAATTTTGGATGCTTTTCCATTACTGATGCAGTAGTAGCAACAGTTGGAAAAGGTTTTAGTGCAGATGTAGTGTTGGCAGTGGCAAGGTCAGGAGTAGTACAAATGCAACATTTGCAAAATAGTTGGTGGGCAGTGAAGTCAAACATCAGCAGCGCAGAGGGAGATGTTATAGAGTCCAAGTGATGCTTCAACATGTTACATTACTATAGCACATTCATCGCTAAGATGGAGTGTTGATTTCTGGTAGCATAATATGTTCTCTAAGCCTCAAAATTTGCAGGGAGGCTAGGACACATGTATTCCACAATACCCAAAAATTATTTTCGGAAATTCCGCCTAGAGACAATTTTATTAAAATAATTAATTATTTTTAATGTGTGCCTAAGTCTAAACTTAGGAAACTAAAATAATTAAAGGGTATTAATCAAACTAAGGGTGAAACTTCTAGAAGAAGATGAGGATCAAGTCAAAATGATCTAAGCCATTGATTAGAATCAAATCTGGGCCATTGGTTCCCAACGAGAAGATTATAATAGGAGACTTGATGGGAATTTGGAAAAAACATCAGAGATAGATAAAGAGATCGAATTTCTCAGAGAGGGTAGTGCAACAGTTGTTAGAGAATCAATCAATGTGATTTCTTGTAGTGAGGGGCAAGGATAGTAGATCAGAGGAAGCTTTCCAGATCTAGGGAGTGCAAGGCAAATAAGGCATAGAGAAGTTCAGTGATATCACAACTGTAACAAAGCCCTTTTGCTCTTTTTTCTTCCAATTGTTGTGGTGTCAACCTTACAAGTTGTGGAAGACTAGGAGCAACCACACTTCCATCTTTATAGTTGTGAGTGGTATGCTTCCTAGTTTCCATAATTTTGCTTTCCATTTTTCTTGCTAACCTGAATGCCTTCTCTAATGAATCAGGTTCCCAAAGGCGAACATCATGTTGGATATTATCCTTTAAAGTCCCTATGAACACATCAATCATATGCTCCTCTAGAATATCTTTTACCCTTATGTTCAATTTTTGGAACTCCTCAATGTGCTCCATTATTGAACCCTTTTGTTTGAGACTTATCAATTGGCTAAAAAAAGTGTTGCTTTTTGTATCCTCATAATTTGCTATCAATTCTTCCGTAAAAATTGCCCAAGTGATAATTTTTTTATGAGAGCAAAGCCATTGATACCATACAAACCGATTTGGTTCCAAGTATAAAGTTGCAATACCTACCTTTTGTGTGTTTTGCACATTATTGAGATCGAAAAATTGCTCCATTTGTAATATCCATGTTGCGGGATCCTTGCCATCAAACTTCCTCATATAGTTTTTTGGAATATTGTGGGTTTTCGATCCCACATTGGAGTCTAAGAAATCATGATTAACATTTCTTTTGTTCGCATCATGAGTTTCCTTTACTACCTTTTCACCATTGGTAAGTATTTCTTGTAGAAAATTTGTCAAATCTATCTTCAAATCTGCCATGCCTGTCTTCAAATTGGTGTTCAAATATATCTTCAATTTGTCCATCTTAGCTTCCATGCCATTCATCTTAGCTTCCACGCCATTTATCTTAGCTTCTGTTAGCTTTTTTGACAGTGACATTTGTTGCACTTGTTCTTGTAATTTTGATATATCATGTAGCATTTCTTCCTCTTCTTCATGAATCATGCTAGAGCTTTCAGGTTGCTTACTAAGTGTCTGCATTTTCTTTCCTCGGGGCATCAATTACCGATAATAATGCTCTACTATGCCCTTTGAATTCCTTCAAAATAAATTTTCAAACCAAGCTTAAGTAAAAATTTAAGAAAATCTACACACCTTTTTTCACTTTGTAGGAGCTCGATATTGCCTCTGATGTATCTCTGTACTTTCTAATCATCTAGTTCTAAATTTGTGACCTACAGTAGCCCTTTGTGCCGTATTTCCAATGCCACAAGTCTGACCCAAATTGGATTCTCCAAGGAAGAGTTATTCGAAATCTCCCACGGTGACTTGATTATAGACTAGTTCAGTAGAGCGAAATTGTACGACGTGCCACGAGTCATTGTTTCGACCTTTGGATCTGAAAAATGCATACAAGAAACTATAGTCCATCCTCTTTCTGTACCTTCTTAAGAAATTTCAATCCGATCCCCAAAGAGAAAGTTATGACGATTTCCCCAGGTCACCTATTTGTAATGTAATTCAGGAGTCTGCAAAAATACCAACTTCCTCAGATCATATCTCCGCAAATATAGCGCGAAAAGCTCTGAAATTTAGACCCGAGGTTCAGCGCGATTTATTTTCAAATGGGTTTTTTTTTGCAACTTCTGAAACGTCGCAAAAAAAAAGTTATAGCGAAAATGCCACGATGACCTGTTTGGAGTAGCGAAACCCTAGAATCCAAAGCTCTGATACCAAATGTTATGAAACCAGCTCAAGAAAAGATAGAAAAGATAGATCAACGCCTTAGAATTTAGCCTCTTCGAGGGGGCAACATCCTTTACATTACATAAATGAACAATTCTTCGATGATTCAAATGACAAAACCTCCTTTCTATATATAGGAGTCTAAGGAGTCACAATATAACCCAACCGACCTAACAATAATAATATAAAGCCACAAAAATAGCAATAGAGGGATTCTATGGGGCACAGTAATAACAATATGGGGATAATAGGGGCACAAAAATATTAATAAGGGATGCAACAACAATAGTAATGGGGTAATTACTAGTATTATAGGGACCCAACACCGGTTTTCCTGAATTGGGTTTTTCCAAGGAAATTTGTCAAAAATAACGATGTCATGTGTTGTGTATTTATTTCTTACTCAATTTTTTTTTCCACATTTAATTCAATTGGTGAAGGCTGCAGCATTTTAGTTTTGGTAATTTTTGTAGGTTGTAGTAAATAATTTGTTCAATAATTAACAAATAGAAGGAACTTAATCAGTTGCCGCAGTATAAATTTGGGCCTTCCAAATTTTCACATGGTATCAAAGCTATAGGTGAAGAAAGAGAGAAGAGTTGGAAGAGCCCAGCACTGAAGAGTAGGGAAGTCGAAGCGCTGCATAGATAGAAAATTGAATCCCCAGAGGGATTATGAAGTCGAGGCCAGGAGAGGAATTTTTTGTGGGAGAATATCTCTCTAAGTGAGTTGACAGAGAGACAGATTTCTAGATCGAAGTTTGTCAGTGTCAGAGGGAGTAGTGCAGAGCAATTTTATGGTGAGATGCAGTTTTCTGCAGTAGTTTCTGGGGCAAAAAAGTGTCAAAAGGAAGAAGGAGACATTGTTGAGGGAATTTCTTCCTCAAAGAATAACTAGCTAGGTAATTCAATTTCTCTATTCTTGAGCAGCAACAGAGAGGATTAGATATACCAACTCTAGCATGAAGTGCATATGCTAGCCTAGTGCTATGCAGAGGAGAGAGGAGGAAGTTCGACATTTCATTGGCTGAGATGGAAGCTAGTGGGTTAAGTTATTAGGATCAGTTGGAAGGTGCATCCAACTATGTGATATAGAAGGAAAGGATCTCATTCCTTCTGGATGAGCACGATCTTAAAACTTTTGTCGGCAATGGTAATTGTAGCCGCAGATCCAGATCCATTGAAAAAGTACAAGGATGAAATGGCGAAGGCCAAACGATTGATCCTCGATGGAGTGAGAGATCAGGTAGTGTGTCACATTGTAGGCAAGGATACTTCCTGATAGATGTGGGAAGCATTACATATGCTATACGAAGAATCTTCTGAGAAGCGGAAGATGTACTTAGAGCAGAAGATGAGATCCACACAGATGCAGAAGGGGGAACAAATTGATACATTCCTGACAAGGCTTTCATAAATCTGAGACTCGTTAGCAGCTGTGGGGTCAACACCTCAGCCTACCGAGATGGTGAGGGTGGTGCTGAATTCTATTTCAAAATAATGGAAAGTAGCTGTCCAGAGCATCCTAGGCAGAGAGAAATTACCGGATTGGGAAGTTATGTGGGCCACTCTTCAACAGGAAGAGATGAGGATAGACTTAGTCAAGTGCAAACTTGATAGCAACAAAAATATTGGGATGAGGCCCAAGGAGGAGGAAAAGAATGCATCCCTTGCATTCAAGAGGAAGTAGGAGCGGTGAAGAAAGAAGAAGTGATGAAGATCAAGTGCTTATGGTGTGGTGAATTTGGTCGCTACACTACACAGTCTCCTCTCAAGAAGAAGGACAAGGATTAGAAGCATGATCCGAAACTTGCATCCGTAAAGATCGAGGAGGAGGAGTTTTCCATGGTTGCCCAGATACCTCCAGGGGAGAGGTGGGGTGATCTAGTACTGTAATTTGAAAGAAATGCAGATGTGCAAGATCCTTGAGGAGTCAACCTCTTGGACGATTACCTTGCTACAAGAGCCCATATCAGAAGTAGCAGGATGGACCAGGATTATTTGATGTAGAGTGTCAAAGTGACAGTTGTAGTGGCTAGAATCGATAGAGACTGAGCAACGCAAAGCAGATTTGGAAACAATGCAATTGGCACAATGCAGAGTCAACAACAATGCATATGCTTCAGAGGGTCAACGCAGAGACTAGCAGTAAACAGAACTCCAACAATAGATGCATCATATTGAAAACTTGTTCAATAATTTTGGATGCTTTTCCATTACTGATGCAGTAGTAGCAACAGTTGGAAAAGGTTTTAGTGCAGATGTAGTGTTGGCAGTGGCAAGGTCAGGAGTAGTACAAATGCAACATTTGCAAAATAGTTGGTGGGCAGTGATGTCAAACATCAGCAGCGCAGAGGGAGATGTTATAGAGTCCAAGTGATGCTTCAACATGTTACATTACTATAGCACATTCATCGCTAAGATGGAGTGTTGATTTCTAGTAGCATAATATGTTCTCTAAGCCTCAAAATTTGCAGGGAGGCTAGGACACATGTATTCCACAATACCCAAAAATTATTTTCGGAAATTCCGCCTAGAGACAATTTTATTAAAATAATTAATTATTTTTAATGTGTGCCTAAGTCTAAACTTAGGAAACTAAAATAATTAAAGGGTATTAATCAAACTAAGGGTGAAACTTCTAGAAGAAGATGAGGATCAAGTCAAAATGATCTAAGCCATTGATTAGAATCAAATCTGGGCCGTTGGTTCCCAACGAGAAGATTATAATAGGAGACTTGATGGGAATTTGGAAAAAACATCAGAGATAGATAAAGAGATCGAATTTCTCAGAGAGGGTAGTGCAACAGTTGTTAGAGAATCAATCAATGTGATTTCTTGTAGTGAGGGGCAAGGATAGTAGATCAGAGGAAGCTTTCCAGATCTAGGGAGTGCAAGGCAAATAAGGCATAGAGAAGTTCAGTGAGGCAACACAGTGCCACGCAGAGGCATCACAAAGCTTCAGAGGGAGTTTGAATTCTAGCTAGGAGAGACAAGATTCAGTGTGGGACGCTGGGGTGTGAGACTGGAAGGCCTGAAGATCGAATTTCCAGTTAGCAGGAGGTCAGCAGAGGGATTTATGTAGAGCCCAGCCAGAGTGATGCAGTTCTGCGTAGGGTTGACGCAGAAGTTGTGCAGAGGTAGCGAGGGTTAATTTAGCAAGCCCCTAAACAAAATTGAATCTCCCAGAATAGTGTGAGACTTCTCTCACTAACCTTTTGGCCAGTTTCCCTCTGTATTGGATAGTCAGTTGGGTATCCAACGAATTGTATTCATAAAACTACTTCTTAATACTACAAACCCTCAGTTTCTGCACCGATTTTCCCGCATTGGGTTTTTCCGGGGACATTTGTCCAAAAATAATGGTGTCATGTGTTGTGTATTTCTTTCTTGCTCAGTTTCTTTTTTTTACATTTAATTTAACTAGTGAAGGTTGTAGTGTATTAGTTTCAGTATTTTTTATAGGATGTAGTAAATAATTTGTTCAGTAATTAACAAATAGAAGGAACTTAATCAGTTGCTGCAGTAGAAATTTGGGTCTGCCAAATTTTCACAAAAGACACCTCAAAAACTATGAAGGAAGGTGGGATTCCAAACCAAAAATAACATACCACAAACCACAAACCATAGACCATAGACTACAACCCAGAAACCACATATCACAACCCAAAAGTGACAACTAGCTCCACCTCCAAAACATACCACTATGCACTCCCTTCACAAGATATTCATATTGGCGAAAGTTTTCAAACTCAATCCCTGCAAAAGAAAAGCCTTCATGCCAAGGATAAGAAGACTTTGAAGATCACTGTGACACCTTCTAAATTTTAAAAAGAGTGATCAAAGCATTTTTCTTGATAAACTAATTGATAGTTGAGAAAAATAAAGGAAACTTCTACCCCCCATAGAGAATGAGAGAAATTGTCAGTTACTAAAATCATCTGATACCATACCACTCAAATAATAAAAAATAGAAATGGACCTTCCACCTTCAAAAATTTATTTTCCTGAGTATAGAAAACAACACAAAGAAAATTCCATGCACCTATATAAAAACTAACCAATAGAGTTCTTACCACCTAGATATTGTTTAGCAAGCAATCCAAGACTAAGCGAATGGATCATGGTCAGGGGGACCAGTCCTTCTCTCAATCTGTGTTTTAACAAAGCTTGATACTGTGAAAATATCCATGTAATAGAAGCATAAACTAACAACCACCAAAACAATAGTAAGGAGAGGTTGATAATTCTTTGTATGCCATTTAATTGCTTGGAAATTGCTAGTCCCAAATGTCATGGTAATCATGAAATAGCGCGAGGAACCCCCATGAAGGTTCCAAAATCAACTCCCCATCCTCTTAGTATCACATTCACACACATTACAAAATTTTTGGGGTCTAAAATCAGCCTCCTAACAAAAATAATAAAATAACAATAAAAATTATAAAATAAGAGTTATGAGTTTCTAGAGGAAAAGAAACAAAACTACATTTTTATTGTATTTCCCACTTATCTCCTTATAGGTTTAATCAAATTTCAAGTGTGGGAACTCATTGCATACAAAATTAGATTCCACGTCAAACAAGTACCCACTCTAGATATTTTTGAGAACATCCACACGAATAAAAAATGAAAATACATGACAACAATATGTTTATTGAGAAAGGTTTCAACGAAAATCACATCATCATTCATTTGTCGATGCGTTTCGAACCAACAACTTGTCCTGACGATGAACCACACTTGTTGGTTCGAAACACGTCGACAAATGAATGATGATGTGATTTTCACTGAAACCTCTCTCAATAAACTTGTTATGGATCGCAGAGGCCTAAATTCAACAATAACAATATGTTTATTTAAAGAAATACAATTTTTTTATTATGTATTTTCACTTTTCTTGTTGTGGGTCTACTCAAAAGTATGCAAAGCGGGCACTCATGAGATGTAGAATCCAATTCTACATCCAACTAGTGCCCACAGTTGAAAGTTTATTAAATCTTATAAGGGCATATGTAAAAAATGATTGGAAAAATAGATTTATTCTTTTCCCTCCAAAAGTATTTACCCTTGGAAATGAAATCATCATCTTGAATCATACTAGTTCTTTTAAATTTGATTTTGCTAGTAAATTTTCATTTTTAATCCCTTTTTTACCTAAAAAATTTTCTAATGTGAGAGGCAATCAAATCGCATTTGAGGTCATTACAACACTTAAGGATATGTACCATGTAGGAAAACCTTGATAACTCATTGCAAAGTATGGAAACCACATCCCTCCATGCTATTTCTTGAGGCAATGGTTTCTATGCCACCCTTTCTCCCCCTTTCCTCCCTTAACACCCCATTTCAAAAAATAAAGAAATTATTTTTAAAATTGTAAAAAATAGAAACAAACAAATGAGGTAAAAAAATAAAAAGTAAATAACAAAACAAACTCGATTGCAGAACAAGCAAGGGGTGATGCCCAACATTAATTTCACATTGTGTGATGTTTATTATTATTACTTATTTTTTGTTTGTTTGTTAGGTAATGTAAGTCCTGAGATGACTGACACGCCTAGTTTACAACTTGAGTAGCCACAACCCGGGAGAATCTAAGCCATCAAAATCACTGATCCAAGTGGATATTGGTGGCCAACCTCCTATTCCACTTTTCAGTAGTTTTCAGGCCATGAACTTCTAGAGTCATTTTGAGACCCTAAACGATGTTTTTTGGGGAAACAGGAAAACATGGAATAAAGAACATGGTTGCAATAAAAAATTCTTATCCTCAAATAAACCTTTCTAACGTGCTATCGTGCACACCAAAAGGAGATTGTATACCAAAGGTACAACCTCGAGAATTTGACATCCAACTAACCCTATCGGGGCCCATAAATTTTGGTACTTCATCTCTTAGGTTTAGGTTTTGGATGTTTAGGGTTTCTCATTGTTTCTTCGTGATAAAATGCCTCTACAACTCATTGTAACAAATTTCATAAGACATGTAGTTGTCACATCTCTTCGTAGAGATACGGATCATCGCTCGAGCTAGTTTGCTTTCATTCTACGTGTAAATAGTTTTCAACATTTGCTATTTATTAATTGAAGTTTAGTTTTGTTGCATCTATGTGGTTTGGTTTTTAAATTTTTATTTCATTTTTTTCCTTCATAAATCTAGATCAATCACTTGGGGACCGCACCTAGCCTAGGCACGCCAACCCATAGCATGATTAGAATTTTCCCCATAGAGTTTCGAACCAGACACCTTTTCACCATAGAGTGTCTTAACAAAGCACCCTATCACCATCTATTCTCTGCCCTATGGGCTATTATTATTATTATTATTATTATTAATTATTTTAAATTATTCTAATTTTTGTCTTATTTTATCTATCTATATATATATCTATCTATCTATATATATATATATATATATATATATATATATATATATATATTTAAAGGTTTATTTTTATTTTATTTTTATTTTTTAAACTTTTTTTTTTCTCTTTTAGAAAAATATTATCTATATTTTTTTCTCAATTTAATAAATTTTTTTAATGTAAATTATCATTAAAAAAAATCAATTAATGGAAAAAAATCAAATAATACCACTTTTAAATTTAGAGCCAATTGTCAAGGTCATAATGTCAATCAATTTGTAGATTTAACTCATAAAATAAAATAAAAATTAGTCATACTTGAAAAAAACTTTAAAAATCAACATTTGAGAAAATGAAAATAAAGAGACAAACTTGAAAAATGTTTTAAATATTAGCATTTGAAAAAAAAAAGGATAGCTTATAGCTATGGATATTTAAAATGTCAAAACAATTCCCCTCCCCCTTCGCGTCTCAACAAAAAGGGTGCTACTAGTAGGACCACTTATATTCTCATTAAGTTGGCAACTTTGTCATGGGTGAATCTACTAAGATACAAAGAACTAGTTTTCAATTTTTTGATACTACATGAGTTGTCCCTACTAGTGATAGAAAGTACAAGACTCATCCAACAACAAAAGTCTTTTAAAATGATGTTATAAGACAAACCCATGATGAGGTTGTTGATCAACAATAACATCCTTCTTCATAGCAACTACATAATAAACATAGTGTGAAATGTATTTTGATAGTGGTGGTGGGAGGGTGGGGGTTCCTTCCCATTAGGTTACCTCATATTTGTCATATTGTGTCTTACATAAGTTGTTTCATGAGTACCTAACATGGTTGCAAATTGTCGAGACTCATTTACTATTTTACATAGCTGTTTTGCACATGAGTACCTAACATGAATGAAAATTGTTGAGACTCACTCATTATGCGCACTCCTTGATTATGCTTCAAAAGGGAGGTTGTGGTACACACACATTAGGATCATCGTGGACCACTGTTTACAACCTACTCAAAACTCCGTACACTTTAAGGCCACTTTTTATTTTTAGTGAGTCTATTTTTAGTGGGAGTGCCACTTAGGATGACATATATGGCATTGATTAGGAAGTGACATGGCTATTTCCCATCCATTACTCTACATTCACTTTTATTTTACTACCTCCTTATCCATGAATACACACTAATTTTATTTTGGGACATTGAGTTATCCACGACCTTATCCATTCTATCACCTTATCCTTTGACTTTCAATCCTATTTTTGGTGTTTCTTGTTATTATTGAGTTATGACTTGCACGAGGGAGTTATTACTTTAATTCTAAATCATTTTTTACTCGTCCAATATTTATTGAAACCTATTATAGGCTTCTACTCTATTTTAGTCCCTATAAATCCATTTTTGGGTTAGTTGTTGAACAAATAAAGTGTTTTTCTATTTTCTAGCATGCATGCATTGTTGAACCCAAACCTAGTGGAATCGGTTCCCTCTCAAGGGAGTGTCATAAATATGTAATCATGTTAAGCAATAATATAAACAAGATTTATGAAGTGAATTTGATTTGGGTCTTAAGCTACTTAGTTTATTTGAGTTCAATTTCTCTCTCTTATTTCTTGTTTTTTCTTGTATTTTTTACACAATCGGATCTTATGCTTGTGCTTAAAATCAAATACATGTTCTTTAATCCTTATTTGAAATTATCATCCTATTTATTCAATGTAACATTTACCATAGGGGCATTTAACCTTATAAACACGCTTAGGTTGATGATGACTAATGGAGTCATTTACAAATTTGATTTTTATGTCTAATAGTTGTTAAAGACTTATATGAGGTTGTAAATTTTTTTTATTATGATTACCTTCACATTTTTATTAGTGAACCCTTGAATGTAGGGGAGGCATGCCTTCAAATTAGAGTTACTTGTTTTATTTTCATGAGAATTATACCCTATTACAACCCTTTCCAATTCCTTATTGATGTATTTGTTACTATAGTTTTTGCTACATAAAGACCTTGGTTAGATGGCATTTTTCTTGCTCAAGATGCTCGTCATATGAGAGTCTTATTTTCCTCATAACTAGCGTGTTGAGGAGCCCAATCTTTTGTGAAGCATGGTGGTGGGAGTTAATGTGAAGTTAGTTATCAGTATGTGTTTTCCTTCTAAAGAGCTTATGCTCGAGAATTCCATATTGCTTTCCAATAATCATTACATTAAGGAAGGGGATGCTTCTATTTTATTCAAGTTACATGGTAAACTTCATGTCTTTAGAGATCCCAGTGAGGTGCTTAAAGAAATTACTGAATTCATCATTACCATGGAGCCATTTCATGTTGGTGTCATCCATGTTGGGATATCATTCAACTTAGACCTATTTTCTCAAATTTCTCTATAAAGAGGTTGGCCACTATTGGTGACGGGGGAGTACCCATTACCACACCAAAAAAATATTGTTGGAAACTAAAGAATGTTGACTAAGACAATTTCTTTCTAATCTTGTTGTTTTTGGGTTTATGAATTCATAGAATACTTGAATAACTTCATTTAAATGAATCTTAGTAAAAGTGAAAAAACATCAAAATTGATGAGCATGTCACATCATTTAACTTTTTCTTCCTTGATCAGTTTTATAAAGTCACTTAAATCCTTTATGTAGGAAATTGTGCTACCTACTAAAGGACCTAGAATGTTCAAAATGTCCTGAAAATGAATTCCATTGAGGAATCTAAATGTCGATTCTCAAAATAACTTCTATTGTTGACATTATGATTGAATTTTCTCAATAACATCCTAATCTTCTAAAATTCCTTTTCTTCTAACCTTGACCTTACTTATTTCTATCCAGTTAGTGTACTCATGAAAATTTATGTGGTGATTATCTTCAAAAGTCAGTGACACATGCTACAATGTTTTCTTAGTTATCAATTACTCTCTTACATTTACATACTTTCCTAAGCTTGTAATTTATTAAGAATACTGATTTCCATGTCATTTACATGATTATCAATTACTTTAGACGATCCCCTTTGTCATCATGTGAAAATATTTTCCTTTTGGGGACAAAGGTGGCAATGCACGTCCAATTTCCTTTTTGAATTTACAGTGATCACCCCATCATCGGTGTTAAGAAGAACAACTGTATTCCTCTCATAATAAGTGATCACTCTCTACCATTCATTCTTAATATACCTCTTTTTCTTTCCAAAAAAATTTATTATTAATATAATTATGATGAAATGAGAATAATATATATATATATGAAAGATAGTTTACAAATTTTAACAAAGAATTTGTTTAAAGAAATAAAAATGCATTTAGAAAAAAAAATTAATTACATAAAAATAACTTTAAATAATTTTAAGTTAATAGTTTAGTAGATATAACTGCAAACTCAATCAAATAGTTTGATTAAAAAAATTATGAATAAAATTAGGTTGTAAAGATTACTCTAAATTAGATGGTACATAGTATTTTCATTCGATTACAAATTTTAATGAAGTTTAAATCATCAATGCTTTTATAGTTTTAATTATTTAAAGTTCAAATTATCACTCATTTTATAGTAAGAGTTCTTTGAATTAGGTGTTAAATAGTGTTTTAAATTAGATGATAAAAAGTGTTTTGATTTAGTTAAAATTTTTGTAAGTTTAAACTAAAATGATCTTAATGATCTTATAATTTTATATTTTTGATTATATTTACACTGAAGTTATTTTCTTTGCAATATTGGGATGAGAAGACATTGTTCATCCCAGCTAATCGTCTCTTTCCATTTTCGTCATCCTCTTGCAAATCCTTTTTGACCACGTGGAAGTCACGAATTTACTATGGTTTAGCCCTCTTCTCATCTGGAATCTTGTTCCACCCACTTTTCTAAGCCCAGGTAACCACCAGTCTCCCACCAGTCTCATGTCTCTGTGAGTCCATATCCATGAGTAACAGAGAATCCTAACAACTTCCAGTAGCAAAATAATGGGCGGAGGAGACCCAAAAGTTATTATTTCCACTCGACCAGGTAAAGCTTTTCTTCACTAAACTTTTTGGCGTTGTCTCTGCGCTCCAAATCCTTCTTAAGGTCCGGCTTGAACTGGGAATTATTGATAGCAAAGAGAGGATTTAAAGAATATTTTAACTTTATTCCTCCAGTAGTGGCATTCACATTCCTATCTGATTATCCATCGATGGAACTCACTGAAGACTTATGTGTTTCGCTGGACTTTCTTAGGTTCATTTCATCTGGATAGTGGTATTTTGTGGAGCTCAAAATACTATTCGAATTAGATGAATGCGAGGAATTCAGTGCCCAAGCAACCCATCTGGATTCTATTAACGTATCGTCAATCTCCACAGACCTCTTACCCGAACACGAGCATTTTCACCCAAAGCCAAGAATACTCCACTTTTCAGTTGCCATTTTTACCTCTCTTGAAGGCAACTTATGGAGTTGAGGTTTTACAGAAACTCTGGCGAAATTGGAAAGCAATCCAAAATGGTTGTTCCATCTATCCTCTGAAGACATTGTTGGGGTTGTTCCTCCTAGAAAGGACTCTGATCTAAAACCATTCCAGTAACATTTCCACCATTTCAGTGCACCCAATCAAAGCTTATAGAACTGTTCAGAATCACATACAAAAACCAGAAAGAATGTCACATAACCATATTAGCCTTACAAACATATCTAAGCCCAACTTTATCACAAACATATTTATCTTCAGGGAAGTTTTATTAGGTTTGTGATTTAGCCGATATCAACAAATCATTCTAGAATAATGCAATTGGATCAAGTAGTAATGAATGTGGAAAAACATTATTTTCTCTACATCATGCGATGACCGTACGTAGAACTATATAGCACATTCCCAGTCATGACATCGAAAGAGGACCCGCCAACAAGGAATTGTTGCTTCAGGTTGTAATATTGCAACATATAATTAATCCCACTCCTAGAATAATATTGAAATATATTTTCATATGGTTCTAGGAATCCATGCTCCATGTTATTATTTGGTCCTCTCATTTATTCAATTCAGACATTGCACACATTACACATTACTAAATTCCTCCCACATCAGTGAACATTCCCTTCAAACACAGATAAAATTGTTCTTGATAAATCCACAACAATAAAATAACTACCAATGACTATTTAGAATTTCATCATCTACAACCTTCTAAATCTAATCATCAGTTAGAGACAAGTGGCTAGCTTTTATTAGGAATGATTTTCTCTTCTTATGGGTCCCCAAATCAAATAAGGAACTTGCTAAGTTGCACTCAAAATGGATAGGAAAATAATTTCACTTAAATTTTCATTGTAAATTTCCCACTGAGTCGTTGAGTTCAAGAGAAACCTCAAATATGAGGTTTATTGGGTTTATTTAGGAATGTCTTTCACTTCTTATGGATCCTCAAATCAAACAGGGAATGTGTTGAGTCGCAATCAAAATGGATAGGCAAATAAATTTCGAGTTAATTTTGGTTGTAAAGCTTCAGTTGAGTCATTGAGTTCAAGAGATTGAAGGAACTAAATATAAAAGGAGGTGAAAGAGTAATAGTTGTAACTTGATTTGTCTTGTTACATGCATTCAATCAAGGCCAACTTGTTTCCATCCAACCATCCCTCACTAGAATCTCTTTGCCCTTTTTTTCTTTAGCCCCTTTGAGATTCTAGAAGACCTTGATTAAGTCTACA
This sequence comes from Pinus tabuliformis, assembly GCA_031772625.1. Classification (NCBI taxonomy): domain Eukaryota; kingdom Viridiplantae; phylum Streptophyta; class Pinopsida; order Pinales; family Pinaceae; genus Pinus; species Pinus tabuliformis. Next base: position 1,125,426,277 of record CM062817.1, read on the forward strand.
AGGCTTTGATTTCAGCTTCATGTTTGTTCAAAGCATGGGTGATTTTAAAGAGATTTTGTTTTTATTCTCTATAATAGGATTGATAATGCGTGTGGGTTGTGATTGCGCATTGTAATGAAGTTATGAATGTGCTTAGTCATGGTCGCAACTTTCAGACTATTTCTATGATTTCAACAAAAGAATCCATGCTAAATTCTAGACAGAATTAACAAACAAAAGTAAAAAACTAAACTCCAATATAACAGGTAGACTATGGCTTAGTAAAACTATCTGAAAGTCGAGTTTTCAGCATGATTCTCAAGGAAAGTTTTACCTTAAAGAATTATTTTTTAATGGAAAATATCCTACACTATACATCAATGATCAGTTAGCCAAAGGTCACAAAATGGCTGTAGACTCCATGTTTTCGTAGTTAGGCCACACAAACAATTACAGTTGAAAACTCTTGGAAATTAACTTTATGGAAAGTTCAGAACTATGAGTCCCTCGTGAAAGGGTAGTCAAATCTAACTGCTATAAAATAAATAAAAAATACATTTCCGTCGAACACAGCCAACCATGCAGCACTAATGTCATTTAATTAATGATTAAGATTCTACATAGTTGAAGTCATTCATGCCATAATATACATGTACCTTTATAGAAACTATTTTTATTGTACCCAAGCATTAGGTTCATTACTTTTCTCAGCCTTGTGTAGGAAGAGTGTTGGAATTATGGCTAATGTGTTGTCCTTAATGGAAACCTACTAGATAAAGATGTCAACTTGTGATAACATGATGTTTATATAGAATGATACAGATGCCACAACTGGTATGAATAGAGAAAGGATAGTTTAGTGACGAATGGATGGGAAAAGGCAAAGTTTGAGAAAGTATACGTGGGTCTTGTGAAGCAAGTTTGTGTACATACACAGGTATTAAGAAGCAAAGTCACGTACATAATCTCCACCATGGTAATTTGAATACCAGGGCTTTTTACCATGGTATTGGCCCATAGTAATGGGTGTGTAACAACCTTGGTGAAAATTCCATGTAATAAAAGTTAATAAAGGAAAAATAATAACCACGGTTGATAGGACACTTATTCCAAGCTAAATGTTGGGCAAGACATCCTAGTTTGGGTGTTCATCGGTTTATTATGGCTAAGGAAATTGGCAAAGGAAATGGCTAAGGCTTTGGAAATGCAAAATCACATTTTTGGTACATTTATTTATGAAAATAATGGAAATTAGGAGAAAAGGAAGGTGAAAGGTCACAAGTTGCATGTGAGGAGGAAAATGAAGGAAAATAATGGAAAATGAAGAAAATAGAGGCCTCATTAATAAAAAGGCTTCTAAGGATCAATTCATAGACTTTTGTCAGTTCGATTTTGGAGTTCTCTCATTATTTTCACTCTCTCTCTCACTCTTGGGCACTTAGAGTAAATTTCTTGGAGCACTTTGGCACTGGATCAAGAAAGGAAAAGAATGCAAGATGAAGGAAGGAGCAAGCAATAAAGAGCAGGATAAAACAACTACAATAAGATTCTTTGTAGGTATCGATTTGCATGTGTTTTCCCTACTAGGTTTGGCATGCATGGTATAGCATGTGGTTCTTTGTTGTTATGGCGTGGGCTTTTCCAAGTGTGACAATGTTTTCAACCTAGCCTTTCCATTTCTGGATAGCCATAGTGTGATGGGGTTCTCATGTTTTGGTTGAGCTGGATTTCCAGATAGATTTGAAGCTGAGGTGGATCTCTGAATAATAGAACACATGGCTTAGTAACCCCTAAACCAGACTATGGGTTACGGTAAAGCTAGGTTTTGTGTTTCCTCGATGGGCCTAGGAATCCTCGACCGGTAAATGGAGGGATATATGTTAAAGCCTAGAGGTGGGTGATCTCCATCAAGCCTCACAACCTCTGGATGGGATATGCGATAAATCCTAGAGAGTGGGTCTTAGTTTAGGGCCTAGTGATATGGTATGGATTGTAGTAAACCCCGAGAGACTTGAAGACAGGAAAATTCCTCACAGTGTAGGTGGAGAAATTTGGTGGAATCCATGTTTGTTTTGGCCTAATGAACTGGTGGAGATCATGGTAAAGCATGTTATTACATGTTTATTGTTTGGCCTAGTGATCCGGGATGGATTACTGTAAAGCCTGGTTTCTATTGATGAGGGTGAGGTGGTTTAGCCTCAGGATTCCTCGGTTGGTTATTTTGGTTTGAGTCCCACATTCATGCTTGGAATATGGCACAGGGGTGAATGGTTGAAGAGAGAATTGGCTCAGCCATTCTATGGTCGGGTGGAACCTGGCAATGCCATCCCGAGTTGGATTTTTCATTCAGTAGTAAGAGGTTCTTTCCTTGACATCTAATGTGTAAATATATTGGTTTATATGTGTATTTTATGGCTAGTGTATCCTTAGTATTTCTGTTGTTATTATGTTGGTTATAAGCATGCACTACTACAATGATGATGTATGGCTCTCCTCATGTTTTGATTTGTAAATGAATGAACAATTTATCTATGACCTAATAGATGATAATGTAACTAATGATATAAGGGAACAATTCTTCTTAGCGATTCTCAGATAAGTATTAGACCCCTATTCTCATATTTGTTGTTTAGACTTGTAGGTTACATATTTGTGACATACTTGATGAAATTCCTGTCATGGCTAGTAGGGGTCCAGTCTAGTCTTTCATCAATTTTTTGCAAATGCATCATTGTTATGTTGTGTAAATTAATTTCTAAAAGCATCATTGATTTATGGGCAATGACATGGACTCTGGTCATGAAAAAGTGGCACAAATCCTGAAGTCACAAGCATAGGTTTGAATAGAAAAATCCCCATATGCATGCATACCCATGTTGTGGGAGTGTCTAGAACCTCCTGGACGTATGCTTGTCCATACCAAGGGAGCATCCAGGGGTTTAGTGGTCTAAAAATTCATTTGATCTCAGGGGCTGGTTACCTTAGTGGTTGGGTTGGCTCCTAGGACTTTTGTTGCTTATGTGGAAGGTTTATGTGGTGTGTTTCCCTCAAGTCCACTTCCTTAAGGTCACCTAGGAGGTTGAATCCCATTATAGTGGTCTCTCGTTGCATATTTTCCTCAGTTGGCCAGTTACTTGGGTAGATGTGGGGTGAGGGTGTTACAGAGTGGTATCGAAGCAGGTTGCACTCTCTTTGGATCATATATGATACCACAGAGTGGTATCGGAGCACGGTTCACTTCTCGGCCAGGATGGGTGGTGTGTTTTGGCCATGAATTCATGTCGGTTTCATGTGTGTTAATCATCTTGTGGTATATATGCTTGTTAGATATGAATGGTGTCAATCATGGTTGTAGTGATGTCACCATGTGAAAGAGGATGTTGTTGTTGGGAAGTGTGTCATCATGAGAGTATGATTGGTTACATGTTGCTTATTCTTGTGTATTTTCGATGTACATTGGTATGGTTGTTGTTGTCATGCATGAGGTCATGGTATGTGTAGTTGATATGGTCATGCATTGATGACTGGACTCTAGCTAGAATGATGGTTATATTCTTATATGCTTATGTATTATATGTATATATGCTATCATGATTATGTTATATATGTATTACACTGACTTGTATTATCTTGCATATGAGATATCCTCCCTAAATTTTGTTAAGGTAAGTTGGTTTATTGGGATTTGGTTTAGCTGACATAGTATGACTTTTAGAAAAGAGATCAAAATGACTAGCAAGAAGGTAGACTATAAATATTCTCCCTATGAATCAGATGAGCAACGTGGTGGTGGGCACTCTTCTGATTTAATGGACACATTGAGAAGCTTGAAGGAAGAAATAAGGACTTGTAAGGTGGATAATGATAATATCATGCAGGCACAAGAGAAACAAGCAGAGGTTAATGCAATACTCCTTCAGAGTTTGTTAGAATTGCAATAACAGGGGCCACTTCATATGAACCATGGGGAGGAGGACATAACTAATGGGGCATATCACAGTAGGTATCATGGTGGTCATAGGTTGTATACATATGACATGGTTAGAGATAAAAGATTGGATACTCCAAATAGGAGAGTTGATGGACACATGTACTACTTTAGTTCTGGTTCTAGCAGGCATCATGATCGTCATCGTTATCATCCTTATAGGCGGAGCGATAGGAGATACTTTCTAGATGAATTTAAGAAAGAAAAGCCACCTAATTTTGATGGAGACTTGAAGAAGTCGGTAGATGCAAAGGCTTGGATACGTTGGATGAAGAAGTTCTTTGAGTTGCATAATTACACGGATAATATGAAGGCCATATTAGTTATCTTAATCCTGAGAGGTAAAGCATATATCTGGTGGGAAGATGTGAAGTGGGTCATAGACATCAGGACGGAGGACTTGAGTTGGCATGAGTTCAAGAGGATTTTTAGGAAGAAGTACTTGTCAGAAAGGTACTATGACCATAAGGTCAAAGAATTCTATGAGCTAAAGATGGGATCAATGACGGATGAAGAGTACATGATGAATTTCCTTTAGCTATTTAGGTATGTACCATATCTTAAAGATGAGAAGGCTAAAGTTTAGCAATTTGTCAATGGTTTTCCATTGACATTTAAAGATCAGATTGAGTATGATGATCATTTGTCACCTGAGGAAGTTATTGGGAAATTGAGACATTTCTATGAACAATCAAAGTGTAAGAATGAATCTCAACAAGGACGGAAAGGGAAAGATAAAGGTAAAGGTAAATGGCAGTGAAAAATAACAAGGCCTCATAATGCATAAGAGAAAGAAAAAGTGGCACCACAAAAGAAAATCAATGCAGCTAGATAGGGACATGTGTCACAACAACAACATAGAGGTGATGGTACTAGACAGTTGGAGCGTTGGACATGCAATAAGGAACACCTTAAGAGATATTGTCCATAGAATCAGGGTGGTAGGCCTTAGATATATAGCGCACAAGAGGCATAGACTATTGGGGATTTTGGTCAGAGCATGCCTTGTATCTATGTAGCACTTGATAATAGGTAGGCACACCATCAAGAATCTATCATTGAGATGGAAAGTAAGATTTGTGATCAAGTTGCTTCTATTTTGACTGATCGTGGATCTAATTATAGTTATGTTAGTCCTAAATTGGTGGATAAGTGTGGTTTGAATAAAGAAGTGCATGCAGAATCTTGGTTAGTGCAGTTGGCTACAGGTATAAAGAAGCAAGTTCATCATAGGGTAAGAGCTTGTGCATTTGATTTGAATGGTATGCCTACTGCAACACATTTGAATGTATTACCATTGGGATCATACAATATGTTTTTGGGCATGGATTGGTTGTACATTCATAGAACTAAGGTGGATTGTTATGACAAATCATTTGAGTGCCTGGATGACAACGGGGAACCAAATGTCTTACAGGGAAAGAAGAAATCCACATTAGTTAGGATGGTGACAGTTATGCAGGGAAAATGCATTCACAAAAAATGGTGTGTGTTATTTGCATTGCATATCTCTAGCGACAAAGGTAAGGAAGTTGAGGATGCAGATGTTTTGAGCAGGTACCCAGTTCTACAATAGTTTCAGGATGAGCTTCCCACAGATAATTCAGAGTTTCCACCTCACAGGGAAGTAGACTTTTCTATTGAGTTAGTGTTAGGGGAAACTCCAACATCAAAATCACCTTACATGATAATCACATATGATTTGGTAGAGTTAAAGTTGTTGCTGAAAGAGATACTTGAAAAGGGATACATTAGACCAAGTGTATCACCTTGGGGCGCACCGTATTGTTTGTGAAGAAGAAGGATGGTACTCTTAGATTATGCATTGACTACAGGTAGTTGAACAAAGTGACCATCAAGAACAGGTATCCGTTGTCGAGGATTGATGACTTGCTTTATCTATTGAAGGGGGAAGCAATGTTCTCGAATATTGATTTGAGATCCGGATATCATCAGGTATGCATTAAAGAGGAGGACATTTACAAGACAAATTTATGGACCAAGTACGACATTATGATTTGTTGTAGTTCCATTCGATTTGACTAATGCTCCCGCTACCTTTATGTGCTTGATGAATAGTGTGTTGTGTATGTATTTGGATAAGTTTGTTATTATGTTCATTGATGACATATTGGTATATTTTAAGAATGAGGAAGAGCATGTCGAGCATTTGGCATCAGTATTGAGGTTGTTGAGAGAGCATCGGTTGTATGCTAAGCTCAGCAAGTGCAATTTATTTTAGACTGAGGTACATTATTTCAAACATGTTGTCTCCAAGGAGGGCATAACAGTGGATCCAGAGAAGGTAAGATCTATCATGGAGTGGAAACTCCTAGGATTGTAGATGGGGTGAGATCCTTCATGGGATTCGTAAGTTATTATAGGAGGTTCATCAGGAACTTATCATAGATTTCTTATCCTATTACATCATTACAGAGGAAAGGTAATAAGCTTGAATGGACATAGGAGTGTGAGGCCAGTTTTGAGCATCTCAAGCAGTTTTTGACACATGCACCATTGTTAAATATTGCAGATCAGGACAAAGAGTTTGTAGTATGTACATATGATTGCAAGAGAGGACTTGGTGGAGTCCTTATGCATGAAGGATAGGTAGTGTGCTATGAGTCTCAGAAGCCGAATGAGAACAAGCAGAACTATCCGACACATGATCATGAGCTAGTAATGATCGTACATGCACTGAAGATGTGGACGCACTATCTTCTTGGCAAGAGGTTTGTATTTATGAGTGTTCATAGTGGATTGAGGTATTTATTTAACTAGTTGAATCTAAACACCAGGCAATCTACATGGTTGGCCACGATCAACGATTTTGATTGTATCTTCAAAGGAAAGGAGAACAGGGTCATAGATGCTCTTAGCAAGCGGATACAAGTAAAACATATAGCAGCTATGAGTTCCTATGGGAGAGATCTACAGGATATGATCTTACAGAAAGGTCAACATGACATCAGGTATATGGATATTATGCACAGGTTGCAATAGACTATATGTACATGTATAAGTAGTGGTACAGGTATAGGTGTAGGTGCAGGTGCAGGTATAGGTGCACAGCATGTGGATTATTGTTTCACGGTAGATGGATTGGTTATATTTAGGAACAATATATATGTGCCAGACATCAGTGAGATCAAGAAGGTGATCTTGAGAGAGTTTCATGCGAAACCATATTCAAGTCACCCAAACTATCATAAGACATTGACAACAATGAAGAATTTTTTATTATTGGCTAAATCTGAAGAAGGATGTATCAGAGTTTGTGGCTAGATGTTTGGATTTTCAGTAGGTAAAGGTAGAGTGTAGGCATCTAGGTAGAATTCTACAACCGATTACGATTCCAAAAAGTAAATGGGAGGTCATTTCCATGGAATTTATCACATTTTTTCCGAGGACAGCGAGACAACATGATTCCATCATGGTTATTGTGGATAGGTTGATGAAGGTTGCGCACTTCATTCCAGTGAAGTCTACATTCTCAACTAGCGATGGAGCACATGTATTCATTAGAGATGTGGTAAGATTGCATGGAGTTCCGAAGAAGATTGTGTCAGACAGGGATGAAAAGTTCACTTCCAAGTTTTGGAAGGAGTTATTTGTAGGTTGGGAAATAAAGTTGGCCTTCAGTACAACTTATCATCCGCATACAGAAAGGCAAAGAGGGTCAACGGGATATTGGAGGACATGTTGAGGATGTACATGATGCATCAACAATGAAAGTGGGAAGAGTATCTTCCACTGGTAGAATTCACTTATAACAATGGGTATCAAGAATATTTGAAGATGAGTCCATTAAAGGAATTGTATGGGCATTGTTGCAATGCTCACATTAGTTGGATTGATCTGGTTAACAAGGTGGTGATTGGATAGACATGTTGGCAGAAACGGAACAGGAAATGCGAGTAATCAAGAAGAATATGAAGGCAACACAGGATAGGAAAAAGAGCTATGCATATCAAAATAGGTTGTTCATGGAGTTCCAGGTTGGGGAATAGGTGTACTTGTGCATGAAACGGAAGAAGAGCTCCTTGCGAATTAGATCATGTGCCAAGTTGGTACCACGGTTTTGTGGACCTTTCAAGATTATTGAGAGGATCAGACTAGTAGCCTATCAACATGCACGATATATGTTTTGGCATGTGTTTTTTTGTGATGTTTTGATATATGTACATATGTATGTGGATGTAAATACCTCCATGAGCTAAGTTATAAAGCTCCAATTATTCGTATGGGTGTCATGTTATTATGATGTTATGTTGTCATGTTGGTTTGCTTCTCAGTAGGGTGATCACCATAAATACTACATCGATCTATGTTATAAAGCTCCATGGAAAGTATGTTTTTTTTTCAACGATTTTGCAGAGGTATAAGTGTGGTTGAACACCGAGGAAGGTGTCCCCCAAGGGGGAGGGTTCTGTAACAGCCCTGGTGAAAATTCCATGTAATAAAAGTTAATAAAGGCAAAAATTATAACCATGGTTGATGGGACATTTATTCCAAGCTAAATGTTGGGCAATACATCCTAGTGTGGGTGTTCATTAGTTTATTATGGCTAAGGAAATTGGCAAAGGAAATGGCTAAGGATTTGGAAAAGAAAAATGGCATTTTTGGCACATTTATTTATGAAAATAATGGAAATTAGGAGAAAAGGAAGGTGAAAGGTCACAGGTTGCATGTGAGGAAGAAAATGAAGGGAAATAATGGAAAATGAAGAAAATAGAGGCCTCATTAATAAAAAGTCTTACGAGGATCAGTTCACAGACTTTTGTCAGTTTAGTTTTGGAGCAATCTCATTATTCTATCTCTCTCTCTCTCTCTCTCTCTCTCCTGGACACTTAGAGTTTTCTTGGAGCACTTTGGCATTGGATCAATAAAGGAAAAGAAGGCAAGAGGAAGGAAGGATCAAGCAAGGAAGAGCAAGATAAAGCAACTACAATAGGATTCTTTATAGGTATTGATTTTCATGTGTGTTTTCCCTGCTAGATTTGGCATGCATGGTATAACATGTGGTTCTTTGTTGTTATGGCATGGGTTTTGCCAAGTATGACTATTTTTTTAGCCTAGCATTGTCATTTCTAGATAGCCATGGTGTGATGGGATTCTCATTTTTTGGTTGAGCTGGATTGACAGATGGATTCAAAGCCGAGTGAAGTGGATCTCTGAATAATAGAACATATGGCCTAGTAACTCCTAAAGCGGACTGTGGGTTGCAGTAAAGCCAAATTTTGTGTTTCCTTGGTGAGCCTAGGAATCCTCGACTGGTGTATGGCGAGATATATGGTAAAGCCTAGAGGTGGGTTCTCTCCATCAAGCCTAGTTATCCTGGGATGTGATATGCGATAAATCCTAGATAGTGGGTCTTGGTTTAGGGCCTAGTGTTACATTTCAATTGCGGTAAAGCCTGAGAGACTAGGATATAGGAAAATTCCTCATGGTTTCAATGGATAAATTCAGTGGCATCCATGCTTGTTTTTTCCTAGTGATCTAATGGAGATCATAGTAAATCCCTTTATTACATGTTTATTATTTGGCCTAGTGATCCGAGATGGATTACGGTAAAGCTCAGGTTCTATTAATGAGGGTGAGGTGGTTTAGCCTCAGGATGCCCTGGTTGGTTCTTTTGGTTTGAGTCCCATATTCATGCTTGGAATATGGAATGAGGGTCAATGGATGAAGAGAGAATTGGCTCAACCATTCAATGGTTTGGTGGAATGTGGTAGTCCCATCCCGGGTTGGCTTTTTCATTCATTAATAAGAGGTTCTTTCCTTGACATCTTATGTGTAAATGTAATGGTTTATATGTGTATTTTATGGCTGATTTATCCTTGAACAATGTAAACTTTGAAAAGGGAACTCATACTATTACCCGTTTTGTAGAGATAGCAAAAAAGTGACCCGATTTTGAAAAGGGGTGATGTAAAACACACATGTTTTTTTAGAGCATAGTTTTTGGCACTATAATTTTTTTAATGTACATTGCGTTTTAGAATGGTAGTGATTTTGATGCTGATTTTAAAAAGTGGTAATTCTACACCAAGCCCTTTTTTAAAAGGATTTTCTTTTTACTTTTAATTTTCTAATGCATGAAATGTAAATAATTATTTTGTAAATTTAATAATTTTTGAAGTGGTCTTCTTCTTCATATTTTCTTGTTTTTATTTTTATTTCAATTTTTTTGTAGTGAGGTTTTTATTGTTTTGCATATTTAAAGAAGAAGGTCGATATTTTGAATTTTCAATATTCTACATATTTATACATTGTTAATTAATTTTTCAATCCACATGAAATAGTTGTTTCTAAAAAACAATATTTTTTAACAATTGACATAAAAATAACCATTTTAAACATAAATATAACTAAAAAACTACACGTTTTGATAATTTTTTGCTATAAATGACATGTCAAAATCACAATTTTCATAAGAAAATTTTAACTAAAAATGGTTAAATAATAGTTTTTTTTATGAATTTCATGTCAAAAAAATAATAATAATCACTTTTTTTTTTCAAAAAATAATGATTAACTTAAAAATTAATGCGAAAATCACATAATACAAATATTGAATGCATAACAACCTTAATTGAGTGTATATTCTTCTCATAAAATGTCAAAGTCAAAACATTACAAGTATAACTAATTAATAGTTACAAAAAATGAGCTTGATTTCCAAGCATAACTTAAAGTTAATCAACAGTGTCACGTAATCCAAACTCTTCATCCTCTAGAGTTTCATCATTGTCTTCTTCCACAATATTTTCTGCTTCAATTTGCTCATTTTCCTCTTCTAATGGATCTTTGATGTCTGCGAATCTCCCAATGTATGCCTTTCCAATCATTCTGTGTAATGGTGGTTGGGGTTCCTTTGCCTTTTTTTCCACACGTGATTCACTAAAGTCCCCTTTCTTCAACCCAATTTCTTGCATTGCATCTGGAAGAAATTGAAGAGCATTAATTCTTTTCTAAATGAAATTGCACTGTATTGGATCTTTTTCAATTGCAATGCAATTTCTTCCTTTTTGAAGGCAACATGCTAACGTTGTACCTAATTATCAAGCACAAAAGAAATAATGAAGTAAATTAGTACAATGACATATTAATTAAAAAATAACGTATTGAAATTCAATTTCATATAATAAAACTTACCTGAACCAGAAAATAAATCCTGAACCCAATCTCCTTCATTTGAACATATGTCTATAATATAGTTAATCAATAACTGCGGTTTTTGATAAATGTCAACGATCTCTCCATTTGCTTCTTTGTTTTCATATGTTAGTTTTCTCACAACAACATCATATGTCAGTATTTGGCTATGACTCTTTTCATCTAACCGATTAAAAATCATAGACATATAGCTATCATCTTTTGCCCAACTATCAATATGGATGAACTCACAATCATTTATAAGTAGTTGATCTTCGCAGTTAAGAAGATTTGACTTTTTCTAGTAACATGAAATAGTAAAAATTCAATTAACTTGTACATAAATGAATTTTTCAACATTAATCAAATATACATTTTAAACGTCTTATCATGTAAGTTGCATCCTTGAATTTGTTTTCCCCTTGAAGCTTGACAATAACATTTCCAACTGTGTGTCTGAATGAAATGTCACAAATCTCCATAATGGTGATGACGTGACTTCTAAAAATCCCGCAACCACCTTACTAAGAGCTTGATAAGTATAAGGGTCACTATCATAGTCAATGTTTGGAATATTGAAACCATGGGGAATATCTGCAATAACTAGGGCTTAATCCCTTTTAGGTATGAGTTTAGCAATGTCTTCACAGTCGCCTTGTATTACTTGATATTGAATAGTGTCTAGCCCATTCCAAATGAAATGAGTAAGAGTTGGATCAAGTTCAACATTCTTAATACATTACTTCTTCAGTCTTTCGATCTTTATTTTTTCAATATAGGTTCTAAAACTATCTGGTGCTCCATTATCATCCTTCTTCATATTTTATAGAATAAACAAATTGATCCAGGTGGACGTTGGTGGCCACCCACCTATCCCATTTGGACCCCCACAGCTGTCTCTTTCAGTTTTTCAGTTTCCTTAATTATAGCACAGTTTACTATTTTTAGCAGTTTTTCGGGTCCTAAACTTCCGGAGCCGTTTTGAGGCCCTAAACGACGTTTTTTGGGAAATCCACCGCCAACGATTTTTCTAATAAAAATCGTCTTTTTCGTCGTAGTCCTCGGAGAGATCTTTCCAACGGGCTATCATGCGCGTCAAACGGAGATAATACGACCAATTCGCGACCCCAGGAAGTTGGCTGTCCAACTCACCCCAAAACGGGGCCCACAATTTGGCGTTTCATCTTCTAGGGTTAGGTTTTGGAATGTGAAGGGTTTTCCATTGTTTCTCAATAATAAATAGGCCTTCGAGCCTCATTGTAAAGACACTTCGAAACAGTTCAGAGGCATGTAGCCGACACATCTCTTCTCAAAGATAAGCTACCATCGCCCTAGCTGGGTTATTTCTATTTGAAGCATATTTCAGTATTCTCCATTAATGAAATGAAGTATTATTTCTGCTGCATCTCTGTTTTTATGGTTATCGCATCTCTGTATTTATGGTTATCTCTGTAATCTATTGCGTTCCTGTTTAAATTCGGATCACAAATATATGTGTAAGTTATAAATTAAAAATAGTACACAGATGAATAAAAATGAATGTATAAATCAAGATTCCTTTTTAAATGCAGGATAAAAAAAACTTTAAATGTTGATGTAGAACTTGAATCTGGATAGTTGTGTACAACATCATCCCAACTATCTTCATTCAACAATTTAACTATTTGTTCTTGAATTTTCATGTAAACTTTGTGACTGCATATATAAAGTAACAAAAAGTTAATATAATGATATGTATAAAAAATACTACCAAGAACAATATGTTATATTTGAAAGAAAATTATAATCTAGGAATAAATAAAAATAATTCAACAAACTTACTTTTGAAATTCCTCAGACATTTCCTCCAATAATAATTCCCCTGACCTCACATGAGATAATATTGCTTTGACAATTTTTTCATCTTTCACTCCTTGCAATGCTCTCCAAGGTGTGATAGTCATATCTTCTGGAAGCTGCTTCATTTCAGGACCTGATTTATTACTGCTACATATCAATGGCTTAGACTTTTTGACCTTCTAGTTTTTAATGCCAATGTTGTCCCACATGCTAAAAATATCATTAATCAACTCCCATATATCTCCAGTTCTAAATGCCAACTGGAAAATGTTATCAGCACCTCTGAATAAATCACTAAATTTGTTGTCTTTTCCACCTTTTGAAATGATTTTTTCTTCAATTGGATAACCTATTTCCATACAACATTCCTTTCAGAAATCTACAGTAACATTTATCCTATCCCCACCACATTTTTCTTCAAATTTGCTATGAATAAATCTAACCTTTTGAATGAAAGTCATAGACATCCAATATTCATTATTTGAATTATGATCCCATGCCACTAACTTTTCTTCTGTATCTGATAAACCAACATAAATGATACATTTTATTGTTTCAAAACGTGGGTTATTGGGATATTCCTCCATCAATTGTCTTTGAGCTTCTATATAATGGTTCCCCCCAAGCACATAATAATTGTATTCAAAACATTTTGACTTACCAAATGCTTCTTTGTTGGGAACTTGAAATGGATCAAAAAGAAGCACATAACTAACCACATGAGCATATGGATTATACCTCATCAATGTCTTCAAGTTGTGAACATGCAGATGATGTGGCTTTCTAATTTGATATTGACATTGTCCTTCACTTTCCTTATAGATTTGTCTGACATTAAACTAAAATGTACGACCACCCTCAATTAAGTTTCTCTTTGTCAAATTCTGTCGAATGACATTTTGTTTTGTTTTGATAATGCCATCCTCTAAATTAGCTCCTGGTGTAATGATTTCTCTGCTTTCTTTTGAAGTTTCACTAGGTTCTTGACTGTTGGTAATGACTACTTCAAAATCTTCAACTTTACTTTTCTTCTTCATAACATTCTCATCATTAACTGTAACAGATTTATTCTTGGGCATTGTTACTTTTGGTATTTTACGACTCTTCTCAGTTCCAATGTCATCTTCAGTAACGGAAACATATTCTTCACTGTCAGTTTCAACTTCATCGTCTTCAAAAGTAACTTGTCTACCCTTGCTAGATTTATCCACTAGAGGTCTTTTTTTTCTGATCCCTTGGATGTAGTTTTGTAGCATCATCAATTACTACATTTTGCTTGTTTGCCATATCTTCTTCTGACACTGAGTAGAAACTGCTGACAACTTTCATAATATCATGCTCTATGAAATGAATGCCTCCCAACCTAATTGAACAACTTTCAACAAAACTCTGCCAAACAAAATATCATTTGTAATAACAACAAAGTTAAAAAATATAGTGAGACAGTTAGAAGAACACAAAATACAAATATAAATAACAATACTTACGATATTTTGTTTCATCTCATTTATGATTTGTTTACACAACTTTGTAGATACCTCTCTCATGTCATACAATGAATATGATAACTTGTATTTAATCTTTTCATGTGACTTTGACGGTTTTGTAAGTATGTAAACAACTTCACTATCCGGTACTGAACACATGTCTATGACTCTTCCCATCACGTCATAAATTCCATTATCATTCGGTATATCAACATATAGATATATATTCACATTTTGTCTTTCTCTTTCTTTCACATACCAGATTCTTGATGGAAGTTTCACTTCTTTTGAATTCTTCCAGTACGAAATCATCTTCTTATCATTTGAGGCACTTGAAAGATTTGTAGCCATCAGCTCAGGTGGAGTTCGTTCACCAATGTTTTTTGAAGATCCACCTTTAAGAATCTTTGGTCTAGAAAGATTCACAGAAATCTTCTTTGATGCCATTTTCCTGAAAAAACACATAAATTAGTAAATAATGAAAACATATTAATTTAAATTAACAACGAAAATGATAAATGATAATTAATTTTATAAATCATAACAATTTTGAAAAAAAAATTAAAAAATACATCACCTGTCGCCGCACCCTAAAAATCGACTGGCCAACCGAGCCAGCCATTGGGTCCGGGCCCCTAGCCCACCATAGCGGCCCAACCACTGCCCTCCGCTCAACCCCTCCCACACCACCCCGGCGGCCCACCAGCCCACGGGGTGGCGAGGCGATTCTCAGAAGTTTCAAGTTTCTAATATACCACCCTACTGTACTCGTACTAGGAATACCAAAAACTAAGTAAAATCAATGCACTTTGATCATCATTTACATCTATTAAAAATTTTAATATACCACACTACCGTACTGATACCAGGAATACACAAACTAATAAAAGGATTGTACC
Organism: Pinus tabuliformis; assembly: GCA_031772625.1. NCBI lineage: Eukaryota > Viridiplantae > Streptophyta > Pinopsida > Pinales > Pinaceae > Pinus > Pinus tabuliformis. The sequence continues at coordinate 1,125,441,627 of CM062817.1, forward strand.
AATATATCATGCACTACCCTGCATAATATATCACATTCTTAATACATCTCGTTACCTTATTAATAGAGGTAAAACCAGAGTTAAAATCACTATAATAAAATAATAAGTAAATGTACAATATGTCTTTCACACTAGTTAAAATTATAATAAATTTTTAATTTGTATAATCCGTACTATTAGATTAGATCATTGAAATTAAAAAAATATTAATAATAAGAAAATTAAAATTTTCTTAGTATTAATATATCGCCCTGTCGCAGCACCCCCCCGCACCACCCTAGCGGCCCGCCTGCTTACCCACGGGGTGGTGGGGCGACAATTGTGTTGCCCCCCCGCGCCACCTCGGTGGCCCGCCTGCCCACGGGGTGGAGGGGTGACACAACTGTCGCCCTGCCACCCTGTGGGCGAGCGTGCCCGCGCCACCCGTGGGCGGGCGCGCAACTGTGGTGGCGCGGGGGGAGGTTGTGGCACCCCTTCGCGCATCTGTGGTGGCGAGGGGGGAGGCTGTGGCACCCCTCGCACCACCTTGTCGGGGATTGCCGTAGCGCCCCCCCGCGCCACCCCGGCTGCCCACCCGCCCATGGGGTTGTGGAGCGACAGCCACAGTACCCTCCCCCCCCCGCGTCGGGCCGCCAGGGTGGCACAGGAGGGGTGCTGCAACTGTCGCCCCACCACCCCACAGGCAGGCGGGCAGCCGGGGTGGTGCGGGGGGGTGCTTCTGCAACACCCCCCCCCCACCCCGCGGGCGAGCGGGCCGTCGGGGTTGCGCAGGGGGAGGCTGCGGCACCCCCCATGCCACCATGGTGGCCGACCCACCTGCGGGGTGGCAGGCCGACACAACTGGCACCCCCTTGCGCCACCTCGGCGACCCGCCCGCTCACGGGGGGGTTGCCGCACCACCCCGGTTGCCCGCCTACCCACGGGGTGGTGGGGCGACATCCGCATCACCCCCGCGTGCTATCTTGGCGACCCGCCCACCCACGGGGTGGTGGGGCAACAGCCACAGCACCCCCCCCTCCCGGCGCCACCCCACAGGCAGGCGGGCTACCGGGGTGGCACAGGGGGGTGATGTTGCAAACATCCCTGCGCCACCCCAGCGGCCCACCCGCCCACGGGGTGGCAGGGCGATTCTCGGCACGAGGGGGTGCTGCGTCAACCCCCCCTGCGCCACCCCGTCGGCCCCACGGGAGGGCTGGAGGGCAGGCCACCGGGGTGGCGTGCAGGGAGGCTACCGCAGCCCCCTCCACACCACCCTGGCGGCTCACCTGTGGGGAGAATCGCCCAGCCACCCCGCGAGCGGGCGGGCCACCGAGGTGGCGCGAGTGGGCTGTGGCAGCCTCCCCCTGTGCCACTCCGTGGGTAGGTGAGCCGTCGAGGTGGTGCAAGGGCGGCTGTCACAGCCTCTCCCGTGCCATCCCGGTGGCCCGCCCGCCCGCAAGGTGGCCAGCCATGCTCATCGCCCCTAACCTATCGACCTTTTTTGCTACCGTGAGCATGACCGAGCCCGTTTGATCGTCGTGAGCTTTACAGGGCCCACCATGCTCACAGCGGACGTAGTGGGTAAATTTGGCTCGCAAAAAGTTTTAATTTAAAAAAATAAAAATAAAAAAATTCTACTTCATTAAACTTATTTAATATTAAAATTTGCAAGGAAAAAAATTTAACTAACCTTTCAATTACGAGAATTCTCGGTTGAATATGTTGTTGATAGCAATGTAGCTGATCCACAAATTCGCTCCAAGTCTTTCAATGAACTTCAAAAAACCTTGATGTGATGTGAGTAATAGTGATAATGGAATTTATTATATAGGTGAAATTACGGAGATGTTTTACCATATGGTTCATGTGGGATTAATTTTTTTTTTTTTAAATTAACATTGTTAAGATAGTCTTTGGCAAAATCACATAACCAATATTTTGTCGACGCGTTTCGAACCAACCAGTGTGGTTCATCGTCAGGACAAGCTGAAGAACCAATCCGGTTTAGCTAGATTAAATAGAGTGTGTAGAGACTCCAACAGCTATAATGCTAACGGCTAATTTGACCTAATGAACCTGGTCAAACTACTAAAATAGTCAATTAATATTTCTAGAAATAGTTAAAATAGGTAAATAAAGGAATTCATTTGTTAAAAATAAATAGATATATTATTAATATTATTTCAAATAGTATAATATTAATATTTTAATTATAATGGTCCTTATATAATATATATTAAATGATTTATTATTATTCAATTATTATTTAAATACAAGTGAATGGTAATAAATCACTACTATTTTTATAATTTAGTTACATTTGGTAATTATGTAATAATTACTTAATAGTCCATTGGTAAGTTAGATTTTCATTATTTAGTTCTTTAAAATATATCATATTCATTATTTAAATATAATGGTCATTAAAATAATAAGTTATATAAAATAATATATGTTTATTGAATACTCTATAACTACTTAATAATTTCTAATCCCAAACAAATTGTTAAAACATTATTATTCCTAGAGTTTTGTTATCCTAGGTAAATGCCATAATTAAGGGTAAAGTCCAAGTTAATTCATAATAGTATAACCAATAATATTGGTAAATCAAAATTTATCCTTTAAACTTAATGGTCAAATAATCAATATTAGTTCAATATTTTTTATTCAAATAAAATATTAGAGGTAACTAAGTCCTTAGGTAAAAAAATAAAAATAAAAAAAAATTAGAGAGGCCCTGGAGATTGAGAAAAGGCCAAACAATCTTAATAGGGATGATGGCTGGAAGATTAGCAGTTGCCGGGTCCCAGCCTTATCTTCCTAGCCTCCTCATTCCCCTCTTTTTGTTTGGTCTTAGGGTTTCTATCTTCCCCTTCCTTTAATTTTCTTTTGGCAGATTTGTCCGATTATTTTGGAGTGTTTGAGTCTTTATTAAGTTAGGAATTAATCTCGGGCTTATTAGTGTATCAACCTTAACCTGTTTATGATACTATTGGGCATTTATAATTATTTTTTCATAAATTTATTAATTATACATTGATAATTATTTCTATTATAAATTGAGTTTCCCTTTAACTAATGTCTAAAAAACCCCCCTTTTTTAATCCTTATAAATAATAATAATATTTACCTTATGACATAGTTGTCTTTAATATTTTTTGAATAAATAAATATTGAATAAATATCGATTATTAATAGAAACTTGACCATTAGGTTTAAAGGATAAATTATGATAGACCAATTATTTTAGCTATACTTTTAGTAATAGACATTCAACCCTATAGGTAATAATTTATTTACCTAAGGACTTAGTTACCTCTAATATTTTTGAATAAAAAATATTGAACTAATATTGATTATTTGACCATTAAGTTTAAAGGATAAATTTTGATTTACCAATATTATTGGTTATACTATTATGAATTAACTTGGACTTTACCCTTAATTATGGCATTTACCTAGGATAACAAAACTCTAGGAATAATAATGTTTTAACAATTTGTTTGGGATTAGAAATTATTAAGTAGTTATAGAGTATTCAATAAACATATATTATTTTATATAACTTATTATTTTAATGACCATTATATTTAAATAATGAATATGATATATTTTAAAGAACTAAATAATGAAAATCTAACTTACCAATGGACCATTAAGTAATTATTACATAATTACCTAATGTAACTAAATTATAAAAATAGTAGTGATTTATTACCATTCACTTGTATTTAAATAATAATTGAATAATAATAAATCGTTTAATATATATTATATAAGGACCATTATAATTAAAATATTAATATTTTACTATTTGAAATAATATTAATAATATATCTATTTATTTTTAACAAATGAATTCCTTTATTTACCTATTTTAACTATTTCTAGAAATATTAATTGACTATTTTAGTAGTTTGACCAGGTTCATTAGGTCAAATTAGCCGTTAGCATTATAGTTGTTGGAGTCTCTGCACACTCTATTTAATCTAGCTAAACCGGATTGGTTCTTCAACTTGTCCTGACAATGAACCACACTGGTTGGTTCGAAACGCGTCGACAAAAGATTGGTTATGTGATTTTGCCGAAGACTATCTTAACAATGTTATGGATCACAGAAGTCTAAATTCCTTAAAAATTAACATGTTAATTTTTTATTGCGACAAAGGAAACTATGATAAAGCAAATATTATGGAATTGTTTTATAGTAGGGTGAATGTGGGATTAATTTGTTTTAGAATGTATTATAAAAATTAAAAAAAAACATTCAATTGTTTAGTAAATATTATATACTTTAACTATTAAAATAATTTAGGTAAAAGTTGTAGTTTACAATTTTAACTTTAAAGATTTATTTCGTAAAAAAATTTAATTTACATTTTTCAATAAATTGTAGAATAAAATAATGAATGGAAATAAATCTAACAAACTTTTTGGAGGGAAATATTTTGGTGAAACTTTTTGGAGGGAAAATTTCATTCTCTAAGCTATATAATATCTTTAGGAGACTCTGCATTTGTATCATTCAACCTCTTCTATTTGAAAGGGATGGATTGTCTTGATAGTGAAGTTTCGATTTGTACAACATCAATATCTTCATCGCGTAACAACTCTATTCATATTGATGAATATAGCGGGAATTCTTCCACTATGAATAGAAAGTCAGTTCTTCCACTTCGTCCTGATCATAAGGACTATGAGAGCAGCACTGATGAAAGAGGGGATGGAAAATTTCACATAAATAAAGAGTCATAGATTCCACTTAGTCCTAATTCTAAGGACTATGAGAGCAGCAGTGATGAAAAGCATGATGACAAATTTCAAGAGAATGGAGTGTCACGGTGTCCACTTAGTCCTAATCCTATGGACTATGAGAGCAGTAGTGATGAAGATCACGATGATGAATTTCAAAAGAATGGAGTGTCATGGTGTCCACTTAGTCCTAATTCTAAGGACTATGAGAGCAGCAGTGATGAAGAGCATGATGATGAAGTTCAAAAACATGGAGTGTCACGGTGTCCACTTAGTCCTAATTCTAAGGACTATGAGAGCAGCAGTGCTGAAAAGCATGATGACGAATTTCAAAAGAATAGAGTGTCACGACATCCACTTAGTCCTAATTCTAAGGACTATGAGAGCAACAGTGATAAAGAACGTGGTGACGAATTTCAAAAGAATGGAGTGTCACGGTGTCCACTTAGTCCTAATTCTAAGGACTATGAGAGCAGCAGTGATGAAGAGCGTGATGACGAATTTCAAAAGAATGGAGTGTCACGGTGTCCACTTAGTCCTAATTCTAATGACTATGGGAGCAGTAGTGATGAAGAGCGTGATGATGAATTTCAAAAGAATGGAGTGTCACGGTGTCCACTTAGTCCTAATTCTAAGGACTATGAAAGCAACAGTGATGAAGAGCATGATGATGAATTTCAAAAGAATGGAGTGTCATAGTGTCCTCTTAGTCCTAATTCTAAGGACTATGAGAGCAATAGTGATGAAGAGTGTGATGATGAATTTCAAAAGAATGGAATGTCACAGTGTTCTCTTAGTCCTAATTCTAAGGACTATGAGAGCAACGGTGATGAAGGACAGGATGATGCACTTAGTCCTAATTCTAATGAGTGTAAAGGTAGCAGTGACAAAGGACAGGATGTAGCATTTTTAGTAAGTAAACAATCACATTTTCAATGTAGTCCTAATTCTATGGACTATGAGAGTAGCACTGACAATGCACATGAGGAAGAATATCCAATAAACATCGAGTCAAGTTTTCCATTCAGTATGAATTCTAAGGACTATGAAAGTAGTAGTAAAGAAGGGGAAGATGAAGAATATCCTCCAAGTTAGTATTTGAAAAGCACAATTGATCATAGTGTGGATAACATTCCTCTTAATGATCATGAAAATCCTTATACAAATGATGATCCAAAAATGGAGATGTTGCCAAGAAATATTGTATCGAGGAGTAGGAGCAGACCTTTTCGTATCAATGCAAGATGTTCGAGTTATATAAGGGGTAGAGAAGAATATCTGACGAGAAGAAGTTCTATCAGCACTCTCATTTCAAGTGAATGTTGTCAAAAATATTGCTTGAAACATATGGATTTCAAATTTGTATTAAAGAGAAGGAAGAGATATTTGTCAATGAATAAAAGCATGAAAAATTCATATTTAGTTGGGTGCATGCAATCTACATTGTCAGGTTATGATTATCATATTAGGAATTTATTTATCTGTAGAAAGGCTTTCAAAATGTTTCATTCGATTGGGAATTTTCGTCTCTCAAGAATTCAAGAAAATTTGGAAAATGATCCCACATTTTATTTAGAAGTACGTCATAAAAGACAGTTTGGGCCATTATCAAACACTGCAATGTTATGGATGAATGATTTCTTTTCAAAGCATGGAGAGTGTATGCCAAATAGAGAGACAATACATATTCCAGATAATTTTTCAAGACAAGAAATATACAACTTATACAAAGAATATGCAGAAGGTGCTAAGGGACATGGCCGGTTTATTACATATCAATATTTTGTGAAGGTATGGAAGAAAGAATTCAACAATGTCTGTATTCCTAAGAAGACAAGGATGGGTATTTGCAGTACATGTGCTTCTCTTGAATCAAAAAGGGACAAATGTGAAGGGTCAGAAAGAAGTAAGCATTCATAACTTTAACTTTTAAAATTGTATAGTCATCAACTATGAAAACTTATTTCTTAATGGCTTTCTTTTATGTTGTATAGATTCAATTGTCAAAGAACTTTAGGAGCATCGCAAACAACAAACAAATGAAAGGAAAAAGTTGTACAAGCATCAAAAGAAGTGTTATGATAATCCGAATAAATATTTGGGTTTGATCATTGATGGTATGGACCAGAAGAAAACACTTTTACCACATTTTGTTCGCACACCCAAAAATTTACAGGAGGAAAATTTTATTCAGTATCACTTGGTTGGTTGTATGGTCTTCAATGGGAAAATGTTGCCAAGGGTGTACTTCACAGCTCCAAATATTCATAATGATGCAAATCTGACCATAACCATAATTCATGATGTGCTTTCTCATTGGTCTGGTAATTTTCTTGAAGTTTTGTATCTACAATTGGACAACACTTGTCGTGAAAAAAAAAATCAGGTTGTTTTTGGATATCTAAACATGCTTGTTGAATTGAGAATTTTTCAGAAGGTAAATGTTGGTTTCCTTCTTGTTAGGCACACTCATGACCATATTGATCAGATGTTTAGTCGTTTTTCAGTCACATTGAGGAGGAAGGAAGTTGGGAGCTTGCCATCATTAATTGAATGTATTAAGAAATCATACATGTCCAAGCCTACTTTTGATGTGTTGGAAGAAACTATTGACATGTGAAGGTTTATTCTGGGATCACATGGTGAGGGGAAATGCATTGAACAACTTAATGACATTAGCTTCCAACATCAATTTCGTATCAAAAAAATTGATGGGAAAACACTAATATGGGGCAAGAAGTATTCAACTACTACAGAATGGGCACCGTCATCAGGTTTGGAAATTTTGAAGTTCATTCCAGATCATCCAATATTTGCATCAAAAATATTGTTATTACAGTCAGTTGGTGAAGTTCATAATGCACGTAGACAAAACAGAGATATAAATTACTCTGATTGCCTAGAAGAAATTAAAAAATGTATTAGATATACATATGAGTACTTTGACATTGTTGATTCAGTTTTGTGGGAGTCATTTTCAATAATCAAAGTGATATTATTTCAACAGCAACAAATGAAGATATACCTTTGAAAAATCCATTTATTTGGCCACAAAATGTGTCGAATGAACATGAGGAAATAAACATTGTTGAACGACAACAATCTCAAGGTATTATTAATTCTTCACAGGCATAGGAAAGAGAGTTGTATATTGGTTCTAGAAGATCTTGTGCATAACGTGAAGCCATGGAAGACCTTTACAGGGGTTCAGTATAGGATATTAAGGAGGGTTGCATGATCGCAGTGCTAGCAGATGGAGATCCCAATGGCTATCAATTCTGGGTTGCTAAAGTTATAAAAGTCTTTACAGAAAATGAGGATGTTACAGGTGTTGAAATACATTGGTATGCCACAAATACACACCGATTCAATGGTGTGTATAAGCCAGAGATGGTAGTTAATAAAAAAAATGGCGGAAAGAGAAAAAGAAAGGGTACAAATATAAATCGCCACCACACAGACATATTAAATTGGAGGATGTTGACATACTTGCTTATGACTTCAATTTAACAAAGAGAGGAACTCTTCGCTTCAAGACGATAGAGATTCTATAAAGGTTGTTACCAGAAGGAACAATGTTGAGATGGGAGTCTGCTGAAACCAGTCGTAGATCTAGAAGAATTTTGGAACCTGAAATGGTGGGCATGCATGTGGACTCAGATGGGGCACTAGTTGATGAAAGAGAAGAATATGGAACATCTTCGTCAACATCCAGTCACTCATCTGAAGATGTGAATTCCGATGGTGTGCAAGAAAATATGAGTGATTTTGAATAATTGTTTAAGACAGTTTATATAACTGATGTTTGCATCGTATCTTGAAATAAATTTTTTGATTTCCATATGGTGTTAAATGAGAAGTTATGAGTCATTTTTATGTTGTTGGATTATATGTCTTAATTATGATAATTTTTATTGTTTGGAATATCTACAATTCAACATTAAATTAGAGATATAATGTATGTTTCAAAATAATGACTTTTGAATTCATTTAGTCATGTAATTTGTTCATAATGTCATGGTTTTTTTAATTAAAGGTTGAAAAAATTCAATTTGTTTTGTATCTAACATGTTATGGTTGAGAACATGTTGAATTTATACTTAGGAAAGAAAAATGTTATTCTACCAAAAACATTAGTGTGTTTTTTTCCTCATAAACAACTTTGTTTGGCACATAAAAATTTGGTTTTACTAGCATTTTTTTTAAATGTTGAAAATTGACCCTAAAAAAAAATCATTGTTCCAGTATCATCACTTTTTCATTTTCAAGGTGTTTTTTGCATGAAAATTTCTTTTCACTACCATTTTTAAAACATGTTCAAAATTGACCCTAAAAAAAAAATCATCGTTCCAGTATATACACTTTTCGTTTTTAGCACTGTTTTTGATGTTTTTTCAGGGTTCTTTTTCCAGAGTTCCCATTTTGAGTTTATAGTTCCTGTTTCAAAGTTTACATTATTCTTGTTATTTATGTTGTTATTATGCTGGTATAAGCATGTCTTATGATAGTGATGATGTATGGCCCTCTTCATGTTTTGATTTATATATTAATGAAAATGGTATCTATGTCATAATAAATGATAATGCAACTAATGATATAAGGGAACAATGCTTCTTAGCGATTCTCAGATATATATGAAACCCCTATGCTCAACTATGTTGTTTAGACCTGTAATTTACATATCTGTGACATGTTTGACGAAATTCCTGTCATGTCTAGTAGGGGTCCAGTCTAGAGCTTGTCAATGTTTTCACAAATTCATCATTGTTATGTTGTGTAAATTCATTTTCAAAAGTGTCATTGAGTTCTGGGAAGTTACCTGGGCTCTTGGCATAAAAAAGTGGCACAAATCCTAAAGTCACAGGCATAGGTTTGAAGAGAAAAGTCCCCAGACGCATGCATACCCATGTTGTGGGAGTGTATGTGATCTGATAATCACCCTATGAGTGACCTTAGTTAAAGATTTATTTATTGAATAAAGGTATTACAGACTCATATGCTGGTGTGTGTGTCTATGTTATTTAAGCAACGAATTGATCAAATTGCAAATACACAGACACTTGAAAATGGAAAGACAGTAGAGAAATACAGTAAGAAAATACAAGAACACAAGAAATTAATAAGGAGTTCACCCTATCCTCCAGGGCTACATCTTCGGTCCAGCTCTCAGTGCTGGCCTTATTTTATTGTGTCTTAAGCAGAGAATTACAATGCAGGGACTCAATATGAGTCTCCTGAAATAGGTTGGCTTGGTAAGGTGGTTCTTGGATTCCCCAAGCCACTGGAGTGCACAAACTCTTTTGCCTACCAGCTCTTTGACCTCTCTGGTCTGACAGATCCTCTCGGGGATGGCTTGAATCTTTCAAGCTCTCTGGTGCTCGACGCTGCCTTTGATCAGCTCGACCCTCTGTCTTCTTACTGCTTTTTCTTCACTGTCTTCTTTTCTTCTTATCTTCTATCTTCCTCTCTTTGTGTGTCTTCTGTCTCTGTTCATGGCTTTAAGGCCATTCGTTGCCATGGTGGTTCGGTTCCTCTTCCACCTCTGTCGGATCGCCTACTACAGCTGTGCTTGGAGTTCCTTGTTCGGCGTCATCATCAGGCTCATAGGGAGTTGCCACATGTCCTCTTGTAACTACGCTAGCCTGCTTCGTCAGTTCAATTCTTCGGTTACATCGTGGAATGAGTCTTTCTCCACCGTGGTGGTCAAATCGGACCTCAAATCCTTCTAAATCGTGGCTTATTCCTCGTTAAATCCAATCTTGTCATCGAGCACGATGTCAACCATCATACCCTAGATCCAACACCATCTGCTCATTTCGCGTGGTTGACTTGCTCGACCGTTAGCACGCGATGAGCGATGGTTTTCTCTCTCCTCTGCTTGCCACGCGTCGATCGTTGAGTGGGATCGCTCCAATTTCACCAATTCCGCTTATTGCTCAAGGAGCCCCGATCAATACTGCCAGTTTCGGAGTGGGTCCCGCCTTCTAGCTTTTAGCCTTTTTCACCTTTTGTCCTACGGTTTCCCCCGGCTCTCCATGCGACCAAGTGCTCGGGGCTTCTCCATTTTGAGGGTTTTCACCCAGCACTAATCGCGCATCAAAAACCTCCTCTGTTCCCTGATCCAGGCCTCCCAGGGGCTAATTTCGCCTCCCGCGCAGTCTCCATGGGCCTCGGTTAGTGCGCTTTGACCGAGGTCCTCGTCGTTCCACGCTGGCTACCACTGCCACTGGTTTGAGGTGCTTTTGATCACTCTTTTGAATTCTTTGAAGTCTGTCTCGACCTGGTACAACCATGGTTCTTTTGACAGTTCTTTATGGATCCAATTCGGATTAGTATGGAGCCTCTTGAATGCATGCTTGTCCATATCAATGGAGCGTCTGGGGGTTTAGTGGTCTAAAACTTCAGTTGGTCTCAGGGGTTGGTTACTTGAGTGGTTGGGTTGTATCCTGAGAGTTCTGTTGTTGATGTGGAAGGCTTGTGTGTTGTGTTTCCATTGATTCTGCTTCCTTAAGGTCAACTAGGATTTTGAATCCCATTATAGTGGCCTCGTTTCGCATATTTACCCCAGTTGGCTGGTTACTTGGGTAGATGTGGGGTGAGGGTGTTACAAGGTGCATCAATGGTTATTTGATCATGTCAAAGAATACTAATGACATTACTAAGGGATTGGACTAAGGTATTGGCTAAGGAAAAGTCTATATAAGGATATGGAGATTAAAGTGTTATGTGTGCAAGTTATGGATTATTAATGTTTAATCTTATCTCAAACAAGTGTGAACCAAGGAGCATGGAAGAGGCTCAAATCTAATAGGTCTAAAAATAATAATGAAGACTAATGAATACAATTTCTTGATATGTTTGTGGTCATATAACTCTGGTTATAATGATACTCTGATATGAATGTGTGACAATAAAGTTTGTGAAGTATGTGTTGTGGTTGCAATGAAAGTATGATTCAGTGATTTCATATATGTGCATTGGTTTTCCTCTGGAAGGTCGCATACATATGTGGATCCATATTTGTAGGGTCACATATATTTTATGCTAAATAATTTTTTAGTTTGTGCAGATATGTATGCGGGTGTTGTGAATTATAAGTGCATACATATGCGGATCAACTTCAGGGAAGTCGCATATACATTTCAGGGTTTCGCAATGTGACTTTTTTATGATATTTGATCTTTTTTGTTCTGTTTGATGTTGTCTGTCGATGATGTCTCTATCATGATAATCTATGTTTGACAGTATTGGTTGGGTTGAGTTGGCTATGAATGTTGATTAGTGATGATGCTATAATATGGTGATCTGTGTTTGATTCAGTAATCTATGATTGGTTCAAGTGATCTGTGATTGATAAATGATCTATATATGATTCAATGATTAATGATTCAGTATTCAGTATTTTGAAATATATGTGTGTGTCTTATATAGTGGAAATGCGTATATACATGAGTATTATTCAGTACATCCGTGTACAAAATTTGATATTTGTTATTTCTAGTTGGGCTTTACATTCAATGATTTGATACTTCAGAATTTTAGTTGATTTGTAGTGTGACAATATCTTAGATCCAATGCTTCAGTTTGTTTGGGTTTATGATTGACATGGGTCTAGTTTGAAAATTTGATGAAAGGTGGTCTATAGGTTACGTGATGATTGTTTGACAGGTTGATGTAGTCTGAAATATTCTGAAAAGTAGTCCACAAGGCGGTGAGGGTTGAAGCCTTCAGAAAGGGGGTAGGAGCTGAGGGTTCACGCCAGTACAAAATTGTAAGAATTTTTTATTTATAATAAAAATAATACAGAGACGATGATAATAGTGGTTTCCTCCCACATTGGGTTTCCATCTAAAATCCTAGTGTACATGTGTGGTCATATGTTTCTTGTGTGTTGATGAACTATCTTCTTCTTACTGCTCATGATTATTATTTAATTAATGAATAATGAAGTAATCACACACTAGTTAGAAGATGAACGGATGATGACAGAAAAGAAAAATATTTAACTAGGTTTACATTGTTTTTATTCATCACAACCATGTACATACGCAAGTTACCTGAATAACAGTAGCGTATGGAAATCAAAATAAGAAAATAAAAGTTGAAGTGGGTTTAAAATATTGATTCACCCCCTTCCCCGCTCTCAGTATTTTTCCCAACAATTGGTATTAGAGTATGCCACTTCTGTTGAAACTTAACTGCTCGGAGAGGATCGGGGATGATGGGAAAGAACAAAAATAAGAAGGCAACTCAAAGGACGAAATAATTTCAAGAGAACAATGTCAATGATGCATATGATGTTATATAAATATCTGCATTTATGGGTCAAGAACAATCTGCAGCAAAAGAAAAAGGAAAGTCAGAAACCATGGATAATAAAGGTATGTTTATGCTAAGTGATGATAACTATCAGGAATGGAAAGAAAAGATGAAGTCTCAATTAATAAATCTAGGATCTGATGTCTGGAATTTAGTATGTAATGGTTGCACTAAAATTCCTCCATCAAGTGAATAATTAAAAAAGAATAATGTTCCATTAAATGAAATCATCGGTAACATACCTGATTCAACATTAGGAGAAGTTATGCACTATGAAACTACAAAGGAAGTATGGGATAATTTGTAGGTCATTCATGAAGGTAAATCAAAGGAAGATTGTTCATTAAGAGAACCATCAAGTAATATTATTTCTAAAGATGTGTCAAAGGATGAGTATGATCATAAAACAACCTTTGTTATATCAGATGGAGTTATTGATTTAGAAGAAGACAGTTTAGAGGAAGTTCTTAATCTTAGAATAAAACTTGAGTTTTCTTTAAAAAGGATTAACAATCTTAAGGATAAGTTGTAGGCATGTGATAGAAGAGAACATGTTAAATAGTTAAGTGTTGCAGTAGAATCTAAACAATATTGTGAAGGTCTTGAAGTTGAGATCGTCTCTCTAAGAGAAAACCTTAAAAGTCAAGCAAGTGAAATGAAGAGCTACTTCAAGTATTTGAAGAACAAGAGAATGGGTTGAAGGAAAATATTGTCAAACTAAAGGAGAAATTGGAAGTAGGAAGAAGGGTTGAAAAAGGAATGATGAAGCAGTATCTGCAAAAGTAAGAACAATACCAAAGAATAGAGGTTGAGGTAAAATACCTAAAAGGTAAATTAGAAGAAAAGGATAAACACTTGAGATTGTATGATAGTACTAATATTTTGGATAACATTCTTAATAGTCAAAAGTCTCCTTCCATTAAATATCATCTTGGTTTTCATGAAACTGTAAAAGCATAATCTAGTTCACAAACTCGTGCAGGGAACTTGAAGGATAACAATATGAAATATGAAATTCCTATTAAAGAGATAAGAATTCAACCATATTAACATCCAAGGAAGATTAATTTTCAAAGGAAAGTATTTTCTCCTAATAATAGAAGCATTAATAAATTCACTCCTCTAGTCAATAATGTTGAATGCTTTATATGCCATAATTATGGACATGTTGCAGCCAATTGCAGAAGCATATTGTTTTGATCTCAAACAAATAGCCATTTCACAGGACGATCATCAACTCCTAGGTACTCAGGTTTGTTTAAGGGATATTGCTTTGCTTGCAACATATTTGGTCACAAATCTATTGATTGCAATAGAAGGAATATGAAATAGAAATATTATAATTCCTTTGCTCCCTTTTCTGGCCATATAAGATGTTATACTTGTAACAAATTGGGCATGTAGAAAAAGAATTCAGGAATAAGCAAATGGACCTCAAGAGAAAACATGGAAAGAAATCAGATAAGAAGGTTGTTTCCAAAAGATCTGACAAGGATGGATCCACCATCACTTCTCATGATAAGAAAAAAGAAGAATAAAAAACAAGGTGTGGTCTTGCTCTATGCTCATTTGAAGATGAAGAAGAATGGTACATAGATAGTGGATGCTCTCATCACATGACTGGAGATAAGGACAAGTTTGAATTTCTCAAGAAAATGAAAGATGGTAAGGTGATTCTTGGAAATAATTCTCCAAAAAAACTTATCGGAAAAGGCAGAATAAAACTTGATAAGTACGCAAAAGTAGTTGATGCATTATTAATTCAAGGCATAAAGCAAAATATTCTAAGTGTAGGTCAAATGGCTAACAAAGGATGTATAATTGTGTTTACAACAACTAAATGCAAAGTTATAGATGAAGAAACTAGAAAGTTTATAACAAGAGGATGCATAAATCCAGACAAATTATATGTGCCAGCGGAGAAGAATTCAGGTAGAAATAAGAGGTATAGTTCCTCTTCTTCTTTAGATTCATAATAAAAGAAGATAGTTACCATTGCAGTCTATTTTTTTTAAAGCATAATTCTAACAATGACTGCATAAGTGATGTCAAATACATGACCGCATGAAGAGAAAGTGATGATTATCAGGCCTAGAGGATCAATAGTGTATGATATAAAGGGGAGTTTTTCATGAGTTTCTTTGTGATGGTTCTCTATTTTGGTTTGATATTCATTTGGTGATTCTTATATTACTAACATTATATTGATGAAGTAGAAATAAATAGGAACAGGTATGGTATGTTTAGGAGGAGTTGTTATTATGAAAATTTCAACATTGTATTCTTTGTATGCATATCACATGAAAGATAGTCATGTATATACAAGAGTTTTGATCTATAGAATTGCATATGTTTCTCTGAGATGATGAAACAGTGGGAAAATTCAGGGAAAGTTTCTAATACGCTTCAAACAATTTTTATTGGCTTTCTGGTTCTGAAATTGATGGATTACAATCTGTTAATATTGCTCAGAAATGATGTTGGTTCATGAGTTGTAGCAAAATTTCATTGCTGCTTTGAATATTTGATGGATTTATTGATTGATGAGTTGGATATGATTAGATTTTACAGTGAATAGTTGGCACAGGTTCAAGGGGAGCATTTTATATGCCTCTAATGGTCCATTGTTGGAATTATGATGTCTAGAAAATTTCTTATTGCATGTTAGTTTATGATGAGTATATATCATTGGTGATGTATATATGTTGCTGATATTGGTGAAGATACATATACTATTGTCATTAGTAACGACGACATCATGGATAATGTTGTTAATAAAGTCCTATGACTTAGGTATTCTTGATTTGTTGGTTCATGGAAAGAATACATGTTTCCTATGGTGTTTTGGTTCAAGAGATTGATATTGTTGTTTATGGATTATGGATCTTCCTATATATGGAAAGAGCATGTTGATGATATGAGATCAAATGGATGAGTTGTTGCACTATCTTATGCTTCTATTACAGTTTCTTGGTGATGTTTGGAGACATTGCATATTTAGTCACCTGTTGATGATGTTGAAGATTGATACTACATTGCTTTGTCTTACATAAGTTGCTTGACGATGATGATGTCTATGTTGATGATATTCATTATGCAGGTTCCTATATGGTGTATGATGGTTGTTGATGACTACCATGGTCTTGATACCTCACTAATGAGGTCTCCAATTTTGGTTATAAATGTCATATATATCTCTTTATGTAAATTTCATGTAAAGACTCATGTTGTAAATCATTGTAAAATTTAGTCATGTATGGGCTATTGGGGTAAATTCATTTATGTATGCAATCCCATTATTTTAGGAAATTGATGTAATGGTGAGTCAAATATGTAACCCCATTGTTTTGGGTGATTGATGTAATCATGAGCCATTGGTGATAGGAAGGGTCATATTTGATTGAGTCATAAAGTCTTGTTCTTTTAGTGTATATCTTCAGGGGTTTCAGCATATGCATAGGGGGAGCATGGTCAGTGATTCGAATGGAAAATGACATCAACCCATGGTATTCATCCACCCATGGTATTGTAAGTGGAATCCACCCATGGTATTGTAAGTGACATCCATCCATGGTATTATGATATCCACCCATGGTAGTCATTCACCCATGGAATTGACCCGTGGTATTGTCACTGAAAAATACTATAAGTAACAAGTCGCATTTTGTAAAAGGACAGATTGTCCACCACAATGTAGTCCTTACAGTTATAATCTGTTTTAATAAAAAAATTCTTTGTAGTTTTGTTTATTGGGCATTCTACTCTTTTTCTTCTGACAATTTCAATTTTTCAGATCTTGGGGCATCCCCCCCAAGATCCATTTCAATATTTTAGATCTTGAGGGCCTCCCCCCAAGATCTGGATCAGTGGTATTAGAGAAGGTTACGATTCCATGGGAATGAGGGTTTCATGCATATTTCAATTTCAAAATTTTGCAGCAATATTCAACAAAATTCAAGCACATGCTGCAACCTCCACGGAGCACTTTCTTGGGCCAAGTAGGAAGAATTTTTCTTTTTTTTTCATTTTTTTTGCAGGAATTGTTTTTTGGGTGGATAGTTTCCAGATCAAATCTAAAAAATTTGGTGAGATATTTACAAAAAAATTAAAAAATCTGGATTTCTTGTGGAAAAACACCAAAATTAAAAAAAAAAATCGACCGAATCGAGTCTGGATGAGGGAGATATCGCTGATTTAAAATCAGCTATGTTGTAGAATTTTTTTCTGACAACAACTAGTGGGCAGCGACTCTCCTATCATTTTTTGAAGTTTTTGTGCAAAATTTCAAAAACAGAAGTGTAGATCTGAGCTCCTCTTGAAAAATCGCCCAATTTCAAAAAAACAATGGATTGAATCAGAGTTTGGATGTGGGAGATATTGTTGATTTAAAATCAACTATTTTTTCAGAACTTTTGTGGCAGCGGAAAAATTGCAGTGCGAATCTTAGATTCTAGAGTGTCCAGATAAGGATTTCCAACACATGGGAAGATGAAAAATGGTTTGTTTGCTTCCAAAAACAGGTTGTAATAAATATTCTGAGTTATATTTACCGAGTTATGTCCATTTTAATTCTTGAGCAGCATTCAGAGCGGGTTCCCATTGGAGACATTCCCTCCCACCCCACTTTAGTAGGCACCTGCTTCACATTCATCAGTTTCAGCATAGCAGCATTCAGCTTGGGTTATTTGGAGATGTATCCTCCCACCCCAGGCTCTGTAGGCACCTGCTACTTCATCAACAACCAACACCACGGTTATGGGTCAACTGCACAAAATCGTTGTCGTCAAAATCCATTTGCTAAGTCGCACACCGTTAGTATCACAGTTGGTCACAAGCATTATAGGGTATCTCTATCCTCTAATATTCGTTTGTCATGGTTATGGGTCATCCACAAACCCACACTTCATTGAAGTCCATTTGCTAGGCCACACATTGTTAGTATCACAGTTGGTCACAAGCATTACAGGGTATATCTATCCTCAGATCTTCATTCATCATGGTTATGGGTCATCCACAAACCCACACTTGATCGAAGTCCATTTTCTAGGCCGCACACTATTAGTATCATAGTTGGTCACAAGCATTACATGGTATCTCTATCCTTGGATCTTCGTTCATCATGATTATGGGTTAACCACATAAAACCCTTCTCTTCAGTGGATCTTCATATTCAACAAAGGCTTCGCAAGAGGGAACTTCACGCAATGGGGACCATGGCTTCTTAAGGAGGGAGGAATGATCCAAATGGAAAATGGCATCAACCCATGGTATTCACCCAGCCATGGAATTTACCCATGGTATTGTGACATCCACCCATGGTATTCATTCACCCATGGAATTTACCTGTGGTATTGTGACATCCAACCATGGAATTGACCCATGGTATTGTAACTGAAAAATACTATAAGTAACAAGTCGCATTTTGTAAAAGGACAGATTTTCCACCACAATGTAGTCCTTACAGTTATAATCTGTTTTAATACAAAAATTCTTTGTGGTTTTGTTTATTAGGCATTCTACTATTTTTCTTTTGGCAATTTCAATTTTTCAGATATCTAGGACCTCCCCTCTAAGATCCATTTCAATCTTTTAGATCTTGAGGCCTCCCTCCAAGATCTGGATCAGTCATTATGTAGTTTTTATATTCTGTAGATCAGCCCTATAAGTAATCTACAAAGGGGAAAGAAGTCTTCATTTGAAATTGGTTAGCCCTTTGCCCTTGATTTCAAAGGGGGAGAGAAGCTTGGGGTTTAGCTTGGTGTGTTTACAAATGTATTTGCAGGTATTTACAGGTGGTGACCAAACACCAAAGTGGTTTCCATCAAGGCCAAAGGGGGAGATTGTTGGCATTATAACTAATGTGTTGTCCTTGATGGAAACCTACTTGATAAAGATGTCAACATTGTGATAACATGATGTTTATACAAAGTGATACAAATGCCACAACTGGTATGAATAGAGAAATGACAATTCAGTGACAGATGGATGTCAAAGACAAAGTTTGAGAAAGTGTACATCGGTCTTGTGAAGCAAGGTCATGTACATATGGAGGTATTAAGAAGCAAAGTTGCATACATAATCTGCACCATGGTAATTTGAATACCAGGGGTCTTTACTATGGTATTGGAAAATAGTGATGGGTATGTCAACGATTATTTGATCCTGTCAAAGAATACAAATGACATTACTAATGGATTGGCCTGAGGTACTGGTTAAGGAAAAATCTATATAAGGAGATGGAGATCAAAGTGTTATGTGTGTAATTTATGCATTATTAAGGTCTAATCTGATCTAAAACAGGTGTGCATCAAGGAGCATCGAAGAGGCGTAGATCTGATATATATGAAAATAATAATGAAGACTAATGAATATGTTTTCTTAATACGTTTGTAATTATAGATCTGTGGTGATAATGATACTTTGATATGAATGTGTGATAATAAAAGTTGTGAAGTATGTGTTGTGGTTGTAGTGAAAGTATGATTCAATGATTTCAGATCTGTATGTTAGTTTTTCTCTGAAAGGTCATGTACATACGTGGATCTGTCTCTGTAGGGCCGCATATATTTTCTGCGAAATAATTTTTCAGTTTGTGCAAATCTATACGTGGGTGTTGTGATTTATAAGTGCGTACATACACAGATCTGCTTCAGGGAAGTCGCGTATACATTCCATGGTTTTGTAGTATGACTTGTTGATGATATTTGATCATTTTTGTTCTGTTTTTTGTTGTCTGTTGATGATGTCTCTATCATGATAATATGTGTTTGACAGTATTGGTTGGGTTGAGTTGGCTATGAATGTTGATTAGTGATGATGCTACAATATGGTGATCTGTGTTTGATTTAGTAATCTATGATTGGTTCAAGTGATCTATGACTAATAAATGATCTATATATGATTCAGTGATTGATGATTCAATATTCAGTATTCTAATATCTGTATGCAGGTCTTATACAGGGGAAACACATATATACGCGAGTCTTATTCAGTAAAATCATGTACAAAGTTTGATATTTGTTATTTCTGGTTGGGTTCTGCATTCAATGATTTGATATTTCAAAATTTCATTTGATTTGTAGTGTGATAATATCTCATATTCAGTGCTTCAGTTTATTTGGGCTTATGATTGACATGGGTCAAGTTTGAAAATATGATGAAAGGTGACCTACATGTTGCATGATGATTGTTTGACAAGTGGATCCAGTCTAAAATATTCTAAAAAGTGGTCCACAAGGAGCTGAGTGTTGCACCCTTCAAAAAGGGAGTAAGACCTCCCTTTCAGTAGGAGCCGGTAAACAAAATTAGGGGGTTGGAGCTACCTTTCAGTGGGTGCTCGTGAACAAGAGAAGGTTTTAGCCTTATGTAGGTGGGTTCCTACATACTGGTATGAGTCTGCCTGACACAATATTGTAAGAAGTTTTTCTTTATAATAAAAAGAATACAGAGACAACGACAATGTTGGTTTTCTTCCACATTGGGTTTCCACCTAAAATCATGGTGTTCATGTGTGTTGATATGTTTATTATGTGTTGATAATCTATCTGATTCTTACTTCTCATGACTATTATTTGATTAATGAATAATGAATTAATGACACACTGGTTAGAAGATGAACAAATGATGAAATATAAGAAAATCAGTTAATTGGGTATATGTTGTTTGTATTCATCACAATCATGTACATACGCGGGTTCCCTGAATAATAGTAGCGTATGTAAATAAAAATAACAAAAACAACAACAACAAAAACAAAAACAAAAAATAAACAAAAACAAAAAATAAACAAGAAAACAAAAAATAAACAAAATATAAATATAAATAAAATATAAATAAATAAATAAATAAAAATTGAAGTGAGTTTAAAATACTTATTCATCCACTCCCCACTTATTCAGTATTTTTCCCAACAAAGAGGCTTGTTTGTTCCATGCTTGAAACATTTTAGCCTTATCATAGTCTAACTAGCTAGAGATTTGTCGTTCCATATTGAATATGAAGTATGACCATGAATATGAAGATATTGGGTAGGAAGAGTAGGAATTTAGTTGTAATAGTAGGTCTATGTGGCAAGGTAAGGTAGATTTATGGATAATATTGACCTTGATCTCAGTCCCTCTTTTCTCACCACAATAAGATTTGCGCTTATTTTTGATGTTTTAATAATATTTATATTCCAATTTTCTTATTATACACCAAGATTTTTATCCAATACATGAAACTACATCTAAAATTTTAATATCATATTCTTTTAATTATCTATTGCATTTAAATTTTTTAATATCACATTCTTTTAACTATTTATCACCCTTAATGAGTTTAACTTTTAATCAACATTAAAGATTTTTTTTTGGGCAGTTCAATATCAATCATTGTTGAAATAAAGTGTTATGTATCATGAGATTCTTGGTTCAAATCTCTCAAGTTTATATGCGGGGTTTCTCATTGGTTAAGTTACAATGTGCCATTAGGCGAACTTGTTATGAACACTCTCATCCCATTAGAAATAGACAAATGTTTACATGGTTTTGGACAAAAAAAAAAGAACAATTAGCACAAACTGATAGAATATGAATGGATCTTATCAATTTTGGAAAACGTGAAGTCGGAAGCCATCCACTTTTATCATAGGAATGTTTCGGTGTAATTATTATCACTATTTTCATACTTTTTAATAAAAAAATTATATAGTATAGTGTGAAAAAATGATATGTTTGTATGTTGAAAGGAAATCAAATTGAACTACAAAGAATGTGTTTTGACAAAGAATAAAAATCAAAGTGGAATCAAAAGATCAATATTTGATAGTTCTATATTGTAATTACACTGAAGGTGTCTCTCTACGAGGTTGGGATGGGAAGACACTATTCATCCTAGCCAATAAGATGCATCCATTTTCATCTTCCTCCATAAATCCATGTTTTTACATGTGGCACTCTAAACAATGCCCACCCTGGTTTTCTTCGAATGGTTGGTGGCTCATCTTTCTGTTACTGGACCCAGGGTGAGGATCATCATGTTGTAGTCTATGGGAGCCCCCTGGTTTTATTGAGGCTTCAAGCCCACATAATCCATGAATAATTTTTTTGTCGGGGTTCTCGATGTGGCAACCAAAACCATGAAAATCCCACAACTTGAAGCTTTGTTTAGTGCTCCTGTCCCTTAACCAACTTGAAATACAAAACTAAAGATGAAGAACTCTACTTTAGATCCAAATTATTTTTAAAAAGATATTTTGTTGTTGAGTTCTTGAAAATCGTGCGGCCTTGCGACTCGAACCTTTTTTTACCAGATTTGGATTATAAAAAACAAGACTATGAGCTTTATTGCAGGCATCAATTATTTTCTTCATAAACACTTCCTATGTTGATCTTCAGCAAATCTTAGAGCCTTGCAATTTGAACCTTTGTCTTCTCCTCCTTTTGCTTAACCAACCTTAATTAAAAAAGCAGAACCAAAGGACACAAATTCTTGATCTTACCCAACTCTTTCACTCCCAAGCCCATCAAAAAATTATAGCCTTACGCCTTAAACCTCTGTCTACTCCTCTTTTAATTGAACTTACTTCAATTACTTATCATAAGATGAGGAGATTTGTTATGGACACAAGATCTTGATCAAGCTCTTTTGCTAGTGAGCTCGTACAAATCCTATTGGAGAATTTGGAAGACCTTATGCACATGCATTCAATAGTGGGCTATGTTCATTGTGAGATGATCTTCCCAAATATTTCATTCCTTTGGTGTAACTTTGCTCCTTTTGGGAAAATGTTAGTTTTACTATTTTATTATGTGATGAGTCTATTATACTTTTATTTATGGATATATTTTAGTATAATGAATTTAAGGGTATATTTTAACATAGGAGTAACAATCTAATTATAATTATTAAATGTTTTTTTTATTTTTTATCAATTTTGGTAAAATTATGAATTTAAATTAATTTTTGAATGTATAAATGGATTACTTGATTTCTGAAAATTACTTCACTTAAATTTAAAATTCCAAAAATTCTTTACCAAATTCCAACTAAAATTAATGGAAATAATTATTGAGACACGCGAAAATGTCTAACAATTATACTACATCTTTTAGCATATTGAGATGACATGATGATTAAAAGTATATGTGGACTTCGAACCATGAATCTGAACTAATGTCAACCATACCAAATCCCAGTTGACAAATTCACGAATTTGAAAAGGAATCCACCCCATCGATAAATTGTCGATTAATGATGACGACTTATGACCAATGTGAATTCATTGAGATAGCCACTTCAATGTTCTTGAACATACTACTGAAAACATAGGTACCCGGGAAGTTCCAAAAGACAATGTTACATATAAATAACCATAGTTTGAAGAAAAGTACCATACATAGCTTATATGATATTTATGAATACGGATGGGAAAATGACACAAGAGTGAACAACGACCTATGGGTAAAAACGAACTTCAAATGGAGTTACTATTTCTTTATTTTTGTGTAGTAAAAAAATTTGCAAACTTGATATGTGTGGTAGGGAATTAAGTTGCATCAAGAGAGAAGTTGATTGATATTGTCTATCACAATAAAGGGCTCTGTTGGACTACATGCTCTCTACACAATGTTGTCTTCCATTTTGCTGCTACTTTCTTTCGCATTTATGTAGTGCTTCAGGTGCATTGAAGTATGAGCCAAGAGAAAAGATTTGTTAGGATGTTTTGACTTCGTTTGTATTTAGGAATTAGATCCTATTTTTCTAGGATTTTTTTTATCTCCCTATTAAAATTTATCTTTATATTATTGTATTGATTGTTTGATTAATCAATGAAGTGAAAACTATTTGGCAACTTCATGGGCTCCATACATGAGAGCTGCTAGATTTAATCATTAATTATTTTGTCTTCCTAATTTCAAATTGGTATCAGAGCACATTTCATGAGCAAGGGCTTTCTGTGTTTAATTGGGCACCTTGGTAGTGTTTATTCGATGAAGGAAGATTAGTTCGGATTTATTTTTAGAGAAAGTTCAGAAACTATTTGAAGAGTTGAATGCAATGAACAATTTTCCTTTTTGCATTCACTTGGTAGTTGAAATTGTTGAACGGTATATTGTGGAGTGTAAGTCGCCGAATGGAGTATCTATATGTGACTAATGTGTGTGATAGAGGCATTGACTATGTGAAAGAGAGGGATGATTGATGATCACTACTAAAAAAAAACTTTACATTGTACATCGTAGATCTAACAACTCTTTTTTTGTGGTCGTATAAGCTTGGAAGAGTCAATAGCCAAATTGGATTAACTCGTGAGTGATCCAAAAATGTCTTTGTGCTATGCGTTTTATCTTATTTACAGTGGTGTGTTGGGTATGTAAGGGCACATGAGAGCACTAGACACCTATGGAGTCGACCAGTGGATATCTTGTAGTGTAGTTGAAGATCGTTGTTCAGTGGACGAGTGGTGGAAGCTTGTTGAAGAAAGTCACCACTACCACTATATATTTATAATGCCATGGTCTTCATTGTAAAGAGCCATCCTAGGATAGCATAAGCCAACTATAGACAGAGATTTGGTATGATTCTTGGTGAGGAGTCATGAGAAGATTTTTTCGGTGGTGAAGACGTCTAAAAGGGTTGCGTATGAACAACGTGAGCCCTAGGTAGGCCGTTGGAAGCTTTGTTTTGTTATAAGCACATTGAAATTTTTGCAGAACCATTGCTGCATTGATTGAACGGACAACACAGACTCCATTAATCGAGAGGTCCGTTGATGAAGGAAAACTTATGAAACTGGAAAATGGTCCACTACAACACATTAAAACAGTCTTGAAGGGTGTGCATTAGAACAATATTGAAGGGTGCATTGGTGAGTTCATAAAATCACCTTCACCAGTTGGAATAATTATATAGTGGACTCATATGTGAATCCTTTTTTTACAGTGCTTTCATATGTAAATTTGATATGAATCATATATTTAAAGAGGCTCATTATATTAATGTTTTTTTATATCTAGAAGAAGAAGTTTTTTATTGTTGGAGTCTCTCTCTAGATTTGATTTGCAAACATATTTGGAGTTGTTGGTGGTGTTTGTGAAGTACGAAGTAGGACACTGTTGAAGACTAGGTTTTTCTATCAAGATGATGAATCCACTTGCAGAAACATATCTGAATGAGGCCAATAAATTGGAAGGCATCAACTATGTTAACTAGAAATTCAAGCTGCAAACACTATTGGAAGGCTATGGCGTTTGGACCATCACAAAGGGAGCAAAATCAAAACTTGATGCAAGTGTGAAAACTGCATAGATTCAAGACTGGGAGAAGTGGGAAAACAAAGAAAAGGTATTATTTAGGATGTATGTTAAACATAATATAATCCCTCACATTTGTGAGTGTAAATCTTCTAGTGAAACCTATACTACACTTAAGGATTTGTATGAGACCAAAAATATAAATCAAGTCCCCTTCCTGAAAAGAAAGCTCCTTTATATTAAAATGGAAGAAAATGAATATGTTAGTGCTTTTGTTTCAAGAATCAAAGATTTGAATGATAATTTGGGAGATATAGGAGAATCAGTATCTAATAATAATATTATGACAATCACGTTAAGTGGAATGTCAAAGGACTATCAAATGTTTATTACAGGTCTTGCAACAAGGGAGAAATCTTCCGCTTTTGAGGAATTGATAGGTATACTGATGTAGGAAGAAGAGAGGTGAAATAATTTAAAGCCTCAAAATCCAAATTTAGCACTTTTGGAGAATAAGAAGTTCTTCAAAGGGAAAATGGGAGAAGGGAGTAAAGGTGGAAGTCCATTTTAGAGAAAGCCATCTCTAAACCCAAAGCAAGGTATGTCACCTGCTCGAAATGATTCTAAAATTAAATGTTTTTATTGTGGTAAAAGTGGGCATATTGCTAGAGACTGTTATAAGAAGAAAAGCAATGAAGCTAGACATAAGCACACAAGACATTCATGACATTTTGCGGGAGAAACCTTGAATTCTAATCTCAAAAATCTCAAGTTGTTTGTGTCTGATGCTTCATTGTCTACTGAAATCGATGATGTCGATGCATGGTTTGTCAATTTTGGAGCTCCGATACAAATTAAATGCAAAAAGTATTGGTATGAGAACTTCAAGGAAATAAGCAATGGTGGCAACATTTATCTTGGAGATGATCATGCACATCAGATCAAGGGATATGGAGATATTCTATTGAATTTACCAAATGGCAGTGTCAGGTGCATTCATAATGTTATGTATGTGCCTCAGATCAAGAAAAATCTTATTTATGTTTCCATAATTACATATCAGAACCTGAAGGTTCAACTATTCAAAACACATTACATACTAAAAGACTTGTTGGATCACTACATGCCAGTTGCTTCAGGAGTCGGAGTTGGAGGCCTGTACAAACTTGATGTTACCAAAAAAATTCATCAGGTACTGAGTTCTAAAACTATGTCAATTGATTTTCTCTGGCACCAGAGGTATGGTCACATCAATTTTCATGATTTATTGTTATTGTAGAAACAAAGAATGGTTGAAGGACTCCCTATGTTAAAGAATGAGTATGCTTCTTGTGAAGAGATGAATTCCCCTCTAATTTTGATATGAGAAGAAGAGATGTATTAGAACTTGTGCATTTTGATGTTTGTGGACCCATGTAAACTAGATCCCTGGGATGTGTTTATTATTTTCTATTGTTTATTGATGATTGCACAAGTTACACTTGTGTGTACTTTCTTAGGAAAAAGAATGATGTATTTGAGTATTTCAAAGAATTCAAAAACATGGAAGAGAAGAAAAAAATGAAGTTCATGAATATCCTCTATTTAGATCAAGGGGGGGAATACAGTTTGGGGAACTTCATTAAGTACTGCAAGGAACGTGGAATTTGGCATAAATTTATTGTACCCTACACTCCATAGTAGAACGGTGTTGTAGAAAGGAAAAATAGAATGTTGGTGGAGTGTGCACGGTGTATGATTGAAGGTAAGAACCTCTCAAATTGTTTTTGGGAAAAGGCCATTAGTATTGTTGTTTATTTAAAGAAAAAAATACCAACAAGGTATCTTGATCCCAAGACCCCATTCAAAGCCTTGTATGGTTTTAAAATAACAGTTCATCATTTGAGGTTATTTGGGTGTAAGGCCTTTGTACATATTCCAAAGGAGAATAGAGAGAAACTTGATGATAAAACTATAAAATTTATTTTTGTGGGATACTGTTCAGAATTTAAAGCATATAAAATGTTTGATCCATCTAATCACAAAGTATTTGCGAGTAGAGATGTAATTTTCCATGAACAAGAACATGAAGGAAACAAGGAAAACAACTATGAAATGTTGAATGTACTTCCTAAACTTGAAGACAATAAAATAGAAGCATAAGGCATTCAATAACAAAATCTTGAGGAAGAATATAGTGATATGGACATCACCAACAATGAGAGTCCACCTAGAGGTGGAGAAGTACCTTCAGAGAGCAGGGGTGAAGACAGTGAATTGCCAAGGAGATATACTCGACATATTCGCTTACCTGAAAGGTATAAGGATGCTCATGAGTAGTGTTTTGAATGTCATAAAACCCATGAGTTTTAATGAAGCTAATGAACATGAAGAGTGGAGAAAAGAAATGAAGGAAGAATATGAATCTATAATTAAAAAAAAAACCTAGGAATTGACTGAATTTCCTAAAGGTAAAGATCCCATAGGATGTAAATGGTTATACAAACCCTTCCTTTTCTCATAATTATCCCTTCATTTGCCCATGTTAAACATAGACTTCATAATCAGAATAATGAAAAATCATTTTTAAAATTAAGTTTGGCACTAATTCGTGGAGAAATTAGAAAGTATACTAATAATATTAATATAGGTTTAGGTTTTATGATTTTTAGATTTTAGTCGGCCCCCTCTTTTGGATTTTAATTTTTGTTAATGTATTATTTATTCATCCTCCCTTTGACTCTTCTTTCATTCACTGTCCTGATGATGGATCCCCTTTGGGATTCAAAACGTCGAGAAGAGTCACGTGACACTGTGGAAAATCAGAACTGTTTTTATCCAAAAGAAGGCTGCAAATGTTTAAAGTCAAACATAATTTCCCTTTACAGAGGAGATACATGGAATGATATTTGTTCTCTCGAAAATTCAAGGATTAAAATTGAAAGAAGAGTTTCCGACCTACAATTTCTAAAATATTGTTGTGACAATAGCATTATCCATTCATTTTCTCGCGTGAAACATAGACTTCATAATCAGAATAATGAAAAATCATTTTTAAAATTAAGTTTGGCACTAATTCGTGGAGAAATTAGAAATTATTCTAATAATATTAATTGAGATTTAGGTTTTATAATTTTCAGATTTTAGTCAGTCCCCCCTTTTGGATTTTAATTTTGGTTCATTTATTATTTATTCATCCTCCCTTTGATTCTTCTTTCCTTCATTGTCCTAATGATGGATCCCCTTTGGGATTCGATTCGAAAAGATTCATGTGACACAGTGGAAAATCCGAACTATTTTTATCTGAAAGAAGACAAAAAAGTTTAATGTCTAACCTCATTTATAATAATAAATAGAGTTAATTTTTTTAGAAATAGTTACATTAAAATTGATATTTACTGGAAATAATTATATTGAAGTAGTGTTTATTTTTTGGTGGTAGACATTGCGCAACAGGAAGTACAAGAGCATATTGCACAGGACATTGTTGTGCAAGGATTAGGTGAGGATGTCATGGCCTATCTTCTGCATTCCTCCTCTTGATTTGGTGATAGGACCACTCAAACAGTTGATCGATGAAAACCATCCCCCATTGTTCGATGTGATGATGTATAGAGAATTCATTTGCTCGTGTGAAACACAAATTTCATAATCAGAATAATGAAAAAATGTTTTTAAAATTAAGTTTGGCACTAATTCGTGGAGAAATTAGAAAGTATTCTAATAATATTAATTTAGGTTTAGGTTTTATGATTTTTAGATTTTCGTCAGCCCGCCCTTTTGGATTTTAATTTTTGTTAATGTATTATTTTTTCATCCTCCCTTTGACTCTTCTTTCATTCACTGTCCTGATGATGGATCCCCTTTGGGATTCAAAACGTCGAGAAGAGTCACCTAACACTGTGGAAAATCAGAACTATTTTTATCCAAAAGAATACCACGAATGTTTAAAGTCGAACATAATTTCCCTGTACAGAGGGGATACATGGAATGAGATTTGTTCTCTTGAAAATTCAAGGATTAAATTGAAAGAAGAGTTGCCGATATAAAATTTCTAAAATATTGTCGTGACAATAGCATTATCTGTTCATTTTCTCATGTGAAACATAGACTTCATAATCGAAATAATGAAAAATCATTTTTAAAATTAAGTTTGGCACTAATTCATGGAGAAATTAGAAAGTATTGTAATAATATTAATTTAGGTTTAGGTTTTATAATTTTTAGATTTTAGTCGGTCCCCCCTTTTGGATTTTAATTTTGGTTCATTTATTATTTATTCATCCTCCCTTTTATTCTTCTTTCCTTCACTCTCCTAATGATGGATCCCCTTTGGGATTCAATTCGAAAAGATTCATGTGACACTGTGGAAAATCCGAACTATTTTTATCCAAAAGAAGACCAAAATAGTTTAATGCCTAACATCATTTATAATAATAATTAGAGTTACTTTTTTTAGAAATAGTTACATTAAAATTGATATTTACTCGAAATAATTATATTGAAGTAGTGTTTTTTTTTGTGGTAGACATTGCGCAACAGGAGGTACAAGAGCATATTTCATAGGACATTGGTGCACAAGGATAAGGTGAGGATGTCATGGTCCGTCTTTTGCATTTCTCCTCTTGATTTGGTGGTAGGACCGCTCAAACAGTTGATCAATGAAAACCATTCCCCACTGTTCAATGTGATGATGTATAGAGAATTCAACCAACAAAAGAAGACGAAGGAAAAAAAGAAATCATATTAGAGTGTATGATTAACCTTGTAATGGAAACTAAGTGTTTAAAATGAAATTTTAGGTGGACTCATTAGTGTTTGGTTTTGCCTTAAACTGGTTGTGTTTTCTCTCTCTGTCTCCTTCAACTCTTTATTTCTTTTCGCTCTGGGTCAGTAGCCTTTTTTGACCTTGTTGTGGCAACTTAGTATTTCAAATATACATCGATGTGGGTCGTTAGTGTTTCATTTTTCCCCTCTCTTCGTCAAAATACAAATGACCCAAAAGGGTTTTTTTGGGGAAGTCAAATGACTTAAGAGGACATCACGTAGAGAATGAACTTGTATTTTTGAACCTAAGGCCTTTAGAGAAAGGAAGAAAAACTTATACTTTAAATTCATTAAAATTTAAGACTTGTGTATTTAATATTCGTTTCTTCGTTAGACACTTCTAAGATTTTCATGGGTAAATATTAGAGATAACCTTTTTGAATAACTTTATGGAATCATTACCCGGATGCAGGTGTCAACATGTGAAGTTAATGCCAAAGCATGCGCAGATGGCAGCTGGCAAGTATTCAAGACTGAGCAGACGGCATAAGGAAGGCATTCAAGGTTCATTAATGCCGGCACGAACCCAAGGTACGCTAATGGAGGTGATTAGTATGGCGAGAATTCTCGAGGTCTTAATTGTTCTGGCTCGTTCTGGAAGCGTCGCGGAGCATCTGCTCTCGGCAAGCAGAGGTTTCATATGGGGAAGCTGGTCTCAGAGGAAGCTGCCAGAGACTTATAACATTCCACAGCTGCTCAGCCTGAGGTATTATACTCTGTCTCTTTGCGTCGGGGCGGGGTGTT
The DNA here is from genome assembly GCA_031772625.1 of Pinus tabuliformis. Classification (NCBI taxonomy): domain Eukaryota; kingdom Viridiplantae; phylum Streptophyta; class Pinopsida; order Pinales; family Pinaceae; genus Pinus; species Pinus tabuliformis. The sequence continues at coordinate 1,125,472,466 of CM062817.1, forward strand.
CTAAGCCTGTTTATACCTGGAGTATCTGGCGATTCAGATCACCCTTTGGCATTTCCTCTGTAAAATTCAGGTCAGTCTCCGCTTTTGGTATAGGAACTTGGGTTGGGAACTGGGTTCTCTTGGTCGGGGCGGAGCAGTGTCTGCTTGTCAGGTCATTCCCTTGTGTGCCTAAAGTCCGGGTCTGTTATGTTACAGCTGGGTCCTCTTTTCGTATTAGTTTAATCTGTGAATTGTTCATCTATTACCCACAGCCTTTGTGTTTTTGTAATCTGCTATTTTATCCGACTATGGCCCCTCGTCGTCGTGGTATTTCCAGGAGAGGGAGCAGCTTGGGATCCCGAGGAGGGCAGGGGGGAAGGGGAAGACCTGCTCCTCGTCGTATATCCCCGCTGGCTATAGCCTCGCCTTCTTCCATCCCCTCAGATGAGTCTAGTCCCTCTCTAAATAGTTCGTTCCACACATCCAGATTTAAATTCAAAAGCAGGCTCACCAAGCCGCTTATCTCTGTTATAATTACGGTCATCTTCTCGGAGGAAGAAGATGAGTTGTCCAGCTCTGAGGAAGAATCCAGGGATCAATTACCTTCGCAGAACACCAGTGCCTCTCAGAGCAGCTTGGCGGAAGATACCCTCAAGGTCTCAGCGGCGGTGCACGAAGAGGAAGGTCAAGGTGAAGCTGGCAGTCAGTGGGACTCTCCTCAGGAGAATGTCATTGCCTGTGAGCCAGCAAACAGGTTTGAAAGTGTCTTGTATCCTGTGCCTCCACCGGGTGGCAATCTTATGGAAGTCGAAGATGAGGTAATGATTACTTGGGAGCGAGCCCCGGACAATGCCATTGGTGAGTCACAGCAGACTTAATTTCTGGTGCCTTCAGTTTCAGCATAATGGTTCAGTTTTTGGATTTCCAGCGCTCCTGGCGAATTTTCAGTGCGCACGGCACCTTCCAACTCTGGCTAGTAGGTGCTCTGTTGCTGAAATTTTAAGTTGGATCTCTTTTTTGAAATGTTGTTCACGAGTAGTTATCAGTAATATCCTGTCTAGTTTTGGCTCGTTATAGCTGCACGCAGATGTTAAGTTTATGAACACTCTTTTTGTAATCCAAGAGAACAACAATATCTGTAAGGTTTTTTTGATAGAGGGCTCCCTATGGCACCCTCAGAGGTTCAAACCTCTTTGTACATATTTTTTCTCTTTTTAATAAAATAGATTAGTCTTTACACAGAAAAAAAAAAAAAAAAAAAACTTTATGGAATCATTGATTCAAGAGAAAAACAAGCTAATTCATTTGGCATATATAAATTACTCCAATTCCCATGCATTTATAGTGAAGGATGATAATAAGAACAATAAACAAAACAAAAGGGATTTTAATCATATAGATGAAAAACCATTAAATCTAGTATTGAGATTTGAAACCCCAAAGGAGGAAAGAATTTGAAGGAAAGAAAAAAGTATGGTGATTGTAATAGAGGATTTCATTTGGAGAGTTCTTTCATGGTGGTGAAGATCAGAAAAAGTACTTCAACAAAAACACAATTATCAACTTAATGAGAAATGTAACTTTAAAACAAGAATTTTAGCCAATTTTTTTTCAAATGAAAGAAATACCCTGAGGTATTGCATCACCCATTTTCCTAAAGTTAAAATTCTAACAATTTTCAGCATGAAATTGAAAACCAAAATCATGTTCATGGAGAACCTTAAAATTCCAATGATTTTCAACCATGGAATTAAAGATCAAATAATACAACTCTGAAAAAATCGTAAAATTCTGACAATTTTCAACCATGAAATTATAACCAAATATCACAAGTACAAAAGACCTTAAATTTTCAACATTTTTCAAACATACCATTATAAACCAAATACCTGAGCAAAAAAAAACCCCTTAATAATTGCACCTAAATTAGAGAGTCATTTTACAAAGAGCAATATATTTCTTTGGATTAAAGGATAGAAGTATAGATCTTTTGAAATCATAGTATATTAAGTCAACTTGACCCCTTTTTTAATTAAGGGATAGAACTATAACTCTTTTGAAATCATAGTATAAGTCAACTTAACCCCTTTTCAACGGGCAATAATATTGCAATATTTTTTTAACTATATCTTATAAAATCATCATTATTGTACACAAAATCATGAAAAGCACTCTTTTTTTGTTGTTGTGTAAAATAGGTATTATTTTTTTTTCTCTTTGATTTTTAAAATCATTCTATTAAGAAGCATTTTTCTGCATAAGTAGAGGCCTTATTCATATCTATGGTAAATATATTTTAACAAAATTGACTTCATATGTTTTTAATAGTACAAACTAAAACTATCATCAATAGTTTAAAAGTCATTTTTGGGGGTGTACCATGATTAAAGGATTTAAATATAAGAAACTTGGAGCAAATAATATACCCATATTTGCTCACAATGTGTATGTCTCATTTTTTGTTATTTGGTACAAGACCTAAGGCAAGGATGATAAAACTAAAGATAGTTCGGATGCGAAATCAAAACAGAATACCTATTTTAGGGGAGTTGCAATGAGAGATAAGATTCAAATTGTTGACATGAACCCATGTACAAAGACAAGATTGACATGAAGACCATCATGCAAATGCAGTTGGCTCTGCCATAACTTTGAAAATCAAGATTGGAAGTATATTTTCCATCATAATCAAGGACCTTTGACGCCTCTTTTGTGCATTAAACGCCATGTAGACTATGGATAAGGCTTAAAGGAAATGCAGACATATGGATAAATGTAACCATTAGTTTCTGAAGAGTAGGACCTCTCAATTTCAGTATGCTTATATCCAAGGCCATTTCATCACTACATATTAAATTTCACACAATAGTGAAGGGAAGATATGAAAATGCCAAATCCTATGTTTTGGAACACATTAGATTGAACCTAATTCATATTATAATTTGTTAGGCCCCTATACTACTAGTGTAACTCCTTATTGTTATTAGTAAAACCCACTTATTATATTGATGTACCCATGTAGTGCCCATATTGTTACTAATGTACCCCATAGAAGCCCACTATTGTTATTATTGTGCCCTTACATTATTATTGTTATGTCGGCTCTGATTATGTTATGACCCCTTAGACTCCTATATATAGAAAGGAGGTCTTTTCATTTGTATCATCCAAGAATTGTTCATTTATGTAATGTAAAGGAGGTTTCCCCCTCGAAGAGACTGAATTCTAAGGTGTTGATCTATCTTTTCTATCTTTTCTTGAGCTGGTTTCATAACATTTGGTATCAGAGCTTTGGATTCTAGGGTTTCGCTGCTCCAAACTGGTCATCGTGGCATTTTCACTATAACTTTTTTTCTGTGACGTTTCAGAAGTCGCAAAAAAACCCATTTGAGAAGAAATCGCACTGAACCTTGGGCCCGAATTTCAGAGCTTTTCGCGTGATATTTGCGAAGATATGATCTGAGGAAGTTGGTCTTTTTGCAAACACCTAAATTACATTCAAAACAGGTGACCTGGGGAAAATCGTCATAACTTTCTCTCTGGGGATTGGATTGAAATTTCGTAAGAAGGTACAGAAAGAGGACGGACTGTAGTTTCTTGTTTGTGTGTTTCAGATTCAAAGGTTGAAACACTGACTCGTGGCACATCGTACAAGTTCGCTCTACTGAACCAGTCTAAAAGCAAGTCACTGTGGGAGATTTCACATAACTCTTCCTTGGAGAATCCAATTTAGCTCAGACTTGTGGCATTAGAAAGAGGATGCAAAAGGCTACTACAGGTAGCAATTTCAGAACTGGATGATCCGAAATTACAGAGATACATCAGATTCAATATCAGGCTTCTATAAAGTGAAAAAAGATGCCCAGAGGAAAGAAAATGCAAACACCTAGTAAGGAACCTGAAAGCTCTAGCATGACTCATGAAGAAGAGGAAGAAATGTTACATGATATATCAAAATTACAAGAACAAGTGCAACAAATGTCACGCTCACAAAAGCTAACAGAAGCTAAGATAAGTGGCGTGGAATCTAAGATAAAGGGCATGGAAGCTAAGATGGATGATTCGAAGACAGATTTGAAGAGAGACATGGCAGATTTGAAGATAGATTTGAAGATAGACATGGAAGAATTGAAGAATTTGCTACAAGAAAATGTCACTAATGGTGAAAAGGTAGTAAAGGAAACTCATGATGAGAACAAAAGAAATGTTAATCATGATTCCATAGACGCTAATGTTGGATCGAAGAATCACCATATTCCAAAAATCGATATGAGGAAGTTTGATGGCAAGGATCCTGCCACATGGATATTACAGATGGAGCAATTCTTCGATCTCAATAATGTGCAAAACGCACAAAAGGTACGTATGGCAACTGTATATTTGGAACCAAATCAGTTTGTATGGTATCAATGGCTTTTCTCTCGTAAACAATTTATCACTTGGGCAATTTTTACGGAAGAATTGATAGCACATTATGAAGATACAAGAAGCAACACTTGTTTTAGCCAATTGATAAGTCTCAAACAAAAGGGTTCAGTAATGGAGCACATTGAGGAGTTCCAAAAATTGAACATAAGGGTAAAAGATATTCCAGAGGAGAATAGGATTGATGTGTTCATAGGGTCTTTAAAGGATAATATCCAACATGATGTTCGCCTTTGGGAACCTGATTCATTAGAGAAGGCATTCAGGTTAGCAAGAAAAATGGAAAGCAAAATTATGGCAACCAGGAAGCATACCACTCACAACTATAAAGACGGAAGTGTTGTTGCCCCTAGTCTTCCACAACCTATAAGGTTGACACCACAACAATTGGAAGAAAAAAGAGCAAAAGGGCTTTGTTACAGTTGTGATAGCAAATACACTAAAGGTCATAAGTGTGCGGAGAAGAAATTATTATACATAGATTGTGAAGAGAAAGAAGAAATGAATCAAACCATATCTTGTAAAACATTGGCAAGAATTACCACTCCTCAAACTCTCAAGATAGAAGGACATATCAAGAAGAAAAAGGTGCAAGAAGTGAAAGATCACATCGAGAAAGAAGAAATGAATCCAACCATATCTTGTAATTCATTGTTCGAAATTACCACTCCTCAAACTATCAATATAGAAGGACATATAAAGAATAAAAATGTTCAAGAAGTGAAAGATCACATCGAGCATCAAGAAATAAATCCGACCATATCCTATAAAGGATTGGAAGAAATTACCACTCCTCAAACTCTAGAGATAAAAGGACATATCAAGAAGAAAAAGGTTCAAGCATTGAAAGATCACATCGAGCATCAACAACAAGTTCTCCAACTTTTAAAGGATAACGCCACTTCGGTGCAAAATCAAACGAAACAACGAGCACTTAAAAAATGGCGACCTTACCGAATGGGAAGACTCTTCAAGGATGAGGATGTGGAAGCATTGTTTTGTGCTATTTCTATTATCCAACCAGATTGGATAAACAAATCAAGGGATCAATGGAAGAAGGACAAAGAAGTATGGCCACTTATTCAAAAGTTTCAAAAGATCCCAATTCAAACAATATTGCCAGATATTGAAAAGGAAGGAAAAATCATATTGGAACCTGGAGCAGTCACAGAAACAAGAACTTGACAGCTACAAAATCGATCAATTTCAGAGTATCTCATCAAGTGGAAGAATTTACGCACTGAAGATTCCACATGGGAGGACAAGAATTTTATACAGAAGCATCAAGAACTACTCAAGCGTTAAGGACAACGCTTTTTGAAGGAGAGGGGCATGTTAGGCCCCTATACTACTAGTGTAACTCCTTATTGTTATTAGTAAAACCCACTTATTATATTGATGTACCCATGTAGTGCCCATATTGTTACTAATGTACCCCATAGAAGCCCACTATTGTTATTATTGTGCCCTTACATTATTATTGTTATGCCGGCTCTGATTATGTTATGACCCCTTAGACTCCTATATATAGAAAGGAGGTCTTTTCATTTATATCATCCAAGTATTGTTCATTTATGTAATGAATTCTAAGGTGTTGATCTATCTTTTCTATCTTTTCTTGAGCTGGTTTCATAACATTATTATATTAAGAAAGTAGGCAAAACAAGCATCTCAATAGACATAAAATTAGAATTTTCATATTTTCCTAAATAAGAAACACGTTTCCATGTCGTAAGCTCATATTTAACACATTTGTAGACACACTTAGATAAAATTTGGGAATTTATAAGAGTTCCCTACACTGCATATCTGTGATAATTTGAATTAAAATTAGCAAGGTAGACAATGGACAATTTTAAGCCCAACAATGTTTATTCACTTTATTCATAGTTTAAAATAATAATTGTTCACAATGTGAAATGCAGATGACTTGTTTTTGTCCGAGTTAATTCGATTGCCACCAGAAGTGCAACCAATTTCCCCCCATAGTTACAAAATATTATTAGACTTCAAACCCCAAAATAAAACTCTACATCTATACATTAAAATGCTCAAAACTTCCCAAGATATATGATTGAATGGGCAAGCTAGTACTACCAATCCAGATGATAAAAACCACTAGTTCTACAAAGCTATACTACTACTCTAGATTCCACAACCCTACAGACCATCACATTTTCAGGTGGCAGGAATTTCCTCCTCATTTGATTCAATATCCCCGTACTGCCACATATTCAACCTGCCTTCCCTAGTTTTTTGTTGGTGCTCTTCTAAATTATCAAGGGAAAAATGTCTTTCCTTTGTGTCAATTTTTTTCTTCCTTTCCAATCGAGCCTGACATTACTATAAGAGGAAAAACATTGTAGTCAATAATTGTTAAAGAAATAACCTCAAAAGGAGACAAACAAAATGTCATCAAATCATCATGCCAAAGTTTGGAAACTCAACTCTGAATGAATCGATAAATCTCAGAAAAATACTCAACAAAATATTACATAGACATGTTTTTCCAATTGTGCATGGGTTGTACTTGTCTGGTTGCAAATATCTCACCCTCAGGTTACATGAGGGTCAAGGTCTAACCTACAAGTACTTGTCAAATTGACTCACTTTAGGTATGTTTGACACATTGGCAGAGAGCCCAACTCATTCAAAGTACTAACAAGCCAAACTTGACTCGGTAATCATAGGATGCATTAATTCACTCGTCCACTCAAGCGCACATTATGAAGTTTCGATGCTTTATCCAACATGTGTGGCCATTACATGTTGAGCGTGGTAATATTTTTCCACTCGCCAACAACAGTCTGAAAACCGCCTCCCATAAGTTTTTCTTATACACAACATGTTTCCACTACCTATTCACACAACCCACAATGAACTATATGTTCACACAACCCACCATGAGTTTCTTTCCACTGCATGTTCACATAACCCGCCATGGCCATGAAATTCCCATTCAGAGGCCTCAACAATTTCTTCATGCTTAGATTCAACAAAAGGTTTGTGGAAAAGAGACACAAGGGTTCAATAGAGACTAGGGTTAAACATCAATGTTAGATATGTTCTAACTAGTTTAGGGCACTAAGGAAGAGAAGCTAAAGGGCCTAAAAGAGATGCAACTACCCTTCCATTGAGTTGAGGAGAGCTAATACAATCAAATTCTTTAGAGCCTAATATCTCATCTGATTGCCAATCACTAATATTATATCTATATGTGAATGTGTTTGTGGGAGGCTTCATGTACTTTTATTTTCTTTTATTAGTTCCTGAGTGTTTTTCTTTAAAAATTATTGAGTGCTTATTCTTGTAAAGTTTTGTTTACAGAACCTTTGAAGTCTCTTACGTGAGTAGGTGTTTTGGGTTATTTTTCTAGTTGTCGACAGACCCAATGAACTCACACAAAGAGTTTATTCAACAACAGTTACACATTAGTATAATTTTCTACCTCTCTCATTGCACAAAAAACATTTGATTTTATGCATTAATACCCTCTGGAATGTTCTAAGTGAACTTATTTAAACTACATAAGCATAAACACCATCTTTGCAACATAAACCATTGGGGCGGACAATGTTGTCCTCATTTTAGTGGCCCATTTTTTGATTCTCAGATAAAGTCTACTAGATACGTTGCTACCATTTCCAGTCTTAACACCATGAAAGTTATTAATTAACCCCCTGCCACAACTATAACTTACAAATTTGGTACAAAGGTTTATTCCTTTGATTGAAAAAGATTGTCTTGATTTTTTACCTAGGCAGAGGCACCTTTAATGTATCCATTATTAATGTTGAGAGAGGTAAATTTGAGGTGAATAATGTAGGAGGGGACGTGCATTTTGGTGGTGAAGGTTTTGATAGACGGATACTCATTTACTGTATTCAATGTTTCAACAAAGAAAATAAAACAAAATTTACTGTGTGCGGAGGCCCATTGGAGGCTCCAGTCAGAATGCAAAATGGAAAACAAATCTGTCTTTGGTGGTAGATTGTCATTAATATTGATTGTATCTATGAAGGGATGCATTTTTCACATGAAAATTACAGGATTTGATCAAAGGGCTTAACGCAAAGAGTTGAATTCTCATTACTTGGGAAAGTGCATGTGAATCATTAACAAATGTCTCGAAGATGCGAGGATGAGCGAAGAGCAGATTAACAAAGTTGTATTGGTGGGAGGTTTCAACCACATTTTAAAGGTACGTGAACTCCTTCAAGATTTATTTCATAGAAAGAAACTCTACAAAAGCATAAAACCTAATGATAGACACAATGACATTGCAACAAGTTAGGATGGTCATGTTGTTTGTCCTTGTGATGTAGTTGGCAAATGGTGACAGAGTCATGAGGTAGTTGGTTGTGTTGTCAATCCCTGTGATGTAGTCGGAAAATGGTGACAGAGTCATGAGGTAGCTGGAAAACAGTGACTGACCCATGATGTGTCAGATTTTCATTAGACAAAGGAGGATGAAAATGCAACCCTACGGTCGGTTGGGTTGAATAGTGTCTGCTCACCCCAACCCCGTAGAGAGAATTCATATTGATGTAAAAGTATCCCACGGGGCGAGGGTTTGTTAGTGATTGAGTGTTCTGTTAAGGCACTCATTTGTAAAGGTTATTGGTTCAAACTCCGTGGGTGAGCCTGTTAGAGTTAACTTTGGCTTACCTTGTCAGGTATAGTTTGTGGGCTATTATGTCGGGCCAAATTTTTCAAACAATAGTATGATGTCATTGTGGATAGAAGCTATGATTGTATGGTTCTTGTTATTGATCTCTCTCTCTCTCTCTCTCTCTCTCTCTCTCTCTCTCTCTCTATATATATATATATATATATTAAAAAATACATTTATAAAAAAAAATATTTAAAAGGAAATAATAAAGAGAAAGAAAAGATAATGTAAAGAATCATCCTCAAAATTCTTTTTTTAATAATTTTATTGTTTTTTATTTATTTTATAACTTTTAAAATTTCGAATTTTTTGTTTTATTTTTATTTTATAATATTTTTAAAAATACATTAATAGTTTTATATATATATATATATATATATATATATATAGTTTTATTAGTTTTGGTTTTTTTCCTCTTTACTTGAGTTATTAGTTTCTTTTGAATTTTTAAAATTAAAATTTGTATTTTTTTTAATATAGTTTTGTATTTTAATGTTTTTGCTCTTCAAAAAATTGTTTTTCCTTTAATTTAGAAAAAACAACATTGAAAATTTTTTTAATGTTTCTTTTAGAATAAGAGGGTGACTTTTTAAATTTACTTTTATTTTTATTGATCTTTACGCTCTGAAAAGTTTATTTACAATTTTTTTCAATAAGATTATATAAAAAAGAAATAGTTAATAATCAAAGAAAATTGATGTAAGGTCACTTTAGATTTATAGCCGATTTTATAAATCAATGATACCAATAGTTAGTGCATAATGTGAATTAATTGGTAATTTCAAATCCAAAAATAAAATAAAAGTTAGACAAATTTTGAAAAACACTTAAAAAACAAGCATTTCAAAAAAGGAAAAAAAGAAAGATAGATAAACTTTAAGTGCTAATTTTTAGGGTTTTTTTATAGTCATGATATTTGATCTTTGATGCGATGGTTGAGAAATGTTTGAATTTTTTAACACTAGAAAAAGGGAAGGGGTGATGTTGCATCACCACTTTCGCATTTTAGTATCGTTTTCATGTGTTTTGTAGTCATGATATTTGGACTTTAATTCCATTATTGGTAAATGTTTGAATTTTAACCCTTAAAAGAAAGGTGATGCTACATCACCACTTTTGCATTTCAATGTGGTTTTTTATGTCTTTTGTAATCACGATATTTGGATTTTAATGCATAGTTGAAAATTTTTGGACTTTTAACTCTAAAATGAAAAATGGTGATATTACATCATCAATTTTAAAAATAACATGAAAATTATGATCTTATGTGATCTCAAATAAAACAAGAGCTTGGTAAAATTCTTGTTAAGTTGGTAACTTTGTTTAACACAACCTAGCAATTTTTTTAGCAAACAAAATCACGAAGTTGAATAAAATCATGCAACCAAATGATCAACGCGTGGGTTATATTTTGACTACTATTGCTTCATCATTAGATATATGGACATTAAAATTAAATTCCTTTAATCACATGACTACGTCAAAACATTATTTTTTTTCCTTCATACATTACACTAGACCTTGATTATGGAAGCTTTCAAAATCTGCTACATGTTCCAAAGATATCCATGAATCTCCACTCCATCTACGAAATTACGCATTCATGTATAAGCAAGCAAGATTAGTTCACTCCATATCTAATGATAATCTTATGGATGGAAGATGGTTAAATAGTTATAGTTGGGGAGTGGATCAGCATTCCATGTTCTATTCTTTCTCTCATTTCATGCCTAAATCATATTCTTATTCACTTTTAAGCCATGCATATGAATAGATTAGAGAACTATTAAATGGAAAGTATGAGAATGACCCCTTGCGTTCACTATAGGAGGAACCAATTGCATTGTTTTCACTACTTTATGAGATAGACATTAAATATGTTTTAACACACTTTTCAAATTACATTGTTGATGAGATTTCAAAATTTGATTTAAAAGTCAATTAACATCCTATTGTAGATCTAGATCACAAGCCTTGGAGGCCACATCATCCTTTACAAACAACTAGTAAGCTAATGGAACAAAATTACCAACTTAATGAGAAATGTGACCTCAATATGAGGACTCCATCCTTGAAACTTATATTTTTGCGTAAAAAACATGAAAAAACACCCCTAAATAAAAAAGTGGTGCTATTGGTAACACCTATTTTTTTCTTACTAAAATTACAACATTTTCAACCATCGCATTAAAAACCAAACAACATGGCTAATAAAGGACATCTTAAAATTCCAATACTTTTCAACCATCACATTAAAAACCAAATATCATGCTTATGAAAAACCTTAAAAATGAGTATATAAATCATATAGTTGCAATACCAATAACAATATATTATTTTAAGGTTAAAATTATAACTCATTTGAAATCTTAGCCTAAGAAATTTGTATCACTACAACCAAAACTTAAAAATCAACAATAAAATTGGAATGTGCTACTAGCAATGTAAAACCAATAGTGCCATAAAAACACTACAAAAGCGTGTCTTATCAATTGTAGATAATATCATAATTGCTAGACCATGGTAAACTGTCAAAACTAGTTGGGACTTGTCTTGACATTGATCATAACAAAGATCAGAAAAATCATAAATTATCATGTAAATATTATGAGATGGAAGCATCCACATCAATGGGAACCTATTCACCAAGACTATCTGGAGGAGTAACCTTTTCCATGTAGGATGGCCACTTATATCCTTTCCATGTACATTTTTCCACGACTTTAAATTTATATTGTAGCTCATACATCATCATCAAGTTCTCATATTTTGCATCATTTTTGTCCAATAACATTATTCTTAGGATCAATTTCAAGTTAAAATATAGGTCCATCATGTACATGTATTCATTCTAGTGTCCTTGGGTATGACCATTATCTAAAACCCAATAAGAAATCATAGCTAACACTTCTGAATCTAAGTGACATTCCCTATCGATGGCTATACCCTCCTCAACCTCTCAGAGCTCCTAAATTAATTTCTTGGAGAGTTTACGAACAAATTAAGTGAGTTGTGAATTGGGCATGAGCTTGGGGCCTTGAGCTCCCATAAGAGGTATGAATGATAGATCCCCTACATGAGTGATATCGTTGACATTCCATATAAATAAACCAACAAAATGAGGTGAGACACCTCGCATACTGAGAAGGAAGGAAAGATCCCAGACCAGAAAGCACAACCTAGCTCCAACTCCAATAGAGCAAGGTCATTTATAGAGGTCACTCTATGCTCTCTTCATGGGATTTCCAAACTGGGGGAAGTTTTAAAAATAAGCTCCCTCTAAGAGGGGAGAGCCTTCACCCCAAGGATAAGAATACTATGAAGATTAATGTGCCACCTTTCAATTTTTAAAAAGAGAAATAAAAACCTTCTTCCTAAGAAACCAACTAATCATTAATAAAAACAAAGGAAATTGCTACCCACCCACACAAGATAGAAGAAATTATTGGTCAGTAACATCGTTAGATACCGTACAACTAAAAAGATAAAATCCAAGAAGGGAGTTAACCCCTTATAGGCTCTATTTTCCAAAGTATAGATAACCACACAAAGAAAAATACATGTGGCTCCAACAAAGTTCTTGTGCCTAAAGATTATTTACTAGGCATGGAGTGAAAGAAAATCAAGACTAAGTGAATGGATCATGGCTCAAGGGTGTGGCCCTTCTCTTATTCCATGTTTTAACCACGTTTGATGATTTTAAAAAATCCATGAGTAGAAGTATAAACTAACTACAAAAACAAAAACAAGGAGAGGCTAGTAATTCCTTGTATCCCATTTAATCGCATGGAATTTCCTATTCCCAAAGGCCATAGTAATCATGAAATAACATGGAGAATCCTAGACAAAGTTACCAAATCCTCTCCTCGTGACCACATTGGAAGTCATTACAACAATTAAGGATATGTACCATGTAGTACAACCTTGATAACTCATTGCGAAGGATGGCAACCATGTCCCTCCACATTGTTTCTTGAGGTGACAATTTTTATGCCACCCTCCCTCCCATTTTTCTTCCTTACACCTCATCCAAGGAAACAAAGAAATTATATTAAAATAGAAAGAAAGAAACAAATTAAAATAATAAAAAGTAAACAACAAAACAAATCCAATGGTACACAAAGTGAGGGGTGATGCCCAATCACCCCCACATTGTGTGACATTAATTTTTATTTTATTTTTCAATTAAAAAAATTTTAAAATTTTGAAATTTTATTTATAATTTTTTCTTTTTCTTTTTTTTTTAAGTTTTTCTTCCTTATAATTTAATTAATAAATTTTAAAAATCATTTTAATGTTTGTTTTTATTTTTGTTTTAATTATATTTCTAAAACTCTTATATGTGTGTGTGGGGGGGGGGGGGGGGGGGTGAGGGGGGTTTAAGGTTAGTTTATCATTATTATTATTATTTTGGTCCCTTTTTCTTTTTTTTCAAATATTTTTCTTAACAAAAATTGGGTTTCATAGTTTTTAAAAATATAAGTGTTTTTTTAAGTAAAAAAAAATACAATTTTTTTGAATATTATAATTTTTTATGTAAATTATTAAAAAAAATAATCGATAAATTGAAAAAAAAAAAATCAATTAATACCATTTTTGAGTTTATAATTGATTATGTGGTTTTTATTGTTAAGGGTACTAGTCATCAAGTCCATAAAGTCAATTAATTCACAATTTTAACTCTAAAAAAAATAATTAAAAAGAAACAAACCTGAAAAACATTTAAAAATCCAAAATTTGAGAAAACAAAAATAGACAAAATTGAAAGTGTTTAAAAATTAACATTTGAAGAACGCATTTGTGGACCAAAAATTGAAGTATTGGAAAGATTTTTTTTCTCGTCTGTGCGCGAGGAACCAGGTAGTGGGAGCCTAGTGCAGCCTCTGCAGTCAGTAGGAGGAAGCCCAAGGAGCGCGTGAGGAGCCACAGTCAACCACGAGACTGCGCACAGCTTTAGAGCTATGGCCCCAGGAGAGGGTCTCGAAAAGGACCCACCCTTTCCACTTGATTTAGATGCATTCTGGGATCTGGTTGCGGCTTGCAATAAATGGCCAGCAACTGAAAACCAACAAAAGTTTGTAAAAAAAAATGGAATCCATCACCATAGTTGCTCTGTCGATTGAAGAACCCTGCAAAGCAGCATTAAACCTAGCAGAGCGAGGGCTTATTGGATAGTTAACAAGCTTATGGCCCTCACCTAAAGCTGTAGATGCCTGGGTGTAAAGGTACTAGCGATCTCTGGTCAAGGAAGGAATAAAAAGGCATTTCGTCGGAAAAGGCTTCTTTTTATTTGTATTTGAAGCAATAGAAGATAGGAACCTCATATTCAGAAATGACCCGTATTTCATTGGGCCTTAGGGTCTGTATCTAAATCAATGGACACCAGACTCTGATCCGACTCAGGATGTGCCCTCGACTGTTCTGGTCTGGGTGCGATTGCCCCATCTACCTCTACACTACTGGAACCGTAAATCCTTAGAAGCCATAGGCAACAAACTCGGTAAATACATCGATTGAGCATAAAGAAGAGATCAGTACTCATGTGTGAGAATTGGCATAGAAGTAGACCTGGAGGAAGGTCTCCCTGAAGCTATTGAACTCACAGTGGCTGACTGGACACACATACAAGTGCTAGACTATGAGCAACTCCCATTTAAATGTCGGCACTGCCATGGCTATGGGCATTTTGCTAAGAACTGCAAAAAGAAATCAGAGGATGGAGATGAGAAGGAGAAAGGAGATCAATGGACTCAGGTTCAGAAATCAGGAACAACTAAGCAGAGAAATAGGAACAAAGGGAAATCCTTGTCCACTGGGAGGGGTGCTCCTCCCGAAGCCCAAGCAGAAGGAAGCTCAGTCCCACCAAGAGTAGACATACCCACAAATCCCTTTGAAATACTCAGCGCACCAGAAAAACTCCAAGATCCAGCAGATAAAGAGGATGAACAACAGGCTAACAACATGGAAGAAAACAAAAGGCAAGAGGAAACAGTCCCTCTCCAAAGAGAAACCCCAAAAGGTGCCTCTAGCTCCCCAACCTCTGCAGATATGACAAGGAAGAAGACCCCAGAGATATCAGGATCCTCGAAAGATGAAACAACTGAGAGGCCCTCGAAAAGAGTGGTGAGGAAAACTCACAAAGAGGCCAAAGAAGAAGAAGCAGAGAGACAAAAAATGCAAGGCAACCAGGCCACTATAGAGATGTCTATAGGCAAAAATACTAGAACCAGGCCTCCCAAGGGAGGTGCTTCCCCAACCCTTTCTAGTAAATAATGTGATTAGTCTCTTGGAATCACAGAGGACCGGGGAATCCATCAAAAGCTGAAGCAGTCAAGAACCTACTGAAATCAGAACTTCCCAAGATCATCATGCTCCAAGAGACTAAAATAGAAGGCGAAGCCCTTCTGGAACTCAGCAAAGGAAAATGGAAAAAAAAGCTAGAAAAGCGGTAAGGGCCAAAGGTACATGCGACGGGATAGCCACTGTCTAAGAGGCTGACAAGTTTTAGCTTGAGAGCTCCTTTAAGATGTAGCACTGGATTTACACCTAACTCCTACACCTCTCAAGTAAGACAAACTTTGCTCTCTTTAATCTATATGTACTTGTCCTCTATGCAGAAAAGGAAAATGCTAGCAAACTCTTACTGATTTTCTGGAAGCATACTCCCTCAAGAATATAATTATTGTGGGAGGCTTCAATATAATCCTCAACCCAAAGGAAAAAACAGGAGGAACCAGAAACAGGGACCACTTTCTTCCCTTAGTGGAAAACCTGATTCAACAATGGGATTTATTGGACTTCGAGCCAAAAAAAGGGCTTTACACATAGACAAATAACAAAATAGGGGAGGAGCACATATACGATAGGATGGATAGATTCCTTCTTCAGAGTTCCTTCCTCTCTAAGAAGATGATCATTTCCACAAAAATTCTACCAAAGTGGAATTCAGACCATAAACCCATCCTCCTTTTGATGGAAGAAGAAGATAACTTGGGGCCAATCCCCTTCCGATTCAGCCCACTATGGGCAAACGGAGAAGGGTTTATGGATGCAATGAATAAGGCATGGTCCATCCATGTTCTTGGATCACTCAGCTATGTTTGGGAGCAAAAGATAAAAGCCACCAAAACAACCCTAAAACAACGGATAAAAAAGCCCACAAATTCTCCCACTACCCAACGAAAACAGAGCACAAAGTAGTTGTTGGATCTGCAAATGGGCCTAGAGATGCAAGACATTACCAGCGCAGAAATTCATAGCAAGCAAGAACACCAAATTAGCACCCTTCAGACATTCAAAGAGGAGGAAGAATACTTGAGGCTTAAGTCACGCAATCTCTAGCTTGCGTTTGGAGACAAAAATACAGCCTTCTTCCACAAGAAAATTCAAACTTGTCTCTCTAGAAACCACATTGCTAAAATCACCTCACCACAACTCTGATAAAAGAGGCGGAAACCTCTCATTTTCAACTATTGTTCAAAGAAGAAGGCGCGGAGGATGATGAGGAAGCTCATGACTTCCTCAAGCACGTTCCAAGGATGGTTAACAAGGAGGACAACACAACACTCCTGAATCCATTCACTGAAGACGAAATTAGCAACGTCATATGGAAGACGGAACCAGACAAAGCCCCAAGACCTAATGGATTCTCCATGCACTTATATAGAATCTGCTGGGACATCATCAAGCCTGATTTGTACCGAATGATCAAAGGCTTCCTCCAAAAAGAGAAAGTGGGAGGAAGCATAAACTCCACCTTCCTAGCTCTAATTCCCAAAGAAGCCAACCCGGAGGCGTTCGATAGATTCAGGCCAATCTCACTATGTAATGCATCCTACAAAATTCTCACCAAGTTACTTGCAAATAGAATAAATCCTTTACTGGAAATACTCATCTCACCCAACCAAGGTGGGTTTTTCAAAGGCAGGCACATCCTAGACAATGTGATAGTGGTGCAGGAAATCATCCATTCCAACCATCAACACAAAGAGCAAGGTATGCTCATCAAACTGGACATGGTGAAGGCCTTTGATCGAGTAAGGCACTCTTTCCTCCTCCAAGTTCTTTCTGCATTTGGTTTCAGTTCTGAATTTGTAAAATTAATTAAAGCATGCATTGGAGAACCTTGGATAGCCCCTTTAGTAAATGGCAGGCCGACAGAATACTTCAAAGGAATCAGGCAAGGCTGCCCTCTATACCCTTTCCTGTATATTCTGATGGAATACTCTCTAAGACGAAAGCTCACAGCTGAGAAGATCAATGGGACACTTCCTGGCATCAGGGCGATAATAGGAACAACCCCAATCAATCATGCCTTGTTCGTCGATGATTCTCTCCTTATGGGAGGAGCCTCCATTAAAATAGCAAGAACCTTGAATGGAGTAGTCCAAAGCTTCTGCAGAGTCTCCGGAGCTATGGTCAATAAGAGGAAAAGTGCAGTGTACGGTTGGGCAGTAAACCAGCAAACTATACTCAGGATTTCCCAAGCCCTGGGCTTCACCGACTATGTCCCTTGGGAAAATTCAAGTATCTTGGCCTACCTTTAACCTTGGGTATTAGTAAGGCCCCTCATTGGATGGAAATTATCAGCAAAATCAAGGCAAAAATGACTACTTGGGGTAGACAGTGGCTTACCACAACTGGGACGCTCACTCTAGTCAAGTCAATTCTCTCATCCCTTCCTATCTACTAGACTTCGTTCCTTTTAGCTCCAAAAATGATCATCGAACAGCTAGCAAAGTTGATTCAAAATTTTCTATGGCAAGGAGGAAAGGGGAACCAAAAAAAATTTCATATAGTAAGCTGGGACATAATGAAAAGGCGAATATCCGAAGGTGGACTACAGGTAAGAGATCTTGGGTTGGCCAATTTGGCAATGGGAGATAAGATCCTCTAGAAAATCTTCTCAAATCAAAGACACCTTGTAATCAAGTTCTAATTAAAAGATATCTACACAGACTCTTAATAAAGAATATGGAAGAAGGAGATTCCCACAAAGGAACCACACTGTGGAAGATGTGTAACCAAGGCTGGAAGTTCTTTAAAGACCAACTCTACAGAATACCAGGAAGCATGAAAAGAATTAGACTGTGGGAAGACAAGATCATGGGCCTCCAACCCATAAATCTTGCGCCGGAAATAGCAGACTTGCGTAACTGGCTCATCCAAAAAGGTATCAACAAACTTGCTGACATATGCACTTGGGATTCAGTGGGGAACTGGAGTAATTGGGCCCTCCACCACCCCCCTGACTGGATGCTCCCTCAACTCCATCAATTACTAGCTAAACTCACTGGTCTGGCTCCTACGCATATCCATTCGAGGGACAAGTGGGGTTGGGGGAAGACCGGAGTTTACTCAGCACAGCTAGGCTTTGCAGCTCTAAAAGAATGACAACATCAGATCCATACTACAAATATTTGGCAGCATATTTGGGACCCATTTGGACTCCAAAAAGCCAACTTCTTCTGCTGGATTCTCATGCACAAAAGGACCCTCACTGGAGACAACTTAAAGAAAAGAGGAAGCATTGGTCCCCACAGATGCCCTCTCTGCTGCAAGGCTCAGGAAATGATCGAACACCTGTTCATAGACTGCCCCTTTTCTCAAGAGGTTTGGTTGCAAGCAATGATGGGTCTCAATGCCCAAATCCCTGAGTAGTCATTAGTTGTTAGTCTCTTTGCTACTTGGAAAGAATGCTATCCTCACACTCTGAATAGAAAATAAACATGGACTAAAATCTAGAATGCAATCCCAAAATGTATCTGTTGGGGAATCTGGTTGGCAAGGAATGAAGCCATCTTCAACAACAGACTTCAATCCACCAACTCAGTGACTGCCAAGGCCAAAGCTCTATTGCTGGAAACTTTTGAAAATATACCTCATAAGTCTGACAATTCCCTACTCTATGAAGAGCTCAATTGGCTAGGTGAATCCCTGAGACAGGTCGGCATCAAAAATAATATCTCCTTGCCTAGCCACAATCTAGAGTGGCGACTTCGGATCTTTGAGGCGGACTTTAAAAGTGGTGGAAAAATTAGGGAAAAGTCACGATATTCTTCGATGGAGCCTCCAAAGGAAACCGGGGATATCAAGGGCAGGAGGAACAATTTACTCCACAGATGGGCACAAAAAGGACAGCTTCAGCTGGGGCCTAGGATAGAGCACCAACAACCAGGTCGAGATTCTCGGACTTCTCAAAGCATGTCAGCTGGCTTAGAGGAACAGATGGGAAAACCTTCAAATCTTCAGGGACTCCGAAATCCTAATTAAAATCCTTAACATAGGCGACCAACTCAATAGCTCTGCTCTAAACAAGACCCTTGAAAGAATAAGAAAGATGACTCAAAATTTCACTTCCTGCTCATTCTACCATGTCCTGCGAACTCTGAAACTGCTTGATGGTTTAACATCGCACAGAGTCGACAAGTAATTAGTTTAGCGCATGGGCCATCAGTGTTGGGTGCTTTAATAGGGCACAGAATTGAATTCAAACGGAGGACGATTTTAAAGGATGTGGAGAGTGGTAAGCGGGTTTTATTGTACCGCTTTTGGCTGCTGGGCAGTATTTCTCAAACGGACGTGATGTACTTGAGGGACTGACGTGTGGTAGGTCAAAATCGCCCATATCACGTGCTTCTGAGGTGTTAAAGGTCGAACAGCAAGGGATGCGAAAAGTGTCGGATCTAGGTGGGGTAAGATCTGACGATTATCGTGTGTTGAAAATGGTGGGGTGTTAATGACGTGGGGAGTGGTAAGCAGTTTACATCGCACCGCTTTTGGCTACTGGGCAGTATTTCTTAAACGAACTCGATGTACCTTAGGGTCTGACGCGTGGCTGGTGAAAACCGACCATATCGTGCGCTTCGAAGGTGTTAAGGGTCGGACAGTGAGGGACGCAAAAAGCGTTGGATCTAGAGGGGAATATCTGACAGTTATCACGCATCGAAAATGGTGGGGTGTTAATGTCGTGGGTAGTGGTAATACATCACACCGCTTCTGGCTGCTGGGTAGTAATTCTTAAATGAATGCAATGTACCTTAGGGTCTGACGCATGGAAGGTCAAAACCACCCATCTCGCGCGCTCCTGATGAGTTAAGGTTCGGACTGCGAGGGACGCGAAAAGCATCGGATCTAGGCGGGGGAAGATCCAATGGTTATCGCGCGATGAATATGGAGGGGTCTTAACCTTGACATGTGGTCGGGTATGGAAGAGTAGCTTGATATAATGGAGGTGGGGACATGATATATATTTATATAGTTTAATATATGTGGGTTTGTATTATTTGGGTTAGGGATTAAAATATATGTGGGAATTATTTTAATTTAGGTAAGTTTCAAAGCAACAAAGAAAAACGGAAATGTAAGATTGGATATTTAGAAGCCAAGAGCAAAGCAAGGAATACTCAGCCATTCCAAAAGATTCAAAAGAAACAACTAATCTCTGATACAAAATCCAGAATATGAGGATTCTAAAAAGCCAGAAATATCTCAATTAACTGTAATCGAGGTTGTTTGGCCATGCCCAACCTCTTCTTATAAATAAAACTCAACCGTCTTTGTTAAAAAAAATAAAAAATATTAACATTTGAAAAAAAAATTGATACATTATAGCTACGAATATTTAAAATGTCAAAAATTGCCCCCTCCCAAAAATGGGGGTGCTACCAATAACACTACTTTTCAAAATGAGGATGAAATTCACCACTAAATGTGACATCCAAAAAAACAAGAACTTGATGATGTTCTTGTTAAATTTGGAACTTTGCTTTGGGTGAATCTATTAAGATGCAAAGAACCAATTTTCAATTTTTTGGTACTCTAAGAGCACTCCTTGCTATTGATAGCAAGTACAAGGCTCAACCAACAACATAAGGCTTCTCGCAATGCAATAAGATAGATCCGAGGACAAATCCATGATTGGGTTGTTGATTTAAAAAAACAACAATTTTCATAGAAACTACATAATAGACATAGTGTGAATTGTATTTGAGGGGATTCTTCCCAATAAGTTACCTCACTCTTTTGATATTGTGTCTTGCATAAGTTGTTTCATGCATACCTAACATGGTTTCAAATTGTCGAGGGTCATTGTCTATTTTACATAGTTATTTTGTACATGAGTACCAAATATTACTGAAAAGTGACAAGACCTACTCATTATGCACAATCATCGATTATGATTCAAGGGAGGTGTTGTGGTACATGCACATCAAGACCAATATTGACTATTTTTATCATATACTAGATAATCCCTACCCTTGAGGGTCACTTCTTATCTTTAGCATTTTTTCTTTTTTTGTGAGTCTATTTTTAGCAAAGGGCCCAACATAGGATGACATGTGGTAGTGATTAGGTAGTGGCATAGTTATTTCCCATCCATTATTATACTTTCTATTTTCTTTGACTATGTTATCCATGAATATGTGCTTCCTTTTTTATTTTGGGCAAGTACTTTATCCACAACCTTTTAAGTCACTTTATCACCTTATCCTTTGAGTTCAGTCCTATTTTGGGATTTTCTTTCTTTTCTTGAGTTAGGAGCTGCATGAGGGAGTTATTACTTCAATTCTGATTTATTTTTTTATCCTATCTCTAGTCAAGCCTATTATAGGTTTCTACTCATTTTAGGCCCTACAACTCTATTTTTGGGATAGTTGTTGAACAAGGAAAGTTCTTTTGTATTTTCTAGTGTAGATGCATTGTGGAACAACAACCTAGTGGCCATTGGTTTCCTCTCAAGGGAGTGTTATAAATATGTAATCATGTCAAACATTAATACAAACAAGATTTATGAAGTAGATTCAAATTGGTTCTTAAGCTACTTAGTTTATTTGAGTTCAATTTCATTCTCTCCTCTTTCTTGTCTTGTCTTGCATTTTTTACACAACCAGATCTTGTGCTCGACTTAAAATAAAATACATGTTATTTAATGCTTATTTTAAATGATCATCCTCTTTCCTCACATAACGTTTATCATAGGGGCATGTAACCTTGTAGATGCCCTTATGTTGATGATGTCCAATGGAATCTTTTACAAACTTTGTTCTCTATCTAATATTTGTGAAGACTTAAATGACGACCTTCTTACGAGGTTGTAACATTTTTTCTTATAAAGGCCTTAACAATTTTATTAGTGACCCCTTGGATGTAGGGGAGGCATGCCTTCAAATTAGAGTTAGTTATTTGATTATCGTTGGAATTATACCCTATTACAACCTTTCCCAATGCCTTCTTAATGTATTTGTTACTATAATTTTTCCTCCATGAAGACCTTGGTTAGATGGTATTTTTCTTACTCAATATTCCCATCATATGGGAAACTTATTTCCCTCATAACTAGGGTATTGAGGACCCCAATATTTTGTGAAGGATAGTGGTGGGAGTCAATGTGAAGGTAGCTATTAATATGTGTTTTCCTTCTAAAGATGTTATGCTTGAGACTTCCATCTTGATTTCTAGTAATCATTACATCAAGGAAGGGGTTGCTCTATTTTCTTCAAGTTACATGGTAAACTTGATGTCCTTAGAGATCCCACTAAGGTGCTTAAAGAACTTATTCAATTCATCATTACCATGGAACCACTTCACATTGATGTCATCCATGTTGGGGTATAATTCAAGATCGCTTTTCTCAAATTTATCCATGAAGAGGTTAGCCACTATTGACATGGGGGATCCCATTGCCACACTACTTATTTTCTCAAAAATTTCCTTTGGAAACTAAAACAGGATGACTTAAACAAACCTATGCCTCAAAAATTCCCCTTGGAAACTAAAGAAGGTTGACTTAAACAAACCTATGCTAATCTTGTTGTCTCTGCTCTATGACTTCATACATTACTTGAATAACTTCATTTAATGGAATCTTAGTGGAAAGTGAAAAGACATCAAAATTGATGAGCATGTCTCTTGGTTTAATTTTTTCTTCCTTGATGAGTTTATAAAGTCACTTACGTCCTTTACATCGGAAATTGTGTTGCCTACTAGAGGACCTAAGATACTTGTATGTCTTGAAAATGAATCCCATTAAGGGTTGTAAATGTCAATTCTCAAAATGACATCTACTATGAACATTATGGTTGAAGTTTCTCAATAATGTTTTAATCTCCCAACATTCTTTTTCTTCTAACCTTGACCTTACATATCTCATATCTCTAGTTTTTTAGTGTGCTTATCAAGATTTGTGTGGTACAATATAATAGGATTCTCAATTCGTGCTACAATATTTCCTTTTTATTAACTTACTCTCTTTCATTTACGTAATTGCCCAAACCTGTAATTTATCAACACTATTAATTTCCATATCATTTACACTATTATCAACTACTTCATATTGGTCCCTCTTATCCTCATTTGAAAATCTTCTCTTTTTGGGGACAATGTGGCAATGTGTCCAACTTCTTTTTGAATCTATGGTGATAATCTGCATCATCATTAGGAAGAATAATGATATATCTTAACCATTATATTTGAACCTATCTTTTTATTTTTCCTTAAAAAAATTGTTTATATATATATAATGGAATTAAAATAATATTTAAATATGGAAAAAATGAAAAGGAAAAGCATTAACAAAATTAAAAAGATAAAATATAACTATTATGGATCACAAAAGTCTCAATTCAATCAATTCAACAGATAAAATATAGTTAAGATATATGATTAAATATTTTTATTTTCATCTTTCTACTAGATAATGCTTTTTTTTTATATATTAAAGGAAAATAGAAAATGTGCATATTTTAATGGAAAAGTTGTGGAAATGGATAAGAGTACATCTCTCAAAATTAAGATTTAAAAAAAATTAAGATTTAAAAAAAAAAAAATTGTTTGTTAAAATAATTTTATAAGAAAATGAGATTTATGAAACACACATTTATGAAATCCCCAAGAGATAGCTTAGCTATTAGGCGTTATTAGGTAATATTTTAGTAGGTATAGCCATAAATTATCTCAAATAATTTAATAGAATTTTTTAAGAAAACAATGTGGCGGTAAAAAGTGTTATGAATTAATAATAAAGAGTATAAATTTTAATAAATTTATATTAGGAAAAGTTTTATATTTTTATGAAAATAATGAGATTGTAATTAGTGTTTACATGAGAATGTATTTAGACAAAAGAAAAGTAGATAAATCTAAAGTAATATATTTAAAAAAACAAAATAAAATATTTTTAAAAGAATATTAAACACTTTATTTAATTAATATATAATATATTTAGAAAAGGCTAGATAAAATAATTTTTAAAAAATATAAAACACTTTATTTAATTAATATTAATATTTTAGTAGGTATAACTATAAGATAAGTTAAAGAACTTGATTATGATTTTTTTATGAAGAGAATTTGGTAAAGGTTGTTCTTAATTATGTAGTCAAGAGTAAAGAGAATTTTTTATTTAGTTAAAATTTTAATAAATTTAAATGATGAATAAGCACCATGCTGATTTAATGTATATGTGGACTTTGAACCATGAATCTAAACTTAATGTCGATTCTACCAACTCACATTTTGACATATTGATGGCTTTGAAATGACTTCCATTTCGTTGTTACTTGCTTTCTCATTCATTCAAGTGTGAGCCGTTACGAATTTGAGTACAATTCAAGCATCCGTGGTTTTCTAATTCACCGTACACATTGTTTATTTGAACAAATCGATGACGTGGTTTCTCAATATAGATTTATTAAAGTACCTATCTGATATGATATGAGCTGAGAGGGATTAAATTTTTTCACTTGGAAATATTTTTAGAGTGTAAAATACAAAATTATTTTTCATTGTTTATATTGTATTTTTAAATGCTAAATAATATATATATATATATGACCAAATAAATGTTTTAACCATAAAAACTTTATTTTTTTATAATATACACATAATTTTTTTAAATGATATATAATATACACATAATTGACATAAAAATATTTTACATAACACATACATCTAAATTAAAATGGTTCTTTCTTTTACTAATGATGATGCTTAATGTCCTCTAAGGCCAATGCGGTATATCAAACCTCAAGAAAAGAAAAAGAATATAATTGTGATTCTTCAAAATCTTGTTTCTATGATAAAAAAGAGAGGAAAGGAGCGCTCCAAAATTGCTATAGTTGGGTAGACTTAATAAGTCAAAAAGATTGGGAGTGTGGCAGGCTTAATAAGTCAAGAAGATTGGAAATGTGGTAGATGTTAGGGAATTGAGAGTGGATGTGAGTAAGAGTTGGGCAGTTTTAAAGGAAGTGTTTTTCATTTTCCACCCTCTTAATATTGTAAATCTGACATATTCTATCATCTTAGGGAGTAGACCACTGCCTGGTTTCATTTCGAAACTTATGAGAATTAGTTTGTATCCTAGCGATGTTCATTTTTTTCCTAGTGCTAGTCAACACAAAGAGATAATTCTGGTTATTGAGGGTGGGGTTGATCACCTCCTTATAGTATCTTAGCTTCCTTTTACCTCCAACTCCTTATCATCCCACAACTTGTCCTTAAATTTGAATATAATAGTATCTTTAAGACTATCCTTGCTTCCCGTGATGATCTCCTCCTTAATCCCCCAATGGTTGAGCCAAGGTTGGGCATCCTTATGCCACCCGCACTTGAGGCAAAGGTGGGGGTTTTGACTAAAGTTAGAAGCAAGTTTTTGGAGCCTCTTGGATTCGAAGTTGTAAAGCTTATTCTTATACATCAAATATCTAAACATAGTCGTACTTTCAATGGGGACAGACCAGCGTCGATGAAGAGGATAGGATAGGGAGTATTTCCCTTGATCTTGAGGTTGTAGGTTATGAATTTCTTTTGAATCATCTCAATCTTTCTCCACGACTCTCTGTATATACTACAGCCCCAAACTTCACATATGTATAAGACAACAGGGGTGACGAGAGTCTCAAGAGGAACATTTTTTTACTCCAAATGCAAAGATCGATGACTTACAATTGTTTTCAAGCTCATAATAAGATTTCCAACCTCCAATACTCATTTTCTCAATGCTATAATTCCAGTTGAGTTGATGAGGAAAGTCAATACCAAGTATTTATAAGAGGAAACCTGCTCTAAGCAATATTTATCATAAACAAAACTACCACGGGTGATATTTTTGGATTTAATGATCATGACATTAGTCTTGTCGGTATTAACTGTCATACCCATCTTGAAGCAGTAGACATGGAGAGTCTTAAGCTGCTTGTCTAGGTCATCATGGATTTTTGCAAGAAGAACGATATCATCAGCATAAAGGAGAAGAGTAATGATTATACCAGCAAGCTCGGTGCCCTTGCAACCTGTTGTTTCCATACACTCCTCTAGCTTATCGATGTAAATGCCAAAAAGGGTAAGGGATAGGGGATACCCTTGCTTAACCCCAATATTGCATTTAATATCTTTAGACCACCCTTCGTTGGTATTAAGTTTGGCAATGACAGTCTCGTAGAGGTGGATCACAACAATCCTCAGTTCAGGAGGAACCATGATCTCTTCAAGTATCCCCCAGAGCTTATATCAAGGATCGAAATCTTTTCTAAATTTCACAAAACAACAGAAGAGATCAACTTTACTATTGCGACATTCCTCTGCAATGGTTCTGAGAGTGACAAGATGGTAGATATACCAATATGGCCGCCATCTTGTCACTCTCAAGCGTTGATCTATCTTTTCTATCTCTTTGTGAGCTGGTTTCATAACATTTGGTATCAGAGCTTTGGATTCTAGGGTTTCGTTGCTCCAAACAAGTCATTATGGGATTTCCGCTATAACTATTTTTCTTAGACGTTTCGAAAGCTAATAAAAGAACCCATTTGAGCCTTAGTCTCGCTAAACCTCGGGTCCAAATTTCAAATCTTGTCTCGCTATATTTGTGGATATATGATTTGAGAAAATTAGGGTATTTGTAAGCTCCAGAATTCCATCTCAAACAGGTCATCGTCGAATTTTCATTATACTTTGTTTTCTACAAAGGTTAAGATTTGGAAATTAAGACCCATTTAAGCCGAAATCTTGGTGAAGCTCGGGCCCGAATTATAGATCCTGTTTCGCTATATTTTCGGAGATACAGTCCAAGACATTTAGGGTTTTCTCAATATCTTGAATTATATACCAAACAGGTGACCTTGGGAAAATCATCATAACTTTCCTTCTAAGCATCAGATTGAAGTTTCGTAAGAAGTTATAGAAAGAGGACGACTTGTAGATATTTGTGTATCAGTTTCAAGTACGAATCTTGAAACAGTGACATGTGGCACTTCGTACATGTTTGCTCTTCTGAAAGGTATATAATCAGGTCATCTTGGGAGATTGTGCATAAATATTTCTTGGAGAATCCAATTTCGATCAAAATGGTGGCATTGGAAAGAGGACACAGAGGGATACCACAAATCGTAATTACAAAACTGAGAGATCCGAAATTACAGAGTTACAGTCGTTTCAAGATTGAGCTCCTAAAATCAAGAAAAGGCAATATGAGGAAGTTTGATGGCAAGGATCCGATAAATTGAATACTACAAATGGAACAATATTTTTGATCTACATGAGGTGCAACTGTTACAAAAGGTACGTATTGCATCTTTTTTTTTCCCGGTGGTTCACGAACATCCGTGGTCAGGGGGTGCAGGCTACGTCCATGTAAATTCTAAGGCTGATCTCTAGGATCAAACCCCTCGGCCATCACAGACTTGACCCCAAGGGCTTCGGGTAGAATTGACCCTGTGACCTCCCATTTTGGCGAGGCACGACTTGACCAGTTGGGCTAACCCTTGGGGCTTACGTATTGCATCTTTATATTTAGAACCGAATTAATTTTTATGGTATGAAGGGCTTTGTTCACGTAAACCACTTGTCACGTGGTCAATTTTCACAGAGGAAATGATAGCACATTATGAGGATACAAAGAGAAACACTTTCTTTAGCCAATTGATAAATCTCAAACAAAAGGGTTCAATGGCAGAGCACATTGAGGACTTTCAAAAATTGAATATAAGGGTAAATGATATTCCAGAGAAGCAAAGGATTGATGTCTTCATAGGGACTTTAAAGGATAACATTCAACATGAGGTTTGTCTTTGGGAACTTGATTCATTGGAGAAGGCATTTAGGTTGGCAAGAAAAATTGAAAGCGGAATTATGGAAACAAGGAATCCCACCACTCACAACTATAAATATGGAAGTGTTTTTGCTCCTAGCCTTCCATAACCTACAAGGTTTACACCACAACAATTGGAAGAAAAAAGAGAAAAAGGGATTTGTTACAGTTGTGATAGGAAATACACTAAAGGTCATAAGTGTGCTGAGAAGATATTATTTTACATGGAATGTGAAGAGGAGGAAAAAAAGAATCACAAAACATCAAAAAAGGAGGATATACACGAGGAACCAACCCCATAGAAAGAAGAAAGGAATGTGACCATATCTTGTAAATCATTGGCAAGAATTACAACTCCTCAAACTCTCAAGATAGAAGGACATATCAAGAAGAAAAAGGTTCAAGAAGTGAAAGATCACATCGAGAAAGAAGAAATGAATGCGACCATATCTTGTAATTCATTGGCTGGAAATACCACTCCTCAAACTATCAAGATAGAAGGACATATCAAGAAGAAAAAGGTAATAGTGTTGATTGATTCGGGCAACACCCATAATTTTATTTATTGTAAGATAGCCAAGGAATTGAATTGCTTCCTATATCCAACACCAGAGTGTCAAGTGATGGTTGAAAGTAGAGGAACCATAAATTTCTCTCAAAAGTGCCATAATATCAAGTTATCCATGGGAGAATATGTATTGAATAGCCCAATGCTTTCCATTCCAATGGGTGGTGCTGATGTTGTACTAGGAGTATAATGGCTACAATTCTTGGGTACAATAGCTTTTAATTTTCAAGAACTTTTCATGAAATTTTTTTCGGATGGAAAGGAAGTTATATTAAGAGGTATCATAGGGAAACCGGGAAAGATAATCAACTCTAACGGAACAAAAAATCTTCTAAAGAAAGAAAAACAAGGCATAATTGCACAATTATGTTCGCCAGAGGTTCCCACATCGAAATCATCTATTTCTCCAGGTCTCCAAAAAGTCTTGGACAATCATTCCAAGTTATTTGAGACTCCCAAAGACCTCCTACCTATTCGTGATCATGATCATTCTATTAATTTGATTTCAGGAAGTGTTCCTCCAAACATCAGGCCTTACAGATATCCATATGCCCAAAAGAGTGAAATTGAACGTATGGTTGCAGAAATGCTAGAGGCTGGTATAATTCAACCTAGTCAAAGTTCTTTCTCTACTCCAGTAGTATTGATGCACAAGAAGGATGGGTCATGGTGCATGTGTCCGGATTATAGAGAGCTCAACAAAATCACTATTAAAGATAAATTTCCCATTCCTGTCATTGATGAATTATTGGATGAATTGCATGGATTAATTTACTTCACCAAGTTGGATCTTCATTCAGGATATCATCAAATAAGAATGAAGACTGAAGACATTCTGAAAACAACATTATTGAAGAAAGATGCATTTTCATGGACTCCAAAAGCAACGAAGGCCTTTGAACATCTTAAAGAGGCAATGTGCCAAGCACCGGTCTTAGCTATGCCAGACTTCATAGAAACCTTTATTATGGAATATGATGCATCAGGAAATGGATTTGGTGATGTTTTAACATAAGAAGAAAGACCCATTTCTTTCGAAAGTCATCCAATCAAAGGAAAGTATTTACACAAAGCTATTTATGAGAAGGAAATGTTGGCAAGACTACATGCACTTAAGAAATGGCGACCTTACATAATGAGAAGATCCCAGTTCAAACAATATTGTCAAAACTTGACGAGGAAGGAAAAATCATATTGGAACCTGGAGCAGTCACAAAAACAAGAACTCGATAGCTACGAAATCGATCAATTTCAAAGTATCTCATCAAGTGGAAGAACTTACCCGCTGAAGATTCCACATGGGAGGACAAGAATTTTATATAGAAGCATCCATAACTACTCAAGCGTTGAGGAAAACAATTTTTGAAGGAGGGGCATGTTAGGTCCCTATACTACTAGTGTAACCCCTTATTGTTATTAGTGCAACCCCCTTATTATATTTTTGTGCCCATGTAGTCTCCATATTGTTATTATTGTGCCCCATAGAAGCCCACTATTGTTATTATTGTGCCCTTACATTATTATTGTGATGTTGACTTTGATTATATTATGACCCCTTAGACTCCTCTATATAGAAAGGAGGTCTTGTCATTTATATCATCCAAGAATTGTTCATTTGTGTAATGTAAAGGAGGTTTCCCCTTCGAAGAGGCTGATTTCTAAGGTGTTAATCTATCTTTTCTATCTTTTTGTGAGCTGGTTTCATAACATAAAATCAGCTTGCCCTTTAGCTCTTTTACCATGGTTTTCGAGCTAAAGGCTAAGCTTCTTTTCCAAAATGAGCCCATATAGATCGGATAGGATGTGGATAATCATAATGGTCATGTAGTTAGAGAGAATGCTCTTGTCCCCATTTTTAAAGATAGGCGCAATAAGGCATTGCGTCCAAAGCTTAGGGAAGCCACACGTTACAACCAAATTGAGAAGCTTGTGGAGATGAGGAATGAGGATAGATCTTCCCATTTTAAAGATCTCAGCTTGTATTTTTATGTATATGTTAATATTTATTTGTATTAAAATATTTTATTGATAATCCACATTGAATATTTTTATATATAAAACATTAAAATATTTTATTTTAACAATTTTTTTTCTATATATAGATATATATGAAGTTGATATCGGCATAAATTAGTTAACATAGATCTTCAAATAATTTATTTAAAGATTTTGTTGAAATATTATTGAAAAGTATAAGATTTAAACATCTTATTGACACAATTTTTTTACTTCTAATTACTTTACAGCATATTCATCTCTTTTTTTTTATTATAGCTGAAATTATTTTTCTATTTAGAACATAATTTTTATTTTTATTTGAAAGGGAACGGACTGACAGACAAACTTACCCATCCCCTCACACTGGGATGTAGAATAATTCTCTTGACTCAATTACACACTTTAAGCAAAATTCTCTCACATGGTCAATCTATTTATACTATAGTAACTTTGCACACCACAATGTAGAGTGTGTTGTTTGTCTAATCATATTTTGAAGTCATGGCTCCCGCTAAAGTACAGGGCATTACTCAAAATGGTTTTTTTTTTGGGAAAGTCAAATGACTTAAGAGGATATCATGTAGAGAATGAACTTGTATTTTTGAATCCAAGGTCTCAATAGAGAGGATATAAAACTTGCACTGTCAATTCATTAAAATTTAAGACCTATGTATTTAATATTTGTCTTTCTTTAGACACTTCTAAAATTGAGATAACTTTTCTGAATAACTTTATGGAATCATTGATTCAATAACAAAATAAGCTAATTCATTTGCCACATCTAAATTACTCCAATGCCCATGCGCTTATAGTGAAAAAATGAAAATAAGAATAAGAAAACAAAACTCGAGGGATTTTAATCAGATAGATGAAAAACCATTGAATCTATTTGAAACCCAAAACCCTAAAGGGGAAAGACTTAGAAGGAGAGAACAAAGTGGAGTGGTTGTAATAGAAGATTTTATTTGGAAAGTTGTTGCATAGTGAAGATCATTGATTTTATGGAAAAAGTATTTCAATAACAACATAATTATTAGTTTAATGAGAAATGTAACTTCAAAATAAGAACTCTCTAAAAAAACCTTTTTTCCTATTTTCCCAACGTTAAAATTCTAACAATTTTCAGCATGGCATTATAAATCAAAATTATTATCATAGATAACATTAAAATTCTAGTAATTTTTCAACCATAGCATTAAAGATCAAATAGTATGAGTTTGAAAAATCTTAATATTTTGAAAATTTTCAATCATGAAATTAAAACCAAATACTATCGCTACCTTAAAATTTCAACATTTTTTAAACATGGTATTATAAACCAAATCTTGACAAAAAAAAAACCCTTAAAAATCAACACAAATTTTAATTATTTTTGGTTAAAGTATAGAAATATAGCTCCTTTGAAATCTTATCCTACACCCATTGGGGTCAACATGGCATTATAAATCAAGATTATTATCATAGATAACATTAAAATTCTAGTAATTTTTCAACCATAGCATTAAAGATCAAATAGTATTTCAGATTGAAATATATGGGGAATGAAGATATTCAGTTTTGGTACGAGAACAATTTTTTGTGTTCGCCCCAAGGATCGACGGTCTGGAGAAGTTTTCAAAAAATCCTCCCTTTCTTCAAAAGAAACATAATTTGGAAACTGCATACAGGAAAGAACATTCTCATTGGAACTGATGCAATCATGGGGGTTGAGATGGAACCCCTGCTTTCTCAACCACTTCTCGGTTTCCTCCACAAAAAAGGACTCTTTTACTAGGCACAAGTAATCGTTGAATGGAATGATGCTTTTTTTCCGGGGAAAATAGAGTTCGTAATTTCTATTAAAAAGTAGATAATAGAGATTACATGCTGTTGATGCCAAGGCATATGCAGTAGTGTGGCGTAGCCACTGTTCAGAAATATTTACATAAAGCTGTCCTGTAGGTGTCACTTTGGATACGATGGGGCTGTATCCAATACAAAAATATATAACAGTATCACATAGATGTTCAAAAATATGCAGAGTTTTGAGGTGTATAAACCTCGAGCCAAGAGCTAAACAAAGTAAGCCGATCAGAGCCATGCAGATATATACAAAAATTGACATGTGGATCAAAATTTTCAGTTGGGGAGGATGTCCCCTTGTTGTAGACCATCAATATAGGGACAGTGGTAGAACCTGTGCATCCCCTCTGGACTGTATTCTTCAATCATCCAATCGCCAAGAGGCCGATCCGCCGCTTCTTTCGAGAGCCGGTCAGCAGTTGAATTTCTTTCCCCGGACGAGAAGGTGCAGCCTCCGCCGGTTTAGTGGCAGCCACAGCGGTCTTTGAGCGTGTACGCGGCGGTCCTGGAGCAGCCGGTGCCTTCCGTCGAGCGTTCATTGAAGCGCTATCCCCCTTCTTCTTGGATGGGGTCTCCTGTTGTGTCTGTACACCCTCCATTGGTATATTATCTCCAGCATTTTGTTCCACAGTGGTCTGTTGACGAGGTCCTTTGGTGACCTCAGAAGTCACCCCCGAATTCAGTGGACAATCCTTGTAGAGGTGACCAATTTTATGGCATCTACGACAACGGAATGGTACGCCTTCATAATCAAGTGGCTGTTTGCGGGAGACATGGCTGTGGTGCAGGGTGATCTTTTCCTCCAATCCAGGCCTGGTGTCCAAATGGACTAGAATTCGAGCCATTGTCCTGATACCCGATTTCTCGTACGTCCTGTCGTGCTCCAGGTAAGTGCCTAGAGTGTCCCCAATTCTTTTGAATGTATACTGATTCCAAAATTGCCATGGCAGCCCAGGAAGACGAACCCAAATGGGACCAGCCCCCAGTTGTTCTCGTTCCGGGTCAAATAGGGGATCCCACCGTTTGAGCATGACTGGCGCGAGCTCAATGTGCCAATATTGGGAAAGGACCCACTGAGTGTATTCGGGCCGGTGAAAATGCAGGGCGAACCAGCCCCTTGTAAGTACCATAATATCTGGAAGTTCTTTAAAGAAAGACCCCCAAATCTCTTCCACCCAAAGCTTGAGTCGCTCCGCAGTGTATGTTCGGCCCCGAACTCTGCCAACCAGGACCTTACGAGCAGCGTCCATCACATCCGGAAGTGGTGCTTCAGGCCCAAAATTGATGTTGAAGTCTGAATCAATGGCCCGGAGGCAGCGACCTTTTGTCACCTTCTCAGAGCGTTTGCCAAATGGAGTCCCCTTTAGTAGTTTGCGGCACGGATCGGTGGAGCTGTGCTGGGCGGAAGCAGCGGAGCGAACCGGAAGCGGCGGGGTAGTGAAGCACCCCGAGCGAATCGGTGTGCGAGGGGTTGAATAGCTAGTGCCGGGGAGAAGGGATACAGTGGGGTGTATGGAGGGTTGTTGTGCCTGCGGCATAAATGAAACTGATGGTGAATGAGAGCTCGATGGGGGCGGAGGCGGAGGGGGCGGAGGTAATACAGGGCGGAGATGGTACTGGAGCGGGGCGTCAAGGAAGGGCGAGCTCAGAAAACATGAGCCCAAAAGCTGTGCCGTCGCTGGGGAGAGGGGTGGACAGTCGAGGGGCGAGGAGTCCGCGGGAGTGAGAACCGAAGATTTGTTTTTACCTGTAGAGGACAAGTGCGGCAGCTGAGACGAAGCACCTGTCACTAAACCCAGCGCAACGCTCCGCGGTATCATTTGAGGCCGCCTAGTATGAGCCCATATGTCTTGATGCGGCATGGGGTCCGCCTCATAGTCGACCAACTCCTCATCACCCATTTTATCTTGTCGGTAAGAAGGCGTAAACGGGATTCGATCGGGGGGCCAGTCTGCGGGTTGTATGGAAGAGTCAGTGCGGCAGAGAGAACCCAGGAGGGGACCGCAGATGAGAACAAAACTCCGAGTAAACTGATGTAGATCAATGGAATGATGCTATTCCTATATGGAAATCGAATAGAGAGCTGGGTTTGCAGGGATCATTGGCTGCCCAATGGGAAAAGATTACCTGGACTTTGAAAAATGCCGGGATATATAAAACTGAGAACAGAGACAGGATTGTTTGGCAGGTGAAGAAAGGTCAGCCAAAGGTGTTAGTCAGAGATATATATCTTGCCTTGATAGATTAGAGTAGAGAAAGAGCTCAGAAAATCTTTCCATACCCCTTTTGGAAAACTGGCTGTCCATTAAAAATAATTTTGTTTTCATGGCTTGTTTACAATAACAAAAATCTCACCTGGACTAATTTACAAAAAAGAAGATGGCAGGGACCTGCCATATGCATTATTTGTTTTGCTAATACTGAAGATAATATGCATATTTTTTTTAACTGTCCACTATCTCAGATTCTATGGAAGAGGATGGCATTGTCCTTCGGTTTTCCTATGGCTTCACATCCCTCCACAATAGAAGCATACGAATGGTGGGCTTCCTAGAAAACTGTTTGGCGTCCCATTCCTTTAATAGTAAACTGGTTCATATGGAAGTGGAGAAATAAAAAAATATTTCAGAACAGCAAGGAGGATTTTGGGCATATATTTGATGAGATAATCACCTACTACTATTCGATCCTCCCAAACATCCCTCAACAGTCGATACAACAAAAAGCTGTCACTGATTCCTGTAAGCTACTTTTTCCACAGGCACACTTTGATGGAGCAGCAAAAGAAGGAAAATGTGCATGTGGAGTTTATATCTATCTTTCAAGATAGCTACAATATTTCATGTATTGGAATGGTGGCATAGGCACTAATAACAAGGCAGAGGCCATGGACCTTCATGGCCTGCTTATCTTCTGCACTTTTATGGACTTTGGACCCATTAACATCTATGGGGATTCCAAAATAATCATAGATCTAGTGAAGGGGAACCAAAATAGGATAAATGACAATCTTTCTGGATGCATAGGCAAGATTAAATCCCTATGGAAGCCATCACAGTTCCCTATCACTCACATAAAGCGGCGACAAAATGAGGAAGCAGACAAACTATCTAAGGAGGGCATGCAGTCTTTAGATGATAAGTGGCATCTATGTATCTCTGTGGATCATTTTACATTTGCCATAGAGTCTTTTTCTATGCCTGGATTTTAAAAGAACAAAATCCGGTATGCATCTGGCTTCTTTATATTGCAAAAGGTCTATTACAGGTCAGTCAATTTTACTTCTCTTATATAGGTATATTCTCCAGAATTTGAATAGATCTATTGATAGATATCATACCGACTCTAGTAATATGGATGTAATGCTGCAAATATTTGTTGGTTTTGATTTTATGCCGGGGATGAAAACTTTACATATGTATGGAACTTTTTTGAAACATAATGAAAGAATTATTCAGCTTTTTCTTCTAGAAAAAAAAAAAAAAAAAGAAGAAGAAGAAGAAGATCAAATAGTATGAGTTTGAAAAATCTTAATATTTTGAAAATTTTCAATCATGAAATTAAAACCAAATATTATTGCTACCTTAAAATTTCAACATATTTCAATCATGGTATTATAAACCAAATCCTAACAAAAAGAAAAAACCCTTAAAAATCAACACAAATTTTAATTATTTTTGGTTAAAGGATAGAAATATAGCTCTTTTGAAATCTTATCCTACACCCATTGGGGTAGTAATATTGCAATTTTTTTTTTTTTAATCTATGGCTTATAATATCACCATCATTGTACAAAAAATCATGAAAAACACTTTTTTTTTTTATTGCTTAACCAATTATGGATTTGAACCTTGAATCTCATAGGTTACATAATACTTCATAACACTACAATCACCAATTAAATTGCCCTACCTAAACTTCATAAAAAACACCCTTAAAAATATCATAATGCAAAATTATTTACTTATTTTAATTAAAATTTAATTTTAAAAAAATACACAACCAAATATAAAAATAAAATCAATTAAATAATTAAAATAATATATTTTCATAGATCTATATCTATATATATAAAACCAACCATGGACAAAAATAATTAAAATTAAAAAAAAAAATCAAATTAAAAAAAAAAAAAAAAAACGAACATCCTCGCACAATAGTTCAGTTCAGTTCTAGTTTGGTTTTGTTTTTTTTAATAATTTAATAATTTTATAGTTTTATTTTTATTTTTTAATTTTATTTTATAATATTGAATAATTTTTTAAATTATTATTATTATTTTTTAAATTATTATATTTCAATATTTTAAAATTATCATTATTTTTTAAATTATTATATTTCAATTTCGTAAGTGTTTTGATAGTTTTATTTTTTTTCTCTTAAATTTTAGTTATGGTTTTTAATTTTAAAGTCGAATTTTTAAAGCCAATTTTGTTTGTTTCTTTTTTAATTTAATTTTTTATTTTAATGTGTTTTCTCCTCCCATGAGAAATATTTTTTTCTTTTAATTAGAAGTGAAAAAATTATTTTAATTAAAAATTAGTGTTTTTTAATGGTTTTTAATTAAAAATCAGTGTTTTTCATTGGTTTTTAGAAATAAATAAGTGATTTTTGCACGTGGTGGCCTTCAACAAATCAGAATCGATGAATAGTGTTTTGAAGAAGTGGATGAGGGAGGAAGGAAGGGGTTAATGGTATGATGAGGAGTGTAAATGACAGTGCTATACTCTACAATCCCACAATAGGACCTACACACCACAAAGGTTACTCAATCTTTCCAAACATCTAGAGCATGCTAATCGTATAAATTATAGAAAATTGAATTAACAAGGAAAGGATGAGGTGGATTTTATTCAAGATATGACTATTGCATTAAAAGGAAATCTATCTTATAGTCTACACAAGACCCACAACCACAAGATATTATGCTTCCAATTCTTGAAATAAACTACTAAACAAACTATCAATTTGTAAACAACACAGATGTAAAGAGAAGGTTATTCAGAGATCTAACTATTGAAGAAGAAAAATAACTATATGTTTTTGTCTTTCCAACACAATATCTCCAATTGAACTTCCCACAAGAGAGGTTATTAACACACTTTCACAAGAATTTTTCGCATGAACAAATTCTGCTAAAAAGGGAAGGAAATATTGCTAACTAGATACAAGAAAGAAAATTCATGCATAAAATACACAAAGGAGAGAGACTAGAGCCTCTAAGCTGGGCCCTACCCCAAGGGGACTCAACTCTCTAAAGCAAACTCGGATTTAAGATAATATAAGGCTTCTCATTGATATAAAACAATGTTCAAGTACATGATGAAAGGAATGAAAATGACAAGTACAAGCTCCTAGCTCTTAGTAGTCTATATCTTATCCAAAATTTTTGAATCCTATTAAGCTCTTGGGCTTCCCTATTTATACAAAAATGACTAAGGAGAAACCCCCTTGGAAAGAGGGTTGCTTCCATCCAAAATCCGTAAAAAGGTGGATCTAGCTCCCTAAGATCCTCCCAATCTTTGAGTGCATACTTTGTTAGTAGATCCTTGAACTGTGGGTGAGTAAATACAAGGAGCAAGTCGAGTTTTATGTGAGTAAATGCATGGAACAAGCCTCCTACATCTCCTCCACTTGCCTATGAATTGTTTATGCATAGTAAATGCACTCGTTTCATGCACATTAATCATGTTGGGCCACAACATATGATAAACATCCTTCGGTCTTCCTAATAAACACATTATATTCAAGAGGATGTTATCAAAAGCAAGAAAAGAGGTAAATATATGCTGAAGGATGGTCATATGGGCCTTGTTATATACTTATTAATGAGGCCCATCAACACCACTTTTCAAAATGAGGATAAAATTCACCACTAAATGTGACATCCAAAAAAGCATGAACTCGATGATGTTTTTGTTAAATTGGGAACTTTGTTGTGGGTGAATCTATTAAGATACAAAGAACCAATTTTGAATTTTTTGGTACTCCACGAGCTCTCCCTACTATTGATAGAAAGTACAAAGCTCAACCAACAATAAAAGGCTTCTCACATGATGCAATAAGATAGATCTGGGGACATATCCATGATGGGGTTGTTCATAAAAACAACATCCTTTTCATATAAACTACATAATAGACACAATGTGAATTGTATTTTGAGAGGATTTTTTCGAGTAGATTACCCACTTTTGTCATATTGTGTCTTGCATAAGTTGTTTCATGAGTACCTAACATGGTTGGAAATTGTTGGGATTCATTGACTATTTTAAATAGTTGATTTGTACATGAGTACAAAACAATGTTGGAAAGTAATAAGATCTACTCATTATGCACAATCCTCAATTATGATTCAATGGGGTGTGTTGTGGTACATGCACATTAGGACCAATATTGACCATTTTGATCACATATTAGATAATTCCTACCCTTTAGTCTCACTTCTTATCTTTAGCTCTTTTTTTTGTATCTATTTTTAGGAGAGGGTCCAACATAGGAGGACATGTGGCAGTGATTTTGTAGTGAGATAGTTGTTTCCCACCCATTACTACACATTATATTTTCTTTGAATACATTATCCATGAATATGCACTTCCTCTTTTATTTTGGGAAACTACCTTTTCCACAACCTTGTGTGTTAACTTTATCACCTTATCCTTTGAATTTCAGTCCTATTTTGGGGTTTTCTTACTATTCTTGAGTTAGGAGTTACATGAGGGAGTTATTAATTCAATTTTAAATTAGTTTTTATTCATCCTATCTTTATCCAACCCTATTGTATGTTTCTAATTTATTTTAGTCCCTACAAATCTATTTGTGGATTAGTTGTTGAATAGGGAAAGTTTTTTTTTTATTTTCTAGCATACATGCATTGCGGAACCCCAACCTACTAGGTATTAAGAGTTATAAATATGTAATCATGTCAAGAAATAATACACACAATATTTATGAAGTGGATTTGAATTGGTTCTTAAGCTAATTAGTTTATTTGAGTTCAATTTCATTTAATTCTCCTTTCTTGTCTTTTCTTGCATTTTTACACAACTAGATCCTGAGCTCGGCTTAAAATCAAATACATGTTCTTTAATCCTTATTTCAAATGATCATCGTATTTCTTAACATAACATTTTCCATAGGGGAATGTAACCTTGTATATTCCCTTATGTTGATGATTTCCAATGGAATATTTACAAACTTCTTTCTCTATCTAATAGTTGTTAGAACTTAAATGAGGTTGTAATGTTTTTTCTTATTACACCTTTGCAATTTTATTAGTGACCCCTTTGTTGTAGGGGAGGCATGATTTAAAATTAGAGTTAGTTGTTTGATTATCGCCATAATTAGATGCTATTACAACCTTTTCCAATGCCTTCTCAATGTATTTGTTACTATATTGTTTTCTCCTTGAAGACCTTGGTTTGATGGTCTTTGTCTTGCTCAAGATGCCCATCATATGGGAAACTTATTTCCCTCATAACTAGAGTATTGAGGAGCCCAATATTTTGCGAAGGATGGTGGTGGGAGTCAATATGAAGGTAGATATTATTATGTGTTTTACTTCTAAATACCTTATGCTCGATATTTACATCTTTCTTTCTAATAATCATTACGTTAAGGACCGATATTTCCATGTTTCTTTATAGTAATGATTACGCTAAGGAATGGGTTACTTCTATTTTCTTGAAGTTGCATGGTAAACTCAATGTCTTTAGAGATCCCATTAATATGCTTAAAGAACTTATTCAATTGAACATTACCATGGAACTACTTCACATTGGTGTCATCCATGTTGGGGTATGATTCAAGACCTACTTTCTCAAATTTATCCATGAAGATGTTAGCCAGTATTGGTGACAAGGGGGATCACATTGCCACACTACTTATTTGCTCAAAAATTACCCTTGGGAATTCAACAAGGTTGACTGAAACATACCTCTGCTAGTCTTGTTGTCTTTGTTCTATGACTTCATACATTACTTGAATAGATTCATTTAATGAAATATTAATGAAGAGTGAAAAGACATCAAAATTGATGAGCACGTCACTTGGTTCAACTTTTTCTTCCTTGAGAGTTTTATAAAGTCACTTAAGTCCTTCATGTAGGAAATTATGTTGCCTACTAGATGACCTTAGATCTTTGAAATGTCCAAAAGATAAATCCCATTAAGGATTCTAAATGTCAATTCTCAAAATGACATCTAATGTGAACATTATGGTTGATTTTTCTCAATAATATTCTAATCTTCCAACATTCTTTTTCTTGTAACCTTGACCTTACCCATCTTTAGTTTTTTTTAGTGTACTTATCAAATTTTGTGTGGTACATGATAATAGGACTTTCTTCAAAAGTTAGTTTAATCCATGCTACAATATTTCCTTTTTTATGAACTTACTCTCTTCCGTTTACATAATTTCTCAAGCTTGTAATTTATCGATACTATTGATTTTCATATAATTTGCATTATTAGCAACAAGTTCAAATTGGTCCCCATTGTCCTCATTTGAGAATCTTCTCCTTTTGGGGACAATAGTGGCAATGTGTCCAACTTCCTTTTTGAATTTATGGTGAGCATCCCCATCATCACCATTGGGAAGAATAGGTGCATGCCTCATAGAGTGAGCAAGTGATCCATCCATCTTTACTATTGACTTTAGATCTATCTCAAGTTGCCTTTCCTTGAAGAAGATTGTTAATATAGTTTTAATGGAATTAAAATTAATGTTTAAATGTGTAAAAAAATGAAAAGAAAAATCATCAACAAAATTAAAAAGTTAAAATATAATAATGGTGTATGACTGAATATTTGCTTTTAAAATGTTAGGTAAAATAACTTTAAAGAACTTTATAAGAGGATGAGAGATATGAAACACTTTATTTAGTTAATATTTTAGTGGTTACGGTCATAAATTAATTCAAATAACTTAATTATAAAAAATTTAGGAAGACTATGCTGGTAGTAAAAGGTTTTTTGAATTAATTATAAACAATATTTTTTTATTTAGTTGAAATTTTAGTGAATTTAAATTATGAATAAATTTATAGATTTATTTTTTAAATTGTTTTATAGGTATTATTTTTTAATTTATTTTTTTTTATTCAACCCTATTCTCTCTTTTAAATTTATTATAATTCTTTATAAATTTAAAATATTAAAAATAAGTACATTAATTGAAAAATATACTAATTATTTGATATTATATCATATTATTAAAAATAAATACTTTAATATTTCTTAAATTTAAAAATATCCTAATTATTTAAATTATATCTTATTATTAATCTTAGTATATCCATGCCCTAATTATTTGATATTATATTTCATTATTAATCTTATTTTATCCACACTCCTAAAACTTTACAATTTTTTTTTTAATTAATTCATCACATTTTTTAATAATTATAGCTTCTACCATAAGCATTCTCTTATCATGAACATGCTCTTTGTCAGCTTTTAACTTACCTTATTACCATTTCCCTATTTATTCTTGGGTTGATTAGTTTTTCTCACACACTTTTATCTTGATGATCAACCTTGAAAAGATCGATCTTCAAATCAATATAGATGGAATGTATCCAGAAAATTTATTACAGCAAATTATATTGTATTTATATTTCAATGAGTGTATTTAGAAAGAATAATAAATTTTTATTTATATTTAGTAAAAATATTTTTTTTAATATAAAAAATATAAAACACTTTATCTAATTAATATTAGTATTTTCGCAGATATATTATAAACTAAGTTAAAGATTTTTTTATTAAGAAAGAGTTTTTTTTATTTAGTTAAAATTTTAATAAATTTAAATTATGAATAATTTTATAATTTGAAGAGGAGCATTTTTTGATGTCGCTTCCATTGCAGGCCTCAATCCGTCCGCTTGATGCATGAGACCAAAACCACTAGCTTGGCTTACGGCATTTACAAGAGTAATTTGCTGGAAAATCATCTGTTGAACTCGTTCGTGCCAGTATGCAGGTGTGTTGCTGCAAGATTCTGGCTCACGTTTTTTTACTGAACACAACGTTCGGGGTTTAAGAGGGTTGCAGAGGAAAGTGGAGGTTCGAGTACTGCAAAAGAAGCTAATGGCCCGTCAGACAATATAACCAGACTGCTAAATTAATGAAATCAATGTTAATGGCGTTTGATCCTCTGCACATTGTGCTTTCATAAACGTAGTTGCTGGAGCATTCGATTTTTTTGGCTTTTCTGTGATCTAAAAGAATAGTTATTTTGTTTTGGTGTGTAGCATTTTAGAATGAAAAACCAAATAATGAACCGAAGAATATAATTAAATTATTGGTTCTTCATGTTTTTGGCTTTGAGAGAATTTATGGCTAATTTGATGGTGTGATTTTGTTATATTTTGATGGGTTTTGTGGTGTTTCTAACTTCAAGAGCATCAGTTACAGATTATGTTATGAGATCTTTGCGTGTAGAAAGGTCAGTGGTATAATTGACTGTTGGATACAATCCAATATCGAAATTGTCTTTTGAGAAATTGAGAAATGTCAATTATACAAAGTTCATCAAAGATAGAGGCAGTTATGTCTTAAATATGTTGAATGAGAGGCTCTAAAATTGTGGTTGTGAAAAGAATATTTTGTCCTAGAGATTCCAAAGTAAGGATAATTATCGAGGAAGACCAGTAAGATAGATGTCACATGTAAATTGTAATTTGTTATTTTTGTATTAATTTTTATAATGATATAATGCAAATACTAAAAGGAGCCTTGGAGATAATACTTACATTGTAAATTTAGAATTGATTTGACTCTTTGTTGAGATCTCAATCCAACTATATATTTATGTAATGTTTATGAATAAATAGAATGAAAAAATATTTTTTTAGTATGTATACTCTTTTCCCTCTATTTAAGTGATAAAGAGTGGTTTAAATTAGATACTAAAAATATTATTTTTTCATTTAAATAAATTCAAATTATAAATAGTCTTTATAGTTTTATGAAGACAATTACGTTGCACAGAGTATTTTGAATTTGGTACTAAAAAGTGTTTTGATTTATTTAAAATTTCTAAGTTCAAATCATGAATGATTCTATAATTTTATTATTTTATTTGTTTATGAGTTTTCCTGTAGCGTAATCATATTTTAACATGATGATGAAGCGTCATGTTGATCAAATGTATATGTGGACCTTGAATCTAAACTTAATGTCAATCCTAACAACTCACAGTTTGACATATTCATGGCCTTGAGAAGGATTGTATCCCTGCATAAATTGTCAATTATTGATGAGGACTTATGGCCAATGTGAATTCATCGACACACTCACTTCAATGTTCTGGAATATCCTACTGATAAGATAAGATAGGTATATGGGAAGTTCCAAGAAAAGAATGGCAACGCTTAACCAGTGATTTATAGAGTATTTAATGTCGGGATATGCACACAGCTTAACGCAATAACACGGGAGCGAGGAGTTTTGGCATTAAATAATATTTGGGCTTTCGATATTATCGTATATCCCCGGGCATTAAATACTCTAGAGATGGCTGTGTAGCTCAAATGAATATGAATGGGTAAATGACAAAGGAGCGAACAACGGCCTATGGGTAAACCCCAACTTCAAAGGGAGTTACGATGTCTTTATTTGTGTGCAGAACAGAAATTTGAAGAGTTGATATGCGAGGTGAGGTCGGGAATTAAGTTGCAACAGGAGAGACGTTGATTGATATTGGTCCGTCACAATAAAGGGCCTTGTTGGACTACATGCTCTCTACACGGTGCAGCCTACTTGCTTTGGCATTTATGTAGAGCTTCAGGTGCATTGAAGTGTGAGCCATTATCATTTTGACTCAATTCAAGCGTTCCGTGGTTTCGTAATGCACCTCACACATCTACCGGCCTTATTATACGATTCTTTAATGCGGAATTAAAACTTTAAAGAAATTATAAAAAATGTAAAATACTTGATGTCCAAAGAAAAATACCTCTTGCCATTGATGCTGGTTTACACTCTGATATCAAATAAAAAACAAGATTGTCTATAGCTTGATCAAAAAACAAGATTGTCTCTAGCTTGATCAAAATTTTGCCGGTAGTCTTTAACCAGCTCCACTGGGCTTCTGTAGCCAGTTAATCATGTAGTTTCAGTGTCTGCAGCCTC
The DNA here is from genome assembly GCA_031772625.1 of Pinus tabuliformis. NCBI lineage: Eukaryota > Viridiplantae > Streptophyta > Pinopsida > Pinales > Pinaceae > Pinus > Pinus tabuliformis. The sequence continues at coordinate 1,125,517,165 of CM062817.1, forward strand.
TATTAATTTACACAAACTGCCTTGGCTGAACTTGCTTAATCCTCCGCACACACCAAAACAATAAATCTGAAATTGGTATCTACAAAATGACACCCTCTGATTTTATATCTCTAATACCCATTCTGCGCCACTCGCATGACTTCGCCTTCAAACTCAAAAGATCCCCACTCCATCGCCACTCCAATATGGCAGCCCCATACAATAACATATATTTCAGTCGATATATACACAGCCCCTTCTATCAGAACTCACAACAATAGCCCTATATACACACACATGTAGGCAGCTTCATATTGACTTAGTATACCACTGGAAGGTTATTGAAATGACCCCGAAACCATTTAAGGACGCGTGCATGAAAAACAAACTGCAATCAAGCTGCCTAAAATCTCTCATCCGTGTAGCGTTTGCAAGCAAGCTGCCTAAAATCTCTCATCCGTGTAGCGTTTGCAAGCTCTGCTCACTTTATTTTGATGGTGTAACGCTGAAGGGAATTGAGTTAGTGAGCTTCCAGACCAAACAAAGTATATATAGCCAAGCTTTGATTAAGCCTCCGTTGGCTATGTGTCAAGTGTTCCACAAATTATGGTAGAGAACTTCAGAGGGAGTAATGGACCACTCTAGAAGCTCCCAACAAGAAATTAATTAACTGCAATTGATTTCCGTAATTTAAGAAAATCACTGCCGTTGATTTCCAGAAATTAAGGAAATGATTGCAATTTACTTCCTTAATTGTAGGCAACAGTTGGGAAAATGTAAAGGAGCTTAACATAATCATCATCATGTAAAACCTTATAATTCCAATAATTTGTAGCAATATTTTTAGAGAAACTTATATTGCAATACTTTTTTAACCATGTAGTGATATTATTAATGTACACAAAATCATGAAAAACACCCTTAAAAATAACATAATGCAAAATTTTTTACTTTTTTAATTGAAAACTTTAATTTAAAACAAATAAATTAATATTAAAAACAATTTTAAAAGCAAATAAAAAATACGCTGAATTTAAAAATTTAATAAAAAACAATAATTAAAGGATGAATATATATATATATATATATATATATATATAAAGAATAAAGTGTAATCAACAAATGAACTAGTCTCGTACTCTGGTCAATTCTAATCGCTACCATTATAACCATTAGGTAAACTATGTAATCGCTACCATTATAACCATTAGGTAAACTATGTCACCCTTAGCACATGACATATAGATAAAAGATTTGGACGATTACCAATTAAACTACTCTCTTAAATTATATTACATAAAATAAAAAATAAAATAAAATTTAAACTAACATAATAAAATTGCAAAAAAATTATGTTACTGCAACTAGACCTCACGTAACATACTCTATTAGCTTGTTAAGTTAGTTTTTTGCGAGACTTCTAGAAAGTTATTAGGGAGCAACAAAAGAAAAATTAATTTTGGTCTTAAGTATACATATTCATTTGATGTTGAGCTGATAAGTTACTCATATCCAGATTGGGTTGGTAATCCGAATGATAGAAGATCTACTATAGGTTATGCTTTTAGCATTGGATCTGGGATTGTTTCATGGAGTAGCAAGAATCAACCAACTGTATCCTGTCATCTATTGAGGAAGAATATAAAGCTTTGTGTGCAACAACTTGTGAAGCTGTTTGGTTGAAGAATGTTCTTCAAGATGTTGGAGAAAAACAAAAGAGGCTATGGTAATCAAATGTGACAACCAAAGCTCGATCAAGTTGGAAAACAATCCAATTTACCATGCAAGAAGAAAGCATGCTAATGCACAGTTTCATTTTATTAGAGAAAAGATACGATCGAAAGAAATTTTTCTTGAATATTGTAATACTTGTGAAATTGATGTTGATATTTTCACTAAACCCCTTGGGAAGATGAAATTTTGAATTGTTTAGTGAGATTTTAGGTGTGGAAATAAATCCTTTCTCCATCAAGGGGTAAATTGAAAATAATGGAGAAAATATTTATTAAGCTATTTAGACTTTGTTTTTATTTAGAACTTAGATCCTATATTTCTGGGATTTGCTTTGATATCCCTATTCGAATGTATCTTTATATGATTGTATCGATTGTTTGATTAATCAATGGAGTGTAGTGTTGTTTGGAAGCCTCAAGGGCTCCATACATGAGAGCTACTAGATTCATACATTTATTGTTTTGTCTTCCTAATTTTAAATAATTTAAGTTGAAGTCAAACGTTTAGTGATTTCGTAATTCACTGCACACACCTGCTGGCACTACTTCCCATGTGAACGACGACGTGGTTCTCTGTACATTACATGCTTTAAGCGAAGTTTACATGGTCGATCTATTTCTACCATAGTAAGTTTTGCACACCACCATGTAGAGTGTAATGTTTGGCTGATCGTATTCTGAAGTAATGGCTCTCGCCAAAGTATAGGTCATCGCTCAAATTGGTTTCCAATCGATTCCTTCCGAGTTCATTTGTATTGTTTATGAGAGGTCTACTCACGAAACATTTAACAAATTCGAGATACCACTCATAAACTTGTCTTCTTTTACAAGTAGATGAACTTCGTGAGAAAACGGTGGTAGAAATTGGAAGGGTTTGGAAGGGTTGGCCAAAAGTGGGGGATTTTCTAGGTGATGAACCATGGAATACCTCGTGAAATGGTCCAATTCTTGTAGGCTACTGGCAGAGAGTTCTTCGATCTCCCAGTGGGCGAAAATGAAGCGTACGCTAATGTAAAAGGTGTTACGAATAATAGTTTCGAGCTGTATGGCACGAAGCTGAAATACACCAGCTATGGGAGGTAGGCTTGGTCGAATTTCCATTTTCATACGGCGTGGCCTCCCTCTCTCATAGATTTCAACAAGTGGCCCAAGCACCCACCCTTTTATAGGTATAACGCCCTATGTACCATTTAATTCTACATTTTTTTTTTGTGATCCCTCCCCCTCTATATATATATATTTTGCATGTTGAAGTGCTTAGAGATGGTTGAGGAATATGGAAGACAAGTGGTAGATAAGTTAATGTACATAAGAAATGTACGCAATGCCATTGATGAGGCAACACGTGGCTCTAGACATAAGGGAAATATTGCCTTTATCGCACGAGTAATAGTCGTGCAAGTAATCTGCACGATATTTTTCGCCGTCGTCAGATCTGGGGGCAGAAGATCGAGGGTTGAGGTTGATAGGGCTAGTTGGTAGTGGGACCGTGATGGTGTGGCCACAGTTTCCCGCAGCATTGGGCATCAGATCAACCACAAATGGACTTTCAGTAAAGCCAATGAACAAGTGACAAATGGCTCCAGGATCGATGTGCATCTAAGGCCGCTGACTCTCATCAATTCCACTGATGTCCAGGGACGGAGATCGTTAGATCAGATTTGCAAATACATCTGTACTTCTGGGGGTGTCAATCCTTAGCTTTGTGGTTTGTACTGCGAGTGAGCATGTGACATTTGCCGACATGTATACTATGTAACCTTTTGCTGATTTAGTTGAATAGAAGGTCCGATTCTTGCATGAGCCAAAAAAAAGTTAATGTCAGCGTTTCCATTAAATCTTGGGTTAGAAGAATCCAAAGTTAGAAATGCTCGTGGAGGTGAAAATTTGGAAATGGAGTTGAAGATAAACTATTACCAGCATGCCCTCAACCAGATATGGCATTGGAAGTGCTACCTCATACCAACATGTATTTTTTAATAGAGATGAAACCCAACGATGTGTCGGGGCTACAGATATCTAGGAACAATGAGTGGGTGAGTACCAAGCACATTCCAAACACATTTGTCATAAGCACATTCCAAACACGTTTCTCATACATATCGACAACCAACTACAACTAGTAAGAGTTTTTTTAAACTCATTCATAATATTGTCATGACAATAGAATTATCGCTTCATTTGCTCGTGTGAAACATAGACTTCATAATCAGAGTAATGAAAAATCGTTTTTAAAATTAAGTTTGGCACTAATTCATTGAGAAATTAGAAAGTATTTTAATAATACTAATTTAGGTTTAGATTTTATCATTTTTAGATTTTAGTCGCTCTTTTTTGGATTTTAATTTTTGTTTATGTATTATTTATTTATCTTTTTTTTAATTTTTGTTTCATTCACTATTCTAATGATGGATCTTCTTTGGGATTTAAAACATCGACAAGATTCATGTGACACTGTGGAAAACCTGAACTATTTTTATCCAAAAGAAGACCACAATGTTTAAAGTCTAACATCATTTCCCTGTATAGAGGGGATACATGGAATGAGATTTGTTCTCTCAAAAATTCAAGGATTAAAATTGAAATAAGAGTTGCCGACCTACAATTACTAAAATATTGTCGTGACAATAGGATTATCCCTTCATTTTCTCATATGAAACATAGACTTCATAATCGAGATAATGAAAAATCATTTTAAAAATTAAATTTGGCACTAATTCGTTGAGAAATTAGAAAGTATTCTAATAATATTAATATAGGTTTAGGTTTTATAATTTTTAGATTTTAATCGGTTCCCCCTTTTGGATTTTAATTTTGGTTCATTTATTATTTGTTCATCCTCCCTTTCATTCTTCTTTCATTCACTGTCGTAATGATAGATCCCCTTTGGGATTCGAAACTTCAACAAGATTCATGTGACACTATGGAAAATACGAACTATTTTTATCCAAAAGAATACCAAAAAAAATTAAAGTCTAACCTCATTTATAATAATAAATAGAGTTGATTTTTTAAGAAATAGCTACATTAAAATTGATATTTACTGGAAATAATTATATTGAGGTAGTGTTTACTTTTTGGTGGTAGACATTGAGCAATGGGAGGTACAAGAGTGTATTGCATAGGACGTTGGTGCGCAAGGATAAGGTGAGGATGTCGTGGCCCGTATTCTGCATTACACCTCTTGATTTGGTGGTGGGACCACTCAAATAGTTGATTGATGAAAATCGTCCCCCACTGTTCGATGTGATGATGTATAGAGAATTCAAGCAACGCAAGAAGATGAAGAAAAAAAGGAAATTATCTTAGAGTGTACGATTAACCTTATAATGGAAACTAAGTGTTTAAAATGGAATTTTAGGTGGATTCGTTACTCTTTGGTTTTACCTTAAACTGGTTGTGTTTTCTCTCTCTGTCTCCTTCAACTCTTTATTTCTTTTCGCTCTGGGTCAGTAGCCTTTGTTGATATTGTTGTGGAATCTTAGTTTTTCAAATAGACATCGATGTGGGTCATTAGTGTTTCATCTTTCCCCTCCCTCCGTCAAAATACAAATGACCTGAGAGGGTTTTTTTGGGAAGTCAAATGACTTAAGAGGACATCACGTAGCGAATGAACTTCTATATTTGAACCTGAAGCCTTTAGATAAAGGAAGAAAAAGCTATACTTTAAATTCATTAAAATTTAAGACTTGTGTATTTAATATTTGTTTCTTTGTTAGACACTCCTAATATTTTCATGGGTAAATATTAGGGATAACGTTTTTGAATAACTTTATGGAATCATTGATTCAAGAGCAAAACAAGCTAATTCATTTGGCATATATAAATTACTCCAATGCCCATGCATTTATAGTGAAGGATGATAATAAGAACAGTAAACAAAACAAAAAGGATTTTAATCATATAGATGAAAAACCATTGAATCTATTATGGAGACTTGAAACCCCAAAGGAGGAAAGACTTTGAAGGAAAGAAAAAAGTGTAGTGATTGTAATAGCTGATTTCATTTCGAGAGTTCTTTCATGGTGGTGAAGATCGGAAAAAGTACTTCAACAACAACACAATTATCAACTTAATGAGAAATGTAACTTCAAAACAAGAATTGTAGGCAATTTTTTTTTTTAAATGAAAAAATACCCTGAAATCGAATAGAGGTGGTATTGCATTAGCTATTTTCCCAAGGTATTGCATCACCTACTTTCCTAAGGTTAAAATTCTAACAATTTTCAGCATGACATTAAAAACCAAAATCATGATCATGGAGAACCTTAAAATTCCAATGACTTTAAACCATGGCATTAAAGATCAAATAATACAACTCTAAAAAATCTTAAAATTCTCACAATTTTCAACCATGAAATTATAACCAAATATCACAAGTACAAAAGACCTTAAAATTTCAACATTTTTCAACCATACATTATAAATCAAATATCCGAACAAAAAAAACCCTTAATAATTGCACCTAAATTAAAGAGTCATTTTACAAAGAGCAATATATATTTTTTAACTATAGCTTATAAAATCATCATTATTGTACACAAAATCATGAAAAACACTCTTTTTGTTGTTGTTGTGTGAAATAGGTATTTTTTTCTCTTTCATTTTTAAATTCATTCTATTAAGAAGCATTTTCTGCAAAAGTGGAGGCCTTATTCATATCTATGGTAAATATATTTTAACAAAATTTACTTCATATGTTTTTAATAGTACAAACTAAAACTATTATCAAACTATCATCAATAGATGACAAGTCATTTTTGGGGGTGTACCATGATTAAAGGAGTGAAATATAAGAAACTTGGAGAAAATAATATACCCATATTTTCTCACAATGTGTACGTCTCATTTTTTGGTTATTTGGTACAAGACCTAAGGAAAGGATGATAAAACTGAAGATGGTTTGGATGTGAAATCAAAACAAAATACCTATTTAAGGGGAGTTGCAATGAGAGATAAGATTCAAATTGTTGACATGAACTCATGTGCAGAGACAAGGTTGACATGAACACCATCATGCAAATGTAGTTGACTCTGCCATAACTTTGCAAATGAAGATTGGAAGTATATTTGCCATCATAATCAAGGACCTTTGATGCCTCTTTTGTGCTTTAAACGCCATGAAGACTATGGATAAGGCTTAAAGGAAATGCAGACTTATGGATTAATGTAACCATTAGTTTCTGAAGAGTAGGGCCTCTCAATTGTAGTATCCTTATAGCCAAATCCATTTCATTACTACATATTAAATTGCACACAATAGTGAAGGGAAGATATGAAAATGCCAAATCCTATGTTGTGGAACACATTAGATTGAACCTAATTGATATTATAATTCTATTAAGAAAGGAGGCAAAACAAGCATCTCAATAGACATAAAATTAGCATTAAATTAGCATTTTCATATTTTCCTAAATAAGAAACACTTTGAAATGTTGTAAGCTCATATTTAACACATTTGTCCACATGGATAGATAAAATTTGGGAATTTATAAGAGTTCCCTACACTGCACATCTGTAATAATTTTAATTAAAATTAGCAAGGTAGACAATGCATAATTTTAAGCCTAACAATATACATTCATTTTATTAACACTTTAAGAAAAAATTTGCTCACAATGTGAAATGCAGATGACTCGTTTTTGGTCCGAGTTAGTTTGATTTCCACCAGAAGTGCAACCAATTTTCCCCCATAGTTAGAGAATATTATTAGACTTCAAACCCAAAATAAAACACTACATCTATACATTAAAATGCTTAAAACTTCCCAAGCTATATGTTTGAATGGGCAAGTGAGTACTACCAAACTGGATGATAAAAACCACTAGTTCTACAAAGCTTTACTACTACTCTAGATTCCATAGCCCTACAAACGATCACCTTTTCGGGTGGCAGGAATTTACTCCTCATTTGATTCAATATCCTCGTACTTCCATATATTCAACCTTCCTTCCCTAGATTTTTGTTGGTGCTCTTCTAAATTATCAAAGGAAAATTGTCTTTCCTTTATGTCAATTTTTTTCTTCGTTTCCAATTGAGCCCGACATTACTGTAAGAAGAAAAAATTGTAGTCAATAATTGTTAAAGAAATAGTCTAGGAAGGAGACAAATAAAATGTAATTAAATCATCATTCCAAAGTTTGGAAACTCAACTGTGATGAATCAACAAAACTAAGAAAAATACTCAGCAACATATTACATAGATATGTTTTTCCAATTGTGCATGGGTTGTAATTGTCGGGTTGCAAATATCTCGCCCTCAGGTTACGTGAGGTTTAAGGTCCAACCTACAAGTACTTGTCGAACTGACTCGCTTTAGGTATGTTTAACACATGGGCAGAGAGCCCAACTCACAGGAAGCACTAACAAGCCAAGCTTGACTCGTTACTCATAGGATGCATTTTTCTTTTTTATTAATTTACTCTTCCGCTCAAGCACACATTATGAAGTTTCGATGCTTAATCAAACATACATGGGCATTACATGTCAAGCGTGGTAATAGTTTTCCACTCACCAACAGCAGTCTAAAAACCGCCTCCCATAAGTTTTTCGTGTACACAACATGTTTCCACTACATCTTCACACAACCTGCAATGAACTATATGTTCACAGAACCCACCATGAGTTTCTTTCCACTGCATGTTCACAGAACTTGCCATGGCCATGAAATTCCCATTCAGAGGCCTCACAATTCCTGCTTTCTTAGATTCAATATATGGACTTTGGCAAAGAGACACAGGGGTTCAATAGAGACTTGGGAGAAACATCAATGTTAGATATGTTCTAACTAGTTTAGGGCATTAGGGAAGAGAATATAAAGGGCCTAAAAGAGATGCAACTACCTTTCCATTGAGTTGAGGAGAGCTAATACAATCAAATTCTTTAGAGCCTGATATCTTATCTGCCTGCTAATCACTAATATTATGTCTATAGGTGAATGTGTTTGTGGGAGGTTTCATGTACTTTTATTTTCTTTTATCAGTTCCCGAGTGTTTTTCTTTAAAAACAATTGAGTGCTTAGTTTTTAAAAGTTTTGTTTACAAAACCTTTGAAGTCTCTTATGTGAATTGGTGTTTTGGGATATTTTTTTAGTTGTCTACAAACCCAACGAACTCACACAAAGAGATTGTTCAACAATAGTTACACGTTAGTATAATTTTCTACCCCTCTTATTATGCAAAAAAAAAAAAATGATTTTATGCATTAATACCCTCTGGAATGTTCTATGTGAACTTCTTTAAACTACATAAGCATAAACACCATCTTTGCAACACAAACCTTAGGTCAACTTTGGGTGGACAATGTTGTCCTCATTGTAGTGGCCCATTTTGTGATTCTCAGAGAAAGTCTACTAGATATGTTGCTACCATTGATAGTCTTAACACCATGAAAATTATTAATTAACCCCTTGCCACAACTATAGCTTAGAAAGTTGGTACAAAGGTTTATTCCTTTGATTGAAAAAGATTGTCTTGATTTTTGACCTAGGCGGAGGGACCTTTGATGTATCCATTGTTAATGTCGAGGGAGGTAAATTTGAGGTGAAGACTGTAGGAGGGGACGTGCATTTTGGTGATGAAGGTTTTATAGCAGGGTTCTCATTTACTGTATTCAATGTTTCAACAGAAAAAATAAAAAAGGATTTACTATGTGCGAAACCTCATCAGAGGCTCTAGTTAGAATGCTAAAGGGAAAAAAAATCTGTCTTTGGTGGTAGATTGTCATTAATATCGATTGTATCTATGAAGGGCTGGATTTTTCACATGAAAATTACAGGAGCTGATCAAAGGGCTTAACGCAAAGAGCTAAACCCTCGTTACCTAGGCAAGTGCATGCGAATCATTAACGAATGTTTGGAAGATGCCAGGATGAGCGAAGATCAGATTAACAAGGTTGTATTGGTGGGAGGTTTCAACCACATTTTAAAGGTACATGAACTCCTTCAAGATTTATTTTATAGAAAGAAACTCTACAAAAGCATAAAACCTAATGATAGACACGATGATGTTATAACAAGGTGGAATGGTCATGTTGTTTGTCCCTATGATGTAGTTGGCAAATGGTGACAGAGTCATGAGGTAGTTGTTTGTACTTTCAATCCCCATGATGTAGTTGGAAAATGGTGACAAAGTCACGAGGTAGTTGGAAAACAGTCACTGAGCCATGACGTGTCAGATGTTCATTGGACAAAGGAGAATGAAAATTCAGCCCTACAATTGGCTGGGGTGAACAGTGTCTGCTCACCATAACCCCGTAGAGAGAATGCATATTGATATAAAAATATCCCGCGGGGCGAGGGTTTGTCAGTGGTTGAGTGTTCTGTTAAGGCAATCATTTGTAAAGGTTATTGGTTCAAACCCCGTAGGTGAGCCTGTTAGAGGTAACTTTGGCTTACCTTGTCAGGTATAGTTTGTGGGCTATTATATCAGGCCAAATTTTCCAAGCAATAGTATGATGTGATTGTGGGTAGCAACTATAATTGTATAGTTCTTGTTATCGATTTTTCTCTATATATATTAAAAAATAAAAATAAGTATTTATAGAAAATAAAAAATAAATATTTAAAAGAAAATAATAAAGAGAAAGAAAAGATAGCCGAAAGCATTATCTTCACATACACTAGCCGAAAGCATTATCTTCACATACACATACTTTTTGTTTTATAATTTAATTGTTTTTTAATTTATTTTGTAACTTTAAAAAATTCAAATTTTTTGTTTTAATTTTATTTTATAGTATTTTTGGGCAAACGTTGAGCAACGGGAGGTACAAGAGCGTATTGCACAGGACGTTGCTAAGCAAAGATAAAGTGAGGATGTCGTGGCCCGTCTTCTGCATTCCTCCTCTTGATTTGGTGGTGGGCCCACTCAAACCGTTATTGTTTTATTGGTGGTGAGCCCACTAGATTCTATTGTTTTGTCTTCCAAATTTCAAATAATTTAAGTTGAAGCCAAGCGTTCAGCGGTTTCGTAATTCACTGCACACACCTACTGGCACTACTTCCCGTGTGAACGACGACGTGGTTCTATGTACATTACACACTTTAAGCGAAGTTCACATGGTCGATCTGTTGACTAGAGTAAGTTTTTCGCACCACCGCGTAGAGTGTAATGTTTGGTTGATCGTATTCTGAAGTAATGGCTCCCGCCAGAGTATAGGTCGTCGCTCAAATTGGTTTCCAATCGATTCCTTCCGATTTCATTCGTCTTGTTTATGAGAGACCTACTCGCGAAACATTTAACGAATTCGAGACACCACTCATAGACTTGTCTTTTTTACAAGTAGATGAACTACGTGAGAAAACGATGGTAGAAATTGGAAGGGTCAGCCAAAATGGGGGATTTTCTAGGTGGAATACCTCGTGAATTGCTCCAATTCTTGCAGGCCACTGGCAAAGAGTTCTTCGATCTCCCACTAGACAAAAAGGAAGCGTAGGCTAGTGTAAAAGTTGTTACAAATGATAGTTTCGAGGGGTATGGCACAAAGTTGAGCAGTGGTCTATAACGCGACTTTTTGAAAGCTTTTTCGGCGGATTTTTCCGGTCGAAATCCGGCAGGAATTATTGGAATCGCAAGTTTGATAGCTAGTTTCTGCACAATGAAAGCCTCCCAGGGGTTTTTTAGGGTGCTGAATCCAAATATGCAGTTAAAAAACCATTTTAACTGCAAGAAATCAAGATTTGACCTCAATTCGTCCGCCGGATTCCGTCACCGGAATCTTCAAAAAGTCGCATTATAGACAACTCCCAAAGTTGAAATGCACCAGCTATGGGAGGCAGGGTTGGTCGAATTTCTATTTTCATATGGCGTGGCTGTTAGAAATTGTAATTACTCTTTCATGTGGAGTTGGTTAAATATAGAGAGTCAGATATTGAGTGATTGAGTGATTAAATATTTGAGTGTTGAATTAGAAATTGTAATTACTCCCTCATGTGGAGTCTGAAGTCTGAGTGATTGAGTGATTGAGTATTTGAGTGTTGAGTTAAGTCAAGTTAAGTGATAGACGACTTTTAATGTGTAGTTTCAGAGGCATGTCAAGATATTTTAGGGAAATCACTAGTTGGAAAAAGTTAAATACTTTTCATCAAGTTCATTGTAACCATCATATTTTGTGTGATCAATAGAAAAATCGTCGCTCGTATATTTTTTTTCGTGTGAATTTCTGTTTTGTCTCCACCATTCCGACAAATAAGTATCAGAGCGAATTCAGAGCCAAAGTACTCAACACCATGCAATCGCGGTCTGTGGAGCCAGATCTAGGTGAAAATTCATCGTTTATAAATTTTTGAATGAAGAGTCGACAACAGACTGCACGCCGCTTTGCAGAGCCGCCTTGGGCCATCGTATCGGAGGGTCGCATCGTTGTCGTGCCACCATATAGGCCGGAACCCATCGTCATTGCCGTGAAGAACTATCACGCTCCCTCGAGTTAGAGATCTGTCTATTGAAAAGTCAAAGTCTGAGTTACGCTGTCGGCTGATAAGCCACGTTGGCAAGGAATTAACGTGCAACCCATTAGAAGTAGAGAGAGCACGAGATAAATTTTTTTCTTTGGTAAGCAAGTTCAAAGTGGTTTATTCATTCGAAAGTCCTTTTTAAATGGAGATATTGAAAGTGCCTTATTCTAAAAGGGATTTAATGCAAGGTTTAAAGAAAGGGTAATGATATAAGTTTTTTTTATGATCTAGTAAAGTACTTTTTTTTTTTTTTTATGAATGAGATTTGAAAAGAGGTTTTTTTTAAGGCTCGAAGGCTCGTTTTATGGTTGAATATTATAAAGTGGATCTTGGTTAAAAGTTTGTTTTAGGCTGGTATAAAGAAAATATTTTATTGGCAAGAGTTTAGAGATTTGCAAAGTTTATCCGTCTACAAAATATTTTGTTTTTGTTGTCAAGCATAATAATTTTTTGGATGAAGATTGTGCTTTATGGGGGCGCATATTGAAAATCATATTTTTTTCGGGAGCGATGTGGAAGACAACCTCATGCAATAAGAAAAGGAATTACAATAGTCATGGGTCACAAAGCGCGACTGAAGAAGACTAAGAAAATGAATAAACAAGAAGAGGCAGAGATTGTTGCCATGGTTAAAGAGGTTCAAGCCGTAGCCAAGGAACTGAAAAGTCTAGCAGAAGACAAAGAAGAAATCGAGGATGATTGGTGTAGCTTTGATCTGCTACCACCTCCTATGTTTACATGTGAATATTTTGATCACTAGGTTATCAAGATGTTAACTTTTCTTATAGCTAAAGAGTTAATTGGGTATAAATCTAATAACCCATATGATGTAGTATGTGATGTTTTAGCATTGAATTTTATAACATATGCATTGGATGAGAAGTGTATGTGCAAGGTAGAAAAAGCTACAACTTCCAAGGAAGCATGGAATATCTTGGAAGCAGGGTTTGGCACAAAAGAGAGTGACATGCAACATCAGGTTATGTCACAGGCAAAGAAGTCAGCCGTAGATCTGAGAATAGATGAGCAAGACTCTGAGAAGAAAATAGAGCTTGGAGAACCCCACTCAAAAGTGGATGATGGTTGTCAAGACCATAAAATTGAAACCCATTATGCAAGCATGCATATGGATGAAGAAGATGCAACAAAGATTGCAGAGAGAGAAGCTAAAGCCTTTGTGTGTGAAACAAAGCAAGAGAAAATAAATGCTCAAGGACTCCATTGTAACGTGGATGATGCAGATGATTGTGAATCCCACTGTGATGAGACACATGTAGATGATGATTGCCAAGTTATATGTGAATTAGTGAATCCAGCCGCATCTGATGGATTTGGTGAAGTAGAAATTGTCAATGAGCACATGCATGCTCAGATATCCCACCATAATGTGGATGAACATTATGTTGATGAGATGTGTGGTTTCTTTTTTGAAATGGGGATTGATTGTGGCAATATGTTAAGCACCATGTTTGATGAAGAATTGAAGGGTGAAGTTGCCACTATAGCAGCAAGATATGAAGCAATCGGAACTGCTCATGAAGCAGTGTGTCATCTAGCAGCAATTGATGTTCAAAAATAGGGTAAATTGATTGAAGAGTTTTTTATGAGAATATCCACTAACATAAAAGTGGAAGACAACCTCCATGCAGTTGAAAAGAAGGCAGATGTAGAGCAGGAAGCTCTCACCGAAGAGAGTCATATGAAAGATGTTTTTAACATTGTTTTTTAATATGCAGGTGTTCAAAATAGCATGGGAGTAGAAGTTGAAAGCAAGGTTGTTAATAAATTTGATGCATATTTGAATCTCATTGAAGAATGGATCCAGAAACCAATAGAACAAATTGATGTGAGCCTTAAAGAAGCAGCTGGAAGAAAAGAATTAATGAAATGGAAAATAGTGATCTTGAGTGTGCAGATTGCAGGAAAAAAGAAATAATACCTGATGATGAAAGTGAAAATAATGATATGGACGTTTCTAAAGACAAAGATGAATGCAATGAAACCATTTTTCGGCAATGGAGTCAAGAAGAGATAAGATTTTGCTATCAAGAAATGTGGCAAAAAGAAAGTCAGGAATATGAAACGCAAGAAGCAAAGCAAAGAAGACAATTTGAAGATGCAATTTTATGACATCAGTCCATAGTTGAACGAATATTTGAAGAGGAAGGTGTAGAAGACATGATCCAATTGTTTTTCAGAACAAGTTCAAAACAAGTCAAAGAAAACTTGCAGCAGCAACAAGTGAATAAAGCCTACAGCAAGAAAGTTCAACAGAGAATGAAACAATTTCGAGGACATAGAATCTGGAAGCAAAGAAAAAGAAAATGCAAAATTCTTGAGTTGTTATAAACCTAGCTGAGACATAGACCAGCAGACATGTTTATGTGATAGTAAAGTCATGTTGAGTCATACAGTTGTAATTAAGGGGGAGTGTTAGAAATTGTAATTAATCCCACATGTGGAGTTGGTTAAACGTAGAGAGTCAGTTAATTGAGTGATTGAGTATTTGAGTGTTGAGTCAAGTCAAGTGATAGATGACTTTTAGTGTGTGGTTTCATGTGAATGCATGTCAAGATATTTTAGGCAAGTCTCTAGTTGGAAAAGGTTAAATACCCTTCACCGGGTTCATTGTAAGCATCATGTTTTGTATGATCAATAGAAGAGTCGCAACTCATATGTTTTTTATGTTTTGTTTCCTCCACCTTTCCAACAGTGGCCTCCCTCTCTCATAGATTTCAACAAGTGGCCCAAGCACCCACCCTTTTATAGGTATAGCGCCCTATGTACCATTTAATTCTACACTTTTTTTATGATCTCTCTCTCTCTCTCTCTCTCTCTCTCTCTCTCTATATATATATATATATATATATATATATATATATTGCATTTTGAAGTGCTGAGAGATGGTTGAGGAATATGAAAGACAAGTGGTTGATAAGCTGATGTCAGCCTTTCCATTAAATCTTGGGTTAGAAGAATCCAAAGTTAGAAATGCTCTTGGAGGTGAGAATTTGGAAATGGAGTTGAAGCTAAACTATTACCCAGCATGCCCTCAACCAAATATGGTAGTGGCAATGCTACCTCATACCAACATGTTTGTTTTTACTGTGATGAAGCCCAATGATGTGTCGGGGCTGCAAATATTTAGGAACAATGAGTGGGTGAGTGTCAAGCACGTTCCCAACACGCTTATAATACATATCGACGACCAACTACAACTAGAAAGAGTTTGTTTAAACTCATTTATAATATTTTCATGACAATATAATTATCCCTTCATTTGCTCGTGGGAAACATAGACTTCATAATCAAAATAATGAAAAATTGTTTTTAAAATTAAGTTTGGCACTAATTCATTGAGAAATTAGAAAGTATTCTAATAATATTAATTTAGGTTTAGGTTTTATGAATTTTAGATTTTAGTCGCCCCCTTTTGGATTTTAATTTTTGTTAATGTATTATTTATTCATCCTCCCTTTGGCTCTTCTTTCATTCATTGTCCTAATGATGGATCCCCTTTGGGATTCAAAACGTCAACAAGATTCACGTGACACTGTGGAAAATCCGAACTGTTTTTATCCAAAAGAAGACCACAAATGTTTAAAGTCTAACATCATTTCCCTATACAGATGGGATACATGGAATGAGATTTGTTCTCTCGAAAATTCAAGGATTAAAATTGAAAGAAGAGTTGTCAACCTACAATTTCTAAAATATTATCGTGACAATAGCATTATCCATTCATTTGCTCAGGTGAAACATAGACTTCATAATCGGGATAATGAAAAATCATTTTTAAAATTAAATTTGGCAATAATTCGTTGAGAAATTAGAAAGTATTCTAATAATATTAATTTAGGTTTAGGTTTTATAATTTTTGGATTTTAGTCGGTCCCCCCTTTTGGATTTTAATTTTGGTTCATTTATTATGTATTCATCCTCCCTTTGATTCTTCTTTCATTCACTTTCCTAATGATGGATCCCCTTTGGGATTTGAAACTTCGATAAGATTCATGTGACACTATGGAAAATCTGAACTATTTTTATCCAAAAGAATACCAAAAAAGTTTAAAGTCTAACCTCATTTATAATAATAAATAGAGTTAAAATTTTAAGAAATAGTTACATTAAAAATGATATTTATTGGAAATAATTATATTGAAGTAGTTTTTTTTTTTTGTGGTAGACATTGGGCAACATGAGGTACAAGAGCATATTGGATAGGACGTTGGTGCGCAAGGATAAGGTGAGGATGTCTTGGCCCGTATTCTACACTCCTCCTCTTGATTTGGTGGTGGGACCACTCAAATGGTTGATCGATGAAAACCATCCCCCACTGTTCGATGTGATGATGTATAGAGAATTCAAGCAATTTAAGAAGATGAAAGAAAAAAATCAACCATCTTAGAGTGTACCATTAACCTTGTAATGTAAACTAAGTGTTTAAAATGGAATTTTAGGTGGATTTGTTAGTGTTTGGTTTTACCTTAAACTGGTTGTGTTTTCTCTCTCTATCTCCTTCAACTCTTTATTTCTTTTCGCTCTGGGTCAGTAGCCTTTGTTGACCTTGTTATGGAAACTTAGTCTTTCAAATATACGCCGATGTGGGTCGTTAGTGTTTCATCTTTCCCCTCTCTTTGTCAAAATACAAATGACCCAAGAGGGCTTTTTTAGGGAAGTCGACTTAAGAGGATATCACGTAGAGAATGAACTTGTATTTTTGAACCTAAGGCCTTTAGAGAAAGGAAGAACAACTTATACTTTAAATCCGTTAAAATTTAAGACTTGTGTATTTAATATTTGTTTCTTCGTTAGACCCTTCTAATATTTTCATGGGTAGATATTAGAGATAACATTTTTGAATAACTTTATGGAATCATTGAAGTTAAAATAAAAACAAGGAGATTGAACAGGGAGCGAGCTGAACGAGGGTTTTGAACAGGTAGCGACGAGTGTGAGCTAGTAACCATGGAGGGGCAAGGAGGAGGGAGCTTCACTCCCTCCTACAGTCATGTAGTTGCGAACAGAAGCAAGGAGGCTGGTTCGAATCGATTCAAGAAACCAATGGAGGCAGAAACGGAGAAGATAAGCACAAAAAAGCCAGAAAGCATCAAATCTCATGAACAGGAAGAGAATCACGAGGAAGTCAGAAGAGAGAAGAGAACAGGAGACAACAGTCAGAGAACTAAGCACAAGACTGTGACAGGACTCTGTAAACCCAGATCAACCATTAAACCCTGGGTTGTTTTAAATGATCCAGCGCTACAGGTGCACAGGGATCACATGTTGACATATGTGGTTATATGCAAATTTATGGGAATATGGCCAAAGGAGAAGGCTTTGCACACGTGGATAAGAAACCACTGGAAACCAAAGGGAGATATAAACCTTCATCTTGGGTCCAAGGGATTCTTCACAGTGGTGTTCACAAACCTAAAGGAAAAAGACAGAGTGTTCGAAGGAGTACCATATTTCTATGCTACTGCATGCCTCTACATGCGACCATGGGTGATGAATTTTGTCCCGGAACGAGAAACATTCACATCGGTACCAGTATGGATAAGACTCTACTCCGTACCTTTATATTATTGGCTGCCAGAATCCTTAAAAGCCATAGGTAATAAATTAGGTCATTTTTTAAAAATATCAGATGTGACTATGCGAGGTAAATATACCTCCTTCACCCGCATATGTGTAGAAATGGACCTATCGAGAGCACTTTTGGATGAAATCATTCTAGAAGTATATGATGAAGAATGGGTGCAGGCGGTGGACTATGAACATGTCCCATTCAGATGCCGTAAATGTCATGAACATGGGCACCTCTTCAGAGACTGCCCACTAAACAAACTGGAGGACAATATGAAAACCAACACAGGCAAAGATCCTGAAGGCTTTACCAAGGTGGGAGGCAAAGGGAAAGGAGGAAAAAAGTACCAAAAGAAAACTAACGAGGATAAGCAACCAAGTCATAACAGTTTCAAGATTTTAGAAGAAGAAGGTGGGAACAATGGAACGAACCAGGCACCGGAGGATAATCCTGTAGAGAAGGAAAAAGATGCTAGCATGGAGGACATACATGAGAACAACAAACTAAAGGAGGATCTGCCAAGCACTATGGAACTTGGCAGGGACCATGAGATGACCCCAAGTGAAGTTGGTACGGAGGACCATGAACTATAGGAGATTCTTGAGAGGGAGAATCTCGATCTAGAAAAGTTCCTGGAGTAGGGAACCACCAAAGGTGTTGATTCTCTACCACAAGAGGAGTTTGACAGAGTGCAATAGCTCTTCCTCTGGAGATCTCAAGCAAAGGGTTCTGGAGTCAAAAGGAACCATGATAGCCAGGAAAATAGAGGGGTAAAACCAATGGAGGTAACATCAAGACACTCTTCCAAGAACCCAGGCCAGAAAAGAGGAAGGAAGAGACAGAATGAGTTGCTGACAGAGTGTGGGAAACTCATGATTAACTCAGGCAAGATGAAAGATCTTACTAGTTACTCATTTACAAACCTTTCATAATGAAGCTCACAACTTGGAATATTAGGTGTCTAGGAAGTAAAAGCAAACAAAGATATCTCAAAAACAGAATAAAAGAAGAAAAACCAGATATGGTGTTTATACAAGAAACAAAATGTTCAATAGACAAAATCAGAGAGATACATAGAAAATGGATCATTAAGTACGAGTATCTAGAAGTTGAAGCAAACAACACATCAGGAGGGATTCTCACTCTTTGGAATCCCTAGGAACTTGGAATCCTGGATGTTGAAGCATCCAGGAACTACCTTTCAATGGTTATCCAACCTTTGGGTGACAAGGAACTCTAAATGATCACAAATGCCTATGGTCCTCAAAAACTTGAAGACAAACTCAGGCTTCTCACCTCACTGGAGGAGCTGAGAGAGAGACATCCTGTTATGCCCTGGATTCTGGTAGGGGACTTTAATATGATCAGATCTCTTATAGAGAAAAAAGGCAGGACCAGAATACTAGGTAGAGACTCCATTGCCTTCTAGAACTTCCTAAATGACATGAGTCTGGTGGATACGGAAACAATAAATGGCACCTTCACCTGGAACAATAAGAGGGGACGGGCTTCTCAAGTTTCCTCTAAACTAGACAGATTCATAATCTCGGAGGACCTCCTTCTCACTGGCCTTGACTTGACTGCTTTAATCCTTCCTTTTGGAGGCTCGGATCACTGGCCTATCCAACTTGAAGATTCTTTTATAGGCTCTCCGAGGAACATACCTTTCAGGTTTGAAAATGTCTGGCTCTCTCACCCTGACTTCATCACTAATATTGAAAAATGGTGGGTGGAAGACATGCTCGTTCAAGGCATGAAGATGTTCCTACTGCAACAAAGACTGAAAAACATCAAACTCAGACTTAAAGAATGGAACAAAAATGAGTTTGGAAATCTTTTCAAAGCCAAAAGAGAAGTTGAAAAGAAACTACAGGGAATTAACCAGATCCTCATCATAGATGGCTTTACCGAGGAAAGGAAAATGCAAGCTGACTCTCTTCAACAGGAATTCATGGGAAAACAGATGCCAGCAAGAGGAGATATTCTGTAGACAGAAATCAAGAGTCCAATGGATTAAAGAAGGGGAAAGAAATACAAAGTTTTTTCACAAGTCAATCATGGATCACAAGGCACATACCATGATTTCAAAACTCAGAGATACTCAAGGGAAAGAGCTAAGTACCCACAAAGAAATGGAATCTACTCTGGTACAACATTTCCAAAGCATAGCAGGCGAGCCTCTCTTAGATAGATCACAATTTATCAACAGCTTCACAAAGTACATTCCAAAACTTGTAACCAAGGAAGACAATTATGAACTTAACAGGCCAATGACTAAAGAGGAGGTCAATGAAGTCATCAAAGAGATGAAAAATGGGAAAGCTCCAGGCTCGGATGGGTTCAATGTAGACTTCTTCAAAACATGATGGGAAATAGTCAAACAAGATATCCTTGATGTTGTGGAGGACTCGATAAAATCTAAAACAGTTTTGAGAGCGCTCAATGCATCTTTCATAGACTTAATTCCAAAGCAAGAAAAAGCTATGGCACCAGATAGATTCAGACCCATAACTTTATGCAATGTGGTGTACAAAATTATTTCTAATGTAATTGCAAACAGACTCAAGCCCCTTCTTCCAACTCTTGTGTCTGAGGAGCAAACTGGATATGTGGAAGGAAGGCAAATTCTAAATAACATCATTCAAGCTCACGAGGTGGTTCATTCTCTCAAGAGCAATAAGCAAGCGGGTATGATCATATAGCTTGACCTAGCGAAAGCTTATGATAAGCTAAGCTTGTTGTGCATCAAGGAAGTACTAAAAGCGTATGGCTTCGACTACAACTGGATAAGATGGGTAATGGACCTTGTCACCACAACTAGTTTTTCAATCCTACTTAATGGCTCTCCATCCAGAACATTTAGGCCTTTGAGAGGCCTCAGACAAGGAGATCTACTCTCCCCCTTCCTCTTTATTCTCATGATGGAAGGATTAGGCAAAGCGATCAAATCAACCAATGCGGAAGGAAGAATCCAGGGTCTCAAACTAACCCTGAATGGGGATACCTTGACTCATCAACAATTTGTGGATGACACTATGCTGCAGGGTACACCCACGGTCAAGGAAGCTAAAGTTTTCAAACAAATCGTGAACGATTTTTCTATGGCCGTTGGTACAGAGGTAAGCCTCAAAAAATAAAAAAATTTCTTTTTTAATACTGACATTGCTATTTAGAAAAATCTCTCCAGAATTCTCGGCTTTCAAAGAGATCAACTACCCTCCAAATATCTGGGAATACCTCTCACCGAAAAACCTCTAAGTAAGGAAGTTTGGGAGCCAGTGACTAATAAACTGCAGGACAAAATTAGGAAATGGACAAGCAGATCTTTGAATTTAGAAGGACGGCTAGTGCTTACAAAGGTTGTCCTACAAACCATCTCCATCTTCATGTTTTCAGCTCTTCCTGCTCTGAAAGGAGTTTTACAACACATCAGGAACATCCAAAGGGATTTTCTTTGGAGCAAAGGGGAAGAAAAAAAGAAATGGGCTTTGGTAGCTTGGGAAAAGCTATGCAAACCCAAGACCCATGGAGGTTTTGGAATTCATGACTCGAAAACCCTAAGCAAAGTTTTGGGGGAAAAACTTTGGTGGAGATGGCTAAAGGAAACGAGAACCCCTTAGGCCAAGCTCTGGAAACAAAAGTATGCAAATAACGAGCAAGAAAGGGATCATATTCGAATGACAAGTCTCATCAAGGGCTCCCACATTTGGAACAATGCTTGGGAGAATAGGGCCATTATTCAGAAGCATAGTTTCTGGGAGATCAGAGATAGAAACCTAGCTTGGTTTTTGGAGGATAACTGACAACGGGAACCTAACCTATGTAGAGAAGAACTAGCTATTCTCAAGAATGACACTGACAATAAAGGGCTACTTAGGGTAAGTGACTTTTGGGATCAGACAAGGGACAAGAGAAAATGGAGAACATGGAAGGACTTAGTATATAGTGAAGAGACCCCTTTGAAGGCCCAGGCAAAAGCTCTTGCAATGATCTTGGAACAGAGAAAGATTTTGACTTCCACATCGTTTGACCAACTAAGATGGGGAAGAAACATCGAAGGCAACTTCAACCTCAAAGAAACCAAAAGAATTGCCACTGGACTTGACTTTCCAAACCCTGATAAGATATGGAAGGACCTATGGCAGAACCCGCACTAGAAGAAGATCAAACTGTTCATGTGGTTGGTGCAACATAAAAAAATTCTGACTTGGGAAAATCTTAGAAAAGGAGGTTTAGCTGGTCCATATAGATGACAGTTATGTGGTCTACAAGAAGAAACGATGGATCACCTACTCAACCTCTACCCATTCACCTCTACCTTGTGGAATTGGGTAGCCTCAATCTTTAGGAAAACTGACAGGGACGAATTCAGCATCACTGGCACTTTGAAGAACTGGAGGAAAGACTTCTCAGAAAATGAAATAATCAACAAAGCCTGGACTCTGGTACCAGGTTTTTTGATCTGGGATGTATGGAAAGAACGCAACAATAGGATTTTCAAGAATAGAATTGGCTCAACCTAGAGCATCATAGCTCAGATTATAAGGCAGCTCAAAGAAACTGTGAGCACCCTTCTAAAGCAACCCCCCAAGAACCCTCCTCTAAACCAGGATGCTCATATACTTTCACATTTGGGTCTCCAGTTGCCTATCGCCCAGGGCATAAGCAAGATCGTAAGACATACAACAGTGGGGAAGGACTTCTAGCAACCACCTCCTCATGGATTTTTGAAATTTAATATAGATGGAGCCTCTAAGGGAAACCCTAGGGTTGCTGGTTATGGAGGAGTCATAAGAGATGAGTAGGGAAACATAAAAGTCATCTTTCACAGTCATCTGGAGAATTCCACTAATAATATGGTGGAACTCATGGCCTTAAAGAAATGCCTAAAAATCTTGATTAAATCCAATCTACACAATGCCATCATAGAAGCAGACTCTGAATTGATAATTAATTCGGTCAAAAAGATAGGCAACGACACAACACCAGAAAAAGTATCAAATCACTGGCGATTATTGCAGGTCTATCAATGTATACAATCCCACCTGAGAAGCCTAAGAACACTCAGATTTTTCACGTGCGTAGAACAACCAATAGGTTAGCGAATCGTCTAGCGAATGAAGGAATGCTCTGTACAAGAGATAACAAAAGCTATGCTTGGGAGTCGACACCCTCAGGGAATTTGCGCGAGGACTGTCATAAACAGGCAATCGCAGATAGGGAGTATTTTCAATTTATGAAAGATAAGCAATAAATAGACCAATGGAAACAGTCGAAAGTGAACCAATAACAGGGAAGAAGCAAGGGGTAAATAGCGGGCAGTTTGACAGGCAACCAACCAAAGAAGGCAGTGAACTCCAACATCCTACGGATTTCAGGTGGATAGCTGCACAAAGGATATCCGGATCACTAGCCTATCTAGGGAAGAAGTAAGGGATAAACAACGGGCAGGTTGACAGGCTACCAACCAAATATGGCAGAGAACTCTAGCATCCTACGGATTTCGAGCGAATAGCTGCATGAAGGATATCCCATAAAACGGACCCAAAAAACTATAGAGCAGTGGTTTAGGCCACTCATCGGGTCCGAATGAGTGAATATAGAGTGGGCATGTTTCCGTCCCGAAATCAGCTTTGGACCATCGGATCGATGAGGATCGGATCGCACAGTAGTCGGGTCATAAAGCTAATCGAGGGCTAATCCACAAAACGGACACAAAAAATTATAGAAAGATGGTTTTGGTTTCTCATCGGATCTGAAAGGAAAATTAAGGAGAGGGTAAGTTGTTGACCTGAAATCAATTGAAGACCTTCGGATCTTCGAGGGCTAGATAGCTCGATCATTGGGTTTCCAAATCAACCACAGATTAAGGCTTGTTTTATAATATGTGGGCCGTAGGATATGTGGGTCGTAGGATATTGTGGGCCATAGGATATGTGGGCCCTTGTCATCAAATTTATCTTTCGGGTTAGGAAGGAAGGCAGGTTTTCCAGAGTGTAGCTTTGAGGATGAGCAGTTCATTGGTGATTTAAGCATCAATCCTTTTGCAGTTTGTTTGAGTCAGGTACTGGGTTGTGGCAACCCAGACGTCCGTTGAGTGTTCACAGAGCTGGTGTTGTTGTTCTTGGCTCCATTAAAAAAGTGTATATTATGTATTTTTTTCTCGATTAATGGAAGGCTCCACTCTTACTAGATCAAAAAAAACTTTATGGAATCATTGATTCAAGAGCAAAACAAGCTAATTCATTTGACATATATAAATTACTCTAATGCCCATGCATTTATAGTGAAGGATGATAATAAGAACAATAAACAAAACAAAAGGGATTTTAATCATATAGATGAAAAAATATTGAATCTATTATGGAGACTTGAAACCCCAAAGGAGGAAAGACTTTGAAGGAAAGAAAAAAGTGTAGTGATTGTAATAGAGGATTTCATTTGGAGAGTTCTTTCATGGTGGTGAAGATCGGAAAAAGTACTTCAACAACAACACAATTATCAACTTAATGAGAAATGTAACTTCAAAACAAGAATCTTAGCCAATTTGTTTTTTAAATGAAAAAAATACCCTGAAATCAAATAGAGGTGGTATGGCATCATCCATTTTCCAAAGGTATTGCATCACCCATTTTCCCAAGGTATTGCATCACCCATTTTCCTAAGGTTAAAATTCTAACAATTTTCAGCATGACATTAAAAACCAAAATCATGGTCATGGAGAACCTTAAAATTCCAATGATTTTCAACCATTGCATTAAAGATCAAATAATACAATTATGAAAAATCTTAAAATTCTGACAATTTTCAACCATGAATTTATAACCAAATATCACAAGTACAAAAGACCTTAAAATTTCAACATTTTTCAACCATACCATTATAAACCAAATATCTGGACAAAAAAAACCCTTAATAATCTCACCTAAATTAAAGAGTCATTTTACAAAGAGAAATATCTTTTTTTGGATTAAAGGATAGAAGTATACATATTTTGAAATAATAGTATAAGTCAACTTGACCCCTTTTTTATTAAAGGATAGAAGTATAACTCTGTTGAAATCATAGTATAAGTCAACTTAACCCCTTTTCAATGGGCAATAATATTGCAATATTTTTTTAACTATAGCTTATAAAATCATCATTATTGTACACAAAATCATGAAAAACACTCTTTTTGTTGTTGTTGTTTAAAATAGGTATTATTTTTTCTCTCTTTGATTTTTAAATTCATTCTATTAAGAATCATTTTTTGTAGAAGTAGAGGCCTTATTCATATCTATGGTAAATATATTTTAACAAAATTGACTTCATATGTTTTTAATAGTACAAACTAAAACTATTATCAAACTATCATCAATAGTTGAAAAGTCATTTTTGGGGGGTGTACCATGATTAAAGGATTGAAATATAAGAAACTTGGAGCAAATACTATACCCATATTTGTTCACAATGTGTATGTCTCATTTTTTGGTTATTTGGTACAAGACCTAAGGCAAGGATGATAAAACTGAAGATGTTTTGGATGCGAAATCAAAACAGAATACCTATTTATGGGGAGTTGCAATGAGAGATAAGATTCAAATTGTTGACATGAACTCATGTGTAGAGACAAGGTTGACATGAACACCATCATGCAAATGCAGTTGGCTCTCCCATAACTTTACAAATCAATATTGGAAGTATAGTTTCCATCATAATCAAGGACCTTTGACACCTCTTTTGTGCTTTAAACGCTATGCAGAGTTTGGAGAAGGCTTAAAGGAAATGCAAACTTATGGATAAATGTAACCATTAGTTTCTAAAGAGTAGGGCCTCTCCATTGTAGTATCCTTATAGCCAAAGCCATTTCATTACTACATATTAAATTGCACACAATAGTGAAGGGAAGATATGAAAATGCCAAATCCTATGTTGTGGAACACATTAAATTGAACCTAATTCATATTATAATTCTATTAAGAAAGGAGGCAAAACAAGCATCTCAATAGAAATAAAATTAGCATTTTCATATTTTCCTAAATAAGAAACACTTTTCCA
This sequence comes from Pinus tabuliformis, assembly GCA_031772625.1. Lineage (NCBI taxonomy): Eukaryota > Viridiplantae > Streptophyta > Pinopsida > Pinales > Pinaceae > Pinus > Pinus tabuliformis. The sequence continues at coordinate 1,125,542,963 of CM062817.1, forward strand.
TGCCGTACACACATCCATTTTCATATTTAACACATTTGTCCACACACATAGATAAGATTTGGGAGTTTATAATAGTCCCCTACACTGCACATCTATGATAATTTGAATTAAAATTAGCAAGGTAGAGAGTGCACAATTTTAAGCCCGACAATGTACATTCACTTTATTCACACTTTAAAAAAATAAGTGTTCACAATGTGAAATGCAGATGACTCATTTTTTGTCTGAGTTAGTTCGATTGTCACCAGAAGTGCAACCAGTTTGCTCCCATAGTTAGAGAAGATTATTAGACTTCAAACACAAAATAAAACACTACATCTATACATTAAAATGATCAGAACTTCCTAAGCTTTATGATTGAATGGGAAAGCCAGTACTACCAATCCGAATGTTAAAAACCACTAGTTCTAAAAAGCTATACTACTACTCAAGATTCCACAACCCTATAGACAATCACCATTTCAGGTGGTGGGAATTTCCTCCTCATTTGATTCAATATCCCCGTACTGCCATATATTCAAACTCCCTTCCCTAGATTTTTTTTGGTGCTCTTCTAAATTGTCTTTCCTTTGTGTCAATTTTTTTCATCGTTTCCAATCGAGCCCAACATTATTGTAAGAAGGAAAACATTGTAGTCAATAATTGTTAAAGAAATAGTCTGGAAAGGAGACAAACAAAATGTCATCAAATCATCATGCAAAAGTTTGGAAACTCAACTCTGAATGAATCGACAAAACTCAAAAAAATACTCAGCAGGATATTACATAGACATGTTTTCTCAATTGTGCATGGGTTGTGCTTGTCGGGTTGCAAATATCTCACCCTCAGGTTACGTGAGGGTCGGGGTCTGACCTATAGGTACTTGTCAAACTGACTCACTTTAGGTATGTTTGACAGATTGGAAGAGAGCCCAATTCATTGGAAGAACTAACAAGCCAATCTTGACTTGGTACCCATAAGATGCATTTTTTTTTTTTTTTTAATTCACTCTTCCACTCAGGCGCACATTATGAAGTTTCTATGCTTAATCCAACATGCGTGGCCATTACATGTCAAGTGTGGTAATATTTTTCCACTCACAAACAACAGTTTGAAAGCCTCCTCCCATAACTTTTTCTTGTACACAACATGTTTCTACTACCTGTTCACACAACCCACAATGAACTATATGTTCACACAACCCACTATAAGTTTCTTTCCACTGCATGTTCACATAACCTCCCATGGCCATGAAATTCCCATTCAGAGGCCTCAACAATTTCTTCTTGCTTAGATTCAATACAAGGATTGTGGCAAAGGGACACAAGGGTTCAATAGAGACTAGGGATAAACATCAATGTTAGATATGTTCTAACTAGTTTAGGGCATTAGGGAAAAGACGCTAAAGGGCCTAAAAGAGATGCAACTACCCTTCCATTGAGTTGAGGAGAGCTAATACAATCAAATTCTTTAGAGCCTAATATCTCATCTGCCTGCCAATCAATAATATTATATCTATAGGTGAATGTTTTTGTGGGAGGTTTCATGTACTTTTATTTTCTTTTATCAGTTCTTGAGTGTTTTTCTTTAAAAAAAATTGAGTGCTTATTTTTGTAAAGTTTTGTTTATAGAACCTTTGAAGTCTCTTATGTGAGTTGGTGTTTTGGGATATTTTTCTAGTTGTCTACAGACCCAATGAAGTCACACAAAGAGTTTATTCAACAATAGTTACACGTTAGCATAATTTTATACCTCTCTCATTGGGCAAAAAATATTTGATTTTATGCATTAATACCCTTTGGAATGTTTTGTGTTAACTTCTTTAAAGTAAAAAAGCATAAACACCATATTTGCAACACATACCTTAGGTCAACTTTGGGGTGGACAATGTTGTCCTCATTGTAGTGGCCCATTTTGTGATTCTCAGAGAAAGTCTACTAGATACGTTGCTACCATTGCTAGTCTTAACACCATGAAAATTATTAATTAACCCCCTGTCGCAACTATAACTTACAAATTTGGTACAGAGGTTTATTCCTTTGATTGAAAAAGATTGTCTTGATTTTTGACCTGGTCGGAGGCACCTTTGATGTATCCATTGTTAATGTCGAGAGAGGTAAATTTGAGGTGAAGACGGTATCAGGGGACGTGCATTTTGGTGGTGAAGGTTTTGATAGCAAGATTCTCATTTACTGTATTCAACGTTTCAACAGAAAAAAATAAAACAAATTTACTGTGTGCAAAACCTCATCAGAGGCTCCAGTCAGAATGCAAAAGGGAAAATAAATTTGTCTTTGGTGGTAGATTTTCATTAATATCGATTGTATCTACAAAGGGATGGATTTTTCACATGAAAATTACAGGAGTTGATCAAAGGGCTTAACACAAAGAGATGAACTCTCATTACTTGGGCAAATGCATATGAATCACTAATGAATGTCTGGAAGATGCTAGGATGAGTGAAGAGAATATTAACAAAGTTGTATTGGTGGGAGGTTTCAACCACATTTTAAAGGTACATGAACTACTTCAAAACTTATTTGATAGAAAGAAACTCTACAAAAGCATAAAACCTAATGATAGACACGATGACATTGCAACAAGCTGGGATGGTCATGTTGTTTGTCCCTTTGATGTAGTTGGAAAATGGTGACAGAGTCATGAGGTCGTTGGTTGTGCTATCAATCCCTGTGATGTAGTTGGAAAATGGTGACAGAGACACGAGGTAGTTGGAAAACACTAACTGAGCCATGACGTGTTAGATTTTCATTGGACAGAGGAGGATGAAAATGCAACCCTACAATTGGTTGGGGTGAATAGTGTATGCTCACCCTAACCCTGTAGAGAGAATGCATATTGACCTAAAAATACCCCACGGGGCGAGGGTTTATTAGTGATTTAGTGTTCTGTTAAGGCACTCATTTGTAAAGGTTATCAGTTCAAACCCCTTGGGTAAGCATGTTAGAGGTAACTTATCCTTACCTTGTCAGGTATAGTTTGTGGGCTATTATGTCAGGCCAAATTTTCCAAGCAATAGTATGATGTGATTGTGGGTATCAGGTATGATTGTATGGTTCTTGTTATCGATTTCCCTCCCCTCTCTCTCTATAGATATATATAGATATATAAATATATATATATATATATATATATATATATATATATATATATATATATATATATATATGGAAATAATAAAGAGAAAAAAAATAGCGGAAAGCATCATCCTCACATTTTTTTTTAATAATTTAATTGTTTTTTAATTTATTTTATTACTTTAAAAAATTGAATTTTTTGTTTTATTTTTATTTTATAATATTTTTAAAAATACATTAATAGTTTATATATATATATATATATATATATATATATAGATAAATTATTATTAGTTTCACAATTTTTTTCCTTTAAATTTGAGTTATTAGTTTCTTTTGAATTTTTAAAGTTAAAATGAGCATTTTTTAATATAGTTTTGTATTTTAATGTTTTTTCTCTTTAAAAAAAATTGTTTTTTCTTTTAATTAAGAAAAAACAACATTGAAAATGTTTTCAATGTTTCTTTTAGAATAACAGGGTGATTTTTTTAAATTATTTTTATTTCTATTGATTTTATAGTTCATTTCAATATAGGTTATAAAAAAGAAACAGTTAATAAAAAAAATGATGTAATGTCACTTTTAGATTTATAGCCGATTTTATAAATCGATGATACCAATAGTCGAGGCCACAATGTGAATTAATTGGTAATTTCAAACCCAAAAATAAAATAAAAGTTAGAAAAATTTTGAAAAACACTTAAAAAACAAGCATTTCAAAAAAAGAAAAAAAGAAAGATAGATAAACTTTAGGTGCTAATTTTTAGGTTTTTTATTATAATCATGATATTTGATCTTTAATGTCATGGTTGAGAAATGTTTGAATGTTTTAATACTAGAAAAATGGGTGATGTTGCATCACCACTTTCGCGTTTTAGTATGGTTTTCATGTGTTTCATAGTCATGATATTTGGACTTTAATTCCATTATTGAAAAATGTTTGAATTTTAACCCTTAAAAGAAAGGTGATGCTACATCACCACTTTTGCATTTCAATGTGGCTTTTTATGTCTTTTGTAATCATGATATTTGGTTTTTAATGCATGGTTGAAAAATGTTGGAATTTTAACTCTAAAATGAAAAATTGTGATATTACATCATTAATTTTAAAAATAACACGAAAATTAGGATCTTATGTGATCTCAATTAAAACAAGAATTTGGTAAAGTTCTTGTTAAGTTGGTAACTTTGTATAACACAACCTAGCAAATTTCTTAGCAGACAAAATCAAGAAGTTGAATAAAAGCATACCACCAAATGATCAACGTGTTAGTTATATTTTGACTACTATTGCTTCATCATTAGATATATGAACATTAAAATTAAGTTCCTTTAATCACATGACTACATCAAAACATTCTTTTTCTTCCTTCATACATTACTCTAGACCTTGATTATGGAAGCTTTCAAAATCTATTACATGTTCCAAAGATATCCATGAATCTCCACTCCATCTACGAAATTACACATTCATGTATAAGAAAACAACATGAGTTCACTCCATATATAGTGATAATATTATGAATGGAAGATGGCTAAATAGTTATAGTTGGGGAGGTGGATCATCATTCCATGTTCTATTATTTCTCTCATTTCATGCCTAGATCATATTCTTATTCAATTTTAACCCATGCACATGAAGAGATTAGAGAAACATTAGATGAAAAGTATGAGAATGACCCCTTGCATTCACTATAGGAGAAACCAATTGCATTGTTTTCACTACTTTATGAGATAGACATTAAATATGTTTTAACACACTTTTCAAATTATATTGTTGATGAGATTTCAAAATTTGATTTAAAAGTCAATTAACATCCTATTGTAGATCTAGATCACAAGCCATGGAAGGCACATCATTCTTTACAAGCAACTAGTAAGCTAATGGAACAAAATTACCAACTTAATGAGAAATGTGACCTCAATATGAGAACTCCGTCCTTGAAACTCATATTTTTTGCCTAAAAAACATGAAAAAACACCCCTAAATAAAACACTAGTGCTATTGGTAACACCTATTTTTTTCTTACTAAAATTACAACATTTTAAACCATGGAGTTAAAAACCAAATAACATGGCTAATAAAGGAAATCTTAGAATTCCAATACTTTTCAACCATCACATTAAAAACCAAATATCATGCTTATGAAAAACCTTAAAAATGAGTATATAAATCAGAGAGTTGCAATACCAATAAAAATATATTATTTTAAGGTTAAAATTATAACTCATTTGAAATCTTAGCCTAAGCAATTTGTATCACTGCAACCAAAACTTAAAAGTCAACCATAAAATTGGAATGTGCTACTAGCAATGTAAAATCAATAGCACCATAAAAGACTACAAAAGTGTGTCTTATCAATCGTAGATAATATCATAATTGCTAGACCATGGTAAACTGCCAAAACCAGTTGGGACTTGTCTTGACATTGATCATAACAAAGATAAAAAAAAATCATATATTATCATGTAAATATTATGAGATGGAAGCATACACATCAATGGGAATCTATTCACCTAGACTATCTAGAGGAGTAGCCTTTTCCATGTAGGATGACCACTTTTACCCTTTCCATGTACATTTTTCCACGAATTTAAATTTATATTGCCGATCATACATCATCATCAAGATCTCATCTCTTGCATCATTTTTGTCCAGTAACACTCTTCTCAGGATCATTTTCAAATGAAAATATAGGTACATCATGTACATGTATTCATTCTAGTGTCCTTGGGTATGACCATTATCTAAAACCCAATAAGAAATCATAGCTAACACTTCCGAATCTGAGTGACATTCCTTATTGATGGCTATACCCTCCTCAACCTCTCAGAGCTCCTCAATGAATTTCTTGGAGAATTTATGAATGGATTAAGTGAGTTGTGGATTGGGCATGAGCTTGAGGCCTTGAGCTCCCATAAGAGGCATGAATTATAGATCCCCTACATGAGTGATATCATTGACGGTCCATAGAAATAAACCAACAAAAGGAGGTGAGACACCTCGCATACTGAGAAGGAAGGAAAGACCCCATACCATAAAGCACAACCTAGCTCCAACTCCAATAGGGCAAGGGCCTTTATAGAGGTCACCCTATGCTCCCTTCATGGGATTTCCAAGCTTGGGGAAGTTTTAGAAATCAACTCCCTCCAAGAGGAGAGCCTTGACCCCATGGATAAGAAGCCTATGAATATTAATGTGGCACCTTTCAAATTTTTAAAATAGAAATAAAAACCTTCCTCCTAAGAAACCAACTAACCGTTGAGAAAACAAAGGAAATTGCTACCCACCCACACAGAATAGAAGAACTTATTGGTCGGTAACATCATTAGATACCATACCACTAAAAATAAAAAATCCAAGAAGGGAGTTAGCCACCTTACTGGCTCTATTTTCCTAAGTATAGAGAACCACAAAAAGAAAAATAAACGCGGCTGAACAAAAACTAACCAACAAAGTTCCTGTGCCTAAAGATTATTTTCTAGGCATGGAGTGAAAGAAAATCAAGACTAAGTAAATGGATCATGGCTTGAGGGTGTGGTCCTTCTCGTAGTCCATGTTTTAACCACGTTTGCTGATTTCAAAAAATCCATGAATAGAAGCATAAACTAACTATGAAAACAACAACAAGGAGAGGCTAATAATTCCTTGTATCCAATTTAATCGCTTGGAATTTCCTATTCCCAAAGGCCATAGTAATCATGAAATAACATGGAGAATCGTCGACAAAGTTATCAAATCCTCTCCTCATGACCACATTTGAAGTCATTACAACAATTAAGGATATGTACCATGTAGTACAACCTTGATAACTCATTGCGAAGGGTGGCGACCATGTCCCTCCACGTTGTTTCTTGAGGTGACAATTGTTATGCCACCCTCCTTCCCCTTTTTCTCCCTTACACCTCATTCAAAGAAACAAAGAAATTATATTAAAATAGAAAGAAATAAACAAATTAAAATAATAAAAAGTAAACAACAAAACAAATCCAATGGTACACAAAGTGAGGAGCGATGCCCAATCACCCCTCCCCCCATTGTGTGACATCCATTTTTATTTTATTTTTCAATTAAAAAAAATTAAAATTTTGATATATATATATATATATATATATATAAGTTTTTCTTCATTATAATTTAATTAATAAATTTTAAAAATCATTTTAAAGTTTGTTTTAATTTTTTTTAATTATATTTTTAAAACCCTTATATGTGTGTGGGGGGGGGGGGGGGGGGGGTTTAAGGTTAGTTTATTATTATTATTATTGTTATTTTGATTTTTTTTTCTTTTTCTTTTCAAATGTTTTTCTTAATAAAAATTGGGTTTCATAGTTTTTAAAAATATAAGTGTTTTTTTAAGTAAAATAAATATTTACATTTTTTTATGAATATTATAATTTGTTAATGTAAATTATTAAAAACAATATAGTCAATAAATTAAAAAAAATAAAATCAAGTAATACTATTTTTGAGTTTATAGTTAATTATGTGGTTTTTATTGTTAAAGGTACTAGTCATCAAGTCCATAAAGTCAATTAATTTGTAATTTTAACTCCAAAAATAAAATTAAAAAGAAACAAACCTGAAACACACTTAAAAATCCAAAATTTGAGAATACAAAAATAGACAAAATTGAAAATGCTTTAAAAATTAACATTTGAAAAAAAAAAATTGATACATTATAGCTATGAATATTTAAAATGTCAAAAAATGCCCCCCTCCCAAAAATGGGGGTACTACCAATAACACTACCTTTCAAAATGAGGATAAAATTCACCACTAAATGTGACATCCAAAAAAACAAGAACTTGATGATGTTCTTGTTAAATTGGGAACTTTGTTGTGGGTGAATCTATTACGATATAAAGAACTAATTTTCAATTTTTTGGAGCTCCAAGAGCTCTCCTCGGTATTGATAGCAAGTACGAGGCTCAACCAACAACATAAGGCTCCTCACAATGCAATAAGATAGATCCGGGGACAAATCCATGATGGGGTTGTTGATAAAAAACAACCGCATTTTTCATAGAAACTGCATAATAGACACAGTGTGAATTGTATTTTGAGGGGATTCTTCCCAATAAGTTACCTCACTTTTGTCATATTGTGTCTTGCATAAGTTGCTTCATGCGTACCTAACATGGTTGCAAATTGTCGAGGCTCATTGACTATTTTACATAGTTATTTTGTACAAGACTACCAAACATTGCTAAAAAGTGACAAGACCTACTCATTATGCACAATCCTCAATTATGATTCAAGGGAGGTGTTGTGGTACATGCACATCAAGACCAATATTGACTATTTTTATCACCTACTAAATAATCCCCACCCTTCAGGGTCACTTCTTATCTTTAGCATTTTTTCTTTTTTTGTGAGTCTATTTTTAGCAAAGGGCCCAACATAGGATGACATGTGGTAGTGATTAGGTAGTGGCATAGTTATTTCCCATCCATTACTATATTTTCTATTTTCTTTGGCTATGTTATCCATGAATATGTACTTCCTTTTTTTATTTTGGGTAAGTACTTTATCCACAACCTTTTATGTCACTTTATCACCTTATCCTTTGAGTTTCAATCATATTTTGGGGTTTTCTTGCTATTCGCGAGTTAGGAGTTGCATGAGGTAGTTATTACTTCAATTCTGATTTATTTATTTTTACGCATCCTATCTTTAGTCAACCCTATTATAGGTTTGTACTCATTTTAGGCCCTACAACTCTATTTTTGGGATAGTTGTTGAACAAGGAAATTTCTTTTCTATTTTCTAGTGTAGATGCATTGTGGAACACCAACGTAGTGGGCATTGGTTTCCTCTCAAGGGAGTGTTATAAATATGTAATCATTTCAAACATTAATACAAACAAGATTTATGAAGTAGATTCAAATTTGTTCTTAAGCTAGTTAGTTTATTTGAGTTCAATTTCATTCTCTCCTCTTTCTTGTCTTGTCTTGCATTTTTTACACAACTAGACCTTGTGCTCAACTTAAAATAAAATACATGCTCTTTAATCCTTATTTTAAATGATCATCCTTTTTCCTCACATAACATTTATCATAGGGGCATGTAACTTTGTAGATGCCCTTAAGTTGATGATGTCCAATGGAATCTTTTACAAACTTTGTTCTCTATCTAATAGTTGTGAAGACTTAAATGAGACCTTGTAACTTTTTTTCTTATGAAGACCTTCACAATCTTATTAGTGACCCCTTAGATGTAGGCAAGGCATGCCTTCAAATTAGAGTTAGTTATTTGATTATCATTGGAATTATACCCTATTGCAACCTTTCCCAATGCATTCTTGATGTATTTGTTACTATTGTTTTTCCTCCATGAAGACCTTGGTTAGATGGTATTTTTCTTGCTCAAGATTCCCATTATATGGGAAACATATTTCCCTCATAACTAGGCTATTGAGGACCCCAATATTTTGTGAAGGATAGTGGTGGGAGTCAATGTGAAGGTAGCTATTAATATGTGTTTTTCTTCTAAAGATGTTATGCTTGAGACTTCCATCTTGATTTCCAGTAATCATTACGTCAAGGAAGGGGTTTCTCCTATTTTCTTCAAGTTACATGGTAAACTTGATGTCCTTAGAGATCCCACTAAAGTGCTTAAAGAACTTATTCAATTCATCATTACCATGGAACCACTTCACATTGATTTCATCCATGTTGGGGTATGATTCAAGACCTCTTTTCTCAAATTTCTCCATGAAGAGATTGGCCATTATTGGTGACATGGGGGATCCCATTGCCACATTAATTATTTGCTCAAATATTCCCTTTGGAAAGTAAAGAAGGTTGACTTAAACAAACCTATGCTAATCTTGTTGTCTCTAGTCTCTGGCTTCATACATTACTTGAATAACTTCTTTTAATGGAATCTTAGTGGAAAGTGAAAAGACATCAAAATTGATGAGCATGTCTCTTGGTTTAATTTTTTATTCCTTGATGAATTTTATAAAGTCACTTACACCCTTTATATAGGAAATTGTGTTACCTACTAGAGGACCTAAGATACTTGTAATGTCCTGAAAATGAATCCCATTAAGAATTCCAAATGTCAATTCTCAAAATGACATCTAATATGAACATTATGGTTGAATTTTCTCAATAATGTTCTAATCTTCCAACATTCTTTTTTGTCTAACCTTGACCTTACATATCTCTAGTTTTTTTAGTGTACTTATCAAGATTTACGTGGTACAATATAATAAGGTTCTCTTCAAAACTTAGTAATTCATGCTACAATATTTCCTTTTTATTAATTTACTCTCTTCCATTTATGTAATTTCTCAAACCTGTAATTTATTAATACTATTAATTTCCATATCATTTATATTATTATCAACTACTTCATATTGGTGCAGAACAAAAATTTGCAGAGTTGATATGCGAGGTAAGGTCGGGAATTAAGTTGCAACTTGAGAGATATTGATTGATATTGGTCCATCACAATAAAGGGCCTTGTTGGACTACATGCTCTCCACACAGTGCTGCCTACTTGCTTTCGCATTTATGTAGAGCTTCGGTGCATTCAACTGTGAGCCATTATCAATTTGATTTCAATTCAAGCGTTCATAATATCTTGAAATTGAGAAGTGGTGATGTTGCATTACTCATTTTTTTTTAAGGTTAAAGTTTTAACATTTTTCAACTATAACATTAAAATTCAAAATTATGATTATGGAAAATTTTAAAATTCCAACAATTTTTAACCATGACTTTAAGGATCAAATGTATGTTTGAAAAACTTTACAATTATGATATTTTCAACGATAAAATTAAAACTAAATATTACAAGTACAAAAAAACCTAAAAATTTCAAAAAAAATTAATCCATGACATTATTAACTATATATCTTGAAAAAATAAAAATAAAAATAAAAAGTCTTCAAATTTAACACCTAAATCAAAGAGTAATTATATTGTGAGCCATTTTTTTTTGCTTAGAGATAGAAATATAGCTAAATCAAAGAGTAATTATATTGTGAGCCATTTTTTTTTGCTTAGAGATAGAAATATAGTTCTTTTGGATTCTTAGTTTAAGATAATTTACTCCTTTTCAATACGAAACTAATATTGCAATATTTTTTTAACTATGGTTTATGAAAACAATATTAATATATACAAAATCATAAAAAACACTATTAAGAATAACATAATGCAAAATTATTTATTTTTTAATCAAAATTATGAAAATTTTAATTTAACAAACAAAATATTAAAAAACAATTTTAAAATAAAACAAACAAAAAATCCAGTAAATTTAAAAATTTAATAAAAAAATTAATATATATATATATATATGAAAAATATAATTAGAAAAAAACATCATATACATATACAAGGAATCAACAAATAGTTACAAGTTTCAAAATGGTATCATTTAAAATAAATTTATTCTCAATAATTTCCTACTCAATATACATTAAAAACTAACAAGCAACAACTATCTTTTTATTCATGACGCTGTTGTTAATATTACAATTTTAATTATCTTTAATGGATATATCAAATTAGTGTAGAGAAATGTGCAAATATTAACTAAATGAATATTTACTTTATCTCGACCAATAACATTTAATCAAAACAACATTTCATCCTGTTTGGGAAAGTGATATCCTTCTCATTGAGAAATTTTACATTTTAATATTGATTTATATTTGTAAAACGAAATATACATAAATGATGTTTTATAAACTCTTTAAAATTACAATTTTTTACTTCTTTATTAATATCAAAATCATTTAATATTTTGTTTATGATTATTATTAATATTAAGTACAAAATGGGTATGGCTCTAGTTTCAAGCTCATTTACAAAAGTGATACTCATAGTGTAAGATATTTGAATCACTATGAACACTATCTACATGCGATAAGAAACTCGTGAGATTACTATTTCACGTTAACATCATCACGTGTATAGAAATTCATGAGATTACTATTTCACGTTAACATCGTGTGTATTCTATTTTCTATTTGGATGACAATATCTATATGGTTTAATGTTATTTACTTTTACTTTGATCATGTGTTTAATTGTTTTTTCTAACGAGATCTCCATTTCAAGGTCCTATAAATTTTCCTTGTATTTTGGATTATTTCTTCCATGTGTGGATATTTGAGCCAGATTAATTTTGAAGCTAATACCTCTATTTGATGACACTATGATGCATATGGCGGTGTTCCTTTAGAAATTAACTTCTTTGTTGGTTGTGAGCATGTAAATTTGATGGAGCCACTTCTAATCTATGTAATTTTTATTTTGTTCTCAATAATTAAATTATTTTATAAGTTGTTTTTAGTGATTTATAGAGTGGGTATCTAATGTTTGTTTTCTAACCATTAAATTAAATTTTCAAGATAATATTATAATTGTGTAAAATCTTATTTAAAGTTTTAATCTTGTATTTGTATTGTTATTTGTAACACTACTCAATATCATCAATCTTTTTGTTATTGACACTACAACTCTTACAATTAAGTCTAAGTATATGAACAAATTCAACTTTTTTGCAACATTAATGTCTATAAAGTTATGGGTACTACCTAATTCTATATATATGGTAACATTATCTTTTTGCACGTTCCTTCTTAGTTTTAACTTTTGTAGTTATGTGACATTAATTATTGTTATAAGGGTAACTTAAGCATTACTTCTTTGATCATTGTATTTATGTAAATGTTTCTTTTCTTTCTTTCTTCTTTAACAGAATCCATGATGGAGATGTTTGATTTTCTCTACTTCATAATTATGCAATTTTTTATTGTTGCATTTTTCCTTTAGTGACTAGTTGTCCCCATAATATCTACAATTGTTTACCCAATTCTTAGATGTATCCTAGCATCATTGTTTATCATCCTATCTTGATTGTCAAGTCCATTGATTAGTTACTTAATTTATCATTAAAATATTTGATCTTTCCTAGATCTTTCTTAAAACATAAATGATGGCTTGTGGATCTTATTTTCTCATTCTATTAAATTTGCTACTTGTTTGGTCTCTATAATAGTTTTTTATCTTCCATAGTTATAATTAATTATCAATATAATCCTTCAAGCTAATAATTTACTTTTCAATATATGTTCATTTGAAAGTTCATATAGTCGTTTTTCAAGAACCTCCCATTCATGTGTAAATCCATTTATGTTCTGTTTTTGCATTAAATAAGTAAAGATAGTATAAACAATATGTTCTTCACCATGACATTTTTTTACTAATTGAGAGATGAATTTTTTCTAGTGGAAATAGTGGGTGTTACATTTCTCATACCACCATAAGAACCAATCGTAAGCCTATCCTTCCAAATTTTGGAAATTGTCATTATCTTTTCCTTTTCACCAAGTGGGGGGTTTGATTCAAATATTCCCTTCATTTTATTGATCTAAATTATGACATATGCTATGTAAATTTTCATGGATATTCCACTTAGTATTTTGTTACAACAGATTTGATAAAAATAGATTGAAATCTATAGTATAAGGGTTAATTTCCTTATATTCTAGATTTATCATGTTTTTTCACTTATGAATGTAATCTATAAAATGCAAAAAATAATGAATAATAAATACAATCACACCCCAACCACAATAAACACAAGATATTCTCTAGGAAATCATTATGGGAGAAAACTTAGTCGAAAGGTGAGGTTGCTTTGCTCTCCATTTCTTTGGAATGCAGATAATGCAAGTACAATAGAAGTCACTCTTTATTGAGTTATCTAAGACCTATGACCTGATAGGATACTATAAACACTAAACCCTTCCTATTATTCTCTCTCACTTCCACTTCCATGTTGTTCCACTCTACTATGAAACAATAAACAATCAAATAGAATGTAACTCATTTTCCTCCTAGTGGCTTGGTTATAACATAGCCCAATAGTCATCTAGGGGTTAGGTTTGTCTCCTTCAACTCTCAATTAGAATTAAATTTTGATCCTTCTAGAGTCTTCTTTGTGGCCACCACATGGCGAGCCTTTTTTCCATGATTAAAAGAGGCTAACATGGAATCATATCGAACCATGGTGGTCACACAATAGGTCAAATTGTGGGAGGCATAATTTTCTTATATGAGCTCAGATTCAGGTGATTTTTGTGCTATTGGGAAGGTATACATGTGTAGAATATCTTATATTGGTCCACTATAAGTATGAGATTACAAAAGTTGTCATTTAAGGCCTCAAAATGGATTCAAAAGTTTTTCACTCCCATTTTTTCAAAATTGGGACTACTGGTAAAAAATGACCCTGCAAGTTGATTCCTCCATTTTTTCACTCTAAAAGCATTGAAATAGATGAAAAAATATGATAATCTAATATGAATCATACCTCCCATTTTGGGTACTTTTGGTATCTAAGAGCTAAACTAAATTAGGTAAGGGAATTTTTCCTCTACATTCTCTCTGCAGTACCATTTAACCTTGCATGAAATTTGTCCCTCAAATTCAATTTTCAAAAGTTCATGCTACCCTTGTCTTGTAGTTTTGGACCTCTTCTATGAAACAATATCCTTTATCAAATCTCCCTAGGCATCTGGAGCTAGGTCTTCTATGTAAGATACGACCTGCTCCTCTTACAGATCCAACATTGAAGGCCCATAGAGTTTGAGAATTTCCACATTCCCCACCACATAAATGCATATGTATGGGGCTAGACTTGTTGAAATGTGGCAACAAGAATATTCCAATTTAATTTGTCCTTGAATTAAACTGTAAATTAAAATCGAATCAAGTCTTAATAGCTACTTGGAAATAATTAATTAAGTTATTTTGACTTAATTAGTTGGAGAAATTCAAGTTAGAAGTCTTTCTGAAGTCATGCAAGAGTTATCCCTAAAATTTAGGAGATAATATTAAGTTATATTTGAGTTGTAATTAGTTAATTCAGTTTACTGAGTTAAGTCCAGTTAAATTAGTTCCAAACTGTTTGAGGAACTAATGGTGAGTTAACAGTTAGTTGATGCATGCATGCACTCAACTAGTGCACTCAAATTAACTAAAGATTCTCTCATCATAAACTCATGCATGTCTATTCTGAGAAATACCCAGTGGAGATTAAAGTCAAGGACAATGTACTATCAGTTGCATGTGTTTTCTTATAAAGAAAACTCATGCATGCAGTCAAGGAATTATTCCTTGAGGATTGCGCAGTTTTGACAGTGTGTGAGATCAGAGTGTTCCACTTGGTTGAAGGTGAATCATCCCAGAGGAACAGCGCAAGGAAATAGGATCTTGGAGGGCAGAGAGGAAGGCTTGAGAGAAGCCAAGATTGTTTGTGAGCATCTATGAGGATTGTACTGAGAGCTGGCTAGCTGTGAGAGCTAAGGCTTTGTATAATTCCTATGTATTTCCACCTTGTATGATAATACAGATAGTGGGGTTTTTAGCTGAGGCTTTCCCCAAAGTATTTTCATGTGTATTGTGTGATTGATTCTTCTTCTTCTGGTTATATTGTTCAGTTCGATCTTTAAGCTTCTGCAAATTGATAGTAGAAGTAGGTTATAGTATTATGCTTTGATTGATATTGCATTATCGGGTTAACCTACAAGCAGAATTTCTACATGGTATCGGAGCTAGATTTGTAGAGAATTTCTTCATGGTATCCGAGCTGGATTTGTAGAAATTATTCTACATGGTATCAGAGAAGGATTTGTAGAAATTTTCTACACCGTATCGGAGCTATGAACAGTCTACTGAGAAGAGAATTCAAAGTTTGAAGTTCGAGGTTGCAGGTGCAAATCGAATTCATATCATACTTCAAGGTTAGCCAATGGGTTCTATGGCTTGAGACTCGAGTATGCCTTAGAAGGTAGCCCAAATTACATAGCATGGAAAGATAGAATGGAGGCTGTATTAGAAGACAATGGCTTGAAGGAATTCATTGATCAAGAAATCCCAAAGCCAGCTTCAACTAATGCACAAGAGTTGGCTGAGTGGAAGAAGTGTGTAGCGAAGGTGAGATAGATCATCCTTGAGGGAGTTCGAGACCATATTGTCTCGAGTCTCCATGGGAAGGATACTCCATTTTCAATGTGGAAGACATTGAAGGACCTCTACTAGAACAATAGTGACCAGAGGAAATTGGTGCTGAAGGATAAGCTTTGAAGAATCAAGATGGAGAAGGGTGATACTATTTCCACATATCTGAACAAGCTCACCACCTGCAAAGATGAGCTTGGTAGTGTGGGAATAACTACTGCCGATGATGATATGGTGAGCCTCGCTCTCCTTGGCCTTCCAAAGAGTTGGAGTAGCTACCAGGACTCTGTGAATGGAAAGGAGAAACTGTCGGATTGGAAAAGACTGTGGTTGGATCTCATGCAGGAGGAGATCAAGAGGAGCACACGAGATGGTTCTTCATCCAAGGATGATGATGAAGAAAATCTGGCCTTAGCAAGTAAGACAAGGAAAGGGAAGGGGAAGGCTTCCCATTCCAAATTGAATTCTTCTCATGGAGGGAAGAAGGGTGACAAGTCTAAAGTGAGATGCTTTAATTGTCACGAGATGGGACATTATGCGACTAATTTCCCATCGAAGAAGTCCAAGAAGGGATCCTCGGCAGGATCGAAAGGTGAGGCATTAGGCTCTCAGTTCGAAATGGACTTTACCCTCATCGCATGCATGGTGTCATCGATGATGGTTTGTGTCAGGTATCTTGACAGTGGAGCCTCATTCTACATGACCGACGATAAAATTTTATTCAGTACCTTGGAGGAGAAAGAGCTCAAGATGCGCATAGAGATGGGTGATGACGAAAGGTATAGTGTTTCAGGAGTGGGCACGGTTGCTTTTCAAAGGGAGCATGGAGCTTCTTTCATCTTGACAGATGTGAAGTATGTGCCTAGACTGACGAAGAACTCGGTATCGATCGCGATGTAGGAGGATAAAGGCTGTGATGTTGTCTTCAGTAAAGGAAAGGCGTTCCTAAGACACATAGCCATGGGTCAAACCAAGAGGATGGGGATTCGGGTGAAGAATCTCTATAAACTAGAGGTGGATGATTGTGCAGCATTGAGTACGAAAGTAGAATTGGTGCAAAGCCAAGACATTAGCGAGTTGTGGCACAGGCGGTTGGGCCATTTGCATCATGGGGCTTTGAAGATAATGCAGCAGATATCTACAGGACTTCCCAAAGGTAACTTGAGCAAGTTGACACATGCAAAGGTTATACCTTGGGAAAATACACCAAGTCTTCCTTTCATGATCGAGACAGTCGAGCAAAGGATATCTTAGAGAAAGTTCATACTGAAGTGTGTGGACCATTCTCGACGGAATCCATAGTGAAGCAAAGGTATTATTTGATTTTCATTGATGATTATTCTTGTAAATTCTAGATTTATTTCATGCAGAAGAAGGACCAAACCTTCACAAAGTTTTGTGAGTTCAAAGCTTTGGTCGAGAAAGAGTCAGGGAAGAAGATCAAGGCCTTGAGAAGTGACAATGGTGGAAAATATGTCTCTCAAGAGTTTAAGGACTTCTGTGCAGCGGAAGGAATTAAACGAGAGTTGACGGCACCTCATAACCCACAACAAGGGTGGTCGAGAGGAAGAACAGAACTATTGTAGGGGCAACTTGAGCAATGCTGCATGACCAAGGCCTACCACTTCACTTGTGGGCTGAGGCATGCAACACACTAGTCTATTTGCAGAATAGAAGCCCGCATCGCATACTTGGGATGAAGACACCAGAGGAAGGTTTCTCCAGTAAGAGACCAGATGTGGGTCACTTCAGGATCTTTAGCTCATCGGTATATTGCCATGTGACAAAGGATGCATGGAAGAAGCTTGAGCCGACAGTAGAGTTGGGGATACTTGTGGGGTACACTGATACACCTAACAACTATCGGGTGTACTTGCCTACCAGTTGGAGGATAGCGGTTCGCAAAGATCTCAAGTTTGATGAGCAGAAGGCCATGTGAGTTTCCCTTGAGAGGGAGCTCCAACTACAAGCTTTGGAGGACCTGTTGGTTCGTAAGGAGGAGGAGCCTAAAACTAATGCAGAGCAGCCGCATGCAGAGGTTCCAGGAGTGGAGACATCCACTCAAGTAGAGTCTTCCAGGGATGGACGGAAGTGCAAAAGAGAAGCTGACAGATTGTTGAAGGATGCGAGAGAGAATGTGGGAGCACCATCTTCTCAGCGCAGACAGAGGAGGCCACCTGAGAGGTACAATGGATACATGGCCCTTGTTGGGGAATGTGTTGAGACCAAGACATCTTCCTTTGAGGAAGCAGTGCAACAACCGATTTAGGTTGAGGCTATGGTGGAGGAGTATGAATCCATAGTTCGTAACAGTGTTTGGGACATGGTTTTGAGACCGGAGAACAAGTCAGTTGTGAATTCTCGTTGGCTTTACAAGGTAAAGCAAGCTGCTAATGATGGGAGGATCATGTTGTGGCAGTATATTTCGACAGAGGAGCAAGATGCTGACATTTTGACAAAGGCATTGTCAAAGTGTAAATTTGAGTTCCATAGAGATAGGATCGGGGTGGCAGATAATCCATTTCTTGTTGAGAGGGAGTGTTGAAATGTGGCAACAAGAATATTCCAATTTAATTTGTCCTTGAATTAAATTGTGAAGTAAAATCGAATTTAGTCTTAACAGCTACTTGGAAATAATTAATTAAGTCATTTTGACTTAATTAGTTAGAGAAATTCAAGTTAGAAGTCTTTCTGAAGTCATGCAAGAGTTATCCCTAAAATTTAGGAGATAAGATTGAGTTATATTTGAGTTGTAATTAGTTAACTCAGTCCACTGAGTTAAGTCCAGTTAAATTAGTTCCAAACTGTTTGAGGAACTAATGGTGAGTTAACAGTCAGTTGATGCATGCATGCACTCAACTAGTGTACTCCAGTTAACCGAAGATTCCCTCATAAAAAAATCACGCATGTATTTTCTGAGAAAGACCCAGTTGAGATTAAAGTCAAGGACAGTATACTATTAGTTGCATGTGTTTTCTTACAAAGAAAACTCATGCATGAATTCAAGGAATTATTCCATGAGGATTGTGTAGTTCTGACAGTGTGTGAGATCAGAGTGTTCCACTTGGTTGAAGGTGAATCATCCCAGAGGAACAACGCAAGGGAATAGGAGCTTGGAGGGCAGAGAGGAAGGCTTGAGAGAAGCCAAGATTGCCTGTGAGCACCTCTGAGGATTGTACTGAGAGCTGGCTAGTTGTGAGAGCTAAAGCTTTGTATAATTCCTATGTATTTCCACCTTGTATGATAATACAGATAGTGGGGGTTTTTAGCTGAGGCTTTCCCCAAAATATTTTCATGTGTATTGTGTGATTGATTCTTCTTCTTCTAGTTATATTTTTCAGCTCGATCTTTAAGCTTCCACAAATTGATAGTAGAAGTAGGTTATAATATTCTTTTTTGCTTTATATTGCATTATCGGGTTAACCTACAAGCAGAATTTCTACATGGTATCAGAGTTGGATTTGTAGAGAATTTCTACATGGTATCAGAGCTGGATTTGTAGAAATTATTCTACAAGACTAAGTCTATAGGTAGTATATCCCTCCTTTTCTGATATCTCTAAAGAAACATATCACAAAACCTTGATTTCCATACTAGGACCCTATAGCTTATCCTTGTTCAAAAGTAGTCATACTCTGTCTCCCACTCTGAATGACTTCTTTGTTTGTCTTGATCATGACTATATATTTACTTTTCCTTTGACTTCTTCTACATCTCATAATATGATTTAGAATATTAGTTTGCAGTGCTAAGATCTTCCTCAGATTATAAACAAAATGTTTTCATTGTGCTTAAGGATTCATCAATTTTTGCAAGTAAAATGAAGAGTTTTTATGTTAATTTTATGAGCAATTTAACATAAACCAGAAAATGAACAGTAGCATAAACATGTACAAAACATCATCAAAAAAACATTGCAACAAGCACATGATAAAGGAGCTCACCCCTCGTTGGTTACATCTCCTTGGTTGAGTTTCCAATGGCTTGGGCCTCTCTATTATGCTCAAAAGTGTAAAAAGTTGTGTTTACAATGCTCAAATGCTTCTGAAACCTGCTCCAATCAGTCCATAATACTCAAAAAATGGCCATCCAACCTCTTTTTGCAACCAATTTGGTGAAAACTGAAGAAGTTATGACTTCCCCTTGTTTTCCCATCATTCGCTCCACAAATTGCTCCACATCCTACAGGAACCCACAATTTCACTCCAAAAATCCGCTAACTGAGCGAGAATTTTGTCGTGCAGCAAGCCATAATCCGTCAACACCGGCTCCATCGCAAATCGAAATCAGTGAAGTCTGGCGAGTCTTATGGTCTGTGAACACAACAAGTGATGTGCGATTGCAATACGGCGGACCCAACAGGACATTAAACTGCAACCTATAACCTTATCGCATCTGAGATATTGCAATCAACGGAAAACCAATGGTCATATACATATGCAAGACCTGCGCTATTACGATATGCGACTGCAATATCGCATCGCAACCCAAACCTGCTGGGGCCAGTTTTCCATAATGCCTTCCCTTCACCAATGTGCAATCCATCACATCACGCCTCCGGCTGATACTTGAAAGCCTTCCCGTCTGACTTATCGCCTCACACTTTGGTTGTTCTGGGGCCAATTTTTAATGTCGGTCCGGTGCGATTGCAATTTGTGACATGTGAGGGCCAATGGCGCCTTGCCACTTGGCGCCTCCTCATTTGCTGAAGGACCTTGCCACATCATCCAATCGTGCCATATGTCCAAGTCAAACCTGAACTTTGACTTGCTCTAACTTCTGCATATGAGTCCGGATTTGTGTGTCGTTCACACCATTGGAATCAAAATGACAAGATCTTTGATCCGAAGCTAATTTATCAAGATTCTAACACTTTATTTTTGAGCCTAATTTTGAGCACCTAATCATCTCATGTATTTGTAAATGGATATGCCTAATTTTCTCAACATTTTTTTTACTTTTAATACATTACTTGTGAGATCTCACCTCACTCCTCTTTGTTATCCATATACAACATCCAAAGGTGAAAGTGAAAAATATCCAAAACAAGTTTCAAATGGAGACTTACTAGAAAAGTGTGAACTTCTCTATTATAAGAATGCTAAATTATACTATAGTTTTCATCCAAGGTCTTATAATGCTTCTAATTATAAGCCCTCAAAAGTTGCACCAAAGTCCTGTTGACTACTTATGTTTTCCTATCTCTTATGGATGGAATGTTGTAGACCTCTTAAAAATCATGTCAATCTTCTCTAACAATGTAGTCCAAAATGCACTAAGAAATCTGGTGTCCCTATTTAAAATGACACTCCTTGGTATCCAAAAGTGCAACCAAACTTGTTCAAAGAATAAGCTGGTTGCTTCTTACCCTCTAATGGTATTTTTACAAGGCATGAGAACACATGTCTTGCTAAACCTAGAAACTACCATGAACATGTAGTCATCTCCCTTCCTGGTTTTTGGTAAACCTACAGGGAAAATTTTATGGGCTAATATTCGTAGGTGGGCTAATTTTCCACGTTTAAAAAAAAAAAGAGTCACCAATTCCATTTTTTCTAAAATTGATTTGCCCAAATCTTATAGAACAAAATTATTATATCGTAAAAATCACTAAAAAATTATAGCGACTATATAAAAATTCATTGGAAATTTAAATATTTTAACAAAAATATCACCAAACATTTTATAGTTTGCATATTAGGGACTAGCAAGATTCACCAAGGTTTCTTAATTTTGAGAAAAATTTCCATCCTTAAAATTGTCCCTGTAAACCTCCCACAAAGTCCATAGAAATGCTTTCCCAAGGATGAGTCGATATAGGTAAGGGGTGATATATACCCTATTTCCTATTACTAGGCTCGCTAGTGCAACAAAGCACACATCCTCTAATAAACCTTGCTATGTCTTCTTCCATTTCGAGCCTAAGTACACATACCTCTATAAGTTGGTCGTTGTATTCCCTAAACCAAAATGTCATGTAACCTTGGAGGTGTGAGCCTCTATGATTAACTATAGTCACTCACCTTTAGGAACACAAAACTTGTCTAACCTACAGAGTAACTCATTTAGAGATGATAGTTAATTGCGATGTCACCATTATTTGCATGAATCTAGCTTTGTGGTTGTTGAAACACCTCATGGAAGTCTTCATCCTTTGTATATGCATCATAGTATGCATCATGGTTGAAAGACTTCATATCCATCATAGTTCCCAAAGCTATAATTTTTTATATGAGTGGCCTTAAAATCATGTTGGCCAACTTCTTGGCATTGCCCCTCTTATACTTGATTACAAAATTAAATTTTTGTAAGAAACCCATCCACTTATAATGTCTGGTCTGTTGTAGCTTAGTCTAAGCCTGAAGGTACTATAAAAGATGGTGATATGTGTGTATGGAAATCTACTTTCCCTTTCAAGTGATATTTCCTCCTTTTGACAACTTGTACCAAGACATAGACCTCCTTGTGGTAGGTAGGGTGGTTGAGGATTTCCCCATGAAATACTTTAGAATAGTAACATGCAGAACTTCCTCCCTACATCAATACTACTCCCATGACATACCCACTTGCATCCATATCCATTTCAAAGGCCTATTGCAAGTTTAGTAATGTGAGAATTGATGATTTACTATTTTTCCTTTTCAACTCTTTATAGGCTTTTTGCTGACCCTTCCCCCACTATAAACTCTTTCCATTGGTGGTTATGTGTGAAGTGGTGTAGCTATCATTGAAAATGAAGCTACCAGTGTCCTCAAATAATATGCTACCCCGATGAAACTCCTGACATAATAGACATTTAAGGTCTCAAAATGGCTTTGGAAGTTTTTTTTCCAATTTTTCCAATTTGGGACCACTGGTAAACTTGAAATAATGCTTACAATAGTATGTAGGTAGGATTGGGTTGTTGGCTATTGGACTTTTGTTGAGATATTTTCTCAACAATATTCTTCTTGTTTGGAATTTGTTGGATCTCATGAGCACTATTTATGTGGCTTGTAATTAAGTAATTGTGGACCATGTCTGCTCTTCCAATTTCCTTTTTGGTATCAAAGCCTATAGGGACTTGAATGCCTCATGGGAGGGCCTAGAGAGATGAAAACAAAAACATATGAGGATTTGTTAAGCACACGTTAGATATTAATGTATGTGAGTATTTGTGTCGTGTATTTTCCATGTTGAGTGTGATCTGTGTCTATCAAATAAGTTTGGACCCCTGGTGAAAGTGTATACGCAGAAAGGAGAAGACGTGAGCGAATCATCGTTATTGGTCACATCTTGGGGGGCGCCCTCTCTCTTCTCAGTGCCTATGAAGTCGTAGACAATGGAATTGATTCACACAAAAACGATCCTCAACACGTGGATGGAAACATGCTCGACCCTTAGTCAGATAGAGAGATGCGGATTTTGTTTTCTCAATGGAAGCGAGTCGTTTGAATGCTCGTTCCTACTCTCGTTTGAACGTTTTCCTTCGTAATTTTTTCACTTTTGTATGAGCCTTACTGGATCCGTCTCGACCCATTCTTATGCAGCAATAAATTATCGCCTCTCTATGGCTTACGACAATAATTTCAATGCCATCCAATGGATCCGTCAATAAGCTGCTCGAGTCAGGCAAGTGCAAGCTCAAACCCTGACGAAGTGGAGGAATCGTGGTTGAGATCATATTTTGATTTTTCACGATGTGTTTTGTTTTAGCCGAAGAGAATGCGGGGTCGTGTTGCATTATGCGCGACGAAAGAAGATGTGAAACGTCTACATATATGGAGAGAAAATCAAAACTTCACCCGTTGAATTTTGAAAATGTGTTTTATGGGCTTCAGCAAATTTGTACGCTTGACATTCTCTTCCAACGTCATTTATTTCTAGAGTTTTGTTCAGATTTACTATGAAGAATATTGTTTTTATAACCATGTGCAGAAGATTTGTTTCATTGATTTTTCCGTGTAAAATTTGTAGTTGTATGTGAATTTGTAAAAGTGCAGAACTAATTATTGAACAGAGAAACATAGTGCAAATTAGTGGTTTTCTATAGTTTTCGGCATTGAGAGAATGTATCACTAATTTTTTTTTGTGAGTTTAGTATACGTTGATAGGTCTTGTTGTGCTTCAAGCTTCAAGAGCATCAACTACATATTATGTTATGAGATCCATGTGGTTAGAAATGTTAGTTGCATAATTGACTATTGGATACAGTCCAATATCAAGATTGTCCTTTGGGAGATCGAGAAGAGTCAATTATATGAAGTTCATCAAAGATGGTTAGAGGAGGTTATGTCTTAAATGAGTTGAATAGAAAGCTCGAAGATTGTGGTGGTGAAAAGAGCGTTGTCTAGGAGACTTTAGAGTGGGGATAAGTGTCGAGGAAGACCAGTCAGCAAAATGTGACATGTGAATTGTAATTTGTCTTTTTTGTATTAATCTTTGTAATAATATAATGTAAGTATCAAATGGGAGAGATTGGGTTTTTGGTTGTTGGAGTTTTGTTGAGAGATTTTCTCAACAATATTCTCCTTGTGTGGAATCTGTTAGGTCTCATGAGCACTATTTATGTGGCTTGTAATTTAGCTTTGAAAAGAAAATACGAATTGATTTGTGAGTAATTTGTGCACCATGTCTGCTTTTCCAATTTCCTTTTGGTAAAAATGGCCCTATAAACTCATTCCTCTAATTTTTCCACTTTATTATCATTAAGATATATGAAAAATAATATAATAATCTAATTCATATTAACATCCTTATAATTTTTTCCATTATATTTCAAATAACTCATTTAGAAATTTATATCTTAAAATATAAAATTATTCATACCGGAAAGAAAAATGGCTCTCATGTTTTTCATTTGAGATTTGTGACATTAAGATTACTTCCAATTTGTCTATGATTGTTTATAACACAATAACATTTTAAATATTTTGTTTCTCTCTGATTCTTCTCTTAATCTCGTTTAGTAATTATTTTTCAATTATATTATTTATTGGTTTTTAAGCATGTCTTTTAATTCACCTATTTGTTATTTGTTCTTAATGCCATGAAGGTGATATTTTATGGAGTTTATTTCTTCCTTTCATGTTATGCACTTTTTTATTAATTTCACTCTTCATCATTTGTTGTTATTTTTCTTATTTTTATACTTATAAGTACATTATAGTGTAATTATTTTATAGTCAAAATGTTTTGAATTTTAATTAGTTCTGAAAATTTTAAAAAGATTTTATAAATTTTATTAAAGTTTTGAAAAAAAACTATTAAACTAAATATTTTGAAAATTAAAAATAATTTTTGAAATTTGAATTTATAAATAACTTGGCTCATATAGATGAAATTATTAATTTTATGGGGTTATAAATAGAATTTGTCAGAAATAAAAATTATTTTAAAAATAAAAAATCAAAAAAATTTTATATGCCACCAAATGTCATAATAGTACACACATCAAATCTCAATATTTATGAAAATTTCATTTTTGACTTTTAATAAATGTATAACTTCTGAAAATAATTTACAAAGTTTACTCAAATTTTTGAAAATTTTTAACAACCACATTTTTATTTTATGATATTCATTTTGGACGGTATATATATATATATATATATATATATATATGATATTTTAAATGTGAAATTACTTTTATATATAATATTAACATATATAATCTACTTAAATTGATTTCTAATTGGAATTGATTTTATAGTCTTAATTTTGCATTTATTTCCTATCTAATCTATTAATAACAAAGTCTTACAATACTTATAAATATTTTTGTATTGTTTTTTTATACAAATATAAAATGCCTAAAACTTAACTATTCTTTTACTAACAACATATTTCCAAATAATATAATGTGTTGATAAGAGAAAATAATGTCCCTTTCATTATAAATCTTTATAGTTCTTTGGTACATTCCTTTAATATTATATAATGTTTTTCTTTTAAACATTTTTACCTATTTTTAATAGCTAGCTTGATTTTATGAGCAATTTGTATAAGAGTCATATAAGACCTTGAAATATCAAGTTATCAAATAATGCAAGGTAAAGACTCATAAGCATTTGTAGATGCATTAGTTATTTAAAATCTAAACTATTATAATGTCGCTTACAAAATGGAACTTTGTAAATCACAAATTTTAATAATTAAAAAAATTTAAGATCTTTATGCATAGACATGAGAAGAATTTTTATCTTAAATACAATAACTTTTACTATCAATTTTCACACTAAAAACAAGTATAAAAAACAAAACTACACATTATATTGGTTTTAAATCCATTTTTTAAATTTAACAATTTAACCCTTAATCATTTACAAAACTTATGTCTGGGAATAATTATCGCTCATACAACTATGTGAATATTACTCCCCGATATGGTGATATGGGTAAGATAGATAATATGTCAATTTGGCATGTGGTAGATGGAATGACGGTAGAGAAAAATTAGTTAATATATATGATTGGTTAGAATGATGTACATTAAAAGATGTTACTAGTGGTTGTGGGATGCTATATAGGGAATTAGATATTTGATAGAAAGTACAATTGCCAAATGGCAATCATTATTTTTTTATCATATTTAAAATAAAATTAATTATTATTATTTTATAAAAAATATAAAATAATATTGTTTTTTAAATTAATGGATTACACAAATATTTATTTAATTGGAATAAATAAGATCTACCACCCTATTATCCAAAATTTCTTAACATGCATCTTATAATTTTATTTTAAAAAAATTTGTCAATTTTCTATTACAAATAACAAAGAAATTGTCAATTTTCTATTACAAATAACAAAG
Organism: Pinus tabuliformis; assembly: GCA_031772625.1. NCBI lineage: Eukaryota > Viridiplantae > Streptophyta > Pinopsida > Pinales > Pinaceae > Pinus > Pinus tabuliformis. The sequence goes on from CM062817.1 coordinate 1,125,569,822, forward strand.
ATAACCACCCCCATGGACCTTGTTTTTTGATACATCATTTTTTTTTAAAGTGACAACTTTGTAGAGAATATCTATTAAGTTGTTTGACTTTCCTTTTTGTTTTTAATTATTTTCATCTTCTCCTACATATTTATTTATCAAAAAAAGATCTTTCAGACTGTTTTGATTAGTAATCGGTGGAGTTTCGCTCTTTGTTTTTTAATTAATTTATTTTCTCTTACCTATTTATTTATTAACCTTAGTGGTGAAAACCTATAAACATAAGACGATTAATTAATCACATTATGCTAGTCATTTGATGACGTTTGTAAAGCGGGACGACTCTTTCCCAAGTTCGCGAAAATTATTTATGGACTCATAACAATAATTCAGTTTAGTGATCGTAAATATGGCACTAGCAACGAATTTAGAGGCATTCGAGTGTCTTAAGGAAATGGCGCCGGATCCTTATTGCGTCAAAGCTTTACCTAATTTTCGAAGCGTAGAGCCATGAATGCCCGTGGGTGCACATGAGGCTGGACCAGTGAATTAATAATGCGGCAACTACTATATGTAATGTTATAGGGTTATTAGTGAGTGGGGCTCTATATGTTACTGGTTGGGGCTGGACCAGTGAATTAATAATGCGGCAACTACTATATGTAATGTTATAGGGTTATTAGTGAGTGGCGCTCCATATGTTACTGGTTGGGGCTGGACCAGTGAATTAATGCGGCAACTACTATATGTAATGTTATAGGGTTATTAGTGATTTAAACCCGTATAAAATTGAGCTAGTAGCATATATTGCCCGGCACATTAATGACCCTATAGCATTTGGTGGCCAAATTTAGCTAGTAACATATATTGCCCGGCACATTAAAGACCCTATAACATTTGGTAACATATATTAAAGACCCTATAACATTTGGTAACATATATTGCCCGGCACATTAAAAACCCTATAACATTTGGTAACATATATTGCCCGCCACATTAATGACCCTATAACATTTGGTAGCCAGTAGCCCATTATGTAGTAAGACGATATTATAATCATTCCGCCATCCTATATAGAACTCAAAATCTGACACACAAGTATTTCTCTATCGTCCAATCAAATGAGTCATATGAGGAATAAATCTTCGTTTAAAAAAATCATAAAACAAAAAATATATAATTTTAAAGTTAAATATTGAACATTCAATTATTCTGCGGATGTATGATCAAATTAATTCGCGTCAAGCCATCATATATGCCCTATACCCAGTGTACATTGTCACCATTAAATACAATGTACAAATTCATGTGAGACGTTAAAGTAGATTTTCTTAATGTAATGTATTTTTATTTGAGATTTTTTCGAAGTTTTTTTTTGGATTTTTGGGACTGATTTTTCTAAAATTTTGCAAGAATTTATTGAAATCACAAATTTGATGAGTAATCCATGTATAATGAAAGTGCCCTAAAAATATTTCAGGTGTTGAATCCATATATAGTAAAAAAACCAGTTTAAATAACACAAATCAAGATTTCACCTCAAACATTTTCGCCAGATTCAACATCAGAAAGTCCAAAAAATCACACACTAAGACAACTCAATTTTCATTGTTAAAGATTTTACTATTTTTTAATATTATTTTACCAATTTAAAATTTGGTAATATTTTTTAATAGGAAGTTTTATATATTTAATTTATAAATTATAAGTGTTACATGTATTTTTACAAAACATTAAATATATTTATATATTTGAAAATACATTTTAAAAAGTCAAAATTCTGTCAAAAATTTATATCATTAAATTTATAGGAAAAAAAAAACATCAATTTAAAAATTAAAATACATTTAAAAAAAATTAAAATTTAAAATTTTGCCAAAAAATTATATCATTAAATTTATAGGAAAAAAATAAAAATATATATAATTATTAAATTACAATAATTCATTCAGAAACATCAATTTAAAAAAAAAAAACTAATAATAATAAAAAAAAAATTATGGGCAATAAATATTTTAGTTTTGACTAGGGTATGCTTTAAATTTGTTTTTGCTTGGCTAAGATCTCATGGGATTTAAAGAAACAGGTTAACCACCCAGACCCACAGGCATCTGGCAGTAGTGAAAGTCTTATTCCAAGGGAGTGGTTTCATTTGAATAAAGGATGAGTAGTAGCCAGAGAGTAGCCAGAGATAAGCTAGTTTAACAACTAAATTATTATCAATTTCCCCACCCTTTAAAACACCGATATTTTCGTTTACAGCATTTGAAACGGCTTACCGGCTTTCAAAACAAAAGTCCTTTGCAATACAGCCATTTACCTGTCCACCTCTGCCGATTTATTGTGAGCTGGGTTCTCTCTTATCCCTTTGATCAAAATGCATGACCCAGGCGAGAAAAGGCCCACGCATTCCAGTGATTCGGCGGTGATGAACGTGGGCCGTCAGATGGTATTCATGGATCCCTGCAAGGGAACCTTGAATGCAGACCTCCCTGGTGACATGAACCAAGGGAAGGGCGCGTCAGGCAATTAAGTGCCACAAGATTATACGACTTCGGAGCAATTCGGAGCTTAGGACTACTTAGAGCTCAGAGCTTACATTCCACTTCTGTTTCTCAGATCTTGAGTTTGAACTTCATGGGTCGATTTAAAGTTTTTCAAAGCTGTGAGATAATTTTGTGTCGAACAAAATGTGGCACATAGGATCTCGGTTGTTCGCAGACGATTTAATATTCCACGCCAAAACAGGGAAACAATGTCTCTACATGAAAGTATTCTGCATGAGATTAAATGCCTCTGGATTCATTTGCAAACGCATAAGGATTATAGAAATCCTCACGGAGCATCAATTGCTATAGCAATTCAGTAGGTTAAATTGATTTGTATTTGTATCAAATAAGTTTAGACGACAATATAAATCAATGTATCTTGTAACTTGTGTTGTTTAATCTTGCTCAATATTGAAGAACAAGGGTAGAACTACAACATTATAATGTAAATGATTATATTTTTTTTCAGAGGAAAAAATCAGAATGGATTATATTAAGATGATATAAAAAGCATCATTTACAGATGTCTCGGAGGACATTTTTCAGATAGAGAGGATACTGGTTACATGTAGAAGTCCGCCTGAAAGGGGACAGGGGGAGAAATACCCTGTTTTGCGGCAGGGTCATCGTAGATCTTTCAGAGAAGTAACGGCAGGAATAAAAACTTATATATAATCAGATGTACAGAGATATCTGATAGCTGTAAGAGAACAGCACATTCGATACCCTGCAGCTATACAAACTTCAAGATAAGATCGATTCCATATCAAGCATTTCACCATGTTCGATCGCCACAGCTGTAGAGACGGAAAGGGATTTTCAAAATCGACAAAAACAATTCAGCACATTCGATTTCCTTTTTCAGAGGAAAATATCAGAAGAAAACAGGCAGAGAGGATGCCTTCGGAAAAAAACTGCCAGAAGAAGAGGAACTAATCCGATGAGGGCATGGAGTCCGAAATAGACATCAAAATGGAATGCAGGGGCTGGCAAGAATTCTGAAAGATACGGTTGTTCCTCCATTTCCAGATGAACCAGCAAGTGAGGATAAAAAGAGCACGCCAGGAGGGACGCTGAGAGCTCCACCAGAAGAAGCCATCCAGAACAGAAGGAAAGAACCGGTGAGAGAAACCATAAGTGAGAGAGAGCTCGCACCAGATTGAAGAAGAAGCTGGACACTCGAAGAACATATGGAAGTTTGTTTCTAGATGAGAAGAGCACAGATGACACCTGCTGGGACCATGCCAACCTTTTTTTTTAAGAACCTCCCAGGTGAAGTTCTTGTTGGAGAAGAGAAGCCATGAGAAAAGGATCGCTTTTAGAGGGCAGGGGGCCTTCCATAGCTTGGAAGGGAAGGTCGGGAGAGATGGCGGGAGGTTTGATAAGAGGAGAGAGTAGAGATTTTTGACCGTGAGGGGGAGGGTGGGCTTCTCGAACGACCATACTAGCTCATCCTTGGTGCCTAATTGAGTGATACCTTTGTGAGAGAAGATGTTTAGAGCAGAAATCCAAAGGGGGCAGAGGGGGGCGGGTAAGGCTAGCTGGAGTTCATTTTTCCAGATTGGCTGTTGGGAGGACCACGATTCGATGAGCTTGTTCCAGGTAAATATGCCCCGTGAATGGAAAAAGGCAAGAAGAGCAGGGGGAATGGAGGATTCCAGCCTGTGCTGAGTGGGGTCGAAGCCGATTAGGACATTGTCACCTGTAACGATGGACCATCTTAAATTCTGTAAGAAGAAGGATTGAATCTTCCTGAAGTTCAACCAAATGGTAGAACCGTTCCTGATGCCAAGAGTGGACCGCCTGTGCCAGTATGAAAGATTCCGTCCTTTGAGATATTTCTGTCTGATGAAGGTACTCCATGGATTGTTGCCGAATAAGCCCCGGTGTAGAGACTTGCATAGGAGCGCTTTTCCGAAAAACCTCATGTGCAGAAGGCCCCAACCGCCTGATTTCCTTGGTCTCGAGATGGAATCCAATTTGACGAGGTGGAACTTCGATTGAAAAGAGCATCCTCCCCACATAAAGTTTGCAGCCAGTGATTTCATCTTGTTGGAGACAGATGCGGGCAGGAGGAAGAGATGACTCCAAAATACAGCAAGTTGGGAGAGCACTGATTGAACCAAAATGAATCTACCTGCGAGAGAGAGAAAGCGCATTTCCCAGCTTGATATTTTGTTGTAAAAACGGTCGATGATCCAGCTCCAGTCACGAACCCGATACCCCTTTGCTTTTAATCGGAAGCCCAGATAGGTGAAGCCCTCTTTTAACAGCGCAAGATTTATACCGAAATGGGCAGCAATCCATTGAGCTAAAAGGAGATTTGTTTCATTGTGATATAGCACAGTCTTTGATTTGTTGATGGCCAAGCCCGTGGCCAAATGGAACTTCTGAAAAATTACAAATAAGCAGGCCCATGTGGATTTGCAGAGAATAGCAAAAACTAAGATATCATCAATGAAGACACTGTGTGAAAGAGAGATGTCCTTACACAATTTAACAGGCTTGCATCTTCCTTCCGAAACAGCCAAATTAATGTGTGCGCTGAGGGAGTTAATGACCATAATGAAGAGAAGGGGGGAGAGGGGGCATCCCTGGCGGAGCCCCCTCTCAGCTTTGAAGAATGTTGAAGGAGCACCATTGATTATGACAGAAAAATTAGCACTCTCAACGCATGCCATTATCTAGCTAATACCCTGGGAATGTAAACCAATTCTTGCCAGTAGGATCCTGAGAAAGCCCCAGTCCACACAGTCGAATGCCTTTTTTAAATCAATCTTGAGAGCAGCAGCATCCGAGTTTTTTGAGCATATGGAATATAGACATTCTTGAGCCATGGCAACAGCATCCAGGATCAGTCTGCCTTTGAGGAAAGCATGCTGCTCCTTGGTGATGAATGAATTTAGAACTTTCTTCAATCGCTCAGCGATGATCTTGGAGGTAATCTTGTAGAGGGAATTGCACAAGGCAATCGGCCTGAAGTCCCCAAAAGATGTCGATTTTGTTTTCTTGGGGATGAGGGCAATGAAGGAGGCAGAGAGGGCTCCATTGATGTGACCCGAGGCGCGGGAGGCCTCTACCATGCCCAGCAAACCAGGCTTGAAGAGATCATAGAAATGTGAAAAAAATTCTATGGGCCAGCCATCGGGCCCTGGGCTTTTATCCTTTTTAAAGCTCTTTATGGAGTCCCAAAGCTCGCCCTCCGATACTGGCCTGAAAAACTCCTCATTTTTAAGATCATCAAACATAATCGGCAAAGGGTCGACCGCCCACATCATGTCAGATGCATCACATGGCTGTCTTTTGTATTGTTCACTGAAGAACCTGGTGGCCTCAGCCGAAATATCCTGCTGAGAGAAATGAAAACCTCCCTTACCGTCCTCGATTTTCCATATTGAGTTTTTTGCTTTTCGTCCATTTGCAAAATTGTGAAAGAACCTCGTGTTGCTGTCGCCCTCCCGCAGCCAGGTGGCTCTGCTTTTGAGCCGCCAGTAGACTTCCTCTTTACGCAACAGATCTTGTTTTTTTTTCCCCAGTGACTAGAGGAGAGCTTTTTTATCCCAGGAGAGCCCGCTATGTAGGACTGAGGAGGAAAGGGCATCTATTTCCTTGTTTATGAAATGCAGATCCTGTTTATCTTGCTTGTTCTTTTTTATCTGCCAATCCTTAGTCGCATTTCTCAGAGACTGAATTTTTTCCCGAAAGGTAAGCCATATTGCCTCATTTGATTGTTGAAGATTCGCCCAGAAATTTTTAACGAACTCGTTGAAAGAGTCGTCCAGCAGATGCACTGAGTTAAACTTAAAGGCATAGCCCATCGTTCGCTCCGTAAGCTTCCATTCCAGAAAGATAGGCTTATGGTCTGATGTAGAATCACTTCCCGTTGATGCTGTCGGAATCCCCCATTGTTCAATTATACTGGAATTTAGAATGAATCTGTCAATCCTTTTTGCAATAAAAGCTGAGCCGAGCCTGCCATTGTCCCAGGTAGGGGCCAATTTTTCGGGAGCAATATCAACCAGGTCCCTGTTTAGAAGTTCTTGTCTCATTGAGTCAGCCAAAGGGTCCTTTCTCCTACACAAGCCCCAGCATTCATTTGAGTTGAGAGTGAGATTTAGATCGCCTGCAATTAAAAGAGATCCGACATCAAGAATTCCAGAATCAAATAATGTATTCCAGAAAATTGCTCTGTTCCGGTAGGGCGCGTAAATATTTAGGATATTAAGGATGTGTGGACGTCCCCTGATAGAGGCCGAGATGAGAATACCAGCACAGCACTTGAATGCTGTAGCTTTGACCCTTAGCGGATCCCAAAGTGTCACTAATCCTCCTGATAAACCCTCTGCATCAGTGGCCACCATGTGCCATGTGGGGAACATTTTCCTGAAGAAAGCCAGGGATGCAGAGCTGGAATGCATTGTTTCTTGAATGAAAATGATGAGAGAGTGAGCAGAGACGAGGATCTCCTTCAGCGCCAGAAATTTGGGGGTGGCGCCAATACCCCTGATGTTGTAGGAGGTTAAGAAGGTCATTTAGAAGGTTGACCAGCCGAGCTTGCTCTAAGAGGCTGAGGAGAGGGAAGTTCATGGATCGGGATTTCAACCAAAGGCATGTTTGTAATCTCCAGTTCAGGGGTGTCCAAAGATCAGAGACTTTAAGTGAGCAGATGACTGAGACTTAAAGGAAATCAGAACGTTGAGGGGGTGCATTAATGATTCAGAAGAGCGTCGGAAAAGGAATTTGAAAAAAGATCCGGGCGGTAATTGCCGGAAAAAACCAGAGGCCAGAGGAGGATTCGAAGGCGAAACCATCAGAAGACCTGCAATTGCTCTGGAGATAGGATGCTGCAGTCATAACAGCAGCAGAAATAACAGCAGCAGAAAATGTGAATGATGCACCACCGGTTTCCCACTCTGATACGGACGTCCTGGCAAGGGCGGTATACTACAGAGGATGATTTTATCCTATTGAGGAAAGCCTTTAGCATTTTTTACTGGCCCCCCCCTGAAACAGGAAAAAAGCTGGTAGGAGGAAGAGAAGCCGCAGCTAGAAAGAGATTCTAATCATTGGCAGTCCATCTGATGATAAGAGTCAGCTGAAAAAGATGGCTGGTTGGAATGCAACCCGAGAGAGAAGAACCTCCCTCCCATGCACAGATAAGTCAAGTTTAATTAGTCAGCAGACGAGAGCTGGAAAAGGCTCTTTTCTTGAGCTGTGCGCATGCACTAAATACCGTCCCGTTTCAAAGACGAGAAATTTAGAGCAATATAGCATTCGGACCTCCCCTGTTATACAAATAACTTACCACATCTGCACCCGGAGCCGCGCAACGCCAGGAGAAAGGAGCCGAGACCAAACCGGAAAGAAGCGGATGTGCCATGCGAACTAAGGCCAGAAAAGGGTGGCCAAGGTGTTGCGCATGGAGAACGTCACGTTGTATGGGAGAAATAGGAGGCTGCGAGGTCCACAGATAGAGAGCTATTGGCTGGTTCTGTGCGATGGTTATTGGATGCAGATGGCCATGGACGACGATTGGTTGCTCTTCTCCTATAAATTAATTCCCAGTAGGACAAATTTGGTTGTTTATCAGAAAAACATTAAACATTCACTGAACTAATAAATTTTACAACAGTTAAAAAGCTAACGTCCTGTCCTGACGCCAGTGCGAGCAATACCAGAATTACCTTCACGAGGCAAGCCGACGACCTCAATCAAAATCAATAAACTACCTATTGAACCAAATTTCTTACAAATTAGGGGAAGAGTGTATAACCCCGTGCAAAATTCACGAAAAAGTCAGTAGGATGAGTATTGGTGGAGAGATTCAAGGTAAACGAACCTTCACCGATGGGATCCGCTGACGGATTTTGTTGATTTCTTTTCTTCTTCTTTTTTTCTTCGTTTTTTTTTTTCTTTTGAATAAATCAATGTAGATTTATATTGGGTACGAATTTAATATAAATTTCACATCTAAATTTTTTTAGATGGTAAAATATAATGTGTTATTTTTTTTTAATATTAAATTAAAGTTAATGAGATTGTTTTTTGGATTCATCATATTATTGAGATTAAGTCGATGTTTGGAATCAACTAATGTGTTTCTTTTAAGAGCAACTATTAGTTGGTTCAAAACATCCACCAAATCTCAATAATGTGGTTAATCCCTCATTATCAATATAGATCACAAAAGTTTAAGATCTAACACTAAATAGAGTATATAGGACTAAATAAAAATTTTAACTAAAAAAACTTACCTTTTTTTAGTGATATATACATAATTTTTTAAAAATAATATATAATATATATGTAATTGACATTAAAATATTTTATTGATAATCCACATAAAATATTTTTTTATATACAACATTAAAATGTTTTATTTAACATTTTTTCTATATATAAATATTATGAAATTGATATTAACATCAAATAGAATATTGAAATATTTTGTTGAAATATTTTTGAAAAATATAAGATTTAAACATTTTACTCTCACATTTATTTTACTTATATTCAATTTATTTTACTACAACATATGAAATAAGCTTCTAGACTCAATAATTATAAATACATAAAAATAGAAAATAGAAAATAAAAATAAACCGCTCTGCTCAATAATCATAAATAAATCAAAAATAAAAAATGAAAAACAAAATCCATAAATATTAAAATAAGAAACTCAACTTGCAACCGCCGGACCCATAAATATACGAAGTTATATCGTTGTTGTGTGCCAAATTCTACTCAATTAATGGCATTTAAAGAATCGGAAAAAAATACAGAGAAATGCAGTAAAAAAAAAAACATTAGTTTGGATAAAATTCATGCCGCATCTGACTAAATTGCACTATAGTAGCTACTTATTTACATCATTTTGCCTGAAATTCGCACCTGCAAAACCAGATTTTCTCTTCTCACACAAATATTTGATTTTCTGCAACATAATTTAGAGTGTAGATAGTTCGGTACTAAATTACTCTAAATAGTTCGGTACTAAATTTAGCTATTCCTAACAAATTTTGCATCATTTAAACCAAATTTCATTACCAAATCGAGCTCGAACTTACAAAAGAATAAACGTATCTCTCATCTTGTACATAAAAAGATTGGCCGTTGTCGGGTACGAAAGGCGGCTTATAGAGGGTTTCGATAGAATTTTGAGGGGGTGTTTATTGTCCTAAGTTTATTACTACTATAGTTTAGTTTTGAGAGTGTTGAAGAAAATTGATTTAGTGGTTTTTATTAGTTAGGTGTATAATTAATTTAGTTAATTTTTGAGGTTAATATTTATATTGACAAATGTTTATTTTAGAATGGGGTTTTTTGAATTTTAATCTAATTAATAATTATTAAGTGAATGATAAGTATTTAATTTCTATAAAATATTCTAAAATATTCTTAGTAATATACACAAATCAAGGCTTAGATTTATTTCCAAAGTAGTTATATATCTATACACTGATTAAAAAAAATGTTATATGAACAAGTGTCATATGAAATGAGTTATTGTTTTTTTTGGCATGTGATATTCATAAACCATGATATTGAAACAAAAGCTTATTTATAAATTAAGAATCTGAATGATAAAGTGGGAGTGAATCTTCATAATTAAGAGTTTTGTTGTATATATTCTTTTATCATTAACAATAATAATAACCAGCCTACATCCAATAAAATATCTTGAGATGGATTTACCAAAGGAATCAAATCTCTTGAGATGCACAAAGATTTGATGGTGCTTGGTAGATTCTGAGTTAAAATGGATCCAGCTAGTTTAATTCCCTACGTAGAATTTTTATTTTAACATAGTGTTATTTTTAGTTTATTTTATTTTTACCGAGTTTAATGTTTACAAGGCATCGCATTACATGAGCTACTCTAGGTGCTTGATAAATCATATTCCGAGACATAGGAAATAGTCAAGTATAACTTGGTCTAGTGTAGAGTTAGGTAAAGTGTGTTTCTTTACTATGTACATTTGTAACTTACAATCCGACAGTCACGATATGTTCTAGACATGAAGTGATCTGACGGTTCATTCTTTCCTCAATATTACCGACACTTAATTCATGGTTTAACACCCGATTGGTCCATGATCTATATTTAAAGAGCATGGAGGGTCATTTGTAGGGTGACTGTTCATGAGAGAAGCTTATGTAAATTTTCTTTCTTTTATTAATAAATTGTTTGAAGTGGCTTCATTGGCTCAGACCGTGGACTGTTTCCCTCTTTGAGGGTTTTAACCACATCAAGAATACTGGTGTATTGATCTATGATCTGTTTGTGAGAGGTGTCCTTTGGTGTTCTATCTGAGGAACTTAACCTGTAACTTCCTACATTGTATCAGAGTTATTTGAGGGCCGCATCCATTGGTGATCCAAATCTGAAGCCGGTACAACTGCATCTGATTATTGTTTCCTAGATCTACTATTTCTGACTGCTTTCGGGTCGAGAGAACTACTCTATTGTGTTAGGAACATCTGTTCCAGTGAGAAATCTCTTTCGTTTCATGCGAAAAGGTTTCAGATAGCCCTAGCTACGACATTTTTAAGATCTTGAGGTATACAATCTTTATTTGCAGTTTTAGTTATTCCTCTCTGTTTATTTTGGTTTATTTAGCTTTATGTTTTTTATTACCGGATCTATACCTTTCATTTCTGTGTATGCTCTTTGCCCCGCGACTATGTGATCTGGGCAAATCAGAAACAGAAATGATGGATTTTTCTCATGTGTATGGTCTTTTCCGTCGCGCCTTAGTGTGATCTTGGAAAATCAGAAACATTGAGGAAAATATTTAGTTTCTGGCAAAAGCTAACTTCAAGCCATAAGGTTTGGTTTTTTTTGCATGTCCATGTTGGGTTGTGTGGTTTTTTATTTTGTAGGCAAAAAGAGTCTTTTAAACTAACTCACTTGGTCCAAAGTTACTTTATGAGAATAGAGGTATTGGGTTCAAGTCTTTCTTTTTGTTGAGTTACTTTTTCAAAAAGCATATGTAACTTATGTTTTAAAGTTACTTTATGTAAAAGTGTTCTCACCCATTATAAAAAGTGAGTCACTTATAATTCTAAAGTCTCTTTATCTTTTATTTAAGTTACAATTTAGCAAGTAACTCATAAAGTACCATTGTAAAAGTGACTTTCACTTATTTATAAAAGTGGGTTAGATAAAATCTTTTTTAAAGTGAGCTAATTAGATTAAGTTTGGAAGTAGGGGGTGGGGGCGGGGGGTTAAATATAACATTATCATTCATTTCCGCACATTCACGCACTTCGTCGGCATCTTCAACCACTTTTCTTCACAAAGCCATAAGTTCTTCATCCAGAAGCCATTTTCAGAGCTGTTATTTTGAATCGGCCTAATTTTTCGAGATCTTCCCATTGGAACACTTAGTTTCATCATCTACAACTTTAGTTTCTGTTAAAATGGAAAGTCCATGCCAAGTTATTCTTGACAACACCAACTACTTCCAATGGTGGTTCTACATTGTGGATTTAGTTAGAAGTAAAAGTCTTTACAGAATAGTCTCAGGCCAAGAAACTAAACCTAAAGATGAAGATAAGGCAGCCAAATAGCAAAATAGGCAAGATCAAGCATGTGGGTTAATACGATGTCTATTTCTCCAGACCTTAGATTCCATGTCGCAGAACTTGATACCCCTAATGACGCAATGAAACAACTCACTAAAGTTCTTGGAATTAAAAATGAAATTAGAGCCCATCAACTCGAAAATGAGGCGGTTAAGTTGGACCCCAATAATTTTTCTTCCATTGAAGAATTTTTGTCCAAGTTCAAGACCCTTAGACTTCTCTTGCAAGGTGTTAAGGTTAAGAAAGAATATGGTAGCTTTATCTATTCCATTCTTATTAAGTTGGGACCAGCGTACTTTGTGTTTTTTTCCACCTTCCATTCTACTAGAGAAGCCTTCATTTCTCAAGGACAATACTAAAAGTCCCCATCTTTTGATGTCTTTTGTGATTCTTTAATAAGAGAACAAGAAAAACTCTTACATATTGGTCTTCTTAATCTTGGAAACTCTTCTAAGAAAGTCTTAGCTGCCCAGCAACAACCAAATTCAAAGAATCCTAAGAAGCAGCATCCTAAAAAGAATGGTCCTAAACCAAACCAGGGTCTTAAGCAATTTCAGTCTCAAAATGAAAAATCAATTCAACAAAATGAGAAGGCAAATAAAAACAACGGGAAGAAGATTGATAGACATTGCAACTTTTGTAATCGAGATGGCCACTTAGAATCCAAATGCTTTAAGAAGATGAAAGCCTTGGAAGCAACAATGAAGAAGCATAACATCCATTTGGAGCACTCTTCTACTTCAACTTCATCTTCAGGAATAACGCTTTCTGCATGTGGTTGTCAAGCATCTCGGTCTAGTTATGCACTAAATGTATCTTCTTCTTCTTATTCTCACAAGTGGCTCATTGATTCTGGAGCTTCTTATCACATGGCCAAAAACAAAGCCATGTTTTCTTCTTTAAATGATTGTAACACCAAAAATATATATGTTGGTAATGATTAGTGTTGCTGGACTGGAACTATTCATCTAGACAGTGGTCAATTTAATGATGTATTATGTGTTCCAACCTTATCCTGCAACCTTCTATCTGTATATCAAATAACTCATTCAAGTCAAGGTAAAACTGTTGAATTTTCACCTCACGATGTTGTAATTAAGGACCTAAGAGATCCTAAACAGATTTTAGCTACTGGCATTGTTGATGATTCTACAAGGTTGTATAAGTTTAACAACTTTGGGTCATCAACTCTTCCCTCAGTATTTGTTGCTCATAATGATGAAGTGAGCAAACTTTGGCATGAGTGATTTGGTCACTTAAACTATCGCTCCCTTCAAAATCTATGTAAAGAAAATATGGTGACAGGTCTTCCTATGGTATCTTGCAGAGATGGTGTTTGTTTCGGATGTGTACTCGGAAAACATCATCGAGATAGTTTTGAAAAATGTGCCTCTTGCCACGCCTCAGCCCCTTTACAGCTTGTGCATAGTGATTTATGTGTTCCACTTCCAGTTGTTTCATTCTCTAGCTACAAGTATTTCTTAACTTTCATTGATGATTTCTCCAGACGCATTTGGGTATACTTCTTGAAACTCAAGAGTGAAGTATTTAACATGTTCTTGGCCTTTAACGCCTTTGTTGAAAAACAATTTGGACATCAAATTCTTAAGCTAAGATCTGATAATGGCGGAGAATATGTTAACAATAAAGTCATCAACTTTTGCACTGAGCATGGAATTCAAATGCAACATATTGTTCCATATACTCCACGAAAAAATGGTGTAGTTGAAAGGAATAATCGCACCTTAAAGGAAATGGTTAATTGTATGCTTCAATCTAAAGGACTTAGTCTTAATTTTTTGGCAGAAGCAATTAACTCTGTAAATTACATAGTAAATCGCACTCCTACTAAGGTTTTAAAGAATATCACTCTAGAAGAAGCATGGGGCTGAAAAAAACTAGATGTAAGTCACTTTTGCATTTTTGGAAGTGAAGCATGGGCCCATATTCCCCGTGAGAAACATAAAGCCTTAGAACCTAAGAGTGAAAAATGTATTTTTTTTGGATATTCTGAAGATGTCAAAGGATATAGACTTATTCCACTTAAGTCCAAAAATGTTATCATTAGAATAGATGTAAAGTTTGCTGAAAATATATTGGCCTACAAGCCTAGTTCGGAGGATGTGCCACCTCTGTCTATCCCTTCTACTTCTGAAAATATTTCTTCTTCAGATGATGACAGCGAGGATGATAATCCTCCCCCGCCTTCTGAGGATCCTCCTTCGGCTCCTCAACTTCCAAAATGGGTCTGTGCTACTCGGGATGCAGCAGGTGCTCTTGCAGGCGATCTTACAGATCAACAATGTACACGTTCTAAGTTCGATAGAGCCTCTTCTTTCCTGACACCTTTGCAGAAGCTTTAGGCCATCTAGAGTGGGACACAACGATGAATGAAGAATATCATTCATTATTAGCAAATGATACATGGGATCTTATTCCTCTTTCAAAGGGACAAAAACTTGTTAGATGCAAATGGGTTTACAGAACCAAGTATGGACCAGATGGAAAAGTTGATAAACATAAAACTCATCTTGTTGCTAAGGGTTTTCACAAGTTGAAGGCATTGACTATATTGAAACCTTCTCCCTTGTTACCAAAATGAACTCTATCCACCTTGTTCTTTCCCTTGCTGCCTCTTTCAAATGGGAAGTTCATCAGATGGATGTTAAATCTGCCTTTTTGCATGGGGACTTGCATGAAGAAATCTATATGGAACAACCTCCTGGATTTATACAAATAGACTCCAACCTTGTATGTCGGCTTAAGAAATATATTTATGGTCTCAACTAAGCCCCTAGGGCTTTGTATGCTAAAATGGATAGCTTTCTTTTAGATATTGGCTTTTCTAGGTGTCATTCTGGCAATACTGTCTACATCAAGAAAGTGGGTAAGTCTCTTATCATTCTTGTTATTTATATTGATGATCTTATCCTTACTGGTAGTGATCCCAACCTTATAAAACATGTGAAGTCCAGTCTTAAAAAGAAGTTTGAAATGACAGACTTAGGACACTTTCTTGGTATGCCAAAATGGATAGTTTTCTTTTAGATACTGGCTTTTCTAGGTGTCATTATGACAATACTGTCTACACCAAGAAAGTGGGTAAGTCTCTTATCATTCTTGTCCTTTATGTTGATGATATTATCCTTACTAGTAGTGATCCCAACCTTATAAACCATATGAAGTCCAACCTTAAAAAACAATTTGAAATGACAGACTTAAGACACTTGCATTATTTTCTTGGTCTTCAAGTCTTGCAATCCAAGGAAGGTATTTCCCTTTCCCAATCCAAGTATGTCTGTGATCTTCTATGCCACTTTCACCTGGAAGACTGTAAGCCAACGCCTTCTCCCTTTCAGTCTGGAGCCAAACTTTCAATCACTTGTACTTCCCTGAAGTTGATGCTACCTTATACCATCAGCTTGTAGGAAAACATTTGTATCTGACAAATACCCGTCCCGACCTTTCCTTTGTTGTTGGCCTTATTGCTCGGTTTATGTAAAATCCACATGAAAGTCATTGGAAAAAAACTAAAAGAATACTTCGTTATGTTCTAGGTACAGTTCAGTTTGGGATTCATTACAGTGCAGAAGCATCTCCTCTATTGGTTGGTTTCACTGATTCCGATTGGGTTGGTGACCCTGATGATCGGAAGTTTACTGCAAGTTATATCTTCACTCTTGGTTCTAGACCTATTACATGGGCTTGTAAGAGACAAAGTGCCATTTCTCTTTCCTCAGCAGAAGCAGAGTATCGTGGTGTCGTAGAAGCTAGTAAGGAAGCCTTGTTGTAATGCCCACACGGCACTGGTGTTTCGGGCAAAATGAGCGCGCCCACCAGGCACGTTTAACCAAAGATTTGCGATGTTGGCGACGGGTGCATGACGAGTCAGTTAGGCAAACTGGCAAGTTGGACGCGTGCTCGGGTAAGGGCAATGAGCTGGCTAGGTGAGCAGGTAAGCGGACGAGCGAAGTCATTTCATAAAAATGGCTAAGTGTCAGGCGACTAGCGAGTTTATACGGGTGGGCAGTCCCGTGTGCGGGCACCTTACCCCGAGCCAACATATTAGAAAGATGGAAACGCCGAAAGGTTGGGTCAACTTGGCAAGTGACTATATAAATATACGAAGGCGAACTTGGCAAAAGGCATGAAATGAAGAGTCATCTCACAAGTCTAAATGACGAGTTCGTAGGTTACAGTGTGAGATACCTTGGGCGAGCAGAGATGAGCCCGCACGACGGGTAGACATTGTGAATGCAAGGTTACAACAAAGTCGGGTGGCGGTAAACTCGGATTGCAGGTAGACTTGGCAGGTGACACCGCAGGTCATACCGTTGGGTGGGACGTCGAATGTGACAAGTTGAGCGACATGGGTGTTAGAACCTACGGGCAGGGTGGTCCTTGGGCAAGGGCGCCCGCTGAACGAAACGACAGTCGGCGAAGTGTGGAGGTTGAATGGTGTGTGGTCAAGCTGCACGAACTGCAGGCAGGTGCACCCTTGCTGAATGGACTACACGAGTTACGAGTGGGAGCACCCACACCGAATGACGGAAGGCACAACATCACGACGAAGTTGCGTTCGAGCAAGGCTGAAGGGTGCAGTGGCCCAGGGCTGAGCTGCATGACAGCAAGAAATTTGTAAAGGTTAAAAACGTCGGTTGAGTGTTTACTCTTGGTCGATTGTAAAACATAATTAATAATAATTCTTACGTGCATATGATGGATTGTGTCTCTTGTTGTTGAATGTTGGTTTAATGTATTTCCACACATTAAATGTTTTAACATGTTAATAAGATGAATGTTAGGTGTAGTTCGGGAAAAAATTTAACGATGGACAAAGTTAAGTGTTTGGTCGATGATGCACATTGGGAAACTCGCGAAAAAAGAATTGAGGGCCTGACAGATGGTATCGGAGCAAATTCTAGAGACCAGGTACGTATGCAGTTTGAAGTTATGAAAAAGAAATCTTGGATTCATAGTCTAGGTTTCGTAGACTTGGTGGTTCATGGCAAGACCATCCAAGCACTCGTGGACATGGGGGCCACACATAACTTCATGATGACACGGATAGCAAAAGAAGTTGGCTTAATGATTATCCCATCAGATGTGGAGGTCAAGGCAATGAACTCAAGAGCTAGAGTGGTGGGTTTGGCACACGAAGTGCCGGTGCAAATCAAAGACTAGCAAGGACAGTTAGACTTCACGGTGATGGAGATGAATGACTTTGACACGATATTCGGGCAGGATTTCTTGAAGGGCAATAGAGCAGTTATTTTCCCCTTTTGCGATGAGGTTATGTTGATTGGAAGATTACAGACTTGGACTTCGCCTACTCATAAGCAAAGAAAGGAAGTCAAGTTGCAGCATGTTTCTGCACTAAGTTTGGAGAAGGCGATGCGAGATTTAGACGTAGAGACATATGCGATAGTTATTAGAGAAGTCAATAACGATGATGGAGTGGGGACACCTGTTCTAGCTGAGATTTTCCAGGTGCTAGCCAAGTATGCAGATTTGATACCCGATGAGCTACCAAAGAAGCTTCCACCAAGGCGTGCGATGGACCATAGCATTGAGCTTGAGCCAGGAAAATGACCTCCGGCTAAATCTCCTTGTCAGTTGTCAGGGCCTGAGTTGGAGGAGTTGAAACGACTGTTAAAGGAGTTAATTGATGTAGGTTTCATCAGATCTTCAAGGTCCCCTTATGGAACTCCAGTATTGTTCCAGTGGAAGAAAGATACAAATGAGCTATGGATGTGCTATGATTATCGTGCTCTCAACAAGCATACGATAAAGAACATGTATCCTTTTCCATTAGCTGCAGATTGCTTCGATAAACTTGCGAAAGCCCAAGTGTTTTCCAAGTTCGACTTGAGGCATGGGTATTAACAGGTGCGGATAGCAAAAGGAGATGAGAGGAAAACCACGATAGTAATGAGTTATGGAAGCTTTGAATTCCTTGTTATGCCATTCGGGTTGTGCAATGCTCATGCTACATTTTTCACTTTGATGAATGATGTACTATGTCCATACTTGGATTCATTCGTAGTAGTATACTTGGATGACATCGTGGTGTACAGTGATAACATGGAGGATCATAAGAAACACTTGGCTTTGGTGTTTGAGGCGTTGAAGAAGAGTCAGTTGTACTTAAAGAAGTCAAAGTGTGTGTTTGCCCAAACCAAGATTCTGTTCCTTGGACACATTGTGGGTCAAGGGTACATACGGATGGAGCCGAACAGGGTGAAGGCAATCGAGGATTGGGTTGAACCAAAGAATGTCCATGATATGAGGGTGTTTTTGGGCATGACCAACTACCAACGAAAGTTTGTGGATGGGTATTCCAAAGTAACATCATCACTAACAGACCTTCTAAAGAAGGACAAGCGATGGAGTTGGATGGAGAAATGTCAGATGGCATTTGATGATTTGAAGAAGAGGATGGTTTCAGCACCGATACTGAAGTTATCGGACTTTGAACGACCATTTGAGGTACACACAGATGCTTCAGATTTTGCAATAGGAGGGGTTCTTATGCAGGATTGGCACCTGGTGGCATACGAGAGTTGGAAGTTGCAGGATAGAGAACGGAGGTATCCGGTTCATGAGAAGGAGATGACTGTGATCATCCACTGTTTGCAGGTATGGAGCCATTACTTGATTGGGAAGCCTTTTGTTGTCAATACTGACAACATTGCAGAAAGTTATTTTGCATCACAACCAAAGCTGTCAGGGAAGCAAGCTCATTGGTTGTACTTCTTGGCAGAGTTCAACATGACTATTGAGTATCATCCAGGTAGACTCAATGCAGTTGTAGATGCCCTTAGTAGGAAGGGACAACTAGCAACATTGGAGGGAGAGGAAGACCGGGTAGCACGAAGTAGGAGTCGAGTATAGATGACAGAATAGATGTAGAATAAGCTCAAGGAAAGCGTTGAGACTAATACTCAAGCGCAAAATATGGTGAAGCAGATAAAGGAGGGGAAGACACAGAAGTTTTTTCTCTGAGATGGACTCTTGTTCTTTGGGAACCAACTTTATGTTCCAAAGTCATCTGGGCTTAGGAGGCACCTTTTGAAGGAATGCCACGATTCTCCATGGGTTGGCCACCCAGGGCAGCATCGTTCTTTGGCATTATTGGAGAGAGGATTCTTTTAAGAAAAGATGAGGGAGGATGTAGAGGAGTATGTACATACATGCATCATTTGTCAGCAGGACAAATCAGATACTCAAAGTCAGGGAGGATTGTTGCAGCCTTTACTGATTTCGGAGAGACCATGGATGAGTGTCTCGATGGACTTTATCACTTAGTTATTGTAGGTAAAGGGGTATAACGGGACAATCGTCGTGGTCGATCGTTTTTCCAAGTATGTTGTCTTTGTTCCAACAAAGATACCTTGTGGAGCGGAGAATACTGCAGAGTTGTTCTTCAAGAACATAGTAAAGTATTGGGGAATGCCATTGAGCATTGTGTCAGACCAAGATCCATGATTTACAGGAAGATTTTGGACCACATTGTTCAAGTTAGTTGGGATAGAATTTTTGATGAGTTTGAGTTACCATTCGCAGACAGATGGGCAGACTAAGCGAATCAATGCATTACTGGAGAACTACTTAAGACATTATGTGATGGATGATCATAAGAATTGCCCCAAACTCTTGGATGTAGCTCAATTCAGCTACAACATGCAGAAGAGTTCTGCGATAGGGTATAGTCCATTTGAGTTGGTGAATGGGTAGTTATCAGTTGCTCTGCACACCGTAGTGATAAGAGGTTTCTTGAGGAGTCCTCATGTGAAGAAGTTCATGAAGGCTTGGGATGAGACTTTGGAGTTAGCACGATTGCGCTTGCACGAAGCTGCAAGGAGGATGAAGAAATGGGTAGATAAGGATATGCGAGATACGCACTTTAGTGTGGGAGATATGGTTTTTCTGAGGATCATCGAAGATCAATTTTAGCCACCTAAGGGGACTGCAAGATATTTGACGAGGAGGTATGAAGGACCATTTCGAGTTAAGAAGTGAGTGGGGGAGGTTGCCTATGAGCTGGAGATTTCATGCTACATGCATATGAGACATCCTGTTTTCCATATCAGTCAGTTGAAGAAGTGTCGACTTGATGCAGAACATCCAGACAGAGTAGAGCCACCGAGGGGGCTAGCTATGATTGTTGACAAACCGAATCTTGTGTTGGAGAAGATTTTGGATCTTCGAACGACAAGACTTGGGAGCAACATGAGATGGGAATTTCTCATTAGATGGAAGGATGCACCGGATGAAGATAGCTGGGAAATGGAGGACTCACTATGGAGATGGAAGTGAAAGATTGCGAAGTACGACAGAAGGTTATGAAGGATAGCCGAATTGCCGAGGACGACAATGACCTTAGGTGGGGGAGAATGTAACGCCCACAAGGCATTGGTGCGTTCAAGCAAAACAAGAGCGCCCATCGGGCACGTTTAACAAAAGATTTGTGATGTTGGTGACGAGCACACAACGGGCGGGTGACGAGTCAGTTGGGCGAACCGGGGAGTTGGACGCGTGCCCGGGCAAGGGCGACAAGTTGGCCAGGCGAGCGGGTAAGCGAACGAGCTAAGTCATTTCATAAAAATGGCTAAGTGTCGGGCGACTTGCGAGTTTATATGGATGGGCAGTCCCATGTGTGGGCACCCCACCCCATGCCGACGTATTAGAGAGATGAAAACACCAAAAGGTTGGGTCGGCTTGGCCATCGGCCAAAGCCCCCACCTTGGCAAGTGACCGTATAAATATACGAAGGTGAACTTAGCAAAAGGAATGGAATGAAGAGTCATATCACAAGTCTAAACGACGAGTTCGTAGGTTGGAGTGCAAGCTACCTTGGGCAAGCGGAGATGAGCCCGCACGATGAGCAGACATTCTAAACATAGAGTTACAACAAAGTTGAGTGGCAGTAAACTCGAACTGTGGGTAGACTTGGCGTGCGAGACTGTAGGTCGCACCACCAGTGGGAGGCCGAACGCGGCAAGCTGAGTGACATGGATGCTGGAACCTGCAGGCAGGGCGGCCCTTGGGCGAGGGCGCCTGCTGAACGAAATGACAGTTGGCGAAGTGTGGAGGTTGAACAATGTGTGGTTAGGTTGCATGAACCGCAAGCAGGTGCGCCCTTGCTGAACAAGTTGCATGCGCTGCAGGTGGGAGCGCCCGCACCGAATGACGGAAGGCACGACAACACGACGTAATTGTGTTCAGGCAGGGCTGAACAATGCAATGGCCCAGGGCCGAGCTGCACGACAGCCATAGATTTGTAAAGGATAAAAACGTCGTTGAGTGTTTACTCCCGGTCAATTGTAAAACAGAATTAATAATAATTCTTACTTGCATATGATGGATTGTGTCTCTTACTGTTGAATGTTGGTTTAATGTATTTCTGCACATTAAATGTTTTAACATGTTAATAAGATGAATGTTAGGTGTAGTTCGGGAAACAAGTTAATGATGGAAAAGGGTAAGTGTTTGGCCGAGGCCGCAAGTTGGGAAATTCACGAACAAACAATTGAGGGTGTGACACCTATGGCTTCATCAGATCCTGTCAGATTTTGGCTTTCAGCAACAGCATTTGACTACACTTTGGTGTGATAATCAAAGTTCCATTCAACTATGCAAAGATCCAGTCCAACATCATTGCAACAAACACATTGAACTACACATGCACTTCATCAGAAAGCTCATTCATGACCATGCTCTTGAAGTGCAATATTGTTCAACCGATGAACAAGTTGTAGACATATTTACAAAGGCTCTCACAGAGGCGAAGTTTACTAAATTTTAATTTATGGTTGGAGTTCAGGAAGTTGTCACTAAAGGTGGATAGGTTCTAATGCCTCCTTCCTTCTCCTATTGTGTCATATTTGTACATCCTTCAATCCTATCCCAAGTTGTTCTTAAGGGGGGATGTTAGGATATTTCGACACATAGGAAATAGTTAAGTATAACTTGGTCTAGTGTAGAGTTAGGTAAAGTGTGTTCTTTACTATGTACACTTGTAATTTACAATCTGAAGGTCACGATATGTTCTAGACATGAAGTGATCTGATGGTTGATTCTCTCCTCGGTATTACGGACATTTGATTTGTGGTTTAACACTCGATTAGTCCATGATCTCAATTTAAAGAGCATGGAGGATCATTTGTAGGCTAACCGTTCATGAGAGAAGATTATGTAAATTTTCTTTTTTTAATTAATAAATTGCCTGAAATGGCCACGTTGGATCAGGCTGTGGACTATTTCCCTCTTTGAGGGTTTTAACCACGTCAAGAATATTGGTGTATTGATCTGTGATCTGTTTGTGAATAGTGTCCTTTGGTGTTCTATCCGAGGAACTTACCCTATAAATTCCTACAAGATGGATCTAAACTGGTTTAATTCCCCCTTTAAATAACTTATATTCCACATGAATACCATGGTATGGGATCTTCCATTGAGAACTAAATTCATGAGAGACACATGTTTAAATTCATGGGATATTATAATTGAGTCATTCAACATATTTAAAAGAGTAGATTCTTACATATTGTAAGCATAAGAGAATGCAAAAACAATACATTGAAATATTTGGGAGGATTTTGGAGTAGAGAATAGAAGTGGAGTTGGGAACCTGAAGCCAAGTTAATAGATTCTTACATATTGTGAGCATAAGAGAATGCAAAAACAATACATTGATCTATTTGGGAGGCTTTTGGAGTAGAGAATTTATGTGGATTTGGGAGCCTGAAGCCAAGTTAGAATCAGTTTTGTGTTCTCGCTTTTATTTATTGGATTTTCCACCTCTTATGAGAGGTGGATCCACTACATTCAAGGAGAAGGATTTTTCAGTGTTTTCTCTTGTGCATGATTTTGCATGAGCTGTTATAATTACCATAGATTCCTTGTAAAACTTTGGGGTAGATCGTTTCATCTCTGCGAGAGTGGAGGGTGTCAATTCCAATGCTCTTTTCTCAAAATATGAGTTTTAGCAAAGTTCCCATGAGTATGATAGCTGATGCATTTAAAAGGAATCTTCTCATAGTCCAATTATTGGATATGGATTCATTTTCCAATACTTATCTTTAGGGTCTTTGGTAAACCTTTTTTGAGGTTTACCTCAACACATATGCGGGCCCAATAAGATTGACCTCCTTTTAGTTATACTTTATCGAGATACCAACCCAACTTTTTACCAATATCTTTTAGTGCATTAGGTCGCAAAAAATGAAGAGGGAGGTGTGACAATTGAACCCATACTGACACGACAATGATCTTAGAATATGGATCAAAAGAGTCCATGGAGTGATAAAGAGGACTATGGACCCCATAATATACAAACCTGATTTGAAAATCAAATCTCTTTCCATATTATTTAGAAACAAAAAGACATAGAAGCCCCTTCCAACTACAACAGAATTTATCTGTCTTTAAATCTTAGGGGTCGATTGTTCCGTGATCTAGGTTTCAATATCTTTTGGATTCAGCCCCAAGCCCATAAACTTGTCGACCAACGCTTTTTCTAAGAGAGCTAAGGCTCTCTTGCACGGATCTGAAGGAGAGAGTTCCATCATGTGGATATCAGCTAATTTCTTCACAATTATTTGGGGTGGGAGAAGAAGCCCTCAAGGTTTTTGAGCTTAATCAAAGGCTTTGAATGTTACCTCCTTGTCCATGCCATTATGAACATAACACTTCAACAAAGAGAAGACACATACAACTATGGAAATGACTGAAGTTATAGGTTTGAAGACACGCCCAACTCAAGGATCCATACATCTGAACCAACCAAATGGGCTCAAGCTTGCTCCAAATCTACAAGAAAATCTTCAGCGGCTAAGGAAACCCTAGTCACCTAATGTTGTAATTGGTAGAGCACATTTTTTCTCTCTCTAGAGGGGCCAATTTTATTTTATTTTTATATAGTTATTTTCATTTTCTTATTTTGGCTTTTCCTTTTTTTTGAGGTAGTTAAAATGTTTACATTAAATTACATTAATGTTTTAATTTAATTTAATTTTTATTTTTGTTTAGAGGACATTATATGACATTACACCACAACATCTCTACCATAGTGGAAGGAGAGTGTCTTTTGGTACAAGTGTAATCTACTTCATTCTTATGAGTTTTTTAATTTTAACAATTTGAAATGTATTATGAAATAAGTGTTTTGAAATTTCCTATGAATTGATGCCAATACACATTTACCAACTATTTAGTTTGTAATTATACTTCTACATAAACGTGTAAATCAACTGTTTGGATAAGAAAAATGGTAACCAAAAAATCTTTTTAAAAGAATAATTTTTTCAATGTTTTGTTTTTGTTCTCTTTTGGTCATAATTTTCGTATATTTTTTTATTAATTTTGTGGAAAATTTGTTTAAATTTTTTAAAATGGGAAGTTTGAGATATGCACAAATATATATATTTATTTATATATGGAGTTTTCAAAATGTTGAATTTATTTATATATTCGGAAATACATTGTAAGTAGTAAAAACTCATTTTATCCAAAATTATATCACAAGATTTTGTTAAAAAAATCAAAACATAAAATAGCTAAACAACATTGTATTTTTATATACACATAATTATCTCACAAAAAATTATGTAATAAAATTTTTATACATAAATTTAGTCCTTGAAAATAATTTGGATGAGTTAAGTGATTCATTTCAATAATAAAAAGTTTCCCCACTTCTTTTAGAATATAAGTTTTAGGATCTTATGGTGAATTTTTTATATACATATTTACTTCATTGAAGTATTCTTTTATTAGTTAAGAGCATGTGTTTTCTCCTAAAAAGTTACAAGTTCATAACTAGAAGAGTAGAATATATATGTGGGATGTGAGTCTCCTGTCCCACAAACAAAATAGTTTCATATACCAATTTGATATTTAGCTTAACCATAACCTTAAAATTAAATAATAATAATAATTTTAATTGTAAAAATTTATCCCCTATAATTTAATTTTAATCCGCACATGGTTAATTTCACCTCTTAAGACGCTGAACTCAACGCTTAAGACTAAGAGCTGAACAATTATTTCCCTTCAAAATTGTGAAAGACTATGAAAAAAAACAGCGCTTATGACAGCAATACACTACATGGGATATTGAAATTACAGTTATATAATTTTTCCGAAAAAGACAAACACTTCAACAGCTAATCACCCTTGGATACAGCGTACGTGACTATCACAACTTTATTACATCAGCGAATGCTACAGCCACATCGAATTCTATTTGAAAAACTTAATGTTGCCACAAGAAGGTGAACAGACGCTAATGACCCTACCCTCACGCAGAGCGCAAAGAAATAAAAAGCTGCAGTAGACGGACAAAAAAACAGACACAGGCAGTATAAGGCAAAACCAAACACTAACGTCAAAGTCCACTTTTAAAGAGTAAGTTGGCGTTCCTAAGATGATTGCTGCTTCATTGCCTTCGTTTTCTTGCGTTGCTTGAATTCCCTGTACGTCATCGCATCGAAGAGCGGGGGGTGATTTTCATCGATCAACTGATTGAGTGGGCCCACCACCAAATCAAGAGGAGGAATACAAAACACCGGCCACGACATCCTCACTTTATCTTTGCTCACCAACGTCCTGTGCAATACGCTCTTGTACCTCCCGTTGCTCAACGTCTGCCCAAATTAATAATACACACCACTTTCATATGCTTATTTATTTTAATGTATCAATTTAAAAAAACTAACTCTTTATCTGTTATTAGAAATTAGTTTAAGCAAACTTAGTTACCTGTAGTTGGTCACCGATGTGTATGATAAGCGTGTCAGGAACGTGCTTGGCAGTCACCCACTCGTTGTTCCTCAATATCTGGAGCCCCGGCACATCGTTGGGCTTCAGCACAGTTAAAGCAGACATGTCCGTATGAGGCAGCACTCCCAGCGCCATATCTGGTTGAGGGCACGCTGGGTAATAGTTGATCTTCAACTCCATTTCCAAATTCTCACCTCCCAGAGCGTTTCTCACCGTGGATTCTTCCAACCCAAGATTTATTGAAAAGGCTGACAGCAGCTTATCTACCACTCCCAACACTTGCCTTCCATATTCCTCAGTCACCTCTCTGCACATCAAAATGCAATATATATATAGAGTCTAGAGAGATATCATAAACAGAAATGTAGAATAAATTAGTACGTAGGGCGTTATACCTATAAAAGGGCGGGTGCTTGGGCCACTTGTTGAAATCTATGAGAGATGGAGGCCACACCATGTGAAAATAGAAATCAGACCAACCCTGCCTCCCATCGCTCGTGCATTTCAGCTGCGTGCCATACCCCTCAAATCGGTCATCCGTAACGCCGTCAAGATTGGCGTACGGCTCCTTTTCCTCCACCGGGAGATCGAAGAACTCTCTGCCAGCAGCCTGCAAGCGTTGGACCAATTCGTTGGGTATTCCATGGTTTACAACCTGGAAAATCCCCCACTCCCGGCTCGCTCTTCCAATTTCTGCCACCGTTTTCTCACGAAGTTCATCGACTTGTAACGATGACAAGTCTATGAGCGGTATCTCGAATTCGTTAAATGTTTCGCGAGCAGGTCTCTCGTAAACAGGCCGAACGAACTCGGAAGGAATCGATTGGAAACCACTTTGAGCGACGGCCTGTACTCTGGCGGGAGCCATTAATTGAGAATACGATCAGACAAACAGCACAGTACTCTGCACGGTGGTGTGCAAAAGTTAGTCTGGCCGTGTATAAATAGATGGAGCATGTGAGAGAAGTTGGCTTAAAGCGTGTAATGTACAGAGAACCACGTCGTCGTTGAGATGGGCGTGAGTAGGGCCGGTAGGTGTGTGCGGTGAATTACGAAACCACGGAACGGCTGAATTGTACTCAAATTGGTAATGGCTCACACTTCAATGCACCGGAAGCTCTACATAAATGCGAAACCAAGTAGGCAGCACCGTGTGGAGACGATGTAGTCCAACAAGGCCCTTTATTGTGATGGACCAATATCAATCAATGTCTCTCCTGTTGCAACTTAATTCCCGACCTCACCTCGCATATCAACTCTGCAAATTGAAATTTCTGTTCTGCACACTTGATTCCAATGTGATTACAATTTTGGGGTCCATGCCTTCTCTGTACTAAGCGGGCTCTCTCAAAGCTATTTTGTCTTTTTTTCAATCTATCTGTTTATGATCCAGCTATACAGAACATGTGGTTTCTCAACCTCTTTTGCGGCCCCTCCGGGCCCCACAATGTGTTCCTTATGTAATATCTATATGTTACATTTTGGATGGTTTCTTCAGAAATCTTTTGGGGAATTATGTTTTCTCCCCATTCATAATGATTTTGCTTAATAAAACTTTTGAACTCCTATCTATATTTGATCTTTATATATCCTTAATATAATCTATACTGCTTTTTCTCTCTGAAAAAAAATCAATCAATGTCTTTTCTGTTGCCACTTAATTCCCGACCTCACCTCGCATATCAACTCTTCAAATTTCTGTTCTGCACACAAATAAAGACATCGTAACTCCCTTAGGCCGTTGTTCGCTCCTGTGTCATTTTCCCATTCATATTCCCGAATATTCATCTGAGCTACATATGATACTTCTATTCAACCTCGCTTATTTATATGTAGAATTCTCTTTTGGAACTGCCCATATACTTATTTTTCAGTAGTATATCGGAGATCATTGGACTGTCTCCATGACTTCACATTGGTCATAGGTCCTTACCATTAATTTGCAATTTATCCCTCGACTGCGTTCCTTTTCAAAGACACGAATATGTCAAACTGTGAGTTGTTATGATTAACGTTAAGTTTAAATTTATGTTTCAAAGTCCACATATGCATTTAATCAGCATGACGCTTCATTATGCTAAAATATATCCATAGATTACGCTATAGGAAACTCCTTACCAAATAAATATATTATGCTAAAATATGTCCATAGATTACGCTAGAGGAAACTCCTTACCAAATAAAACAATAAAAATATAAAACTATAGAATCATTCCTAGATTACGCTATAGGAAACTCCTTACCAAATAAAACAATAAAAATATAAAACTATAGAATCATTCCTAGATTACGCTATAGGAAACTCCTTACCAAATAAAACAATAAAAATACTATAGAATCATTCATAATTTGAACTTATTGAAATTTTAATTAAATCAAAAGACTTTTAACTATATTAAAAATATTATGCTAATATAGGTCTATAGAGGAAATTCACCAAATAAAAAAATAAAAATATAAAATTATAGAATTATTCGTAATTTGAATTTAATGAAATTTCAATTAAATGGAAATATTTTTAAGTATATAATTCAAAACATTTTTTCTCACTTAAATTATCTCTTCTATAAATTTTATCTAGTACTCCCCAGAAAAACATCATTTTCACAGTGTAGAAAATTGAACTTATAATTTTTAAATAGAAAAAATGCTTTGGAAAAAATAGAACCAATTGACCTAACCCTTAAGAGAGTGAATTTTAAGCATTATTCAGTTTTTAACTAAATCAAAAAACTTTTTACCACCTAATTTAAAACACTCTTTCTCACCTAATTCAAAATCTTTGTTATTGCCTAATTATTTCATAAAACAATTAAAGAAATAAAACTATAAAATTATTCTAATTTAAAATTACTATAATTGTAATTAAATAAATTATGCTTTTTACTACCTAATTTAAAACCCTCTTTACCACAAATTTGTTTTCATAAAAAATTTCATAATCAACTTATTTGACATAATTTATGTTATCTACTAAAATATTAACTAGATAAAATGTTTTATATGTTTCATATTCTTACAAAATTCTTTAAATTAATTTTGTCTAAAAATTTTAATTTTATTTTTTATTTTTTCTAAATACATTCTCATCTAAACACTCATTATCATTTAATTATTTTCATAAAACAACAAAAAAAATAAAACTATAAATTATTCATAGCTTAAATACTTTTTACTACATATTTGTTTTCATAAAAAAATTTATAATCAACTTATTTGACATACTTTATGTTATCTACTAAAATATTAGTTAAATAAAATGTTTTATATGTTTCATATTCTTATAAAATTCTTTAAAGCTATTTTATCTAACCTTTTAAAAAAAATATTAATTTTTCAAAATACATTCTCATCTATACTAGTTACCATTTAAGTATTTTCATAAAACAATTAAAAAAATAAGACTAAAAGATAATTCATAGTTTAAATTTACTAAAATTTTAACTAAATAAAAAATACTCTTTACAACCTAATTCAAAACACTCCTTACCACCTAATTGTCTCTGTAAATAATTCATAATCAAATTATTAACTTAATTTATGACTATACTTACTAAAATAAACTAGACAAAGTGTTTCATATGCTTCATATTCTTATAAAATTCTTTAAAGTTCCCCGAATGGGGTGACTAAGATGGTAGAAGAGGGAGGGGTGGAGCAACGTGTGCCCCGCCATTCAAATGATATATAACCTGAAAATTGTTAATACAAAGTGCCACCCAATAGGCCTGCTCTGCATTCATTACTACAACCGACCACCCATGCGAGCACACACTTCAGGAGATATACTAGGGTATGTAATCGGTTACATAACTACTTTCATGAACAACCTAGCCCACTACCATCTTGTCAATTCATCCACATTCAATGATGGGCCATCAATGGATGCCTCATTGGGATTCTACATGTTGTCTGCAGTTTTTCTTAGAAAATTCAAAGACGAAGTGCATTATCACGGGGTGGCCTCGACAATTCCTTTACCTTTCTCACCATGTCCTCCCTCACGCTTCATGTGCTGCAATCAATAGTCAATATCTCTCTCCATGCCATGCCCAGTTGCTTTTTCCATGGCCTAGATTTGTGGCCAACTCTAATTCTAGGAAGGAAAAGTAGGCACAACCTTGTTGTTTCCTCTTCCCAGATCAAGGAAGTCGTAAGTTTGCATGGCATTCTAATATTGGGATTCACTCTTGGGTCAAGTCCCATCAGGTCTCAATGTGATAGTCCTTTCATGTCGGTAAAGAAGTGATGCCCTTCTGACATGCCCCATCCAAAGCCAAGTGATTGACACAAGTTAGGTATTCTTTTTATATGGAGTTTGAATTTTAAATAATAACCTTTGGTTTAGCTTCTATCATTTCTCTATAGATGGCTTTTCTCACACTCCAGTTTAATTCCTTGGATACTCAATAAAATATTCAAAGCGTGATCTGGCCATGACCACTCTAGCTAGCTTTGGGGTGACACTTCTTTATTTCTCCCTCTACTCACTCATAGCCATGCCCGGATAGTGAGCCAAGGTCAGATGTGGTGTTGCCTACTATCAAGAGTGAGGTCACTCTAGATCCCAGGCTTAGGCTGAGAGCTCGATAGCATGCTACAGGGTATTGATCCCTCACCTGATACAATAAGTGATCATCTAGATTGAGGGAGATCTCTACAATGATATGCGTAATCTCATAGACATTGAGGTTCTTGTTGAGGTGGTTGATTGGGTCCTTGATGTTGTTCATATAAGGGGTCAAAAAAATCAGGACATGTATACAATGGACATTTATTGGCATCTCAAATTCCTCATAGGAAAAGTCCTAATATATTGCAATGAGCTCAAGAATGAGGTTATTCTATCTTTGAATCATATGTGACATTTTATGATGGCAATGGAAAATAGGATCTCAAGAATTGAATGACAATTGGGACCTCTCCCTGAGCTTGGTTGCTTCCCTGGTAATAACAAGGAGCTCGTACATGTCAAAGCCATAAAATCTAAACTATAGATATGCATGTGCAACTTCTTTTTTACTTTTCATCTCCATTTATGTTCTCTTTTTTTAGCATCATGTTGAATAAATGTAATGGACAACTAGATTATTCAATTACTTTCTATTTCGCAGTCAAAAGCTTTCTTATGCCTTTTGCAATTTTTGAAAAATTGAAGTTCCATGTATGATCGGATTTCCCTAATGGAAATCCAACACAAAAGTCTCATGTCTAGGATGTAAAATTATGTTATCAGGAAATTCAAATCTTTACTTCACAAAAACAAAATCATTAAAGTTATCTTATCCAACATTTTAATTTTTATTTTTTTTTCTAATTGCGCTCTCATTTATTTCCACATTTTCTTTATTAGGATATGCGCGTCATTTTCTATTTTTTATATTTTTTAATAAAACATTACCAATTGAAAATGTGAAAATAAAACTATTTAATCATAACATATATTTATTTAACTCTATGATTTTATTGATGATTTTTCTTTCCATTTTT
Organism: Pinus tabuliformis; assembly: GCA_031772625.1. Lineage (NCBI taxonomy): Eukaryota > Viridiplantae > Streptophyta > Pinopsida > Pinales > Pinaceae > Pinus > Pinus tabuliformis. The sequence continues at coordinate 1,125,601,212 of CM062817.1, forward strand.
TTGTTGTTGTTGTTGTTGTCATATTTAAACATTAATTCTAATTCCATTATAATTATATTAATAATCTTCTTCAAGAAAATTCAAAGACATAGATTCAAATTCAATAGAATAAATTGATTAGTTGTTGGGGAATGCACATGTTTGTCATAAAGGTGATGATCACCATAACTTCAAAGGAGAAGATTCTCAAATCATGACAATGGGGACCAACTTGAGGCAATTGATAATAATGCAAATGTTATGGAAATTAGTATCAATGATAAATTGATTAAAAGCTTGGCAAATTATGTAAATGGAAGAGATCAAGTTGATAACTAAGGAAATATTCCTTGTAGCATGATTACTAACTTTTGAAGATAATCCTATTACCTTGCACCACACAAATTTTGATAAGTACAATAAAAAATTATAGATGAGTAATCTAAAGTATAGAAGAAAAATAATTTTAGAAGATTAGAACATTATTGGGAAAATACAACCATAATGTTCATAATATAAGTAATTTTGAGAATTTCCATTTAGAATCCTTAATGGGATTCATTTTCAGGACACTTTGAAGAACTTAGGTCCTTTAGTAGGCAACAAAATTTCCTACATAAAGCAATTATATGACTTTATATAACTCATCAAGGAAGAAAAAATTAAACCTATTGACATGCTCATCAATTTTTATGTCTTCTGACTTTTCATTAAAATTCCTTTAAATGAAATTATTTAAGTAATCTATGAAGTCATAGACATGGAGACAACAAGATTATCAATGGTTTGTCTAAGTCAAACTTCTTTAGTTTCCAAGGGTTATTTTCGAGCAAACTAATGGCGTGGCAATGGGTCACCCACCTTGTCACTAATAATGGCCAAACTATTCATGGAGAAATTTGAGAAAAGAGGTCTTGAATGATATCCCAACCTGGATGACACCAACTTGAAATGGCTCCATCATAATGCTGAATTAAATAATTTCATTAAGCACCTTAGTGGGATCTCTAAAGACATCATGTTTATCATGTAACTTGAAGAAAATAGGAGCATCCCCTTCCTTGATGTAATGATTACTAGAAAGAAAGATGGAATTCTCGAGCATAAGGTTTTTAGAAGGAAAACACACATTAATAATTACCTTTACATTGACTACCACCACTATACTTTTTTTGACTTGAGGGGCTTAGACCCAGGTTCAAAGTTATCTGCGCTACCCAACAAAACCCTTTATCACTAGCCCTTTAAGCAATGATCTTTTCACGTAGACCACAATCTCACCCAAGGCGATATTGGGGGATGCTGGAACTAGGTTCCCACATCCATAAGGATTATGAAATGTGGATCTTGACTTAGTTTGACTAACCTATAGATATATTACCGCGCTACGCGATCTTACTTAATATTATACCGAATCTGATCTATTCATATAAAAAGACTACTTTACAAATCTAAAATTCTATCTACAATGCATAAATCAATGGACCTTAACTGCAATTAACTGTAACAACATTCATATATTAATTTTGATCTTATCTTTTACTGCGCAACACAAAAGTAAACAATAATTGCATAAAGTAAAGTACAAAATGTAAATACACAGGTCTTCCTTCAAAATCTTCTTTATTATCTTCAGATCTTCACAATTACAATCCTTCTTACCCTGCGCACTTAGTTGTAGGGGCCTGCGCACGCAACTGTAGACTTACCAAGGTCTCCACGCACACAGCTGCAGGAGAGTTCCGCTTCACTCTAACACACAAAGATATGACAATTACAGACTCAAAAACATCAAAACATATCCATCATATCCATGCCTTTGACTTACTAAGACAATCACTTATATATCTTTTTCTCTTACAATACCATGGTCTGCAAACCATAGGCGGAGCTCAAAACATACAAATTGATCCCATCCTTTTACAAAATAAGGGGCTTTGACCCACCATAAAGACCCTATGACTCCTAAAACACTGCGTGAAGCGCGCTCTGCTCCTCAAAATGCGGGCTCTTTACAAAACTTTGACTTAGGGGGACCCTACCCAACAAGCCCCCAACACAAAGATGTGATTCGTCCCGAGTCACTCAGCTAGTATGTCCTAAGTATTTGCTTTGAGACTGTTGTATGCATCCTTCAAAGGTTGAAGTGTCTCTATGAACTGCGTGGCATCCTATCGAACTTCCTCTACCATCTTCTCTGTCATCGATCCTATTGTCGCCAAATTGATGGTTCTTTGCGTCTGCCTTATGATCTTCAGCTTACTGTCCACTATCCATGAGAGATGAATGGCTTCATCGGACCATGGTTGTGTTCATGCTGAAACGATATGCTCCTTTCACAGCAGCTCATCGATTTGCCCTACAAAAACCTTCCCTCTTGGAGACAGGAAAACCATTACGTAGGTGCTAGGGTACACATCGGCACTTTGATTTCATCAAACTATTGTTGCTTGTCATAGATCTCTACCTCTATCTTCTATACATGTGGGTCCTCCTGCAGTGAGGCCCATATCTCCACAGTGTCTTCGAAGATTTGGATATAGTCCTTGACTATAGTAGCTATATTCTCCATAGAAGCCTTGATATTTGCTTTGCACTATTTGGGATCATCTAGCGGAGTTGTCAGCTGTAGCCTCATCTGCAACTCCGTTATTTGCATTTCCAGCTTGAATTTTACTTTGTCGACTCCCACCTTTGATTATTTTATTATTGTCACAAGCTTATGAAGCTTCTCTTCAAGTGCCTCCTCTGTTTGGATCTAGAGCTCTGGTAGCTCGCTTCAAGCTTTGGTGATGGCCTCTTCTAGCTACTTCCTGTGCGCAATTGCCTCATCACGATACTTGATGGCCTAACTCTTGTCCTCAAACATCTGTCGGTTGTCATTTTTAACTTCTTTAATTACCAACAGAGAGTGCTTCTCCCACACCTTGAGTTCATCAATGAATCCCTGATGTAACTCGTGCAAGGTCTAGATGGGGAGCAACGCAAGATTGATACTTGAAATTTTCCAGTTTTGTGTGCACTCTTGATCTTCGGCATTCTCAAAATGTAGAGCGTTGCCTGGTAGTTGCACAACTTAGATCTTGGATTTGATTATTGTCTGTGCACTGCCTGCAGTTGAGGGTGATGGTGTCACGCTCACTTGAGCCACGGTCGCTTGAGCCACACTCGCTTGAACCGCTCTCGTTTTAAACTACGACTGCTTGAGGCCCTGTTGGACCTCTGTTAAAATTGTTTTATATTGGTCTTTAATTTTCCCCCATATGTCCTCCGTCAGAGCTTAGACTTTGTCTCAAATCTTGTCGATGTCCCCCTCAGTGAGGACCATTAGTTCTGTGCCAGTGGATTTGTTCAACTTGTTCTTCTTCCACGTGCCTCTAGCACTTGGTTTCCACCTTTTAACTATGAATGGGGAATCTACCTCCTCAATGTCAACAAAAGGGTCTTCACCACCCTAATTTTCGCCTTCAGTGGCCTATTCCTCTTGCTTGGCTTCGTGCTCTATCTCTGACGCAATGTCCTTCTCTAGTTCGATTGTGATTTTCTGAGTCACCTTCTTTTTTCCCTTCTTGGTTGGCTGCTTTTTGGTCTGCACACCTGAAATATCTTTCATTGTTCGACGGGTGCGTGCTTGTTCTGTCTATGTTTCTTCCGTGGACGGAGTTAGCCAATCACTTGGCCAGTTGCTCACCGCTTGTATGATGTCATCATTAGTGACCAAGTATGGCAACTTATACCATACCTCCTTCAAGTCCTTCTTGACATGGATGTGTACATGGTGAAAGTTCGCCTTGAAGTCTGCAATCTCTCTGTATTGTTCAAATAAAATAGGTGACAACCTCAGCCTCTGGCTGATCACGGTGTGCAAATATATTTCAAAAAAGACCCATAACAGTTTGTTCTCTATAACATGGGTCGACTCCTTGGAAGCCCACAATGAGGCATACCTCGTAGCCTCACAGACGTCATAGTCCACATTGGGGAACTGTGACTCCTATGTCATTCTCCATGTTGTCAACACTATAAAGAGAAATAACCACGCGTAGTGGAATTTATTTCCCTCTTCTTGTGCCTCCCGGCAGTCATCCAAAAATTCTTGGCACAAATATCCTACCCAGTTAAACTGGATGCCCTTACTACACTACGTAGCCAATGATACGACTGGTGCAGGTACCTCATTTGCCCAACACTTCCTCATTATTTTCCCTGCTAGAATGTGCGAGGAAAAGCACATAGCCTGGTCATTAATGGAGCTGATGAGAAATCCCTAATACTTCATAATCAAATCATAATCCTTCTTCATATTCTTGGCCAAATTTTTCTCCTGAGATTTTCTGACAAATGCATCAGTTGGGTTTGGTCCTTAGTAGGGAAGCACACTTATTCTTCTAATCAACATATCATCAATGGGGGTCTTTGTCCCTAGCCACAGACATCCATCATGCACCAACACCAATAGATGGGGCACACAAATTGTGTTGATAGTGATGCATGTGAAGTGCAGAATATATAGCATATTCAACAGCCTAGCTCACTGAATTCTTGCTACCCATGGAATCGGTTCAACCCTTGTTACTCCAACTTCTTCATAGTAAACTGATTTTAGGTACTTACTAGGCTCGAAATGTGGATACTTGCTTCGATAGTTAAGATCCCAATCCTCCATGTGCAATTGTGGCACCTTTTAAAACAACTCTCCCTCAATCGGCACCTCATCTGGTGACAGTGGGATAAAGACTTTGAATTTGATAACATCTGGATCCCTGGCAACCTTTGAGGTAAGCTTTCGTGGTGGCATATAGGGTGGCAACCTGAAGATCGGTTCCACATCTTCTGTGTCGATATCTTCTACTCCGCCGACCACTTCCTCCTCATCAGAATCTTGGGGCTTCATCGATTGCTTCTACTTGTCCAACCTCTCCTTAGTTCTCTACTCCTGAGTGTTTTTTCTTGGCGATTTCCTAACTGGAGGCTCTTATGGTCGCTTCTTCTTCTGCGTGCTTGCGTCAACAGTTTGATTCCTTGGGGACCTCGACTCGGTGACATGTGTTGGCAATGTAGCAATCATGATGAATCCTAGCCCTGGTCTAAGAAATTCTTGTTCAATCTCCTCCCAATTCTTACTAGACATGTAATAGAATGGTCGGCTCACACTTAAGAAAAAAAACTCTAGTCGAAATATCAGTGAGAAAAGTGTTTGAATGTGGAGCGATTTTCCATATACATAACCTTTTTGAATTTCAAACTCCATGATCTCCTTCAAATCCACCTCATAAATGCGAATTTGGTAGCATATTTTCCTAGATATGCCCATTAAATGTGTTCCCCCTACTCCTTTTAACGAAAATTTCCCTATCAAATCAACTGTAGCAACCCCAATGGTCATATTCTGGATGAACTACGTCAGACCCTTCCCTGCAATGCGGTTACTGCTTCACCATCTGCGCCATCCTCCTAAATACTGCACAACACTTCCTCCTCGATGAAGTCCTTCTTTGGCAGATTAGTTTAAAGTCTTGTGTTTCCTTCCAACTGCCTGTAGCACTAATAATTTTCTCCATTCATATAGTCATTGTGTAGTCCCAGGGATGAAACCGTCCCAACAAAAGGTGAAATATTTCTTCAGTAATTTTTCCATCGTCGCAGTGATCCGTGCGTAGACCTTTATGAACTTTTGACAATAACCAGTATGCCCTAGAGTCATGTGTAGCTGCTTCACATTCTTCGCTGGATCCAGATTGATAATAACAAAAAAAATTGTAGGGTCCACCATCAGCCCTTGCTTACAAACAACATTTCCTAGTAATATTCCATATGGTACACAAAAAATACACCATTTCAGGTTTAGTGAGATTTGATATTTCCTATAGGTATCCAACATCAAGCATAGGCTCAAAACATGCTTCTATAATAGTCCAAAGACTGTCCAATCATCAAAGTAAACCTCCAAAAATTTGTGGATGTATTATTTAAACATTGCGATGACAAATCTGGAGAATATTGCAGGGGCATTCTTCAACCCAAACGAAATGACTGTATACTGAAATGATCCCCATTCAGTAGCAAAAGTGGTCTTACTCCTATCTTCCGGTGTGATCTTAATCTGATGGTACCCTGAAAAAGCATCTGTAAGGGAGTATGCCTCCTCTCCTCCCACATTATCCAAAACTTCATTAGTGAACGATGTTGGGAACAAGTCGTGTACGCATGCGTCATTCAATTTTCTTAAATCGACACAAATCCTTATGTCTCCCTTAGTCTTTTTCTCTGACACTACCATCGGGCTCACCCATTCAGATTCTTCCACGGACTCAATTATTCCAACTGCAACCATCTTCTCAAGCTCCTCCTTCACCTTCTCTTTGTATTTTGGGTTTAGCCTATATGGTCGTTGTTTTACGGGTTTTGCATCTGGCTTCAAAGTGATCCTCATTACGTCCAAATTGCCTACAATTCCTTTTTAACTCATTGAACTTCGTCGGAAACAACTCCTGGTAATCATGCAATAGTTCGATGACCTTACCTATTGTATCCTCATCCTAGTAATCTTTGATGCGTGTGAATTTGGGCTCCACCTCTGAGCCTATATTGACTTGCTTCATCTTAACAGATGGTATTTCAGGTATCTCAATTTTTGGTCCTGCAACCTCGTGTTGTCTTTTGATTCAGGGATGTTAATGTTGCACAGATCTTCCTCTCCCTCTTCCACGGTCATATTAGAGAATTCTATTGCATGATGCAACTAGGTCTTCCAATTAGGTTGTACCCAAGTCATTGGCTCATTTGGTGTCCGGAAAATTCCTACTCTGATTTCTTGAAGGGCATCATCAATACATTGAAAACCATCTTCGAAGCTAAAGGTCAATATGAAGCTTTCCTTCAGATCATACCAGTCGGTAGTGCCATGGCGCAACTCCGTTTCAAGATACCAATTCATCGGTATCACATCCAAAGTGTGGAAAAATATGTGTACCCATTCTGGTTTAGGTTCTTCGCCCCATGCCGTAGTCCAATGAGACAATTATTTTCTGGGATCATCCCTACCATTATACTTCTCTACAAGCCTTGTGTTTGCATGACCGAACTTGAGCCTCATCAATCGGTGATACTCCTTCCAATCTCCTATATTGTCTTTATGTGTGCCCCACCATCACGCAGGTGTAGACCTCAAAGTTATATCCAAGGCCTAGAATCATTGTTCTTACAGTACATCCCTTTCAAACTCATCAACAAATAAGCTCGCATCACCTATCCCATCATAGTAAGGTAAATTATGTACCTCTATTGAGATGCAACGCAAAGATTTTGTAAGTCTGTTACAGCACAGAGTAGAAACTTCGTGTAATCGGTTATGCCAATTCTCTAATTCCTCATTATAAGCTGAGACACACGAACTATCCTTTTCCCAGCTTATCATTCCATCTATGATGGGGTTGATCCATTCCTCGTCTCGTGCAGTTAACTTATAGATATTGTCAATATCTTCATTGCTATATTCATCACGGATAGGTTCTGTATACCACTCTCCTTCAGAGGGGTCCAAAGGAATAATGATCCTCATACCATTATTCTCGAATACCATACTTCTTCTCTTTAGATTGATTATAGCATCCATACCAATATCCCAATCGAGTCCAAGTAAATTCGGATATGGATTGATGTCATCCATAATCTCAATGAATTCAAAGTCCACCACCACGCTTACTCCTTCAATGTCCACAACAAAGCCATGCAATCGACCCATCGGGATGATTTTCTGTTGATTGGCCATGCACATCGAAATCGGTGATGATTGTAGCTTTGGTTGCCCCATTCGCTCCCAGGTATGCTTCGGTAATATATTCGCATCCGATCTCAAGCCAATAATTACTTGATCCATTTAAAATTTGTCGATCTACGCAGTTTCGCATCTCTCGACCAGTTCTTTTCTTATTTATGTATACTTTGTTTACTTCGCGTTGTTCACGCTGTGGCTTCTCTTTAACAACGCAATTATCGATTAGTTCTTGCAATCCTTCCAATGCTTTTTGATCCCTTAGAAACTTCATAGATGTCTATAGAAAGGACATCATGATGGTCAGATTAGGGTGCTCCATCGCAGTAACCACTTCAGGATTATTCTTCTATGATACTAGTTGCATCTGCGTCTTCGATGTCGAAGGTCATAGGTCCATGAAACTCTTTTTCGCTTCCATGAAGGTTTCTTCCTCCCTCTGCATATTGAACCCTATACTCTTTTCTCCAGACCCGTGTATCCACCATAGGATTTTTTCCCTTTGTTTTATCTCCTCATGTAGTTGTTGGACTTTGTGTCACTATGTTAACACTTGGATCATCTTCGCGTGGTTCAACCCTCATCTTTTGCAAGTTTTGTGTAGGCTGTTGATTCTTATTTTCCTACATTTTAGCCATCAAAATAGGAAAATCCTCTATTACATGGTCGAACTGTCTATAATACTTACAAGAAGGGGTAGTAGGGTTTTGACAATCCCACACAAAATGTCCAACTTTTCTGCAATTATAACATATAATCTGACCCCAACCTCGTCCAACACTCTCTCCTCGACTGCATCCTCAGCCCTAAAATCCTCTTGGGCTGCAAGTGAACCATGATCTTCCTATGTGTGACTTTCAACTTGCATTCGGTATGTCACAATTTTCTCTATCATCAAATAGTAGCTACGCCAATTTCTTTCATAATGTCCTACTAAATGAAAATTTTTACAAAATAACTACTTTGATGACCGAACATACTTCTGTAACAAATAACAGTGGTCAGTCGAGTGCTGGGCTGCAATTCGGCAAATACTACACTAGACACTTGATCCGGTACTTGGTACAACACTAGGTTCCAACTTCGGAGGATTAGGACCTCCAACAATCAAACAATCACGATAGACAAGACACTAGTCCATATAGCGACCTTCTTCTTTACACTTTATGCACCAAACTTTTTGAGCGCAATTCAGGCCGAACTTCTTTTCCCTTCTTCAAATCTTGTATCTCCATATGTAAGCTCTCTATCCGGGTCTATATATGTTGAACTCCTACGTGAGTATCCTATACTGATGATTCTTCTAGCTTCGTTGAAATTTATAATTCCTCAACTTGCGATGTGATCTTTTGCTGCGATAGTAATAATATGAGATACGATAATAACGCAGTTATATACCATAGTTGTTTGTGCTGCTCATTGGAGATATAAAAGTTGACTTGTTCCAAAAAACATTTTAATATTTGATCTAATTCCCAGGTAGTCTCGTTGACTACTTAATCTCTTTTATCTCCGTAATGCACTACGACTGTGACTTTGGTTTCTTGAACTCTACGTTTAGTGCTTTCTTTGTATCAGCTAGCAAAGCAACTGGGTTTGTTGTACTGTACTTAATATACCATGACAGTGCTTTGTCTTGCATCGTTGTGACAAGCTGAGCTCTCTTCATATCTTCATCATTGATTTGTTGTGCTTTCCATATAGATTTTGTGACAAACCAAAATTGCTCGGGATCCTCTGATCCCTGAGACTTAAAAACAAGCATCTTCACTGCATTAGCCATATTAAATGGGGAAAGTGGAGGTGGAGGTGTAGGTGTAGGTGTGTGAGTTGGAGGTGGAGTGGTCGAATGGGGAATCTCAGAAGTGCCTTGATTATCTGACTGTGACGCACCTCTAGGCGTGCTAGGGTTGCTCCTTTATTCTTTTCTTTTTGATTCACCCAATAACTAGTTGTAAATAGCTTCAGCGAAATTATCACAGTCTATTTTTGAATATATTTCCACTCCACGTAGATCTAGTCTTGCTTCCTTTAAACATAAATCCACTTTCATGCGTAGTACACCCTTCTCACATAACAACATCTTAATCTAGAGCTTTAAGGAATTCAAAAACTTACCTTGCGGACCCTTGAAAAACTAGCGCTCAGCTTCACTATAGGATACCAATGTGTCAATCCTGAATTCAATAATAAAGCCTCCAAGAACACTATCGATCTAGTAATCAACAGCTCTTGTGGTCTTATTTTCAGTCTCCTTGAGTCACTTAATCAACTTTGGGGTCCACGCAGTGGGCTCGTTATGCTTCCAACAAGTCTTACTTTCATCTAGTTTTGAAAGCCACTCATGCATCTCGTTAGAGAATGATGGAAAAAAGATATTGTTCTGATCTGTAAAGATATACTTACGCAACCACCTTTATGTTGACAGACATGGATTTCTATTCTCTTGTGCGGGAAATTCACGTACCTTCAGATTGACCCAATCTTGAATCTCTTTTCTGGTCAAATGCCACATGACATATCCCTCAGATAGATCCCAGTCCTGGCAATGGAACCATTTGTTGGCTTGAGGGGCTTAGACCCAGGTTCAGAGTTAGCTATGCTAACCAACAAAACCCTTTATCACTGGCCCTTACGGCAATGATATGCTCGTGTAGAACGTAGTCTCATCCGAGGCAATATTAGGGGATCCTGGAACCAAGTTTCTACATCCAGAATGAGTATGGAGTATGGAGTCTAGATCTTAACTTAGTCTGACTCACCTACAGATCTATTACTGCGTTACACGATCTTACTTAATATTATACCAAATCCGATCTATTCATACAAAAATACTACTTTGCAGATCTAAAACTCTATCTACTGTGCATAAATCAATAGACCTTAACTGTAATTAACTGTAACATCATCCATATATTAATTTTGATCTTATATTTTACCGCACAACACAAAATTAAACAATGATTGCATAAAGTAAAGTACAAAATGTAAGTACATAGGTTTGCCTTCAAAATATTGTTTATTATCTTCAGATCTTCACAATTACAATCCTTCTTACCTTGTACGCACAGCTACAGACTTATCAAGGTCTCCACACACACAGCTACAGAGCCTTCCCCTTCGCTCTAACACAGAAAGATATGACAATTATAGACTCAAAAACATCAAAGCATATCCATGCCTTTGACTTACTAAGACAACCGTTTATATAACTTTTTCTCTTACAATACCATGGTCCGCAAACTATGGGTATAGCTCGAAACATACAAATTGATCCCTCCTTTTACAAAATAAGGGGCTTTGACCAGCCCTAAAGCCCCTACGACTCCTAAAACACTGCGTGGACCGTGCTCCGCTCCTCAAAATGCAGACTCTTTACAAAACTTTGACAAAGCTTTGACTTAGGGTGCCCTACCCAACACCTTCATAGTAGATTTGGGTAAATGGCCAAGAGAGAAACGAGGCATTGTGGATGAAGGAAGAGGGGGGGGGGGGGGGGGGCGAGGCGGGGGAAGAGTGGCCAAAGAGAGGGAAAAAGAAGCAATATTCTTGTAGAAGAGCCTTTCTCCCCCAAAGAAACTTGAGACATAAAAGAGAGAACCCTCTCCCAAGAAGAAACTAGAGATGTTGAGAAAAGAAGCAACCACACAAATAGGAAGATCCATTGAAAGGCGAAGTTCTGGAGTAGAAATTGTTGTAGTCTACCATGAATTCAGACAAGAATAATGGAAACATTGCAGGGTATTTTGGGGAATGATGGATTCGCCACAAAATCCATTTCATCCTATAAAGAGTTGCATACAAACACCATAAACCACATTCTATCCCATTGAGATTTGGACAACCACCTCCCATGTTGCATTAAATCCATACATGCACCACCTTTCCGCATGATTTAGCACTGAGGAGGCACATTGCACACAGTTCTTTTGCTAGGTGCCAATGCCTACGTAGTGTCCCTCGGCACCTAATCTAAGGTTCTTTAAAATATCTCATTGAATATATATCTTGATTTAATTTTTATATGATAAAATTATGATTTTTATTAATAATAATTAATTCAATTAAAATTATTGAAGCTAAATTTCTCTCTTTCGTACTACCTTGGGATGCACTTTTGCTAATAACTTTAGCACAATAAACCAGTTATGTGTTTGTAATTAAGATGAGGAAATTGTTAAAAGGAATTGACTCATAGTTGTTATTTGTTTGTATAAAACTTTTTCATATGTTGCTTTAAATTAATTTAAAAGAATACACCACTGGAATGAAATCATTTTCATCATCATATTTTTAAAATGAATTTTTTATATCTCTTAAATATTAACATATTTAGCATTGGTCACATGTTAAATTTGCATATAAAAATATTTTTTTAATACAACACTATTTTATTTCAATATATTCTATCAGAAAATAATTTAATTCAAAATTCCGGAATCCAATTGTACGTTATGGCAATTAAATATGGATTCTTTTTAGATCAAAAGTGACAATTTTGGAAAGTGACTATATCAAAATTTGCACTTACGGAATTGAGAATAGTACTTTTGGACTTGAAATTATTCGAAATTCATAATTTCACAAACAAAATTTACACTCTAAAATCAATATTCATAATTTCATAATCTAATTTCACAATTTGGAAATATTGATATTGGAAACTTTAGAATTGGAATTCATAATTTCTCGATCAAAGAATAAAAACTTAGGGGTCTATATAGCTGAATTATGATAAATGCAAGAGGAAGAAAGAGTGAATAAGAAATAGTGGTGAGGAAAAACCTAGTAGTTAGGATTCTCTCACAATATTTAAGGTTCATAATAGAATCCATACATAGTGATAAAAGAGGAAACTAGGGTAGGCTAGCATAGTGTAGATTGTGTAAAAAAAATGGAGAATTAATAAACTATTTATTTGTATATTGTTTATGTGTAAAACAGGTATGGGATGAAGCAATAATATCGACACTTTTGGAATCAAAATCACAATTTTAGAATTGAAATTGACACTTTTGGAATCATAGTTTGTTTTTTTGGAATTAGATTTCATTATTTTATAACCAAAACTGAGACTTCTAACATTAAATTCACATTTTTAAACCAAATATTCACATTTTCACAAACCAATTTTGCACATTAGAAATTCTAATATCCACACTTTCAAAATAGAAATTCATAATTTCTTAGTCTATGTTACTCCTTACTAATCCAGATTGAATGACATTGGGGTTAATTGTGCCCCCCTGTGGATATCCAATTGTGTTGTTTCCAAAAAAATATAGGACTTGATAAATTATACTCAATTTTAGGGTACCATATTAGATCATTATCAAGAACCATTTCCCATTCCCCGGGATTGACAAGTCGCTAAATAAATTGAAAGGATCATATTAATTTTATATATTATATCTTAAGTTGAGATATCATCATATAATAATTAAGGAGGAAGATACTTCAAGGATTACTTTTAAAATAAAAAAAAATGATTGTTTTAAAGGTTGGTAGTCTCATTTGGGTTTATTACGATATGAAAATGCTCATGAGGTTATTCAAATGAAATTATTATTCCCTTCATTGACTTCTTTGTATTTGTTTATTCGTATGACATTTTAGTCTATAATTGGACTTGCAAGGAACACTTCATGTACATAGGGAAACTGTTGGAAAATCTTATAGGGAAGTGCTATTTTTTATACATATGTTTTTTATCTAACATTCTTGATGGGTGGAGATCAACTAAAAATTGATGTAATGCCCTATTTAATCTTATCATGCAAATTTTAATAGTGTTTAAATTACCTGAAATATTGACTTATAATTATCAAGAAATATTGGTACATACCTACATTGGTGAAACTGTAAATTTATTACTGCTATAAATTTTATTATTATTCAATTCCCAACTTACCTCCTCACATTTAAATTTTGATAGGATATGGTCTCATTCCATTTATTCCAATTTAAATATCCCTATCCCCAAAATGTCTTCTCAAATTTACTCGGGAGAAGATATGGTCATTTCCAATTAATTACCAAATTATATATTCATATCTCATCCCCAAAATGCCCTCTCAAACTTACTTGCAGGGAAAATTTTAAGAACCCCCTAAATTTATAAATATAATAAATGGGCGAATCTCCATTAGGAAAAATGGAAGGCGATTTTATCAATAATATAATATGTATATATAATTTTTTGGCGAATCTCTCACCGCATGGCGAATATTTTACTCAATTATAAAATCTTGTAAGATCTTGGCGAGTCTTTCACTAAATAATAAAACTTTGTAAAGTCCTAGTGAATCTTAGCATAGGCTACATGTTGGTTTAATTCCCCCATTTAAATAGGCTACATTCCAGGTGAATACCATGGGTCAATACCATGTGCCATTTTGGTGAATACCATGGGTCAATACCATGTGCCATTTTTATTTTTATTAATTCTAATATTAGGGTTAACAATGGTTTTTTGCATGGTATTAATAACAATCTAGTCCATGGTATTTGTCCCATAGTATTTTGGCCATAGGTTTCACCTAAATATAACCCATTTTTTGAGTGTTCGTAAATATAAGATGACTTATGGAGTAAATATAAAAAAATGTTTTATTTGTTTACCATACCTCTCGTTTATTTATATTTTTATTAATTTACCATACCTCTTTTACAAATATGGTATTTGGCCCATAGGATTCACTTAAATAAAACCTCTTTCTTGAGCCTTCATAAATAGAACGAGGGTTATGGACTAAATATAAAATTAGGTTTTATTTATTTACGATACGTCTAGTTTATTTATATTTTTATTTATTTACCATACCTTTTGAGTAAGTATAAAATTTTTTTTATTTATTTACCATACCTCCACTTTACTTATATTTTTATTTGTTTACACCCTTACATGTATATAAGGTGATTTATGGAGTAAATATAGAAAATGTTTTATTTATTTACCATACCTCTCATTTATTTATATTTTTATTAATTTACCATACCTCTTTTATAAATATGGTATTTGGCCCATAGGATTCACTTAAATAAAACCTATTCTTGAAAATGGGCGAATGGAAAGTTGTAAGTCATAATTTCGAGGGCTAAATTTACCTTTTTTACCCTCTCCCTTAAAATAAGGTGGGCTATTTGAGGTGATTTGTAAAAATGTACTATGATACAAAATATTCGCCCACTAAAAATTTAAAACCCCTTAATTTCGCCAAAGGGCGAACATTCGCCCCTAAAATTATCTTTGCTTACTTGAGAGAAGATATGGTCCTCTCCAATTAATTACCAAATTATATATTCATATCTCATCTCAAAAATGTCCTCTCAAATTTACTTGGGAGAATATATGGTCCTCCCCAATTAATTACCAAATTAAATATCCATATCTTATCCATAAAATGTCCTCTCAAATTTACTTGGGAGAAGATATGGTAAGAAAAGTCAAATGTAAGGATGAGGGGGTAGTTATGACATTAATGACAGGTGGTTGAAGTGGAAAAGAGAAGGAGGCATAAAGGGCAAGGATGATGAGAGGGGCGGGGGGTGGGGAGATCCTTGGTCTTGGTTTTGGTTGTAGTTTTGGAGAATTTTGTTTTGGGAGGAAGGTGGAGAAAAGAAAATGGAGAGAAGGAGAGTATTTGTTTAACTTTGACACACTACATCTGGTTGCACTTGGGCTCGGAGGGCTAGGGAACCTTTGGAGGTTCCCTGTGCTAAGAAATACTTTCTAGTTGGCTAGAAGGCAAATCCAGTCGGGTAGTCAAGAGGAGCATCCCAATAGAGTCAGGAGCTTAGAAGCATCTCGACTAAGCTATTGGAACATGTATTCCTCTGTTTATTGATTACTTATGTAAATTGTTGAAACAAAATTCTTACTTATCTAGTTGTGGTAAATAGATTTTAATGGTATATTATCATCAAATAAATGTTTAAGTAGAAATAAGTTATTTCCCATTTTATTGTATTTAAAATTAGAGAAACTTAGTTTTTAGTTAGAGGACCCTAGGAGGGAGCCTCAAAATTGACCCCTCCAAGGCATAAGACATTCATAAATGACCTTCGCTCATGAATCTAATAGAGGTAGGAAGTTTCAATAGTTATTTTTATTATTCATAAATTATTATTTAACATGTATTATCAATTTATTCACCATTAAATTATGTGAAGGAATGAGAAAATTGCTTCCATCATATGAAATAACAAAATTTAGCCTTCAACATCAAGAAGAAGACAATTTTTGAAGAGGCTATGTTGGGGGTCCCAAATTTGAAAAAGATATATGAGATCGAGATTGCTGCATCTAATTATACTATGAGGAAAGTCCTCATGCAAGAGGGAATACCAACTGCTTACTACTCAAAGTGGAGATATGTTATGATATCTTACCTATGAAAAGGAGCAGCTAGTTTTACATCAAGCAATGAAGCATTCGAGAGAATAATAATAGGGAAGGAAATAGTTATCAACATTACCTAATTTTTTATATTTTATGCAAGAACAGACTTATAAATTTGTGGAAATAAAGAAACACCAAGTGGATGCATCTTTTGCAATCTTGTTGGAGTTTAAAGGCCTCATTAAACTTAGGAAGGTATGTGTATTGGGATTGTTGAATTTTTGTAGCTATGGTTGGCCTTCAAAATTATTTTTCCAGTCATTGATGTATTTGTAAAGCATGTTCTTCATGCTATTGGGAAAAGATAAATTCTAAGGTATGTCCTTCATGTCCTCTTTAAAAGAAAAAAAAATGAATTTTGAAAATTAAATTTTTGGTTCCAAAGATGCCAAGTCAAACCTCCTCCTAGTCAAGTCCGCCCGACCAAAGAGGCACACATTCAAATAACTAGAAATATATATAAAGACACTTATCAACAATCACTTGGATGCACATTCATATCACTTATGAGACAAATTTTGAATTATCTTAAGGATGAGTCTGATGTCAAGTCAAAGACAAGAAAGAGGATGGAATATGAGGCACAGTTATGTTGAGAAGAAGGAAAAGTTTCCGTTGAGAAGAAGGACGAGTTTTAGTTGAGAAGAAGGACGATTTTTTGATGAAGAAGAAGGACAAGTTTCTAAAAAATGGAAGGTCGAATCTCTGATAAAGAATGATGGAATTCTGAGACAAAGAAAGGCTGAAATTATGAGCATATCAGTGCAAAAGGACCAAAATATACGGGTGCAGGAGATGGCTAAAATTTGGCCATAGCAGACCCAATCAAATCAAGTTCAGAAGGAAGAATCATAACTTGACTAGGAGGCAGTGTACTAGGTTTGACTAGATGATCTAGGTGTGTCTCTTGTTGAACTACATAATTTCTCTAAGGAAAAGGTTGCTGGATTTTCCCCCATGTGGGTTTTTCGAGGGTAAATGCTTGTGTTCTTGATTTGGTTGTCTCTTTATGATCCTATTGTCTATTGTTGAAGATACTCTATGTAATTTCTTAATGATTAGTATGAATATGAAATAATATAAAGAGAATATCATTAGAAGTAATTATCAAATAGAAGACGTATGACACAAGGGCTTCACTGAACAAGCAATACCATGCCATGTGCATTCATATTGGGGCATACAAAATGAGGAAAAAATGAAATAATATATTGAGCATATAATAGGGGGGTAAAGGGTTTTATATGTTTTATAGAAATATGTGTTTTATAAGATATTGTTTATACAATACATTGGTCACATGGAGGCAAAAAACAGGCAGGATAGAGAAATAGAGGTTCAAGAGTATTGTGGGAGTATTGAGAATGGGAGGGTGAACTAATAATAATGAGATGTGCTTGCGTGTGGGTTGAGTAATTGCCTTGTGGGAGAACTAATATTCATCTACAATGTATATCAAAATAATAAATGTGCATTGTAGAATGCATGTGGGGTCATAAGAGAGGCATCATGTCACTATATTAGGGCTATAAATATAAAGGATTATAAAAAATATAAATGAAAAAATGGATACCTACAATATCTAGTGAAACTATGGTTTTTTTAAATTGGGAAGGTGTATTAGGTTCGTATTAGTATGGGGTTAAATAAAGTGATTTTTAGAGGCATTTTCCAATATGTATTCAAATTATGGGTATTGTTTACTATGCCACGAACGCACATGCTATGTGAGAGGTTCATTGATTGAAGCCCCTATGACCTATGGAAAATCAACATGGTATTAGAGCTATGGTAGAAGAGAAACCTTGAAGAAGAAGTCGTTATTGTTTCAAGCTAGCCTCTAGGGTTTAATTTTATCACTAATCTTGGAAGACCTAGTTCAAGAGGCAAATTCCAAAACAAGGCCGAAACTATGTTTCAATATCATAGTTTGCAAGAAGAATAAGGATATGTTTGTGCTTAAGAAGGTCGAAGCCCTAAGCCTCAGTCCATCAGGATCTAAAGAGGCAAAATAAACCTCAATCTATTTTAATACGTCGAGGGAGTCTTGGAGTTTGTGATAGAAGGTCAAAAAAGCCTAAGGGCTTATTACAAGGAGTTGAAAATCCCAGATAGAAGATAAAAACACTAAAAAATATCTCTGTCCTATCTCAAGTATGGAAAGAATCTTTAGGAAGACCAAGGAGATTTAGGAATAGGCCGTAGATCTAGTAAAATTCAACTAAAAAGCCCAAGCTAGTGATAAAGCTCAAATCTGCTTGCATTTGAGGATCTAAAAGTGAAATTTTTTGTTGAATATTATGTGCATAAAAGAAGATAATAATTACTTGTAGATTTGTGAAGGGACTAGTCACTTATATGATCATAAGCTATTGATGTTTTTGTACTTGGAAATATGCATGAATCCTATGATGGTGAAATCTATGGCTATATATTATAGACATAATGATGAGTATCATAAGGATTGACGAATTCTTTAGGGACAAGGAGTTTACTACGATGATACGTTTTGTTTTTTAAGGAAGACCCATTGTTGAAATTTTTGTTGAAGGTTTTGAGGATGTTTTGACAAGCTCCTAATGTCGTAAAAAATGTTGGAAATTAAGATTACTTTAGGGACATTATAATTTGACAATATTGTTGCTACTAATGACCAAGATGCCTCTGCAGATCAAAGAAAAGTTGATTGCAAAAAGAAAATATGCCTCTTGTAATTGGTAATCAAATTCAAAGTATATATTTATTCAAGTGATACTGTAAAGATAAATATTAGTACATTCAACAATTATGTGATGTATTTAGAGGACCTTGCATCATATCAAGTTATCAATACAAATAAACTATAAATATGTTTTTGAGTCTCAAATATAACAATCAAAGTGAAATGTAATCCTTTGAACTATGAAAAGTGAATTGGACCAAGTATGTCGAAGTTTTGATGTAGGATGAACACTTTCTTGATATGTGTTCAATACTTCCTTGAAATTGCAGTCTCTAATACTCTGAGTGAAGGGAGCTAAAATGGGAATTGGAATATACAAGTAGTATTGTAGGACTATCTAGGTCTAGAAGACAAATTGTTATTAAACCTTGAGAAGTTTGGAAGATTCCTTATTAAGCCAAAATGAACATTGAGAGAACATCTTAAGGATTTGAAGCAAAAGTTTTTCATTAATTTTAGAGACCAAATCTCTCTTGATAAGTTCAAGTGATTTACAAATATAGTATTGTCATGTCACTACTATAGCAGGTAAAGATCATAAATTATTGAAGACATTTTGGATTGAAGTTCTTGAACTAATATGTTGTTGCAAAGATATAATATTATGAAGTTTTGATGTCATATATATGTTGTTGTGGAAAATCTTGCCATGGGTATTTGAGTGTTGAGATTTATCTTTATAATGCTCATCTCGTAATGATGAAATCTATTCTTTTCACATTAAAATGAAGACCAAGCCTCTAAGCACAAAATATTGTTGTTTCTTTAATGATTGTGAGGAAGCTAAATTATTTGGAGAAATCAAGGATAGTAATTGGTCGAAACATCCTTGATTGATTGATGGTAATGATCAAGTTCATTTCATGTGTAAAGAGCACATTTATTCTATGGTTTTGACATTTGGATATGAAAATTGGAAATCTACGGTTTGAAAACCCTAGAACCAAAACTTAATGTTTACACTGAAAAGGAGAAATCCTTGATCATGCAATGAAGGAATGACATCATTTTGTTGATGTGGATGAGGATGATAAAGTTGCATGATGGATGAAAGAAGGCTAAGATTAAGAGGGCGCTGATGTTTCCCTATAATCCTCAAAACATAAGTATTTTATATCTCTCTTCTTTGATTAATACTATTATTGTTGTTTTTATTAGTTAATCTCTTGTCCTTTTATCCTTTGCTTGATTATAATTTTTCTTCCATTGTCACCCAACGAGAATTGCAGGTACATAGTAAAGGCTGCTTAGACTTTGGGAGTAGATGAAAGCAGTGGAGGAACAAAGAAAAGTGTGTGATAAGAGGACTTTTCTAGAATTAGTGATTTGTGTGATAGATATTGTATTAGATGATATTTGAGCTTAGAGGGAACAAACAAATCATCAAGTTTGAGGTATACCTTGTTTGTGTCAAAGATAAGTCAATTAAGACTTCCAAAAGAATCTATAAGATATAGCATAAACAAGTACAAATAAAAAATTGAGAATAGAAGTTTATCCTAGAAATAGGGAGAGAATCATGAAAAGACATCTTCTCCAATTTTCAGGTACACTTATGTTAGAATTATTTAAATTGCACCAGGTGGATGTAGAGATTGTTCATTAGAATAATTGAAGAAGTAGAAGTGTACATAAAGCTACCTCTGGCCTTTGAGGTACATGAGAATAAGTGTCATGATTAAAGAAGGTTGTGTACAATCACAAGCATACATGTTAAGCTTGGTTGGTCCTATTTGATTTGTCTCTAGCGGAATCATAAGGACTCATGTGTCAGAGGGAGCAATTGTGGTAGAAAGAATTGTCTTTGCAACAAAGGGATCAATTATAGAGCCTTGTTTTACATTCAAAGGGAGTTGACCTCTGAGTTTGAGATGATGCTCTATTAGGATAAGGGAGTAACAAAAATTACCACAACAGGATGTGTTTTCGTGTGAGAAGGAGCACCTAGTAAGGGTGACAGGAAAGCAATTGTGGTGATGAATCCAGTGCAAAAAGCAGATAAATTTATGGTTGAGCTAAGGCATGTTGCTCAACATATGTTGGAGTACCAACATGGTACAATTGGTCATGGAACAATCTATTATGGTTTGAGATATGTCTCAAATAGTGAAGTCCAACTGCAAATTCAGATTGGGTGGAGAGTGTTGAAGACAAAAAGAGTTAATCATGATATTGCTTTAGTTTGGGCTCCATTATAATTTCTTGGATGAGTAGGAAGAAGTCATCTGACACTCAATATTGTAAAATAGGAGTATCTTGCAGTTGGATTGGCAAGTTGAGAAGAAATATGAATTTAGAGGTTACTTGTAGGATTGTATTGATTAAGTGCAAGTGACAACCATGATGACAGATCAAAGCATAGTAAGATCTAGTACCAAGACATGGTACAAAAGGAAGCAGTATGGCTCCAATATTATTCTATAGTATAGGAGATTGCTAGCAAAGCCTCTGCCCTAGGCTGAAGTCTACATATACTTCAAGGACACGCTTGGAGTTATTGAGCATGTCTCTCTTAGAAAGAGGGAGTGATTAAATTGCATCATCTAGAACAATCATTCTCCCCAAGTTAGATTGACTAGGATTATGAAAAATGGTCCATATTAACAAAATCAAGGACAATCATTCTTCCTATGTCATGTATGTTGACTAGAATTAGGAAGAATAGTCCAACAGAGGACAATCGTCCTTCCTATGTCACGTATGTTAACCATAATTAGGGAGAATGGTCCAAAAGAGGATAATCATTCTTACTATATCAAGTATGTTGACCAGAATTAGGAAGAATGGTCCTAAAGACCCAGGATCACTTAATTGAGCGGGTTCCTTTTAGCATCAGGATGATATTACTCTCCAGATTGGTCGAGTGAGACCATTTAGCATGAGCCCAAAAATTACTTAGTAGAGTGTGGCCTTTGGATTTGGGACCATATTACTCAAATGAATTGAGTGTGTCCCTAGGGTTTCACCATGAGTTAAAGATATTGAACAGGATGATGGTGAACCGAACTAGTCAATATACCATGGGTCAAAGCGCTGACTAGAATCATGGTGAGTAGTTGATGCTAATGATTTACCATGTGTCATAGTGGTTGACCATATTATGGTAAATGGATTATGTTTTTTTTTTATCATGTATCACAGTTGTTGATCAAATTATGGTAAATGGATGGTGTCGTTCATTTACCATGTGTCACAGTAGTTGACTAGATTATGGTAAATGGGTGATGTTGTTGATTTAGAATGTGTCACAGTTCTTGACTAGATTATGGAAAATGGATGATGTGTTGATTTACCACGTGTCACAGTTGTTGACCAGATTATGGTAATTGGATAATGTTGATATTTATGATTTGTTATAACATTTTCTTAGAGAAATTTGTCAACATGAGAATATCTATATACTCATTATGAATATCTCCCTAGCTAAGAGGGAGCGTTGAATTTTTGTAGCTATGGTTAATATTCATAATTAATATTTTAGTCATTGATATATTTTTAAAGCATGCTCTTCATGTTATTATCAAAAGATAAATTCTAAGGTGTGTTCTTCATGTCCTTTTCAAAAGAAAAAAAATTGAATTTTGAAAATTAAGTTTTTGGCTCCAAAGAAGCCAAGTCGACCCTCCTCCTAGTCAAGTCAGCCCAGTCAAAGAGGCACCCATTTGGAAAGCCAAAAGTCTATATAAAGACACTTATCCTCCATTTTTTCGACATAAATTCATATCACTTCAGAGGTAAATTTTGAATTATCTCAAGGATGAGTGTGAGGTCATGTCAAAGAAAAGAAAGAGGATGGAATATGAGGCATTATTCTATTGGGAAGAAGGACAAGTTTATGTTGAGAAGAAGGATAAGTTTCTGAAAAAGGGAATGTCAAATCTTTGATAAAGAAGGATGGAATCCTAAGATATAGAAAGGCTGAAATTCTAAGCATATCAAGGCAACATGACAGAAATCTATGGATGCAGGAGATGGTTGAAGTTCATCCATAGCATGCCTATTCAAATCAAGTTCAGAGGGAAGACTCATAACTTGACTAGGAGGTAGTGGACCAGGTGTCACTATATGATCTATGTGTGTCTCTTGTTGAACTAAATAATTTTTCTAAGGAAAAAGTTGTTGGGTTTTTCCCCCATGTGGGTTTTCCCAATGTAAATGCTTGTGTTCTTGATTTGGTTGTCTCTCTATGATCCTAATGTCTATTGTTGAAGATATTATGTGTAATTGCTTGATGATTAATGTGAATATGAAAGAATCTAAAGAGAATATCATTAAAAGTAATTATTAGGTAAAAGACCTACGAAAAATTAATAGGGATAACTTATCAACTAATTTTGCAAAATTTATTTGGAAATTATGTTTTGTCATATGCCAAATCCTACCAACTAGAAATTAGGATTACATATTCCATTTCCTATGATGGGTTGGCCATGAGAGAGAATTTTGTTAGATTTCCTTGGAGGGTTATTGAACACCAAATAAGGGCATGCTTACCTATTTGTCATAGTCAATGGATTCAACAATATGTGACTAGAGAAGTAGTTAAGTTGTTTCTCTAGAAGATATGGGCATATTTTGGGTTTCCTAAATCCATTATTTTAGATAGAGATATTACATAGTAATCTAGTTTTGGAAATCATTATGAAGTATGATGTATACTAAGTGGAGAATGAGCTCATCACTTAATCCATGGATGGATGGACAAATGGAAGCGGTCAACATGACAATAAATAATTTGATGAAGGGTTATGTTGTAATGTAACCTAGGTATTGGGATGAGATCCTACCATATAAACCAAATTTTTATAATTTGGAAGCTCATAATTCTAGTAGCAAGTAATCATTCAAGATATTTTTTTGATTTTTCCTTTGAAAGCCTTTGCCATTTCATTTTCTCAAACTACTAGAGAAGCACCAATGGAGTGATATGATGATGAAAATAAATCCATGAGGTTCATTACAATAATTCAAAAAGATACATAACCAAATGGAAGAGAATTTACAAAGAGTACAATAAAGGTATAATACAATAAGATAGAGTACTTATAAAGAGGCATGGTTGATATAGGACATCTCATCAATCTTAGGTGAGATATATGGTGTGGTTATAAGGAATGAGTATAAGGGTGAAGGAAGAAGTTAAAGCCCATTTAGCATGGTTCAATTCATATTGTGAAATAGGTGGAGAGAAATTATTTTGAATTGGAGTTCCCCCCATATATGATCATATATACTTTCATCACTATAGAAAATCTAAATCTTTTTTAACTTGCCAATCTTTGTGAGGGGCAGTTATAATTTCCATCCCTTCCTAAATTTGAAGACTTAGAGTCATATGTATAAACAAATTTGGAGACACTCTATTGCAAATGGAGGTCCATGAAACTCACAAGGTAAGCACGAGTTGTTAAAAATTGGTTTAAGTACCACGTTCGTAAAAAAACTTTTAAGGGAGCTAAAAGACATATTTCCTGATCCTATTTACAACTAATAAGTTTTGGGGGGACTAAAAGCTATGGAAAAGGGAAGTTTAATATAAAATCTAATTGACTCAAATAACACTATGGATCAAATATATGATTAACTAATAAAGTTCAATAAACCAATTTTACTAACTAACAAAGAAGATTAAACTAAAATAATATTGCCAGTTGGCATATTGATAAGATTGTCTCAATTAATGCACATGTGTTGATGACCAAAGTAGGATATTGATAATATTTGATGAAAGATGTGGATTGAGCGATTGGCAGGAGACTTTCCAAAAGTATTATGTTTATTATACTAATGTAAAACACGTATTTCTATGTTATGTTTAATGAATGGATGATTAAACTTGATTGTTGGTCCCAATTAACATATCAAAGTCAAATTGTTTGATAAGTCAAGGCATATGAGAAAACCAATTTGATCTAACTCTCTTAGATATGGCTCATAAGAAAGTGGAATATAACAAGATATGAGTTGGATGAGGAGGTTGGATATTGGACAATCTAACTATGGAAGTTAGTATCTTCAGGGATCAAATAAAACTTAAAGAGTTATTTCATTTACTAGAGTAGATGGAAGTTCCTTGTAGACATTATAGGCCTTAGATTTGTTACATGCAATATCAAGCACTGTGAAATGAACCCTTATGGATTTGGAATCCCAATAGTCTTTCCATTTTTTAATTGTAAATATGAATTGATATGCAATCTCTAATATTGATAATAAATGGAGTTTATGTCCCATGTGATTTCCCCTTAAACTATTTAAAAATATTTTTGTTGATGATTGCTTATGAAATTAAATTTCATTTCTTATTCTCTTAAATTGTTATTAAAGGAAGAAATATAGACTACAATATTTATTAGACATAATCATTTTAGTTTAATGGAAATCCATGATGTACTTTGGGTAATTTTGATTTTCCCACCTAAAAACATATCTCATTTTGATATCTAATGCAAAATAATCATTATCATTAAAAAATGACTCAATTTAGCTTACTAATATAATGTTATATAAGATTAAACTTTTCATGACTGCTAACACTAATTAGTTTTTAGTGATTTTATTTTCTAAATATTTATATGTCTTGAACCTAAATTTAGCTAACATCAATCAACTAAAAATTGCTACAATAAAGCTTATATTTTTCATGACATAATTGTTTTTACCAATAATCCTAATAATGCAAAATCCTTGCCTTTATCAAGTTCCCAATAGTTACTTATATAGTTTCCTCCTAATGTGAAATGTGGTTGAAGCAAACCTTGCCTTATTAAAGTTCCCCAATAGTTAGTTATAGGGTTTCCTCCTAACATGAAATGAGGTTGAAGCAAGTTAAGATAACATGAAGCAAGTTAAGATAAATGGTCCATTTATTTTTCTTCATATGATAATGATATATTGTTATTTCATGATTTATTTCATTATGCTACTTATGATTGTTGTTTCTTGTTTTATATGTTATGATATGGTTTATATTGCTTGAAATAATATGTGGAGAAATTAGTGAGCAAATATGTTAGGTAACTATCTTAATGTTATTTTTTTTACATTATAATGATTATATATAAAATAACAAAATATATATATATATATATATTGTCTTATTTACTTAACTTAAAAAAATTGCTATATTTTTTTAATTATAATTTTATAATTTATCTCACTTTAATTTTTATTTAATTAAAAATAACAAAACCAAACCAAATTAGTAAATATTAAAAAACCATAATTATTATATATAAACAAATTATTACATGCATAAATATCAGATTCAATGCAAGTTTAATTCCACGCCTAAATGATTACAATGATGATTGGAAAAGAAGTCGATACCTTTTGCTTCAACAATTTCAAATTCAATACAAGTTTAATTCCACGGACCACAACTAAATGATTACATTGATAATTGCAAAAGAGGTTGAGGCCTTTTTCCTCAACAATTTCAAGGCATATTTTATACAAGGATATGTATTTCAAAGCATATTTATACACGGATATGTTAGTGTATGATGTTAGATTATAAGATAAAATTATAATAATATCTAATTATGTCAATCTTGTTATGAAATATGATGTAAATCATTAAATTTAAAGATTTTTTTGGTCAAGCTGAACATTTTTATGTACATTGCAGATTTTGATAATATTGAGAGTCGAGATATTATGGAAATATGTAGAAATCCAACAGTAAAATAGAGTTCAATCTTTCTCTTAACTATCAAATTCTAAAATATTACTTAAAAAAATAATAAATTCTAAAAAAATTTCAAAATCAATAAAAATAACAAATTATAAAATATTTTCCCAAATCAATAAAATTAATTTCAACGACAACAAACATATTGAGATCTGCACTATAAATATTTCCCAATTACAAAAATCAATAAACCGCTGTACATGCCTATTCATTTCCTCAATAATCGAGCATTTCAGAATTTAGGTCAGGGAATCGGTATAAATCCACCAAGCAATGGGCTCATCATAAACAATTTAGAATGTCCTTGCATTCCAAATTTAGGGCTCTGCCTCATCAGCTCATTTATTACGCTTACACAGATGCTCGGATTACAAGGAAAGTAGGTGCATTCTAAATGATAGATAGAGCCGACTCCTCTAAGAATTCTCTCTGCATATTAAAGATTTGCAGCAATAGCATTAATTTACAGTCGGTGTTACTGTTGTCATCTTACCTGTCCATTAGCCTAGGAAAAGCAAAGGAAAGAAAGTGAAAGAGTTATCTAGCTTGTCATTTTGTTGGTAATTAATGCTTGGAGCGGTATAGGTTTATTTCTAGATAGTTTATTTGTTTAAATTTAATAGTGGGTATAGACAATCTCTGTTTAAATTTACTTTTGAATAATTTACTTGTTTAAATGTTACTGTGAACATACATAACTTTATTATGTATATATTTATTTTTAGATAATTTACTTGATTAAATTTAACTATGGGCATACATAATCTCTACCTATATTCACCTTTAGATAATTTACTGGTTTAAATGTAACTATGAGCATACACAACCTTACTCATTAACCTAGATAAGTCTTGCCTTCCGGCCTTTCATATACCAGCACAATGATTATGGCACAGAGGCTTGTACCAGCAAAATTTTGTATTTTATTGGGCACGGGAAGCAGGTTGTGGGGAATTTCTATATGCCAAATTCATTTATTAATATGGAAGGGAAAATTTCTACAACCACACATATAAAATCATTTTTCCCGTTGGCTTAAAGGGGTTTTGGTAGCTACATCCCACATGATGATAATGTTGGCTAAAAAAGAAGACACTTCAGTTGTCCCACAACCCATTTTTCTCAATCTAGAACAGTTCTGTCGATTGTCTTCTTTGTTAAGAGCTCAAAAACAAACATGATTTTAGTGCATTTTGTAAAGAAATGGGTTACAAAATTACTCTATAAAAGAATCCATATCTATATTTTTTTTAAAAGAAAATGTAGATTTATTTTAAATACGGATTTAATATTATTTTAAATACGGATTTAAAATGAGTCTAGAGGGATCTAATTTTGTTATTTGTAAATCTTTTTATGAGCAGATATTCTTTAAATGTTTTGTATAATTATTTCTTTTAGATTTTTAGATTTTTTTTATTTTAGCGAACATAACAAAATTTCAACTTTGATGACCATTTGACAACAACATTACACATCATATTGAGCTGTAAAATAAGCCTCTCAACTCAACCACAAAACACTTATAAACTATGAATTCCAATTCCAAACTTCTCATTCATGAATGACAATAAATTTGCGAGTTGTCTTAAGTGCGACTTTTTGGGAGTTTTTCAGGTGGGTTCTATGGGTCCAATTTCTCTAAAATCCTGCAGAGATTTATTGAAATCACAAGTTTGACGGGTAATCCCTGCACGATCTAAGTGCCCTAGGAGTTTTTGAGGGTGTTGAATCCATATATACAGTCAAAAAACAAATTTATGTAACACAAATCAAGATTTCAGCTCAAACACTAAAAAATTAAAAAAATCTCATTAAAAATAACTCCTTAAATTTGTGTGTAAATGTAGTATTATTTCTTTAGATTCTTTAGCCACCGCTGTCGTTCCACAGCGTACTCTGAAGAGGTAGGCCCCTCTATCCCAGACTACATTGTTCATTGCTGTGTCATGTCAATTTTAGTTGATATTTGTCGTGTAACATTTCAATTTATTCCTATGTGGTGTGGAGAGTCTTTATTTCCGTTTAATTATAATTCAAAAGGAACAAAACAAAGTAGTGTTAAAATAAATTTAATGAAATATTAATTTGAATAAAGAGCTGCAGCAGTGGGTTAAGAAGAAGATTGTAGTTCAATATTACATTGGTATTTATTGCAAATTTATTGTTTAACAATGGTGGTTTAAGAAGATTATAGTTTAATATTTGTTTGGTATTCATTGTAAGATCGGTGTTTTTTAATTGGTTTCCTTTGTATATAATTGATTTTGCATTTATTCACCATCTCGGTAATCATTGACTTAGAAATATTCCAAAATACTAAATCTAATCACTATGGCAAGAAAATTTACTTTTTGAAGACTGAATAGCTAATTGCAATTGCATTTTTATTTAGTTTTCAAGTTTTGTTGATTTGTTTTTTTAAATAGGTGTTTGTTTCTGTTTTTTTTTTTGACAATTTATTTGGCCTTTTATTATTCATATTCTATTTTCATAAATATACATATATTTTTATTCATTTGGAATTAAAATACGTTATTAAGAATATAGATGTAAAAACGGCTTATTTTTATTTATACGTAAAAGTTGTTTATTTTTATGTTTTTAATAGATTAAATGAGTTTTAAGTTGATTTTACTAATGACAAATTGTTTAGTCTAATTCTTAAATAGTTGCTTTTTCTAGTATATGAAATTATTGTTTAGCATATTTGCACTTTACTTGTAGGAATTTGGCCACATAGACTTTGGAGGTTGAGGTGTCAACATGAGTTTATGTAGTTCAGATCACACCTAGGTCACATGTGTGAGCCTCTAGTGCTTAATCAATGTTACACGTCGAAGTTTCCAAACAATCAACTTTGAGTGTGATTTTCGAGGCAATGATGAGATGAACAAGAAAAATTCGGAACATGGGTTTTGTTTCTAGTATGGAAAATTAAGTAATATGTAGACCATTTTAAAAAATAAGGTATGGTTTGATAGTTATTCTTCGTTATTCAAAGTCAATCTACCTAAAATGCACAAATTTGCCCAAATTCATAATAAGTCCCCAAATTTGAGAAAAATGGAAAATCAAAAAGGGAAAGTGAATCTCATCCATTTTGAATTATAGAAATGATTTGTTATATCAAATTTCTATTATAAGTAGTGAATGATCCAATTTACCTTAGGTGTTACCATTTGTTATATTGATTTTATTCCATGGTTAAGCAAATCTCAAATTAGAGGAAATTTGTTTTGATCCACCCCAATCCACCTCTTGTTCAAATACTTAGACAATCTTGGGGATTCATTTTATGTAATATGTTGGGGGAATGATAGCTGCTTATTATCAGAGATTCATTGTGGTAGCAAGCTTGTGTATTGCCCTTTTTTAAATAGAGTTTGATATTCCATTAATGAATCATTTTTGTTCCTGATTTTTGGTGCATCACTTCAGTTTAATGCAATTGTTCTTGGTAGCGTTAGTCAGGATTGGAAGGGCCCCTTAATTGACGTTAATGTTTGGCCTCTTTATTTTGATAGTTAGATTGCAAGTGTGTTTGATTTTTGTTCAATTCACATTCAGATTGCAATGTATTTAATTTTTATTCTAAGTTTGTTGATTTGTTGAGTTCTACGAGTTTCATTTCTAGATTACTTCGATTAGCTTTAATGATTTTACATTTCTTTCATTTGTAGCAAAGGAAGATTCACTACAGGAGTATCACTAAAGGATCGAGACAACAGTAAGCTACTCCCACAAAGTTACATAAACATACGAATTCTTGTATGGAAGATTGTAACTCACATCTTTTATAGCACCAGTTGTCCTTTGACCCAGTGATGAATTTTATAGTGTTAATTTCAAACAGTTGAATTTGAAATTTTGCATGATCGCTTACTATATTACGACATTAGACTATGATAGATTAGGGATTTAATCCTTCATACATTTTTCTTGCATCTCTAATTTTACAATCCCGATTTGATAATTTAATGTGATTTGGTAATTTAAGGATATAAATTTCCCAACATTTTTGGTGTTGCTACTGTGGAGGTGATAAAAGGATTAGATCATTGGTGGTTTAGTTCCTCTTTTTTATTTTTTCTAGCATTTATTACTTGGTGGAGAAACAATAAGACACAAAGGCACTCTTGTTTTAGAATATTTGAAAAGGATTCTAGCCCGCCACATTCAATTTAGTGACCTTCTCCCAAATATCGCCATGTTGGTTGTTTATTTTTCTTTCTGCAAGCGTGTCTTTATTCATGGAAAGAAGAAGCTAACTCATGATGAATAGATAAATGGTGACATTAGGTCTGTGAAGTCGTCCAACTACATGACAAATTTTTCTTTGAAATTATTTTCTTTTAGCATATTTCATTTATTTCCTTGAAAAGTTTTTATTTTCAAGGTGATGTAAGAACCACCATGCTAATCCATCAAGGAAAAATTTAATAATGGAAAGTTATCTTAAAGTTAACCCTAGCAAATCTTACTAGTACCTAGTATGCAATTTGTAAAATGTTTGGCAATATATTTGTAAAGATATTCAAGTTTATAATGATTTTATATAGTGTCTATAAAATATTCATGATTTTTAAGGTAAAATAATTTTATACTCTAAAATTTGGGCGAACATTTTTTAGAAAAACTAGAAATCAATGATTTTTTTTTTAAAGAATTGAAAATAACACACCTGGGAATATTAGCCCATAAATTTTTCCCCATAATCCATGTGCTAGATAGGGATAATCAACCAACGAAAGGAACTCAGGATTGATTAGAAGTTTGAAGAATGTTACTCTAGGAAATCTCTCAAATTCTAACAACAACTGAAAAACTCTTTACATCTCAAGAAAAGCAAATCTTGGCAGCAATTAAGAACATATCCACCTCTCTAAAAGTGATAAAGAAAACATCCCATGAGCCACCTCTACAAGAGGATCTATAAGCCTTCTCTAATCACCCTCGCCAATCTACTAAGAAGACCAAAGAATCATGGATCGAATTCAATGGAGAGAAGCCATTAGAACATGAGATGAATGAGTTTTTAACATGGCTATCATCAGATCTCTCATGCACTCAAAAGATAAACCATTCAATAACATAATATTTGCATGGTATGGAAAAGGAGGACATACAGAGTGGATTGAATGAACAAGAGAGACAAGAACATCATGAGTTTATTGAATGTTGGTTCTATATGACCATCAAATCACAACACCACTCTCTTCTTCAACACCTCTTATTATCATATCATTCAAAGAAGTTGGTCTCTCATGCTCTAGTATACCTCAAAGCACATTTTTCAAACCTAAGTATGAGTACATTTGTAATTCTATAGTGCACATGGATTCATTGTAAATACTCCTACACTTGAAGGAAAATGTTATTTTTCAAGTAGGATAAGATAGTATAATAAATATATGAAAAAAATAGTTAAGATAAAAACAAGTCTAGTTGTGAAAGCCAGGTAACTAATGCAACTATACATGAGTCTTGCTTGTAAAGCAGGAAACCAATGAGAAATATTCACATAAGTTTTGTTAGTTCATGTTGTTTCCAATGGTTCTTCAAAATATTTTTGGTTCTATGCTTGACTTGGCTGATATGGGATTCCTTAAGGCCCACCTTCCAACAAATCTTGTCCCATCGACTTCAACACCTTATTTGGGACCAAGATCATAGATTCTTTTAGGTGCCTTGGAGTTTGCATCTATCAATGGAAAATTTCCTCGATAACAACAAGGGAATAATTCAATGTGTTTTTGGTTGTTAAATTCTGTAGGTGACTCGACTTCAACATATTTACTCATACCTATTGGAATGCACTCCACCACCTTAACACTCATTAACATCAATGGTGAGTTTTCTTGCATTGGTTATTGACATCCATTAATGCTAATTAATCCAATTATTTCTTTGTATCTACGACTTCAGCAAAATTTATTCACATAGATTTAATTGTGCTAAGATTAGGGTTTATGATGAAGACTATTTGGTTCATGATTCTACCAATTATTTGTAGTTTCTAGTAGTGTGCCCACAGAAAATGGGGGATGTCATTCTTGTTGCAATATCCTTCCTTACAACAGGACTAATCTCCAACATCAGGTTACAGTCTCTTGGTTTCATTTTGGTTTCAACATTCTTACCATGAATAAGCTCAGAATTTTCAATTTCTAGAATTTTTCGAATTTCCAAGCATACAGGTCCAGTTTCACTCATTTATGTTAAGGATAGTAGCAATAAGTGTCTATCAACATTAATATTTACTCCATCAACCCCAACTTTCTTTAATCACAACATTGGTTTAAAAAGTTTCTACCTTTGTACAAGAAAAACCATGCATTGTATGTGCCTTTGATCAATCTAAACTTGATCTTCATAGCCTCAATATGCTCAAATCCAACAACCATATCATTGAGTACCAAGCAACTAAGAAAATTATGAGGTAAAAACACTTAATTCTTTTGATTTCTTAAGGATAAAGGAGATTTATTAATATGCAACTTCTCGTATGCTTGTTATTTTACCCTTTTTCCTGCTCGATTTCATTCATTGCACATCATTATGTTATACTATGCCTATTATTTTAACTATTCACTATCCATCTTACAACCATGACTGCTCCATTTTCCTCATCTCTAGAAGTATATGAAGAGGTTTCAATTCAGAAATTATAGGCATTTCAAAATCACAAGGCTTGGATTATGCAATGCCAATGCTAATGCTAATGTCCTCAATAGTGCCAAAGGAAATGGCAAGGTAGATGGTGATCCCTACTATTTATTCAAATTTATAGTTTTGGTTTGGATCACAATAGACACAAAACAAATTCTGACAACCAAATGGATATTTTTTTTTTATAGTTAATTTCAAGTCTCAAATATGAAGTGACAGAAGACAAACTACAAGTAGCAGATAGAGTGGATTTCGTTTTGAATTCAATGTTAATGATTTTGAAAAACAATGTACAAATTGTGAGTATTTCATAAATCAAAACTCATAAAGTATGTTCTTTTGTCATCGCAAAGGTGGCCATCAATAGGAAATGCAATTTGCTTAACACCTTTAGTCTAGTTACAATGTTTTGATCAATTCATTCTTACAATGCTTGATGATTTGTTGGCGATTAATCAGGGACATTCTTCTAAGGAATATCATAACATGGAGGGAACCCTTCATCATGCCATGAAATTTCTCTCAAAAATATTTTTGCAATTTTTGGATTAGCTATTTACTCTACCAAACTTCCAAAAATTGTGATTTGGTGTGCTCGTCCATATGGAGAAACATATGGAAACAAAATTGAGAGGTAAAAGCAGTGGAAAGCTTCAAGAACTCATTCCAAAATTGTTGAAGAACATGCTACTCATGTTGAAGGCTCGAGGAGTTGTCATGTAGAGAAGCACTCTTGGAGGTAACAATCTCTGGGAGCTTACATGGCTTCATTTGAAAGGGATTTAACCATCATTGTAGTCATAAATTTTCTAGACCTAGAGACAAAAGCAGAGATAGAACTCAAGTCTTATAACTATTCTTTAGAAACTAATGCAAATGCAAAGAAATTGGACCTAGAGGAAAGTGGTCAAAACATTTTACATTTTGCCTCCCAAAGTGTTTCTCGAAATGTCCAGGGAGAATTATTAGTCTATCATTTCCTCCATCTCCACAGGCCACTTCTATTATTGTCCATATCTTAGTGCAATATGCTTGATTTACTTTGGTAATATTGTAAGGCATGATGATAATTATTTCACAAATGGTGGAGCTTCAATGTTGGACAATTTGGACCAAAAAAATATGCATTAGTTAGCGGGAAAAGGAAAGGCCAAATCACAAGGAAATAATAGCAGACAACATTTTTTTATTTGTGCTGCTTAGGGATCCAATTCCTTTTTTGGCACACTTTTATAAAAATTTAATTCTTGTTGTGGAGAAGCCCTTGGTGATAAGCTATAAATTTGTTCCTGAAAATATAAAATTTGTTGCAAGGCAATTTGAGGTCATGGTATAAATCGATTTAAGAAGGAAACATGTGTTTAATTGAATTTGAAAGATTGTTTGTTATCCTCTTGTGATATTGTGGGCATAATGATTTCGTTTTCTTGGTGTCAACATCTTGACCATGTGCCATCGAATGCCTGCCAAATAATTTTGGATAATTTTTTAATTTTTCATTTAAAGGGCTCATAGGCTCTTATGAGAACCCCTAGTGCACATTTTTCCCATTGTTCGACATAAATTGTAATCCATTGCAGCCATGAAGTCCCGATATACCATGATGAGTTTCCATATATGTTTTAATAACTCATATTGTTGTTATGGTTAAGGACTTTTTGAAGCACTCCATATGTTGAATATTTTTCCCACATAGTACCTCTTAAGTCTGAGACTTGGAAAGGAACAAAATTCTTCAATTTTCCCAACCTTTTTGGCATCATTATAGTTCTCCCAAACTAACATTTACCTAAAGTCAATATCAATGATGGTGGCTACACGTTCATTGTAGATATTTCATGTACTAAGGCCTTAAAACCACAGTGGGAAATCTACTTGCCTCAAGGCCAATAATGCATTTTGGAAGCCCAAGGAAATAGAGGACCAACCATGCATGTTGAGTCATTTCCTATCATCATGTTCACAAAGACATGATGTTTGAAGTGGCAAGTTGTCGAAATAAGTAAGCATGTCACCATGTATAGTCCCCACTTTTCAGACTATTGTCACTTGCAAAACTATATTTAGTTCAAGACAATTAAATAATGCAATTTCACTGTCCATTGAACCTACAACTTTATTATTTACCAGGGCATACAATGTGTTGCATGGGATCCCTCTTGTGCTTTAATATGCCACAACAATTGGGCTTATTGAATTACTTATTTGGGGTCTTGAGCCAACTCTCCAAGCTATTCTTCATTTAATACTTTGTTGGAATCATAACAATTGGAAAAGAAGCAACACATATCATGTAATGACCTCCTATTTATAGCCAATCCTACTATGGCTAGGTGCAATGTTGATCTATAGGGAATTCAATCGTATTGTGTTAAAATAAGCCAAGTTGTCAAGCAATGACTTGTAAACAATTTATTCATCTAATAATTGGTAATGGAAAATATGAAAACCAAACAAAGAAGTATCACAACTTGCCCAATATATCTAATCATGGCATAATAAAATGGGATTCTCCAACAAGTAAAGCACAATATCAGTAGAATTCTTAAGTTCAAATGGCCAGAGGGGAATTGGATATGAGATATAGGAGTCTAATGAGTTCATCCTCCAACACAACTTTTAGGAACAAATCGATTTCTCAGATTAGAAGCATCAGAGTAGTTGGTTAATCAGGCACTATGGAAAATCATTTTCTAATGCATAGGCTTAGTAAAATGAGAAACAGGGAAATGGGAAATCTGAACATTTCGGCAAATGTTGCGGGACTTGGTTGAGGTTTTGAGGATGGATCTCTTTTGCATGAGGACATGAAAATATATCAGTGTAGGGGAGATGTTGGCCTCCCATTTTATCACCTTTTTCAATGATTCATTTGGCATTTTACCACTCATATCCTACCCTCATGATTGGATATTGCCCACACTATCATACATTCGTATGCCTTTGAAGCTAAAACCATTTTCCAAGCATATTGAGGAAAATGTGTCTTACTTTTATTTATTCATTTCTTTAATGGATTAAATGAGTTATAAGTTGATTTTACTAGTGAAAATGTTTTTAGTCTAGTTATTGGACCAATTTTTCACTTTTAGTACCTAAAATCATTGTTTAGCATATATGTGCTCTACTAGCGGAAATTTGGCCACATAGGTTTTTGAGGTTAAGGTGTCAACATGATTCTATAGTGTTCATATTGCACCTAGGCCGTACATGTCAGCCTCCAGTGCTTAATCAATGTTATAGGTCAAAGTTTCCAAACAATAAACTTTGTGTGTGATTTTTAAGGTAATGAAAATGAATCTAAAAATTATGGAACATAGGTTTTGATCCCAGTAAGGAAAATTGAGTATTGAGAAGGTTATTTTAAAAAATAAAGCATGGTTTGATACTTATTCTCTATTCTTCAACACAAATTTGCCAAAAATGCAAGAAATTGCCTAGATTCATAATTAGTGTACACATTTGAGGAAAACACCAAATCAATTGTCTATTTAGTAAAGGGAAGCAAATATCAGGCATATTGAACTATAGAAATTAACTTGTATATCATGTTTCTATTACAGGTAGTGATTGATCCAATTTATACTGGATGTTATTATTTGTTATACTGATTTTATTCCATTGTTAAGAAAATCTAAGATTGGGAGGAATTGGTTTTTATCCACCCCAATCCTCCTCTTATACAAATAATTAGACAAATAATAGAACTGGGGATTCATTTTTTATAATATGTTGGGGAAATGATAATTGATTATTATCAGAGATTCATTATGGCAACAAGCTTGTGTGATTCCCTTTTGTAAACAAAGTTTAATCTTCCGTTAATGAATGTTGTTGGTACCTAAGTTTTGGTGCATCACTTCAACTTAATATGATCATTCTTGGAAGAGTTAGTTAGGTTGGGAAGGGCCCCTCAATATTGGGTAACATTCTGCCTCTTTATTTTGATAGTTAAAATGCAAGTGTGCTTGATTTTGGTTCAATTCACTTTCTGATTGAAATGTTTTTAATCTTTGTTCCAAGTGTGTTGATTGTTGAGTTTTAAGAGTTTCATTTCCATATTACTTTGATTAGCTTTAATGCTTGTACATTTATTTGATTCGTAACATAATAAAGATTCACTTCAAGAGTATCATGGAAGAATCAGGACAACAGTAAGCAACTACCACAAAGTTACATGAACATACAAATCCTTGTATGAAAGATTGTAACTGAGAGCTTTTATAGAACTATTTTTCCTTTGATCCAATGATGAATTCTATATTGTTAATTTTCAACAATTGAATTTGAAAGTTTGCATGATTGCTCAATAGTTTTCAACATTAAATTAGGATAGATTAAAATGCTTCAATCATGTAGATATTTTTCTCACGTCTCCAAGTTTACGATCCTGGTTTGATAATTTAATTTGGCAATTTAAACATATAATTTTCCCAACAATATGCTAAATTAGTGATTCATACTACATGTAGTAAATAAGCATATTCATATTAAGAATTATATAAAAAAACTAATTTTTCATATATTATCTCCAATATTTCACAAGTTTACAAATTGCAGATTGATAATTAAATGAAACAAGACTTAGGAATGCGAAGGTGGTACATAAATCAATTGACATATTGGCATTTCTTTTTGGAAAATGCTAAAAATAACAAAGGAATTTGTAATTTTAGTTTAAATAACACATAGTTTGAAATTGGCATTTGAATCAATTTTTAAACAAAGTATTTCTTACATATATAGAAAGCATATAGCTACATGAATTGAGTTATATACCTAAAACGAAGATCCTTATGGTGCAATAAGAACCACCCATAGTACTAATTTCTTTGTAGGAAGTTTAGTAAGAAGAAGGAAGCACTAGCATTTTGAGGATTCCATTGTAGAACAAATTGAAGGAAATCCATCTAAAAAAATATGTTATGATTACATTTACAAAATTTATAAGACTTTCTTTAAGTTCCAAATTGCAATAAAACAAAATCACTTCTCTTTCTAAATCAGTCTTGTATAAGGAGACATTCTGTGGACTCTTTGGTGCCCATGGTGGTTATGTCATGTTCTTATTATATCCTCTACCATAGTTTGAACTAGGTGCAAAAACATTCACTATAGGACAACAAAAAAATTCAGGGAAAAATATAATCTTTTCCAATTCTTTGGTTTTGAATACTTTTTGATAATATGACGTTTTGTGCAAATAACCTTTCTTTTTCCAATTAAACACTTATCTATTTTATTTAAATTGATTAATTTCAATAATCCACAATCCAATTTGTACTTTTCATTTTAGTGCACCTCATTCCATGTCATCTCATACCTCATGTTGACAATCATTGCACTATATTGTTTTAAGGGATAATAATAGTTAAACCTCATTGTATGCGTTTAACCCTTCACTTCATATTTCAACCTTATGGTGCACTAACTATAAGGAAAACCTAGATACATTTAATCCTCCATGTTCTCTTATGATCTTAGGTTGCTTACTATGGTTGTTAACTTCCAAACACTTTGATTAATTAATTTCCTCCATAATCCTAATTAGAGGTTTAAGCACTCTTCCATCCTTATACTTCAATTCACACTTGTTACTTTCTCATTACTTCCCATCCACTGAATTTTCTTTTTCTTATTTTCTATTACTTACTCAATTTTTGTTTACTAACATTGCTTTCTTCATCCTATCATTCATTCTTATTTCCTCTTTTATTTCTTATATTTTCCTTCTTATTACTATTTCTTCACCTATTTTTGTACATATATTGTTTTACCTTCACTCAACTACCTATTTCTTTACTATCGTCCAATCTCTCATGTCATTCACTACTTTTTTCATCTCTCACTTCCTCTTCCATGTCCTTATGATGTTAATCCTTTTATTTATTTTTCTCACTAATTCCTTAACTCCTATCTACCTTTTTTTAATCAAGTATTCAATTATTTATGTATTTTATTTCAACAATTTAATGAAACAAACTATTTCCTAGCTATCTAGTGTTGATTTCTTAAAGGTCTCTAAGCACCTTAGGGAGGTCCCACCCATAAAAGTGCTAGGGACCTTGTGCACTTCTCTTATTTCATTTCCATGCTTTATTAGTTAAATTTTTCCTCAACATTCTTCCTTCGTAACAACAGATTGGCGAATGGTAGATTTACATGTTCTTGTAAAAGTTAGACTTAACAATTCAGTTACCTTCCTAGGTAAGTGTTAAGCCCTGTATAAGCCCAATTTTAACCCTGAAACCCCTTATTAATATGTATATATTGAGTGATTACATTTATATTGTTATATTGTTATGCAAGCTAGAACCCCTCATGGTCCTATCTTATTGTAATTGTATCCCTTATCTCCTATATATACAATAAGGAGACCTAATCTTAAAATAAATAAAAATTTCTTTGTACATTGTATTCATTGTAAAAGGAGGTTTCCCCCTTGAAAAGGACTATAATTATTGGTTTCTTATCATTTTTAACTTGCAAGGATCATAACATTTTGTATCAAATCTCATGATCATAGGGTTTTACTGCTTCAAACAAGTCATCGTTGCATTTTCACTATACATTTTTTCTGGGGGGTTTCGTATTGGGAAACTTGGAGAATATTTAGAATACGTCTCAGGGAATATCTAGTATTAAGTTTAGATCCTGGTTCTATATGTTTTTGGAGATATGTTCCAAGGAAGTTATGGTTTCTGAATTGTCCTTAAATTAGTCTCAAACATGTTAGTTCGACTTTTTCTCTAGAACTTTTTTTTTCTATGAGGATTCAAAACATGAAACTTGGACAATCTTGAGGTGAAATCTGTTAGAAATTTTGACCATAGATATATTAAAATTTACTAAGAGGAACATAAATTAACTAGCAACAATAAATCATAAACATATATGAAAACATTAAACACAATACAATGCACATAGTTTACCCTTAGAAAACCCCGACTTCGAGGAAAAACCCAACCTAATGAAATTTCACTAGATCCTTGGGCAAAAACCCTGGCCAGGTTGACCAAGTGAGCCTTCACCACTCATCTCTATGGCCTCATCACAATGAAGTATTCCATGCCTTTTATTGGCCCCATTACATGCAAATACCATGGTTAGAAATCCTTGGGTACACTAAACCACATTCCCAAAACCACTACCATTTAACCTAATCAAATTTGACTCTTTCCCTCAAGTCAAGTTTATCTAAAATCCCCCCTCCCCTTAAATCTTGACTTAGAGTTTCCTTGACTAAAACCAGTTAAACCTGCAAAATGAGTTAACCTCGCTCACTTTGGCCCTTATCCCCCTCAAATTTTATACTCGGGGTATTTTTTAACTTGGTATTCCCTTATCATCTAGGTCTAACCCAAACTTTACCAGCAATTACCTAGGGGTATGCATGCCTTACCACCTCTTACAGTGATATGCCTATTTACAAGAAATAATTGACTATATATATATATATATATATATATATATATATATTGCAGCTATTCCATAATTTATGTTGCCATCCTCTCTCCTTGTTATTACTCCACACTTTGAGCCTCATTCTCTCCTGGACATGTCCAATCTCCATAGCCACTTGCTTCTTATCCATGGATATAAGAGATTTGAAAACTTCTAGCGAGCCATTCAAATTCCCATCAATCATCTACCATGTCAAACATACCCACAGTCATGGCCTCAAGTTGAACCCTCAAAGAAATTTCAAAACAAAATATTGTCCAAACATGTGCTTATGGTCCTAATTTAAAAGGTAAATTTCATAGAAGTATGTGACAAATCGTACTTAAACTTCTTGAGCGAGACTCCTCTAAGAGAACCGTAACCCTTGTTCATCATAGGAACCACCAATGAAGTACTGCTCTGGAAAACCATATGTTGTACATAATTTCATCTCTTATTATCAGTATGGCCCACGCCTGGCATAGACCACCCGTCTACATAGTGTTGCATAACCTCTTGTTATATTTGGGTATTAGCGGGATCTCCAGCGAGTTGCGCATCACCCGACTACCCATGCTTCGAGCTTACTTCCAATCAACAACCTGTCCTTCCTCGTGGAACATACCATGGCCAACTCTTTGACCCAAGGAAACCTTCTTCCCATACACTATTATCAACCAGGTGTCATAGTCACTCCAACACAACCACTCCTCATTGCGTTGTTAAACACAATTATCCTCGTTGGTGTCTTTCTCTCGAACTAAAACTTTCCTTCTCAATTTCAGATCTACACAGATGTTGTAGAAATTTTGAATAATAAACACATATTCAACAAAGATTATCTCGATTATACACTATTGCAGAAAACATGCATAATACATAACCTCCTCTACGTTGATCATCAATTTGCAGAAGTAGAAACAATAACATGCGCACATAGAAGCATCAATCACACATATCAACACAATATTTTCCCGGGGAAAGCATCTCGCTAAAAACCCCAACTATCTGTATATTATATTAATTGAGAACATGTAAAAAACATAGTACAATACTCCTCACAAGTATCCAACACTATCTCCACCTGTTACACACAATACAACTCAGATTTGATCTCCAAATCTCCTGCGCTGCTTGCCTGCCTCCACTGCACAATACTTACTGAGAATGAATGAGAATGGCTGATCCAAACTCCTATTTACCTTGTGAAAATCACCCACACTGTAAATCACGTGAGCACAAGCTATATTTCACTTGGTATTGGCCCACACTACGTAGAGATCATTGGCATAACTCAATCCCATGCATGTGCACAATCTCATGCACAACTGATAACAATCTCAACCTCTAACACCTGTCTCCACTGAAATGTACATGCACTGAGTTAACTAATGTATTCTTCAGTTGCATTATGAGTTAATAATTAGTGAATTAATTAATAACTAATTCACACAACTCATCACTTAGTCTATTGATCAATTAGACTAAATACAACTAGTTGAACTAAGTCAAACTGAACACAACTCCATTAACTGCTCATCCAACTCCACATAATTCAACCACATGAGTTCTAACTGATGTCCTGCATGCAATAGCTCAACTGACCCACAAAGAAAGCGTATTTCCTTCTGACAGCTGCATGTGCCACATCCGTAGCTCGAACTGACGTGCTCCAAGAGGATAAGATAAAGTTTATAGTCTAAATATTATTATGAGACAATAATATTTGACTTTTCTATTTTTGACTAGCAGTCTAAAAATAGACTCTGATCACTCCTGCCATGATCACTCCTGCTGTGCTCACTCCTGCTGTGATCACTCATGTTGTGATCCAAAAATAGACTTTGCGCCATAATTTGCCTACAGGCCCACTTAGTGAAGGCGACTCCTTTCCACTAAGCTCCATCATCTTGTTGCATTCTCAACAAGCATTTCTTGTTGCACACTTTTCAACAGATGCAACAAATCCTCCTTCATGATTTTGGCTGAATTAGATCCAGGTTACCCACCAGATGGTCAATTTCCTCCACAACACTATATTCATCATGCCATAAACCCTTAGCAACATGGGCGTCCCTTTGAAGCCGATATTTGACTCTAATACCAAATGTTAGAAATTGTAAATAGAGATATATAAAAAATTACTAAGAGGAACATAAATTAGTCAACAAAAATAAATCATAAACATATATGAAAACATTAAACACAACATAATGCACATAGTTTACCTTGGGAAAACCCCAACTTAAGGGAGAAACCCGACCTAAAAAAAATTCATTAAATCCCCAAGCCAAAATCCTGGCCAAGTCGACCAATTGATCCTTGACCGCTCACCTCTGTGGCCCCTTTAAAATTAAGTCGTCTAAGCCTTTTAAAGTCTCCATTACATGCAATCCCATGCGCAAAAAACCATTGGTACACTAAACCACATGCCCAAAAGCACTACCATTTGACCTGATCAACTTTGACTCTTTCCCCTAAGTCAAGTTTACCTAACAAAAAAATAATTAACATCTAGTTCAAACTTCAAATCTTGGTTCTCTATAATTTCATATATATGCTCTAAGGAATTCCAAGCCCTGGAATTATTTTCCAATAGGTTAGTTTGGAATTTTTGCAATAATTTTTTCTATGATTTTTCAAAAAATGAAATTTGGATCATATTAAGGAGAAATCTCATGGAACATCTAGTTCAATTTTCAAAATCTAGTTCGCAATACCTTCAAATTTATACCCTATGGAAGTTAGGGTTTGTGAACAATCCTAAAATAAATTTTAAATAAGTTAGCTTGGTGTTTTTAATATATCTTCTTGTTTGAGAATTTTCAAACTATGAACTTTTCACAGATTTTGGGAGACATATAAAAGTACATTAGGTACAAATTTCAAAATTATATTTGAAGAATTGGACATGTAGCACACTATACAAGTTTTATCATGCGAGGAGGAAAAAAACAAGTGATTTTTTGCAAAGTTACCATAACTTTCACTTGACACATCAAATTCAATTCACAACTATGGAATTGCAAAAAATACATATCAAAGTATTAAATAGAATTTTTTTTGATCTGTAATGTCTCTATATATATATATATATATATATATATAACTTCAATCATTTTGGTATATTGCAAATTAAGGTACGTACCTTAGTAGTGAACTAACTATTGATTAGAAGATTCCTTTTTTTGGTAACTAAAAGTTGTGACAAAGAGGAGTAATATTACTATTTTCCAGCCTCCAAAGAAATTTACTACACCAATTAAATCTATTGAAGCGTCATCCTTGAATCATGAAGAAAGTGAAGACTTATAATTTAGGTT
The DNA here is from genome assembly GCA_031772625.1 of Pinus tabuliformis. Classification (NCBI taxonomy): domain Eukaryota; kingdom Viridiplantae; phylum Streptophyta; class Pinopsida; order Pinales; family Pinaceae; genus Pinus; species Pinus tabuliformis. The sequence continues at coordinate 1,125,645,219 of CM062817.1, forward strand.
ATCTCACTTAGAGAAGAAAGTTAATGAAATGGATGGTAGTGTTAGCACCCTATAATTGAACATCTAGGCTGAAAAAAGGTTTAAATCACGAACCTATTTTGGCTAGATACTGGCACTTTCCAACTGTTATCACTCAGGTTGTTCCCTGCCTCCTGAAGGGAATACGACCGAGGTAACCACTAACCAATCTTTTAGCTGCAGGTCCTAGCCTACCTGCAACCAGAGAGGGCTCTCCCTTTGTAATTTAGCTTTGTTTTGTAATATTTTAGGTTAGTTATGATGCACAGGTTTTTGTTTTAAGTTTGCTGGATGGTGATTTTCAAGCAAAGCTAGGATACAAGTCCAAGACAGTCTGTTCCATTGGGCTATGAAGTCGGTGATGGTGTACAGCTGAAAGTGTCTCTTGGATAAATGGTAATGCTACAGAGCAAGATAGGCAGTTTTGGAACAATTTTCAAATCTGGAAATGATGGAACGAAGTCAGGGAATGAAAGGCAATTAAGAATCTTTCATTATGCTAGTAGAGGGAAAGTGTATGAATGTTATTTAGGAGCAATTAAGAATTCCTAAACAATATTCAAAATGAAGGAATTAGTGCAAACATGAGCAGTTAAGAATTCATATCTATGACTAATTCTGAGGAAAACACAAGTAATAGCAGAAATTGAGCACAAGGTGTAATTAAACAAATCCTGGGCTATTCTTTCTCCCTGTTATCAAGATTATGAAACATTGGTGAAATTTGTAAACAGAAAACATAAAACGCAGTTTAGAATAACTTATTTTTCCATTGAATGACTCAGGAATTCAGTAGCAGGTCCCAGAACATCGTTTGCACATTCAGACAGCGTAGAAACCATGAACTTCTATAGCCGTTTGTATTAGAAGGTCTCAGAAATTATAGCGTAGCTTAGAGAGAAAATCACCAACCAAAAAAACATATGAGTTGGGTCTATATATAAGAGAATTTGTTACAAAAACATCCCGTAGGAAAATATCTAGTCATAAATTTATCCATCTACTTTGATGTACATCAATAACTGATGTGGAAGCCAGCGCAACCTGAGTGAGTAAATATGCGGTACTTGGCCGCTTTAGGTGTCCTGCTTTGTTGAATTTTAGGCTGCTTCTTTGGCTGGTGGCTGTAGCTTTGGCATGCGTTCCTGATGTGCTGCCTCTTGCCACTTGTGATTGCTTTGCTTTAATGAGCTGCCATCATATTTGACTTTCTTTTCCTACCACCTTGACACTTTGGCAACTGACCCGTATATGTGGGGTTGCTGACCTGTAGCTGATTTAGAAAGAAACAAAATTATATCACCTTGGCAAAATTTCCAGCATTGACTGCCACCAATCTTCTGTCGGCAATTGATGCCTTTGTATCTTTACTAATGTCTCATCTGCTTCAGTATATCTGTAAAAATTGGGTTGTACTTCAAAGAGGTGATTTATTTCATGTTCAATATAAAACAGGTTCTCCAATTTGTCATACAGAGTCTGTCCAGAGGGAGGCCCTATTTCCTCTGAGGTACTTGAAGATGATGTAATCTTATTTGAAACATAATTATTCACCCTGGTAGCATACTGCTCACGGGTCAGCAGTCTTCCGGTGCTGGTTAATAGACTGGGCAATCCTCTACTCTGCAATGCTACAAGTTTTAACTTGAAATCATCTATTTCTGCCCGCATTTCCTGGCACTTCCTTTCCAGAGTTTGCACAAAATTTCTTAGGGTCAGCACCTTCTTTGCTGTCAGAATAGTATCTGTCCTGTTGCTGATGTCTAATGCTGCCAATTCCTCTTTGGTATGAGTGTTGAGGAAGTGAATCATTTTATTGGCCTGCTCAGGCATATTCCCCAATGCTGCTATGGCCCTTTGAGTCTCAAACTGTGCTAGGCCTATTAATTCTATCTGTTCATGTATGGCCTGAATCGATCGCCATTGGTCAGTGATTGACTGGTTAATTTTGGCCCACAAAATCTTCTTTATTTCAGCTAGAGTTTTATCCAAAGTGAGCTCCTTCTCTAAGGCCTTTATTTTGTTGTCCAAGGCTTTTATTTCTCTTTGTTTCTCAGTCACTGTCATCTTGGACTTGTCATAGTTTGCCTCCAGCTTGGCCAGCTTTTCTTTGGCCTCTTTCACCTCTGTCGCTTGAACTTCTAGCTCCTTGACTACTTTTATCATTTCTTCCATGCTCATGCTAGATTCAGGTGCTGTTGTTGTTGCTGCTGTAGCATTTGTAGTTGTTGTGGATGCTGAGATAATAGGAGGGATTGCTGCTGCTTGTGTAGGAGGAATAGTAGTGGCAACATTTGGAGCTGTTTGAGGTGGCCGGGAGGTCGACTCTCCCTGCTTGCCTTGCAGTGCTCTCTCCAACTCTTCTTCCATCTGAATGATTCTTTGGTTCATTCTCATTAGTAGATCCATGGTATCCTCTTTTTCCTTTTCTTGTACAAGTTCTGCAGTTTGAGGGTGCATTGTTGAAGGAAACATCAATTGTTTTTTGAGTGCAACAATACCATCCTCTTTTTTCCTTATGAGGGCTTGGATGGCTTTGGCATCCTTCTTAGGATCATGCCCTAGATCCACTATAATTTCCTCCAATGTCTTTATTCTATTATCTTTAGCAGAGGAAGACATTCTTTCCAAATCTAATTGATTGTTTGTGTTTTTCAGTGATTCCTTCAGTTGATGGGCCAGCATGGCCTTGTCTGCTAGAGTGGCATAGACCATCTCACCTGTTTGTTTATGCAGCTCTATTTGGTCCATCGGGTGTATGTCCTTGGAGAGGACCTTTAAACTTGTCTTTATATAGTTTGCAGCTATCTGGGGCTGTGGGATCTTTGGCTTGAGATGACTTAGTATCATTTTCTCCTCTTTAAAGTCATAGGCTGCCATTAATCTTTGCTGTTTGGAGGGTGTTTCCTTGAGAAACTGATCATATAGTTGTACTCTTAACAGCTCATTCTGAGCTTTGAGTTGCTTTGATGCGAGGTGGTTGCTTACTTTGTTGTCTTGAGGAAGACACCTCCATACCTTGCTGCCTCTCTTGCTCTTGTTGGAATGAGCTAGTAGGTGTCTGCTGGCTTGTTTCCCTTTGTCTCCTTGGGCTCTCTGTCACTTCTTCAATAATTTATTCCTCAAATTGAGGATCAACTCTTTGTCTCTTGGCTTCCGGTTGCTGTGTTTACCCACTAGCAGGTGTAGTCTCTTCCCGGTCCCGCTTCTTACCTCTTTCCTCATTAATGGGAGTCTGTAAAGCTGGCACTTGTAGTGCCTCAGTTTGCTGTGGAGGGGCTTGTCCTTGAGCCTGCTCCTTTGAGGTAGTAGGCTGTTCTGTCACTGTTTCCTGCCCCACATCCATTACCTCCTTGCCTTTTTCTGTACCTGTTGCTGATGTAGATCTTTCTTGGGCAGCTTGTGAAGCTGCAGCAGTAGATGGGCCTTCTCCAACTTGTTGTGGCAGTTTGAATGTTACCTGGTCAAAAGAATCCAAGTCAAGGGTTTTTTCTAAATCTTTGACATTTTGCTCCATTATTTCTTCTTGAGTGAATTCCTCAACTAGTGTACCTTGCACCCACTCATCTTGGTTGGCAAATTGTTCAATTTGTGGGATTTTACAATGTTCATAGGTTGTCAGCCTATATTTTAATTTTCTGGCACTGACAAAGCCATCTGGGTCATAAGGAACTCACCAGAAACTCCTCTTTAACTTGAGTTTCTGCCCCAATATTTGATCAGCCTCTTGCCGACCTTCTTTCTTGTTCATGACAAAGGGGCCTAGTTGGTCTTTGAATTTCAGGCGAGCCTTCTTCTTGGCACTATGAAAATGAGTTAAGTCTGAATTGATGAGTTGCCTGTAATACTCTAAGGCAAAGAGTCTCATTGGCATATACCTTGGGAGCCTGTAGGGACAGAGCTCACAGCCATAGATCCTAATGACAGTGTGATTCTGGTAAAAGTACCAGTCACCTATTTTGTAGTTCTTTGAAAGTTGCAATATTTTCTGCATGTCATAGGATAGTCTAGCAGGGGGAGTTCTCTTCAGAAGACAAGAGACTGGATAGAAAAACAGGTCAATAAACTCACAGTAAGAGTAGGGGGAGTTCTGAACTTCATGAAAGACCGAGGTCCAGAAAATTACAGACCTCTTTTACCCTTTAGAGTCCAATCTTTTGATGGGGCACTGGAAGCAGTCTGGCTGATAATACATGAACAAATGATAAATGTATGATGAGTATTTGAAGATTCCCTCCCCATCCAGTTTCAGTAGCTGGACATGTATCTTGTTGGAGATAAATTTAGCATAGTTGTACTTGACAGCAGGAGGCTGTCCTGGGCTATATGCAGACAATAGGACCATAATGGTTTCATCAATGTGCTCACTTGTTTTGAAACCTAGAACATAGGATATCATGTCTACCAGTAGTTTCCCCACTTCATTGAAATTGACATAGAGAAAAGGAGGTGGCTCTGTAGGTTGGCGATCTGCTCTCATGAATATTTTGGCAACTCTGGCTATCTCTGAGGTGGAGAGTTTGGGACCTTCATCAAACAGGTATTTCATAGAAAGAGGCATCAGGAGCTGAGTTTGCTTGAAATTAAGCATTTGGTTGATTGAATCATGAGTTATTTGGAAAAGAATGCTCCCATATAGAGACTTGACTGCTCTTTGATTTGGCTCATAGTTTTCAGCACAGAGATGAATTATCTCAGGGAAAATGTTGACAGAAGGGAGGAAGTAAATGGGCAGGTTAGATTCCCATATCCCATACATATCACAGTTGTTCAAAAAACTATTTCTCAGCTGACAGAAGGTCTGCAAGTGGTTTCTGTCCCCAACAAAATCTTGAATAAGGTGGTCTCTATCAGCTAGGGGTAATGCTTCAAGTTCCTCGTGAGGTGCATTTAGAGGAGCAATGTTCAATGCTGCTGGAGTGGCCATGTTGTATGCTCTGTGTCTGTAATTTGAAATTTGGATTGGTGAAACAGCTAAATAGTGAGAATTTCCTCAGAAACTTTGTGAGGAGGTTGTAGAATAAGCTTAGATATAGAACTGGCCTGCACTGTGTGTAGTTTATGATAAGAAGGCAAATTTGCAGAATTTAGAGAGGCTTATAAATGATTTCACTGGATTGATAGGTTCTGTGGGTAAACTGCAGAGGGAATGGGGTTGATTTCTAGCCAAAGGGGTGAAATTTTACAGAGGATTTTGACAAAGGGATTTCAATGCATGGGTAGTTTAGAGCATCTGCCGGCAGAAACAAACTTAAAATGCATTTTAATGGCGGAATTCGCAGAGAGGGCAAATTTGTTGGGTTGCACTTGAACAGGGGGTTAACAAGTGAGTTAACTGGTGGAATGTTAGGTACTGAAGTGCCTTTCTGGTTCGAATTTGCAGGTATTCAACCAACTTTAATGGTGAAATTCTAAAAAATAGGGTTCATAGGTCAGCTGCGGGTAAATACCTGTTTTGTATGGTGCAGAGGGAAATTAGTAGGTTCAATGGCGAGCTGAGGGGCCGGATTTGTAGGCAAAACATGCTTGGTTGAGCAATCTGGAGTGGTGGCGGCAATGTCGTCGTAAAATTGCATGCACGTTGTCCGCAGGCGCAATAATAAAAACAAACAAAATGGTCGCTTTCGCGACGTTTTATTGAATTTGGGACATTTTGGCGTTTTTTGGCGCATTTGATTGATGACGTCAGCATGACGTATTTTGGCGCGCAACCAGTACGGGACGGTGAGGTGGAAGCTGACGAAGACAGTGACATGGCGGTGACACGTTGGTGGGGTGGTGACATGAGCGGGTGATGTGGAAACAGTACAGGGCAGCGACGGGCCGACGCGGACGTGACATCATAGGTGACGGGGAGCTGATGTCAGGGGGCAGGTGGCGGGTGGTTTCCGGTTTTCCCCGCACCGCTTTTGGCTTGGGGCGGTTTTGCAGAGAGGGCCTCCGATCACGCCGGGGGATTGACGTGTGGCGGGGGTACGACAACAATACTACCCATCCCCCGGATGCTAATCTCCGGCAGATCGGGGCGCCTGATCTTGCCGCCCACCGTTGGATCGCGGGCGCTGGATCGGACGGCGGTCGGGACGTTTAAAGTTGCGGGGTTATGGAATGACAGGGGCCAGCGCATATTTAAATATTTTATAATATATTGGGGGCATAAACTTTGGTTATATGGGTTTATTATATGGTTTAAATGAGCGGCGCAGGTTATTAGTGTTAGCGCTCAAATCTGCCTCAGGCTGAGGAAGGCAAAACTCAAGGCAACATCAAACCAAGCTCAGCCTCGTAGCTAGCCCTACGAGGACAGGAGAGGGCTCTCTCCGGGTCTATCTCGGCAAAAGGTCTTCAAAGGGGCTGAGATGACTCAAAATTAATATTTATTTTAGGCTAGTAAAGAGATAGGAAAGTTTAATTTAGATTTTTGAGTTTTTTGTTGGAGAAACGGGAAAACCAATTTTGGGTCCGGGGATTGAGGTCAGATCTTTGCAGAATTCGAGTTGGGGCGAGGTAGGTAGTAGTCTTGATGCTTTTAATCATGTGTATGGATGGATCAAAACGACAAGGAGCTGAAGAGGGCAAAGGAGAACATGGATCCTCTCCAAACTGGCGAAAACATGTAAAACTAAACAAATTTAAAGGAAGAGCACTGCAAACAATGAATTCAACCTCATTTACTCATTCATTTAGTTTCAGAAGCATAAGAGGGAATGGAATACATGTAAACATGAATAAAATTACAATAACTGAGAGATAACACCGTCAAGAACTGAAAGCCACAAGAATCCCAACAGGTACTGCAAAACCTCTGATCTTTCCTTAGCCAAAATATGAAAAATATGTACAATAGTGTGCCAAAATCTTCCCAAGAGTCCAACCTGTGCTACTGACTGAAAATTTACATATATAGATCAAGCCAACCCATTCCCTAACCTCTATGGGTCGAGCTCCTCCTTCTAGGAGCAGTTGGAACAAATTCTAAACATGGAGCAAGAATCTAGGTGACCAAAACAACCTGCCTCTAAAAAGAAGGAAACTGATTCATTACATTAATTTTTTGCTATTTTGTGAATGAATCATCTAGAATAAGGTAAATAGGTGCCAAGTTACCTCATACACATCAAATTACATCATGCTAGGTCAAAAATCACATCAAGAAGTGAAACTGGTGAAAATTGGCCGAGTTCCTGAGCTGGAGGATGAAAAATTGACCAAAAACCTCTATGAGTAGCGCCTTGATCCCTATGCGTAGCGCACCTTTCAGCCTATTTTTGGGGCACTTCCCGACATCGAAATCAATCTCACAATAGCTGGTTGGAAAGCTTTAGATGTTTGCTATCCAGCCCAAGTAGAATTTCCCAATTTGGAGCTCATTTTCCCCCTCAAAATTTCATTCTCCCAGAAGTACTTCCTGTTGTTGCAAAAGGTGGTAGCAAGGTGGTTTTCATGGTGTTTTTAGGCCTTTTGATCATCCAGAACTTGATGAAATGCTTTGGAAATAACTGAGCATGCATAACTTACCATGAAAAACCAAAAAATACAAATTTTTCCTCCAGCAAGTGTCCCAATCAAAAGCGAGTGCGTCGACGCGCTACTCGTACAACTGAAAAAAACTGTTTTTGGGACCAAAAATTTGAAAATGACAAAAATTTCTCCGAATTTGCTCAAATTTGGAGTGAAGACCCTCCATCATGTGTCATGCTCAGCCAGTGAAGCCTCGGCCAAAACTCGAAGTGGATCTAGCCTCTTTCACCGTTTTAGTGCTTTGCTCAACCTCCTTTTCAAAATCTTGATTTTTGATTTGCCGACATGCATGCGAGCCCAATAATGATGTTTCATGTGACGGAGCATGTCTTTGTCTCTATTGGCCTTCGCCAACAACTCCTCCAGATGCTGATTGACTTTCTTAAGCCAAAATTTCCACTCAACAGGTGTCAAATTGCCAGGTCTTTTTCAGGCCAACCTTCGGTCTTCACGAATTTGTCGCGGCTCTATAAGTGTATGCTCATCCTCTAGCTGCTTATTGCGCTACTCCAAATATTTGATCAGACATTCTGCCTTCAGTAACTTCTCATTCAAGCTATCAATCTCGACCTTCTGCTCTTGGATGATCTCTTTTAGCTTTGAGCTAGGAGGGCTCCTATCCACATCACTCAATGCAACATCAACATCATGACCACCTGAATGGCCCTCCTCATATATTGACCTCTTGCCTCTGTCCTGAACTTGTACCTGTACTGAAGAAGAAGGCGAGACCCGTTCCACACTATGTGGAGATAGTACTCGTCGTGTAGCTGCAAATAAGGCCCTGTGGCCTCGCTGATATGTCACATACACTGGAGCATTGACATGCTCGGTCTTAGGAATGTCAAACTGATGTGAAGGCTCTCCCTCATCATGAACTATCTCTGGAGGTGGCTGTGGCGCTGTGAAAAAGTCACGAGAAATAAAATCCTCCCAAGTAATGCCCTGTTGTGCCAACTGATGAACCACTATGATCTTGATCAGCGCATAATGATAAATACTTCTATGTTGCTGTGCTGGGGTCTTCTTTTGTACAAGAAACACCATCCTCTCTATGTTGCGATACATGAAGTATGGAATGTTCATCATACGTACCCCTCTAAAATGCATCAACAAACGGACATGGTACGCATAAAGATGCGAGAATCTTCCCTCACAACTGAAATATCGAATGATGAGTTTCATCAAAGGTGCAAACTCATCACTCAGGTATTGGAAAGGAAAAACCCTGCTCAGGTGCCTCATATACCCCGGTTTGATGTAAGGCTCATAGTAAGATTGCTCTAACTGCTGACGCTTATTCCATTTCTCTCCAATATTTGGTATCCCAGTGGCCTCTGCAATAGTCTCTGGTGATAAAATGAAATCAACTCCGGCGAGGTTTACATGGCCATCACGTAAATGTAGAATAAACAAGTGAGCTAGTTCACGATGATGTTGGATTTGTGAAATTAGCTCACAATAGTGATAGCATGACTGATAGCGAAAACAATCCATTGCAAGCGGGCAAGCCTGCAATTGAACCAAAGAAGTAGGCTCTTCCCTGAGATGCTTACCACCTTTGCCACCTCTGCGAGGCCTCCGTGGCACATTACCCTCTGTTGTGGAATCACTGTCATTCTCCTGCTCATAAACTGAATCTGTGTCTGACATGGCTTTGAAAACACGATGTTTGCAAGCTTTGTATGTTGATATAGGTGTGGTGAAATCACAATTTCAATGCATACTCAAAACCCAAATATGTTTACCAAAGCATCATAAGAACCAAGCCATAATGGTAATAACTCTGTTTCAGTGTATTGGCATAAAACAATCACTGTTTTGATCACAAGGACAATTTTGACAAATGAACAAAAGTGTAATGTGCACCCTTTGTGATGTTGGCTAAAACTTGACAAATGAGTATGGGACTGTATTTCACCAATGGAGAATGGGAAAGTCTTCACAAAGCCACCCACATGTCTTTAAAAAACCCTAAGGATTGATTTTGGTATGAGCATAGGGTTTCACTTTTCTACACCCAACACATCAAATTTCCCACCTTAAACACTCTACAAACATTTTAAAATTGAGTGAGCAGCCATGAAAAACCTACTTGCAAGCTTTGGAGTTGATTTGGCAAGATCTGGTCGCATTAACAAATTTTTTTGGTGTTGTCACTGTGTCCGTAGCGCACGAACCCAACGCGTAGCACCCACCGTGTGCGTAGCGCCTGTGGTTTTTTACACTGGCCGGTGAGGCCCAGTGCGTAGCGCGCACTATGTGCGTAGCGCACACCTTGTATGGGTAGCGCATGCCTCCAAAACGTTGTCCACGAGTATGAAACACGGCTTCGGCCTTCCAAAAGCTCAAACATGATTTTGCCTTGGGATTTTTTGAATAAATGAACTTGTTTCCCCTTTTGTATGTGAACAAAATATCTTATCAAATCAGATTTGATTTAAATTTGTTTCATTACCCACTTTATAATGTTTCAGCACTTTTTCACCTTTGGTCTTTTAATACAATACTGCTCTTTGACTTTCTCTTGGTTTTTCTGAGGTTTGGACTTATAATACTTTGTTGATTTTTGCAGGGATCTGGCATTTTGGCTTTGGAAAAGATCAGAGGCTTGCTCTGAAACTTTTTTGAGATAAAACAAATACAATTATTTACAATAACAATTTTTAGTTCCAAAACAGAGTTTTGGACTAAAAATGTTTTTAAATGCTTTCTGAGAAAAATATTAAATGAGAATCTTTTGAAATCAACCTCATGGTCTGCGGGCTTTTATTATGTGTATGCAAAGGACTGAAAACCCTAGACTCTAGGACTAAAGACTTTTTAACGAAAATAACCTTTTATGACGATGAATGCAATGATCATATACTTTGGTGATTTTTGAGAATTTTTGACTAACCCTGCAGGGACAAGCATGAGGAAACACAAGACAACCAGACCCCCTCGTCAGTCAATGGCATGCCCCTAGCGAAATGCAACGAAGTGGAACGAGCGAGACACCTAAAAATGATATGCAAAAGCGAAAAATCTCTGACAGAGGGCTGTAAGGACCGACTCTAACAATTAGTTCAACCGAATGTTAAACTAACCCCTATATACATGGGCGCCAGGGTTATGAATGGTTTAGATGGAGGGTTCGGTGAGGTTATTAACTTAACCAGTCGTTAAATGAATCCCAGGTGTGGTTTGGACGCGGAAGGGCTAATATAAGTCCCAAATGGACTTTAATATTTCCCTAAACTTAGGTTATATGGCTATAGTGCCACAGGGTAGGAATATTTACTATTTTTGGGGTTTTTTATATAGTTTTTTGTACTATAGGGATAGGGAAATGTTTTAAGGGAGCTAAATAATAAAATTAGAGGTTAATATGACCTGAAATTGAATGGGTGAATATGTGGAGTGAAAATTTAGACATAAGAAGATGAAAGTAGTATGGAGTAATGATTTTTACACAAGAAATGTGGCTTCTTGCCACTAAGTGGAGTCAAGATTCAACTCAGCATTTAGCATGAAATGAAGTGAAACAGGACCCTTGGGAAGATCCCAAGTTCCTTGAGGGGATGTTAGTCAAATATTTATGGGGAGTGAAGGGGAAATTAGTCATGCTTCCACTGTTATGCAAACAAACAACTGCCATGGTGCTAATGTCATTGATGAGATGAATCTTTTTGACAAGACAAAAGTGAGCACCCACTTGCTTCTGCAACCTCAAACTACCTACCCAGCCTAATACACCTAACGTTTTTTCTTCCTTTTGATTGGGTGCACTTGAACTAGCAAACCCTGAAGTTCCTCTTTTCTTTTGACTACCCTCCTATATAAATGTACCCTTATCTCTTCCAAGGGCCCAGATTAAGCAGTTGGGCTCCTTAATTTCTCTACCTCTCTACTCATCTGCCAAGCTTGAACTATTTGGACAGATATTCATTCTCTATTCTACAAAAAGCAATTTAAACATGGAATGGTCCAGATTTAACTGTTGGGCCACCCATCAAGTGTTTTAAGCAACCATATATGCACATTGTGAACTTGTACATAAGATAGCAGTGGCATTTTGACTGGTCACTTTCCTGGTCTTTCTTTGGGGTTCATTTTCTTTTATTGTTTTTGACCAATTTACTCTTTTTGCCCTTTTATTATTCTTTTAGGGCATACCCTCTTTTCATTTTTTAATTTTCTTTCTTTGTTTCACAAAAAATGGAACCATTCCAGTATGCAAGGATGAACATTTTTGGCACTTCCATAGTCAATCATGAAAAATGAAACCTATTGGTATAGGAACCTAACAGTGGCTCCACTTGGGGATGGATTTTCCTGGTGAAAAGCCAAGAACAACAGGTCAGATTGCCTTATTCTCAGTTGGCTGCTGTAATTCAAAACTTCCATCTGTTGGAAACCAATGATTTGAATCTTTGTAGAATGTGTGCAGTCTTTATGAGCTGATTGGTGCAAAATTACAGCTCTGTCTTTGCTGGTTTTTCTGAGTGTTTATTATCACCTTTATAAATCCCAAGCTTTCTTCTTGATCTCTTGTGGTAATTTCAAAATGCACACCTAAAGTGGTGTAATTCCTTGACTTTTAGCTCAAAATCTGCTGCATGTTGTTCCTTATCTAATTGTTGTAAATAAAAACTGATGGAAATACAAATATTTATGTACAATATACAATCGTGTTATGTTGATCAAAGGGAATCAAAATAATGCTTGATCATTCGTCCATTGACTGGACCTTCCTCATTATGTGTGCCATCCAAACTCTTCAAAAAATAAGTGTTGTTACCTTGTACAACATGAATAACATATGAACAAAGGGAGGGAGACGGAATGGCAATGATTAGGGTTTGCCCGAGCAGAGTTTTGGCGCTGCCGCATCGGCTCCCAAGCCTGCTTCAGGGGTCGAAGTCGATCTAGGGTCTGGGACGACGGTGAACACTGCTGATAGGCTGCCATTACTGCAAGCGCCTTCAGAGAAATGGGTCGCCTCCCACAGAAAAACGCCTCAAATCCACCCAGATCAGTGCGGCTATGTAGCTGTGGGGTTCTCTGTAAAAAGGAATCATGCGATCCTGGATCGGGAAGGAAACTCAAGCTTTCAGCGAGACCGGGAGGCGAGGGCAGCAACGGAGTCTCACCTTTTTAAGTGGATAAATGAGGAGGCCTGTCTCTTGCGGAAGATCGAGGCCCTAAACGGCGCTCTTGAACAAAGACGCTGCCATGCCGTATGGCTTTTAGAGGCCAGGCGCCGCCAAAACCAGAACGCACGGAGAAATGGTAGGGGAGGGCTGCACGATGCAGATCCGATCCTTCCTACAACGCAGGGGGCCAAACATCGTAGTTCCGGCTTGGATCTACACGATCTAGCCTATATCCGAGCACAGCTTGCTTCCAGGCAGCAGATCGAGGGCACCAATCATAGATCGAGCAGAGTTTTAGCAGATCCAGACAAGTTCAAGGAAAAACAAACAAAAACAGCGTCAGATCTGGAGGTTTGCTTACAGCCAGAGCAGGTAACAACTTCTTGGTTTCAGATTCTGATTAAACCCCCTCAGGGAAAAACTCGTTTAGTATGGGTTCATGCAGGAAGCACCTCCTTGCAGCTGAAACAACAGATTTGGGCAGAAATGGGATACCCAGTTCAGATCCAACATCTGGTCAGTGGCAGGCAGTCTCTCCAGGATCTTAGGTCGATGGATAGCTATGAGATTGGGCCAGGATCAATCATTACTTTAAACTTTAGATTGAGAGGAGGGGCTCTGCCTCAGGGACAGCCAAGCTCCTTAGGGAGAGACAAGGAAAAAAAATCTGCTCCCCAGCACCAACCCAAGGGAGGTTTATCCTACAAAAACATTCTTCAGGGCAGCAGAGACACAGGGTCCTCTTCAGATCAAGGCGGAAACATACCCAGGCCATACATTGTAGATCAGTCAGAGCAAATCCCAGCCTTAAACTTAGATTCTTCAGGGCTTGACGATTTCGTTAAGTCCTATGAAACGCAAGCTCTAATTTGTCGTTTCAATAGCTTTTGGCCTAAACCTCTGGATCTATTCCATTGGATTTTCACCAGCTGGACCATGGAATGTGATATTCATCTATGTTCAAAGGGGTTTTTTATAGTAAGATTTACATCCAAGGAAGTCAGAGATACAGTCATCAGTACAGGGCCATGGTTTTGGGGAACATCGGGACTGTTTATGACCCCATGGTTTCCAGATTTTGATCCAAACAAAATGACTGTAACCAAAATGCTGGTCTGGGTCAGACTATACAATCTTCCTCTGCACTTTTGGAATGAACAAGTCTTGGAAGGCATTGGGAACAGTATAGGGAAATATATCAAAACAGACCTGGAAAGGATTGATGAAAGGATCTATACTTTTGCACGTATTTGTGTGGAAGTGGATTTAAGTAAAGGGCTGCCGGACAATATAAGGCTGATCTACAAACAACAAAACTGGTTGCAAGTACTAGATTATGAAAACACCGCTTTCAGATGCAGGGTCTGTAGGCAGACAGGACACTTACAAAGTTCATGTCCAGAAGCCAAGAAAGTAAACAGTAAAAAGAAGCAGAAAGGGAAGCAGAAGAAAGGATGGCAATTTTCACCCCCAGATTCAGAGGAAGAAGAATCAGAAGCAGAGGTGGAAGAGACCCTTGCAGAGAAGACTGAGGTACCTCAAGAAATGGAGAATCAGAAGGGAACCACACAGAGCAACAAGACAGAGATGACAAGAGTGGATCCAAGCATGGGAGGCATCAAGCGACATCACCACTCTGATACTTCAGACTCAGACAAAGAAATTGGCCCACAGAATGCAGAATCACAGTTAGTCATTGTTTCGACCGAGCCCACTCAAGGAGAGTGGCGTAAGGTTGAAAAGAAAAAGGGGAGAAAAACTTGAAGCGTGAGTCTTACTCACTGCAGGAATTCAGTTTTTCGCCTCTCTCTTTCTCTCTTCTCTCTTCTCTTTTCTTTTTTCTCTGTGCACGTTAGTCTTCTAACGATGCGGGGGGTGCGAAAGCACTCGAGCCTTTGTGGCAGCTTACAGAATGTATCAGTGCATATGCCAGTGTAACTTTTCATTATTTCTTTAATAAAAGTTACTGTTTTTTCCTGGGGAAAAAAAAAACATGAATAACATATGGTCCTTTCCAAAGAAAATCAAATTTTCCATGCTTCCCTTTATCTTCCCTCCTAGAGTCCCATCTCAACACTTTGTTTCCTATGAAGAAATCTTCATCGTTTGTTCTTTTGTCAAAGATCTTCTTGAGTTTATCTTGTAGAACTTGGGTTCTCTGATATACTTCCTCTCTTGTTTGCTGCAAGTGAATAGTTTGATTGATCCTTCTCTGAATATCATTAGGTTCTGCTTGTATTTCTTGCAGTAATTTGATTACAGGGATCCCCAAAGATGAAGGGAATCTTGCCTCCATTCCATAATCCAATTCATATGGACTTGTACCAATGGATCTTTTGGTGGTCAATCTGTCTGCCCATAGTGCATTTACAAGCTTCTTATGCCAATTCTTTTTGTTCTCCTCCAAGACATTTTTGATGATTTTGATGAGTATTTTGTTGGATGACTCAGCTAAGCCATTACCTTGAGGATAATAGGCTGTGGCGTGGCCAAAGGTAATGTGGTATTTGTTGCAAAATTTGATCATTCTTTTGGATCTGAAAGCAGTAGCATTGTCTGTAATAATTTTTTCTGGACAACCAAATCTAGACAAGATATTGGTTTCTAAGAATTGCATAATGGTTGAATCATTGGCTTACCTACAAGGGATGGCTTCTATCCATTTGGTAAAATAGTCTGTGGCAGTCAAAATCCACCTGTGTTGGCCAGAAGATGAAGGGTGGATTTCACCAATGAAATCTAAACCCCATTGTTGAAATGGTCTTTCAGTTGAAATAGGTTTCAGGGGTAATGGTAACAACTTTCTCTTGCCTTCAAAGATCTGGCATTTATGTCAAGACACCACAAATTTTTTCACATCAACAAACATATAAGGCCAATAAAAACCAGCTCTTAGAATCTTATCAGATGTTGGCTTCCAATACAAGTGTCCTCCACAGTCCCCTGCATGAAATTCCTTGAGTACTTTGTCATTTTCATCCAATGTTAGGCAATTTAGCAAAATACCTTCATGATTTTTCCAAAATAAAACATTTTCTATGATACAAAACTTTGATGCTTTCATTTTCAAGAATCTCTTTTTAGTCCTGGACAACCCTGGAGGAGCTTGCAGGTTTAATAATACAAAACATATGTCAACATACCAAGGTGATTGTAAAAAGGCTTGATTGATCTATGGAGTCGCCATCTCCTGTTCGTTGTCCAGTTCATTGATGTCAAGGGCTTGAAAATTGGTTTCAGTCATTAGCTTAGCTAACCCTTGTCCTTTTATGAGTTTTGTGGGCTTGATTTCAATGTCATTATTCTAAAATATTGGCTATCCATTTGCCCCTCTTTCCTTCAATTCCTTCTTGAGGTAAAATGTCTTTGACCACAACATTAGGAACATAGGCTATCACATGTGAATACAAGATATAGATTCTGAAATCCTTGATGGCCTTTACAAGGGCATAAGCTTGTTTTTCCATGATCTGATATTTTAGTGGAGCATCTCTAAGGGCTTTGCTGAAGAAAGCAATGGGCTTCTCACATCCTTGGTCATCTTTTTGTAATAGGACATTAGCAATAGTATGTTCAGATGCAAAGGAAAAAATGATGAAATCTCTATCAAACTTGGGACTTGTGAGGACTGGTGTTTTTGTTAGGGTTGTTTTGATGTCCTCAAAGGCTTGTTTTGCTTCCATCGTCCATTTGACTTTAGAATCTTTCTTCAACATATTATTTAACAGTCTTATAAGCTCGGCGAAGTTGGGAATGAACCTTCTTAGGAAATTGATCTTTCCTAAAAAAGCTTGCAGTTCTTTGATGTTCCTTGGATGAGGCACTTGGAGGATAGCTTGAATTCTGTCCGGATCAATCCTAATGCCATCTTTTGAAATTATGTGACCTAGGAGTTTTCCTTCTTCTAGGCCAAACAATGATTTCTTTGGGTTCAATGATATGCCATATTTTCTGCAAATTAGGAACACTTGCCTTAAGTGTTCTAAATGTTCTTGGTCTGATTTTGAAAAAGCAGTGAGATCATCAAGGTATATGACTAAGAAATCATGGATCTCTTTGGCAAAGGCTATGTCCATTGCTCTTTGAAAAGTGGCCCCTGCATTCTTGAGTCCGAAAGGCATTTTGACATATTTGAAGGTTCCCCAAGGTGTTGTAAAGGCAGTTTTGTCTTGATCATCCGGGTGTACTAAGATCTGATTGAATCCTGAGAATCCATCTAGCAATGAGATCCTAGAGGCTCCCACTACCCTTTGTAGGATATGATCCATTTTTGGTAAAGGATAATGGTCTTTGAGAGAGACTTTGTTTAAATTTCTCAAGTCAACACACAATCTTATCTCTCCCGTTTTCTTCCGAGTGGGTACTAGATTTGAAATCCACTCTGAGAACCTGATAGGTGCAATGATTCCATCTTCATACATTCGTTTAACTTCCTTTTCAATCAGGGGAAGGAGGACAGGGTTCACTCTTCTAAGTTTTTGTTTAAAAGGTTTTCAATTCTCTTTCAAAGGTATAGTATGTTGGATGACTGCAGTATCATAAGATTTGAGGTCCTCATAACTCCAGGAAAACACATCTTGGAATTCCTTAAACAAGTCAATGTATTTCAATTTCTGATCAGCAGGCAAGGCTTTTGACAATTTTACCATTTTGGGGTTTTCTGTGGTTCCAATATTGTAGTCCTCAATTTCTACATTCAGTGGTTGCATTTTTGGCTTCCTTGAAATATCATTTGAATCAAATAAATCCTCCAAAGGAGTTAAGCTTGTGGGCAGAAAATTATCTTTTAGTTCAATTACTTCAGCTTCTGCCTCAGCTATTCCATCAAGGTTTGTTTGCTTTATCTCTTGCAAATTATTGTCATCAAAAGTTGTAGGATGCAATATCAGATTTGTTGTTTCAGCAGATATTCTTTGCTCAATTTGGTCTATCTGTTGTTGATCATCTATGGTACTTGTATCAATGTTTATACTTGAGAATTCCTCCCCCAGAGTCAGGAAATTATTTATCTGTGTATCATTTTCAAAGACCTGCCAGTTTTTGACATTATCTAGGACAACAGGACTATGTTTAATTTCAGTAGTGAAGTAGTGGTTGGGTTCAAAAGGCAGCTTGCAAGTGCTGGAAAAAGTTGCCAAGCTATGTGCATGTAAATTGTGCTTTCTTGGAATTTTGGTGAGTTGAGATTCTGAGGAAGTGTTAAGTATTTCAATGGCTGCCCCTCTGTAAGCCCTCAACCTTAGATCGTTTGTAACAAAGTTTCCCTTCATCTGCTGTATGATCAGATCTGAATCCCTTAGAATTGAAACCTTGGTTTCCCCTAGAGCTCTGATCAGTTTGAGTCCTAGCAGCAGGGCTTCGTACTCAGCCATATTGTTTGTGCATCTGAAATTTAACCTATATGCATGACCTTAAGCATGGTCATTTTGCATGTTGTGGATCCAAACCCCTGCCCTTGCTCCTAATTTGTTTACCGAGCCATCAAACTCTAAGTACCATAAGACCTCTTGGTTATGACTTGTCTTAAGAGTTTTGGAAGTTTGTTTAGAGGGCAGATTTGGCTCTTGTATGTCACATGATATATCATTTCCCTTTGTTGCATCAATCATAACAATAGTTTTTTGATCTTGAGTATTAGACTGTTCATCTGTGCTTTGTGTTTGTGTTGCTTCTAGGAGTTTGACATCAGTTTTGGAACACATCCCAACATTATATAAAATGAATGAATCCATATCGAAATGCATAGAATAGATGGAGAAGTTTTGGGGTTTTTCTTGACTGCTAACCACATATTTCATTAGTTTTTCCCAGTATAATCTCTTTGGCTGGCCAAAGACTGAAATAGTGGCATAGGACATGTCTAGTTGCAAAGATCCTTGGAGTTTTGCACCCCAAGATCTTGACAAAAGCATACCATACTTGGGTGGAATATCAGCTACCACCACATCCATCAAGATTGTCTTAGCTGGATATTGGACTAAGGATACACAAAGGTCTTTGATTAGGCCTAGACACCTGACCTGGCTGGAATCAAATAAGAATAAATCTTTGTAGGGTCTTGTGATGTCTAGGTCCAGTCTTTCCATCACAAATTTTTGCATTAGGTTATGGGAAGCTCCCAAATCAAACATAGCATTATGTAACACTTTGTCATGAATGTTCAAGCTCACATAGAATGGAGGAACTCCTCCATCTACTGTTTTACCATTGACTTCAGGACCGAAAATTAACTCTGGTTGATCATCAAGAACATTGACTGCATCCCTGTTCTCTGCTATTTGTAGTGACCTATTGAATTTTTGTTTGTACACTTCATGTTTGGCCAATTCAGAGAGGGGAATAGCTATTTTCAGCTTTCCCATCTTTGTTTCCAAGTTAAAAGGTTTTCCTATCTAACTCTTTGTATTAAGGACAACATGCTTTTCCTTTTCAACTGGATTTTCAGTGATATTCTCTTGATTATGAGTGTTTTTTTGAGGTACGTCTGATTTGAAATTATTTTCAGGAGAACAATTTAGATTTTCTTTTGAAGAATGATGTGTACATGGTTGATTCTTTGAAGACTGTGAGTCTGATACATCTTCCACAGTGACTTCCTTTGGGTCTGGATCTGTTTTACTAGAGGGTTCTATCAGGACAGCTTTATCCTTTGCTTTCTTTGGCTGCTTGGTATCCTTCAGTCTGGTAGGTTCAGGCACATCTATGGTTCTGCTTCTCAACTTGCACTGTTTATGAACCTCATAGACTGCTGCATCATAGCCTTCCCTAAAATCAAATGATTCTCCGGATTTGGTTTGGAATTGATTGAAATTGTGAGCCTCTTGGTCATCTTGGGTCAAGAATATTTTTTGCTCACTGTTTAACCCCATTAGGTTGATTTGGGTGTCCTCAGTTGGTTCATTGGATGTTGAGGCTTCGACATAGTTTTCTTGGAATGGAGGTCTTATGTTTTGGTCAGGGCCAACCCTTCCAACATTTGGATTTTGATTTTTCTAAAGTTTGGGTTTCTTGTATTTTTACTTGGTTGACCTTCCCATGATGATTTCCTTTCAATAGTTTCCACCCTATCTCCAAGTCTGTCCATACCTTTGATGATTGCATCAAGTTTTTGTTCAAATGCTGAAGGTTCCTCTTTGAAAGTTGTCCTTCTTTCAGCTCTTGCCCGATTTCGTTTAGCAATTAGGTTTGCCTCCACACTAATAGCTATATTTTGCATGTCTGCTAAGCTTGGAGGGGCTCTTTCCCTCAATTGGTATGCCATATCAGAATCAAATCCATCAAGAAATTTGATCAAAGCTAGATCAGGTGGAGGTCTAAGGTTTTGAGGAATGGCATTATAAACATTGTTGAACCTAGCACAATAGTCTTGGACAGTTTCTTGTGGGCCTCTTTTTAAATTGTCATATTCTGTTAAGATGTGAAGGGGGTCTTTCTTCTTTTCCCATCTGTTTAAGAAGGATTGGTAAAGAGCTTCTGAATCAGCTATAGAATTTGCAGGAAGTGCTCTAAACCAAATCCTCACATCACCAGTTAAACTTTGGAAAAAAATCTTCATTCTCACATCATCCTCATCTATTTCATAATTCTCAAAAAAATCTTGCATTTTCTTAGTGTGTTGCTGGGCTGTATAGGAGCCAGTACCATCAAAATATGTGATTTTACTTTGGTAATCCTGAGGCATAGCCCTTGGATTTCCAGGCAACTGAAGAGGAGCATAACGGTTTGCCATATTTACAGGGATAACTGGGGCAACAGGAAGAAATGGGACAGCTTGAACAGCAGGGACTAGAGTTGAAATATGTGCAGTGGATGGAGGTGCAGAGAAGGTGCTTTGGGAGATGGATGAAGAGCCAGGAGAAACAACAGTAGTGTGAAGACGGGTTGAGGCTTTGGAAGGAGTTGGGATATAGTTCTGCTGAACTGTTTCACGGTCCAAACCAGCATAACTTTCTTGAGCTTCTTGTCTCCTAAGGGCCTTAGGAATTAAGTTGGGATTTTCAAAAACAGCTGGAGGATCTGGGTCAGGGTTTGACCTAGTGTAACAAGTTTTCTTGTTTGGAGCCAGCTTCTAAATTTGTTTTTGGTATTTTCTAAGAATGTTTTAAGATCACAGTTTTTCACAATTTTCTATACGAGTTTCTTTGAAATATATTGGAGGCTTTGAGATTTTCCTTTGAATATGTTGAAACAGGGAGACTGATCAAATATTTGGAACAACTGTCTAAAGCCTAGAGCTATACTGGAGATTGACTGAAGCAGCTTTTATCTACTCCTGTCAATGCAGAGCAAAGACAGTTTCAAAGGCTACCTGGCTAACTTCAGGCTCCATCTGTAGCTTTAGAAAACAGACAGTGGTTATAAACAAACATTCAGTTCCCTAGTGGAGTCGCCAATGATGTTATCACTCAGGTTGTTCCCTGCCTCCTGAAGGGAATACGACTGAGGTAACCACTAACCAATCTTTTAGCTGCAGGTCCTAGCCTACCTGCAACCAGAGAGGGCTCTCTCTTTGTAATTTAGCTTTGTTTTGTAATATTTTAGGCTAGTTATGATGCACAGGTTTTTTTTTTAAGTTTGCTGGATGGTGATTTTCAGGCAGAGCTGGGATACAAGTCCAAGACAGTCTGTTCCATTGGGCTATGGAGTCGGTGATGGTGTACAGCTGAAAGTGTCTCTTGGATAAATGGTAATGCTACAGAGCAAGATAGGCAATTTTGGAACAATTTTCAAATCTGGAAATGATGGAAAGAAGGCAGGGAATGAAAGGCAATTAAGAATCTTTCATTATTCTGGTAGAGGGAAAGTGTATGAATGTTATTTAGGAGCAATTAAGAATTCCTAAACAATATTCAAAATGAAGGAATTAGTGCAAACATGAGCAGTTAAGAATTCATATCTATGACTAATTCTAAGGAAAACACAAGTAATAGCAGAAATTGAGCACAGGGTGTAATTAAACAAATCATGGGCTATTCTTTCTCCCTGTTATCAAGATTATGAAACATTGGTGAAATTTGTAAACAGAAAACATAAAACACAGTTTAGAATAACTTATTGTTCCATTGAGTGACTCAGGAATTCAGTAGCAGGTCCCAGAACATCGTTTTCACATTCAGACAGCTCAGAAACCATAAACTTCTACAGCCGTTTGTATTAGAAGGTCTCAGAAATTACAACGTAGCTTAGAGAGAAAATCACCAACCTAAAAAACATATGAGTTGGGTCTATATATAAGAGAATTTGTTACAAAAATATCCCGTAGGAAAATATCTAGTCATAAATTTATCCATCTACTTTGCTGAACAACAATAACTGATGTGGAAGCCAGTGCAACCTGAGTGAGTAAATATGCGGTACTTGGCCGCTTTAGGTGTCCTGCTTTGTTGAATTTTAGGTTGCTTCTTAGGCTGGTGGCTGTAGCTTTGGCCTGCGTTCCTGATGTGCTGTCTCTTGCCACTTATGATTGCTTTGCTTTAATGAGCTGCCATCATATTTGACTTTCTTTTCCTACCACCTTGACACTTTGGCAGCTGACCTGTATATGTGGGGTTGCTGACCTATAGCTAATTTAGAAAGAAACAAAATTATATCACCTTGGCAGAATTTCCAGCGTTGACTGCCACCAATCTTCTGTAGGCAATTGATGCCTTTGTATCTTTACTAATGTCTCATCTGCTTCAGTATATCTATAAAAATTGGGTTGTACTTCAAAGAGGTGATTTATTTCATGTTCAATATAAAACAGGTTCTCCAATTTGTCATACAGTCTGTCCAGAGGGAGGCCCTGTTTCCCCTGAGGTACTTGAAGATGCTGTAATATGATATGAAACATAATTATTCTCCCTGGTAGTATACTGCTCACAGGTCAGCAGTCTTCTGGCGCTGGTTAATAGACTGGGCAATCCTCTGCTCTGCAATGCTGCAAGTTTTAACTTGAAATCATCTATTTCTGCCTGCATTTCTTGGCACTTCCTTTCCAGAGTTTGCACAAAATTTCTTAGGGTCAGCACCTTCTTTGCTGACAGAATAGTATCTGTCCTGCTGCTGATGTCTAATGCTGCCAATTCCTCTTTGGTATGAGTGTTGAGGAAGTGAATCATTTTATTGGCCTGCTCAGGCATATTCCCCAATGCTGCTCTGGCCCTTTGAGTCTCAAACTGTGCTAGGCCTATTAATTCTATCTTTTCATGTATGGCCTGAATCAAATGTCATTGGTCAGTGATTGACTGGTTAATTTTGGCCCACAAAATCTTCTTTATTTCAGCTAGAGTTTTATCCAAAGTGAGCTCCTTCTCTAAGGCCTTTATTTTGTTGTCCAAGGCTTTTATTTCTCTTTGTTTCTCAGCCACTGTCATCTTGGACTTGCCATAGTTTGCCTCCAGCTTGGCCAGCTTTTCTTTGGCCTCTTTCACCTCTGTCGCCTGAACTTCTAGCTCCTTGAATGCTTTCATCATTTCTTCCATGCTCATGCTAGATTTAGGTGTTGTTGTTGTTGTTGCTGTACCATCTGTAGTTGTTGTGGATGTTGAGATAATAGGAGGGATTGCTGCTACTTGTGTAGGAGGAATAGTAGTGGCAACATTTGGAGCTGTTGAGGTGGTTGGGAGGTCGACTCTCCCGGCTTGCCTTGCAGTGCTCTCTCCAACTCTTCTTCCATCTGAATGATTCTTTGGTTCATTCTCATTAGTAGATCCATGGTATCCTCTTTTTCCTTTTCTTGTACAAGTTCTGCAGTTTGAGGGTGCATTGTTGAAGGCAACCTCAATTGTTTTTTGAGTGCAGCAATATCATCCTCTTTTTTCCTTATGAGGGCTTGGATGGCTTTGGCATCCTTCTTAGGATCATGCCCTAGATCCACAATAATTTCCTCCAATGTCTTTATCCTATTATCTTTAGCAGAGGAAGACATTCTTTCCAAATCTAATTGAGTGTTTGTGTTTTTCAATGATTCCTTCAGTTGATGGGCCAGCTTGGCCTTGTCTGCTAGAGTGGCATAGACCATCTCACCTGTTTTTTTATGCAGCTCTATTTGGTCCATCGGGTGTATGTCCTTGGAGAGGACCTCTAAACTTGTCTTTATATAGTCTGCAGCTGTCTGGGGCTGTGGGATCTTTGGCTTGAAATGACTTAGTATCATTTTCTCCTCTTTAAAGTCATAGGCTGCCATTAATCTTTGTTGTTTGGAGGGTGTTGCCTTGAGAAACTGATCATATAGCTGTACTCTTAACAACTCATTCTGAGCTTTGATTTCCATGAAAGTTGCTTTGATGCCAGGCGGTTGCTTGCTTTGCTGTCTTGAGGAAGACACCTCCATACCTTGCTGCCTCTCTTGCTCTTGCTGGAATGAGCAAGTAGGTGTCTGCTGGCTTGTTTCCCTTTGTCTCCTTGGGCTCTCTGTCACTTCTTCAATAATTTCTTCCTCAAATTGAGGATCAACTCTTTGTCTCTTGGCTTCCGGTTGCTGTGTTGACCAACTAGCAGGTGTAGTCACTTCCCGGTTCCGCTTCTTACCTCTTTCCTCATTAATGGGAGTCTGTAAAGCTGGCACTTGTAGTGCCTCAGTTTGTTGTGGAGGGGCTGGTCCTTGAGCCTGCTCCTTTGAGGTAGTAGGTTGTTCTGTCACTGTTTCCTGCCCCACATCCATTACCTCCTTTCCTTTTGCTGTACCTGTTGCTGATGTAGATCTTTCTTGGGCAGCTTGTGAAGCTGTAGCAGTAGATGGGCCTTCTCTGACTTGTTGTGGCAGTTTGAATGTTACCTGGTCAAAAGAATCCAAGTCAAGAGTTTTTTCTAAATCTTTGACATTTTGCTCCATTATTTCTTCTTGAGTGAATTCCTCAACTAGTGTACCTTGCACCCACTCATCTTGGTTGGCAAATTGTTCAATTTGTGGGATTTTACAATGTTCATAGGCTATTAGCCTATATTTTACTTTTCTGGCACTGATAAAGTCATCTGGGTCATAAGGAACCCACCAGAAACTCCTCTTTAACTTGAGTTTCTGCCCCAATATTTGATCAGCCTCTTGTCGACCTTCTTTCATGTTCATGACAAAGGGGCCTAGTTGGTCTTTGAATTTTAGGCGAGCCTTCTTCTTGTCACTATGAAAATGAGTTAAGTCTGAATTGATGAGTTGCCTGTAATACTCTAAGGCAAAGAGTCTCATTGGCACATACCTTGGAAGCCTGTAGCGATAGAGCTCACATCCATAGATCCTAATGACAGTGTGATTCTGGTAAAAGTACCAATCACCTATTTTGTAGTTCTTTGAAAGCTGCAATATTTTCTGCATGTCATAGGATAGTCTAGCAGGAGGAGTTCTCTTTAGAAGACAAGAGACTGGATAGACAAATAGGTCAATAAACTCACAGTAAGAGTAGGAGGAGTTCTGGACTTCATGAAAGATCGAGGTCCAGAAAATTACAGACCTCTTTTCCCCTTTAGAGTCCAATCTTTTGATGGGGCACTGGAAGCAGTCTGGCTGATAATACATGAAAAAATGATAAATGTATGATGAGTATTTGAAGACTCCCTCCCTATCCAGTTTCAGTAGCTGGTCATGTATCTTGTTGGAGATAAATTTAGCATAGTTGTACTTGACAGCAGGAGGCTGTCGTGGGCTATATGCAGACAATAGGACCAGAATGGTTTCATCAATGTGCTCACTTGTTTTTAACCCTAGAACATAAGATATCATGTCTACCAATAGTTTCCTTACTTCATTGAAATTGACATAGAGAAAAGGAGGTGGCTTTGTAGGTTGGCGATCTACTCTCATGAATATTTTGGCAACTCTGGCTATCTCTGAGGTGGAGAGTTTGGGACCTTCATCAAGCAGGTTTTTCATAGAAAGAGGCATCAGGCGCTGAGTTTGCTTGAAATTAAGCATTTGGTTGATTGAATTAGGAGTTATTTGGAAAAGAATGCTCCCAGATGGAGACTTGACTACTCTTTGATTTGGCTCATAGTTTTGAGCACAGAGATGAATTATCTCAGGGAAAATGTTGACAGAAGGGAGGAAGTAAATGGGCAGGTTAGATTCCCATATCCCATACATATCACAGTTGTTCAAAAAACTATTTCTCAGCTAACAAAAGGTCTGCAAGTGGTTTCTGTCCCCAACCAAATCTTGAATAAGGTGGTCTCTATCAGCTAGGGGTAATGCTTCAAGTTCCTTGTGAGGTGCATTTAGAGGAGCAATGTTCAATGCTGCTGGAGTGGCCATGTTGTATGCTCTGTGTCTGTAATTTGAAATTTGGATTGGTGAAACAACTAAACAGTGAGAATTGCCTCAGAAACTTTGTGAGGAAGTTGTAGAATAAGCTTAGATATGGAACTGGCCTTCACTGTGTGTAGTTTATGATAAGAAGGCAAATTTGCAGAATTTAGAGAGGCTTATAAATGATTTCACTGGATTGATAGGCTCTGTGGGTAAACTGCAGAGGGAATGGGGTTGATTTCTAGCCAAAGGGGTGAAATTTTACAGAGGATTTTGACAAAGGGATTTCAATGCATCGGTAGTTTAGAGCATCTGCCGACAGAAACAAACTTAAAATGCTTTTTAATGGCGGAATTCGCAGAGAGGGCAAATTTTTCGGGTTGCACTTGAACAGGGGGTTAACAAGTGAGTTAACTGGTGGAATGTTAGGTGCTGAAGTGCCTTTCTGGTTCGAATTTGTAGGTATTCACCCAACGTTAATGGTGAAATTTCTAAAAAACAGGGTTCATAGGTCAGCTGCAGGTAAATACCTGTTTTGTATGTTGCAGAGGGAAATTAGCAGGTTCAATGGCGATCTGAGGGGCCGAATTTGTAGGCAGAACACGCTTGGTTGAGCAATCTGGAGTGGTGGTGGTAATGTCGTCGTAAAATTGCATGCACGTTGTTTGCGGGCGCAATAATAAAAACAAACAAAATGGTCGCTTTCACGACTTTTTATTGAATTTGGGACATTTTGGCGCATTTGATTAATGACGTCAGCATGACGTATTTTGGTGCGCAGCGAGTACGGGACGGTGACGTGGAAGCTGACGAAGACAGTGACGTAGCGATGACACATTGGCGGGGTGGTGACGTGAGCGGGTGATGTGGCAACAGTATAGGGCAGCGACGGGCTGACGCGGATGTGACGTCATAGGTGATGGGGAGCTACGTTAGGGGGTAGGTGACGGGCGGTTTCCGGTTTTCCCCACACTGCTTTTGGCCCGGGGCGGTTTTGCAGAGAGGGCCTCCGATCACGCCGAGCGACTGACGCGTGGCGGGGGTACAACAGCAATACTGCCCATCCCCCGGATGCTAATCTCCGGCAGATCGGGGTGCCCAATATTGCCGCCCACCGTTGGATCGCGGGCGTTGGATCGGACGGCGGTCGGGATGTTTAAAGTTGCAAGGTTATGGAATGACAGGGGCCCGTGCATATTTAAATATTTTATAATATTTCCGGGGCATAAACTTTGGTTATATGGGTTTATTATATGGTTTAAACGGGTGGCGCAGGTTATTAGTTCAACCGAATGTTAAACTAACCCCTATATACATGGGTGCCAGGGTTATGAATGGTTTATATGGAGGGTTCGGTGAGGTTATTAACTTAACCAGTCGTTAAATGAATCCCAGGTGTGGTTTGGATGTGGAAGGGCTAATATAAGTCCCAAATGGACTTTAATATTTCCCTAAACTTAGGTTATATGGCAATAGTGCCACAGGGTAGGAATATTTACTATTTTTGGGGTTTTTTATATAGTTTTTTGTACTATAGGGATAGGGAAATGTTTTAACGGAGCTAAATAATAAAATTAGAGGTTAATATGACCGTATGACCTGAAATTGAATGGGTGAATATGTGGAGTGAAAATTTAGACATAAGAATATGAAAGGAGTATGGAGTAATGATTTTTACACAAGAAATGTGGCTTCTTTCCACTAAGTGGAGTCAAGATTCAACTCAACATTTAGCATGAAATGAAGTGAAACAGGACCCTTGGGCAGATCCCAAGTTCCTTGAGGGGATGTTAGTCAAATATTTATGGGGAGTGAAGGGGAAATTAGTCATGCTTCCACTGTTATGTAAACAAACAACTGCCATGGTGCCAATGTCATTGATGAGATGAGTCTTTTTGAAAAAACAAAAGTGAGCACCCACCTGCTTATGCAACCTCAAACTACCTACCTAGCCTAATACACCTAACATTTTTTCTTCCTTTTGATTGGGTGCACTTGAAATAGAAATTACACGAAATTATCATAGCTTAATGAAGCACTCATGGAAACAGAGGCAATGAAGTAAGGTCTTCAAATTATTACGTTTTTCATAGTATAGTGGTAGAAAGAGCCTTTCATTACATTCAAAGCACCAAATTGTGAGTGAGTTTTGAACATAACTTGGAAATACACAAAAATATATTCAATCACATGAAACAAAGCATGACTAAGAGATGAATTCCGAAACATATATCTTTGATCAAATATCAAGAAGAAGAACAGTTTACCATAAAGGAGCACGTAACTGAGTGTGAGTTCCAGCATAGTTATAGAAAGGAAATAAAGCATTCAGAGCACCAACAAAGATGAATTCTGAAACTAGTTATATCCAATTTAGAGGTGAATATTTAACATTTAAATATCGAAGACATGAAACAAACATACACATAAGAAGGGAAACACATAACTTGAAAATGATACCATAAGAATCTTTGGTAAAGTGCCAAATGTTCTGCACTGATAATTTTATATTTAGAAAATAAAATCACTTACACAGGCCCATTTTCTCCCAAGTCAAACCCTAAACATTGAAAATTAACTAATTGAATGACTTGACCTTGACCTTAAATATGGTAGCAGATCACCAGAACATTAGGGCCTTCTCCTCTGGCTTCAAGTTCCAATGATAACCACCCACACTTGCAGTATTGAAAGTAAAATGGTATGTACAATGGAGTTTTGGATCGACTGAATTTCAATTGAGAAAATGTTTTAGCAGTCTGCCATTGACAGGCCCTCCTCCAAGTAGTTCATATGTCAGATCTTTTAGCAAGTAGGCATTTTTTCCATGAAAAGAGGTAATTTTGAAGGGCCCTATACGACATGAAAAACGTGCAGTGACCTTAGATGATGATCCTTTAGACTATGATAGTAGTGGTTCATAAGCTAAAATGACATACAAAATCTCAAAATGAATAAAAAGAGGCAAATACATTTAATCCCTAGACCCTAGGACCCTAACAAGTAGTATGGTGAAAAAGGCGGATTTATCAGTTTCTCAAGAAAAAATTAAAAGAGAAATGGAGAAAAGTTGAATCAAAATAAGGAAGGAATATAAAATAAGATGAATGAAAACAAGGACAAACTAGAAAAGAAGATGAATCAAAATAAGGAAGGAATAGAAAATAATATGAATGATAATAAGGAAGAAATAGAAAAAAGATGAATGAAAATAAGGAAGAATAAAAAAATACACGATTGCCATGGAAAATATTCTCTTATAGAGGCTTCCTAAAAGGTATGTGGAGATCCAAGGGAATCAAGAACATAAGGAGAATCATGTTGTTGAGAATCAATCTCATATGGGGATTATGTTATCACAATTGGAGAGCACAAATATTGAATTACAGAATCATAATCATGAATTTTCAATCAAACATCCACATCATCGGGGCTTCAATTCAACGCCAAGGAACTACTACATTCCAAATATTGATATGAGGAAGTTTGATGGTAATGATCCTACAACATAGATATTTCCGATGGAACAATACTTTGATATACACCAAGTGGCATCCTTACACAAGGTAAATATCATATCCATGTTTTAATAACAAGACCAACATGGATGGTATCAATGGATTTGTGAAAGGAGAAAGGATTTTGTTATATCTTGGTCCATTTTTACAAAGGAATTGATACAAAATTATGGGGATATTAAGAGAAATACATTCTTTGGTCAGTTGGTAAATATTCAACAAAAAGGTGTAGTTATAAAGCACATGCAACAATTCCAAAAGTTGTATCTCAGAGTAAAGAATATTGCAAAGGATAATTTGTTAGTCCTATTTATGGGAACTTTAAAGGAAAGAATCCAACATGAGGTGCATCTCTTTGAACGTAAACCTCTAGAGCATTATTTCAGATTGGAAAGGAAATTCGACAGTAAAAATATAGCAACTAGAAAATTGGTCACTAATAACTATAGTGAAGATCATGCTATTGAGAAAAGTGTTTTCATTGATGTAAAGTGAACAAATAAATACAACTTCATGGAGAGTTTACTGACAATTAGTTGATGATTACTATTGATATTTGAAGTAACTTTTCCTATATGTAAAATATTGAAAATCAGGTGCAAAATGGCTAATTGGATAGCACTCTAAGAGATCTTTCCAACAATGTATGGCACTCGGAAAATGTATCAAGGGATCAAAAGTTATGATATTTTGAAGTTTGGCAGGGTTTCAAGGGTACATGGTTCCACAAAGGCTAATAGAAGGCATGAGACATACGTTATCCTATTATCTAACTCATTTCACAACACGACATGGAACTTTTGTTTTGATGCCTTGGCTATGTCATGGTTCCGCAATTGTCACAATACGAAAATTAGAACTTTCTTGGAAACTGATAATTAAATTCATGTCACGATGTGAAAGGTTTTTGTTGGAGAACTTAACAATGGGCACGTGGGTGCGCTAGATAAACTTTGTGGGGTGGTGAAATCTTTTTTCACTAGCAAGATGTTTTAAATCTGCATCTGGGTCCATTTCTAATTAACAAAGGAATTGGCTGAAAAACATAGGACCACTAGGCCTTCCTTGCATACCTAAATATTTGGCACAATGATACATGGAAAATTTATATTGGATGATAGGGATGATTTGGTAGCCAAATAGCGGTGATTTTAGCATATGATGACATGGCATGTCGTGATAGGTGGCATGTGGCATGCATATTGGCATTTTTGAGTGCCCAAGTGACCCTTTGCCAAGTGACAAATGGCATGTTGTTGACATGGTATGAGAGTTGAGACCTTGAGAGATGGAAATATGTGTGTTACCATATTTGAAAATTCACAATGTGCTATAGAAGGTTCAAGCCAAGGTTTTGTCGTGGTGGCATGGTTGTTATATGGAATTTGCATTTATGAATAAACACATTTTCCCTAGGTGGGTGACTACACCTAGAACAACAGAAAGAAAGTAGTTTAACCTTTTCTTATAGAAGATAGATGAGATGAAGGAACTTACTTGTAGTCTTTCACTTCGTTGATCTCTTTTGAATCGCTCCCATCACTCCCACTTGAACTAAATCTGCTCAAAAGGTACTTGCATCAAGAGAAACAGAAACAAGAAACGATCAAAGCATAGATGATCTATCTATTATAAAAAAATGGAATCGAAGACATTGAAACACATAATCATAACAAATATGAACAATCATATGAGGAAAGGAATAAGCTCTTTATTAATGCAGAAGGAAGAGTATCACCCAATACAGTTCGATCCTGTGCCACTCCTCTAGCTTCAGTTCAATCCTCGCCACATCAAAAGCACACAACTCCAACAGCATAACATTGCTTAACATAAAATCAATCCTCAAACCAACAAAATTTCCTTACAAGCTTCATATTCTAGCCCCCTAATCACTATGATGAGTGCTCAATTTATAGGAAATGGAGGTGGTTTTGTCATAAATGAGGGTATTGAATAGCCTTCCAAACTTGGAGTTAGTTTCCATGGAGCAAGGGATGAGAGGATAGGAGGTTAATGGATCCTTAGCATATCCAATTTCGAGCTCATAAGAGGAGATAAGAGATGGGAACCTTCTAGAATGAAGGAATATTTTCAAAACCCTATGAAAATTTCATTCAATCTCGCCCAACGCAGGCTATAGAGGGCCTAAGTGCACTGCAATGTAGGCCACAGTGGGCCTGCCTGCTTTGCATCGCATTGTCTCAAGGCTTGGGCTGCGCTGGTGTCCCAAGGAGGCATTTCAGGAGGCTTCAGGCCAAGAAACTTTCATAACAACTGAACTAGGGTTTGATGAGCCTTGATAGTACTGATCTGAATATTGGGAGTGATGTGCCCAAATAGACGTGTAACAAGGGTTGATGGAGCCGCGGGATAAAGAAATATATGTTAGACAATGTGAACATTCATATCTTACTACAGAAGTTTTGGATGAAGTACGCAACGCAATAGGAAGACTCTAGGAGATGTGAATGTCTCCATTATGTAACATGAACATTCATTTCTTGCCACTGAGTAAAATTGAAAATATTCGTTGGGGTTCAATATTGGACAACTATCATAGATAGTCTTCGAGAGATGGAAACCTTCTAGTATGGCATATAATGTAATTCAGTTCCCTATTAACTTTTTTATTAATGAAGGGAAGTGCTACAAATCACATAAATATGAGACCCCTCCATACACGTGACATGTGGATGATAGTTGGCCCTTGATGCAACAAAAAAGATAACGTGGCCCAATGATAAGAGGACACATGGAAGACAAGAATGACAAGGAAAAGTGATGATGTGGCACCTTGAGAGCGTGAAATGTCATTGGTTTTTTTGGCCCTATTGGGTGGCTAAGTGGCATATTTCCATATGACACATGGCACTACTAAGATACCACCACATCGCATGATGACACCATCATGAACTAAGCACAATGTCAACACATTGCATTGATTTTAATTTGTAAAAGCTATGAAGACTGGGCATAATGGGCACAACACAGAGACATAAACGTTAGATGAGAATTTTACCATTAGCAAATTTTCTATTACAAAGGTTATACATGGTAATGAATTTGGCCAGTTGACATCGTGGGTCAATAAGGGGAAGACAAATGACAAGCTGATGGCATGGTATATTTTTTAGATTCACGCCCGATGGTCATGTTTCTAAGCTCCTTCATGTGATATTATTTTTTGGTGCTTGAGTCAGAAAAGGCTTAAAGGTCCTTTGAGATTATTATACAAGTGATTTTGGTGGAAAGGCTCTAGCCTTCAGGCATATAACACCCAGACAAAAAACTTAAGGGCATCGAATTTTGAATCATGTTTAAGGGTAAGCACTCTTTGTGCTTTTGCAATGGATCCTGACACCTAGTCTTATGTTCCAGGAGCTAAGAGTTAAGGGTATGGCATGATTCTAAATTTGGCATTTTGAGTTGTAAGCTTGGTGTTCCAATGCTAAAATTAAAATAGACTGATAGAATGTGAATCACATGCATTAACAAAATGAATAATCAGTTCAACAGAGACCCTGATATTTAAACAAAGGTGAACAACCAGTTTAAGTTGAAGAAAAAGAGGATCAAAACAATAGTTAATTTAAAGAATATAATTGAATTAGAACTTTTGTTATACCCAAGATTAGGAAATCAACTAAATATAGAATAAAATCTAAATATATATAAACAAAAACATTACAAAGATAACATCTAAGGTATCTGAAAATTGAGTATCTTGAGAGAGCAACGAGTGGGTGATAAGAACAAAGAATTTATCAATGAATGTATGACAGAGAAGCCTCTTTTATTTGAGTTTGAAAATTATATGAAAGAGGGATTTGAAAGGTTGTGCAAGTAGGTGCTTTCAAAATAGGGAGTTGGATCTTCCTTTCAGTGGGTGCTAATAGACAAGGAGTTGAAGTTGGCGCTTTCATTATGTTGATGCTTGAAAAATCTGCAAGTTGGTGCTTGTAGAGAGACATAAGTTTGAATCATTATGTATCTTGTAGCCTACATGAACATTGATGTAATTTTGAGTTTGAGCTTTATTTTGCATCATAATAAAAAAAGATTTTGTGGTTTTCCTAGTTAGGTTTCCATGTCAATACCTTGTGTCCATATTTTATGAGATTGGTGTGTTGTTATTTATTATAATGTTGCTAAATGTTTTTATTTTGAGCAAGGAATTTTGAAAACTAATAAAATACTGATTCACTCCCCCCTCAATATTTTCCTAGTTTCTGATAATTGGTATCAAAGCCAAGTTCCTTCAGGATCAATCTAATAACCGTTGATTTTTTTAACTAAGGCATAACAAAAACAAATTTATTCTAAAAAATAACAACTTCATAATTTAGTATTAGATTTTTGTTTCCATATAACATTTCTCATCATTAAACAAATAAACATAAACCATTAGCATGAAGAGAGTAGTAAAGAAATCGCCACGAAACCATGAGACAAGAGACACATAAATTAGGTCTAAGGTTAGGGCAAAACCCACAATGGGAAAACCCAGAAAATTTCTTCCTTATGAGAGAGAGAGAGAGAGAGAGAGAGAGAGAGATTAATATTAATTATTACATCATAAATAACATTAACAAGATGATAACTACACTTGAAACCAAGATCACGATCAAATGCCTAGACAAATAACAATCTCCTGAAATTTCGTCCCTTCCTGCAATTTCAACACTCCTCCTCTTGTTCCCAAATTCATTGGATTAGAGATAATGTGAAGATAAATTGATGTGTGTAAGTGATGGAGGAAATGATCCTTTATATAGACTTCAAAGGAGTTTTAGTGGGGGACCTTTTGGGCCCAGTTGACTTGAAATGTTTTGGAGGGAACCCATAAATTTGAATTTGCTAATTTATTTTTCTTTTCTTCTTTTATTTTTCATTAATGCAAATGTTGACCTTGGCTAAAATTTTTAACTTGCGCTCTTAGCCAAGGAGGTATTTTCATTCTCTTTCATCACGAGGAAGGAAGATAACATCACAATCTAATTCCAATGTTCTTTCTCAACCAGGGAGGTAGTCTTTCGTCTGCAAAATAGATCAATCTTAGCAGAATAATGGTGTATCGATCCATAGAAAAAGAATGAACCACAACAAAAAATAGGGGATATCGATTTACCACAACCAAGTCCATGGCATTCATATTTGACCTTGGTAAAGATCACACACACCCTATTGGTCTCTAGGTCAAGCTCATAGATATCTTCTTAGATGTACATGTCTCAACATAAGGAAAGTTGATAGTTGCATCATCATCTCATCTCATCTCATCTCATCTTGGAAGAATGATCCATAATGACAATAGAGGAGATTTATTTACCACAACCAAATCCATGGAAGTCATAAATGATCTTGGTAAAGATCATGCACCCTATGTCCACTGACTGATCTTCACCCAACTTGATTCTCGATAATCAAGTGGTAGAACATCTGCATCCAATACTTAGGGAGATCAATTTACCATACCCAAGTACATGGTAGTCGCATTTGACATCGGGTAAATAAACACCTAAGTGTCCTCACCCATTGGCCATATGGGTGTAATCTTGACAAGCTTAACCAAGTCCATGGCCCTTGGTTAATAAAGACACAAGATGACTTGTGGTTAGGATGTATACTAGGGCGTGTGCTCAGCCAATTCCATGGATTTAAGGAGTAACCTCACACATAGGAGCCTCACTTCTTAGTCCCCCTCACCAAGTCCATGGCTACTCGTAAGACCGGGGGAGAACATATGCTCAGTTTCTTGATCAACAATGTTCCCTTTCAGGCAGGGATACATTCTCCTTCACTCCGAGATTCTCTCTGAAGAATATAAAATTTTCTTTCAGCAAAGGCTTGATGAGAATGTCTGCAACTTACTGATATATCAATATAAGCTAGAGACTCACTGCTCCTCTCTGTGCCATATCTCTAATGTAATGTAGATACTTGATCTCGATGTGACTTGACCTATACTAGATTCTTTGAAATTCTGATCCGAGTTTTATAGTCACAGTATATCACAATCATATCTGGCACATGATCAAACAACTTTTCAAGGGTATTTCACAACGACACTTCCACACATCTAACCATACTAGATTCTATATACATTATGTCTTAGTTGTACAGATCTTTGCTTCCTGCTCATTCAAGAAATCATGGAAAAACCCAGGCTAATGAAGCACCCTGATATGTAACACTCTAATTCCAATCACATAATCATCAACAATAGGGTCAACAATAGAAAAGGTGACCATGGCGGACTTCAAAACTTTATCAAACATTCTAGTAGACAAAAACATCCAACCATTCATTCAAATTTAGTCAAATCTTCTCACAAAATCAAACAATCCAATAGATAATGGGTAGCTTCTCACATAAGAAAATTTCATCACATTAGACAATACGGAAGCAAACATCAGCAACCAACTTGACAAATTATCTACATGCAGTGTGATCATCCATGTCATTCAGATCAACACAACATCCATAATTCATCAAGTCCAAAAAGAATTAGTAGTTTCATGCATCAGGTGGTTCAACGAGCCAATCAGAGAATCAACCAAGTCAACAATAGAGTCTCACAACTTCTTCAAATTTTCATTAATCAAGTGTCCATGGAATCATAGTCCATTATGCCACATCCTTAGCCAGGCTCATATAACACTTTCAATCAAATCCCTATTATAGAAGAAAAATCACAAACTCCTCTTCAATAACTTTGGATCAACATCACTCTAAGAGGCTAATCTTATCTTCTCCCTCTGAGTCTAAATGCTCATCCAATCATGAGTCTTCTTCTCACTTTATTATTGCATATTTCTTCATATGTTGCCATAGCCCTAGTTGTCTACATTATGTACTTGCAAACCTCACTAGGAGGTCATGGAAGAAAAAACACAACCAAGCAGGATATACAGAGACAATAGACTCTTAATGAAAAAATAATAAAAATAATCAATAAAGTAATTATCTCTAGAGAGTGTGTTATATCCCTCTCAATCTTAGTCTACATGGGTCGAGTCAATCTCGTTCAACTCATCAAGGTGCCAAAGTCCACATTATTAAAGAGAGTTAATGTCCTCATTAAGAATTCCATAACATCGATAAAAAGTACACATCATCAATAATCATAATTCCATATCATCATTCATATAATCAATGAGTTTACATTAGGGAATCCACATCTTCAAGAAATTTACATCATCGTGGAGTCCATATCATCATAAATCCATATCATTAAGGAAATCATAATTTCACATTATCAAGGACGTAAAAAATTCTCATCATCAAGGAAATCAAATATTCCATATCATCATTAACGAGCTAGGTTTTCTTCTTTCAACGGAAGAAAAATTTTGGGTTTGTTCGATAAGCTCTAGCTGCATATATGTTTTAAAAAACAATAACATTCTATCCTCAGTTGACATCAATAATATG
Source organism: Pinus tabuliformis (assembly GCA_031772625.1). Taxonomy (NCBI): domain Eukaryota; kingdom Viridiplantae; phylum Streptophyta; class Pinopsida; order Pinales; family Pinaceae; genus Pinus; species Pinus tabuliformis. The sequence continues at coordinate 1,125,682,070 of CM062817.1, forward strand.
TTAGTACATTCACCAAACCCAATAAAAACACTATCATCTGCACAATCTTTCCTCATAGATATCAACAAACATTAACACCAATTATGTCATATTTAACTTTACTCATAACCCTAATAGGAATCCATTATATTTTGGTGAATGCAATTGTTAGGATATTCCGACACATAGGAAATAGTTAAGTACAACTTGGTCTAGTATAGAGTTAGGTAAAGTGTGTTTCTTTACCGTTGTACATTTTGTAACTTACAATCCGACGGTCACGATATGTAGTGATCCGACGGTTCATTCTCTCCTCGGTATTACCTACACTTGATCCGTGGCTTGACACCCGATTGGTCCATGATTTCTATTTAAAGCGCATGGAGGGTCATTTGTAGGGTAATCCGTGCATGAGAGAAACATATGTAAATTTTCATTCTTTTATTAATAAATTGCCTGAAGTGGCTGCGTTGGCTTAGGCCGTGGACTGTTTCCCTCTTTGAGGGTTTTAACCACGTCAAAAATACTGGTGTATTGATCTGCGATCTGGTTGTGAGTGGTGTCCTTTGGTGTTCTGTCTGAGGAACTTACCCTGTAAATTCCTACATGGTATCAGAGCTATTTGAGGGCCGCGTCTGTTGGTGATCCAAATCTGAAGCCGGTAGAACTGCATCCGACTGTTGTTTCCTAGATCTGCTGTTTCTGACTACTTTCGGGCCGAGAGGACTACTCTGTTGTGTTGGGAGCATCTGTTCCAGTGAGGAACCCCTTTCGTTTCACGCGAAAAGGTTTCTGGTAGCCCTAGCTGCGTCATTTTTAAGATCTGGAGGTATACAATGTTTATTTGCAGTTTACTGTTATTTTCTCTCTATTTATTTCGGTTTCGGTTTATTTAGCTTTTTTATTACCGGATCTATACCTTTCATTTCTGCGTATGCTCTTTGCCTTGCGACTCTGTGCGATCTGGGCAAATCAGAAACAGAAAGGAAGGATTTTTCTCATGCGTATGCTCTTTTCCCTGCGCCTTAGGGTGATCTCAGAAAATCAAAAACATTGAGGAAAATATTTAGTTTCCGGCCAAACCTAACTTTGAGCCGCAAGGTTCATTTTTTAAAATATTTAGTTTTTCGGCTAAAGCTAACTTCGAGCCATAAGGTTCTTTTTCTTTGCATGTCCGTGTTGGGTTTTCTGTTTTTTGTTTTGTAGGGAAAAAGAGCCTTCTCAAAGCAAGCACGCAACCCAAAGCATCAACCCCCCCCTCTCTCTCTCTCTCTCTCTCTTGGGTTCAAGTCTCCATTTTGTGGGGGCGGACTTTTTCATTTCCGCACATTCCCGCACCTCGTCGGCAACTTCAACAACTTTTTTTCAAAAAGCCATAACTTCTTCATCCGAAAGCCGTTTTCAGAGCCGTTTTTTTTAAACCAGCCTAATTTTTCGAGATCTATCCATTGGAACACTTAGTTTCAGCATCTTTAGCTTCAGTTTCCGTTGAAATGGAAAGTCAATACCAAGTTACCCTTGACAGCACCAACTACTTCCAATGGTTGGCCTACATTGAGGATTTACTTAGAAGTAAAGGTCTCTACAGAATAGCCACATGCCAAGAAAAGAAACCGAAGGATGAAGATAAGGCTGCTAAATGGGAAAATAGGCAAGATCAAGCACGTGGATTGATAGGGATGTCTATTTCTCCAGATCTTAGATTCCATATTACAGAACTTGATACTCCTGATGAAGCAATGAAACAAATCAATAAAGTTTTTGGGATTAAAAATGAACTTAGAGCCCATCAACTTGAAAATGAGTTGCTTACATTGGACCCTAATAATTTTTCTTGCATTGAAGATTTCTTGTCCAAATTCAAGACCCTTAGATATCTCTTGGAAGGTGTTAAAGTTAAGAAAGAAGATAGTAACCTTATCTATTCCATTCTTACAAAGTTGGGACCAGCCTACTCTGTGTTTGTTTCCACCTTCCATTCTACAAGAGAAGCCTTCATTTCTCAAGGAACAGACTACAAGTCCCCTTCCTTTGACTCTTTTTGTGATTCTTTAATAAGAGAACAAGAAAAATTCTTACACCTTGGTCTTCTTAATCTTGGAAACTCTTCCAAGAAAGCGTTAGCCGCCCAGCAGCAACCAAATTCAAAGAATCCTAAGAAGTCATATCCTAAAAAGAATGGTCCTAAACCAAAAAAGGGTCCTAAGCAATTTTAGCCCCAAAATGAAAAATCATTTCAACAAAATGATAAGACAAATAAAAACAAAGGGAAGAAGACTGATAGACATTGCAATTTTTGTAATCGAGATGGCCACTTAGAATCAAAATGCTTTAAGAAGATGGAAGCCTTGGAAGCAGCAATGAAGAAACATAACATCCATTTGGGGCAATCTTCAACTTCAACTTCATCTTCAGGAATGGCGCTTTCTGCATGTGGTTGTCAAGTATCTCGGTCTGGCTATGCATTAAATGTATCTTCTTCTTCTCATTCTCATGAGTGGCTCATTGATTCTGGAGCTTCTTATCACATGGCCAAAAACAAAGCCATGTTTTCTTCTTTAAATGATTGTAACACCAAAAATATATATGTTGGTGATGATAAATCTCTTAATGTTGTAGGGACTGGAACTGTTCATCTAGACAATGGTCAGTTTAATGATGTATTATGTGTTCCAACCTTATCCTGCAACCTTCTATCTGTATATCAGATAACTCATTCAGGTGAAGGTAAAATCGTTGAATTTTCACCTCATGATGTTGTAATCAAGGACTTAAGAGATCCTAAATAGATTTTGGCTACTGGCATTGCTGATGATTCTACAAGGTTGTATAAGTTTCACAACTTTGGGTCATCAAATCTTCCCTCAGTATTTGTTGCTCATAACGATGAAGTGAGCAAACTTTGGCATGAGCGATTTGGTCACTTAAACTATCGCTCCCTTCAGCATCTATGTAAAGAAAATATGGTGACAGGTCTTCCTATGGTATCTTGCAGAGATGGTGTTTGTTCCGGATGTGTACTCGGAAAACATCATTGGGACAGTTTTGAAAAACGTGCCTCTTGGCACGCCTCAGCCCCTTTACAGCTTGTGCATAGTGATTTATGTGGTCCACTTCCAGTTGTGTCATTCTCTGGCTACAAGTATTTCTTAACTTTCATTGATGATTTCTCCAGACGCACTTGGGTATACTTCTTCAAACTCAAGAGTGAAGTATTTAACACTTTTTTGGCCTTCAAGGCCTTTGTTGAAAAACAATCTGGACATCAAATTCTTAAGTTAAGATCTGATAATGGCGGAGAATATGTTAAAAATACATTCATCAACTATTGCACTGAGAATGGAATTCAAATGCAACATACTGTTCCATATACTCCATAACAAAATGGTGTAGCTGAAAGGAAGAATCGCACCTTAAAGGAAATGGCTAATTGTATGCTACAATCTAAAGGACTTGGTCTTAGTTTTTGGGCAGAAGCAATTAACTGTGCAAATTACATAATAAATAGCACTCCTACTAAGGCTTTAAAGAATATCACTCCAGAAGAAGCATGGAGCTCAATCAAACCAGATGTAAGTCACTTTCGTGTTTTTGGAAGTGAAGCATGGGCCCATATTCCAGATGAAAAGCATAAAGCTTTAGAACCTAAGAGTGAAAAATGTACTTTTGTTGGATATTCTGAAGATGTCAAAGGCTATAGACTTATTCCATTTAAGTCCAAAAATGTTATCATTAGAAGAGATGTAAAATTTGATGAAAATATATCGGCCTGCGAGCCTAGTCCGGCGGATGTTCCACCTCTCCCTATCTCTTCTACCTTTGAAAACATTTCTTCTTCAGATGATGAAAGTGAGGATGACAATCCTCCCCCACCATCTCAGGATCCTCCTTCAGCTCCTGAGCTTCCAAAATGGGTTCGTGCTACTCGAGATGCAGCAGGTGATCTTGTTGGTGATCCTACAGATCAGCGACGCACACGTTCTCAGTTCGAGAGAGCCTCTTCTTTACTGGCTCAAGCTCCAGTAAATTATGATCCTGACACCTTTGCAGAAGCTTCAGGCCATCCAGATTGGGAAGCAGCTATGAATGAAGAATATCATTCATTATTGGCAAATGATACATGGGATCTTGTTCCTCTACCAAAGGGACGTAAACTTGTTAGATGCAAATGGGTTTACAGAACCAAGTATGGACCAGATGGGAAAGTTGATAAACATAAAGCTCGTCTTGTTGCTAAAGGTTTTTCACAGGTTGAAGGCATTGACTACACTGAAACCTTCTCCCCTGTTGCCAAAATGAACTCTATCCGCCTTGTTCTTTCCCTTGCTGCCTCTTTCAAATGGGAAGTCCATCAGATGGATGTTAAATCTGCCTTCTTGCATGGGGACTTGCATGAAGAAATCTATATGGAACAACCCATTGGCTTCATACAAACAGACTCCAACCTTGTATGTCGACTTAAGAAATCCCTTTATGGTCTCAAGCAAGCTCCTCGGGCTTGGTATGCCAAAATGGATAGCTTTCTTTTAGAATCTGGCTTTTCTAGGTGTCATTCTGACAATACTGTCTACACCAAGAAAGTGGGCAACTCTCTTATCATCCTTGTTCTTTATGTTGATGATCTTATCCTTACTGGTAGTGATCCCAACCTTATAAACCATGTGAAGTATAGCCTTAAAAGGAAATTTGAAATGACAGACTTAGGACACTTACACTATTTTCTCGGTCTTCAAGTCTTGCAATCCAAGGAGGGTATTTCTCTTTCCCAGTCCAAGTATGCCTGTGATATTCTACGCCATTTTCACATGGAAGACTGTAAGCCAACCCCTTCTCCCTTTCAGTCTGGAGTCAAACTTTTAGTCACTTGTACTTCTCCTGAAGTTGATGCTACCTTATACCGTCAACTTGTAGGAAAACGTTTGTATCTAACCCATACTCGTCTTGACCTTTCCTTTGCTGTTGGCCTTGTTGCTCGGTTCATGCAAAACCCCCGTGAAAGTCATTGGAAAGCAGCTAAAAGAATACTTCGTTATGTTCGAGGTACAATTCAGTTTGGGATTCATTACAGTGCCGAAGCATCTCCTCTATTGGTTGGTTTCACTGATTCTGATTGGGCTGGTGACCCTGATGATCGGAAGTCTACTGCCGGTTATGTGTTCACTCTTGGTTTATGACCTATTACATGGGCTTGCAAGAAACAAGGTGCCATTTCTCTTTCATCAGCAGAAGCAGAGTATCGTGGTGCCGTAGAAGCTAGTAAGGAAGCCTTGTGGCTTCTTCAGATCCTGTCAGAGTTTGGCTTTGAGCAGCAGCATCCGACTACACTTTGGTGTGATAATCAAAGTGCCATTCAGCTATGCAAAGATCCAGTCCAACATCAGCGCAGCAAACACATTTAACTGCACATGCACTTCATCAGAAAGCTCATTCACGACCATGTTCTTGAAGTGCAATATTGTTCAACAGATGATCAAGTTGCAGACATCTTCACAAAGGCTCTCACAGAGGCGAAGTTCACTAAACTTCGATTTATGGTTGGAGTTCAGGAAGTTGTCACTAAGGGGGGATAGGCTCTAGTGCCTCCTTCCTTCTCCTATTGTGTCATATTTGTAAATCCTTCAATCCTATCCCAAGTTGTTCTTAAGGGGGGATGTTAGGATATTCCGACACATAGGAAATAGTTAAGTACAACTTGGTCTAGTATAGAGTTAGGTAAAGTGTGTTTCTTTACCGTTGTACATTTTGTAACTTACAATCCGACGGTCACGATATGTAGTGATCCGACGGTTCATTCTCTCCTCGGTATTACCTACACTTGATCCGTGGCTTGACACCCGATTGGTCCATGATTTCTATTTAAAGCGCATGGAGGGTCATTTGTAGGGTAATCCGTGCATGAGAGAAACATATGTAAATTTTCATTCTTTTATTAATAAATTTCCTGAAGTGGCCGCGTTGGCTCAGGCCGTGGACTGTTTCCCTCTTTGAAGGTTTTAACCACGTCAAAAATACTGGTGTATTGATCTGCGATCTGGTTGTGAGCGGTGTCCTTTGGTGTTCTGTCTGAGGAACTTACCCTGTAAATTCCTACAGCAATCAAGTGCAACTTGCTCAATCATCAAGACCCATAAAAATGTATGAAACTAAAACATCAAGAGTGTTACTAGCTGGACAAAGAAATAAATACCCTCAACTTTTAAACCTTCTTTAGTTGCCATAATATTGAAATTCTCGGTCTGCAATATAGCATGTCCTCTAAGGGAAATGACCTACACATCAAAAAATACTTATGCACAAGTATTTGATCAATAAAGAAAACAAATCATAATCATGTGACTCTTCTTTTCAAGAATTATGCATCATCCATGTCATCATCAAGTTGTTGACCTTGTATACATCATGAACAAGATTTACACATAATAGCTTATAATAAAAAGAAAAGAATATATAGGATAGTTATGTTTCGTGAACATGACAACTTCATTTAGATATTTAGACTTCTTATATCCAACTTTCAAATCAGCCTTATCATCAAGAGGCTAAGGTCCCTTCTTAAGAGGCCATTAATCCATTAGAATTTTATCACCAACCAAAGATAGGGTTATCAATTCATTGGATAGGGTTTTAGCACCGAACTCTAACGATCCTTTATATTTATACTAGAGTTTACTAACCCTAGTGCTTTTATTATATGATAAGTCCAAGGGGTCTTCATTTTTCCAATCAAGACTGGTCATCCTTATGAGTGGTTATGTTAGTGCCTAGATTTACCTTAGGCTGAAAAGGTAGGATCCAGGGCCAACATCAAACCACACTCAGCCTGGTATCTAGCCCTACCAGGTCAGGAGAGGGCTCTCTCCCGGTCAATCTCAACAAATTATGATCGATGAGGGCTTGAGATGACTGAAATATCTTCTGATATTAGGCTAGGTATATGTGCAAGAGAGTTTGATTTGATAAGATGATCATTTTTTTTCCTCAGATGGAAAGATGGCTTTTGGGTGCGGGGATTGAGGCTCAGTCCTGCAGAGATCTCAATGGGGCAAGGTAGGCAATTGTTTTTAGCACTTAAAATTGAATGAGATGGAAGGAATAGACAGGTGAGGTGTTGAAGAGGGCAAGAAAAATCATGGATCCTACCCAAACATCTGAAAACATCAAATAACTAAAGCAAACTTCAAGTAGAGCACTGCGATTTCAATGGATTCTACTTACACTCTTGTTTTTTAATTAAGAAGAAACAAGATAGAGAATGGCATACATAACACATAAGCAAATTCACAATTACAAAGAAAGCACTATACCAAGACAAATTACCACATGAATCCCAAAGAGTGCTGCAAATCCTGGTCTCAATTTCGTAGCCAAAATGAAAATATGAGTGTACAATGAAGTTCTTTTCTTTCTCAAGAGTCCAACCATGCTAATGACTGAAAAACAACATAATATAGACAAACATAGCTTATCCTTGCCTCTAGGGGTCGAGCTCACATGCTTAGGAGCTGATCCAACTAATTCTAAACTGAGAACTAGAAAATAGGCAACATAACAGCATGCCTCTAGAAACAAGGGAACTGATTCATTCAGTTTCAAACAACCATTAAACTGATGAATCTACCTCTACAAGTGAAAATTTAGCATATTTACATCATGATCCATCAATTTCCATCAAATTACATCGGAAATTTTCCACTAGGAAAGTAAAAAAGTCAAACTGGGCAAAGCTGGGGAAAAACAGAGCAAAACTTGGTCAATCTGGCAATTTTTCCTCTATGCGTTGCGCCTGATTCTCTATGCGTCGCACCTATTTGGACCTATCTTTAGAGGCCTTCCCGGTGTCCAAATGAGCTCCAGATGTGCTTGTTGGAAAGATCTACCTGTCTACTTTCCAACGCAAGTGGAAGTTTTCAATTTGGCCTCCATTTGCCCCTCCAAAAGTCCATCCTCCCAACACTGCTTCCTTGTGTCAAAATAGGGGCAGTGAGGTCATTTTTTGAGTGCTTTTGACCTCTTTGAGGGCTCAAAACCTGCCCAAATTTCTTGTCCTTTGGTAGGCAAGCATAATTTTTCATGCCAAATCCAAAAATGCTGATTTTTTGTGATTTTGAGGCTCCTAGCAAAAGCGAGTGTTACGTGGCGTGGCGCATAGGGTAGAAAATCCTGTTTTTGTGCCAAAAATTTCCAATATCCAAAAATTGCTCCAAAGTTCTTGAAATTTGGGCTGAGTATTCTCTATCAAGAGCTATGTTGGGCCAAGGAAGCGTCAGCCAATATCTAAATTTGATCATGCTCCTTTTGCCTCTTTGATGCCTTCTTCAATTTTTCTTTCAAATTCTTGATTCTCACCTTGCAAACTTTGTTCCTCACCATGTAATGAACAACCATGTGTCTCAACAAGTTTTTCTCCTTGTTGGCCTTCTCCAACAATCTCTCTAAGTGGATGTTGGCTCTTTCAAGCCATGACTCCTGATCGGCATTGATCTCTCGTTCAAGTGAAGTGAACTCCACCCTCCTCCTTTGGGCAACTTGGCGATTTTCCCGTATGTTTTGTAACTCCATGATTGCTTGCTGATCTTCAAGTTGCTTATTTCTTTGCTCCAGTGTATGTCTCTTCATCACGGTCATATGAAGGATGAGATGCCATCTATGCTAGTTGATGAACTGTCTTGGAGCTGCCTTGATGAGAAGTAAGTGATTGTGATGTTTCTTGACTTTTGCCACCAAGGGAAAAGTGAGATAAGGGATTGTGGAGGGAGAAAACAGTGAGGGATTTAGGGATTGCTGGGGTAGGGTTTAGTTAAGGGAATAGGGAATTAGAGAATAGTTTGGGAGTTTTTAGTATAGGAATAGGGTTTGGGAATTTGCATGTGGGATTTTGGGAAATGGGAATGGGGATATGGGATTGTGATATGGGATTAGTGAATTTAGGGATATGTAGGTTTAAGGAATAGGGAAATGAGGAAAAAATGGAGTGAGGAAGTAGAAAATTGAGGGAATAACTTGGTAGCCAAATAATTGATACAAACCCTAGCACTGTTTTCTTTGGAGTGAGAGGTAGGGTTTGATTTTCTTAGCCAACCACCATAATACAAACACCATCAAACAAACACCAAAATTGGATGAAAAGCAGTGATAGAGGCTCAACCTACTTGCAAAAATGATGATCCAAGCATATTGGGCAATTTGGAATGAATTGGTGAAGATTTTGGGTTTGGTAGCTCTACACGCCGTGCCTCAAACCCAACATGACGCACCTTCTATACGTGTTGCTCCAGTGTAAATTTTCACTGGAAATTGCAGCCCAATGCACCGCGCCAGTTATGTGTGCCGCGTGAGTTGCCCAATGCACCGCGCCACCACCTAGTGCGTAGTGCTTTTTGCAGGAGATTTTTGGAGACCTTCCCACTGTCCAAATTGGGCGCATGATAGCTCACTGGACAAGTATTTGAGTCTACTTTCCAACCCAACTAAATTTTTTCAATTTTGAGTTCATTTTCCCTATAAAAAATCAAATCTCCCAAGACTGGTCAAAATGTGCCAAATGAGGCTGCCTAAAGGCAGAGTGCTGTTGTAGTCAACTTTTTAAGGTCTTACTCAACTCCAAATTGATCTCATGATAGCTAATTGGAAATATATTTGTGTCTAGTTATCATTTGAATCATCAATAAAGTCATTTGGACAACCAAACTAGGCGAAAACTTGATTTTCCCAAGGTCACTTCAGAGGTGCATCAATTCTCCTGAGGCAACTGTATTTTTGACATTTATCTGAAACCATGACACATGTGTAAAACGTGAAGGAGGTTTTTCTTCCTTGGCCTATTGTGGAAAAAAACCTCTCTCATTTTTCCAAAATTCATCTTTTTGTGCTCAGAAACATCGTTTTAGTAAAACCTACTCCGATGTGTGGAACAAGGGATTTGTTGAAATGAAGCAAAATGAAGGGGATAAGGGGCTTCTAAATTCTTGAGAAAATTTTTGGAAGTAGGGAGGGATGTTAGGAAGAAAAGGAAAGTGGAATTTCAAATATTGAGTGAGGGGAAGGGGTCCAAAAGGGCTAAACACTGGCCCAACCTAGAAAATTGTCAAGTTGTAGCAAGAAACTAGGATTTGTGCGAAAATGAGGAATTTGGGGGATCTCAGTGATGGGAATTATTTAATAAGGTAAATTAAGGATAGGGGAAGGTGTATGAACATCAGGATACAAGTTTTGCTAATGATTCGATCATCCAAGAGAAATTACCTTCAAAACCTTAGGAGAGGGAAATGAATTTTACCTAGGCACAACTGAAGCATAAACAAGGTGTAAAATGACCCATTGGACCTTGACATGATGATGAAAACCCTCTAAATGACGGTGCACTCAGCTGAATGGTGACATGGAACGACATTTGGACAACTTTGAAAGGAGTAAAAGCAAACCCTAGACCTAATGCCTAGTGACCAAATTTTGCTTGAAGACTCACTAAAATGACAAAATTTGACCTTGACACCTTAAAATCACTTTGTTAGAGCATGTTTGATCACTGGAGGAAGGTTGAAAAAACTGATAGTAACATTGGCTCCAATGGGGATGGTAGCTCCTTGGAGGTGCCAAGAACTACAGATCTCTGGGAAAGCAGGCGGTGCCTTCATCCATTGGGCTATGGAGTCAAAAACTCAAGCTGAAATGCATGACTGAAAACTGAGGATTTGAGGACACAAATTGACTCTCAATCAAATAAAAACTAAATCGATACTTAAACACAACTGACAAACTGGAAAATATGCTCAAAATGGATCTTATTCAATACAACCTACCCTAGTTGTTCCATTCGTCACCTGATCAAGTGAAATGAAACAACCAATGCAACCAAGTAAGTATTCTGGCTGCTGTTTGAATTCTCCGCAAGTACTTGCTTATGAACAACAAGAGAGAACTACTGAAAGGCAACTCCCATGAAAAATTGTGAACAGATCCATTGAATACTATAGATTCTCTATCCGCCTCCAAAAATACTGCATAAGGATCTTGAAATTCATGCACATTGGGACTTAGCTCATCTAATGGATTACTTCTCTTCTCCTCATACCATGAAAATGACAAAGAAACCAGCTGCCAGATCAAGTTTATATCAACACACGTTTCAAGCTCACATGTAGTCAATGGAGAAGAACTTTGACTGCAGACATCATCCAACACATAAACTATTGGATTGTGAAGAAATTGAAAAGACTACTACAACCCATTTTCTATTGTTTCCGACGAGATTACATGATTTTCTACAAGCTGCTCATTTGAAGATATTTCCCTTCAAAAACTGAAATGATTCAAAACAGAAAGGTACAGAATCATCTTGCATCATCTGATCATATGTGCCAACTTCCAAGTCTTCATTTGTAACTTGAAAATCAATGGCATTTGGGAGCTGCAAATATGGATATGAGAAGTCTTGAACAAGGTTTTCATTGCTCTCAATATGGTCCAAATCAAGACTTGTCGACAGTTGATTTCTGATTACATGAATGTTGTCTCTGATGAACTGAAACGAAGCAAAAAAAAAGGCAAAGATCCTTCACTTACTTCAAAATTTGCTGCACTTTCCTCATCACTGTCATAGCTGATATGCATCAGTTGATCACTGTATTCAAGCTGCTGAAAGTGAACTTCTTCCTCCCACAAACTAGCTGTTGGTTTGTCTGCAAGATTAGCTTCTGTTTGGAGAACATAATCATCGTCATACAGATCAAACTGAGGCAAATCATCAGTATAAAACACATCATCAATCATACATGTCATATCAACAAATCTCTCTTCTCCAAGATGATCTATAAAACAATCATTATCAGATCTATGACAACTGGGGTAAGAAAGAAGATGGTTTAGATAAGCAACTTGCTCCTTTTCAATCAGCGAGCCATGATCGTGAACATCATAATGATTCCTTGCGGTGATCTTTTGCATCATCTCTTCTACTGCACTTACCAAAATGTCAAGCTTTACCTCTAGAGATGTCGATTCCTCTGGATCTATGTTTTTCATCTCTTCTTCCTTCAACTTTTCCTTTCAGATCAGCAAATGAGCCTCTACATCTACTGCACTTTTCTGCATCTCTTCAAGTGTTGCAAGATTCCTTTCTCTCAGCTGAAACTCCATTTCCAGATCAAAGGCACCCGGGTAGTGCAAGAGAGCAGATCCAAGAGGAGGTCTTATATTAACTGGCATCGAATAATAAACTTGGTTAAATCTAGCAAAAGATTGTTGTACTGTCTCCCCTGGCTATCTTTTCAGCTGGTTATACTCTTCTATAATCAAGAAAGGGTTTTGTCTGATCATCCACCTGTCGAGAAAAACTTTGACGAACTGCTGGAAATATGAGATTCTCTCATCAGACAGGGTTTTGAACCAACTCTTGACTTTGCCTTGCAAAGAAAGAGAAAAAAACCTAATACTAACATCTTCTTCATCAACTTCAAAAAGATCAAGAAAAGACTCAAAATTCAGAACATGTCTCTCAGCAGTGATGTTGTCGCGTTCACCATCAAATCTTGGTAGATATAGGTCATGATTTTTAGGAAAAGCATGGGATATAGGAGGTAAAATCAGAGGCTTGTATCGATCTGGAATTTTACAAGGTAGTGGGGTATGTATAGAAGCAGTAGAATCAGTCTTGGTCTCTTTAGGTTCATCATTTTGAAGACAATCATCACAAAATTCAGAAGACGGGTCTTGATCAAGCTCAAAGGCATGCAATTCCTTGGTATTCACAAACTTCAAAGGGAAGGAATCAAATGCAGGCCGAGGATCTCTTCTCAAACATAGCATACTTTGCAAAACCTTCTTGACATTCTCGAGAAAAGAGAAGAAATAATTTATAACAAAGAACAAAATGCCTTGGATGAAATTCCAACTTGAATACCTGATCTGTCCATATTGTCCTTTTATGTTTCTGTTGGCCGGGTTCATCCTCCAATGGAGTCTTTGGATCTGATCTCGAAAATGATTTGGAATTGCCAGGTGAATGATTTCAGCCTTTCCATGTCTGATCGTTGTCCACCATCAACAATCAGATCTAACTTGATACATGTACTGGAGTGATCATTTGGATAAGATGTTCAGTTTATAAACTGGACCGGAGATTGACTGAAGCAGCATTCATATACTTTCGCTAATGCAAAGCAAGAGCGTTTCAAAGGCTAACTGGCTGACTTCAGGCTCCGTCTGTAGTCTACAAAGAAAAACAATGATAATAACATTTTCATCCCCAGTATGGTCACCACTATGTTAGTGCCAAGATTTACCTCAGGCTGAAAAGGTAGGATCCAGGGCCAACATCAAACCATGCTCAGCCTGGTAGCTAGCCCTACCAGGTTAAGAGAGGGCTCTCTCCGGGTCAATCTCAGCAAATTATGATCGATGAGGGCTTGAGATGACTAAAATATCTTCTGATCTTAGGCTAGGTATATGTGCAAGAGAGTTTGATTTGATAAAATGATGATTTTTTTGGCTCATATGGAAAGATGGCTTTTGGGTGCGGGGATTGAGGCTCAGTCCTGCAGAGATCTCAATGGGGCAAGGTAGGCAATTGTTTTTGGCACTTAAAATTGAATGAGATGGAAGGAATAGACAGGTGAGGTGTTGAAGAGGGAAAGAGCAATCATGGATCCTCCCCAAACAGCTGAAAACATCAAATAACTAAAGAAAACTTCAGGTAGAGCACTGCAATTTCAATGGATTCTACTTACACTCTTGTTTCTTTATTTAAGAAGAAACAAGATAGAGAATGGTATACATAACACATAAGAAAATTCACAATTACAAAGAAAAGCACTGTACCAAGACAAATTGCCACATGAATCCCAAAGAGTGCTGCAAATCCTGGTCTCAATTCCTTAGCCAAAATGAAAATATGAGTGTACAATGAAGTTATTTTCTTTCTCAAGAGTCCAACCATGCTAATGACTGAAAAACAACATAATATATAAAAACATAGCTCATCCTTACCTCTAGGGGTCGAGCTCACATGTTTAGGATCTGATCCAACTGATTCTAAACTGAGAACTAGAAAATAGGCAACATAACAGCATGCCTCTAGAAACAAGGGAACTGATTCATTCAGTTTCAAACAACCTTTAAACTGATGAATCTACCTCTACAAGTGAAAATTTAACATATTTACATCGTGATCCATCAATGTTCATCAAATTACATCACAAATTTTCCATTAGGAAAGTAAAAAAGTCAAATTGGCAAAGCTGGGTGAAAAACAGAGCAAAACTTGGTCAAACTGGCAATTTTTCCTCTATGCGCTGCGCCTAATTCTCTATGCGTCGCGCCTGTTTGGACCCACTTTTGGAGGCCTCCTCGTTGTCCAAACGAGCTCTAGATATTCTTGTTAGAAAGGACTACCTGTCTACTTTCCACCCCAAGTGGAATTTTTCAATTTGACCTCCATTTGCCCCTCCAAAAGTCCATTCTCCCAACACTGCTTCCTGTGTGTCAAAATAGGGGCAGTGAGGTCATTTTTTGAGTGTTTTTACCTCTTTGAGGGCTTAAAACCTGCCCAAATTTCTTGGCCATAGGTAGGCAAGCATAATTTTTCATGCAAAACCTAAAAATGCTGAGTTTGTGTGATTTGGAGGCTCCTAGAAAAAGCAAGCGCCACGTGGCGCGGTGCATAGGGCCAAAAATCCTGTTTTTGTGCCAAAAAATTTCCAAAATGCAAAAATTGCTCCAAAGTTTTTGAAATTTGGGCTGAGTCTTCTCTATCAAGAGCTATGTTGGGCCAAGGAAGCCTCAGCCAATATCTGAAGTCGATCATGCTCCTTTTTCCTCTTTGATGCCTTCTTCAATTTTGCTTTCAAATTCTTGATTCTCGCCTTGCAAACTTTGTTCCTCGCCATGTAATGAACAACCATGTGTCTCAACAAGTTTTTCTCCTTGTTGGCCTTCTCCAACAATCTCTCTAAGTGGATTTTGGCTCTTTCAAGCCATGACTCCCGATCGGCATTGATCTCTCGTTCATGTGAAGTGAACTCCACCCTACTCCTTTGGGCAGCTTGGAAATTTTCCCGTATGTTTTGTAACTCCATGATTGCTTGCTGATATTCAAGCTGTTTATTTATTTGCTCCAGTGTATGTCTCTTCATCACGGTCATATGAAGGATCAGATGCCATCTATGCTAGTGGATGAACTGTCTTGGAGCTGCCTTGATGAGAAGTAAGTGATTGTGATGTTTCTTGACTTTTTCCACCAAGGGAAAAGTGAGATAAAGGATTGTGGAGGGAGAAAACAGTGAGGGATTTAGGGATTGTTGGGGTAGGGTTTAGTTAAGGGAATAGGGAATTAGAGAATAGTTTGGGAGTTTTTAGTATAGGACTAGGGTTTGGGAATTTTCATGTGGGATTTTGGGAAATGGAAATGGGGATATGGGATTAGTGAATTTAGGGATATGTAGGCTTAAGGAATAGGGAAATGAGGAAAAAATGGAGTGAGGGAGTAGAAAAGTGAGGGAATAACTTGGGAGCCAAATAACTGATACAAACCCTAGCACTGTTTTCTTTGGAGTGAGAGGTAGGTTTTAATTTTCTTAGCCAACCATCATAAGACAACCACCATCAAACAAGCACCAAAATTGGATGAAAAGCAATGATAGAGGCTCAACCTACTTGCAAAAATGATGATCCAAGCATATTGGGAAATTTGGAATGAATTGGTGAAGATTTTGGGCTTGGCAGCTCTACTCACCGCGCCTTCTCTATGCGCCGCGCCAGTGTAAATTTGCACTAGAAATTGCAGCCCAATGCACCATGCTAGTTATGTGCGCCACGCTAGTTGCCCAATGCGTCGTGCCACCACCCAGTGCGTAGAAATTTTTGCAGGAGACTTTTGGAGGCCTTCCTGGTGTCCAAATTTGGCGCAAGATAGCTCGTTGGAAAGGTCTTTGAGTCGACTTTCCAACTCAGCTATAATTTTTCAATTTGGAGTTCATTTTCTCTATCAAAAGTCAAATCTCCCAATACTGGTCAAAATGTGCCAAATGAGGCTGCCTAAAGGCAGAGTGCTCTTGCAGTCAACGTTTGAAGGTCTTCCTCAACTCGAAATTGAGATCATGATAGCTCATTGGAAATATATTTGTGTCTAGTTATCATTTGACTCATCAAGAAAGTCATTTGGCCAACCAAGCTAGGAGAAAACTTGATTTTCCCAAGGTCACTTCAGAGGTGCATCAATTCTCCCGAGGCAACTGTATTTTTGACATTTCTTTGAAACCATGACACCTGTGTAAAAAGTGAAGGAATTTTTTCTTCTTTGGCCTATTATGGACAAAAACCTCTCTCATTTTTCCAAAATTCATATTTTCTTGCTCAGAAACATCGTTTGAGTAAAACCTACCCCGATGTGTGGAACAAGGGATTTGTTGAAATGAAGCGAAATGAAGGGGATAAGGGGCTTCTAAATTCTTGAGAAAATTTTTGGAAGTAGGGAGGGATGTTAGGAAGCAGAGGAAAGTTACCTTCAAAACCTTAGGAGAGGGAAATGAACTTTACCTAGGCGCAACTGAAGCATAAACAAGGTGTAAAATGACCCATTGGACCCTGACATGATGATGACAACCCTCTGAATGATGGTGCACTCAGCTGAATGGTGACATGGACTGAAATTTGGACAACTTTGAAAGGATTAAAAGAAAACCCTAGAACTAATGCCTAGTGACCAAATTTTGCTTGAGGACTCACTGAAATGAAAAAATTTGACCTTGACACCTTAAAATCACTTTGTAAGAGCATGTTTGATCACTGGAGGAAGGCTGCAAAAATTGACACTAACATGTTACACATAAGATTTTTCCCAAACCTAAGGTTCCCTTGATAGGGTTTGCAAATGAAATCTCAAATTTTAATTTCTCAGCAATAATTTGAATATACTTCAGCCTTTAAAGGGGAACTATGAACATTTAATTATTTCTACCTTTCCTTCACATTCTTGCATTGATAATGCTTACAATTATGTAACAATAGGATTGATTTAATAAATTTACTCTCATATCTTTGACAGACTGCTTTCCAGGTGGCATGAACATGATATTTATGAGTAAGCTTCTAGATCACAATGTATCAGCGGAAATGCTAGAGACACAAGAAACATCTTTAAAAATTAGCATACCTTAGGAAAGGTTCCATCCCTTAGTTCAATTATAAGATTCCAAAGCAAACTACTACTCCTATATTTGTAATGGTCACACATCACTAAGACATTTTTTATTCAATTTTCACTTTTAGGAGAACAAAAAGAAAGGGTTTACTTCTGTAATCAAATATATCCTTCTTCTATGAATATGACAAAGCTCATTAACTAGGTCAATCATCGTCTCAGACATGCAAGCTCAGGACCGAAACATAATTTTTGAGCAAGACTTTTCAGTCTACAAGGATTCTTACACATAATTACTTGATATTTATATAGATCTGCAAACAAATGATCTTTCTTCATAGATTCTCAGCATAAAGATGAAAAACTTCATGCGAGAACTTAGACATGTCACCTTTGATCTAGAATCCATAGATGGTTAGAAAATCTTACAAAACTCAAACTAAATACAAATTTTATGGGACTTGTCACAGGATCAGATCACTTAGATGCCACAAAGCTTGGAGGGTTAAAATGCCTATGAATGATACCATAGACAAGCTTACTTGACACAAAGATAAGTTGGCCTTAGACTTCGCAGGAGAACATTTTTCTTTGAATCATTATCAAATTTCACCTTGGTTCACATAGTTTACACCAAATGTAGAAATCCATAAAATTGAAAATATTCCATAGTCACAGACTCAGGTCGTAGATCCAAAAACATAGAGTCAAATCATAGATCCACAAAACTTCCACAAGCATACATTATAGAACATGGCAAATGAAAAGCCATAAAATGCTCACAATATAAGAGCCACAGGGCTCTCAAAGATACCTAATGAATACCACAGATAAATTAGCCCATAATTTTTATTATAATGGATAACAGATTTACAGGATGACTTACCTCAAAAGCTCACAATATTTCCATAGATGATGCCATAGATGCAGGATGCATAGGTAACACTAATTAATCACCTCAAAAATTCTTATAGACCACAAAATTTAGAGCAATAAGCCTTTGTATATTTACCACATACCTTCTTAATTTGAATCATGACCATTTGATTTGGATCACACCAATTTGTAGCCACACAACACAAATATATATAACACCATATCCATAATTCCTTATTATCACATTTGTTCAATCACTATACATATCCTTTGTTTACAGGAGTTACCACAGGTCCTACACTTGCTCTTCTTATAGGAGTTACTTCAAGTAGTGTGACCTTGCCCAAGTATTGATCACAAAAGATCTGTACAATAATCAAGCTAGGGCTTGACCATACCTAAACAACTCAAAAATGTGCGACCATGTTAATAGAGAGATAACACCATAACAAAGCACACAATCTACCTAGAACTCATCTTCTTCCACTTGGTCAACACTTCCAAGCTCAATCCAATCAAATGCAGAAAATATAAAAAAAAAAATTCATCCTTCCTTCACTTGAGAATTCTTGAATGCGCGCCCCTCACCCCCCGCCCCCCCCACCCCACCATCTTTGAATCCTAATACAATGTAGTTTCTTCTTTTTTTAAATAGTGTATAACAAGAATAAATTTCTTCTCACAGACAACAAATTCAGAATTCATTATTAGATTTTTGTTTCCATATAATATTTCACATCATTAAACAGTTAAATATAAACCATTAGCATGAAGAAAGCAGTAGAGAAATCACCAAGAAAACATGAGAGAAGAGACACATAAATTAGGCTTGAGGCCAGGGAAAACCAATAAATTTTTTCTCTTATTCGAGAGAGAGAGTTCAAGTTTCATCAGTACGTTAGAAATAACAATATCAAGATGATAGTGAAACTATAAACCAAGATGATGATCAAATTCCAAGAAAAAGAACAAGCTCCTGAAATTTTTACCCTTCTTGTAATTGCGGCCCTTCCTGCAATTTCGGCCCTTCGTGCAGTTTCAATCCTTCTCCTCTTGTTCCCAACTTCGCTGGATCAGATCTCATGTGAAGATAAATTGATGTGTGTAAATTATGGAGGAAATTATCCTTTATATAAACTTTAGAGGAGGTTGAATGGGTGCCTTTTGGGCCCAACTAACTTGAAATGTTTTGGAGGGAAACCATAAATTTAAATTTGATAATTTAATTTAATTTTCTGCTTTTATTTTTAATTAATGGAAATGCCAATCTTGGCGTCAATTTTTAACAATAACTGGAAGGAATATCAAGGACAATGCCTAACCATGATGGAGGACACACCAATAAGGCTTCCATGTTCACTGGAACAAACTATACATTCTAGAAGATGAGAATGAAGACTTACTTACAGTCTCTTGGTGTAGATGTTTGGGACACATTGAAAGATGGCTATGAAAAGCCACCAGTTATAATTACCAAAGATCATAATCTTGATTTCACCTATAATGCTAAGGCAATGAATGAACTTCTTGTTATATTGCTAGAATATGAATTGGTCAAAGATATGGATTGCACCACTTCAAGGAAATATGGGACAAAGTGAGAAGTTATTATGAAGGGAAAAATAAAGTAAAGAAGGCTAAACTTCAAGGCTACAAAATGCAGTTTGAATCCCTAAAGATGCATGAGGATGAGGAAATAACTAAATTATTCCTTTGAGTGGATAAAGTAGTTAATACAATAAGAGGACTTGATGAAATAATGGTTGAGTTAGATATAGGTCAAAAAGTGTTGAGGTCACTCCTTAAAAGATTCAATCCCAAGGAATCATCCATTAAGGAAATGAAAGATCTCAACACTCTAATGTTGGATCAATTGCATGGAACATTGACTACCCATGAAATGGGAATTGAAAAAGGAAGAACTATGACAAGGGAGGAAGCCTTCAAAGTAGAAAACAATCCCAAAGAAGATCAATATGACTCATGTTGTGAATCAGATGAAGAGGAGGAAACGTTTGTTAGAAAATTCAAGAGAGGATTAGGCAAATACAAAGGTAAGTTTCCTTTCAAGTGTTTCAATTGTGGTAAGGTAGTTCATTATTCTTCTAAGTGTGCACAAAAGAAAAACAAAAATGAACATGAACATAAGGAGATGTATAGAAAAGTAAAGAAGGAGAAGAATATAAAAAATAATAGTTTCTATACTCAAAATGATAATAGTTCCTTAGAAGATGAAGATGTTCAATCTTCTAATGAGGATAGAGCTAAAGGGAGTAAAAAAGAGTTCATGCTAATGGATGTATACACTCTCGAAGAAGAACATGTAGAGTTTGATGAAGAAGTGGCTGAAGTAGACTTGGAAGATGATTTGATTAATGTTTTAGAAGAATTTTTGAGGCTAAGGAAAAATAATAAGATTCAAAAGGAGATGCTGGAAAATTTTGAAAAAAGAAAAAGGTAACTTCGACAATTTGGCACCTCTTCTTTTGAAAATTGAAGAAAGCAAAGAAAATTGAAGATAACTTATTGGAACATCTAAAAGAAAGATACAAGGCATATGTGAAAAGCTTTAGGAGCCTAGAGGAGGAGGGTTTCTTCCTTAGAAAAGAGTTAGTCAAGACTAAGGCATAGCTAAGTCTAAATAAAAAATTATCAAAAATGTCTAGTAAATTGAATGAAATTTTGAATGTTCAAAGACCCCCTCATATCAAGACTATTTTGGGCTATGAAGGATATTCAAGTTCAACAAACTTGAAGGCAAGGAAACCATAAACTGTTTTGAAGTGGTGAAGGGACCAAAATGTGGTACGAATAAAGATATTGACCACAAACAAAAAGAGCAGCAAAGCACAAAGAAGAGAAGTAAGATAAAAACACGTGAAAATAAAAATAAGTGGAAACAATTAAATTCAAGAAACAACCATAGAATTAAACAAAGAACTGTTGTGCCTCAAATGAGGGACAACAAGAATTTAATAGGAGAATTGCTCCGAGGTATGAAAATATTTTTCCTAGTTGTTTCTTTAAATGCATGAACTATGGGCATAAAGTTGCAAGTTGTAGAGTAAATTTAAGATATAGGAAAATTAGAAATCATAGAAAGCTATTCTATCAGTAAAAGAACATATTTTCTAGGTTAAACAAAAATACACCTAGAAACAACAATTTGTTTTGTCCTTTGGATGACATGCCGAAATACTACTACTATCACAATTATGGGCATAAGGAAGTTGAATGTAGAACTACAAGATGTTGGCATTATGATACAGGTGTTGTCCTTGATGGCAACTCACACAGATGACAGTTCACAGTGCAACAAGTTAACAACAAAGGATTACATATCAGACTCTAGAGGTTGGAGAAAGAGAGTGGTTTAAGAAGTATACACGGGTTCACTTTGTCCAAGCAGCATATACACACAGGTTAACATAACAAAAGGAGCGTATAAGTATACACACACTTTCATAGAAGGAAAAGTTCATATGGGATGGAAAATAAAGGTTTTGTTCCAAGGTATTAGTTCGAGGTATTGGTCTGAGGTATTTGGTCTGAGGTATTGGTTTGAGGTATTTGGTCCAAGTTTTTGGTCCTAAGTGGTTTTGGTCTAAGGTATTGAGAAAGGCATAAAAATATATAAGGAGGAGAAGATCATTAGGCCAAGGTGTGCAAGTAATGAATATCTTATGAAGAGTGAGATCAAAAGCAAATATGCATGTTATGGGTTTCTGGTGCTTTGTTTGATCTGAAGTAAGGATGAAACTTAGTGGTTGCTGAGGGATGAGATCTAATGATGGATCAGGATCATAAGACCTAAAATGAATTATCATTATGTGGTCTGATCATGGATAGTCTAGATCTGAATGCTAACACATGATTTACACTGTAAATGTTTTGATATGGGTATGACTGAAGTCTGGAATAGTTGTGATGTTTTAAGTTAGTATTTGCAGATATGTACGTTGGTTCGATTTGATAAAAGCATGTATACATGCTAGCTTGTCACATCAAAGTAGCGTATACATTATGAAATATGATGTTTGAAGTTGCAGTTGGTTTTGGTTGTTGATGCAGAGTTCTAGGTTCTGCTCTGTGTTCTGGTGACTGTGTTTTGGTGATAGTGTTCTGAATGTTCAGATTGATTGATTGTGATTTGCTTCAATGATGATGGGTTTTCAGTGATTGGTTGTATTGCAGTGGTGATTAATTTTGAGCTTCAATGTTGTTGATGGGTCCAATATGAAAATTTGATGAAACGTGGCCTTTAGATTGTGGTGTTGTGTTCCAGGAGTATCCAGTCTGAAAATTTATGAAACGTGGTCCCTGGAGGAAGAGAGAAGGTCGTAGCCTTCTGTAGGTTGGTGCCTACGTACTAGTAAATGGATCAGCTAGTACAAGAGCATGGGGTTTGAGCTCCCTTCCAGTAGTAGCTGGAAAACAAGTGATGGTTGGAGCCTTCTGTACGCCGGCGCCTACATACTAGTAACTAGATTGGTTAGTACAAGAGCTAGGGGGTTGGAGCTCCATTCCAGTAGAAGTTGGAGAACGAGAGAAGGTTGTAGCCTTTTGTAGGTGGGTACCTACGTACTGGTATGATTTTGCACTAGTACAAGATTGTAAACAGGTTTTTCTTATATTAAAAGAAGACAACAACAGGTGGTTTTTTTCTCGCATTAGGTTTCCACCTTAAATCTTGGTGTTCATGTGTATTGCTTATGTGTGATGGTTTATTTTGTTATTACTGCACATGGTTATTGTTTATATGGTTAATGAAGTACTGTGCACTGATTAAAGATCAAAATATGATGAATTAACTGAATCATAAGTTTGTTGGATATACGCTGGTTGCTTTAAAATCAGTTGGGTGTACACGCGAGTTACCTTCACTGAAGTAGCATATATAAATTTGAGTATGAAAAGAAAAAGTTATTGAATTTATAAATATTGATTCACCCACCCCCCCTCTTAGTATTATATCCAACAATTGGTATCAAAGAAGGTCCTTTGGCTAAAGCTTGATCGCTTGAAGGAGATCCGTAGAAACAATGGGAAAGAAGCTAAAGAAGAAAGTGCCTCAGAAACATCTCAAAGGAACAGTGACAACAGGAGAGATAATTGGACATTAGGTGGAAGCAAGCATTCAGATTCGGAATCACCTCAGATTGAAGATGAACAAGAAAAAGAAGTATCAAGTACAATTTTTTGGTCTTCTAGTGATATTTTTCTCTGTTCATGCAATATTGAAGATATTGGAAGTGATCATGAAAGAAACATAGAGGCATAAGTTAAAATACTCGCAAATAAAATCAGAGATCAACAATATCTATTTAACAAAAGGGAGTGTGTCTTCAGAGAAAAAGTTACTAGTTTAAAAGCTCAGTTGGAGGAAGGAAACAAGGTAAGGAAGCAGTACAAGGAAAAGTAAGATCAATGTCAAAAGCTGCAGGATGAAGTGACATCATTAAGAAATGAAGTAAATGAAAAGAGTACAAAAATCAAGAGACTTAAAGATAGATCCAGTTACTATGAAAGTCTTGAAGCTAAGATCATCTCTCTAAAAGAAGATCCTGACAATTCAAACAAGAAGAATGAAGAACTACCTCAAGCAGAAGAAGAACAAGAAAATGAGATTCTCAAATTAAGGCAACAAGTGGAAGAAGGAAGAAAGGCTAAAGAAATCATAAAGTAGCAATATCTGAAAAAGGAAGAGCAATATCAAGTTGAGATAAATATCTTAAAAGGTAAATTAGAATAAAAACTGTTACAATTTCAAGATAGTACTAAGATTTTGGATAATATTCTTAGTAGTCAAAGGTCTCCAACCATCAAGATTGTTCTTGGTTTTCATGAAATCATTGAAGGTGAATATAACTCACAAGATGAGGCAAGGAACTCTAATGAAAAATCTGAAATGCTCAACAAGGAGATAAGAGGTCAATCCCATCAACAACCAAGGAAAGAAAGTCTTCAAAAAAAATATTTTACTCCTAACTATGGAAGTGATAGTCGGTTATTTCCTCTGATGAATAATGTTGAATGTTTCATATGTCATAAGTTTTGACATGTTGCAGTGAGATGCAGAAGTAGAATGGTTCAAGACCGTGACACAGAAATATCATCAACTTCTAGGTACTTTAAGGGATATTTTTGTTCTTGCAATATGTTTGGTCACAAAGCTATTGACTGCTATAAAGCGAATATGAACAATATAAGATGTTATGCTTGTAACAAGTTTGGGCATATAGCAAAAGAATGCAGGAGAAAATTTTGGGCAACATACCAAAAGGAGAAAACATCATCACACTCCAAGGTATGGAAGAAGAAGGAAGTACAGTTAGAGAGATGTGGAATAGCATACTTTACAGACATAACAGACTTAGGGGGATTTGAAAGTGTAAAATTTCAGAATTCCAATTCTCGTGCGTAGTTATTATGAAGAGAAGTCGCGTATATACGTGAGTTATAAGATGCACAGTTGCATATATGGTGTTTTGTTGAAGAAGCAGCGGGACAGACTCAGGAAAAGGGGTCTGATATGGTTTAGTCAATTATCAATTATCTTTTCTATTCTGATTGATGATGATTACAATCTGTTGATGATATGTAGAAGTGATTTTGGCCCTCATAAGTTGTTAATAACTTGATGAATAACTAGTTGATGATGATGCCTTGACGATTCTTACTGACAAATGCAATGATCAGATCTAACAGTGAAAAAATGGCACAGGTTTAGGGGGAGTATATTCTTATAATAATGCATTGTTGGAAATATGCATAATGATACTTATGTTGCTTGATTCACATAGTTGCTTTGATTCAGGTGACTTGTTTGATGATGGGCATATACAGGCTGTTGATCTTGATGTTGATGGTGTAGATCATATATGGTGTATGATAGTTGCTAATGACTATCATGGTCTTGTTTAGATTGTTGTTTCTTGTTATAAATGTCATGTATATCATTTGATGTAAAGGTCATAAAAATACCTATTTTTTTACGCCACTATGCATGTAAAGGATGATGTAATAATTTCTATTTCATTCATGTATAAACATTTGGTATATCCCCACTTGGTTGGGTGGATGAGTCAAATTTGGTGTATCCCCACTTGGTTGGGTGATTGATGTATGTATGAGTCATTGGTCTTAGGGATGTCATACTCACTTAGTTGAGTTATAAAGTCATGTTATTCTTTTGAAAAATATCTTTGTAGACTCTGCATGTACTCAGGGGGAGCATGGACAACATAATGAATATCAAAGAGGGAGAATATATTGGTTCGCCCTTTGCCCTTGATGTCAAAGGGGGAGAGTATCTTAGTGTTGTGGTTGCCATCAAGTCCAAAGGGGGAGATTGTTGACATTATGATACATGTGTTTTCTTTGATGGCAACTCACACAGATGACAGTTCACAATGCAACAGGTTAACAACAAAGGTTTACAAATCAGACTCTAGAGATTGAAGAAAGAGAGTGGTTTAAGAAGTATATGTTGGTTCCCTTTGTCCAAGCAGCGTATACACATGGGTTAACAAAACATAAGGAGCATATACGTATACACACACTTTCACAAAAGGAAAAATGCGCATGGGATGGAAAATCAAGGTTTTGGTCCAAGGTATTGGTCTGAGGTATTGATCTGAGGTATTGAGAAAGGCATAAAACTATATAAGGAGGAGAAGATCATTAGGCCAAGGTGTGCAAGTAACGAATATCTTATGAAGAGTGAGATCAAAAGAAAATATACATGTTATGGGTTTCTGGTGCTTTGATTGATCTAAACTAAGGATGAACCTTAGTGGTTGATGAGCGATGAGATCTAATGATGGATTGGGAACATAAGACCTGAAATGAATTATCATTATGTGGTCTGGTCATGGATAGTCTAGATCTGAATGCTAATGCATGATTTACACTGTAAATGTTCTCATCTAGGTATGACTGAAGTATGGAATAGTTGTGATGTTTTAAGTTAGTATTTGGAGATATGTACGCTGGTTCAATTTGATAAAAGCACGTATACACTTTGGTTCGACACATCGAAGTAGCGTATACATTATGAAATATGATGTTTGAAGTTGCAGTTGGTTCTGGTTGTTGATGCAAAGTTCTGGGTTCTGCTTTGTGTTCTAGTGTTAGTGTTCTGAATGTTCAGATTGAGTGGTTGTGATTTGCTTAAGTGATGGTGAGTTTTCAGTGATTGGTTGTATTACAGTGGTAATTAATTTTGAGCTTCAATGTTGCTGATGGGTCTAGTATGAAAATTTGATGAAACATGGCCTTCAGATTGTGGTGTTGTGTTTCAGGAGTATCTAGTCTAAAAATTTATGAAACATGGTCCCTGGAGTTGTTAGAGCCTAGATTTGTCTCAGGCTGAAAAGACAAGGTTCTAGGTCCACATCAAACCACGCTCAGCCTCGTAGCTAGCCCTACGAGGACAGGAGAGGGCTCTCTCCGGGTCAATCTCGGCAAAAGGTAATCGATGAGGCTTGAGATGATTAAATTTTCAATTGATCTTAGGCTAGGTATGAAGTACAAGGAGTTTGAGGTTGATTTTTTAAGGTTTTTGTTGAATCAAAGGAAAAGGCAATTTTGGGTGCGGGGATGAGACATAGTTTCTGCAGAGGTCTACTTGGGGCAAGGTAGGCGATTGTCTTGATGATTTTAAAGAGAATGAATGGCTAGATCTGACTGGTGAGAAGGTAAGGAGAGCAAGAAGCTTTCAAGGATTCTCCTTAAACAGATGAAAACATGGAAAATCAAACAAATTCAAAGGCAGAGCATAACAATCTATGGATTCTACCTTAACACTTCACTTGTTCAATTGCAGAAGATGAGAGAAGGAAAATGATACACATAACAACTTACAATTACTGAAAGAAGCACACCATCAACACATAAAGCCACATGGATCCCAAATAGTGCTGGAAAACCCTGGTCTTTCCTTTGCCAAAAATGCAGAAGTGAATGTACAATAGAGTGTCAAGCTTTTCCCAAGAGTCCAACCATGAAAATTACTTAGAAATTACATAATATAGGAAATCCAACCTCTTCCCTTGCCTCTAGGGGTCAAGCTCATCATTCTAGGAGCTGTTTCAACCAATTCTAAACAAAGCACTAAAATCTAGGCAGTCAAAACAACTTGCCTCTATAAGGTAGGAAACTGATTCATTCATTAAATTTTCACTCTTTGGTGAATGAATCTTCTATAACAAGTAAATAAGTGTAAAAATTACATCATGTTCAGTCAATTACATCAAGAGAAGTCAAAAATTACATTACAAAGCAAAATTAGTCAAACTGGTCGAATTTCTGAGCTAAAAGATGAAAAATTGGGCAAATAATCTATATGCACTGCGCTACTTTTCTGCTGATTTTGAGGCACTTTCTGAAGTCCAAATTGATCTCAGGTTGGCTTGTTGGAAATCCCTGTCTGTCTACTTTCCAACCCAAGTGGAATTTTCCAATTTGGTGTCCATTTTCCCCTCCAAAAGTGCATTCTCCAAATACTGCTTCCTGTGTGTCAAAATAGGGGCAGTGAGGTCATTTTTTGCATGTTTTTTGACCTTTTGGGGACCCAAAACTTTCCCAAATTTTTTGTCCAAGTACCAAAATTCATGATTTTTCATGAAAAATCCAAAACTGCAAGCCATTTTTGATATGGAGCTCCCAATCCTAAGCGCCGCGCAAGGTGCGCGACGCATATAGAGAAAAAGCCTGTTTTTTACACAAAATTTTCCAAAAACACCAAAAATGCCCCAAATTTCTTGAAATTTGGGCTGGAGCTTCCTTATCAAGTGTGATGCTGGACTAAAGAGGCCTCAGCCAAAATCTGAAGATGATCGAGCTCGCTTTGCCTCCTTTGCTTCTTGATTGCCTTCTTCAAATTCGCCTTTAGATTCCTTATTCGTGCCTTGCAAACTTTGTTCCGCACCCTATAGTGGACAGCCATGTGTCTCAGCAATGCATTATCCCTATTGGCCCTGTTCAACAGTCTCTTTGACCTCATATCACTCATCTCACTTTGTAAAGTTCCTAGCAAACTTTTCTGCCCCCTTCGTTTCAAGGATCTTGACTGAGATATCACTTTGATTTGAAGGCTGATAATTGATCTGCTTTGGAATACCTTGATCATAAATTTGCTGGCCCAAGTAATTAATATTCTGAGAATGGAAAAAAACCTGATATCTGAGGCAAAATTTGACTAGAGGCAGAAGAATGTACCTGGCCTAAAGGCTGTCCTTGAAAGATGAGTGTGCCTGTTGTGTGAATTGAGTAAGAAATTGGTTATTACTCTGTGACTGCCCCTAACTAGCTAACTCTACATGTGAACCAGATGGAGATTGAATTTGATTGCCTGATTGTGTTTGCATCAAGCTTTGATTTCATGCCTCAAACTAATTTCTTAGTTGTACATGCAACTGATTCATGGCTGAAGGTGCCTTTGTCAACAATGGATCATTGCCTTGAAGAAAAGAGGATGGTGTTTGATTAAAATTGATTTCCTTGCTTCATTGGCAGAGACAACCTTGATGTCATTTTTGGATATGGGGAACAAGGGGTTTAAGGAATAGTATTTAGATTTTGGGATAATGATTAGGGTTTAGGAATGTGTAGCTAGGGTTTGGGAATTTGCATGTGAAATTTTGAGAAATGAGATTTGGGATATGGGATTAGTGAACTTTTTAGGGATATGTGAGTTTAGGGATAGGGAAATCAAGAGAAAAATGGAATAAGGGAGTGGTGAGGGAATAAAGGATGGACTTGGTAACAAAAAAACAGTTTGAAACCCTAAGCAACAATTTGCTTTGAGAAATTTCAAAGGTAGGGTTTGGTTTCCTTTTGAACACTCACCATACATGAACACCATCAAACCACCATCAAATTTGGATAAAAAGCAATAACAGAGGGTTAGCCTACTTGAACAAGTGATGATCCACAGGTTTTGGGAAATTTGGAGCAAGTTTTTGAAGTTTTTTATGGCGCGGCGCACAGGGAAGGCGCGACGCATATAGCTTCATTTCTCAGTGCAAAAATACACTGGTGTGGCGCATATGGAAGGCGCAGCGCATATAGCCTGTGCGTAGCACCTTTTTGTAGGAGACTTTTGGAGGCCTTCTCGGTGTTGAAATCAGGCACAAGATATCTCGTTGGAAAGGTATTTGAGTATACTTTCTAATACAATTGGAAATTTTCAATTTGGAGTTCATTTTCCCTATAAAAAATCAAATCTCCCAAGACTGGTCAAAATGTGCCAAATGAGGCTGCCCAAAGGCCGAGTGTTGTTACAATCAAATTTTGAATGCCTTCCTCAACTCCAAATTGAGCTCATGATATCTCATTGGAAATATCTTTGTGTATAGTTATCTTTTGACTTATCAAGCAAGTCATTTGGCCAATCAATCTAGGAGAAAGCTTGATTTTCCCAAGGTCACTTCAGAGGTGCATCAATTCTCCCGAGGCAATTGTATTTTTGACATTTCTCTAAAACCATGACACCTGTGTAAAAACTGAAGGAGGGTTTTCTTCCTTGACCTATTTTGGACAAAAACCTCTCTCTGTTTTCCCAAATTCATTTTTGATTGCTCAAAAACATCATTTGAGTAAAACCTACCCCGATGTGTGGAACAAGAGATATGATGAAATGAAGCGAAACAAAGGGGATAAGGGGCTCATAAATTCTTGAGAAAATTTTTGGAAGTAGGGAGGGATGTTAGGAAGTAGGGGAAAGTGTAATCTCAGAGATTGAGTTAGGGGAAGGGGTCCAAAAGGGAAAAACACAGGCCCAACCTAGAAAATTGCCAGGTTGTAGCAAGAAACTTGGGTTTGTGCGAAAATGAGGAATTTGGGGGATCTCAGTGATGGGAAGCATTTGATAAGGTACTTTAAGGATAAGGGAAGGTGTATGAACATCAGGATACAAGTTTTGCCGATGATTTGACCGTCCAAGAGAAATTAGTTTCAAAACCCTAGGAGAGGGAAATGAACCTTACCTAGGCGCAACTGAAGCATGAACAAGGTGTAAAATGACCCATTAGACCCTGACATGATAATGACAACACTCTGAATGATGGCACACTCATCTGAATGGTGACACGGACCAACATTTGGACAACTTTGGAAGGAGTAAAAGCAAACCCTAGTCCTAATGCCTAGTGACCAAATTTTGCTTAAAGACTCACTGAAATGACAAAATTTGACCTTGACACCTTAAAATCACTTTGTAAGAGCATGTTTGATCACTGGAGGAAGGCTGTAAAGACTGACACTAACAGGAGGAAGAGAGAAGGTCGTAGCCTTTGTAGGTCGGCGCCTATGTACTAGTAAATGGATCGGATAGTACAAGAGACAGGGGATTGGAGCTCCCTTCCAGTAGCAGCTAGAAAACGAGTGATGTTTGGAGCCTTCTGTAGGCCGATTCCTACGTACTAGTAAATGGATCGGCTAGTACAAGAGCTAGGGGGTTGGAGCTCCCTTCCAGTAGAAGCCGGAGAATGAGAGAAGGTTGTAGCCTTCTGTAGGCGGGCGTCTCTGTATTGGTATGAGTCTGCACCAGTACAAAATTGTAAACAAGTTTTTCTTATATTAAAAGAAGACAACAACAGGTGTTTTTTTTCCCGCATTAGGTTTCCACCTTAAACCTTGGTGTTCATGTGTATTACTTATGTGTGATGTTTTATTCTGTTATTACTGCACATGGTTACTATTTATATGGTTAATGAAGTACTGATGCACTGATTAAAGATCAACATATGATGAATTAATTGAATTGTAAGTTTGTTGGATATACGCTTGTTGCTTTAAAGACAGTTGCGCGTACATGTGAGTTACCTTCACTAAAGTAGCGTATATAAATTTGAGTATTAAAGAAAGAAAAATTTATTGAATTTATAAATACAGATTGACCCCCCTCCCCACCCCCCGCCCCCCGCCCTCTCAGTATTATTTCCAACACAAGATTTAGACCAACTTCTAATAAAAAGCAAGAAAAAGGAAAACCCAAGGTATGGCAACAAAAAAAGGAAGAAAGTAGTGAAAGTTGTGGCATTATGTTGTATGCATAAAATCAGGACAACCATTGGTATGTAGACTAAGGGTGCTCAAAGCATATGACAGGTGATAAGAAAAAATTTATATCACTAAAAGAAGATAGTAAAGGTAATATCAATTTTGGAAATGATCCTCCAGGTAAAACCATGGGCAAAGGCATTGTCTGTCTAGTAAATGGAAGATGTAAAGTGAAAAATGTTTTATTTGTTGAAGGTTTGAAACACAATTTGTTGAGTGTTTATCAAATTCATGATTAGGGATATGATGTTATTTTTTGTTCTAAAGGCTATGAATGAACAACTATATCAAATTGAGAAGAGTAGACTTGGGAACTGGTTCCAAGATCAACAGACAAAAATGTCATTGGCACAAAACGAGTCTTCAAGAATAAATTAAATGAGGATGGACAAGTGGTGAGGAATAAGGAAATATTAATATGTGAAGGTTATGCTCAAGTCGAAGGATTAGATTTTTATGAAATTTTTGGTCATGTAGCTAGATTAGAGGCTATAAGAATGTTTTTAGCTTTTTTTAGTCACAAAAAGTTCAAGATATATCAATTGGATGTAAAATCAACTTTCTTGAATAGTGAGCTTGAAGAAGAGGTTTACATTGAGAAGCTTGAAAGTTTTTAGTTTTTGGAAAATTATGGTGATGTATGCAAGTTGAAAAAGGCATTATATGGTCTTAAATAAGAACCTAGGGCATGGCATTCCATATTAAAAGAATATATATTCTAAAATAACGATTCAAAAAAGGATCAACAGACAAAAACTTATATATCAAATCTAAATATGAAAAACTCTTAATTGTTGTTGTTTATGTTGATGATATTATTTTTGGCAGCGATGAAAATGGACTCTGTCAAAAGTTTGCAGCTGATATGAAGGCTAAATTATAAATGCCCATGCTTGGAGAAATTTCATTCTTCCTTGGATTACAAATTACAGAATCAATGAAAGGAATATTCATCTCCCAAGGTAAGTACCTCAAGGAAGTATTGAATAAATTTGGAATGGAAGAATGCTCACTACTCAGTACTCCAATGGTCACTAGATGTAAGCTCAACGAAGATGATGAGTCACCTTAGGTAGATCTTACAATGTACAATTAAATAATATGAAACGTCTTATATTTAACAACTTCAATACGAAATATTATACAAGCTATTGGTGTTGCTGGTGGATATCAATTAGGCCGAAAATTTTTTTATCTCCTAGAAGCCAAAAGAATAATTAGATATTTGAGAGCCACAGTGGATTATGGGTTATGATATCGATGATGTAAAACAATCTCACTAACTACATATACAGATGTTGATTGGGTAGGGAATCTAAATGGTAGGAAAAGCACAAGTGGAGGTGCTTTCTTCCTAGGAGAATACCTAGTGGCTTGGTTGAGTAAAAATAATACATCAATCTCTTTGTCTACTATTGAGGCATAGTACATTGTAGCAACATCCAACTGCACTCATGTTTTGTGAATGAAGAAAACCTTATAGGATATGAAGGTAACTTATACAAATCATATTCCCATTATCTGTAACACAAGTGTGATAATCATATCTAAGAATCATGTTTTGTGTTCAAAGACAAAGCACATTACCATAAAGTATCACTTTCTTAGAGAATAGGTTACAAATCAGGTGGTGAAACTCGAGTATATTCCCAAAAAAGAATAAGTTGTTGATATCTTCAACAACCCCATAGTACAAGAACCTTTTGAGTATTTAAGGCAGAATTTGGGAGCAATTTTCCTCTCATATCTTAACTAGATCTTCTCCAAAAGTAAAGAAGGCAGCGGCCCAAATCAGTAAAAGGATAGTTGAATAAAAAATATTAGCTGAGCAGGGGCTGATAGTTCCACAAGAACAATATGGTCACAAGGGGAGATTAGTTGTAGGGAGAGTATCTAACCTTTGCTATTGATGTCAAAGGGAGAGAATAAACACGCATTGAATAAGCAAACATTGGCATAATGAGATTTTTTGTGGGTCTTGACAGGAGGAGAGGATTCAATTTGCTTCCCAAAAACAAAGGGAGGGAATTAGCAAAATATTAAATAGGGAAAATTGTAAGATAGGCGGTGTTTATGGCCATCAATGACCTACAATGTTTGGTAGCCACGCTTTTGGTGATTCCATCAAAGACAAAGGGGGGAAATTGTTGAAAAAAGTGTTAGCGTTGATGTCAAAGTCTAGCCATTAATATCAAGTGAAAAAGTAAATACAAGTTTAAGGGGAGTTTGTTGATAATTATTGTTGAGACTTGAAGGAATTTTTCCTAGAGGTAAAGTGTTGAAAACCATATTCAAAGTGGTCAGTTGGATATCCCTCTAAGGGACATTTCCAATGGTGTATGGCACTCTGAAAAACTCCCAAGGGAACAAAATTTTTGATAGTTTGAAGTTTTGTAGGGTTGCAGGGTCATATCATTCCGAACAGGCTAACAAAAGGCGTGAGACATGATTTTTCTTTTTATCTGACCTGAAATTTCACAACACAAAATGGAAATTTCATTTTGAGGTCCTGGCGATGTCATGATCTTTTGTTTGACAGTCTTCGAACAAGAACTTTCCCTGCAGTTGGTGGTTAAATTCATGTTGTGTTGCATAAGGAATTGGTTGGAGAACTTAATGATGGTAACATGGGCATGCTAAATAGACTCCTCGGGACGGTTAAATCTCTGTTCACTAGAAATATGTTGTAACTCTTTTCCTTAGACCATTTTTAATTAACAAAAGCATTTGGCTAAAAAGCATAGGACCCTCGGACATTCCTTCCATACCTAATGATTTAGCATAATGACAAATGGAAAAAATCTATTGGATGGTAAGAATGGTGTGGCAGTCTATTGGCAATGACATCAATATATGATGACATGGCATTCCATGATAGGTGACACATGGCATGCAGGTTGTCATTTTTGGATGCCAAAGTGGCCCTTTATCAGGTGACATGTGACATGTTATTAACATGGTATGATAGTTGAAAAACACCGAGATGAAAATATGTTTGTTACTGAACATGAAAATGGATTGTGCACTGTGGAAGGGTCAAGAAAATTGTTAGGTGTGGTGGTGTGGTTGATGGGGCTATGGGCTGAAGAAATATTTGTTAAATAACGTGAACATTCATGTCCTACCGCAGAGGTTCTGGATGAATTACTAGATGTGGTAGAAAAACTCCAGGAGACGGAATGCCTTCATCAAGTAACATGAACATTCACGTCCTAAAACAAAGAAAAATTAAAAAGGTTCGTGGGGGTTTAAGATTAGACAACTACCCTGATAAACATATTCTAGGAGACAGAAACCTTCCTAGTATGACATATAATGTAATTCAGTGCCCCAACCACTTTTTTATTAACGAAGAAAAACACTGCAAAATACATAACCCAAGATTGCTCTATACAGATGAGAAGTGGATGATAGTTAGCGCTTAACACAACAAAAATGATAGTGTAGCCCAATAATAAGAGGACACATGGTATACATGAATGACATGATAGAGAGGTGACATGGCACCTCGAGAGCATGACACGTGGTAGATGTTTTTGGCCCTATTGGAAGGTCGTGTCTAACTTATTTTTGTATGACATATGGCACCACTCAAAGACCGCCACATGAAATGATGATATCATCATGAACTAAGCATGAAATCAATGCAACGTGCTAGTTTAAGTTGTAAATGTTACAAAGACATGGTGCGATGGACACGATGTAGAGACATAAAGTGTTAGATAAAAATTTTACCATTAGCAAATGTTCTGTCATGAAGGTTATACGTGGTGACGACCATGGCTAGTTGACATAGTGGGCCAATAAGAGGAAGGAAAATCACAACCCGGTGACATGGCATATTTTTGGGATTCGTTCCAAAGGGTCGTGTTTGTAATCTCCTTTATGTGATATTGATTTTCGATGCTCGAGTTAGAAAAGCATAAGGGTCCTCTAGGCTTATTATACAACAGTCGCTTGGTGGAAAGGAAAGGTTATGGACTTTGGGCATATAACACCCAAGTAATAAACTTAAGGGCATAGAAATTTTAAACATGTGTAAGGGTAAGCGCTCTCCATGCTTTAGCAGTGGATCCTAACACATATTCTTATGCGCTATGAACTAATAGTTAAGGGCACGAAATGATTCTAAATTTGTCATTTTGAGTTGTAAGCTTGGTGTTTTAGTGCCAAAATTAAAACATGTTGATAGACTACGAATTAAGTGCTTGAAAATAATGAAGAATTGACTACGTAGAGAGTCTTATACTAAAACATAGTTGAACAACTAGTTCAAGGTAAAGAAAAAGAGAACCATAACAATAGTTAATTTAAAGAATAGAAACGAAGCAAACTTGGTTGCTAAACCCAATATTATAAAATCAGCTGAATATAGAAGCATCGCTAAATCTATATAAACAACAACAAAACTGCAGAAATATCATCTGAGGTACGAGGGAATTGAGTATCTTGAGAGAGCAGTGAGTGGGTTAGTTAAAAAAATAATTTATCTATGAATGGATGATAGAGAAGCCTTTTTACTCCGAGTTTGAAAATTATATGAAAGGGGGTTCTAAAGGGATGCATAGATAGGTGCTTGTGCAACAGGGAGTTGGAGGTAACTTTCAGTTGGTGTTGATAAAAAGGGAGTTGGTCCTTCCTTCAGGTTGGTTCCTAAAAATCAACAAGTTGGTGCTTGCAGAAAGAAACAAGGTTGAATCATTATGTAGATTTTATCCTACATGAAAATTGATGTAATTTGAAGTTGGAGCTTTAATATACATCATAATAATAATAAAAAAATTGTGGTTTGCCTAGTTGGGTTTCCACGTTAATACATTATGTCTAGATTTTACAAGATTGGCGTGTTGTTATCTATTACTGTGTTGCTAAGTGTTTTTAGTTTAAGCAAGGAATTTGGAAAATTGCTAAAATACTGATTCAACCCCCTCTTGGTATTTTCCTAGTTTCTAACACGTGCTCCCTCTCCTAAACTGACAAGTTTTACTCCTCAGAAAATGGATGAAAGAAGAGCAAAGGGACTATGTGTCAACTATGACAACAAGTACAATAATGGGCATAAGTGGAGTAAGAAGAAATTATTCTACATAGAAATTAACGAGGAAGAATATCAAGAATTGGAACAATCACAAGATTTAGAGCTAGAAGAGACTAATTCAACAATATTCTATCATGCATGAGTTAGAATCAATATTCCACAAACCCTAAAGATAAAAGGATATATCAAAATGAAAAAGGTAACAATGTTGATTCATTTAGGCAATACCCATAACTTCATCAATTATAAATTAACAGAAATTCTCAATTATTTCATATATCCATGATCTAGACTTATGCAGGAACGCAACAAAGTACAAAAATACAAATATGCAAAGCGATGTAGCATAAGTAAAACTTCATTTAATTAATATAAAAAAACTGAAATATGCTTACACAGAAATGGAAATAAACTAGCTCGGACGATGATAGCTTATCTCTAAGAAGAGAGGTGGTGACTACATGCCTCTAAACTATGTTACAATGAGGCTTGAAGGCCTATTTATTATTTAGAAACAATAGAAAACCCTAAAAATCCAAAAACTAAACCCTAGGAGAGGAAGTGTCAAAATTATGGGCCCCGTTTGGGTAAATTGGTACATCAACTTCCCGAGGTCGCAACTTTGGCTTACAATCTTCGTTTGAAGTGCACAATACCTCATTAGAAATATCTATATGAGGACTACAACTTTCGACTACAAAAAAAAATCTAAGCCTCATGTTTTCCTAAATTCCAAAAAAAACATCGTTTAGGGCCTCAAAACGGCTCTGGAAGTTCAGGACCCAAAAAACTGCCAAAAATAGTAATTGTGCTACAATTAAGAAACTAAAAAACTAAAAGAAACTATGGTGGGGATCCAAGTGAAATAGGAGGGCGGTCACCAATATCAACCTGGATCAGTCCTCCCCCTTTAGGAAGCAATGGTCCCCATTATGTTGAGTGATTCCATGAGATGGGGAAAATTCTACTGAACTTGATCCCTGTTGACTCACTTGCCTTGGTGCAGGAGTTGGACAGCTTTGACAAATGGATACAATTTATATGTTGTTGGATAGTATTCTTGATTTTTGTGTCCATGATCCAATTAGTTGTGGCATGTTCCATGCAATCTAGGTTTAACTCTGTTGGTGTGAGTTGTTCTGCAATGTCTGATGTGTCTAGTAATGGTGTAAAGAATGGTCGAAGGCGGTCCACATTAAACATTGAGTATAGGACAAGGAATTGTGGAGTGTTGAGGTCAAAAAAATTGTCCCCTACAACCTTAGTGATTATTTAAGGCCCATATCAGAGCGGAAAATCTTGCGGTGGGACCCAGCCGCCCACTTGGAACTTGTGTGGCACCCGATGCTGATCATGACACTTCCTGTACTTAGCATTGGATCTGTCGAATATGTCATGTACATGATATAAGATGTGTTGAGTGCACTCAATGAAGTTTTTAGCCCTATCAGCTTCAGACTGGACATGAGTTGAATCTATCGGAGTAGTTGCAAATGGTATGGCCACATCAGTGGGACGTAGTGGTTGGAATCCCAATCCCACCTGAAAAGCAGGGAAAATTTTAAGAACCCCCCCTAAATTTACATGTATAATAAATGGGCGAATCTCCATGGTATATAGGAAAAATGGAAGGCGATTTTATCAATAATATGATATGTATATATAATTTTTTGGCGAATCTCTCACCAGGCATGGCAAATATTTTACTCAATTATAAAATCTTGCGTTTATTGAATACACAAATGAAATCATTACATTTCTTTAAAATATCTTTTGAAATCAAAATTACTCAAATTACATATCGATAACCTAGTAGGTGTAGGATAAAATTCACCCGTGCCATTCACAGAAAGCATGAGAAAAAACCTAATACTATATATAAAACCAAGAAAAAATCAAATTCATCACTTCTAGGGACCTCGTAACCACCCTGCCAATACACAAGTATGTTCCTATTTGCAATTAGAAAAATTACCCAAATTACAATCTGTTTACTCCAGCATATGTTGGAAAGTTATAGAAGGATGACTAGTGTAATCAATCCATTCCTTTTAGCCCTGGATTTGTTTCAGTTTAAAACAGAAGTATACAAATATACTTGTCCAATATTTATGCCTTAACCATTCACCTTAAGATGTTTTTACAATATAATTTCCTAAGTCTATTTAATATCTTCATTATCATAAAAACCAACCTATATCCATCTTAACTCCACATCTACCACTCTTAGGGGGATGAAATCTATTTATCCTTCTGAGCACTTTGGTAGACCCAGAATTAAGATGGATCTAAGATGATATAATTTCCCCTTTAAATAGTCTATGCTCACATGAATACCATGGTATTACCATGGGTCAATACCATGGGTTATCATAAACCTGGAGCTTAAAAATTACTATTAGTAATTTATAAAAATTAATAAAATTAATAGTTGATTTTTATTCTATTTTTTATTTTAACCAAGCTAAAATGTTTAACATACATTAAATTACAACATCCATTTTTACTCTTGATCGGATCAAATATTTTTTCACTCTATGCTAGTTTGCATATCACGATATTTGATACCTCTCGGGGGTTAGTAGATCCAGAGTAAAGATGGGCAAACACGATATTTGATACCTCTCGGGGGTTAGTAGATCCAGAGTAAAGATGGATCTATGCTGGTTTAATTCCCCCATTTAAATAGACTACATTCCAGGTCAATACCATGGGTCAATACCATGTGCCATTTTGGTGAATACCATGGGTCAATACCATGTGCCATTTTTATTTTTATTAATACTAATATTAGGGTTAATAATGTTTTTTTGCATGGTATTAATAAAAATCTAGTTCATGGTATTTGTCCCATAGTATTTTGCCCATAGGTTTTACCATACCTCTTTTACAAATATGGTATTTGGCCCATAGATTCACTTAAATAAAACCTCTTTCTTGAGCCTTCATAAATAGAACGAGGGCTATGGACTAAATATAAAAAGAGGTTTTATTTATTTACCATGGGTCTAGTTTATTTATATTTTTATTTATTTACCATACCTTTTGAGTAAGTATAAAAAGATGTTTTATTTATTTACCATACCTCCACTTTACTTATATTTTTATTTGTTTACACCCTTGCATGTATATAAGGTGACTTATGGAGTAAATATAAAAAATGTTTTATTTATTTACCATACCTCTCATTTATTTATATTTTTATTAATTTACCATACCTCTTTTATAAATATGGTATTTGGGCCTTTGGCCCATAGGGTTCACTTAAATAAAACCTATTCTTGAAAATGGGCGAATGGAGGGTTGTAACTCCTAATTTCAAGGGCTAAATTTACCTTTTTTACCCTCTCCCTTAATATAAGGTGGGCTATTTGAGGTGATTTGTAAAAATGTACTATGATACAAAATATTCGGCCACTAAAAATTTAAAACCCCTTAATTTCGCCAAAGGGCGAACATTCGCCCCTAAAATTTTGTATGCTGAAAAGGGTTGTGGCCAGTTGAACTATGGAGAGCTTTGTTGTAGTTGTGTTAGACATAGGGGAGGATTTCACCCCATGTGCATGGATAATTCGATTTGTACATGCGCAAAATGTGTATGATCATCATGTTGATGACCTATGTTTGACCATCGGTTTGGGGGTGGAAAGTTGTGGACTTAGTGAGTTTGGTATCCAACATTAACTAGAGACTTGACCAAAATGTACTTAGGAACCTGTTATCCTGATATAAGATAATGGACTGTGGGATCCAAAAGTGTACCCACACCCATTCAAAGAGGAGCTTAGCAATGGCTTCGGCCATGATACTGTTCTTGCAGGCTGCCAGAATGACCATCTTAGAGAATTTGTTGACGACCATGAAAATGTAGTCATTGTCATGCTTAGTAGAAGGAAGGCCCGACATGTAATCCATGGAGATGGATTCCTAAGGTCGACTAGGAGTAGGAAGAGGACTATATAGGCCTTGCTTCTTGATGGTTGGTTTGGAAATGGCACAAGAAATGGAGGATCTGATGTACTTCCCAACATCCTATTAGAGGTTTGGCCAATAAAAATACTTTTGCAACATTTCCATTGTTTTCTCTACCCTTAAATGTCCATCGACACAACTATAGTGTGCCTCCATAAACCTTCTTGGCACGCTCACTTTAAGGAATAGAAAGGTGTCCCAGGTGGCATAACCGTGCATCTTGGAGGTGAAAATTTGGAACTTGCTTGCCTTCTAGGAGCGTATGGTATGTGTTGCCAAATTCTGGATCGCTCTTGTAATGAGCGGCCACCCAAAAATCTCATGCCCACAAGAGTTGAGTGCAGTTGTCGGCACCATGAAAAGAGGTTGACTGAGGCAGTCTGCAACATTGTTGATGCTTCCCCTCTTGAACTTAATGTTCAAATGGAACTCTTGCAGGTATGTGGACCATTTCTGATGGCGGTTGTTCTATAACTTCCCTTGTGTCTATATGAAATGCAGGGGTCGATGGTCTATGTAGATGATCGTTTCCTTCCCGAGAATGGCATGCTTCCATTGTCAACAGGCTTACACAATGGAATACATCCCTTTGTCATAGGTGGGATACTTTTATACTGTGTCTAAAGTGTCTCACTATGATATGCCACTAGATTCCTCTATTGAGTAAGAACTGCACCAATAGCATAGTTGAAGGCATTTGTCTCAATCTCAAATGGATGTTGGAAGTCCAATAATGTGAGCACTAGTGCAGAGAAGAGGTGATGCTTCAACTCGACAAATGCCTTATGTTGGGATTCAGACCAAAAGAAATTTTCTTTCGCTCCTCCCTTGGCGACTTGACTCAAGGGCCAAGTTATATGAGAGAACCCCAACATGAACCTATGGTAGAAGTTACCAAGGCCTAGAAAGCTATGGAGATCTGTTAGAGTGGTTGGGGCTGGCCAATCCTGAATGAATTATATCTTGGTTAGGTCCACATGCACAACTCGCTCATTAATAATGTACCCTAGATATTGAACTTGGGTCATACCAAAAGTGCATTTCTCCAAATTGGCACACAACTTGTGTTGTCATAGGGTTTGGAGGACATGTCGAATATGGTGGATGTTCTCTTCCCAACTATAGATGAAGACTAGAATGTCATCAAAATACACCACCACGAATGAGTTGGTGAAGGTTTGCAAGATGTCATCCATTAGCCTCATGAAGGTTGTGGGGGCATTTGTCAACCTGAAAGGCATGACCAACCATTCAAAAAGGCCCTCCTTGGATTTGAAGGCAGTCTTCCACACATAAGAGGGTTCGATTGGTACCTGGTAATAATTGAAGTTAATCTTGCTAAAATATTT
This sequence comes from Pinus tabuliformis, assembly GCA_031772625.1. Lineage (NCBI taxonomy): Eukaryota > Viridiplantae > Streptophyta > Pinopsida > Pinales > Pinaceae > Pinus > Pinus tabuliformis. Next base: position 1,125,723,483 of record CM062817.1, read on the forward strand.
AGCCCCCTTAAGCTGGTCTGGAAGGTCATCAATCCATGGGATTAGATACCTGTTTGGAACAATGATCTTGTTTAGAGCCCGATAGTTAATACAGAGTCTCTAGGTCCCATCCTTCTTCTCTACCAACATGATTGGGAACCCACAGGGTGATGAACTTGGATTGATGTGCCCTTTCTCGAACAACTTGTAAATCTGCCACTTTATTTCATCGCTGTCCATAACAAAGCATCGATAGATCGGTCCATTGGTTAGCACCGTGCGCAGGGTTAGATTGATGGAGTGCTTGACCTGACAGTTTAGGGGTACCCCTATGGGTGAGGTGAAGATGTCCCTATACTCCTCCACAACCTTTTCCATCTGTTGTTGCCATGAGGAGGAGCCCTTTCTAGAGGCCTTTTCCATAGTATTCTTCTTTCCCTGAGGGTGAATCATAAGGAAAAAAATTCTAGGTCTGGGAAACGATCTTACTGCATTGATTCGCAGTGATTAAAGAAATGGCGGTAGGCGGTGCTACCTTCGGTATCTTGTACAACTTATCACCCAAATTAATAATAATAGTGCGAGCCCTAGACTCTCACACAACATGTCGTTTCCACAATTATGGTTGGCCTAATAATACATCACAAAATTCAAGAGGATCAACATCACACAATACCTCATCCGTGAAGAGCTTGATGTTGTAGGGAAGGCAATGCTGTTGGCTGACATGGAGTTCTTGCCCTTGGTGAAGCCACCTGATGGCATATGACTATGGGTGTGGTGTGGTCAGTAGTGTTGGCATTATGATACAAGTATTGTCCTTGATGGCAACTCACACAGATGACAGATCATAGTGTAGCAGTTCAGTAGCAAAGAGTTGATGATCAGACTACAAAGAATGAAGAAAATAAGGTATATGCAGGTTGCTCTTGGAAAAGTCACATATACATGCAGGATCACCGATCAAAAGAAGCGTATGCATATACACACACTTTCATGCGAGGGAAGGCGTGTACATTGGGTTTTGGTCCATGGTATTTAGTCCTTGGTATTTGGACCTGTGGTTTTGGACCATGGTATCTCATATAAAGTGTTGAACCTAGGTATTGGGTCCAAGGTATTAATTATTTATGGTTTTGGACCATGGTATTGAGTAAGGCCTAAGACTATAAAAGGAGAAGAAGATCATTAGGCAAGGTGATGGAAAAAGTCTTGAATATCTAATGAAGTATGAGATCTAGTATGCTGATTATGGGTTGGCGATGCTTTGCTTGATCTGAACCAAGGATGCACTCATGTGGATAATGATGAATGATGGATCGAAATCTTAAGGCTTGGAATGTTTATCATTATATGGTTTGATTATGGATAGACTAGATCTGAATTATTAACGCAAGTTTTATTGTATGAATGTTATGATCTGGGTATGACTAATGTCTGGAACAACTACGAGTTATGAGTAAATATTTGCATATCTGTACGTGGGTTGGCTTTGGTGAAAGTGCGTATGTACGTGGGTTTGGTTCGTCATAGTAGCGTATACATTATGATATATTATATTTTAAGTTTCAGTTGGATCTGGTCATTGTTGCAGAGTTCTGTTGGTTGTTCTGTGTTCTGGTGACTGTGTTGTTGACAGGGTTTCAGTGTTTCAATGATTCAGAGATTGATGATGCTAGTATTGAGTGATTTTGTGCTTCAATGGTATTGATGGGTCCAATATGAAAATTGGATGAAACGTGGCCTTTCAGATTATGGTGTTGTGCTTCAGGAGTATCAAGTCTGAAAATGTATGAAATGTGGTCCCTGGAGGAAGAAAGGAGATTGTAGGTCGGCGCCTACGTACTAGTACATCAGCTAGTACATGTGCTAAGGGGGTGGTAGCTCCCTTCCAGTAGCAGCTAGAAAATGAGTGAAGATTGGAGCATTCAGTAGGCAGGCACCTACGTACTAGTAAATGGATTGGCTAGTACAAGAGCTAAGGGGGTTGTAGCTCCCATCCAGGAGAGTCTGGAAAATGAGAGAAGATTGTAGCCTTCTGCAGGTAGCAGCCTGCGTATTGGTATAAGACTGCACCAGTACAAAATCATTGTAAAAAAAAGTTTCCTATAGAGACGACTTGCAGTAGGTGGTTTCACCCACATTGGGTTTCCACCTTATATCATGGTGTTCATGTGTGCTTCTTATGTGTGATGATCTGTTCTGTTTTACTGCTTCTGTTTACTGTTCATATGGTTAATAATGTTCTGATGCACTCATTAAGGATCAACTAACTGAATCATAAGTTTACTGTATATACGCTGGTTGCATTAATCACAGTTTCATATACACACGGTTTTCCTTAACTGAAGTAGCGTATATGAATCTGAATATGGAAATAAAAAAAAGTTACATTGATTTGATAATATTGATTCACCTCCCCCTCTCAGTATTATTTCCAACAATTGGTATCAGAGCAGGTCCTTTGGTAGAAGCTTGATCGCTTGAAGGAGATTCGTGGAACAATGGGAAAGAAGCTTAAGAAGAAAGCACCTAATAAAAAGAAGACATCTCAGAAGAGCTATGACAGTGGGAGTATCGATTAGGGAATATGTGGAAGAAGCACTACAGATTCAGAATCACTTCAGAATGAAGATGAAATATCAGGTATGAATTTGTTATCCTCTGGTGATACAGTTATCTATCCATTTGAAGATGATGAAAGTGATAACGAAACAACTGAAATTGCTCTTATGGGTGAGCAATAAAGATATCAAATAGAGGCGGAATTTAAAAGGCTTACATAAAAAATTAGAGATCAAAAAGATCTATTGAACAAAAGGGAATGTGCCTTCAAAGAAGAAGCTACCAAACTAAAAGTTCAACTAGAGGAAGGAAACAAGGTAAGGAAGGTATTCAAGGACAAGGTAGTTCAATGTCAAAAGTTGCAGGATGAAGTGACATCAATAAGAAATGAAGTCAAAGAAAGGAGCACAACAATCAAGAAACTCAGAGATAGATCCAATTATTATGAAAGGCTTGAAGCTACGATCCTCTCGCTAAAGGAAGATCTTGAAGAATCAAAGACGCAGAATAAAGAACTACTCCAATCTCTTGAAAAACAAGAAAACGAAGTTCTTCAACTAAGACATCAGTTGGAAGAAGGAAGAAATGCTGAAGAAAACATGAAGAAGTAGTATCTTGAAAAGGAAGAGCAACATCAGGTTGACGTAAATATTCTAAAAGATAAATTAGAAGAAAAAGATAAGCTCTTACGATTTCAAGATAGTACTAAGATCTTGGATGATATTATTAGCAGTCAAAGGTCTCCTGCTATCAAAACTGGTCTTGGTTTTCATGGATCTGTTGAAGAAGAATCTAGTTCACAAAGTAAGACAAGGGACTCCAATGAAAAATCTGAAATGCTTAACAAGGAGATGAGAGGTCAACCCCATCTACAACCAAGGAAAGAAATTATTCAAAGAAAATCTTTTACTCCTCCGATAAATAAGGTTGAATGTTATGTATGTCATAATCTTGGACATGTTGCAGCCAGATGTAGAAGAAGAATGGTTCAAAATCATCACCCAGAAAGATCATCACGTTCCAGGTACTTTCAGGGATATTGTTTTTCTTGCAATATGTTTGGTCACAAAGTTGTTGATTGCTACAGAAGGAATATGAAACATGTATGATGTTATGCATGTAACAAGCTTGGACATATAGCAAAGGAATGCATGAAAAAGGTACAGGCACCATACCAAAAGGAGAACACATCATCATGCTTGAAGATATGGAAGAAGAAGGAAGTACAGTCAGAAAGATGTGGCACAGCACAATATACACAGACACAGCACATCACAGACATAACAGACTTAGGGGAAGTTGAAAGTATAAAACTGCAGCGTCATGAATCTCATACAGAAGTTCCATAAATATAAGTCATGTATATACGCGAGTTAGACACTGCATAGTCGCATATATGTCAGTCTAAGGAAAAGCAGTGGGGACAGGCTCAGAAAAAGGGTTTGATATGATTCAGTCCATTAATTTCTTTATTTGATAATGGTTACAATCTGCTGATGATGTGTGGAAATGCCTTGGCACTTGTAAGATGTTTTAAAGTGTTTTGATCCTAAATTAACGTTGATGATCCCTTGATACTTCTTGTTGATATATGCATGATCAGATCTGACAGTAAACAAATGGCACATGTTCAGGGGGAGCATATGCTTTTAATAATGCATTGTTGGAATTATGATCATGATGCAGGTTTCCTATAATTCTTGGCGCTCATGTGGATGAGGATTGTTGTTGTTGATGATATCAAGAGTCTTGCCTTGAGCTCTAGATAAATAGTGCTATATACATTATGCTGGATACATGGAGTTGCATTGTTGGAGATATGATGATGTTGAGTTCTTACCCATATGATGATAGGTTGATACTCACATATGTTGATTGATTATTATCAGATGGGGGATATTCCCGTGTAATTTTACATGGATGGTCATGCAGATCTTGATGATGAGATGACTATGGTGTTTTACACATATGATATAATGTGAATGATTTTATGATGATGTTCAAAAGGATGAGTTGATATCTATATACAAACATACCTTGTTATAGGACATTTATAGGTTGCTAATCTGGAAGTGGTTGTACGCGAGTTTCATGAGGAGGATCTGCGTATATACGCATGTTTCTGTGGATACAGTCGCGTATATGTTGATTTGAAGGAAATCAGCGGGCCAAACTCAGGATGAGAAGAGTCCGATATGGGCCTGACAGAGAACATCTGGCACAGATGGAACAGGTACAGAGGGAGAACATGATTGCTGGTCTAGATGTTGTTGACAGATGCTTATGGAGTAGATCATACATTGTGTATGATAGTTGTTGATAACTATCATGGTCTTATTTAGATGTTTAGTCTCATGTAAAGGTCATATCAAGACTCATGATGTAATAGTGTGTCTCTATCTATTGTAGTCATTTGATGAAATCTCTTCTGGTCATATGATGTAATTTGTACCCCCACTATGCATAGGAAGGATTATGAAATATTTCAGTCATGTATTTCTTTTATCAAGGTCATGTAATGGCCTATGTTGGTTTCCCCACTATGCCTGGGATGGATGATGTTATACTCTTGTGTTATCATGTGTAAACCTTGATGTATCCCCACTTGGTTGGGCGGATGAGTCAAGTTTGGTATATATCCATTTTGATGGGAGATGGATGTATGTATGAGTCTTTGGTGATAGGAAGGTCATTTATGATGTACAGAGTCATGTTCTTCTTGTAGAACATCTTTTTGTAGACCTTGCTTACAGCCAGGGGGAGCATGAACAACACATTTCAGCAGAGCAGAGATTTCAGCATGTATTCAGAGGGAGCATGGACATATTGGTACACCTTGACATATACATAGGGGGAGCTCATTCAGAGATTTCAGTAGGTACTCAGGGTGAGTATGGACAGCAGAATGTTTATCAAGGAAAGACAATATCTTGGTCCACCCTTTGCCCTTGATGTCAAAGGGGGAGAGTGATTTGGTGTTGTTGCCATCAAGTCTAAAGGGGTAGATTGTTGGCATTATGATGCATGTGTTGTACTTGATGGCAACCCACTCGTAGAAGAACAACTCACTTACATATGAATCTACAGAAGAGATATTAGATGTGATAGAATACATGGGATGTAGGACAACTCAAAGGAATCAGATGACAGTTCTCAGTATGACAAGCTAGCTTTGCCATCAAGTCCAAAGGGGGAGATTGTTGGCATTATGATACAAGTATTGTCCTTGATGGCAACTCACACAGATGACAGATCATAGTGCAGCAGGTCAGTAGCAAAGAGTTGATGATCAGACTACAAAGAATGAATAAAATAAGGTATACGTAGGTTCCTCTTGGCAAAGTCGCGTATACACGCAGGATCACCGATCAAAAGAAGCATATGCATATACACGCACTTTCATGCGAGGGAAGGCGTGTACATTGGGTTTTGGTCCATGGTATTTAGTCCTTGGTATTTGGACCTATGGTATCTCATCTAAAGTGTTGAACCCAGGTATTGGGTCCAAGGTATTAATTATTTATGGTTTTGGACCATGGTATTGAGTAAGGCCTAAGACTATAAAAGGAGAAGAAGATCATTAGGCAAGGTGATGGAGAAAGTCTTGAATATATGATGAAGTATGAGATCTAGCATGCTGATTATGGGTTGGCGATGCTTTGCTTGATCTGAACCAAGGATGCACTCATGTGGATAATGATGAATGATGGATCGAAATCTTAAGGCTTGGAATGTTTATCATTATATGGTTTGATTATGGATAGACTAGATCTGAATTATTAACGCAAGTTTTATTGTATGAATGTTATGATATGGGTATGACTGATGTCTGGAACAACTGCGAGTTATGAGTATATATTTGCAGATCTGTACGCGGGTTGGCTTTGGTGAAAGTGTGTATGTACGCGGGTTTGGTTCGTCATAGTAGCATATACATTATGATATATGATATTTGAAGTTGCAGTTGGATCTGGTCATTGTTGCAGAGTTCTGTTGGTTGTTTTTTGTTCTGGTGACTGTGTTGTTGATAGGGTTTCAGTGTTTCAATGATTCAGAGATTGATGATGCTAGTATTGAGTGATTTTGTTCTTCAATGATATTGATGGGTCCAGTATGAAAATTGGATGAAACATGGCCTTTCAGATTATGGTGTTGTGCTTCAGGAGTATCCAGTCTGAAAATGTATGAAATGTGGTCCCTGGAGGATGAAAGGAGATTGTAGGCTGGCGCCTACGTACTAGTACATCAGCTAGTACAAGAGCTAAGGGGGTGGTATCTCCCTTCCAGTAGTAGCTGGAAAACGAGTGAAGATTGGAGAATTCAGTAGGCAGGCACCTACATACTAGTAAATGGATTGGATAGTACAAGAGCTAAGGGGGTTGTAGCTCCCATCCAAGAGAGTCTGGAAAATGAGAGAAGATTGTAGCCTTCTGCAGGTAGCAGCCTGCGTACTGGTAATAAGACTGCACCATACAGAATCATTGTAAAAAAAAGTTTCCTATAGAGACGACTTGCAGCAGGTGGTTTTCACCCACATTGGGTTTCCACCTTATATCATGGTGTTCATGTGTGCTTCTTGTGTGTGATGATCTGTTCTATTTTACTGCTTCTGTTTACTGTTCATATGGTTAATAATGTTTTGATGCACTCATTAAGGATCAACTAACTGAATCATAAGTTTATTGTATATACACTGGTTGCATTAATCACAGTTGCGTATACATGCGGTTTTCCTTAACTGAAGTAGCGTATATGAATCTGAATATGGAAATAAAAAAAAAGTTACATTGATTTGATAATACTGATTCACCCCCCCGTCTCAGTATTATTTCCAAAAAGTAGACCCAACCACTTCATTAACTCTGCTGAAATGATGTTCTTTTGGCTCTCGCTTCAACAATGAACTATAGCAGGGAACCCTTCACCCACATCTGTGAGTGGAAGAGCCACTCCCCCTCCTCTGGATTTTTGATCTCGTCCTTCTATATCTTGCTGGTTGAAACAGTGGAAATAGGCTTTGCATCAATAATCATATTCCCGTTTTCATTCCCATTGTTGGTTTCTGACTTACATTCAAAACATGCATCTGATTCAGGACCCTTGAGTTAGACCACTAGTGACTGCTTTGCTAGACACTCACTTGTGTTGTGAGTGGGGCTCTTATGGAACTCACACCATTTCCCCATGTCCTTCTTTGTCTTTGTCATGTTGTTCTTCACTTACAACTTTGACGGGTTGTTATGGGTCACCCTACCTTGGATTTCCCTTTGTTCTATGGCTTGGGGGCACCTTTCCCTTGCTTCAGATTCACAGATCCAGAGTCTCGCTTCTTCTGTTTAAATTTCTACTCAATCTTGACTGCGTATTGATAGGCAACGCAAAGTGAGGATGATCAAGGTGGATATTAGTGGCCACCCTCCTATTCCACTTAGACCCCTAGCATTGTCTCTCTCAGTTTCCTTAATTGTAGCATAATTTATTATTTTTGGCAATTTTTTGGGTTCTAAACTTCTAGAGACATTTTGAGGCCCTAAACGACGTTTTTTGGGAAAACTGAGAAAAAAAAAAGCTTTGGTTGATGTTCACATCCGAAATTTGTATTCCTTGGATAGATATTTCTAAGGAGGTATTGTGCACATCAAACAGAGATCGTATGCCAAAGTTACGACCTCGAGAAGTTGATGTATCAATTTACCTAAACTGGGCCCATAGTTTTGGTGCTTCATCTCCTAGGGTTAGGTTTTTGGATGTTTGGGGTTTTCCATTGTTTCTCAATAATAAATCGGCCTTTGAGCCTCATTGTAATACAATCTAGAGGCATGTAGCCACCACATCTCTCCTTAGAGATAAGCTACCATCGACCGAACTAGTTTTATTTCCTTTCTGTTTGTAAACATATTTCAGTATTTGATATTAACGAAATGAAGTGTTATTTCTGCTGCATCTTTGTATTTATGATTATATCTATAATTTGTTACATTCCTGTTTAAGTTCATATCAGTGGAATCAGAGTAGTATAATCTTTCTCTGTTTTTCTTTGCATGTCCCCAATGAGGTCAGGATATAAGGAGTTAGGGATCGAATTGGTCGAACCTTCGCAAGTCAAGCCTCGCAAATCTTAACGACCTACCATGGTAGAAGAGAAGAAATACGAGGGGGTAGGAGATCCTATCAAAATCTTGCACTAATAATCCCTCGAGCAATAGAGGAATGCGATGATGCAAAAATTTACCCACATCCTCCAATGATTACCCAAAGGCAATGTATCTCCTTCCAATAGCTACTTTGAAAGGGCCACACCCTTTTAGGTACATGTTAACTTTGACATCCCCATATTTGAAGGTCAGATAGATGTGGATGTCGTAGATAAATGTTTAAATCTACTGGAAGGATATTTTCCTATTCATGATTTTTCCAGTCAGGAAAATATTACTTTTGCACTTCTCAAAGCTGCCCCCCACATCAAGGACTAGTGGGAAACCTATTGTGAGAAGAAGGATTAAAGTACACCCTCACTATTTTTAGCCACACCTGCTTGGAATTCATTCTGGGATGCCATCAAGGAGTAGTACTACCCTGTCAGTAGCTATGAGGATAAATACATAAAGTGGACCATGCTGCGGAGAGGAAGCACCAAACCTATGGGCCTCATTTGGTTAAATTGGTACATCAACTTCCTGAGGTCGTAATTTTGACATACGATATCTGTTTGACACGCACAATACCTCGTTAGAAATATCTATCAGAGGAATACAAATTTTGAGTGAAAACATCTAGAAAAATTTCATGTTTTCCGGTTTTCCCCAAAAAAATTCGTTTAGGGCGCTAAAACAACTCTAGAAGTCCAAGACTTGAAAAACTGCCAAAAATAATAAATTGTGGTACAACTAAGGAAACTGAAAGAGACAGTGGTGGGGGTCCAAGTGGAATAGGTGAGTGGCCACCTATATCCACCTAGATCAATCTAACACTAGAGCTTCATGTAATGATTGCAGATGGAGGCACCATAAATTGTTTAAAGAAGTGCCATAGTATTAAGGTCAATATTAGGGAGTACTTGTTAGATAGTCCCATGATTGCAATACAAATGGGTGGTGTTGATGTTTTATTAGGGGTCCAATGGTTAAAATCATAGAGATAATGACCTTTAATTTTCAATACCTCTTCATAATATTTACCTCAAAAGGAAAGGAAATTGAGGTTACAGGTATCCAAGGGAAACCATCTAAAGTGATAAGCTCTAATGGAATGACAAAAGTAAAAAAAATGGGAACCCAGATCTAATGGCACAAGTATGTTTAGTAAATGTTCAAATGTCAATATTAGCTATGTCATGGTATCTCCATAAATATGTCAACAATGATCCCAAGGCATTTAGATTAATTCCCAAGGGTCTTCCACCTAATCATGATCATGACCATGCTATTCATTTGTAGTTGGAAAATGTACCGGAGATAAATGAAGAAGGGAAAATCATATTAGAAGTTAAAACAATATTTGAAACAAGGATTAAGTAGCCAAGTAACCCAACAATTTTGGAGTACATCGTCAAATGGAAGAACCTAATGGTGGAAGAGATTACATGGAATGATGACTTATTATTGCAGAATTAGCAACTAGTCAAGTGTTGAGGACAACAATTTTTTGAGGCATAAGGGTATGTTAAGCCCTATATAAGCCCCATTTCAACGTAAAACCCTTATTAAGCCTTATATATTGTGTTATTACATTTCTATTATTATATTGTTATGTAGGCTAGAACCTCTCATTGTCCCATTTTATTATAATTGCATCCCTTGTCCTCTATATATACACTGGAGACCTAGTCTTAGAATAAACAAATATTTTCGTGTACATTGTATTCACTATAAAAGGAGGTTTCCCCTCAAAGGAGACTATAACTATTGGTTTCTTATTGTTTTTAAGGCACAAGGATCATAACAATTAGTTTTCAGTTTTTACATGAATAATGGACGCTCCTTGATGAGTATTTACAATTAGAAAAATGTGTCCCATTTAATTAGAAACTATGGAAATTCTTATAGAAGTTTCTTATAGCAATACAAAGCTTCTTGTAGACAAAAGACAACCTCATTCTTTTCAAGGATATTAGTTAGCAATTCATGTTTCTTCACAATGGATGCTGCTATTAATCAATAGATTCATGTAAAAGTATTTATGGCATAGTTAGGGTTTGGTCATTTAAGGTTCCATTTCTTATTTTATTGTAATCATATTCTTGCAATAGAATATATTTTATTGTTTTTGCTTCATTCCCTGTAGTTAGAAGAATAAAATTAGGATTAGTTTTATTTTCTAAGAGCAGTTTTGGCTCCTTGCAAATTAGTTTCATAGAAGTGATTTTCAAGTCCTCCATTTACTTCCTTTAAGTAATTTTCCTTTACTAAGAATTGAAAGATAATTGAATTGACATTGTTATTACTCAGGTTGTTCCCAAAAGTTGTAAGAAAGGGAATACGACCGAGGTAACCACAGACCAATCTTTTAGATACAAAATCTAGCCAATCTGTATCCAGAGAGGGCTCTCTCTTTATGATTTAGCTTTGTTTTTAAAGGTGTTAGGCTAGTTATGAAGTTCAAGGGTTTTGTTTTGAGTTTGGGTGGTGAGATTCAATAGAACAGTGAGGTAAAACAGAACAATTCAGTCCATTGGGCATGATGGAGTCAAAGAAGGATGGCTTTCTGGATTTGGTTTTTCAACAGAGGATGGCTTCACAGAGCAAGGTAGTCAAACAGGGAAGGGCAGTTAAGAATCCTTCAACATATTGAAAGAGGGAAAATGGATGATTACTGATAAGGAGCAGTTAAGAATTCCTTAGCAAATACTCAATATGAGAGAATCAGGAAACAGGAGCAATTAAGAATTCACTGTTTATGCTAATTTTGAAGAAAACACAGAGAATAATAAAGACTGAAAACAGAGTGCAGTTAAGCAAATTCTGAATTAACCTTTTTCTTTACCATTCAGATTATGAAACACAGGTGATATAATAAACATGAAAACTATAAAACACAAGATATAAGGGACTTATTGATCCGGAGGTTGATTCAAGAATTATGTGACAAGTCCTCTGCTTCAATTCTTCATCCAATAGGTCAAACAACAATTGGTTCCAACAGATTTGTATTCCAAAATGTTCAGTATTACAGCACCGTCTACGAATTTACATAGCACCAACCTCTCCAAAACTCAAATGAAGGGGGTATTTATACAACAAAATATGTACAAACAATATCTCATCATAGCGGTGAGATAATATCTATTTTTAACCTAAAACAATGTACAAGTAACATAGAAGCCACTCAAGAAAGATAACTGATGTTGTGCTGGATGCAGTCCTTTAGGGTTCGGCTTGCAGCTATCCTATAATAGCTCTGCGCCGACTGTTCGTATTAATTGTGCATTAATTTTGATGTGATTTTCTTCAATGTCAACCTGATACTCTTTAATTTTTCTGACATTCTTTATTGCTGATCTGCTTTGCCTTTAATTATGAACTGATACTCTTTGACTTGCTTTGATGCTCTTTAATGCTGAACCGACCCCTGCTCACCGCTGCCTGATATTTCGCCTAAAATTTCCCTTTTTCCAAGGACAACAGCGCGGCTATGGATATCTCCGTGGCTGGTATGTCGAGTTCTGTGGAGATTTGCTAAGAAACCACGGTAAATGATGCACTGATAGCCAATTTGTTTGGAGATAGCTGGAAAAGGTACCTGTGTTTTTAGAGGAACACTGCATGCTGTAGTTTGAATGGCTGTGAGCCCATCGGTGTAGCCCTTTCTGGTCGGAGGCGGTCTAAACCTGGAACATTTGATTTTGGTTGCTTTTACACTTGGAGCGCGATACACAGAAAAACGTAACAAAATGACCCTTTTTTCCTTTTATTGAACAAAAATGAATTTTGGTGGGAATTTATGACTTGAAGGACAGATGATGTCAGCGGTGGTATAGGATAAATGACGTGGCGGGTGGCGTCAGCTAAGGGTGAGGTGGAGGTGACATTAGCAAAGGGTCAGTGGGAGGGTGGTAAGCTATTTTGGCCCACACCACTTTTAGGGTTGCGGTTTCGGGTGAAGGGCTAGTGAGTAGGCTGGGTGAGTGACGCGTGGCAAAAGGTAAAGTGCCAAAACCGTTGGTTTCTCAGGATTTAAATATTAGCAATGGAGGGGGTTGTGAAATGGTTATAGGTCGTCAAATGAACAGGTGCAGAATGGATGGTGGACGCAATCTAGAGATGGCGGGGGGTTAATGTATGCGGGCCCAATATAATATAAGTGTTTTTAAATGGTATTGGGCGAGTTTTTATTGGTTGTGGGGGGGATGGTTATTAATTAACCAGGGTTTAATTAACTCCACTATGTGCGTGGGGAGGTTCTTAACAAGTCCCAGATGCACTTATTAATCCACCTTTGTACAATGACTATGGTTATAGTTAACTAAGGCAAAAGTATGTAAAATAGCGGGATTTTTATTATATATACATATTTACGGGATGGGAACTAGTGTATGGGAATTATATAATAACATGTTAATTGTTAATATGGATTTTGAAAAAATAGAAAGCGCCAGCGCTAAGTTCGAAAACAATTTATCTTTTTGCAGTTAAACTTAGGCTTCGGATAAGATAGGATTCTTATGAGGAACTTTTTCCAATTTCCTAAGTAAAAAGGGTTTTACTTAGGAGATGTTTATGAAATGAGATGAGATGGAGTGGCTTTTTAGGGATATTAAGAATAGATCCTTAATATTGGAGGGGGGAAATTGGGAAAAAGGATGAAGAGAAATTAGTTATGAAATCTACCTCACTTGAGCTGCTCCAAGAGTAATGTCTGCCATAGCACCTTGTGATAGAAGCTTACGTTAACACATTTTTTAAGAGACAAAACCTATCACAAGTCTCATTCTGCAACAACAATCTACCTACCCTGCCTACTTTGCCTAACATTTTTTCCTTCTTTATTTGGGTGCACTTGGACTAACAAACCCTCATCAACTTTTCTTTTCTTTTCATGGTAAGCCTACCCAAGTCTGCACTTATTACTTCCAAGGTCTCAGATCAAACTGTTGAGCTCCTTTGCTTCTCTACCTATCTACTTATCTGCCAAGATTAAACAGTTTGGATAGATTTTATTCTCTATCCCTAAAACATGAAATTCAAATATGAACTGGCCAAGATTAAGTTGTTTGGCCATTCATCAATTGTGGCATAAGGTTCACAAGCCACACACAATGCTTTATTTGCAGAAAATGAAAAAGTAGTGGCTTTTTGGACTTGCACACTTTCCTGGTCTTTCTTTATTTGGGGTTCATTTCTTCTCATTTTTTCTTTTGACCATTTTATTCTTTTTACCCTTTGATTTTTCTTTTAGGGCATACCCTCTTTACATTTTTTACATTTTTTGATTTTTTTGATAATATGGAAACCTTTACAGCAAGGAAAGGATGAACATATTACAGAGCTCATCAAGTCAATCATGAAATATGACACCTATTGGTATAGGAGTATAACAGACATAAAATAGGAATGAATATATGCATCTAGAGTAAAGAGAGAAAACATCTTTCATACACAGTGCACAACATCTCAAATATTTTATGACCTTGGGTTGATAATTAAAGTAGAAGAACTACAGGAAGGTAGCATTCTTGCTACATTTTTTAGGCCCATCACTTTTTTGCACTATTTGAGGTGCCAAAGTTTACAATTATCTCTTTCAAATTTTACTTACATAAGCACATAAAAAAGAGAAGAAAATTCTTATTATCATTATTATACTTATTCTTTTAAACAACATGCATGCTTTGACTTAGAAACAAGTCAACAAAATTCTTACCAAAACACCCTATTCCGAACCAAGAAATATTGAAGACCTTAAAAACCTTTTGGGAGAGGCAAGCTATAGAATTTGAGAACCCCTCTAAAGAAGAGGGAGCTCCATCTAAATACACCAGGGTTGAAGAAGAAGAACACCAATAGATTTTTGAATTTCTTATCATGGAAATTAATGAAGAAGAAAAAATGAAGAACATCATTCCCTATTTACTACCTCATTTCTATGGGTTACCTACTAAATACCCTAAAACCTTCTTATTTGAGTTTGTTTTTTATGTAGGAATTGCGACTACATAAATGATGAACAAAATGTTAAAATATTTCGTTCCACATTGAAGGACTAAGCTCTAAGATGGTTTATAAGCCTACAAGGAAATATAATCTCTTATTGGAATCATATGAGGCAAAAATTTAGTGAAAAATATTAAAATTATTGCAAAGTTAGAGATACTAGAGATGAAATCTTTATAATGACCCAAGGGGAAAATGGATCTCTAGAAGACTAGTAGGTAAGATTTTAGCTAAGCTACAAGAGAGCACACAAATGCATTGTGGATGAAGACTCACTGAAACTTTTTCTTTTGAGAGGACTCAGGGAAGATGTTATGAAACCAGCTCAAGAAAAGATAGATCAACGCCTTAGAATTCAGCCTCTTCGAGGGGGCAACCTCCTTTACATTACATAAATGAACAATTCTTTTATGATACAAATGAAAAAACCTCCTTTCTATATATAGGAGTCTAAGGAGTCACAATATAATCCAGCTGACCTAACAATAATAATATAAAGCCACAAAAATAACAATAGAGTGATTCTATGGGGCACAGAAATAACAACATTGGGGTAATAGGGGCACAACAATATAAATAAGGGGTATAACTACAATAGTAATGGGGTAATCACTAGTATTATAGGGACCCAACATGCCCCTCTCCTTCAAAAAAGTGTTGTCCTCAACGCTTGAGTAGTTCTGGATACTTCTGCATAAAATTCTCATCCTCCCATGTGGAATCTTCAGCGGATAAGTTCTTCCACTTGATAAGATACTCTGAA
The DNA here is from genome assembly GCA_031772625.1 of Pinus tabuliformis. Classification (NCBI taxonomy): domain Eukaryota; kingdom Viridiplantae; phylum Streptophyta; class Pinopsida; order Pinales; family Pinaceae; genus Pinus; species Pinus tabuliformis. The sequence goes on from CM062817.1 coordinate 1,125,738,939, forward strand.
ATTGACCGATTTCGTAGCTGTCGAGTTCTTGTTTCTATGACTGCTTCCGGTTCCAATATAATTTTTCCTTCCTCATCAATTTCTGGAAATATTGTTTGCACTGGGAGCTTGTCGCCTATAACCTTCTTTAAACATGAAACATGGAAAACTGGGTGCAATCGAGAAGCTGCAGGAAGCTCCAATTTGTATGCCATAGTACCAATCTTTTGCAACACCTTGTACGGACCATAATACTTTGGTGATAATTTATTATCCTTCTTAGCTTGCTTTAAGGACATTTGCTTATATGGTTGTAGTCGTAGGAATACCCAATCACCTACATCAAAACTTCTTTCACTGCGATGTTGATCTGCCTGTTGTTTCATTCTATTTTGTGCCAACACGAGGTTATCCTTTAAGAGTTGGAGGACTTGTTGTTGATGTTTGATGTGATGTTCCACTGCCTGAACCTTAGAATTTTCTCTTAAATATGATGTGATGGATGGTGGTTGATACCCATAAAGTGCCATAAATGGGGTCATTTTTGCTGCTGTATGGAAGGAAGTGTTATACCACCATTCAGCCAGAGGCAACCATTTGACCCATTGTGTCTGTTTATCAGCTACAAAGCAATGAAGATATCCTTCCAAACATTTGTTTACTATCTCAGTTTGCCCATCAGATTGAGGATGATAAGATGAGCTATGAGCTAACTGAGTACCAAGACAAGAAAATAATTTTGTCCAAAAATTTCCAGTGAAAATGGGATCTCTGTCACTTACAATAATCTTTGGGTTTCCATGTAGCTTCTGAATTGTTTCCATAAATGCAGTAGAAACTGTACTGGCTTTAAATGGATGTGATATTGCACAAAAATGTGCATACTTGGTAATTCTGTCAACTACCACCATGATGACACTCTTTCCCTCAGACTTGGGTAAACCTGTGATAAAATCCATTGAAACCTCCTCCCAACGTTGGCTTGGAATGGATAAAGGTTGTAATAGACCTGGTGTCTTAATTGTTTCAACTTTATTTTGTTGGAAAACCAAACATTCTGCCACAAACTTTTCAATATCTGATTTAAGGCCATCCCAAAAAAATTCCTTCTTAACCCTATGGTATGTTTTTAAAAATCCCGAGTGCCCTCCTAAGGGAGAAGTGTGCAATTCCATAAGAATCTTTTGTTTTAGCTGGGAATTCTTACAAAGGTATAAGCGATATTTGTACCATAATGAATCATTTTGCCAGCTAAATGTATCAGACGTACTGGAATCTTGTTGTAGCTTTCGAATAAGTGCCCACACTTCTTCATCATTCTTCGATTCCTCCCTTGCTTCATTTATCCAATCTGGTTGGATAATAGAAATGTCGCACAACAATTCTTCCACATCCTCATCATTTCTTGAGAGTGCATCTGCCACCACATTTTGCTTCCCTTTTTTGTAGATGATTTCAAAGTCATAACCCAACATCTTTGTGACCCACTTTTGTTGCTCTTCAGAGGATAATCTTTGTTCTAAAAAGTATTTAAGGCTATCATGATCCGTTTTTACCTTGAAGTGTCTTCCCATTAGGTAGGGTCGCCATTTCTTAAGTGCATGGAGTATTGCCAACATTTCCTTCTCATAAATAGCTTTGCTTAAAAACTTTCCCTTGATTGGACGACTTTCAAAAGCAATGGGTCTTTCATCTTGCATTAGAAAAACACCAATTCCATTTCCTGAAGCATCACATTCCACAATAAAGGTTTTTGTGAAGTCTGGTGTAGCTAAGACCGGTGCTTGGCACATTGCCTCTTTAAGATGTTCAAAGGCCTTTGTTGCTTCCGGAGTCCATGAAAATGCATCTTTCTTCAATAATGTTGTTAGAGGTGCTGCTATTCTCCCATAATTCTTAACAAACTTGAGATAATACCCTGTCAACCCAAGAAATCCTCGCAGATGCTTTATGGATGTGGGGATTTTCCATTCCTTAATGGCTTTAATTTTGCTAGGGTCTACCTTAACTCCTTCATGAGATACAATATGACCCAAATATTCCACCTCTTGGACTCCAAAGAAACATTTGGATCTTTTTGCATATAATTGTTTCTCCTCCAATAGTTGTAGCACCCTGTCAACATGTTCGACATGATCCTTCCAAGTCTTGCTGTAGATTAGTATATCATCAAAAAATACTAACACAAATTTTCTAAGGAATGGTTTGAAAATTGAATTCATCAAACCTTGAAATGTTGAAGGTGCATTAGTAAGGCCAAAAGGCATGACCAAAAATTCATAATGACCCTCATGAGTTCTAAATTCCGTTTTCATAATGTCTTCAATCTTCATTCTGATTTGATGATATCCCAAACGAAGATCCAACTTGGTGAAGTAAATTGATCCATGCAATTCATCCAGTAATTCATCAATGACAGGAATGGGTAACTTATCTTTAATAGTGAGCTTGTTGAGCTCCCTATAATCCGGACACATGTGCCATGATCCATCCTTCTTGTGCACCAATACTACTGGAGCAGAGAAAGAACTTTGACTTGGTTGAATTATACCAGCCTCTAGCATTTCTGCAACCATACGTTCAATTTTACTTTTTTGGACATAGGGATATCTGTACGGCCTGATGTTTGGAGGAACACTTCCTGAATCAGATGAATAGCATGATCATGATCACGCATAGGTGGGAGACCTTTGGGAGTCTCAAATACATTGGAATGATTATCCAGGGATTTTTGGAGATCTGGAGAAATAGATGATTCCAATGTGGAAACATCTAGCGAACATAATTGTGCAATTACACCTCTTTGCTCCTTTTTTAGAAGCTTTGTCATACCATTAGAGCTGATTATCTTTCCTGGTTTCCCTACAATACCCCTTAATTCAACTTCCTTTCCTTCCGTAGAAAATTTGATGAAAAGTTCTTGAAAATTAAAAGCTATTTTACCCAAGGATTATAGCCATTGGACTCCTAGTACAACATCAACACCTCCCATTGGAATGGAAAGCATTGGGCTAGTCAATACATATTCTCCCATGGATAGCTTGATATTATGGCACCTTCCAGAGCAATTTATTGTTCCTCCATTTGCAATCATCACTTGACACTCTGGTGCTGGATATAGGAAGCAATTCAATTATTTTGCTACCCTACAATGAATAAAATTGTGGGTGCTTCCTGAATCAATCAACACTATTACCTTTTTCTTCTTGATTTGTCCTTCTATCTTGATGGTTTGAGGAGTGGTAATTCCCACCAATGCATTACAAGATATGGTCGGATTTATTTGTTCTTCATCTAGGCTTTGTTCCTGGAGTATATCTTCTTCTTTTGACCTTTCTTGCTCCTTTTCTTCTTCATCTTCACAATCTATGTAGAATAATTTCTTCTCATCACACTTATGACCTTTAGTGTATTTGCTATCAAAACTGTAACAAAGCCCTTTTGCTCTTTTTTCTTCCAATTGTTGTGGTGTCAACCTTATAGGTTGTGGAAGACTAGGGGCAACAACACTTTCGTCTTTATAGTTGTGAGTGGTATGCTTCCTGGTTGCCATAATTTTGCTTTCCATTTTTCTTGCTAACCTGAATGCCTTCTCTAATGAATCAGGTTCCCAAAGGTGAACATCATGTTGGATATTATCCTTTAAAGACCCTATGAACACATCAATCCTATGCTCCTCTAGAATATCTTTTACCCTTATGTTCAATTTTTGGAACTCCTCAATGTGCTCCATTACTGAACCCTTTTGTTTGATACTTATCAATTGGCTAAAAAAAATGTTGTTTTTTGTATCTTCATAATGTGCTATCAATTCTTCCGTAAAAATTTCCCAAGTGATAAAATTTTTACGAGAGCAAAGCCATTGATACCATACAAACTGATTTGGTCCCAAATATACAGTTGCCATATGTACCTTTTGTGTATTTTGCACATTATTGAGATCGAAGAACTGCTCCATCTGTAATATCCATGTGGCAGGATCCTTGCCATCAAACTTCCTCATATCGATTTTTGGAATATGGTGGGTCTTCGATACAACATTAGCATCTATGGAATCATGATTAACATTACTTTTGTTCACATCATGAGTTTCCTTTACAACCTTTTCACCATTAGTAAGTATTTCTTGTAGAAAATTTGTCAAATTTGTCTTCAAATCTGCCATGTCTGCCTTCAAATCTGTCCTCAAATCTGTCTTCAAATCATCCATCTTAGCTTCCATGCCCTTTATCTTAGATTCCACACCATTTATCTTAGATTCCACGCCACTTATCTTAGCTTCTATTAGCTTTTGTGAGCGTGACATTTGTTGCACTTGTTCTTGTAATTTTGATATATCATGTAGCATTTCTTCCTCTTCTTCATGAGTCATGCTAGGGCTTTTAGGTTCCTTACTAGGTGTTTGAAATTTCTTTCCTTGGGGCATCAGTTACCAATAATAATGCTTTACTATGCCCTTTGAATTCCGTTAAACCAAGCTTACACAAAAATTAAAAAAAAAACTACACACCTTTTTTCACTTTATAGAAGCCTGATATTGAATCTGATGTATCTCTGAAATTTCGGATCATCCAGTTCTGAAATTGTGACCTGTAGTAGCCTTCTGTGTCCTCTTTCCAATGCCACAAGTCTGACCCAAATTGGATTCTCCAAGGAATAGTTATGTGAAATCTCCCACAATGACTTGCTTTTAGACTAGTTCAGTAGAGCGAACTTGTACAACGTGCCATGAGTCACTGTTTCAACCTTTGAATCTGAAACTCGCATACAAGAAACTAAAATCTGTCCTCTTTCTGTACCTTCTTACGAAATTTCAATCCGATCCCCAGAGAGAAAGTTATGACGATTTTAACCAAGTCACCTGTTTTGAATGTAATTCAGGGGTCTGCAAAAAGACCAACTTCCTCAGATCATATCTCCACAAATATCGTGCAAAAAGATCTGAAATTCTGACCCAAGGTTAAGCGCGATTTCTTCTCAAATGGGTTTTTTTTGTGACTTCTGAAACATCACAGAAAAAAAAGTTATAGCGAAAATGCCACGATGACCTGTTTGGAGCAGCGAAACCCTAGAATCCAAAGCTCTGATACCAAATGTTATGAAACCAGCTCAAGAAAAGATAGAAAAGATAGATCATCACCTTAGAATTCAGCCTCTTCGAGGGGAAACCTCCTTTACATTACATAAATGAACAATTCTTTTATGATACAAATGACAAAACCTCCTTTCTATATATAGGAGTCTAAGGAGTCACAATATAATCCAGCCGACCTAACAATAATAATATAAAGCCACAAAAATAACAATAGAGGGATTCTATGGGGCACAAAAATAACAACATGGGGGTAATAGGGGCACAACAATATAAATAAGGGGTATAACTACAATAGTAATGGGGTAATCACTAGTATTATAGGGACCCAACAGAAGAACTCATGGAGACACTTAATATCCTAGCAAATGGAGATCTACAACTAGATTATGGGGGCATTACGCAAATTTCTAGGAATCACAAAAAAGATAGTAAATAAAAGGGAAAAAATGGTAAGAGTAATAAATTCTTCTCCTCCTTCCTCTGCAGTCACAAAATGAATAGGTGAAATCTTAGAAGATATAGAAACATAAATTATTCACTTACTATCACTAAATATGGATACTTTACAGGAAATTAATAAAAAGGAGGAGGAAGCAGTAACGACATTATCGATCGTTTTCCCTAAATGCGTCCACTCAATATTATAGAAATATTTTCCTTTTTAGAAGAGTCTCATCCAACTGACAAGTTTCCTTGAATTCTAGGACTCAATGACATATAACAAGGAGTAGAAGTAAACATGGAGTTAGTATGCTTCATCAATTGAAAGAGACTGATAGCACTAAGAGCCTTCTAACAAGGTATGAATTATAACCTCCATTGTATTTTAATGGATATAATCCACAATTTCAATCCTAACCTTAGTGTCAAACTAGTCCACCTCCTTATGCTATGCCTAATCAATGGTAGTATATAAATCAACCCATTAGTCCTTATAAGCAATTCCAAAGCAAAAACTCTCAATGGAATAAATTTTCACAAGGATGGAGGCTCATAGTGTCTCAACCACTAGCCTTGATGCCTCCTCCTCCTCAACAACATAATATGCCTGAAAACGCCACTCCTTCTAAACAACGTCAACTTCCTACTCAAGTTTTTCCTAACCTCATAATAAAAAAATTAGCCCATGTACAATAATGGGACTTCATACCAAAACTATTACCTAAAAGTCCATGAAACTAACCTTATACCAAATAAGGTACTATATGCTCCTCTTACTCCCCCACCAATAGGATATATACAAAAAATAAGGAAATAACATGTTCCCTAACAAACTCCACAAGTTCTATCTTATCCTGAAAGATTAACCATGGATAAAATAAACACATATGAAGAAACTGATATTTAAATAGAATTTAATAACTTGTGTGTAAAAATTCCTCTTTTATAGGCCATTAAGGATGTTCCCGTATATAATAAGTACATTAATAAAGAATGTCATAGGATCCATAGGAGAAAAAATAAGGATGCCCCTACCATAAATTTCATAGAGTAGTTAGCATACCTTATGCTTGGGAGGCTCGTTATCCGTAGGTATTTGTATATTGGAAACCTTGTAGTAAATCTCCATATCAACCAAGTCTCAATTTATAATACCATAATTGATCTAGGTGCAATCATTAATTTCATGACCAAGGAGACAATTCTGAAATTCAATCTCCAATATTCTCGAAGGCAAACAACTATAGTGCTTTAGCTTGTTTATGGACCAACAATGTGTTAGTTTTTTGTAGTAGTGAATAGGTGTTCTAGTCTCTATGGTATCTACAAGGCTAAGGAAAACAAGATCTCCAAAACCCAAGAAAATTTTCATTAGAAACACCTTAGAAATACCTCAATTAGATTAATTAGCCAATTATTAAATATTTCCTAAGTCTAACTTAGGAAAACTAGTTAATTAAATCAGATTAACTGAGGGAAATCGATTTTTCTCTAGAGATGTCTGGAAAAGTGATTTGAAGGAGTCAAGATGATCTTAGCCATCGACTAAGATGTGATCATGGTCATTTTGAATCCAAAAAAAAATATTATAAGAGCAAGTCAATGGGGTTTGGAGAAGTGACACAAAGCATTTGAGCAGTTTGACTTACCGAGTTGCAATGGTTCAGAAAGGGTGTAGTCAAAGCAGAGGTAGACATTGAGAAACTAGGTTTCAACAAAGATTTAGGAGTAGGATTCTAGAGAATATTTCCTCATATTTTCCAGTGTCCTAGTGACAGGAAGAGGAGGCCGAATTTATTTGCATAGGAGGTTGATTCAGCTAGTGCGAGTAGTCGGTTAGCCATTGTGAGTTTCCCAAAGGAACTTATTTCAATTTTTCAATGTCAGATGTATCACCTGGAGACAGAGTGGGTCAAAGGAGTTGCTGGAGGCAGAACGACTTGTAGGGAGGCATTCCTAGAGACTATGCGAATTTACCCATAGCTGCAGTGCACATTTATGACAGGCTATGTGAGTGCCAGGGAGAAGTGTAAGTGTCTTGGGAGAGGTCGAGTTTGGTTGCATAGGAGACTTTGAGTCTCCAGATTATTTTGCCAGTAGATATTAATTTTTTTCGGAGCTTTTCCAGTATCAGACAAGAATTTTATTGTACTCTCAAATTGTTGAACAATTAATAATATTAAAACCCTCATCTGCTCCATTGGTTTTCCCTTCGGGTGTTTTCCAGGGACGATTGTCCAAAAATATTGGTGTTAGATTTATTTTGTGTGTGCATTATTTTCTTAGTTTTAGTATTTTATTTTCCAGAACATTTTTATTTCATGAAGATTGTAATAGTGTATTGTTCATTATTTATAGTAAGTAAATTCACAGAAGAAAAATAAACTACATAAGTTCAGATAGTAATACCCAGTAGCTGCAATCGTGGAAATTTCACATGGTATCAGAGCAAGGTTAGTGCAGATAAAATAGATTAATGCACTAAATAATAGATCTAGTTCAGATGTTTTTTCGCAAAATAGTTTTGCATGATAAAATTAGCATATGGCACAAGAAGAGAAAGCATGAGGGTTTCGTAACCCAGCTTATTAATTTCTCCAGTGTATTTGAGTTTGCATATTTTCTAGAGATGGCAAAAAAAGGATTTAGAGACTAGGATAATTTAGATTTGTCTTCCAGGTTTGAAGATGAATTCACTTAGATAGCTTGTGTCTCTAGCTCGACTTCATAGGGTGTACAACATATAGACAATGGAGCATCAACACATATCACAGAGGTTATAGACTACTTCTCTAGATACAGGGAAGAGGAGATGGAATTCCAGATACAGATGGGAAACAAAACAAAATGTACTACAGTTGGGGGAGGTACCGTTGACAATTAGAAGGAGTCAGGTACAAGCACCAATGTTATAGATTTGTTGCATGTGTCAGGTTTTGGTATGAACCTAATTTAGTTTCTAAACTACAGGATAATGAATATGATGTCTACTTCGTATAGAAGAAGGTGTTCATAAAGCACTATATTTGGAATGAGGTGAAGCAGATTGGGGTTTGAAACAACAAATTATATATGTAATGTCTCCTCCCACAGTTACCCACTTTTAAAAGCTCTCCAGGGTAAACATGAGCTGAGTGTCACTATGATATGACCTGTCCTCCAAGTTCTAGTTATGGAAGTGGGGCCTATAAACTGAAAGTAAACTAACATCTCTTAGAGACTACAAATCACTTAGGAGCCTACAAACCACTCTAGGTGATCAATCTCTGAGATGGAACTCATTTTCACCAGGTTTGCACCCCAACCAAACCTTTCACACATTGTGTGTGCAGTTATGAGGCTCCAACCGCATCCATAAGTCTGCCTGCATGCGATTGTGACCCAAATTCCTCCATTTTTTGTATGTAATCGCAAGATCTATGCCACTTTTTTGGGCTAGCCTCTAGAGCACTACTCAAAACTACTTGTAACTTTCCAAAATCATAAAAATGGTGATAACAATGTTAAGAAATCAAAACTTGAGTAAGAACTTAACTTAGACGTGCCTAATACCAGATATACATTTCATCAAACAGATAGTTAACATATATGCTATAGGTCATGAATGCATATGTGATCATAAAATTCTGAATTTCAACTGGAAATCACCAAAAAGGCTCAATGCCTTCTCAAGCTAGCTGCAACAACACTTGTTATCCCATGCATTCATCAACCATCCAATAACTCATCAAATCATGAACAAGAGCCATAACTAGATGACATCATAAAAGCATGCATATAACCAAAATAGTAATCTTGGAAAATCAACCATAAGATGACCATAATAACTAGTACAAGTGCTCATAGATCACAATAGGAAAATAACTCATATTAACATATGAAAATGCCAACCAAGTTAGGGACTTCCACATACCACTCGACCATAGATTTGGCTGAACGAAATATCTCTTTTAGCTAATCACCCCTGTGCCATATTCTAAGCATGAATGTGGGATCAGAAGGGTTAAAAAAAAATAAAACCAACTAGGGCTTCCAAAGTCCAAGCCACCTCAACCCTCAACCATAGTTATTTCACCTATATGGTCCATAAATCACTAACATCAACCAGATTGGTCTCTACCCAAGCTGTCTAGGGCTCCAGGAACTAGTCTCATCCCACAGCCTCCAGGGAAACCAATTTTTTTTAGGGATATAGAGAATTTGTCCCAAGCCACGGGCTTTAGGGACTAGTAACTCAACCACAACCTCGAGGGAACCCAAGTTGTTTCAGGGCTCCAAAGAATTTTTTCCAACCCAAAACCATAGAGAACTTGATAACCAACCAAAAAACCAAATGGGAAAACCCATTACATCATGGTTATCCAGGAAATGGAAAGGCAAGGACGAAGCCACTGTCAATCCAGGCAAATATCCATGCCAATGACAACACATAACTAAGGAACCGCATGCATATAATATGCATCCAAAAACCAACAAGGAGATCACACATGCAACGTGCTACCTACAAAGTAAGCCTGATGTAGCTTTTGATCCAACTATCTCATTGCACTTCCTTACTTTCCTTGCTTGCTTTCTCCAAATCCAAATGAATGCTAGAGTGATCCAAGAATACTCTAAGTGTGCAAGAGTGTAAGGGAGCCAAATGTTAAACTGACAAAAGCCATCAATTGTTTCTATGATGCTTTTTTTATTATTGATGTCTCCTTTTCTTCATTTTCATTCATTTTTCCTCTAATTTCCCTTGCATGCAAATTTGTGTCCCTACATCTTCCTTTTCTCCTATTTTCCTTTATTTTCACAATTAAATTCCATTTATTGTCTCTTTTCCTTTGTCAATTTCCATAGCCATTATTAATCCACAAGTGATGCCCACTATAATGTTTTCCCACCATTCAACCTGGAATATGTGTCCCATGACGTTGGCCTTATTTTTATTTACATGGAAAATCAACTAGGGGCTACTACAACAGGGAAACATCTAGGGGCTAATATTCACAGGTGGGCTAATTTTCCATGCTTTTCCAAAAAAAATATTTGCCACTTTCCATTTTTTTGAAAATTATTTTACCCTAAAAATCACTAAAATTTTATATATACTAATATGAAATAATTAGAAATCTAAACATTTTTACAAAAATATCATAAAAAAAAATTAAAATTACATATTGAGGACTAGTAAGATTTGCCAAGGTTTCTTAAATTAAAGATAAACTTCCATCCTTAAAATTTTCCATGTACTACAAATGCCTCCCCCTTGGGTGAACATCGTCCTCAATGTTAAACGATGCTTATAACAGTCAAAACATGCTTCCCATGGAGTTTCACAACACAAATCGATGCAACATTTACATCATACCAATCTTCTGAACTAGGAAAACAATACTACTTATTAGAGATTTATAACACAACTCAATGTAGTATTTACAACATATTGATTATTGAAGATTATAACACAAATCATTGAAATATTTACAACACACGCACACACACACATATCTATATATATAACCAAAACACATAAACCAAACATATATTCTCGACCAGCAACTCAACCATCAAGTAAGGAAGGATACAAAGCCCGCATCTGATCAGCCATCACCCATGTAGATTCATCAACCCCAAAGTGCTTCCACTTCACTTTAACTTGCTCTATTGCTCGATTCCAGAACATGAACTATTTCTGCTGCAAAATGCACTATGGCTTTGGCTATAATTCTCCCTCCAGTTCCACCTACAATACAGACCAATCAATCAAATGATCAACATCCTGGACATATTCTTAAGGAATTAAACATGGAAGACATCATGGAATTTCACTATTGGCAATAGTGCAAGTCTATAGGCCACTGGTCCAATCCTCTCAAGGATCTCAAAAGACCTATAATACTGAGGTGCTAGCTTGGTACATGACCCAATCCTAAAGGAGCTCCTCTTGGGATTGATGCGCAAGTACACATGCTCTCCAACCTAAATCGTTAATGCTATATGTTGATTTTTATAACTCTTATTCATATCCTATGTTTCCTTTAAATTCCTCTTAATAACTTGAATCTCTTGCTCCATCTCAGCCAACATATCTGGTCCAATCAACACCTTGTTCACTGGATCACTCCAACTGATAGGAGTATTACAACTCCACCCATAAAGAGCCTCAAATGGAATCATCCTTGAGGAATCCTATTACCCAATATTATATGCAAACTCAACCAGTGGAAGATACTCCTCCCACTTCCACTATTGATGCATGACATACATCCTCAACATATCCTCAAGAATCATGTTAATCCTCTCTGTTCGTCCATCTTTCTACGGATTATAAGCTATATTGAAAGCTAACTTTGTCGCCAAGCCTACAAACAACTCCTTCCAAAACCTGGAAGTGAACGTGTCATGCATCTCTATCTGATATGATCTTATTGGGAACACCATGCAATCTCACTATCTCCTTGATGAAGATATGAGCTACCTCACTAGCTGAATTAGTATATTTCATTGCAATGAAGTGAGCTACCTTTCTCAACTTGTCAACCACATCATGATGGAATCATGCTTTCTAGATGTCCTTGACAAACCTGTAATGAAGTCCACTGAAATGACCTCCCATTTCCATTATGGAATCGGAATAGGTTGTAAAAAAATAGCTAGATGCTTACACTCTGCTTTCACCTGCTGACATTCCAAACATCTTGCAACAAAATCAACCACCTCTTTCTTCAAGTTCAACCAATGATAAAAATTCTTGACTGCTATCAAAGTCTTCTGGTATCTTGGGTGGCCTGAATATGGCTTGACATGAAACTCCCTCAAGATAATTTTCTTAATATCACTATTATCTGGAACATATATTCTATTCCCAAATCTCACCAAGCCATTTGTCGTGAGGTGATACTCCTTATCTCTATCACCTTCACCTTGTTGCTACAATGTATGCTTCAGCTATTGATACCTCTCATCATGCTTCCCTGCATGCAAGATCTGCGCCTGTAAATATGTCACATAAGAGCTCACAACTGAAATGTGATTCACCTGCACTATTCTACTAAGAGCATCCACAAATCTATTATCCTTGCCTTTTGATGTACTTGATCTCAAAGAAAAACTCACTCAGGGTATGCAACCATTTAACTTTCCTGGAATTTAGATTAGGTTGGTCAAACATGTACCTCAACCCACTATGTTCACTCATAAGGGCTAACCTCTTACCAAGAAGATAATGTCTCCACATATTCAATGCATGAATGGTAGCTACCAACTCAAGATCATGAGACATATTTCCGTTCGTGCTCATTCATCTTCCTTGACTCACAACATACCACTTGCCCTTCCTGCATCAGGACTCTACCAATTCCTTCCTTACAAGCATCTATACATGCCACGAACTCCTTATCAGGATCTGCAATCTTAAAAACTGGAGTATTTGTAAGCAAATTCTTCAACTAATAAAAACTAACTACACACTCCTAATTACATTCAAACTTCTTCCCTTTCCTCTACAAAGATGTAATAGGATATCCAATCTGTGATAAGTTCTTGATGAACCGCTTGTAATAGCCTCCTAGTCCTATGAATGATCTGACCTCATCCACATTCCTAGGAGTTGGAAACTCCATGATATATTTAATATTTTATGGGTCCACTGCTATGCCTTCCTTGGAAACAATATGGCCCAAGTAATGAAACCGAGATTGAAAGAAACTACACTTGCTAATATTGGAATACACTTGATGATCTCTCAACAATCTTAACATTGCTACTAGGTTCTCTTCATGCTCTTCCTAATTCTTGGATTATATCAATATATCATCAATACACACTATCAAAAACTTGTCTAGGTAAGGGATGCAATGCACTATTCATCAAACACATGAAGGTGGATGGAGCATTGGTTAGACCAAAAGGAACTTACAAAAACTCTTAATTCCCATACCTTGTACGAAATGCAGTCTTGTAAATTTATTCTTCTTTGATGTGCACCTGATGATATCCTGATCTTAAATCAATCTTTGAGAACATTACAGCTCCCTGCAGCTGAAAAAACAAGTTATCAATCCTTGACAATGGATACATGTTCTTGATAGTCACCTTGTTCAATAACCTGTAATCAATGCATTATCTTAGAGTACCATCCTTCTTTGCAAAAAAAAATGCACCCCAAGGCAACACACTTGGCCGCATGTATTCTTTATCGAGCATATCCTTTAGCTGCAACTTTGATTCCACCAAATCTGGAGTACCCATCCTGTATAGAGCCTTAGATGTTGGTGCTACTCCTGACATCAACTCAATAGAAAAGTCCACCTCTCTATGTAGAGTTAGCTCTGAAATATTTTACGTAAACACATCTTGAAACTGCTGCAAAATAGGATTCCTCTTCAATACTTCATCATTATCAACATCCTTCCCTTTGTCACTGGAAATATGAAATGAAAATAATACACATCCTTTCCAAAAAATACGCTTTTCCTGCATAGTTGTAACCATTCATACTAATGCAGGCTTCTTCTATCCCTGCAAAATTCTCCTTTCCCCATCATCATCCAGGCACTCAATAGCCTTATCATAGCAGTCCACTTTAGTCCTGTGAATGAACAACCAATCCATGCCCAAAATCATACTATATGATCCCAAAGGAAGCACATTTAAATGTGCTGATGTAGGAATATCATTAAGCTCAAATGCACAAGATCTCTCCCAATGAAGAAATCTTCTCTTAATGCTCCCTGTAGCCAACTACACCAACCAAGATTTTGCATGCACTTCTTTATTCAGCAACACTTATCCACCAGGTCAGGAATGATATAACTATAATTCAATATAGGATCAATAAAAAAGGAAACAACTTGATCACAAAGCTTAAATTCCATCTCAATAATGGATGCCTGATGATCAACCTACCTATTATCCGTTGTTGCATAAATATGAGGAATACTTTGACCAACATCTCCAACTGTATGTGCCTCCTGAGCACTATAAATATGAGGCCTGCCACCCTAGTGCCATGGGAAATCACTCATGCGATGCTCTCCACCACAATTCCAACACCTCAAAGGCTTCCTACCGTTTCCCTTATTCAGATCCTCAGGTTGAAATACATGTCCTTTGTCAACTGTATTGAACTTCTTATAAGGTGCCACATTCTCCTTGTCACTCACATCCTAAGGTCTTCCTCACTTCTTAGCCCTTTCCTTTAGTCTTCTCATTAATTTTCCAATCTTGCTAAGGATCAAACTTGGCTTCAATTGCTCATAATAATTCTTTACCTTCCCAATGACTTCCTCTAATGACCGAGGCTCATCATTCTCAATCTAATCTTTAAATTCTAAAGGAAATCCATTGATTAACCTTTGGACCTTTGTATTCTCATCCTTGAGGTAGGGCACATACCTCAATATCTCCAGAAACTTGGTCATGTACACTTTATATGTCATGGAACCCATTTTCAACTCATAGAACTCCTTGGCCTTCTTGTCATAAATATCTCTCAGACAAGTACTTCTTCTTGGAGAGTCTTTTAAACTCATGCCAACTTAGATCCTCTACCCTAATGCCTCTAACATGCTTTACCTCTTCCCAATAAATATATACTTTTCCCTTAAGCCTGAATATAACTATCTTGGCTTTCATATTCTCTGAATAATCATGCAATCTAAAGAGCTTCTTCATCCCAAGCAACCATGCTTCTAAATCTTCTGGTTTCTTCACATGCCCATCAAAAGTAGGAGACTTGGCTTTCTTGAATTCTGTGGAAAATACTTCATCTCACTCCTCCTATAAGGATGCTTGTGGTAATGAAGATGATGCCTCTTAGAACTGGAACTAGAATAAAATCCATGAGTGCTAGCCTGCCTATCAGGTGTATCGAAAGATCTCCCACCTCTGACTATATCATATATGTCCAACCTGTATCCTGATTAAGACATGCTACCATATTCCCCATTAGTATTCTCCTCCTATCCATGACTGACCCTCAATTGTCTCTACTTCTACAAATCTGAAAGACTCCAAAGGATGACTGCATTAACCTCTGCTTTCTTTTCTTCATCTCTAGCAATCCTTTCTGTTGCCTTAATAAACCTACTATTATCTACCTCACAACTTTTGATCTCTGCCTTCAAACTTCTCAATGTATCTACTATATCAAGAGAGTACTCTTCTCCTTGTTGCTAAACTGACCTATCCCATTCCATTGATTTCACATTAGGCCTGTAAGGGGAGTCATGTGAACTGTAGTCCACCATTCTTCTCTTCATATCTGATATTCTATCTCTTACAAACATGTCATGTTAGATAAACCAAATAGAAGACATAATCAAAATCATACCTTAGTGTATTTCAAGGGAGGATATCTCATCTACATAATCAATCCATATTAGCCTGATATAACTTCACAATCATATCAAATCATACATAAATAAGGTCATGATATCCATAACAGTAACTAGATAAAATGCATACATGATAAAATGATAAACAACTAATATGCATGCATAACAATCACATATACACCAAGGTCTAGTGATGCAACCTCGCTCTGATATGGCCTTGTAATGTCAGTATCAGAGGAAAGGTTGTATGGAATGAAACTGCTCTGATACCACCCTGTAATGCCTCCTCCCACATTTACCCACTTTGAAAATCTCTCCAAGGTAAACATGAGCTGAGTGTCACTATAATATGACCTGACCTCCAATTTCCAGTTATGGAAGTGTAGCCTACAAAACAGAAGTGAGCTAACATCCCTCAGAGACTACATATCACTCAGGTGTCTACCAACCACTCCAGGTGATCAATTCCTGAACTGGAACCCATGTTCACTATGTTTACACCCCAACCACATCCTTCACACACTGTGTGCGCGGTTATGAGGCTCCAACCTCACCCATAAACCTTCCTACATGTGGTTGCAACCCAAATTCCTCTGTTTTGTGCATGCAGTCGCGAGATCTATGCCACGTTTTCAGGCTAGCCTCTAGAGCACTACCCATAACTACTTGTAACTTTCCAAAATCATAATAATGATGATAAAAATGCTAAACAATCAAAACTTGAGCAAGAAGTTCACCTTAGGGGATTTTTGAGGTCTAAAATGGGCCTCTTAAGAAAAATGTACAATCAAAATAAAATTTATCAGAACCAATAGGATTCAAGATGGCGATGTCAACCATGGGGGATGATTCACCATTTTTGGGGTACAAAAGTAAAAAGATTAAAAAATAATAAAATAATAAAACTAATTTTTCAACTTGTATTTTCAACTTATCTCCCTAAGGTTTTACTCAAATTTCGAGCAGGAGTACTCATTAGATGCAAAATTTAATTCCTCATCCAAGGAGTACCCATGTTGCATACTTTCTATGGATCCTGCTACATGAAAAATCGTGATTCCAATCAAGTTTTTCATGTATTTCTCATTTTTCGTGTAGTGGGGTCCATCGAAAGTATGCAACATGGGTACTCATTGGATGAGGAATCAAATTTTTCATTCAACAACAAGTGTTCCCGCTCAATATTTGAATAAACACATAGGGAGAAAAGTTAAAAATACGATTTGAAAAAGTAGTGTTTTCTTTTTTGCCTCTAAAATTTGGTGATGTAATCTAATCGTATTTTATTATTTCCACTATTGTTTTATAATTTCCTTAGGAGGCCCATTTTAGATCTCAAAATTCCCCTAATGACCTAGACATGCCTAATACCATATAGACATTTCGTCAAACAAATACTAAACATATAAGCTACAGGTCATGAATGCATATATGACCATAAACTTCTAAAATTCATTTGGAAATCACCAAGAAGGCTCAATGCCCTCTCAAGCTAGTTGTAACAACACTTATTAGCCCATGCATTCATTAACCATCTAGTAACTTATCAAATCATGAACAAGAGCAATATCTAGAGCACATCATAAAATCACGCATATAACCAACTTATAACCATAATAGAAACCATGAGAAATCAACCATATGATCACCATAATAACTAGTACAAGTCCTAATAGATCAAAATAGGAAAATAACTCATACAAACATATGAAAATTCCAACCAAGTCATGTACTTCCACATACCACCCAACCATAGATTGGGATGAGCCAAATTTCTCTTTCATCCAATCATCCCTGTGCCATATTCCAAGAATGAATGCGGGATCATAAGGGTTAAACCAAAATAAAACCAACTAGGGCTTCTAAAGGCCAAAACACCTCAACCCTTAACCATAGTGATTTCACCTATATGGTCCAATAATCACTAACATCAGCCAGATTGGTCTCTACCTAGGCTATCTAGGGCTCCAAGAACTAGTAACTCAATCCACAACCTCTAGGGAACCTAAGTCGTTTTAGGGCTCCAGAGAATTTGTCCCAACCAACAGGTTCTAAGGACTAGTAACTCAACCCACAACCTCTAGGGAACCCAAGTTGTTTCAGGGCTCTAAAAACTTTGTTCCAACCCATAGCCATAGGGAACCTTAGGTCCAATTAGAAAATCAAATGGAAAAACCTACTACATCATGGCTATCTAGGAAATGGCAAGGCAAGGCTGAAAACGCTGTCAATTCAGGAAAATATCCATGCCAATGAAAACAAATAACCAAGGAACAACATGCATTTACCATGCATCCAAAAATCAACAAAGTTATCGAACATGCAACTTGTTACCTGCAAAGTAAGCTTGTTGTAGCTGTTAATCCAACTATCTCCTTGTGCTTCCATGTTTTCCTTGCTTGATTTCTCCAAATCCAAGTGAATGATAGAGTGCTCCAAGAATACTCTAAGCGTGCAAGAGTGTAAGAGACCAAATGCTAAACTAAAAAAGGCCATCAACCATTTCTTTGGTGACTTTTTATTATTGATGTCTCCTTTTCTTTATTTTCCTTCGTTTTTCCTCTAATTTCCCTTGCATGCAAATTTGTGTCCCTTCATCTTCCTTTTCTCCTATTTTCCTTTATTTTCATAATTAAATGTAATTTATTCTCTCTTTGCCTTTGCTAATTTCCATAACCATTATTAATCCACAAGTGATGCCCACTATAATGTTTTCCCACCATTTATCTTGGAATATGTGTCCCATGACCTTGCTCTTATTTTTATTAAGTGGAAAATTAACGGGGGGTTGTTACAATATAAGTTGCATCTCGATTCTCCAAAGGCACTAGTTAGCAGCTATAGTAGCAATGGTAGAGAGTTGGGTGAATTTTGGCATAGGAGAATGGTAAATTTACACCATGGAGCACTGAAGATGCCCAAGGAGAGAGTGACTAGTGTTCCAGAGTTAAGTGAAAAACACGATGATACATACAGGGGTTGTGTGGTTGGGAAGTTCACTAAGGTAGGGTTGCCAGGAAGTGATAGTAGAGCAGATGGTGAGTTGCAACTTAATTATACATTCAGATATTTGTGGCCCAATATTCACCATATCTCTCAAAGGGTATGAATATTTCGTAGCCTTCATAGATGACTACTCCAGAAAGACATGGATCTACTTTTTGAAGACAAAATATGAAGTCTTAGTCACTTCCAAGAGTTTAAGGCTCTTGTGGAGGACATGAAAAGAAAAAATATCAAAGTTCTTTGTACAAATAATGGAGGAGAGTACAAAAATAGCGACTTCATGGGGTTGTATGCAAAGGAGGGAATCAAGAGGGACTGGATAGCTCCATAAAATCCACAAGAGAATGGAGTAGTGTCTCATGGAAGAACATGACTATTTTTGGGGTAGAAAAAACTACATTGTATGACCAGGTTATGCCCAAGTTCTTATGTGCAGAGACATGTAGCACATCGATGTATGTATAGAATATGGGTCCTCATAGGGTGTTGGGGAAGATAACACCAAATGAGGTCTTCACAAGGAAGAAACAAGAGGCCGGTCACTCTAGAATCTTTGGTAGTATAGAATACTACAATGTGCCAAATGATAAACACGCCAAGCTAATTCATACTACATAGAAGGGATATTTTGTTGGATACAACAAAACATGCAAGGCATATGGGATCTATGTTTCGAGAAATAGGAGGATCATTGTGAGATGGTACATGAAGTTACAAGAGGATAAATCCTTAAGGAGGTCTTGCGAGTTGCCAATAGCTGATTAGAGTGAAACAACAAAATCTCCAAGGGCTGAGCAACAACAACAATAGGAAAATTCACAAGAACAACATAGCACGAGTTTAGTTACCAATATAAGGACTAGCTTAGGTGTAGAAGGTCCCATGTCTCCACAATAGACATAGCAAGAGGGGCAGGATGAGGAGCTAGAAGCACCACCCACCACCAATGATAGAACCAACAGAGAAGTTCGTTAAACGTTGTAGGATGCACATGAGTTTGTGGTAACTGTTAGGATGGGCAAGAGGGAGGGTGGACAACCCGACTAGTACAAGGTGTTAGTGATAGGGGTCGTTAATGAAGAATGTTCCAGTTATGAGGAGGCTGCACAACATCAAGTGCGGAAGGATTCCATGGTGGAGGTATATAGCTAAATCATGACAAACAATGTATGGAGGGTCATGCCTAGACCTGTCGATAGGTCAATTGTAGGATCCAGATGGATCTATAAGATCAAGTACATTGTAGATGAAATTGTAAATAATTATAACTCTAGGTTTGCAACCAAAGGGTATGCGCAAAAGGAAGGTATAGATTATGAGGAGGCCTTCGCACCTGATGAGCCCCAAATTTGGTAACATTTTGGGCTCATTTGGCCTAACTACCCTTGTTCAATCCTTCATTTTTCATAACTTATGCATTATTTTTTAGTATGTTTATGTCATTTGTACGAATAAGGGTAGTCACTATTCCTAGGTGGCTAACATGTGCTCATTTCAGGATTTTTTGACACATGTTGAAGCAAAACCGAGCAGACATGGGCTAGGAGACAACCAAGCTTGGGTTGAGGATTCATAGGGGGGTTGTCTATGGCATTAAAAATGCCTCCCTCAAGATCTTCACCCCCAACTCCGAGCTCCAAAGGCCACCAAAACCGGATCTAGAAGGCAGCCAAGCAGATTTCTTGGAAGGAGTTGTTCACTCACAGTTTGGGTAGCCAAGTCCCATAAACTTAGGAGGCTAGCTAGGGCCTCGTAGTGTATAAATGTTAAGGATTCAGCCTTCGAAAAGGACTTTTTGAAAAACTCTTGCATATTCTGCACTACGGGCTGCTAGCTCTGTTTTGTTCTTTTGTAGCCATTATTGGCATAACTCTTGACTTATGATTGTTTTTTGATAATGGAAAGCAGTCAGATTTGATATCAGCTCTGAGTTTTTTTATAGGAGCCATAGCTCTCAGGGTTGGGCCCAACATGAGAGCCTAGGGCCTCCTTCTTTGTATTGTTATCTTTCCTTTCAGCACTGTGATTTTCCTTTTTATGCATCTGAAACGAAGTTTGTTGAGCTAGACTTAGTTGTGTTGGTTAAGTAGGTTATTGTTGAGGAATAGAATTACTTCAGATGTGTAGAACAGATTGATAAGATAAAGATTGATAAAGCTCCAGAAGAGGGTTGCCTGCACTCTCAGTTTCACCTCTCCCTTATTGGATCAGGGGCTGGAATTGTGGAACCAGTGCTGCTCAACAAAAACACTAGTTTACTTGACCATGCAATCGTTGGTGTAATGTTTTTCATTTGTAGAAGTTAATCATGCGTTCAGACATTTTTAGATGTTCCTTTGATTAAGTGTTGTACATGGTTCTCTTTGGAAATAAAGTTGTTGTTCATTTGTTTCGTTGACAGTTTGGATAGATTAGCTAAGATTTCGATTGTATGCAGAATTTGGTTGATTCAGTTAAGTGCACACCGTGCAAGGCATATCCATATTTCTCTCATCCACCTAAGCTTTGTCCAGGCCAGCTGCTCCATCTCCTAGTTAGCTTCTTCGTCTCACAACTACTCTTCTGTCCACGTAACCCTACCTTCTTGCTCTTCCATTGCCTTAGCCTTCCTTAAGACAAGTTAGCTCTCCACATCCTCTCATCACTTCATCCCTCAGTCATTGGGTCATCTCAGACCCCTACCCTACCTCCCTATCCATTCATGCATCCTCTTTCACTCACCCATCTTCCAAAATCCAATGTCAGAACATCCTGTAGAAATCCCTGAAACATCCTGTAGAACCCCTGCAGACTTCCTGTAGGAGCTCACAAGTGAGGTTGCTGGATAGCCAAACTTGGTGAAACTTTCTGGAAGGGTGTTAGGGACTCCTTAGAACCTCTCTGAACCTTCCCAACCTTTTCCAAGCATTTCTCCTCCTTGATCCACCCCTGCACAGTAAGAAGCCAGTTAAAAGTACATGTATGATAATTTTGATAACGTAATCAAAAATACAAATAAAAATGTGTTCTTTAGATAGAGATAGCATAGGCATGTGCATTTCACCTTTGTAGAAGTAATGGCATCTTTTTCAATAGTTTGCATCCTCTCCTTTGCACAGTAGGACTAGCTAGTAGAATTAGGGTTTGCCAGGGTTTATGTTACTCTTTGGTCTTCAGTTTCTTTCTGCAAGTAGATCAGCTTGCTTTGAGTTAGCTTCCATCCATCAGGTACAAACCTTCTTCTAAGAGCTCATAGAAGTTGGCTTGAGCCCCTAGGGGACTTGTGCCAGCTGACCAAGTGACAACTGCGGCAAGAGCTAGTACTTGTGCATACAACACCATCGCTTCCAAGTTTGTTACGAACTACCGGGTTGATAAGAGTAAAGAAGGGAGTCCCAAGAGTTGCAGCATTATTGCTGCAATACTGGAGCCCACCATCTTTTTGGCGCCATTGCGGGGAAGCGTCAGAGTATTGGTGATTGCTACTTTTCTTCTATTTTTCTACACTCGCCTTCTGCTAAATAGTTTATTTCATTTCCATTCTGCAATTTCATTTCCGCAAAAGTAAAATAGATATTTCCTGCTTTCATAGAATAGCATTTCAATTCTGCAATTTCAATTCTGCAAGCGTAGATTAGCAATTTCAATTCTGCAAGCGTAGACTAGCAATTTCAATTCTGCAAGCGTAGACTAGCATTTCATTCCTGCAATTTCATTTGAGCAACGTAGCTTAGTCCTTTCCTGCTTTCATTTCAATTCTGCATCTTCATTTCAGCAAGATAGCTAGTTGCAGATTCAATCTATTTTAGTTTTGCAGGTACAAGCAGAAAAAGCAAAAAGCAATCAAAAGCCTTTCCATTTCATGCCTCGTAGGAACAGAGGTAAAACCGACAAATTCTTACCCAACACCCCCACCACTTCACTGAGTCACCCTTCTCTCTTCTTTGGTGGCAGTGATCCAAAATAACCTATAGGCGAGCCTCCTGAGACATACGAAGATCCTATACCAGAAGAAGAGTTAGAAACCATCCCACCTGAAGCCATGGCTGAAGATGGAAGAGAAGATGAGAGAATAGAAGGTGCCTTTCCCATCCGAGAGACCAATGGAGACATGAAAATGAAAAACATAAGCCCCTCCGCTTTACCTCACTTCCATGGATTGACTACTGAAGACCTTGATATCTTCTTGTTTGAGTTTGCTGTCCTTTGTCGAACCTATGACTATACAGAAGATGAGCAAAAACTGAAACTCTTTCCCTCTACCCTCAAGGATGCAGCATTACGCTGGTTCATGGGATTACCTGGAAACAATATCACCACTTGGGCTCAGATGCAGCAAGCTTTCAATACCAAATACCGGGACTACTGTAGGTCTAAGGAAGCCAAGGGAGAGATCTTTCGGATGACCATGGGAAATGATGAGTCTTTAGAAGATTATGAGGAAAGAATCCAACTTAGCTATAAACGGGTCAGGTGCACACTCGACCCTGAATCTCTCAAGTTGGTCCTGCTCCGAGGAGTCCCTGAAGGCCTCCTTGATACCCTTCACATGCTAGCTGGAGAAGACATCTACCAACTACCTTACGAGGATATAAAGACTGTGTTTAGAAACCACTCTAGGGCAACCCAGAAAAGAGGTAGGGAAAACCCCCTTTCAGCTAGTGCTACTTTCTCCAATCATGAGTTTGTTAATCAGCTGGAGGACCTCAAAAGTGAGGTGAGACAGACCATTGCCATGCAACTTTATACATTCCGAATCCAACAAAAGAAAGAGGAAGCTGAGAGGGCTTTGGCCATCTTCTGTCCTAGGTGTACAAGGAAGCACCCTAAGAACGAGTGTCCCTTACACTCAGTGGAGGTATGCTTCATTTGTGAGGAGGACCCGCCCACGAACCAATGCCCAACCTTACCTAGGTTTAAGGCCATGTACCAAGGAACTGAGGCACCCACTGAACCTCTCTACTTCCTCAACCAAAGAAGGCCGCATGGACCTAGACCTTACCAGCAGGGGATGCAAGGTGTTAGCGCTTGAGATTTCACCTCAGGCTGAGAAAGGTAAACCTCAAGGCAACATCAAACCATTCAGCCCCGTAGCTAGCCCTACGGGGCAGGAAAAGGCTCTCTCCGGTCTATCTTGTAAAATCTTCAATTAGGGAGATGACCAACTAGGTAACACTGATATTAGGCTAGTAAAGTGATTAGAATGATTGATTTGGGGTTTTTAATTAAATAACGGGGTTTTTCTAGGCTGCATGGGCAAAATCACAGCTTCAAACAGAGAAATATAATGAACAACACAGGTTGACGACTGAGGCAAGGTAGGCAAGGAATTTAGCATCAAATCTAGATTTTAAATGGGATGGCAAGACTGGTGAGGAGCTGACAAGGGCATAGAACTGAATCCTTGTCAAACAGAAGAAAACATTGAATTGAACAAACTTATAGGCAGAGCATATAATACTATGAATTCTACCTAAACACTTCATTTGCTCAATTAGAAATGATCATGAGGTGAATGAAACATAACAGTTTACATATGAGACAAAGGGAAAACTTATGCTAAATTAACATACCACATGAATCTCAGAAGTTAGAGCTGTGAAATTTTCATTAAAAATCCCTGCAGAAAACTGTACATTGAAAGCTCTGTTCCAGCACTCAGCACTCAGAAAACTCCCCTCTTCCCTCACTCTCTTACAAACTGATTATTTTTATACATTAGATAAACTATTCTAAAAAAAAAAAAAAAAAACAAACAAACAAACAAACAACAGATCAACCCAACAATAAGGGCACTGTTTGAACTGTAATTACAAAAAATTAGAAAGGAGCGTTCATCTTTTCTAAAATAAAACAACATCTCCTAAAAATCTTCCGATGGCCGACACATGGAATAACTGTTGGGGCGCAGCTACCTTTAAATCACTAACTGGGGTCTTGAAATAGGAGATCACCAAAGATAGAATCTTTCGCTGTCCATTGCTTGTATGCAGAGCGATGCCAACCAATCAATTGGATGCAGAGCGATGCCAATCAATAACTGCAAGGCACTCGAACGGAGCCTTTGGATCCCATTCAGCATGAAAGCAAGTCAAGTGACCATTAAAATCATAGCTATCGACAATCTCAAGGCTTGTACAGCGCAAATCACCAAAGATAGAATCCTATAAACGTATCCGGTTAGCTCGGCGGGTAGTTATGATTTTACTGCCAGTTGTTGGCGAAAAATAAGCAGGGTTCACAACATGTGGGTGTTCCAACTCTCCGAGGAAGGCCCCAGCTCCTAATTGGCGAATATCCCAAAGACAAGCAAAATGATCATTGCCACAGCTGATCAGCCAGTGAAGGCTTCTTTACAAAACTGAGTTGCTTTTGCTTTGTTTTCTTTTCAAGTCCTGTTGCTTTAAATGTTTCATTCGAAGCAAGAACTGAAAATATCCACTCCTCATAAGCATGTTTCAGCATTTTCTTAGGCCTTTTCAATCCTCTTCTGTGCAACTTTTATGGGAAATCGTAACTTCACCTGAGATTAATAAATCAACCGGGATGGAGAATTCCTCAGCAGCATTGTGTGAGCTCATTACCTATTCTGCATCATCAGCATTCATCTGGTTCTATTTTGAACACATAAAATAATGGTGCTACGACTTAATTCATTCCTTGCACACATCTAATCCCCGGGTTCAGCTTTGCGAAAATAAGATTGCGCTTCAATGCTTCCTGATCTCCAATTGCAAATGTACAATCTCCAGAGAAAAATGCGTATCTGGCTGTGTACGTTTTACATCACGCTCAATCTGTTCGATTGTCTCTGTATCCTGTTTGATTGTCTCTGTATCAATAACAATGGCATAGAACGCAAAACTCGAACATCCAGCAGGGGAAAGTAAGAAATCTCCTGGACCTGCACTTAACCAATATCGCAAAGATCCTTTCCCGCAATGTGAAGCAGCTACAGTCTGAAGAGAATGCTCCTTAAAGATAAGCGATCAAAAGGAGGAATAATCTTTGCCACAGACGCAGATCTCAGAAACCGGTCCAGGTGTGGGTCCAATTCATAACCATTAATTATCATAGCAGTTTCAAACACACCATGCCCTCGTGCGCATTTCATCAACAAGTTCATATAGGTGTTGAATAGGTAGTGATAAATCATATTTGTAAACAGCACCTGCTCTCCCTAGTGCCTCTGCAATACCCTCACGTATTCACCAAAATGCAGCAATCTGATTGTAGTCTTGTGCCACACTACCATCAACAATGAGACTATTTTCAAGACAACTCTCCAGAAAGGCATCCAACTTTGCTTTGTCATGCAACTGGTTGCTACCAGTAGTCTCAATCAAAACATAGAATTTCCCCTTTGAAGAAGGTAAAGGGTTCCTGACACCTTCCAAGTGATTCAAAGCCATGTCCAAAGAAGCAAGATTCAAAAATTCAAATGTTGAGATAATCTCTCCCAATTTCCTTTTAGCTTCAGAGAGAAGTCTCTTGCAGCTCAAGTAATCTCCACATGCAAGAAAGGCAAGATTTATTGATGAAAGCCTTGGTGGTACAAGAATTGAAACCTTTGTGACTATGCCAAGGGTGCCTTCACTTCCAATGAATAACTGCTTCAAATCATATCCCGTATTGTCTTTTCTCAAGGTTCCAAGCATATCAACCACAGTGCCATTTGCAAGAACAACTTCAAGCCCTAGAACATTTCCACGAAGAGACCCATATCGAAAAAGACGTATGCCCCCTGCATTTGTGGAAATATTTCCACCAATTTGACAGCTACCTTTTGCACCGAGGTCAATGGGCATCATATACCCCTGATCAGCTAAAAATGTGTCAAGATTCTCCAGGACGCAACCAACTTCACAAACCAAGATGCCACTAACCTTATCACATGAAATTATGTTGTTCATCAACCCCAGATTAACAATCACCTCATCAAAAACAGGGACACTCCCACCCACGAGGCCAGTATTACCACCTTGTGGAACAACTGCTAGACATCTTGAATTACAATATTTAGGATCTGTGAGACTTCTTCAGTGTTCCTAGGACGAAGTAGGAGTTGGCTTGAACCCTTATATTTCCTCATCCAATCATGATTTTCCGTAGCCAATTCATCTTTATCCTGAATGACATTTTTCTCTCCAAGTATATTTTGAAAATGAAGAATATCTCTAGCTTCTATAATAGAAAAGGAAGGATTTCTCTGTATTTTCGTAGCTGCAGTTCCATAAGATCTTGTCTGGGAATCATATAAACTTTCTAGCTCTGGAAGTGGAGGAAAAATGAGAAAACCAAAAAGACTTGCATGCTGATTGAAAGGGCTGTCGTTTATTCATAAGCCTCATGCTGAACTTAGGGACTTTTTTTTCTATCAGTTCCCAATTGAGGTAAAACTTCCAAACATAAATTGTCCTCCGATCTATATAACTTGGAGCACATAAACGAAGCATATTCAAGATGGTGCTGACTTGCCGCCAGATGAACAATCGGAGAAGATGTTGGCAGTAATTTCGCTGCTCGGAGTTCTGGGCACTTTGCTTTGTCAAAGCCTATTACTTCTCCCCAACAAAAGTATTCATAAATTTCAGCATCACCAGCTGAAGCAAGACAAGCAGCAACTAGAAGACGAGGCGATGAAGATATCAGCCCAACTGACCCAACAGGCAACATCAATTTTCCAGCATCAATTTTCCAGAAGAATTCTTTTTCTCACGTGACCCCTCTCTAATTTCATCCAACACACTTGGAGATTTTTGGTTGCTCATTCAAGGCAGCCTCTGCTACATGAAAAACTGGATTTTGATTTACTTTCGATTCGTCATCTTTGCTTGAAGTAGACTGATCTTGGAAAGATTCACAGCTTGTCGTGTACGAGTAATGGATGAAGGAGCGGAAGGTATTGTTGATTTGATTATTAAATTGCTGGACTTTGATTGTTGATGATGCTTTGAATTGTGCTTGTGCAGGGATAGGAGCTTGAAGTTGCTGCTGCCTTTTGAAGAGCTGGAGATAAATTACATAATCTAAAACAACACATTAATGATTTCTTCTTCAAAACAGGGTTTTGAAGAAGAATCAATCTCTGACATGAGACAGAGTCTAACATCGGCTCCACTTGGGATGGCAGCTGCCGCTCCGTGGAAGTGCCAAGAACCGCAGAACTTTGGGAGAGCAGACAGTGCCTCCACCCATTGGGCAATGGAGTCATCATCAACACAACTCTTGAATTATTTTCAAACTGAAACTGAACTCAAACAATCTTCAAGCAAACTAAAACCAGATGCTGCCCTTATGGCTGCTTATTTATTTACATAGCTACCCTAATCTGCTGTACAAACACTAAATCAGGTAATACGAAAGTGCCAAATTAACCATTCGAGTAAACCTGAAAATGATGCCGCTTGAGAATGCTGCCACGAAGTCACAGATGCAGTTGCTGGCAGCCCTTCATGCACATACTGACCCTGGTCATGGAAAAGACAGCCTGATCTGTCAATCAAAGTGAAAAATGTGTCCATGTATGCCGCAATAGGATCACGGAAGCCTGTTGGCTGCCCCAACTCTGCAACACATACTTCCAACTGCACAGTGTCAATGTAAACCTCTATAGGCAAGTCTATGATTTCTTGTTTCGATGGAGGAAGGATTTCCAAAAAAATTTTAGGGTCTTGGAAATCGTATGACTGAATTTGCTCATCTAACCATTGAATCTCATCTTCAATTCTTTCAACAATTAACTCACACAATTCAATTTTGAAAGACTTTAAAGATTTCAACAAATGAAGCCAGGTACTGTAAACATCTTCATCCAATTTAGTAGCTGCTAATAAATTTCTTATTTCTTCTACAGCTTCACACAGGGCAGGGTCTGCCACATACCCTTCCATTGCATGAATGGATCAGCAAGCACTGGAATGTCTGGATCGAGTTGGAGTCGCCAGGTGAATGGTTCAGCCTGCATATGTATCTGACTACTGTCCACCATCAGCATCAGATCTGCACCTTGATTGCATGTACTGGGACAAAACAATCAACAAGTCGAATGTTCTCCCCAGTATGGTCGCCACTATGTTAGCGCTTGAGATTTCACCTCAGGCTGAGAAAGGTAAACCTCAAGGCAACATCAAACCATTCAGCCCCGTAGCTAGCCCTACGGGGCAGGAGAAGGCTCTCTCCGGTCTATCTCGTAAAATCTTCAATTAGGGAGATGACCAACTAGGTAACACTGATATTAGGCTAGTAAACTGATTAGAATGATTGATTTGGGGTTTTTAATTAAATAACGGGGTTTTTCTGGGCTGCATGGGCAAAATCACAGCTTCAAACAGAGAAATATAATGAACAACACAGGTTGACGACTGAGGCAAGGTAGGCAAGGAATTTAGCATCAAATCTAGATTTTAAATGGGATGGCAAGACTGGTGAGGAGCTGACAAGGGCATAGAACTGAATCCTTGTCAAACAGAAGAAAACATTGAATTGAACAAACTTATAGGCAGAGCATATAATACTATGAATTCTACCTAAACACTTCATTTGCTCAATTAGAAATGATCATGAGGTGAATGAAACATAACAGTTTACATATGAGACAAAGGGAAAACTTATGCTAAATTAACATACCACATGAATCTCAGAAGTTAGAGCTATGAAATTTTCATTAAAAATCCCTGCAGAAAACTGTACATTGAAAGCTCTGTTCCAGCACTCAGCACTCAGAAAACTCCCCTCTTCCCTCACTCTCTTACAAACTGATTATTTTTATACATTAGATAAACTATTCTAAAAAAAAAAAAAAAAAAACAAACAAACAAACAATAGATCGACCCAACAATAAGGGCACTGTTTGAACTGTAATTACAAAAAATTAGAAAGGAGCGTTCATCTTTTCTAAAATAAAACAGTATCTCCTAAAAATCTTCCGATGGCCGACACATGGAATAACTGTTGGGGCGCAGCTACCTTTAAATCACTAACTGGGGTCTTGAAATAGGAGATCACCAAAGATAGAATCTTTCGCTGTCCATTGCTTGTATGCAGAGCGATGCCAACCAATCAATTGGATGCAGAGCGATGCCAATCAATAACTGCAAGGCACTCGAACGGAGCCTTTGGATCCCATTCAGCATGAAAGCAAGTCAAGTGACCATTAAAATCATAGCTATCGACAATCTCAAGGCTTGTACAACGCAAATCACCAAAGCTAGAATCCTATACACGTATCCGGTTAGCTTGGCGGGTAGTTATGATTTTACTGCCAGTTGTTGGCGAAAAATAAGCAGGGTTCACAACACGTGGGTGTTCCAACTCTCCGAGGAAGGCCCCAGCTCCTAATTGGCGAATATCCCAAAGACAAGAAAAATGATCATTGCCACAGCTGATCAGCCAGTGAAGGCTTCTTTACAAAACTGAGTTGCTTTTGCTTTGTTTTCTTTTCAAGTCCTGTTGCTTTGAATGTTTCATTCGAAGCGAGAACTGAAAATATCCACTCCTCATAAGCATGTTTCAGCATTTTCTTAGGCCTTTTCAATCCTCTTCTGTGCAACTTTTATGGGAAATCGTAACTTCACCTGAGATTAATAAATCAACCGGGATGGAGAATTCCTCAGCAGCATTGTGTGAGCTCATTACCTATTCTGCATCATCAGCATTCATCTGGTTCTGTTTTGAACACATAAAATAATGGTGCTACGACTTAATTCATTCCTTGCACACATCTAATCCCCGGGTTCAGCTTTGCGAAAATAAGATTGCGCTTCAATGCTTCCTGATCTCCAATTGCAAATGTACAATCTCCAGAGAAAAATGCGTATCTGGCTGTGTACGTTTTACATCACGCTCAATCTGTTCGATTGTCTCTGTATCCTGTTTGATTGTCTCTGTATCAATAACAATGGCATAGAACGCAAAACTCGAACATCCAGCAGGGGAAAGTAAGAAATCTCCTGGACCTGCACTTAACCAATATCGCAAAGATCCTTTCCTGCAATGTGAAGCAGCTACAGTCTGCAAGAGAATGCTCCTTAAAGATAAGCGATCAAAAGGAGGAATAATCTTTGCCACGGACGCAGATCTCAGAAACCGGTCCAGGTGTGGGTCCAATTCATAGAGATAACCATTAATTATCATAGCAGTGTCAAACACACCATGCCCTCTTGCACATTTCATCAACAAGTTCATATAGGTGTTGAATAGGTAGTGATAAATCATATTTGTAAACAGCACCTGCTCTCCCTAGTGCCTCTGCAATACCCTCACGTATTCACCAAAATGCAGCAATCTGATTGTAGTCTTGTGCCACACTACCATCAACAATGAGACTATTTTCAAGACAACTCTCCAGAAAGGCATCCAACTTTGCTTTGTCATGCAACTGGTTGCTACCAGTAGTCTCAATCAAAACATAGAATTTCCCCTTTGAAGAAGGTAAAGGGTTCCTGACACCTTCCAAGTGATTCAAAGCCATGTCCAAAGAAGCAAGATCCAAAAATTCGAATGCTGAGATAATCTCTCCCAATTTCCTTTTAGCTTCAGAGAGAAGTCTCTTGCAGCTCAAGTAATCTCCACATGCAAGAAAGGCAAGATTTATTGATGAAAGCCTTGGTGGTACAAGAATTGAAACCTTTGTGACTATGCCAAGGGTGCCTTCACTTCCAATGAATAACTGCTTCAAATCATATCCCGTATTGTCTTTTCTCAAGGTTCCAAGCATATCAACCACAGTGCCATTTGCAAGAACAACTTCAAGCCCTAGAACATTTCCACGAAGAGACCCATATCGAAAAAGACGTATGCCCCCTGCATTTGTGGAAATATTTCCACCAATTTGACAGCTACCTTTTGCACCGAGGTCAATGGGCATCATATACCCCTGATCAGCTAAAAATGTGTCAAGATTCTCCAGGACGCAACCAGCTTCACAAACCAAGATGCCACTAACCTTATCACAGGAAATTATGTTGTTCATCAACCCCAGATTAACAATCACCTCATCAAAAACAGGGACACTCCCACCCACGAGGCCAGTATTACCACCTTGTGGAACAACTGCTAGACATCTTGAATTACAATATTTTAGGATCTGTGAGACTTCTTCAGTGTTCCTAGGACGAAGTAGGAGTTGGCTTGAACCCTTATATTTCCTCATCCAATCATGATTTGCCGTAGCCAATTCATCTTTATCCTGAATGACATTTTTCTCTCCAAGTATATTTTGAAAATGAAGAATATCTCTAGCTTCTATCATAGAAAAGGAAGGATTTCTCTGTATTTTCGTAGCTGCAGTTCCATAAGATCTTGTCTGGGAATCATATAAACTTTCTAGCTCTGGAAGTGGAGGAAAATGAGAAAACCAAAAAGACTTGCATGCTGATTGAAAGGGCTGTCATTTATTCATAAGCCTCATGCTGAACTTAGGGACTTTTTTTTCTATCAGTTCCCAATTGAGGTAAAACTTCCAAACATAAATTGTCCTCCGATCTATATAACTTGGAGCACATAAACGAAGCATATTCAAGATGGTGCTGACTTGCCGCCAGATGAACAATCGGAGAAGATGTTGGCAGTAATTTTGCTGCTCGGAGTTCTGGGCACTTTGCTTTGTCAAAGCCTATTACTTCTCCCCAACAAAAGTATTCATAAATTTCAGCATCACCAGCTGAAGCAAGACAAGCAGCAACTAGAAGACGAGGCGATGAAGATATCAGCCCAACTGACCCAACAGGCAACATCAATTTTCCAGAAGAATTCTTTTTCTCACGCGACCCCTCTCTAATTTCATCCAACACACTTGGAGATTTTTGGTTGCTCATTCAAGGCAGCCTCTGCTACATGAAAAACTGGATTTTGATTTACTTTCGATTCGTCATCTTTGCTTGAAGTAGACTGATCTTGGAAAGATTCACAACTTGTCGTGTACGAGTAATGGATGAAGGAGCGGAAGGTATTGTTGATTTGATTATTAAATTGCCGGACTTTGATTGTTGATGATGCTTTGAATTGTGCTTGTGCAGGGATAGGAGCTTGAAGTTGTTGCTGCCTTTTGAAGAGCTGGAGATAAATTACATAATCTAAAACAACACATTAATGATTTCTTCTTCAAAACAGGGTTTTGAAGAAGAATCAATCTCTGACATGAGACGGAGTCTAACACAAGGGACATCCCAAGCCTATTATATCCCCAACCAATCTGCTCCTATTCCTTCTTGGGGCCCCCCTGCTCATCCTCCCTGGTCTTACCCACCTCAATACCATACTCAGCCCACTACTCATTCGTTTCACTCACATGTCCAGCCATAGCCTCAGTGGAATGCACCTCAACCGGGGTGGAGGCCCCAATACAACACTCCTCCCGCCATTTTGCCTCCACCACTAGCTCAACCACAACCATTACCTCCTGCTCCTCCAAGACAACCCCAAATGCCTGCTCAACCGAACCCGAATCCCAACAACCGACAGGCCCAACAGGTATATACCGGGGAAACAATCTGCCCTACCTATGCTGTGGAGATCCAGGAAATCTGGGAAGACTCTTCCAGATCGCCAACCTCCTCCCCTAGAGGACGAGGAAGATAAATAGGAAAGTGAACCCAAGACCACTCCACCCTTTCCTGAGAGACTAACAGTAACCACACAACCCGACCCAGAGGAGAATGAGCTTCTGGGAGAACTCAAACAGTTGTGTGTGAGAATACCACTTCTCCAAGCCATTAAAGATGTACCAATATACAAAAAATTGGTTAAGGAAAAGTGTTTCAGGCACCCAAGCAGGCGAAAAAGAGATGCCTCAACCATCAATGTCATAGGACAACTGTCTGATCTTATGTTGGGGCAAGTAATCTGTCCAAAATATTTGGATCCTGGGAGTCCTGTAGTTGATGTCCACATCAATGGCACCATCATACCCCACACTTTGATTGATTTAGGGGCTACCATTAATGTGATGACCAGGGATACCATGCTCAAACTCAACCTTTAGGGTTCCTTAAGGAAGACCTCAACAGTCCTGCAGTTGGCAGATCGTTCCACCGTGACTCCCGAAGGGATTGTGGAGGATGTCTTGGTCTCTGTTGACTCTTGGGAGTATCCTGCGGATTTCTTGGTTCTTCAGCCAAAGGAAAAGCTTACCGGATACCCCCTTATTTTGGGAAGACCTTGGTTAGCCACTGCGGATGCTACATAAGCTGTCGAGCAGGAAACATGACCATCAAAAATGGTCCTATGTCCAAGCAGCTAGTCTTATACCCTCCTGCCCAACCTCTATTAGAGCATGACTTACCACTTTGGTTGGAAGAAGGAGAAGAGGATGAGGTGTACTCTGCACCCTTGTGCACCTTAGAAACCACTAGGGGAGGTCCTCAAACTGAGGATGATTTGATTGAGACCTTGATTCAGAATCTGCCTCCCAGTGCATTGTCCTTAGAGAAATTGGTGGAAGACACTCAAGCCAGCACCTTAGTGGACCTTTGTGTGACCGATCCACTCTCTCCCAGAGTAAAAATGTGGAGTTTGGCCCCGAGAGAACGTTAAAGATCAGCTCCTCCCTATATCCTTCCCAGGAAAAGGAGCTGTATAGTCTGTTGGCCAGTCATCTAGATGCTTTCGCTTGGAGCTATAAGGAGATGAAAGGAGTCCACCCTTCGGTCTGTACCCATCACATCTACATCAAAGAAGAATGTAAACCAGTCAGGCAACCTTAGAGGAGAATGAATCCAGCCCTTAAGGACATTGTCAAAGAAGAACTGCAAAAATTTTTGGATGCAGGATTCATCTACCCCATCTCGGATAGCGAGTGGGTGTCCCCTCTGGTGTTGGTACCCAAGAAAAATGGAAAGTGGAGAATCTGTGTGGACTACCGAGAACTGAACAAAGCCACCAAGAAAGACCACTTTCCTCTGCCTTTCATAGATCAAGTGTTGGATGGACTAGCAGGGAAGAAGTTTTTCTCTTTCCTAGATGGGTTCAACGGGTATAACCAGATCCAAATCAGCCTAGAAGACCAAGATAAGACCACCTTCACTTGTCCTTGGGGTAACTTTTCTTACCAAGTCCTTCCCTTTGGGCTATGCAACACTCCTGCCACTTTCCAAAGAGAAGTATTGAGCATCTTTTCTGAGCTGGTCCATGATTCGGTGGAAATCTATATGGATGACTTCACTCCCTATGGGTCCAACTTCCAAGAAGCATTGTCCATCTGGGAAAAGTCCTAACCAAGTGCATTGAGATGAACCTATCCCTCAATCCTGAAAAATGTGAATTCTTGATGACTGAAGGGACCGTGCTAGGACATACCATTTCTCACCAAGGATTGCAGGTGGATCCTAATAAAATTGCTCTCATCGAGAAGGTTCCACCTCCTCAAAAAGTAAGAGATGTTAGGAGTTTCCTAGGCTTAGCAAGATATTATAGAAGATTTATTAAAGACTTCAGTAAGCTAGCCTCGCCACTGTTTGGCCTCTTAGCAAAAGATGTTGAGTTCAAATGGACGGACGACTGTCAAAGGGCTCTGAATGAATTAAAGGATAAGTTGGTGTCCGCCCCGATATTAAGAGGTCCAAACTGGGCCCTACCTTTCCACATCCACACTGATGCCTCGAACAAAGCCATAGGGGCAGCCTTAGGATAGGTTGAACAAAAACTCCCATATGCCATATACTTTGTCAGCAAAAACTTATCCAAGGCAGAACTGAACTATACTGTAACTGAGAAAGAGTTCCTGGCCGTGGTCCATGCCCTGAACAAGTTCCGACACTACATCACTGGCTATCAAACATTTGTACATACTGATCATGCTGCAATTAGATATTTAATGAATAAACCAGATGTGAATGCTCGTATTATTAGATGGTTACTTCTGTTGTAGCAGTTTGATTTGACTATCGTTGACAAACCAGGTAAAGAAAATGTTGTTGCTGACTTCTTGTCTAGACTGGATTTACCTGTAGGTGAAGATGGAACAATGGACGACCAGATGCCAGATAAGCATTTGTTTTCTATCTCAGTACTCTCCCCATGGTTTGCTGATATAGCAAACTATCTGGTCTTAGCACAGTTCCCTCCGCATCTATCTTCCAAAGAGAAAAGCAGAATTGTAAGGAAGAGTGCCTCATTCACTTGGATCGGGAGCAACCTGTTCAAACTTGGCCCCGATCAAATCTTAAGGCATTGTGTAAGGGAGGAGGAAGTCTTTGACATCCTCCTAACCTGTCATGACGAGCCTTGTGGAGGACATTTTGCAACCAAGAGGACTGCCTTCAAAATTCTACAGGCAGGCTACTATTGGCCCACGCTTCATCAAGATGTCAAGAGATATATCAGCCAATGTGACCGATGCCAAATAATGGGGAAGCCAACCCCAAGGGACGAAATGCCTCTCCAACCTCAAGTGACTCTTGAACCATTTGAGAAGTGGGGCATGGATTTTGTGGGTCCTATCAATCCTCCTTCAAGGCAAAGGTCTTACATCATTGTGTGCACAGACTATCTGACAAAGTGGGCAGAAACCAAGGCAATCAAAGCAACGACAAAAGAAAAGGTGGCTGAGTTTGTAAGAGAAAACATCTTCTACAAATTTGGTTACCCAAGAGAGCTAGTCACCGATCAAGGAAGCCAGTTCACCTCCAACTTAATTGAAGATTTGCTTGCTCATCACAAGATCAAGCATAGGACTTCCACCCCCTATCATCCTCAAGCAAATGGGCAGGTGGAAATCACCAATAGAGCATCAGAAGGGATTTTGACTAAGGTGGTGAGCAGCAGCAGAAAGGATTGGGCAGATCGCCTCGTTGAGGCCACCTGGGCTTACAACACCACCTGGAAGACCAAAACCGGTTTCACACCTTATGAACTAGTCTATGGGAAGAGAGATTTGCTCTCAATTGAGTTCGATTACAACACATTGAGGATGGCAGCTCAGCTGGACCTAGATCTCAGCCATGCCCAACAAGAAAGGTTATTGCAGCTGAATGGGCTAGATGAACACAGAATGCAGACCCTTCTCCACTCAGAAGTGGTTCAACTTCAGAGAAAGATATGGCATGACCGGCACCTCAATGACAAGTAATTCCAACCGAGAGATTGGGCGCTATTGTATGATTCCAGACACAAGGATTTCAAGGGGAAGCTGAGGACAAGATGGTTAGGGCCATATGCAGTGGAGAAGTGTAATGATAATGGGTCTGTTCTTATCCGGACCATCGATGAGGAAGCCATCCCCATGCTCGTCAATGGGCATCGACTAAAGATCTACAGGAAACCTCTTTCGAGGCAAGAGTTCATCAAAACTGTGGAAAAATCAGTGCTGGTCATAGAGAAGGGTTCTGCCTCTGTTTTGGGCATACCCTGAGCATCCAAAAAAAAATCATAATAAAAAGATCCTTGGGTGAAAACCTTTCTGAGGCTCCCAAGGCAGATGGTAGGAGTGAAAACCTCATTGAGGCGCCCATGCTGTCTCTCTGAAAAAATTGGAATAAAAACAAAAAGACCCTTGGGTGAAAGCCTCTCTGAGGCGCCCAAGGCAGATAGTAGGGGTGAAAACCTCATTGAGGCGCCCCTGTTGTCAAAAAAAAAAAAAAAAAAAAAAAAAAAGAGAGAGAAAAAACCAAGGAAAAGAAAAAAGAAAAAAAGACAGAAACAAAAAAACAGGCTCAAGCTTTGGAAATTAATGCAGGTTGCAGGTATTCCATGCAAAGAAGGAGGCCTCTCAACTCAAGGATAAGGGTCCCTACCATGCTACTAGGTGACCTCACCAGCACTCCCTCCAGAAACACTCATCTCTTCCAAGCTTTGGGCACGGTCTGGTCATAGTTTAGCCTCCTACAGGAAGCTACAGGACTTTCTACAGGAAGTTCTGTATTTCTATAGGAAACTTCCTGTAGAATCTTGGGACGGGCCAGGACCGACTATGTAGAAGAATTTGAAGCCCGAAATCCAATAAGGAGGCATGCAACCAATGTTTTCTCCATCACCCACTGCTGTCGCCTCCTTCCACCACCATTGCTGCCATACGATTGAAATACCTGCGCAGTCAAACCAGAACGTTGGACTCTAAGAATAAGTCATTTTCAAATGAAAAACAAAGCATGCAGAGGCCGCTGCGCTACCTGTCAAGGCAATCCGAAGACCCTGCAACCGTGAACGTGACTCCACCATTTCAGCCTGCACCTGAGGAGGAGAAACAACTACAGGATGTCCTACAGGAATCCTGTAGCAGTTGATCCGGCTAGAGCGCACGCCATGAAGATACCTGAAACTCATGAGCCGGCGCATGCACCATCCACAGCCAAGCAACCGGTCTCGTAACCAGCAGCAGTCAGCAAAAAGGAGCTCCCGTGCCTGTGCACGAAGCGGCAGCAAGCGGATCCGTCACCCTCGTCCTGAAGCATGAGAAAAATAACGTCACGGCCGCACAGGTAAGTGCCTCACACTGTTTCGTCAAATTACCTGAACAATACTTCAAAATGTGTGTAAATATGAAAATGAATGGGTTGAGCAAGTCGGGTAGCCATTCAACTGGCCACCACAACCAGCCCGACGGCCTCGTCCGATCCGAAAAGCTTTGGGTGTGTCGACGAGACAGGAAATGGACACGTGGGAAGAGTCCAGTCGGAGAGAAGCGGCGATCTAACAGGAGTGGCGGTGGTAGATATGCAGGGAATGATTCGGCGGTCAGGCAGACATGCAGTGGAATGATCACAGGTGACGTCGGCCAACGGGCCGACGAGGACAGCTCACCCCCGCGCCATGAGTTCCGCAGAGATTCAAATCTACCGGCTAGATCACGTATGGCGCACTACACTCATTTATTCCCAACCGCTTTGCAGCCGAGTACGCATCCGCAATTTCCTGAAGGTTGATACTCCGAGTTCTCGGCCTGTTCAAACATCTTGTTGTTGCACAGAAGGCCCAGAACCACTGAAGCGCTCCCCAGAACCCGTGCACGACTTCTACAGGAAGCTGCGCTACAGGAAGCTCAACGTTACAGAGAAATTAAACTGTTCACGTCAAAGGTGGCAAGTCTGGAACGAGGTAAGCCTGAACATAGTCCTCCCATGCAATTGGTTCGAAAGGTGGTGAAGTCGACGTATCAAAGGGGTAGAAAACCGTAAATTTCAGTCTGTGCATGAATTTGCAAGTGTCTTCTTATTTCTGCATGAGAATTGTCATCGTAGTGTGTATGCGGGATTTTCTACAGGGTTTGGTTCATAATTGAGCCACTATCAAGGCTCACCCGTAGACAGCCGTGAATTTATAAACTGTGTGCATGATAGAGGCGTAACTCTCTGATCTGTCTAAGGAAATCCCAAAGATCCATATTTTTATACGCGCCAGCCAGCTCAGGCCAACACAGCAAGCTTTTACCATGCCGGGTGGGTTCATCAGGAAAGAGCCTACAGACTCAAAGAAGCTACGGGAAACCCCTGAGGTGGTAGACCTGTTTTCTTGTGCACGGTGGATGACATTCTATGACAAGCTTCAAGGTCACAATGACAAGGTTGCAGAGGAATTCCTGTGATCCTTGCAGCCAAAGTCCAAAACGTTGGCTGTTGTCAACTTCAGAGGTTTGACCCTCAGACTTACCCCACAGTTCATTAGCAGGGTCACTGATCTACCGATGGGGGTACCTTGGGATAAGGAGGAGAGAAAACTGGGCTAGAAGGCTAAGAAGGAATTCTTTTTGCCGGAGGAGCAATTCTCAGAAGACAAGAATGGAGTGCGAAGAACTAGCCTACATTCGTTCTGGAGTGAGGTCAGCCTCCAAATTATGAAGTATATCACGTGCGAGGGGCGGTTCAGCATCGTGTATGGATACCATTTTCGGCTGCTCACAGAACTTAGGCACCAAATGGACCTACACTCAGAGAAAAAGTTGAGCATCCCTTACTTCCTCCTGCAGTCCATGACTGAGTGTGCCACTAAATTGAGAGAGGGGACGCCAGATCAGATAGCCCATCATGGGCTCATTAAGCTCCTCGTGGAAGATGCACTCCACACGTATATCGTCCCTCTCTCCTGGGAAACCTTCCGAAATTTGACTAAGGATGATGACATCCGAGTGCTGGCTGAGGAGCTCACCTCCTCCAGCAGCGAGGAGAAGGAACCAATTCAAACAGAGAAGAAAGAGAAAGGCCAAGAAACCATGGCCAAAGCACCAAAGAAAGAGCACAAGGGAAAACAAGAGGAAAAACAAGCTGCCAAAACAGAGGGTGACAAAACCACATTAACCCCCAGGGAGAAACGACTACAGAGCAGGGTGGAAAGGACTGAAAAGGTCCATGTCAGTGAGGGCACCTCTAAGGCAGCCTCAGCAAAATTGAAAGAAAAAGCACCCTCAGCCAAGAAGACTAAAACGGTGCCATCTGTTTCTACAGGAAAATTGAAAACGGCTTCTACAGGAAGCCAGAAATCAGCCACTACAGGGCTTTCTACAGGAAGTCCTGAGAAAAGAATACAGAAGGAGAAGACGGCCGAAATTATTGCTCGGGAGGCAGCAGCTGTGCTGGCCACCCTAAGTACCTCTCCCAAGCCAAAGGAGAAACGTAAAAGTTAGACTCCTCTGTATTTCAAAGCGAGGAGAAGTGTAAGAATTAAAACCGGCAGGCCCCAACCTCCATCTAAAGA
Organism: Pinus tabuliformis; assembly: GCA_031772625.1. Taxonomy (NCBI): domain Eukaryota; kingdom Viridiplantae; phylum Streptophyta; class Pinopsida; order Pinales; family Pinaceae; genus Pinus; species Pinus tabuliformis. Next base: position 1,125,779,388 of record CM062817.1, read on the forward strand.
CCCAATTACCATCGAAGACACCCCTACCTCTCCAAAGGAGAAGTCCCCCTCCAAAGTATCAGTCACTTACGAGCGGGGGAGCCCCAAGACAACTACCTGGAGGGAGAGAATGGAAAGGTCAGCTTCAAAAACCCCTCTACAGGATGCTGAAGCAGTTCTACAGGAAACATTAGCCAGGCTCAAGGAGACCGAAAGAATGGAGGGGGAGGCAGCTACATCACCACAAAGGGAAGAAGAGGTAGAACACATTATGGAGCCTAGCCCCCAGCCCAGCTTGAGCTCTTATTATAACTTTTTGGAGGCTGGGAAAATTATTCCACAAAAATTCATAGTTCCGCTTTTCTTTGTGCTGGAGGAAGAACGAGTGAGGACCCACACATGGATGAGGATAGCTAAATATAAAGAAGTAGCAGATATAGGCCCCTTGGAGGAACAACTCAAGGAGGCCAGAAGGGAATTAGCTATGGCCAAACACGTGGGAAACTGCCAGCAAGTATTTCTACAGGAAGAGAATGAGAAGCTCAAACTACAGCTACAGGAACAGAGGAAATAAAGGGGCACAGCATCAGAGGACACTACAGCAGAACCTCAAGGCAAAGAAGGAATGCAAGCTGGTCCTAAGGAACTAAACCAGCATCTACAGGAAAGGGAATTGCAAGCAAACATAGAGATACAAGCTCTCAAACAGCAGTTGCAAGAAAAAGAGGCACAACTGGCCTGCATGGCCAGTTGGGCTATGGATGCTCTACAATGTAGGCAGCCGGCCAAATCTTATGGCCTATACCTACGGGACCAGTGGCTGCAATTCCAGATTAATGCATTAGCACAAAGGGGTATCTCCCAGATCCAAAACCCCCAGCAGTTCACAGATTTATGCAACAGCAGCTCCTCAGAGGACAAGGCCAAGCTATCAGAGTTCTACCTCCATAATTTGGCCCTTCCTAATGTAACTTCATGGGATCCCAACACAGTTGTGGGAGATATGCAGCTGATGGCATTTACCTCTTGGTTAAACCATGAAGAGAAGAGAGCGACAGAGGTCAAAGATGTTATGAACCGAGAATTACATGAACCACTGTTAATCAGAGCAGAGCCAGGGGACCCCACTGCATTGATATCCGCCCACCAACACCTAACAACCAACCCGCAGGCTTTACTAAAATATATGGATCAGCAGGCTCAGGCTATAGCACATTTCGAGGATATGGAGTGACTACTAGGGGACAATTGTGTTCATGCTTGCACCCGGAGGTGGAACACATTGTCCCACAACCTCAAAATCAGGGAGTATCACACTCCAACTAGAATGAGGGAGGGCCTAGTACGGGTACCTCTCTACAAGAAGTCCATGCAGAACCTCCAGGCCAGCTGGATCGGCCTCAAGCTAAGCCCACCTTTGCTTCTGGGATTGGTAGAAGGAAGCACAGAAAAAGAAGAACATAAGCAATGGGAAGAGGTGGAAAAGAAGGTCGGGTTCCATGACAGTGAGGAGGATACTACTTTAGAAGCCTGGGATGTGAGAGTGGCGGTTAAAGTAATGAAGGACGAGGAGCTGGATTAGTTGCTCAAGGATGAGCAATCATTTTAGCAGGGGGGTGATGATGAGCCCCAAATTTGGTAACATTTTGGGCTCATTTGGCCTAACTACCCTTGTTTAATCCTTCATTTTTCATAACTTATGCATTATTTTTTAGCATGTTTATGTCATTTGTACGAATAAGGGTAGTCACTATTCCTAGGTGGCTAACACATGCTCGTTTCAGGATTTTTTGACACATGTTGAAGCAAAACCGAGCAGACATGGGCTAGGAGACAACCAAGCTTGGGTTGAGGATTCATAGGGGGGTTGTCTATGGCATTAAATAGCCTCCCTCGGGATCTTCACCCCAAACTCCGAGCTCGAAAGGCCACCAAAACCGGATCTAGAAGGCAGCCAAGCAGATTTCTTGGAAGGAGCTGTTCACTCACAGTTTGGGCAGCCAAGTCCCATAAACTTAGGAGGCCAGCTAGGGCCTCGTAGTGTATAAATGTTAAGGCTTCAACGTTCGAAAAGGACTTTTTGAAAAACTCTTGCATATTCTTCACTACGGGCTGCTAGCTCTGTTTTGTTCTTTTGTAGCCATTATTGGCATAACTCTTGACTTATGATTATTTTTTGATAATGGGAAGCAGTCAGATTTCATATCAGCTCTGAGTTTTTTTATAGGAGCCATATCTCTCGGGGTTGGGCCCAACCTGAGAGCCTAGGGCCTCCTTCTTTGTATTGTTATCTTTCCTTTCAGCACTGTGATTTTGCTTTTTATGCATCTGAAACGAAGTTTGTTGAGCTAGACTTAGTTGTGTTGGTTAAGTAGGTTATTGTTGAGGAATAGAATTACTTCAGATGTGTAGAACAGATTGATAAGATAAAGATTGATAAAGCTCCAGAAGAGGGTTTCCTGCACTCTCAGTTTCACCTCTCCCTTATTGGATCAGGGGCTGGAATTGTGGAACCAGTGCTGCTCAATAAAAACACTAGTTTACTTGACCATGCAATCGTTGGTGTAATGTTTTTCATTTGTAGAAGTTAGTCATGTGTTCAGACCTTTTTATATGTTCCTTTGATTAAGTGTTGTACATGGTTCTCTTTGGAAATAAAGCTGTTGTTCATTTGTTTCATTGACAGTTTGGATAGATTAGCTAAGATTTTGATTGTATGCAGGATTTAGTTGATTCAGTTAAGCGCACACCGTGCAAGGCATATCCATATTTCTCTCATCCACCTAAGCTTCGTCCAGGCCAGCTGCTCCATCTCCTAGTTAGCTTCTTCGTCTCACAACTACTCTTCTGTCCACGTAACCCTACCTTTTTGCTCTTCCATTGCCTTAGCATTCCTTAAGACAAGTTAGCTCTCCACATCCTCTCATCACTTCATCCCTCAGTCACTGGGTCATCTCAGACCCCTACCCTACCTCCCTATCCATTCATGCATCCTCTTTCACTCACCCATCTTCCAAAATCCAATGTCAGAACATCCTGTAGAAATCCCTGAAACATCCTGTAGAACCCCTGCAGACTTCCTGTAGGAGCTCACAAGTGAGATTGCTGGATAGCCAAACTTGGTGAAACTCTCTGGAAGGGTGTTAGGGACTCCTTAGACCCTCTCTGAACCTTCCCAACCTTTTCCAATCATTTCTCCTCCTTGATCCACCCATGCACAGTAAGAAGCCAGTTAAAAGTACATGTATGATAATTTTGATAACGTAATCAAAAATACAAAAAAAATGTGTTCTTTAGATAGAGATAGCATAGGCATGTGCATTTCACCTTTGTATAAGTAATGGAATCTTCATAGTTTGCATCCTCTCCTTTGCATCAGTAGGACTAGCTAGTAGAATTAGGGTTTCCTAGGGTTTATGTTACTCTTTGGTCTTCAGTTTCTTTCTGCAAGTAGATCAGCTTCCTTTGAGTTAGCTTCCATCCATCAGGTACAAAGCTTCTTCTAAGAGCTCATAGAAGTTGGCTTGAGCCCCTAGCGGACTTGTGCCAGCTGACCAAGTGACAGCTGTGGCAAGAGCTAGTACTTGTGCATACAGCACCGTCGCTTCCAAGTTTGTTACGAACTACCGGGTTGATACGAGTAAAGAAGGGAGTCCCAGGAGTTTCAGCATTATTGGTGCAATACTGGAGCCCACCAACACCAATGGGCATATATCCTTCCATTCAGGCAGTGATATCTCTAGTAGCATAGATAGGATGTCTGATTCCACAGATGGTTGTCAAGGCAACATTATTGAATAGGGTGGTAGAGGAGGAGGTATATATCAAACAATCAAAGGGTTTCAAGATGCATGAGAGAGGAACACACATGTGTAGGATGAATAGAGCACTATATGGGCTCAAATAGGTTAATAGGGCATGGTATGGTAAGATAGATAGCTACTTACGACAGATGGGTTTCATGAAGAGTGAAGAAGACTCCAATCTCTATTATTTTATGGTTGGAAGTGAGCCACTCATCCTAGTTTTATATGTGGATGATCTCTTTTTGACTAGGTCATTAGGGCCCATAGAGGAATGTAAGTGGTACCTGGCAATAGAATTTGAGATGAAGGATTTTGGGTTGATGCATTATTTATTATGCATGGAGGTGTGGTAGAGGGACGAGGATATTTTCCTTGGTCAAGGGAGATACACTATAGAAATCCTGAAGCGGTCTAGGATGCAAGACTATAGATCCATTTCCACTCCAATAATTACTAATTAGAGGTAGATAGATGCATCAAAGGATGCATATGTGGAGCCAACCTTGTATACGTAGCTGATCGACTCACTCATTTATTTGGTCAAAGGAGGTTGGACATTTTTTTAGCAGTTACCACTCTCAATTAGTTTATGGTGGAACGTAAGAGAGTGCACTAGAAAATGGCAAGACATATTTTGAGGTACTTGCATGACACAATCAAGTATGGTTTGAGGTATGATTGAGGTGATGGTGTAATTTTATGTGTATATACAGATACAGACTGGGAAGGAAGTTCAATGGATTGGAAAAACAAGTTAGGGTGTTGCTTCAATATTGGATTAGGGGTTGTCTCTTGGTGCAGTAGGAAGAAGAATTTTGTGGCACTGAGTTCTACAAAGGTAGAATACATGGCATCTAACATGGTTACATGAAATTTTATTTGGATTTGGAAGTTGCTAGTGAGTTTGTTTGGTTAGTGGATGGACTTGACCAATATCTATTGTGATAATCAGAGTTTCATTGAACTCTCTGAGAATCTAGTGTTCCATGATAGGTCAAATCATATCGACATAAGATACAAATTAATCATATATTTTGTGTAGTGTGGACTAGTTCAACTACACCATGTTCCCATAGATTACCAGGTTGTAGATATACTCACAAAGGCCTTGGGTAAGGAAAAGTTAGTCTACTTCAGGGATAAGTTGGAAGTAGTGGAGAACACCTTACTCGCTAAGAGGAAGTGTTAGTTTTTGGTAGCAATGGGCATGTGTTCTAGTCTTTATGGTGTCTAAGAGGCTAAGGAACACAAGATCTCCAAAACCAAGAAAAGGTTTTGTGAGAAATGATTTAAAAACACCTCAATTAGATTAATTATTCAATTATAAATAATTCCTTAATTAAATAAAAATAATTGAGGGAAATTAATTTTTCTCTAGATGCTTCCAGAAAAGCGATTTGACAGAGTCAAAATGATATTAACCATCAATTGATATGTGATTGTTGGTTTTTGTAGAATCAGAGGTGTTCTAGCCTCGAAACTTTGTGGAGATCCTAAAACACAGTAGTTCTCCATACTTGAGAAATAATTTTTGGAAACTCCACCTAAAAGTGTCTCAATTAGATTATTAGCTTATTTTTAAATATTTCTTAAGTCGAAACTTATGAAAAGGGGTTAATTAATCAATATTAATTGAGAAAGGTGTGAATCATCTACAAAATCACACAGATCGACTAGGAAATAGTTTTAGCCCTTGATCAAGTTTTAATATTGTATGTTGGAGTACCTATAGAAGATTATAAGAAGAAGTTGATAGGTAGATGGACAACACACACTTGAGATCAATTTCCTTGGGTTGTTTGATTTCTCTAGAGAGCAACAACAGTTGCCAGAAGAGTTTGAGTCATAGAAGGGAAGCAGAGACAAAGAGGGGTAGGGACAGTGACTCTGGAGGAAGTTATCTAGATTCATAGAGTAGCTTGTAGGGTAATATAGAGATAGCCACATAGAGGCTAACACAACGGTTGCACAGAAGTATCTAGAGTGAAATTCGATTTAGCTGGAGGAAGGACCATTTCAGGTGCTAGTGGTTGGAAGAGTTTTTAAAGGGCCAAGCTAGAGGAATCTAGACCAATGGTAGTTAGTAAGAAGGTTCCTCCTTACTAGACCCCTACCATCCATGATAGGCATTTCGTCAGGCATGTCACAAGGATGCAATATACAAGTTTAAAGAACATATACGAGCATACGGGCCTCATAATTATCTAAGAATCACTAAGAAGCATTGATGCCTCATCAAAATAACTGCATTACCATCTATTAAATGATAAATTCATTATACATTCAGTTATTAACCAAAACATGATGAAAGCCATACATTTCCATTGTCATAAAACTCATTCGTAACACATAAATATCAAGGTTATAACAACCATATAAACCACATATAAATAAGTATATTTAGCCATAAAATACCAAGGAGAAAGAGAGCTCTTATTGATGATTTCATAGGCCAACCAGGTATGGTACTTCCATGAACCAACTGACCGTAGACTAGGCTGAACCAAATATTTCTTTCAGCTAGTAACCCCCATGCCATTTTCCAAGCATGAATGTGGGATCTCATAAAACACATCAATCAAAACCACCCAGGGCTTCTAGAGACCAAACAACCTCAACCCTCAACCAATTTTTCCACCTCATGGTTGGACATCAATGACCATCACCAGATTGGTCTCTACCCAAGTTGTCCAGGACTCTAGAGCGTTTGTTCCAATCAGGGCTTCCAGGACTAGTAACTCAAACCACAGCTATTGTTGGGCTTCCAGAGTGTTTGTCCAACTAGGGCTTCTAGGACTAGTAACTCAACCCACCAAGGGATTCTAGAGAATATGTCCAACCAATGATTCTAGGACTAGTAACTCAACCCAAGTTGTTAAAGGGCTTCGAGAGTGTTTGTCTAACCAAGGCTTCCAGGAACTAGTAACTCAATGCATAGCCAAAGGCACAAGAAAACCAACCTGAAAAAAAAAAAAAAAAAAGTAAGAACCACAACACCATGGCTATCCAGGAACTGGCAAGGCTAGGAAAATCCACTATCAATCTAGGAAATCCTCCATGCCAATGACATATCATAACCAAGAAGCCACATGTATATGTCATGCGTGCCAAAACTATTGAGGAAAACATACATGCAACTCGGTACCTATAAGAAAAGCCCATTGTAGCTACTGATCTTGATGTCCTCTTTCTGTTTCCTGCTCTTCCTTTGCCTTCTTGCAACAAAACTCCAAGTATGCCACACACCTCCAAGAGTGCTCCCAGAAAACTCTAAATTTCCAAGAGTATGAGAGAGAGAGAATAGAGAGATAGCTCCAAAACTGAATTGACAAAAGTTTATGAACTGATCCTTAGAAGCCTTTTTATTAATGAGGCCTCTATTTTCCTCATTTTCCATTATTGTCCTTCATTTTTCTCCTCACATGCAACCTGTGACCTTTCACCTCCATTTTCTCCTAATTTCCATTACTTTCATAAATAAAATTCCAATAAATGCCTCATGCCTTTCAAAAGCCTTAGCCATTTCCTTTTCCAATTTCTTTAGCCATTAATTAATCACATGTGATCCCCATCACTATGTTGTTTTTCCCAACATTCAACTTGGAGTACGTGTCCCATGACCAAGGTCTTATTTTACCTTTATTAATTTTACATGGATTTTTGGATAGGGTTGTTACACTCAGTTTCTAGAGTTTTTATTTTCTGTAGTATTCTTGTGAAGATTGTAGTGTGATTATTTCATTGTTTTTGTAGCAATAAACTAATAAATTATTTTACTGTTAGAAGAAATAATTCCAATTTCTACAATAAGATTTTAGTAGTGAAATTTTAATAGTGACCATGATCGTTGAGAGTCCAAAAAAATATTATAAGAGAAATTAGATGGGGTTTGGAGAAGTGACACAATAGATTTGCGCAGTTCAACTTACCTAGTCAGTGATTCAACAAGGGCGTAGTTAAAGTAGAGGGAGACACAGAGCAGTGGGATTTCAACAGAGATTTGGGACTAGGATTCTAGAGAATATTTCCTCATATTTGCCAGTGTCCTAGTGACAAGAAGAGGAGGCCAAATTTATCTACAAAGGAGGTTGACTTAGCTAGTGTGAGTAGCTAGGTAGCCAATGCAATTTTCCTTGAGGAGTTCATTTCAATTTTTCAGTGACAAATCTATCACCCAAAGACAGAGCAATTGATCCGGAGGAGTTTCTAGAGGTAGAACGACTTGTAGGAAGGCATTCCAAGAGGTTGTGCGAATTTACTCAGAGTTGCAATATGAATTTCTCATAGGATGTGAGATTACTAGGGAGAAGTGTGAGTGACTATAGAGAGGCTGAGTTGGGTTGCCGAGGAGACTTTAAGTCTCCAGATTGCTTTTCCAACAGAGATTACTATTTTCTGGAGCTTATCTAGTATCCAGTAAGGATATCACTATAATCTCAAATTGCTGAATAATTAATAATAATAAAACCCTCATATATTGCATTTTCTTTCCCTTCGGGGTTTTTCCAGAGACGATTGTCCAAAAATATTGGTGTTAGATTTATTGTGTGTGTGTGTGTGCATTATTTTCTCAATTCCAGTATTTTATTTTCCACAACATTTTTATTTTGTGAAGTTTGCGGTAGTGGATATTTTGTTATTTTCCATAAGTAAATTTACATAAGACAAATAAACTGCATAAGTTAGGAGAATAATACCCAGTAGCTACAATAGTGGAAATTTCACATAATGAAACTTGGAGGGATGATAGAGGATTTCATGGTTTCTATTGATTCTTGGGATCATCCCAGTCACTTTCTAGTTCTATAACCAAAAACTTGATTCAATGAGTATCCACTCATTCTAGGAAGACCTTGGCTAGAAATAGTTGATTTCGACATTAGTTATATAGATGGTGATATGACAATAACCATTGGGATGTCCCAATATGATATCATACTTTAACCTCCTACTTAGCCATCAGATGAAGTAGAATTACTAACATGGGTGGAGGAAGAAGATGAATATCTTATTCACACATCCACTTATTCCATTTGCACTACTGAAAAATTCCTTATCAACAAGTACACGAATTAAAATACTCTAATTTCCATTTTTTTATCAAAATTACTGCCTTGTTATCATGCAAATAAATTTCCTAAATAAGGAAAAAACATCTAAAATTTCCATTTGTCAAAAGAATAATTTATGGGAATAATTACTTCTAAATCTAATCAACCTACCACCAAAACCATAGAAGTGTGCTCATCTAAAACACTAAAAATAAGCACCACCCTTGCTATCGAACAAGAGAAAAAATTAATCATTGTCTTATAAAAACTTGTTGTAGCATTTTAATGGGACTATAGAGCAATGGAGGGCATTGACCCCTCCATTTGTACTCACCATATTTGCATCAAATAAGGTTACAAATCCATGAAACAACTCAGTACAAGAATTAACCCTATTGTAAAGTGTATTTTCAAAGAAGAGATGCAAAAAATTTTAAATGTTGATTTTTTCTATCCAAATTCTAATAGTGAATGGGTATCATCCTTAATTATTGTCCCTAAAAAGAATGGAAAATCAAGAATAGGTGTATTTTATAGAGAACTTATTAAGGCCACTATAAAGGAACATTATCCATTTCCCTTTATTTTCCAAGCTCTAGATGTCCTAGCAGGAAATAAATACTTCTCATTCTTGGATGGTTTCAGTGGATATAGTTAGATGAAAATATCCTTTAATACCAAGATAAAACCAACTTCACCTATCATTGGGGAACCCTTTCCTATAAAGTTCCTCCCTTAAGCTTATGTAATGCTCCTACCACATTCCAAAGGGTTGTGCTTATCACATTCTCAAATATTATATATGAAACTATAGATAACTATATGGATGACTTCACATCTTATGGGAACTCTTTTCAAGAAACCCTCACAAATCTTGATAAATTTCTTTAGAAGTGTGAAGAGATGAATCTCTCCCTTATTCACAAAAATTCCATTTCCTTATGACTGAAGGGATTGTTTTGGGCATCATTTATCTTCATGAGGAATTAGGGTGGACCAAAGAAAATTAGATAACATAGAACATCTTCCCAACCCTCAGAAGAAAAAGACATTATAATACTATAGAAGGTTTATCAAATATTTCAACAAAATTGCTTTTTCCTTGTTTTTACCACTAGCCAAAGACATGATTTCTTGGACACCTTAACATTAAGAAGCCTTTGATTGCATAAAGGAGAAAAGTCAACATGTATCCTACAAGTCCCTAATTGGAACCTACCCTTCCATATCCATATTAGTTCCCCAAAAAGAGCACTAGGAGAATTGTTTGGTTAACAAGAGGATATAATGCCTTATGCATCATCTTTCATTAGCAAAAATCTAGTTAATGCGGAGCTAAATTACATAGTCACCAAAAAATATTTCTTGCAATTATTTATGCTCTTAATAAGTTTAGGAACTATGTTATTGGTTAGAATTTTTTTGTGCACATCGACATGATGCCATAAAATACCTAATGAATAAGCCGGATATCAATGGTAGAGTTATCAAATGGGTCTTGTTGTTACAATAATTTGATCTAACCATAGTTGATAAAGTAGGGAAACAAAATGTTGTTTTGGGTTTTTTTTTGTCAAGACTAACAATTACTAGAGATGAAGGGATGATAGATGATCACTTTCTAAAATGAAAATATCTTTGTCATTTCAATCCATATCCATTGTTTTATATACATACCCAAATATTTAATAACATGGAGGTTTTCTCCACATTTTTCCTACGGGGAATTATGTTAAATTGTTAGGAAGAGTGCCCCCTACATGTAGGTTGCGTGATGCATGTTCAAATTGGGAACATATTAGATTATGAGGAGATTTGAAGGGAGGAGGGATATCATATACTAGAATCCTACCATGATGGGCTATGTGGTGGACAATATGCAGCAAAAAGAACATCATACAATATCTTTCAGGCTAGTTACTTTTAGGCTACCCTCCATAAGGATGCTTATGGATACACATGTCATTGTGATGAATGTTAAAGGATGGAAAATCCTACCAAAAGAAATGAGATGAAAATACAACCACATATATCACTAGAACCTTTTGATAAATGGGTATGAAATTTATAGGACCCATTGATCCTCCTTTCAGTCAAAATAAATATATCATCATGTGCATTAATTACTTAAATAAGTGGCATGAGGTAAAGGAAATCAAAGTAGATATAAAACAAAAGGTAGTCAAGTTCTTAAGAGAAAATATTTTCTACAAATTTGGATTTCCAAGGGAGATAATTAGAGACTAGGATGCTCAATTCACTTCCAACCTCATTCAGAGAATCATAGAGCAACAACAAATATACCATAGTAAGTCCATTCCTTACTAGCCACAAGCCAATTGACAAGTTGATGTGACCAATACGAAGTTAGATAACATCCTCACAAAGATAGTTAGAATGCACAAGAAATACTGGTTGAAAAACTATAGAAGAGACATGGACATACAACAAAACACAAAAGATAACTACATGATTCACCCCCTATGACATAGCCTATGGCAAGAAAAACATACTACCCATTGATTTTGGGTTTTCCACTATATGGAAAGCCTCATAATTGGACACGAATTTGATATATGTACAATAAGAGAGAAGGGAACAACTCAATGCACTAGATGAATATAGTATGCAAGTTATTTTCCACACGGGAAAAATACAATTGCACATAAAAATTTAGCATGATAAATGCATCAAACCTGGGATTTTCAAGAAAGGTGTTTGGGATTATATGATTCCAAATTCAAGGATTTTAAGGGAAAACTAATGACCTTATGACTTGGGCCATACATAGTTGAGGAATGTTATGACAACGGCTCTATTAAAATCATAACAATAGATGAAGAACGAATTCCAATTTTGGTGAATGGTTTCAAGCTTAAGATCTATAAAAAGCCTTAAACAAAGGAAGAGTTTATAGGAATAGTTAATGGATGGGATTTGGAAGTGATTGAAAGTAGAAATAATCTCATTCCACCTCAACCCCTAAATAAATAATATAAAATAAAAATACTCAAGTGAAAATCTCATTGAGGTGCTTAGGACAAACTTTTAGATGAAAACCTTCTTGAAGGAAGCTCTAATTTTAAAATAATATTCTTTATTAAGTTTTTTTTTTTTTTTAACCTTGGTATAGTAGGGAATTGGTGAAAATCAAAGATGCCATCATTAATCTTTCAGAGGGAGATGAAAAAATAAAAAGGGAAAAGAAAGTATAAATTTTGTGTTTTTGTTGAATGCATGAATTGTTAGGTATGTGTTAGATTATATGCATGACTAGCCCCACACATTCTACATTGTGATAGGCGACCCCTAAAAAAAAATTGGGTGGTTGTTGCGTTCGTATTTGGCAGTTTTCGACACACAATTTTTGCTAAAAGTGGTTTTCATGTGGTGTATTGTGTTTTTCCCGATGGTTTTGTAGTTTCAATTAAGGAACTACAATTGTAATCTAATTCAATTTAAATGGAGTGGAAATTTATGGATGTCGTGGGGTATATATTGTATCGTAATATTGTATAGAAAAGACACATATTAAAAATCTTGCCGATTTTCTTGGTTTTGGGTTTCTAGGATAAAATCTTTATGTTAATCTGTTTTTTTTCCATTACATCTTTTATGTTTTCATTAAGAATCTATTTATAGTAATTAATATTATAGGGTTAAAACTTACATTTGGTATCAAAGCAATTTTGGCTTCAAGGGGAGGCCTTTGTCACTAAGGGGGTTGGCTCACACCTATGGTAGACCCTGTTTTAGTAGGAGATCTAAAAAAGTGATTCTTGTGATGAAAATGTAAATGAAAATAATTTCAAAGATAGAGATCAAGAAATTCAAGCGGGGGATTTTTTGAGCTATGGAAGCTTAAAATGGAAGATTTGTTGGTGGATAGAGATTAGTGGATCATTGAGGATCCATTTCCTACACCAACATGGACTTCAACAAAAAACTATACCAAGTTAGATTGATTGTGTCTCTCATATTCAATATTACTAAATGTTTTAGGGAAATCTACAACAAAGGTTTTGTGGGATAAGTTAGGGACTTTGTATCAGTCTAAGTCCTAGGTAAACAAACTGCCCTGACAAAAGAAGCTATAAAACATTAGGATGAAGGATGTAGACTCAATGATAGAGAATCTAAACACCTTCAATACTATGGTAAGCCATCCATTGATATTAAGATTTTATATGAATATAAGTGCATCAATTTGTTATGTTCTCTACCAAACTCATGGGATAGTCTAATTGTCACCATAGGTAGTAATGAAACTACATTAAAGTTCAATGAAATAATCTCATCCTTGTTGATGGAGGACACGAGGCAAAAAGCATGGAAAACCAAAATGGAGATGCCATGTATATAAGAGGATGCTCCAAAAATAGAAATAAAAACTTTGATACAAACATTCATCAATTTAATAATTAGATCAAACTTAGATCGTACAATAGGTTTTTTTTAGTCCAAATTTTTAGGATAGGAAGGTTAATTGAATGGATAAGGTTTCTCTATAACTGGATAAGTTTTCCTTATTGGGGTTCCATTATTTAGTATATTAGGAGTATCCTCCTACGATTCTTTCAATAATTAGAGGGGAGTCTTTCTCACTGTTAGGCACCTTTCTTGATCTTAATTGGATATCTTGTATTCCTATTGGAGTAACTAGATAGGTGGGAAAGGGCTATAACTTGACATTAAGAGTAGGATGAACTACATCATTATTTAGGTTAGGTATTGAATAAGAAGGTAGTTGAGTGAATATTGGAGGTGGAGAGGGTGGATGTTGTAAATATTAAGATGGTGCAACTTGTGGTGGTTGTGTGGGGTATTATTGTTGAAACTACGAAGGGTATGGTTGTTGTGTATATTGTTAAGGTGGTGTTTTCATCGGAAAATAATAAGTAGGCATGTTCCCATAACTTGGTCCTCATCATCCTTGTTGCCAAGGAAGTTTTTGGGTTTTATATTGAGGCCATTCTTGATAAGGCATCGTATAATTCTAGATTTGTGATGCATATATTTGACTAGAGTAATGTGAAGAAAATTGAGGTGTAGGGTTGGAATATTTATCTGGTGCTCGAGGTTGGCATGGTTTATTTGGTGTGAGAATGCAAAGCTTCTTCATGGCCTTATTTCCTCCCTAAAACATTGTTTTGAGGCTAGGTAGAGAGAGGAAATTATTTTTTGAATGCTCTCCTACACAAATGGTGAAAATTTTAATGTTATCCAAATGGCGTTCATCTAGTGATGGAAACTTACTTCTAAACCTAGGTTAGAAAATAGAGAGAGATATATTTGCTTCCTCTTGTTTCTTTTTAAACTATAAAGTTCCTAACTACATAATAAGAGTACCAAGAATATCAATCTTGAAAATTTCTAATAGGTTCCCCAATTCAACCCTAGTTACTCAACTAGTTGAGAATTTGATAACTTTAGAAAAATCATCTCTAGATCCCTTACTCGATATAGCTTGAATTTTAGAATATCTCTTGCATACTCATTGATTTAATCAACTATCAGTTTAGAAACATATATTCCTCCCATTAAATTAAGCAAGTTTATATGTTGATTTGAAATTTCTCTCAAAACTATGGTCATGATGATATATTGACCTAATTTGTTTTGTTTGGAATATTGGAGATTATATAAAAAAAACTTTCAAGATAATATTCTAAGATCTCTTCTTCTTTCAATTCATTTTAAAAAAACCTTCTCTCAAATTCGTGGCTTTATAATATTCTTGATATTTCGTAAGGAAGGTCCTATGCATTTCTTCCCAAGCTCGAATTATGTTTCCTTCCAACCCCATAAACCAATGAAATGATATGTACTTGTGAGTACTAGGAAACAATTTGAGTTTTTTTTCATCTTTTGACTAAACATATCTGTGACACAAAATGTCAAACTCAAAAAGAAAAGCATCAGGATCTTTGATTACCATACCATGAAAATAAGGCAAGGCTGATGGAGGGATGTTCTTCATGTGTACCATTGTGGTGGAATCCAAAATTGAGAAGCCAAAAGTTACTTCTTAGTCTTCATTTATATAGGTCCCATTGTTGAAATGCATCTTACCCTCGCCTTCTACAATATTTCTACCCTCAAAAAAGATAAACATAGATTCTTGATATGCAGATTCTGGCTCCTGATTGGATTGAAATCCTCTTCAATTTTTTATTGCTTGCTTGGCTCACCTATTCCTATTGAATTCACTATAAGATTTGTTGGAGATGCTTTGAGATTCAATATTTATATTTTTATATATATCTTCCTCCTTGAGCTATCCATTATAGGCCTTGGGTTTGGTCATATCATTAGAGTTCATTTTTCATGTCCTCTTAAATATTTTCCTTCTATCAAGTTATTATATGAAGGAGGGTGACTTGGGTTGATGGGAAATGCTCTATTAGTCCCTTTATTAAGAAATATTCCTTTTTTATATCTTTCCATATTCAAAAAATATTACCATTCTTTCAATATCTCACTATATTTACAAAGCATATAAGAAAATCCTTAAAAAAAAAGTGAATCATAAATGTTGTAACCATTTTTAGCATTTCCCTAGAAATGAGCCAAAAATGTCAGACAATTTAAATGCTTAAATATTGATACAATAATTTTTCAATCTGGGGTTGTGTACCTAGAAACTCCAACACTATATGTGTAGAAATAGGGCATAAAAGATTCCTAAGCTATGGAATTATTTTTAAAATTTAATGCTTCTAAGACACACATTAGAAATAAAATTCAATTACAATGGAAATTAAAATATTATAGAGGTTTATTTGATCATTGGAATTAGGTATCCAAGAGAAATTTAAGGGAACTAATCAAAGGCATCAAATGATTCTATGGTACCTTGAGAATCACTTTCATTCTTCAACCTTCAATTTCTAAATTATGTAGGGGTTTCCACATTGCATTTTAAAGTTAAAATCCAATCATACATAAAGTAAAATGATTTATAGGTTTGTTGGGTCACTGGGCTTATGTTTAGGATATCATTTTACAAGCATCGATCACAGTGCTTTGTTTCAAATCAGAGGCATAAAATGGTTTTATAATACACAAAGAAGAACTTTTGTTCTCCAACCTTCAATTCCTAACCTTTATAGGGGAATCCACACTTCAAAATTTAAAATGTAAATCCAATTATACAAAAATTAAAATGCTACATAGGTTTATTTGATCATTGGGCTTATGTTTAAAAAATCACTTTACAAACAACGATCACAACCATTTGTTTGGCATCATAGGCATTAAACAATTTTGTGATTCCTGGAGAAGCAATTTCATTCATCAACCTTTAATGCCTAACTTTTGTGGGGGGATCCCCACTTGAAATTAAAGGCATGTAAAGAGCTCAAGAACTAAAATGAAAGGAATTGAAATATTAATCTATGAAACAAAAATACAAATAAAAATATATCTAAATAAGTTAAACTAATTAAGAAATACATGCATTTGTAACACAAACTAGGTAGTGGGCCCTACCTACTAACTTATGCTGCAAAGAAATACAATACAAGTACTTTGTTATTACAATCATGAAGAGGGCTTGCATGCATAGTCTTAGCATGAACCCATATATGTTATACCATCAAGCTACAGTACACACCATACGACCATTATATTGAATTGATTGATTGACTTTGAGATTGATAGACTAATTGCTTCGTTATCGATATCTTTCTCATGATGTCAACCTATTCCATTTACATTACACAAAGTTTATATAAAAGAGGGCAGGGCATGTTAATCCATTATTGGCTCCCTATTTTCAAGAATATACAAAATCTTTAACTACATATACACCAAAAACATAGCACGAGACAACACCATGATAAATATGACCTCTCATTGACATGGATAAGTCGTTATTGTTGGAATGGGATAATTTCATGACATAATGTATGAAAATATCCTTTCCACTTGTCGAAACCTCAAATCTAACTAACCACTTAATTATTGCTATGTTGTATGGTTGTTTTGACCTTTGTTTGATTGAAGCATTGATTGTGAGTTGGTACATTCCTCATTCAACTTGGGAGGGATCTGGTAAATACCAATCCATCCTGAACTACCTAGCAACAAAACCGATGTAGCATATTTCTACCTTGATGCACCTAGATATGTCAATAAATGATTTGGTGTACCAAAATTGTACTAGGGTTACATGATCTAGTACCCTTCCTAGTAAAATAAAGCTCTAGCTCAAATAATTCATAAAAATAATGGAATATCATTAATTTTAATAGAATTATATCTCCATAGTTTCTGGTGACCATTGTCCTTGTAAAACCAAATGATTATGATAAAAGTGATAACAAAACAACTATAAGTGGGAGTGGAAAAGGGAAAAAATGACACTTTTGATAATAGTAAAAACCTATAAATTAAGGCCCAACAAGGATTAATATTTACAAGGAAGGATACAAAATATCCCTCTCGAATATCAAGGCATGATGGGCAAATAAATATCCAATTATTTTTAGGGAATTCCAAGTTATCTTAGTAAGGATTTTCAAATCCTTGGAAGAAATACATGGAATTAACCTCATTATTGGTAGGTATTATGAATTCCCATGCAAACTATGCATAATGCTTTCCATCATGAGTATATATAAACCACCCCCTATTCACCCCCACACACCCTCCCATGCTCCTCATAGAAAGTTGTTTAGAATAGAGAAACACACTAGGCGATGAAGACAAATTTGTACTATCTAACAACCCTCCTTCCTAGGGGGATTTTACATACATGTACATTTATTCTATGTTAAAACCATTAGTAATCTCTATCATATTCTAATTAATTTCGTAAGAGTGAGCACAACAATGTGATTACCAAGGCCCTTCCAAACACAAACAATGAAAAATCAAGACATTCATTCTTGTAACTTATCAAGTATTAAATGCAGTAGTGGAAATAATACATTAATTACTTGTAGTTCCTTTGCCTCAACATATATTGGCACTAGTCCAAACTAATACTCGACAAGCAAACTGTGATCCAAGGGAAATTGCACTCAATGATAGATTTTCCACCCAAGAAATATAGTTACTATAAGCTAGGTACTACCCCACTAGTAGGGGGTCCCCTAACTAAGGGTATATGGTGAAAATATATTTCTACCACTTAGGCCCTTAATGAATACCCTTTTTTATTAAATTATTATTCATGGCAATGGTGCCCCTTTTCAAGGATGTTACTACTACCCTAGCCCTCGATGAGTACCCTTTGTTAGACAAGTATCATATGTGAAAGTAGCATCCTAAGGGTCCAATAAAAAAAAAATCTAGGTACACATTGTAATTAGTATCCTTAGTTAGAAAAATACACTTCTGGCCTCATTAATCTACATAGACTAAGCTAGAGCAACTATTAGTCTACTCCCCTAATATCAAAATCTAGAACAATACATTTCTTTATTAGGAAAATTTCTCAATTATCTCTTCATAGGCCAACCCCTTCAAAGAAGACATGCAACCTATTTTCTAATACTTCAAGGATAACAAATCCCTCTCTAGAATATCTCATGGCCTTCCCATCCTCCCTATAAAGACAAACATAGGGTGAAAATAGACTTAGGAGCAAACACAAGTGTCAAAAAGTGGGAATCATTTTTCGGGTTATTTCCCTTCCCATGGCTTCCAAGGCAATAGGAATAGGTGGTCACCTTAATTGAACATGAACCCCTTTCCCTCAAATATGACCTTTCGATTAATGCCTCAACTTTCAAAGATTATCCTCCTCAACGCACATTTGAAACATAGACTATCATAATTATTGCAAATTGCAATGCATCATACAAGAACGTACATACATACATAAATACATACATATACATATAATCTTCAAGGTAAGAATCAATACCTATCATAATTATGAATGAATTACTTAACACATGATAGTGGAAGGATCCCGATAATAATATTTAAATAAACACCATACAAACATGATTCGTCATCAACAGAAGTGAAAATAAATCATAATGTGTCAAGGGATACTCATCAATAATCAATGTAAAATAGTCAATAACATTACCGGTCATAATCATCATGGTCATAATGAACTATTAATATCAATCAAGAAATTACTTATTAATAAGTCTCTAAGGAAATACTCATCATTGAATATTAAGAAACTATACGTTAATAATTCATCAAGGAAGTATTCATCACTAAACATCATGGTAATACATATCTATAATTCAACAAGGGACAACTTAAAATATGTCATAAATAATCATCACCAATGACATGACTAGTCACTTACTACAATCATTGATAATTTTAACAATACAATCATCAATAGTATCATAATGTTCATCCTAACAAATAAGTATCAATGAAAAGGCCTTTAAAGCCTATGTCGGTTGGAATAAGCAAGATGCACTAAAATCGAAAGTCACTTCATCTTACAAATACATAGGACATCCTGTCATCCATAATGCCATCTCTTAATAATATAAGAATTCTAATCAATAATGAGTTATCAAAATAATTTACCATTTAAGTCCTTAACTATATTTCTATTTACAAGTTAAGGGACATCATAACATTATATCATGAAATCAAGTTAATCACAATATACATGAATCATAGTTTTACATATTACCAAGTGATATATGAATTATTAGTTATGTCTAATATTCAAATGGAGCACCAATCTATTAGTTATGCCTCAAAAACCAATTTTATTAGTTATTCCTGATATTCAAGTGGAGAAACAATCACATGAAGTACATTGATCATAATTTTTTTTTTATCTAGGGCCAACATTCGACATGAATTTCATTATTGTCTTCTGAGGTTATCATAATGATGCCTTAAGATATATGCATTTTATGGAAAGGTAAACTATATAGAAAATCCAACAAAAAAATCACACAACCAAACAAATGAGGGGTTACATTCTCCTATAAGTCTAGTCATTAGAAAGTATACCACTAACTTGGCTTGGCTTTGATTAGATGATGAAGTTATTATCTTCATGCCACATGATTCCACTAGTCACATATTCTCAATAGCCATATTAGTTGGTACACAAACTCTTCCATAATGATTCCTTCTTCCTTCATCTTATTTAAGTTTCCATGCTCATTCCTTTCCATGTACGAGTTATCATTGGCCACCTACACATCAAATTTTTTATACCACTTCATGAAGTCTTTTGATTCAAAAGTAAGACTTCATTTTTAACTTTATATCCACCTAATGCGTCTATCATCAACTTTTCATCTTAGCATTATAGACATAAGGAAATCTTGCATGAATACCCCCAGCACAGCTAACAAGCTAAAGCTTGCATGAATGGTCCCAACACAGCTAACAAGCTAAAGCTAGGTGAATAGAAAAATAAAGGTAAGCATGACATAGACAATAAATAATAGGTAAGCAATCTTGCATGAGTGCCCCCATATACCTAACTAACTAGATCTAGCTGAGTAGCAAAAGGAAGGTATGCTTACTTTTCCTCTTTCTCTATGAAAATAAATGTGAAGGGAGTGGTCACAGGTTCATGCGGGGTATTCAACACTTTCCCTGTCCCGAGGAGAAATATTATTAGAAAGAAGGGTTATTTGTAACTCAATAAAGATAACTTTATGTGTTATGTTTTTCCTTTCCTGGAGGTCAAGGTAATAAGTTGCAGTAACTAAGGAGAGTAACACTAAGAGATAACATAAAAATAAATTGTTTAAAAGGATAATTATATATTTAGTAGTTGATATTTGCATGCATGCAAAATTACAATAGATCTTTTCTCTTGGATAACTAAGGGGTATTCCGACATTTTCCCATCCTAAGAAGGAACAATAATAGAAAACAAAGATATTGGTAATTCAATAAATATAACCTAATATATATTTTTTTCCCTTTCATGAAGATCAAGGAAATATGGTGCAGTCATGAAAGAGAATAACAATGGGAGGGAGAATAACATAATTGTTGAAAAGGATAACTATATATTTAGTAGTTGATATTGTTGATGTTTGTATGCATGCAAAATTACAATATAACTTTTCTCTTGGATAAATATATACCTAATAATTAATATTATTTACATTTGTATTAAATGTCATATAATACTGTATGCAAAATTATGGTTGAAGCATACTCTTGAATACCTACATACCTACATACCTAGTAGTTGATATCGATGTTAACATCAAATGTTACATAACATTGTATGAAAAATTGTGATGCATGCGAAATTGTGATGTTAACATCAAATGTTACATAACATTGTATGAAAAATTGTGATGCATGCGAAATTGTGATGGAACTCTACTCTGTTGGTGACCTAAAATGATTGGTTTTGATATCGTATGCTTATGTGTGATGGTAATTTTCTAAAATTGTGGAACTCTTCGCTGGATAAGAGAGAGTAGGAGTTGGGGCCCCAACATGATTGGTCTTAATATCATATGCTTATGTATGATGGTGATGTTCTAATATTATACATGTTAGATGCATTTGACACTAAATATTGGATGTGTTTGATCAGAAATATTATATATTAGCCATATTTCTCACCGATTAGTTTTAATATCATAAGCTTATCTATTGGTTTTAATATCATATGTTTATGTATGATGTGATGAAAATTGTATCATTGTAAATTTTGAGAGTTGGGGACCCCAACAAGATTAGTATTAATATCATATGCTTATATGATGGTAAATTTCTAAAAGTATAAATGACGGATGTGTTTGTGTTTAATAGTAAATATTAAACATTAGCCATATTTCTCATCTATTGGTTTTAATATCATATGTTTATGTATGATGTGATGCTAATTGTAGCAATGTAAATGTTGAGTTTATTTGATAATAAATATTTAAAGTAAGTATTAAACAATAGCCATATTACTCATCCATTGATTTTAATATCATACATTTATGTATGATGGTAATTATAGAATTGTAGTTTCCTAGTTTTTACGCATTACATTTGAGGTTGATCATATCTAGTGATGGGAATATGAGGTTGAGGTTGAAGTTGCAAAAATCCAAAATGTTAGCATTCTTCCCCTCACTTATTTATTTACTCTAGCCATGTTGCTTTTTCCTTATGCATAGATTGGAAGGATGTTTAACCTCTAGATATGTGTAATTTGTGGAGATCATCAAGCCTTTCCTCTCATGAGGAAACCCTAGCTCTAATTTGGGTTATCATTAATGATAACAATATTTGGTGGTAGAGCATGAGGGAAAAACTTTAATTGAGATGACCTAGTTCTCTTTTAAGAGTATTTGGAAGCTATGAGGATATTCAATCCCATCCACTCATGGGGGAAACCCTTGATGACATTTGGGTTATCCTTTAACGATAAAAATCTATATTGTTAGAGCAAGATGAAAAACCTTTAATTGAGATGACCCAATTCTATACTGGGAGGTTGTTTAAGAAATGCCTATAATGAGTGGGTAAGGTCAGACTCATTACATTTTTAAGGGTCATATTTTTCAAGAAAGACCTGTACTAAGTGAGTGACATTTTTATTGGTCACAATTAGACAAGGTTGCACTAGCCCAGGATCAAAGAAAAGTTTCATTTGGACCATTAAATAGGTTCAATGCATTAACCCATGAAAATATGATTCATACATTGGTATTAACAACCCTAAGAGTTTGGTGATGAAATTGGAAATAGGGAGAAGCACCACACACCATTATGTTCAACCCAAGTCAAGTTCAGCTAGGGATGGGATGTGCTAAGGCCCTTCTGATATTTATTAATGAACTCCAATCAGAAAACCTATGTCTTCTTAGTGTGCCCCCATATGAAAACCAAAATTGAAACCAAAGAATGCAATGTTCACTAGGCGTTTTTGAATAATGGGATGGCTTCCAGTGGGATAAAAGCTATCATACATAGGATTATGAAACCCAAGTTTCCCATAAAGGGGTAGCCTCCAAGCACTTCTTATTATTATGCCTTGTCTATGTTTTTATCTAATTTTATCTTCCTGAAGAACTTTGTATTAAATGCATAAAAACTAGTGACTTAGGAGCTATGTAATCTATTATGTTATGAGTCAATAATCTATTAATTATCACATTAATTGTGAGAAATATTTTTTATAGCATCATTTAGCAATCCTGTAGACTTGATGCTCATGTATGGCCTTGGGAAGCCTTTTCCCATGCAGACTTGATCCTATATTAAAAAAAAATATTTCAAATTCCATACACGACTCTGCCCATTCAAAAGCGTGTACATACGCGGGTTCTATAACTGCATACCTATGTATACCTTTTTAAATATGAAAAAATAAAATAATATGCTATTTTTCAGGTGGGGTTCACGGGTTTTACCGAGAGCCCACCTACAGGAGCTCGTAGCACAACTGAATTAACTAATTTCAGGTGGTATATATACACACCTTGGGTAGGCTTAAAATACATAAGAGAAGGGATATCGAGATTATACCCATTTCTCTCCCAGATCAAGTCTGATTCTCTTGTGCCTCCTACACTCCTAGTCTCTATGGAAAACCTGGTTTCCTTTGAAGAGATGATCATCATCTTTATAGTATCTCCTTGCATTTTTTAGAGAGGTTTTCTTTATGGCTCGAGTTGGATGGATCCAGAGGAAGGCTTCGTCGACGCTTTGGCTTGGATCAAGTTGTACCTTTCCCGTACCTGTTGTTGATTATCAATAAAGAAGCTCATGCCTTGTTCCTGATATGTTATTGTCTCATGAATAGAAATTTATATGTTTATATATGATGATCTAACCTATCTTTGTTTATGAACATTGAATTATATATCATGTATATGCTTCTCTAAATTAATTTGCAGGCCTGCTCAATTTTGGAGGAAGAAGAGGGTTTGGACCCTAATAGAACATCATCAATCGTAGGACCTCTGGACAATTTTCCAAGTCCACATTTAATGATTCACATGTTTGGCATGTTTGCTTAACTACTTCTTGTTTATTATCTTGTTTTGTTTTGTTGATGTTTTCAACCCTTACCTTAGGGAACTTTTCCCACCAATAATATTCAAAACTATAAAGTGCCTTTTACACATGCAATTGTAATATTAGTAAACATAAAATTCCAACTTCAATTTAAGTATAATATGAACATGGATTTGACTTATTTCATTAATTTATTGAGTATTTTATTTTTTGGTTTGCACTACTTATTTGATTTCATATCAACTTATTAGATCAAAATTAATTTATCAAATTAATTAGTACCTCTTCTAACTCGATATATTTTGCCACTAGTATATTTATATATTGGTTGGGTGTTTGTTTGTAGGGATACATCCTTGGTGTTTCTTAGGAGTTCTATTACAATGGGAGGAATATGTTGTAGTGACATTGGGTATGTTCGTAAGGTGCTTACCATGTATCTAGTTTGGATGTTTCACCCAAACTTGTTACTTTCAGTGGTAACAAGATGCAAGGTAGGTTTTCAGAGAATAACAACATTAGAGTTAGAAATAGTATAATTGTAGATATGTTACACAAGGGTGTGCAAAATTTCAAATTTGGGCCGATGATTGGCCAACATAATGGGAACCCTATAGGATTACTCCTAATTGAGACCAATCACAACCATTTGTTTGGAATTAGAGCCATCAGATTATTTTGTGATAGATGGAAAAACACTTTGTTCTTTAGACTTCAAGGTCTTATTTCTGTAAGGGAATCCACACTTGTAATTAAAGGCATGTAAAGAGTTCAAGAACTACAATGAAAAGAATTGAAATATCAATCTATGAAACATAAATAAAGAAACAATTCTATCTAAATGAGCTAATCAAAATAATAAATAAATGGATTTGCAATGAAAATTACTACGTAGGGGACCCTACCTATTGAATTGCGCTGAAAAGGAAAATGGATGATGATTGAGATGATGTCTATATACTGCTATGATGATGTTTATACATGTTTTGTGATAATTTGGTTGACCTTGCAGATGAGATATCCTCCCCTGAATTATAGTGAGGTATGTTGATTATGTTTATATTTTGGTTTAGATAACATGGTATACTTGTAGAAAGAAGATCCAAGATGACTAGCAAGATGGTAGAATATAGTTCACGAGACTATCCCTATAGATCAAATGAGTAGCAGGGTAATGAGTACTCCCCTCACATAGCAAACACTTTTAGAAGTTTGAAGGTAGAAATAAGGAGTTGTAAAGCAGATAATGACAGGATAATTCAGTCACAAGAGAGATTTTCCAAGGCACATGAGAAACAGGCAGAGGTTAATGCAGTGATTCTTCAGATCTTGTTGGACTTGTAGAGGTAAGGAACGATTAAGATTAGTCATGGACAAGAGGACAGGACTAATGGAGCCTATGGTAGCATATCTCATGATGGAAACTTGTCATAGAAGGATGATACCATCAGGGATGGTATATTCTTGGATACACTTGATAAGAGAGGTAGTGGACATGAACATTATTCTAGTTCTGATTCATATAGGTACCATGGTCATCATCACTATCATCCGTACAAGAGGAGTGATGGGGAATATTTTCTGGATGAGTTCAAGAAAGCCAAGCCACCGACATTTGATGGAGAAATGAAGAATTAAAAAGCTGTAGAAGCTTGTTTTCTTGGAATGAATAAGTTCTTCAGATTATATGATTACTCAGAGAACATGAAGGCCATAATAACTACGCTCAGTCTTAAAGGTAAAGCAAACATTTGGTGGGAATATGTGAAGAAGGTTAGAGGAATTCGAGAAGAGGAGTTGACTTGGAGGGAGTTTGAAATATTTTTCAAGAAGAAGTATTTATCTGAGAGATAGTATGATGACAGGGCGAAGAAGTTCTATGAGTTGAATATGGGGTCTATGACCGATGAGGAGTATACTAGCAGATTCTTGGAGTTGTTGAGGTATGTGCCTTATCTTAAGGAGGAGAAAGTGAATATTTAGAGATTCATCAGTGGGTTGTTGGTAGCGTTCAAATACAGGATCGAGTTTGATGAGCCTAGATCATTAGAGGAATGCATCAGAAAGTTGAAACATTGTTATGAGAAATCGAAGCGTAAGACAAAGTCTCAGAAAGATTGGAAAGGGAAAGACAAATCTAAGGGAAAGTGGCCACTAAAGCAAACAAGACCTTAGGATGCAGGTGAGAAAGAGAATGTCTTTCCTTATAAGAAGTTTAATTTAGTTGGATAGGGACATGGATCACACGCTGAAGGGCAAAAAAATAAAGGGGATGGTAAGGGACAACTACAGTGTTGGATATGTGGTAAGGAGCATCTCAAGAAGTATTTTCCATCGTATCACAATGGTAGGCCTCAGATATATAGTTCACATGAAGCGCATACAATTAGGGATGTTGGGCAGAGAATTCCTCATATCTAAGCAACATTGGATAAGATGCAGGTAGATCATGAAGCATATATTATCAACATGGATGGTAAGGCTTTTTATCAAATTGTTTATATTTTGATTGACCCTGGATCTAAGTATAGTTATGTTAATCCTCACTTGGTAGAAAAGTGTGGTTTGAATAAAGAAGTACATGCAGAGTCTTGGTTAGTGCAATTGGCTACAGGTGCTAAGAAGAGAGTTCATCATTGGGTAAGAGCTTGTACAATTGAGTTGAATGGTAGGCCTACATCAATGCATTTGAATGTGCTTCTGTTGGGATAATACAATATGTTGTTGGGTGCGGATTGGTTGTATCTCCACAATACCAAAGTAGATTGATATGACAAGGATACTAAGTGCTTAGATAATAAAGGAGAACAAAGAATATTGCAGGATAAGAAGAAGGTTACATAACTTAGAATGGTTATAGCTATGAAGGTGAAGCGTAAACATAGGAAAGGATGTGTATTGTTTGCAGTAAATATTTCTAGTGATAAAGGTAAGGATGTTGTGGATGCAGAGGTATTGAGGGGTTGCTTGATCTTACAACAGTTCTAGGATGTGTTCCCAGTAGAGATTTCAGAGTTTCTACCTCATAAGGAAGTGGACTTTTCTATTGAGGTCATACCAAGGGTAGCACTAGCATCAAAGGCACCATATAGGATGAGCACACTAGAGTTAGTGGAATTGAAGTTGTAGTTCAAGGAAATTCTTTAAAAAGGATACTTTATGCCAATTGTATTGTTGTGGGATGCACGGTATTTTTTGTGAAGAAGGATGGTAGTCTCATGTTGCGCATTGATTACAAGAATTTGAACAAGGTAACAATCAAGAACATGTACTTGTTACTGAGGATTGATGACTTGTTTGATGAGTTTAACGGACAAGCGATGTTCTCAAAGATTGAGTTTATATCAAGATACAATCAAGTACACATCAAAGAAGAGGAAACTTACAAGACGACTTTCTAGACCAGGAATGGAAATTATGAGTTTGTTGTAGTTCCTTTTGGTCGAACTAATTCTCTAGCTACTTTTATGTGTTTGATGAATAATGTGTTGCGTCCTTATCTGGAAACTTTTTTTATTGTATTCATTGATGACATACTAACATATTCTAAGAATGAGGAAGAGCATCCCAAACACTTAGAAATAGTATTAAGATTACTAAGAGAACATCAGTTGTATGCCAATATTAGCAAACATAGTTTCTTTCAGAGAAAGGTACATTACGTGGGGCATGTTGTTTCCAAGGAAGGCATACCAGCGGATTTGGAAAAGATCAAAGCTATTATGGAATGGGTAACTCCTAGGAATGTGTATGAGGTCAGATCATTCATGGGGTTGGAAGGTTACTACAAGAAGTTCATCAGGAACTTCTCATGGATTTCCTATCCCATCACATCATTGCAGTGAAAAGGGAAGAAATTTGAATGGACAGAGTAATGTGAAGCAAGTTTTGAGAAGTTGAAGCAATTGTTTACAAATGCTCCATTTCTAAAGATTGCAGATCTAGATAAAGAGTTTGTGGTGTGTTAAGATGCCAACAAGAGAGGACTTGATGGATTCTTGATGCAGAAGGGTCAGGTGGTATGTTGCGAATCAAGGAAATTGAATGAGCATGAGCAGAAATATATGATGCATGATCTTGATTTGGCGATGATCGTCCATGCATTAAATATGTGGAGAAGTTATCTTCAATGGAGGAGGTTTGTATTGATGAGTGATCACAATGGATTGAGACACTTGTTTGACCAACCAAATCTAAATGCCAGACAAGATAGATGGTTGGCCATGATCAGTGAGTTTATTTATGATATCATGTACATTAAGGTAAAGGATAAGAGGGTTGCATATGCTCTTAGCAGGAAGATACAGGTAAATCATATAGAAACATGAGTTCTTATGGGACATATTTACAGGATCAGATCTAACAAGCAAGACAACAGGATGACATATATAGAGAGCTTAGGAATAGGTTACAACAACAAGGTATAGGTTATCAGCATGTGGAATATCATCTCACAGTGGATGGTTTGGTTAGATTTAGGGACAAGATCTATGTGTCAGACAACAGTGAGCTCAATAAGCTTATCTTGAGGAAATGTCATGCTAAGTCGTATTCAGGTCACCTAGGATATCATAAGACATTGACAGCGGTGAAGAAGTTATATTATTGGCTGAATCTGAAGAAGGAAGTGGTAAAGTTTGTGGCTAGATGTTTGGATTTTCAATAGGTAAACGTAGAGTGTAAGCATCCAGGTGGTCTACTATAGCCAATTTTGATTCCAGATTGGAAGTGGGAGGTCATTTCCATTGTTTTAATTACAGGTTTTTCAAGTACATCTAGACAACATGATTCTATTATGGTTGTGGTTGACAGGTTGAAAAAGGTAACACACTTCATTCCAGTGAAGTCTACATATTCGTCTAGTGATGTAGCACAGGTTTTAATTAGGGAGATAGTGAGGTTGCATGGTGTTCTGAAGAATATTGTGTCAAACAAGGATGCTAAGTTCACTTCCAAGTTTTGGAAGGATTTATTTGTAGGTTTGGGTACATAGTTTGCTTTCAGCACAACTTATCACCCGCGGATAGATGGGAAGACAAAGAGGGTCAACAGGATTTTGGAGGAAATGTTGAGAATGTATGTTATGCACCAGCAGTGGAAGTGGAAATCGTATCTACCATTGGTTGAGTTTGCTTCCAATAATTGGTATCAGGAGTCACTAAGGATGAGTCCATTTGAGGCACTTTATGGGTAGAGTTGTAATACTCCTATCAGTTGGAGTGATCTAGTGAGCAGGGTGTTGATAAGACTCTATATGTTGGCAGAGATGGAACATGAAATGCAAGTTATTAAGAAGAATCTAAAGGAAACACAAGACATGAAGAAGAGTTATGCATATCAACACAGGGAATTTAAGGGTTTTAGGTTGGGTAACATGTGTACTTGCACATCAAGCCCAAGAACAGCTCCTTGAGGATTAGGTCATGTGCAAAGGTAGCACCTCAGTATTGTGGGTCTTTCAAGATACTTGAGAGCATTGGACCAATGGCCTACACACTTGCATTGCCACCGACAATGAAAGTCCATGATTTTTTCCATGTTTCATTGCTTCAAATATATGTAAAGGATGTTGATCATGTTATTGATTGGTCTGTATTGCAGGTGGAGTCAGAAGGAGAATTCTAGCCAGAACTTTAGTGCATTTTGCAGAGAAAGATGCTCATGCTCCAGAATCGAGAAATCGAGTAAGTTAAAATTTAGTGGAATAATTTTGGGCCCGATTAAGCTACATGGGAGATGGTTGATCAGACATGGGCTATGAATCCTTCCTTGTTTGTCAGTTGAGGAAAATTAGTCTTGGTATATTTATATATGTCTATGGATGTAAATACCACAACAAGTTGTGTTATAAAGCTCCAATAAGCAGTATGGTTGTCATATTGTTATGTTTGTCATGTTGATTTGTTTTTTCAGTAAGTTTTTCATTGTAAACACTACAACGAGCTAAGTTATAAAGCTCCATGAGTAGCATGTTTTGCTTTTCAGCGGTATTGCTAGTTGTAGGTTTCATTGAACACTGAGGAAGGTGTTCCCCTAAGGGAGAGAGGTTTGTAACAACCCCGTGTCAAAAGTTCATGTAATAAAGTTAATAAAGGAAGAAAAAGAACAAGGTCATGGGTCACTTATTTTAAGCTGAATGTTGGGAAAAACATCCTAGTGGGTGTTCATTTGATTTATTATGGATAAGGGAAATTGCCAAAGGCTTTGGAAAGGTAAGAGGCATTAATTGGCATTTTGTTTATGAAAATAATGGAAATTAGGAGAAAAGGAAGGTGAAAGGTCACAGGTTGCATGTGAAGAAGCAATTGAAGGAAAAATAATGGAAATTGAATAAAATAGAGGCCTCATTAATAAAAAGGCTTCTAAGGATCAGTTCAACACATTTGTTAGTTCAGTTTTGGAGCTCTCTCTCTATTCTCTCTACTCTTTCATACTCTTTCACACTTAGAGCATTCTTGGAGCACTCTAGCATTGGAAGAAGGAAGGAAAAAGAATGAAAAGAAAGCAAAGGGAAGCAAAGAGAAAGCAAGGAAGAGTTCGATCAAGTGGCTACAACGAGATTACTTGCAAGTATCGAGTTGAATGTATTATTTCCTTGCTAGTTTTGGTATGCATGGTACATGCATTTGTGTATTTGGTTCTCTTCTTGTCATTGGCATGGGTTTTTCCAAGTGTTATAATGGTTTTCTGTCTTGCCTTTCCAATTTCATATAGCTATGGTGTGATGGGGTTCTTTTACTTGGTTGAGCTTCATTTTCAGATGGTTCGAAACTGAGTGGGGTGATCTCAAGAGAATTCCCAAAGGCATAGGAATCCCTTGACTGGTAATGGCGGGATAGATGATAAAGCCTAAGGGTGGAGACAAGAAAACTCCTCATGGTTTAGGTCAAGAGATCCAAAGAAATCCATGCCTGTTTAGGGCCTAGTGATCCCTTGACCAATATATGGCAGGATTGTGGTAAACCCGGTAGTGTATGTTTCTTTGTTTGGGCCTAGGAATCCCTTGACCGGTAATGGAAGGATACACTATAAAGCTTGGTGGTATAGATGAGGGTTTGGGGCCTAGGAATCCCTTGATCGATAATGGTAGGATACATGGTAAAGCATGAGAATCCCTAGTTGGTTTTGTTGTGCATCTCACATTCAATGCTTGGAATATGGAACGGGGGTGATTGGCTTTTGCATATGTTAATAAGATCTATTTTTCTCTTGTGTTCTATGTGTAAATCTACTTATTATTATGTGTCTTTAATGGTTGTTTTATCATTGATATTTCTCTGGTTATATGCTAGTTATAAGCATGGTTTTATGAAATACTTTAGTTATGGTTCTGTTGTAGTGGCTACAACCACCTCCAAAATTTTGGCTCACTCAAATTTCAGAGCCTACTGTCGATCCTGTGATCAATCGTTCCTTGGTCACTTATTGGTGAGCTTATCATCCCAAGCCCCCTCCTTGATCTTAAGAGTTGTTCACACTCACATCTTTATGCAACATGTGTCATTTTTGGGCATCAGGATTATTTTTCGTCATGCAAAGGGAATTTTGTTCCACTTCAAGGGGAAATCTTGTGCGTATGGGTTGTTCTCCTCACATAGACATGTTTCACACTCACTTCACGCACTCGTGTCACGAAGGTTGTTTCATCAAGCAAGGTATATTTTATATGTTTCTTATGATCTATGTTGTATCACTAAGTGTTAAAGTGTGTGATCTTAGTCAAGTTCTATCACTGTTTACATCAATTTCACTGATCCCACACTTAGCCAATTTCCCAAGAAACCTAGCCTCATCCAACTTTCTAACACTGCACACTTTGCTTTTGCAATCCTCTAGATTTTTCCCTAAGCCTGCTGGAACTACACAATGTGCAGGAACCCCAACCTCTCTTAGCATCCAAAATGCACAGTGGTTTCCTCCAGTGTCCTTCCCTTAGCTGAAACCTATTGTATCTAAAATCTATGCAGTGTTGTCCCTCAGCTGCCCAGTCTGTCTTGCATTCAGGAACTACACAGAGGTGTCCTCTGACGAACCCATCCCACAATAGTGTCTTTCATCTCAAAAATGTCTAGTGTCATCCTAGCTATCTGATTTGCCTTGCATTCAGAAACTATGCAGATGTGACTCCCAGGGCCTCATCCCAACAACAGTCACTGCCCGTTGAAACTTCACAAATCTATCTCTCAGTGACCATAAGGAAAGAGGACATGCCAGATGACTCTCAAGGAGTTGAGGAGAAATACCAAGGAAATCTGTTATGATACAATAGTAGGACCGCATGCAAACTCTGTCGGATGCATAACCATCTGAAGGGTAAGTATGGTAAGTAAAGTACACCTTTTTGAAGTACATCTCTTAGTGTAGCTTGAAGTATTGTTGATCATTGTCATATAATTATGTATTCAATAACATGCATGCTTTCAAACACTGAAAGTTATTCCATGTGTTTCCTCTATAGGTCTTCCTCCCTTTCGCTTGTTGGACCAACTATTGCCTTTGGCATATTGATTGTTGTGCCTTCCTTGCGATCTTGTTCTATTGATGTCGAAGGTTTGTCTTTGTGTGTTTGGGTTGTCTTAGCTATGTGAACACCCATCTCACTCACACACAATGTTGTAAGCATTGTAGTGCAAGTGTCGTCACGGTCGTCCGAAGGTCTATCCCAAGTGTCACACTTGTTTCTTTCACCATTAGATAGTCCCATAGAGGGTCATGCTTTGCTATATTGTTCATTTGGTTAGTGTCGTTGTGTTTTCAAAGTATGCTAAGTGTGTGATCACCATGTCAAAGTCATCACAAGTTCACTTTCTTCTCACACTTGGCCATTTTCTTGAAAAATCTCTTGACAGAACAACCTCACTTCGCCGGACCTCGACCGAGATGCGCTACACAGTCTCAGCCGTCAGTGGTGCTACTCTGCTATCTGGAACTGTACAGTGCTTGAGGTTGTACCCTGAGCCAGCTACACTATCTAGTCCTGGAAATGAGCAGTTGTCTTCCTTCCCAGAACTGCGCAAAAACAACCTCACAGCCTAACTGAGCTGCGCATTTCCCAAGCACAGTCATCAAGCATATCTCTTACCTACTAGAGACCTGTACTGCAATGAGTCTTGGGGCTACACTACTCTCCAATACTGCAGAGATATGCCCAACTGATTCCCCTATTTCCCCTATTGAATGAATTGTGTTGTTGGTTTAACCCATCACCCCGGATTGTGGACTATGCTGCTTCCAACCCATGAATTTTTTCTACTCGCGTGTTCCTTTTAGGTTGTATTCTATTACAGGCTTCTAAGGGATACACTTTATTTACCCTTTCGTGTGTTTGAACCTCCCCATGCATCCCTCTTGACTCGTCGCAAGGTCACACACTTGCTTCCAACAAATATATCTTGTTTATCTCAGTGCGCTACCACGGTCAAGGCACTACTATACTACTCACTGCTGGCACTCCTACTGCAAATGGTTTGAGGTCTAGTTGGGACTTCTTATGGGGTAGATCTCCTGACATGTTGGTGGGGCCATCACCGTAAAAAATTCTAGTGTTACAAGGAGGGCCAGATGACAAGCTGAGTCCTCAAAGTATATTTTGAATCTTTGCACATCTTTCATGACTTACACTACAGTTAATCCTCCGAAATGTCTATCTTATGGAAATGATTTTGAAGTATCGAAGGAGCTTTGGAATGACTTGTCACGTAACACATATGATGGTGAATGTGGAGTAGCCTTGATTATACATAGAGTTTCCTTCATAGGCTTCTGTGAAAGGAATGAAATCCATGAGGATTACATTTCCTGCTTCTTGTTTGCATTCACACTTCATGGGAACGCATTGTTGTGGTGTGTCACACTGCCCAATGCCTTTATTCACTCCTTTGACTAGCTAGTCAGAGAATTGACACATCCTTTCTATCAGTATGATCATAAAGCACTCAATAAGAAAATTCTGGAATTATAGAAAGCACCTGATGAATCTCTTGTGCAATTTTGGGAATTCTTTTGTAATATCGCATATCAAATCCTTAAAGATGAAATTGATTGGAAATTTCTTCATGAAATATTTCAGTATCTTCTTCACATATTTGAAAATCCGCATATCTTAGAATCATTCAAACCCCTCCCAACATACCTCGGTGTTAGTGTTGCCAAATCCAAGATGAACAAGGTTGTTGTCACAAGTTATCGTTCGTCCTCCTCTCATCAAACAACTCTAGCTCTGCAGTGCGAGGTGGGAGAAGGTGCACGCACATCCGTTGAACTGTCACATCCTCCCACCCCAACTAATCTAGATATATGTGTAGATTTGGTTGGCAAGCTTGATGGTTGTCACATGAAATAATTCTCTCAACCTCTATCTTCTAGTTTCATTGATCCTTCAGATTGTACTGTTTGTGTTCTCTCTTTCCAGACTCCACATCTTGTGTTCACAAGGATCAAGTTTTCAATGGATTTGATGTTGTGCAACCAACTTGTGCTGTCATTTATGATGAGTGTGTGTGGGAATCTGAAGAAGAACTTGTGGTGAAGGATGACTTCCTTCCATCCACGCTATCCTGACATCTCTTGTGATTCTGCCACTTTTGATTTTCCTTGTGAAAACTCATCATCAGATGTTGCTACTTTTTATCATTCGCAGGACAAACCAGATGTTTTACATTACATAGAGGACACATATTTCTCTAAAACTCCATTCAAACTTTCATCTGTCATTTTGGGAAATGAAGAGGGTGAACATCCTTGTTTCTCATCAACCCCTCTGCATGATTCATCAGATCATGAGGATGTCGATGAACATCTCAAATTTTCTTATTGTGGTTGTTGTGATCTCATTATACCTTCATTTGGTCACAATGTTGATTCACTCACTATTGATGTTTCTAAGCCACTGGTCTTTGATGATCTACCCGTTGATGAAGTGGAAACCCCTCAAGATGTCAAGGCACTTCAACCTGCACTGATGGTTACGTCAGGCCCTCGCTGTCGTAAGGTCAGTTCCAATTACGATTAGGAATCTGTTGAAACACCTTAGGCTCCTCATCACTCTCATGTTTGCATGGAAGATCAATCTATATCATAGATTTCACTCCCTCCACCAACATCACACGATTTTGTCGACCATGCACTGGAGGAGTTTTACACAAAGAGCACTCTTGCGAAACATAACTTTTCTTCCTTTTTCATGTTTGCTCATTTTTCATAGTCAAAGGAGTGTACGTGCTCATCATCTGCGCATAGCGTGTTGCAACACCATGGTATGCCCATAGAATGTTTGTCTTGTGCATTTACTCTTTTCTTTTCTATGCAGTGTGTTGGTCGACATTGTCTTATCTTTTTTGTTAGTTGGTTTACATGCTTATCTTTCTTGTCTACCATTCCTTCACCAATGCAGGCCAATCAATGCGTCGATGGCTACATTGGAAATATCATTTCGCGTGAGTAGGCCCATGCACTGTTTAGCTTAGGAGTAGGAGTAGTGTTTGCTTTCTTACTTTGCTTTTCTTTCTTGTTTGCTTTGTTTTGCTTGAACGTTTTTCTTTGTCTGCTTGTTTTTCTTTCACTCTACTTCTGCCCTTTTCTTTCTTGTTTGTTTTCTTGTTTTCACCCATAGGTTAGCTTCGCATGAAACTATGTTTGTCTCTTGAGACAAGCTGAGAAAATGTAAGAGGACTTGTATAGCTATCAAAATTCGGTTATCTGTTGTCCTCTTTCTTTATGAAGGGCTTGTTATCTTCATTCTATGATTCACTGATGGAAAATACATTATGTTCAGAGTGAGTCTTGGTGAAAACACAAAACTTGCATTTTTAACTAGTATCGCCTACTCTAATCGGTTTTGGGTTAACCCTTGTTAGCTCATTCAAGTAGAGTAAAGTGAGGGGGAAAACCTTAACAACTATGTCAGAGGTATATATAACATACTTCTCTGAAGGGACAACCTCTTATGCTCTCAATAAGCTTGGATCCCTCTTTCGCCTCATGAAAAAAATAAGTGCCTATGCACAGTCCTTTGAAAATGAAAAAAATGAAAAATGAAAAATAAGGACAAAGAAGATGAATACTTCCCGCGCAGAGAGGTGATGCAAGTAACTCCACCAGGATAGGGAACAGGCTCGCTAGAAGCGGAGCGATGCTTGTGCTACACAATATTTTGTCATGTCTCATGTTCACTTCCCATGCCATATCCTAGAGTGCCAAAAAATTGACTACTGTGCACAATATCCATCATGATATACAGATCAAAACCTCCCTAAAGAATCAAAGGAAAGCTTCCGTGAGATCATTCTGGAGAAAGTTGCCTTAAAACCTAATTTTTGGCATCAACACATTTTTCTCCACTGCCTACCTATGCTAATGGCAGGTTTCTCAGTTATACGCTCATGCTGCCAGCATGGGTTTTTATAGGAAAACTCGCGCTGGACTCCTTCTGGCATGGTTTCCCAAATTGGAGGAGAAGCTTCGCTCACTAGAACCTTTGGGAACAATGCTCTGCATATTGGTTATTGTTGATATGGTCGACCTCTCTCATTTGGGCCTCTTGACCTTATCATCATGGGCTTTCCCCTTGAGATTTGGACCTTCCTCCCTCTTTTGTGGATCCTTAACTCTCCCTCCCTTCCTATAAATTCACCCCCTTCCATTCCCAAATGGTTGGTCATTGATTGTTGCATCCCTATGCTAAGATTATGCTTACATGCTTCCCATTTCTAACTTGGAGAAGGAGTGCTTGAAGAGTCTTTTCTTGGACTTGGACATCCACTCAAAGGAAGGCCTCAACATCAAGGCATAGGTTGTATGCTTCCTTTTTCAATTTCTTAACATATACATCTGATGTTCACTTTCCATAATTGTGTAAATATTTATGCAATTAGCTTAATGCTCCTTGATATGTTAAGTAGTTAATGCTTGATATATGTTACATATGCTCTCGTGTCTTGTATAGTACTTTGATCTTCCTTGCAGGTTTCTAGATGCGATGAATGACTTAGGAGCGAGGCCTGAAGCAAAAGATTCAAAGCCATCTCTGAAGAACAAGCGATTAGCATCAGAAAGAGGTAGGTTCCTCTTTCTCATTGAATTTGTCAAGAATCAGCTAGGAAAGTTAATATTAGATCATTTGGTTTGTTACTAGACCCAATCATTGGGATAGAGGGATCGCCTCTGTCCGCAAAGGGGATTTTCCTTCACAAAAATATGGCGACTCCACTGGAGAAACTATAGCTTGTTCATCCTCCTTTCTCAACTGATCTCTTGATCAGTTTGACCGACCATCATGTTCTCAGTTAATTTTGGTTGATTTAGGTTTGCACAATCACTGGATATTGTCTCGGAGTGCTCAGTCTGGAAAAGTTTGTGAAAATATTTTTATTTTTTGCTTGTTTCCTTGACCAACATGTTTTGGGATCTGACAATTGTGCTACCAGTGCATTTTTTCTTAAAATAGTCACACTTATCCCCTGTTAAGATCTTGTTTGGCCTTTACAACTACGTTGATCCTCAAGATTGGATAAATCTATGGTTTCTCTGTCAAACCCTAGTGTGTCTAAGCCCCTGAGATCTTGTTTTGTCTTGTATGATTGATTTTAGTTGATGTTTTCATTGATTACCTTGTTTTAATAACAAATCTTTACTTCTTTGGACTTTCAAGTATATAAGTGCAATTTGATTGATTTTAGAGTTTGTAGGCCAATTGGTTGCCTCTTGTTGCTTGTAAGTGTCTTTAAGTCTCTGGTTTGTTGATGATTAGGTCTTTTCACTTGGTAAAATCGGTTGAAACATTGACTTGCATTGATTTCGGTTTATCTTGTGCAAAGTTGTTTTTCATGTGTATTAGGTCATCTAGCATTTGAAATCCATATTTGTCACTTATCAAGCATATATTACATTTTTTGTTTTGAAAACTAAAATGAACATATTTGATTATCTGTTTGAAAGAGAAAGTGAAACACATTTTGTTGAAGTGCTTTGAATATGGTGTTATTTTGATTGATGCCTTGTTGCATTTAGGAGAATTTTGGAACAAAATATTCATTTTTTCTTTAGTTAAAGCTTAATTGCATTTAGACATTTGAAAATCAAAGAGTATCATATAAGTAAAAGTGCATTTTAGTGAAATGAGTATTGTTTTTTTCTTTCAATAGATTGCATTCTCATTAGTGAAAGTGAAGTGTAGTTTTTGCATTTTGCATTTGGAAAAGTTAGGGAGATATATTTAGATGCATTTTGCTTGATTGATGCATTTATTGATTGTACTCTCTTCCCTCATTAGCATAGAATTCATTGAAATGAAAGGTTTCCTTTTTCTCATATAATTGCATACTAGGATTCAGGTGACATCGTTTGAGCCCAAAATTGAAACCTAATTTTGAAGAAAAACTTTAAAATTTATTGAATTAACCTAAGGAGCATTTGGAACTTAATGCAAACAACTAGAGTTCTAGGCCAGAGACATGTTACAACATCTATAAACCTAGCAGCTATCGTTAACTGCATGCATTCTATCCAGGGTGAAATCTCATTCTAGAACGGAAGTATTTCGGAGGTTCTCTAGTACTCTAGGGTATATTGGAGGCATTCTATTATGGAAAGTATATGGGAACTCTCTCACTGAATGGTTATGCATTAGACAATGCTAACACAGACTTGTGCTCCCCATACTAGCGAGTGTAAACTGGGAGACCCCATTAGCTTTCTATCGTTTAGCCACAGGTAACCGAGTCAGTTGCCTTGTAAATGTGATACACCAAACACAACATTCGGGGATATCGGTTGTTGTAAGTTAAGTTCTTGGTTTCGGATAAGGTGTATATAATGGTTCACGGATACTTGGTAAACCCTCTTGCCTAGTAGACCCCTTTTTGATTTATTTCTTGTTTTAAGTTCTAAAATTTAACTACCCACGATAATATGTCTTACCCATGCAATTATCCTTGACTTCATATTGCCTAATTAATAATATATTTTAAATTGTAGGCTCAAATAAACCACCTCTTTTATTGTTTTAGAGAAAAAGGTCATCATGGTTGAACCATCGAGTTCACCTTACATTTCCCTTCATCATATGATACTGAAGGGTCATCACAAGGAGTTCATCCTGAGTTCTCATAGTCACTTGAAGCCCAAGGTCTTGAACTTGGAATTATCCCAAGCATCCAACCCCTTGCTTCTCGTCCTCCACCTCGAGACTCATCATCATCTCAGGAATCTGATCCAGAAACTCCTAAGAGTCCATAGGTTTGTTTTATTCCCTCTGAATCCGCTTTTTGATCTGTTGGTTATATCTTCTCAACAACCTTATAGTCCATGACCAACCTAGTGTTCCTTTGGAGTTATCTCCACGACCATCTCAAATTCCTCCTCGCTATTTGTTTCCACCCATGGCTTTAGAAGGTGATTTTCCATCCTCTTCTCAAGGTCCTCTAGAAGTCTCGGCTACTCATACTCCTGGTGTTGATAACGATTCTGAATTCAAATCCCCCCCTAAAGGTTATCCGTTTGTGGGAAGTGTTGCACCTCCACCACCCCCTGAAAGGAGTGGGCCTATATTTCCACCTGGTTATACATCATTTGCTCAAATGGTTTCAGGTACTCCAAGTGAGTCTTCACTATATCACAATCCCATTAGTCATCGGGTGGCATGCCTACTTCATGTCCGTTTGTTTCAAATGTGGCCTACCAAATTCTTGTACCAACTATAGTTTCATCAGTTCTTGTACAATCGATAGTTACGGTTAGGGAATTCAATGTCCCTATAAGTTCCCAAGGTCCTCCATTAAGTGGAAAATATGTGCCACCACCTATTCCACTAATTGGGGGTAACAACCACCTCCACCTTATGCACCTACTATTTCAGGTGGACCTTATGTGAGTGCACCAAACTGACGCTACCATAGCTAAATAAAATTTTGGTAGTGTACCTTATCCTAGTGGATCATCCATTCCATCTGGATTGGGCCAGATCTCGTATCAATAGTACTTTTTGGCTTAGATACCCTACCAACAACCATACCCTCCGTATGGCTCTTAGAAGCCTCATAATGCACCATTTTCTCAACAGACAGGCCCTCAGATGCAGCCTGGTTCAAATCCCTCATTTGGGGTAGCTAGTCAAGATGGAACTTATCAGTACCAGCCTGAAACTCAGCAAATTCCATAAGGAACTTACCAACAACAGCCTTACGTACAATAAAAACCTTTCATTCAATAAGGACCTTATGTATAGCAAGGTTCTTACCAGCGACCATTGCAGTAGCAAGAGCAGCCCTTGAAGTAGCAAAACCAACCTTTATATCAACAAGGTCAACCCTTGTAGCCACATGGTCAACCCTTGCAGCAATAGGGCTAACAGTTTTATCATCAGGGCCAACAATTGAAATGACTACCTTATAATCCATACGTTATGCAAGTTTTTTATCCTCCTTATGGTTCTCAAATGCCTATGGCAGGTCAGTATCAACCTTACCCTGGTCAAACCCACCTTTGTGGGGGCAGAATCCACCTTATGGTAAGGGTACCCCTCAATGGGGTAAATATGAAGCTCCTTATGGTCAAAATCGCGTCTTTGGGGGAAAAACCCATACCAGCAAGGATGGAATCTACAAGCTGGGATTTATCAAAGTCCTTCCATGCCTTTCAACCCACAATTTCCATTTCTAGCAACGTTGGAATTGCCAGATGTGTCGAGGCTCACTAATATTGAATACTTCATTCACCTCATTGGCCTCCAGTTCCCACTAAGATTCCTAGTGATTTCCCAAAGTTCAAAGGAAATTCTGGAGAAGACCCCCAGGCCCATGTTATGACTTACCACTTATGGTGTTCATCCAATTCCTGGGTTGACGACTCTGTTTGTCTACGTCTTTTTCAACGAAACTTGATGGATGTTGTCGCGAAGTGGTACTTTGAGTTACCTCGAGGTGCCTATCAAGATTTCAATTCTTTGGCAATGGCCTTCCTTACTCACTTCTAGTTACAGATTCATTATGAAACTGGTACCCATTTGCTTATGTATCTGAAACAGAATACTACTACCCACATCTCCGATCACATCCATGAATGGAGACGTCAGCGTCACCTTATCAAGTTTGATATACTTGATGAGTTGTTAACTAAATGGTTTACTAAATCATTCATCAAAAAAATTGATGCAGACATAGCAATGGGAGGTTGTGTTACTGAAGATCAAGCCATTTCCCATGCCCAATATTTAGATTTGGTAATATTCCCAATATGGCACGTTATATGACCTCTTACTTGATGCTCTAAGGCCATCTAGAGATCCAACATCTTCTAAAGCTCCAGACATACCACCTGTCAATGGTACTATTGGATCAGTGTCTCAAACTTCCAATAAAGATTCTTCAAAGAGAAAATACGTTTCGAATACTGCATCCAATCCTCCTTCAAAACCCTCTTCAAATCTTGGTAAAACATATGAGGTTAATTCCACTCAATATACCGTGATAGACAAGGCCTCAAAAGGTAAAAAGAACGGTAAAGGAAAAGAAAAATATGATACCCCAATATAGGATCCTCCAAAGTCACCTTCTGATCATACCACCAAATGTAAGCCTAAATATCCTTGCCTCATTTGTGAGGAAGATCACTATACCAAGGATTTTCCCCATCATGTGAAAGTTAGTCGCTTGTTAAAAGACACTCAAGGGACAACGACTGTGAAGGAACCTCTTCCATCACAACAGACCCAATTGGTAGAACAACCATAATCTTCTGTCTCTTCAGGTTCTTAGGTTTACATGAGTGGAATAGTGCCTATTACTATGACCACCTGATCCAAAGATTATCAAACTCCTCAAAAGAAGATGGTGGAGAAAGAAGCCATTGATACACCTTCTACTTCTACTCCACCTAGTTCT
This sequence comes from Pinus tabuliformis, assembly GCA_031772625.1. NCBI lineage: Eukaryota > Viridiplantae > Streptophyta > Pinopsida > Pinales > Pinaceae > Pinus > Pinus tabuliformis. Next base: position 1,125,821,028 of record CM062817.1, read on the forward strand.
AGTCCTCTTCATATTGAGAGACCCAGTAATGACTCTGTTATCCGTCCACCTCCCAAAGGTGTTCTTTGGAAATCATCTTACAATCCGAATGCGCGAGCTGCCCAGCATTACAATATTGTTAAAGACTTGGCTCAAGTGCCTTTGACGATGTCTACCTTGGAATTTCTCCAAACTTTTCCAATGCAGAGGAAAGCATTACTGTCCACTATAGGAGGGATTGACCCTATGGATTTGAATTTGATCACTTTTGACCTGGAAAATCATGTTCCTCGTCTTCCCCATGAATTTGTGTTTCTAATCCAATTCGTTATTAAAGGAAAGATGATTAATTGAATTGTGATTAATGAGGGTGCTTCCACGTGCATCATGTATGTTTCAAGCTAGAAAGTCATCGAATATCCACCCCTAAACCAATCTCCAAACACCTTAGAAGAATTTGATGGTAGAGTATCTCTTCCTTATGGTATTCTCACGAGTTTGCCCATCACTTTGGAAGGGAAAACTATCAAATCGGAAGTAGAAGTCGTGAATGCAAATTTGAATTATAACCTTCTACTTGGACGAAGTTGGACTCATGCTATGTTTTGTGTGGTTTCTTCTTTGTTCCGCGTACTCCGTTTTCCTCGTGAAGAGAAAATAGTTACCATTGATAAATTGGACTTTTTCTATTTCGGTTCTTTGAATGGCAATGTGCCATATGTGGGAAATATCAACATTCCTTATGAGAGCATGGGGGAAGGTCTTTTCAATATTTTTCTCTTATGGGAACCTTTTCCCTCCGATCTCCTCATGTCGCTTCTGTCAAGATGATCTCTACAATTTACAATCCTTGGATCATTCCATCTCTCGATCAGGTTGATTCTTTCGGCAATGTTACGCTACTCAGCCCTATAGAACAAGCTTACCAAGCTATTGTTTTGGCTTCAATGGCCATTTTTGAAAGTCATACTACTCTTAGTATGAACCTAGATGCGTATTCACAGTGTCCTTGGCTTGGTTCTTGGGATTCTCCGGATCCTTTGAACGAGATATTTACTACTGATGGGAGTATAATTGAGGTTATGTCTCTTGACGAAACACCCTGGAATGATGCTCATCATCATTCCTCATTTCTTCCCAGTCTCGATAAGATTTCATCGTGTCTAGATACCTTTGTTTCCCATACACATACCCATCCACTTAAAACACCCATCTTAGTGCATGAAGTTTTGTATGAAGGAAACATGGGAAATATCATTGCTACCATGCCTTTCAACATTTCTGTTAAACCAGGAATTGTTGAGAACATTCATGTCGGGGTTTCTTGTTCTCCTTATGAGATCAAGATTTACACTACCCTTTTTAAGGAATTCCACGATGTCTTTGCCTGATCATATGAAGAAATGCTTGACATTGATCCGAGTATAGTCGTGCACGAAATTACTACTTATCTAGATGCGAAGCCCATTCGTCAATGACCTCATCCAGTGCACCCTACAAAAGGTAAACTCTATTAATGGAGAGGTTGAAAAAATTCTAAAGGCTAGTTTCATCTACCCTATTCCATTGACAGATTGGGTTTCAAACATTGTCCCAGTGACTAGGAAACAAGGGACTATCTGCGTTTGTTTTGATTACTGTGATATCAATCAGGAATGTCCCAAGGATAATTATCCCACTCCTTTTATCAATCAAATCATTGATGAATGTGCTGGGAGTGAGATTTTTTCTTTTATGGATGGTTTTTTTGGCTACAACCAGATCAACATTCTTCCCACTGATCAACATAAAACCGCTTTTATCTGTCCATGGGGGACCTTTGCCTATAAGAAACTCCCTTTCAGTCTAAAAAATGTTGGTGCTACCTTCCAATGAGCGATGTCTTATGATTTTCATGACATCAAACACATCGTTCAACCATATCTTGATGACTTACCAGCTCATTCTGCTAAGTGTCAAGATCATCTTGACCACCTACGAGCAATTTTTCTTCATTGCAAACATTACAATATTCGTTTAAATCTGCATAAGTGTGTCTTCTGCATTGAATCTGGTCGTCTCCTAGGGTTTGTAGTATTGAAGGAAGGCATCCAGATTGATCCCCTCAAAGTTGAGGCCATTGTAAACTTACCCCCTTCGTCATCTTTGCATCAGTTGCAGAGTTTGCAAGGGAAAGCTAATTTCCTTCGTCGTTTTGTACCTAATTACATTGAGCTTGCCAAGGGATTTACTCGTTTGCTGAAAATATGGATCCAATTTATTTGGGATGAAATCACTCAACGATCTTTTGATGCATTAAAGAACACTCTCATCAGTGCTCCTTCGCTGCATCCCCTCGACTATCATCGAGATTACTTCTTGTACTTAGCCACAATCGATAATATTATTTCCATGGTACTAGTGCAAGATGATAATGATGGAAATGAACACGTGATCTGCTACTTAAGCTAGAATCTTATTGATACCGAGACTTGAGATGGCCATGTTGAGAAGCTTGCTTTAGCTGTCGTTCACGTTGTTCAACGGTTTCACCACTATATTATTTTACAAAAAACCATTGTTCTTTCTGATTGTAGCCCCATGACCTACATTCTAAATCATCAGTTGTTGGGGGGGAATACTCTATGTGGATTGTTATCCTTCAATAGTTTGATTTAGAGTTTGCTACAACCAAATCAAAGAAATTGTTGGTTTTCATTGAATTAATTTGTGACCTTCCCTACAACCATGTCTACTGCTTTTGATGAGTACATTACTAACAAGACTCTCTTTCTCATCAACACTCTTGACCCATGGAACAAGGATATTATTTTCTATCTTCAAACCAAAACTTTTTGATTAAAGTTGTCTAATTCTGAACGTCGTCGCATTCGACATCAGTCCCAACCCTATCGAATCATTGGTGATACTTTGTACCGTGTTGGTGTTGATTCTATCCTTCATCAATGTTTGACACTCAAAGAAGCTGAGAGAGTTCTCAATGAATGCCACTTTGGGGCTTGTGGTGGTCACATGTCTGGGTATGCTACTGCTCAAAAATCCTTCATGCAGGTTATTTCTAGCCATCCATATTTAAAGATTTCATCTTAGTAGTCCAAAAATTTCACACTTGCCAGATTTACAATTGTAAACAACACGCCCCACCCACACCCCTCTACCCAGTTATTACTGTCGACCCCTTTTCTAAATGGGGGATTGATTTCATGACATGTACCCCTCGCTCCGTCGGGGGGCATGGTTATATTATTGTCGTCGTTGATTATTTTACTAAATGGGATGATGTGATGCCCACACATGAAGTTGATGATAAAACTACCACTCAATTTATTTTTAACCATGTCATAGCTCGATTTGGTGTTCCTCAAGCCATCGTTACTGATCATGGATCTCATTTCCGAAACCACATGATGGCAGAGCTTACTGCTCGGTTGGGTTTGCATCACGACAACTCAACCCCTTATTATCCACAGGCCAATGTCCAAGTTGAGGTAGTTAACAAAGTCTTGGTTACTATGCTTCAATGTACCATTGTGATGCATAAATCAAATTGGCATCTTATTCTATTTTCGACTCTTTGGGCTTACCGAAATGCAGCTAAGACTGCCACTGGATTCACACCCTTTCAGTTGGTGTATGGTCTGGAGGCAACTCTTCCAATTGAGTGTGAAATTCCTTCATTGAAACTAGTTGTCGAATTAGTCCTGGATACCTCACCTAAAGAGGAACGTTTACTTTACCTTGAAAGGCTCGGTAAAACTCGTCACTTCACAGTGTTAGTAATTGAAGCCCAGAAAAAATGAGTTAAGGCTCAATACGATAAAACTATTTCTCCTCATGTTTTTGTTGAAGGTGACTTGGTATTGCTTTATGATCAAGCCAATGACAAATTGGGAGCTGGGAAATTTGAACCAATGTGGCATGGGCCTTACATTGTCAAGCGAGTTTTACAAAAAGGTGCCCATGAGTTAGTTGACTATGAAGGAAATGCTTTGACTAAGCCCTGAAATGGGATTTACTTGAAGAAGTATTATGCGTGATTATCCATATAAATACTTGTGTACATTACTGTGCATTTTCATTAGTGTGCAGTGTGATTTCGATGTCTTATTTTGCTTTTTCAAACCTTTTCCTCTGCTTACCTCATGCTCTACTTAGTTTGTAGATGTCATCCAACCATTATGCTGGTTTTGCTGATGGTGCTTGTTGTAGTACACAGAATCTATCTTCCGCTACATGGGCGGTCTATGACCCTAATGGTGAGTTAGTGAATTTTCAAGGTATATGTTTAGGTCAGAAGGCTAATAACATTTCCAAATGTAGTGCGGTCATCGAAATTTTGTTAGAAGCCATCTCTTTTGGCATTAGAGAGTTAATCGTAAAACTTGATTCGCAACTCATTGTACTACAGCTTAATGGATAATATTCAGTTAGAAACCCTCAAATTTTGAGAATGTATTTGCGAGTTCATTTATTGGAACAAGAATTTGATTTTATTACTTATCATCACATTCCAAGACGCATGAACACATTAATAGATGCATTGGCTAACTATGTGTTAGATAGACATTTGTGAAACTTGTAAATCATAGAACATCACACATTGAATATGGTAAACAGGAAAACATGTATATATATATATATATATATATAGTGAGTGTTTGCAAAAGATTTTGCTACATCAAAATAACAAAATTTGTGTTCCAAGACACATGAATTTACAAGCCTACATAGTGCAGAAAGTAAACTAGAAGTTGGCTATTCGCCCACATGGTGCTCATGATAGCACGAGACAGACCTAATCACTCGGCCACGCATCTAACGTAGTCTGGCGAATACTCCTATTGTGTGCCTATGATAGCGTAAGGACACCTCATTGATCGAGGCATACTCTAGAATCCCCCTGGTTAAGCTTTCCAGGTTCCACTCAACCTCGATGATGGTATCCACTCCTACATATGGGGAAGCATCCTTGATTTTGCGTGCCACTAGCCTAGCTATTGGAGAAACCCCTGGAGGTCTTTCTGATCCCATATCTGCACAACATTTCAAATCGAAACTCAATACACATAAAAAAAATGATATAAACTTCAAAAAAAAAAAAAAAAAAATTTACTGAATCAGTCCATTGTTCCCTTGGAGGAAGTGGAAGATCTAGATCTCCTCAGAAGTTTGTCCCTACATACGCCAATTCATTGACCATGATTAGTTGTTGATGTAGCCATCCGAAGAATATTGGAGGGAAAGACATATGTTGACCGCCCCTATGTCGCGGCATCAACTCTCCCCATCTAAGCAAATGTGGATCTCTGGGTGCTGGTAGATCCACTTCCAACCACTGGTAACGAAATAATGGCACATGCTCCAGGACAAACGTCACCAGAATAGATCCAAAACTAAATCTTTTCAAATTTACCCTCTTACACTTGGTTAATTGGCATTTCATGCATACCAATAAACCTTCACACTAGTTGAATACCATGGGATTTAGGCATTCGATCATGTACTAGAAGTGAGACTTTGACGCCTCATGCAATGCTTGCGCCCTTGATATTCGAGCCATATTATGTAGGATTGTGCACAATGGAAGATTGTTGATGGTTGCCATGTTAATCTTCCTTCTATTACTCTTTTTGGCTCTTGGACAATGTATCACAATGAGCATGTCCGTGCTCTCTCCTCTAGATCATGACCCAGATAACTATACCTGTTGTCACTTTTTGGACAACCCAGTGATGAATTAGATGTCAACGACCTCTATCTCAAGCTCTTGATCCCCGAACATAAATATTTGGTGATCTACATCCCACCAACTGATTAAATGCTGCAATAATTCTGGTTATGCTATGATCCCAGGAATCATGAAGAATTTGAGCAATCCACATGCTTAAAGGGAATCGATACAGTCTTCATCCTGCATTTCTTGATGGTCTTCAGCTTCATGACCCCTCTCTTTCCCTTCAATCACCATTTTGGACTAGTTTTTGTGCAAAACATCAACAAACCAGCATTTTATGAGCACCCATGGAGAGAAAAATCAAGATTAACTATTTGTCATGGAGGATTTCATTCCATAATTTTTGAAATATTTTCACGCTACCAGTGCGAGTGCCTAACTAGCCTCAGGGTTAGCAGCACGGCTCGAATGGGTGAAACCCGCGCTGGTCACCCAAGATGTACATTTTTGAAAAATCTTCCTCACAGCCTACCCTATGGATGAATATTCTTAAAATGACGGCCAAAATGAAGAGGATGAACAAATATATTACCTGTAACACACAAATCAACAAATGGTGTCACAGATTGCTCATGCTCCTTGCCTAAAACTCGAGGTAAAATGAGGTAAAAATGCTCCCGCAAGTGAAAATTGGTAAATTGGTAAAGTGACTTACTTTTTTCCTTATTTATAGTTTTTAAATAATATTTTTACCAAAATAGGGCATATTTCACTCATTTTTTATATTTTTCCTTGAATCGATAATGTGTGTTTCCTTATGCAGCAACATGTCATATCTTCTAGATGAAGGTGATTTACATTTACTAATTCAACAAGTTTTATTTTATCACGTTTTTGGAGTCATAAAAAATAAACAAAAAAGCAACCCCCTAGAGTCATCTTTGAGCTTGACTCTGAAAAATGAAAATATTGTTGAGTACTTGTCATTTCGAACTCGTAAAAGTAAATGAAATGATGTTTACTCAGTATAAGTTTAAAACTTTTCCAAACTAAGATAGACTACTGTATGAAAAAGGAACACTTTAGTCGAACATGGCTCAGAGGTTCTCTTGGATGTTGTTTTCTACCTTTTCGGATTTAAGAGATGATTTATGAAAATGGACCTTTGGAGTTTTATTTTCTGCTTCTTTTTCAAACTCTATAAACATGAAAAAGATGTTGAGTTTCACCTCCGTCGGACTCGTAAAACTTAAACGACACAGGACTTATCACCATGACGAGATTGAGTTCCTCCTTCCTAGGGCTCGTAAAACTTACTAGGATGGATTCATCCAAAGGGTGAACTTATATGGAAAGCATATGATATCCCCTTCAAGCTTGTGATATAAAATATATGGGGTACTCACCAAAAATGGTGGGGGGAAAGTGAAATTGTCCATATTTTGTATCCTGTAAAGGCAGCATGTCACTCTTGAACATGACACTCATCTATTACTCGTGTCAGGTTTGGGATATCCTCACTTCATCACTTTTCTTCCTGGGTTTGGGAAATCCATTTTTCCTCTCATCTGATCATACCATTATGTCATCATGACCTTTGATCCTATGTTGAGTCATGCTGCCAAACTCCAGAGTTGTGTCACCGATATGTTTAAGAGAAGTCCTAACTGCAGTTCTTTACCGCTTGTACATTGTCTGACTTTTTGCTCCAGTCCTGAGTCATACTTATTTACTCTACTACATCCTTTCTTTCATGTCGATGATGTGGGATTCATTATGGCCCTCCTTTGAAGGATCACTTCCTGTCAACTTCAACTCATTATTCAGGAAGGTGATCTAGAAACTCCCTTCTAGTACCTTAGAGATTGCATGCCTCAATGGCAAGTTCTTCCCATTTGATGACAAATTTACATCATTGACCTTCGATCAGATGACCTCGCGGGTGTTCGACTTCAGTTCAATTATTCACATTCATGGATTTTTTGATTGTAGATTGAGAGACATTGTCATTACTGGTGGTTTCTCTCGTACCTATTAACAATTTACATCATTGACTGGTATTGAGGTGGTTTTCTATCATGTTCAACTTTGACACATCTATTCACATGTTAGAATTTGTACATTGATCGGGTCGAGATGGAGTGCAAGACCCTGGTTTTTGTCTGATAAAATCCGGGTTGCGTGGAGTTATGAGTCATTCAAGATGTATATATATTTCTGCTAGACGGATGGCTAAGACCATACCGTGGCTTTGCATTCACGATCCTTTCTATTCGGATGGCTGCGACCATACCGTGGGTCCATATTCATGATCCTTTCTATTCAGATGGTTGCGACCATACTGAGGACATTTGCACATGATCACTCCTATTCGGATGGTTGTGTCCATATCGTGGATTCATGTATCATTAGATGCCTATTCCTGTATTTTTAGGCATGATCATGAGAGATTTTAGATATGTATATGTATATGCTTGATTTGCAGGCTTCCTGACGATGTTGTTCTTGTCCTTGCACTGACTTGTAAAGCATCTCAGCTATCACTCCATGTTTTTCCTTCATGCTTTAGGGGGCATCTGTTGCAAAATATTTTGTCATGTCTCCTGTTCACTTCTCGTGCCATATCCCGAAGTGAAAAAATATTGACTATCGTGCAAAAATATCCATGATGATTTACAAACTAAAACCTCCCTGAAGAATCGAAGGAAAGTTGCCATGAGATCATTCTGGAGAAAGTTTCCTTAAAACCTAATTTTTGGCATCAACGCATTTTCTCCACTTCCTTCCTATGTTGATGGCAGGTTCCTTAGTTATACACTCATGCTTTCAGCACGTGTTTTCATAGGAAAAGTCACGTTGGACTCCTTTTGGTAGGTTTTCCCAAACTAGAGGAGAAGCTTTGCTCACTAGAACCTTTGGGAACAACAAGCTAGATATTGGTTATTGTTGATATGGTCGAGCTCTCTCATTTGGGCCTCTTGTTCTTATCATCATGTGATTTCCCCTTGAGATGTGGACCTTCCTCCCTCTTTTGTGGACTCTTTCTGGCACGTTTTCCCAAACTAGAGGAGAAGCTTTTCTCACTAGAACCTTTGGGAACAACGAGCTAGATATTGGCTATTGTTGATATGGTCGAGCTCTCTCATTTGGGCCTCTTGATCTTATCATCATGGGATTTCCCCTTGAGATGTGGACCTTCCTCCCTCTTTTGTGGACCCCTAACTCCCTCTCCCTTCCTATAAATTCACCCCTTCCATTGCCAAATGGTTGGGTCATTGATTGCTACATCTCTATGCTAAGATTATGCTTACTTGCTTCCCATTTCTAAATTGGAGAAGGAGTGCTTGAAGATTCTTTGCTTGTACTTGGACATCCACTCAAGGAAGGCCTCGACATCAAGGCATAAGTTGTATGCTCCCCTTTTCAGTTTCTTAATATATACATCTCATGTTTACTTTCCATAATTGTGTAAATATTTATGTAATTAGCTTAATGTTCCTTGATATGTTAACTAGTCAATGCTTGATATATGTTATATATGATCTCGTGTCTTGTATTGTACATTTATCTTCCTTGTAGGTTTTCATATGCAAAGAACGACTTCTGAGCGAGGCTTGGAGTGAAATATTCAAAGCCATCTCTGAAGAACAAGAGATTAGCATCAAAACAAGGTAGGTTCCTCTTTCTCATTGCATTTTTCAAGCATAAGCTAGGAAAGTTAGTATTATATCATTTGGTTTGTTTCTATACCCACTCATTGGGCTAGAGGGATCGCCTCTGTCCTCAGAGAGGATTTTCCTTCACAACAGCTTGTGTTCCCACGTGACTCCACTGGGGTATTGTCCAGGCCTACTGGTAGAAAAGAAACACCAGAGATGAAGCTAAAACTTTGACATTTATATTATTTATGCATAAATATACCCCTCATCCCAATAAAAAAAACTAAGTTGACTTGGCTTGGTTTGTGTGTTGACTGATCAAGAGAATGGTAGGGACTACATATTTCACTTAAGCTAGTGAGGAATCCATGACGATCAAAGAATCGAACAATATTTCTGAAAGAGTTAAACTCACATTCACGAGACAATGTCCATACAAAGAGCTGGAGTTCTACTAGTCTATCGCCAATGTTGTAGCGGCTACAACCACCCTCTAAAATTTTGGCTCGCATGCAAATTTTGGAGCCTACTCTCAATCCTATGATCGATCGTTCCTTGGTCACTTATTAGTAATTTTAGCATCCCAAGCCCCCTCCTTGATCTTAAGAGTTGTTCACGTTCTCATATTTATGCATCATGTGTCATGTTTGGGCATCGGGATTATCGTTCATCATGCAAAGGGAATTTTTTTCTACTTCAAGAGTAAATCTTGTGCGTATGGGTTGTTCTCCTCACATAGACATGTTTCACACTCACTTGACGCACTCTTGTCATGAAGGTTATTGCATCAAGTAGGGTGTATTTTATATTTTTTTGATGATCTATGTTGTATCACTAAGTGTTCAAGTGTGTGATCGTAGTCAAGTTCTATCACTATTTACATCAGTTTCACTGATCTCACACTTAGCCAGTTTCCGGAGAAACCTAGCCCCATCCAACTTTCTTGAACTGAACACTTTTCCTTTGCAACCCTCAATATTTTTCCTTTTCCTACTACAACTGCACAATGCGTAGGAACCCCAACCTCCCTTGGCATCCAAAACTGCACAATGGTTTCCTCCAGTGTCCTTCCCTCAACCAAAACCCACTGTCTCTAGAATCTGTGCAGTATTTTCCCTCAGTTGTCTAGTCTATCTTGAATTCAGTAACTGCACAGAAGTGTCCTCCCAAGACCCCATCCTGCAGCATTTTCTTGAATCTAAAAATTGTGCAGTGTTGTCCTAACTGTCTAGTCTGCCTTGCATTAAAAAACTACGCAAATGTGCCTCCCATGGCCTCATACCCGCATTAGTCACTTCCCATTGAAACTACATAGGTCTATCTCTCAGTGACCATAAGAAAAGATGACATAATAGATGACTCTAAAGGAATTGAGGAGAAATACCAAGGAATCATGTTATGATAAAAGATCAGGACCGCATGCAAAATTCGTTGGATGCATAACCATCTGGAGGGTAAGTATGGTAAGTAAAGTACACATTTTTGAAGTACATATCTTAGTGTAGCTCGAAGTACTATTGATCATCGTCATATCATTCTGTCTTCAATAACATACATGTTTGCAAACACTGAAATTTATTCCATGTGTTTCCTCTACATGTCTTGCTCCCTTTTTCTTATTGGACCAACTTTCGTCTTTGGCATATTGATCGTTGTGCCATGCTTGCGATCTTGTTCTGGTGATGTCGAAGGTTTGTATTTGTGTGTTTGGTTTGTCTAAACTATGTGAACAGCCATCACACTCACACACAATGGTGTAATCATTGTCGTGCAAGTTTTGTCACAGTCGTTTGAAGGTCTATCCCACGTGTCACACTTGTCGCTTTCACCATTAGACAATCCCACAGAGGGTCAAACTTTGCTATGTTGTCCTGGTGGTTAGTGTTGGCATGTTGTCAAAGTGTGCTAAGTGTATTATCACCATGTCGAAGTCATCAAAACTTCACTTGCCTCTAACACTTAGCCATTTTCATGAAAAGCTTATCAACGGAACAACCTCACTTCCCAGACCTCGACCAAGCTACCCTGCGCAGTCGCAGCCGTTAGTGGTGTTGCTTTATTGTATGGAATGCACAGTGCTTGAGGCTATCCCCCGGGACAAATGCACTTTTCAATCTCGAAAATGAGCAGTTGTCTTCCTTCCCATAACTGCGTAGAAAATGTCTCACAACCTAACTGAACTGTGCATTTCTCAAGCACAATCATCAAGCCTCCCTTTTTCCTACCAAAAACATGCACTGCACTGAGACTCGGGGCTGCACTAATCTCCAATATTGCGCAGACATTCCCAGCTAATTCCCCTGCTACCTACCCCACACTTCCTTTAGAAACTATGCAGTTATGATTAGCAAGGCCTCTACTGCCTTGCTCTACACTGTCTCCAGAAATTGCTTAGTCCTATCGAGAAGGTCCCCTGCCAGTTTGCTATGCATTGGTCTAGGAAACTATGCAGAATTCCTAGCTGGTCTCCTGAGTGGCCTGCCTTGTCTTCCCCTTGAAAGCTGTGTAGCAATGCCCCCGCACCCTACCTTGTTTTCCTCCCAGAAATTACATAGAATTGACTAGAAGCCCCTCTGCAACTTTCCTTTGTCCTCCCCATGGAAACTGTGCAAAAATGCCTAGCAGCCCTACTCTATATTCCCTCTGGAAATTGCACAGAACTGCCTAGTAGTCTCTCTATAGCCCCTCTTTGTCCTCCCTTGGGAAACTACGCAGAAACTATCCCCCTCAGGATCCCATCTTGCAATTGACACTGGTGACAGTCACTACCCAATTCTGCCTCCTAATGATCACTACGCATTTTTTCTCACTAGTGCAGACTGAGCTCTAGAATCCCTTATCCCAACTTGAGCTATGTTCTACGCAGTTTCATTGTCCTGTCCTCCCTCCCAATCACCTAAACACGAACAGGGAAAATAATGCATCATTCTAAACTAGGAGATTTTCAGTTTTGATGTTGTCCCGTCATGAGTGAAATGCAGGAACATGTACACCAATGGAACATGGCAAGACAATGAACGAGATGAAGAAGGAGTGCATGTTAAAAGACTTGCTTGCGGCTGGATGAACATACAAAGCACATCGAGCAGTAAGCAAAAGGAGTGCATGCACGGAATCATCTTGCAGAGACAAGACCATTGGTGACCCTACAACACCAAGCTATGCAGAGGTGAAGACAAAGCACATCCAAGAACACATCTTCTATCACTCAGCATTGCAGTAGCTTGACATAGACACCACAGTCAGCCAGTACATGTCAGTAGTGTCATGTCGAGTTGTGTCATGAGTTGTTTCAGCCACCTCACTACTATGAGGCGTATCTGTTGTAATCAAATGTAATGTAAATTGAAATTCCAAGTGTCATTAGTGTAATACAAACAATCATATGTAATGTAAAGAGGTATATGTCAATAAGTTGAAGATTCATGAGGGTAGTCCAAGAGTCAAAGGGGAATGTCAAGGGTCACCCCACCCTTTGCTATATATAGAACCTCATAGCTCATAGAATGAGCTTTTAGGAGCCAAGCATTGGCTAAGAATTGCTTAGAGAAGGCTTAGAGAGTATTGTGACGAGCCTTGGCTTCTACATAGTGTAGAGTGAGTACATCTTTTTGGAGGAGCAGGCGGTGTTGACTGTAATGTTCCACTATTGGGGCTAGTAACTATCAATGGTGTATGTATGGATGGAACTTTCACTTTGTATAATGTAATAGAGCCAGAACGTCTTCATGCATATGTTTTTATTGTATTTCAACTATTCTGGTTACTTTAGAAATGTATGTTGTTTAACTTACGCATCCATTTATGAACTAATTTGTATATGATTGTATGAATCTTGTCGGAATTGTGTTGTTGGTTTAACCCATCACCCTAGATTGTGGACTATTCTGGTTCCAACCTATGATGCCTTTCTGCTAGTGTGTTCCTTTTAGACTGCATACTATTACACGCTTCTATGGGATACACTTTCTTTCCCCTTTCATGTGTTTGAATCTCCCCGTGCATCTCTCTTGACTCGCTGGAAGTTCAAACACTTTCTTGCGACAGATATATCTTGCTTATCTCTGCGTGCTACCGCAGCCAAGGCACTATTGTACTACCCATTGTTGGGACTCCTACTCCAAATGGTTTGAATTCTAGTTAAGACTTCTTAATGGGGAGATCCCCTCACATGTTGGCAGGTCCAACACCATCAACAAGGTCTCAACATGTTTGATTAGTAAATGAAATGTTCATGAATGTATGACCTAATAGATGATAATGCAACTATTGTGAGAGGGCATTTGACATTCTTGACAAATATCAGATAAGTATGAGGCCCCTATGTTTAGATGTTTTTTTTATGACCTGTACATTACATGTTCAAGATGTGTTTTCCAAAATTCCTGTCATGGTTAGGATGAGTCACGATAGGTCATTGTTCAATTTTTGCATTAGAGGCCTTGTCTTATTGTTATTTATCATTTTTTAGAGTTTCATTAAGTTCTGAGCAGAAGCCTAGGTCCCAACCTTGAAAAAGTGGCTTAAATCTCGCAGCCGCTAACATAGAACTAGCTAAAAAATACTGTAGTCGCTGGGAAGCAGACCTTTGGGAGAGGTTGGAAGGTTTAATTCACATGGAGACCTTGTCATGGGAGTGACTAGGGGTCTAGTTTAGTGAAAGGCTAAGTTGACTTTTGGGTTGGGCACCTGGATTGGTTAATTAGCTCCTGGGGGTCCTGTAGCACATGAGGGATGTCTATAAAGTGTTGTTTCATTGACTCCACTTCCTTAAGGTGATCTATGAGGTCAAATCATATCATTGTAACTCTTTGTCACATGTTTACCCCAGTGGACCGATTAGCTAGGGTAAATGTGAAAGGAGGGTATTACAAATTTGTGGTAGGTTGGTAAGTCGGTGGCTTAAGCCATTAATTCCTTAGACATGATGAATACTAAGTCACCAACCTTGGTAATATTTCCATTGAAACCCATGAAAAAGATTTGGTTACCAGGTCATTATATCCCTATAACTTTTGGAAAAATGGTTACCAAGCTGATGCTCCAAATATAAACTTGCATGTGTTGAATTATGGGTTATCTTTCCAATAACTCCATGATTATAATTTCTTTCCTCACCACCTGTTTCTTTATCATGATGCTAACTCTCGCCATGGGAAATTCATTTGGACACTTCATCTCTCGACCTTCATTGTCAATGGAGTAAGTGCATAGGAGACTGAGGGATGTTTGAAATTTGCCTAGACTCTAGTCGTATTTTCAGCATTCAAACTTTGTATATCACTTGAGATGAGGCGGAGACCATCATAGCAAGGGGAGGTTGGTTAGAAGGGTTTCCAAGTACAATTCCATGAAGTTGAATGGTGATCATGTCATGGTGAAAGGTTGATGTAGTAATAATAATGTGGAAAGATGGAAGAGACATGGAGACAATGAACATATGATGTTGAAAAGTGGCATGTAATGCCACATATGGATATGAGGAATGGGGTATCACGTACATATATGTATTTGTTTGTAGTGAAGTGGAAATCAAGTTAAAACATAAAGGTTCCTTTTACAATCACATAATGATACATGTATAAGCTCATAAGAATTGTTTAATGATTCTTTCCCTAAATTTTCAATAAGTTAAAGATTTTGAGATTTTACTTTTACTTGGTATCACTTGAGCAAGGACTCGAATTTCACTTACATGTATGTTGGTTTGTTGGAGGATATATATGAGAGAGAAGAAAAATAATTTTGAAAACATATTCCTTGTATCAAAATAATGTTGACGATATTCTTTTGATATATTGAAGTGATGTTGAGTGTTGGCAATGATTTTTGAGACAAATAAACCTTGCTGCCAAAGAAGAAAACTACCTAGAGAATTGAAGGGGCCATGAGATTCCTGGACACTTATGACCTATGAATTGGAGATAGTTACCGTCAAAATAAATTCAAACTTTAGAATGTATCTTAAAAAACATGTTACAAGTCATCTGACAAACCATGAATGTTTACCTTCTTCTAGTGATCAAAACAAAGGAAAATTGTTAAGGAATTTAGACTTCTGTGATCCATAACATTGTTTAGAAAATCTTCGGCAAAATCACATAATCAATCTTTTGTCGACGCGTTTCGAACCAACTAGTGTGGTTCATCGTCAGGACATGGTGAAAGGAAAATTGTGTGTTTAACACTATGGTCACCATTAAACTTTCTTATGAAGAGTTAAAATATTAAATTCTTTTGAAAACCCTTGGGCCTTCCTTATTAAGAAGGATGTTTTGATGAAGGACATGGCCTCTGGAAAATGAAAGATTTCTAAATTATCACTCACCCTAGGATGCAAAAAGGAAGGCCACCTTGTGGAATTTATTCTTGAGTTTCACCTCTACAACCGAGAGAAAAAAAAAGAAGGATGCTAAACTATGATTGTTGAGTAAAGTTCCTAGAA
Source organism: Pinus tabuliformis (assembly GCA_031772625.1). NCBI lineage: Eukaryota > Viridiplantae > Streptophyta > Pinopsida > Pinales > Pinaceae > Pinus > Pinus tabuliformis. The sequence goes on from CM062817.1 coordinate 1,125,836,785, forward strand.
AATGGAGAAAACTCAATTATTGAAGGGTCTTTCTGGAATTCTATCTACTTGAGACTTGGTTTCAAACAAAATTCATGTTCACCTCTACCATAAGATTGGTTTTAAATTTTGAATGTTTCTTTTCTTTCTTTCTCTTTTCCCTTTTCTTCCCTTCTCTTTTTTTCTCTTTTTTTTTAATCTTTTTATTCTTTTTTATTTTTATTATATATATATATATATATATATATATATATATAGGTTGTGAATCTTCCCTACCTGCTACCTCTATTATGGGTTGTTGTAATACATACTGAATAAATTCCTCTTTCATCATAAGAGATGATACAATATTAATATATGGTCATTGAACAAGAAATACATTCCTTGTTTATCAATAGTTTTGATAATCACAGAGCTACTGTTGTAGACAGTTACAATTGCATAAGGGCCCAACTAGTGAGTATTGAGGTCCTCCTTAAAATTTTGAATTATGAATCAGAGAGGAGGGTCCAATTCCATGTTTTGATCTACTTCTTCTAGATGAATTTATCATGCCACTTTGTTCTCTATTGTTGGATGGGATATTTTTATTAAATGGAATCCTTTCCCATCTCATCTAGTTCATTGATCTGAGATAACCTCTATTATTGGGTATCTGAGAGATTCATTCCTAACTTAACTATCATCCATAAAATATTCTCTTGAAATTTGGTTGGCAAAAGAACAAGCTTTCCATACACCAACCCATAAAGTGTTTTCCTGGTTGTATTCCCCCAAGTAGTTTGATAAGCTCAAAGTTCATTAAGAATTCGAACTGCCCAATCTTAATGATGTATCTATATGGTCTTAGTCAAGATTATTTCAATGAATTTGTTGGTGTATTACACTTCCCCATTAGCCTTTGGATAGTATGGAGAGGAATTTCAGTGCTTTATTTGATATTGTTGAGTGAAACTATATGAGATTTGATGTGAACTACGTCCCATGATATGTAATGGTTTCTCTTGGGACAACAAAATATGTGAAAATATTCTCAAATATAAAATATATAATTAATTTTTTCAATGGCATGAAAAATAACTTTAACTTCTTCCCATTTAGTAATATAATCAATGCAAACCAAAATATACATTTTCTTCCTTGACACTAAAGTGATTTGTCCTACAAATTCAAGAGCCCATTTTTCAAAAGGCTCAATAAGTGTTTATGGCTATAATGAAATCTTCTCATATTGTACTATTCGACCCATCCAATGATAACTATCACATTTATGAATGTATTTCTTGGGATCACTGAAAAGAATATGCCAATACTACCTTGAGTTAATTACCTTATAGGTATTTCTCTTGTCAATGAAGAGTCCGCCACATGGTTTATCATAGAAATATTGCAATATACCATGTATTAATCTCCTTGCATGCATATTATGATGACTAAATCAAGTCTAGTGTTGAAGAGGTCTTGTTCAATCCATGAATAAGGGGCACTAAGTGAGGAGCCTCGGTATTGCAACAAGAATGTTGCAACTCCCAAGGCTACCAATTTTAATTATCAACCTAAGGTTCATACAAACTTAAGAGTTATCAACACTATATGTGTAGGATACAATGTGTCCTTCCTTTGTTGTCATGATGTAATGGATTGCATTTAATGAAATCAAATCCTAAACTAACTGTAGAAAATGAAATGCTCGAAATGGAAACCTTAACCTATTGCAAGAAAGAAAATACAAGAAAAGAAACCTATTCTAATTGCATATAGTAAATATCGTGAATTAAATGTCAACCATTATATTTAAAAGAGTTTAGAACCATTAACAAAGTTCATTGGATGTGGCAATCAAGAAAATCATCATTGTATTATCCAATTCATGGGTAAAGAGGCAAGTCCTAATTAGTGTTTATTCTTCCTCAACCATTGACTTAGAGCCTAGGGGTCATGATTCAATCCTAAGGGACCGAAACCAATATTTTTGAGAAAATATAGGCAAATATATACACGCTGGAAGAGTACTATAGGAAACAGTAGATTTACTACAGGTAACTATAATTCACTGAATGACGAAGCAAATCAAATCCAAATTGGATGTGACAGATTTGGTTATTGACTAGGATTTCTTAGGTCTCCATTCCAAGTGGAATCACTCAAAAATACCTTAGTTAACCTATTATCCATGATAACTCACTAAAATAAATTTTAGTTTTATTAGTCAAGGTTTTCCACCAATGATCTTTGCATCTATCTGTTGCTTTTTCTAAAAGAGGTTGTTGTGTTTTAAATTTGAAGATTAAGAAGGAAGGACAGGTCTATTCTATTTGTTTCATAGAAATTCCCATATTCCCATATTCTCATCCCATTCCATCAACAAACCCATTTCCAACTCTATTCATAACCCATTTCTTTCACTTGACCCATTTCCTACTCTAAGCCGCATTTATCCATTTCCAAACTCTAGTTGTGACCCATTCCCCTTTGAAATACTTTATAATATGTCGTAGTCCTTTTATAAGGTTGGACCTGCAAATCGTATCGCTATTGGCCCTTCCCTTTTTCCTTTGCATATATCTTCGTTCGTCCCCCTTCCCGATTGCGATTACGATATGGTATATCGCAATATCCCTTCCTGCCGATTATCATATCCAATTCCTCCTTTGCTCACCGATCGCAATATTACATCCTCTGCCGATTGCAATATTGCAGTTCTCCACCAATATTGCATATCGCAAAACTTTCCCGCCTGTCACAATAAAATTCTTCTCTCCCCACCAATTGCGATATCGCAGTTCTTTGCCAATATCGCATATCACAAAACCCTCCGCCGATATCACATATCACCACATCCCCCATCGATTGTGATATTGTTTCACCCACCGATTGTGATATCATAGTTCTCCTTCGATATCTCATATCACAAAACCCTTTTCCGATATCATATATCGCCACATCCCCCGCTGATTACGATATTTTTCTGCCCATCGATTGAGATATCCCTCCTCCTCGCCGATTACGATTTTTGTTCCACTGCAGACTGCGATAGACCTCCTTCCGCTGATTGTGAGATCCCAATCGAGGATCACATAGTCAACTTTCCCGCTCCACGAAATCCTTTTCGACTTGCAATTGCGATCCACAAGATCCCTGCCTGGATGCAATTTTCTATGTGATATGTTCTATAAACCATCACGTTTGGAAAATGGAATATTACTATGAACCGGTGTTAAGATGACCCTCTCCTGTGTTGCAATTGTGATGTAAAAAAGGCTCGGATCAACGGCCCATGTTAAATCAGCTTGGATCAACAACCCAAATCAACGAATGTTAAAATATCTATTTCGCTTCTGCTCTGTGAGACAACAAGGGTGTTTTTCAACGTTTCTTTGGTAGCATGGTCATTAAACAGAGCGCGAAGAACAAAAGGTAGCAAAACAAAGAGACAACAAGACAAAGATACAACGAGGCACTCTAAGCACGTTTTACTAGAAACAACACAGCAAGATTTCGAAGAGCCAGATGTTCAAGTTTCCACAAATACAGTGCCATGCTACAATGATTTGATTTTCCTAAATAATTGTAACTGTTAGATAGGTTCGGTTCATATGACTCCCATTTGTATTCAAACTCTATTGTAACAAAAAATCCTATGAAGGCTCATGTTTCATTAGTCAAATAGGATTAGATCTCATAGATATCAATTAAATCTAGCCCAGGTGGTAGATTATGTAAAGGGATATCTTCACTATAAATATGTAGATTTTTTACTCTTCACAGATGGGGGATCGATGATGTGAGAACCACTGTTGTATCGTTTCAATTAATAGAAAATAAAGTTGCAGCATACACTATTTTAACCTAAGATTCGTTCCAGTTTCAGTCATATCCTTTCATGTTCCTTTGTTATTAGTTTTCAGACCTTATTTGATTACTTGGAATTCAATGTTGCATTGCTCCAACTTCCTTCAATTTGTTTTGATTATTGTGAATGTCCATTTCGACATTAGTAAACCAAAGATGCCTAAGATTCCATAAAACAATGTTGTTTTATGTTGTTTTTCTTTAATTTACTCCATGCTCAATGGTGGCTTTCCTCACACTCTTTCACCTAAAAAATCAAATAGAAAACTAGATTTAGGCATTTGCATTCTTAAAAAATATTTAGAGAGCCCTCTCAGATTGGAAGGGCTAACTTCCAATTAAATGATGGTTTGAAATAGTTACACCGGGTTGAAAGTTTGACACAGCCCGACCCCCACCAGCCCGGTTGATAACATAACCCATGCTAAAAAAAATAGCAAAAAGTTACTAGTCTAAAATCTAGAAATTCGAGAACAAGTGAGCTAGTAAATCTATCTAATGTGTAACCTAATTAACTCGATTGAAGCTCATTAGCATGCTCTAAAAAATAGCAGAAATTTGTTGTTATTCGCCATAAGGAACTTCCAGAAATCAATATTTGGGAATAAGCAAGCTATTCCAAGTAGCTCAATGATTACTATGACCATCAAAATTTGTTCCAATGAAGAAATGATGCTTGTGATCCTGCAAAATAACTTACTTCAACCATTTAATCCAATCCTACAACAAGAAATCATTAATACTAAATGCAGAAATAGAAAAAAAGACAAGAATAAGAGATGCATGTGAATAAGAAGTGAAAGGAAGAAAAGTAAATGATACAAACTGGCTCTGAGGCTCCTGGGATGGCCAAGCCCAAGGAAAATTAGATTCCTAAGGAGGAGACCAAGACTTAGAAGCTGAACATGGCACCAATCTTCATTATTTCGATTAATACAATTACATCCCTGCAAGAAATTAAAGTGGAGCTGCAAAAATATGAGTTCTCTCCACAAGAAGACTAATAAAAATCAACCCCTAGAGGAAAATTCGACTTGGTACTTATACAAAATTATTAGGAAGAACTCCCCATGAAAGGAGGAAGCTTTCCCCACAAAAATCCCTTAATTAGTGGATCTGGTTCCCAATTCTAGGAAACTGCACTAAATGACATGGAACGCATTCCTAGATTTTCTCAATCATTGGAGCTCAATCTGTGCAATTATTTCATAATATTTTCTTGATTTATTATTTAATATTGATCCTCCTATGGTAGGGAGAAAGTCCCTAAATTATCTCCTCCTTCAAATCTTCATAATCTACCCAATATTCTCACAATATTTCACAAAAATAAATAATATTAGGCACAAATATGCAATTATCCATAAACCTTCATAATGAACATATTAAAGTTAAAAATACATTATCTAATGAAATGTTTAATGTGCTGAAGGATGGTCAGATGGACCTTAATTTATGTCTAATTTAGAGGCATGGGACTTAATTTATGTCTAATTTAGAGGCCCATCATACCCCCCTGCTGAAAGTGTTTCTCATCCTTTGAGCAACTTAGTGACCTCATTGTGCCTCATTCATGGCCCTGGTGGCCTATCTCTTATGCATTCCTTAGTCCTTTCTCTTAAGAATCTTGGTTGTAAGTTCTGCAAGGACAAGCACAAAAATGTAGTTGTTCTTTTCATGATTGTTTAACAGTATTTCAAGCAAAAAAAAAACATAACTTTCCTCTTTGCAAGTTGATCTGAAATTGATTTCTAGTTAATGTTGTGCTAGTATCATTTCCAAATATAAAATTTTCTTTGCATTGGTTTTGCCTATCCATAAAGAATTTATCCATGAGCATGTGATTGTCAATTCATCTAACTTGGTGAAATTTAGTGTTTTGCATGAACTTAAAAGCATGAATTTAAATGGCTGAATAGCAACATACAAAAAAACAATAAGCACAAATAATAGAGTTCAATACACAATTTTTTGTTGAAGGAGTTCACCCCTCCTGGACTACATCTCCTTGGTCCAGCTTCATAGTGTGGGCCTTTGTATTAGCCTCAATAGTGCTCAAATTTCTGTTACATGCATCCAATTCTCTTGGGATATATTCAAATGAGTTTAAAACATTCAAATCTATCATAAATGACTATTTTTTTACTCAATTTGGTTACCAGCTACTCTGGGAATGGCCTCCAACCCTTGGTGGCCCTAGGCTTCAAAAATATTCAAGTGACCAAAAACACCTATAGAAGAAATCTTTTGCCTCTACAACCTACTCCAATGAGTTCAAAACATGACAATTAGCTAGAAATGACTATTCATTTTTGAAATTTGGCTGAGAATTGAGTAAGTTATGGCTCAAACAGTTTTTCCTAGAAAACCTCCGCTAAATCTGGAGAGACTCCAGTTAAGTATGCCAAGTTTGGTGGCAGTTCCAGAATTAGTGGCTCCATCATAAATTCCACCAACTTAATTACAGATTAATTAAATGCTAAATTGATTAGTGGCACACTAATCCCACTTAACAGTTGGCCCCTAGCTCTTGGTTTGGGTGCTTTGTCACATGGGGTGGGGGCTGGCCCTGCGGGGCTTTTTTTATACCAAACTGTCAGAAGCTCTAACTTTTGCATACTATGTTTTTTTTTTGAACCGTTCATGGCGTTAGAATCCTAGAGACGAACTCTATCCATTCATTCAAGTCTGAAGCAATTCTAAGCACTTTCATTTTTTAGCTAAAATACTAATCCCTGATCATTCCTCCCCACTAGAAGCCTTTTGGACCCCAAAAGCTCCCTTGATCACTGATTATGTTGATGAGGGGACTATTCCCTCATCCTTCCAATCTTTATCCATTGAAAGTTTCCTAATTTCATCATTTGGAGCTTTTCATCAAAGGTCAAATTTTTCCTTGATTCCGACAACCATCTATTGTTGTCTTTGACACCGTTATACTGCAATATTTCTGAATTTGCAGAACAAAAATCTAATTTTGCAGAAAACATATTGTTCCCAACTTGGTCAACAATCAAAGGAAACTTGGAATCTTTCTCACCTTGCACTTTGTCTCTATGGCAATTTTTAGCTGCTTTTGCCTTGTACTTGAGTCGACTCTTGCCCAAGTTTCTTTGCCATTGTAATGTGCCTTTTGGAAACCAGCAATGAACATTTGTGAAACCCATGCCTTCTTTGCCAAGCTACTTTGTCCTCTTCTCTTTGACCTTTGCAACTTCTTGCACCGGCACCTTGTTTTCAACACTGCTCAACACCAATGTTGGCTGTTGCAAATGTTTTTCACCTTCTTTCAAAGGCAACCTGTTATCATTCTGAAACAACTCATTACAAATATAAGCATCTTTATGAAAAGTATGATTCAAAACATCTCTTTTTTTTATCATCAACAATTTCAAGTTCTGGCTTGCATTCACTAACCTCTTCATTTTCCCTACATTAACTAAAGAAATATTCAGTTTCTTGTGATGAGCTCTCACAATATACTTCACCTCATCTTTAATCAAATGATATTTGTGCTCATAGCAATGAAACACCACTTTCCTATCATACAAATATGGAATTCCCAAGATAATTCCAAAAGTGTCAAGTGGAACCACGTCTAACTCAACTTCATCAACAAAGTTCGTAGTAATAGAAAATCTAAAAATGTGTTTCCTTAAAACCTGTAAATTGGCATCCTTAACTATCCAACCCAAAGGGTATGGCCTATGATGTGATACGTTTTCAAGTTTAAGCTCTTTAACTAATTATTCTGAAATCAGGTTTGCTTATGATCCACTATCAAAGAGTGCATCAATCTTGGTATGATTTGAGATTACTTTGACAGTGAACAAATCTTCCCTTTTGCCTTCATTTGGAGTGTTGTTATGATTATTTGAGGAACTAGTGCTTTCAACATGTTGATCTTTCAAACCCATATCTGTAATTTTTGTCTCATCTCCTGAATCTGACCCTAAGTCTTTTTCAGCTATAGCTACAATTTTTCCCTTCTCTTTGGCTTTAAATATATCTGGTTTTAATTTTGGATGAAGTTGCCAACAATGGTCTTCATCATGGCCAGTCTTTGAACAGTTTTTTCATGTGAGTTTTTCCTTTTCATTTTTATACTTGTATTCTTCTTTCCCTTCCATTTTCCTCCCTTCTCTTTTCCCTTACCCTCACTTTCACGTTTCTCCTCTATGTTTTGTTTTCCCCTTGCCTCAAGATGTGTGGGTTGCACACATTCTTCATCTAAGTTGCTTGGGTTAAAGATAAGGATAGTATGTTGCAAATAGCAATGTAAACCTCCAATATATTTCAAGAGTGTGTCTTGTGAATTCAAGTTTACTCCCAAAAATAAAGCCCTCTTCCTAAAATCCTGAGTGTAGTCTTGGACAGTTTGGCCTTTTAGTTGCCTAAAATTCTACCAACTCATAATGGCTTTTTGCATATAGACTAAAGGATAAAACTGTCTTTTAATTGTAGAAACAAATTCAACCTAAGAAATGGATATCTTACCATGGATTCACATTTCCTCTTGAGTCTTTGCTTCCCACAAAACTAGTGCAACTCCTTCTAGCCTCGTGAAGCCAACTGGATCTTTATGTCATCCTCTTGAAGGTTTTGAATTCTGCAGTATATCTCCAACTGTTGAATCCAATTTTCCAACTTTTATGTATTCACTTCTCCATTGTACATGGGAAGCTTGAATTTTATGTCCAATTTCAGTAATGGAGTTTTTCCTTTTGGGGTTTTTGAATGAGTATGGGCAGTGGTGGTAGTGGAAGATGATGCTGTGTGAGATGGTGAAGATGATGAGGATGGTGGAGATGGAGGTGGCTTTCAACCATTCCCTTTGGAATCCTTCTTTTCATCTTTTTTGTTCTCTGAGCTTCCTTCTCCATGTGGAGATTTAGAACTCTCTCCAAACATCCTGGTGTTCCTCTGTTCATATAGGACTTTAACCATCTTAGTCAAAGTGTAGAAATATTTTTTGAATTCTTCCTCTTCTGAAGAGGAACCTTCATGCTCTTTTTCTCCATATATAATGACTATGAATTCAGGCTCAAAAATTTGTATCGATTGTACCTCTTCAATCACTTCAACCTCTTGTGCAATTTGTGTCTCTTATATCTCAACTGATGGAGATGGAAATTGAGGTGATTCAGGTGCTTCCTTGAGTGGTCCTTTGGGTGAGGATGGTGCTTTCTCAACCTTCTTCCTTCTTTTCCTAATCTCAGGACTAGCTATCAGTAGCTTCCCTTCTCCTCTCTGCAACTTCAACCTTGTAATCATAACAACAATTGCAACTATTAAATCCTTCAAGCATATCAAGCAAGAAACCTTGTGCTCTGATACCTACTTGCTCTGAAATTGATTGCTAGTTAATGATGTGCTAGTATCATTTCTAGATATAAAATTTTCTTTGCATTGGTTTGATTATCCATAAAGAGTTTATCCAAGAGCATGTGATTGTCAATTCATCTAACTTGGTGAAATTTAGTGTTTTGCATGAACTTAAAAGCATGAATTTAAATGGATGAACAACAACATATAAAAACACAGCAAGCACAAATAACAGAGCTCAATACACAATTTTTAGTTGAATGAGTTCACCCCTACAGGGCTACATCTCCTTGGTCCAGCTTCATAGTGCAGACCTTTATATTAGCTTCAATAGTGCTAAAATTGATGTTACATGCATCCAATTCTCTTGAAACCTATTCCAATGAGTTTAAAACATTCAAATCTATCAGAAATGACTATTTTTACTCAATTTGGTTACCAGCTGCTCTGGGAATAGCCTCCAACACCTGGTGGCCCTAGGCTTCAAAAATATTCAAGTGACCAAAAACATCTGTAGATTACCTCTTCTACCTCTGAAACCTACTCCAATGAGTTCAAAACATTCAAATCTATCAAAAATGACTATTTTTTTACTCAATTTGGTTACCAGCTGCTCTCAGAATGACCTCCAACACCTGGTGGCCCTAGGCTTCAAAAAGATTAAAGTGACCAAAAACACATGTATATGACCTCTTCTGCCTCTAAAACCTACTCCAATGAGTTCAAAACATGACAATTAGCCAAAAATTACTATTCATTTTTGAAATTTGGCTGAGAATTGAGTAAGTTATGGCTCAAACAATTTTTCCTAGAAAACCTCTACTAAATCTGGAGAGACTCCAGTTAAGTCTGCCAAGTTTGGTGGCGGTTCCGGATTTAGTGGCTCTGCCATAAATTCCGCCAACTTAATTATGGATTAATTAAATGATAAACTGATTAGTGGCGCACTAATCCCGCTTAACAGTTGGCCCCTAGCTCCTGGTTTGGGCACTTGGTCACATGGGGTGGGGGCTGGCCCCGTGGGGCTTTTTTTTAACCAAAATTTCAGAAGCTCTAACTTTTGCATACGATGTCGGTTTTTTGAACCATTCACAACGTTGGAATCCTGGAGACGAACTCTATCCATTCATTCATGTCTGAAGCAATTCTAAGCACTTTCATTTTTTAGCTAAAATACTAATCCGTGATCACAAGTGAACTTTGTTGGCTTGTAGATCCATTTCATTCATATCCTCTCCCTCGAAACCTTCATTCCATTTTCACTATTTTTTCCAAAATTGTTTGTGCATAAAAAAATCACAATGTTTCTTGAGAACATTAGCATGCCTTCTTCTCCTTATTCAATATGAGTTCTTGAATATTTTTCAGTTTGGCAAGGTCTTCCACATCTTTTTCCAACCTTTTGCTACCTTTTCGCACCATTTGGATGCCTCTAAAACCTTCAAAATACCTTTAGAAGAGAACTAGGACATCTTGTAGTAATCCCTGTAGTAACTACAGGAAACCCTATAGTGACTTGTAGTAACTATAGGAAACATTGTAGCAGCATGTTTAAACCTGTTTTGAGCATAAATGACAGTCTGAGCCTAGGATAGGCCCTCAGTTTCGCTTCCATGACTTTCTCCCCTTTCTATAACATCTTTTAGGCCTTCGAAAAAAGCTAGAAAGAGATTAGAGACCTCTTGGAAAACCTCTTTTCATTGCAGTTTGAGTTCTATTTTGATGGTGAGTGCCTTCTTTCCTTTTGTTACCTCATTCTTCTCTTTTGTGGCCTAGATGATTGCCTAATGGCCTTGGAGTTCTCAATTTTGATTAGGTCTCTCTTAGGCATTGCAATTTTGGCTTTTTAGCACAATTTGTTCCTTTCTTCCTTCTTGTAGTATCATTCTACCTTCTTGTAGCTATCATTCCTTGTCTTCTAGGGTCTTCTGACTGTATGGGAGTGACGAGAAATGATGTAGAAGGGTTGGAGGATGATGCTATGGCTTAGAGGGAGTAGTGTAGGTTTGTGAAAATGGAGAGGATGTGATCTGTGTATGTTTTTCAAGAAACGTTCAGGGTGAGACATAGTGTAGGGTTTGTTCTTGAAAAATATTATTTTTTTCTTATGAAATGGGATCAATGAATGATGGATAGATACAGGATATGAATTGGATGGAGGGCTTGGAGTGCTATGGTGACTTAGCCTTTGCAGAAATTTCTTCTTTTAACTGTTGTCCCCATTCCTCGAAATCGTCACCCTTCCTAATTTGGCTTTTCCACATTGCATGAGTGAAGGAGTGAGTTTTAGTTAACTAGTTGAAGGTGGTCGAGACTGATGTCCCATCCTTAGCTTATAAAACATCATCTCTCATGCACTGACAACAAGTTTCTAACTATAATATTCTCAAGAGAAGAGGTTAAGAATATTTCATACCTGTACCTACGTGATGGTTGTTGGAGAGGCTTGCATGTTGCTGTTGATTTGATGATTGATCCATGGTCCTATGGAGGTGATAATTTCCTTTGTTTACTTTTGCACAGGTCTTCATAGCTTGGTGATTCTAAACTTTTGTCTTCCAGTTACCATGAGCAAGCTACTAGTCAAATCCGGCCTTTTTGGAGTGTTGGGTTTGGCCATGGATGATGTTCACCTTCCCTATACCTTATTCCACCATTAGACACCTTTCCCACACTTTATTTCACCTTCCATACCTTCCTATAGCTTTCAGCCTGTTTCTTGTAGTAAACTAGGACATCTTGTAGTACTACATGAAACCCTGTATCAACTTGTTTAAACCCATATCTCCCAAAAAGTATAGTGGATTGACCTGAAATTTTCTAAGCATGTTTCCATCATACTTATGCACCTCCCCATAAAAAAAAGTTTGGCTAATGGATGCATGAATCTTGAGAAAAATAAAAAATGACTCAAGTTGATGGAGGTCAATTTCTTGGAAACTGTGCACTGGAATTTGCTGAAATTTCTTGAGCATGTTACCATCATCCATATGCATCTCCCCATGAAACAACTTTGTAAATGGATGCACAAATATCGAGAAACTTCAAAAATGGTTGTAGGTGATAGAGGTAGGTTTCTTGAAAAAATTGCACTGGTATTTGCTAAAATTACTTGGGCATGTTACTATCATCCATATGCATCTCCCCTGACACATCTTGGTAAATGGATGCATTGTTTTCAAGATATGACAAAAATATCTTTTTGCTCTATGTATTTTTGTTTCCTGTAGTATTTGAGGAGAACAAAGAAATTGAGTGGTAAAATCTTGGGAACGATGAGTTGATGGTGGAAATAGATGAGGGTGACGGATTGACATGGTCTTGGTCCTTCTGGAGCATCTAAGCACAAGAGGAGAAAGTCCAAGTTTGACTTCCTTTTACTAGGCTTTTGATCAACTTTTCTTTTGGTGGCTAACTTTTTTTTGTTGCTGGTAGAGTTTGGAGAACACCTGCATTCATGAGAGAGAGATACATGGAGCAAATATTTTTATTTTTTATTCTTTTTTTTCTTCTAGGCCTACTTGCTGCCTCAATGAGGTTTTCAACTAGTAGGTCTTCCTAGGCGCCTCAAAGGATGTTTTCACCTAGGATCTTTTCTTTTTATCTTTTTTCTCTTTTTTCCAACCCATTGACCACCTCCTGGAGGTTTTCAATCAATGAGCCAGTCTCAGGCGCCTCAAAGGAGGTTTTCAATTGATATTTTTATTTTTCATTTATTTATTTATTTTTCTATCCTACTCTACTTGAAAAAAATAAAATCATTTTCAAGTGTAGGAATACTTCCAATGGAGCCATGTGCAAATCAAGATGATAGATAAATTGATGTGTAGGCTTGCAATATATGATTTTACATGTACCTGAATTTCAGAAACCAAATGATTTGACTTTGAAAATATCAAGCACAGTTGAAGAAGAGAGTATTGTTGCAACTTAGTGACTGTCTAAAACCATATCTAAATATATTTGTGATGCCTCTGGTCCACTTGTTGATTTGGATAATCTTAGATATCTTCTTCTTCCATGAAATTTTGATCTTCTTCTTTTTGTTGATTATTCTCATGAACACATAGAGGATTTGATGATAACCATGAGGGAGCTTTCTTAATCTCTAATTTTGAGGTCTGTTATTCATCAAATGCAACCCGTGATCCTTTGGTATTCTCATTTGAATCTTCTTCTTCTAGATGTGGTCCTTAAATGATATCAAGAGAATCTCTTTTTTGCAATACTTTTCTTGAGATAAGATGAATACCATTTATATCAAGAGGAGATGTTTGAAATTGTTGTGCCTCAACATTTTTAGTCGGTTGATCTACTTCCTTGTGTGGGTTCGGAAATGGTGGTACAGGTAGTTGAGTGGGAGTGGATATTAGAGATGGTTGTGGTTGTGGTGGAGGTGAATGGTAGGGATAACATGGAGTTGAGTATGGAGGATATTGAGGATATTTTGGATGGCTCTCATAAGTTCCTTGCCAACCTTGTTGCCAAGATTGGTTTTGGGGTTGAGATGGCCAAGGTTTCCAAGGAAATGGTGCATTCCAATTACTTTAAGTTGGATGTGGATAAGCTTGAAATTTTGACTTAGGTTCTTGCATCATATAATGTTTAATAGGCTGCTATGGTCCTCTTGGAGATACATAACATAGCTGCATTAACAATTGAATTGCTCCATTGTCCTCTTGGTAAACTTCCTTCAACCTTGGTAATGATGGACATATTTAACATCATGTGATTTTGCATGGACAACACAAATATCAAGATCTTGTTTTTATTCATATTGAATTCTTACCATTTCTACTTGTTTGGTTAGATTGCTAAGAATTTATGTTTTAAAGTCATCAAACAAATTTCCAAGTTTAGCTTGACTTACCGATAGATGCTGATTTACTTACTCTTTCCCTTCCTCTTGATATGTGTTTGCACGTTTCAAAAATTTCTTCAAATGATAATTGATATACATCACCTTTACTCATGAAATCAAGGAGATCAATCCATTCATCCCTAATTGTTCTAAGTAAGATGGTTTTTAGTGAGTTGAACACTAAATGATGTAGTTTTTCCCTCTTAACATTATACATTAATCTCTCTCTATTAGATCCTCAAGGCTCTTATCTTCTTTTTTATTCATTCTAAGTATTTCTTCTTTAATATCATGATCTTTATACCTTTTCTAGAAATATATTTTGCATATCATTCCATGATCTTATTGAATTAGTCCTTAAAGGTCATGAACCATTTAAGAGCTCTATCCTTCAATGTTTCCAGAAACAATCTCAATTTTTGAGTGTTTAATAAATAACCATACGATCTATAAAGGATTTCAAATTCAAAGAGAAAGGTTTCTGGATCCTCTGACCTTAGACCATGAAATTTTGGAAGAAAAGATGGAGGGATGTTCTTCATGTGCACATTACCATCAGTCAGTATCTTGAATGGGAAATCCAAGAGGATCTTCCTAATTATCATAATCTACATCCATTTCTTCTACATTCTTTGCCATCTCTTCTTCTTCTACCTGCAAAAGTGGATGGTGATGTGGCTCTTACTACACCATGTGATCAAATGGGGAGGTGGGTTGTTGTTGGAGATTTTTTTTGTTTTTATGATTGAATGAAGACACTAATGCAATGCACTTTTATGTTTTTGAAATGAAATATGCCTAATGCAAATATTTTTTGTTTTTGCAAAAAGTACAAATAAATGGATCAATTAGGGAAAAAACAATGCATACTTTGACACCTTCCCAACAACAATGCCAAAAAGTGATGAGCCTCAGTATTGCAATAAGAATGTTGCAACTCTCAAGGATACCAAATTTAATTATCAACCCGGGGTTCGTACAAACTGAAGAGGTATCAACACTATATGTGCAACATACAATGTGTCCTTCCTTTATTGTCATGATGTAATGGAGTGCATTTAATGAAATCAAATCCTAAACTAATTGTAGAAAATGAAATGCTCTAAATGGAAACCTTAAATACCAGGAAAGAAACCTATTCTAATTGCATAAATTAAAGATCATGAATTAAATGTCAACCATTACATTTCAAAGAGTTTAGATCCATTAACAAAGTTCATTGGATGTGGCAATCAAGAAAATCATCATTGTATTATCCAATTCATAAATTTGTCCATTAACCCAAATCACTGAAATGTTTTGCATGGGTAAATAGGCAAGTCTTGATTGGTGTTTATTCATCCTCGACCATTGATTTAGATCCTAGGGGTCATGATTCAATCCTAAGGGACCAAAACCAATATTATTGAGCAAATTTGGGCAAGTATATACACATTGGGAGAATACTACAGGAAATAACAAATTTACTATAGGAAAATATAATTCACTGAATGACCAAGAAAATCAAATCCAAATTGCATGGGACAATTTTTTTTATAGACTAGGATATATTAGGTCTCCATTCCAATTGGAATCACTCAAAAAGACCTCTATTGACCTATGCTAAAAAATAACAGAAAAAATACTAGTCTAAAATCTAGAAATTCGAGAACTAGTGAGCTATTAAATCTATCACATGCCTAACCTAATCAAGTGAAAATGCAATGGGGTAATTTTTGTTATTAACTAGAATGTCTTTTTGATCTAATTCAAGTGGAATCAACTCGATTGAAGCTAGTTAGCATGCTCTAAAAAATAGAAAAATTTATTGTTATTTGCCACAAGGAACTTCCAGAAATCTAGATTTGGGAATAAGCAAGCTAATCCAAGTAGCTCAAGGATTACTATGACCTTCAAAAGCTATTCCAATGATGAAATGATGCTTGTGATCCTGCAAAATAAATTACTTTAATCATTTAACCCAATCCTACAACAAGAAATCATTAATACTAAATGTAGAAATAGAAAAAAGACAAGAACAAGAGATGCATGTGAAAAAGAAGTGAAAGGAAGAAAAGTAAAAGATACAAAAGGTTTCTAAGGCTTTTGGGATGGCCAAGCCCAAGGAAAATCAAATTCCTATGGAGGAGACCAAGACTTAGAAGCTGAACATGGCACCAATCTTCATTATTTCCATCAACACAATTACATCCCTGCAAGAAATGAAAGTGGAGCTGAAAAAATATGAGTTCTCTCCACAAGAAGACTAATAAAAAACAAACCCTAAAGGAAAATTCGACTTGGTACTTATACAAAATTATTAGGAAGCATTCCCCATGAAAGGAGGAAGCTTTCCCCACCAAAATCCCTTAATTAATGGATCTGGTTCCCAATACTAGGAATCTGCATTAAATGATAGGGAACACATTCCTAAATTTTCTCAATCATTGGAGCTCCAAAATCTGTGCAACTATTTCAAAATATCTTGTTGATTTATTATTTAATATTGATCCTCCTGTAGTAGGGAGCAAGTCCCTAAATTATCTCCTCATCCAAATATTCATAATCTACCCAATATTCTCACAATATTCCACAAAAATAAATAATATTAGGCACAAATATGAAATTCTCCATAAGCCTTCCTAATTAAGATACTAAAGTTAAAAATACATTATCTAAGGCAAAAAGAAATGTTTAATATCTTGAAGGATGGTCAAATGGGCCTTAATTTATATCTAATTTAGAGGCATGGGCCTTAATTTATGTCTAATTTAGAGGCCCATCACTATGTCTGATGATACCCTATTTCTCTCTAGATGAGAAATGCAATGGAAATATTCTCATAGCTAGGAAATTAACTATATCTGTGAACCAAGGAGAGTTAGTAGACACAGGGAATAAATGTTTGTCAGAAAAATTGTCATTTATAGGAATTACTTGTCCTTCATATGAATTCTAGAAAGAAAGTTTGCCACTACATTCTCCTTTCTAGATATGTCTAGGATAGTAATGTTGAGTTCCTATATTAATAACAACCATATAGTTATTCTGCATTTTGTTATAGTTTTGTTCATGATATACTGTATGGAAGAATGATTGGTGTGAACAAAGACCTCATACCTAGTGATGTAGTGCATGAATTTATTCATTATATGCACAAATCATAAAAAAAAAAATTTGTTATTGTGTAATTTATCTCAAAAAGAGAAAATTTTATATTATCAAAGTAAATGGCATAAAAGAAATAAGTCTTCTTTTTCCTAGTACTACTCCAAAAGTTGTGTTAGAATCATTAGTAGAGATATGAAAGGGAGATACTAATTGGGTCATCTTATGAGCTTCTTCTTCCAGGTGTCGAAGGTATTTTAACAATGTTCATCCCAAGAAAAGGTAATATCCTTGGCAAATGACTTAAACATAGTAGCTATTCTTGAAATGTTTTCTATAAAACACCTGTAATAATATGAATGTACCAAAAAGCTTCATACGTCTCCTAAAGATTGTGGAACTTAAAGTTTTGATAATACATCGATCTTTGCTTGATCAACTTGAATTCCTACACAAGATATGTAATGACCAAGAACTATGCCTTTAGTCTACATCATACAACATTTTTCATTGCTCAATACAAGGTTAGCTTCTTTACAGATTATCAAAAGTTTCTCAAGATTTCCTAATGCTTCCTCAAAGGTATCACCATAGATAATAAAATAATCTATATATACTTCTACACAATAATGGATTAGGCTGAATAAGAATATTAAAACTACTCTCTGGAATGTAGTAGGGGAATTACACAATCCAAAGGGAAACACTATGTAAGTAAATTCTCCCCATGGACACATGAATGTGATATTGTCATGGTTTTCAACTGAAATTTGTATTTGGATGTCACCACTGAAGCCATCAAGAAACTAAAAATATTACTTACCCTCTAACATGTCCAAGATCTAATCGATCAATAGGAGAGGGAAGTTGTCTTTTAAAGTGGCTTTGTTAAGTTCTTGAAAATAAATGCAAATTTTCCACTTACCATTCTTTTTAGGTCTCATCACAAGGTATGAGACCCATTGACCATCTAAGATTGGATAAATGAAATCAAAATCAAGTAACCTTTGTAATTTTTCTTTGACAATTTCCTTTAGAGTTGGATTCATGTGTCTTTGGGGTTGTCTGATAAGTCAAGAATTTTTCATGTATATAAGTTTGGTATGTTCTAGTATCAAGATTAATGACTCTAATGTCATGATAAAATCAAGAAAATGCATTAATATGTTTTTGTATCACCTTAATGACCTATTATTATTAAAGGTTGTCCAATATGGAAACAATATTATAAATTTACTTGTACTAATTTCAACTACGGAAACAAAATATTCCAATGATTTAATAGCTAGCGTAGAAGGTTGTAGTAAGGAAAAGGTATTTAGATCACAATTCTCTTGAAAATATGTACCCAATATATGATCAAATCGATAAGAAATTGACCCAAAATATCAAGGAATAATTAAATTAGTGAGGAACTTACGAATATGTTTTTCTTCACTGATTTCTTTAAGATGCATGGCTTGGTCTATTGTGAAGATTGGATGCACATTTCCCTCATCCCTATTAATATCATCAATCCATGAAGTATTTTTCCAAATCATTGAAATATTTTGTAAGTGGATACAAAGTTACATTTTACTAAGTCAATATGTGAAATAAGCATGTTTATGGACCAACAACCGATGGATTCATCTGCATTAGCTATCCATGGCATTCCTAGGATCAAGGGATGCCCTCCCAAAGAATATTTAGGTTGAATAACCATAAAATCAATAAAGTATCCCATGAATATAATTGTAGACTTTTCTGTAGATTCAATAGCTCATGTGATATACTAAAACACAATACAAGAATATACTCTACTCTTCTCAGCGAAAACAAAAAATGATCGATGAAAACAATAAGCAGAAAGAGGAAGAATATCAATCGCACATAACACAATATTTCTCTGGGGAAAACCACTGCTCAAAACCCCAACTATCTATATTGCATTAACCAAAATACTTGAGATGAAAATATAGTGCGTGTTCACACTAGAACAATTCTTGCACAAGTATGATCTAACTCTTTGCCTCACAAGCCAGCTCAAGCCAACACTTAGCCAATTTTGCTACCTTCCAAGCCCCTACTTCCTTGCCTAATTCCTAGAGGAATCAGCCCATATTTAATTGGTAAATCCACTCTTCATAACTGCGCAATCCAAACATAGGTTCTCAAATTATTGCATGCACCAACTGTACAACTCGGAAAATTATACAACTCATAATACATTGTCCCTGCACCCTAGTCTCAACTAGATCTTCCTCTGAACTGACATGCATGAGTTATTTATGAGTGAATATTTAGTTATATGGTGTGGTATTGGGGATGCACTAGTACACTACTCCGCTAATAGACCTCTACTAGTTCCTCCAACAATTAGAAATAGTCTAACTGATTATAACTCAGTTAGACTAAGTTATCTAATTACAACTCAAAATAACTCAACTTGGGACCCTAAAATTTAGGTATCACTCTACATGACTCTAGATAGACTTCCAACTTGAATTTCCTAAGTACATTAAGTCAATTTAGCTTAATTAACTATTTCAAGTTGCTATGAGAATAGAATTAAAATTTTAAATCACAATTTAATTCAAGGAAAAATTAAATTGGAATTTCTTATTGCTATTTTTAACACTCCCTCTCAACATGAAATGGATTATCAGCTACCCCGATCTTGTCTCTGTGAAAATCGAATTTACATATTGACAATGCCTTTGTCAAAATGTGTGCATCCTGATCCTCTGTGGGAATGTACTCCAACAACATAATCCACCTCTACACATAATCTCAAAGTTGATGATACCAGATATCAATATGGTTGGACCGACCATGAAAAATTGGATTTTCAGAGAGTTTGATATAACTCTGATTGTCATAGTAAATCACAATTGAATCCATTTGCTAACCAAACAAACCAACCTGAATCTTCCTCATCTATATAGCCTCACAAGCTGCTTGACTAGCAGCCATGTACTCTGCATCTGCTAAACTGAGTGCAACTGATTCTTGTTTCCTACTGTACCAAGAAACAACTACTGATCCAATACTAAAAATCCCTCCTGATGTGCTCTTCCTGTCGAATGGACTCCCTACCCAATCTACATCTATGAAGCCTTGAAGCTTCACTCCCTCTGTCCATTTACCATAAACCATACTAAGTAGTGCCTTTGGGGTATCTCAACACATACTTGGATGCCTTCCAATACAACTTGGTCAGCCTAACCATCACTTGACTAAGATGGTTAACTGCATAGCCCATGTCCAGTCGTGTATTCACCAAATACATGAGTGAACCCACAAGATGCCTGTAAATGGTAGCTTCCACTACTTCACAGGAAGTAGTATCCTCCTTGCTCCAGATGCCTCCTAGAGGAGTCTCCATGAGTTTACTGCTCTCCATGTGGAACCTTTTCAGTATCTCATTGGAATACTTTCCTTTGAGAGACAAAAATTTCCCCATCACCTTGCCATACTTCCATGCTAAAAAAGTAGTGCATGAGCCCCAATTCCTTCATTTCAAAATCTCTTACAAGATCCTCTTTGCAAGCCTTGATCAACTTATCATCACCTTTTAGAATCAAATCGTCAACATATAAAACAATAATCAACAATTTTCCTTCAACCATAATATGGTAAAGGTTTGCATCTTCTTCACTTTTGGTGAATCCTAACCCAGTGAAGTAGCAATCGATCCTGGTGTACCAAACATGGGGTGCTTACTTCAGCCCATATAACACTCACTTGAGTCAACACAGACGTGACTCTCATTCAAAGGTCTCAAAACCTTCAGGCTGCTCAATATACACCTCTTCCTCAATCATGCCATTAAGGAAGGCAGTCTTTACATCCATATGATGTATCTTACATCCCATTTGCACTGACAAAACCAAAATGGATCTGATTGATGAGTACCTTGCAACAATATCAAAGGTATCATCGTAATCAATCCCCTCCACCTAAGAAAATCCTTGGTCCATGAACCTAGCCTTATGTTTCTCCACACTACCATCCGCTACTTTCTTTACCTTGTAAAGTCATCGGGAAATCACCATTGACTTGTCCATTGGTCTTGGGACCAAATCCCAAAATTTTTTCTTGATAATGAAGTCATACTCCTCAACCATGGCATCAACCCAAACTAGTTGTTGCACTACCTCCTCAAAAGAAGATGCCTTTATCTCAACACATCTACTCATAAGAGCCATGTATCCAGTGTACCTCTCAGGTGACCTCCTCTGCCTGCGTTGTGATGTGGGTTCTCCCACATTCTCTCTTGCGTCTTGAAATAACTTGTCAGCCTCTCTGATGTGCTTTCTCCCATCTCTGGAAGACTCTGCCTGAGTGGATGTCTCCACTCCCGGATCCTCTACATGTGGTTGCTCCACATCAATATGAGGTTCCTCCTTAGGAGCTAAAAGATCCTCAACCGCATGTAGCTGAAGCTCCCTCTCAAGGGAACATCTCATGGCCTTCTCTTCATCGAATTTTACATCCCTGCAAACCATTGTCATCTTACTGGTTGACAAGTACACCCGATAGTTGTGAGGTGTATCAGTGTACCCCACAAATATCCCCAACTCTGTTGTTGGCTCAAGCTTCTTCCGTGCATCTTTAGTCACATGGAAATATACCGATGATCCAAAAATCCTGAAGTGACCCACATCTAGTCTCTTCCCTAAGAAAGCCTCCTTTGGTGTACTCATCCCAAGAATTCGATGAGGGCTTCTATTCTACAAATAAACAATTGTGTTGCATGCCTCGACCCACAATTGTAGTGGTAGGCCATGATCATGCAACAATGGCCATGTTGCCCCTGCAATGCTTCTATTCTTCCTTTCAGCCACCCCATTTTGTTTTGGGCTATGAGGTTCTATCAACTCTCGTCGAATGCCTTCTGTCGCACAAAAGTTTTTAAACTCATTTTACACATACTCTCTACCGTTATCACTCCTAAGAGCTTTAACCTTCTTGCTAGTATCTTTCTTGACTAATGCTTTAAATTTAGAAAACTTTTCAAAAGTATGATCTTTCTCCTACATGAAAAATATCCATCATTTACGAGAAAAATCATCAACAAATATAACATAATACCTTGCTTGGTCATGGATGTTATCAAGAATGGTCCACACACATCTGAATGGACTCAATTGAGGATCGCCTATGCTTGATTGCCTTTGTCGTGAAAGGAAGCTTTGGTGAAATTTCCCAAAGTACACCCTTTGGATGTGTCAACTTGCTCTAGTGTACCTTTGGGAACACTGGAAGAAATTTGCTGCATGATTTTCAAAGCACCATGATTCAAGTGACCCAACTGCCTGTGCCACAACTCACCAATGCCTTAGCTCTGCACGTTCTCTACTTTCGTGCTCACGGTAGAAAAATATTCTAGCTCCAACTTGTAGATATTCTTCACCCAAATCCATATCCTCTTAACCTATCCTATGGCTATGTGACAAAGGAACACATTTCCCTTACTAAAGATCACATTGTAGCCTCTATCCTCCAACATGGAAACAAATACCAAGTTCTTCTTCAAACCCGGAACATACATAACATCTCGCAAAGTGAGGGGAGCACTCGGATCCCTTTGAAAGGTAATTGTACTAAGCCTGGTAACACTAGACCTCCCATCATCACCCATCTCGATATGCATCTGGAGATCCTTCTTCTCCAAGTTACTGAAGGTATCCTTGTTACCAGTCATGTGGAAAGAATCTCGATTTTTTAGGTACCATACACTACCCATCATCGATGACACCATATGTGCAATGAAGGTAAATTCTAGTTTGAATTGTGAGGCAAGAGCCTCACCTGCCGCTCCTCCTGAGGGCTTCTTCTTGGACTTCTTGAGTAGACAATTTGTAGCAAAATGTCCCAGCTCATGACAATGAAAGAACTTTAATTTCAACATGTCCTTCTTCTTGCCTCCATGACAAGAATCTGATTTGGAATGGGATGCCTTCCCTTTCCCTTTCTTTGCCTTAGCTGCTAAGGAACAATTTTCCTCATCATCAATCTTTGATGAGGATTCGTCTCTAGTGTTCCTCTGAATATCTTCATTTACCAAATCTATCCACAAACATTCCCAATCTGGCAGCTTCTCCCTCCCATTGGAAAAGTCTTGATAATTGTGCCAATTCTTGGGAAGTCCTAAAAGAGCTAGGCTCACCATATCGTCCTTAGCAACAATAATCCCGACACTTCCAATCTCATCATGACAATGAGTGAACTTGATCAAGTATTTTGGAATTGAGTTGCCCTTCTCCATCTCGATCTTTCTGAGTTTGCCCTTCAATGCCAACTTCCTGTGGTCACTGCTATTCTGAAACAGTTCTGTCAATTCCTTCCACATTGAGTATGGAGTTTCCTTTCCATGGAGACTCGAGAAAATGTGATCTCGAACTCCCTCAAGGATAATCTGCCTCGCCTTTGCCACACACTTTCTCCATTCAGCCAGATCTTTAGCATTCGACGTTGGAGGCTTACAAATGTATTGATTAATGAATTTCTCGAGGCCATTGTCTTCCAGCACTGCTTCCATCCTATCCTTCCATGTTATGTAATTCAAGTTGCCTTCCAAGGCACACTAAAGTTGCAACCCATAGAAAGGCATATTGTTGATCTGAAGTATGAAGTTACAAATTCGATTTTCACCCGCACAACAAACTCGAAATCTCCTCTTTTATATTGTCTTTAACTCTGATACCAGTACATTTTTCTATAATCTACTCTACTCTTCTCAGTGGAAATCAAAAATGATTGATGAAAAAAATAAGCAGAAAGAGGAAGAATATCAATCACACATAACACAATATTTCTCTGGGGAAAGCCACTGCTCAAAACCCTAACTATCTATATTGCATTAACCAAAATATCTTAGAAGAAAATACAATTATGGTTCACACTAGAATAATTCCTGCATAAGCATGATTTAATTCTCTACAATTTCTACCTACCAAGCCACTACTTCCTTGTGCTATTCCTAGATGAATCAAGTCAAATTTAATTGGGAAATCCACTCTCCATAACTGCGCAATCCAAACATAGGTTCTCAATTGATTACATTCACAATTTTTCCAACTCAAAAAATTATACAACTGATAGTACATTGTCCCTACACTCTATTCTCAACTAGGTCTTCCTCTGAACTGACATGCATGAGTTATTTATGAGAGAATCTTTAGTTAGCTGGTATGTTATTGGGGATGCACTAGTGCACCGCTCCACTACTATACCTCTACTACTTACTCCAACACTTAGAACTAGTTTAACTGACTATAACTCAGCTAGATTGAGTTATCTAATTACAACTCAAAAGAACTCAACTTGGGCCCCCAACATTTAGGTATCACTCTACATGACTCTATATAGAATTCCAATTTCAATTTCCTAAGTCAATTTAACTTAATTAACTATCACAAGTTGCTATAAGAATAGAATTACAATTTTAATTCACAATTTAATTCAAGGAAAAATTAAATTGGAATTCCTTGTTGCTATTTTTAACAATAATGATATGATGGCATCATCCAACACACCTTCTAGTTTAATCTTGGTTTTGGTTTTCTAATTCAAGAATTGTACTACGTGTAGGATGAGTATTGGTTGGTTGTAATTGTTCCATAGATTTCTTTGTAGTTATATTGATGGCTTCCCCAAGGTATGTTAGAGTGTTTCAAACAAGGATGTTATTTATGTGCTAAAACAATTAGATTGTTGGGATCAACATATATTGCTATGGATATTTTTCATGACATTAAGTATGCTTATTTTCCAATGAATTGAATAGTTTTGGGTTCAATTTTCTTCCTTCCTAGTTTCTTTAGGTAAAGCTTGCTAACTATTTCAACATAAATGGGTATATATTTGATAGCTTACAATAGGAGAAATTTGATGTAAACATTATTCAATTTATTAATTGGATCAAACTTATAGGGTGTAGTAGAGTTTTCCAAGTCCAACCTCTCCAGATAGGGAGGCGAATTGGATGATTGAGGTGGATCTATAATTGGAGAAGTTTTCCCTTTTGGGGTGTCAGTATTTAGTATAATGGGAGTCTCTTCTGATCCTTGTTCAATAATCAGAGCAAAGACTTTCTTATTATTAAGTACCTTTCCTGATCTTGATTAGGTATCTTACAGACCTACCGAAGTAATCAGATAGTTGGGAAAGGGATGAAACCTAGAGTTAAGAGTAGGTTGAATCACCATATTATGTAGTTAGGGATAGAATGAGAAAAAGTTAAGTGAGCCTTATAGGTTGAGATGGTGGAAGCTATAACTACTAAGGTGATGCTACTTGTGGTGGCTGTGTTGGGTATTGTCATTGAAACTGTGAATGGTATGGTTGTTGTGGATATTTTTGAGGTGGCTCTTACATAGGGTAAGAATAAGAAGGCATGTTCCCATAGCTTGGTCCTTGCCATCCTTGCTTCCAAGAGAGGTTTGGGGTTTGCTGCTAAGGTCATGTTTTCCAAAGCATAATATAATTCTAACATTGAGATGTATATTTCTAACTAAAGTAATATGAAGCAAATTTAGGTGCAAGGTTGGAAGATATAATTGGTGCACAAGGCTGCCATTTTTTCTGTGGTACAATCATATAAATTTGATCCGTGACCTCATTTCCCCCCTAATAAATTTCCTTGAGTCCAAATAAAGAAGGGAAATTATCTATTGAATGTTCTCCTACACAAATGGAACAAATTTCATTGTTACTCAATGGGCATTCTTTTAGTGGATGTTACTTTCTACACCCAGTAAAAAAAATAGAGAGAGATGCATTATCTTCCTCTTGTTTCCTTTTAAATTGTAGAGTGTCTAAATGCATGTAGTAAGAGTACCAGGAATGATAGTCTTGAAATTTTCTAATAGGTTGTCCAATTCATCCCCAATTACTTCACCAGTTGCAAGTTTGGTAACTTTAGAAAAAGTGTCTCTAGATCCCTTACTAGATATCGATTGACTTTGAGAATGTCTCCTACATATTCATTGATCTAATCAAAGGATAGATGATAAACATCTTCGAATCCCATTAAATTAATAAATTTTACACATTCATCTAAAATTATTCTAAAAAATATGGTCATGATGGTATCCTGATCTAATATATTTTCTTTGGAATGTTGGAGATTATATAAAAAAAATTCGAGATAATATTCTGAGCTCTCTTCAACTTTTTTAGTCATTTAAAAAAAATAAAAATTCTCTCAAATTTCTAGCTTTGTAATATTCTTAATATTTCTTAAGGAAGGTCTTATGCATTTCTTCCTAATTTTGAGTTGTGTTCCTCCCAACCCCATACAACAATGCAAGGATAAGTCCTTGAAAGTAGCAAGAAACATTTTTGTTTTTTTTGCATCATTTGAATAAGAATAGCTATTACACAAAATATCAAGCTCAAAAAGAAAAGAATTGGGATATTCCATCATCATACCATGAAAATGAAGTAAGATTGATGGAGGGATGTTCTTCATTTGTACCATTTCGGCGGGATCAATGTTCGAATTTCTAAGTTTAACCATTAGAAATTCTTCCTGTACTATCTGGTTTATTTCTTCCTACTTGTTTAATTACTTAACAAGTTATTTACCATGTAAATACTAAAAATAAACACAAGTACAATATCAACATCTACAGATCATCAACTGAAAGAAAACAATAACACAAGTGACACCATTATTTTTGGACCAATGTCCCCGGAAAAACCCAATGCGGGAAAACTGGTGCAGCTATTCAGAGGGTTTTATTATTATGCAGTTTTTAGAATACAACTAGGGTGCCAGAAATGGTTCACCCAACAGAGAATTCCCTCGGTAGTAGTACCTCTCCTTGGACACATATATTCCTATTGAATAATCACTAGATGAATGATCCCACATCAACAATTGCAGCTTCCACTGCTCTGCGTCACTCTGATAGGACTGCGTCACCCTATCCGGCTCACTAGCACCTAGTCTGCCCCACGAAAATCCTCCTAGCGCTGCCTC
Source organism: Pinus tabuliformis (assembly GCA_031772625.1). Taxonomy (NCBI): domain Eukaryota; kingdom Viridiplantae; phylum Streptophyta; class Pinopsida; order Pinales; family Pinaceae; genus Pinus; species Pinus tabuliformis. The sequence goes on from CM062817.1 coordinate 1,125,863,862, forward strand.
TTGGCCCTATGTCAGCTCTGCTAGCCTTTGTACAGCTACTGAAGCTTCTGCATCAGACCTTAGGCCCTATGTGTCACCCATGTTGGCCTCTTCTAGCTTTGTACAGCTCCCAGTTTCCTCTGCGTAGCACCCAGCTACCTCTGTGTCAACCTCTCCAGGCTCTGCATTGTCTCTCTGGTACTAACTCTGCCTCTCTGAAATGTACTCACTACCCCTTGTTGCTGATCATTGATTCACTTTTGCTTAGTAACCCTGTTCTAGCAAAATGAATGGTTGATCACTCTAGTGTATCTTCCAACTGACCCTTAAGCCTCTTCTTATACTTTTCTTGTTGGTCCTTCAACGGATGAGATTAAATCTCTAATCAATGGCTAAGATTATATTTAGCTTGATCCATGACTTTTGGAACCTTCTAACCCAATTTTATATTAATACCCATTAATATTTTATTTTTCCTAAGTTTAGACTTAGGAACTCCATTAAAAATATTAATTATTTTAATATCTCCCAAACTGGTTAGAATCTTCCCAAACAATTTCTAGGTCTTGGATATCTCATGTGCTTTAGCCTCTCCACAAATTCTCATGGCTAGAGCACATCCTATGCTACTCCAAATCAACACTCCCTCTTAGCAAGGACTGTGCTCTAGTAATACTCCACATTGAGCATCACCCTGATTATCTGACATCAGTCGCTATGTTGATGATAGGCCTCCCCACCCAACATCCTCTACAATGTTGCATCCTATACTTATTCCCATGGCCCTGCCACTACCACTGTTGCATCCATATGATAGCTCCCTCTGCATTCGTGATGTTGCTCGTCCATCCTCCCAGCACTGCATCCCCTCTCATCATGCTCCATCATGCTACTGCATACTGCTACTGCACTGCAACTTAGTTACTGAGAAGTAAGTAATTGATCCACCCACCTTCTGACAACCCTATCAAGCTAGAAACACTCATGATGCTGAAGTTCTCTCTGCCACTAACAAGTGCTCCCTCTATTGACCTTTGCGCTTATGCAACAACTCCCTGCATCTCGCACCATTGTACACCTCTTGGTGCCATCCTGCACTGGTGCAACACTCTCATGCCTCTCATACTGTTGCAACCTGCTAGCCTCACGTTGTCCCAAGACTCCTACACTGTAGCACTCTCTGCCACTCCAACCACATCCGTCTCTATCGACATCCGCCAGTCCTGCTACTCCTCTTTGGGGCTCCCGTAGCAAGGTATAATCCAAGAGATTGGGTACCTCAAGGATCCTACCCCTCATCACCTGTAGTCTGTCTGGCTACAACTTGATGTCTCCCCACTTCTTCTCAAGTGGCACATGAGCACTCATGACACAATCGTCCTCCTCCTCGACTTCTTTCTCTACCTTTGCAAGCACTTCCTTCGAGTCCAAAGCCTCTCCCTTACTCTTGTTCGTAGGACACTGGTTCGCAAAATGACCGAGTTCCCCACAATGGAAGCACGTGACCTTGGAGAGGTCCTTCTTCTTCCTCTTCTCCTACTTTCTCGCAGATGTTAGAGCCGCATCATCTTCTTCCTCCTTCTTGATTCTGACCCCTCTGTTGCTACTTCCTACCTTGGTCAGCCGTTTGATCTCTTATTGACGAAGAGTTTCCCACAGTTCTTTCCAATCTAGAAGACTCATCCTGCCCAGTATGCTCTGGAAAAATACCTCCCAATCCTTGGAAACTTCGTTCAGTGCAGTCCTCACCATCAATTCCTCATCCGGCGTGGCTCCTATGGAAGTTAGCTGGTCACATATCTCCTCTAAGCGGCCGAGGAAGACATCTATCTACTCTCCCTTCTGCATCTGGTATGCCCTTAGCTGATTCTCCAAGAAAATCTTCCTCTACACAGAAGTATGTTAGTAAAATGTCTTCAAGGCATCCAACATCTCCTTTTCCATTTCCTTGTTGGTAATATGTGGTACCACATGATCCTTGGCCCCATCAAGGATGGTGCACTTAGCCTTCGCTATTGCCTCCTCGTACCTTTCATTAGCTACCGAGTCAACTAGGACAACTATCACTCATGTGACGAATCCCTTGAGGCAATGTTTGTCTAGAATGGATAAGATCTTGGCCTTCCAGACCACAAAGTTGGACGCTCCGTCCAACCTATCATGATCTCTCAACCCATTCACGGACATCTCGCTACTCTGCTTTCGACTCTTCTAAGTCTCTCTACTTCCTTCTTGGAAGTCCCCTGTTTGAATCCTGCTGAGTCTCTCAACTTCTCGTTTGGAAGTTCTCAGTTCGACTCCCTTTGAGTCTTAATGTCCCTTCTGGAAATCCCTCTGCCAACGTCAAGTTGCCCCACTCCGACCGTCTGTGCAACTACACCATTGATCCGGATTCCTTGGCTAGAAATCTGCCTCGATAACAACTCCCTCCACCTTTGTCTTGCCATGTTAGGTACTGTTTTGACCACAATACCCCACCATCTTCACTTTGCAACTTACCCACAGCCTCTTATACGCCAGCAACTGAAGGATTGAGCCACTTGGCTTTGCGCAATCCCAACATCGGCAAATTAACTCCCCGAGCCAATGGCATCAGCCCTCCTGGCCTCTGCGTGAGCCTGATTCTGCCTCCGTTAGCCTCTGTGTTGCCCTTCTCTGGCCTAGAATGATGACGCAGTCCCTCTGTGTCACTCCTTGCTTTGTTGCCTTCTGCAAGGATCAACTTTGTCACTCAAGACAGTTGAATCTGCTACAAATGCTTTGCTTATTTGATGCCTTCAATTTTCCTGTGATCTGCAACCATGCTCTGATACCATGTTGGAATTTCTAAGTTTAACCCATTAGAAATTCTTCCTATACTATCTGGTTTATTTCTTCCTACTTGTTTAATTATTTAACAAGTTATTTACCATGTAAACACTGAAAATAAACACAAGTACAGTATCAAAATCTACAGATCATCAACTGAAAGAAAACAAGCACACAAGTGACACCATTGTTTTTGGACCAATTTCCTCGGAAAAACCCAATGTGGGAATACCGGTGCAACTATTTAGAGGGTTTTATTATTATGTAGTTTTTAGAATACAACTAGGGTGCCATAAATGGCTCACTCAATAGAGAATGCCCTCGACAGTAGTACCTGTCCTTGGAGACAAATATTCTGGCTAAATAATCACCGGATGAACGATCCCATAGCAACAATTGCAGCTTCCACTGTTGTGTGTCACTCTGATAGTCACTATGTCACCTTGATAGTCACTATGTCACCTTATCCGGTTCACCAGCACCCAGTCTGCCCCATGAAATCCTCCCAGTGTTGTCTCTTGGCCCTGCATCATCTCTGCAAGCCTATGCACAACTACTGAAGCTTCTGTGTAAGCCCTTAGACCCTCTACGTCACCCACGCTGACCTCTTCTGGCTCTGCACAGCTCCCAACTGCCTTTTCGTAGCACCCAACTGCCTTTGCATTAACCTCTCCAAGCTCTACATTGTCTCTCTGGTACTAACTCTGCCTCTTTGCAATGTATTCACTACCCCTCATTGTTGATCACTGATTTAGTTTTACTTAGCAACCCTGCTCTAGCAAAATGAATGACTAATCACTCTAGTGTATCTTCCAACTGACCCTCAAGCCTCTTCTTATACTTTTCTCGTTGGTCCTTCAACAGCCGAGATTAAATCTCTAATCAACTGCTAAGATCAGATTTGGCTTGATCTATGACTTTTGGAACCTTCTAACCCAATTTTATATTAATACCCATTAATATTTTATTTTTCCTAAGTTTAGCCTTAGGAACTCCATTAAAAATAGTAATTATTTTAATATCTCCCAATCTTATTAGAATCTGCCCAAACCGTTGTTGGGTCTTGGAGATCTCATGTGCTTTAGCCTCTCCACCAATTTTCATGGCTATAGCGCATCTAATGCTACCCAAAATCAACAATAAAAATTAGGAAGCAAACATTACCTCTTATTCTTCATTTGTATGGGTCTCACCATTGAAATGTGCCTAACCTTCACCTTCTGCCATATTTCTACCCCAAAACAAGTTGAACTCATATTCTTGATAGGGATATTTTGGCTCCATGAATGGATTGAAATCCTCTTCAATTTTTAATTGCTTTCTTGGTTCATATATTACTATTGCATTCGTTGTAGGATTTATTGGAGAGGCTTTAGGATTCAATATTTTTCTTGTTCTAGATTTGTACCTCCTTAAGCTATCCACTATAAGGCTTGGGTTTGGTCATATCACTATATTTTATTTTTCCTATCCTCCTCTTGGAGATTTTAATTCCAACAAGTTAGTGTTTGAAGGGGTGTGAATTGAGTTGATGGGAACAACTCTACTTATTCCTTTCTTAAGAAATCTTCATTTTTTATCTCTTCCCCTATGCATACAATTTTATCATTTTTTCACTATTTCACTATAATTAGAATGGATATAAGAAAATTAATGAAAAAAGGTGAATCATAAATGTTGTAATCCTTTGTATTGTTTCCACAACAATGATGTTAAAATGTCAAACAATTTAAATTCTTAAATCTTTTTATATTCAATTTTTAATCCACGATTATATACCTAATGACCAACTCTATCATATGTATGTGAAAAACTAGCGCATAAGTAATTCATGGTGTATGAAAGGATTTTTGCAATATAATGCTTCTAGGACACATTGGCAATAAAATTCAATCATAATGGAAATTAAAAGACCACAGAGGTTGATCCTTGGGATTATGTTTTTGATAGCACTTTATGGGAACTAACCGTAATCCTTTGTTTAGAATCAGAGGCATGAACACTTCTATGATATCTTAATATACACTTATGTTCTTCAACCTTCAATGTCTAACTTTTGTAGGGGAATTCACACTTTCCAATTTATAAGTTAAAATCCAATTAGACATAAAGTAAATTGTTATAGAGGTTTATTGGATGACTAGGCTTATGTTTATGGGAGCACTTTATAGGCACCAATCACAGTCCTTTTTTTAGCGTCAAAGGCATTAAAATATTATGTGGTACCTAGAGAAGCACTTTCTTTCTTCAACCTTCAATGCCTAACTTATGTGGGGGAATCCACACTTTGCAATTTAAAAGTTAAAATCCAATCAGATTGAGAGTCAAATGTTATAGATGTTTATTGGATCAGTGGGCTTATGTTTGGCATTGAATCCTTTGTTTGGCATCACAATCCTTTGTTTGGAATCAAAGGCATCAAATAGTTCTATGATACCTCAAGAAGCACTTTCTTTCTTCAACCTTTGGCGCATAACTTCTATAGGGGAATCTAAACTTGCAATTAAAGGCATATAAAGAGTTCAAGAACTAAAATGAGAAGAATTGAAATGTGAAGCTATAACATAGAAATAGAGATACAAATTTATCTAAACTAACTATTCTAACTAAGAAATAAATAGATTTACAACACAAAAACGAAGGGGGGCCTACATGTTGACTTGTGCTTCAAAGGAAACTACAATACATGTACTTTGCTATATCGTATTTAATCTTAGAAAACATCACTTATGTTAAAATGGTGATATACAAATTCACAGCACAATCATGAAAAGGGCTTGTACAAATTTAGCATGGACCCACATACTCTCTACCATCAGGCTATAGTACACACCAGCATACAACCATTACATTGGATTGATTGACTTACTCTAAGATTGATAGATTGATTACTTCATTGACTAATCTATTACTCTCATGATGTCAATGTCTTGCTTTTACATTACACAAAATTTATATAACACAAGGGAGGGTTTGTGAAGCCATGAATGGCTCGATATTTTCAAGAACGTATAAAATTTTGAACTACATATACACCATAAATAGAGTATAGCCCAATGCCATGACATACATGACAACTCACTCACAATGATAGTTGGTTATTGTTGGCATAGGATATTTTCATGACATGTGACGCATGAAAATCTCCTTACCATTTTCAAAACCTTAATTAACCATTTAACTGTTTTTATGTTGTATGCTTGTTTTACCCTACATTTTATTGAAGTGTTGACCATGAGTTGACACCTTCCTCATCCACCTAGGAGATCTAACCAACACTAATCCATCTCGAGTGACATGGAAACAAAATCCATGTGTTGGATTTTTCCCTAGATGCACGTAAATCTGTCAAACCAATTATTTAGGTTACCATGTATATACTGGCATTATAGAATGTGGTACCCTTATTAGTAAAATCAAGCTCTACCTCAAATAATTCATTAAAATTAAAGGAATTTTAACATCATTATACCTCAAGATATTGCAATGACCATTTTCCTTGTAAACACAATTGATTGTGATAAAAGGGATAATAGTAGGGATTTAAAAGGGAGTGGAAAAGGAAAAAAATGATAGTTATGACAATAGTAAAGACCTAAAAATGAAGTCCCATCAAGGATCAATGTTTAAATGGAAGGAGAAAAATTATACCTCTTTAATCACAAGGCATGATGGGTAAATAGATGTCCAATAATTGTTAGGGAATTCATATTTATCTTAGGAAGGATTTCCAAATCCTTGGAAGACAGACATGTCTTTAGCCTCATTATTAGTAGTTATTGTGAACACCCCATGAAAAAAATGTATGTTTTTATACATCAAGAACGTATATAAACCACCCACATGAAGCCGCACGCACCATACCCCCCCACCCACCTTGCTTTACCATGTTACTTTTAGAAATTCCTTTAGAATATGGCAACACCTATACGAGGAAATGAAGTCAAATTTGTACTCTCTAAAAAACCTCCTTCCTAGGAGGGTGTTAAATACATGTACGTTTATTCTAAGTTCAAGCCACTAACACTTTCTATGATATTTTAATTAATTTCATAACAATAAGCACAACAATGTGACTAGAAAGATCCTTCTAAAAATAAACAATGAAAAATCAAGACATACATTCTTGTAACTTAACAAGTATTAAATGTAGTGATGAAAAAAATACATTATATACTTGTAGGTCCTTTGCCTCATCATAGACTATCACTAGTCCAACCATACTCCATAAGAAAACTATCAACCAAGGGAAATTGCACCCAATGATAGATTTTCCACCCAAGAAATATACTCACCTAAACCAATTCCTACCCACTAGTAGGGGATCCAACTCAATGAGGTGAGAAATAGAAACATAGAACACTTAGTAGATGGTTCATTCAACTCACAAAGTAATCCAATGATTTTTCATCCAAATGAACCACCATAGTAACGTGGAGAGATTCCTAGGCTTACAACATTCCTATAATGCTAAATGTTATGGTGTGGAAATATATTACTACCACTTAAGCCCTTAATGAATACCTCTATTTAGGAATTTATTATACATGGTAGTGGTACCTCTACAAGAATGTTATTACTAGTACCCTAGCCCTTGATGAGTACCCTTGGTTAGGAAAGTACCATATGCGTAGCATCCTAAGGGTTCAATAATAGCAATTTCCATGCATACATGATCATTCATATAGTTATTTAGAAAAGTACACTTCTTGCCTCATTAATATACATATACTAGGCTAGAACAGCTATTATTTACTTCCCCAATATCAAATCTAGCACAATACATCTCTCTATTAGGAAAATTTCTCAATAATCCCTTCATAGGTCAATCCCTTCACATAAGACATGCAACCTATTTTCTAATATTTCAAGGGTAACAAATCCCTCTCTAGAATGACTCCTACCTTTATTGTTCCTCCTACCAAATCACACATAGGGTGAAAATAGGTTTAGGAGTGAACTACAAGTTTCAAAAAGTGGGAAAAGGTGAATTGTATTTTTCTCACCTTAAGACTTTTACCCCATCTAATTATGGTAATCATTTTTCAAGCTATTTCCCTTTCCAAGGATTCCAAGATAGTAGGATTAGGTGGTCACCCTCATTGAACATGAGCCACTTTCCCTTAGATATGAGCCTTCTCAATGCACATTTCAAACATGCACCATCATAATTATTACAAATTGCAATGCATCATACTAGAAGGTACATACATATCATCATCGTTGTCATCATTGTCAAGGTATCAACACATGATATTAGAAGGAAGTTGATAATAATCATTAAATAAACACATCTATCTCAACATGAATCATCACTAATAGAAGTAAGCGTATATCATCAGTCATCAAGGGACACTCATCAAATAATCAATGTAAAATAATCATCAACATGATCAACCATAATAATCAAGGTCATAATTAATCATCAATAACCATCAAGGAACTACTTATTAATAATTCTCTAAGGAAATACTCATCACTAAACACCAAGATAATACACATTAATAATTCACCAAGAAAATATGCATCACTGAACAACAAGGTGATATATATTTACAATTCAACGAAGTGTAACTAAAAAATACATTATAAACTAGTGTATAAACTGTTGGTAAATTGCCAATAGGAATCAATCCATAATAAGAATTAATACATTATAACTTTATTTTAAATCACATAGTCCAACTAATAGACGAAATGACCATTTTTTGGCACTTTTTATGGTCAATTTTGCCCAAATTTTGGTAGATATTTTTAATAATCATAAGTTTTAATTGCTTAGTCTACAAAGTTTGAGTCCCTCGGTGACTTTTTATGGTGCTGAATCCATTTACGCATTCAAAAGCACATTTTAAACAATAAGAAATCACAATCTTGCTCAAACTTTTATTGTTGGATTCCAACCAAAAAAAGTAATTTTGTGTATTAGTTAAAATATGCCATTTGAAATTATATATATATATATATATATATATATATATATATATATAGCCATGGAGATTTACCCAACTTGACCATGGAGATTCACCCAACTTGACCATGGAGATTCTTAATTCATAAATATGTTTTGTTACAATATCATATGCCAATACCATGGCTTATAGATACCACATGCCCAAAAAACCATAACTCACTTCATATGACACTTCTTCACATGACATTTTTTTTAATTAATCAATTTAATTAAAAGGAAAAAATGGCATAACTACTTTGGAGATAAATCTCAACCTTTTTTTGTGCATATTACTAAAAATATACTAGAATATTCCATGGAGGTTAAATACTTATCATCCACCTAATAATTATTGATTATTAAATTAAAATTCTAGGAGCCCTAATACAAAATAAACATACCTATCAATATAATAACCATCACTATGACTAATCACTTAATACTCACATTAAAATCATTAATAGTATCATAACGTTCATCATAACAAATAAAAATTAGCATTAAGGTCTTCAATTAAGTATAAGTTGGAATAACACACTTAAGGGGGAAGTCGCTTAATTTTATAAATAGATATGACATCCTCCCACCCTTAATGTCATCCCTTAATAATATAACAATTCTTATCATCCCTTAATAATATAACAATTCTTATCAATAATGATTATAAAAATGAGAAATCATTTAATTTTTTGTTTAAACCTCTGAAATCAAATTAACCCTAGTATACGTGAGCCATAGTTTTATGTACTACCAAAATGATAAATGGATTGTGATTATTTAGTTATGCCTCATATACAAATGTAGCACCAAACTTATTTGTTATAACTCGTATTCAAATGAAGAACCAATAACATGAAGACATTGCTCATAAGTTTTTGTATCTAGGGCCAACATTGTGGAATTTCATTATCAAGTTCATCATAATGAGACCTTAAGATATGTGCATTTCATGGAAAGGTAAACTAAATAGAGAATTCAAAAAAAAACCTCAACAATCACAACATTGAGATGTTACATTCTTCTACAAGTTTAGTCCTTAAAAGCTATACTTGGCTTTGATTAAAGGATAAAGTGATTATCCTCATGCTACATGATTTCACTAGTCTCATATTGTCAATAGCCATATTAGTGAGTATGAAAACCCTTTTTAAATTATTCCTTGTTCATTCATTTTATTTAAGTTTTTTGCGACTCGTGCTCATCTTTTTTCCATCTCTTTTCATTTATAAATTTTAGATATTGCAATCAACACACCAAATTTGCCACCTACACACCAAATTTTAGATACTACAATAAATTTTTGATTGAAAAGTAATGCTTTCAGATGGTACAAACTTCATTTTAACTTATGTTCACCCAATGCCTTTATTATCAACTTTTCATCTTAAAAATAAGGAAAGATGCCCCGATATATCCAACTAGCTAGAACTAGGTGAGTATCAAAAGGAAGGTAAACTTATTTAAAAGGAAGAAAGCTTATTTGGTTTTTTTTCCTAGAGAAACAAGAGTCATGTGGTGTCAATGTAATTGTCTTTTTTATTTTTATTCATTATTGTAATAAATACTATATAGGAATTAATAAATATATAAATACAAGATATATTATTGATTTTCCTATAACATGAATATAATTGAATTATAAAATGATAAAAAAAATAAGTAAAGTAACTTGACATATTGATTTATAAGAGCATTAGACATGTGTTCTGAGTTCAAGAGAAAAAACATTTTTTTTTGCAGAAAGCATAAGACATATAGAGAAAGGTATCTTTTTTTTTAATATATATAGTTTTTAATGTTTATAGTAATATAATAGTTAAAACTTCAGCTATGGTAGAATAAAATGACATAACTAAACACAAGTTAGCCAAATTGTGTATGTTGTTCGACTCATAAAAAAACCCAACAATTTTTTTTGAATGTTGGATTTTTTTTATTGTTGATTTGTTCTTTTGACAAACATAAGCATATTTGCTATAAGTGTTTTTCAAAGAAAAAAATTGCATTCTAAATATGCACAAGATTGGCAACTGGATTAATAGTCTTTTAGAGTAACTAAAACAATACTAACATGTAATTGGAACAAAATTTGTGACAAAGAGTAATGAAAGAAATATTAGTGAAAGAAAAGTAATCTGAGTGCAAGAATAATGTGCTTGAAAATGTTTTAAAAGAAAATAAAATGTACTATGAGACAAATCCTTTTTTGAAGATGGATACATTGATAGTAGAGAAACTGCAACAGTTGATGACGTTGTAATGGTTGTTTATAGTGGCTTGATTTCAGCGATGATGTTATCAAGTGTCAAGGTGAAAATGCCTTGGACATAAATCTTTCTGAGGGCAAAGGATGTACATGAAATGTTTTGGAGATATTGTTGAAAACTTGTTTCAACAATGGCTGGACAATATTCTTGTAGTTGTGGCATTTGTAGTATGCAATCTATTTTTCCATCATGTGTTTCCAATGTGCATTCCACACTAAGGCTATTGTAGTTTCGTTATAGAATGCGCAAGTTGAGGAATTTGGAACCATGGTATCTGCACACTTGCTACATATTTGTTGATAGGGTGGTGTGAAGACATTTTTTGCTCTAAGTATTCCTTGCACCTATTTCAAAAGCAATTCTAATTATTGAGTAGTATGATGGTCTTGTAAGCAAAATAACAAGGTTTTGAATAGAATCTCATGTATACAATAGATGCAACAACAACAAAAAATATTGCCAAATACCTGTGTTGTAGATTTGATGAGAGACAATAGATGTGCTTTTGCACAACTATCATTAAGAACATAAATGAACGTTCTTGTTGTAGATCCTAGCACCTGGCATCCTTTTGGGTTATTCCTGACAATGTTTTTGAATAAATAGAGTGGTGTGTTTTTGGATGCTATTTGATGCTTTATGGATAGGAAATGTTCTTTGTGTTATTCATTGTGTTGTAGTTGTTATGCATTACAAAATATCATGAGTATGGCTAATAATTAATTTGGAATGTTTCAAAGCATATTATTTTTCCTATGTAAGTTGTTAGCAAAAGGAAAATCATGGCAATAGTTGGTGATGCATTTGCAATAGAAAGTAAGGAGTGATTTACTAGGAAAACATACTTACAATTGTTGTATCATGTGCAGTTTCACCATGTTTGATATATAGTTCAAATTGTCTATTGTTATGTTGATATTATATAATCACAATTGCAATAGATCCAACTAAATATGCTTCAGTTGACACAACAAGATTTTGTATTGTTGTGTCTAGTGCCAATCTATGGTTCTTGCAAACTTGAGGTATTTTTTGGACTATAGTTTTTTCATGTAACACTATGCAACATTTTGAGTCTCCTCTTTCATAGATTCCTTTGTTTCTTATTCCAAATTCTTCAATACAGATGTTGTTTCCAAGGAAGAAAATGTCATGGAATTTATCTATAAGACTATTTCTTATGTTGACTGTGATGGTCAACTGTCCATATTTTTCAACAAGGTCTACATGTACAAGTTGTGCTTTTATTGGTGAATTTGAATTTCTAGTTTGACCTGGACCATATACTATGAGTATATCACCCTCAAAAATATTTGTTTGTGCTCCTGTGCAAAGTTGTATAATTGAGCATGGGGTTGTTTGCACAGTTTTTAATTTGTGCATATGTGAAATCAAGTCATTTGGTTTTCATAAAATTGAAATTGATTTACAAGAACAATTGTTAACAAGGTTAAGCTACGCAAGCAATCTTACCTTTTTGTATTTTGATCCTCTGTTGTTTGTTCATGGAGGAACTGGGAATTTGTATTGCTACTTTGCATTTTCTCTGGAAGCCAATCACCCATTGTCAAGAGAAGAAAATTAATTAGTTGAAGTCTAATATAATTGTATAAAAATTTCTTTGTGCATATTGTTCCTAATCTTATGACTACGTCAATATGTTCAACACCACAAGATATACAAAGTGTTTGGTTTAATAAATATTGCAATAATTGAAAGAGCACTTTTTTTTAGCAATTATCAATGTCGAGAACTTTGCTTACCAAAGAACAAAAACTAGTTGTTCTTATCTCTTGCATTTCTTTTTGGTTCAATGGTTCTTTTTAACAAGTTTTGTTTAGGCCATTACGAGACAATGGTTCTTGGATAGCAGTGTTTGAAGGAGTAAACATGATAAATTCAAAAAAAGAGCCATTGATTTCAGAAGTTTTGAATGTTGAATATTTTGAGATAAGTATGCGTTAGATCCATGTTAGAACAACAATTGGGAATCAAAGTGATGTAGTGACAAATACATTTGTATTGTAGCTATGGTGCATGGATTTCTACATTTGATTTTCTAGTAACTAGATGTTTGAGTTTGCACAGGTTTAATTTGCAAAATTTCTCTATGCATAGATGAAGACAAAAATATTCAGAAGTTTCTGTAGAGATTTCATGAATATAAATGCAAATATTTTTTTTGCAAGAAAGTGCACATATGTTGGATATTTGCAAATATTGCATTTGTTAATAGGTTCAAACATTTTTGATCCATGCATATGGATATTGGCAAAATGGGCCAAGCAATAAGTCAAGCTATAGTAATGAAAATAGCGTGATGGTTTGTCCAATAGGCATAAAAAACATGGAATGTAACTCTACTACCTTGGAAATTTGTCCAAAAGTGGTCAAGCATAGAGCCATAATGAGTTGTTGGTTTTGTTGTATGGAACTTGAAGTTGTTGTTTTGCATAAATAGAACTAGTTTTTTTTTTTGATGGTTAGTTTGCAACATGTCGAAGTTGAAATCACTAGCAAGCACAATTGGGTATTTTCTTGTTGCATTTTCTAAAATGAAGTTGATGAAATCAATGATTTCTTGAACTCCTATATTTGGAGTAATATAGACATTTGCAAGTGTAATGAAGTTTTCCTCAAAATGGAAAGTTGTAATTGTTGATTCAATGTGGTTTGTTGTATAAGAGAATTGATTTTCAATTGTGATATTTTTTGTGTAGTATGTCAGAATCCCATGCAGATGCAATAGTTGTATATAATTATATATCTTTGCAAATATTGGATTTGATGGAGGTGATTTTGTTTTTGTTTCCTAGAAACAAATGATGTCCTCTTTGATTAGATCATAGTCAACAACAATATCTTCAAAATGAAATAAGAAGCTACGTGTGTTCAATGAGCATATTGTTAAGAAATTTTTTATTTGAATTGAATGTATGCTATATTTAATCTAATAGGACATAGTTTCTTTAAGTATGTATAGTTCCATGACAACTTTGTCATAGAGAGAGAAGTTTGTTGGGTGCAATTTGTTTAATAGATACAAATATTTCATATCCTTGACACAGGATAATGCAATGTGAAAAAGTACATGTTGCTTGACTCCTTTTGGGTCAAAAGGCAATCTATCCATTTTCAAGCCCCATGATCAATGTATGATTCTCACACACGCCAATTGAAAAAGGAATTGATGTCATATGAAACCGATTTTGTTGTTTAACTCATGATGCTTACAAACTCTTGTAATAGGTGTCCAAGTAAAAATTATTCCATCTTTGAATAGGTGTTGCATCTTTTTTCATTGTCTATTACCAATTTCTAGATTGGAAAATGCAATCCATGTGGCATCATTTTCAACTACTATGGATGCCTTGAAGATTCCTTCAACACCATTAACAAGGCCATCTTCTATGTCATAATTTTAACCAATCCATTGAAAAATCATGTTTTCTTTTAGCACAATGACATCTGGAAATGGAATTTTCATTTTTCTATGGCAATTTGCATCTATTTCTTCAGTTTGTTGATCATGTGCATGTAGTGTGATCATTTTTGTATTGATGAGAGATAACATTTTTTCATTATGTTCTTGCACATCTTTGTTTAAGTGGAAGAGACATGGAAATTTTGGATCATTTGGTGGGCATCTGTAACAATGTTTGTTCAAAAAATTAAGACCATCATCAGTATGCGAACAAGTTCTAAGTCTATTTAGGATGGAGACAAACTCTTTGTTTTCTTGTCGCACTACTTGTTTTAGCTCATAGCTTTTGACATTGTATTTCCAGAAATTGTAAGGAGCAATAGTTCCCCTAAGGATTGGGTTTTCAAATATCCAACAATCATGTACAGGTTGTGCTTGGCACGAGTCATCACAAAATATTACATCAAGGTTTACAAATGGTGAAGATGGAGTGTGCATGATTTCACAAATTCGTTTGTCAATGTTGTATAGCAAGTGAGAACCAATTAGTGATGCTTCATGTATGAGAAAAAGTATAATTTGTTCATACTCTTTAGTTAGTTTATTAAGTGTGTTAGAAGTCAATGGCATCATGTTGGATGTTGACATCGGTAAATGTAAAGCTAAGTGGAATGTGACACTATTTTCAATGTATGCAGCTTTCCGAGTAAATGAAACTATGAGGCCTTTTTTTTAATGGGTCACTTTAAAAGTCTTTGTTATAGTATCATATAAGTGCAAGGTAAAGTGCTTGTGTGGTCAATGTTTTTCTGACTCCTGCACCTTTGGTAATAAAAAAATAAAACCGCCCAGATGGATTATCTTTTTTCCATAGCACTATTTGTTTTGTTAATGATTGTTTCTCTTTTGTTCAATTTTCTTCTAATGTCATGATATGCTATTGTCTCTAGAAAAAAGGGACGTTCAACAAATTCAATTGTCTTTGTTGGAAACACTGAGAGGGGGGGTGAATCAATATTTATTTTCAATTGTTACTTTTACCAGTTAGATCACTTATATTTAGAACACAAAATGAACAATAAGAATAAATGATTTTATTGATTTCCTTTTCACAATAAATCAAGTACAATGTATATAGGGCTCCAACCCTAAATGAAGACACCGATCTTCAAACTCCCAGGTTCCAACCTATTTCCAAGCACCAACTTGGACTTTTTGAGGCTCCGACCTCTAGGGCACCGACCCTATCAAGGCACCAACCTTGCGTTTAGAGGCTCCAACCCCTAGGGCACCAACCCTTCTCTGGTACAGGCTCTGACCTGGTTTCTTGAGGACATCGATCCTCTAGGGTTCCAACCCTTTCCTCCAAGGCATCAACCTTGTATTTCGAGGCTCCAACCTCCTGGGATCCAACCCACTGCAATACTTCATCAAGATATGTTTGGTAGTAAGTCACGACTCCCAAAATCTTCTTCATCAAACCCTATCAATCTTCAGCTTCACTGTAGACTTCCACTTTACATCATCAATGACAACCTTGTCATATAGAAGGTGTCACCATTGCTCTTCATCGTAACCAAGCAATTTCTCCAAGTCACCTCATGATAGCTTCAATGCATCATGATCTCCAATAGGCTTCTAGATGACTCCAATTTTCTTCAATGAGCTGCTCTAGGCCTGCTCCAAAAACTTCTTTAATAAATTTGCACACCAAACTCCAAGGGATCTTCAATAATGCTTAGAGATTCCTTAATGAGGCCTTTAAACAATGTCTTCCTCAAGAATGCACAATAGATCTACTCCAGGCAGTCTCCAAGGTCTAGAATAAGAAGGACTTTTAATGAGACCTGTAAGACCATTCTCCTAGAATCTGCTTCCACTCTTCCAACCAAAGTCTGCTAGATTATGCTTTCAATCTTTCAACCAAGGCCTGCTCCAAAACCTAATATTCACAATCTTCCAAGAATGTCTTCAAACCCAAAGCATTGTTCAACTTCTTCTTATGTTCCAACAACGATTTGTGCTTGACTTCACTTGAGCCACTAGAGTTCACTGTTGCTTTAATCAATGAACAATTCAAGTCACTGTCCCAATTATTCATCACACTGAGATCTTCACTATCCAATACATTGTTTGAGGTATTGTACCACAGTCACAGTCAAAGGAGACAATACTGTGTTGTGATTGCCTTCAAGGGAGATCCGAACCACAGGGTTTAAGCTAGTGATGGTAATACAGTCACATGAGAAGCTTCAAGCCACTGAAGAAGAGGTTCCAGCATCAATTTTGAGCCACTGTCCTAGAATACCACTTACTGTCCAGATTTTCAGATGAAACAAAGGATCTGAGCTTCTAAATGAGGTTGTTGTACCAATCTGGATCACTAGAGAGAGGTTTCTACACCGATTACAGTCAAGGTATGTCACTGTTTGATCAAAGAAGAGAATCCACCACAGTTCGAGGAGAAAGGTCTACTACACAGGAATCTGAAATATATTGTTTCAACATTGTCTGGAGCAAGTAATCCGATGACACATCAGCCATGCATCTGAACCACTGAAGGAGCTTGTTGTGTTAACGTTTGTACAATCCGAGTCACTGAAAAAAACATGCTGAATCAAATCGAGCTGCAGAAAGAAGGCTGCTACACCAAAACACAGTCAAAGTATGCCATTGTCCACACTGTCTTGTAGATTCAGACCCAAAACAGAGAATCGTTGCCTTATTTCCTTTAACTTTTGTGCCGCTTCTCCTTTTTTTCACGGGTTCATATTATTCCTGTAATTCTGGCCGAGAAGGATGCTCTAGAAATGAGGTCGTAATTCTGTATTTAGTGTTTTTCTCTGGTAAAAGTGAAGGGGCACGGCACTGGAGGTAGGCCGACATGTGTCTTCGAGCCTAGGTCAGCTCAACATTAATTATAATTTTTATAGCTTAAAAATTCAATATCTCACAAACTATTAGGAGTTTCAGGACAAATAAAGGGTTATTAGAAAGAGGAAAAAATCCTCTTTAAGATGGTATAGGATCCAATTTGAAAGGATGCTTCCAAGGTGTCTAAAATATTTTTCTTTGTGACTAATCTTAATTTTTTATGCAGAAGGTGATTAGGACAACAAGGTCATTAGGGCTTCTTTATTGTTATGACTCCAAGCTCTTCATCATAGTGTGTCATCATGTATGTCATTAATATCATCCATGTCATCTTGATAGTGCAGCATCATGTATCCAATAATAGTGCAGTGATATGTCATCCATATGTCATAGTGCAACATCCATCAATTTTCCATCAAGTGATTTCCAAGTCCTTCATGTCATGTCTCCAATCATTGTCCATGTCATCAAATGTAATGTGTTGTCATTGTTCTTCAATAGAGCTAGTTAGGGCAAGGGCTTGTATATAAGGATTAGGGCTCCATACATTGTCATTAGGATTAGGCATCCTTATCAATCAAGAAGAGCTTGTCATCATGAGCAAGGACATCATCATGGTTTTAGGGCTTTATCATCAAGAGCAAGGATATCATAATATGCATGAGGTTATGGCATCTTCATGGTTAGTTCAAGGACATCTAGGGCACTATGATCAAAGGGAATCTAGGGCAACATCATAGCTCACAAGAATTTTCCATCATGAACAATGCCATATTGACATCAATGACAACCTTGATTAACTGTCTTTTTATATCCAGTTTGCATTTTTTATATTTTGTCTTTCTTTTAGGCCATGTTGAATATCGTATTCTTCAATAGGAAAATAACTTGTGTCGTGTTGCAATGACAAATGACGCATATAAATTTCATTATTTTTATTTGCAATTGCGGTTGAAGGAAGTTCAATGTCACCCCATGATAAAATTGGATGAAGAATTGTCATTCAATGACAGAAATAATGTGTTGTTGGGACAAGTATGCCTTAGACCATGTTTGATTATCATTTTTTAATGTGTATTAAGATTCTTTGTATGGCATATAAAGCATCACTTTTTCTCTATAATGGTTTTTAAGATCCTTTTGCTCATTGTACTGGATGAACCATATGTTAAAATGGACGTTTTTTTTCCTAGTCGTTGTTTTTGTAGCTGAATAGCAAGAAGCATATTTTGCAAAGCAAACGTTTTCAAGTTCAGTAGGATGTTTGACATATCTATTAATGATTGTTATACATACAATGTCTTCAGAGTTATCATGTTCTTGTTGCAATAGAATAGGTGTTTTTAGCAGATATGTTCATTTTGTAGCTGAGGCAATGTTAATGAAAAGTGTTTTCTTGGATGATGAGTAAAGAGGCAATGAGAGAATAGTATGAACTTCTTGTCGGCTTGACATTTGTTGCATGTTTAGAAATGCATTTCTGAGTTTGTGAATGGTTTCGATATTGTTGTCTTCATTGCATAGGCAATTTTATTGGATTATTTTGAATGTAGATGTCATATTGGAATCCATATTTGTCATATAAGAGCTACAATATGTTGATGCAACATAGGAATCCGAAATAATTTGAGCATTTGTGTTTGCTTTCCATAATGGCGGGATATTTTTTGAAAATGAATTTATCCATACATCACAAGGATTTCTTTTCAGAAATACAAGAGCGAAGGAGAAATATGTATTCCATCTTTGTAATCCCAAGATCAGTTAGGAAACTATCAAATGTTGTGTTTTTTAAATACTTTTTCTAGTGTAGAAGAAAATAAAGTTTTTTTTTGTATTTATTGATTTTCATTGTGCAAAGGATGCAAGATACAAGTTTCAGGAATTGGTGGGAATGGAAAACCAAATATACACACAAAATGCCTATGTTTTTTACAATTTTGTGTGTGATGATGTGTCTGCATTTCAACAATCTCATTTGCTAGCAATGTTGAATTGCAAGTCAGATAATTGATAAATGAATGCAGTAACATCGGTACTAGGTGATTGTTGGTATATTGGTGCATTTTTAATCTGAATAAATCCATGATCATGTTCAGATCCTCTGCTTTGGAACTCTGTGATAAAAAAATGCTCCTGCACCTCTCCAAATAATTCATTGTTTTTTGTAATTATAGTGTGCATTGATGTGATTATATGTCTATAGTATCGATTACAAATGACCTGATGATCTTTTATCAATGTGTCAATGGATTGTTCAGACAGTGTGTTATTTTCATTAGTTGTACAATCCCACCTTTTCTTTCATTCAACGCATTTTTCAATGGACTCCAAAGATTCTCAACACTAGTGAATGTGACAAAAAATGTTGGTGGACCAAATTGACATGTCTTTTTCTTATAGTTTCAAAGTAGTCATGAAATGTGTGAATGATTTTTAGACACCAATATGAAATTGGTGACTATAGTATTCTTTGAAGACTATTTTGATTCTTGACATCTTTGGCAAGCAATTTTTGTCCTTTTAGCTCTCCTTTGCAAATAGAAATCCAGGCTGAGTTGGAAACCTGGTTTATCAAGATACATAATGCTTTCAAAAATATATTTGTAATGTGTGTTAAGAAGTCCTCAAACATATGCAGTAGTTACCATTGTGAAATATTTTGATAGGAGAAGTGATCAATGACATCAATGGGTTGTGTCGAGCCATAAAACAAGGTCAAGAAGTTAAGCTCTCTAGAGAACTTGCATTGAAATATTCCCAATGGTTGGAATCCTTCAGAAGGTGCAATTTGCACAATTTTTGTATCAAGATCATGGATTAAATGGGCCTTTGAGAAGCCATGCACAAGTGTTCAGATTCAGGTTCTAAATCACTATCAACACTTGGTGATTCTAGGTGATCTATATTTGGAATATCATTCTCATGTTTTTTTTTTCTCTCAGTGTTTTTGCCAGTCATTATTGATTACTATGTGTTCATTTTTTTATAGAGCCATGTTGCATAAGTCACACAAAGCAGTGATCACTTTCTCTGGCCAAATGTTTCCTGATAAATAAGCATTCTTGTATTCCATTTTCCCTTTAGCATAATTGCAATTGTCATGGAGTCATTGATATTTCTTGTTAAGGTTGTTTGAACTCTATCCAAACTTGCAGGAACATTTATAATCATTCTTTTTAACCCAATCTGTGATATTTCGTATCCAAGTTTCCTTATTTGTGCAAAGTTCATTCTTGGTGCTACCAGTATTTCCTCCAAAGGTGTCAACATTGCAATAGAAAGCAATATGAAATTTCATCGAATATGCAGAGCTAATGCAAAGGTAAGCGACTTTCCATTGATAATTGTAACATTGCAAGATTTGCAAATTTGGTCATTGATTTTCTCGGATTTGGTTTCTATTCCAAGAAAAACACTAGCTAGACCTAACGATGTGAGTGTGTTAATGTCTTTCATGTCTCTTGCAAAATGAAGTTTGTCACAAATGCAACATACATAAGTAAGAGTTTCTTGGACTAATTGAATATGCTTTCTATGTTCTTCATTTAGCACAACACCATGTACCCGTATTGTTACTTTAATCGATGAAATCAGTTATATTGCTCAATATGTTTGTTGGGGAAAGAATCATAGATTGTTTTGCTATTGTCCTTGCTCAATGACAAACATTGTGTATGTTGTTCTAATAGTTCGTGATCTTCAAGCAACTTGACAAATCTTTTATTTTTCAATGTTATTTTGTCAATTGACTTAAGGAAAGAGTAAGATGTAATATCATTTTTTTCTTTATGAACAAGATTCTTAGAAGCAATAGCAGATGCAACATTGCAATTGTTTTCCTTTCAAATTGATTCAAGTGTTATTTTCACATTTCCAATGTGGTTGATATCATTGGAATTATTGATTTGCAAAAGTGCATAATAATGCATATGTGACATGGAAAATGAAATACACATGAGGTATAGCACTTTGTATGTAGTGTTTGATGGATAGAATTTGAAGCAATATCTTTGATTTTTTCATTCCAAATGTATATGTTAACATTGAGTAGTTCACATATCCATTGGATTGTAAAAGTGTTTCCTTTTATATGTCCATTTGCATGCGGCATTGATAAATTAATAATATAATCTTACCAATTGTTGATACATTTCTCTTATTTAATGATTCTAGGATCAAGATGTTGTTGCAAACATTTAATAGCTCTAATGTCATTATGAACAAAACAATTGAAAAAAGTTTGTGCCAAAGTTTTTCTCAGAGGAACCATGTTAAACCATGGTGCAAGTGCATAAACATATTCAAACAACAAGTCATGACAATCATTGACAATATGACTATAGATCAAAAACCCTTGTTGTATTAGGATTTGTTCAATTGAGAACATGTCATATTGTTTAGAGGAACATTGGCATAGAAAATTGCATCGAGAAACCAATCTAGGAATTGAAGCTATGATGTCTATTGTATGGTACAACAAGAGTGGTTCAAAGTGGCCACACACAGGATTTTGGTTGTGCAATAAAATATTATACTGATAGCCATTAATGTGTTGATTGAACCGAAGATAAGGTTTCCCATTTGTGAATAGCCAAACATTGACTAGAACTGACAACCAATTAGAGAACCATTTGATGCAAAAATAATCTCCCCATAAGCTAATTGTAGAAGAAGCACAAAGAGAAGAAGGTGTAGACAATCCTTGCAAATAAGTATCAACGTCACTAATGTGGTGCAAGTCTTCAAGATATTCAGGAGTCATTTCAATATGCAATGATTGCAAAGCGACATCATGTTGACAACTCAAGCAATGGCGAAAGTGATTAGCAATTCATTCTCAGATTTCAATTGAGGTATAGTAGAAGTGAAGAAGAACAACAAGAGAATAAAAAATACAATCTTTTGGATAGTACGAGAAATGTTGTAGTCTATATAAGTTGAATCTTGATAACCTGTGATCAATTTATTGCTAATTTGATTCATTTGGTGCAAAAAAAAATTTCATTGTCATGTGGTCTAATGGGAAAATATGGCAAAGTGTCAAAGGCAACATTGCTTTGTCATGCAGGTATAAGGCTTCTCCCTTTTCTATATTTGTCTACTTCTCATTCAAACAATTGCACTTGTTTTTGGGACAAAGGAAACAAAGAACAAGCTATAAGGCAATTTGAATATAGCATTGTCCACATGTCATCAAAGAGAGGTAGAACACAACACTACAATCAAACAGACAAAACTAATAACATGCAATCATTTTATAACAAGCACATAGCAATTAATGTGCAATGTACTAGCAGTTATGGATGAAAGACACTCCAAGCAGGTAACAAGTTTACACAAATGTCTAATTCAAAATTAAAAGAGTTTCAAGTGTTAAGGAAGATGTATATATTTTTGACATGCTTTGACCAATAGAAAAATGTGTCAAAATAAAATAACATAAAAATTTTCTAATATTAGATTATGCAAAGAATATATAAAACAAACAGACTCTATATTCATTTTAATTGAAATATGTAAAAAAATTAATAATTTAAATCACAAAAAATTACATTAAGTATTTAAATCACAAGAAATATACTAGCGATCAATATTTTTGTTAATTTACAAATCCATACAATATAAGCTATTCGAGAGAAATATTGTATTTATATAAGATTTATTTCAAGTTAATATTTACTAAACACATATAATAAAAAACACAACAATATAAAAAAATCAATAAGTTTTTTACCATGTTCTTTATATATATAAAAAGGAAGCACATATTCTGTTTTATAATTTAAAAAATACTATTATACCAATACAATCAATGCATACTTCAATTAGTGGTTTGAAACTACAATTGCCCATGAATAATTGCAATGAATAACATATTGCAAAAAACATCAAGAAGAAAACGTATCATTTTTTGAGCATATACCATGACCCTGAGGCACTCAAATATCAAAAAAGAATACCAAAAAAGTTAATCAAAGGCATGCTTATTGTGTCAAAGTTCCAAAAAAAAATGGAATATTAAAGTACAGCTTTGTTGTGTTTCATGTGTTATATCTATTCATAAATATATATGGTAAAGTTAAAAATGTAAAAAAAATAAAAATAAATAAATAAATATAATTTTTTTTTTGCATACCATGACCATGACGCACTCAAATATCAAAAAAGAATACCAAAAAGGTTAATCAAATAAATATAATTTCTTAGCATATACCATGACCCACTCAAATATCAAAAAAATACCAAAAAGGTTAATCAAAGGCCTGCTTATTGTGTCAAAGTTCCAAAAAATAGAATATTAAAGTACAACTTTGTTGTGTTTCATGTGATATATAGTAAAGCTAAAAACTTAACTAGATTTTACATTGTCAAAAAAATTAAATAAATATAAAGCTAAAATTATCTTATAATATATCTATTCACCCATCTATTTTATAGCTATAATATATAGCTTTTTTTTATTATATATATATATGGTGTTTCCATAAAAATATAAATATTTTTTAAATGCCATCTAACAACAAAATATAAATGTTTAAATGCCATATAACAATGGAATATATATAGAAATATAACATAATTAAAAAGTAACATATATTTTATTATATATTATTTAAACATAAAAATAATTATTCATTAATATATAATTATTTTTATTCTATGTACATAAATATTTAAAAAAATATATAATCAATAGTAATGAATTGATTCTACAAAAATATAAGTACTTTTTAAATGTAATATAACAACAAAATATAAATATTGTTTTAAGTGTTATATAACAACTTAAATATATAAAAATATAATATAATTAAAGCAATATATAAAAATATAATATAATTAAAGCAATATATGTTCTATTTTTTATTATTTAGACCTAATTTTTTATTTTTTTTAAGTAATAAATTAACTCTATTTTTTTATTTTTTGTAATAAATTAACTTTATAAAAACATAAAGTTAAATCCTTACTAGATAGTTTTATCAACAAAATATAGTATTAATATAAGAACATTTTTTTAACAAAACTAGTTGTTAATCGAATTAAGTAATATGTAGTTTAATATTGCTCAACTTAATTTTAAAAAAATTGAACTAAAATCTTATTAAAGATGTCTAGTTGACATCTAATTGAATTATATACATAAACATTACCAAACGCCAAAATGCAATTTTGGAAACTAATGAATAAGCGAACTGGAGGAATGAATAAGCAAACTTGGTCTATGATGTAGTAATTCAGAGCAACCATATTTTCCAAAACTTGGTCTATTATGTAGCAATTCAGAGCAACCATATTTTCCAACCTAGGTTAAAACCCAACACCTCACCACAACGACTTACTTGTTATATGTTAAGTTATTATTGTTAATGATTTATAAAGTTTTAAACCTTTTTATATACTTTGTCTTACAGACATATGTAACGTTGACTTAATATTACAAAATATATAATTCCATAAATATAAAAATTTAATATTATTTATAAACATGACCTCCTTTTAACTCCTTGTATTGTGAACTAATATTCCAAAGTTAAAATATATATATATATATATATATATATATATATATATTTGACTTGGAATTGTGGGTACAAAAAAGCCAATTTTAGAATTATTTATAACCACTACCACTTTCTATATGCTGAATTATTGTGTTTTAACTTAAGGATGGCTTGTTTTAATTTTCTCCTATCCAAAAAAAGGGTGATAGAAGTAAATAGAAAAAATAAACTTTATAAACGTACAAATTTTGAATGGTTTACGATTAATAATTTCCCTATGTTCACTTAATGCTATTTTGATTTTGACTATAATTTTAAAAGAGGAACATATACATACAAAACGCTATGTTAATGTCTATAAAGGGTCTATTTCTTTAATATTAAATTTTAAAAAGCAAATTTCCATAATTTGTTTTTACTTAATATAAAAATATTTTAATTCAATTATTTATATATAATCAATCTAATTTTAAATATTAAAAGAATGATATAAATTTTCATATCAAAAAATATAATAAACTTATTGTATATATGTAAAAAATAATTTTATATTTATTTTATTAAATGATTTTTTTAATAATTTATATTTTTAATTTTTAATAATTGTTTCTTAATAATTTTTTTTTTAAGTTTAGTAAGACTTTTTATTCACTCATTTTTAAAGCAAGTTACAACCATAAAAGATATTATGTGGCCTTAATTTGTCCAGTGGAAAACTAAGTCTGTTGGCCACTAGAACGTATTATAAGCCATCCAGAATATGAGGTTCTTAAGTCTGTAAAAAATAACCTTATAGATCTAAATATCTAAAACTCAGTTCATCCTTAACATGCTAATAGAAGTACTGCTAATCGACATATACATACTCAAAATTTGACAAAAAGAAAATAACTAAAAACTATTCATCAGAGGACTCCACTGGAGCTAGGTCCTTTTCACTAGAACTTGGTAATTCGGATTGAGGAAGGCACAGAATGTGCTTCTCAATACAACCCAGGCAGACATTCTGCTGCTGAATTTGAAATTGGACAAGTTGGAATTCTTTATGAATTTCTTGGAGTCCAGGATCAACTTTGATGGAACCTGTTGCATGCATGATAGCTCTGGCTACTATGCTCTTCATCATCCAATATAGATGAATTGTCTACTTGTACTCGGTGAGCCGACCCCATTTGTGGCCAAGATCATGGACTAGCAAGCGCCAATCCTCCATCTGAATTTCCTGTTCACCCTGTTGGTTGAGGTCAACCTCCCAACCTGCTATCATTTGTCTGGCATGCTCAGGAGTACCTATTGTATTTGCATGGGCCACGTCATTGATGTGCTCGGCATCCAGTTTTCTTCCGCTTCTCCTTGGTGGCTTCAATGAGGATGCTCCTCACCCTCCTCGAGACTCTCTCTTACGATTGTGTCTGCAGCCCCCAATGCCTGATTGCCCTGTGCCAGTGGATGGTCTTTCCATTTCCGTCAACCTCTTTTGAGTTACACTATAATTAACTAACCCGACCGTCGAATGAGCGAATAACCTCAACTTGTCAATTAGGTGATCTCTCCAATTAATAACACCTGGAATAATTACAAATAATAGGAGCAAGAAACAAGAAATATTAAACCTGAATACTCTAGTGGCTTTTTCTTACCATTACTCGCAGTTTGTGTTAAGACATCGCACAAACTATATAAGAGCCATAGAGGGTCTGTCTCCACTAGATGGAAGAACTACCCATCAATGCCTCAAACCACTTCCCATATATACAAACACCAACACATTGTAAAACCAACACCGACAACAAGCAGAGAGTACTCACAAACCAATTTAACCAAATATAGAAACAACCATTCCAACTGGGTGGTAATTTCTTCCCACACAAACAAGGAGCCCAAATTAAACCATACATTCCCATACGAAGCAATAAGATACCATAGGAAACAGATATCAACTTGGAAATAATTATTTCAAGATAAAATTGAGCCACACAAACATGCTCTTCAGACGAACAAACATTGCTAAGACGCGCAATCACCCATTCACGAGAGGGAGCGAAAATCCTACAGTTAAACTTAAATTACTAATATGTCACAAGCAAGGATGGGTGGAGAGAAACAATACATACCCTGTTACCATCGCCATAAAGCCGACCTGAATGACCTCTCACAACCGTTGCCTCCTTGCCAAGCTTGGCACTAGAAGAGAACCACAATGTTTCCTCACAGCTCTCAAAACCTCACTGTACCATAGCACAATTGCATGAAATGTGATGTAGGCTTCCACCACCTGGAGGGTTATATCATGACGACAATTAACACCTGCCTTAATACCTCCCACATCTCCTCCCATCACATCCACCCGGTCACACATGTCATTCGTCTGCCAAAGTTGCCCCTCCTCCATGCCTTCCACCTAATCACCATTATCATAAATCTCAAGTAGAACAATGATGTGACATGCACCCCAATCAAAGTATTCCCTAAATAACTTTTAAAAAAATACTTAAAATATTTATTTTATATTTATGTTTCTATTTAAATAATAACTATTTCTTTAAAACTAATTATATACATATTTTAAATATATAATCAAAATTTAATATAATTATTTTTTATTATAAAGTTTTAAATTTATAACGAGTATTTATAATTTCCATACGTTAACTTGATGTTATTTTGATTTTAACAATAGTTTTAAAAGATAAGCCTAATCATACAAAACATTATGTTGATGTCAATAAAATATTTATCTCAAAAAAATATTTCATATTTCTATACAATACGGTGTTTTATATTTATATAATTAATATAAAAATATTTTAATTAAACAACAGCAACAACATATTTTTTCATATAAAAAATATAATATATTCTATACAATACGGTGTTTTATATTTATATAATTAATATAAAAATATTTTAATTAAAGAACAGCAACAACATAATTTTTCATATAAAAAATATAATAAACTTATCATATATTTGCAGAAGTTAAATTTATATATTTATATATTTTATATCTATTTTATTAAATGAGTTTTTAAAAACTTCTATTCTTAGTTTTTAATAATTATTTCTTCAATAACTTTTATAAAAAAATACTTAATATTTATTTTATATTCATATTTTTATTTAAATCATAAATATTTCTTTAAAACTAACTATATAATATTTTTAATATACAACTAAAATGTAATATAATTGATTTTTTTATTATAAAATTTATAATTAATATTTATCTGACGCATACCCCGTAAGTAAAATTTAAATACTTAAAATCTAAAACTATATATTCTAAATTGTCTTTACTATGTAAATACCCCTTATGTACAACTTGCAAGTAATTATGTAATTAGTAACATAGGAAACTAGGTAAAAGAATAAAGCATTGGATATTGATAAACATATATAGTCACATGGATCACTCTCGCCACGTTACCCATGTGTAAATTGTCACCAACCATGTCTTTGAACCCGTGCAAAAACTTAGGCACATCAACCCCACTAGTTTCTGCCTTACCCCACTAGTTTCTACCTTATCCCAATGTTGAATGCGTGCGGTGTTGTGACCTACAATAAATCACATTCATTAAATTTAATCCGGGTCGGGGTTACGACCACACTTGCTAACGACTACCGCTCAAATGCCATAATACCAATGACCTCATGTCTCGGGGGTTGTAGCCATACCTCGGTGGCATCCAGACGTCAACTACATCGAACCTACCAAAGCTAAATTTTGACATAAGAGAATCCAAAAATTAAACCAATTTTTTGGTACCAACCAGACTAATGCATAGTACCCACGTAGTAGCAATGAGAATAATCAATACATTTTATAATGAGGTGTATCAACCAATATGTACAAGACATGTAGGAGTTAATATCTCCAACACCCTCCCTTAACGAGTACTATGTCTTTGATCTTCTTGTCTAGAAAAGTATTCATTAGCATTTCTAATCATTTTAAAAATCATGTAGAGTGAAATCCATCAAGCTAACTCAT
Organism: Pinus tabuliformis; assembly: GCA_031772625.1. NCBI lineage: Eukaryota > Viridiplantae > Streptophyta > Pinopsida > Pinales > Pinaceae > Pinus > Pinus tabuliformis. The sequence continues at coordinate 1,125,892,669 of CM062817.1, forward strand.
AACCTTGATAAAGGTGTAGTTGGAAAGTTGAATTCTTGAGTTCCACTCTAGAACTCCCAAATCACAGATTTCTTGAATTCAATTACCGAACAACATCCACAAGTTGTTGCATAACCTCATTAGTAGACTACTCTCATGTCTTCAACAACTAATGAGGGATCCTTCTGTAGATCTGCAACTTTCGAACTAACTAGAAAACCATCCATGTCGAGCTTTACTTCCACTCAATCTCTTGAAGATATAGTTGCTTCATACCATAGGCAAATCAATGTTTGTAATCATTGAATTGTTAGTCATTCTATGGATGTGCTTCCATCTACCGAGACATTATAATTCCATGCACCCCATGTCTGGTCTATGACTTAGGTAGAAAAAATAAACACACAAAAAATGCCTAACTTTAAAAAACCTTTTCACAGTGGAATATGCCAACAATTAGATCAATGTAATGTACACAAGAATTATTGACCAAATTGATTTGTTATAATTCCATTAATAAGAAAATCCATATGGCTCTCATACCAAGGATAATGGTTCTTTACAATCCCTATACCATCTCAATTATCAAGTCTAATACTTTGAATTACAGAGGGATTAGGCTTTGTCCTCTAAGCCTTTCCTACGCAAATATAGACACCTACAACACTCTAACAGCATTGTTGTAGCAAACTAGGGCTTTGCTAGCCCACCTTAAATTACTGAAACAATAATTTGCTTACTTATAAGTTCTCTTTAGCCCTCCTATAGCATATGACTTTCCTTTCCTCTTCACATCTCATTGAAGAATGTAACTAGGTTCGGTCTTCATAATTGTATGATGTAATATATTTGTCAAAAGAAATTTTATTATTAATAAAATGACTTATTAAAGCATGGGTTTCATGCTTGGGTCATCATTTTTAGTTTGAAGCCTCCATTGTAGGCTTCTAGGTTTTATAGAGTCAATAGAGTCATTTTCATTTTTATTAGACCCTTCTTGGGCTTTTGTATAAAGTAAAAATAATTATTTTTGAGTCGCATAGGTCATTTGACACCTCCACACCAAGTCGGCCATGTCCCTATGAAGTTGGCCTACATTAGGCAATTTGATCCACAGAAAGGCTATCTATAGAGAGGTAGTTCGATCCATTTGGGACATTCACTCAACAAGTTCGATATACAAGCAAGAGAGGCAGAAAAAGTGTGAAGTAGCTAGAGAAGGATGAAGTTTGCCAAGAAAGATCTAAATATGATTTTTTCGGCTATCTATCTTTCTCAGGTGTCAAGTTACTAAGCATTTTCTAGGGCAACAATTCTAAAATCTACACAGGTCAAAGTTCTGCTAGGGGGTGGAAATTCTATTGTTGGAAAGTTTAAGTTCTAGGTTGAAGTTGCTGCAGGGAAGTTGTCACTTGGAGAAGAAGGAAGGGTTGACTTTGTGATTGGAGGAAGTCTGTGTCTAGGTCAAAAGAGTCTTGGATTGTCTCATCTTGTTCTTGAAACTACTAAAGGAAGAATTCTGACTGGGTTTTCCCCTTCTAGGGTTTTTTTCCCTGGTTGTTTGCCTATATCTTGTGTCCATTATTCTTGTGATCTTCACATACATCTAATTTTGATAATTTCTTGATGAAACATAATCTAATAAATAAGTAAAATAAGGCAACATAATTCACAAGTAATTATCAAGAAGAGGAATCAAAACCCTAATTCCTACAAGCATTAATTTCTCAACATGGTATCAGAGCTAAGGGCGAATAAGGTTGGAGATCACTTTGTTGGCTTGGAATAAAAGGTTACTCTCTTTATGAAAAGTTACTTGAAGATGGGATTCAATATCATAAGAATTGTAGGAAGTTGGATTGGAAGGATCATCTACAACTTATTTAAGAAAGTCAAAATTGAAGGGTTCTTGGTTGCACTTACAGGTACTCTTAATGATGGCAATGCATGGATCATTGATAGTGGAGCATCAAGACATATGATAGGAGAAAGTGGAAAAATTAATACTTTATTAAAGGAAAAATCATCTCATGTAGTGGAGTTAGGAGACAACAACAATTGTGCAATCAAGGGCCTTGGATCTACATCATTGAAGCTGAGATGGAGCAAAGCTACACCTCAATAATATACTCTATGTTCCTGGGTTGAAAAAGAATTTACTTTCAATTTCTTGTTTAGAAGATAAAGGAGATAGGGTTGCCTTTGTAGATGGTAAAGTTTTGGTTTGGGGAAATGATTCAAGCATTGAAAAGGCAAAAGCTATTGGAGTTCGTGAACGAAGACTATATAGAGTTATAACACCATCTCCTCAAGCCCTAGTTCACATGGAAATCAATCCTATCGAATTATGACATAGAATATATGGGAATATAAATTACAAGATCATTCCCTCTCTCAATCAAATGGTAAATGACATCCCTAACATTAAGGAAGATCACGAGGGAGTATGTAAGGGATGTTCTTTGGGAAAGAATACAAGGAAGCCTTTTACAAGTAGGGATACAAGGTCTAAGGAAATATTAGACATCATTCATTCCGATGTGTGTGGGCCTATGTCTAAAAAAATCTTGGAGGCCATATTTACTACGTGACCTTCATTGATGATCTCTCTAGAAAGACATGGCTCTACCTTCTCAAGACAAAGGATGAAGTATTTGAAAAGTTTAAGGAGTTTAGATCTAAAGTGGAGACTTTAATCGAAAGAAATATAAATACTTTGAGATTCGCTAATGGTGGGTAATACACTTCAAAAGAACTAATTGCATATTGTAAAGAAGCATGTATTAATAGGGAGCTCATTGATCCCTAGAATCCTGAGAAGAATGGAGTTGCAGAAAGGAAAATAGAACAATTGAAGAATGTATATGAACTATGATATTTGATCAAGATCTACCAAAGTTTCTATGGGGAGAGGCAACAATGATAGAAATATATATACAAAATAGAAGTCCTCATAGAATCCTTGAGAATATGACACTTGAAGAAGCATTCACTGGGTAGAAGCCATGTGTGGACCATCTCTGAATCTTTGGGTGTCCCACATACATCCATGTTCCAAAGGACAAGTGAAAGAAATTAGATTCTACAAGCATTAAAGGGATCTTAGTTGGCTACAATCTTTCTTAAAAAGCATATAGAATCTACATCAAGGAAGAAAGACAAAATGAAGTGAGAAAGGATGTTATATTGAATGAGAATCATGTCTACAAAAGATCCAAGGATATTCCAATTGATTCTGATGATGAAGGCATACCACTATTTGAAGAAGAAGAACATCATGATATGGCAACTAAAAACCAAGAAGAAGAAGAAGGACCAAGTGATCCGATTCAACCTGTGATCATACCTGAAACAAGGAAGAGGCCAAATTGGTTAAAAGTTACTCTTGAAGATGTCGAAGGACATGGAGCTACTAAAGGAACTTTTAGAGAAAGAAAAAGACCAAAGAGATATTCAGGATATGCAACATATATGACAAAATTGATAGAAGCTTAACCAATTGCAATTGAAGAAGTTTCTCATCAAGAAGAATGGAAGAAGGTGATGCAAGAGGAATATCCTTCCATCATGAAGAATGGAGTTTGAAAAATCGTTCTTACGCCAAGTGACAAATTAGTTGTCACCTCAAAATGGATTTAAAAAGTCAGACATGTTTTTTTATGGAAGTATAGAAAAATACAAAACTAGATTCGTTGCAAGGGGATTCTCTCAAAAGTAAGGTATAGCTATGAATAAACCTTTGCACCTACTGCTAGATATACTACTGTAAGATATTTGGTTTTGCTAGTTGCTACAATGGGATGGAATATTCATAAAATGGACATAAAAACAACATTTCTTAATGGAACCATCGTTGAAGAAGTATACATTGAACAACCGAAAGGTTTTGAAATAAATAGCAAGGACACACATGTTTTCAGACTTAAGAAAGCCCTATATGGATTGAAGAAATCTCTTAGGGCATGGTATGCAAGGATGGATGCATATCTCTTAAGAATTGGGTTTGTCAAAAGTTCTGCACATCTAAATCTCTACATCGAGGTGGTGAAAAATGAACCAATAATTATAATATTATATATGGATGATTTTTTAATTATAGGTGTGGAGGGCAGAATACAACAATGCAAGAAGATGCTAGCAACTAAATTTGAAATGAAAAATCTTAGACTTATGCACTATTACTTTGGTTTGGAAGTCTGGAAAAAGCCTGGAGAAATATATTTGGTCCAAGGTAAATACATAATTGAGATATTGCAAAGATTCGGTATGATGGACTCCAAGCCTATGACTACTCTCATGATCACTAATCTCAAGAAATTAAGAAGCTCCGACTCTAGTCTCATCAATCCTACTAGCTATCGCAAGTTGGTGGATTCTTTGATGTATGTGGTAAATACAATACCTGATATATGTTTTGTTGTAAATGTTCTTATTCAATTTCAATTGGAGCCTTGTCATGACCATTAAATAAATGTTAATCATATTTTGAGATATCTATGACATTATACATCACTGCCTAAAGTATGATGGAAAGGAAGTTAAGTTGATAGGTTTTATAGATTTTGATTGGGGTAGCAGTGAAATTGATGGAAGAAGCACTACCGGTGGATGTTTCAGTTTGGGATCTGCAATTATTTCATGGATGAGTAGAAAATAAGATCTCGTTGCATTAAGTAGTGTCAGAGCTGAATGTGTTGTTGAATCTAAAGTAGGCAAGGAAGTTGTTGGGTTAAGAAAAATCTTATAAGATTTGTTTGGAAAGACTCTGGATCCTACAATAATAAATTGGGATAATCAAAGTAGCATCAAGATGTCCGAAGACCCTATATTCCATGCAAGGATGAAGCATCTCAACAACAAGTACCACTACATTAGAAGCTTCGTACAAGACGGGGTCGTAAATCTACAAAATATTCTGACAGATGAATAGGTAGATGATGTGTTGACGAAGTCTCTTCTAAATAAGAAGTTCAAATATTTTAGAAGCATGCTTGGGTTGGTTGATATTTCGATTTTAGCAGATAGTGAGAGATGAAGCATCTAATGGCGAATGCTTGGGAGGAAATTTGGTCGACCTATGTGTTGATGTCTACACTCGAAGAGGGAGGGTAGCATTATTCATGGAGCTTTGACCTTGGATACACACCTAGATCCCTGGGTTTATGGTTAGAAAGTAAGCCTCATGGTAGCTAGACTAATTGCAAGCTTGAGTCCATCTTAGTCCCACCCAGGTAGATAAACATGGTCAAGTATCTAGTCCATAGCACTGAGTGTGCTAGAACTCTTTGTAGTTCATGTGTTTTGAGATATTTTGTGTACTTGTATATATGTGTAATTATGAATACCTCCATAGTTAAGAGGGAGTGTTGAAGAATGTAACTAAGTTCGTTCTTCATAATTGTATGATGTAATATATTTGTTAAAAGAAAATTTATTATTAAAAGAATGACTTATTAAAGCATGGGTTTCATGCTTGGGTCATCATTTTTAGGTCAAAGCCTCCAATGTAGGCTTATAGGTTTTATATTGAGTCAATAGAGTCATTGTCATTTTTATTAGACCCTTCTTGGGATTTTGTATCATGTAAAAAGAATTATTTTTGAGTCGAATAGGTCATTTGACGCCTCCACACCAAGTTGGCTTAGATTAGGGCAACTCGACCTACATAAAGGCTATATATATATATAGAGAAAGTTTGATCCATTTGGGACATTCACTCAACAAGTTCGGTATATAAGCAAGAGAGGTAGAGAAAGTGTGATGTGGCTAGAGAAGAACGAAATTTGTTGGGAAAGATCTAAATCTAAGTTTTTGGGCTATCTATCTCTCTCATATGTGAAGTTAATGGGCATTTGCTCGGGCAGAAATTTTGAAATCTACTGCAGGTCGAAGTTTTGTTGGGGAGTCAAAATTCTACTGCTGGAAGGTCGAAGTTGTTGCTGGGAAGTTTTCACCTGGAGAAGAAGGAAGGATTGACTTGGTGACTGGAGGAAGTCTTTGTCTCTGTCAAAAGAGTCTTTGATTGTCTCATCTTGTTCTTGAAACTACTGAAGGAAGAGTTTAGACCAGGTTTCCCCTTACAGGGGTTTTTTTGTGGTTGTGTGCATACATCTTGTGCCCATTGTTCTTGTGATCTTCACATACATATAATTTTAATAATTTCTTGATGAAACATATTTTAATAAAGTAAAAGAAGCCAACATAATTCAAAAGTAATTATCGAGAAGAGGAATCAAAACCCTAATTCCTGCAAGCATTGATTTCTCAACACATCCAACATGTTGTCCCTTACGACCATCCTATTTAGCCTTTCTATAGCCTTAGTCTACTCCCTTAGGCCCTCGATTTTACCTACAGGCCTAAACCCTGTCTCCTTAAACCTCAACCCCTTATCTTCTACCTGCAGGCTACTTCAACATGTCCTTAACCTCATTTTTGGTTGTAGTCTAGTCCTTTGGACCTTAAATATGCCAATCAACCCTACCTAGAGCACAATTGTCCTTTCTCTGTTAGCGGTTTCTCCAAAAATCACTAGCGGGCCCTAAATGCATCCCTATATTATTATGGCTTGCTTAACCAGACCTCCTTTAGGATGTGGCTAACTTTGTCTTAGCGTCAAATCCTTCTTAACCTCATATCTTATAATACTGACCCTTCCTTAGGGCACAACTTTCTTCCTTTAGCCTACGGATCCTTTCCTTGGGCGAGTGAATGCCTCATACAAAACTTGGTCTCAACCACCTATCCTCTCTCTCCTACATCTCCTTTTGCTACCTACGACTATGTCACTTTTAGCCTCACACAAGAAGAATGATATGTTTTGTTCCTTTTCATAAAGCCTTTCCATTGGCTTCTTATTTATACTTGTCCTTAGGTCCCTTTGGAAGCCCTCCTTCCCTTCAAGAAACCTCTTGTAACACCCTCCTCCCACATTTACCCAAGTTAACAAGTCTGATGGGGGAAACATGTGATGAGAGGCTACTAAAATATTATTCAACTCCCCATGTACAATTAGAGAAGTAGAACCAACACAATACAACCGATTTAACCTTTTGCACATGTCATAGAACCTACAGTAGCCAACCAACCCTTCAAGGTGATCAACCCCTAAGACAACCTGACACTTCACTACCCTAGAGCCTCAGTCACTCCCATGACATGGGCATGCATGTGACTGGTGCCCTCCAGTCTCTCTCAAAGCATCGGCATGCAAGAGACTAGGGTCCTTTTCAGCTAGTTTTGAGGCTGCGACCCCAGATTCTGTGCCACCTTTTCAGGGCTAGAACTCAAGCCACTACCTAGAACTCCTTGAAACCTTTAGGAATGAAAATTAACATCAGGAAAATGATATAAATGCAAATATTTGAACAAATAATTGATTGGATCCCTACTAGCCATGACATGCATTTCATCAAACATGTCATGAATATCCAATGTACATGTCATAACAACGTATATGAGCACAGGGGTCTCCTACTTATTTGAGAATCACTAAGAAGCATTGATGCCTTATCACCTTAGATGTATTATCATCTATTAGGTCATATATGCATTTTTCATTCATTTACAAATAAAAACATGATGAAATCCATACATCATTATTGTCATAAAACATACTCATAACCAACATATAAACAACATAAATAATAGGGACACATGAGCCATAAATGCCACATATGAACCAATACAGTTTCTCATAAAATACCAAGAAAGGAACTATTATTAATGAATGTAAAAGCCAGTTGGGTATGGGACTTCCATGAACCACTCGACCATAGATTGGTTGAACCAAATCTTTCTTTCAGCCAATCACCCTCGTGCCATATTCCAAGCATGAATGTGGGATTCAAACCAACAAAATCTACCAGGGCTTCCTAAGGCTAAACCACCTCACCCTCATCAATAGAAACATGCTTTACCACAATCCTCTCCAGATCACTAGGCCCTAAACAATAAACATACAATACCAGGCTTTACCGTAATTCTCACCAAATCACTAGGTAAAAACAAGCGTGGATGTCACTGGAGTTTCTCCACCTACACCGTGAGGAATTTTCCTGTCTCATAGTCTCTAGGATTTACCATAATCCATAGTTTGATTCAGGGATCACTAGGCCATAATCAAGACACTAGTCGCTGGGCTTTACCGTATATCCCATCCTGGGATTCCTAGGCCCAATTAAGACTCCACCCTCCAGGCTTTACTATATATCCCATACCGAGATTCCTAGGCCCGATGGAGATCACCCACCGCTAATATTTATCATATATCCCTCCATTCATCGGTGGAGGATTCCTACACCCACTGAGGTAACACAAAATCTAGCTTTATCGCAACCCATGGTCTGGTTTAGGGGTCACTAGGCCATGTGTTTTTTATTTTAGAGATCCACCTCACTTAGTTTCGAATCCATCTGACAATCCAGCTCAACCAAAAACATGAGAACCCATCACACCAGGGTTATCCAAAAATGGCAAGGCAAGGTTGAAGAACATTTTCACAGCTGGAAAAACCCATGCCCAAGACAACAAGAGAACCAAGAACACACATGCTTGACAATGCATGCCAAAACTAGCAAGGAAATCACACATGCAAATTGATACCTGCAAATAATCCCGATGTAGCTGCTTTATCCTGCTCTTCCTTGCTGGATCTTTGCTTCATCTTGCCTTCTTTTCTTTCCTTGATCCAATGTTGAAGTGCTCCAAGAAAAATCTAAGTGTCCAAGGGTGTGAGAGAGAGAGAATAGAGAGAGAGCTCCAAAACTGAACTGACAAAGGGTACCAATTGATCCTTAGAACCTTTTTATTAATGAGGCCTCTATTTTCTTCCATTTTCCATTCTTCTCCTTCATTTTCCTCTTCACATGCAACCTGTGACCTTTCACCTTCCTTTTCTCCTAATTTCCTTTATTTTCATAAATAAAATGCCAGTTAATTCTTCATGCCTTTGCAAAGCCTTTGTCATTGCCTTTGCCAATTTCCTTAGCCATAATAAACCAAATAAACACCCACACTAGGATGGTTTTTTCCAACATTCAACTTGGAATAAATGTTTCATAACCATGGTTATTATTTTTCCTGTATTAGCTTTTATTACATGGAATTTCCACCAGGGTTGTTACAGAACCCTCCTCCTTGGGGGACCTCGATGTTCAACGACACCTATAACCAACAAAATTGTTGAGATAAAAACATACTTCTCATGGAGCTTTATAACTTAGCTCGATGCAGTATTTACAATGTTTAACTCACTGAAAACAAAACCAACATGACAACCATAATGACATGACACCCACACTGCTCATTGGAGCTTCATAACACAACTCATGGCGATATTTACATCCATATACATATGTACATATACCAAAACATCAAACCAAATCATATACCGAAAACATTCATTGAACCAGTGAATAAATAAGGATACATAGCCCACATCTGATCCATCATCTCCCATGTTTCTTCATCAAGCCCGATATGCTTACACTGCACTTTAACCTACTCGATTGCTCGGTTCCAAAGCATGAGCATCTTTCTTTGCAATATACACTATGGTTCTAGCTGGAATTCTCCATCTGGCTCCACTTGCAATATAGACCATTCAATCACATGATCAACATCTTTAACATTTTTCTTAAGTAATGACACATGGAAAACATCATGGACTTTCACTATTGGAGGTAGTGCAATTCAATAGGCTACTGGTCCAATTCATTCAATAATCTTGAAAGGTCCACAAAACTGAGGTTCCATCTTGGCACATGATCTAATCTGCAAGGAGCTTTTCTTCAAATTGATGTGGAAGTACACATGTTCCCCAAACTAAAAATCCTTAAACAACTTTTTCCGATCTGCATAACTTTTATGTTTGTCTTGTGATGTCTTCAAATTCTTCTTTATTACCATCATTTCCTGTTCCATTTCTGCCAACATGTCTAGTCCAATCAACACGTTGTTAACTGGATCACTCCAACTGATGGGAGTATTACAACTCCTCCCATACAATGCCTCAAATAGACTCATCCTCATAGATTCTTGATACCCATTCTTGTAAGCAAACTCAACCAGTGGAATGATACTCTTACCACTTTCGTTGTGGATGCATCACATACATCCTCAACATGTCTTCCAATATCTTGTTGACCCTCTCTTTTTGTCCATCTGTCTATGCATGATAAGCTATATTGAAGGCCAACGTTGTCCATAAACTTGCAAACAACGGCTTCAAAAACTTGGAAGTGAACTTAACATCCCTGTCTGAAACATTCATCTTCGGAACACCATGCAATCTGACCACATCTCTGATGAAGACATGTGCTACATCACTAGTTGAATAAGTAGACTTCACTGGAATGAAGTTCGATACCTTTGTCAACCTGTCTACCACAACCATGATGGAATCATGCTATTTAGATGTCCTCGGAAAACCTATGATGAAATCCATGGAAAGGACCTCCCATTTCCACTTTGGAATTGCAATTTGTTGTAGCATTCCACCTAGATGTTTACATTCTACCTTTACCTGTTGAAAGTCCAAGCATCTAGCCACAAACTCTGTCATGTCCTTCTTCATATTTCTCCAATAATAAAACTTCTCTGTTGCTATCAATGTCTTTTGATATCCCAAGTGACCTGAATACAACTTAGCATGAAATTCCCTCAATATGAGCTTCTTGAGTTCACTCTTGTCTGGCACATATATCCTGTTCCTAAATCTGACCAAGCCATCTACTGTAAGAAATAGTCCACATCCTGATGACCTGTACCCGCATTTGTACATATACCTGCACTTTGTTGTAACTTGTGCATAAGCTTTGTGTACCTATCATCCTGCTGACCTACCTGTAAGATTTGATCCTATAACTCCATCCCATAAGAACTCATAGATGCTATATGAGTCACATGTATCTGCCTACTGAGAGAATTTGCAACCTTGTTCTCCTTACCCTTGATGTACCTGATCTCAAATTCAAACTCACTGATCGTGGCCAACCATCTAGCTTGCCTAACATTCAAGTTGGGCTAATCAAACAAGTATCTCAACCCACTATGATCACTCATAAATACAAACCTCCTGCAAAGAAGATAATGCCTTCACATTTTCAACACATGAATGATTGTTGCCAGCTCAAGATCATGTGTCAGATAATTCTTCTCGTGCTCATTCAATTTCCATGATTCATAGCATACCACATGTCCTTCCTGCATAAGAACTCCACCAAGTCCTCTCTTGCAGGCATCTATGAATACCACAAATTCTTTTTCCGGATTTGCAATCTTTAACACTAGAGCATTTGTCAACAACTACTTTAACTGCTCAAAACTTGTTGCAAATTATTCTATCCGTTCAAATTTCTTACCTTCAATCCGAGAGATTTCTTGATGAACCTCCTATAGTAACTTGCTAACCCCATAAATGATCTTACCTCTTCCACATTTCTAGGAGTTTCCCACTCCATGATAGCCCTTATCTTCTCTGGATCCACTGCTATACCTTCCTTAGAGACCACATGCCCCAAGTAATGTACCTTTGTCTGAAATAAATTACATTTTCTAAGCTTACCATACAACTGATGCTCTCTTAGTAATCTCAACACTGTTGCTAAATGATTGACATGTTCTTCCTCATTCTTAGAATATATCAAGATGTCATCAATGAACACAATAACAAACTTGTCTAGATAAGGACGCAACACACTATTCATCAAGCACATAAAGGTAGTTGGAGAATTAGTCAAACCAAATGGAACTACAACAAACTCATAATGCTTTTACCTGGTCTGGAAAGTTGTCTTTTATATGTCCCCTTCCTTAATGTGTACCTGATGATATCCGAATATCAAATCAATCTTTGAGAACATTGTTGCTCCCTTCAATAGATCAAACAAGTCATCAATCCTTGACAACGAATACCTGTTCTTGATGGTCACCTTGTTCAACTGCCTCTAATCAATGCATAACCTAAGAGTATCGTCATTTTTCTTCACAAATAATACTGGTGCACCCAAAGGTGATATAGTTTGCCTAATGTATCCCTTTTCAATAGTTTCCCTCAAATACAACTTGAACTCTACTAAATCGGTAGTGCTCATCCTATACGGTTCCTTTAATGATGGTGTTTCCCCTAGTACCAACTCAATAGAAAAGTCTACTTCCCTGTGAGGTGGAAACTCTAAAATCTCTACTAGAAACACATCCTGAAACTGCTGCAAGATCAGGTACCTACTCAATAACTCTGCATCCTCAGCATCCTTACCTTGTCACTAGAAATATGCACTGCAAATAACACACAACCTCTTGTGTGACTGCCCTTTTCCTACATAGTTGTAACCATTCTAATTGATGTTGCCTTCTTCTTACCCTGTAATATTCTTTGTTCTCCATTTTCATCCAAGCACTCAATGGATTTTTCATAACAATCCACTTTGGTCCTATGAAGATATAGCTAGTCCATACCCAATAGCATACTATATGACCCCAACGACAATACATTCAAATGCGTTGATGTAGGTATACAATTCAAATTGAATGCACAAGCTCTTACCCAGTGATATACTCTCTTATTTGTACCTGTATCCAACTACACTAACTAGAATTCTGCATGCACTTCTTTATTCAAACCACACTTATCCACCAAGTCAGGACTAACATAACTATAATTAGATCTAGGGTCAATCAAAATGGAAACAACTTGATCACAAATCTTACCGTCCATCTCGATAACAGTTGCCTGGTGCTCTGCCTGCTTGTTATCTAGAGTTGCATAAATATGAGGAATGTTATTTCCAACATCCCCAACAGTCTACACCTCCTGTGCACTATAGATTTGAGGCTTTCCACCCTGATTCTATGGAAAATATCTCTTAAGATGTTCCTTACCACATGTCTAACACTCCAACCATCTTCTACAATCAACTCTATTCTACTGTTGTGACCCATGTCCCTGTCTAGCTACATTGAACTTCTTGTATGGTGCAACATTTTCTTTCTGAGACTGCGTTCTAAGGCCTTGTTCTTTTTGGCTACCATTTACCTTTAACTTTATCTTTCCCTTTCCATCCTTGCTGAGATTCATTCTTACGCTTTGACTTATCATATCAATGCTTCAATTTCCCAATAAATTCCTCAAGTGATTGAGGCTCATCATACTCAATTCGATATCTAAAATCTAATGGAAATCTACTAACAAATCTCTGAAATGTAGCCTTCTTATCCTTAAGATATGGTACATACCTCAATAGATCCAAGAAATTAGTCATATACTCCTCATCCGTCATCGATCCCATCTTTAGCTCATAAAATTCTTTGGCCTTACTGTCATGATACCTTTCTAACAAGTATTTCTTCCTGAAAAAGTCTCTTGAATTCATGCCAACTCAACTCTTTTGTCCTAATGTCTCTGACCCATTTCACATATTCCCACCAGATGTTTGCTTTCTCTTTGAGGCTAAAGATAGCTATCTTGGCCTTCATATTCTCTGTGCACTCATGCAACTTAAATAATTTCTTCATCCCAAGTAGCCAAGCCTCTGCATCCTCCAGATTCTTCAAATCCCCATCAAAATTAGGTGGCTTATCTTTCTTAAACCTATTTGGAAAATATCCCCTATCACTCCTCCTGTAAGGATGATGATGATGATGACCATAATGCTTGTTAGAACCAGAACTAGAATAGTACATGTGTCCATCACCTCTTCGATCTAGAGTATTCAAGAACCTACCATCTCTAATCGTGTCATCACTATCTGACCTATGCCCACCATGAGATCTACTACCATATGCCCCATTAGTTTCGTCCGCCAGTGCATGGATGATCCGAAGTGGTCCCTGTCTCTGCAATTCTAACAAACTATGAAGGCTTACTACATTGACTTCTTCTTTTTTCTCCTACGCCTGCATGATTCTGTCATTATCTGCCTTGCAACTTCTTAATTCTTCCTTCAAGATTCTCAATGTGTATGCTAAGTCAGAAGAGTACCCAACACCACGCTGCTCATCTGATCCATAGGGATAGTCTTGTGAATTGTAGTCTACCATATTGCTAGTCATCTTTGATCTCTTTCCTTCCAAACATACCTTGTTAGCTAAACCAAAATATAAACATAATCAACATACCACAGTGTAGCTCGAGGAGGATATCTCATCTGTAAGATCAACTATATTATCATAATACATGTATAAACATAATCATATCAACATATATATATCACCCTAACCATAGTCCAGTTATTAATGCATGACCTTATCAACTACACATCTTGACCTCATGCATGACAACTACAACCATGTCAATGTATTCATAATCAAAATACGTACAACATGCATGGGCACACAATACATACAAACATTGTGATGCACAACCAATGCATAACTAACCTATACTCATGATAAACACATCCAACAACACACCATCAACTTCCACATGGCGACACAAACAAAACCATGACCAACACCATGCATACACAACAAGTACATAGACCACAAGTATAAGGAACACATATACAATCAACATGAATGCATGACCAACACACTACCCATCCAGTCTAGGCGGTGAACCATGCTCTGATACCAATCTGTGAAACCCTCCTCCCACATTGACCCAAGTTAACCGGTATGATGGGGTAAACATGGGATGAGATGCTACTACAATCTGATTCAACTCCCCATGTATAGTTGTTACATAGTAATTTGTCACTGTCCTCATCTCAGTCCCTCTGCTGTGTCATGTATCAAATACACGTGTCCATATCTTCCCACTTATGCAAAAAGATTAAACAGTGCTCTCTGGTGTTGAAGAACTAACCCTTTTTCCTAAGTTTCTGCATCGTCGCTAATAAGACATTAAAAGGTGCGACGATCCCTTGTCATGAACTGTCTCGTCGTGACACCGTTGCTGGGGTACACGTGTTTCCCGCGATGGTGCGATTTTAGGGCTCGGTGCAAAGCTCCCAGCTATTTACAGCGACGATTCATCTGAACGCATTGCCTCCTTGCAATGTCGTCGCTGATCCTTAGTTCATGACTTGCGACGACCCAGATTTGGCGAATTTGTTCAAACAGTCAGCCTTCTGGGTGTTTCTAGAGCTGGTTGTTGGGTCAGTTTGGGTCGCTTTTCCTCCTCTGGGATGGTGGTTCTGCCTCTTGTGCAACCTCCCTTAAGGATAAGCTCCCTCTCCCTCATTTCATGGAGACTCCTTCTCCTATAAAATCACTCACCATTGCTATGATCTGTTGGTTCTGCAGTGATGGCTAGTTCTTTTGAGTTTTCTTTGAAACTAAGTAGATAGCTTTGGTGTGAGTGTGACAAGTGTGGGATTGCTAATAGTTTGGTAAGAGGTTGTAGAGTGCCTTAACCTTGTATTAGAGCTTGTGAGTGAGAGAGAGATATCATCTATTTGGGAGACCCATTCTTGAGAGTGAATGCTTGAAGAAACATACTGGCTGGACCCTCTAAGAAGGCTTGCGATGTCAAGACTTGGTTGTAAGCTTTGCTTTTGATTCATTTTAATACAATAAATGATGATTTCCTATATCTTGTGTACAATTTACTTGATAGCTTATGTTTTCTTGACTTTATAAGTAAATAGATCATTGTTGTTCTTGGTTACATGCTCTATTGTTTTCCTGTGGTGTTTCAGGTTGATTGCACACTGAGGAGAAAGAAACAGAAGCTGGAGCAGCACAACAGAAACTTTATCAACCACCGGTTTGTGGTAGGCCTCCAACGATGACTATTTAAGGGAATCGATTGTTGTTTTGTCTTTGCTGTGACTAGACCCACTCTAGGGCTAGAGGGGTTGCCTCTGTCCACAGAGGGAACACTTTCCTTTATCACAAGTTGGCGACCATACTGGAGAAGTACTTTGTATGTCTTCTTCTTGTTTACCCTTGATTTTTTTAGTGTCTCTTGGATTTTTGGGGTTTCCACCTTCAGTTTTTTTATTGCCTAGGTTTATCTGGGAATTCCCCTTACTATCTGGAAGAATAGCCTGGTGTTTGTTTGGGATTTTTCACTTGTTTTTCCTTGTTTTCAAACTCGTCGCTAGAAAAAGTTTAACGGTCGTGACGACGTCGCCCTATCCTCGTTTTGTAAACCTGTGCGTCGTTGATTCCCTATCGTACAGTCGTGACTATTCCTGAAATCAGCACGTCGCGGAAGATAGGTGTACTCCTGCGACGACGTCGCTTTGTTGCTGTCGTCACCCTTGCGACGATTCGCTTATCGTCACAAGTTGCTGGTTATATACCCGCGACGATTCCTGTGCAAGTTGTTTTTACAACTTCACCTCCTGAATCCACCAGTCTTGTTTATCCCCTGTTGTTTTCCTCTCTCCCATCAGCTTGTTTTAATTGCTTTTGGTTAGGGTACTGTCTCTTTGGTTTCATTGAGTGAGTCTTGTGTTTTTAGGCCCTGTGACCTAGCTCTTTCAAGTTTTTGACCATTTGTCTGGGTTGCTTGTCTATCCAAGGTTCATCCGCAACCATCTTATTGATTTGCTTGAGGCTTTTTCGTTGCTTGTTTCTTGCTAGTTGATTTTTAGTGTCGATTATTGAACCAATTTTTGATATTGATTCGATTTCTTCACTACCAAGCATAGATCACAATTGTTTGGATCGATCAGTTCGCACTTGCTTGTTTGTCTCTTTAAACTTAAAAAAATAAATAAATAAAACCAAAAGATTGCATTCATTTTGTTAGAGTCGATCTGGTCATCCCTCCGTCAGAGATCAAAACTCTTTTTGCATTTCATTTTTAGGTGTCTCACTCGATTCACTCAGTTGCATTCCGCTAGGGGCATGCCATAATCTGACGGAAGGGCTTTGTCATTCATCCCCCTCATGCAATGCACTGCTGGCTCAGGTCTGTTCGTCAAAATTTTCATGTCTTTTGATCAGCAAGAGTTATTTTTAGTCACTAGGTCTAGGGTTTCACAAAATGTGTCTTCACAATGTCCAATAAAGTCAGCAGGCCAGAGGGAGGTTCTTACAAAGTTGTCATTCAAAGATTTTCATCATCATATGGATGGATTGTGGCTGTTCTTCAAAACTCCGTTTTGAAGAAAAGTCAAACATTTTGTCCTCTTGTAATAATTTTCAAAGTTTTCAGTTTTTCAAATCTTCAGGCGCAACCCTGGTCTCCTTTGCCAAATTCCATGTCAACTGTCCCTGCAAAAACTGTCAAAAAATTTCATCATTTCAGTGAAAAATCAAAAAAGGAAGTGTGAAAAACAGAGTTGCATTAAAGTGTGAAAAATGCCAATGTCAAACATTATAAAAATGGGTTTTGGAGAATCAAAAATCAAAACCATGTCTTATGTCTTTATAAATATTTCTCCATGAGGGTCAAGGTCATTTTGAATGCCAAGAGTAAAGAGATAACAGTTCAAAGCAATTGCTTGAGTTTGTGAGTGATTTGGGTGAAGTTGGAGGAAATTTGGCCGCACAGCGCACAGATCAGGTGGCGCGGCACACTGGAGGAGCACGGCGCACTGGGAGAAAATTTCCAGTGAAAATCTGAACGGGCGCAGTGCACTGGAGGAGCGCGACGCACTGGGTATGCGGCGCGGTGCACACACCTGAAAGCCCGAATTTGCTCCAAATTTATTCAAATTGCCCTTTATTTGCGTGGATTTGCCAGGTAGGGTCAACATATTGATGTTTCATCCATTTTTGTGATAAGTAATGGTGGTTTATGAATGTAAATGTTTGAAACAAAAATCTAAACCCTACTTCAAACGTGCCTCAAAGGAAAATGTTGTGGGTGTCAAAATCAATGTTTTGCTACCAAAGTTGTCACTTCTCCTTCCTAGTATTCCCTTGTATTTATCATTCCATAATTTCCTAAGCTCATCAATCCCGTCTCTTAAATGCTCTATCCCAAGTTCCCCAACCTCACACCCCAAACCCTATACAACAATCCCAAACCCTAAACCCTATTCCCATAAATAAATCCCTCAATCCCTCTCCCATATTTCCCTATCAAATTTCTCCCAATACTTCCCATTCCTCACTATTATTTACCAGTCCCTGTTGCATTTGTTTTTTCCCTTTGGTGGCAGACTTTGTTGGCAGACTTTGCACACAAAAGAGCAGTCTAAACAGTTTTCATATACTAGCATCTTTTTCTCCAAGGTAGTTTGATAAAACAACAGTCATGGCATCTGAGCATTCGTCGGACTATGAAGTGGAAACTCAAAGTGACTCACCCTTGGAAGAACAGGCACCCCGAAGGCCTCATAAAAGTGGCAGACATGTAAGAGAAGAACCAATCACCCTTACAGAATTGCAGGCCTGCTCTCTTGCCATGTTTTGTTTTCATCATCAATCATGCTATGAGTTTTGTCAAAAGGTGGCTAGTGTTCAATTTCATCATGAACTAGCTCGTCTTTTTGTGCTGCACATACATGGAGATCAAGCTATCTTAGCCGGTGTCACCTTCATGCTTACACCAGAATCTGTCTCATTAGCAACCGGCATACCGAACATTGGAGAACCATGGCACAAGAAGAAGAAGATTGACCGACAACATTATGAGCCATACATTAAAACCGGTTTCTTGAGGCAGCTCAAGAGAGTCTTCCCATTCCGATATCTGAAAGATGAATATGCTCCACTAATGAGATTGATCATGAAATATTTCAGGTGTGAGGGACGGTTCTCTTGTCTCTATGCTTATCACATCAGGTTGCTCATGCATTTCACCAGGGTATGGATGATGAGCATTCCATATTTCTTTTGCTAGAACATAGAGAGGATGACCACCCTTGTGCAGCACAAAACACCTCAACAACAACTTAACAGTGTCTATCATTTTGCTCTTATTAAGATTTTTGTGGTTCATCAGCTTGGACTACAGGGCATCACTTGGGATGATTTCATCTCTTGTGACTTCTTCAGAGCTTCGCAGGGATTATTAGAGGTTAAGCATGAAGGTGAACCTTCTCATCAGTATGAGCTCCATGAGACCGCTAGTGTGCCGGTATTCATCACATATCAGAGAGGCACCAAACATTTGTTTGCAGCAGCAAAGCGAGTGTTATCTCCACCCGGGGTGGAAGGGGCCTCGCTTTCTCCATCAGCACCACCAGTACAGGACAAAGGCAAGAGGCCAATGCAGGATGAGGGGCCTTCAGGTGAGCTTTCAGGTGAAAGAGAGACCGACTTCATTCTCATTCATGATGATGATACAGATACGGGCCCACAAAGTGCCAAGCTTAGAGAGATCATCCAGGAGCAACAAACAGAGATCCAAGCCTTATCCGTTGACTTGGAGAGAGCTAAATGGACCATGAAGTACCTGGAGCAGAGGAACAAATAGCTTGAAGATCAGCAAGCAATCATGGAGCTACAAAACATTCGCGAGCATTGCCAAGCTGCATAAAGGAGAAGAATTGAGTTCACGTAATTAGAGCAAGAGATTAATGAGGATAGCGAGGCTAATCTCGAGAGAGTTAACATGCACTTAGAGAGGCTGTTGGACAAGGCCGACAAGAACCATGCTTTGCTGAGACACATGGCTTTCCACTACATGGCACGAAACAAGGTGTGCAAGGTACGAATCAGGAATTTGAAGGCAAAATTGAGGAAGGCAATAAGGAAGAAAAAGAGACAAAGGGAGCTTGATCGTCTTCAGATTTTGGCTGAAGCCTCTTTAGCTCAGCATAACACTTAATGAAGAAGCTCCAACCCAAATTTCAAGAAATTTGGGGCATTTTTGGCATTTTGGCAAATTTTTGTACAAAAAACAGGGTTTTTCTCCCTGTGCGTCATGCCACGTGGTGCGCGCTTATGATAGGAAGCTCCAAATTTATATTTTTGGATTTTTCATGAAAAATCATGACTTTTGGTGCATGGCCAATTAGTTTTGGCAAGTTTTGAGTCCTCAGGAGGTCAAAAACACTCAAAAAATGACCTCTCTGCCCCTATTTTGACACACAGGAAGCAGTCTTGGGAGATTGAAGTTTTGAAGGGGAAAATGGGCACTAAATTCAGAAATTCCACTTGGGTTGGAAAGTAGACAGGCAGGGCTTTCCAACAAGCACACTTGGGCTCAATTTGGACTTCAGAAAGTGCCTCAAACTCAGTCTCAAAGTGGCGCGACGCACAGAGAAATTGGCACGGCGCACAAAGGTTTTTTGCCCAATTTTTCACCTTCCAGCTCAGAAATTCGGCCAGTTTGACTAGTTTTGCTTTGTGATGTAATTTTTGATCTATATTGATGTAATTGGATGAACATGATGTAATTTTTTCACTTATTTACTTGTTCTAGAGGATTCATTCACTAAAAAGTGAACATTTAATGAATGAATCAGTTTCCTACCTTATAGACGCAAGTTGTTTTGATTGCCTAGATTTTAGTGCTTTGTTTTGAATTGGTTGAAACAGCTCCTAGAATGATGAGCTCGACCCCTAGAGGCAAGGAAATAGGTTTGGCTTCCCTATATTATGTAATTTCTAAGTCATTTTCAAGTTTGGACACTTGGGATTGCTTTGGCATATCATTGTACATTCTATCTCTGCATTTTTGGCTAAGGAAAGACCAGGGTTTTGCAGCACTGTTTGGGATCCATGCGGCTTTATGTTTTGATGGTGTGCTTCTCTAAGTAATTGTAAGTTAATTAGTGTTATTTGTATCATTTTCCTCTCTTCTCTTCTGACTTTGAAGAAATGAGTGATTAAGGTGGAATCCATTAACTGTTATGCTCTGCCTTTGAATTTGTTTAGATTTCCATGTTTTCATCTGTTTAAGGAGAATTCTTGAGACTCTCTTGCTCTCCTTAGCTCCTCACCAGTCTGATCTATCTATTCACTCAATTTAAATCATCAAAACGATTGCCTTCCTTGCCCCAATCAGAACTCTGCAAAAACTGTGCCTCATCCCCAAGCCCAATTTGCCTTTCCCTGTTTCCAACACAAAACCCTCAAAAACTCAAATCAAATCCTTTGCACTTAATACCTAGCCTAAAATCAGTTGCTAAATCAGTCATCTCCAGCCCCATTGATTATCTTTCGCTGAGATTGACCCGGAGAGAGCCCTCTCCTGTCCTCGTAGGGCTAGCTATGAGGCTGAGCGAGGTTTGATGTGGACCTAGAACCTTGTCTTTCCAGCCTGAGACAAATCTAGTCTCTAACACATTTAGTATATGAAAGTGAAGGTACAATTTCATTTCAAATTTTCATTCTTGAGAAATTGGAAAGCGAATTTTAAAATCTATCATTAGTAGTATCGATGCACTGTAGGATTGGTGTGTTAATGCATTGTGTTTCTTGACGCTTGCATTTGCTTGTCTTGATTTTGTCTTGGTTTGGGAACAAACTTTCTATCTTTCCTTAAGTAGGTGTTCATTGAAATGAAAGGTGATTTACTCATTCTAGTTGCATCCTAGGGTTTTTGATATACATACGGTAGGGCCTGAAATCTGAAACCTAATTCAAGATCAACTCTAAAATTAACTGAATGAACTTAACAACGCATTGGAACTTAACGCGCATTATTTAGAGGTCTAGGCTAGAGACGTGCTCTGGCGTCGTTAAACCTAGTCACTATTGCTTTCACTTAAGGTTGGGTGATTCCTCCTTCTGTGACTCAATAGCTGCCTAGTACAGACTTGTGCTCCCAGTACCGTCGAGTATATATTGGGAGACCCCACTAGGTTATCATCCTACATCCATAGGAAGTCGTGTCTGCCGCCTTGCAAACCGTAACGCACCGAACACAGCATTCGAGAAGATTGACTACCATATGGAAAGCCCTTGGTCATTTCTCTTTCATTTGATCACCAAGGTGTATGTGCAGTTTTATGGTTTGTCTGGTTAACCTTTTGCCTAGTTCTCCAGAGTAGTCACATTTGTTCCTTTTTTACTCCCTAAAAGAAAAGGATCATCTGAGCACTTGTCCTTTCAAGCTCATTAAATATTCGAAGGAGACTAGAGTCATATTTTGTCCTTTTCTCAACTCTTTAAAAATGAAAAGGTCAAGTTTTGTTCCTGCGTCATAAAATTTATTCGACCACGTTCACATTTACCTAGTTAAATCTTGACTACGTTTCAGTTTGCATAGGATTGTTTTCCCTACTCGTTTATTTTTCCCTATAACTTTTGAGTTAAATCATCCTGGCGGAATCACCAATCTCGTCTCTCGTACCAAGTGACCAAGGCTCTACATCTTCTGTCGCTTCTGAGGTACCGGTTGTTAGCGATACTCTTCTTGTTATTCTGAGTATTCAACCACTTAACTCTCGCGCTCTAGAAGATGAGTTTTACGATATTCATTGGAACCCCATTTGGGAACCTTCCGAAGAAGATTTCCCCATTACTCCTTCTGGTGTTTCGGTCCCGATGTCTTCCTTTGACATGGATGAGACGAACCCTGTCTCTGGTGAAGAGACCTTTATGGCAAGTGGTGAAATCCCTATACCTACGGAAACTTCACCCTTCCATGTCACCCCTCTTGGTATCACATTGCCTTTACGCTACCATGCTTTGGCTGATATCATGAGTTCCAGATCTCCCCTTACAAGTTCCATGTGGTCTCGTACCGTCACTCCGACCTCAGAACCTTTCACACCTCAGATTCACAATGTGACTATCACATCTGTCCCGACTATTCCGACTATTTGTGTGGCTTCTTCAGCTCCCGCTGTTAGTGCCATCACTGCATCTTCAGTAGTGACCACTATTGTCGGACCTTCAGTTGGTCCTACTGGTGGTGGTTCGTCGGCGTCGACATTTGGAGTTGTTAATCCCACCAATAGTGTCCCACCTTCTTCCAGTTCCATTTTGGCAGGGTGGATGTATGACCAGTACATGCATGCTCTTCAGAATCCAGATCCGCAGAATCCATTTCATTACTATGATTCTCGAGGAGCCCATATTTATCACATTGGATCCATCCCATCTCAGCCTGCGGTTGAGGTTTCCGTTCCGTTATCTGTTGCTTAGGGCCCGACTGTTGAGATTGCAACAAGATGATGGAGCTTAGTGAAAAGAGTCGCCTTCACTAAGTGGGCCCGCAGGCTATTTTTGGCGCAAGTCTATTTTTAGACTATGTCTATTTTTAGACATATGGATCATGTCTATGGATTGCAGGTTGCTGTTTATGGATGATTGATCAAGTTGGGAAAAAATAGATGGACTTCTATTTTTTATGAAAGTGTGAGTGATCATAGTGTGAGTGATCAAAGTGTATTTTTAGACTGGCTGTCAAAAATAGAAAAGTCAAATATTATTATCTCACAATAATATTTGGACTATAAACTTAATCTTATTCTCTTGGAGCACTTCAGTTTGAGCTACAGAGGTGGCACATGCAGCTGTCAGAAGGAAATACGCTTTTCTTATGAGTCAGTTGAGTTGTTGCATGCATGACTTCAGTTAGAACTCAATCAGTTGAGTTTGGTGGAGTTGATTGTGGAGTTGATGGAGTTGTGTTCAGTTTAGCTTTGTTAAACTGGTTGTATTTAGTCTAACTGGCAAATAGAATAGAGATGAGTTGGGTGAATTAGTTATTAATTAATTCACAAGTTATTAACTCATAATACAACTAATGAATACATCAGTTAACTCAGTTTCATGTCAGTGCATGTTCAGTTCAACAGGGACAGGTGGTAGAGAATCAAATTGCTATCAGTTGTGACTATAGTTGTGCACCAGATCTTGCACAATCAAGGGACTGAGTATGCCAATGAGTTTGCTCACGTATTTTCCCACATTATAGCTTGTGCTCACGTCCAACAAAGAGTGAGTGACTATTTTTCAGGTGAAAAACGAGTTTGGTGAGCCATTCTCATCAGTTCTTGAGCAGGTATTGAGCAGTGGAGGCAGGCAAGCAGTGGAAGAGATTTGGAGATCAGATCTAAGCTATATTGTGTGTAACAGAGGTGGAGATACTTGTGAGAAGTATTATGCTGTGTAATGTTACATGACTCAATCATTAATATACAGATAGTTGGGGTTTTTAGCGAGATGCTTTCCCCGGGATACATACTGTGTTAATGTGTGAATGCTCTTGATGTTTTATTGTTATTGATGCTGCTATATTGATGATCAACGTAGAGGAGCTTATGTATTGTGTATGTTTTCCGCAATAGTACATGATCAGGATAATCTCCATTGAATATGTGTTAAATTATTCAAAATTTCTACATGGTATCAAAGCTGTTGGTCATCAGATCTACTATTCAGGAAGTGTTTACATTCTATTTCTCTAGGTAGAGCCTGTAAGCGGGCCAGGTAGCCTCTGGATTCATCCTTCCTTTGGAAGGTGAAATATCTGGTAAAAGCCCATACAGTCAATCTCTGTACGAGAAATATTTTGTTCTCACGAATTTTAGATTGGAAGCAGTTGAGTTTGAGCTGGTGGAAATCGAATTTGCAGCAATGTTGTTGAAATGTCTTTCAACGGATTGCAAATGTTATTCCAAAGCAAGAGCTACCTGGCGCTCAAGGATAAACTCAGAAACAATAAAGGTGAGAATGGATCTTCATCAAAGGTATCTGATGAAGAGAATTGCGCTTTGGCTGCCAAAGCAAAGAAGGGGAAGAACAAGGAAGCTTCTCATTACGGTGCGAAAGGCAAGAAGCAAGATATGTCCAAGGTGAAGTGTTTTCACTGTCACCAGCACGGACACTATGCCACAAATTGTCCGCAGAAGAAGAGGAACAAGCAAGCTGCTGGATCTGCAGGGGGAGAGGCCTTAGCTTCTCAGTTTGAGCTTGATTTTTCATTGATCGCATGCTTGGTTTCAAGTGTGATGGGATCAGTGTGGTTCTTGGACAGTGGTGCGTCTTTTCACATGACGGGAGATAGAGATTTGTTCTCTGATCTAGAGGACAAAGATCTTGGAGTGCACATCGAGATGGGCGATGATGGTAGATACAGTGCGACCGCTATCGGTACCATTTCCTTTGAGAGGGAGTCGGGTAAACCCTTTGTATTGAAGGAAGTCATGCATGTTCCAGGATTGAAAAAGAATCTCATCTCAGTGGCGATGTTAGAAGACAAGGGGTATGATGTTGTTTTCAGCGAGGGAAAGGCCTTCCTGCGCAGCAAGACAACTGGTGAGACCCGAAAGATAGGGGTTCGAGTGAGGAACCTTTATCAGTTGCATGTAGATGGATGCGCAGCAATGGCAGGCAAGGCAGAAGGATTGGTGAGCCGGAATGATGGCGAGTTGTGGCACAGGAGATTGGGTCACCTTCACCATGGAGCCTTGAAGATACTGCAGCAGATCACTACAGGGCTTCCTAAAGGCACACTTGCACAGTCAGATCAATGTAAGGGGTGTACTTTGGGGAAGTTTGTGAAAGCCACCTTTCACGAGAAGGATAGTCGCGCCACGATGATCCTTGAGAGAATTCACACAGACGTGTGTGGACCTTTCTCAGTTGCTTCGACAACAAAACACAGGTATTATGTGATTTTTGTTGATGATTTCTCTCGTAAGTGCTGGATCTTCTTCATGCAGAAGAAGAGCGAGACATATTCAAAGTTCTGTGAATTCAAAGCACTGGTCGAGAAGGAGTCGGGGAAGAAGGTGAAGGCTCTTAGGAGCGATAATGGTGGTGAATACATCTCGGACGAGTTCAAGGATTTCTGCAAGGTAGAAGGGATTCGTAGAGAGCTCATAGCTCCCCATAACCCACAGCAGAACGGGGTAGCTGAGCGGAAGAACAGAACGATTGTGGGTGCTGCACGGGCAATGTTACATGATCAGGGCCTACCCCTTCACTTGTGGGCGGAAGCATGCAATAAAGCAGTTTATGTGCAGAACCGTTGTCCTCATAGGATACTTGGCATGAGTACACCCGAGGAGGCTTATTCTGGTAAGAATCTTGATCTTTCTGATTTGAGGATTTTTGGTGCTAACGTTTACATGCATGTGACGAAGGATGCCAGGAAGAAGTTGGAGCCGACCACAGAGGTTGGGATATTTGTGGGGTACACTGATACACCCCACAACTATCGTGTGTATTTGCCAGACAGTGGTAAAACTGTTGTGCGACGGGATATAAAATTTCAGGAGGAGAAAGCCATGAAGTGTTCGCTTGAGAGGGAGCTACACTTGCATGCAGATGAGGAGCTATTAGTTCCTAAGGATGAGCTTCAGGAAGTGGATCAGCCACAGGACGAGGTTCATGGAGTGGAAGAGACCACTCATGCAGCGCCAACCATCAGAGGGCGAAAGCGCTTGACAGAAGCTGAGCGACTGGCTCAAGATGCTGAGAAAGTTGTAGGACCACCTACAGCCCAACGCAGGCAGAGACAGTCACCTGATCGGTACACTGGATACATGGCTCTTATGAGCAAATGTGTTGTGACTAAGCCATCCTCTTTCGAGGAAGCTGTGGAGGATCCTGCATGGGTAGACGCCATGGTGGAAGAGTATGATTCTATTGTCAGAAACAGTGCATGGGAGATTGTTCCTAGACCGGAAGGGAAATCAGTGGTGGATTCGAGATGGATCTATAAAGTTAAGCAGGCAGCTGACGGGAGTGTGGAGAAGTACAAGGCAAGATTTGTTGCCCGAGGCTTTTCACAGATTGCGGGGATTGATTATGAGGAGACCTTTGCACCTGTCGCAAGGTATTCTTCCATACGGACGATTCTTGCTCTCTCAGCGCAGATGGGATGGCACATTCATCAGATGGATGTGAAGACTGCGTTCCTCAATGGAGTCATTGAGGAGGAGGTGTACATTGAGCAACCCGAAGGCTTTGAAGTCTTCAGCAGCGAGTCGCATGTGTGCAGGCTCAAGAGAGCGCTGTATGGGTTGAAGCAAGCACCACGTGCTTGGTACACACGGATAGACAGCTATTTCACAGGACTTGGATTCTTCAAGAGCGAGGCGGATCCGAACCTATACCAGATTGTGGTGGAGGGTAAGGTTCTTATCATTGTACTGTATGTTGATGATTTGATTCTAACGGGTGATGAGCTGTTGATACTGTCATGCAAGAAGGATCTTTCTACAGAGTTTGAGATGAAGGATTTGGGCCTCCTTCACTATTTCCTGGGATTGGAAATATGGCAGCGCAGTGGTGGACTGTTTGTTTCTCAGGGCAAGTATGCTCGGGAGATACTGGAGAAGTTCAACATGCATGACTGCAAGCCTGTTGATACTCCTCTTCCTGGAGGTTGGAGGAAGGAGGATGCCACTTCGGGAGAAGAAATGGATGCCACTGTTTATCGACAGTTGGTGGGGTCGCTGATGTATTTGGTCAATACACGACCTGATATATGCTATGCAGTTAACCAGCTTTCACAAGCTATGGTTAAGCCTACCAAGCTCTTCTGGAAGGCGGGCAAGCATGTATTGCGCTACTTGAGAGGCACATCGGGATATGGTTTTTGGTACAGACAGGAAGATGAGGTGAAGCTATGTGGCTTCACGGATGCAGATTTGGCAGGGAGCCCAACAGACAGAAAGAGCACATCAGGAGGGGTCTTCAGTATTGGATCGACAACAGTTTCTTGGTACAGCAGGAAACAGAGATCCGTGGTACTCAGTTCAGCGGAGGCCGAGTATATGGCAGCAAGTTTGGCTGCATGCGAGGCTATATGGATGAGGAAGATCCTAGTTGGTTTGTTTGGTTCTCATTTGGATCCTACTGTGATAACCAGAGTTGCATTAAACTCTCGGCTAATCCCGTATTTCATGATAGATCTAAACATATTGACATCAGGTACCATCATATCAGAGATTGTGTGCAGCGGAGGATCATGTTACTTTCGTACATCAACGGAGGATCAGGATGCTGATATTCTGACGAAGGCTCTCACCAGGAGAAAATTCGAGTACCACCGAGGCAGGATAGGGGTTGCTGATAATCCATATCTTGTCGAGAGGGAGTGTTGAGATTGCAACAAGATGATGGAGCTTAGTGAAAAGAGTCGCCTTCACTAAGTGGGCCCGCAGGCTATTTTTGGCGCAAGTCTATTTTTAGACTATGTCTATTTTTAGACATATGGATCATGTCTATGGATTGCAGGTTGTTGTTTATGGATGATTGATCAAGTTGGGAAAAAATAGATGGACTTCTATTTTTTATGAAAGTGTGAGTGATCATAGTGTGAGTGATCAAAGTCTATTTTTAGACTGGCTGTCAAAAATAGAAAAGTCAAATATTATTATCTCACAATAATATTTGGACTATAAACTTAATCTTATTCTCTTGGAGCACTTCAGTTTGAGCTACAGAGGTGGCACATGCAGCTGTCAGAAGGAAATACGCTTTTCTTATGAGTCAGTTGAGTTGTTGCATGCATGACTTCAGTTAGAACTCAATCAGTTGAGTTTGGTGGAGTTGATTGTGGAGTTGATGGAGTTGTGTTCAATTTAGCTTTGTTAAACTGGTTGTATTTAGTCTAACTGGAAAATAGACTAGAGATGAGTTGGGTGAATTAGTTATTAATTAATTCACAAGTTATTAACTCATAATACAACTAATGAATACATCAGTTAACTCAGTTGCATGTCAGTGCATGTTCAGTTCAACAGGGACAGGTGGTAGAGAATCAGATTGCTATCAGTTGTGACTATAGTTGTGCACCAGATCTTGCACAATCAAGGGATTGAGTATGCCAATGAGTTTGCTCACGTATTTGCCCACATTATAGCTTGTGCTCACGTCCAACAAAGAGTGAGTGACTATTTTGCAGGTGAAAAACGAGTTTGGTGAGCCATTCTCATCAGTTCTTGAGCAGGTATTGAGCAGTGGAGGCAGGCAAGCAGTGGAAGAGATTTGGAGATCAGATCTGAGTTGTATTGTGTGTAACAGAGGTGGAGATACTTGTGAGAAGTATTATGCTGTGTAATGTTACATGACTCAATCATTAATATACAGATAGTTGGGGTTTTTAGCGAGATGCTTTCCCTGGGATACATACTGTTTGAATGCTCTTGATGTTTTATTGTTATTGATGCTGCTATATTGATGATCAACGTAGAGGAGCTTATGTATTGTGTATGTTTTCCGCAATAGTACATGATCAGGATAATCTCCATTGAATATGTGTTAAATTATTCAAAATTTCTACACCGACCAGTTATCACTGTGGCCAAGCACAACCTTCAACATTTCAAGGTCTACCCTATCAAGGTCAGCCATCTTACGAACAGTCGTATTACGGGCAACCTTATCTAGGGAAACCTGTTGGCCCACAAGGACAACCCTTACAGGGACAACCTTCGGCCTTCAGTGGTTCCTCTTTTACTTACTTCGGGCAACCTTCTGGTCAACCAAGACAACCTTACATCCAACAAGGCCAACCTGGTGCCCAGCAAGGTCACCCCTCTGGACAAGTGGGTCAGCCTCAAATCCAGCAAGGCCAACCTACTGTCCAACCTGGTCCATCTTCTGGACAAGTGGGTCAGCCTCAAATCCAGCAAGGCCAACCTACTGTCCAGCCTGGTCCATCTTCTGGACAAGTAGGTTAGCCTCAAATCTAGCAAGGCCAACCAATTGTTTAGTTAGCTCAACCATCTGGTCAGTTAGGTTAGCCTTCAGTTCTACAAGGTCAACCCATTACCCAGCAAGCTCAACCTTCTGGGCAAATGGGTCAACCTCAATCTCAACCAGGCCAACCTTCTAGCCAGATGGGTCAGCCTCAGTTCTCGTAAGGACATCCATTTGGGCCCGCTCAACCGGGCACTCAAACACTCGTTGTTTCTCAAGCTCCACCCGATTTCCAGACCCAGTCTGGGCTCCAGACCCAATCCGGTCTCCAAACTCAAGTTGGCTTTCAAACCCAACTTGCTTATCAAATGCAGCCTGGACCCCAGGCATAGTTTGGAGCTCAGCCGCCATATGGTTTTCAAAACCTTCAGCAGCCCCAAGGACAACCTCAAATTGCCCCATATCAAAATTATCAACAGCCACAGGTTAATCCTTATCAGAATTTTCAGCAACCGTATGTTGCTCCTGTTGGTCAGGTTGGTAATCAGTGGGCCGCTAGTGGTCAAAACCAGGGTCAACCATCCGGTTACACTTATAATCCCTATGGACAAAACCCTTACGGACAAAACCCTTATGGGCAAAATCCTTCTAGGCAAAATCAATGGGGGCAACCGGGAACTGGATGGAACTCTAATGCTGTTTCTTACCCGCGGCCTCAGATGTCCTTCAATCCTCAATTACCTTTCTTGGCGACTTTGGAACTACCAAATGTGTCCAAACTGACAAATGATCCTATTCTTCATAATCCGTATTGGCCACCGGTTCCAACCAAGATTCCCGGTGATTGTCCCAAATTTGACGGTAAGTCTGGAGAAGATCCCCAAGCTCATGTCATGACCTATCACCTATGGTGTTCATCTAATTCATGGCTTGACGATTCCATTCGACTCCGTCTGTTCCAATGGACTCTCACTGGCTCTGCCACGAAATGGTATATTGAGCTAGCTCGCAGAACTTTTCAGGACTTTAACTCACTTGCTATGGCATTTTTAACTCATTTTCAGTTACCGATTCGATATGAAATGGGCACGCACCTCCTGACATCCTTGAAACAGGACATGGCCACGCATATCTTCGATCATATCCATGAATGGAGGAGGCGTCGTTGTCTAATTAAGTTCTGGATCCCTGATCAACTTCTGACTGACTAGTTTACAACCTCGTTCGTCGGTCCGATAGCCCGGGAAATTGCTATGGGGGCATGTGTAACCGAAGAGCAAGCTATTGCGCATGCTCAGTATCTTGACTTGGTTTACTCCCAGTCCGGTATGCTATATGATTATTTTCCTGATGCTCCATGACTCGAAACTTCCAAAGCTCTGTCAATGCCGTCTGTTGATGGTGTCATTGCTTCCATTAATGCGTCCTCCAGAAAATCTTCCACGAACCCTGCGAAGCAAAAGTTTGTTGCTCCAACCGAAAATGCTTCTGAGGCCCCACCCAATCCTGGTAAAACTTCCGAAGTTAACGCCATCCAGTCCACACGGCGGATAAAACTTTGAAAGGTAAGAAAAAGGGAAAAGGGAAGAATAAAGCCGATCAACCAAAGTAGGATCCCCCTAAGCCTCCGGCCGAAGAAGGTGCCAAGCGCAAGCCTAAGTACCCTTGTCTCATTTGTGATGAGGATCACTATACTAAAGACTGCCCTAGACGGTCTGAGGTTAGTTGTTTGCTAAAAGGTGCCCCTGGGACTCCTGCTGTGCTCAAAGAGCCTTTTCCCTCGCAACAAACTCAAATGGTGGCTGATCAACCTCAATCTTCTTCCACCTTCGGCTCTCAAGTCTTCATGGCTGGGACGATTCCCATCCATATTAGTACGCGGTCAAAGGAATATCCTTCACTTGTCAGGAAGGAAACTGAAGTCCCCTCCAGTATTCCTTCGTCCAATACTGGTCCCCTCCATATCGAGTGACCTAGTATTGAGTCAGTCATTCGACCTCCGCCAAAAGGAGTGCTCTGGAAGTCTTCCTACAACCCTAATGCTTGTGCTGTGCAGCACTATAGCATTGTTGAGGACTTAGCCCAAGCTCCTCCGGCTATGTCCGCATTAGAAGTCCTCTAGAGCTGTCCCTCCCAGAGGAAGTCTCTGCTATCAGCCATTGGTGGCATTGACCCGGCCGACTCGGATTTGATCACTTTTGATCTGGATAATCATGTACTGAGACTGCCTCACCAGATCATCTTCCTCATTCAAGTCATCATCAACTCTAAGAATATTCACCGCACTGTCATTGATGAGGGCGCTTCCACTTGCATCATGTCTATTGCTTGTTGGAAGGCTATTGGTTCATCATCACTGAGTTAGTCTCCCAATACCTTGGAAGCCTTCAATGGAAGAGATTCATGTCCTTATGGTATCCTCCTGCATTTGCCTATTACCCTGGAAGGAAAGACAGTTGAAGTAGAGGTCGAAGCTATTGATGCGAATTTAACTTACAACCTCCTCTTAGGACGAAGCTGGACATATGCCATGTGAGTCGTGGCTTCATCTCTATTTCATGTCCTTCGTTTTCCCCATCAAGGGAAAATTGTCATGGTCGACCAATTGTCCTTCTTCACTTCTTCTTCTTCCAATGGCAATGTGCCTTTTGTGGAGCATACCTTCGTTCCATATGAGAGTGTGGGTGCTGAACTTTTTAAAGATCCTACCCTTATGGGTGATTTTTCACTCCCACCTCCCAACATTGCTCCCATCAACATGATTTCTATCCGTTCTAATCCTTGGGTACTTCCTCCCGTTGATCAGGTAGAATCTTGGGGCGATGTCATGCCGTTGAGTCTAGCCGAGCTCAACTATGCCGAAATTGTTTCTTCCTTGGCTTCATCTTCTGAACCTGCTCCTTCGATCAGGGATCTCGACACATATATACGATCCCCTTCGCTTAGAGAAAGCACTTCTTCAGATCCCTTACAGGAAATATTTCCTTCTGATGAAGCGATTATCGAGACTATGTCTTTCGAGGAACCTCCTTGGTTTGATCATCACCATCGCTCCTCATTTCTCCCTAGCCACGGGGTTATGATTACTTGTCTTGAGAAGTTTGCTTCTTGTGTCCCCTCCCAACCCCTTCAGACACCTATTCAAATCCATCAAGTTTTCTCTGAAGGCAACATGGGGAACATTACGCAAACCATACCTATCGACATCTCTGTTAAACCGGGGGTTGTCGAGAATATTCACATCGGAGTAACCTGTACTCCAGAGGAGATTCAACTTTATACCGATCTTTTTAGAGAATTTCGTGACATTTTTGCTTGGTCATATGAAGAGATGCCAGAATTGATCCTAGTATTGTGGTGCATGAAATACCTACGTATCCGGGTGTTAAACCTGTTTGATAGCATTTACACCCCGTGCACCCCCGAAAGGCTACATCTATTAAAGGATAAATTGAAAAACTTCTTAAAGCTGGGTTTATTTACCCTATCCTGCTCACTAATTGGGTTTCTAATATTGTCCCTGTGACCAAGAAGCAGGGCACTATTAGGGTTTGTGTTGACTACTGTGAAATTAATCGTGCCTGTCCCAAAGATAACTATCCTACACCTTTCATTGACCAGCTCATTGAAGATTGTGCTGGAAGTGAGATTTATTTGTTTATGAACAGCTTTACTGGTTACAACCAGATCAATATGTTGCTTGTGGATCAACACAAAACCATCTTCATCTACCCGTGGGGTACCTTTGCCTATAAGAAACTCCCTTTCAGTCTTAAAAATGCCGGTGCTACCTTCCAATGCGCAATGTCTTATGCATTTCATGATATTCGTCACATTGTGCAGCCTTACCTGGATGACCTTCCAACCCATTTAGCAAAGTGCCATGACCATCCAAATCACCTCGACACGATTTTTCTTCGCTGTCGACACTACCGTATCCGTCTTAATCCACATAAATGTGTTTTCTGCATTGAATCCAGTAGACTTCTTGGGTTTTTCATCTCCAAAGAGGGCATCCAGTTGGATCCCCTCAAGGTTGAAGCCATTTTGAATCTTCCTCCTCCTGCTTCTTTGCAACAATTGCAGAGTTTGCAGGGTAAAGCAAATTTTTTACGCCGTTTTATTCCGAACTATGCTGAAGTTGCCAAGGGCTATACGCGGTTATTAAAGCGGGATACCTCCTTTGTTTGGGATGCCACTGCACAAGAGTCATTCAAGCAACTCAAGGCACTCCTTGTTTCTACTCTATTGTTACGTCCGCCTGATTATCACCGCGACTACACTCTTTATCTGGCTGCCGCTGATAGCACCATCGGCATGGTTTTGGTTCAAGACGATGATGTTGGTGCCGAGCATGTTGTCTATTATCTCAGTCACAATTTACTTGACACAGAAACTCGATATGCCTATGTTGAGAAGCTTGCATTGGCAGCCATTCATGCTGTCCAACGTTTTCGTCATTATATCTTATTGCGTACAATGATGGTGATTTCTAACTGCAACCCGATGACGTACATCTTGTCATGTCAGTTGCTGGGGGGAAAATACTCGAAATGGATTGTCATCCTTCAAGAGTTTGATTTGGAGTTTACTATGACCAAGTCTAAGAAATCTCTCGTTTTTGCTAAATTGCTCTGCTCGCTACCATCCACTACTGCACCCTCTCGGTTAGAGGACCATATTTTGGACGAGTCTCTATTCTTGATTAGCACCCTCGATCCCTGGTACGGGGATATTATTGTCTACCTTTAGATGTCCTCCTTTCGTCCTGATTTGTCCAAGGATGCTCGGTGACATATTCACCATCATTCTCAGCCTTATCGTATTATCAGGGACACCCTATACTGTCTCAGCGTTGACTCTGTTCTCTGCCATTATTTGACGTTCGAGGAAGCCGAATGAGTTTTGAATGACTACCACTCTGGCGCCTATGGTGGTCATATGTCCGGGTATGCTACTGCCCAAAAGATCCTCCGCGCTAGTTATTTTTGGCCATCTATTTTTAAGGATTGCATTCTCGCCGTCCGCTCTTGTCATGCGTGCCAAATCTACCAACGGAAGATGCGTGCGCCTCCCTCTCCTTTACACCCTGTCATTACCGTCGGCCCTTTTTCCAAATGGGGCATTGATTATATGACCTGTAACCTTCGCTTGGCCAAGGGGCATGGGTATATCATCGTTGCCATCGATTATTTTACGAAATGGGCCGAGGCGATGCCTACATTATCTAATGACGGTAAGACAGCGGCTCAGTTTTTATTCAATCATGTAATTTCTCGATTCGGAGTCCCTCAGGCTATTGTCACTGATCATGGTTCTCATTTCCGTGGTCATATGATGACTGAGTTAACAACCTAGCTAGGCTTGCGTCATGATAGTTCGACACCGTATTATCCTCAGGCCAATGGCCAAGTAGAAGCTGTCAACAAGGTTTTGGTCACAATGCTTCAGCGTACCATTGGTATGCACAAGTCTAACTGGCATTTGATGTTTTTTTCTGCCTTATGGGCCTACCATACTTCAATGAAGGATGCCATCGGATTCACCCCGTTTCAACTGGTTTACGGTCTGGAGGCTACCCTCCCAATTGAATGCGAGATCCCTTCTCTTAAACTAACTGTCGAATTGCTCCCAAACACTACTCCAGTAGAAGAACGTCTTCTTTACCTAGAGCGGTTAGACGAGACCCATCAACTAGCCTCTTTAGTCATTGAAGCATAGAAGAAGAGAGTGAAAACTCACTTCGACCAAACTATTACCCCTTGTTCTTTCATTGAAGGAGACCTAGTCCTGCTTTACGATCAAGCAAATGATAAGCTGGGGGCAAGAAAATTCGAGCCTATGTGGTGTTATCACTTAAGAATTCTAATGCCAAAAAATTTCTCTATCAGATTGATGATAAAGGTCAGTGTTAGTCTAAACTTGTTTTTCCTTAGATTCTCAGTTTAGGAGGTCTTGAGTCAAACATGCATTCTTATCTATCATTGGTCACCCTCATTCATCATCCATCTCATAGCCATGTGTCAGTTTGATTTCAAAATCATTATGTACCAAACAACCTTTTTTAGGTGATTGCATAGCGCATGTAACCACTCTGAAGCATTTGCGCAGCGCATTAATCCTTTTAACAGTTTCGCAGCGCAAAAGCCTTTTAAGTGTTTTCGCAGCGCAAAGGTCCTTTAGGTGATTGTGCAGCGTGATAGGTTTTAGGTGATTTCGCAGCGCATTATTCAAAATTTACACTGAGCGCGCTGCGAAATCGGAGATTCGTGCATTCTGCAGCGAATCTTTCCTCAACTGTCAAATCTGTCAAATTAACCTATGGCTACGTCACTCATTGTCAGTTTATGCACTCCATACATCATCTCCAACCGCTTATCTCCATCATTGCAATCACTA
Source organism: Pinus tabuliformis (assembly GCA_031772625.1). NCBI lineage: Eukaryota > Viridiplantae > Streptophyta > Pinopsida > Pinales > Pinaceae > Pinus > Pinus tabuliformis. Next base: position 1,125,928,447 of record CM062817.1, read on the forward strand.
GGGGCATTGATACACACGAAATCCAAGTTCCAAGAAAGGCCAAGTATGCTCGGTTTTAATGATGTTTGTAGGCCTTGCATGCGAAATAAATCTACTAGATTTCAATTTGAAAACATCACCATTCAAGCGAGGCAACCATTCAAGCGAGCCAGCCATTCAAGCGAGCCAACCATTCAAGCGAGGCAGAGTTTGGAGTTTGAGCAATGCTAGCATTTCTAGTTTACAGGTCACTGAATCTCCATGGAGGAATCGGTGGAAAGGAAGGACCACCGATCAGGTAAATGTCTCAGAAACGAGCCTGTAGGCTTGGATATAACCTTGAAGAATAAAGAGGTCGAACAGGCATTCAAACAAGTTGGATGTTGGAATTTTTGCAAGAAGCTCCAGGGAGGTCATGCACAGGTGACAAAAGAATTTGCACTGAATTTCACAGGGCTAAATTCAAAGGTTGGCATGTTGGAATTGCAGGTCTCACCAGACATGATATCCACAGTGACAGAGATTCCAAGAGGGCAAGAAAATTGGTTCAAAAATTTCAAATTTGACATGAACCCATGCAAGGAGTTTCTAAAGCAGGAATTCGTCAATTCAGATCTAAGTAAATCCATTCCTAGAAGTTATGTCAAAGAATCTTATGCCCATTTACTCACCTGTATACAGAAGTATCTGACCTGTGAAGGGAGATATAACAAAGTGTACTCATACCATTTTAAACTGTTGCTGCATTTCACAGGGAAAACATCTATTGATCTACCTTTTTACTTGTTCTGCAGTTTAAGTAAAATGTGTGATAAGGTACAACTGAGAAAAGAAGCCTGTGAGACTTCAATTTTCCATCATGGCTTGGTTAAGTTAATGGTTTTTCATGAACTCTAAAGGGTAGGCAGAGACTGGGACACATTCATATTCATGTCCGATTTCAAGAGTAGGACCGGTCTCAGCCCTCTAGTGGCAAAAGAACCTTCAACAACAACCAGTCCTCAAGTAGAAACAAGAGCCAAAGGGGTTTCAAAGTTAAAAGCAAGGAAACAAGTTGGAGAGTCTGCAAAGCCACTGATTATTCAGGATACACCTCAGCAGTCAATTAAAGAAAAAGCTCAGGTCAGAGAGACTACACATGAATCAAGCACTGGTGGAGGAGTTCAAAGAAGAAGAACGAGGAGCCAGGTGGCTAAAGAAAAGGGTAAGTCAGTAGCTATTGAAGAAAGTCCTGCTTTGAAGGGAGATTTAAATGATTTATTGCAGGCAATTGACATTGAAGAGTCTCCACTAGTTCAAGCTGATTTGATGCAGTCAGGAAAAGAGAAGACAAAGAAAGTTAAAGCCTCAAAGAAACTCAAGTTTGATGAGCAAGTTGAACAATTTGTGTTCAAGCCCAGGAGACCCATAACTAGGAAGTTCAAGCAAGTACAGGAGGTACCGCCAAGGGCAGAGAAAGAAGGGGAGGAGACTCAGCCTCGTGAAAGAAAGGATAAAGGCAAAGCAGTTGCCACCCAAGAAGAAGACAATATGGAAGACTTGAAAAAGAAATTGGGATTGGCCAACCTTGAAATCGCTAGATTAAAGAAGGCTGCCAGAAAATTTTCACTTAAAGAAGCCTATTTTAATCAGATGCAAGCTCGGTGGGAGGATCAAAATTTTCAAATTCCTGAAGTGGTTGATTTTAGTGTTCAATTCCGTAGCTGGACTACTCCTGCAATAAAGGAAGCTCAGTTCATTAGAAAAGTCAATACAAACCTCAGGTCTGGGATCAAAGTCATGAAGAAACAAGTTGAAGACTTAAAGATACAGTTGAGCCAGCTACAAGAATCTCCATGAAGAAGTCTCATTACAAGTAAGGCTATATCTCAAAGTTTTGATGATTTTGCTTGGTATAATCCTTTTTGAAGAACCAAACATCCCTTTCAGTTTTGAAAAAACTTGAAACAGTTAAAGGAAGATTTTAATAGCAAAGTGCTCAAATAAGTAAAGTTTTGGGTTAAAACTGTGATTTTTGAAGCAACTCAGCAGTTTCGTAGCGCGCTACGAAACCGCTGAAAGCGATGATTAAAGCTCAGCAGTTTCGTAGCGCGCTACGAAACTGCTGAAGCTAAACAGTCCAATTTCAATTAACCGGTTTTGAATATGAGCGGGAATTTTGAAAGGTGAATATCTATAAGGTATGCGAGATATCAGCTGAAGCTATTAAGATTCAACCAGGTCAAGACAGGTGGAGATCATATGCATACAAATCTTACTTTAGATTTTTATCATAAAGTAAGCATATTTACCACACTTCAGGATATCTGGAACAGTTTGCAAGAATTTTGGCTTCCATGCATGAAAACGGTGGACAGCACATCAAGGACGTGGCAGTCAGCTCCATTTTGGGTAATTAAAGGATAAAGGATGAACTTCGTTGGATCCGAACATCTTGAGGCAAACTAAAGACCGGTACACAAGGGGTAGTTTCCTATGTTTCAGGGCATTGGAAAACATGTGATATTGAAGAACAACATGAAGCATTGAAGGTCCATCATAGCCACCACCAGAAGGGAACCAGATGTCAGAGAATGAGAATGATTGTAGACCAAGGCTGTTATGGAATTAGAGTCCTATTTGATTTAGATGTCTAGAAGGTCTAGTGGAAGTTTGTTATATTTAATAGGCAGTTAAAAGCTAAATAGGTGTCATTAGAAGTAGTTCTCGAGTTCCTTTAATGTAGAAGGAAGAACTCTATATATAGAAGGATGTGAAATGTAATAGGGGTTGGAAGTTTATGTAAAAAAGCCTGTTGTGAAGCTTATGTAAACACTCTGTTCCTTTAGTAATACAGTGATGGTTTTTGCTGCTCAAGAATCATAGTGACTTCAGTATATGCATTCCTCTTGTTGTCTTTTATGTTATTTACAGTTTGATGAGTACTTGATTACTTGGAAATCACATACTGTGTTCTAACTTCTTTCATGTACTCATATACTGTCCTTGTTATGTCTGGTGTACCTTATGTATATTGAAATCTGAATGCCTTGATTTCATTGTAAAACCAATTCACTGTTGATACTAAATGATATATGACTCCAAGAGCCCAATGGATGCTTGCTAATTTAGATTTTACCAGCCTCATTTCTATTTGTTTCATAAAAGAGTTAGCCATCTCAATCACAATCACAAATCTCAAACCTTTTAAGAGAGCCCTCTCAGGCTAAGGAGGCTAAACCTTAGCTAAAAGATTGGTCTGAAACAGTTACTTGAAATCTTCCTAGACTGTAGCCTTCCAGGGTCTGATTTTGTGATAACATGTGGCATGGGCCTTACATTATGAAACGCGTTTTGCAAAAAGGGGCCTATGAGCCGATTGATTATGAAGGGAATCCTCTAGATAAGCCCCAGAATGGGCTTTACCTTAAGAAATATTATGCATGAACTTCGTGCATCTACTATGTACATACGTATGTTTTCAATGTGTGTGTGCATGTGTGGCTTGGTGTGTAGGCATAATTGCCACTTATTGTGTCTTTTTACTTCTTGTGCAGATGTCTGGTACACCTTACATTGGTTTCACTGATGGTGCCTGCCGTAGTACCCAGAATCTTTCCTCTGCGGCATGGGTGATCTACGATCCTCACAGTGAGTTAGTAGACCTTCAAGGTGTTTGTCTAGGTTGTACCACAAACAATGTCGCTGAATATAGTGCTGTCATTGAATTATTGACCGAGGCTGTTAACCTCGATATTCATGCATTGGTTGTGAATCTAGATTCTCAACTTGTTGTCCTCCAACTTAACAGGCATTATTCCGTCAGAAATCCTCAGATTTTAAGGTTGTATTTACGTGTTAGATTATTGGAAAGAAATTTTGATTTTATCACATATCAACACATTCCAAGACGATTAAACACATTAACTGATGCATTGGCAAATCATGTATTAGACAGACATTTACGCAATATATAATCAAACATTGTATGCAAGAATTTAGACACAGTAATAAACCATAGATAGCATATATAAATATCGTGTGGCACACCGAGGTGCTCAAAAATAAGTGTGTATGTCAAAAATAGAGTCTGTGTTCACAATACATCTGAGACACATGTCTCTCAAAGTAGAAGAAAGTAAAGCCTAGGTGTCTACTGTGGTGGGTTCTGCTCCCTATAGCAGACCACCACCCGCACTACTTGTCTCAAGAGTCTGTGCATCCTAGGTGTCACACTGACAGTATGTCTTTGATACTGCACCGGGACCTCCTCAATCCCCCTGTAATCTGGGATCCCATTAGTCAGGCCCTCGAGGTTCTGGGCAATCTCCTCCTTCACATTACCACCCATACGATTCAGAGCCAGCTCTCTGTTGCCCTCCCTCCGTGCCACAGGAGCCAGTCCCACGGGTCTCTCCGGTCCCACATCTACAAATAACATAGAAACGACAATTAAGACATATGCATGTGAAAATCCAAAAACATTATAAAAAACAAAACACATAAATAGTGTGGTGTTTGACCAAGTGTTTTACCTCCCTCGTCCCACTGCTCGCCAGGTGGGAGCAGCATGTCAGGATCTCCTCGGAAGTCTATGCCTGCATAAGGCCAATCCTTGACATTGATCTTCTGATGATCCAACCACTCCCGAAACAGTACTCCCCATGATACTGGCCGACCACCACCTCCTCGTGGCATCACGTGTGCCCATCGGGTGATGTGAGTCTCTCATGGTCCCAACACATATAGGTCCATATCTTGTAGCTGAAGTGATGGTACTTGCTCCAGCATGAGCAGTATCAGAATGGATCCATATCCAAACTGTTTGGTCTCCCCCCGTCGGCACTTAGTCAGTTGCCTCTTCATGCTAAGAGACACTGCGTCGGCCTAGTTGTACATGGTCAGAGTGAGGCAGTCAAGGGCCAACTGCAATTGGGTCTTCGTTGCCTCATGCTGTGCTTGAGAGCTTGCTACTCTCGTAACCATAAATAGTACGAAACGAGGGGTCAAATCCCCCACTGTCGAGATCTGCAGTTTCCCGCTAGTGGATGATTTGTGCGCCCCTGGGCACACCCGCACTATCAACATATCAAGAGTCTCGCCGGTAGCCCGTACACCCTCCATGATTGGTCTCTCACCGCGACGAGACAAACCTATCAAGAAATATATGTCCGTCGTGTCAAACTCGATGTCCTGACCACGGATGACGAACTTGCCCTCTGTCGGGTTCCAGGAACGGATCAGCAACTCGAGCAAGTCTGGCTGTGCCCGAAGGTGTGGTGTAAGGAAGAATTTCAATAATCCACAGTCACGTAGGGCTCTTCTGCACTTAGGGTCATTCATTGCTCGTTCGTCATCGACATCGTGGGTTCTCTCTTGCCATACAAATGCCATTATTGCTCTGCATTGAAGAAAAATGTAATTAGAATCATTTTTATGGGCTAAAATGTGCGATTTATAAAAAATTCAAACTTTACGGCGTCGTCGCGACTATTTTTCAAACAGTAGCGACGGCTCAAAATCATAGTTCATTTTTTCCTCGATCGTCACGACAGTACACCTGTCTCTAGCGACGACCCCGACGGTGGTGTGTGTTAATATGCTCGGTCGTCGCTAACCCGTGAGGGATTTCCGCGACGACCGAGGAGCGAATTTGAAACAAAAAATTCACCGAAATCCACCTATAGAACATGAAATTGAACTTAAAAACAATGAAAATGCAGCGCCAAGGATGGTGTACTTACTTGGTAGGAGCGTCGGGTGGAATGGTGGGTCACCGATGCTGAAATCAAGCTCTGAAGATCACACAGGTATGCACTCAAAAATTACCAAGGGTAAAAACTCAAAGTGAAAATGTGAAAATGAATTACCATAAGCCCTTTTATAGTCATTTTTTTCAAATTTTAGGGTTTTAAACTATAGGGCTTGGGGTTTTGTGATATATTTTTGGGTTTTGCCTATGGTTTTAGGGCTTTTAACCTAATTTTCAAATATATAGTGCATTTTTGTCGAATGGATCTTATACTGTGGTTTTTCTATACAGAAACAGGGACAACGGATATGTTTAATGATTAATATATGCTTGGTCCATATTTTCTACAAGTGTTCTTTAAGCCCTTTTTCGACTTACAAAAGACAAAAGATTGTCGAGTTTTCCTTTTAACTCTTTAATCAGAATAAAAGGCGGTCCACTTTCAGCTCTTTTCTGACCGTATAAACATGAAAATATCGTAAGACTTTTGTTGTTTCGAGTTCGATACTAGTTATGAAATGATGTGTCTTTGATCGCATTTTTACTTTTTCGGGTTGGGGCCACTAATTACGAAAAGTACTCCTTGGTTGTAATAGGTCAAGCGGTTCTCTTGGGTATTGTTTTCTACTTTTTCAGGCTTGAGGGACAGAAATTTACGAAAAAGGACCCCCCTGGAGTTTTCTTTTCCGTGTCTTTTTCAAACTCTCTAAACATGAAAAAGACTCCGAGTTTTACCTGTGTTGGACTCGTTAAACCCTGACGACATTGGACTCGTCACCATGACGCGACTCAAGCTTCTCCTCCCTAGGGCTCGTTAAACTATCATTAGGTTAGATTCGTCCGAAGGTCGAACTTATATCACAAGCATATGCTATCCCCTTCAAGCTTGTTTTTCAAAAATAACTGGGGTACTCGCCAACAATGTTGGGGGGGAATTTGGAAGTCGTCATTGGTTACCTATGGTAGCTAGTCACTCTTAAACATCAACACTTCTACTTTTCATCGGGTTCGGATATCCTCACATCTTCATTGGCTTTCCGAGGTTTTGGGTTGCCATTTTGCCTCATTCTATCTGATCCATGTTGTCTCCGTCAAACCTCCGATCCCTTGGTACCAAAATGTTGCCACATTCTAGAGTCGTGTCGCCGATATGTTCAAGAGTATAATCCTTCTGCAGTTGACACCCTTACCTCCTCCTCTCATTCTCTGTTTCACCATCTACCACTTGTTCCTTATCTCGCATCGTTGATGGGGGAAACATTATGGCCCTCTTGCAACAGATCACCTCCTATCGACACCAACTCATTATCTAGGAGGTTGATCTAGAGATCCTTTTTGGTACCTTGGAGCTTGCATGCCTCAATGGCAAGTTCTTCGCACCTGACGACAGACTTTCATCATTGGTCTTCGATTAGGTGATTCCACAAGTGTTCAACTTCAGCCCATTTTTCACACTTAGTGGATTGTACTGGCAGTACCTTGAGAGCCATTGGCATTATTGATGGTTTCTCTCGTGCTTGTTAATGGTTTTCATTATTGACCGATAATCAAGCTACTTTCTATCATGCTCGACTTCAACACATTTGTTCGCATGCTAGAATTTGTACTAAGATCAGTTAGGGTTTCAAGACCCCAGACTAAGCTTACATATGTTCGGGCTACATGGATTGGTTCGTGATTACATACATGACTCTTTGATTGGATGGTTGCGACCATACCTTTGTCATTATATATGGTCATATCAACCAGGTGGCTGCATCCATACCACAGACCAATTTTCATATGTCTTTTGGATGGCTGCGCCCATGCCTAGACTACGTATATTTCACTATCAGAGATATCAGTTGTACTTGTGCCTATAGGTTTTTCAAGGTGGTGTTCTAGTTCGATCATGGTTTCGTAAAGCATTTCACCCCTCCCACTCTCTTGGGCTTCATGCTTTAGGGGGCATCTGTTACACAATAATTTGTCATTGTCCTCATCTCAGTCCCTCTGTTGTGTCATGTATCAAATACGCATGTCCATATCTTCCCACTTATGCAAAAAGATTAAAAAGTGCTCTCTGATGCTGAAGAACTGACCATTTTTCCTACATTTCTGCATCGTCACTAATAAGACATTAAAAGGTGCGATGATCCCTTGTCATGAACTGTCTCGTCGCGACACCATCGCTGAAGTACATGTGTTTCCCGCAATGGTGCGAATTTAGGGCTCGGCCCGAAGCTCCTAGCTATTTACAGCGACGATTCATCTGAACGCATTTCCTCCTTGTGATGTCATCGCTGAGCCTTAGTTCATGACTTGCAATGACCCAGATTTGGAAAATTTGTTCAAAAAGTCAGCCTTCTGGGTGTTTCTAGAGCTGGTTGTTGGGTTAGTTTGGGTCGCTTTTCCTCCTCTGGGATGGTGGTTTTGCCTCTTGTGCAACCTTCCTTAATGATAAGCTCCTTCTCCCTCATTTCATGGAGACTCCTTCTCCTATAAAATCACTCACCATTGCTATGATCTACTGGTTCTGCAGTGCTAGCTAGTTCTTTTGAGTTTGCTTTGAAACTAAGTAGATAGCTTTGGTGTGAGTGTAACAAGTGTGGGATTGCTAATAGTTTGGTAAGACGTTGTGGAGTTCCTTAACCTTGTATTAGAGCTTTTGAGTGAGAGAGAGATATCATATATTTGGGAGACCCATTCTTGAGAGTGAATGCTTGAAGAAACATACTGGCTGGACCCTCTGAGAAGGCTTGCGATGTAAAGAATTGGTTGTAAGCTTTGCTTTTGATTCATTTTAAGACAATCAATGATGATTTCCTATATCTTGTGTACAATTTACTTGATAACTTATGATTTCTTGAATTTATAAATAAATAGATCATTGTTGTTCTCGGTTACGTGCTATGTTGTTTCCTTGTGGTGTTTCAGGTTGATTGCTCACTGAGGAGAAAGAAATGGAAGTTGGAGCAGTGCAACGAAAACTTCATCAACCATCAGTTTTAGGTAGGCCTCCAACGATGACTATTTAAGGGAATCAATTGTTGTTTTGTCTTTGCTGTGACTAGACCCACTCTAGGGCTAGAGGGGTTGCCTCTGTCCATAGAGGGAACACTTTACTTTATCACAATAGTTAGGGAAGTGGAACCAACACAACATAACCAATCTGACCTTCTACACATGTCGTAGAACCTACAGGAGTTGTTAAAATTGGCAACTAGGGCCAAACTCCATGTGGGTCATCTTATTTATGGCAGCTGATATTTTTCTTGGACTACTCTCATCAAGAGGTGTAGGATTGATCTAAATATCATTTGTTTCCGATAAATATTCATGGAGTTATGAATTTGTTTGTGTTATAAGACAATTCGTCAAGGTCAGCCAACAAACAAATAACCCACACATGTGCTCAAAGTTTTAGTATAAAGGGAGATAACTTAAGAGTCATTTCACACACACTTCACTCTTGATTTATCTCCACTTGTTTTGGGTTTTAGTGTGAGAGAAATCTAGGAGGAAGAAGCCCTAATACACAGGATGAAAGGAGGGTTACAATCTTCCCTAGCCGTAGTCCTAGCACAGCCCTAGCTTCTACGCATAACCTAGCTGCAGTCAAGAAGAAGATATACATTGTCCTAACCTAGGGGACGCTGAGATGCCCTAATCCTCCACGTTGTCTCAAGGGTAACCTAGCCACAGTCAAGAAGAGGATATACGCTATCCTAAATATAAGTATGATGCCCTAACCGCAATTTGGACTAGGAGGTAAAACTGCTGTCTAAACCATGCACTTATCCGCAATCAAAGAAGGGCTAACGCTACCCTAAATGAAGTCTTACAAGAAGGGTTATAATCGCAACTTTTGAAGGAACCTTAGCTAGAGTAAAACATGCCCTAGCTGCAAAGAATAGAATGTTTAATGCAGCCCTTAGACACAACTAGCAACAAGGCAATTTAAGGACCGTTCTAGGGCTCATTGAAGGATATCTGAACTATGGTTAGAAGGCCAAAGTGTTAAGGGCTAAATGTTGTTGTGTTGAGCATAACCAAAAGCCAATTACTGTTGTGCTAGGCCTCAGGCCATAGCACCATAGATGGGCTTATGTTGGGCTGTTAAGAGCTGTCATATACCCTATGGCAGCAACCTAGCAAGGAAGGAGTTCACCTTCAGCAAGCCACAGTTTTTCAAGGTTTGTTTGGGGCAGATTGGATTACTGCAATATGCACTAACAAACAGGGTTGGAGCAGCATGCCAAAGTGTGAAGATTGTTGATGATAAAGGCTGCCTAGAATACATGGAATAGTATGACTACAGTATGGAAAACATGGAAGAGCAATGACAGTGGGACAACAACAATGGCATGGTGCAATGGTGGCAGAACGGGACATCAACAACAACAAAGTGACCCATGAAGTTTGAATGCATATTAATGTGATAGTGCAGCAAGATGTATGGGAAGCATAATAGAAGTAACGACATGTGGCAGCAAAATCACATTGGGACAGCAGTAGCAATGCTAAACAGTGGGACAACAACATGGTGATGCAAGGGACAACAACATGGTAAGTGGTACAACAAGACATGGTGCTTGTTGGAGCTTGGCACTTGGGATAAAAAGCTATGACATGGCACAACAATGATAAACGATGGGACAACAAGGACATGGTGTTTGCATAGGACAACAAGCAATCATGGTGCAACAGTATGATGTGTGCAACATGGTAATGAGGTCCAACATAGTGATGATGGGTGCAGCACAATGTAGCATAGTAAGGTGCAGCATGATGATGAGGTGCAACACTATGATGGGTGATGGAGTCACCTGGGAGAATCCATTGAAGTAGCATGTCTTAAAATGAGTTCAACTACCTCATGTATCACCTACTTAGAGATTATCTATGCTCTTATTTAAGATAAGTCAAAGTGTTGAATTCTATTGTAAATGTACTACCTCTCTCTCTCTGCTGAACTATTGAAGAACATATAAGAAGAATTGATCAAGGGTTCCCCACATTGGGGTTTGTCCCTGGATAGCACCACATCTTGTGTCCTCTTGTCTTGGCCTGTCTTCTGCGATCTATGTTTATGTTCTATCTGCAATTTACTTTAACGCTGATGTGATTGCTAATCTGGAAAAGATATTGAGCTAACTATGAAAATTGAAATAAATTGCTCTAAACATAGAACATACCTAAAATTAACACGGTATCAGAGTTAAGGTGAAGACAAAGCCCAAGCAAGAGTGAAAGAGAAATCATTGAAGACAGTTGGGAAAGGACAAAAGGATCAATGGATTCCTTATCCCTCTTCAAATTCACCAAGGCTGAAGTCGAAGTAGAGAATATTATCAGAATGGTGCAGTGGAAGCTTCTGAAGGCCTACCTAAAGATCACTTCAATGGGAAGTCCAAGTCTAAGGGTGGAAGGAAAGGCAGATGCCTTGTTTGTAATAAGTTTGGCCATTATGCTGAAGAGTGTCCAAATGGTAGGGACACATCACTTGATGATGGTAACAATCATTCCAGGGACATAGTCAATGATCAAAGGAATGCAGGTCATCAAGGAAAAAACCGACTCTTCAAATAAAGCAAGGAACACCAGGTATGAAGAATCAAATGTTGTTTATGATAAGATAGAGAAGTGTTATCTTGTATTGACCCTCTCCTTCAGAATCTTTGGGAATCTAGCTTATTTATTGTAGTGCTTCAAGGCACTTCAGCGGATAGAAGGGTGCTCTCTCTAATTCAGTAGAGATGGAAACAATCGTGGGATTATACTTGGAGTCGATGCCACCTGTCCCGGAAGGGTGTATGGAATGTTACCCCTCAATTGAATGAGAGTAACTCAATTCATTTACGAGAATCTCTTCATGTACCTAATCACAAGAAGAACCTGGTGTCCATCTCGCCAATGGAAGTCAAAGGTTTTAGGGTGGCCTTCATCGATGGAAAGGTACGTGTTTGAAAATGGATTTTTTCAAAGATGCTTTTACTCATGGTTTCACGGTTGGCAATTTGGATCAAATTGCAGGATGGTCCATTGGGGACCATGTCAGTTGACACATCTCATCTATATCACTGGAGGTCTACTTATTATGGGGCCCTACCCGATGTGAGTCAGATGGTGATATGGATGCCTGAATTCAAGAAGAGAATGAAAGTACATGTCTGAGATGTACCGAAGGAAAATATTGCAAGGGGACCATTCCCTTCATGTAGCAGGTCCACAGGTTTGGAACAACCCAAGGGGTTTGAGATTAATTATCAGGAATCTCACGTATGTAGGTGGAAGAAGGCCCTCTGTGGCTTGAAGAAAAACTCTCGGGATTAGTATGAGAGGATTGATAGCTATCTGATGAAGCTAAGATTCACTAGGAGTTAAGCCGATCCAAACCATTGCTTGAAGGTTGTGGATGATAGACCTCTCATATCGGCACCTTTTGAGGATGAAATCTTTCTTATAGGTGCAGGCCCTCTCATTTGCAAAGGTAAGAGGTAGTTGGATTCCAGATTTGGAATGGTGAATTGCAAACTTGTGACTGCCTCAATGGATCTTGACTTTCAGAAGTTATGTGGTAAGGAAACTGCACCTGTTTTGGGAAATGCCTCTAAGTTTCACAAACTCATACTAGCATTGATGTTCTTGGTGAACTTTCTTGATATATGTTTTGTAGTTAGCATGTTGGGCTCATATTTGGTTGAGCCTCATTGAATTGATGCCAAGAATCTTCCAAGATATCTTCAGGGCACAATCTCTTATGGATTGAGATACACTGCTGGAAATGTGAAGCTGCATGACTACTGGGCAGGCAATGTGGAGGATCACAAGAGCACTTCTGGGTGTTGATTCTCTTTGGGTTCTGATCGATATCCTAGATGAGCGGGAAGCAAAAGATGGTTGCTTTGAGCACCGCTGAGACCGAATAAATAGCTACGAGTATGACCTCGTGTGAAGCTGCCTGGTTGTGGAAGCTCTTTAGTGAGTTGTTTTTACACATGATGGATACCACCGTGATATTTTGTGTCAACTAGGGGGGGATTTGATTGTTGAGGAATCTCATATTCTATGATTGCTCTAGCATATAGACATCAGATACTACCTTATCTAGGATATAGTACATCGATGAGCGAGAAGGCTCCATCGCATTGAGACTGATGTACAGGTCGTAGAGATTCTGTCGAAGCCTTGGGGAAGGTCAAATTTTTGGCTTTCTCGAACGACTTGGAGTCGTTGAGAGACCCTCTTATGAGGGTCCTACATGATGCATGCATTGAGCTCTGGGAGCTCCGGGGGGCTTGGGGTACTTCTTGGAGCAACAAGCGACCATAGGGTGACTCACCCTCCCCTAATGGTGCGCTATGTATAGGGTGAATGGTTAAGCCTTCCCTTGTGATACCCTGTGGTGCCTTATGGACATGATGAGTGGTTCTCCTATTGAGGCATCCTAACCATGCAGTCTAGGACTCATGGGAAGTACCTCTGATCTAGCCAATGAGTAGGGAAATGGGGTTAGGGACCATAGTAGTACTGTCATTGGACGCATCGTTGTATCTACCATACTCCCTATTCTAGGGTGACCTCCATTGGTCTGGGATCAGTATGAGTGGTTTGAGACACTCTCTTTTGATATTGATCTGGGATCAATGAAACTGACTTCGGGTCAGTAAGAGTGACATAACCCACTCTCTTTTGGAACTGACATGGGATCAGTAAGAGTGGTATGACACACTCACTTCATATGGGACTAACTCTGGGTCAGTAGAGAATGGTATGTGACATTCTCAATCAATTCTTATTCTTCATGGTTCAGTAGAGTAGTGCAGGGCATTGATGGTAGAGATAGTACAGTCTGGCAAATGGATCAGCGGATGGAGTTCTCGCTAGTTGAGAGGGAGTGTTAAAACTGGCAACTAGGGCCAAACTCCATGTGGGTCATCTTATTTATGGCAGATGATATTTTTCTTGGACTCCTCTCATCGAGAGGTGTAGGATTGATCTAAAGATCATCCGATTCCGATAAGTATTCATGGATTTGCGAATTTATTTGTGTTATAAGACAATTCATCAAGGTCAGCCAATAACCAAATAACCCACACATGTGCTCAACGTTTTAGTATAAAAGGAGATGACTTGAGAGTCATTTCACACACACTTCACTCTTGATTTCTCTCCACTTGTTTTTGGTTTTAGTGTGAGATAAATATAGGAGGAAGTAGCCCTAAGACGTAGGAGGAAAGGAGGGTTACAATCTGCCCTAGCCGTAGTCCTAGCACAACCCTAGCTTCTACGCATAACCTAGCTGCAGTCAAGAAGAAGATATATGTTGTCCTAACCTAGGGGACGCTGATATGCCATAATCCTCCACGTTGTCTCAAGGGTAACCTAGCCGCAGTCAAGAAGAGGATATATGCTGTCCTAAATATAAGTATGATGCCCTAACCGCAATCTGGACTTGGAGGTAAAACTGTTGTCTAAACCATGCACTTATTGACAATCAAAGAAGGGCTAACTTTTATAGCTCTAATTCCACTTGTTATAGATCTGATCCAAAAATATATGAGAATAGAAAATAACCCAAGAAAGAACAAGATCGAAATAGATAGAAATGATTCTTTATTGATCAAACCCTTAAGGTAGGGCAACACCATACATTCACTCCTTAAGGAAGGAGAACACTCCACAAACCATATGCCTGTTCATACAATAATCCTTGACACCCTTCCTTGACTTGGAGTCTCTAGCCTCTATATAGACCTCATACATACAATACCATGGGTCATTACCATGGTTCCCTCATACCATCAACTAATACCATGGGCCCATTACATTATTACTTTATTACCTTGGGTACCTCCCTTGGTACCCCATATTATCCCCCCTAGATACATAACATTCCACCCCCCTTAGCATGTTTCGTCCCCGAAACATGGGAAGAACACAAATAATAAGATCTACTCAAAAGAGTAGTCCACTGGTACCATGCACGTGCATCTAGCCATCCAAGAGAGAGGTGAACCCTCGGTCTCGCTCGCTTGAGATGGAAGTTGACAGTGGTAGCTCTTCTGTGTTGATGTGTAGTAGGTGGATCTTTGCTCCTCTCTATCTGTCCTGCGGGGGTTGTTGTCCATGTGGCTAATTGGTTGCCATCTTGATGGTTGTCTTGTGGGGTGATATGGGTGATGATATGTTGAAGTTTTAACCCACGGTGTCTTTTTCTTTAATTCACCTTGCTGTGGTGCCTGTTGTGGTGTCTTCTTTTCCAATATGACTTCAACCACTGAGCCATCATCTGATGTACCTGTAAACTTTTCTACTTCAGCCTCTGTTTGTGTTTGATTGTCAATCATCAAAGGCTCATCATCTGATATGTCAGTCCCTGGAACATCTTCTGCTTCAGCCTCCATGTACTCTACCTGTTTATCGATGGAAATATCCTGTAATGTAATTTTCTTCTTTTTATACCAGAGCTTCAGGAATTTCTTCTGCACATTAATATTGATAGTACCCACAGATTCCACCCAAAGATATCCCAAAACAACATCCATATTGTCACGCGGAAAGAGTCGTTAGTGCGGACACAACCGACCTTCCTAGAAAGCCTAAGACTCTCTAATGACAAACAAGACAAATAAGAGCAATCCTTCCCTAAATATGCTTTTACAATATGAGAAATCAAGTGTTTAGATCCTACCTGTAATCCAACGCTGTTGTAGTAGTCCAGCTTCGTTGATCCGGATGAGCTCCTCCTTCCCTTCGAAACCTGCATTCACCAACAATCAAACAATTAAATAGCACCTGAATATCACATAAAATAAAACATATTTAACATATAGACCAAGGAGTACATGAAACAACTCATTAATAACAAATTGTTGAGAAGAATGGACTAATTTGTATTAAAAGGTAACAAAAGGAACCATCACAACCTGAGCCTTGGTGTTGTGCAAGCTCCTTCCAGGGTCCACAAGAGTTCTCCCTTACTCTGATCAGCTCACCCACCTCCCAATGGAAACAAGTAAAGATGGTAATCTATCCTCACAAGCTTCTACAAGGAAGTCCTAATTCCAGCAGCATCTACCCTTAGGAATGTTCAGCTTTCAACCTCCCCTCCCTTTGGCCCAATGCCTGTATTTATAGTGCTCTAGAGGAAGTTATTCAGGTCCACCATCAATGGGATAAGCCCCTCTTTGGATGGGATAGCTCCCCTATTGATGGGATAAGTTCCTCTTTGGTAGGGATACATGAACCATCTGGAGGCGCTTCATACACGTCAAACATACTTCTAGAAGACTCTAGAAATGACCACAAGTAACTTTTTTGGAGTGAAACTTGCACCTTTTGACCCTTACAGGAGTATGCACCCATCCCTTTACATACAAAGCGTACAAGTACGCAGGTATTGTGAACTTGGATTGCGTACCCGCAGGTAAGGCTAAGAGAAACTGCGTACCAGAGATAATTGACTTTAAATGACTTTTCTCTCTTTCTTGAAGTTTGACATGGAGAGCAGAGGCATGAGACTTGCCAAGGAGGATAGTATGACAGTGGATGGAGCCATACTAACTGCAAATAGTCATGGTGACATTTTTTAGTGTAACAGATTTCCCCCTAAAGTGCGAAGCCTGTAGTAGATTAGGGTTTTTACGATCTAGGAAGGGTGAAGTACTTTATCATTTCAAGGAGTATCTTGTGGAGGACCCGGTCAGAACCTGCAAATTTTCAACACAAAATACATATATAAAATGATATCATCGCTGAGGTAGGCATTCCCATACTCAGATTGAAAACTTTAACTAACAATCTAACTACTGCTCTGATACAAGAATGATTTTGCAGTACATCACAATCATAGACTTTTGTAGACACAGTATGGACGCAGCCATCTGTTTATGATTAGTCTACTGTATAATGAATACAAAACTCCTCGCAGCTTGGATGGTGAAAACTAGATCCAGGGTCTTCATTTCTACTTCCCGAATTGGTATGATTCTATCCATGCGAATAAATGAGTTGATGTCGAGCGTGGTAGAAACCACTTGATTACCAGTCAATGATATAAACTGTTAACAAGTGTGAGAGAAACCACCAGTGATGTCAATGGTTCTCAAAGTACCCAGTACAATCCATGAAATGTGAATGAATGAGTTGATGTCGAACACATCACGGAATCCTTCGATCGAAAGTCAATGATGTAAACTGTCGTCAAAGGTGAGAAACCTGCCATTGATGCATGCAGACTTCAAGGTACTGATGATTTCTAAGTCATCTTTCTAGATAATGTGCTGATGTCGATAGAAAGCGACTCGTTGCAGGCAAGCCCACAACACGAAATCATTGTTCAAGTTGAAGAAATGTTGCTGTAAGGGCTGAATCAGGGATGGTCAAATGGATGACAAGTATTTTGCATATGAATGGTTTATTTGCAGAGACCTCTTGAACACATAACGACACGACAGATGGTTTGGTGACGATTGACCCAAAGTTAATACCCGGAAACGGTTGAAGTCTTTCAAAGTGGTTTGATCAACTTTTAAGGCAAAGGATTTCCCAACCCAGGTGAATGAAAAGTGTCGTGTTCAAGAGCAGTGATAAGGTTCTTCTGTAACAAAGGATGACAAATTGGTTCATTCTTCTCTCTTTTCCCCCACCATTTCTGGCAAGTACCTCTTTATTTTTTACAAGCTTGAGGAGGATAACATATACTTGATTATAAGCTCATCCTTCGGATGAGTTCAACTTAGTTTAGATTCGGACCCTAAGAAGGAGTGGTCCGTTCCTGTTTTAATCGAACAGGTCCTTTACTGTGAAATTTTAACGAGTCCAGTATAGGAGAAACTCGGCGTTTTTCATTTTTAGAGAGTCTGAAAAAACTAAAGAAGACTCCACGGTGAACTTTTTCGTAAATTTGTGTCTCCCAAGCCCGAAAAGTATAAAATAATACCTGAGAGAACTGCTTGATCTCGCGACCAAGGAGTACTTTCATGATTAGTGTCTCTAACCTGAAAAGTAAAAAGCGATCAAGGACACGCCATTTTATTTCCGTATCGAGTTTGAAACGACAAAAACCCGGCAATATTTTCCTGTTTTTACGGTCAGAAAAGAGCTATAAGGGGACCGTCTTTTAGTTCCGTTTTAACGAGTGTAAAAGAAATGCTCGGCAATCTTTTCATGTTTTAGGAGTCAGAAAAGAGCTTAAAAGATGACTCTGATGTTTTGGTTCGTGAAAAATGATGATTTTACTCTAAAGTCCTTTTGTCCTACACAAAAACGACACATTACTCATACCTGTTTAAGATGGGTAAAAATACATTGAAAAATGTCCCTTCATGGTGAAAAATAAACAAACTTAGCATTCATTCATCCAAAAAACCTATAAAAAGACTTTTTACCATGTCATTTTTACCATTTTACTGTTGAGGTTGAGAAAAGGGCTTTTGACAAGAAAACTTCCCGTGGACTTTGCGGAGAATCCGACCGTCAGAATCGAGCGCCGTCTCTTTCAGGTATTTCACAACATCCTCCTCTTCAATTTCATCCGTTTAGAATTTCATTTCAAGTTTAAGTTTGATTTTTTGGAGGGTTTAGGGTTTTAAAATGCGTTTCTCGGGGGACGCAGGTGCCCCATGGGCGACCCGCGTACCCCGACTTTTTCGTATATGGGAAAAAGGTCGGGGTACGCAGCCCGCCTTCAGACCAGCTGCATACCGTCGCTCTGTCTTCTGAACGCGGGGTGCGTACCCCGTGAAACACGGATTTTGAAACCCCAAACCCCAATTTTAACCAATCAAAATTTGTTTAATGAATTCTAATCATTGTTTTTTGGTGTGTAGGTCATTCACCATGCTAGATTGGCGTGAAAGAGAACACGAAGACGTTGATTTGGCCACAATAGGTCATCAACCTTCTATTGATGCGTTAAAGGCATGCGGTCTCTACAAGTACTGGGCTATACCTGGCATGAGGGCCCAGGTGCCATTCTTAGAGTGGCTGGTTGAAAGGTGGAATATTCAGGATCAATGTTTTTACATCGGAGAAAACCAGCTCGAGATAGAGTCCTCCGACATATATTTTCTCACTGGCTTGCCTAACAGGGGTGGGCAACTCTCTCTATTCGGGACTAGGCCGGGTGGCCAATCCCTTGCTAGTCTCCGGCTAGAGTGGTGCAACAATCAAAACCAGGAGAAGGGGATAGAAATCAAATACATATCCCGACCTGAACTCATGGTAATTGCCTTTACAGTTACCAGACTTTGCGGCGCTACCGCTTTGCACATAGCCACTGGTTCCCAAATGCGGATGGCTATAGATTGCTTCCAAGGCACCATTTTCAACTGGTGCGATGCTGTGTTGGCCAATATGAAGGGCCAACTAACCAGGGCAAAGAGAGGACAACTGAAGACCTTTGGATATGGGCATTTAGTTGTGAGCTTTGCCCTAGAGAGAGTTCCAATGCTGATCCCCCAGCATCTTACAGTTCCAGTTGGGGCTCCTCGGGAGCCTAAGTTGACGAGATGGGTTGCGGTAATGGCCCGGCATCCTGACGAGGGAGCAGCAGTTGTTCGATTTCCTGATGGTTACTTTCACTGGCTGGAGGGCCAGGTCTTTGCGATTCATGATTTTCCGTATGCCGGAATGGATTTTCGCAATGATCCGAACATGGTTCTTCCACAGGGAGAACAATGGGACGACAGAGGTATTTCATTTTTCACAAGTTTTTAAATTATGTATATTTTTTTTTTGTTTTTTTTTTTTTATATATCGCCCCAAAACTGACAGCACAAATTTTCAAAATGCAGATGTAGGTCCACGGCGTCCAGCCAACCTCCGGGCTTTTGAGAGGAGAGTACCAGCTGTACCAGCACCAGCCCCACAGGATGCGGCCGCAGAGACCTTAGCCGAGCTGGAACAGGATCTAGAGCGTCTGACGGCGGATATACCAGAGACCACTATAGATGACATTCCTATCCGACTTCAGCGCTACGTGGTCGCAGTCCCAGGACCTTTCAGGAGGTTCCTGTGTAGGGTAGCGCGGGCAGTGGTCTCGTATAGAGAGCACCACCAGTGATTGGCTAGTCACTTTTGTAGACACATATGACATTTTTGGTTTTTTGTACTTATCATTTTTGCCGATCATAAGGTGTTTTTCAACCTATGATCGAAGACGATGTATATTTTTGACACACTCCTATCTATATATATCATTATTACCGGCTTATTTTGTTAAACATGTGTGATGAAATGTTTATAAATTTACATTTATGATTGTTACAAATGTCTATTTAACATTCGAGACGCCATTGCATCTGCTAATGTATTTAAAGACCTTGGAATATGCTGATATTCAATGTAATCAAATTCACGTTCCAAGAGACGCACCCTCAAAAACAATCTTAATAACACTGGATTTCTAATGGCATAGACTCTATTAAGCCGTAATACAACGAGTTCAGAATCTAACCTCACTATCAAACTCCGAATCCCAAATGAAATAGATTCAGATAATAATTCAATCACTGCACTATATTCTGCAATGTTGTTTGTTGTTTGACCGAGGCTCACCCCATGCATAGAAACTAACTTGTCAGAGGGCGAATAGATAACCCAAGCTGCGGAAGAGATATTCCGTGTACTACGACAGGCACCATCAGCAAATCCAGTGTACGTTTGGAGAGGCGTCGACATCTGCAATATCAAGAGTAAAACCAAGATAAGCCAGAATAACGACAAAAACACACTCTTTAAACTAAGCACACAGCCTAAACTTAAGCAAACATACCAGCTAGAAAGAAAATTAACCTAACTAGAACTAACTAAATCTCCATACCCACCATTTAAGCATAATACCTCTTTAGGTAAAGTCCATTTCTGGGCTTACCCAAAGAGTCCCCATCAAAATCTACCAGCTCATAGGCCCCTTTTGCCAGCTTTCGCTTGACAATGTAGGGTCCATGCCACATGGGAACGAATTTTCCAGCACCTAATTTATCGTTAGCTTGATCATATAATAGCACTAGGTCTCCTTCCGAAAAATTACGAGGGGTCACGTTACGATCATACTGAGCTTTCATCCTTTTTGCGTGAGTCTCGATTGCCAAAGCAGCATCATGTCGAGTCTCATCTAATTTAGCTAAGTATAACAGACGATTCTCCTCTTCGGAAGTAGCTGGGAGTAATTCGATAGCCATTTGAAGTGATGGGATTTCGCATTCAATGGGCAACACTGCTTCCAAACCATAAACTAGTTGGAAAGGAGTGAACCCTGTTGATGTTTTTACTGAGGTTCGATACGCCCAAAGCGCTGAGAATAACATGTTGTGCCAATTCGACCGATGGATCCCAATGATTCGTCGGATCATGATAACTAGAACTTTGTTGATAGATTCAACCAAACCGTTTGCTTGAGGATAATAAGGAGTAGAACTATCATGGCGTAAACCAAGCTGGCTTGTAAGTTCTGTCATCATAATGTTTCGAAAATGGCGCCCATGGTCAGTGATGATCGCTTGTGGGACACCAAACCTAGAAATAATATGATTGAATACGAAAATCGCTGCTGTTTTGCCACTTGCCTCGAATGTAGGCATCGCCTCGGCCCATTTAGTAAAATAATCAACTGCAAGGATGATATACGCATGCCCCCTGGCCGAGTGAGGGTTACAAGTAACAAAATCGATACCCCATTTAGCAAAAGGACCAACGGAAATTATAGGGTGGAGAGGAGCAGGTGGTGCGCGCATCTTGCGATCAAACACTTGACAGTTGTGGCATTTTCGGACCACAATGATACAATCTTTAAACATGGACGGCCAGAAATAGCCAGCACGCAACACCTTCTGAGCTGTGGCATACCCAGACATATGACCGCCACATGCTCCAGAATGACAGTCATTCAAAACCCTTTCTGCCTCTTCATGAGTTAAGCAACGACGAAAAACCAAGTCCGCCCCACGACGATAAAGAGTATCTCCAATAATTCTGTATTGTTGGGACTGGAATCAAATTTTCCGGCATTCCGACTTTGAAGCTTCGGGCCGAAAGGATTGGGTTTGGAGATAGACGATTATATCCCCATACCAAGGATCTAAAGTGCTGATAAGAAATAGAGATTCGTCCGCAATGGGTTCCTCTGCCATAGTCTCCGTGTCAGCACGTGGGAAGTCACACATCAATTCCGCAAAAACTAAGGATTTCTTAGACTTGGACTTCTCAAACTCCAGATCGAACTCCTGCAGGATAACAATCCATTTGGAGTACTTGCCCCCTAGCAATTGTTTTGTCAAAATATAGATCATAGGGTTGCAATCCGAAATCACTGTAGTTTTACGGAGGAGAATGTAATGACGAAAACGCTGGACAGCCTGAACCGCTGCCAGGGCCAATTTCTCCACATGCGAATATTTTAGCTCAGTGGGATTTAACGTCCTACTGAGATAATATATCACATGTTCCGTTCCGAATTCATCTTCCTGAACTAAGACCATTCCAATGGTGGAGTGGGAGGCAGCGAGATACAAAAAGTAATCCTGGTTGTAGTTGGGAGGATGCAGCAACGGTGCATGGGTCAACGCGTGCTTAAGCGCATCAAAAGATTTCTGAGCTATCTCATCCCAAGAAAATTGAGCGTTTTGTTTCAACAACCGGGTGAAACCCTTTGTAACCTCGGCGTAGTTAGGAATGAATCGACGTAAAAAGTTTGCTTTCCCCTGCAAACTTTGGAGTTGGCGCAAACTCGAAGGAGGAGGCAATTTGATGATGGCTTCGACCTTCGAGGGATCGACGCGAATACCGGCTTTTGAAACGACAAATCCTAGCAATCGTCCCACTTCTATGCAAAAGACACATTTGTGTGGGTTCAACCGAATTCGATAATGCCGACACCTCATAAAAATAGCGCGTAAGTGGACAAGGTGATCAGCTCGATGTACAGAATGAGCAGGCAAGTCATCGAGATACGGTTGCACAATGTGCTTGATGTCGTGAAACGCGTAAGACATTGCCCGTTGGAAAGTGGCTCCAGCATTCTTAAGTCCGAAAGGTAATTTGCAATAAGAAAATGTTCCCCAAGGACAAATGAAAGCCGTTTTTGGTTGATCGGCAGGTAGAATATTGATTTGGTTGTAACCGGAAAAACCGTCCATAAAGGAAAATATTTCACTACCAGCACAATCATCAATTATTTGATCGATATAGGGTGTAGGATAGTTGTCTTTTGGACAAGCACGATTTATATCCCTATAGTCGATACATATTCTTATTGTTCCTTGTTTCTTGTTAACCGGAACAATATTCGATACCCAATCCGTTAACGGGATTGGATAAATGAAAACTGCTTTCAATAGCTTCTCGACTTCTGCTTTAATCGCAGCCGCTTTCCTAGGGTGTATCTGACGCAGACGTTGCCGAACGGGTTTAGCGTCCGGGTAGGTCTTGATTTCATGAACAACAATGGAGGGATCAATTCCTGGCATTTCCTCATAGGACCAGGCAAACACATCACGGAATTCTTGAAATAGGACCTTGTATGTTTGAATTTCGTTATCTGTACACGAGGCACCTATATGAATGTTTTCAATAACTCTGGTTTTGACTGAAATGTCGATGGCAATAGTTTGGGAAATGTTTCCCAAATTCAACTCTGAATCAGGATGTTTCATGGGATTCTGAGCGTCCTTGACATATTCAGCTGTAAAAATTGATGAAAAATCATTTCCAAAGTCATCAGCCTCAGGTAAAAATGAAGATCTATGATGAAGATCTTCCCATGGTAGATCGTCTACACTTAGGATTTCGCGAAGTTGTTCGTCAGATGACACAACTTCGGGAAACGCTATCCGTTCTGAGGTTGATGTGAAAAGTGATTCCTCACGGACCACATTCATTTGGTCGAATTGGGTTGAACTGGAGTCGGAAAAAGACTGCACGGCCTCATAAGCAATTTCATATGGACTCAAAGGCATTGCATTACCGAAGGAGTCTATTTCAGATTCAGATGGGACAATCCAAGGATCATCATAAATAATAGTGTCTGAAGTAATCATATGAATGGATGCGAATGAAGGGTCTGCATTGATCGAAGGAAAGGGAAAAGTTCCCAGTAAACCGGAATCTTTAACCAATCCTACACCAACATCCCTGTAAGGGATAGTCGTTTTACCGACATGCTGGATACTCTCTGAAGAGGCTGGGTCGGATGAAAAGTAAGCCAGCTGGTCTATCGTCACGATCTTACCATTATGTGGAAACTTTATAACTCTGAAGACCGATGACACAACTGCTGTCATAGCGTAAGACCAACTGCGACCCAAAAGAAGGTTGTAGTCTAGAGGGGCATCAACCACCTCCACATCCAGACTAACGGTTTTTCCTTCAACCCCTATAGGCAAATCCTGTAGAATGCCAAACGGATGGAACCCACGGCCATCAAAGGCCTTAAGAATCGTCGGGGATTGGTTCAGTGAAGGAGAACCAAGCGATCTCCAACACTGAATCGACATAATACACGTAGAAGCTCCTTCATCAATTACAGTCCGATGAATAGGCCTGTTTTTTACTATCACTGGAATCTGGAAAGCCATTTGATGAGGGAGACGCAATGTACTATTTTCTAGATCAAAGATTATCAGGTTCGGGTCCTGAATATCAACAGCACCTATAGCCGACAAGAGTAATTTTCGTTGTGCTGGGCATGATTGCAGCACTTCCAAAGCCGACATTGCTGAGGGTGAAACAGACGCACCTAAGATGATTTACACTACTTTTCCTTTTCAATGAATCTCCTAACTAAGAGAGTTGGAAAATGCAAATTTTATACAAAACAACTTTCTTAGTAAAGACAATCAAAGAAACAATTCTCTTTATCTTTTCAAAACACACAACTCATGACCACTAATTACTCTACGAAATTTCCTTTTTCTCTCAAAAGTCTACAAATGCTACCAAAGCGAACTTTTTCCAAAAGAATTTTTGTGTTTTTTCTATGTTAATAAAGCATGTAAAACTATTTTATCAAATCGAATTTAAGAAATCTAATACAATCAAATCAAATTCACTCAAAAGCAAATCAAAAGCAAATTTACCTAAAAGCAAAAATAATGAGGACAAAAGCCTACAAGGATGATTCCCGGATGTTTTACTTAGTCAAAATGCAACTAAGGATCAGTTCATGCAGAATCATAAACTAACCAAAAACAAAATCGAAATCTTTTTGTTGTTTTTTCTCAAGAATGGAATTCAAGGCTTTAACAAACAAACTTTTCGAGATTCGCAAAGAGAAGACACAAAGGTAGGTCTCTCACTAGGGTGACTTCTATGACAGGTCCGACTCCTAAGAGGACTGATCAAAACCAGGGAGATCCAAAGTTTGACAACCTCTAACGCCAAAGTCACTACAGGACCAGTTAAAAATCAAACCCTAAGGCAAAATCCCTATGAATTCCACCAAAACCCTCGACACTAACGGGACAAGTTCAGGTGAAGATATTTGACAGTAAACTGATGGATCTGGGCAGTAAAAACAAATTGAAAACAAAATCTAAAGAGCAAACAAGCAAAAATTGAAATTTTCTCAAAATTGACAGGGGTACGCAGGTCATCTGTTCACACAGGCGCGGGTACGCACTGTGCGCAAAGACGCAGTGCGTACAAGTACGCACTGTGTTAAACCCAGAGACTGCGTACTGCTGGCAAAGCTAAGAAAAATAAAAAACTAAATTGACTCTAAGCTAACCCACCCAAATACACGGTTAGACAACCAAAAATCAGAAAACAAGCAATTTTTCTCAGACCAAAATATCAAATCAAAAAGAACTCAAACACATTCATGGAGTCCCCAGCGGAGTCGCCATTTTGTCACACGGAAAGAGTCGTTAGTGCGGACACAACTGACCTTCCTAGAAAGCCTAAGACTCTCTAATGACAAACAAGACAAATAAGAGCAATCCTTCCCTAAATATGCTTTTACAATATGAGAAATAAAGTGTTTAGATCCTACCTGTAATCCAACGCTGTTGTAGTAGTCCAGCTTCGTTGATCCGGATGAGCTCCTCCTTCCCTTCGAAACCTGCATTCACCAACAATCAAACGATTAAATAGCACCTGAATATCACATAAAATAAAACATATTTAACATATAGACCAAGGAGTACATGAAACAACTCATTAATAACAAATTGTTGAGAAGAATGGACTAATTTGTATTAAAAGGTAACAAAAGGAACCATTACAACCTGAGCCTTGGTGTTGTGCAAGCTCCTTCCAGGGTCCACAAGAGTTCTCCCTTACTCTGATCAGCTCACCCACCTCCCAATGGAAACAAGTAAAGATGGTAATTTCTCCTCACAAGCTTCTACAAGGAAGTCCTAATTCCAGCAGCATCTACCCTTAGGAATGTTCAGCTTTCAACCTCCCCTCCCTTTGGCCCAATGCCTGTATTTATAGTGCTCTAGAGGAAGTTATTCAGGTCCACCATCAATGGGATAAGCCCCTCTTTGGATGGGATAGCTCCCCTATTGATGGGATAAGTTCCTCTTTGGTAGGGATACATGAACCATCTGGAGGCGCTTCATACACGTCAAACATACTTCTAGAAGACTCTAGAAATGACCACAAGTAACTTTTTTGGAGTGAAACTTGCGCCTTTTGACCTTTACAGGAGTACGCACCCATCCCTTTACATACAGAGCGTACAAGTACGCAGGTATTGTGAACTTGGATTGCGTACCCACAGGTAAGGCTAAGAGAAACTGCGTACCAGAGATAATTGACTTTAAATGACTTTTCTCTCTTTCTTGAAGTTTGACATGGAGAGCAGAGGCATGAGACTTGCCAAGGAGGATAGTATGACAGTGGATGGAGCCATACTAACTGCAAATAGTCATGGTGACATTTTTTAGTGTAACACATATTATCCATCTTTGAAGTATAAAAATCACCATGCAACACATACTTATCCATAGAAATCTTCAAATCCTTATACACTAGAACATCATCATTATCCACTTGTGTGTTTTCAATGTGTTTTGCTGGAATTTGCAATTTTTTTGCCAAATTAACATTGATGAAATTATGCTTGCAACTAGGATTTATAGAAACAGTGATATTCTCTTTCTTAATCAATCCATGAACCTGCAATAAGGGGATACCAGCAGAAAATAACCCTTTAGGTTCATTGGTTTCCTTCTTTAAAATAACATCTTTGCTAGGGTGTGTGTCTGTCTGTGTGATCTTATCCACAAGATTAGATTTACGGTCAAAGTGGTCCATAAGATCTTTTGTGAATGTGTCCCAAGTCAAGGGCCTTCGATAGCAACGTTGATGCCATTGCCACCATTGTCGTCTTTCATTGTCCAGGTACAGTTTTCCCACACTCAACTGAGTCTCATCATCCATGATGTAATTCAATCTAAAATATTTCTCCATTTTTGCTATCCATTTGGCTGGATGAGAGCCATCAAATTATACAAGTCCCTGAAATTCTGACCTAGGGCCACCATCACAAAAAAATTGGCCAAAATTTGAAATGGTCACAATTTCGTCAATATTGCTCAGAATTCATATTATGACCTGTTTTCGGAAATGGAACAACCATTCTGCATCTGCCTATGTGATATAAATCCTGATCCAGACACTGGAATTTCAGATCTGCGTTGCTACTCTCCCGCCTTCACCACAATTTTTGCAAAAAAGCGCTGATTTTAAATCAACGATATCTCCCTCATTCGGACTCCGATTCGACTGATTTTTTTTTTGAAATTGAGTATTTTTTCACAAAAAATCCAGATCTGCAATTAGATTTTGTAGATCTTGTGCCAGGACGTCCATATCGGCGCCGAAAATTCGCTGCCCCGAAAAATTGTCTACAACACCACTGATTTTTAGATCAGTGATATCTCCTTCATCCGGACTCTGATTCAGCCGATTTTTTTTTAAATCAGGTATTTTTTCACAAAATCCAGATCTGTAATTAGATTTTGTAGATCTTGTACCAAAACGTATAGATCTGATCTGTAAGCTCGCCACCCCCGAAATCCTGCAAAAAAAAAAAATAAAAAAAATCTCCACTTTTTTGCCCAAGAAAGTGCTTTGATACCACTTGTTATGGATCTAACCCGGAAATATTATAGATCTGATATGAAAATATAAGACACTGCAAATAAACCCAGAAATAATAAGAGAGAAATAGATAGAAATGATTCACTTTATTGATCAAACCCTTAAGGTAGGGCAACACCATACATTCACTCCTTAAGGAAGGAGAACACTCCACAAGCCATATGCCTGTTCATACAATATTCCTTGACACTATTCCTTCACCTGGAGTCTCTAGCCTCTATATAGGCCTCATACATACAATACCATGGATCATTACCATGGTTCCCTCATACCATCAACTAATACCATGGGCCCATTACATTATTACTTTATTACCTTGGGTACCTCCCTTGGTACCCCATATTATCCCCCCTAGATATATAACACTAACACTGCCCTAAACAAAGTCTTACAAGAAGGGTTATAACTGCAGCTTTTGGAGGAACCATAGCTGGAGTAAAACATGCCCTAGCCACAGAGAATAGAATGTTTAATGGAACCCTTAGACACAACTAACAGCAAGGCAATTTAAGGACCATTCTAAGGCTCATTGAAGGATATCTGAACTATGGTTAGAAGGTCGAAGTGTTAAGGGCTAAATGTTGTTGTTTTGAGCATAACCAAAAGCCAATTGTTGTTGTGCTAGGCCTCAGGCCATAGCCCACAGTTGGGCTTGCATTGGGCTGTTAAGAGCTGTCATATACCCCATGGAAGCAACCTAGCAAGGAAGGAGTTCACCTTCATCAAGCCACAATCTTTCAAGGTTTGTTTGGGGCATATTGGATTACTCCAATATGCACTAACGAACAGGGTTGGAGCAGCATGCTAAAGTGTGAAGATTGTTGATGATAAAGGCTTCCTAGAATACATGGAAGAGTATGGAAAACATGGAATAGCAATGACAGTGGGTCAACAACAATGGCATGGTGCAATGATGGCACAACGGGATAGCAACAACAACAAAGTGACCCATGAAGTTTGAATGCATACTAATGTGATAATGCAGCAAGATGTATGGGCAGCATAATAACAACAATGACATGTGGCAGCAAAAGGACATTAGGACAACAGTAGCAATGCTAAACAGTGGGACAACAACATGGTAAGTGGTACAGCAGGACATGGTGCTTTTTGGAGCTTGGTACTTGGGACAACAAGCTATGACATGGCACAATAATGCTAATCGATGGGACAACAAGGACATGGTGCTTGCATAGGACAACAAGCAATCATGGTGCAATAGTATGATGTGTGCAGCATGGTAATGAGGTCCAACATAGTGATGATGGGTGCAACATGATGTAGCACAGTGAGGTGCAGCATGATGACGAGGTGCATCACTATGATGGGTGATGGAGTCACCTGGGAGAATTAGTTGAAGCAGCATGTCTTCAACTGAGTTCAGTTACCTAATGTATCATCTACTTAGAGATGATCTATGCTCTTATTGAAGATAAGTCAAAGTGCTGACTTATGTTGTAAATGTATTATCTCTCTCTCTCTCTCTATGTTGAACTATTGAAGAACATATAAGAAGAATTGATCAAGGGTTTCCCCACATTGGGGTTTGTCCCTGGCTAGCGCCAGATCTTGTGTCCTCTTGTCTTGGCTTGTCTTCTACGATCTATATTTATGTTCTATCTGCAATTTACTTTAATGCTGATGTGATTGCTAATCTAGAAAAGATATTGAGCTAACTGTGAAAACTGAAAGAAATTGCTCTAAGCATAAAACATACCTAAAATTAACAGGAGCCAACCAACTCTTCCAGGTGATCAACCCCTCATACAACCTGACACTTCGCTGCCTTAGAGCCTCAGTCGCTCCCATGACATGGGCATGCATGTGACTGGGGCCCTCCAGTCACTCTGATGACATGGGCATGCATGTGACTGGGGCCCTCCACTCGCTCTCACGGCATGGGCATGCGAGCGACTAGGGCCTTTTTTAGCTAGTTCTAAGCTTGCGACCCCAGATTCAGTGCCACCTTTTGAGGGCTAGGACTCATGACATTGCTCAGAACTCCATGAAACCTTCAGGAATGAAAAGTAACATTGAGACAATGATACAACTGCAAATATTTGAATAAATACTTGACTAGACCCCTACTAGCCATGATAGTCATTTCATCAAACATGTCACAAATACGTAATCTACAGGTCATAACAAAAAATCTAAGCATAAGGGTGTTATACTTATCTGAGAATTTCTAAGAAGCATTGATGAATTATCACATTAGTTGCATTATCATCTATTAGGTCATATATTCATTTTTCATTCATTTACAAATCAAGAAATGATGAAAGCCATACATCATTAATGTCATAAATCATAACTAGCATATAAAAAACATAAATAATAGGGATACATCAGCCATAAATGCACACACATGAACCAGTACATTTTCTCATAAATACCAAAGAAAGGAAATCTTATTAATGGATGCAAAATCCAACCAGGTATGGGACTTCCATGAACCACCCGACCATAGATTAGCTTAACCAAATCTTTCTTTCAACTAATCACCCTCGTACCATATTCCAAGCATGAATGTGGGACTCAAACCAACAAAATCAACCAGGGCTTCCTGAGGCTAAACCACATTACCCTCATCAATATAACCAGGCTTTACCGCAATCCTCTATGGATCACTAGGCCCTAAACAATAAACATACATTACTAGGCTTTATCGTAATCCTCACTGGATCATGAGGCCAAAACAAGCATGGATGGCACCAGAGTTTCTCCACCTACACCGTGAGGAATTTTCCTGTCTCCTAGTCTCTAGGATTTACTGCAATCCACAGTCTGATTCAGGGATCACTAGGCCATAATCAAGACATCAGTATCTGGGCTTTACCGTATATGTCATCATGGGATTCCTAAGCCCAATCGAGACTCCACCCTTCAGGATTTACTATATATCCCATCTCGGAATTCCTAGGCCTGATGGAGAGCACCCACCTCTAGGCTTTACCGTATATCCCACCATTCATTGGTCAATGATTCCTGGGCCCACCAAGGTAACAAAATTTTTGGCTTTACCGCAACCCATAATCTAGTTCAGGGGTCACTAGGCCATGTGTTCTTTCTTTCAAAGATCCACCTCACTCAGTTTCGAATCCATTCAACAATCCATCTCAACCAAAAACATGAGAACCAATCACACCATGGCTATCCATAAATGGAAAGGCGAGGTTGAATAACACTGTCACGCTTGGAAAAACCCATGCCCATGACAACAAGAGAACCAAGAACACACATGCATGACCATGCATGCCAAAAATAACAAGGAAATAACACATGCAAATTTAAATATGCAAATAATCTCATTGTAGCTACTTGATCCTACCCTTCCTTGTTGGATCTTTACTTCAAATTGCCTTCTTTTCTTTCCTTGATCCAATGTTGAAGTGCTCCAAGAAAACTCTGTGTCCAAGATTGAGAGAGAGAGAGAGAGAGAGAGAGAGAGAGAGAGAGCTCCAAAACTGAACTGACAAAAGGTAACAATTGATTCTCATAAGCCTTTTTATTAGTGAGTCCTCTATTTTCTTCAATTTTCCATTATTTTCCTTCATTTTCCTCCTCACATGCAACCCATGACCTTTCACCTTCCTTTTCTCCTAATTTTCTTTATTTTCATAAATAAAATGCCAAATAATGCCTCATGCCTTTCCAAAGCCTTTTCCATTGCCTTTGCCAATTTCCTTAGCCATAATAAACCAAATGAACATCCACATTAGGATGTTTTTACTTCATCTTGGAATAAGTGTCCCATAATCGTGGTTATTATTTTCCCTTTATTAACTTTTATTACATGGAATTTTCACCAGGGTTGTTACACCTCTAACACAACCTCAACATTAAATTAGAATACTAATTTTTTTCCTTGGGCACAAAACCCCATCACTTTGGACACAAATCCCACAACTTAGGTGCAAATCCCACACACTCATAAAATGAGTGTTTCTCTCTCACAAGCCTAGCACCAAGGAAATGTGAGAGTACCTCCTTATGGTACCTAATTTAAACACTCCCTCTTGGCGAGGGAGGTACTTCCATCCTTTATAAGTCTCTATGCCTCCCACATTGGAACACAATCCTCCTCCATAGCTACTCTCCAACATTCATCATAAGCTTCATCTTTCATCATAGAAGCAAAACTTGTTGTGAGCACATAACTCTTATTGGAAGTGTTTTTGCTACTAGAAGCCTCCTACCTCTTCTTTTCTTGATAGGCCTTCAAGCCAATCCATGGCTCCTTCCCATCAATTATGGAAGTCTCCTTTCTTCTCTCTTATGATGCACTCTTATGGGGTTGTTGACTCTCCCTCTAAATCGGTGAACTCCCTATGGAACTAGGCTCCCTTTGGAACAAGACTCCCTCTGAATCTCTGGAACTATCTTTTTTCCTTGGTCAATAGGATTTCCCTTTAACTTGTACAAACCATTCTATCCAACTCCAAGAATTACCCCTAAGTGATATTTAGATCCACTATTCTTGAGCATCACTTTTCCATTATGAAATAAAACACCAAACAACTTTCCTCAATTTTAGAGACTAAAAGTAAACTACATGTGAGTTATGGGACCCAAAGTACATCCTGGAATCACAACAATCCACCTGAATCCATCCTAAATGGTACAATCCCCATTCCTCCCACAACATGATGACTCTTATCACCAATCTTCACATGTAGATCAGAGTCCCACTTAGTCAGACTCTCAAAAAATTCTCTTATTCCTATGGTATGCTTCAAATCCCCACTATTTAGGAACCAAGCACCCTCATGAATGGTACTCCAGGAGAAATGAGATATAAGAGAAAACTCCTTGTGAAATCTCCTAATGAACTCATCCTCGTCGACTATAGTTGGAACAACCATTACCATCTCGAGCTTCTTCTCTTTCCCTCCTTTCTTCTTATGTGGAAACTTGCATGCATAATGACCAAACTCTTCACATGCAAAGCATTTCACTTTGCTCAAGTCCTTCTTCTTGTTTCCATTGTTGAACTTCCATTTTCCCTTCTTTAGCTTACTAGCGAGGGAAACATTTCCATTGTTTGGACTCTTCTACTAAGGATCCTCGTCTCAAAGAAGCCCTTTATTTCAATCCTCACCAACTTTGATTCTTCCACAATGTCCCCTATAACTACAAGCTCATCATGAACTTGTGAAATCCTAGTGAGATATGAAGTCACGTTCTATAAACCTATCATCTTAATATCCTTGAGCTTCTCTTTTAATACCATCTTCCGGTTGTTGTTCATATTTTGAAACAACGCTTTCATAGCTTCCCACATGTGCCATGTAGTGTCTTTTCTGGTAAGATGAAGTATCAGGTGATCCTTGACTCCATCAAGAATGATCAACTTGGCCTTTGCATCAGCGAGAATATACAAAGCCAGAGATGCTACATCAGTTGGATATCTTGATCTGGGTGTCGGTATAATCCCATAGATCATTCACCAACAACACTAGCTTGATTCTTTCTTTCCACGAACTGTAGTTGGATATCCCTTCGAATCGACCCTCAAACCTTAAGCTAGAAACCATTTTCTCTATTGGATTCTTACTCAGAAATCCAAGAGATTAGTTGTCACTTCTTTAACAACAAGACAACTCATCTCCCTCTTAAAGCTATCACCTATTCACAATTCTAACCCAACTTATTTTCTAACCTCTCTTTGGTACCATGTTAGAATTCCATGCACCCCAGGTCTGGTTTATGCTTTAGATAGAAAACATAAACACATTAAAAATGCCTAACTTTAAAAAAAAATGCATATGGGAATATACCAACAATTATATAATTGTATTATACACAAGAATTAATTCCCAAACTGATTTCTTACAATTCCATTAATAGGAAAATCCATAGGGCTCCTATACCAGGGATAATGGCCCTTTACAATCCTTGTATAATCTCAATTATCATGTCTAATCCTTTGACCAAATCACCTAAGGTTGAGGCTTTGTCTTCTAAACCTTTCATGCCCAAATATAAACACCTACAACACTCTAACAACATTATTGTAGCAAACTAGGGCTTTACCAACCCACCTTAAATTACCTAAACAATAGTTTGCTTACCTCACAATTCTTTGTATCCCTCATGTAGCAAGAAACTTTCATTTTCTCTCCACAACCAACCTATTTTCCCTTACAGCCAACTTATTCAACCTTCCTATAGCCTCATCCTACTCCCTAAGGCCCTTGGATCCACCTACAAGCCTGTTGCATGTCTCCTTAAATCTCGACCCCTTCTCTTTTGATTGTAGGCTACTTCAACAGGTCCTTGGCCTCCTTTTTAGCTATAGTCTGGTCCTTAAAACCTTAAATATTCTAGATGGCCCTACCTAGGGCATGATTGTCCTTTCTCTACTTGTGGTTTCACTAAAAATCACCAGAAGGCCATAAATGCAACCCTCCCTTGTTGTGGCTTACTTAAACATACCTCCTTTAGGTTGTTGTCAACTTTGTTTTAGCCTCAAATCCTTCTCGACATTCTATCTCAGACTGTTGGCCCTTCCTTAGGGCACGATTTACTTCCTTCGTCCTACAGATCCTTTCCTTAGGCTAATGAATGCCTCATACAAAGCTCATTCTCAACCAATTGTCTTCTCTCTTCTGTGGCTCCTTTTGTTGCTTTCAACTAGGTCAGTTTTAACATCACACAAGAAGAATGATCCTTTATGCTCCTTGCCATCAAGCCTCTCCATTGTATTCTTATTCATACTTGTCTTTAGGTCCCTTTGGAATCCCTTTTGTCCTTCAAGAAACCTCCAACATCAACCTCAACATTATATTAGAATAATAAATTTTTTCCTTGGGCATAAAACCCCATCACTTTGGGTATAAAGCCCACAACTTGGGTGGAAAGCCCACACACTCATAAAATGAGTGTTTCTCTCTCACAAGCCTAGCACTAAGGACATGTGAGAGTACCTTGGATGCTACCCAATTTCAACCGAGATACATGGGTGCCAATAGTAGTATTCACCAATTATCTGAAAAAAATAGTTTAGATACTGAATGTACTCTAGTTAGTCCTACATCATGACCTTTATATCTAATTTTAATCATTATTGATCATTTATTTTACAAACAAAAATAATACTTATATACAACACAAAGAGAAGCATATCCTCCATGCCATGAACACTTCATCTATCCAATTTTCTGAAATAAATCAACAAAAAAATATGGCTCGATTCTCCTTTAGGTTTAATTCATTGTACATTTCAAACCACATGCTACTTCAACATATTGATCTATCCTCTTCATGTATACAAACATGAATTCTAAAATTATAGAAACATTAAAAAAAATCCAACTTGAAGAACCGCTGAAGTAGAGGTGATAACAGATGCAGAAGATAAAACATTTTCATTTCAGCTACTCCAATTCACCTCAATGACAACAAATCGACACCTTCACCCATGAAAAATTCTTCACAAATTTTGTCGCAGGGTATTGGCACTCAGATTCTCCATCCTCGATCATAACATCCTCCACATGTAAGCTCAAATATGAAACTGACCTTGCAACGAAACTCAATTACCACATATATTCGTTGTTGATCTAGATTTGCTTGAGCTACTTTGATTGATTACAACACCCATACAAAATGTCAACATGCACAACAACTTCATTTATGACGATTCAATGTCCTTGAGATAAGAGCAACAAGTTCTCCAAGCAATTCCCTTATTAACACCTTGTGTAACGTGTTGACACGAATTCCTCTACGTTGAGGCAAAAGAGGCTCGTATAAAATGCTATGATACATAATATAATCTGCCACCCCATTTCAACTTGTGAAGTTGTAATTCCATACTTATACTGATTGTGCAATCATTTAGTAAAAATGAAATTATCTTTTAAATCCCATTTTGGCGTTGTAGGATTTCTCAAGACAATATGCACATAGCTTATCAAACAAGTACACAACACTCTTCATAAATTTACACTAACTTAATCTCACATATATTTTATTAGAGAGTTACTTTGAAAGCTACTAGTTGTATATCAATTTAAAAAAAATCATACAAATATATTTATTATTTTATTAAATATCAATAATTTCATATATATAAATATTATTTTACTAAATATCAATAATTTCATATATATAAATATTATTTTACTAAATATCAATAATTTCATATATATAAATATTTAAGTATATAAAATACTATTTTAATTGCATAATCAATTAGTTAAAAATATATCTCAATTAAATACTAAACCATGAACTAATTGAAAATATATTTCAACTAAACACTAATTTGTAAACTAGTAAATTGTATCTTTTAAAAACAACTATTTAATTATCAAACAACTCACATAACAATGACAATAATCCATACATTTTATAATAAAACATATCATTCAATATACCAAAAAACAAATCAATAAAAACATATCATTCAATATGCCAAAAAAACCAAATCAATACATTTTATAATAAAACATATCATTCAACATACCAAAAAACAAGAGTGAATTATTATATTCACCACT
The DNA here is from genome assembly GCA_031772625.1 of Pinus tabuliformis. Taxonomy (NCBI): domain Eukaryota; kingdom Viridiplantae; phylum Streptophyta; class Pinopsida; order Pinales; family Pinaceae; genus Pinus; species Pinus tabuliformis. The sequence goes on from CM062817.1 coordinate 1,125,964,759, forward strand.
ATATAAGAGTTATTATATTCACCACTGTATATATGTATAGTTAGTAATTGATATGGTATAACATTGCATGCAAAATTAAAATTACAAGAAAACTTTTATTTTGCTCTTAAAATAAGGGGTATTAAAAAATGGGACTATGGGCAACTCAGTAAATATAACCTAATATATTATGTTGAATGTCAAATAAAGATAACCTAATATATTTTCAGTGAAGGTCAAGGAAATAAGTTGCAGTAATAAAGGAGGATAACAATGAGAGAGAGCGAAAACATAAATGGTTAGGAAGGAAATAGTTGATGTTTTCATGCATGACATTGCATGAAAAAGACATGGTGAAAGTATACTCTTGAATAACTATATACCTAGCAAGTTGATGTTGATGTTTACATTAAATGTTACGTACCATTGTATACAAAAACTGTGATAGAACTTTACTCCTGATAAGATAGTTGGGTTGTTGGTTTTAATACAAGACAGTTGGGTTGTTGGTTTTAATATCATCATGGTGATCGCCTAAAATTGTGATAGTACCCAACAGGGATTCGGGTTTTAATATATGGCGGTTAATTTTCTACAATTAAAATGTCGGATGTATTTGATTGGTTTTAATATCGTATGCTTATATAACAATGGTAATTTTCTACAGTGTCTGATACTAAATATTGAATGTGTTTGATGGTTTACCATCAAACATCATCAAACATTAGCCCTATGGTAATTTTCTACAGTGTGTGATACTAAGTATTGGATGTGTTAATGGTGAACATTAACCATGAGTCACATTCTTATGTTAAATATCATATGTTTATGTAAGATTGGATGTGTTTTGATTATATATATTGTTAGTTTGACAACGATTTAGTCGGTTTAGTAAATTTAGGTATAGACAGTTCCTTGTAACGAATAAGTTTGTAATGGTTGATTAGTTATGTAACTATAAAACAGGCATTTGCCTATGAAATGAAATGCAGTGAAACTCATTGTTAAATAAAACAGTCCGATCCAAAATTCAGTTTAGCATTCGATTTCTTGTCTTGTTGTTTCTCTGTTTCTTTCCTTCATTTATACAACAATTGGTATCAGAGCCGAGCGATTGGGCGTGAAGTCTGGACGCAGAGGCCGAGCGATTGGGCGTGAAGTCTGCTGGTGCGTGGTGGCTGTGTAAGCGTGAAGTCTGCTGGTGCGTGGTGGCTGTGTAAGCGTGAAGTCTGCTGGTGCGTGGTGGCTGTGTAGGCGTGAAGTCTGCTGGTGCGTGGTGGCTGTGTAAGCGTGAAGTCTGCTGGTGCGTGGTGGCTGTGTAGGCGTGAAGTCTGCTGGTGCGTGGTGGCTGTGTAAGCGTGAAGTCTGCTGGTGCGTGGTGGCTGTGTAACTGGGACGCAGAGGAATTTGATGACTCTGCCTGCGTGAAGTCTGCCTGTTGAAGACCCTGTGTGGTGGATTGTATCTGCTGTGTAGCTGGGACGCAGAGGAATGCTGCCCGCAGCCTGGCGTGTATCTTGCGTGAAGGAGAGGAGGAGCTTGCTTGTTGCCCGAAACCTGGCGTGTGTCCTACGTGAAGGAGAGGAGGAACCTGCTTGCTGCCAGAAGCTTGGCGTGTGTCCTGCGTGAAGGAGAGGAGGAGCCTGCTTGCTGGCGTGTGGAACCGGGTAAATTTTTCCTTTATAGAGAATTTTTCTCAGAAATTTTAATTTGGAGGAAAGCAAGAATTATTTTTCCCAGAAACTCAGAAATTTTAACTTGGAGGAAAGCAAGAATTATTTTTCCCAGAAACTCAGAAATTTGAATTTGGAGGAAAACAAGAATTATTTTTTCCCAAAAAAAAACTCAGAAATTTTTAATTTGGAGGAAAGCAAGAATTATTTTTCCCAGAAATTCACAGAAATTTAAAGGGTGAAAGGAAACAAAGGATTTGAAATTGGTTTTTTCTGTTTGATTTGGGGAAGTTTTTTTTTTTGGAAAGACTGAAACCCTAGGAAGGAGGAAAAATGGCCAAGATGTCGAATGCAAGATTCGAGGTGGAGAAATTCACCGGAAAGAGCAATTTTGCTCTTTGGAAACTGAAGGTTAAGGATCTGCTTGTGCAACAAGGGTTGCACAAGGCATTGGATGGGGTTACTAAGAAACCTACAACCATGACTACTTCAGACTGGGAGGACTTGGATGCCCGAGCTCTCAGTACCATCCGGTTATGTCTAGCGGATGAAGTTCTCTTCAACATCGTTGAAGAGACTACGGCGTCAGGTTTGTGGGAAAAACTTGAAAACCTTTATATGACAAAATCATTAACCAACAGAATTTATCTGAAACGACAGTTATACAGATCTCTTTGGGAGTGTTGGATTCAGATGGTTATAAGTTAAGGAATTAAGACTTCTGTGATCCATAACATTGTTTAGAAAATCTTCGGCAAAATCACATAACCAATCTTTTGTCGATGCGTTTCGAACCAACCAGTGTGGTTCATCGTCAGGACAAGTTGAAGAACCAATCCGGCTTAGCTTGATTAAATAGAGCTCTATTTAATCAAGCTAAGCCGGATTGGTTCTTCAACTTGTCCTGACGATGAACCACACTGGTTGGTTCGAAACGCGTCGACAAAATATTGGTTATGTGATTTTGCCGAAGATTTTCTAAACAATGGTTATAAGTTTACAGGTCAGGATGGCGTCTTGAAAGTCTTCAAATGTGCCCTTGTGGTTATGAAGGCAGAAAAGGTCGGAAATCTTTACAGGTTAAAAGGAAGTACTCAGGTCGGTGAAGCAGCGGTTGCGTCAGAAAAGGAAGAAGCAGGTACTCGTCTGTGGCATCAGCGTTTGGGTCATATGAGCGAGAAAGGTCTTCACATACTGATGAAACATAAATCTCTTCCCGGTCTGAAATCCTTGAATTTAGATTTATGTAAACATTGTGTGTATGGAAAACAATGTAAACAGAGATTTAAAGTTGCCAATCATAATAGTAAAGATGTTTTAGACTACATTCATTCTGATCTGTGGGGGCCTTCCCCTGTTATGTCATATGGAGGTGCATTGTATTTTTTAACGTTCATTGATGATTACTCTCGTAGAGTTTGGGTCTATATGCTAGAAAGGAAAACTCCCAAAAGGTATGAAGATTCTGCTTCATCTGTTGCTTTGGTTATTGAAGATGAGGAACCTTCTTGTTATCAGGAAGCAGTAGATGATATAGATAGCGAGAAATGGAAAATGGCTATGGAAGAAGAAATGGACTCCTTAGCCAAGAACAATACCTAGGATCTTGTAGAGCTTCCTGAAGGGAGAAGTGTTGTTGGATGTAAATGGGTCTTCAAGCTGAAACGGAAAGTTGATGGTAGTATTGAAAGGTATAAGGCGCGACTGGTAGCGAAAGGGTATTCTCAGGTTGAAGGTATAGACTTTCATGAGATTTTTTCTCCAGTTGTAAAACTTGTTTCTATACATACTGTGTTGGCACTAACTGCGTTGCTTAATCTTGAGTTAGAACAGTTAGATGTTAAAACAACTTTTCTACATGGTGATTTGAACGAAGAGATATATATGGAACAACCAGAAGGTTTTGTACGAGGTCGCAACAGAAGATTAGTTTGCAAGCTCAGGAAATCATTGTATGGTCTGAGGCAGTCTCCCAGACAATGGTACAAGAAGTTTGATTCCTTCATGGTGAGCCAGAACTTTATAAGAAGTGAGTATGATCATTGTGTGTACTTCAAAAGTTTCAATGACATGTTCATTATCTTAGCTTTGTATGTTGACGATATGCTTATTGCAAGCAAAAACATGGAAGAGATCAACAAGTTAAAGGCTCAACTCTCTAGGACGTTTGATATGAAGGATCTTGGAGTAGCAAAACATATCTTGGGCATGGAGATACACAGAGACAGGAAAAATGGTAAGTTTTGGTTGTCACAACAGAAGTATGTGGAGAAGGTACTTGAAAAGTTCTCTATGAATAATGTGAAACTTGTTAATGTTCCTTTAGCTTCCCATTTTAAGCTTTCTTCGGTTTTGAGTCCTAGAGCTGATGAAGAAAAGCAGTATATGTCTCATGTACCATATGCAAACGCTGTAGGCAACTTAATGTATGCGATGGTATCTACAAGACCTGACATTTCACATGCAGTTGGAGTTGTCAGCAGGTTCATGGCAAATCCAGGTAAAGAACATTGGCAAGCAGTGAAATGGGTGCTTCGATATCTAAGAGGCACAAGTGACCATTGCATCGTATTTAATGGTAGTGAAGGATCAGTTTGCGGATATGTAGATGCTGACTATGCAGGTGATTTGGACAAAAGAAGATCTACTACAGGTTATGTCTTTACTCTTGCAGGTGGAGCAATTAGTTGGATGTCAAAGCTTCAAGAAACAGTTGCGTTGTCCACTACCGAAGCTGAATATATAGCTGCTTCAGATGCTAGTAAAGAAGCAATCTGGTTAAAGGGTTTGCTCGATGAGATTGGAAGGACGCAAGAGAAAGTGAATGTACTTTGTGATAGTCAAAGCGCTATTCACTTGGCTACAAACCCTGCCTATCATAGCAGAGCCAAGCACATTGATGTAAGGTATCATTTTCTGAGACATGTGATCGATGGCGGAAAAGTAGCTCTTAAAAAGGTCCATACACGAGAAAATTGTGCAGACATATTCACAAAGCCAGTTACAGTAGAGAAGCTGCGGTGGTGTTCAGCTTCTCTTGGCTTGCAGGAAAGATGATGAATGGGAAAATTGTTGTCAAGGTGGAGTTGGTTAGTTTGACAACAATTTAGTCAGTTTAGTAAATTTAGGTATAGACAGTTCCTTGTAACGAATAAGTTTGTAATGGTTGATTAGTTATGTAACTATAAAACAGGCATTTGCCCATGAAATGAAACGCAGTGAAACTCATTGTTAAATAAAACAGTCCGATCCAAAATTCAGTTTAGCATTCGATTTCTTATCTTGTTGTTTCTCTGTTTCTTTCCTTCATTTATACAACATATATATATATACACTCGTTTTAATATAATTAGTTTATCTAAATTTAATATCATATCTTGAATATTATATGTTCATGTAGGATGATAATTGTAGCATTGTAAACCTTATGTATTTGATTGTAAATATTAAAGAATAGCCATATTGCTCATCTATTGATTTTAATATTATACATAATTTTAATATCATATATATAAAATTTTAATATCACATCTTATGTATGATGGTAACTAGTATGATGGTAATTATAGAATTGTACATATTGAATGTGTTTGATAATAAATAGTGTATAATATTCATATTGCTCATCTACTTGAAGATTTGTTGCTTAGCTTAATTTATTGTTTATACTTGTTTTGGTTGATGGTTCATTCTCTTGTTTATACATGTTTTTCTAGGGATAACATAACGATCATACATTTAATTGGTTTAAAACCTAACATGTTTGCACGTTAGTATGTGTGCTTAACTACTGACTAGTTTATACATTGCCTTGTTACTGTATGTGTGCCATGCATGGAATTAATTAGTCTTGTTGTGTACCGGCTTTGGAAGTGAATCACCTTATGTTATAGGATTGTATTACTGTTGACAATGTATGTCCGTTATGTTATAAGATTATATTATGTTATGTTATAGGATTGGATTACTGTTGACAATGTATGTCCGTTATGTTATAGGATTATATTACTGTTAACAATGTATGTCCATGATGTTATGGATGGAGATAAAGGCTGATTTGATGATTGTCATCCTGTTGAAAAGGGTTATTCTGGTTGCTAATTCTTATATGCACAAGTTTGGTTGAAGATATGTACATGATATACAATATGTCTCAACCGATGCACAAACTATCATTTTATTTGCATGCATGATATCTGCTTAGTTTTTATGCCTTACAACACAGTTCAAGGTTGATCACCTGGTGATGTGAATACTATCATGATAGCTGCTTAGTTTTTATAGCTTACAACACAGTTCAAGGTTGATCACCTGGTGATGGGAATACTATCATTCTATTTGTATGCGTGATAGCTGCCTAGTTTTTATGGCTTACAATTGTATGCATGATAGCTGCCTAGTTTTTAGGCCTTAGAACACAGTTTGAGGTTGATCATCTAGTGATGGGAATATGAGGTTGAACAGTTTGAGGTTCATCATCCAGTGATGGGAATATGAGGTTGAACAGTTTGAGCTTGATCATCCAGTGATGGGAATATGAGGTTGATCATCTAGTGATGGGATTATAAGTGAAGTTGCAAAAAATACAAACTGTTAGTGTTCTTCCCCTCACTTGTCTATTTTCGCTAGCGTTCTTCCCCTCACTTGTCTGTTTCGCTAGCCACCTCCCTTTATCCTTACAAGGCTACCTCTCTTTATCCTTATTTGTTTTCTTTAGCACCTCTCTTTTGCCTATTTATCCTTACAAGGAATAGGCTACCTCTCTTTATCCTTATAAGGCATAGGCTAACTCTCTTTATCCTTTTAAGGCTACCTCTCTTTAGCCACCTCCCTTTATCCTTACAAGGCTACCTCTCTTTATCCTTATTTGTTTTCTTTAGCACCTCTCTTTTGCCTATTTATCCTTACAAGGAATAGGCTACCTCTCTTTATCCTTATAAGGCATAGGCTAACTCTCTTTATCCTTTTAAGGCTACCTCTCTTTATCCTTATACCTCTCTTATGCATGTATCCTCACAAGGAATAGGCTACCTCTCTTTATCCTTATAAGGCATAGGCTAACTCTCTTTATCCTTTTAAGGCTAACTCTCTTTATCCTTTTAAGGCTACCTCTCTTTATCCTTATACCTCTCTTATGCATGTATTCTTACAAGGAATAGGCTACCTCTCTTTATCCTTATAAGGCATAGGCTAACTCTCTTTATCCTTTTAAGGCTACCTCTCTTTATCCTTATACCTCTCTTTTGCCTCTTTATCCTTACAAGGAATAGGCTACCTCTCTTTATCCATTTAAGGCTACCTCTAGCGACCTCTCTTTTGCCTCTTTATCTAGCGACCTCTCTTTTGCCTCTTTATCCTTGTGTTGTTTTCTCTAGCATTATGCATCTAACCTACCTCTTACCTCTCTTTATCCTTTTAAGGCTACCTCTAGCGACCTCTAGCGACCTCTCTTTTGCCTCTTTATCCTTGTGTTGTTTTCTCTAGCCTTATGCATCTAGCCTACCTCTTACCTCTCTTTATCCTTTTAAGGCTACCTCTAGCGACCTCTCTTTTGCCTCTTTATCTAGCAACCTTTCTTTTGCCTCTTTATCCTTGTGTTGTTTTCTCTAGCCTTATGCATCCATTTAAGGCTACCTCTAGCGACCTCTCTTTTGCCTCTTTATCCTTGTGTTGTTTTCTCTGGCCTTATGCATCGAGCCTACCTCTTACCTCTCTTTATCCTTTTAAGGCTACCTCTCTCTTTATCCTTTTAAGGCTACCTCTAGCGACCTCTTTATCTAGCGACCTCTCTTTTGCCTCTTTATCCTTGTGTTGTTTTCTCTAGCCTTATGCATCTAGCCTACCTCTTGCCTTCCTCTAGCGACCTCTTTATCTAGCGACCTCTCTTTTGCCTCTTTATCCTTGTGTTGTTTTCTCTAGCCTTATGCATCTAGCCTACCTCTTGCCTTCCTCTAGCGACCTCTTTATCTAGCGACCTCTCTTTTGCCTCTTTATCCTTGTGTTGTTTTCTCTAGCCTTATGCATCTAGCCTACCTCTTGCCTTGTGTTGTTTTCTCTATCCTTATGCATCTAGCCTACCTCTTGCCTTATGCATAGGCTACCTCAATCCTTATTTGTTTTCCCTATGCATCTAGCCTACCTCTTGCCTTATGCATAGCCTACCTCTCTTTATCCTTATTTCGCATAGCCTACCTCTCTTTATCCTTATTTGTTTTCTCTAGCCGACCTCTCTTCTCTTTATGAATCTCCTAGCTCTCTTTTGCCTTATTTGTTTTCTCTAGCCACCTATCTTTTTCCTTATGCATAGCCTTTGTTGGGATGTTATTTGTTATCTAGCCACCTCTCTTTTTCCTTCTCTTTATGAATCTCCTAGCTCTCTTTTGCCTTATTTGTTTTCTCTAGCCACCTATCTTTTTCCTTTGCCTTATTTGTTTTCTCTAGCCACCTATCTTTTTCCTTATGCATAGCCTTTGTTGGGATGTTATTTGTTATCTAGCCACCTCTCTTTTTCCTTATGCATAGCCTCTGTTGGGATGTTAATCCTGTAAAGTACTGTTTACCTGTTTTCCCTAGCCACCTGTTTTCCCTAGCCACCTCTCTTCTGCGTCTTTTGCCTACCCTCTCTTTTACCTGTTTTCCCTAGCCACCTCTCTTCTGCGTCTTTTTCCTACCTTCTCTTCTGCGTCTTTTGCCTACCCTCTCTTTTACCTGTTTTCCCTAGCCACCTCTCTTCTGCGTCTTTTTCCTACCCTTTGCGTCTTTTGCCTACCTTCTCTTTTGCCTTATGTTCTGTTCCCTAGCCACCTCTCTTCTGCGTCTTTTGCCTACCCTCTCTTTTGCGTCTTTTGCTTACCTTCTCTTTTGCCTTATGCTCTGTTCCCTAGCCACCTCTCTTCTGCGTCTTTTGCCTACCCTCTCTTTTGCGTCTTTTGCCTACCTTCTCTTTTGCCTTATGCTCTGGCCACCTGTCTTTTTCCTTATGCATAGCCTTTTGCCTACCCTCTCTTTTGCGTCTTTTGCCTACCTTCTCTTTTGCCTTATGCTCTGGCCACCTGTCTTTTTCCTTATGCATAGCCTTTGTTGGGATGTTAATCGTGTAAAGTATTGGAAGCCGTGGAGACCATCGAGCCCTTCCTTGTAAATCCTCTCTCATATCTGGGTTATCCTTTAATGATAAGGATCAACCCTATCTCATCTCTGGGTTATCCTTCAATGATGACAATCTTTCCTTCAATTGACAAGGATCTTTTCTTTTCCGGTAGATCATGAGGGAAAACCTTTAATTGAGATGACCCAGTTGTCTTCCAAAACTCTGAAGATCATCGAGTCCATTCCCTCATGGGAGAGACCCTCGATCAGATCTGGGTTAAATCCTTTAATGATAAAAAATCATTAAAAATCTCTGGAGCAGGAGGAAAAAACTTTAATTGAGATGACCTAGAGCAGCAGGAAAAACCTTTGATTAAGATGGACCCAGTTCTATACCGGGAGGTTATTTAAGAAAGGCCTGTAATGGGTGGGTAAGATCAAGCCCATTACATTTTTAAGTTCTATACCGGGAGGTTATTTATGTAATGGGTGGGTAAGATCAAGCCCATTACATTTTTAAGTTCTATACCGGGAGGTTATTTAAGAAAGGCCTGTAATGGGTGGGTAAGATCAAGCCCATTACATTTTTAAGGGTCAGGTTGTTTAAGAAAAGCCTATAATGAGTGGGTAAGATCAGGCTCATTACAAATGGGTGGGTAAGATCAAGCCCATTACATTTTTAAGTTCTATACCGGGAGGTTATTTAAGAAAGGCCTGTAATGGGTGGGTAAGATCAAGCCCATTACATTTTTAAGGGTCAGGTTGTTTAAGAAAAGCCTATAATGAGTGGGTAAGATCAGGTTCATTACATTTGTAATGAGTGGGTAAGATCAAGCTCATTACATTTTTAAGAGTCAGGTTGTTTAAGAAAGGCCTGTAATGAGTTGGGTAAGATCAGGCTCATTACATTTTTAAGGGTAGGTCAGATCAAGCTCATTACATTTTTAAGGGTAGGTAAGATCAAGCTCATTACATTTTTAAGGGTCAGGTTGTTTAAGAAAGGCCTGTAATGAGTTAGTAAGATCAGGCTCATTACATTTTCAGGGTTCAGATTATTCAAGAAAGACCTGTAATAAGCGAGTGGCATTTTTAATGTTCAGAGTGAGACAGGGTTGCACCAGCCCAAGATCAAACAAAAGTTTCATTTGGCCCTTGGAATGAGTTCAAGGCTTTGATTCATGACAATCTGATTAGTACATTGGTATTAACAACCCCAAGTCCTTGGTGGAGAAATTGGGGTATTAACAACCCATTGGGGTATTAACAACCCTAAGGACTTGGTGGAGAAATTAGAAATAGGGAAAAGCACCACACATCACCATGTACAACCCGAGTCTAGTTGGGTTATAGATGGCTATGCTAAGGCCCTTCTGAAGGATTCAATAATATTTATTAATGAACTCCAATCAGAAAATCTAGGGTTGAATAATATTATTAGTGAATTCCGAACAGAAAAACAGTTAGGTCTTCTTAGTGTTTGGTGTGCCCCAACGTTGAAAACAAAGAAAAACAACATTGAAACCAAAGGAACCAATGTTCACTAGTTGTTTTTGGATAATGGGACGGGTTCACTAGTTGTTTTTGGATAATGGGATGGCTTCCAATGGGGTAAAAACTCTCATAGGATTCCCAAACTACTCTCATAGGATTGCCAAACCCAAACCCAAACCCAAGTTGCCCATAAAGTGGTAGCCTCAAAGCACTTCAAAAGTGCTTCTTTTGATTATGCTCTGTTTGTGTTCGTATCTATTTTTTTCTTCCTGAAGAACTTTGTATTAAAGGCATATAAACTAGTGACTTCGAAGCTGCGTAATTTATTATGGAATGAATCAATAATCTATTAGTTGGCACATTGATTGTGAGCAATATTAAAATCCGTAGAGTGCCTTTTGCAACATAGAAATTCAACTTCAATTTAATGTACAATATGAACACGGATTCACAAGTTTCACACCCATGGAAAAAAAATAATCAAATTAACTATTTACGCTCCGCTTATATTACTAAAAGATGAGATATTACCAGAGATTCACAAGTTTCACACCCATGGAAAAAAATAATCAAATTAACTATTTACACTCCGCTTATATTACTAAAAGATGAGATATTACATCTGGTAAGAGCACTAAACAGTGAAAAAGAAACGAAGGAAACTGTCACTTCAAACATGTACAAGCCGAATATAATCTTTGCCAGATGGCAGGCTGATCGTCTCATATCCCTGTGGGAACTTCTGTTTTGCCACCTCGTTTTTGACAGAGGGTGATATCATCACACGTTCACCCACTTTCCAATTTGCAGGGGTGGCAATAGGATGTTTAGCTGCCAATTGAAGAGAATCCAATACACGTAGCACTTCATCAAAATTTCTTCCTGTTGTGCCCGGGTACAGGAAACTCAACTTCAACTGCTTCAAAACATGTCACCACCATTGAAACATTAATACTCAAAACATGAATATGAATCTGAAATAGATAGATAATAGGTTAATTTTCACACACCCTTTTATCTGGACCAATAATATGAAGGGCTCTGGAGGGCAATGGAGTCCCCTTGGCATCTTTCTCATCTGGATCCAACATGTTCAGCTGCAGGAGAATCTCCCTCTCTGGATCCCCCACTATGGGATACCTCACTTTTTTTCCATTCTGTCAAAATCACAAATGAGCACCACATAGATACATCATTTTCAAAATCACAAATGACCACCATATAGATACATCATTTTCAATTCCAGATCACCATTATCAGATACATCATTTTCAATTCCAGATCATCATTATCAGAAGAGAAAAGAAAGATACATGAGTTAGAATTAACTAACCGCTAAGGCTTCGATGTCTTTTACCCAAGCTTCATGTGTTGCAACGTCATTACATGAGAGCCCAAGAAGTTTTGCCCCACGCCTTTCAAATTCATCAGTGTAGTCAGCGATCTTTGCCAACTCAGTAGTACAGATGGGTGTAAAATCCGCTGCAATCAAAATTTTAGCAGAGTCAGAATGGACACAAGCACATACATTACAGAAATCAGACCATGCTTGTAATATTACTGGATCTCCTAACCAGGGTGAGAAAAGAGGATAGTCCATTTATCTCCAATATACTCATGAAGCTTAATATGGCCATGAGTGGAAGGCGCCTCAAAATTTGGAACAATATCTCCCAACGCAAGCCCCGGCATGATTTTCAATAGAATTACAGACCACAACTTCAGTAGCTTTATAGTTCTATTACAGACCTCAACTTCAATAGATTTGCAGGCCTTAACTTGCTGGAATCAAGAATAAAGTTGAGTCCTCTATATAGTACTAAGGACCAACTCTCGGACTTTCAGGTGGCTATGCATGCTGTAACGTGCCAATAGTGGGAAAGGTCCTAAAATCCACACGTCTTCCTAAATCTGCCATGGTTGCTTGTGATTGTCTTGAAGTAGACAAATGAATCACAGACCCAGGCTTGGCGGAAAAAAAATTGCAGAAGAAAAGATAAAATTAGTTAGAAGTCCTGTGAGGCTTTCCGGCGGCTATGCATGCTGCAACGTGCCAGTAACCCGAAAGGTTCTACATTTGGTAGCTTCACACGTATCCCTAACTCTGCCACGGTTGCTTTGTGATGAGGTATATGCAAATAGTTCTTTTATTATAATAATAACTAAATTTTTGTGACGAGGAATATCTGAATAGTTTTTTTTATAATGATAATAATTAAGTTTTGAAGTTAGGGTTAATTTAGATATTATATTAGTGTATATTAATAATTTAATTTTAGGGTGGTGGTTAACTCAGATATTAAATTAGTAATATTAGGATAGTTTAATAGTTTTTTAAAGGTAATTTTCATCTTCAATTTTTTTCAACTTTTTTTCATGAGATTTGAACCTATAATCTGGTGGGCACTAAATCGTACACAAACCAATTAATCTATAAACAATAAAAGTACTTTAACCCTAGATTTAAAGTTTAAAAAAAAAAACAGACTCTTTACCATTAGAACCACTCGCACAATATAAATTATATAACTACTAAAATTTAAAACGACAATCATACTCTATCATTAAAATTTAACAACAAAATAATAATTTATTATTGAATTTAAATAACAACACTCACGCTCTAACATTAAATTTAAATCTATACTTTTTAAGAAGAAACAAATACTCATAACCATTAAAACTACTCACTAACATATTCATAAAATTCCGCGAATTAAAAAAAAGACATTAATAAGATTTGATATTCATTTAAATAGCCTATGTTAAAAACTACTCACTAACATATTCATAAATTCCGCAAATAAAAAAAAACATATATAATAAGATTTGATATTCATTTAAATAGCCTATCTTAAAAAGAGATAAACCTGAAAAGTTAAGACACCCCCATCGACTTAGCATTGAGGTTTGATATTTATTTGGAAACTCTTTTTCCAATGAGATATAAATAAAAATAAACACTTATAAACTGGAATACTTTCGCTCAATCATTGTCAAATTTCTTCGTGCGTACATTTTTACATTGTCATTTTGAAGAAACTTGGTTTACTTTACTTTTTACTTTTATTTTTACTTCGTCTCACCAATTTCTAGCGAGATAATAGGTTTCTAGAAATGGAAACTCGGTTCTGCTAAAACCTTGCTTCTAAATGTAATAAAGAAACCGTTTTTCAAAGTTTCAAAGTATCTAACTTATTTATCTAAGTTAGAACTTCTTTATCTTGTTTAATGGTTTTTTAATTGTGATTATCATTAGAGAAGAGGCACACATTAAGTCCATATGAATATGACAGCTAAAGAGGGGGAATGTGTACTTATGTTTTGGTGAAATTTTCAATCAAGTTATACATTGTTTGGATATTATTTTTATAAAAAAACATTATTGGTCATGATTCTCCATTATTGGTCATTATTCATGGTGAGATATGTTTATCATGTAACTTTTTGAAATAGATTTTATAACTATAAAATTTGTTTTATTATAGCCTCCATAGTTTTATATTGATTTTACCTTTTCAGCCATAAGGTTGATGGAGTAGAATCCTTCAAATCAATGTGTATCGACTAATCCAACGTTGAAAAGTCACGCTCTCATCACGCTCTCATTATTTAAGACTTAAGGACTATTAACTTTCTCCATATTGTATGTTGATATGATTAAGGATATTTTTATTGAAGTTAAATTCTACATATATTTTGGCAAAGATGTTGATTACCTTATAAGCTAGAAACAAGATAGAATCTCTCTAAATGTCATACTCATCTAAGGTATATCTATTATCTAGTTATTCACCATACTAATGGAAAACCAAGGACTCATCTTTATGGTGAACATGGGTGACAGAATATGAGTTCTCTAGATGAACATTGGTGACAGAATATGAGTTCTCTATTACTAGAGTGCTCACTAATGGAAATCCAAGTACTTTTTATCTTATATTTTAGGTTTAACATGAGTGATATAATATAAGCTCTCTATTTTCAAAGTGATTACGATCTTGGAGGGGTTTTAAAAGGATTTGTGTATCCACATACTTATTGGAATCAAGATATTTTGGTGGAAAATTCATGAATTAGCCAAGGATAAATTGTCTACCATATGATAGACTTTCAACTTTCAACGCCTTGGTAGAATCTTCTTACACATAACATCATAGCCTAAAAGTACAACTAGAGTGTTGATGGTGTCTCACTAGGATACTCTCTAGATATGCAAAGTTGCTTCATCATTTGTAAACTTCACCAAAGAAACCTACTCAAAGGAATCAAAGAATATATTGATGGAAAATGTTGCATTGAAAGACAAGTTTATAATGCACTTGTTTGTGAGTACACTGATAATAATTTTCTAAAATATCATCATCACTATTGCTACTAGATCTTTGGATGGCATATCAAATGAATCATCAATACAGTAAAGCCACAAATATTCTTAATAACTTTGTAATCCTTTACAATTTTTAGCATCATAAGCTCATTCCAATGTAAAGCTCACATGTTAATTCCACGAAAAACTTAATTTCATGAAAAGCCACTTTTATTGTAATTGCCATAATGCATGATCCCTAATAGAAATATCAATTATTTGTTAACTAATTTCCCTTTTGCAAGTATTGAAATTGCATTTTACTTATTATTTCTTTGGAGGCTTCCATGCACAACTATGAAGATAATCAAACCTTGGATAATTGTGGTAGAATGATATTGGCCTCCCATTAGACTATGACCCAACTTAGATTGAGATGTGTCCTTTATGAATAAAAGATAATATTTTCTAATGTTGTTGTGTTCAAAGTCTACCATGGAATTGATGTATATTTTTACTAGGTTGAAAACTAATAGTTCACATTCATTTGAGACAACGAATACATGTTAAAAATTACTATGATCCTTATGCCAATTGGGGTAGTTGCAAGGGAGTGGTGTCTCCTGCTAACATTATGGTTCATTTATTGTAGGGTGATTATGATTTCTTTCTTACTCAACCTTCCCCTTCTCCTCTACGGAATCTATTACATAGGCACATGTGTGTGAAGAAAATTTCAGGATACACCTATTTTGTGGCATATTGGAATAACTTATATGGCTATAAAGTATCCCTTTCTTTCCTCACAGTGTTAGTATTCCCATCTAATGATATCCATTATAATTTTGTAGTCTCGTGCTCATGAAATGGTCGAGATGTCAAGGGTAAGGTTTAATTTTTGGTTCCCTAATATTAAACTAAATTTTTTGTTTTTTTTTTGTTAGTTTCCCATTCTCTAATTCTTTATTGGTTTTTCCTACAAATTTCAACTTTTTTTTCTATGCACTACTAGAAGAACCCCTTGTAATGCAGGTTTTTAGTTTTATAAGATTGACATAGTTTTGCAATAAAACCTCCATTATAACCTTTGTCATTCATACTCAAGGTTTTAGCAGATGTTTTAACATATGGTTGCTATAACTATAAAAAAATAGGTAAGTGAAGGTTTTAGCGAAGTTTATTCAATTCTCATTCAACAAACATGCACCAATGTGTTTCGAATTAACACACACTAATGCATAACCAAAATTAGAAACATTGATGCTCTTATAATTATTGTGTACCACAACAACTTATTTGGCTTAATGATGTGATGGTATTGGGTTGTTTTTTGTTTTCTGGCACACTGATGCTCGTATAATTTTTAGGCACCATCTTTCTCCTTTTATTTATAAAATTTTCAATGCACATACACCTAAATGCAACACTATGGTGTATTGAGCTTTGTATTGTACACATAACAACATTGGTGCCTATATTACCAAGTGCACTAAAGCGATGTGAAATTTTAACCACTTTGATGTGATATGCCATCACCATTATTTGCTACTAAGAACCTATGCATATATTTAACTAAAGTATTGTTGCATAGGTTTCATAAAAATCCAATGATTTCTATTTTTATGGAAAACACCATTTAATGAGTTCAAAAGGATACAATGTACCAATATGATATACTTAACCAATTGTTTTTCCAACAAAATTGCAAATATTCTTCTCAAAATCGAATATTTTTATATTTTAATTATTGTGTTTTGATATAAGATTGCATTATTATATTATAAATTTTTTTGTATCTTTATTATCTACTAACATATATCCATCTTAACTATGGATCTACTAAGGGTGAAGAGGGATCAAATCTCTCAAGTTGCATACCTTTTTCTGAGTGCAAAAGTTGAGGGAAGGTTTGCACCTCAAAAATTTGATTCCAATAGGCTCTTGGTAGATCCCGAGTTAAGATGTATCTATGTTAGTTTTGAGCAACACACTAATAAAATATGTTAATTAATTTTTTTTGTTTTGTTTTTTCACTTGTTTTATATAATACATACATAGTTGATATTGAAATATTTTATTTATGATTCACATTTGACACATTAAAATGTTAATGCATATCCCCTCATATTCTAAAATAGAAAACATCTCTCTATACACACACACATTGACTTATTTTTGTTATTAACATCATTTTCCTATATGCATACATTTAATTATTTTTATTATTAATATTCTTTAAAATGTTGCATATCATATCTATTTTAAACATTGATAGAATTATAAATCTCTAACATACCTTAAATTAGAAAACACCTATTAATGGAATAAGAATTATCTCACTCTATTTGTGCTTTAAAATCTTTTAGTAGAACAGGTATATTAAATATTTACGTTAAACTTTTCTTTGTTACTAATATTTTTTAAATTTTATATATGAGCTCCATATTGAGAATAAAATAAATTTTATACAGTAAAACATTTTCCTTATTAATATATTTTTGTTTTAAGTATTACATGTAAAATGAACGTAGAATGATTACATAATATTTTTTTTTTCTTCGTAAATACTAATTCTATTAAAAAAGGTGAAAAAATATATACAATGAGGTCAAGACCTCAGAGGAGGCCGAGGCCATTCCTCAACCAGAAACTCAGAGACATTACAGTTCAGGCCTTCAACCAGATTTACAGTACAGACTTCAAAATTTTGACTTTGGACCCTGACATACTGAAAAGTTTTACCAGGACTACAATCGTCATGCCCTTTACTGACCAAAAAAACAAAGGAGCAACTAGCATAGCCATATTTAAGACAAAAAGTAGAACCTGTGTTGATTGTTGCCACTGCCTGTAGCATGAGAATGAACCAGACATAGACATCTAACTTCAGAATCAAAGACACAAAACCAAAATTGCATAGCATGTAGGTGAGAAGGCCACCCGGCAGAGAGGAGGCATGATTAATCTACATGTTTTGGTGAAGCTAGCGTATCCTCATTCACCTGGCTAGTGGAAGTTGCCCAGGTCATGAAACCGTCTTCATCCAGTACCGGTGCACCTCCATCAGGATTAGTAACTAGATGTAAAATACTAATTGCCGTTTGAGATGGCCCGCAGACTAAAGCATCATTCTGAGTCGGATCATGCTGCTGAGGCGCTTTCGAAACAGGGGTGTCCTCTTGCATGTGATCCGCATGGAACACTACCCCTATCAAGTCCCCTAGCAGAACACTATCATCCTGAGAATGTGAGGAGATGGAAGGGGTCGAACTGAGCTGGTTGCTCTCCTCCTCCGAGACAAATATGGTAAAATTTACAGTCACCACAGGCCTGTTGAGCCGACTTTGAAACGTAAACCTGGAGGTCTGATAAGAATTGTTCGGGATAAGCCTATCTTGATCCAGAGGCGGAGATGAAGGAGGAGCTAAGGCTATGGGAGCAACATTCTGAGGAGCAGGTCGAGAAGGGAGACCTCTGTTCCTTGAATGGCTTCCTCGACGTGGGATTCCTCGGCTGCGAGGCATGATCAAAGAGGCAAATGAGCTGGGAGATCGATTAAGACAAAGCAGACCAGAAACAATAAGAGCGCTGAAAGATTCAGGACGCTTCCAGAGCCAAGCTAACATCCAGACCCGAAAGACCAGACAGGGGAGCTGAAGCGGCTCTGCTTCATAATAAAAAGGGTCATTAACTGCGACAGGGGCGTTGAGCGGTTCCATGCCCATAAGACAACTTGTGAGCAATGCAGCCATACTCGCATTAATTTCAAACCAAATTCGAGACTGCTCAGAATTTATTTCCTCTGCCCTGAACTTGATACGCCATCCTACGACGCGTACCCTGCATACCATCCGCCTGCCATCCGTCAGGCCAGATGTCTGAATAGCGGATTCTGTCATTGATTGCAGTTGGAGTCACCCGCATCCGGGTAGAATGATTACATAATATTATTTTGTATGAATCAATAATATTATTTTCTATCAATTTCATATTAAGTTGTGAAGAAATTATTTCTTTTTTTTTAACTTTCAATTAATTTAGTTCTTTATATAGAATTGATGTAAAATGAAGGTAGAAATTGAAATATTTTATTTTATTGCAGACATTGAATTATTATTATTATTTTATTGTATTGAGTATTACTATTTTATTTGCTAATGTATGTATTATTTTATTAATTTTAAATGTAACATTATGTGACAACATCTCCTCCATACTAGATTGTAGAATGTGTCTCGGTGCAACAATAATAATATAAATGATCAATATATTAATTAATTAGAAACACAACATTGTATAATGCAATTAAATAAGAGACCCAACTCAATTATATATGAATAAGAGACCTATCATTATACAAAATAGGACAATACAAAGGTCCACAATAATCAAAATGTAGTCAATATGTTATTGTAACCCATATTGGTAATATATTATCTAATGGGGACAATACACATTAAACAAAGTACCAATATGTAATTGTTACACTTGTTGGCAACATGTTCACATGCAATTGAAATAACATGTGTAAATTAAACAAAATCATGTATTTTCATAGATAAATATTCCAAATGATACAACTTGAGTAATATACAATATTATTGATTGACATTCATCACTTGAACTACTATTTAGAGTTGTGTGCATGCCTCATTCTTTATCACTTGAAAGTGATATTCTAGGTGGGTTAGCCAAGCTAATGTTTTCTTGATTGACTTTTTTTTTTACATTTTTTCCCCTCATATTCCATCTACAAACATAAAAATAAAGTGTAGTAAATATATCTACATCATTTATATAGTTGAATATAGATGCTTGCATAAATAAAAAAGCATACCATAGTAGCAAGTGTTTCATAAATAATACACATTATTTCAAATTCATGCTCAATGTCTTTCCTCAAATTCTCTTCCATTGGATCCACTCCATACTTTGTTTCCTACATGTTTAATGTGTTATGAAAAAGCATAAATATAATAAATATAAATATTTTTTGTTCTTCCATCAATCATAAAATGTGGGAAGGTAAACAACATAATTGCTAGCGAATTTCTCCATTAAACCTTGATACTTCAACATATAACCACAACCCATAAGTAACTCAATATTGATCAATTCCTCAATTGACTTTTCTTTGTATGTTAACAGCTATTAAAATATGTCCATTGAAGGGTGAAATATTTTTTCTATTGCAAGTCTCACCGATCTCATTGGCTATTGTTCCTTAAATGTTTCATATATTGTAAATACAAAAAAAAAAAATATCTATACTTTCTTTATACTAAATATCTCATATTTTTTTAAAAATGCACATGCCTCCCCCTTCTTGTTAACTTCCCATGCCACTACAAAGGAACTAAATCATTATCATTTACATTCTTCATAAATTAATTTTTATTTTATTATGAAAACATTATATTCCTTCTCTACCATTATTTACAAAAGATTAAAAAAAATTGTGAATCAAGTATTTAAAACATGTGAATAATTAATATTAATAAATTCATTTTTAGTTAAAAGGAAAAAACTTAATAAAAATAAAAGATTCATATTAATTACTTTTAATCCACGTAATTCTTTTTTTGGCAACATTTCCATAAAACTTTTACACTATATTGTAATCAATATTATTAAATTTATTCCAATTTTTTGTTCTACATAACCTACATTAACCAATACACATCATTCATTTAAACTTACAAATAATTTAAATGTATTAAATTTTTAATAAAACTTAAATAATTTGCATGGTTCTCATTGTTATCTTCTTGAAAAGAGTTGCCACATTGTGCTTAGTACAATATATTACTTTTCTTGGAAATTGTGAATTTTCCTACGAAGTAAGATAATGGTGTGGATAATAAAACCTAATAAAATCTACGCATCAATGCATTACAGAGTATACGATTACAATCACATTGCAAATTCAAAAACCTTATTTACATATTGCTATATTTGTGTAATGTTTTATATAGGGATACATGCACATGTGCTTTATTACTATTTATTGTGCACCACCGAAACCAAGTACAAATTCAAAAAATGTTTTTGAAAAAAAAAACAATATTTTTCACATTTTTATTAAGAGGTGTTGTTAATAATAAATTCTTAGAATGTGTACATCAATTATCATGAAAATGTTTTAAAAAATAACAGATTTTACATTTTTATTAAGCAGTGTGGTGGATAAGAAAATACATATTAGGGTGTAAAATATTGCATTGTGTATATCAATTATTATGGAAATGTTAAAAAATAAATAAACAATAATATAATTTTATATCTAATATAATGAGTGGTCTAATGGTAATGGACACCAAACAAACAAATAAATAAACAATAATACAATTTTATATTTAATATAATGAGTGGTCTAATTGTAATGGACACAAACTATTATATATAAAGTGGGAAACTATAAAATTTACTTATTAAAAAAATCAAATTTTTATGTGAAATATAGATAAGGAAATTAAGAGAAACAACAAGAAATATATGGCTCATAATACGAAAAGTAATTATAAAACTTTTTTTTGTTTTTCACCAGAATCGGCCCGCCGGGATGGTACCGGGGCTCGAAAAACATTATTTGAATGAAATAGGAAAGAGATTGAGATGATCAATAGAATGAAATTACATACCTAAATTTTGTTTTCTGCAAATTTGTATGTAGCTTATGATGACCCTTACAAATTTGAGTCTTAAAAAAACCTTTATTTCTAAGTTTTGGAAAATTAATGAAACAAAGGTTAGGGTGTTCTTTTATAAACACACATTTAAAAGAAATGTAATTTATTTCTAATTTTTTAATAAGCATTAAAAATTGTTTCAATCAAATAGGTTAGAAAGATTGAGATGATCATAGAATGAAGTTACATATCTTAAAAATTTCCTTTAATGATTTCTATGTGCATATAGTAATCCCTTACAAATTTGGCTCTTCAAATAAATATACCCACTACCATAAGTCTTTCATGGTAAATCTCTCATGCACAAATCTTTCCTTTAAATTTTGGTAAAACAATGAAATACAAATTATGATTTTAATTTGTAAAATTCACATTTAGAAAAATAAAATTCTTTCTTGTATTTTTGTAGTATATTTTGACACATTGATGATAAATGTGGAATGGTTGTTATTTTAACTTACTTTATTTGGTGCAATACATAGTGTAAAATCATGTCAATGCATTTGTTTTATACAAAATTCACCATTGAACAATTTAATTGGCAAACTAAAAATGTAAACCCTTAAAATTAAAATTTTATAGAGCTTTTCTTTGTGGAGGTGAAAACATAGGTCACTCTTTGGTGCATATCATTTTTTAGAGCATCAGTGCATCGGTAAATAATATAGCACATAATTAACTTTTAAAATACCTTCAAAACTCTCTTTGAATTTAGATTGTTCTATGCTCGCAAACTTTCTTTTAAAAATAGATTAATGTATTGATGATTGTTTTGGTTCAAATGTAGGGGAAAAAATGAATAATATCAAATTCTCAGTGATCCAAATTCTAGCTCATTCCATGTCACTGCAAATTCTTCAAATTCTCCCATGACATTTTGAATAATTCTATATTTTTTACGATAATTTTATGCCATTTAATTTATATTATTTATGTTTGTGCACTTGAATAATTGTTGATTGAATTTTGTAGGATCATATTTCAGGATTGAGTTTGGATGCGTAAGATATTCCATTGGTCCAAAAATGTGACAAGCTCTTATCAAAAGAAATATACCACAGAAGGATGTTTGACGGAAGTGGACAGTTGCTTTACCCTACCAATTGTAACATGTCATCTTCCGACAACCAACTTGGGTCAATGGTACTGCAATGTGTATTTTCCATATCTTTTATGAAACCCCAATAGTACATGATTGTTCAAAATGTAAAGGGTTAAAGGGGAACCCTAAACATGTCACATTTACCCATTATAATAATGATTGACTACCCAAAGTTGACAGTACAATACCTCCCACTATAATAGTCTAGAATCCTATAGGTGATATAAAAAATACATGTAGGAACACTTCCATATGCTACCATTTTGAAAATTTGGAAGCTAGATCAACTAAGTTTCATCCCAAATTCATCAACTTGCCCCCTTTCATTAAGTCAATAGAGATTTCTTGTGAGCTAAAGTATGACACCAATAAAACCCAAAACATATCTTCTCGGAAATATGAAAGTTGTATGGGTTGAGAAAAAAAAGTTCCAGGTATGCATTAAAGATAGTTTAATTGTTGGAAGGCAGTAATAACTATCCTTTCTTTATCCATCTACAAAGTAAATACCAAATCTATCATAATTACACTTTTTATGGTGGTTGGTCATCTTCCATGCCTATGCTTGATATTGGAACCAAATTCTCCTTTTATGTTAATAGTTATATAATTGCCAAGTCTAAAACAGATGTTGCAAATCTTGATTTGTTTATCCTTTCACATGTATCTATTCCTCCGAAATAATCAATTTTTCACTTATGCCATTATTTTCTCCTCTTTGTAGTCAATCATGTTACTTGAATATTGTTAAATACAAACATAGCATCTCCATGTATATTATGTGCATAAATGGTTATGGTTCTAGAAACTTTAATAGGAAAAGTCTATTATATATGATTTTCATCCGAGAACTCATGGGAACATTATAGGGTACATAAATAATTGTAGATCCTCATTATTTAGTGAAAATTTTCCCTTTGTTGGTATGCATGCAATACACAATTTATCTCCTAGTGAAGAGTTGTAAATAAGCTATAGTTTTCATAGACCACTAAGAACTACTAAAAAATGCATTGTATTATCTCTACCTTTAGATATCCCCCGAGGCATAAAAAAAAAGATGATTGGGTAATTGTATTTTTGAATTCTCATTGGAACTAATGTAAATGTATTGCTTAAATCAAACTTTGTTTTATGAAGAGGTTGATTGCATGTTATTATTGGGAAAAATTGTATGTTTATGCTTTTAAACATTTATTATAATGATATTCTTTCTTGTGCAATCTATGATGTTGATTTATTGTTTATTTTTTTATCATTTTGTGTATTTTTATATAAAGGATCCATAGCAAGATTTATAAAATTAATGTGGACAAAAGATTTCCTGATAGCATATGAAAAAATTAGCCATTAACTAAAGAAGTTCTATGAAAATTTTAGCCTATGCTTTTAAACATTTAATATCAAAGATACCATTTCTTGTGCATTCTATGATGTTAGGCCTTCTTTTATTTTTATTTGTTTATCTTTTTATTATTTTTTATACACAAAGTTTCCATAATAGGATATGCAAGTTAACATAAACAAATAATAATTATTGATATGAAGAGAATGAATACAACACACATATTCAATAGTCATCATTGTGATGTTTTGTAAATGATATTACTTAACTAAATTAGGTACAATGTACCTAGGTGGGATTTTGTAAGAATTCAATTTTTTTAGTGAGAATATTGATTATATTTGCAATGTAATACTACAATCACAAGAATATCCCAAGTAATGATAAATTCAAGCTTATTATTTTTAGCTTAACTTAACCACATAATTCAAATATAGAAGACACATCGGAATTTTAAATAACTTTGGAATTAATATAACGAGTGTCAAAACCAAACACTCCTTGCAGTAAGTGATTAGAAGTGGGATGGGAGCCCATGCTTTGATATGAGATCTAGGTCAATAAATTATGGGGTTTGTACTCCAGCCAAATGGTTGATCTCATGCGATGTGCAATGCATTCAAATGGTTGAACACGAGGTAAAGACATGTGCAATTTGTTTCATTGAAAATGGAATAAAGGTAACTCTAGAAGGACAATCAACCATAAACATTGCCTTCAATCCCACCCTTAGCATAATTATGTTGGATTTGATGAAAATCAAAGGAGTCATGACCAAGAATGGTGGATGAAACAAAGAATTTGGTAGAATATTTTAAATGGTATATCATGTGGTGGAAGTTATGGCATGGAAGGTCATCTGTAAGTTATATATTTTTCTGTGGTATGCTCAAGAATTTCCCTTTCTAGTTTTTATAGTACTGTAATTGGAATTTTTTTTTATTATGATATTGGAGGTTGTCATGCTTTGGGTAGCCCATGAAAAGTTTTCTCTCCAGAGATAATGTCCCTATTCTCGAGCTTAATTTAGATACATGGCTTAAATATAGATATTTTTGGATTCAACATGATTAGTTATAGGCCCAAACTTCAAGAGACGTAGTGCTCTAGTTTTATGGTAATTCTAATATCAATTGGTTTTCATTTTTCAAGTTTATCGATTCTAGTTTCACATCTCATTCTCTCTTTTCTAGTTGATTGGCTCTCCTACTAATCCCTCAGTCCCTTAATAGCTTTTGGTTTGGGTCTTCGTTTCTTCTCCCATTTTTCCCTCTCCTTCTAAACTCCTATGCGTCCCCCCACCCCCCATCCCCCCTTTTAGGTTTCTAAGTCTGAGAATATCTAAAGTCTTTCAAACCGTGTAAGTTGGCCTGATTTCTCCCTCGATTTGGAAGTATTTTCTTCAAGGTGTAGCTTTTTCCATTGTTCTCATGTACCTCTCCCTTAACCTTCCTTTGGGTTGTTCTTTATTCTCTATTTTATCCATTTCTACCCTCACCCATCTTTTTATGGCTTGGCATAGAATATCTACAAGACACAGAGGAGGAAGAAGGGGTAAAGTTTCCCCCTTACTGAGTTATGATGCCCATCCTTTGCCCACTTCACAAACTTAGACTCAATATGTAGCTCCCTAAGATATGACTCGTTATTTGGAAGTGATTCCTAAAGTGGTTCAGTGAACAATTGTAGAGGTCGAAGAGGAAGTGCGACATTGTCATAGATTTATCCTTGACCACCATGTGGAAAGGGAAACAAGGCAATGGATACCAAAAGATGGTATTTCAACTCAATCTCACCAGAACGTTTACGTGCAGGCTATAAATCTTTATTGGCATGTCAAAAATATTATGTGAAGAGTTCTTATTGAACTATTAGACACTCAACAAGGGATTTTGGTTTGCATGGTAGAAATGATGGAAAAAAATGAGAAGCTAAACCAAAAAAAATAATCTTAGTCGAGATGCAATATGATATTATTTTCTCTCTCTGAAAATAAAGTGACTCTCCCCACCAATCTAGGTGGAATCACCTTTAAGTTGACATGATCAGGAGATTTAGCTAGTATGTTACAATTTTTTGCAATGGCAATGTTTTTATTTTAGCTATTAATCTCTAGAAATGTATTTCAGTTATTGATCTTTTTGTTTAAGTGATAGACTAATAAATTTTGCAATATATAACGTAAACATTTTGAACCTTTTCCACTGGTATGGTTTCCCAAGTGGCATACCAATAGCCGAAGGAAAACAACTATATACATCCTTTTTAAATCTAATAGAAAATTCCTAACCTTACAAAAAAAAGAAGTCCCAAATCCAAACACATTTTTGTTGGTGGCATTTATTTAGGTAGATATCAAGGATTCAACATATATTAATGTACATATAACATTCAGTTAGAATTAAATTGTACAAAATTGAAACATAAACCTTTCACAGAAATACAAGCTAACTTTTCATATAAATATAAGCCACCATGATAACTAATAATAATAACAACACGACCCAAATACAAAAATCTTATTTGGTTCTTCTTGGACCATTAGCAATAGCGATTCAAATTTCCATTCCATCATGCATTAGATGTATATAAAAATCCCATGAACTAGATATCAATATATGGAAAACATCCATTAGAATGATATTACATAGAACCTAATCTTGATACTCTACAATGTTCAAAGCTATCAAACATTGATTTCTCACAAATATGTCACACCACTTCCTAAGCCAATATTGTTGATGTTTGTATTTCATGTCTAGACATTGTTTGTCATATCAACCCTAATTTCTCCACCATTTCTAAAAGTACCATGTTCTCTGTAATATTAATATTGTGAAAAAATTACAATATCTACCTTTGGATCTGCCCCTAGTTTGAAAAATAGTTTTACTGAGCCACTTCTTCTCCACAGAAAAACATTATTATGGTTAAGTTTTTTTTCCTTTTTCTCATAATCATATTTTCTCCATGTTTTAGTGCTACTATAAGAATAATCTACCTTTTAGCAAGTTCTTATGGTTGTGTCGGTTATTTCCATTATTCTCCACTACATATTACTTCTCTTTATACATCATAATGTTTAGGATTGTTTTCATTATTTAACATGAAAGATGTTATAATTATATAAATTTGTAGGAATACATTTTTCTTAAATTTAACTATCATATAATTTAATTTTACCATGAAAATTTTAATAAAAATATTTAAGATTAAATTTGTGAAATATTATCTAATAAAAACATATATATTTAAAAACTTAATCAAATCGGGAAATCACTAATTAAATAATTTAATCAAGATTGTAAACATGTTTAATAAGCACATTGTATCTTGTTGGACAACAAACAATTAATCTTAAGGAAAAGTTAAAAATTATATGACAACTCTAAACTTAAATGAGTGGTACATATCAAATTTATTTTAAAAATAAAAAATTCATTAATAATGTTTATAATCATTAGTTTTCTCATAATACAATATATAAATCAAATGATAACAACATCAAACATGACATGAAAAATATATATACATGAGAAATATACATATCAATATACATGTGAAATATACATTTCATTAAAATCAATGGTACATATAGTTAGCCCTCAATACGCTTATGCCAAAAAAATAGTGAATAATGTACAAATTTTTTGGCCTAGACCATATGCAAAAATGTGGCCCTATTCCATAAACAATATAACCACATATAGGGTGGTGGAAGCTTGAGATCCCTCTATGAGAAAATGGGTCCATCTCCCTCCTCTACTAGTGACCACTAACCTCTCACCACTCCCATTATTAATATTGCATGCCACAAAAGTGGCCACCATTTAGCAACCAACACTATTGTAATCCTCCTAATTTCATATATTAAAGAACTTGTCTCCCACAAGTCAAGTATCCCCACCAACGCTATGCTAAACCACAACTAAAAATCCCCTATTATCATCCAAAGCTATGTAATATTTTATCTCGCCTCCACTAAGTGTTCCTTTATAAGTCTCGGTACATAAGGCAATACCTCTTGGTCATGAGGACCAATGAACCTCCCCCATAAAATAATCTATGTAGGAACTGGTTGTGATACTACCAAGGCCTTAACAATATTATAACCAAGCTCCCAAACAACCCCTTCCCCCAAGTCCAATATTTTCACATCAACATAATAAGAACATCAATCACACACCATTATATAATAAACAAATCAACTTAGTTTGAACTTAAATTACATAACACACCAAGTGAACTCCATAACTCACTAGGAGGGATGACTAACTAGTGTAAGCACCTCCCCCCACCAATGCATCATACTCTCATGAGCCCCCAAAATGTACATCTAGGAAAGGTCATAAAGAGGGTACTCACCCTTAACACAAACACCACAACATATACCCAAATGTAAATTCCCCTCCATATCAATTAACACATTGGGTCAACTATAATGCTACGACCTCTCTCATAAAAAATTCCCAGAAAAATAATCGACCACAAAAAAATTACTCAACAATTTTCATTTGACCCCCTATGATGTGATGACCTCTCACTAAGCCATAAATCCATACTACCATGGTACCCATTACTTGGGTCAATAGGTAGCAAATGGATAGAATATACAAATTTCCTCCCTCCCAACCCTCTAGACCTATATAATACCTGCTAACCAACTGATCCACTGATATGCCTATGTCTAATATTGAATTAGGGTAGACACTCTCCCCTTAAATCGAGATCAATATCAAGAAACAAATATCAATCAAGGTGATCAAGGATATTAGTTTCCCTTGTAATACAAATATACCCTCCTACATACTCAACATCCATAGATTGTCAGTCAATAAGTCTTCATTTGAGCAAAAATGTAGGGTGCTCAAAGTATTTGAACAACCCAAAACTTGTCAGCTTATGGCTTAAGAAAAGTATTTTCTTGCACTTCAATATGCAAATTCTCATAAGCTTGCTCTCATCGATAGGCATAGCTACTCGTCTGTATATTGACAAACCTACAAAAACAACAAACAAGGTCTAATTAATACATAAGAAAAAAAGATATATATGCAATGATATGCACAACAATTCCTATGATAAATATATACACACTTTGAATTTGATGCATTTTAATTTATAATGCACTGTTGTGCTTGGATTTAAGATATGCATTGATATTCACATTGGTGCCTTTCTTAAGACAAAACACACCGTGAATGTGAAATAGCCGTTTTAGTGCATGGTGCGTTATAATGCATTAGTTACAAGGTGTCCCCCATAGGTAGTAGTGGTTAGGTACTAATTAAAGGCACTGATACATATCATTATCATTGTGTCTTCTAAAAATTAATGTGGATTTTATTTTATTTTTTTGCATCATTACAATGTCTTTTGTTTTATAACACACCTTTAAAGGGAGTTTTCCAAGTTTCATTGTTAGTGGTGTGCCTTATCCACTCATTAAGCACTGAAGAAGTGTTCTATGTAAGTTGATTTCATGAAATGCACCACACATATATTTTTTTTAATATGAAAAAATGGTGAAATTTAAGGCTAATTGAAAATTTTAATCCAGTGAAAGTAAAAATAAGGAATTAACAAACAATTTACTTGAGCTCTTCCCACCCAAGGAGGTTTGGTTTTCCTTGTAGAGAAAAAAACTAAAATCTACACTATTTTCCAAAATGAATTGAATTCGTATATGAATCTATCAAATTGAGAAATCAAAACTATATAGTACTAAAAATGGGGTGGTCATACAAGATGTTTATATGAATGGTTGGAAGAACAAAAAGAAATGTGATCACAAATTCAGTTTGGTAATTTTGTTTTTATTGGACCTTTTTATAGTTCACTCAACAAAGGGATGCATCAGAGCATTTGGGTCATAGGAGTGCATCAATTCACCATGTTTATGTTTTTAACCATGGAAATTTATATTTTGAAAGACCTAAGCTTGCAATGTGTTATAGATATACACCGATGTTGTGTGTATTTTCAAATGCACTAGTATTGTGTTTTAGGAAATCAATTGTTATAACCTAATATGAAAACGTGTTCAGTGGAGCTATAACTTTAATGTAGAGCACCAATATGTGTTTTATTTTTTTAAATATAAAAACTAATATTTTTCTTTTATATTATTGATGTCCTTACTATGTTAGCAACATTGTACTGTAAGTTGGAGAATACTAGATTATCATGGTAAGTGAGGCACACCAAAGGAAAAATCCCTGTAAAAACCTCATGTTTCCTACCTCCACTAGCAGCCTCCACTATAAATAGAGAAGTGATAAATTTTTTGAGGAGTTTTTGTAAAAACATCTATTACAAGATGTTATCCTTATAAAGATGAGTTTTACCTTTTGTTTTTTGTCTCATTCTCTTTGCTTATTTTTCAATAGCATGCTTCTCCATCGTATTTATAATTGTATGCCCCCTTGTATAATATGCTCTAATAGAGTTCTTTAACATTGTTTAAGCACTATTAAACAATATTAATGTCTCAATGTGTATTAATGTTTTTGTTTTATGTCTTTATAACATCATGAATTATAATTTCCATGAATTATCTAATGGTTCCTTATAGATGGTATATTTGTAGTTTCTATGATGGAATATTAATAGCAGAAGTGTCCTTAGACATGTAAATTTTATTAATAAGGAAAACAAAAATTACATAAAATCTGAGAGAGCTTACATATAATCATTCAACATTCTTGCGAGTAGAGAGAAACAAGCTTTAAATAAGCTTGTGTCCTAAACTATTTTTTTTATGGATCACTTATTTCATTTACAAGTGTTCATTTACATTTAATACACTTGTAACAACACTCCTAACTATTTTCCTAAATTAGTTCCTAAGAAATGACACATTTCTAGATGTCATATCTTATATAACAAATAGATATTCTAAGAAGACTCTAGGAATCTAAATAATTAATCTAAGAAAACTCTAAATAATTAAATATTAATTTATGTACTTTGGATCATACATCTAACATTCCCCCCTTTGATCCAAAGGTACATTACAACAGATACCAAGCTCTTCCCTGAACTTAGTAAATTTGATCATGCCAAGTGGTTTTGTGAAAATATTTGAGATTTTATTTTCTGAAGGATAATATATTAGTTTGATGATGTCATTTGCAATGAGTGTCCTAAGGTAATGATACTTTGTTTCCACATGCTTTGTTTTGGAATGGAAAACTCGATTTTTGGCAAGTTTTATGGTTGATTGGTTGTCGATCAATAAAGATGTGGCTTATGCTTGAGGAACGCTTAAATCCTGAAAAACTCTATGCAACCAAACAATTTCACATGTTGTTTTCCATGCTGATATATATTTTTCTTTTGTCGAAAAAGTGGTCACCGTAGCTTGCTTCTTCTCCAAGAAAATGTAAATGACCTCATGTTCATCAAATAATTTGATGTTGATGCCCAATCATTGATACTTTCGGCAAAATCTAAATCTGAATATCCACCAAGTACAAAGTTATTAGTCTTTTTGTAAACAATACCAAAATATTTTGTCCCTTGGATATATCTAAAGACCCTTTTTATTGCATTCCAACGGCTTTCCCTGGGTTCATGCATAAATCGTGAGAGAACACTAACTTAATAAGATAAGTCAAGACTAGTGGTTGTCAAATAGGCCAAGCTACCAATCAAATTTCATAAAGTTTTAAGTTTTGTTCCATTGGGGTGAGAAGTGGCTTACAATCTTGCATCCCAAATCTTTTCAATAGTTTGTATGCATAATGATGGTGATTATTCAAATCCATAAACAAGTGAACATCAACTCCCTAAATGGGCCATTCAACTTTTTAAGGATGTCAAGCTAGATGAACAAAAAAAATTAGGAACAAGAAGTTCACAAAGAAATGAAGAAAATTATGCCTTATCAACAAATGATATCCCAATAATAACATAAGTGGATTGATATAAATAGATGTCCTTCAATCATCTAAAGGTTCAAGGGGTGGAGAGTCACTGTCAAATGAACTACTGCTAGGAGATTTAGATTAGCTTCCAGAAGATCCATATGGCCCATATTAAGAAGGCGAGTTGAAAGGATCATTTTCTGAAGAAGGAAATTCAATATGATACCAATGTTGTGTACTTGGTTGATTTTGAATTATGCTATTCTTTTTTATCACCCTTACTTTCTAATTTTTGTAGAAAACTTTCTATCTCTAGGGCACTCTTCCTTTCTATTTCATCAAATATAACATCACTACTCACAATAAACTTTCCATTGGACAGAATATGATATCCTATCTTTTCATCAGAATACCCAATCAATGTACACTTCAAACTTCGTGAACCAAGCCTAGTTCGTTTTTCTTTTGGAATTAAGGCATAGCATACTGAACCAAAAACTTTGAGATGTTTGACTCGAGGCTTGAAACCAAACCATGCCTCATAAGCAGTATGATACATGTTCCTTAAGTAGATTGGTGTATGTATTACTTCTTCCCAGTATAAAGGACTTGAATTTTTGAAAGTTAGCAGGATCTTTCCATCCCTAATAAGGTGTCATTAATTCTCTCTGCTACTCCATTTTTCTATGGAGTGTATACATTTACAAGTTATATTTTGATACCATTGTCTCTACAATAATTTTTGAATTCATTGGAAGTGAATTCCCCTCCATTGTCTATCCTAAGAGAGTCAATTTTCTCTTTAACTTCATTCTCAACCAGTTGGCGAAAAGTCTTGAACTTTTCAAATGTTTCTTACTTTTGTTTCAAAAAATAAACCCAATTTGTTATACTAAAATCGTCAATGAAGAGTAAAAAGTATCTACAACCTCCTAGAGAAGTCTATAGAGGCCCACAAATGTCATTGTGAAGTGATTACAAACGCTTGTTTGCATGCCATGAACTTGTTGGAAAAGTGTCTCAACTTTTTTTCCTATAAAAGCAAGCTTCACATCTTGCATTTTCTTTCTTAAAAGTTGGAAGTCATTTAACCATTCCCTTCTTTTGAAGTTGAGAGAGGCTTTCAAATTTTAATTGCCCACATCCAACATGCCACAACCTTATTGGTGAAATATTTGTACTTTTTCCTGCAAAATCATACTTCCGTGGAATGATTGTTCCT
This sequence comes from Pinus tabuliformis, assembly GCA_031772625.1. Classification (NCBI taxonomy): domain Eukaryota; kingdom Viridiplantae; phylum Streptophyta; class Pinopsida; order Pinales; family Pinaceae; genus Pinus; species Pinus tabuliformis. The sequence goes on from CM062817.1 coordinate 1,125,997,526, forward strand.
TTCATCCTTAGAAATTTTACATCTTCATATCCTATCATGATTGTCTTCATATTCTATTTAATAGAATTGATTTTTACTAAGCCATCCTCCATAACAACCTGATGTCCTGCCTGTCAAATTGTGACTAATGACAACAAATTATTCTTGAAAGTTGGTACATACCAAACATTTGAAATTATTTTTTTTGCAATTCCAAGAAGAGAAACTTTTACTACACCTTTTCCACAAGTAGTGTGTCTTGTATCATCTACAAGAAATATTGAATTGAATTGGCATTGTTGAAAAGTGCAAAAGAAGTCATGTTAAAAATTCATATGTTGTGTTGCCCCTGTATTTAAGATCCAAACATCTTCATAATCACTTTAAAGATATGTGGAAACCTGTAAGGATGTTGATTCTAAACTTTGAAGTGTAGTGAAGACATATTCTAAGCCATCATCTTCCTAATCATTAGAAAATTGTGCCAAATGTTGTTGAAACTTTGGAATTTTTCAATAGAAGTTTGAAAATCTTTAGCATAATGACCAACTTTGTTGCATCTTTTATAAAAAACTTTATTGAAATCATTGCCTCTACCTTGATTTTTTCCTTTACCTCTGCTTTGTCCTCTACCTTGAATGTTTCCTTTGCCAAAATTGTTGCCTCTGCTGAAGTTGTTCCCTCTGCCTTGACTTCTACCACGACCTTGTCCTCTATATGCTCCTTGAATTTTATTTTTGTTTCGTCTTCCTTTACCTCTGGAACTTTTAGTTGAAGATTTACTAGTGCTAGCTTTTGTAAAGAAGACATCTTCTCCAACCTATTTCCTTTTTCCAAGATTTTTTCCATGTTTAGCTAGCATTTCACTTAACTCATCAAATTTTAATTTTTCTAGTTTTCTAGTCACTTGTAAAGTTTCCAAGAAATGTGTATAGGAAAAAGGAAAATGATGAACCAAAATAGTAGTAATGAAGCTATCATCGACTGCTTGAAATCCAACCTTTACTATTTTTTGCTTGATGATCTTAAGTATGGAAATGTACTCAAGTACATCTCCCCGTTCTGTCACTTTTTGTTGAAGCAACTTCAATTGAAGATCAACTCTCTTAGATTATGTTTGTGTATCAAATAAATCTTTAAATGTTTTCCAGGAAGACCATGCATTAGAAGCATTTCCAATGTGAACATGCATTTTATCATTAACTGAAGATCTAATTAATGCTAATGCTTTGGCATTTTTGATATCTCATTAAGCTAGTGAGTCTGTATCTATATGTTTATTTGATTTAGCATCAGCATCACATACATATTTCCAAATTTCATTGTAAATGTGATTGCTTTCTATGTGCATTTTCCATGTATTGTAATTATTTGAGCCTTAGGGTTTGTCAGACTCCCAAAATAAATTTACCAGCTTGGACATTGTAAAAGTAAATACAGGCACCAAGATAGATCATGCACCACAAAAAGATGGACAACACACCACACACATAACGCCACAACAAAAAATGGTCTATCGAGGTTTGGCCTTCACCCTCCTATAGTCATTTGAGGAGAAAAGTGATTGAGCTTTGTACTTAGCTCTAGTCAAGTTCTCTGAAATTTTACAATGAAACTTTCAAAATTTGACTTTTACAATGCTCTTTCAATTTGGCTTCTTTGACTATAGTCCCCCTGCTCAGTAAAAGTTACTTTAAATTACAATTTTGTTTCCCTCAAAACAAAACAAAAAATTACACCTTATTACTCCAAAATTACATCTTATCACTCCAAAATTACAAAAATCACACTTTATCACTTCAAATTTACAAAACAAAATTACACTTTACTATTCCAGAAAATATACAAAAATAATAAAATAAAAATAAACTTATCACTCTACGGATCACATATCACTCCCAAAATATTACACATTAAGAAAAAATAACTCATCTCTCCCTAAAACACCTTATCTCTCCATAAAAAGAGACTTTACTTTCCAAAGGTATTCATTCCTTTGCACTTTTTCACACTTTTCAAACATGAAGTTAAGGATATATATAAAAAGATGCTCACGTTAAACTTAAAATTAAACTCTTAAACCTTTGAAAATGTGTTTTTCCAATTTAAACTCCACGTTAATGAAAAAAGACTTACAACCTTTTATATTTAATTGTTTTGCTAGGCTGACTACTTCCATGCAAGCCTTGACGCAATCCCTCACGTTGTAGATATCCTCACACAAATTTATTTTACGCTGGTTTCCTTGTCTAAAATTTGTTGAACACCTCGGTGAGAATGAAAACACATGCAATATTTATAACATCCCAAAACGCCTAATATCTTCACTTTGGCTAAATGATCTCTAGATGAAAAGAGATTGGTGCTCTGCATTAGCCAACTGGCATAGTTTTTGGTAAGAAGACATTTCAATTTGTCACCAAAATAGATGCAAATTTTAGTTTTCATCATTATAACTTTCAAACTTTTTGGTTGTTTTTTGCTTGTTGGTGTGCATGTACTATTTCATCATGTTTTATGTCAAATTTGCATCCTTATTTTGTTAATAGTAATGATACTTAAAATATTGGAAAATATACTATTATTTTTTTCCATTATGAATGATCTGAATCTTGATCGAAATTGATACTTGCTTTGTTAGTTTTTTAAAAATGTTGGCATATATTTAATAACATTATTAAACAAAGCTCAATTTATGAAATAAGCAACTTGAAAGGAAATTATAGCAAATAAAGAGCAATAGAAAAACACACAAAATAAAATTACACTAGAAAGTTGATAATGGAGTTCGGCTATCTTCAAGCCTAAATCTCTGGCCCAGTCTTTAGTGAAGAGGTCTTAACTATTAATTAATAAAATCCAAAAAAATACAATGATTTTACATCAAAACAACTCTTAGTCAATCTTACTGTGTTCTATTCGACCTTTGGAACCCATTGCAACTTTTGGCTCTAAAAAAATCCTCCTAAAACTCCCGCAACGAGCTTCCAAAATTTTGTTACGTCGCCTCTTCTCTCAACATAAAAACTTGATAAATTTTTATTTCTCATATATATTTCTTCACATAACATTACACATATATAATATTTATAATAAACCAAAAATAGCCACTTAATAAATTCACCATATAAAAAATCCCACCTTTTTGTAAACCATACCTTTTCTCCTCATCGTTATCCCTCCACCCAATATTCGAAGTATATAATAAATGTGATTTTATTTTTGATATGGCTAATCAACATTCCATATCCACGCCATATCTCCACCTTTCCACGTATATCTCTCATAAGTATCACTCCATACCACATATTATAACAACCTCATATATAATATGCAACACCATAAATATTAAACCATATTTAATATATGGTTACCACTATGTTATACGTTTGACCATTGAATTTTATTTGGTGGGGGTGATTGGGAAAGTTGTTATAAGTATGGAGAGTGATGGATATGATGGAGCCGCCAACCATGGTGGTTTCTGCCATTTTCTTTGTCAAATATCATTTGTATCACTATATATATATTTGGTAGGCTATTCATAACATGAAACATCATTATCCTAATTGGTAAGGTGTCATATTCAGCAGAGGTATCAAGATTGAATCATGTCTGATCTATTGGTTTATTAATCATAATTTTGGCCAATCCGTAAAGGTCATATGTATCACTTTCTAATAGGGCCATGTGTCACTTTCTAATAGGGCCACGTGTCGCTTTGCGGTTGGTCTGTATTCAACCAACTAAAAGATTGCCACTTGTCAACGTCGCATTGGTCTTCCTACTCCAATCATAATCTACCACTTGTTGCCCCATCTTGATGCCACGTGGCAGCCGTAACCATGAGTTGACCGTTGACTTTGACTTTGACCTTCTTTAACCATAACTTTGACCTTTAATAACTTCTACATATGGAGTCAAATTTTGCTTGTTCAAGTTGCGTTGGAATTGTTTTTTTGAGCTCTACACGATGGAATGGGTTTTGCTTGAATCCGATGACTTTGAATTTTTTGCCATTAATCCCTTTTAGATCAATCTAGATCATTTTGAATCATTCATCCCCACGAAGACCTTTTGGACCACCAAAAGGATTTACTTGGTTGTGACGTGAAGACAATGCTCCTCCACCTGTCTTATATCACCAAGCCATTTTGTCTGGTGCACCTGTCTCAACGCAATCTGTTGTAAAACCACCATCACAACTGAAAACACATTGTTAGCTATCTAGATGTTTCCACATCTTTCTTTTTCTATTTATTTCGCCATAACCCATATACAACATATCAATATCGATAATAGGAGCAAATACGCTAATGCAAACAAACCAATATGTTTACCCTTATTTCCAAGTCTGCATGACAACTCCTCATGTCGCGGTGTTTTTGTTTCTTGAAGCATAGCATGGTTAGATCTACCTATTGCCACCATCTCGCTTTCTTGCTTCAATTCAACTACTTTTCTCACTTCTATAAACATGAGTAGGAAAATTTCATTGTTGATCCCCATTGATAAAATATGAATCTCATGTTTAGACTCAAGTCCATGATTCTAATGTGTTATGCTTCCCATTTCTTGCTTGCCCTTTTGCTTCCCTTTTGGTTCTTGGAACTGCTTAGGCTTTTGTTCAAGGTGTAGCTCCTAGTAGTGTTCTATATCATGGCCATCTTTCTTGTAGTACGAGCAAGATCATTTCATATCTTTCTTCTCGTCATAAAATCTTGGAATACTTTCTTCATACTTTTCCTCCTTCCTCATGGCCATCATCTTCCTATACAAAGTTCTTCTCTTCCAGCACTTGGAAACACAATGGTTAGATAACCCACAAAAAGTGCACGGTTTTCTATGCCATAAACTTTTCACATCGCAAATCTTCCTAAAATCAAAAGGAATGCTAAAAAACTAACTTTATTATACCTTAGATTATCGTTCCTAATGAATTCATGTTGTGAATATTTTTTTTTCATTCTTCCACTTGACATCCCGCATGCCTTATTGTCAAACGAAGGTTCTTGTTGATCTTCTTGCATGGCTGGCACATAGCAGGTATCCTCAATTTCATCTTGAGTCACTGGCACATATGACGTATTCTTTAAATGTACACACATCTTTTCATTTCTAATTACAAGAGGTATAGCATAATTTTCTCCAACTTTCTCTTCCTTGACCTTTTGCAGCGCGAGACACAATGTTTGCTTCTCCTCATTTGCGTCTTGAGCACTTTCTTGAGCTCTTCATTTTCTAGTTGAAGATTGTGGTTAACGTCCTCCAACTCTTGCAGCCTTCCTTATTATAGCACCATTTACCACCCTTGGTAGATTTGATGCTCTGTGTTATGGCCCAGGGCAACCCTTCCCTTCCAGACCTGGTCCAAATTTTAAAAAACAATGGTTTAAATCCCATACGTTGTTTTGCCCTATATAAAGATCATGTACAAATGGGTCAGTCTATACCGAACCCGCGTATATGTGTTAAAACATTAAAAAATATATAATCTCCTTAAATTTGGGAGGAGTTTACAGGTTTTACCTATTATTCACCTACTGTACCCTGTGGCCCAATTGTTTCCCAATTAAAAAACTAATTTGGAGAAGTATAAATAAACCTCCATGGGAATTCCTAAAAGAGGAAAAAGGATTAGATATTGATATTATAGTTGATTACATCCCTGATCAAGTCTAAAGAAATCCTTGTGCCTTCTGCACCCCCAAGTCACAGGAAACCTTTGTTTCCTTCTTGAGATGTCCTTCATCCTTTTATGACATCCTTGTGTATACCTATGGAGGAGGATTGTTGAGGCTTGGGTAGGATGGATCAGGAGGATGGTTTCGCTTGGAGCCGGCGAATGACTCAAGTTGTAGTTATTCCGTACTTTCTTTAGTTTACATCAATAAAGAGGCATTATCTTGTTCCTGATGTTTAAGGTCTTAATGCATTAATCTATGTTATGATTTGCTTATGAAATCTTATGTTAATGCTTATTTTCTTACATGCTTATATTACCTAACACCTATATCATGAACATTATTTATATTACTGATGTTGTATATGTTTTTCTTGAATGAGTTGCAGGTTCTAAAGCATTGGAAGAAGCAGAGGGTTTGGACCCTACAGGAACGACCTCAAACAGAGGACCTCCGGCTAATACATCTTCTTCCTACTTCAATACTTTAAGTATTAGGACTTCTTGTTTGCATGTCCCTTTATGTGGTATGCCCTCCGCTCTGTTGGGGTTCTCAACCCAAGACCCTAGGGTGATTCTACCCATAACAAAATTGGCAACTCCACTAGGGAAAACATTCTTGTTTTTCCTAGATTGGGTTGTTTCTTTTTTATCATGGCCTATTTGATTGGTTTCTTACTTTTACAGTGTTTGTGATCTTTTTGCTTCTTGGGCATCAAATCTGATCTTTTGGATCAGACCTAGATTTTTTGTTTTTCTTGATTGAGCATTATATATGCATTTATAAGAGGAAACAATAGTGTATGCACACTAGTTTCTTTGAATAGGCTACCGTATATGCAATTTTCCTCTGTTTTAGTCACGTATACATGCTTTTGTGTTTGTACGCAGTTGCGTATACCTTATTTTGAATTAATTTTTCAAAATTTTTGGCCCAGTTAAAATTGTTGCCTGGTGTTGTTTGCTATTTTTTGGTCATTCACTGTCAGTGAAGCTTTGCTTTCTTGTAAGTTTTCAATCTCTAATCTTCCTCTTGTTGAAAAACCTAGTTAACCTAGGGTTTTCACTTTGAGTAATTTTTCAGTTTGGGCTTTGGGTTCAAGGCTTCTTGTGGAAGTTGTTGGATGCTCTGAATTTGCAGAACAAGAAACTAATTGCAGTTTTGTTTATAACCCAATTTTCAGATTGCTTTACTTTGCTTTCCCTTTTTGGTTGACCTATTTTGTTTTTCATGGTTTTTGAGTGCCTCTTTGGCAATATTGAAAGTCTTTCTTGACGTTCTTTTGGTTTGCTGAAGTTTTTTGTACTGTTGTTCAGATCAATCTATGCAAGTATGTAGTCCTTTATCGTTTCAAGTTTCATTACATAGATGATGTGCATAACTTGCGAATTTTGGGACTCTTTACGCTTGTTTTTGGTCTTTGAAGTTTAGTAGTCTTTTGTGGTCTCAAAAATTTCTTTGGGTTCTTTTAAAAATAAAAAGACAAAAACATAGTTCTTGCCTTTCTTTTTCTTTCAGTTTTGTTTTTGGTTTCTTCGTTGTTTTTGAGCAATTGTGAACTTTTTCTCGGTTGGTTTTGCTTGGTTTCAAGGGAAGCTTTTCATAGAATGTATGCCCTCCTTGTAGTCAAGTTGGCCTATTGATCTTGTAAAGAAACACATTTTCTTATTATATGAGCATTCATAGAATCTTGCATCATCATTATAATTTGCATTAGGTTAGTTTGCATTGTAAGCATTTTTAGTCTTTTTGTTAGATTTTGAGTGTGTGGAGCATGTTTCTGAAAAAGGAAAAATATTTTTTTCTTATATAATTTTTTCGTAGAACCTCATAGAAATCTCTTTTCATCGAAGAAAATAGTTGCATTTTCATATAGCTAAGTTTCTATTGATTTCTTTTGCGTCAAAACACCATAAGTTTCACTCTCATTGTACCCGTGACCTAAAGAACAACCCTTTAAAATCAAGTGCTTAATTAAAAAGAACTAGAACATTTTTTAATTTGTCATTAATTACACCAACAAGTCTAGCTCTTTAGGGCCTTGGAATAGGTGAGTGGAGAGTTAACTCTCCAAGGCCACTCAAACTATTAAACATAGATGTTGAATAATGAGTGAAATCCAATGTCATTAGAAAGACCAGGAAAGCTCCGTGACTGGGATTCAAGCACGAGGAAGAGTCAAGACAAGGAAGAGAGATACCCCATCTCCTACTTGTTGGATCCTGCCTCGAGACTGTTTTTCTTGGCTTTTGATACGAACTGGTGCCCATAGTTTCTAATCCTAGGTACCACATAGGTCGATGCGGAGGGGAATCCTACGACACCTGAGGCAGACGTTGCATCACGTTCATTATTACTTATGGATGGCACCGTTGAGAAGCTTAGGTGATTTCACTGGCAAAGGATTTTCTATGGAGGTCAGCGTAACTATTTCAGTCACATTCATTGGTAGGCCTAGACTGTTATTATCCCAGACTATATTCAGAAGGTCCTTGATTTCTCTTTCTTGTATTTTGGTGTCCAGTCCTCATCACCTAGAGTGGAAATACTTGGAAGTTGCTTGATTGAGTGTATCTTTTAGGGACTTTGTTAGTGAGTTCTCTTTGCTCCTAGTTGGCCTAGCTTTATAAATTTTTTGAGTTTTTAATTAGTTATCTTAAAATAATTAAAAGTGGTTGATCGACCAGTTCATCGGTCCAGGAGACTTCGTGGGCTTTTACCTACGAGTGCTGAGCCTTCTTCCAGAAGGCGTAGGATAAATTCTTCCAGTGATTTCCAGTCAATGGCAGCAGATGAAACGGAGATTGATCCTCCGATTCAAGCTATTGATTCACATAATAGACCTAGTGTAAGTTGAGATTTGGAGAGGAACACTCCAGTCATGTCTAGAGTCCTCTTCCAATTGGAAGACGTTATAGAGGTTGAAGAACTTCCTGAGTCTCCTTTGACTCCTTGTTCTCCTCTCCCTTCCGATTATCCGGACATTTTATTATACATCTGGACTCCAACCCACAAGCCTTCGAGCCCTGGTCTATCTCGATCTTTTCCTTCGATGGCCACTACTGGGAGCATGGTTTCAACCATGAGTACTACTAGTGTACAAACTCCTTTATGAATACAAGGAAGAGGTACAATTTACATACCTTTGATCACTCATAGCACTGAAATTTTTGGCTCTACCTCCATTCCATCTTCGAGTGGGGGCACCCAAGCTTTTGCCTCTGACATTGGTTCTTTCCCCTTTGGAATTCATACCAACGCAACTAGGTCAGTTTCGTTAAGTTTTCCATCCACTTCTTCCACGTCTATGACTTCCATGGCGAGTGGGTCAGCTTATTTTCAGGGTTTCCCTTTTGGGAGTGGTCATATACCACATTCTAACCCATCTTTAGGATCAATACCTTTTCCCTCCATGGGTCAAAGTTATAATCCTTTCCAAGGATGGACTAACCCAATTGTTAGCAGCCTTGGAGCCGGGAATCAGTTCTCTTTCGGCCAACAGGGGAATATGTTGTATTCCTCCGTGAGTTCATTCCAGAGTTTTTCTCCCTTTGCTAATGCATGGAACCCTTACCAAGGGCTCTCTGCTCCATTCAACACCTCTCTAGGGGGAAATTTCATTGGATATGGAAATTTTTTGGTAGGAGTTGGACCAAATCCAATTTTTTTTAGGCCACAAGGTTTTCCTTATGGTTCAAGTCTTTCTACAAATTACTTCAGGCAACCTGGTGCCTTCACAAATCCAAGGTATTCTTTTCATAACATTGGAAATTTTGCCCTGACTGGGTGGAATCCTCAAGGTCCTCCGCGCTTACCTTTCCTGGCAGCTTTAAACTTGCCAGATCTATCAAAATTGACTAATGATCTGATCCGATACAACCCAGCTTGGCATCCGGTTCCAACCAAACTTCCGTCGGACATACCCGAATTTGAAGGGAAGACTAGTGAAGATATGGGCAGCCATATAACCACTTTCCATTTATGGTGTTCGTCGAACTCCCTGATAGATGATTCAATCAGGTTTAGATTATTTCAACGCACCTTAACTGGGAATGTAGCTAAATGGTACATTGAACTCCCAAGGGGAACCTTCGCTTCGTTTAGTGATTTGGCTACCATATTTTTAAACTATTCTCATTTGCTTGTTCGTTATGATGCTGGAATTGAGTTCTTAGCTAATTTCCACCAAGTCCAGGCAACCCACATTTCTGATCATATTCAGGAATGGAGGAGAAGGAAGAGGCTCATTAAAGCTAATATTCCACAAGAATTCCTTCTTGAATGGTTTCTCAAATATTTGCAACCTGAAATATCTAAGGATGTATCACTCTCTGGTGTATTCACCAAAGGACAAGCTATTTTTAGAGCCCAACAACTAGAACTCATATATTCTTAATCTGGGATTCTTGACAAACTTTTGTCTGATGCTCCTAGATCTAAGGTTTATCTATCCAAGCTGAAGTTAGGTCCCCATGCCGACGGGCTAGTGAGATCAATTGATAATAACACATCTAACCTACTAAATCAATTGCAATAATTGTCTTTGAAAACTGCTTCTTCTATGCAAGCATCACCATCAGTGCCCATGCCTTCTCAACCTTCATCTATAAATGTCGTTCAAACTTCTAACCCCAAAGGAAACCAACAATCTGATGGGAAGAAGAAAGGATGTGGTAGGAAAAAGAATCAAGATGGGAAGGGTAATGCAAATAAGCCGACAATGATGCGGGGGTGGGGGTAAAAAAGAGTCTAAGAAGAAAGTAAAGTTTCCATGCAAGTTATGCAATGGTGACCATTTGACTCATCTTTGCCCAAAGATTCAAGATGCTCAGCACTTGTTGGTTCAACAAGGGTCTTCTAGCTCCCAGGCTGTACTAACTAACCCTTTTCCCTAAGGGCAACAGTTGTTTGCTAGCACAAATTCTAGTACTGGTACCCCCACTGGGGGCAACCAGGAAGGGGAAAATCCATCAAATGTTTATATGATGAGTTCACATATTGACATTGCTACACGGTCACATGATTATGGTGAATCAGAATCGTCTAAGGCCAAGACTACTCCTAATGTTTCAGAGCTACTTGATATCAAGAGCCCGTAGTTGAGTCTATACCTCGGATGCCGAAAGGCTCTGCAAAACATTTAACAATTAACCCCAATGCTAAGGTAGCTCAGAACTACTCTATTGTAGAAGATCTGGCTTAGAGTCCTTGTGCCATGTCAGTGTTAGAGGTACTCCAGTCGTGCCCAACACAAAGGAGTGCATTACTCACTGTGATCGGAGCGGTTGATCCAAAAAACTCTCTTGCTCTTACATTCGACATGTCGAACATCGAGAAGAGACTCCCACATCATATGTCTTTTCAAATCAAGTCTACATACCAAAAGACCAATATATTTCGAACTGTAGTTGATGAGGGAGCTTCCACATGTGTAATGTCCATATCATGTTGGAAGGCTATTGGATCACCTCAGGCTATTTCGTCACCTACTCTATTAACAACATTTGATGGTAATTCTCACAGGCCACACGGGATTATACCAGTATTTCCCGTCTATGTTGGGGGTAAGGTTGTAAATATTGAGGTAGAAATAGTTGATGCAAATTTGGATTACAATCTCCTTTTGGGTAGAAATTAGATTTACGAGATGGATGTTATTGTATCGTCATTATTTCGCATCCTATGTTTTCCTCATGAACGGAGAATTGTAATGGTTGATCAGATGGATTATTCTCCAGGTGAGTCTAATGCATCTTCTGAATCTATTGTTCGAACAATCCAAAGCATCCTATAGAGAATCTAGGAGTTGGAATGTACTCTTCCTTAATGGGTACCTTTGATTTTCCTACTCCTATTGCTAGAATTAATGCTATTTCATCTTCCAAGGCACCTTCTCGGAGAGATTTCCTTAGAACTAATTATTTTTCAGATCCTTGGCCCTTACCCTCTTCTACCACCACATTAGATGAGGGTAAAGTGGGTGGAATGGCATTTCCTATGTCTACAGCTGAAATTTCTTATCAATCTATAGTTAATAATGTAGACTCCGATCCTACTCCTTTTTCACCAGAGGAGTTGGATGGGGATGTGGCTCTGGCCTGTGTAGAAATTCCCACTGTAGATCACCTGATAATGCAATATACTAAAGCAAAATACTAGATCTACTTCTACAATCAAACTTTGCGGAAGCTTAATCAATTTGAGCTAGATCAATCAGAGCACATATAACAGATGAAGAAGAAATAATCACACATGAAACACAAAATAATACTCTGGGAAAGCCTCAACTAAAAACCTCGCTATCTGTATTATCATAAAAGTGGAAATATCTCAAGATTACACAAAGCTTTAGCTCTCAAGCTATCCAGCTCTCAGTACAATCCCTCACTGCTACTCATAGATAGAATAAACAACACATGTGCCTTCCTTCAGTCCTCCAAGCCTCCTATTTCCTTGCGCTTTTTCTCCTAGGTCCTCAAGCTGCCACCTATGTGTAATAATCCCTCACACACTGCTCTGACCTCTGAAATAATTGCACAAACCTGAAGGAGATGATTCCTTTTGCATGGATGAGTTTCCTTTATAGGAAAATTCCTCCAACTGATAGTACATTGTCCCTTCCTTTAATCTCAACTGGATTTTTCTCTGAACTGACATGCATGAATTATTTATGAGAGAATATTCAGTTATCTGAAGTACACTAGTTACATGCATGCAAGCATTAACTAACTAACTGAACTCATAATTAATTCCACAAACTATTGGAACTAATCTAACTGGACTTAACTCAGTTAACTAACTAATTACAACTCAAAGTACAACTCATCCTCATCTCCTTAACTAAGGGATAAATTCCTCAATCAATGGAGAAACTATTGCATGTCTCCACATAGACTTCATGTTTGATTTTTTCCAACTAATTAACTCAAGATGAATTAATTAATTATTAATCAAACAACTGCTAAGATCAAATTCGAATTTTACTTCTCAATTTTAGTTCAGGGAATAACTAAAATTGGAAGGTATCCAAAAATGCTATTTATAGCAGTGCTATTTTTAGCACTTCCATTTTTCATTCCTTGTTGCTATTGCCAACACTGGTCCCTGAACTATTATTTATAGCAATGTTATTTTTATCATTTCTATTTTTAGCATTTCTTTTTGCTATTTCCAACACTCCCTCTCAACAAGAAAGGTATTCAACTCGAACCCGATCCTAAACCTTTGGAATGTTCTCCATGCAACACTTCTCCCAAGTTTTGTTGCTCTAGCAAATCTAGAAACAAAAAATATCCCAATTGACCTCCCCCTTGGGCTAGAAACATCCTCTGATGCTGAAGCTTCCTCTACCGCTGACAAGTGCTCCCTCTGTTACCTCTGAGCTGCTACAACACTCCATGCATCTCGAACTGTTGCACACCTCTCTATGTCATCTTACATTGGTGCAACACTCATGTGCCTCTCGCATTGTTGTAGCCTGCTAGCTCTACATTGTCTTGGGATTCTTGCACTGTAGCTCTCTCTGCCGCTCCATCCACGTCTACCTCTACCCACTTAGCGAGTCCTGCTACTCCTTGTTGGGGCTCCCGTAACAAGGTCTAATCAAAGAGGTTGGGTACCTCAATGATCCTGCCCCTATTCCAGCCTTCTTCAAATTGTCACTCGACATCGCCCCACCTCCTACCTGGAGGTATGGATGCATGTGCTCCCTCTGCCCACTTGGCTCGAAATTTCCCCATACTGGAGGTCTCTGCATGAGTGGATGCCTCCACTCGATCTCCTCTCGACTTCTCCAGTTGTGGCTGCTCCACAACCTCCCAAAGCTACTTCACCAATTGTGGCTCCTCCACAATTGTCTAAGACTTCTTCTGGCGCTGCATGTTGAGAGTTAATGTACTCTCCCTCTCAACCACCATGTCTCCAACAGTTGCCTTGCTCCTCAAGGCTTTGCATTCATCTTGAACCGATTTGCTTCACCTTTCTGGTGGTGATGTGTTGAAGGAAAAACTTTCCCTTACTGAAGACTACATCATATCCTTTGTCTTCCAGCATTGCGATCGACACCAAATTTTTCCTCAATCCTGGTACATACTTGACATCGGTCAAGGTAATGCGAGCTCCATGCTCCCTCTGAAAAATGACCGTGCCTACACCTGAGACACTATACTTTTCATCATTACCCATCTCTATGAGTATCTAGAGATCTTTCTCCTCCAAGGTACTGAACAAACTCTTGTCACCAGTCATGTGGAAAGAAGCTCCATTGTCAAGAAACCAACCACATCCCATCATGGATGAAACCATGCATGCGGAGAGGGTGAAATCCAACTTGAACTGTGAGGCGAGTACCTCACCTTCTGATCCTTCCAAAGATCCCTTCTTGGATTTCTTCAGTGGACAATTTGTAGCAAAATGGCCCACCTCATTACAATGAAAGCATCGCACTTTCGATTTGTCAAACTTCTTCCCACCATGGGAAGAATCGGATTTGGGATGAGAATCCTTCTCCTTCCCTTTCTTTTCCTTACTCGCTAAGGAGCAATTTTCTTCATCCTCCTTGGATGAAGAAGATCCATCTCTGGTGCTTCTCTATATCTCCTCCTGCATCAGATTCGACCAAAGTCGTTCCCAATCTGGCAGCTTCTCTCTTCCGTTTACCGAGTCTTGGTAGCTATGCCAACTCTTAGGAAGACCGAGGAGAGCTAGACTCACCATGTCATCATCGGTATTCGTGATCCCTACACTTCCAAGCTCATCCCTGCAGGTGGTGAGCTTGTTCAGATATGTAGAGATTATGTCGCCCTTTTCTCACTTGATTTTTCGAAGCTTGTCTTTCAGCGCCAGCTTCCTTTGATCGTTGTTGTTCTGATATAGATCTTTCAATGTTTTCCACATCGAAAGTGGTGTCTCCTTCCCATGGCGGCTCGAGATAATGTGGTCTCGAACTCCCTCTAGGAGGATTCTCCTTGCTCTAGCCACACATTTCTTCCATTTCGCCAATTCTGTAGCATTAGCCACTGCGGGCTTGGGGACTTCTTGATCAATGAAGTACTTTAGATTGTTGTCCTCTAATACTGCTTCCATGCGATCCTTCCAGGCTATATAATTCGAGTTTCCATCAAGGGCATACTCGAGTCTTAAACCATTGAACGCCATTAGTGAAATTGAGATGTGATAAGAACTCGATTTCTATAATCAAGAACTTGAAACTTCGAACTTCTCCCTTGTATATTGTTCTTTGCTTTGATCACCTTTCCTCTGATACCATGTAGAAATTTCCACTATAGATCACCTAATAATGCAATATACTAAAGCAAAATACTATATCTACTTCTACAATCAAACTTTGCGGAAGCTTAATCAATTTGAGCTAGATCAATCAGAACACATATAACAGATGAAGAAGAAACAATCACACATGAAACACAGAAGAATACTCTGGGAAAGCCTCAACTAAAAACTCCACTATCTGTATTATCATACAAGTGGAAATATCTCAGGATTACATAAATCTTTAGCTATCAAGCTATCCAACTCTCAGTACAATCTCTCACTGCTACTCATAGATAGAATAGACAACACATATGCCTTCCTTCAGTCCTCCAAGCCTCCTATTTCCTTGCGCAGTTTCTCCTGGGTCCTCAAGCTGCCACCTGTGTGTAATAACCCCTCACACACTGCTCTGACCTCTGAAATAACTGCACAAACCTGAAGGAGATGATTCCTTTTGCATGGATGAGTTTCCTTTATAGGAAAATTCCTCCAACTGATAGTACACTATCTTTTCCTTTAATCTCAACTAGGTCTTTCTCTGAACTGACATGCATGAGTTATTTATGAGAGAATATTCAGTTATCTGAAGTACACTAGTTACATGCATGAAAGCATTAACTAACTAAACTCACAATTAATTCCACAAACTGTTGGAACTAATCTAACTGGACTTAACTCAGTTAACTAAGCTAACTAATTACAACTCAAAGTACAACTCATCATCATCTCCTTAACTAAGGGATAAATTCCTCAATCAATGGAGAAACTATTGCATGTCTTCACACATAATTCATGTTTGATTTTCTCCAACTAATTAACTCAAGATGATTTAATTAATTATTAATCAAATAGCTGCTAAGATCAAATTCGAATTTTACTTCTCAATTTTAGTTCAGGGACTAACTAAAATTGGAATGTATCTCGAAATGTTATTTATAGCAATGCTATTTTTAGCACTTCCATTTTTCATTCCTTGTTGCTATGTCTAATACTGGTACTTGAACTGTTATTTATAGCAATGCTATTTTTAGCATTTCTTGTTTCTATTTCCAATAGCCTGGACTTTAGATTCAACGTATGCTATGGATTTTCTTAGATACTATTTTTCCATCCGAGGAATCAATTCTAGAAGCAATGACGGGTGTTGGAGACTGTGGGATGATTTGAATCATTGGTCATATTTCCTCCCTGATTTATGAGAAGTAGAATCAAGCTTGTCCTAATATTCATCTACTAGTGATGTTCACGAAGTTTTAAATCCTTTGGCTCTAGCACAGTTTTCAGCTGAGGGTAACATGTCTGTCATTTCACAAATTGTTCCAGTGAACATCTCTAGGAATCCCAACATTATTGAAAATGTCTTCATTTGAGTTGATTGTTCCCCTAAAGAAATTCAAACTTATACCGATCTCTTTAAAGAGTTTTGAGACGTGTTTGCTTGGTCTTATGAGGAAATACATGGGATAGATCCATCTATAGTCTAGCACGAGATCAAGACATGTGAAAATCCAAAACATATTCGCCAGAAGCTTCGACTAGTAAACCCTAGAAAAGCAGCAACTATCAAAGCTGAGGTTGAAAAGTTTCTTAAGATGGGTTTCTTATACCTTGTTCCTTTAAATGAGTGGGTCTCAAATCCAGTCTCCATAGATAAGAAGCAAGGAACAATCTGTGTATGTATTGACTTTAGGGACTTAAATAAGGCTTGTCCTAAAGATAATTACCCCACACCCTTTATTGATCAGATTATCGATGAATGTGTGGGTAATGAAATTTTCTCGTTTATGGACAGATTTTCTAGTTATAATAAAATCACTATTCATCTAGAAGATCAACATAAGACAACTTTTATTTGCCCCTGGGGTACATTTGCATATAAAAAGATGCCTTTTGGCCTTAAAAATGTTGGAGCTACCTTTCAGCGGGCCATGTCATATGCTTTTCACGATATCAAACATGTTATCGAAGCTTACTTGGATGATTTAGCTACTCGTTCTCGAAAGAGAATAGATCATCCTAAACATCTTCGATTGATTTTTGAACGATATCATTTTTATAAAATCCGGTTGAATCCGAATAAGTGTGTTTTCACTGTCACGTCCGGTCGATTGTTGGGATTCATCGTTTCTACTGAAAGGATTCATGTAGATCCCTTCAAGGTTGAGGCAATACTTCAGTTGCCTCCCCCGTCTTCTATTCGTTAACTTCAGATTCTTAAAGGAAAAGCCAATTTATTAAGGAGATTTATGGCTAATTATGTCAAGATTACTAAAGGATTTATGAGATTTCTTAAGAAAGGGGTTCCATTACTATAGGATGATTTTGTGCAATGCTCATTTGATGCTTTGAAAAAAGCATTAACCTCTGCTCCTTTGTTGAGTCCACCTGATTATAACAGAGACTTCCTTTTATATCTCACCACAGCAAAATGAACTATTGGTACAGTTCTGGTTCAGGAAGATGATGCTTTCTGTGAGCACGTAATCTATTATCTTATTCGAGGCTTAGTAGGCCTTGAACTGTGTTATTCTCCCATTGAGAAATTATCTTTGGCAGCTGTCCATGTTGTCCAGCGACTTAGACATTATATTATGCTTCAGAAAAATTTCGTCTTAGCAGTTGTCAATCCATTTCAATTTGTTCTTAGCAGGCGAGTAATTGGGGGAAAATACAATATATGGATTTTCATTTTACAAGAATTCGATATCGAATTCATGTCAACTAAGTCTAAGAAATCCTTAGTTTTTGCAGAATTGATCTTAGAGTTGCCTTGCAAGGAAGAAATAGTTTATGAGGAATCGTTCCCTGATGAACATCTTTTCCTTATTTCCTCGCAAGATCCTTAGTATAGAAATATTATTATATATCTCTAGACTTCAAAGCTTCTGCTCACTTTTTCGAAGGATGAACGTAGAAAATTATGTCACCTAGCTAAAAGATATATTATTATAGGTGACACTTTATATCATCGCAAGGTTGATTCAATCCTTAGACATTGTTTAACCTTAGAAGAAGTTGAGTCTGTGCTTAATGATTTCCACAATGGATCTTATGGTGGTCATCTATCTGGTCTTGCAAGAGCCCAAAACAATTTGCGTGTAGGCTACTTTTGGCCTTTTATCTTCAAGGATTGTATTGAAGCGGTTAAGAGATGCCACCCTTGTTAAGTTTATACTCGGAAAATGCACGCGCATCCAACTCCGCTTTTCCCTGTGATCACCGTCGGTCCATTCACGAAGTGGGGTATTGATTTTACTACTTGAAATACGCCTTCGGCAGGAAATCACAAGTATATCATCATAGTTGTAGACTACTTTACTAAGTGGGCCAAGGCTATGCCTACTTTCAAGAATGATGGTGAAACAACAACCTTGTTTCTCTTCAATCAAGTCATTTCCCAGTTTGGTATTCCTAAAGAGATTGTCACTGACCATGGTAGTCATTTCCAAAATCAGATGATGTCTGAATTGGCTCTTAAGTTGGGTTTCTGGAAAGAGCATTCATCTCCTTATTATCGTTAGGGGAATGGGCAGGTTGAAGCCGTGAATAAATCCCTAAAAATAATCCTGCAAAGGATGATTAACAAAGCTCGATCCAATTGGCACATTATGTTATATCCAACACTTTGGGCATACCGAATGTTAGTCAAGACTGTCACTGGTTTTACTCATTTTCAACTAGTTTATGGGTTGGAATCAATTTTTCCGATGGAATGTGAAATTCCTTCCCTTAAATTAGTTGTTGAACTTCTTCCCAATACTTCCAGTATTGAAGAACACCTCGTTCATTTGGAACATCTCGATGAGCAGCGTTGAGATGCAACCATAATCAACAAAGCTCATAAAAAGAGAGTAAAAACTCAATATGATAAGGTTGTCTGTCCTAGAGTTTTCTCTGAAGGCGACCTTGTCCTAGTCTATGACCAAGACAAATATGCCTTGGGGGCAGGCAAGTTTAAATCTATGTGGTATGGTCCCTTCATTGTCAAAAGGGTTTTGAAAAAGGGAGCTTATGAGTTGATTGATTTTGAGGGAAACAAGTTGGCAAAGCCCAAAAATGGGCTCTATCTTAAAAAGTATTTTGCTTAGGCTTCAGCCTAGCATTTTCTTGATTGTAAATATTGTATATTTGTGCATATCTATCTATCGGTTTCATAGTGATGTCGATATTTTTGATCTGCTTTGGCAGGTATTGATGGACAATTTGATATATCTAGGGTTCACCGATGGTGCTAGTAGACACACCGAAACCTTGCTTCCGCGGCTTGGGTCATTTATTATCCATTTGACCGGTTGTTGGTGTCAAGAGGCGTATGTATTAGTATTGCTTCCAATAATGTCGTTGAATATATTGTTTTCATTAATTTACTATCTGAGGCAATGTCTCTTAGTATTTATTCATTAATAGTTTACTTGGCTTCACAATTGGTGGTATCTTAATTAAATAACATCCATCGCATGAGAGATCCTTATTTATATCACCAATTTCTGAGAGTGTGTTTATTACCTATATCATTTGTTTATATCACATTTATTCATATTCCACAATCAAAAAATTCATTTGCATATTCTATCGCTAATCAAGCATTAGATTGGCACATAAATCATTCATCACATTAAAAATAAAAAATAATCGAAGAGTCATCTATATATATATGATCATCACGGTAAACCGTTGGTACATAGATAAAGTTTTATGTTTAAAATAATATACAAAATTGGGACAAATGTCCTACAAAATTAGGGCTTATACCCATAATCATGTCTAAAAATATTTGGTCATCCATCTAGGTCTTGCTCAGGGTGAGCAGCATGAAGAAAATGATGGCATTTGCCACCCGTCGAAATAGCCGCACCCAATCACGAGGCACTCCCACCACGTGTTTTTGCATCTCCTCTAGAAGGTCTTCTATAACTACCATAGGCAGTTGGTGAGTCAACCTCACCAAGTTTCTCTAGACAGCATGGAGGGTCCTCTCAGTCTTTGTTATGACTCCTTTTGCGTCTCTTCAGCAACACCTGTGTCGAGGTAGACCCTCAGGTCTTACTAGTCCAACATCTATGTCATGATCAAAATAATCTTGTAATTATTTGACTCATCAAAAATATTTTTAGTTCATTTATACTTAAAAATCCAAAAAAAATCTTAAAATATAAAAAATTAAAAACATTTGTACCTATCTCTCCCCACGTTGCATCCGGTGGAAACACAAGATCTATATCTCCTTTGAATTCCATGCCAACACAGGGGTAGTCCTCAACTCCTGTGACTTGTTGTTCCCACCAGAGGAAGAACTCATCATTAAAAGTGTTTCAAGGGACCTCACTGCCCCCTAGTCTCTTCATTATACCAGCCCATCTGCCCATTCATGGTTCCCTTGGGCTGCTGATGGTGGATAATACTTTGGTTCGAAGCCCTGGTACTCTCTCAAAGAAAAAGGAACACAAGATGGTTCCATATCCAAATTTCTTTGTCTCACCTTTTTGGATAGAGGTAAGTTGTTTTATCATATTGGCTAAGAGGAATGTGCTCCAATCAAAAGCTATTGTGAGACACTCTACTACAAGACTCATCAAAACTCGAGAAGCCTGATGTAGCGAAGCTGAACCATTTACTCTGGCAATGGTAAAAAGAAATATTCTCAGGGATAGACTC
Organism: Pinus tabuliformis; assembly: GCA_031772625.1. Lineage (NCBI taxonomy): Eukaryota > Viridiplantae > Streptophyta > Pinopsida > Pinales > Pinaceae > Pinus > Pinus tabuliformis. The sequence goes on from CM062817.1 coordinate 1,126,018,117, forward strand.
TCTACATGTTTGATTGGAATCTAGGTTCCATTCTTCTCGGTGTGTTTCTTGGACAGTAAATGCATATGTAGGCCTCCACACTAAGGCTACCTCTTGTTCTTCCTGTTGAGTTGACCCTCTCTCCTCTCTGGGAAACACCAGTGATGAAATAGATATCCTTTGTTTCTATCCTCAGTGGCATTTGGTCAATAACAAAAGCATCTTCTTCTAGATCCCAGTAGTGGATTAACATCTCAAGCAATACGGTATTTTCCTTCATATTTGGCATTTTGAAAATTTTCAATAATCACATCCTCGTAAGGCATACAATGCATTTGGATCTTCCATCACTTTGTTATCAATCACAGTATGCTCTCTTTCTCACCAAGTAATCGACATTCTGTAAAAAAAAATGTTTTGAATCATTAAAAACCATGTTTCAAATTTTGAATTCATGCACATGCATGTTCGGTATTCACATAGTCGCATATAAGGATTTTCTATATGTGGTTCATCTCTGTACAACCTGCGTGTACGAAGAGCATAATTTTCAAACTAAATTCCCATGGTCAAATTTTTGACAAAAACATTTAAAAAGTAGTAAAACTTGTCAAAAAATCAGTTAGAAGGTTACCTGGAGGATTGGAAGCTGAATGAACGAATGAATTTGAGGGATTAAGCTTGCTTGGTTTTTTCTCCACAGCTCCTTCACTCAATTTCTCATAACACAAGTGAAGAATTATGAGTCAAAAAGTCCTTATATAAGTTGACATATGAAAATTACTTTTTCTAAAGTTCATTTTTCTTTAAAAAAAAAAAAATTTGGGCTTTATGAATTTTTTGGCTTGGAGTGTTGGGATGGGTCATTTTTGTTAGAAAACTATATATTACAGAGCAATGGAACACATAAAATATTGCAGAAATATAAACACAAAAAACGCATAAAACAAGAGAGACACAGATATACGTGGTTCACCCAGTTTGGGCTACGTCCACCCCGAACAGCCAGTCCTTCCTTTCTATTATCTAGAAAAATGAAGAGACACAACCTACAGCAGATCCACTGTAATATCCTTTGTTTTCTCTCACAATCTCACCTCTCTGTTTCTCGCTCACTGAATACACATCTATTACACAGCCTCAAATACAAATGCCCCCATACAAAGAGAGGGGTTGCCTTCTAGGGAAAAAAACCCGAAACTAAACATAAGTTCTACCGTCAAATCATCCGCCTAATGAACGACCCAGATTGACTAGAAATTACTATACTTTTACAAGGAAATTTTACATCTATTTTTAGCTTCAGGGGCGCTGCCCCCAAGCCCTCGCCGAGGGACTGCTGGCCCCCGAACCCCCTAGCTGGGGGCGATCGGCCCCCCCAAACCCCCATGGGGGGGACAAGTCCCCCCCGCACCCCCCGCGTGGAGGGATGTACAAACTTCCTGGGGTATACATCCGACTAAAACAAAGACCTCTGAACAATCATGCTCCACACACAACAATTTTTTCAGGATACTTTGGAGATTTTGAGAGAATGATTTGATTCCATGACCATAGACCCATCATGGTAGGTATCATTTTTTCACTGGCATATAGGTTACAGAATATAATTTTCCGCTGCATTTTGCACACTGGCCTCCATACTGCGATATTTTTGGCCATAGGGTCAACCCCATCATGTCTTGGTTCTTAAACCATTTTCACTCACCGACTTATAAAATCATGACATGATGGTAGAGCCAACATTTACATGGGAATTTTAGTTAGATCCTCACTAGCATATCCCATGTTGCTATATTGTGCAGGCTTGGGAGTCCTCTTTAGTCCCGCCAGGACTTGTGCATTAAAGATTCATTCTCTTACTTCTTCACTATTTTTCTGGCTTTATACCCTAGAGGCTCCTTTGCGTTGATTTGTACTACGGCATTGAATGTTGACCATTTTAAGCCACCTTTTGAACATGTTTTTTGCGAAATCAACCTTGAAATCACTTATCCTCTGCAACTTGACACCCTTTTACCCATGGAAAGAACATCCCTTTGAGCGTCACTAACCAGTTTTGTCACCTTGCATTGAGCATAGGAATTTTCCCCTCCCAGGAACTAGCACATATGTGTTTGGACACTCTTTCTTTCCATTGTACCATAGGCATTATTTTATTCTTTTTCAGGCTTTCTAAATATGAAAAAGACAAAAAAATAAATATTCCAAAAAGAGCGGAACGGGACATTTCTTCCATGATTGATGGAAACTAGAGTCAGTTGTGTCACCCTTGAACAAAGCACTAAAAAAGTCTTTCCACCATTGGGATGGGATTTAGTTTGACTTAGAAGAGACTTAACCTTGTTATTGAGTCAGTACTCCTTCACTTGGTTATCTCTTCCAATCATATGGAGAGTTTGTTTGTGCCTCTTGCATGACAAACTTATACAAAGTTATCATATGCTTTCATATTGTCACATTTGAGTCATGCTTTTGTTCAAGGGAAGTAAACCGGAGTCAGCCTTTCTATGGTGTCTCTTGACTCATTTTCAGTCGACCTTCCCTGGTTTTTAGAGTCATGTTCACTATCACATCAACTATTTGGTCCTTCACTCATGCTAGTTTGAGAAGGTCTCCATTGACTTCTTGCTTGCGGGTCTTGCTCTTATTGACTATGAAAAATTGCTCTAAGAGTAGACCTACAGCCACACCCTGGACCTATTTTCATTATTGATATATCACCTTGTGCTCAGCATCGATTAGTATCATGGTTCTTTGACTGAGTGGTTTCCCTTTTGTTCGATGTCAGCTTTCACTATCACACATTGGGATTCGTGAAGTACCTTGGTTTCCATTTGACCTTATTGGTGGATTCCTCGCCTCTGTGTCAACTTTCATTATTGGTTAGTTCAGAGGGTTTCTATCGTGCGCTAGCTACATCTTGTGTACGTCGGAAACGTGCTTCAGTTTGGTTACTTCATCTTTCTTCATCTAATTCCTTCCACATTATTGGCTTACGGGTTACACTCGTGTTGGATTGATGAAGGATGCCTTAATGCCTTCCTTCCAACATATCTTTTCCCATCGACTTCAAATCATTGCTTTGGGAACAAGGTCTAAAGTCCATTTGGAAATACCTTAGGGTTTGCAGTCATTAGTGGAAAACTCCTTCATTATCGATAGTGAAACATCAGTGTCTCTTGATTGATATATTCTTTCAAGTGTTTGACTTCAGCTCATTTATTCGCACTTGTTAGATTGTACTGGGTACCTTGGCTCTCATGATCATTATCAGTGAGTAGTCTGGCGTTTGTTAACGGTATATATTAATGACCAATAATGAAATGTTTCTCACATGGTCAACTTTAGATCATTTATTCCCATTGTGTAGAAATGTACCATGGCGGTTGGTGAAGACCTTGGGTTTGCATTAGCATTTGTTGGTTCACTCGCCAGTCCCTCATGTTTTTGCGAGTGACACCATCCACCTTATATGTTGCTGTTCGTTACAGCGAAATCCTATATGTTGGCACCCGCGTTACGTGTAGTATTTGTTCCACTATTTGACTTGGTACTTTTTGTATCAACTTTATGACTTCACTGATCAACTTTCTACTTCAGTATCATTGATCAGTTTCTTATATGTGATATTGAGACATGTACTTCCATGGATATGAACAGATGATCCACTATGTATTTTCAGTCTTTTTATACTCATATACATATTGGATCTGATTTTTCATTTGATATGCGGACATGCTTTATTGTCTCTGAGAATGGGTATGCCCGCCTCAGACAACAACTTTCCTTTTGCTCTCTTCCACTGGCTTGACAAGCTAAAATCTGGTGAACTCCTCTCAGGTCTTAGCATGATTCCTTCTATACACTTAATACATTTCGGCCATCATGTACCCCTTCTGACCTCGTATATTATGGGGCATATGTTATAGCACCATTTACCACCCTTGGTAGATTTGATGCTCTGTGTTATGTCCTAGGGCAACCCTTCCCTTCCAGACTTGGTCCAAATTCTAAAAAACAAGGTTTTAAATCCCATACATTGTTTTTCCCTGTATAAAGAGTACACGTGGGTCAGTCTATACCCAACCCGTGTATATGTGTTAAAACATTAAAAAATATATAATCTCCTTAAATTCAGGCAGATTTTACAGGTTTTACCTGTTACTCACCTACTGTAGCTCATGGCCCAACTGTTTCCCAACTAAAAAACTAATTTGGAGAAGTATAAATAGACCTCCATGGGAAGGCCTAAAATAGGAGAAAGGATTAGATATTGATATTATAGTTGATTACGTCCCTGATCAAGTTTGAAGAAATCCTTGTGCCTTCTGCACTCCCAAGTCATAGGAAACCTCTGTTTCCTTCTTGAGATGTCCTTCATCCCTTTATGACATCCTTGTGTATACCTATGGAGGAGGATTGCTAAGGCCTGGGCAAGACGAATCCGAAGGATGGTTTTGCTTGGAGCCAGCAGATGACTCAGGTTGTAGTTCTTTTGTACTTTCTTTAGTTTACATCAATAAAGAGGTGTTGTCTTGTTCCTGATGTTTAAGGTCTTAATGCATTAATCTATGTTATGATTTGATTATGAAATATTATGTTAATTCTTATTTTGTTAGATGCTTATATGACCTAACACGTATATCATGAACATGCTTTCTATTACTGTTGTTGTATTTGCTTTGTTTGAATGAGTTGCAAGTTCTAAAGCATTGGAAGAAGTAGAGGGTTTGGACCCTACGGGAATGAACTCAAACGCAGGACCTCGAGGTAATACCTCTTCTTCCTACTTCAATAGTTTAAGTATTGGGATTGCTTGCTTGCATGTCTCTTATGTTGTATGCCCTCCGCTCTGTTGGGGTTCTCAACCCAAGACCCTAGGGTTATTCTACCCATAACATTCCTCGTTTAAATCCTTTATCCATGTCTACTTTTAAAAATGCTTCTTCACCTGGTGATCATGCACACTTATAAACCAAGCTATCAATAACCCACTCTAATACCACTTGATCTAAATTTCAATCGAAATTGATACTTGCTTTGTTAGATTTTTTAAAGTGTTTGCATGTATACAATGTTAAACAAAGCTCAATTTAATGACATAAGAAACTTGAAATGAAATTATATCAAATATAGAGCAATAGAAAAGCACACAGAAGAAAACGACACCAGAAAGTTAATAATGGAGTTCATCTATCTTCAAGCCTACATCTCCAGGCATGGTCTTCAATGGAAAGACATTCTCTATTAATTAATAAAAGCCAACAAATTACAATGATTTGACATCAAAATAACTTCTGACTGGTCCTACGGTGTTTTTCTCGACCTCAAGAACGCAATGCAACTTTCGACTCTCAAAACGACCTCCTAAAACTCCCACAATAAACCTCCAAAGTTCTTCTATGTTACCCCTGCTCTCCACATAAAAACTCCTTTTTTCATTAAAAAAATTCATTTATGTGTCTGTTAGCATAACATTACATTACACATATATAATGTTTAGACTAAACCAAAAATAACCACTTAATAAATTCACCGTATCAAAAATCCCACCATTTTATAAACCATATCCTATCTTCTCATCCTTATCCCTCCGCCCATTATTCGATATATATAATAAATGTGATTTTAGTTTTCATATGATTAACCACCATACCATATCCACACCATATATCCACCTTTCGACATATATCTTTCATATGTATCACTCCATAACACATATTATAACAACCTCATATATAATATGCACCACCATAAATAATAAACCATATTTAATATATGGTTACCACTATGTTCTACGTTTGACCATTGAATTTTCTTTGGCGGGGTTGATTGGGGAAGTCGTGATAAGTATGGAGAGTGGTGGATACGGTGGTTAAATATTAATTTGTATCACAATATATATATATTCGGCGGGCTATTTATAGCTATACACACCATTATCCCAATTGGTAAGGTGCTGAATTTGTAGAGTAGAGGTTTGAGGATTGAATCCCGTTTGGTCCGTCAATGGATTTATCACAATTTTTATGCTTGCCAATCCATAAAGGCCATGTGTGGCTCTGTAATAGGGCCACATGTCACTTTGTGGTTGGTTTATATTTAACCAACCAAAAGATTTCCACTTGTCAATGTTGCATTGGTTTTCCTGCTCCAATCATAATTTGCCACTTGTTGCCCTCTCTTGATGCCACGTGGCGGCCAAAACCATTATTGATCACGATTTTTGCCAATCCATAAAGGCCATGTGTTGCTCTCTAATAGGGCCACATGTCACCTTGTGGTTGGTTTATACTCAACCAACCAAAAGACTGCACTTGTCAATGTTGCATTGGTTTTCCTGTGCCAATCATAATTTGCCACTTGTCACCCTCTCTTGATGCCACGTGGCGGCCAGAACCATGACCCTTCACTGCCTGAAATCATGAATTGACCATTGACTTTGACTTTGACCTTCTCTCACCAGAACTTTGACCTTTAATAACTTCTGCATACGAAGTCAAAATTTTCCCATTCAAGTTGCCTTGGAATCATTTTTTTTAGCTCTATGTGATGAAATGGGTTTCGCTCGAATCTAAGGAAATTAAATTTTTTGCCATTAATCCCTTTTAGATCAATCCAGATCCTTTCTTGATCATTTCGGATCAATGAATATGTCATGTGTGCCTTATCTTGACATCGCTCATAAGTCACATGAATTTTATATGTATCTACTACATCATTTTTGTGTCATTCAAAATCAAAATATCATTTTATCCATACAAATATATCATCATGTTATCATTGTCATGAATGATAGTATAATTTATGTTTTATCAAATTGTTTTTATATTTACACATAATTTTGATGCCATTATTCCAAGTATTTCTAATTAATCATGAAAAAGAGTACACTCTACATAACCTAATGTGAGGAATCATATGGTAATAGTGAAAGGAATGATAAAACTTGATGTGAAGAATCATAAGGCTACTGTGAAATGAGGGGCAAGAGGGGGAGGCAGGGTGGTGTTCAAAGGAGAGTGTTGAGGGGGGAAAGGAGAAGAAAAAAGAGGGAAAGGGGGATTCAAACAAAATAATAATAAAATATTTTGTATGATTTGATACAATCAAAGCACATCACAATCAACAAACCAATTTTATTACAATAAGGGATAAATATATGCATTTATATGAAAATATGTTATGTTCTTACTCCATGAAATAAAGTGTAGATAATAAATTAGGAAAACATGCATCCTCCATGCAACCCATTAATTCTCTTCAAAATTTAAGTCAAAACACTGTATTAAAGGAAAGAAACAATCGAAAAAATTGGACCAAAGAAGAATACTAGTAGCGGTAATGCCTTAAGAATAAAATGGAGGTTGAACTAGATCAATTGTCATGACAATCATATACTTTTTCAAGTGTTGATAATGCTCTATAACTCTCCTTGGAAAAACCTTAATCTTGTGTTGCTAACTAAGCTCACAATCTATAGATCCTGCACATGGTAGGGGCTATGGGAATGAGCAAAGCTCCCTCCTATAGTAATGTAGTCTCATTGGATCATCGATGTAGGCATCCAACACTAACTCAAGCCCAAAAGCTTCCAATATTCCCATAGCAGTATATATTGGCCACAAAAACCCCTATATTGAAACAATGCCCATCAACCAATCTATTTATCATTTCTGAGAGTTTCATTAAGTTCTAGGAAGAGTTCTGGATCCTAGCCCTGAAATTGTGGCTCAGATCTCAGGGTTGTTGGTACAAAACTAAGTGAATTAGTCTATAGTCACTGGGATGCATCCTTATGGTTGAAACTAAAGGGTCTCAGCCACTGGCTTGCCTTGTCATGGGAGCAACGAAGAGCCCAAGTCAGTGAAAAAGTAGGTTAATTCATGGGTTGGGCACCTAGAGGGGTTGGTTAGCTCCTAGGAGTCCTGTAGCTCCCGAGGAAGGTCAGTTTGGCTTCATTTCATCAATTCCACTTCCTTAATTGTACCTAGGAGGTTTAGTCATATCATATTAAATCTTCATTGCATATTTACCCTGATGGATTGGTAAGCTTAGGTTAGTGTGGGAGGAGGGTTTTATATAGTGGTATCAAAGCGGGTTCTGTTCACTTGCGGGTTTCATGCTCTTTGTGTGATATATGATACCTTAGAGTGGTATTAGAGCATGGTTTAACACTTGGGCTGGATGGGTGGAAGGTGTTTGTAGTGCATGCATGTAGGTTGTATATGTGCTTGATGTGTATGCATGGTGATGGCCATTATTGTAGTTGTATTGTCATGTAGAAGTTGATGATGTTGTTGTTGGGATGTGTTTTTCATGCATGCATGTCAGTTGTATATGCGTATTTGTCATTCATGTCAATGCCTATATGTTGTTATGAAAGCATTGTTATGGTTATGGTGTACAATTGATATTGTCATGTGTGATGTTGATATATTATTATGCTTATGATTATAGATGTATTGTGCTAATCTGGTTAATCTTGCAAACAAGATATCCTCCCCTGAATTATAATGAGTATGTTTGTTATGTTTATGTTTGGTTATCTAACATGATATAATTGCAGGAAAAAAATCCAAGATGACAAGAAAAATGGTGGATTATAGTTCACGAGATTCTCCCTACAGATCAGATGAGCAACATGTGTTACACAACATTTTGTCACTGTCCCTGTACACCCATTCCTCGATCCCGGAGGACCTCTAAAGTGACCCTCATGTGTTTTCCTGCCATGAAGAACATGTCCCTACATCCATCCTCATCTGCAGAACATTTCCCTCTTACATCATTTCCCAAGAATATTCCTTCAAACTCAGTTTTCAAGATTGGCGCTAGCACTCAGTTTCTTCCTTGCACCGATTTGCAGATTCTAACACTGGGCCTAGCGCCAAACGACGCTAGTAAGCCATTCATGACCCACACAGACTCTCTTTTGGCAAGTTTTTAAAAATGGAGTCGAAGCTTCCAGGTCTAGAAGCTTCATGAACAGAAGTCTAGTAAATTCTTGAGAAAGATAGAGCCGAGAGAGATTTTTTGGGCTCCTTTCCCCTATTATAATGGAACAAACCAAAAGGGATAAGGCCTATCTCATCATAAGAGAATCCATTTCCCCTCTATCAAAGCTAGATAAACTCCTCATTTTCCAGCCTTAGCTAGCTAATGAAAGCGCTGAAATAATCTGCAAATCTTGATAGCCATCTTGAGAACCTTAGCGTTCTAGTTTGTGCGTGAAGGGAGAATAAGCTTGTAGTTTTATTTGGTTTGGAGCAAAGGGGAAGAGGCCTTGAACTTCCATTTTTTTGAGGGTGAATCATGAGATGCTTATAGTGGTGTTGGAACCCAGACACGTCGAAGGAAACCTACAATGTCAAGGCTTCGGTTGTATTTCTCTTTGAAGTTTATTTTAATACAACTAATGGTTTATTTCCTATATCATTTGTAATATTACATTTGATAGCTTAGAACTCCTCGAATTTTTAAGTAGATTGAATTCGTATTTATGCTATCATGTTTGTTATTGTTTCTTGCATGTTTATTTTATGTATTTGAACGAAAGGAACGAAAGGAAGCTGGAGCAAGGAAGCAAGATCACCATCAATTGAATTAGCGTTATAAGAGGTAGGCCCTCCTATTCGATTCTAATCTAAGGAAATTTACATTAGATTGTCTTGTTTGCAGATAGACCCACTTTCTTGGGACAAAGGGATCGTCTCTGTCCGCAGAGAGGATACTCCTACTCCACAAATTGGTGACTCCACTAGGGATCCATCCCTCTCTTTGGATTGTTTTTTATTTCATGATTTGTGACAACTTTTCTTGTTTCAATCTTTCTCTTTGGTAATCTATACTTCAAGTCATATGCTACTTTGATTCTTGAATTTAGAGTGATAGGTATGGTTCTAGTTTGTGAAATTTTTTGTTTTTTCTAAGAATCCCTTGATCGACGTTGTTTATTTTTTAACAGTCGTGTCGACCGGCACGAGTTCCCTTTGAACAGTGGTGCCACAACCCCTTCTGGCACTTGTTGCTAGTTAGGCAATCGCGCCGATGCCTGTAGGTTAAAATCAGGGTTTCTCCTAAATCATTACTAGTGTGTTTTGTCCTCATAAATTCTATTTCTTGGCTTGTTTGCCTGTATTCTCCCTGGCTAGATTTCTTTGTTAGCTTGATTTGTTTTCTTGATTAGTTTGAGATTACCTTACTTGATTTATTGAATTTTTGGATGGTTTGTGTCCCTAGGGAATCTAAGTCATTGTCTGTTCATTTTTTTGTCTCCTATTCAAGTCAAGTTTTTGGTTTGCTGCTTCGTGCATTTCATTTCTTAGTCCTTGCATCTATCTTGCTTTGGTTTCAATTGAACAAGTAAAAAAATATGTTTCGTTTGCTCTTCTCTTGTTGACCGTCTCTTTTCCAAGCATAGATCACATTGCTCGGTTTGTTTCGGTTGCATATTTGCATTTGATTTAAAAGGAGTTATTCTTGTCATGCTTTTTATTTGATTGATGGTTAGGTGTTTGGAAATATTCATTGAAATGTTTATGTGAAAGATTCATTTTAACATTCCATTGAAGAAAATACATCATTCTAGTTTGATTAATTGATATGGTGCGTTGATTGGTATCATTGAAATCTAGAATTACATCATCATGAGCATTTGAAATCGAATGAACTTCTTTTATTGTTAAAAGGACTAGTTGAAGTGCATCTGATAGGAAGAGTAGGAAGTGGAAAGAATTTTCATTATTTTGTTTTGAAAAGTGTAGTGAAGAGTCATCTTATTTTCGATTTCTTGTTTGTTGCATTGATTGTTTTCTCCTCTCTCAATTAGTGTAAGCATTCATTGAATTGAAAGGGTTTTGTCTTATATAGTTACACATAAGAGTTTTTCAAGTGAAATCGATAGGGCCTAAAAAACGAGACTTAATTTCAAGATAAACTTCTAAAATATATTCAATTAACCTAAGGCACATTTGAAACTAAACTTTCACATTTAGTGGTCTAGGCTAGAGATGTGTTTCGCTGTCTTTAAACCTAATAGCTATTGTTCGCTTCGGCAATAGACAACGCTAGTACGGACTTCTACTCCCTGTAATGTCATGTATGTAAAGGGAGACCCCACTAGGTTTGAAATCCTTTATCTGTAGGAAGCCGAGTTTGCTACCTTGTAAACGTGATACACCGAACACAACATTCGAGGAGATTGCCTGCTTGTACTTCTCGGTTCGCCAGGAGGTATTCTGCAGTTCACGATTACCTGGTAATCCATTTCGCCTAGATTATCCTGAGCGGTCATTTTGGTCCTTTTGACTCTTTAAATTTAAAATATCATTGATCACTTGTGCTTTCAAGCTCGTTCAAACCGAAAGAGACTAGAGTCATCTTTGCCTTTTTCTTGACTCTTAAAACATGAAAAGGAATCAGTCTGTTTCAGCGACTTAAATTTTTTTTTGCCCGCGATCACATTACATTCCTGATAGTCTTATTCTGGACCACATCGTGAGTATGTCCCTAATATATTTTTAAAGCCTTGAAATTAATATCTCTTCTCTTTTGTTTGAGACAAAGTCATCATGGTTGAACCTTCAGGTTTGCCTCATTCCTCCTCTCCTCCATATGGAAGGTCATCCAGAGAAATTTTCCCTGAACTTCCACAATCTCTTGAGGATAAAGGTGTTAAACTTGGAATTATTCTGAGTATTCAACCTTTGTCTTCTCATCTGCCTCCATCCGATACTGGATCACCTTACGAAATTGGCCCGAAATCCCCTTATAATCCTATCCAGACTCCTGAGAGTCCTCAGACTTTTTATAGTCCGCAAGGACTGGTTATAGACCCTTTTGTGGTATCTCCACAACATCCTTATAGTCTGTATGATCAATTTGATGTTCCATTGGAGTTATCTCCTCGTTCATCTTCGTCTCATCGCCGGTTGTTTCCTATGGAGTCAGAAGGTGAAATTCCAGTTTCCTCTCTGAGTTAGTTGGAAGTTTCTGCCACTCACACTCGTTAAGTGGGTGATGAGCAACCATATGAGTTCCCTCCAAAAGGTTCCCCTTACACAGGAGCCATATCATCTAGCGTTTATCTTGAGTTTAGTGAGCCTTTATTGCCGCATGGTTATACCTCTCTAGCTCAGTTGCTTTTGGGTGCTCCAAGTGCCTCATCATTGTATTAGAATCCTATCTGGTCTTCTGGCACTATGCCTACATCAAGTCTGTTCATACAGAACATGACCTCTTGATCAATTGTACGAACTGTAGTTACTTCAGTTCTAGTTCAACCTACCATTTCGTCTCCACTTGTTTTGTAGTTTCAACCAACCCTTCCGGTTCAACTGACGTTCTCGGTAAGTAAGGTCTCGGTTAGTTCTTCTACCCCTCCAATGAGTGGATAGACTGTGCCACCACCTGGGGGGAAAGATTTGAATATCTCTATGATGTCAGACCAAACCAATGTGAGTGGCTCACAAATTCACATGGTTAGAACGAATCAACCTTTCTACGGTGATATTCCTAACCCTGTTGATCCATCTGGATTAGCTAACATCCAATATCAGCAGCCATACATGGCTCAGGGTCTATTCCAATTGGCTTATGTTCCATATGGTTCACAAGCCTTGGTTACCCTGCCTTACATTCCTCAAGCTAGGCCTTATGTTCAGCCTGGCCAATCCACTGTGCCTGGTGGGTATGGCCAGATTCAATTCAGGAACTATCCAGGAACTGTCAAGCTACCTTTGTAGCAACAAGGGAAACCATCATTGCAGCAACGGAAAGCAGTGCACTAGAAAGGACAACTGCTACAGCCGCAAGAGAAACCTTTGCAATAGTCGTAGCAACCTTTGTAGCCGCAAATGTAGTTTGTTCAGCAATCCTCCCAACCTTTGTCCTAGCAAGGCTAGCCTTTGTAGCAGTAGGGGCAATCTTTACAGCAGCCACAAGGTCAACCTATGTAGCAACAAAGCCAACCTTTGCAGCAGCCACATGGTCAACTTTTGCAGCAGCAGGCCATCTATGTGTATCAGCAAGGTCAGCTCATTTAGGGCCAAGGTCAACCTTTGTAAGGGCAAGGTCAACCCCTGCAGCAGCAGGTTCAAAATCCTTATGTCCAAGGGCAACAGGTGCAAAATCCTTATGTCCAAGGGTAGCAGGTGAAAAATCCTTATGTCCAAGGGCAATAGTTTCAACATCCTTATGTCCAGGGGCAACAAGTGCAAAATCCGTATGTCCAGGGTTAGCAGTTTCAAAATCCTTACGTCCAAGGTCAACAGGCTCAACAACCTTTTAACCCATATGCCTATCAATCACCTATGACAAGACAATATCAAGTCTACCTAGGACAGAATCCTCTCTACGGGTAAGGTAACCCACAATGGGGGAAAAATCAAATTCCATATGGACAAAATGCTCCACTGTGGGGGAAAAATCCTTACCAACAAGGAGAATTTCCATAGTTAGGGTCTGTTCAAAGACCCCCAATGCCTTTTAATACACAATTTCCATTCTTGGCCACATTGGAACTATCAGATGTTTCAAGGCTCACCAATGATCCTATCCTTCATTCACCTTACTCGCCTCGAGTTTCAAGCAATTTCCTGAAATTTGAGGGAAAAGCGAAGGAGGACCCACAAGGTCAAGTGATGGCATATCACCTCTAGTTCTCCTCCAATTCATACGTTGATGATTCTATCTGCCTATGACTTTTTCAAAGAACTCTCATAGGGGCTGCAGCGAAATGGTACATCAAATTGCCTCAAGGTACCTACAGTGACTTCAACACTCTCACTATGGCTTTCCTCACTCATTTCCAGCGGTTGGTTCACTATGAAACTATCACCAATCTTCTTACGTCACTTAAGCAAGACACTGCAACCCATATCTCTGATCACATCCACGAATGGAGACGTCGACGTCGCCTAATCAAGTTTGAAATTTCTGATCAGTTGTTGACAAACTCGTTCACAAAATCATTCATCAACAAAATTGCTAAGGACATATCTATGGTTGGATGTGTTACTGAGGAGCAAGCCATCGCTCATGCCAAGTATTTAGACCTCATCTACTCGCAATCTGACACATTGTATGAGATGTTATCCGATGCTCCAAGACCATCATCCGATCTGACCACATCGAAGTCTCCGGATACATCACTTGTTGATGGAGTGATTGGTTTCGTGTTTGAGACACCCGTGAAATATTCTTTCAAGCAGAGGTCGGTCTTGAACACTGGTTCCAATGATCCCTCTCGAAATTCACCTGGTCCTGGTAAAACCTCTGAGGTTCACGTTGTCTAATCCACCATAGCAGACAAATCCTCTATGGTTAAAAAGAAGGGAAAAGGCAAGGTCAAAGACGATGCCCTGAAACAGGGCCCTCCTAAGTCATCTGCTGGCGATGCTTCTCAAGGAAAGCCAAAGTATCCATGCCTCATCTGTGAGGAGGATCATTACACTAAAGATTGTCCTTGACGATATGAAGTTAGTCACTTTCTTAAAGGGACTCCGACTGTCTTAAAAGAACCATTTCCATCCCAGCAGACCCAAATGGTAGACTAGCCTCAGTCTTCCGTTCCCTTAGGTTCCCAATTGTTTATGATGAACATGCCTATAAATGTGGCTACCATATCTAAAGATTATCAAACCCCGATGACAAGGAAAGAGAAAGAAAGTACCCCTTCTTCCTCTATCCCATCGACCTCCGGTCCTCTCCATATAGAGTGACCTAATCTTGATTTTGGTGTCCGACCACCCTCTTAGGGTGTGTTGTGAAAGTCCTCGTATAATCCAAATGCTCGAGCTGCTCAACACTATAATATTGTTGAATATTGGCTCAGGCATCATCAACTATGTCTGCACTCAAGTTCCTTCAAATTTGTCCCTCTCAGCAGAAAGAATTATTGTCGACCATTGGAGATGTTGATCCATATGATTCAAACCTTATTTTCTTTGATCTGGAAAACCATGTTCCGCGCTTACCTTATCAATTTTCCTTTCTCATTCAAGTGATAATTAATGAAAAGAAAATTCACGGGACCGTCATTGATGAAGTGCTTCTACCTGCATCATATTTGTGTCTTGTTGGAAGGAAATCGGTTCTCCTACCGTGAACTAATCACCTAACACGTTGAAAGCCTTGGATGGACATGATTCTCGACCATTCGATGTCCTTCCTAATCTTTCCATTACTTTGGAAGGTAAGACAGTTAATGTCGAAGTATGAATTGTTGATGCAAATCTTAACTATAATCTTCTACTTGGGCGGAGTTGGACCCATGATATGCATGTTGTAGCCTCTTCTCTGTTTCGTGTGCTCCGTTTTCCTCATAAAGGGAAAATTTTCATGGTCGACCAATTATATTTCTTTGCCTCTTCTTCCTTGGATGACAATGTTCCTTATGTGAAGCATATCGGTGCTCCATATGAGAGTGTGGGGGCTGGACTTTTCAAAGATCCCACCTTGATAGATATTTTTCCTCTCTCAGCTCTGCATGTTGCCTCAATCAACATGATCTCGGTTAAGTCTGATCCTTGGGTCATTCCTCCTCCTGATCAAGTTGATGCATGGGGCGATGTCATGCCATTAAGCCCTGATGAAATTGATTATGTGAAGATTGTTTCAGCTTCGGCCTTAATATCTATTGATCACACTGCTTTGGTTACGTCCCTTGACGCGTATTCTCAATTCCCTTGGCTAATGTTCTTCGGATTCTTCTGATCCCTTAATCGAGACATTTCCTACTAACGAAAGTATCATGGAAATTATTTCTCTTGAGGAAGTAACTTGGAATGAAACTCATCATTGTTCCTCGTTCTTACCTGGCCAAGGAGTCATGTCTACCTGTCTTGAGAAGTTCTCTTCTCATTTCCCGACCCAACCACTTTAGACACCTATCATGACCCATGGAGTTTGGTTGGAAGGGAACATGGGTAATATTACCAAAACGATGTCTCTTGACATTTCTCTTAAGCCTGGTGTCATTGAAAACATTCATATTGGGGTAACTTGTTCTCCTAATGAGATCAAGCTTTATACTCATATTTTTCAAGAGTTTCGAGATGTTTTTGCATGGTCCTATGAATAAATGCCAGGCATTGACCCAAGTATAGTCGTGCACAAAATTCCGACTTATCCTGACGTGAAGCCCGTTCGTCAATGACTTCATCCTGTGCACCCTAGAAAAATGGCTTCCATTAAGGGAGAAGTTGAAAAACTTCTTAAAGCTGGATTTATTTATCCTATACCTCTAACAGATTGGGTGTCTAATATTGTCCTGGTGACTAAGAAACAAGGCACCATTCGGGTTTGTGTTGATTACCGTGATATTAATCATGCATGTCTTAAGGAAAATTATCCCACTCCTTTTATAGACCATATTATAGATGAATGTGTTGGGAGTGAGATTTTCTCCTTTATGGATGGTTTTTCTAGTTATAACCAGATAAACATTGCGTCTGCTGATCAACACAAGACTGCCTTTATCTGTTCGCGGGGGACTTTTGCATATAAAAAACTCCCTTTTGGCCTTAAGAATGTTGGGACTACTTTCCAACGGGCATTGTCTTATGCTTTTCATGACATTAAAAACATTGTTCAGCCTTATTTGGATGATCTCCCTGCTCATTCACGTAAGCGCCGTGACCATCCTAATCACCTGCGAAAAATATTTCTTCGTTGTCGATATTATAACATTCGGCTTAATCCGCATAAGTGTGTCTTCTGCGTTGAGTTTGGATGACTTCTCGGTTTCATTGTTTTGAAGGATGGTATTCGCCTTGATCCTCTCAAAGTCGAGGCTATTTTTAATCTACCCCCTCCCTCTTCGTTGCATCAATTACAAAATCTGCAAGGGAAAGCCAATTTCCTTCATCGCTTTGTGCCTAAATATGTTGAGCTAGCTTCAACATTCACTCGATTGCTTAAGAAAGGAAGTCCATTTCGTTGGGATGAGGCTGCCCAAAAGCAATTTTGTTGACTTGAAAGTTGTCCTCATTAATGCTCCTTTATTGCACCCTCCAAACTATCATCGTGATTATTTCCTCTATCTAGTTGCAGCTTCTAGCACTATTGTTATGGTTCTGGTACAAGACAACGACGAAGGTCATGAACATGTCATTTATTACCTTAGTCACAATCTCCTCGATGCTGAGACCCGTTATGCTCACGTCGAGAAGTTGGCTTTGGCTGTTGTTCAGGCTGTTCAATGTTTTCAGCATTATATTCTTCTCCACACTACAACCGTGATTTTTGATTGCAACCCCATGACTTATATTCTAACTCGTCAGTTGCTTGGGGGAAAATATTCCAAGTGGATTGTTATCCTTCAGGAATTCGATTTGGTGTTCACTACTGCCAAATCGAAGAAATCACTTGTATTTGCTGAATTGATTTTCTCTTTTCCCTATGCTTCTCTCCCTATTGGTGTTGATGAGCAATTACCTGATGAGACTCTCTTTCTGATTAGCACTCTCGATCCTTGGTACAGTGATATCATCATGTGTCTCCAAACTTCTACCTTCCAGTTTTCGTTGTCCAAGGATGATCATCGATGCATTCAGCATCAATCCCAACCTTACCGCATCATTTGGGATACTTTATACTGCGTTGGTGTCGATTCGGTTCTTCGTCGATGTTTAACTCTCGATGAGGTTGACAGAGTATTAAATGACTACCATGTTGGCGCATGGGGTGGTCATTTGTCTGGCTATGCCACTGCTCAAAAGATCCTCCGCGCTGGTTACTTTTTTCCATCCATTTTTAAGGATTGCATTCTTGTTGCCCGCAAATGCCACCAGTGCCAGATTTATCAGCGGAAAAAGCGTGCCCCACCCGCTCTCCTTCACCCCATTATTACTGATGGTCCTTTTGCCAAACGGGGAATTGATTTTATGACATGTAACCCTCGTTCGGCTAGGGGGCATGGTTATATTATTGTTGTCATGGATTACTTCACCAAATGAGCCGAAGCAATGCCTACATATTCAGCTAACGGTAAAATGGTGACACAATTTCTATTCAATCATGTGATTTCCAGGTTTGGATTGCCTCAAGCCATTGTCACTAACTATGGCTCCCACTTTCGTGATTATATGATGGCTGAGCTAAATTGGTTTTTCATCACAATAGTTCAAATCCATATTACCCTCAGGCCAATGGCCAAGTTGAAGCAGTTAAAAAAGTTTTAGTTACTATGCTTCAGCGCACCATTGGGATGCACAAATCCAATTAGAATCTCATGCTTTTTTCAGCTCTGTAGGCCTACCGAACCTCGACTAAAGACGCAACTAGATTCACACATTTCCATCTCGTCTATGGTTTGGAAACTACCCTACCAATTGAATGTGAAATTCCCTCACTCAAATTGGCTGTCAAACTACTCCCTAAAACCTCGCCTCAAGAAGAGTGTCTCCTATATTTGGAATGATTGGATGAAACTTGTCGTCTCACTGCTTTAGTCATTGACGCTCAGAAAAAGCGCATTAAATCCCATTTTGATTGGTCGGTCTCTCCTCGTGATTTTTCTGAAGGTGATTTGGTCTTGTTATATGACTAAGCTAACGATAAGCTAGGGGTAGGTAAATTCGAACACATGTGGCATGGGCCCTATATTGTCAAGCGTGTATTGCAAAAAAGGGCTTATGAGCCAATTGAGTATGAGGGTAACCATTTGAGCAAGCCCCGCAATGGGTTGTACCTCAAAAATTATTATGCATGACTCATCTCGCATATTTACTTGTGTACATAAGTGTGTTATTCGTTTTTGTACAATTTGGTTGGTGTGTTTTTTCAAGTAGCTTTCCTGCTTATTATGTCTTCACCTGCTTTGCAGATGTATGTGACTCCTTACGTCGGTTTCGCTAATGGTGCTTGCCATAG
Organism: Pinus tabuliformis; assembly: GCA_031772625.1. Lineage (NCBI taxonomy): Eukaryota > Viridiplantae > Streptophyta > Pinopsida > Pinales > Pinaceae > Pinus > Pinus tabuliformis. The sequence continues at coordinate 1,126,036,975 of CM062817.1, forward strand.
TACCTGGAATCTATCATCCATGGCATGGGCTATTTATGCCCCTCATGGTGAGTTGATTGATCTTAAAGGTATTTGTTTGGGTCAAACAACTAATAACATTGTTGAATATAGCGCAGTTATCGAACTCTTGTCAGAAGCAATTGCTCTTGACATTTGAGAAATGATTTTTAACCTTGATTCACAACTTCTTGTTCTTTAGCTCAATGGGAAATATTCTATCAGAAACCCTCATATATTGAGAATGTATTTGCGTATTCGTCTATTGGAAAGAAATTTTGATTATATCACATATCATCACATTCCTAGGCATATGAATACATTAATAGATGCATTGGCTAAATATGTTTAGGTAGACATTTATGCAATATGTGAAAAAAAACATTGTATCATAATAAACAAGAAATATAGCATCTATATATATATATATATATATATATAATGTTTGAGTGTGATACATCAACATCCAAAAAACGATATATGTGTTCTGAATACATCCATGGCTCACATGCATCGAAACTGTAAATGCTAACTATGGACTATTCTACGCGGTGATCATGATAACATGTTACTGCTCGTACTACACGAGTCAGTAATCATCGAATCCGATCTAATACTCCCACTATGTGCCTCTGATAACGGCGAAGAATGTTTTCGATCTGTGCATACTATGGGATTCCTCTAGTTAGGCCCTCTAGATTTTGGGAAATCTCATCTTCATTGTCCACTCCTTCCTGATAAGGAGTGACCTTGAACTATCGAGCCACACATCTAGCTATAGGGGACATCCCTGCCAGTCCTTCCGGTCCAACATCTACATTTAAAAAATCAAGATGTCACGAATACATATGTGCAAAATACAATAAAAAACCAAAAACCAAAATTGTTTTTTCTCACCTCCATCATCAAAGTCATCTCCCTTTGGGAGTGGCATGTCAGGATCACCACGGAATTCAGTCTCACTGTATGGCCAATCCTCCACCACGATCAATTGTTGTTTGATCCACACGAAGAAAGCAGGCTTGTATAACATGTGTTGGCCCCCTCCAGTCCTAGGCATCATCTTGCCCCAACGGACCATCGGTGTATCTCGTGGCATCGGGGGATTCACCTCCACTAGTCGATAGTGGAATAGTGGGATCCGTTCTAGGAAGAAAGTCACCAGAACAAAACCATATCCAAATTGCCTCAGGTTCCCTACCTTGCATTTGGATAATTGGTGTTTCATGTTCAATTTCATGGCTCCTACCCAGTCGAAGATAGTGGACGTTGTGCAGTCTGCCATATATTGGAACTTAGATTTGTTGGACTCATGTAGTGCTTGAGCCCTAGCCACTCGATTGATGGTTAAGAGAAGCACCTTCAATACAAGATCGTTTATCGACATGATATCGATCTTGCCACTTGTAGACTTCAGAGCTCCTCGACAATGTTTGGCAAGGAGCATGTTTACACTCGCCCCGATGGGCTTGCCTCCATACAATTGGACTAGTTCCCCTCTGCGGGATAGTCTAGTAATGAAGTAAATATATAAAGTCTCTAGCTCCAGCTCTTGGTCATGGATCACAAATACCTCCCATCCAACGTCCCATAAACTGATCAAGTATTGTAGTATCTCAAGTTGAGCCCGTAGGCCCAGTGTAAGAAAAAACTTGAGGAGCCCATAGTTCCTCAATGCATCTAGACAATTTGGATCTTCCAATGCCAATGAATCTATTCTTTCATGCTCACATTCTTTCCACTCGATCACCATCTTTCTTGTTGTAATTTGCCTGCAAAAACCCCGCATTCAACTTAACATCAGTCCTTGAAGGAGAAATTTCGGATTTAAGGCAATGAAATTGGGCGAAAATTGAAAAATTTCAGATCGCTACGCCAACGTGAATATTTTTAAAATATGTGCACCGATGGCACAAGAGCCCAAGCTAAAATCCCCCGATCGGCGCGATCTCGTGCCTGGATCCTGCGTCGATCAATGGCGATTTTTTTTTGCCAAGTCCCTTAAAACCCCAAAAAGATGATTAAATGCATGAAAAACAGGCATCAATACAAAGAGTAGGGCCATGGGTCTTAAGCCATTCACGACTCGCGCCGACCCTCTTTTGGCAAGTTTTTAAAAATGGAGTCGAAGCTTCTAGGTCTAGAAGATTCATGAACGGAAGTCTAGTAAATGGTTGAGCAAGATAGAGACGAGAGAGACTATTTGGGGTCCTTTCCCCTATTAAAATGGAACAAACCAAAAGGGATAAGGCCTCTCCCATCATAAGAGGATCCATCTCCCCTCTATCAAAGCTATATAAACTCCTCATTTTCCAACCTCAGTTAGCTAATGAAAGGGCTGAAATAATATGAAATCTTGATATCCATCTTGAGAACCTTAGCCTTCTAGTTTTTGTGTGAAGGGAGAATAAGCTTGTAATTTTATTTGGTTTGGAGCAGAGGGGAAGAGACCTTGAACTTCCATCGTTTTGAGGGTGAATTATGAGATGCTTATAGTGGTGTTGGAACCTGGACACGTCGAAGGGAACCTGCCACGTCAAGGCTTTAGTTGTATTTCTCTTTGAAGTTTATTTTAATACAACTAACGGTTTATTTCCTATATCGTGTGTAATATTACATTTGATATCTTAGAACTCCTTGAACTTTTAAGTAGATTGAATTCGATTTTATGCTATCACGTTTGATGTTGTTTCTTGCATGTTTGTTTAAGGTATTTGAACGAAAGGAACAAAAGGAAGCTAGAGCAAGGAAGCAAGATCACCATCATGTGAATTAGTGTTATAAGAGGTAGACCCTCTTATTCGATTCTAATCTAAGGAAATTTACATTAGATTGTCTTGTTTGCAGCTAGACCCACTCTCTTGGGCTACAGGGATCGTATTTGTCCACAAAGAGGATACTCCTACTCCACAACATAGCGATGAGTACTCCCCCCACATAGAAAATACTTTGAGGAGTTTGAAGGCAAAAATAAGAAGTTGCAAAGCAGATAATGACATGATCATTCAGTCATGGGAGAGACTTTTTAGGGCACAGGATTAAAAAAAATAGGTCAATGCAGTTATCCTTCAGAGTTTGTCAAACTTGCAGAGACAAGAACCACTTAGGATTAGTCATGGATCGGAGGATAGGATTAATGGAGCCTATGGTAGAAAATATCATGATGGGCACAGTTCAAACAAGGATGATATTGTTAGGGATGGTAGATTCTTGGATAGACCTGATAGGAGAGGCAGTGGACATGGCGTTTATTATAGTTCTGGTTCAGACAAATATCATGGTCATGATCGCTATCATCCTTATAGGAGAAGTGGCAGGGGGAATTTTCCAGATGAGTTTAAGAAATCTAAGCCACCTACATTTGATGGAGAGTTGAAGAAGATGGAGGATGTAGAGGAATGGTTGCTTGGAATGAAAAAATCTTTGAGCTGCATGACTACACAAAAAACATGAAGGCGAGGATAATTATTTTTAGCCTCAAAGGGAAAAGCATACATCTGGTGGGAAGATGTGAAGCGGGTTAGAGACATCAAGACAAAGGAGTTGAGTTAGCATGAGTTCAAAAGGATTTTCTGAAATAAGTACATGTAAGAGAGGTACTATGATAGTAAAGCTAAGGAGTTCTATGAGTTGAAGATGGGATCGATGACGGATGAGGAGTACATGACTAATTTCCTGGAGTTGTTGAGGTATGTACCATATCTTAAGGACAAGAAGGCCAAAGTTCAGAGATTCATCAGTGGATTACCATTACAATTTAAGGATTGGATTGAGTATGATGGGCCTTGGTCCCTAAAAGAAGTCATTGGGAAATTAAAACACTATTATGAGCAATCAAAGCGTAAGATAGAGTCTCAACAGGGTTGGAAAAGGAAAGAAAATACTAAAGGTAAATGACCACCGAAGCAAACAAGACCTTAGGATGCAGGTGAGAAAGAGAATGTTGTTCCTTACAAGAAGTTCAATGTAGTTGGGAAAGGACATGGGTCACAACCTCGAGGGAAGAAGAATAAAGGTGAGGTTAAGGGAAAGTTGCATTGTTGGATATGTGGAAAGGAGCATCTCAAGAGGGATTTTTCATCGTATCAGGGTGGTAGGCCTTAGATCCATAATGCATAGGAAGCACAAACAGTTGGGGATGTTTGCCAGAGAATTCCTCATATCTATGCAACATTGGATAACAGATAGGAGGATCACCATGCATCTATTATAGAGATAGACAGTAAGATTTGTGATCCAGTTTTTGCTATTTTGATTGACCCTAGATCTAATTATAGTTATGTTAACCCCGACCTGGTGGATAAGTGTGGTTTGAGAAAATATGTGCATGCAAATTCTTGGTTGGTGTAGTTGGCCATAGGTACTAAGAAGAGAGTTCATCATTGGGTAAGATCTTGTGCATTCGAGTTGAATGGTATGCCTACATCTACGCATTTGAATGTACTTCCATTGGGATAACACAATATGCTTTTAGGTATTGATTGGTTTTACCTTCACAGGACCAAAGTATATTTTTGTCATAAGGCCATTGAGTGCTTCGGTGACAACGGAGAACAAAGAATCTTATAGGGTAAGAAGAAGGAAATATCAATTAGAATGGTTACAACTGTGCAAGCAAATCATACTTGTAGGAAATGGTGTCTATTGTTTGCAATTCATATTTCTAGTGACAAAGGTAAGGATGTTGAGGATGTGGAAGTCTTGAAGAAGTATCCAGTCTTGCAACAATTTCAGGATGTATTCCCAACACAGATTTCAGAGTTACCACCTCGCAAGGAAGCAGACTTTTCTATTGAGTTTGTATCAGGAGTAGCACCATTATCGAAGGCACCTTATAGGATGAGCACATCAGAGTTAGTGGAATTGAAGTTGCAGTTGAAGGAAATTCTTGACAAGGGATACATTAGGAAAAGTGTATCACCTTGGGGTGCACCAATATTGTTTGTGAAGAAGAAGGATAGTACTCTTAGATTGTGCATTGATTACAGGTAATTGAACAAGGTAATCATCAAGAACAGGTATCCATTGCCGAGGATTGATGACTTGTTTTACCAGTTGAAGGGAGCAACAATGTTCTTGAAGGTTGACTTGAGATCAGGATACCATCAGGTACGCATCGAAGAAGAGGACATCTACAAGACTGATTTCTAGACCAGGTATGGGCATTATGGTTTTGTTGTAGTTCCTTTTGGTTTGAATAATGCTCCAACTACTTTCATGTGCTTGATGAATACTGCGTTGCATCCTTATGTGGAAAAGTTTTTTATTATATTCATTGATGACATATTGATATATTCTAAGAATGAGGAAGATCATACAGAAAATTTGGCAACATTGTTTAAATTGATAAGAGAACATCATTTGTATGCCAAACTTAGTAAATGTAAGATTTTAAGCTTCTTTGGCTGTCTTTTAGAGATTTGTGATTCGGATCATCCATAGTATTGTGTGCCTCTTATCATGTTTCGAATCCCAATGGGGATCCATCTTAGTAAATGTAGTTTCTTTCAGACAAAGGTACATTACTTCGAGCTTGTTGTCCCAAAGGAAGGCATAGTAGTGGATCTAAAAAAGATAAGATCTATCATGGAATAGGCAAATCCTAGGAATTTGGATGAGGTTTTATCATTTCATGGGGTTAACGGGTTACTACAGGAGGTTCACTAGGAAATTCTCATGGATTTCCTATCCTATTACATCATTGCAGAGGAAAGGAAATAAATTTGAACGGATAGAGGAATGTGTCGCAATTTTTGAGCAGTTGAAGTGGTTGTTGGCAGATGCTCCAGTTCTCAATATTTTAGATCTGGAGAAAGAGATGTGGTATGTACATATTCTTGCAAGAGAGGGCTTGGTGGGGTTTTGATGTAGGAGGGATAAGTGGTATGCCACGAATCAAAGAAATTGAATGAGCATGAGCAGAATTATGTGACGCATCATCTTGAGCTGGCAGCAATCATCCATGTATTAAGATGTGGAGGCACTATCTTCTTGGCAGGAGGTTTGTATTGATGAGTGTTCATAGTGGATTGAGATATGTATTTGACCAACCTAATCTTAATGCCAGGCAAGCTAAATGGTTGGACACGCTCAGTGAGTTTTACTTTGAGATTAGGTACATTAAGGGTAAGGAGAATAGGGTTGCATATGCTCTTAGAAGAAGAGTGCATGTGGACCATATAACAACTATGCGCTCATATGGGACCGATTTACAACATCAGATCTTACAAGCAGGACAACAAGATGAAAGGTATATGGAGCTTAGGAACAGGTTATAAAAGTAGGGTAAAAGTGATTAGGATGTGGATTATTGTCTCACAGTGGATGGTTTGGTTAGATTTACGGACTAGATTTATGTGCTGGGAAACAGTGAGCTCAAGAAGTTTATCTTGTAGGAATTTCATGTTAATCCATATTCAAGTCATCTGGGATATCAGAAGGCATTGAAAATGGTGAAGAAGTTCCACTATTCGCTGAATCTGAAGAAGGAAGTGGCATAGTTTGGCTAGGATTTTGGATTTTCAATAGATAAAAGAAGAGTGTAAGCATCCAGGTGGCTTACTATAGTCGATTATGATTCTAGAGTGGAAGTGGGAGGTCATTTCTATGGATTTCATTACAGGTTTTCCAAGGACCTCTAGACAACATGATTCCATCATGGTTGTGGTTGACAGGTTGACTAAGGTAGCCCACTTCATTCCAGTGAAGTCTACTTATTAAGCTAGTGAGGTAGCATGGTTCTTCATCAAGTAGATAGTGAAGTTCCATGGTGTTTCAAAGAATATTGTATTTGACAGAGATGCCAAGTTCACTTCCATTTTTGGAAGGAGTTAATTACAGGTTTGAGTATAGAGTTGGCCTTCAGTACAAATTGTCATCCATAGACATATGGATAGACAGAGAGGGTCAATGGGATCTTGGAGGACATGTTGAGAATGGATGTTATGCATCAACAACGAAAGTGGGAAGAGTATCTTCCATTGGTAGAGTTTGCTTACAACAATGGGTATCATGAATCTTTGAAGATGAGTCTATTTGAGGCACTTTATGGGTAGATTTGTAATACTCCTATCAGCTGGAGTGGTCCAGTGAACATGTTGTTGATAGGACCAAATATGTTGGCAGAGATGGAATAGGAAATGCAGATTATCGATAAGAATCTAAAGGCGGCATAGGATAGACAAAAGAGTTATGAAGATCAACATAGGGAATTTAAGGATTTTTAGGTTGGGGAACATGTGTACTTTTACATCAGGGCCAAGAATAACTCATTGAGGATTGTATCATGTGCGAAGTTGGCACCTCGATATTGTGGACCTTTCGAGATCTTTGAGAGGATTGGACCAATGGCCTACAAACTTACATTGCCTTTGATATTGAAATTTCATGATGTTTTCCATGTTTCATTGCTTAAGAGATATGTAAAATATGTTGATCATGTTATTGATTGGTTTGTATTGCAAGTGGAGCCAAAAGGAGAATTTCAGTTGGAACCTCAGTGCATATTGCAACAAAAGATGCTCATGCTCCATAATCGAGCAATCGAACAAGTTAAAGTGTAGTGGAAGCACTTTGGGCCCGATGAATATACATGGGAGATGGCTGATCAGGTGCGGGTTATGCATCCTACATTGTTTGTTGGTGAAGGCAAATTAGTTTTGGTATATGTACACACACACACACACATATATATATATATATATATATATATATATATATATATATGTATGTGTGTGTGTGTGTGTACATATACCAAAACTAATTTGCCTTCACCAACAAACAATGTAGGATAAATACCACAACAAGCCATGTTATGAAGCTCCAATAAGTGGTGTGGGTGTCATGTTAATATGTTTGTCATGTTGGTTTACATTTCAACAGGTGGATATTGTAAATACTACATCGAGCTAAGTCATAAAGCTCCATGGGCAATATGTTTTGGTCTTCAGCAGCCTTGCTAGTTATAGGGGTCATTGAACACTGAGGATGGTGTTCCCCTAAGGGAGAGGTGTCTATAATAGCCCCAGGTTAAAAGTTCATGTAACAAAGTTAACAAAGGAAAAATAAGACCAAGGTCATGGGACACATATTCCAAGCTGAATGTTGGGAAAAAAATCCTAGTGGGTGTTCATTTGGTTTATTATGGCTAAAGGGAAATTGGCAAAGGAAATGGAAAAGGCATTGAAAAGGAAACGAGGCATTAATTGGAATTTTATTTATGAAATAAAGGAAAATAAGGGAAAAGCAAGGTGAAAGGTCACGGGTTGCATGTAAGGAGGAAAATGAAGAAAATAGAGGCCTCATTAATAAAAAGCCTTCTGAGGATCAGTTCATGGCTTTAGTCAATTTAACCTTTTGTCAGTTCAGTTTTGGAGCTCTCTCTCTATTCCCTCTCACACACACTCTTACACACTTAGAGCATTATTAGAGCATTCTATAATTGGAAAAAGGAAGGCAAAGGAAGGACAAGGAAGCAAAGGGAAGAAAATATCAAGCAAGGAAGAGTTGGATCAAGCGGCTACAACAAGATTACTTGTAGGTATCGAATTGCATGTGTGATTTCCTTGCTAGTTTTGACATGCATAGTACATGCATGTGTGTATTTGGTTCTCTTGTTGTCATTGGCATGGGTTTTACCAGGTATCATAGTGGTTTCAGCCTTGCCTTTCCATTTCCAAATGGCCATGGTGTGATGGGGTTCTTTCATTTGGTTGAGCTGGATTACGGGTGGTTTTGGAACCGGGTGTAGTGGTCTAAGGAACATTACCAAGGGCCTAGGAATCCCTTGACCGATAATGGTGGGATACATGGTAGAGCTTGAGGGTGGAGACAGGAAAATTCCTCAATGTGTTGGTGAATATATCCAGAGGCATCCATGTTTGTTAGGGCCTAGTGATCCCTTGACTTGTTTTGGTGGGATTGCGGTAAAGCATGGTAGTGTATCTTTATTGTTTGACTTAGGAATCCCTTGATCGGCAATGGCGGGATATATGGTAAATCCTAGTTATATAAATGAGGGTTTTTTTCCTATAAATTCCTTGACCAGTAATGGAAGGATATGCGATAAATCCTGAGGAAGCCCTGGTTTTTTTTGGTTGTGAGTCCCACTTTCATGCTTGGAATATGGCACAGGAGTGATTGGTTGAAAGAAATATTTGATTCAACCCAATCTATAGTCGGGTGGTACATGGAAGTCCCTGACTTAGTTGGATTTACATATGTTAATAAGAGCTCTATTTTCCTCTTTTATTTCATGAGTATTTATGCTTGTTATTATATGGCTTTGATGGTTGTTTTATCATTGTTATTATGTTGGTTATAAGCATGGTTTTATAGACTTTAGTTATGGCTCTTAGCATGTTTTGATTATTAAATGAATGGTTAATGAATGTATGACCTAATAGCTGATAAGGTAGTTATTTTGAGAAGGAATCAAACCATCTTGGTGATTCTCAGATAAGTATGAGAACCCTATGTTCAGATATGTAATTATGACATGTAGATTACATGTTCATGATGTGTTTGATGAAATTTTTGTCATGGTTGGGATGGGTCAAGTTAAGTCCTTGTTAAATTCTTAAATTAGAGGCCTTGTCTCTATATTATTTATCATTTCCGAGAGTTTCATTAAGTTTTGGGTAGAGGTCTATATCCTTGCCCTAAAAAAGTGGCTCAGATGTCGAGGTTACTGGCACAAAATAGAGTGAATTAGTTTATAGTCACTAGGATGCAGGCTTATGGGAGTAACTGAAGGTTCTTAGTCATTGGTGTTCCTTGTCATGGGAGCGACTAAGAGCCCATGTCCCTGAAAAATTAAATTAACTCAAAGGTTGGGCATCTGGAGTGGTTGGTTAGCTCATGGGGTCCTATAGCTCCTAAGGAAGGTCAATATCGTTTCGGTTCATCGATTCCACTTCCGCAACTATACCTAGGAGGTTGAGTCATGTCATAGTAACTCTTCATCACATTTTTACCCCAGTGGACTGGTAAGCTTGGGTAAGTGTGGGGGGAGGGTGTTACATTAAGCAGTAACTATGAACAGAAAAAGGAAAATAAACCATAACACATAAGAATCACATCAACACATATCGACATTGGGATTTTAGGTGGAAACCCAATGTGGGAGAAAACCATTGATGTTTTCATCTTTATCTTCTTTTTTATTATATAGAGAAATTCTTCATTACATCTTATACTAGCGCAGACTCTTACCAACACACATGCTCCTACCTGCAGGAGGATACAATATACACTCGTTCTCCGACACCCAATGTAATGGAGCTATAACCACCTGAATAAATTTATCGTCTCCTACTGGAAGGAAGATCTTAATCCCTCAACAAGTTTACTAGCTACTACTGGAAGGAAGATCTTAATCCCTCAACAAGTTTACTAGCTACTACTGGAAGGAAGCTTTGACTCCCTCATTGAAGGCTCCAACCCTCAGCACTCTTCGTGGACCACATTTTAGAATTTTCATACTGGATCCACTAGTCTCAATCAACCATAAAAAACATGCTGGCCACCGTTCATCAAATTTTCAAACTGGACCAACACCCATCAATAAGCTCAAGCTAAATACTAAGATACCAAACTTTCTGCAATCAATCAATGATCAACAAACTCAATACCTCTATGAAATCCAAATCACTAATATACCAAACTAATAACCAACACATTCAGATACTATACATCCTTAATAGTCATAAGAAAATAACACATAACCAATCTACTATCATTAAAAACCCTGATAAAATTCACCTATGAATATGCATGCAACTGCTTTGAAAGGTATCCACATGTATATGTGCTTCATGTGCATAAAACCTGCGTACATATCTCAAATCACCGAATACAAAAACTAAATCGTTGAATAACTGAATCACTAAATATCGAATACCAATTGAACCACTAAAACAAATCAATCATTGAATTCCCATTTAAACTACTAAAAAAAGATCGAGCTAGTATACCAAGCTAACCAAACACCCAATAATATATTGTATCATAAACCTATGCCATCTACCAAATAAGCTCAAATGTCCATCAAGAAAATATTGTCATAACTAAGCAGTTTCGATTTATCCTGAACTGAGTTAATACTCATCCATGCTCATTATCAAGACCATATGCCAATAATCAACCAACCATATATCAATCAAATAAAGGGTCAAATTCGGTTCAAAAATTATAACAAACAAAAGGACGTCCTTGACGAACAATAACAGACAATACATAATTGATCAATTTTCATCACCAAGAAAAATTACAAACCCTGATCAAATTCAACTCAAAATATATAAACGACCGTCATTAAGTAAACCTGCATATATATATGCTTCTCATCTATAGGAACTATGTACATATTTCAAATCACCAAAACTTATAAACCAATCCATTTTTTCAAAGTTGATAACATCTATAATCATCATATTTATCAGTTAGTACCAAAACAACTATCTATAACCCATATCAAGCAACATTCTAAAAATCAAGTTATTTTATAATGTATACACGGCTAATATGATGTATATTTGTGTATGTACATGACATTCTAGATGCAAACCTGGGTAGATATCGTAAAGCACTAAATAAAATCATCACTGCAAACACAACACACTTTTTTCATACTTCATTGTAAAACCTCTGCAAACACATTCAAATCACTATACCATAGATCTTGCATTGTTAGCTACTTAAAAACAAACAAGTCAATCAAGCATATCCATTAGTTCTCAATACACTTTCATATCTATTAGATCTAAGCCTTCTCCTTGCTCCCTAGTGCACCCCTGTTTCATATAAGATCACACATGAATAACTCTATTTCATTGCACACTACAACTCCTTGATCTCCTTCTCCTTATGTAGCTTTTTTTCTTTCTAATACCACAAGAAAATCCTTTGGTAATTTTGTTAGTAATTGTTCGCAGGATCAAATAGACATTGTTGTCACAATATTGTGGGAGATTACCATGGGAACAGCTCCTGGTTTTATATTTTCCATGGTTAGGATAATGTACACGACTTTTGTTCACATAATTTGCGTATGTACGCAACTATTTTTCATAGGGGTTGCGTATACTTTTCAAACTTCATATTTTCATCTTTTCTCAAGTTACACATGTAATAAGGTTGTCAATACATTTCCTTTTTCCTGCAATACCTGTACCAATGTTTTTGTCATATGAACATAATCATCATGTTATAACCAGGTTAACATCAAGGACATATAATTTGGTGCAAGGATGTTTTGCTTTATTTTTTAACAAATTTTTATTAGTAAAAAGGATATACAAAATCATAGGAGTTAAGTGGATAATGCATTATCTAATGGCACTTTATTTTTAATATGTAATATTTTATAAATATGATGCTATGATCTATGGGGGAGATTAGAAAATGGAGGACTAAATAATATTTTATGAACATTGTAACATGTTGATATCATTTTTAGACTTTAATACTAAAAAAGCTTGATGCTTTGTATTGTGTGATTAACAATTCTTTAAGATTATAGCACTCTTGCAACACATTCTAGGTTAGGAGGTCCCCCTATTCTTTGTACATGTAGTATATGTTTAATTATTTTCCTTTTATTTATTATGTACTTGAATTATTTCATAGATTATAATACCTTGTTCTTGTGTGGTGTGAAATTGTTGAATGATTATGTAAATTACTAAATTGGTTTATGATTGCAACCTATATCACATATTATTTATTGATGGTTATTGAAATAGTTGCTCCAATGTAATGTTATAAGAGAATTACACTCTTTCATATTGAATGTACACTATGACCCAAGGTTGCACAATTACATGGGGGCTTCACTTGGGGAGCAATGCCATACCACATGGGTTCATATTGGGGGATATATATTGAGGAAAAAATGACATAATATATTTAACATATAATAGGGGATAAAGGGTATTTATATTGGTAGGTATAAAAAATGGAGCTTAAAGTTAATAAAAAAATATAAATGGGTATAAAAATGTTAATGAAAAAATGGATACCTACAATATCTAGTGAAAGTAGGGGTTTTTTAAATTGGGAAGGTGTATTGGGTTCATGTATGTAGCAGGTTAAATAATGTTATTTTTAGAGGTATATATCAATATGTAGTCAAATTAGGGGTATTGTTTAGTATGCCATGAACATACATGATATGTCATAGGTTCATTGAGTGAAGCCCCCATGCACAATTACAACTTTAGTAAATAATTATTCAAGCATTGGTTATAAGTCTTCATTGATTTCATAGCGTACTTAGTCTTTTTATTTTTCATTTTAGTCTTTCTTCATCTTCGTGTACAAAATAGTTAATGGTCTTTACGACAAAAATCCTTTTAGTTTAAAAATATGAATGAACTAGCTCCCCACACAACTTGTGTATACATTTCATAAGTATATGAATCTTGATCAATGAATTAATGTAAAAGAGTTCAAGTGTTTGAAAGGACATATAAATTGATTGAAATTTTTGGTGCCATTACTAGGGGAATGTTTAAAGGTAGTTGGTAAAATCATAGTTGTGCTTTCATATTACTCACATTGTTTGTATACATATACAACATAGAAAAAAAGAAAGTAAAAATACATTTTGGTGTTTTTTACATTCTCTTTCTTCAGTATAAACATTTGAAACATGGAGGAGTAGAAATGGAAATGAAAAAGGTAATAAACTACACATTCACTTGAGTGAATCTCTACAAATCCTTGTGATGTTTATATTATATGTATAGGACCTAAGGATAGTCGAGGTAGATTTTATAGTATAGGAAGATTATAATCTATGATTCCAATAAGAACACCCCTATTTATTAATCTACTAGTTGTAAAACTACCAAGTACATAATATACATGTAACTTTCACATTCCAATCCAAAGAAGAAACAACAAAAAGTGTTATTGTAGAACGAATTGTTTCTCATATTGAATATACAATTGTAGAGATATACATGGAACCAATAAAAATATCAAAATTATAAGTTGAAAATAATATGATATTTGAACTAACATCTTAAGAATCCAACATTTTAGAATCTCCTATACCCATTGGATTTATCCTCTTTGAAAATATGAACAAAGAGGAAGAACAAGCATTAAATGAAAGATGAGATGAATATGTAACTTTTGGATTTAACTAAAGATATCTAATTGAAAAATATTTCAACAATAGTGTTTCCAAACTTCCATCGCATAGTTATTGAGGACCTTAATTCCTTTCACTCAAAATTTTATATTTTATGTTGTAGTTATAACTATATTAATGATGCGCAAAAAATTAATTTATATCCTACAACAACTAATTATTCTACATTAAGATGGTCATGGGATTAGGAGAAAGTTCCACTCAGACTTGGGATGACATGAAGAATTTTTTTCTTCGAGAAATATCACGAATGTCATAAGGCTAGGGATCATAGGAATATATTATTAAAATTATGTAACACAAAGAAAAGAGAATATATTCTTAAAATTATGTAACACAAAGAAAAGAGTCTTAGAGATTACGTTGGAATGTTTTTTATACAATCTCCAAAAGTTTAAAAAAGTGTTTTAATTATTAATTTTGTGTAAACTATCTTTCTAAAAAGGATTCAATATAAATACATAGGTGTATTTAACCTAATGGGTTCCAGTGATATTTCTAATGTTCCTTATGAGAATATTTTTATTTATGCAAGAAATGCTCACTAAATGGATATAAATCTAGTAAAGGACCTTAAGATTCCTTTCATGAGTAACCAAATCAACTTTAGGAGTTACAAGGGAAAACTTGGCAACTTACCAGAAAATTTCAAAGTACACATCCTTGGCACACTTGGTTAACATTTTCACACACTAAAAAGTAATTCAAGTCAAGAAGAATAAAATGTTGGTCTATCAATTTTTTATTCTATATGTAGCCAAAAGAATCCACTACATGATTGGCCTTTGAATAACATTCAAGTTTGTGCCATTTTTGTAGAGAGACATGCCACAAAAAATTATCCTTCATTTCCTAGACTTCAAGAAATTTGCAAAGGAGACAATGAATCAATTGAATCACTTTACTATCTTGCATGACAAAAAGCATGGAAACCCAAATCAACATGTATGCTTCAATACCCTTCACAACAAGTTCTTACATATTATAATCAAAATCCTCAAACATGGAATGTTATAATGCCTTGGAAAGACTTGGTCTCCTTAGTAAGGCCAAAATCAACCATGGAAATAGGGATGACTAGGAACTCCTTATGGAAGCATACCACCTTACTCTTTTCCAAAACAATCAATCAAAATTTCCAAATCAACAAGCATATCTTCAATCACAATTTTTATGACAATAACAATTTCCAATACTGCAAAAGTACCCACAATATGCTCAACCAAATTAGCAACCATTTCATGTTTCTCTACAATAGTCAAAAGCAATTACAACTACCATATAATCCTCCACCTCCTAGACCAATTTAATTACCTACCCAACTAATTGCAAATCCTAATATAAAGTAGACCAACATACTTATAATTTTGTCATGCAAACATCCATACATATTTAATTTATTCTTGTAGAATTACAAGAAATCTACTTCAGGTCTAAAAAGGTACTTAACCAAAAATATCTCATAATTGAAGAAGAAGTTGACGAGGATAAAATTCCCATGCAATATACTAATAATGATATAATCATCTCAATAAAACAACCTTATTCTCAAAAGGAACAATCACAGTCATCCAATTTACCTCCTTCTCCAAAGAGGTTAGATTTGGAAAAACTAGTAATTTCTCCTAAGTTTAACCTTTTACCGTAACTTAAAAACATTTACATTAAATTTCCCCTATTGCAGGGCATTAAAGATTCACCAATCTATGAAAAAATAGTGAATTGTGCATTACAAAACTAGGAAGAAAGAAGCAAGATCTACCCACCATTCAATTCATTAGGAAATTAGCAAATCTCATTACAAATCCAATAATTATGGAAAACATGTTGACCCAATAAATCCAATTGTCACAAATTTTATCGACAATTGCTCCATTCCAAATACTTTGATTGATCTAGGTGCAATTATTAATGTGATCACAATGGAAATAATGCCACATTTAAATTGATGTAATCTTCAACTTACACCCACAATCTTAGAATTAGTAGATACATCCAAAATCAAGTTTGAGAGTATATAAGATGATACCATTGTTTCCTTAGGCACATGGAAATATCTATCGGAATTTATTGTTTTACATGTAAGTCTAGTTTGGGAGGACACCCTTTAATCCTAGGCACACCTTGGTTAGCAACAACAAATGTATTTGTTTTTTGTAGATAAAAAATATGATGCAAACCCATGATATTGGAGTCTTAAAATATCAAAATCTATCCCTTCACCACATACATAAATTAATTGAAACACAGACCATGACTTGATTATATGAATCCTAATGAAGGAATAATTCAGCCTCTTTTATCAATTGCACAGGCTATTAATCTTAATGAGAGCACACATGAAAATATACTCATTCATTTCATTTCTAATCCTAATTTTACACACTATTCCAGGGGAAAGTCATTATTTTCTAAGCAATTTTCTATTGATCGTCTTTTGGGGTAGAATTTTCAAGAATTATGCACTATAGACACTTTGACATCTTTATTTTTGTCTATATTTCTTATAAATTCTATATTCGAATCTTGTAATAAAACTATTGAAATCTATCGTGGAAAATGTTTAAATATAATTTATATCTTAAATGAATTTCAGAAAATGGTTAATTCTTATTTTGCATAAACATTCTAGTGCATTTGCTTGGGATTACCCTCACATGAAAAATATCCATCTAGATGCATGCGTTTATCATATTTACATACATGAAAATGATAAACCTATTAGGTAAACTCAAAGAAGAATGAACCTCATTTTAAAGGAAAATTTGTTGAAAGAAGAATGAACGTCATTTTAAAGGAAATGACGTAAGGCCAAATACATGCTAAGGTAGGGATTAGCAACAGTGAGAGAAACAAATACCAAAACCCAAAATACAAGGGAGTGAACCAGTATAGGAAGTATGGGAAGTATGACAGAATGGATGATTAGTAACTGAGATATAAAAGGCAATTGAGGATGACAGTAACCCTCGATACACAACACATCCACAAACTGTAGGAGTAATTCAATGAAATTTTTATAGTTAGACGTCATAAGAAATTAGGGAAAACTAGAATTTGTGAGAGGAGAGAGCCAACTCACCTTATTATAGAGCCGAATCACCCTTTCAAAACCAGATAGAAAACGAGCCAAGGTACCATACCCCACATACCAAGAGTGGACAATATAAGGATATACCATCCAATTTGGACCCTTGGAGTGACAACGAATACAGGACTACCACCAATTTAAAGGAGGGGCATGTTCCAGTGTTATGAAGAAAAAGCATGAAGAACATTGGCCCTCCCAATGATATGTGGAGCCAACAACTAGGGTCTAAAAGAGAAAAAGCTTGACAAACACAAAAAGCTAAAAACCCATAGACTTAACATAAATGAGCCAGATATGAAGTGAAATAGTATGAGGGAAAGCCATATACTAGAGATCACAGGAGTTGGCGAGACCCTCTTCGTCACCCCAATAGATGTAACCACTTTGACACTCGCAAGAGATCTCCATCCAGCTATAAGGGTCTCGAGATAATACAATTAACATCGTTGAAGGAATAAGATGAATGATTATAGGGTCACCAAAGGGACATATGGCATGCCTAGCACACCCATCAAGATCTCAAAACCACCTATCCATCATGCGCTCATCAATGAGCTCATATATTTTGATGTCAGGGGTTTCGAGACAGTCCTCCAATCGATCTAAAAAGCTAAAATCCATTACATCTATGTGAGTACTAGTGAGGCCAAATGTGTTATAGTACATCCCCATAACAACTACTATAGGTATGCATTTATAGTGACAAGACTTGTTGGTGAGGTGTGGGAACTGGATTTCTGACATGTGTCATGCGTTGTAGTTTAAAGGCCAAGTGGTAGGGCTAGACTTGCTATCTATGTTCGCCAACCCTCGCACCAATCTCTGTTTAGGCATGGAAATCATGCATGCTATCAGTAATATTCCAAGAAGGTTCACCCCCATTGGGGAAGGTCCTGGATACATTAATAGGAAATAAATATTCTTATTTCCTTGGTGGCTTCATTAGATATAGGGAAAATTTTAGAGGCTAATATTTTTTTTTTTTCTAAATATGTCTAAATCTATTGATAAAACAAAATGGTACAAGGAGGCACCAGCCTCTGCAATTCAGATCTCAAAATAAGCTCTGTTTAACAACCTATTTCTAAAATTGACTGCCCGCAATGGCGAACTAGTCCAAAATTGAAATGTTTGCTGCCCACACAGGGTTATAGCCTGGAACAGTTTATCAAATTTCACATTGAAATTTAACAACAATTGCATACAGTAATCAACAAAATAGACCGCTGACAGCATTTTCCCACAGGGAACGACAAAATGGACCACTGACATGGGAATCCGTGAGCTCATGACCTGGCAGGAAGGTAAGCTTGGAACAGCTAAGTGTCGTTGGAGTGAGGAGGTTCTTCGACGATCAAACATCTGTATTCTTCCATCTCATCCTCCGCAACTTGTTGAACTCTCGACACTTCCTCCATTGTCTTGGCTCGGGTTGGGGTATTTCCTCCATGATCTGCACCTTTGCGTTCTGGAGCGTCCTCCTGAGTTCTGCATTCCCCTGAGTTGACGCCATGGGCTTTCCTTTTGCTTGCAACTATCTTCTTCAGGATATGGCTAGCTGGGGCATACGTGCTTTGAGGTATTTCTTTGAATGCTACAGAAATTGTGGTAATTATGCACGGCCTGTCCAGAGTACATCGAAACTGAAATTGGGTTGAATGGCTGGGAGGTCGAGGAGCCTTTGCATCACATCCCGGACCGGCTGTCTACACGCATCCTTGTCCATTGCGGGTGGCAGGATAGCGTCCTGTGAAGTGAGTTGCAAAAGAGGGGAAGACGCGACAGAGGGGGTAGATTTCGAGTGGGACTGGGATGGAGGCCGAATTACTTTGCCTCTACTGCCACCCCTCTGGTAGTGCATTCGATGGTGCAATCGAGGCATGCTAAACTGGCTTGAATGGAATAAATTGGGACAAGGAAGGGTGGAGACAGGGGCGGAATTGCTGGAGGGGGCCGAAGGAGCAGAGGTATTTAGATCACTGTCAAGGTGAAGGTCCAAAGTATCAGAGCATAGGCTATGAAGGAGATTGAGCGAAAAATGGGCAGTTTTGTCCATACCAGGCTGGCCTCTTCTCCCTGAAGTCGTGCACAAGCTCAGCTTTGTGGCATTAGGGAGAGAGATAAGATTCAGAGGAGAATGAGTATGGGGGAAGCTATCTGAGAGCATCATCTTAACCAACAGAGCAAGTCTACCTCGTCCTGCGCATTGCATTAATCTTCATAAATGCCTGCAGTAGAGTTCTGGAGGGAAGCGTGGCCGAACAGTTGTCTTCGCCACTTGCCATCCCTTTTTTGTTGTGTTATGACAGTGCATTTATTCACCCGCACCCGAGAATTAGAGGGTAATATTCACAGGTGGGCTAATTTTCTATACTTTTTCTATAAACAAAATTCACTAATTTCCATTTTTTCTAAAAATAATTCACCCAAGTTTTATAGTATAAAAATACTTTACCTTAAAAATCACCAAGATCTTGTATAGAATAATATAATATAAAATCTACATATTTGTAATAAAACATTTTACAATTTGTCCATTAGAGACCAGTAAGTTTTGCCAAGGTTTCTAAACTATAAGATAAACTTTCATCCTTAACATTTTCCTTAAATATATATAATCAAATTGGAATCACTCTAGAAAATCAAGACATAACTATCTTTACATGTCTTTTGGAAACCTATACCTACAAGGTATTTCCTTTTGGACTATATGACGCACCTACTACATTTCAAAATGTGGTAGTGGCTATTTTCTCTTATTTGATTCATGATTATGTAAACGTGTACATGGATGAATTTGTTGTATATAGAAATTCTTTTGAAGAAACACTAAAATTAGGAAAACTAAACAATTGAAAATAGTTTCTCTTTTGGACGAGCCTAGCAAAGCATTTTTTTTCCATAAAGCAAAGTTGAAAAGGTTCTTTAATTAAAAATATAAAGGAAATTTCTAATATACATTTAAACTAGAATATCAAAAATGAGATTAATTTTGTCTCAACAAATAAAATAATAACAAAATAATAATATCACTAGCACTAAAATGCTTATATTTTTAATCACTATCTTCTCATTAATAACATTATTATATTCATATTAATAATAAAACAAACATTAATACATATCCAAGTGATTATTACAAATATGAACTAATTTTCATATGTTCTTTACAATTTTAAATAAAAAAAATTTTAATCCAATATTAATACTCACATCAATAATTCCACACTACTTTCTCCTTCACAATTAATTTTAACAACTATGAACTTAAATATTAATTTTAAATTTAAAACTATAACTCTTAATGATATTTTAAAATACTAAAACAATATTATAATGATATCTCATTAAAATTATATTATTATTATTTATATAATAATGTCAGAATAATTGAACCATGATTTAACCTCGTATTTTTTTATGATATCCCATTTTAAAATTAAATAATAATAATAATAATAATAATAATAATAATAATTATTATTATTATAATGTCAGAATGATTGAGAATAAAGTCAACATATTTTCTACTTACTAAAACAGAGCAACACATGCGACACATTGGTGTTATCATTAATAATCTAAAAGTTAGAGGATATCATAAATAAGCACGTGTAAACATGTATTTCATGTAAAAAATAATATTTATAGCATAGTTTGTAAAAAATATATTTATAGCATAGTTCGTAAAGAGATTACAAAGCTCATATTCATAATATATCCATATCCAACCATTTGTAGCATTGCCATATCTAACGTACTTTAATTTCATGTGTATTCAATAAATATTATCCTATAGTGACTGAACATTAAAATAGTGAAGACAAACAATGAATACCCCCGGAGACGAGGTGCACTTTAGAGATGACCCTTTTAGAACTAAAATGTAAAAATAATTAAAAATTTGTCACATTGAAGATGACCTACTTCAAACGTCCTATGAAATGTAAAATAACTTTTGTTCTTGTTCTTGTTCTCGTGTATTTTCATTTTTGGAATAGAGATGTTAGCTATTCAAATGCAATAATGGTTATGAATTTAATTTCTAAACCCGTTAAAAATGTTTGAAATTGTGTCCCGTGAAATTTGAAAGAAAAAATAAACCCCAATCTATACAAAAGAATTTGACATTGGCTAGAGTCATGATCCATCCGTACTAAATAATTATAGACAAAACATTACTCACAAAAGGTAAGATTTATACTTTAAAAAACACTGTAATGACATTGTTGGGTTTCAAAATGTCATACAAATATTATTCATTACTATACATTTTTCACTTATTTTTCCATTATATCACTCATTATTCATTACCATGTCACTAAACTTTTCCTATTGTTCATCATTAATGAGTCTCATTTATATCTTCCAAATATTATTTATTTTCAAGCATTTTTAAGAGAAATTCTTGATTAAATGTTAGAAAATAATATATTTTACTTTATATATGGAAAGTGGATTGTTTTTGTGACATGTGTAGGTACAAAGGAAGTTTCAAAGACACCTTTATGTGGCCTTGAATGATCAAATTCGAATTTGATAAGGTAAGCCTCATGGGGAAGATCAAGGACAAAAGGGGTTATGTGTCTAGATGGTTGAGAGATGTATGGAACTAAAGAGAGATTAGTGGATCATCATTATGAGTTTGTTATCTCATTCCATTGTATAAATGAGAGTACAATCTCTTCCATTTGTAATTTAGAGTTCCATTTGTAATCTTAGAGTATTTTGAAATAAAGAATCATACTTTAATTTTGTTGCTTCTACATTTGAGTCCTTTGAAGTGGTGTGCTTGTGGAGTTATGGAGGGCCCCCATGGCCTCACTTGCATGCTTATTTTAGGTATAATTTAATTTATGTTTTTATTTCATTTCAACTTTTAAGTTTTTGTTAGATGATCTAATATTGGAGGGGATCCTAAAATTCATGTGTTCTTGTAAGAGAATCTTAGGATCTTGACGAATGTTAGATCTAGGTTTGTTAGATGTTCTAATATTGGAAGAGATCTTAAAATTCATGTGTTCTTGTAAGGGAACCTTAAGATCTCAGATAATTATTAGATCTAGGTTTGTTTAGTTGTTGGAAAAGATCCTAAAATTCATGTGTTCTTGTAAGGGAACCTTAAGATCTCCAACAAATTAGGAATCTTTCTAGACCTATAGGTGGCACTTCTAAGTTTACCTTCCCGGGTTGACATTAAATGAACTTTGATTGACATCATCAATTAGACACCAACAGACATTTTAAGGTGAAGGCAATTGTTCCATGTATCACCAAAATATTAAACAGTTTAGATTTATTTAACTCTAAATCTATTAAGTGTCGAGAGACCAAATCTCTCAAGGTGTAAACCTTTTGTTTGAGTGAAAAACTTGAGGAATGGTTTGCATCTTGAGAGATTTGATCCCTCTCGGAGCTTGATAGATACTGAGTTAAGATGGATTTATGCTAGATATATATATATATATATATATAACAACAATGAGTAGGTCTTTCATCAAGTATACGCCTGGAGCGCAACAAGAAAACCGAGGATTTTTACATATAATGTAGAGATGATATCACTTCAAAATGCATCTTTGATGGAGATTCAAAAACTAATTTTGTTTGTCTACCATGTTCATACATAAGATAAAAATTCCAACAGTTGTAAATTATACAAAATTGTCCACAAACCATGACACATTTGCATTGTGTAGTCATGGATTAACTTGGTGGGTCGGTTGAAATTTTATCTGAGGGTCCATCTAGTGCACTATGTTTGGGAAAAATACTTAGAGAGGGGGGGGGGGGGGGGGGGGGGGGGGGGCATGAATTAATATTTTAATTCACTTTAACCTTCAGATCTATATACAATATATCCAGTTTTGTAACTTTTCATGTGTTCCATCAAATGATTATATTTAACCATTGCATTAGTAAATAAATAAATTTCTAATATGCAGTGAAGAAAAATAAAATCACAACATATAAGCAACACACATAGAACACCAGGATTTTAGGTGGAAACCCCATGTGGGAGAAAACAACTATTGCCATTGTCTCTGTCTTTCTTATTATATAAAGAAAATCTTTATTACATTTTTGTACTGATGCAAACTCTTATTAGTATGCAGGCACCCACTTGCAGGAGACTACAACCTCCACTCATTCTCCAACTCCTACTGGAAGGGAGCTACAAACCCCTAATCGCGTTTATCGAATCCTCCTAGAAGGGAGCTCCTACCCCCACTTTGTGGACCACTTTTCAGAATGTTTCAAATTGGACCCACTTGTCAAACAATCATCAAAATACCTGTAAGTCACCTTTCATCATATTTTCAAACTTGACCCATATCAACAATAAACCAACATGTCAAATTGAAATACTGAATCTGAAATCACTAAAGCACTGTATAATCACTTAATATCAGAAGCATCAAACCACTGAATATAGAACCCAACTAGAACAAATAAACATCGGAATATGTATGCATTTGTTTGGAATAAAACCCGTGTATATACACGTTTCCTCTGTATATGTGTAAAAATCTCAGATTACTAATCACTGAATCATGATTCAATGTAACAATGAATAAACCATTGAACCATAGAGATATCATTGAATCAATCACATATTAACATACTATAGCATCATTACCAATCAATATTTCATTCCGCATTCAACCCAATCAACATTTTCAGATACAGATCATCAAAATAGAGACATTATTGACAGATAACAACAAACAGAGAAGAACTTATCAAATGTCATCATCAAGCCACAATACAAAAACCATAGAACATATATGTGACATCCATGAAACATATCAACGTATGTACACAACTACAACATAACACCCCCATACAAATCTCAACATACTAAATAAATTCACAGAATTTATACATGACTATACAAAACTGGGAAAGAAGAAAAACTACTTTTTTTTTTAATTGTATTTTTGGTTTATCTCCTTATAGGTTTACTCAAATTTCAAGTGTAGACACTCATTGGATGCGGAATTAAATTTCGCATCCAATGACTAACTATCATGCATACTTTTGAGAAGACCCACATTGATAAAAATTGAAGATACATTAAAAAAACATGTTGAAATTTGAGTAAATCTACAAGGAGATAATCCAAAAATACGATTAAAAATGTATTTTTCTTATTTTCCATCCAAAATTCGTAACTCTTATTTTATTATTTTAACTATTATTTTATTATTTTTCCTTAGGAGGCCACTTTTAGGCTGAAATTTCCTCTAATGTGTGCCAAATCTGAATCGTGAAATCTGCATATTGACCATGCTCCCCCTAAGCATATGTTGGACATTCTAAAGATATGCAATAAAAGTACAAGTCTTTAAGGTTCAAACAAATACGACCTTTTCTATCACCAATGACTCTACGCTCCCATGATTATGTAGAAATTTTGAATAATTAATCACTTATTCATAGAGATTATCCCGATTATACACTATTGCAGAATACATGCACAATACATAATCTCCTCTACGTTGATCATCAATTTAGTAGCGTCAAAAACAATGAAACATCAATCGCATGCACACATTAACACAATATGTAACCTGGGGAAAGCATACAGCTGAAAACCCCACACTATTTGTATATTATAATGATAGAGAACATGTAACAATACATAGTACAATACTCCTCACAAGTACTCAGTACTATCTCCACCTGTTACACACAAAACTAGCTCAGATCTGATCAATCACAGCTCAAATCTCCTCCACTGCTTTGCCTGCCTCCACTGCGCAATCCTGCAAGAGAATCAATCACTCTGTGAAATCGAATTCCTTTGGTTATACTATGCAAGCCTCATGGGCAATCTCCATCCATGCATGTGCAAATCTCATGCACAACTATAGTCACAACTGACAGCAATCTCAACCTCTAACACCTGTCTCCACCGAACTATACATGCACTGAGTCAACTGATGTATTCTTCAATTGCTTTATGAGTTAATAATTAGTGAATTAATTAATATTTAATTCACACAACTCATCACTAGTGTATTATTTTGTTAGACTAAAATACAACTAGTTCAACCAAGTCAAACTGAACACAACTCCATCAACTCCACAATCAACTCCACCAAACTCAACCACATGAGTTCTAACTGAAGTCCTGCATGCAATAGCTCAACTGACCTACAAGAAAAGCGTATTTCCTTTTGACAGCTGCATGTGCCACATCTGTAGCTCAAACTGAAGTTCTCCAAGAGGATAAGATAATGTTTATAGTCCAAATATTATTATGAGACAATAATATTCGACTGTTCTATTTTTAGCCTGGCGGTCTAAAAATAGAAACCGCCCATATGTCTAAAAATAGAAGTCCATCTATTTTTACCAACATGACCAATCATCCACAAATAGCATTCTGCAACTCATAGACCATGATCCATATGTCTAAAAATAGACATAGTCTAAAAATAGACTTTGCTCCAAAAATAGCCTGCGGGCCCACTTAGTGAAGGCGACTCCTTTCCACTAAGCTCCATCATCTTGTTGCATTCTCAACACTCCCTCTCAACAAGATATGGATTATCAGCAACCCTTATCCTGTCTCGGTGGTATTCGAATTTTCTCCTAGTGAGCGCCTTTGTCAAGATATCAGCATCCCGATCCTTCGTTGGAATGTATGAAAGTAACATGATTCTCCGCTGCACACAATCTCTGATATGATGGTACCTGATGTCAATGTTCTTAGATCTATCATGAAACACTGGATTAGTCGAGAGTTTAATGCAACTCTGGTTAGCACAGTAAATCACAGTATGCTCCAAGTAAGAACCGAACAACCTGACTAGGATCTTCCTCATCCATATAGCCTCGCATGCAACCAAACTTGCTGCCATATACTCGGCCTTTGCTGAACTGAGTGCCACGGATCTCTGCTTCCTGCTGTACCAAGAAACTGTTGTCGACCCAATATTGAAGACCCCTCCTAATGTGCTCTTTCTATCCGTTGGGCTCCTTGCTCAATCTGCATTCGTGAAGCCACATAGCTTCACCTCATCCTCCTGTCTATACCATAATCCATATCCCGATGTGCCTCTAAGATAACGCAATACATGCTTGCCTGCCTTCCAGAAGAGCTTGGTTGGCTTAACCATAGCTTGTGAAAGTTGGTTAACAACATAGCATATATCGGGTCGTGTATTGACCAGATACATAAGCGACCCCACCAACTGTCGATAAACAGTGGCATCCACTTCTTCTGCTGAAGTGGCATCCTCCTTCCTCCATCCTCTAGGAAGAGGAGTATCAATAGGCTTGTAGCCATGCATGTTGAACTTCTCCAGTATCTCCCAAGCATACTTACCCTGAGAAACAAATAATCCATCACTGCGCTGCCAAATTTCCAATCCCAGGAAATAATGAAGGAGGCCCAAGTCCTTCATCTCAAACTCCTTAGCAAGATCATCCTTGCATGAAAGTATCAACAGCTTATCACTTGTTAGAATCAAATCATCTACATAAAGTACAATGATAAACAACTTACCCTCCACCACAATCTGGTATAGGTTAGGATCCGCCTGACTCTTGGAGAATCCAAGTCCGGTGAAATAACTGTCTATCCGTGTGTACCAAGCACGTGGTGCTTGTTTCAACCCATACAACGCTCTCTTGAGCCTGCACACATGCGACTCGCTCTTGAAACCTGCGGGTTGTTCTATGTACACCTCCTCCTCAATGACTCCGTTGAGGAATGCAGTCTTCACATCCATCTGATGAATGTGCCACCCCATCTGCACTGAGAGAGCAAGAATCGTCCGTATGGAAGAATACCTTGCAACAGGTGCAAAGGTCTCCTCATAATTGATCCCCTCTATCTGTGAAAAGCCTCGGGCAACAAATCTTGCCTTGTACTTCTCCACATTCCGGTCAGCTGCCTGCTTAACTTTGTAGATCCATCTCAAACCCACCACTGATTTCCCTTCTGATCTTGGGACAATCTCCCATGCACTGTTTCTGACAATCGAATCATACTCTTCCACCATGGCATCTACCCATGCGGGATCCTCCACAACTTCCTCGAAATAGGATGGCTTAGTCACAACACATTTGCTCACAAGAGCCATGCCAGTGTACCGATCGGGTGACTGTCTCTGTCTACGTTGAGCTGTAGGTTGTCCTACAACCTTCTCTGCATCTTGAGCCAGTCGCTCAGCTTCTGTCGAGCGCTTTTGTCCTCTAATGGTTGGCGCTGCATGAGTGGTCTCTCCCACTTCATGAACTTCATCCTGTGGCTGATCCACGTCCTGAAGCTCATCCTTAGGAACTAATAGCTCCTCATCTGCATGCAAGTGTGGCTCCCTCTCAAGCAAACACTTCATGGCTTTCTCCTCCTGAAATTTTATATCTCGTCGCACAACAGTCTTGCCATTGTCTGGAAAATACACACGATAGTTGTGGGGCGTATCAGTGTACCCCACAAATATCCCAACCTCTACGGTTGGCTCCAGCGTCTTCTTGGCATCCTTCGTCACATGCATGTAAACGTTAGCACCAAAAATCCTCAAATGAGAAAGATTAGGCTTCTTACTGGAATAAGCCTCCTCAGGTGTACTCATGCCAAGTATCATGTGAGGACAACGGTTCTGCACATATACTGCAGTATTGCATGCTTCCACCCACAAGTGAAGGGGTAGACCCTGATCATGCAACATCACCCGTGCAGCACCCATGATCGTTCTGTTCTTCCGCTTAGCAACCCCGTTCTGCTGTGGGTTATGGGGAGCTATGAGCTCTCTTCGAATCCCTTATGCGCTGCAGAAGTCCTTGAACTCGCTAGAGATGTATTTACCACCATTGTCGCTCCTAAGAGCCTTCACCTTCTTCCTCGACTCCTTCTCGACCAGTGCTTTGAACTCACAGAACTTTGAGTATGTCTCACTCTTCTTCTGCATGAAGAAGATCCAGCACTTACGAGAGAAATCATCGACAAAGATCACATAATACCTATGTTTTGCTGTCGAAACTACTGAGAAAGGTCCACACACGTCTGTGTGAATTCTCTCAAGGATCATCATGGCGCGACTATCCTTCTCGTGAAAGGTGGCTTTCACAAACTTTCCCAAAGTACACCCCTTGCACTAATCTGACTACGCAAGAGTGCCTATAGGAAGCCCTGTAGTGATCTGCTGTAGTATCTTCAAGGCTCCATGGTGAAGGTGACCCAATCTCTTGTGCCACAGCTCGCCATCATCCCGGCTCACCAATCCTTCTGCCTTGCATGCCATTGCTGCGCAGCCATCTACATGCAACTGATAAAGGTTCCTCACTCGAACCCCTATCTTCCGGGTTTCTCCAGTTGTCTTGCTGCGCAGGAAACCCTTTCCCTCGCTGAAAATAACATCATATCCCTTGTCTTCTAACATCACCACAGAGATAAGATTCTTCTTCAATCCTGGAACATGCATCACTTCCTTCAATACGAAGGGTTTAACAGACTCCCTCTCAAAGGAAATGGTACCGATACCGGTCGCACTATATCTACCATCATCGCCCATCTCGATGTGCACTCCAAGATCTTTCTCCTCCATATTAGAAAACAAATCTCGATCTCCTGTCATGTGAAAAGACGGACCACTGTCCAATAACCACACCGATCCCATCACACTTGAAACCAAGCATGCGATCAATGAAAAATCAAGCTCAAACTGTGAGGCTAGAGCCTCTCCTGCTGCAGATCCAGCAGCTTGCTTGTTCTTCTTCTTCTGCGGACAATTAGTGGCATAGTCTCCGTGTTGGTGACAGTGAAAGCACTTCACCTTGGACATGTCCTGCTTCTTGCCTTTCGCACCGGAATGAGAAGCTTTCTTGTTCTTCACCTTCTTTGCTTTGGCAACCAAAGCATAAATTTCTTCATCATGTCCCTTTGATGAAGATCCGTCCCTGGTATTCCGCCTGATCTCCTTCTGCACAAGATCTGACCAAAGTCTCTCCCATCCCGGCAATTTCTCCCTACCATTGACAGAGTCCTGATAGGAACGCCAACTCTTTGGAAGACCAAGAAGAGCCAAGCTCACCAAGTCCTCATCATCGACAGTCACCCCCACACTTCCCAACTCATCCCTGCACTGAGTGAACTTCATGAGGTACTTGGGCATATTGTCTCCCTTTTCGCATTTAATGTTTCTGAGTTTATCTTTGAGCGCCAGCTTCCTCTGATCACTCTTGCTTTGGAATATATCTATCAATGCTTTCCACATCCAGTATGGAGAAGCCTTTCCATGCAGGCTGGACACAATGTGATCCTTCACGCCCTCCAACGGAATCCTTCGACACTTTGTTGTCTTCTTTTGCCAAGCATCAACTTGCGCAGTATCAGTAGGCTTTGGGACCTCAGCCTCTATGAAATCCTTCAACCCATTATCATCTAACACCGCCTCCATCCTGTCCTTCCATGCAATATAGTTCGAGCTGCCCTCAAGAGCATACTCCAATCGCAATCCATTGAAAGACATTGCCATGTTGATACCAAGAAAAACACCGCTGCAAATTCGAATTCCACCAGCTCAAAACTCAACCGCCTCTGATCTAAGATTCGTGAGAACAAAGTATTTCTCGTACAGAGATTGACTATATGGGATTTTACCAGGTATCTCACCTTCCAAAGGAAGGATGAATCCAGAGGCTACCTGGCCTGATTACAGACTCTGCCTGAAGAAATAAAATGTAAACATTTTCTGAATAGTAGATCTGATGATCAACTGCTCTGATACCATGTAGAAATTTTGAATAATTAATCACTTATTCACAGAGATTATCCCAATTATACACTATTGCGGAATACATGCACAATACATAATCTCCTCTATGTTGATCATCAATTTAGCAGCATCAAAAACAATGAAACATCAATCGCATGCACACATTAACACAATATGTAACCTGGGGAAAGCATACAGCTGAAAACCCCACACTATCTGTCTATTATAATGATAGATAACATGTAACAATACATAGTACAATACTCCTCACAAGTACTCAGTACTATCTCCACCTGTTACACACAAAACTAGCTCAGATCTGATCAATCACAGCTCAAATCTCCTCCATTGCTTTGCCTGCCTCCACTGCGCAATCCTGCAAGAGAATCAATCACTCTGTGAAATCGAATTCCTTTGGTTATACTACGCAAGCCTCATGGGAAATCTCCATCCATGCATGTGCAAATCTCATGCACAACTATAGTCACAACTGATAGCAATCTCAACCTCTAACACCTGTCTCCACTGAACTGTACATGCACTGAGTCAACTGATGTATTCTTCAGTTGCTTTATGAGTTAATAATTAGTGAATTAATTAATATTTAATTCACAGAACTCATCACTAGTGTATTCTTTAGTTAGACTAAAATACAACTAGTTCAACCAAGTCAAACTGAACACAACTCCATCAACTCCACAATCAACTCCACCAAACTCAACCACATGAGTTCTAACTGAAGTCCTGCATGCAATAGCTCAACTGACCTACAAGAAAAGCGTATTTCCTTTTGACAGCTTCATGTGCCACATCTTTAGCTCAAACTGAAGTGCTCCAAGAGGATAAGATAATGTTTATAGTCCAAATATTATTATGAGACAATAATATTCAACTGTTCTATTTTTAGCTTGGCAGTCTAAAAATAGAAACCGCCCATATGTCTAAAAATAGAAGTCCATCTATTTTTACCAACATGACCAATCATCCACAAATAGCATTCTGCAACTCATAGACCATGATCCATATGTCTAAAAATAGACATAGTCTAAAAATAGACTCTGCGCCAAAAATAGCCTGCGGGCCCACTTAGTGAAGACGACTCCTTTCCACTAAGCTCCATCATCTTGTTGCATTCTCGACAGATTACATCAATCACCCAACATATTAGGTTTACATATTGGACCCAAATTTTACATCAATGTTCCAATATGGGATTACATACTTGACATGACTTAATCCCAATAGCCCATAGATGACTAAATTTTACAATAATTCATGACATGGGTCTTTTCATGACCTAAACATCAAGATAAATATATGACACTTATAACTAAAGACAAGAACCTCCACCATGAGGTAGCAAGACCATAATAGTCACCAAAAACCATCATTCACCATATAGGAATCTGCAACATAAACATATGACCATAGCAATAGAGAAGTATGAACATCCTCATCATCAAGGATTTGTGTAAGATAAGGTAGTGTAGCATCAATTTCTCCAGCAAGAGTATTAAGAATAATCAATAATCAATAATGTAACTGTAGCATAAGTAACCCAAGAATTCTGATAGTAGCATAAGTATCTTTAGTAGTAACAATAGTAACCACCTTAGAGAAAAAATTATATGTATTCATCATAAGCCCATCACACAAAAATAAGTATTCAAGCAATCATAATACCAACAATGCACTATTAGAATCATAGCAGCTGCTCCCCTTGAACCTGTGTCGACCATCAACTCTGATGACATTCATCTCATCAACCAATAGAAGAGAAGATTTGTACAAATAAAATGACTATGTCATTTACTTCATTCAATGCCTTTCAATCAAGTGATGATCCAATCTATTCTTCTGCTATATGATCGGAAAAAAAAAACTGGATCGATCCAATTTCAATATTTGTCGAAGGAACAACAAAAAAATGGAGAATATTAAGTACTAAATATTTTCTCATTTCTCTAATGGAAGATTATGTGAAGTTTTTGTAAAAACCCAAACTATGAGAATCTAAATGTGCATATACAATCTTTTCTTCTATTTTTTTGGCTTACAAGACAAAAGAGGAGGAAAAACACCTTTTATTCATTTTCTCTCATTAGGAACAAACCCTATCAAAAGTTTTATAGGTTTTTTTTTATGAGTGATATTGCCCCTTACTTGTCTTCTCTTCCTTCTTTAGGAATTTTCAGTATAACATACAAAATAATCTTCAAATTACGAAGGAATTGACGAATAGGAGAAGATCGAAAACCAAATTAGTTCTTTGAATAATGAAATAGGAGAATGGGATCAAAGAAAATAGGAATCTTCTCTAAGATTGCTTAGTTATTCTCCTCATCTCTCCTCCCTACGATCTATCTCTATTTTCTGGATCGTTTGGACAAGGAAAGGAGGGAATGGCATGTATATAGTACACGATATAGCATATCAGGGATTGTTCAACAAGTTGATCTGTTCTAGTGCTTATGGAGTCACTCCCTATTTCAATTTTATTCCAATTTAGATATATCTAAATGAACATTTTCTCAAGAATATATAAGGGAGAAGAAGGATAAAAGGCTCTGAAGGGGTATTCATTTTTGAATCAATAAGTAAACTTCATGTTCAAAAATCTATGGACCTAAAGATTCATCTCAGCTAATTCAACTTTCTCAAATTGTTTCTTAAATACATCAAGAACCATCTCAACAACAACAAAATAAGATCAACTTATATGAATCAATCGTTATTTTTTAAACATCATAAGGGCATCACCAACAGACTGTAGCAAACCAGTGTTAGAGCCAAAATACAAATAATGAAATGATGAAAGCATATAGGAACCTCCCCCTGAATATGTGCCACTCTTTTTCATTTTTTGAGAAGTATACACGACTATCTAACTCAAAAACCACGTATATATGTGACTGCCTTTCATACCATCAGTGTACAGAAAGTAAATTGTAGGAGTTTAGAACCATGGATCCCCCCAGAACATGACATGTCTATTAGATCAATTTGTAATGTGAAAAGATAGGAATCATTCCTAATTTTTGTCTGAGATATTCAAAGGAATCATGTGGAAGTGGCTTTGTAAATATGTCTGCAACTTGTTCCTTTGAAGGAACATATTCCAGTTTGACCTTTTGTTCAAGCACATGCTCTCTCAGAAAATGGTATTTGATTGGAATGTGCTTGGTTTTTGAGTGCATGACAGGATTTTTAGAGATACTTATGGCACTAGTATTATCACAGAGAATAGGTACAGGTTGAGGATAAGTGACTTGAATATATGGCAATGCTTGGATCATCCATCGAAATTAAGTACAACAAGATGCAACAACAACCTATTCTTCCTTAGCAGTAAATAAAGCGATAGAAATGTGTTTCTTGCTGAACCAAGAAACTAAGCGAGGTTCGAAATAGAATGCTCGTCCACTAGTACTTTTTCGGTCATCAACATTGCCTGCCCAATCTGCATATGTATAAGCATGAAGTGAAAAGTATGCATTTTTGGGATACCATAGACCAAAATATTGAGTGCCTTGCAGATACTTGAACATTCTCTTAACTACTTGGAGATGAGTTTCCTTAGGATTAACTTGAAATCGTCCAACTATGCCAACTGCATGCATAATGTATGGTATTGTACATGTAAGATAGATCAAGTTGCCAATCATATATTTTTATTCTAGTTGATTAACTAAAGAAGAGTAATCATTTTAACTAAGGTTGCATCCTGTTACCATTGGTGTGCATATAGGTTTGCAATATTCTATTCCATATTTCTTCATAATTTGTTTGAGATACATGGTTTGAGAAACAAAGATGCCATCTTCAGTTTGTTGAACTTGAAGATCATGAAAGTATGTTAGTTCACGAAGTAGAGACATTTCAAATTCTTGTTGCATAAATGAAGAAAATCCTTGACTCATAGATTCAAAATTTCTTCCAAATATGATGTCATCTACATAAACTACTATTATCAAAAGTTTGTCTTGATAAAATTTGATATATAAATTGTTATATGCATACCCCTTTTTGAATCCTTATTGTTGAAGATACTAGTCAAAGACGATAATACCATGCACGAGGAGCTTGTTTTAACCCATACAATTCCTTCTTAAGCTTGCAAACAATATTTTTATCATTGACAAGAATGAATTAGTTAGGTTGTTCAATATAAACTTCTTCTTCTAGATCCCCATTTAAAAATGAAGATTTAACATCCGTTTGATATACATTAAAGTTATGAAAGCTGGAAAATGCAAGAAACATTCTTATGGCTTCAAGTCTAGCTACAAGTGCAAATGTCTCTTAAAAGTCTATCCCTTCCTATTGAGCATATATTTTTCCTACAAGTCTTCCTTTGTTTCGAATTACTTTTCCATTTTCATTTAGTTTTTTCTTGAACATCCACTTTTTCCCAATTACTTTTTTATCATGAGGCCTTCGTACTAATTTCCATGTATGGTTATTTTCTATTTAATCAAGTTCTTCATTCATTTCCTTAACCCAACATTCATCTTTGCTTTCTTGATTCACATTTTGAGGTTCAATTGTGGATAGTAAGGCTAAGTGACTAGAAGTTCCAACAAGAGTTCTTCTAGTTTGTATTCCTGCTTCCTTTTCACCTAGAATTTGAGATTTAGGATGATTTTCTGAACGTACCTTGATGGTGTCTTTTCTAATATATATATGTATTTTTATTTCCTTCTATTGATGCTTCTCTATATTCTTCTCTTACAAGCTTTTGGCTTGCATTAGGGATAGGTTAGTCATTTGTTTGTGCTTCCCTTTTGGTACCTATGGATACTTCATCAATCACAACATATATGCATTCAACAATATTTTGAAGCCTTTTATTGTAACATTTATATCCTTTGCTTCTAGAATAGTATCCAAGGAGGATTTCTTCATCAACTCTAGATTCAAACTTTCCAAGCTTATCATCATTTTTCTTTATGAAGTATTTTCTTCCAAAAATTCTAAAATTTTTGACAGATGCAGGCTTACCAAACCAAAGTTCATGTGGAGTTTTATCACTGTTTACTCGAACATGATATTTTAGAGTATATCCACGGTTGTATGTGTTGCATTTCCTGAGAAGGTGTGACATGTTCTTGACTCATCAAGCATGGCACATGCCATTTGTTGAACTGTTATGTTCATTCTTTCTTCGACTCCATTTTTTTGAGGAGTTTTAGCTATGGAAAGCCATCTTTTGATGCCATGTTGTTCACAAAAATTGAAAAAATCATCTGGTATAAACTCTCTTCTCCTATCATATTTAAGACATTTTATTTTTAGATCTAATTCATTTTCTACCAAAGCCTTGAATACTTTAGACTTATCAAATGCCTCATATTTATACTTTAGTAAACCAATCCAACGCATTCTTGTAAAGTCATCAATAAATAATATGAATTATATTTCAGCGCGAGGAGACTTATTTATCATAGGATGACATAAATCAATGTGAACAATTTCAAGGGGTTTACTTGAAGTACCTTCTTTGGCTTTAAACTAAACTCCGGATTTCTTAAAAAAATGACATGATTTGCAGATGTTATTTGCAGGTGGAGAGATGTTCGACAAGTCACGAACTGCTCCCATCCTATTTGATTTGTATAATTGAGAAAAGTTAAGGTGCCCCAACCTTTTGTGCAAAAGACAATTTTCTTCATATTTTCTCAAATAACAGTGCTCTTGGCTGCCTTCTAAGACATAGAAATTACCTGGAGTTCTCATTCCCTTTATTATGATCTTACCTATATCTATATTTCTTACCACACAATTCTTTGATCTGAAAATAACTTCATGCCCTTGATCACACGTTTGATTGACACTTAACAAGTTATGTCTTAACCCATCAACAAATAATACATTTCCAACCTTGACCTTTTTCTTTAAAATCACAGTTCCTTTCTCTTTGATATCAACGGGTGAGTTATTACCAAAAGTCACATTCTTTTCTTTCTTTATTTCATTAAAAGAAACAAACTTATCTCTGTCACTTATCATATGCTTTGAACATTCGTTGTCAATGTACCATAGATTCTCTTGATCTCCTACATACAATCCTAGACCACAATATTTAGAGGTAGTAATTTTCTTTTCCATACCTTGGGTGATATTGTCTTTTGTTCATGCTGGTAATATGACTTCATACTGCTTTTACATTCATTTTCTTCATGACCAAAGTTATTGCAAATAGAACATTCAATTTCATTCTAAAGAGGTGAGAAACATTATAAGAAGATTTCTTTGCTCTGATCTCTTTTTGTTGTATTCTTGCTTCTCTATTCATAATTGTTTTATAATCAACACAATGAACTGCTTTGTGACCAAAATTGTGACTAGTGAAGCATTGACCATTGAAGTAAGAATACCTGGGAGTATAATACCTTCTTGAGTAGCTTGCCTTTTGTTCATGGTAAGATTGTTTTTCATGGGAAATATTTGATCCTTCATTCTTTTTCTGAGGTCTATAATTCTAATAATTTCTTCCTTTTACTGCATTGATGTAGCTTCATGTACCCGTTTAGGAAGATTTCATAGTTTTTTATGTTTCACCATCTGAATTATATCCAAGACCTATCTTGATTAGAGGAGAACGTTGCACATTAATGATTTCTTCTAAAGTTTTAGATCCTTTAGCAAATATAAGATTTAGAGCCTTTGTTTTCTCAAGTTCCTTTCTTAGACCCATAATTCGAAGTTCTAAATTTTCAAAGTGCCTTTCCTTTTCTAGAACTTGTTTCTTCAAAGCTTCTTCAGTTAATTTAGCTTTGTCTAGACATATTTTTAGTTGGGTTATTTCTTCAACAAGGGTGTTTTCCTTATACATACAAATTTCATTATCTTGATTTTTGTTTATAACCCTAAGTCTATCAATTTCTTCTAGAGCATCCATAAAGACATCATGAGATTCATCTACAAATTGTTCTTCAAATGCCATAAGTAATGGATAATCCTTATCAGATTCATCATCCTCATTATTGGAAGAATCGTCACTATCTTCATGAGTATAAACACTTTTCTTGCTATCAAAATTTCTTTTAACATTCCTCTTTGGAACATTCTTCCCTTTCTCATGATTTTCTTTATAAGGTCATTCAACGGCATAGTGGCCTACTCTTCCATAACCAAAAAATTTAAAAGGAAGATTACCTTTGAACCTAGCAGTTCCTACTTAGAGTTTCTTCACAAAATTTGCTTCTTCCTCATATGAAACATAACTTGTTTCATTAGGCTCTTCCTTTTATTTCCCTTTGTTTGTGGCTTTGAATTTTTCTTATCTAATATTTGAAGGACCCCATTTTCTCATTTCATAATATGTTAAGATCCCATGGAGTTGTTCGATAGTGAGATTCTTCGAATCCTGCATTTCTTCAATAGTAGAGACATTGGAATCAAACTTTGGAGTTAGTGATCTCAAAATATTTTCAATAACATTAGCATCCTTTCCAAAATTCTTCATAGAATTAACAATATCGTCTACTATAAGGAAAAATCTTGCAATGCTTTCATCATCATTCATTCTAAGAGTCTCATACTGAATTCTATACTTTTGAAGTTTAACGCTTTTTACCATAGTATCACCTTCATAGCTTTGGACAAGCTTGTCCCATATAACCTTTGCGGTATTCAGCTGCGTGACTTTCACAAACTCATATTCAGCCAAGCTTCCCAAGATAGAATTGAATGCCTTCGCACTCATCTCATATTGTTTCTTCCCTACATCATTTGTGGGAATAGAGGTTGGGTATTGATATCCACCTTCAACTATTTCCCATACATCAACTCCAAGCTCCAACAAATATGTTGTCATCTTGACTTTCCAAAATACAAATTTCATTCCATTAAACAAAGGTGGCTTAATAGAAAACACTCCTTCTTGACTGCCCATATTTATGGATCTCCCTTTAAGTGATCAAGCTTCTTCAAAGAGACTTGGCTCTGATACCAATTGTTGGGAAAAACACTGAGGGGGGGTGGGGGGGTGAATCAGTATTTTAATCGACTTTAAATTTCAATTTTATATACAAAATTTTGTACGCTATTGTTCTTAAAGAAACCTGTGTATGTACACAACTTCAGAGAAGGAAAACAACATATATCCATTTTAGTAATATTTCATGTGTTCCATCAGATGACTGTATTTAACCATTGCATCAATAAATAAATAATTTTCCAGTATGCAGTAAAGAATAGTAAAATCACGACATATAAGCAACACACATAGAACACTAGGAATTTAGGTGGAAACCTAATGTGGGAGAAAAACACTATTATCGGTATCTCTGTCTTCTTTGTTATTATATAAAGAAAATATTTATTACATTTTTGTACCAATGCAAACTCTTATCAGTACGTAGGTACCCACTTGCAGGAGGCTACAACCTCCACTCGTTCTCCATTTCCTACTATAAGGGAGCTACAACCCCCTAATCTCATTTACCAAATCCTACCAAAAGGGAGCTCCTACCCCCACTCTAAAGGTTGTAACCTTCAACACTTTGTGGACCACTTTTCAGAATGTTTCAAACTGGATCCTCTTGTCAAACAATCATCAAACAACATGTAGGCCACCTTTCATCATATTTTCAAACTAGACCCATATCAACAATAAACCAACATTTCAAACTGAAGTATTAAATATGAAATCACTAAAGCAATGTAAAACAACTAAATCTTTGAAGCATCAAACCCCTAAATGTATAACCCAACTAGAAAAATAAACATTAGAATATGTACGTGATTGGTCAGAATAAAACCCACGTATATATGTGTTTCCTCTTTGTAAGACTTGCGTACGGATCTCAGATTACTGATCACTGAATCATTAATCATTGTAACACTGAATTAACCACTGAACCATACATAGATCATTGAACAAATCACATATCACTGAACCAATCACAGATCACGATGTTGTAGCATCATTCCCAATAATATTTCATTCCACGTTCAACCCAATCAACACTGTCAGGCACAAATCATCAAGATAGAGACATCATTGACAGATGGCAGCAAACAGAGCAGAACTCATCAACGTCATCATCAAGCCACACTACAAAAACCCTATAACATATACGTGACATCCATGAAACATACTAGCATATGTATGCGACTACCATGTATAACACCCACTTACATATCTCAACATATTGAATAAATTTGTAGAGTTTATACGCGACTATACGAAACCGAATCTGCACATGTACGTGGAAAATCAGAAGCAAACACGTTTACATATATTGAAATTACTAAATAAAACCTTCGTTGTTATTCACAACATCTTTTAAACCCATATTTCAACAAGCATCACTATATTTAGATCAAACCATCATCATAGCTACATATTTGACATTACAAGCATGAATAGATCAAACATTTTCATTAGTCTTCACCACAGTGTCAGATCTTTCAAATATAAACCACCTCCTTGCTTCTTGGTGCTCACCTATTCCAGATCAAATCACACATATAAATCATTTACTTGCACACATAACACCTTGATCTCCATATCCCTATATAGTTTTATCCTTAGCCAATACCTTAGGTAAATTGCTTGGTAATGTCGTTAGTATTCTTTGACATGATCAAATAACCATTTCGCTCTAATTACTATGGGAAAATACCATGGTAAAAGCCCTTGGCATCCATATTATCATGGTTTGGAATTCTATATACGATTTTCACTTATAGGACCTGCATATGTATGCGACCCTTCTTCATAGGATCCATGTATGCTTTCTCAAACTTCACCTTTATCATCCATCTATTTTTGAACTGTCATTTCTCTGTTCATAGCATCTGTAGCATTTGTACCAATCCGCATAAGTTCCATAATCACCATGTTATCACATTGTTTACATCTTTGTCAAGTAGGTTTCCATTAAGGATAACACATTAGCCATAATTCCAACACACTGTTGGTTGTACTACAATACACACACATATTTCTCTAAGCATGCATATAAGCACAATGGCAATGAAACCAATCCATTTCTTCTTCTAACTAGATTATTTTTCCTTTCTTGTTCTAAAGTTCTTCATGTAGGAAGTGAATATGACTAGACTGGTAGCTCACTTGATTCCTGAGTTCTCTGATTTCCTCGTTTCCACCAATTGGGGGGTGAGGACATAATAGGAACTAAAGCAGACCCTTAGAGCCAAAGGAAGGTGTGTCCTAGTTCGTCATGATGCTCGATTTATTAAGAGGTCGTCCCCATAACACAATGCTCTTTGACAAGCAGAAAAAAGCTAGGAGGTTGAGTGTAGGTTGACTTTCACATTGATGAGTAGCACTTCTGTCATTCTCGAGGTCGCTATGAGCTTGGAAATGGAGGTCCATAGATGCACAGTTAGCCCTTTGGGATGAATGGAGGACTGGAGTTATCACCGAAAAGAAGGAGAAATCCTCAAATTGCAGGGATTTCAAGATGTAAGGAAGAGAAGGATGCATGTGCAATCTGGAATAGTTTCCAGTGGTGTTAACGACTTCCACTACTATCGATAGGAGTGAGCCAACCACCAATTCAATATTTCTACTGTGCAATGCCTTAGAGATAAATATATTTTTTATCTATAGAACTAAGACAACTGTAATGGAGGGACTGAGATTAATTTTCCCAAGGAAGGCAGCCTGACCTTGAAACCTTAGGATATCGGACTCCTAAACATCATTGAAACTATACCTGATTCTCTCCAAACCAACTAAATTATCTTTAATGCTCTTCTTCTCGATAATTTAATCCTAGATAATTTGATCTGCCTGTGGCTAAGTCTAATTGAGGTCAATTCACCCAAGGGATATAGACCACACTTGACGCCATAGGATACGAAACTCCCAAACACCCTTGAAATTGTGTCTGGTGCTTTCCAAACCATCTATTTTATCTTCGTTGTTCTCCTTCTTGATAATTAGATCCATCAAAGGCCAACTCCAAACATCTTTTCCAACTATGAATACCTTACCTCTGTATGGAGCATCACATGTTTTAGGATTTTTATCATTCCTGTTATTATTTGATTCAATATGTTTGTCTATCAGCGGAATAAAATCCATGGCGTGGGAGAAGGACCATAACTACAAGGGATCTTTCCTTTCATCATTCATTACCTAAGCTGGTGTGAGCGCATGATGTTGCCATTCTTTCACCTCCCGATGCATTATGCCAATTCGACGTTGACTTCTAGATATACTATCAGTGATTGTGAGAGAGGTGCAAAGGACTATATGGAGTACATAAGTAGAATTATGGTGTCTGCCTATTTGTGCCTTATTCAATTTTTTCATGAACCCTTTAGTGAGGGAGACCCTAATTTATTTACCAACTTTCTTCATGGGATAACTCTCCATTCTAATATGTCATTCAATTCCCATTGCCCTACCACTAGGTGACACGCCCTGTTTGCTT
The DNA here is from genome assembly GCA_031772625.1 of Pinus tabuliformis. NCBI lineage: Eukaryota > Viridiplantae > Streptophyta > Pinopsida > Pinales > Pinaceae > Pinus > Pinus tabuliformis. Next base: position 1,126,078,366 of record CM062817.1, read on the forward strand.
GAATATATGCTTCCTTGTTCTGCTCTCTGAGGATGTGGAAATAATATCTAGAAGAAAGGCCTTCAACATGTCTCTTATTATACGAAGGAGAAGAGAAGCCTTCAACATGTCTCTTATTCTACAAAGGATAAGAGAGGCTTGATTATTCGCCAGATTAGATCCTTTAAGGAGGTAATGGATGATAATAATTGAATCCCCAATAATTACTATTGAGGACATTCAGGTTCTTGGTTATTTGGAGGCCACCATATAACCCATATATATTTGCTAGGTTGTTTATTTGTGCCTAAGCCCCCAAGCATACTTAATTTCTAGTTTTCCTTAGGGATTTAGAAGAATGCCCCCTTATCTCCTCGACATTGGTTTAATTATTAATAATTAATAATTTTTTATTTTATTTTTAAAATTCAAAATATTTTAATTAATAATTTTATTATTTTTATTTTTATGTAATTTAATCAAGCCAAAATGTTTAGATAACATAACATAAGAGGAAATTTCCATACTAGGATGGAGTGTTTGTGGCGCAAAAATGTAATATATATAACATTTTGATTGTGAAATGAGAGATAGTATTTGGGCATGTGGTATTGATGAGCCATGGCATTGTAACAAATCGTACTTCCAAGTAAATGATATCCATGGTAAAGTGGAAGTGAATATCTATGGTTAAAAATCTTGTTTTTATCATTAATTTTACTTTTTTTTATAATGAATTATAATTTACAAATTTGAATAGTTTGAGGCCAAGTAAATTATACACCTTGTATTATGCACTCTTTAATGACGATTTTAAATTTTTATATATCTTAAATGCTCATTATTTATTATTTATTATTTATTTTTTATTTTGATAAAGTTTACCTCACATAAACATATTTTAACTTTAATATCTATTTATGCAATTTATTGTAGCATTATTTTCCATTTAAAATATGATTATTATTAAACATTTTCTTTCACCTTAGACAAAAAGGTTGTATCTATCTATCTATCTATCTATCTATCTATATATATATATATATATATATATATATATATATATATATATATATATATAGTCTAACTTATAGATGAAATGGACTTTTCATCGGAATCAGATGATAAAATCTCAAGCAAGATTGAGATTTTTGTTGTTTAAAATACATTTTTGAATGCATAAATGAATTCAACACCCTCAAAAACCCCAGGGGAACTCGAATTCTGTAGATTAAACAACTTAAACTCAAGTTTTTAAAAATATCTGCCTGGATTTTGATTAAAATTAACCAGAAAAATGCTCTGAAAAAAAGGCAAAAATGAACCCTTTTTTTTTTAACATTATTATTTAGTTTTCATTAATTATCCAACATGTACTTTTTCAATTTTATTTAATGCAACTTTAGGTGAAAACATATCCCTCATATGGTGGAATGTAGAGCGCGTCTCAATGCAATAATATTTTAAGATTTCAATTATAAGATGAAGTTTACAATCACTATAGTGATTCACCCTCTTAATTGTATCCATTAGGAATCTTTCTTTCATGATTACCCCATTGTTGCATGCATGATGTGTAATTCTAAAACTAGAGTGTGAATATCTTATTGGAATGTGTCTTCTCAACTCACCCATGTGGAAAATTTAGATTTTATCTTCAAGGTAACAATTAAAGTATCATATAACATCATAACAAAGAACACATTGTGATATAGAGAAAAACGTTTTAATCATCTTGAAAACAAAGAGGATATAATAGAAAACACCCTCAAAAACAAGAATAACTAAGCTCATCTTGGTTTGACTTATAGAATGAAAATTGTGTCTTTCCTCAAATAAAAATATTGTGATATAGGTAAAAACATTTCTATCATGTTGAAAACAAAGAGGGTATAATAGAAAACACCTTGGAAAACAAGAATAATTAAGCCCATCTTGGTTTGACCTCTAGTTTAAAGACGTTTGTGTCTTTCGTCAAATAACAATAGAAGAGAATAAGCATCATTTATAGATATGATTAGTACCTCAACCTTGTTTTGTAATATCTTATTATAATTTTACTTATAAATCTATTTTATGTATAAACAAATGCACTATAGCTCCTAAATGCTTGTAAATTATAAGGGGTTATCCAAAAAAAAGTACCAATAAATGAATGAGGGAAACATCAATATTGATGCCAACAAGTAAATCTACAAGATAATGTTCAAATTCTACTTAGAAATCTTATACCCTCTTCTAAATTTCTGCAAAATCACCAAAAACTTCAAATGAAAACTTGGGTTAGTCAACACATGATTGTGTAGAGCACTACTTCCTCAAATGGCTATCCCTAAAGGCAACACTTCTTGTAAATTCCAAGTATCTAGAAAGAAGAAATTGGTATATACCAATAGCTTTAATAGATTCATCCATATGAGAGGGAGTAATGAGCATAGAGGTGGATGATAACAACCCTCTAAGCATAACTTTTTAGTCTAGAGATGAAATTAAAGTCCCCAAATGAGGAATTAATTAATGGATTTCCTAATGAGTAAGTTCAAAATGAATTTAGTATATAAACTTATTGCATGGCCTTGTTTTATTTTTAATATACAAGTCAAATACATGATGGTAGAGCAACCCAAGGGAGATGACAATCACTAGTCCTTTGATTTGTACAAAAATTAATAGTGCAAACCATAAAAAATGTGAATTAGCTACCTACATGAAGCTTTCCATACAACCTTCTTCAAGCAGAGATTAATCATTGAAATACATAGGATATGTAGGAATTTTCCACAAATTTTATTATCAAATATACCTAATAATTTTTTAAATCAAATATGAACTTATATGTGCTAAATATTGAATGCCAAGAAAATAACTAAGGTATAGCAATTTTTGACCCAACCTTAGGATCTATTGCACTTGGTATTTCTACAATAGACCACCCCAAGCCAACATATCAAATCACTAAGATGAAAAAGTAATGCAACATACTTAGGATAAACTATCCATTTCAAAGAAAAAATATTGCTAAACAAATGTCTCACATATGAATTTTTTGAAGACAAGGCAGGTTCTTGGCACCCACAATATCTACCCCACACAACATAAATGTGTTTTCCTTCTCTACTCAATAGTCCTTGTTACTACCCAAACTAGTTTCCTTGATAAGGTCCTTACAAGATGATAAGGTGGCACCACACAAGAAAAGTTCCCATTGTCACCTCAACATGATTCCCCACTCTTTAGGCCAACTCCTACAAAGCCAAGGGAGATTTCCCTAGAATAATATATCCTCCACCAAAAATTATAGACCAAGGTCTATCGATACCTCTTGGCTGATGGGATTCAAGAGTTAATTTTTGGACTTCTTTCCACTCAAAAAATGATAAATCTATTAGATTTTAAGCTTTTGTGGCCTTCTTTTGGAAAATTATGATTTAGATCATCCACAATATTATATACATCTTGTCAACGTTTCGAATCCCAATGGGGATCCATATTCAAGACAGAAAGTGAGTGACTAGTTGAAAGAAGAGTTAAACGACAAAAAAACGAAATAAATACTTAATGAATAAATACAAATATAAAAAATTCGACTAATTCGTATCTCTCTCTCTCTTTCTCTCTCTCTCTCTATATATGCACGCTAAACCTAAATAAAACTAAAGCTACATTAAAAAATGTATATATAAAACAAATAAGAATTAATTATAAACAATTAATATATTTTAATTTATTTATAAGTAATCAATTATTTATTTGTCGAAATAGACAATTATTAGTAATAATTTTATAAATTAATTTGTTAATTATTGAAATAAGTAATTACTATAAATAAATAATTGATAATAAATAATTTATTTATTTATGATAAAAAGTTTTATGAAAAATTGCTTGAAATCTAATTCACTTAATTTATAATAATAATAAAATTATTTATTTATTTGTAATAAATAATTAAATTATTATTATTATTAATTAAATTATTAAATTTTACTTGTTACTTGTACTCATTATTAATAATTATTTATTCGGTTATTAATAATAGTTAATTAATTATTCTTAATAAACAAATAATTATTATTATGAATAAATAATCATTAATATTAATTAATTAATTAATATTTAATTAATTTATTTTTATAAAATAACTAACTAATGAATTAATTAATATGTTAGTTAAAATGTTTATATATTTTTATATATTTTAATGAGATTCAAGGTAAGGAGAGAGGGTTGTACATGGGATAATATACCTCAGAAGATCTTGAAGCACTGATATGCTTAATCAGGGGAAGCCAATTTCCACTCATCTCATTCCCACCATCCCTGTTGAGGTTATGCGGATATTTCATAATCTCAAGTGCCTCTCTACTTTTTCTCTTTTGATAATGATCTTCCCTAGTAATAATTTTGGCATTCTCCAAAAAAACATGATGCTTGGTCTTTTAGGAGTGTTCTGCAAGGGATGAAGTGCGTGATCCCCCATTCTTAATATATGCTCTGTGCTTTTTAAGTCTTGTTTTTAAAGAGCACCCTATCTCTCCAATATAACTTCTGCCACAAGAAAAATCAATTTCATAAACTCCCTTAAGTTGTTGTTGATCGATGCTATCCTTGCCAGACCTCATTCTTTGCTTAATCATTCCACATGTTGTAAACTAAGTGAATATATCCTTCTTTCTTACAATCTTAGCGATCTTATCTGTAACTCCTTGAATGAATAGAAGGTAAGCTTTTCTGCAATTTTCTAGAGGGCCCTTGGAGAGGAACTTTCCTTCAACTCTTTTGATAGATTTCTTAATATCCTTCTCCTTGTATCCTATATCCTTAAAAACATAGGTTAAGTGCTTAATTTCTTCACTAAGGTGATCAGAGTTGGATATTCTAAGGGCCATAACAGTAAGAGCGTTAAGGACACCAAATTTTTGGGATGGATGATGGTATGAATCAGCATGAAGATAGCTTTTAGTGTGGGTTTTCTTCCTAAAGACTTGGTGTCCCAAAGTACCATCCTCCTTTCTAATAACAAGGACATCTAAAAAATGAATTCTATCGTTTTCTTCAAGCTCCATAGTAAACTTAATTTCTGATGAGATAGAGTTAAGATGATTGAAAAAATTCTCAAGCTCAACCCTACCATGAGTCCATTTTAAGTTGGTGTCGTCAACAAATCTCTTCCACCATGCTGGTTTCAAAGGGTATGAGTCAAGGGATTTTCTCTCAAAATACTCCATGTATAAATTGGTGACAATTGGTGAGAGAGGGGATCCCATTGCGACTCCAGATATCTTCTCATAATAACTTCCTTGGAAACTTAAAAAAGTGGACTACAAACAGATCTTGGCAAGTTTAGCTATTTTTGGACCAGTGACTTCTTTTATAACCTGAACAGCCTCATCCAAGGGAATCTTGGTAAATAATTAATAATTAATATTTTATTTATTTATGATAAAAATTATCAAAAATGAGAGGGTTGATAAGGATGAAATTTTAGTAAGTTTTGATGTAGTATCATTTTTTACCAAGATTCCGTTGGATGAGGTTGTTCAGGTTATAAAAGAAGTCACTAATCCAGAAACAACTAAACTTGCGGAGATTTGTTTGCATTCCACTTTTTTTCAGTTTCCAAGGTAGTTAGTATGAACAGATATCTAGAGTCGCAATGGGATCCCTTTTGTCATCAATTATCACCAATTTATACATGGAGTATTTTGAGAGAAAACACTTTGACTCATACCCTTTGAAATCAGCATGGTGGAAGAAATTTGTTGATGACACCAACCTAAAATGGACTCATGGTAGGGTTGAGCTTGAGAAGTTTTTCAATCATCTTAACTCTATCTCATCAAAAATTAAGTTTACTATGGAGCTTAAAGAAAATGGTAGAATTCTTGTTTTAGATTTCCTTGTTATCATAAAGGAGTATGGTACTTTGGGACACCAAGTATTTAGGAAGAAAACCCACACTGATAGCTATCTTCATGCTGATTCGTACCATCATCCATCCCAAAAATTTGGTGTCCTTAACACTCTTGCTGTTAGGGCCCTTAGAATATCTGACTTTGATCACCTTAATGAATAAATTGAGCACTTAACCTCTATTTTTAAGGATATAGGATACAAGGAGAAGGATATTAAGAAAGCTATAAAAAGAGCTAAAGGAAAGGTCCTCTCCAAGGGCCCTCAAGAAAATTGTGGAAAAGTTTACCTTCCATTCATTCAAGGTGTTACAGATAAGATCGATAAGATTTTAAGAAAGAAGAACATATTCACTCAGTTTACAACATGTGGAATGATTAAGCAAAGAATGAGGTCTGTCAAGGATAACATCGATCAACAACAACTTAAGGGAGTTTATAAAATTGATTGTTCTTGTGGCAGAAGTTATATTGGAGAGACAAGGCACTCTTTAAAAACAAGACTTAAAGAGCATAGAGAAAATATTAAGAATGGGATGTCACGCACTTTAGCCCTTGTACAACACTCCTCAAAGACCAAGCATCATGCTTTTTTGGAGAACACCAAAATTATCGCTAAGGAAGATCATTATCAAAAGAGAAAAATGAGAGAGGCACTTGAGATTATGAAATATTTGCATAAACTCAACAAGGATGGTGGGAATGAGATTAATGGAAATTGGCTTCCCATAATTAGGCATATCAACACTTTAATATCTTTTGAGGCATAATATCCTAGGTACATTCCTCTCCCCTTACCATGAATCTCATTAAAATATATAAAAATATATGAACATTTTAACTAAAATATTAATTGATTCATTAGTTATTTTATTAAAATTAATTAAAATTAATTAATGAATGAATGAATTATTATTATTAATTGAATAAAAATTATTAAAATGAGTATAAGTAAAAAATATAAGTAAAATTTATTAATTTAATTAATAATAATAATAATTTATTTATTTGTTACAATTAAATAAATAAATGATTTATTGTTAATTAATTATTTATAATAATTAGTTATTTCAATAATTAACAAATTAATTTATAAAATTATTATTAATAATTATCTATTTCAAGAAATAAATAATTGATTACTTATAAATAAATTAAAATATATTAATTGTTTATAATTAATTATTATTTATTTTGTATATACATTTTTAATGTAGGTTTAGTTTATATATATATATATATAGGAATTAGTCAACTTTTTAATATTTTTATTCATTCATCATGTATTTATCTTGTTTTTTTGGTTGTTTAACTCTTCCTTCAATCAGTCACTCATTTTCTATCCTAAAGATGGATCCCCGTCCCGTTGGGATTCGAAACGTCGACAAGATGTATATAATACTGTGGAAGATCCAAATCATAATTTTGCAAATGATAAATCTACTAAAGAAAGTGCAAACCAACAAGTGAAATGCAATCTTATTTTGAGAAATAAATCGTGAAAGGGACAATAGAAGAGTGTTGAGAGCCTTACCAACTTTGGGGATGCAATACCTTGTTAAATGCCTTAGTATGTGGTTGAAAATGAATTCTTATCTTGTTGTCCCATTTATTCACACTTGTAAAGCTACAAAAAAATGCATAAATGATCCGGACTTATGCAGGAACGCAACAAAATACAGATACAAACATAAACACAGAGATGTAGTAGAAATAAAACTTCATTTGAGTAATATCAAAGAACTGAAATATTCTTACATACAAAATGGAAATAAACTAGCTTGGGCAATGGTAGCTTAACTCTAAGAAGAGATGTGGTTGCTACATGCCACTGAACTATGTTACAATGAGGCTCAAGGGCCTTTTTATTATTGAAAAACAAGGGAAAACCCTGAACAACCAAAATCCTAACCCCAGGAGATGGAATGCCAAGAGTTTGTGGGCCCCATTGGGGTTAGTTGGGTAGCCAACTTCTCAGGGTCGTAACTTTGGGCCTACTATGGACCTCAAAAACACGTCGTTTATAGGGTCAAAACAGTTCCAGAAGTTCAAGGCTCGAAAAATGCTTACAATTGTAAATTCTACTATAATCAAGGAAACAAATGAAAGCGACTAAATTTCTAGGTGGAATAGGTGGGTGACCACCAATATCCACCTAGGTTAGTCCTCCCCCCTTAGGAAGAAATGTTCCCCATTGTGTACAGAGCCTCCAAGATGAGTACATTTCAGTTGAACCTAGTCCCTGGTAAACCACTTTCCCTGGTGAAGGAGTTGGTCTGCTTTGACAAATCGATATAGTTGGATCCTATATTGGCTAGTGTTCTTGATATATGTTGCCATGATCATGTCATCTGTGGCCTGTTCGATGCAGCTTGGGTTGAGCTCTATTGGTGTTAGCTGCTCAACAACGTCAGATGTTTCCAACAATGGGGGAAAGTATTGTTGCAGTCAATCCACATTGAATACTAGGTGCAGTCCAAGGAACGGTGGAATGTTGAGATCGAAGGCATTATCCCCTACAAACTTGATGATGGTGTACAACCCATATTGGAGTGGGTGAAGTTTGCGGTGGGCCCTAGTGAGGCGCTCCTTCTGTAAATGTAACCAAACTTTGTCGACCACCTAGAACTTGTGTGGCACTCGATGATGATCATGACGCTACTTGTACTTAGCATTGGCTCGGTCCAATATGCCATGGACCTGCTAGCATATGAGTTGAGTGTGCTCAATGAAGCTACTAGCCTTATCCACTTTAGTCTGGGCTTGAGTTGAATATTCCTGAATAGCTACAAATGATATGGCCAAATCAATGGGACATAGTGGTTGGAATCCCGACCCCACTTGAAAGGGACTATGGCCAATTGAGATATGGAGATCTTTGTTGTAATTGTGATAGACATAGGGGAGGTTTTCATCCCATGTGCATGGATGCCTCTATTTGCACATGCAAAAAATGTGTAGACTCATCATGTTAATGACCTTTGTTTGGCCATCAGTTTGGGGATGGAAGGTCGTGGACTTAGTGAGCTTGGTATCCAACATCAAATAGAGGCTTAACCAAAATGTACTCAGGAACCTGTTGTCCCGATATGAGATAATGGATTGTGGGATCCCAAAGTGTACCCATATGTTCAAAGAAGATATTAGTGGTGGCTTCTATTGTGATACTTTTCTTGTAGGCTGCTAGAATAACCATCTTAGAGAATATGTGATGACCATGAAAACAAATTCATTGCCATGCTTAGTAGAAGGAAGTCCTGACATGTAATCCATGGAGATGGATTCCAAAGGTGGAATAGGAGTAAGCAAAGGAGTATATAGGCCTTGCTTCTTGATGGTCAGTTTTGAAATGGCATAGAAAGTGTATAATCTAATGTACTTCCCAACATCCTTTCGAAGGTTGGACCAATAAAAATACCTCTACAACACTGCCACTATTTTCTCTACTCCAAAATGTCTAGCGATCTGATTGGAGTACACCTCACAAATCATCTTGGCACGCTCGCTTGAAGGAACAAAGAGGTGTCCCAGGTGGCATAACAATGCACCCTGGAGGTGAAAATTAGGAGTGTGCTTTCATTCCAAGAGCATATGATATTTGTTTCCAAATTTTGGATTTCTCTTGTAAAGATGCAGCCACCCCAAAGTCTCATGTCCACAAGAGTCAAGCACAGTGGTCAGCGCCATGACCGGTGGTCGGCTGAGGCATTCTAAAATAGTATTGGTGTTTCCCTTCTTGTACTTAATGTTCAAATGGAATTGTCGCAGATATGTGGACCATTTCTGATGGCGATCATTCTGCAACTACCCTTGTGTTTGTATGAATTGTAGGGGATGGTGGTCTGTGTGGATGATTGTTTCCTTCCCCGGAATGTAATGCTTCCATTTTCGACAGGCCTACACATTGGAATACATCTATTTTTCATAGGTGGGATAATTTTGGACTATGTCTGAAAGTGTCTCACTATGATATTCCATTGTATTCCACTGCTAAGTAAGGACTGCACCAATAACATAGTCAGAGGCATTTGTCTCAATCTCAAACGGTTGTTGTGGGTCTGGTAATGTAAGTACTGGTGCAGAGCAGAGGTGATGCTTCAACTCTACAAATGCCTTCTGTTGGGATTCAAACCAAAATAAATTTACTTTTGCTCAGGGAAAATTTTAAGAACCCCCCCCCTAAATTTACATGTATAATAAATGAGCGAATCTCCATGGTATATAGGAAAAATGGAAGGCGATTTTATCAATAATATGATATGTATATATAACTTTTTGGCGAATCTCTCACCAGGCATGGCGAATATTTTACTCAATTATAAAATCTTGTGTTTATTGAATACACAAATGAAATCATTGCATTTCTTTAAAATATCTTTTGAAATCAAAATTACCGAAATTACATATCGATAACCTAGTGGGTGTAGGATAAAATTCACCCGTGCCATTCACAGAAAGCATGAGAAAAAACCTAATACTATATATAAAACCAAGAAGAATTCAAATTCATCACTTCTAGGGACCTCGTAACTACCCTGCCAATACACAAGTATGTTCCTGTTTGCAATTAGAAAAATTACCCAAATTACAATCTGTTTACTCCACTTCTAGGGACCTCGTAACCACCCTGCCAATACACAAGTATGTTCCCGTTTGCAATTAGAAAAATTAACCAAATTACAATCTGTTTAATCCAACATATGTTGGAAAGTTATAGAAGGATGACTAGTGCAATCAATCCATTCCTTTTAGCCCTGGATTTGTTTCAGTTTAAAACAGAAGTATACAAATATACTTGTCCAATGTCTATGCTTTAACCATTCACCTTAAGATGTTTTTACAATATAATTTCTAAGTCTATTTAATATCTTCATTATCATAAAAACCAACCTATATCCATCTTAACTCCACATCTACCACTCTTTGGGGGATGAAATCTATTTATTCCTCTGAGCACTTGGTAGACCCAGAATTAAGATGGATCTAAGATAGAATTTCCCCTTTAAATAGTCTATGCTCACATGAATACTATGGGTCAAAACCATGGGTTATCATAAACCTGGAGCTTAAAAATTACTATTAGTAATTTATAAAAATTAATAAAATTAATAGTTGATTTTTATTTTATTTTTATTTTAACCAAGCTAAAATGTTTAACATACATTAAATTACAACATCCATTTTTACTCTTGATCGGATCAAATATTTTTTCACTCTATGCTAGTTTGCATATCACGATATTTGACACCTCTCGGGGGTTAGTAGATCCAGAGTAAAGATGGATCTATGCTGGTTTAATTCCCCCATTTAAATAGGCTACATTCCAAGTGAATACCATGGGTCAATACCATGTGCCATTTTGGTGAATACCATGGGTCAATACCATGTGCCATTTTTATTTTTATTAATACTAATATTAGGGTTAATAATGTTTTTTTGCATAGTATTAATAACAATCTAGTCCATGGTATTTGTCCCGTAGTATAAATATAAGGTGACTTATGGAGTAAATATAAAAAAATGTTTTATTTGTTTACCATACCTCTCGTTTATTTATATTTTTATTAATTTACTATACCATTCATAAATACAAGGTGACTTATGGAGTAAATATAAAAAAATGTTTTATTTGTTTACCATACCTCTTGCTTATTTATTTTTTTATTAATTTACCATAACTTTTTTACAAATATGGTATTTGGCCCATAGGATTCACTTAAATAAAACCTCTTTCTTGAGCCTTCATAAATAGAACGAGGGTTATGGACTAAATATAAAAAGAGGTTTTATTTATTTACCATGCGTCTAGTTTATTTATATTTTTATTTATTTACCATACCTTTTGAGTAAGTATAAAAAGACGTTTTATTTATTTACCATACCTCCACTTTACTTATATTTTTATTTGTTTACACCCTTGCATGTATATAAGGTGACTTATGGAGTAAATATAAAAAATGCTTTATTTATTTACCATACCTCTCATTTATTTATTTACCATACCTCTCATTTATTTATATTTTTATTAATTTACCATACCTCTTTTATAAATATGGTATTTGGGCCTTTGGCCCATAGGATTCACTTAAATAAAACCTATTCTTGAAAATGGGTGAATGGATTCACTTAAATAAAACCTATTCTTGAAAATGGGCAAATGGAAGGTTGTAACTCCTAATTTCAAGGGCTAAATTTACCTTTTTTACCCTCTCCCTTAAAATAAGGTGGGCTATTTGAGGTGATTTGTAAAAATGTACTATGATACAAAATATTCGCCCACTAAAAATTTAAAACCCCTTAATTTCGCCAAAGGGCGAACATTCGCCCCTAAAATCACCCCTACTTTTGCTCCACCCCTGGTGACTTGACTCAAAGGCCAAGTGATATGAGAGAACCGAAACACGAACATGCGGTAGAAATTGGCAAGATTTAGAACATTGCGGAGCTCTGTTAGAGTGGTTGGGGATGGCCAATACCGAATAAGTTGTATCTTGGCTGGGTCCACATGCACACCCCGTTCGTCAATGACTTACCCCAAATAATGAACCTAGGTCATACCTGTTATCACCAAAAACTGATCACCTAGCCATTTCTAACTAGGTGGATCGAAGTACACCATGTGGATTTAATTTTACCATAGTAAAATCACTTTCACTATGGAAAATAATTTAGTAAATCACTTTATTAAATTTTTTTTTATTTAAATAAAAAAACCCCATAAGAATAATTAGATAAATCATTATTTATTTGAGTTTCCTTATTTCTATTATTAGAATAATTATTAAAACACTATTTAATAATTATTTTGATTTCACACCTTTCTTGTTTCTCGTGAAATAGTTAATAAATCATTTTATTTGTTAATTATTTCTAAATAAAAGAATTTAACCATTTAAAATTCATTTTCCCTCTCCAATAAATATAATTAATTATTCCAAGTAGTTAGATCTGAATTTGGCCAATAATATTTTATAATTCTCGATTTTCAAGATTAACTCCATGCTTTGCTATATAAAGAGGGTTTTTCATGCACTCCTCACCATGATCATTATCATCGTCAACATTATTGTCATTTTCTTGAGCTTCCATTTGACTTCTTCACTTTGTTTGAGTTTTTCCACAGGATTGAGAGGGGGAAATCTATTTTTGAAGCATCAAGGATATCAAAGGACCCATCCCATAGAGGGGGACTTACAGACCAATCTATAGATCTCCTGGACCAAGTGTTATCAATAAATATTTATGCATTTAAAATTGTCTTTCCAATTGGGTTATTATTTTGGATACATTATTTTGCTGCTATTTGTTTTGGATCTTGTTTTATTTTACTGTATATTTTCCACTGTATTGTAGCTCTAAGATGATGACAACCATAAAATTGTTGTTAGGTTCACTTATCACCTAGTGACTTAAATGAGGATTTTTGGTACACCTTCCAGGAATTTTCACACTAACAAAACCAAAAGTGCATTTCTCCAAATTGGCACACAATTTGTGTTGTCGCAGGGTTTGGAGGACCTGTTGAATATGGAGGAGGTGCTCCTCCCAACTCTGGCTAAAGATCAAGATGTTGTCCAAATACACTACCACAAATGAGTTGGTGAAGGGTCGTAAGATGTCGTCCATCATCCTCATTAAGGTTGCGAGGGAATTTCTCAACCTGAAAGGCATGACCAACCATTCAAAAAGGCCCTCCTTGGATTTGAAGGCAGCCTTCCACACATATAAGGGTTCAATTGGTACCTAGTGATAAACAAACTTCAAGTCAATCTTGCTGAAATATTCCCCCCCTTGAGCTAGTCCAGAAGGTCATCAATCCATGGGATTGGATACCTATTCCAGAGATTGATCTTATTCAACACCCAATAGTCAATACAGAGTCTCAAGGTCTTGTCCTTCTTTTGTACCAACACGATCGAGCTCCACATGGTGATGAACTTGGTCTGATGTGCCCTTTATGAAAAAACTCTTGAATCTACCTCTTCATTTCATCGTTCTCCAGAATAGAGTGTCAATAGATAGACCCGTTGGGTACCGGTACGCCTAGGGTTAGATCGATGGAGTGTTTGACCCTACAGTGTAGGGGTACCCCTATGGGTGAGGTGAAGATGTCCCTGTACTCCTCCATGACATTGTCCATCTGTTGTTGTCGCACAGAGGAGCATTGTCTAGAGGTTGTGGATGTGGCCAAAATCTTCTTCTTTCTCTAAGGGAAAATCATAAGGAAGAAAAATTTCCCGATTTGGGAAATGATCTTACTGCATTGATTTGTAGAGATCAAAGAGATGGAAGTAGGCAGTGCTACCTCAGGTATCTTGTATAACTTATTTCCAAAAGAAATAATAAAATTGTGAGGCCTAGACTCATACACAACATGGTGCTTACACAAGTATGGTTTACCTAATAATACATCACAAACTTCAAGAGGAGCAACATCACACAATACCTCACCTGTGAGATGGCTTGATATTGTAGGGAAGGTGTCACTAATGGTTGACGTAGAGATCTCGTCCTTAGTGAAGCCACCCGATGGTGTATGCCTGTGGGTGTGGTGTGGTTGGTAGGCTTGATCACTTCACTACCTCTAATGAAAGGATTTTATTTTGGCTTCAGTTGTCAACAATGAACTGTAGTGGAGAACCCTTCACCCACATCTATGAGTGGAAGAGCTGCTCCCCCTCCTCTAGATCTTCGGGCTCAATTTTTTGCATCTTTGTGGTGCAAATGGTGGCATTGGGCTCTGCATCAATAATCTACTTCCCTTTTTCATTCCCCTTGTTAGGTTTTGACTCAGAGTTGGAACATGCATTTGATTCAGAAGCCTTTAACTCATCTACTAGTGACTGCTTGGTTCGACACTCACTTGTGTTGTGAGTGGGGCTCTTATGGAACTCACATCATTTCCTTGTATCCTTCTTTGTCTTCGTGGTGTTGTTCTTTACTTGCGGCTTCAATGGTTTGTCCTGGGTCACCCTACCTTGGGTTTTTCCTTTGTTCTATGGTTTGGGGATGCCTTTCCCTTGCTTCAGATTCATAGATACAAAGTGTCTCTTATTTTGTTTAAATTTCCATTCGATCTTGACAATGTATCAATAGGCGGTGCCAAGGGAGGAGATGCATAGGAAATCCACATCACCCTGGATGTACTTGTGTAGACAACTACAGTGCTTGAGTACCAATGCTGCTCAAAATCCTTGATACCCAACTTTGTGTGAAGGGTATAAAAAATATTTGTGAACTCCAAAGTGGGGATTAATCCAGAAACCTTGACAAGGGCTAATCCAAAAATGATATTTTGATAACCCTAGCCCTATAGAGAGGATATGAAGCCTATTGTCTTAACTGTTATGACCCTTACACCTTAAAAATGATAAGTAATCAATAATTATAATTCTCTTCAAGGTGGAAACCTCCTTTTACAATGAATAAAATGTACAAGACAATATTTGATGATCCTAATACAAGGTCTTCTTAGTATATATATGGCAGATAAAGGGTGCAATTATAATAAAATGGGACTAGGAGGGGTTTTGTTCTACATGCCAATATAACAATATCAATGTAATCACTCAATATCTAAGCCTTAATAATGGGTTTTTGGGTTAACATGGGGCTTATATAGTGATTAACATGCTCCTCCCCTTCAAAGAAGTGGTGTCCTCAACACTTGACTATTTATGGGTGTTTTAGAATGAACGACTCATCTTCCCATGTCACTTATTCAACTAGTAGGTTCTTCCATTTGATGAGGTACTTAGTAATTGTCAGGCCAGGCAGTAACTCCACAAAGGAAAAAATGATTCGACTGTTGTATTCCATCAAGTAGGTCTTCATTATATACATGAGGAAGAGACTGTTCAGTTTGTCTCCCAATGACTGTTCATATTTCCTATTTATCTATTTACATAAATTCACCCAATCAAAAGGATTAGGTGTCAACATTCCCCCCCTTAATCTGAAGGGATGTTGGTGAGTCCAAGCATCATTCTGAATCGTTCAAGCTTTTCTCTTCCAAGTTCTTTGGTGAAGATGTCTACAATTTTCTCATTTGTGGAACAATGACGGAGATGGATTGTTTTGGCCTCAACATGATGTCGAATCAGATGATGTTTAGTATTGATGTGCTTTGTTCGATCATGGAACTTTGGGTTCTTGGCCAACTTTATTGCAGAGGTGTTTTCAATCATGAGTGGAGTTGATTGTACTTGTTTTACCTGCAAATATTCAATAATTTTCCTGAGCCACACAATTTCTTTTGTTGCTTCAGCTACTGCCACGTATTCTGCTTCTGTTGTGGAATCTGCTGGAACTGATTGTTTGTGTGATCTCCAGGAGACAGCTCCTGATCCAAGACTCATAGCATATCCTGAAGTTGATACCCCAGTTTCTTTGTCTCCATCGAAGTCTGAATCAGAGTATCCAATCAAGCTGAAGTCGTTCACCTGTGTGTACTTGATTCCAAAGTCTTGAGTTCCCTTCAAGTACCTTAAAACTCTTTTTGCAGCAGACCAATGTCCCTCACAAGGCTTTTGCATAAACCTGGAGAGGATTCCAACATCAAACGAAATGTCTGGTCTGGTAGTAGTTAGGTAGTTGAGACTTCCTACAAGCTATATATACTTTGTTGCATCCTCAAATTCTTTTCCTTCAATAGATGTGAGCTTTAAGTTTTGTTCCATTGGAGTAGTAAGAGGATTGCACTCTATCATGCCAAACCTGTTCAACAGATCTCCAATGTATTTCTTTTGAGAAAGAAATATGGACTTTGGATGTTGGGTTACTTCAATGCCAAGATAGTAATGAACATAGCCCAAATCAGTCATTTCAAAACTTTTCCCCAATTCCTTCTTTATGGATGCAATGTAGCTTTCATTTTTCCCTATCATCAAAAGATCATCTACATATACCACAAGATATACAACTATTTTGCCGACTTTTTTGACAAATAAAGTTGCATCATCAAGATCATAATGTTTGAAATTGAGTTTCAGAAGATGCTCAGTTAGTTTTTCATACCAGGCTCGCGGTGCTTGTTTGAGGCCATACAAGGACTTCAAAAGTTTACATACTTTATGTTCATGTCCCTTCACAGCAAATCCTTCAGGCTGGGACATAAAAACATTCTCTTTTATATCTCCATTCAAGAAAGCAGTTTTTACATCCATTTGATGGACTTTCCAACCGTTCTGAGCTGCTAGTGCAAAGAGAGTCCGGATGGTAGCCCATTTTGATGTGGGGGCAAAAGTCTCCTCATAATCGACCCCTTCCTTCTCTGCAAAACCTTTTGCCACAAGCCTAGCTTTGTGCTTGTCAAGTGAGCCATCAACTTTATACTTGTTCTTGTAGACCCACTTGCAGCCAATTGGTTTGGTTCCTAATGGAGGATCAACCAGCTTCCAAGTGCTGTTCGTTATGAGGGCATCATACTCCTTTTGCATCGCTTCTTTCCATTCATCATGAGAAGAAACTTCTTTGAAGGAAGTTGGTTCAAAATCTGTAGACAAGTTCAATTCACAATCATAAGAAACATCCATATCAACAGGTGAATTAGAGTCATCTACATCACCTCCATTTTGCTGGTTTGAATTTCGAGTTCCTGTCTTTCCAACTTCATCAGGATGAACACTTTCAAGTGTATTTGTCACCCAATTTGGGGGGACCTTTTTTAGATGGTCCAGTCTGCTCCGTTGATTGAGTTGGGACTGAATCAAGATTGAGTCTCCAAATTCTATCAATCACATCACTTAAAGCATCATCCGTTGTTGGAGTTTCATGCGGGGGAGAGTGTTCTTCAGAAGAAGATTCCACATGTTGATCTAGTATAGGAATCCCCCCTTCAAGATGTGGAATTTGATTATCAAATTCTTGAAATGATTTTTCTTTTGCGAATCTATCCAAGCGATCAAGTTGCCGCTCAACAACATTGTCAGTTTTGGATGATTCAAGGAAAATTACATCTCTAGATACAACAAACTTCTTATTTACTTCATCATAGAGGCGGTATGCTTTGGAGGTGTTTGAATACCCCAGAAAGATACACTTACGACTTCTAGCACCAAGTTTGTTTCTATGTACCTTTGGTATCAAGGCATAACAGGTGGAACCAAAAACCCTGAGATGCTTTACCGAAGGAACATGTCCATACCACATTTCATATGGAGTCTTGTTTCTTATAGCATTAGATGGACATCTATTCTTTATATATGCAGCACATAGAACAGCATCAGCCCAAAACATTATCTTTACATTTTTGAAGAAGAGCATGGATCGTACCATATTTAAGATTGTCTTATTCATTCTTTCAGCTACACCATTCTGTTGGGGATTATAAGGCACAGTTGTTTGATGTTTGATCCCATGTTGGCGAAGATAGTTTTCAAATTCATTTGATGCATATTCTTTTCCATTATTAGTGTGAATAGACCCAATATGAGATTGTGCATCATTTTCAATACATTTATGAAAATTCTTGAATGTTTGAAAAGCATCAGATTTGTTCTTCAATAAATAAACCCAACACATTCTGGTGTAGTCATCAACAAATGTCATGATATATTTATTTCCATTTGCAGAAGGAACAGGCATTGGACCACATAAATCTGAATGAATGAGTTCAAGTTTTCTATGTGCTCTTGAATGTGAATCATGAAAATACTGTTTTCTATGCTTTCCTAGAATGCAAGCATCACATTGCTTAAGTTTCCTAGGAATTGTAGGCAAACCAACAACAGTATTTTTCTTCAACAAGCGGAGACTGTCATAGTTCAAATGTCCAAATATAGCATGCCATAATAAACTTGACGGAAGTGTACCTTCTTCATTATGAGAATTGTATGAGAAATGTTGTGCATGAGCAGAGGTTCCTTGCAGTTTGAGAAGCCTTTCTTCTTCTATTCCCCTCATGACAAGTGAGTGGTCAGATGCTTTTCTTACCTCAAGCTTTCCATCAAACATATGAATGGAGTGACCTTGCTGGCGGATGTGGACCAAGGACAACAAGTTTCTCTTGAGCTGTGCGAGATATAGAACATGATGCAAAAGAAAGTCTGGAAGACCAGGCAGTTTAAGCCTGATTGTGCCAAGCCCTGATGGCTTGATTTTTGATTGATCTGCAAAGTATACTGCTCCATCAACATTGTCAGTGAAATCTTAAAAAAATATTTTCTATGAGTCATGTGGCAGGTTGCTCCTGAGTCAAGCAACCAATCATTTTTCCAAGAAGTAAGTGAAGCATTAAATAAATCCTCATTTACTCCAATGTTACATTGTGCCACAACACAGTGAGCAGATTCAGGTGCTTTACCTTTGTCTGTATCATCAGTTTTACCTTTCTGTTGGTTTCTTTTCTGCTCAATTTTGTCCCATGGTAGCTTGCATGTATAGGCATCATGTGATCCATTTCTTTTGCAGCGTATGCAGTGCAAATCTTCCTTTTCTCCTTGAGAATGTCTGCCCCCCCTGCCTCTGAAATATCGTCTTCTTCCTCTCCGACCACCTCTTCCTCTTATAGAATCTTGAGCATGATGATTTTCTTTATGAGCAAGACACACAACCTCTTCAGAAGATTCAGGGGTTGTCTTCTTTCCAAAAGCTTTCTCTCTTTCAGCAAACTTTTTCACAAGAGAGTCAAAGGTTATATCTTTGAGATTTCCATTTGCTTGCAATGACTCAAGATAATTGGAGTAAGTAGGATAAAGTGCCTTGAGAAAAGCGATAAGAGGAATATCCAATTCAACCTTAGTGGATTTGATATCATGCATTATAGACTTTACTTCAGATGCAAGAGCAAGAGGATCATTATTTTGCAGTTCAAGGGTGAAGAGTTTAATCATGAGTTGAACAACTTCAAGTGCAGAATGTGAGTCATAGATTTCTTTCAGCATTTGTAAGGCTTCAAAGGCAGTTGAATATGCCAAAATATGGCGACTCACCTCTTCATTTACAGATGCTGTGATTAATGCATAAGCTTTGTTGTTCTTGTTTTCCAAAATGACGAGCTCTTTGTCTGAGGTAGGCTGTACTGGTTCATTGTCTCCATCTCCGACACACACTCGTTTCCAAAACTCATTGAAAATGAGGGTGTGTTTTATCATCCGGGACCATTCAGGATAGTTCTCCTTGCCAGTGAGAACTATTCCCACCATGGATATGATTGAATGCATTCTGTAACAAAAAACTTCTGCTGCAAAATTTTACTCTTAATGGGAAACAATATACATCTGATATGATGGGACAGCAAAGTCAACTTGTATACCACGCTTGGTAAAAAAAAAACTTCAACGTTTGGCCAAGAAATTTCAGCGTTCAATAAGACTATTGTTAATATAATGCCAAGAACTTCAACGCATACAAAGACAACAACTTTAATATACCACAATACCAGCCTCTTAGAACTAAAAGCTTGACAAGTATGCTCATCTCCCAGCTATAGGAATTGAGAAGTACAAGACTGAGACTGATCTCAGATCACCAAGCATTACCATGAAAATCACGTTGCCAATTAATGAGCGGCCATTTATGTGAAGAGATTAAGTACAACACGGCAAAGCTATGTTGGACTTTAAGATGCAAAAGGAGAATACCTATTTAACTTGCCTCACTGTTTACACACTATTCAAAGGCCTTCATGTGACTGCGACTCTTCGCTTAATACAATCAAATATCAATATCGCCATTGAAGGGTGAGCATTGAGCAAAGAAGTTTCCAGTCCGTCAGTCAGCTTCCTTGCGAAGTTTTCTTTATGTTGGTCATTGGTATCGATGATATGGATTCCCGTATCCACCCGTCAATGCTTAGAGATGGCGCTGGATCTTACAATGAATGCCATCCAGACTTTGACACGACACAGAGAACAGTAGAAACTTTGGGGACAATGACAGAATTTAAGGCGGTCCTTCTGCGTGGTGCAGATTAATTACGCTGCTGTGACAATGTATTACAGTGAACCAGGCCTGGAATTTGAGAAATCCAACAAACAGTGGAAAAGTTTGCTCGACAGACTCAGCTGATTAAGACTATAAAGAATGACACCAATTTGCATTTGCAGTTTCGATCATGCTTAAAAAATTTTAGGAAAAAGAAATGCTTCTTTCCTCAAGAGTATTGCTGTCGGCCCTTGCTTCGTTCAATGGCCCGCTGCAGATGCTCCGTACTCGTGATTAATTCGGTTCCCGGCTGGTGCACCATCACACTTCCACTACGCTACTTTGATACCATCTCGACTCTGAAACCCTCGGTCCAAGAACATTTCCTTTGTCACCGCTTTGTATGACACAAGCTCAAGCGCGTTTCCTCAGCGAAATAGTGGTCATACATTCCTTCGGCATGGAGATAGACTGCAGAGCGCTCAGTGGTTCATGGCACGCTTGCAGAGATGTTTCACATTATGGCAGAAAACGTTGACAGTCCAGAGAGCGCAGGTAATGCAGGGGTCAGGACTGTAAATATGGAATATGGCAGAGGCAGCAGCGTTCAAGTGACAGTGTGGAGCAGGCTACCATATTTATGAACAGACAACATTTTTTGAATGGAGAGCAGAGGAGCAGAATAGGGAGTTACAAAGGGCACAAAAACTGAAAAAAGGAGTTGGCTCTAATACCATGTCAGGCCAGGCAGTAACTCCACAAAAGAAAAAATGATTCCACTGTTGTATTCCATCAGGTAGGTCTTCATTATATACATAAGGGAGAGACTGTTCAGTTCGTCTCCCGATGACTGTTCATATTTCCTATTTATCTATTTACGTAAATTCACCCAATCACAAGGATTAGTTGTCAACAGTAATTGCTCCATTTCTCAAATGCTTAATTTGTATTTCCAAATTTGTTTTTGGTTCTAGTATTATTTTCCCTTCTTCATTAATCTTTGGTAGAATAGTTTAAACTAAAATCTTGTCACTAGTTACCATCTTTAGGCAAGAAACATTGCAGACTGGATGTACACGTGAAGATGGAGGAAACTCTAATTTGTAAGCCATATTTTTGATCCTCTGCAACACCTTATATGTTCCATAATACCTTAGACCTAATTTATAGTCCTTTTGTTGCTTGAGGGACATCTATTTATATGGTTGTAGTTTCACAAATTCCCAATCCCCCACTTAATATTCCATTTGATGTTGATATGCTTGTTGTTTCTTCCTTTTTTGTGAACAATTTTACCAACTTAATGAGAACTTTACCAAGTTCTCATTTTTTTGGAGGTCGCATCAAATCACAATTTTTGTGTTGATTTTGAAAAGTGGTGATGCAACATCATCATTTTTTCATGTTAGGGTTAAAATTCCAACATTTTTTACTATGGCATTAAAAACCAAATATGATGATTATGAAAGACACAAAAACCAGGTTGAAATGCAAAAGTGGTGATGCAACATCAACATTTTTTTTTCAAGGTTAAAATTAAAAAAAATTTCAATCATGGCATTAAAGACAAAATATCACGACTATGAAAGACATGAAAAACACGTTGAAAGGAAAAAATGGTGGTACAACATCACCCATTTTTTTAGGGCTAAAATTCAAACATTTTTAAATCATTCATTAAAGGAAAAATATCATGACAATGAAAAACATGAAAATACACATTGAAATTCTAAAGTGGTGATGTAGCATCATCCCCCATTTTTAAGGTTAAAATTCAAGTATTTTTCAATCGTGGTGTTAAATACCAAATACCATGACTACTAAATCCTCTAAAACTTAGCACCTAAAATCTATGTACCTTTCTATTTTTTCTATTTTTTTAAATGCTTACTTTTAAGTGTTTTTCAAAGTTGTCTAACTTTTATTTTATTTTATTTATTTTTTGGGATAAAATTAACAATTAATTGAAATTACAGCCTTGACCATTGGTGTCATTGAAAAAAAAAACATAAACTCGATAGTGAATCTTTTTTTTTTCTTTCTTCCTTTTTATTTTTTGAGGAAATATCCAAGTCGATCCACTTGAAGGGATCATATCCTATCGACTTATTAGCATAACCCAATCCCAAGGGCAACGAGGAGAATTTACCCCATGACCTCCCATTAGCAAGGTGCTTTAGCGATGGGAACTCAACCAATCAAGGTAACTCTCAGGGCTAACTCAACTGTGAATCTATGAGTAACATTACATAAATTTTGTTTATTTTTTAATTATTTACATTCATAAATAATTGAGAAAATAAATTTTGTTTGTGTAAATAAATTTAAAAATTTAAGTCCTATGGGGGAAGCTCAATTGGTGATCGAAGTAATGTGAAATCTATGAAAACTAAGATATCTAAGGTGCAAATCCATCGATTGTGACCTGGTTTACGAAGAGGAGGACAAGTCGTAGACCCCTATAGGTTTACTAGTAGTTACGTGTCAAGCGGGTTGTTGGATTCCTTTGGGATACGAAAAGAAAAGTAAAAATTAAATATTCACATTTTATAAAAATATAAAAAAATGTTATTTAAAAAAAAGATGGGGGGGGGGGGGGGGGGGGGGGGGGGGGGGGGGGGGATAAATAAATAATAAAAAAATGAGAAAATACATTAAAATACAAAATAAAAAAAAATAATACCATAAATTTTACCTTTGAAAATTCAGATAAATAATGAAAAAAAAAACATTCAAATAAAAAATAATAACAACAAATTAAAATTAAAGTAGAAAAAAAGAATAGATAATTTTTAAAATTTTAAATAGTTTAAAAATATTATGAGATAAAATTTTTAAATATAAATATTATAAAATTAAAATATAATTTTAAAAATTAAAAACATTTTTTTCCAATGAAAAATTTTCAACCTAAAAACAAGGAACACAATTACATTGTACAGATGCTAGTAAGAATTTGGTCATGTCAGTTTGGCGGCTAATGCACAATGAAAGAAGAAACTATAAAAATTACATAATTTTGTGGAAGCTAATTGTGATAAGAGTCACTTAGCTTCCCCTTTTTTCCTTTCTTTTTCTACACATTTGCCAAACTCCTTGATTGGGAGTGGTTGTTACTATTGTCAGTTGATTTCCATCTGCCTTCAGGGGGACTTCTTTGTCTAATTTTGGTATCTTAGATACATGGGAGCTCTTTATGCTCCTCATTTCTTTTTTAGTGTGTATTTCTGCATTTTTCTTCTCTCATACTATGATCTCTACTAATTCAATACCCTTTTGGCTATGAGCCACTATTCCTGACTAATCTCCAACTCTTCCATTTGATTGGTTGTCAGGTTTTGTCTTTGCTTCTATATTTGGAGTATTTTCCTTAGCCTCTTCGTTTTCGTCTTAAGATGTGTTAGGAAACTGCCACCTCCTTGGCTTAGGTGTCTGCCTCTTTTTCTTTTTTGGATATTTTCTGTGTGTCAACGGGTGTTCTGCAAATGTTCTGTTTGAAAATAGGTTCGACATCTTAATGTCATGTTCTCGTAATCTAACACCTGTGTCCACTAAAAATTTTCATGTTTTATAGGAAGACGATAAGGAAGACCTTTGCTAAGGTCTATCTCTACGCATATTCTGGTAAATGTAAAGATACCTTTTGATGTTTTGTCCAGGTCCAATCTTTTTGCATTTTCCCAAAGTATTTTTAATATCGTCCTAGACCTAATGGTGCTAGAAGGGAAGAGGGAGATTTGGTAACCTCACCCATACCATCATTGTTGTTACTACCATGCTTGTAGCATCAAACGCTAGGAACCATGGGATAATAAAAAAACCTGGCTCTACCCCAAACCCATGGCACTTTGTTTAGCATTTTTTCCATACCTTGTTGTGTATTAAATTATACTATGAAGAAGCCTTTAGTGCATAAGCAAAGACGGGAGTTTGATATCCAAGAAGAGAACACCCACTGATATGTCTTTAGGTCTTGGCCAGAAACCATTAAATTGAGATATTAAAGCCTTAATTTGTAGATCAACAAAGTATAATTTTACCTCTAGAGTTTTTACATCCATAGCTCATACCTTGTCCATTTGCTTGACAATGTAAGGTCCTGACATATTTTGGATATGATCAGCTAGAACACCAATATTCCCTTTTAGTGCATCCTTGAAGGATATTTATCCATTAGGGTTTCTAGAATTTGTATTATGATTTATGAAGGTTGTATATCCCCCCTGCAGCCTTAGGTTTAATACTATGGTAGAATCCTTTGCCACGCCATAATTTTCAGTTGGAGAGAGTCTTGGAGCACTTTTCCTTCATATAAAAAAACTTGGAGTGTTTCTTGTATTCCCAATCCATTTTGAATTCTTTTCTTCAATTGTTTCACTAGATTCATGCCTTGAATCCATCATATAGTGTCCTTCCCATTTAAATTATTGAAGAAGATCTAGTATTTTTCTTTTTCTTTCTGTCTTTTGTCTCGATCTAGATCTAAAAGATAGAGAGGAGACTCACAGAAGGGTGGATCTAGAGATAATATTTGATATTTTTTAGTTTCATAGGTCGGATCCATATAGTGTTTTAGATCTGCTGCAAATTTTTCCTTCAACAACTCTAGACTCTAAGAAAGGAGTCTTTGCATGTCACATGAAAATCTGATTTGAGGTCCCTTCACGGCACGGTCAATGTGCGTCTTTATGCAATCAAAGTAACCCCGCTCTAATGGATGCGAGACGTTTTCATCAACCCTAAAAGGCTGACCCATCCGCATTTCCCATGAGAAAGCATGCCCCCAGAGAGTGAAAATTCCATTTCGAACAACTGATCCTTACCTTCTAGATTGAGGTAGAGCTAGTCACAAGTGCGGTCTGCATGAAATCACCTCCATTCAACCACTAGAACATTGTGTGATCTACAACAACGTCTCATATAAACTCTTCCCTTGTTGCCCCTAAGGAGATAGGGATCTAAAACTTCACAATGACTGATGTCTTCCTTGAAATCAATTTGCATGCCCTTGATCCATTATGTTATCGTGTGTTCAACTATAATGCCCAAAAGGAAGATGGAGGGATACAAAACCATAGAACAACTTGTTGATGCCATCGCTCTCCCAAAAAATAAAAATAAAAATAAAAAAATAAATAAAATTATTTAATTTAAAAATAAAAATAAAAATAAACAGTTAAAAACAAACTGGAACTAAAAACAACTAATTAAAAAAGAATAGAAAAATAAAAACTGAAAACAATAAAATTTTAGTTTAAAAAGTTGTTTGCTTTTAATTTATTTTTTTTTCATTTTTTTCAATTTCTAAAAAAATTTAAATATATATTTTTAAAACATTTTTTTTTTTTTAATTTAATTTTTCTATTATTTTAGATTTTTTTTAATATATGTATATTTTTAACTTTTATTTGTTTTATATTATTTTTATATAAAATTTTAAGTTACAGTTTTTTAAAAATAAAGTTTAAAAATTCTCTCTTTTTTTAATATAAATTTTGTTTGCCCACGGGGCATAGAGCAAATGGTGATAGGGCATTCTGTTAAAGCACTCAATGGTGAAAAGGTCATCGGGTTTGAAACTACGAGAGAAAAAATCCATCCATTCTAAGGGCTGGTGTGGCCCAAGCCGAGTGCAATCCTCGGGTGGTTTTAATGACTTAGATGCCCCTGGGTCAGGACTACTCAAGTCACGAGTTAGGTGTGTTAGTCATATGAGGACTCACATTTTTTTTTTCTAAGTTAAGACTAATCTAAGTACCCACGGGGGATTTGAACCGGTGACCTATCGCAAGGAGTGTCTTAACAAGCCACCCATTCACCGTCAATCCAAAGCCCCGTGGGCCTATGAGGACTCACATTACCTAACAAACAAAAAATATATAAATTTTGTTTAAAATTGTTTAAAAAGTACCTTAAATGTTTTGTTTTAATAATTTTTTATTGATTTTTTCAATCTTTCTTTTGGAAAATGCAATTTTTCTAATTATTTAATTTATTAAAAAAGTCATAAAATAAAAATAAATCATTAGATTTGTTTTTAATGGTGGATTTCATTATTTTATTTACATTAATGATGATTTTATAACAAATAGTTAAAAAAATATTGCAATTTTAGTGCCCCATTACAAATGGGTCATGTTCTCTTGCGCTAAGATCTAAAAAAAACTATAATTTTAGCCTTAAAAAATGTGTTCTCGGTATTATTACTCTTTGTTTTAGGTGTTGAATTTTAAATATTTTTTGGTCATGATATTTGGTTTATAATGCAATGGTTGGAAAATGTTGAAATTTTAAGTTTTTTTTTTGTACTCATGGTATTTGGTTCTAATTCCATGATTGAAAATTATTAGAATTTGAAGGTTATTTGGAGTAATGTTATTTGATCTTTAACATTGCGGTTGAAAATTGTTAGAATTTTAAGGTTTTCCATGATCATGATTTTGGTTTTTAATGACATGGCTGAAAAATGTTGGAATTTTAACTCTAAAAAAAGGGGTGATACAATATCACCATTTTTTTATTTTGGGTTGTTTTTTTCATGTTTTTTGTGCAAAAATATGGATTTTTTGGGCTAGATTTTTCATTTTGAGGTTACAATTCTCATTAAATTGGTAACATTATTTGTGTCATAACCAAGTTATCCTTCAATAGTTTGAGAACCTCTTGTTAGTGTTATATGTGGTCCTCTTTTGTTTGAGCCTTTATAGTCCCTTTCAAGGGAAATGTGATGGATGAATGATGATATCCATAAATTTCCATATATGGTGACATTTTTTATGAAGTATGGAAGGATGTATTGTACCACCATTTTTCCAAAGGAAACCATTTAACCCATTGTGTATGTTTATTATATGCAAAGCAACATTGATATCATTCTAGACATTTATTCACAATCTTAGTTTTCCTATCAGGTTGAGGATAGTAAGATGCATTGTGAGCCAATTGAGTACTCAAACAAGAAAATAATTCAATCCAAAAATTTCTAGTGAAAATTGTATCTCTATCACTTACAATAATATTTTCTATTCCATGTAGTTGTTGGATTGTTTCCATGAATGCTTATGCCACAGTACTTGCTTTAAAAGGATGATAAAGAGAGAAAAATGGGGCATAGTTTTTCATTTGATTTATTACTATCATATTGAAACTCTTTCCTTCAGATTTGGGTAAACATATAATAAAATCCATTGAAAATTCTTCCCCATGCTAGCTTGGTATGGCTAATGGCTAAAGGAGCCTTGGGTTATTGATAGCCTCTCCTTTGTTTTGTTGGAATTTTTTTCATAGGTACAATGTTGTATATTCCATATGAGGAATATATGTATATTTTCAATACCATCAACATATGTCATTTCACTTGTGGGAATTGAACTTGGGTGGGGAGGATTCCATTTGTTCCTCCCAACCACTCAAGATAATCCCAATTGACTTTATTTTGTTGGCATACCACACATTTTGCCATAAATTTTTGAACATATAATTTAAGACCTTCCCAAAAAAATATTTCTTTATCCTATGGCATATCTTCAAGAACCAACAATGTCCTCCTATAGGAGAAGTGTGTACTTCCAAATGGACCTTATGTTTGATTTGAGAATTCTTACATAAGTATAAATGATCTTGATACCATAACAAATCATTTTTCCATGTAAATTTTCTACTACATTAGGGTCCTCCTGTATATTTTCAATTATCTTGAATATCTTCTCATCTTGCTACCATTATATCCTTGTTTATTCCACTTAGTCAGATTGCGGAATGGAAATAGAACATAGTAAACCATTTGTGTCTTCCTCTTTCCTTATGAGTGCATCTGCCACAATATTTTGTTTTCCATTTTGTAGATAGTTTCAAATTCATAACCCAACATCTTTGTGACCCTTTCTTATTTCTCTTATGAAGTTATTGTTTTCTCTCAAAAGTACTTCAAACTATCGTGATATGTTTTTACTTTGAAGTGTCTTACTATTATGCATGGACACCATTTCTTAACAACATGTAGTATGACCAACATGTATTTCTCATAGATGGGTCTGAGTAAGTTCTTTCAATTAATTTCACTACTTTAAAAGGAAAGGATCCTTCCTTCTTGCATCAAAACTACACCAATTCCATGGCCTGAGGTGTCACATTCTATAATGAAGTTTTCTCAAGTCAGGTGTCGCCAAGATGGGAGTTGTATACACAAACTCTTTAAGTTCTTCAAACACTTTGGTTGCTTCTTTAGTCCAAGAAAATGCTTCCTTCATTAATAGTTTTGTTGTAGGAGTTTTTATTTGACAATTAATTCTTAACACAATTTTGATAATATCATGTCAATCCTAAGAATCATCTAATTTTCTTCAAGGTACTAGGGATTGGCCATTCCCTCATAGCTTTTATTTTGTTAGTATCAACCTTGACACCATCATGTGATGCAATATGACCCTAATATTCCACTTCATGAACCCCAAAGGCACACTTGGAAGGATTTTCATATAGTTGTGGCTCTTACAATAGTTCAAGACCCTGTCAACATGTTGCATATGCGCTTCCCGAGGTTTTATATAGATTAGTGTGTCATAAAAAACTACTAGCACAAATTTTCTAAGGAAGGGTTTGAAAATTAAATTCATCAAGCTTTCAAATTTTGAAGGTGCATTTGTAAGTCCAATAACATAACCAAAAACTCGTAATGACCTTCATGTGTTCTAAAGGTTGTTTTTGGAATGTCTTCTTAACTCTTTTTAATTTGATGATATCCAAAACGAAGATCCGACTTAGTTAATAAAATTTATCCATGCAATTCATCTAACAATTCATCAATTATATGAATAAGAAACTTATCTTTGATTGTCATTTTGTTTATTTTTATGTAGTCTACACAAATACACCACAAACCATCCTTTTTTATAACCATGACCACTAGTGAAGAGAGTGTGCTTTAGCTAGGTTGAATGATTCCCACCTCTAACATTTCTTGAACCATAAGCTCAATCTCACTCTTTTGTGCCTGTGGATATCTGTAAGGCCTAATGTTAGGTGGTAAAATTGTAGGTTGCAAATGAATAGCATGGTAATGATCTCGAATAGGTGGAAGAACCTTAGGAATTTATCCAAACACCTTAGCATGATTGTCGATAAATTTTTGAAGATCCACTAGAGTAGAGGATATAGATGTTTGAACATCTAATGAACACAATTGTGTAACTACACCTTGGTGTCCCTTTTTTATTAAATTTGTGTTGTTGTTAGAGTTTATCACTTTACTGGGTTTCCCTTGGATGCCTCTAAGCTCAATTTCCTTTCCTTCTAAGAAAAATATTATAAATATCTTGGAAATTAAGAGTCATTGTTCCCAATGATTTTAACAAATGGGACCCTAATACAACATTATCACCACCCATTTGGATTTTAGTCATGGGAATAACCAATAAATACTCCCCCATATTCAACTTAATGTAATGGCACTTTCCTAAACAGTTTATGGTACTTCCATATGCAATCATCACTTGAAATTTTGGTGTTGGATATGCAAAGAAATTAAGTTTTTCCATTTTGCAACTAACTGAGTTATGGATACTACCTGATTCAAACAATACTATTACCTTTTATTTATTTTTATATATCCTTCTATATTCAAGGTTTGTGGAGTATTGATGTTGGCCAATGCATGACAATATATTTTTGGAGTAGTCTCTTCTAGCTGTAGACCTTGTGAAGTTTCCACTTCTTAATCTTCTTAATATTCATAGTCTACGTAGAATATTGTTCTCTCATTGAATTTATTCCCTTTACTATACTTACTTTCATAGTTGAAACATAGTCCCTTTTCTCTTCTTTAATCCATTTGATAAGGAGTCAACCTTTTCGTTTAAATAAAGGGAGTATGATTTTCTCTATAGTTATTAGTGACCAATTTTCTAGTATTTTTACTTTCCTTCCTTGTCGTACTGAAATCTTGCTCTAGAGATTTAGCTTCAAATAGATGCACCTCATGTTGGATGCTTTCCTTTAAGGTTCCAATAAATAGGTCTAACTAGTTATCCTCTAAAATATTCGTTACTATGAGACTCAACTTTTGGGAATTGTTGAATGTGTGCTATAAATCGACCTTTTGTAGAATATTTACCAATTGGCTAAAGAACATGTTTATCTTAATATCCCCATAATGTGCTATCAATTCCTATATAACAATGGACTACAATATAACATGATTTTTTTTCCTTTCACAAAGCCATTGATAGTAACCATACATGTTGGTCTTGTTCTAAAAATAGGGATGCAATATTTACATTTTGTAAGGACGTCACTTGGTGTATATCAAAGTATTGCTCCATCTGAAATATCCATGTTATATTTCCATTATCATAAAACTTCCTCATATTGATCTTCAGAAGATAATAGTTCCTTGGTGCTGACTTGAAGCCATGATGATGTGGATCTTGGATTGAAAATTCATGATTATGGTTCTGCAGTTCAATATTTGTGATCTCCAATTTTGATAGCATACTCCCTATATGAGATTGATTCTCAACACTATGATTCTCCTTATGTTCTTGGTTTCCTTGGATTTCCACATTCCTTTGAGGGAGATCTTTTAATCGATTTTTTGTAACACTTTGATTTCCTCTCTGATGGATTTTTGTATATATTCCTTGACATTTTGCATTTCTTCCTTATTTCCATTCATCTTATTTTCTATTTCTTCCTTACTTTCATTCATATTATTTTCCATTTTTATTTTAATATTTTATTGAGCCATTCATCTTATTTTCTATTTCTTCCTTACTTTCATTCATATTATTTTCCATTTTTACTTTAATATTTTATTGAGAACTTGATAAATCCACATTTTCCAACATACTTCCATCTATTTCATTAATTTTCTTCTCTAATTAAGATAACCTAAATTCTAAGTCTTCACTTTCTTCATGAGTCAAGGATGAGCCTTCAATAGATGCAATTGGAATATTAGCTTTCTTTGGAGGCATGTTAGAAAATAATAATGGCTCTCCTCTTTATTACAACACAAAAAAGGATCTTCTAATAAAAAATTAGGTAAGTGGTAAGTTATGTACCTTAATTTAGATAATATCAGAATGGTTGAAGATTTATTAATGTATCTCTAAGATTTGAGGCCTTTTGGATTTGAAAATATGTTCTATAATACCAAAACTTGCTGATTTTATGGCCTCTTCCCATCAGAAAAAATGTATAGCATGTTGTGTGTCCAATTCTTCAAATATAATTATGAAACTTGTACTTGAGGTACTTTTTTATGTCTCCTAAAATCCCTAAATATTTCACAATCTAAAAATTCTTGGACATGAAGATATAGCAAAAATACGAAGCTAACAAGTTTAAAATATATTTTGTGATTGTTCACAAACCCCGACTTTCATAGGGTATAAATATAGAAGTACAGAGAACCAAATTATGAAACTTAAACTAGTTATTCCCCATGATTTCTCCTTAATATTTTCCAAGCTTCACTTTTTGAAGCCTTACAAAAAGAAAACTAAAGCAAAAATGTTGAACTAACCCATTTGAGACTGATTTTTGGGGCATACAAAAACCCTAACTTCCTTATAGCATATCTATGAAAATATAATGAAACAAGATTTGTAACTTGAACCATATTTTCACCATAATCTCACCATAATGTGGCATAAGTTTCATGGTATGGAACCTCACAAAAAAAAATAGAAGAGAAAATATCGAAATGACCTTTTTGAGATTGATTTTAGGAGCACACAAAAATCCTAACTTCCTTGGAGCATATATCCAAAAATATAGTGAGACAGTATCTAAACTTTGAACCAGAGATTTCTTGAGATGTCTTCTCAATCTTCTCTAAGTTTCATCATTTGAAACCTCCCAGGATCATGAGCTTTGATACCAAAAAAATGGTAAGAAACCAATAATTACACAACGTACAGGCAATATTTTATGATCCTAGGACTAGGTCTCCTTAGCATATATATGAGATAAAGGGTACAATTATAATAAAATGGGACCATGAGGGACTCTAGCCTACATAACAATATAACAATAGAAATATAATCACTCAATATCTAGGGCTTAGTAAGGGGTTTTTGGGTTAACATGGGGCTTATATAGGGATTAAAATTAACCCTCGTCTTCTATGTGACTATGTATCCCATTAATGGACCTATCCACAAACTTTGTGTATCTAGAAATAACTTGCAAACATATATTATGAAAGCACAACAGTTAAAAATGGCCAAGAGGAAAGAGAATAGAAAAAAAAATCTAGAAAACAAGTTGTTTACACCAATTTAATTTTCTTTTATTTCATAATGATATCATATTTTCACAACGCAAAAATGGGGTGAGGGAATAATATAATTTTTTCTTCCAATGGCTAGTTTGGAATCCTCCAAAATAATGAATTGAATTGTCATCCACAAACTGGAGACTAAGTCATTACAATGAGAAATAATTTTCGCATGAGAAAAATATCCCATAAAATGAGGTTGATTGATACAAATTCTGACGACTAGCTTTGAAGAGCCTCAATTTCCTTAGGAGAAGATAAACTTGCTTGATTTGGCTTGAAATGATGCTTTCCTAGGAAAAATCAGCTTGGATGGCTTTCAAAAAATCCTCCAACAACTATATTAGGTCCAATGACCTCTTACTTTTTCCCTTAAAACCCTCAATATATCTCTCATGATGCCCAATGTCTTGATTTTTGAGGTCGACTTGGTCCTTTGACTTGCTTTAAGATACTTCTTTGTCTTTTTCTTGCTTACTTGATTTTAGATTTGGTGAATTTCTCTTTTCCTTCATTGACTTGGTCCATCAGTCACACTTAGCCTTTTAAAAATCCCTCAAAATACCTACACATGTGGTTTTCCCGTCCATTAAAAAAGTGTGTTGAACACACATTTTTAATATATCTTCAATTTTAATCAATGTGGATTTTCTCAAAAGCATGCATAAGGGATGCTGGTTGGATGTGGAATTTAATTCCACATCCAATGAGTGTCTACATTTTAACTTTAAGTAAATATATAAGGAGATAAGCCAAATATAAAATAAAAAGGTAGTTTTCTTATTTTCCCTCCAAAATTTGTAACTCTTATTTTATTATTTTTCCATAGGAGGCCACTTTTAGGCTGAAATTTCCTCTAATGTGAGCAAGAGTAGAAAGATAACTTGTTCTTCTTCTTTTCAGCCTCCTCACTTTCTTGCCTTGCTTCATTGATTGCAGAGATATACTTTTGAATATAGTGATACAAAGTGCCTTGAGGGAGGATGAGTTACTCTAATATATAGTCTTCTTAAGGACCAAATGGGTGTCATTGGCAAGACCAACATGACCATATGAGGGTCGAATTGGACAATTTTTGGAGCCATAAATCATCAAAAATAAATTTAAGTTTTATTTTCATAAGCTCATGAAGAATCATGCCTTTTACATTTGAAAAATACATGAGCATGAAGAACATGCTAGACAAATAATACTTTTTATTGCTTCAAGTACATCAATAATTGAAGTGATATCCTCGTAAACTCTTTCTTTCTTCATTACTCTCTGCCTAAACTAAAAATTGCAACCGTACTTCACAAATATTAGATCAAAACCAATTATACCATGCTAGTTGTTATGAAACCAGATCACAAAACACAAGAAAACATAGATCAACGACTTGAGAATTAGCCTCTTCATGGGGAAACCTCCTTTACATCAAATAAATGAAAAATTCCTGGATGATACAAATGACAATACCTCCTTGGTATATATAGGATTCTAAGGGGCCACAATATCATCAAAGCCTACATAACAATAATAATGTAAGGGCACAACAATAACAATAGTGGGCTTCTATGTGGCACAACAATAACAATATGGGGGCTACATGGGCACAAAAATAACAATAGGGGGCTACACTAAAAATAACAATAAGGATGATACACTAATATTATAGGGACCTAACATGCCCTTCTCCTTCAAAAAAGTGTCGTCCTCAACACTTGAGTAGTTTTGGATGTTTTTGCATACAATTCTCATCCTCCCATGTGGGATATTCAGTGGGTAAGTTCTTCCACTTAATGAGATACTCTAAAATTGATCAATTTTGTAGTTGTCAGATTCTTGTTTTCTTGACTATTTTAGGATCCAATGTGATTTTTCCTTCTTCTTCAAGTTATGGAAATATTGTTTGAAGTGGGAGCTTGTCACTGATAACCTTCTTTAAGCATGAAAAATGGAAAACTGGGTGTACTTAGGAAGATGCAGGCAGCTCCAACTTGTATCCCATAGTACCAATATTTTTCAACACTTCGTAAGGAACATAATACTTGGGTGATAATTTATTATCCTTCTTAGCTTGCTTGAGGGACATTTGTTTGTATGGTTTTAGCCTTAAAAATACCCAGTTGCGTACATAAAAACTTCTTTCATTGCGATGCTAATCTGGTTTTTGTTTCATTTGATTCTATGCCAGAGTGAGGTTATCCTTTAAGAGTTGTTGAACTTTTTGTTGATTCTCGACGTGATCTTCCACTGCTTGAACATTTTAATTTTATCTTAAAGATGATGTGATGGACGGTGGATGATATCCATAAAGTTCCATAAATGGGGTCATTTTTTCTACAATATGGAAGGAAGTGTTATACCACCATTCAGCCAGAGATAACCACTTGACCCATTGTGTTTGTTTATCAAATACAATGTAACAAATGGGATCTCTAAACATTTTCTCACTATATTAGTTTTTTCTGCAGATTGAGGATGATAAGATGAGCTATGAGCTAATTGGGTATCGAGATGAGAAAATAATTATGTCCAAAAATTTCCAATGAAAATGGGATTTCTGACACTTACAATAATCTTTGGGTTTCCATGTAGCTTTTGAATTGTTTCCATAAATGCAGTAGCAACTGTATTAACTTTAAAAGGATGAGATAATGCACAAAAGTGTGCATACTTGGTAAGTCTATCAACTACCACCATGATGACACTCTTTCCTTCATACTTGGGTAAACCTGTGATAAAATCCATTGAGACCTCCGACGAATGCTGACTTGGAATGGATAAAGGTTGTAACAGGCATGGGTCTTAATTGTCTCAACTTTATTTTGTTGGAAAACCTAAGATTATGCCACAAACTTTTGAATATCAGATTTAAGGCCATCCCAAAAAATTTCCTTCTTGACCCTGTGGTAAGTTTTTAAAAATCCTGACCGCCCTTCTAAGGGGGAGGTGTAAATTCCAGAAGAATATTTAGTTTGAGTTGGGAATTCTTACAGAGATATAAGCAATCTTTGTACCATAATGAATCATTTTTCCAGATAAATGTATCATATGTGCTGAGACCTTGCTGCAACTTTTGAATGAGTGTCCACACCTCTTTGACACTCTTCCATTCATCCCTTTCTTTAGTTATCCAACCAAGTTGGATAATAGAAATGGCACAAAGAAATGCTTCCACATTCTCATCCTTTCTTGAGAGTGCATCTGCAACAAAATTTTCCTTCCCTCTTTTGAAGATGATTTCAAAGTCATAACCCAACATCTTTGTGACCCATTTTTGCTACTCTTTTGAGGATAATCTTTGTTCCAAAAAGTATTTAAGACTATTGTGATATGTTTTTACCTTAAAGTGTCTTTCCATTAGGTAAGGTCATCATTGATTTAGTGCATATATTATTTCCAACATTTCCTTCTCAAAAATTGGTTAGTGTAAATACTTGTTAGGGCTTTTATATGTCGTTGGATTCCCTAAATTAAATTGTCAACTGGAGTTCGTAAAATTCAAGTTGCAATGCATTTTGGTTCAGATTCAAATGTATCCTATATAGTTGTGCGAAATTAAGTATAGAATGCTCAAAATATATACCTAATAATCATGCCTAGAATTGAAGTGAAGAAACCTATTTTGTTGCAATCTAAATTAATGTCAATGAAATCTATTTTGTGTTCAAAACTAACATCACCACTATGTTCTTAACTATGATATATTAACTTAAAAACTCGTTCAAAAATAAAGTGGACAACTATCACTAACAATGTTCTCAAACCAATCTAACATTAACTCTATTCAAAACCATTACACAAAGCTAATCCCTAGGGTTCTATGAATCAAAAGTAAAATCAATAATAACTCAAACCAATCCCTATGTGCTACTTAATTCAAAGCAAACTCAACATTTAAAAGACATAACTTATGATTTTATAACTTAGAATCAATATGAATCAACACACATAACTTCAATTTATCTAATGATGAACAAGAATATATCTAACTAAAGCTTACTACGAAATCAAGTAAATAATGAGATGTCTATTCGAATTATTATTGCACTACAATTCAAGTAAATCTCACACAGGAAATAAAACAACTACACTGTAAATGACAAGCAATTTCCTAAATGTTAACACACGATCTATACTAGAAATAACACTCTATCTCTAATCGATTCTAGATATTCAAATAGAGAATAAGCTACAGGAGTCTCGTGCCACTGATATATAGATTCATAAGAAATGAAACATTTCCATCCAAGACAAGAAAGTCAATTTAAAACATAAGTATTTACTCCTTCAGAAATTCATTTTAAATAAAAACTTCCTTTTCCAAGATTCATGAACTCGGAAGAGTAACATGTACAAAGTATGCTTATAACAATGTTACACGGGCTTGCGAAGACTCAACAATGTTACACTTGTTATCTTTAACTCATATCTATGAAAAAATCAAAGGAAACTTAAGTATGAAATTAAGTGTAGAAATTTTGATAGTTACTAATGAAAGCAAACGAGAATTTGATTGCAGTTCTATCTAATGAATCAAAACACACTTCTTACACACTAAAATTGTTACAGGAATCAATCAAAGTTCATGGTGGGCCCTTGCCACAACCTAGAACAAGCCTAATCTAATTCAATACTTTCATATTAAGGAGACATAAACAATTAAATAATAGTAAAAACTGAGACAATAATTATATTAAAAACTTCAGTTTAATAGTTCAGTCTTAACAAAATAGAAACAAAGAGTGTCATGCCACAATCACCAGTTTAGTCTAAGCATGTATCTATGCATGCATATATGTGCATCACTTTACATAAAAAATATTGGACCTTTTAAAGAGTTCAGGTCGATCAAATAGTTACAACCGATTGAATAAAGAGAGTAAAAATATCTGGGGTCTAAACTAAGTTAATCCAAGTGAAATCTTTAGGATTATTTCACCCAAATTGTAGCTGAACTATCCCAATCATGGCACTATCCTTGAAACAAAGAAACTAATTCCATGTAAATACTATTCTAGGATGTCGATGGTTGAGTGGTTGCTCGATGTTAAGTAGAGTACTAAATTAAGTACAAAACTGAGTACATAATGGTTGCTCCAAAAACGACTGCTTGATGCGTTGTTCGACTCGGTGTTGGACCATTGATGACTTGTCCATGCACTTCAAATTTATACCTATATTCAAGAGCCCTTCTATTGCTCAGTCAAATTGAATCACGAGTTATAAATTTATTTAACATCTACCTAAAGCAATCAAATACATACGAAAATAGCACTTATTAATAAATATTACCTCTACTGTGAAATAACTCGGTTTAACTAGTGTGGAGTGGTTTTAGGGTACCAAAAAGGAGTAAAGTAAGGTAAATTATAGTAAAAATAGTGGGATAATATGTGAAAAAGAGTACAAAATTAGGGCCCAAAATCCCCCCATGCTAGAGGGAATGCATGTCCTCATGCAGTTTTCCTTTTCGAACTTCAACCAGTGATAAAAAATTAGGTCATCCCTTCCTTGAAATTCTCATCGCTCTTACTAGGACTTCCAAACCATGGTTTTCCTTCATTAATGGTCATAGAAATATCAGGGTTCTCTCATGGGCACTAAGCCTCTTGACAGGCCACTATTGTTTCAACTTCCAACTAATAAGGCGCTTGTTCCTCAGGATGAGCACATCGTTCTTGGAGAGTAGGGATAGATTCTTGTTCCGATATTTCTTGTTACTTGTTCGCACATAAGGAAACAATGTCTTATACTTATGAGCCTTTTCCTTAAGCTTTGTATTATTTTTCTATAACTTAGCCACCAGTAGCTGTAAATATCTGTCACCACAAATAGAGGTATTTTCAGCAGGTATGGTATGTTGTCGTAAACTACTCCTTCTGTGAGTTGACGCATCAAGTGTCTGGCTCTTATTAGGTTTAGATGCCCGCTTCTTCTTGCCTGGACCCTTATCAGATGGACCCAGATGTGGAGAACTACTTAGAATATCTTGGAAATTATCTATTGATCCATCTTCCTCAAGCTGAAGAACCCCTGCTTCTTCAACTGCCCGAGAGGGGCTCTTCATTTCTTGTTTCAGAGAGGACATAATGGTAACAGGTTCTCAGTCTTGAGTATTGGAAATGGATGATTTTTGTATAGACATGCTTCTCGTGTGCCACCAACCTTGTGACGAGGTCAAATTATCTTATGCTTTCTCTTCCTACACTAGTGTAGCAGGAATTGATGTCGCTTTTTTCTCTTCCTTGAATATTTTTCTCTTTTTCTTCTTAGGGGTGACATTAGCTCTGTTAGACTCCTTTTCGGTTGGTTAGAAAACAAGTTCCACAAACTCCACCTGAGGATTTTTCATTTGTCGGTTGGGCTTCTTCGACTGCTACTTCATTATTAACAGGTTCACTCTTTTGTTCCTTACTTGTTTTGAATTTATTTCCTTTTGAAGTTAGGGTCAATTTCTTTGTAAATGAACTAGGGTTTACAAACTTCTTCAGGGGTTTTGCCAAATGACTTTCCTCCTTTGTAGACACATGGGTTATCATAGGGATTTGGCCTTGTTTAGAACTAGAATTAGGAGGAGCCTCAACTTCTTGACCCAATTTCTTCGATTGGGGGCTAATGAGTCTCTATCGACCTTTGATTTGGGTTTCTTCCCTGGGAAAATTTTCCACCAAAAACTCTTCCCAAGACATTTTTCATCTACTGAACTCATGAACAACCAACATATTGATAAGACTATGATGGCACATGCTAGTCTCAAGGTTTTTGATAATGGACTGAACACCCCTGGCAACCTTATACAAACTTTTAGGCGGGAAAAATAGAAAATTGAATTTTCGACCATCTAAAAAGTGCAAGAGAATCCTATTATGATAAAGGAAAACAATGACAATGACATACATCCCCTCATAGGTAACAAATATCTATAATGAAGTGATGAGTGGGTGTCATTACTCCTCCATGCAGCTCTGTAGGACCCCCTTCAACCAGTTAATGGACTTGTATGTCGGCTTAAGGAACTTAGCAAAATCATCCGGCTTGATCAGCCATCCTTTAAAATATTTCTCACTAGTTAATGGCAATTTGGTTGCCCTACTTATAGACTTCTCGGTCACTTTGATTTTCAGGCTCCTGACCCTTGCAACTTTCCCATCAAAACTTTGCGTGAAGTCCATTTCTAC
Organism: Pinus tabuliformis; assembly: GCA_031772625.1. Lineage (NCBI taxonomy): Eukaryota > Viridiplantae > Streptophyta > Pinopsida > Pinales > Pinaceae > Pinus > Pinus tabuliformis. The sequence continues at coordinate 1,126,118,568 of CM062817.1, forward strand.
TATGTCATTATAACCCTGGAATTTCTGAAGAAAACCCATCCATCCCTTCTCCTCGAACAACGCCTTACACTTAGCATATTATTGGCTCTTGGAAAATTGGGTGAATGTGGATTCATGACGGTCGAACCCCATGCGGAAGGTGGAGCAATGTTTAGGGTTAGATAGGAAATACAGGGCTCACAGGTTGGTTCTCAACTGAAACTTAACAATGAGACAAACAATTTAAAAGTGAGGGTTCACTTAAATTTGAATTCGTTTGAAACAATTAATATGGAATTTTGAATTATGGTGTGGATTGGTTGTTGTAATGATGGGTAGGTACTTAATATTTGTAAACACGAGTAGAAATGAATGGGAAGGGTAGTGGAATAGGATGGTTTAGAATCAAAGGAATATGGGGAAGATATGGAAGATATGTAAATCATTACAATGAGAGGAGGTAGATTATTACTAAGGTCTATCATTCATATACTTTGAATTAGTCTAATAAAATGTATTTACCCATACCTTGATTTGACTACACATTAATATTCAGGAACTCGAGAACAATAATGACAGGGACAACTTGATCTTTGGTTGAGTGTCCTTTCCATTTGATGAATCCAAGATGATAGAATTTTTCATGTATTTATAAATAATCCAGAGTACTTACAATTTACCATCTTCGTTAATTTTAATATTTCCAGGCTGAAGTTGATCCCATATACCTTTCATGAACTTGATATGCAGATTTATAAGAAATCATTCAGTACCCATTTCAGTCTAAGAGTAGTACTGAATTAAGTGCACAACCTATGAACTTGCTCATTGAACATGGAAACTGTGAAAAATTGTGACTGAACTTGAAAAATGAACATAAAGATTCCTTGAACTTTCATGTAGGTTAACTGTAGAAATTGTGACTGAAATTTAACTTCTGGTTGCTGTAGAATAATCTAGTGCCATCATTCCAAGGATTTTTACCAGGCTTGGGATGATCACTACCTAGGGAATTTCAATTTTTGGGAGTTTGAAATGCACAAAAGAAGACTCCAAGGGGGATTTATTTTCTGTACTTATACTGCTGAGCCCTAAAAAGAATAATTCTATACTCAGTAGATCCCTATCTACTGCTTCCTCATAAATTTAACGAGCTTGAGTCAACCGATTCTTGGAGTATTCATTTTTAGAGAGTCTGAAAAACCCAAAGTAGACTCGAGGGAGTTTTTTTTCCATACTTATTCTACTGAGCCCGAAAAATAAAAATTTTATACTCAGCATATCCCTAACTTCTGCTATCCCATTAATATTAATGAGCCCAGGTCAGGAAACTCAAAACATTCAATTTTAGGGAGTCTGAAATGTTCACAGTAAAATCCAGATTATCCTTTTCTGTAAATAATCTGTCAAGTATGGATAAAGGAATAAACTTACCCTTGATGGATTTTCTCGTTATTCTACATGAGTTGTGGAGGAAAACAAAAGGTCAGCCCACTGTTATTTATACTATGTACACACACACACACACACACACACACACACACACACATAAAGAAAATCAATTTGAAGAACTAGCAGGAGTTGGGTCCCCCTTTTGGACCAACTCCATTTTTGGATCCTGCATCACATTCTACAAAAATTCTTGGAGAGAGAGTGGGTGGTGGTATTTTAATCTGTGGCCATTTACCACAAATGAGGTCTGATCATCATCGATGGTTTTTATCCTAACTGAGCTATTATTGAAAACTTCCTCCACTTCATAGGGTCCCAACCATCTAGTTGAAAATTTCCCTTCTTGTGACACATGGTGTCCCAAAACAATTCCCTTAGTTTGAATCATTTTACATTTAATATTACTAAGGGCCAAATGACCTTCTTGAAAATGAATCAACACCTTTTCCAAGTTCTCCAGAGCCAACTGTAAATCATCATCATATATTTTGAAGTCGTCCATATATAATTCCACACTCATGTATAAGATCGGAAAAAATAGCTAAGACAACTTTTTGAAAGGTAGTTGGAGCATTGCACATGCCAAAAGGAATAACTTGGTAAGCATAGGTGCCCCAAGTACAGGTAAAAGTAGTATTCTCTTGGTCTTATGGGGCTATTTTAATCTTATTATAGCCGTTGTAACAATCCAAGAAAAAGAAGTATTTTTTCCTTGACAGTGTATCAAGCGCCTGGTCAATAAAAGGAAAATGAAAGTAATCCCACAAGGTAGCTTTGTTTATCTCTCTGTAGTCAACAAAATTTTTCCATTCCCCATTTTTCATGGGAATTAAGACCAAGGGAGATATCCATTTATTGTCAGAGATGGGATATATAAAATTCACACTCAAAAGTTTTTGCAATTCATCTTTGACAATTTCTTTGAGAGATGGATTCATTCATCTTTGTGGCTACCTAATAGCCCTGATTTATTCATTTATGTAAATGTGGTGTGTACAAGTACCACGATGGATCGATTTCATATCTAAATAATCCCAATCAAATGCTATGGGTTAGTTTTGAATCATGTCTATAACCTATTGTTTCTGTTTTGTACTTAATTTTGTACCAATGCACAACATTTTCTAGCATTGATTTTAACAGGTTGAGCACTTGATTCACTTTTTTCTTCCAAGGATGCCATAGTAAATGATGCAAACATAGAAGGATGACAAGTTTCTTGAAATTCACTACTAAAAACATGATGATAGGAACTAAAAGAAACAAGATAATCTATGCAATTGGTATCAGATAAGAATTGTTGCAAAATATGTTCTTCATACTATTCTTGAAGTCCTCTTGATTTTTATAGAGTTAGTAAGGGAACAATACAATCTTCTTCCCCATAGGGATTTTCCAACTAAAGAGGTACTTCAATAGCTAATTAGGCAGGTGGAAAAATAGTTAACTTTTGAATTTGTGACCCATTGGAAATAATTTACCCATTTCTGCACCCAATAATAGCATCAGTAGTGGCCATCCATGGCCACCCTAAAACTATTGGATTTTCGGGTGTAGTACTCTTCGAAGAAATTACAATGAAATCAATTGGGTATTCCTAGGAATCTATTGTGACCACTATGTCTTCTAGGACCTCCATAGGTTTAACAATGGACTTATATGCTAACTCCAACACGATGGGTGTAGGCCTTACTTATTTTAGTTGTAATAATGTCATAGTATCAACAGTCATTGCATTGATGGCTGCCCCCAAGTCCACTAGAGTATTGGGCAAAAAAGTTTCATTGGTTTCTATGGTTACCACAGGGTTCCCTAGATCATCATATTTTGGTGGTAATCCATATATCATTTCTGACAATTGACTAATTGCTTTAATATTCTGATTTTTTCTTTTCTTTCTTCCTAGATTTTTGATGCAAAGGTCCCTAATAACCTTGGTATAAATAGAAATGTCTCTAATAGCTTGTAGCAAAGGAATTTTTATGCATACATTCCTCAATTCATATTCCAAGTCATATTCCATGGGAGTTTCAATTTTCTTCATGAGAAATATCTTCAGATAAGGAGGCTCCCTAGGTTCTAAAAGCTCTTGTGGTTATTTTATTTCATTTTTTTTCTCATTTTCTATTTATTTATTGGTTTTATGCTCAGGTTCTATATGAGGATCCTCCTCTTGAATAATTACAGATGATTTATTCTTATTAACCATTTTCCCAGATCTTAACTAAATTTTGTTTAAAGGAAAAGCAGTAATGACGTAAGTGGGAAAAGGTTGCAGCTCAATATTTTGTACCGGTTGAGGAGGTCTATTATTAGGATTAGCAATTGGTTGTGCAATTACTTGTGTTGGGTGAGGAGAGTTAAAATATTGTTGCATTTGTTGTGAAGATGAGTTAGTGCTTTGAGGTAAGGGCAAGGGTTGTTTTACTAGAGGTGGTAGTGGCAATGAAGGTTACTGAAAGTAAGATGAGTTATACCCTTGCTATAATTGAGGTATATTAGATGCATAAGGCATGCAGGGTGGACATTGATACTGAGGGTATAGAGGTGCTTGGTCTTGAGGTTGAAATATATTCCCATAAGGATTTCCTCTCCACGCTTGGTTCCAAGGTGAACTTTGTGGTGGTTATGTAGGCCACGAAGGATAAGGTGGTTAAGTATTCCATGGTTGATTTTGAGAAAAACCTTTCATATTAGGGTCTTGATAAATATTATTGCTTGGCCCCCTCCATGATTATTTCCTAGTTGATTGAGGAGACTCACTAGCCCCCCCCCGCCCACCCTTTGTAAATAGCATGTAATCCAAGAAGGGATGGGTATTGATAAATGGATTGCTCATGTGTACAGATCACACACACCTCTACCACATTAATAGGGAATTCTCTTTCATCATGATTATTTATGTATTTAGGACAGAAAACTGTCAAGGAAGCATTTTCTTCTTCTTGTTTCTTTTTAATTTTTAAAGTATCTGGCTTGTCACTAATGGTGTTTAGGATATTTGTTTTAAAGTTTTCCAAGAGGTTCCAGAGCTCAAATATAGTGACACCACCTTGTACTAGTTTCGAATTCCTAGAAAAGTAATCCCTTGAGTTGTCCTTGATCCTTTTTCCTAACTCGGCTTGACTTCTAGAATAGGTTCTTCATAATTCATCTATTTCAACAAAGGGCTTCTTATAGATATCACCAGAACTTAGGAGATTTGGTGTTTCAATGCATTCTTCCCTTAACCCTTTCAAAAAGACAGTCCTAAAGGTTCTCTCATCCATATTACCCACTCGTGATTTTTTATAGTTATAAAGGAACCTCTCAAGATATTCCTCCAAACTCTCATCCTCCATCTATTACATCTTAAAAATATCATTAACATCTCTTCTTTTACAGTAATATTGATATTTCTTAAGGAAGACAGACTTCATGTCATCCCATGAGTAAATGGTGTGTTCTCCCAAGCTCATGAACCATCTTAGGGTTGAATCTTTGAAGGTGGAAGGGAATAGCTTAAGTTTGTTTGCGTCATCATAATAATTATAAATTTTTCAAATAATATCAAATTCGAACAGAAAAGAGTCAGGTTCTTCAGAGGATGTACCATGGAAAAGTGGAAGAGATGCCAAAGGTATATTCTTCATAGTAATATTTCTCATGATGTCCAATAATGGAAATTTGAAGGTAGTCTTTGAATCTTCCTTGTTTTCCTCAGGTCCCCCTCTTGGCCCATATCTACATTCATTATCCTCGTTAAGTAAATTTTGGATTCTGTCATTATCCCCAACATTGGCCCCACCAATATTTTTGTCATTGTTTCGGTCACCATTTTTGTTCTCCTCACCAGTTCCTCTATTAGGCATATTTATTACGGGTTCAGAAGTAAGCCCAAGCACAGTATTCCATCTAAAATAAGATTCAACTAGATTGGTCCTTATATATCCAAGTCCCAAATCCCTTCGCGGTCCTCTTACTATTGATTCTACTTCTGAAACTACCACCAATTATGTGCTCACAACAGACCCTAAGATGATTTGTTCTTGTTGTGGTGTACTTTGAGGTTGTGTCGCCTCCCCTTGATATGATACTTCTTTTATTGAGGCCACCTTTATGGTAGAGCCTTCTTCCTCCTATCTGATACCTACGTAACGATTAGTGATATTATTTGGGGGTGTTTTCGTGGGACCAAATAATTTTGAAAATGTTTTTGTACTTTGAATAAATCTACCCTTACTATCTCTAGGCCTACTTTCAATTTTGCGCATAAGAAAAAGAAAAAAAATATAGAAATTTACTAAAGAAAATCAGAATTTGGAGCAACCCCACCATAGTGGATGCATGGCTCTTCACTCACGTCTTAACATACATTCTCCACCCTCGGATTTCCCTGCAAAATCCACACCATACATAAACTCTACAAAAATAAAAATATTACCTGGATCATTTGCAACTCCGTGGCAATGATGCTAAAAATGTTAAGGCTTTTATATTTCATTGGATTCCCTAAATTAAATTGTCGACCGGAGTTCATAAACTTCAAGTTGCAATGCATTCTGGTTTAGATTCAAATGTATCCTATATAGTTCTGGTGCGAAATTAAGTATATAATGCTCAAACTCTATTCCTAATAATCACGCCTAGAATTGTTGGAGTGAAGAAACCTATTTTGTTGTAATCTAAATCAATATCAACGAAATCTGTTTTGCATTCAAAACTAAAATCACTATTCTATCCTTAACTATGATATAATAACTTAAAAACTCGTTGAGAAATAAAATGGACAACTATCACTAACTATCTTCTCAAACCAAGTTAACATTATTCAAAACCATTACACAAAGCGAATCCCCATGTTCTATGAATCAAAAGTAAACTCAATAATAACTCAAACTAATCCCTATGTGATACTTAATTCAAAGCAAGCTTATCATTTAAAAGACATAACTTATGATTTTCTAACTTAGAATCAATCTAAATCAACACACACATCTTCAATTTATCTAATTATGAATAAGAATAAATCTAACTAAAGCTTACTATGAAATCAAATAAATAATGAGTTGTCTATTCAAATGATTATTGCACTACAATTCAAGTAAATCTCACACAAGAAATCAAACAACTACACTGTAAATGACAAGAAATCCCCTAAATGTTAACACATCATCTATACTAGAAATAACATTATGCCTCTAATCAATTCTGGATATTCAAATAGAGCATAAGCTATAGGAGTCTTGTTCCACTAATATATAGATTTATAAGCAATGAAATACTTCCATCCAAGACAAGAAATTCAATTTAAAACATAAGAATTTACTCCTTTAAAAATTCATTTTAAGTCAAAACTTCCTTTAATTTCCAACATTCATGAACTTGGAAGAGTAACATGTACAAAGTATGCTCATGAAAATGTTCCCCAGGATTGTGAAGAAACAATAGCATTACACTTGTTATATTTAACTCAGATCTATGAAAACATCAAAGGAAACTTGAGTACGGAATTAAGTGTAGAAATTATGAAAGTCACTAATGAAAGCAAATGACAATGTGAGAGCAGTTCTATCTAATGAATCGAAAAGCACTTCCTACACACTAAAATTGTTACAGGACTCAATCAAGGTTCATGGTGGGCCCTTGCCACAACCTAGAACAAGCCTAATCTAATTCAATACTTGCATATAAAAGAGACATAAACGCTTAAATAAGAGTAAAATAAGAGGCAATAATTATATTAAAAACTTCAGTTAAACATCAGTTTAAGAGTTTAGTCTTAACGTAACAGAATCAAAGATTGTCTGCCATAATCACTAGCTCAACCTAAGCGTGTATGTCTGCGTGCATATATGTGTGTCACTTTACATACAAAACATTGGGCCTTTTAAAGAGTTTAGACTGATCAAATAGTTACAATTTATTGACGAAAGAGAGTAAAAATATCTAGTGTCTAAACTAAGTTAAGCCAAGTGAAATGTTTAGGATTATTTCACCCAGATTGTAACCGAATTGTCCCGATCATGGCACTATCCTTTAACCAAAGAAACTAATTCCATTTTCGAGAACAAGAAATACTATTATGGGATGTCAATGATTGACTGGTTTCTCGATGCTGAGTACAGTATTGATTTAAGTACAAAACTGAGTACGTAATGGCTGTTCCAAAAATGGTTGCTTGATGCGTTGCTGGACTAGGTGCTGGACCGCTGATGACCTATTCACACACTATAAATGTCTGCTTATATTCAAGAATCCTTCTATAGATCAGTCAAAATGAATCAAGAGTTATAAAGTTATTTAACATCACCAAAACCAATCAAAGACATACGAAAATAACACTTATTAATAAATCTTACCTCCACTATAAAGTAATACAGTTTAACTAGTGTGGAGTGGTTTTAGGGTACCAAAAAGGAGTAAATTAAGGTAAATGATAGTAAAAATATTGGGATAAGTTGTGAAAAAAAGTACAAAAGTAGGGCCCAACAATAATTTCCCTTGATTGGATGACTTTTAAAATCAACGGGTCTTCCTTCTTACATTAAAATAGCACCAATTCCATTTCCTAAGGCATCACATTCCACAATAAATGTTTTTGTGACGTCTGGTGTAGCTAAGACTGGTGCTTGGAACATTTCCTCTTTAAGATGTTAAAAGGCCTTTTTTACTTCTGGAGTCCAAGAAAATGCATCTTTCTTCAGTAATGTTGTTAGAGGCACTACTATTCTCCCATAATTCTTAACAAACTTACGATAATACCCTGTTAAACTGAGAAATATTCGAAGGTGATTTATGTTTGTGGGGATTTTCCATTCTTTAATGGATTTAATTTTTCTAGGGTCTACCTTAACTCCCTCATGATATACAATATGACCCAAATATTCCACCTCTTGTACTCCAAAGAAACATTTGGAAGCTTTTGCATATAAGTGTTTCTCCTCCAATAGTTTGAGCACCCTGTCAACATGTTGAACATGATCCTTCCAAGACTTATTGTAGATTAGTATATCATCAAAAAATAATAACAAATTTTCTAAGCAAGGGTTTGAAAATGGAATTCATCAAACCTTGATATGTGAAAGGTCCATTAGTAAGGCCAAAAGGCATGACCAAAAATTAATAATGACCTTCATGAGTTATGAATGTTGTTTTCGGAATATCTTCATTCTTCATTTTAATTTGATGATATCCTGAACGAAGATCTATCTTGGTGAAGTAAATTTCTCCATTTAATTCATCCAACAATTCATCAATGACACGAATGGAAAATTTATATTTAATAGTGATTTTTTTGAGCTCCCTATAATTTGGACACACATGCCATGAGCCATCCTTCTTATGCACCAATACCACTGAAGTAGTGAAAGAACTTTGATTGGGTTGAATTATATTGACATCTAGCATTTCTGCAACCATATGTTCAATTTCACTCTTTTGGGCATATGGATATCTGTAAGGCCTGATGTTTGGAGGAACACTTCCTAGAATCAAGTGAATAGCATGATTATAATGACGAATAGGTGGGAGGCCTTTGGGAGTCTCAAATACCTTGGAATGATTATCCAAGGATTTATGGAGATATGGATAAATAAATGATTTCGATGTTTGAACCTCTAGTGAGAAAAATCGTGCAATTATGCCCCATTGTTCTTTCTTCAAAAAATAATTCATGCCATTAGAGCTAATTATCTTCCCTAGTTTCCCTACAATACCCCATAATTAAATTTCCTTTCCTTACCCAAAAAAAAATCAGGAAGAGTTCTTGAAAATTAAAAGTTATTGTCCCCAAAGATTGTAACCATTGGAATCCTAGTACAAATCAGCACCACGCATTGGAATGGAACGCATTGGACAATTCAATACATATTCCCCCATGGTTAGCTTGATATTATGGCACTTTATAGAGAAATTACAATTCCTCCATTGCCAACCATCACTTGACGCTTTGGTGCTAGATATAGAAAGAAATTCAATTCCTTGGTTATCTTACAATGACTAAAATTATGGGTACTGCCCAAATCAATCAACATTATTACCTTTTTATTCTTGATATATCCTTATATCTTGTGAGTTTGAGGAGTGGTAATTTTCACCAATGCATTACAAGATATGGTTGGATTCATTTCTTCTTTCTCTAAGATTGGTTCATGGTGTATACCCTCTTCTTTAGATGTTTCTTTTTCCTTTTCTTTCTCCTCTTTACAATCTATGTAAAATAATTTCTTCTTAGCACACTTATGACCTTTAGTGTATTTTCTATCACATTTGTAACAAATCCATTTTTCTCTTTTTTCCTCTAATTGTTGTGGTGTCAACCTTGTAGGTTTTGGAAGGCTAGGAGTAGCTACACTACCATATTTAGGTTGTGAGTGGTATAATTCCTTTTTTCCATAATTTTTCTTTCAAATTTTCTTGCCACCCTGAATGCCTTCTCCAATGAATCAGGTTCCCAAAGGTGAACCTCATGTTGGATGTTATTCTTCAAAGTCCCTATAAATACATCAATCATATTCTCGTCTAGAATATTAGTTACCCTAATATTCAATTTTTTGAATTCCTAAATGTGCTTCACCATTGAAACCTTTTGTTTGAGATTTATCAATTGGCCAAAGAAGGTGTTTCTCTTTGCAACCTCATAATGTGTTGTCATTTCCTCCATAAAAATTGATCAAGTGACAAGTGGTTTATGAGTACAAATCCATCAATACCATACAAATTTATTGGGTTCTACATATAAATATGCAATGCGTACCTTTTGTGTGTGTTGCACATCATGTACATCAAACTATTGCTCCATCTGTAGTATCCATGTTACCAAATCCTTGCCACCAAACTTCCTTATATCGATCTTTGGAATGTGGTTAGTATTCAATCCAAAGTTAGAGTCTCTAAAATCATGATTAACATTCCTTTGTTTATCATCATAATTTTCATGGACTACCTTTTCACCATTAGCAATAATTTCTTGTAGAAACTTTGTCAAGCCTTCCTTCAATTTGTCCATGTCTTCTTTTAAACCATTCTTCAAACAATCCATATTAGCTTCCATGTCTTCTTTTAATCCATCCTTCAAATATTCCATGTATTCTTTTAAACCATTCTTCAAACCATCCATCTTAGCTTCCATTTCATTTTTGGTTACTCTTTGCGAGAGCGGAATTTGTTGCACTTGGTCGTGTAATTTTGATATATCATGTTGCATTTCTTCCTCTTATTCATGTGTCATAGTAGAGATTTCTAGTTGCTTACCGGGTGTATCCATTTTTTTTAGGAATATTAGAACCAAACAATGATATATATGTTTTACTATGCCCTTTGAATTACTTTAGATTCATTTTTTAAACAAAACTTATTCAAATTTTAAAAAATTACACAACCTTTTCTTCTTTCTTTTTGGAGCTTGATATTGAAGCTATTGTATCTCTGAAATTTCGGCCTCCCAAGGTCTGAAATTTAGTCATGTGGCAGCACTCTAAGTCTCCTTTCCAACGCCACAAGTCTAAGCAAGACTGGATTCTTCAATAGAAATTTATGCCAAATATCCCACAATAGCCTGATTATCGACTAGTTCAGTAGACCGAACTTGTACAGGATGCCACGTGTCACAATTTCAAACTTCAACCTGAAATTGATACAAGAAAAAACTAAATTCCATGCAATTTCAACAACTTTTTATGGAATTTAAATCCAATTATTGAGAAGAAATTTATGGCAATTTTCCCTAGGTCACCTGTTTGAGACTGAATTCTGGAGCACGTAGAAACCCTAAATTCTTTGGATCATATCTCAGAAAATATAGCGTACAAATATCTAAAATTTTTACACAAAGTTCATCACGATTTCAGCTCCATGTGGTCGAAATTTCAACATATAAATCTTCATAAAAAAAAAAAAAAAAATTAGTGAAAATACCAATATGTCATGTTTGAAGAAACAAAACTCTAGAATCCAAAGATCTGACACCAAATGTTATGCAACTAGATTACAAAACATAAGAAAAGATAGATCAACAACTTGAGAATTAGCCTCTTCGATGGGGAAACCTCCTTTAGATCACATAAATGAGCAATTCTTGGATGATACAAATGACAATACCTACTTGGTATATGTAGGAGTCTAAGGGGTCACAATATAATCAGAGCCTACATAGCAATAATAATGTAAGGGCACAACAATAACAATAGTAGGCTTCTATGGGGCACAACAATAACAATATGGGGGCTACATGGTCACAACAATAATAATAGGGGGCTACACTAACAATAAGAATAATGGGGCTACACTAATATTATAGGGACCTAACACTCGTACTCTAATACATGTTGAGCAATATTATCTTGGCTCAACCATGAAAATATCATCTCCCTTCATCAAAACTACTTTTCGATCACCCTGACTAGGTGCCTCCTCTCAAAAGGAAACTTATCCTGCTACGGTATTCCAGTATAATCCCTCTTCCACAGATTCCATTAAAGTGCACCAGCTATCAAAATCGTTTATTTCGAATCAAGCGAGCCAACTCCCTCTGAGGCTAAGCACAAGGGTTCCAGTGAATCAAATATGAGGATCCTGTACAAAGCCTTATTTTTTGTTACAAGTGTAAGGCTTCTTCACGTACCTCACAAGATTGAGGTAGCTCATATGTACACATCTTCTTTCATTAAGGAAGATGATCTTTGCATACAACATAAATCATAGAAATAAATTTTAACAGAAGTGTACCTGTCTTCATAATCTTCTCCCTCTTACTAAGATAATCCTTTTATTTTTCCTTATTTGAAGTCATCGCTAACTTCTTTTTGGCATAGATCAAGAGCATACTTAAATCTTTAATGATCTATCTTCTCCCTTTGAGCTCAAATTTCACATAAACCATGATTTTGGAAAATTCCTCTTGTCACATGTTTTTATTTATTCTTACATTTCTTCCATCTCCAATTGTAGCATCGAAAACCTTCAACATGCACATGAAATCCTCATTAGGAGGCCATGGAATAACAATTATAACCATGCAAAAGATACAAATATAAGAGACTAATTGCTAGTAAAAACAATAATCAAAGAAGAAAGATATAAAAATAATTATCTCAGCTGATAAAAATGTCAACGCCCTATAGATCTAATCCTTCTTACAACTAGGTCCTTATGATTTCATTCTTTCCTTTTACGAGCTAGGGTTAACTCTTTTAGAAGAAATGTTAACATGGTTCTAGATCTAGGGTTTTATCCACAAATCCTAGGGCTTATCATGAATTCTATATTTATGGGTTTATAAATCAGTTATAAGAAGGTCTCATTGCATAATAATTATGACTTTTGTTTTTATGTGAGAGACCCCTTCAACTCCCTCTTGCTCCTAGCCTACTTGCAACAATTCTAGTAAAAGAAGTCCTTATCATTAGCTGTTAACACATTTGTAGTATCTTTCTTGTATTTTTTTTCTAATGAGGATACTCATCATCACCATTTTCCTTCATTTTCTTATCATTCGATGCTTTGGAACAATTATTTATATAATGTCGAAATTTTCAACATCCAAAACATTGGACTTTTGACAGGTCTTTCTTCCTTATATACTTTTATTTTGAGAGCCAAGTTTCTTCGTTCCATTATTCCTTCTAGATATTGCAGCAAAATCTTGAGATTCTTCATCAAGACTTTGGATCTTTCCTTTAGTTATAAGCCTATATTACTCTTGAGTGCAAGAGGTCCATACTTCTTCAAAGCTTGGAGTATCCTTTCTAGGACATATCCCACCTTCAAATGCATCCCATAAATCTGGTGGTCCATTGATTGTTGTAGTGATCAATTCAGATTTAGAAATGACTTCACCAATCCTTTGGAGTTGATCTCTTATCTGAGCTATCTTCATGAAGTAGGAGGCCAAAAATTCATACTTTGACATCTTAGTATCTTGAAGTTGATTCCTTAAAGACACATTTTGGCCATTGTTGTTTATTGAGTGCAAATTAATAAGAGTATCATAGACTTCTTTAGATGTAGTCATTTCTGAAAGAAATGGAATTAATTAGTACTTGAGGGATTCAAATAGAATTCTTTGAGCCTTGAGCTCACCCTTCCTAAACTTCACTTTCCTTGTAGCATCATTTTCATATAGTTGAGGTAAAATAGCTTGGACATATTTCAAAACTTCATTTTCTTCTAGGACAAGATCAATACTCTTCTTCCATGCTTTGAAGTTTGATGCTCCTTCAAGTATGTTTCCTTCCTTGCAAGAGGGAACCATTTTCTCATAAATATTGGACATAGAGATAAGAAATTTCTTCCCTGAGAGAGAGAGAGAGAGAGACAGAGAGAGATAGAGACAGAGAGACAGAGAGACAGAGAGACAGAGATTCAACAAGGTGTAATCTTCGACTTTCTTTCTTCACCAAAGCTCTAATACCATGTTGATTTTTCAAGTGCAATATAGACTAGCAGTTATTTCTAAACACTAATAATTACTTATGTTGATTATATGTCTTATTTTAACATTTACAACTTCTTCATCAAGAAATTATACTTCATAAATTCAACCATAAAGAATAAGAAAATTATATATCACAATGCATAGAATCAACACTATGCTTATCCTTGGAAAAGTCACTTGGGGTAAAAACCCATTAATTCTTTCCTTAGAGAATAAATTCAATAAAATATATCAAATTCATAGACAAAATAACCACAATGATAGTCCAACAAGTTCCAAGGTAACCCTCCACAAAATTCCAAATTAGAATGTCCACAAGTTTTCTGTAAAATTCTCTTGTTCAAGGTCTACTTCAATTTTGAGCTTTGGCCTAATTTTTGCCTCTTTCTCTGCCACAGGGAGCTCGCACTTCACCTCAGAAAAATATATGTTAAAGGACTGTATTTGGGCCAATTTCGACCTCTTTGTGTGCCATAGGGAGCTTGCACTAATCACAAATTCTATCACAGGAAAACTTTGGATCCACCTCATAAAGATACCACAGAAACTTGGACTAGTCTCAGGGTCCTATAATCACTTGAGTGAGGGCAGAAAGATAATGTGTTCTTCTTCTTTTTGGCCTACTTACCTTTTATTATTCCTTAGTTCATTTCATATATATACTTGTGAATATAATGATACAAAGTTCCTTGATGGATTATGAGTTACTCTAATATATAGTCTTCTTAAGGATAGAATGGGTGTCTCCTTGGGCATGCCGACATGATCATAGAAGGGTTGACTCAAACACTTGTTGGAGCCATAAATCATCAATAATAAATTTATTTTTTATTTTCATAAGATCATGAAGAATCATGCATTTTACATTTGAAAATTACATGAGCATGAAGAACGTTCTAGATTTTTTTTTTTATTATTATTTCAAGAACATCGATGACAAAAATAATATTTATGGAGATTGACCATAGCTACAAATTTTAACAAGAGGGGGGTGTGAATCAGTGTTTTACATTGTTGATCAACTTGTACAATTTTTCTCCTTTCTTTACACAATTACTGAATCATTCATTCATTAGCAACATGACACATGAGTAGATCTAAAAATATAAGAAACATGCACAAATAAACCATTAGTAACATAAAATTATCAAAGCATAAGCACATAAATAGATAAGCATGAGAGAAACCGTCAACACATGAAAACTGTATATAAGGTGGAAACTATTGAAATGTGGCAACAAGAATATTCCAATTTTAATTTGTCCTTGAATTAAAATTGAGAATTAAAATTCGAATTTAGTCTCACTAGCTGCTTGGAAAATAATTAATTAATTCATCTTGAGTTAATTAGTTGGAGAAATTCAAGCTAGAAGTCTCTCTGAAGTCATGTAACGATTATCCCTTAAATTAAGGAGATTATCCCTTAATTAAGGAGATAAGATTGAGTTGTAATTAGTTAGCTCAGTTAACTGAGTTAAGTCCAGTTAAATTTGTTCCAAACTGTTTTAGGAACTAATTGTGAGTTTAGTCAATTAATGCATGCATGCATCCAACTAGTGTACTCTAGATAACTGAAGATTCTCTCATCGATAACTCATGCATGTCTATTTTGAGAAAGACCTAGTTGAGATTAAAGACAGGGACAATGTACTATCATTTTCATGAGTTTTCATATAAACAAAACTCATGCATGTAGAAGGAATTCATTCCTTGAGGATTGTGCAGTTTTACAGGGTGTGAGATCAGTGTGAGTGATCAATGTTACACTTGGTAACAATAGGATCACCCAGGAGAATCTGTGCTAGGAAATAGGAGAATTGGTAGGCAAAGGAGAAGGCTTTCGTGTATAATTTTGAGATATTTCCAACTTGTATTGATAATACGGATAGTGGGGTTTTTAGCTGAGGCTTTCCCCTGAGTAATTCTTATGTGTTTCATGTGCATTGATTCTTCTTTGTTATATGTGTTCTGCTTGTTCTTGCTCAAATCTTTTAAGCTTCCATTAAATGATTGTAGAAGTAGATTCAAGTATTTTTCTTTAGCTATATTGCATTATCAGGTTGATCTACATTCATAATTTATACATGGTATCAGAGCAAAGGTTATCGAAGTTGTGAACAATATACCGAGAAGAGAATTCAAAGTTTGAAGTTCTTGGTTGCAGGTGCAAAATTGAATTCTTATCATACTTCAAAGTTGGCCAATGGCGTTCAATGGCTTGAGACTCGAGTATGCTTTGGATGGTAGCTCGAATTACATAGCATGGAAAGATAGCATGGAGGTTGTATTAGAAGACAACATCTTGAAGGAATTCATTGATCAATAAATCCAAAATCCAACTTCTACTAATGCACAAGAGTTGGCTGAATGGAAGAAGTGTGTGGCGAAGGTGAGACCGATCATCCTGGAGGGAGTTTGAGACCATATTGTCTCGAGTCTCCATGGGAAGGATAATCCATTTTCAATGTGGAAGACATTAAAGGACCTTTACCAGAAAAGTAGCAACCACAGGAAATTGGCACTCAAGGATAAGCGTCGAAGAATCAAGATGGAGAAGGGTGATACTATTTCCACATACCTAAACAAGCTCCCTACCTATAGAGATGAGATTAGTAGTGTGCGAATAACTACTGCCAATGATGATATGGTGAGTTTCGCTCTCCTTGGCCTTCCAAAGAGCTGGAATAGCTACCAGGACTTTGTGAATGGAAGGGAGAAACTGTCGGATTGGGAATGACTATGGTCGGATCTGATGCAGGAGGAGATCAGAAGGAGCACAAGAGATGGTTATTCATATAAGAATGATGATGAAAAAAATCTGGCCTTAGCAATTAAGGCAAGGAAAGAGAAAGGGAAGGCTTCCCATTCCAAATCAAATTCTTCTCATGGAGGGAAGAAGGTTGACAAGTCTAAAGTAATATGCTTTAATTTTTACGAGATGGGACATTATGCAACTAATTTCCCATTAAATAAGTCCAAGAAGGGATCCTTGAAAGGATTGGAAGGTGAGGCATTAACCTCTCAGTTCGAAATGGACTTTACCCTCATCGCATGCATGTTTTCATCGATGGTGGGTTGTGTTTAGTATCTTGACAGTGGAGCCTCATTCCACATGATCGACAATAAAAGTTTATTCAATATCTTGGAGGAGAAAGACCTCAAGATGCGCATAGAGATGGGTGACGACAAAAAGTACAGTGTTTCAGGAGTGGGCACAGTTTATTTTTAGAGGGAGCATGGATCTCCTATCACCTTGATAGATGTGAAGTATGTGCTTGTACTGAAGAAGAACTTGGTATTGGTTGTGATGTTGGAGGAAAAAGGCTACGATGTTGTCTTTAGTAAAGGAAAGGCATTCCTAAGACACATAGCCATGGGTCAAACCAAGAGTATTGGGATTCCTGTGAAGAATCTCTATAAACTAGAGGTAAATGATTATGCAACATTGAGTACGAAAGCTGAATTGGTGCAAAGCCAAGATATTGGCGAGTTGTGGCACAAGCGGTTGGGCCATTTGCATCATGGAGCCTTGAAGATAATTCAACAGATCTCTACTAGACTTCCCAAAGGTAAACTTGAGCAGGTTGACACATGAAAAGGTTGTACCTTTGGAAAGTACACAAAGTCTTCCTTTCATGATCGAGATAGTAGAGCAGAAGCTATCTTAGAGCGTGTTCATACTGATTTGTGTGGACCATTCTCGACGGCATCCACAATGAAGAAAAGGTATTATGTGTTTTTCGTTGATGATTTTTCTTGTAAATGTTGGATTTATTTGATGCAGAAGAAGGACCAAACCTTCTAAGAGTTTTATGAGTTCAAAGCTTTGGTCGAGAAAGAATCAAGGAAGAAAATCAAGCCCTTGAGAAGCGAAAATGGTGGAGAATATGTCTCTCAAGAGTTTAAGGACTTCTATGCAGTGGAAAGAATTAAACGGGAGTTGACGACACGTCATAACCCGCAACAGAATGGGGTGGCCGAGAGGAAGAACATAACTATTGTAGGGGCAACATTGGAGATGCTGCATGACCAAGGCCTACCACTTCACTTGTGGGTTGAGTCATGCAACACAGCGGTCTATTTGTAGAATAGAAGCCCGCATCACATACTTGGGATGAAAACACCAGAGGAATATTTCTCTAGTAAGAGACAAGATGTGGGTCACTTCAGGATCTTTGGCTCATCGGTATATTTCCATGTAACCAAGGATGCACAAAAGAAGCTTGAGCTGACAGCAGAGTTGGGGATACTTGTGGGGTACATTGATACACCTCATAACTATCAGGTGTACTTGCCTACTAGTCAGAAGATCATGGTTCGCAGAGATCTCAAGTTTGATGAGCAGGAGGCCATGCGAGTTTCCCTTGAGAGGGAGCTCCAACTACAGGTTGTGGAGGAATTGTTGGTTCCTAAGGAGGAGGAGCCTCATATTGATGTGGAGCAGGCACATGCAGAGGTTCCATGAGTGGAGACATCCACTCAAGCAGATTCTTTCAGAGATGGACAGAAACGCATAAGAGAATCTGCCAAATTGTTGGAGGATGTGAGAGAGAATGTGGGAGCACCATCTTCTCAGTGCAGACAGAGGAGGTCACCTGAGAGGTACACTGGATACATGGCTTGTTGGGGAATGTGTTGAGACTGAGCCATTTTCCTTTGAGGAAGCAGTGCAACAACTAATTTGGGTTGATGCTATGGTGGAGGAGTATGACTCCATAGTTCAGAATAGTGTTTGGGATGTGGTTCCAAGACTGGAGAACAAGTCAGTTGTGAGTTCCTGTTGGCTTTACAAGGTAAAGCAAGCTACTGATGGTAGTGTGGAAAAGCATAAGGCAAGATTTGTTGCTTGTGGATTTTCACAGGTCAAGGGGATAGGCTATGATGAGAATTTTTCTCCTATTGAAAGGTACTCATCTATCAGATCGATGTTGGCACTATCAACACAGATGGGTTGGAACATCTATTAGATGGATGTGAAGACTGCATTCCTCAATGGCAAGATTGAGGAAGAGGTGTACATAGAACAACCGGAAGGTTTTGAGACCTTCATTCGTGAGTCGCATGTGTGCTGAATCAAGAGAGCTTTGTACGATCTGAAGCAAGCACCTCATGCTTGGTATACCAGGATAGACAACTACTTCACCAGGTTAGGCTTCACAAAGAGTGAAGCGGATGTGAACCTATACCACATCATTATGAAAGGTAAGTCATTGATCAATGTTCTTTATGTTAATGATCTCATATTAACGGGTGATGATTAGTTGATCATGTCTTGCAAGGAGGACCTTGCAATAGAATTCGAGATGAAAGACATGGGTCTCATGCACTACTTCCTTGGCATGGAAATGTGGCAAAAGGATGGGTAGGTGTTTGTGTCTCAGGGAAATTATGCCAACGAGATACTCAGGAGATTCCACATGGAGAAGTGCAAGCCCATGCAGACTCCTCTAGCAGGTAACTGGAGGAAGGAGAATGCTACTTCAGGAGAAGTAGTAGAGGCTACTGTGTATAGGCAGCTTGTGGTTTCACTGATGTACCTAGTGAACACACGACCAGATTTGTGCTTTGCAGTGAACCAGCTGAGTCAACCGATGGTTCAACCTACCAAGATGTTTTTGAAGGCGACAAAGCATGTTTTGAGATACCTCAAAGGCACATCTCAGTATGGATTATGGTACAGATAGATAGAGGGAGTGAAGGTACAAGGCTTCACTGATGCAGATTAGGCAGGGAGTCCATCAGATCAGAAGAGCACATCAGGAGGGATTTTCAACCTTGGGTCAGCTGTAGTTTCTTGGTATAGCAGGAAACAGAGTTTGGTTGCACTCAGCTCGGCAGAGGCCAAATACATGGCTGCAAGTCAGGCAGCATGTTAGGCCATCTAGAAGCAGAAATTCTTAGCTAGTTTATTTGATCAGAAGATGGATCCAACTGTGATCTATTTCAATAATCAGAGTTGTATCAAACTCTTTGAGAATCCAGTATTTCATGATAGGTCCAAGCACATCGACATCCAGTATCATCATCTCAGAGATTGTGTGGCAAGGAGGATCATGTTGCTGCAGTATATTTGACAGAGGAGCAAGATGCTGACATTTTGACAAAGGCATTGTCAAAGTGTAAATTCGAGTTCCATAGAGATAGGATCGGGGTGGCAGATAATCCCTTTCTTGTTGAGAGGGAGTGTTGAAATGTGGCAACAAGAATATTCCAATTTTAATTTGTCCTTGAATTAAAATTCAAATTTAGTTTGACCAGCCGCTTGGAAAATAATTAATTAATTCATCTTGATTTAATTAGTTGGAGAAATTCAAGCTAGAACTCTTTCTGAAGTCATGCAACAGTTATCCCTTAAATTAAGGAGATTATCCCTTAATAAAGGAGATAATATTGAGTTGAATTTGAGTTGTAATTAGTTATCTCAGTTAACTGAGTTAATTCCAGATAAATTAGTTCCAAACTGTTTGAGGAACTGATTGTGAGTTCAATTAGTTAATGCATACATGCATCCAACTAGTGTACTCCAGATAATTAAAGATTCTCTCATCGATAACTCATGCATGTCTATTCTGAGAAAGGCCTAGTTGAGATTAAAGACAGGGACAATGTACTATCAGTTGCATGAGTTTTCCTATAAACAAAACTTATGCATGCAAAAGGAATTCATTCCTTGAGGATTGCACAGTTTTACGAGGTGTGAGATCAGTGTGAGTGATCAATGTTACACTTGGTAACAGTAGGATCACATTGTAGAAACTGCGCTAGGAAATAGGAGAATTGGTGGGCGGAGGAGAAGGCCTTTGTGTATAACTCTGAGATATTTCCAACTTGTATTGATAATACAGATAGTGGGGTTTTAGCTGAGGCTTTCCCCTGAGTAATTCTTTTGTGTTTCATGTGCATTGATTCTTCTTTGTTATATGGTTTCCGCTTGATCTTGCTCAAATATTTTAAGCTTCCGTTAAATGATTGTAGAAGTAGATTCAAGTATTTTGCTTTAGCTATATTGCATTATCAGATTGATCTACGGTTAGAATTTCTACAGAAACCTGAAGGGGGAGAACCACAATTGGCTACTTCTCTTTTTTTTCTTCTTTTCATTAATAAAAATCTTCTTTACATGTGCATTGGCCACCACCAATGTGCAATCCACAATTTTCTAATCATGCAAGAAACTCTCCCTCCAGGACACAACTTGGCGGCACCCACCAGTTATTGAACTCTGCAAACCACCATCTACTAAAAGCCACTACTCACATAACTTTGAAAGCCACGACCTATTGGATTCTCCAGCACCAAATAGTGTATCTAGCCACCACTAGACGAAAGCCTCTAATACCAACTTCTCAAGCCACTACCTGATGGATGTCGCTACAGCCTGAATCTACAAGCCACCACTTGCCTCACTAAAAGCCCCAACCTTCAAGCTCTTTTGTAGCCACATTTCACAATTTTCACACTAGATCCACACACAAAACAAATATCCATGGGCCACCCTTCATCCCATTTTCATACTACACCCACTATGAAAACAAGTTCATCAACTAAATACATACCCACTGCTCAAATCTCTTTATGCATGCATGTGCTTCAACATTCAAATTTCTTTATATCCAACAACTAAGCATGCACACTCTAGCCTCTACATGTGCTCTAGCTCACTATCATTTCATGCGAACACAATCAATCCATTCGCGCCATTGATCATACATTAAAAAAAATGTCCATTTCATGACATTTTTAACTTTATTGTTTAACCATATTCCAATGAACCAATCATTACATTGACACACCCCATGACATGGCATCAATAATGATCCAAATCAATAACATGTGGACCGAATCAATGTGCTCAACCTATTGGACCAAATCAGCGATTTATGTGATATTTAATTTATTTACATTTTATTCAACATGTCGAGACCAAATTAGTACGTTATGGATCATAAAACCATAAAAAAATTAAGAGCATTCCACGTTGTCTTCATGACTGATTCAAACCATAATGACATGACCACCTAATAAATGTGTTCCACTTGCCTCATGAGATTGGATCAATCAATTATTGCATAGGCTGAATCAATTTTGCATGTGTATGACCAAATCAAATCAAACAGATTCTGGTAGCAAATGCAGATAGTCCGATAACTGAAACAGATTCTGGTAAATAAATTCCTATAGTATAGACAGTCTAGTAACTAAGGTCCTGTAACAGAAATGAAGACAGTCTAGTAAGTAGAGTCATATAGTGAAACATAATTAAGCACCTCTGCAACACTTATACACATCAACCAAAATCCCAAATCATGTTGACATCAATGATAAGATCAACTAACTCCAAGGTTGACATCAATTCCAACACCATGTTGCCAACATTATCCCCCTTTAGCATCGATGGTAACCTTCAACCACTTCTTCAAACTAATATTCACTCACTACTAGCTAGTTGGTATCTTCTTTAATTGTGTTTTTCACTCTCCCCCTTTGAAATCAATGGAAAAGAGTGGTCCAAATCATGTTTAAGAATAAATGCACCACGCTGATACCAATAAGCAAGGTTGATACCACTTAATTTGTTAACGAAACAAATCAAATATGAACTTCATTGCAAAATAGATATGAGGAACCAAGGAAAATTTTGCCTCCATGCAACCAACAAACCTCTTTGCCAACACCATGTTCTTATCTTGTTGAAAAATCTCCCTTTGAACATGTAATGGGGCTACAATAGGTTGCTAACATCTTCTTCTTACTATTGTTCGAAAAAAATTTCACTACCTTTACCTTCTTGCCACATAAAGGAGGCCACAAACTAACCAATGACAAATTATAGCATGATAATATAGGGCTTTATAAAATGTATGGCTATATCGATAACATCCAAGTCAAAATAGGGTTGAAGTATGACTCTCCCCTTTAATGTACAATGACTCATGACTCTCTTTACACCTATGACTGCTCAAACAACAACCCAAAGATGACAATGATATACAATATGAGTACTTAATCATGAGATATAAGGTTGTAATAATGATACCAACAACTCATACATGGATGAAACAAGACTCAAACCTCTCTCCAATGCATGTATAGACCATGATTACACAACCAATAAACTAAATGATGAGATATATGATAATATAAGGCTAATTTTGCACTCAACAATCCACACATGGTATGAATAAAATGACCTATATATTTAGAAGCCAAAACATTACTCTCTCTAATGCATGCATACATCAAGATACCTAACACTAATCTCCAAGCATGACCCAATGGTGACAACAACAATGATACATGGATATGTATTGAACACACGTGCTCACATAGGAAAAACATATGATACACTTCTAACCATGCCAAAAAAAGTGGCCTAATCTCCAACACTTAGCTAAACCATGCTCTTTCTTATATGCATGCTAGAGACAAGTTATCTCTCTAAAATAAGGACTCTCTTCCCATGCAACCCTCAAATAGCCAACTAAGTAAATTTCTCTCTAAAGTATGACCAATACAAAGATATATAATGCAAGTACATGGTTTCTACTTCAATGCACTCATCGGTGTTTACATGGACAAAATAAAATGCATCACTACTATGTATGGAAAATGACTCTTTCTCTCAACATGACACATACTAGGGTTACTGACAAATGGTGATCATGAAAAGTACAACAAGGCTGATATAACATGCTTTTTCACCCATGAAAATAATAAATGTATCAACTACAAGAGACATGAGTGAAAAGTAATAAGAAAAGTAGTGTGTAAACCTTCAAACCCTAGATACAAGCATAGCTCCCCCCGAAATGATTATACCTTCTCACCATATGTTGATCCTATAGACCCGATTACTAATTTAGGCTCCAAACACATCATGCTACTACTACTCATCTTAATCAATTGATCGTGCTACTATCATACACTTCCCTTGAGACCAAGAAGCCTCTCATACAATTCAACAATTTGTTATGACTATTTATCATGTAACTATGGATTGCAGAGGGGGTTGATCTCTGTATTTCATAGGATTTTTTTTCTTATTCTTCACCCATACTGTAGTAGGCTTCTTCTTTGTTGGTGCATTCTTCATGAACTTCCTTCTAGGCTTACTCTGGTTCAGTTGCTCTTTTTGTCAGATATGGTTTGAATAACTGAACATCTGGAAATCTCTCTCCATGTGACCAAGGTTATGATAGTTGTAACATCTAACATGATTGTGATATGTGGTTAGAGGGTCAAATCTTCTATTTACTGTGCAAAATCTTTGTCTCCCATAAAATCTTCCTATACTCTTTGGGTTAGATCTATAATCCAATTCCTTATGAAAAACAGGTTACATGAGAAAAAAATCCATTAAAATCCATAGTATGCTTGAAGGTTGATCTCCTAGGCTTCTCACACTGCTAATTAGATGTGTTCATTCTATAGTTGACTGCCACATGTCCAAAGTTGTGGCAGGAATAACACTCAATCTCATCCATGAAAGGATTCTTAAAATTTGCATTGTTTTTTTGCCTACATGTGAGCTGGACTCTCCCTTGGGAAAACCAAGACCAAAAGTGTTCAATGGAGACATTTGGATACTAATTAGGTTGTCCAAAGCCTTGGATCTCTTCACTTTCTTGAGTTAATTCACCTTCTCTTCTAGCTACTTTCTCAATGTGACAATTCAACTTCAAACCCTTCAACTCGGCCCTCCTTTTCTTTTTGTTTATTGGCTCAATTCTTCAGACCTCTTCTAACTAGATCTTTAAGTTAATTATTTCCTCCTTGAGCTCCTTCTCCTTTTCATCATAGATCTGCAAAAGTTTCCCTTGGTCTTTGCATGCAATTGTTAGCCTACTAACCTCAATAGATAATTTCTCTATTACATCCATAGCTAAGTCTTATTCAACTTGAAGAATCATCAATCTATCAAAATCATGAACTTGGTTGTTTAACACAACATTACTAACATCAAATCCATCTAATGTGTAACTCAAAAGTAAATCATCAACATTTATACCTTTAGGTATGTTTTGCTACATGATATTTGTTTTTCTTGGACCTAGATTTTTTAATTTATTCACATGATTAGTTGAACCATTCTTACTTGTGGGATTAGTCTTCTTGGGTTGAGATTCTTACTTTTGAGGGCCCTTATTATTTTTATCCTACTTGATCTTCTTCTCAACCTCTCCATTGTTTTTTCCATTGTCACCTCCATACAACACCTACAATATGTCCCAAATATCCTTTGCATATTTCAGATCTGTTATCTTCTCCAGATCTGCATTATGGAGATTCTCATCAATCACACACCTTGCATTTGCATTATGAAACAACAATTTAGCTAGTACAGGATCCTTTCCAAAACCATCACATACCAGTTTCCAAAGCCAATAATAGATATTTGAAATTTTCTTTACATACCTAGTACTTTGCAGTAGTGAGGATAGATAGTCCTTGAGGATTCATCCTGAAATAAATAAATAAATTAAATAAAATAGAAAATTCACCCAGATATGCTTTCTAGCAATTAAGATGCACTTGAAATCCCCACTCTGATACCAATTTTTGGAATCTTGATAATACTGAGAGGGGGGATGAATCAATATTGTACATTGTTGATCAACTTACACAATATTTTTCCTTTCTTGACATAATTACTAAATCATTCATTCATTAGTAGCATAACACATGAGTAGATATAACATATAAGCAACATGCATGTGTAAGACATGAGCAACATATAATCATCAAAGCATAAGAAAATAAATAGATAGGCATGAGATAAACCATCAACGCATGAAAAACGTATATAAGATGGAAACCCAAAGGGAGAAAACCACCACCTTCTTCTGCTTTGCTTTGTCTTCTTTTCATTAATAAAAATATTCTTTACATATGCACTACGCAAGAAACTCTCGCTCCAGGCCACTACCTAATGGAACCTACCAATTCCTAAACTTTTTAGACTACCATCTACTAGAAACCACTATTCCCACGAATTTGCAAGACACCACCTATTGGATGCCCCCAAAAAAAAATTTATCCTTCCACCACTAGACATAAGCCTCTACTCCCAAGTTTGCGGGACACTACCTGAAGGATGTCAGTACACTCTGAATAAGTAAGCCACCACTTTCCTCACTGAAAGCATCAACCTTCAAGCTCCTTTGTCAATCATGTTTCATAATTTTCCCACTAGATCCACGCCCACAAAACAAATATCCATGGGCCATGTTTCATCCCATTTTCATACTAGACACACTATGACAATAATTTCATAAACGAAATACAAAACCACAACTCAAATCTCACTCTGAATGTATGTGCTTCAACATTCAAAATTCCTAATCTCTAACAATAGAGTGTGCACATTGTAGCCTCTCCATGGGATTTGTCTCATTATCACTTCATGCACACACAATCAATCCATTCACGCCATTGATCATAAAGTGTAAAATGTTTCTCTCTATCACATGAAAATTTTAAATTTATTATTTACCATGTTGTAATGATCCAATCATTACATCAACACACTCCATTACTTGTCATCAATGACAAACCAAGTCAATAACGTGTGAACAAAATTAATGCACTCGACCTCTTAGACCAAATCAATGATTTTTGAGATATTTAATGTGTTTACATTTTCTTCAACATGTCTATAACAAATTAGTGCATTATGGATCATGACCCAATCAAAACATTAAGAACATTCCACATTATCTTCACGACTGATTCAAACCATAATGCCATGACCACCTAACCAATGTGTTCCACTTTCCTCATAGGATCGGATCAATCAATGATTGCATAGTCTAAATCAATTTTTCATGTGTATGACCAAATTAAATCAAATGGATTCTAATATAAAATGCAAAAAGTCTGGTAACTGAAACGGATTTTGGTAACTAGAGTCTTGTGGTGCTAATAATCTGGTATCTGAAGTCTTGTAGCGTAGACAGTCTTGTAACTGAGTTCTTGTAACAAAAAAGCAGACAATTCGGTAATTGGAGTCCTCTAGCGCAACATCATTAAGAACCTATGCAACACTTCTACACATCATCCAATCTCTAAAATCCCATTGACATCAATTCTAAGCTCAACTAACTCTAGGGTTGACATCAATGCCAACACCATGCTTCCAACACATCGATGAGATATTTTTTCAAAATTCTTCTTGGTTCTTTCTTTCCTTTTGAATAAATGGTCAAATTATCTTCTTTTTTTCTCATCTAATTCAATCAACTAATCAACTTTGTTATGTATGTATTTTTAATTAATTTAAAAGTGTTGTATGATCTCGTAAATTGTAGCTTTAGATGAATGGACAATGTAACCTCCATCCCATATACTAGCTTGAATGGGATTTTCCTTGTAGAATATTTTTTTTGTAATATGGTCATCCCAAAGAGCATATTTTAACTGACTATCTCGTATTATTTCGTTGTCACCAACCCTCTTCTTCATGATGTTCATGACATTGTTATTACGTGACTTTTAACAACCCCATGTTGATTTTACATGTAAATGGAAGGACATTATAAAGGAAAAAATAAGACCAAGGTCAAGGAACATGTATTCCAAGCTAAATGGAAGGAAAAACATTAAAGTGGGTATCACTTGAAGTTAATTAATGGATGTGTAAATTAGCATTGGAATTGGAAAAAGGAAAAGGGAAATAAATGGCAATTAATTCACGGATAAAGGAAAATAGTAGAAAAGGAAAATGAAGAGACAATAATATGCATGCAAGGGAAATTAAAGAGAAAATAAAGGAAAATGAAATAAAATAGGAAAGGGAAAGGAAGAGTCACCAGGCATCAATGATAAAAAGGCATCTGAGAAATAGTTGACAACTTTTGATTAGTTTCATTTTTTGACAACTTTAGTTTTGCTAAGGAAGAAATTGAACTCCAAGAGGAGAGAGAGAGAGAACTTGGACACAAGCAAGAAAGCAAGCAAGAAAAGGAAAGAAAGGGATCATAAGGAGAATATTGGAAGAGAAACTACCACAGGAAGATTTTGCAGGTAACATGTTACATGTGCGATTTCCTTACTAGGATTTGAATGCATGGTGCATGCATTTAGTTTACATGATTAATTGTTGTCATTGGCATGGGATTTTCCTAGATTAATAGTGGTTACATCCTTGTCTTTCCATTTCCTAGATAGCCATGGTGTGATGGGATTCATTCTTGGTTGAGCTTTGGATTGCCGAAAGATTTTGGATTTGGGTGAGGTGGTCTCAGGAAAATCCCAAGGGTTGGGGATGGAGATACTTTTCTCCAAGAAGCCCTTGACAAATGAGTGGATATATGATAATTCATCTAGCTATTGTGAAGAAATTTTGAGGCACCCAAGTTTGTGTTGGTTTGGTGATTTTTGGACCAGTTTAGGTGAAATCATAGTGGTTGAGGGTTGGGGTGGTTTAGCCTCTGGATTCCCTATTTGGCTATGTCTTGGTTTATCCCATGAGATTCCACATTCATGCTTGGAATATGGTGCGGTGGTGATTGGATGGAAGAGAGATCTAGCTCACCCTAATCTATGGTTAGGTGGTACATGGAAGTCACTGATTTTGTTGTCTTTATGTATATGACATTAAGTGTTATTTCTTATTGAGATCAATGAGCACATGTATAAATTAGTGAGTTGATTTTATGACTGGTTTGTCATGGCTTCATTCTGGTTAAATGTTGGATATAGGAATGGTTAAATGATGTGATACTGCTATGGATCTTGTTCATGATTTGATAAGTTATTGAATGGTTATATGAATATATGAGCTAACAAGTTTTTGATGCAGCTAGATTGAGAGGGTAATGAGCCTTCTTGACAATTCTCTGGTAAAATGAATGAGACAATGATCAAATAATAATTCATGACATGTAGCAATTATGTTTACCATATGCTTGTCTAAAATTTTATCATGTGATTGGAATGTTTGGGAAAGATCTGAACCTAAGTATAGGCTATGCATACTTGTGATTATCTTAGGCTTGATTCTAAAAATTTCTAGAAATTTATGGGCAGTGGCACCGAATCTGTTGTCACAGGCACAAATCTAGGTATGTTCAGTTGTAGCCACATAGAGGATGGATTGTGCGCGGATTTGGAACCTTCCGGTCACATGGAAGGCTTGGCATGCACGTGGATAGGCTATGAAGCAGTGAAGAAGGTAATTCTACTCCAGGAAAATTTGATCATTAGATGTTGCTTGACATCAAGGTGATCTGGTGTTCCTAGAGGTTTCATAAAGTTTCAGGATGGTGGACCTCACTTCCAAAAATGGAACTTGGATTTCAGGACATGCATATTAACTCTTGGCTCATGTTTACCTTGGAGAGATTGTACTATCAAGTAAATGTGGGGTGGGTTATTACAGGGTGGTTTCAAAGTAGTTTCGTTTCCTGTAAACATTTCTATGGTACCAATGTTATAGTGTGGTATCAAAGCGAGCTTTACAATATTGCACCTCGGGGGTAAATGTACATGATTATGGTTATGGTTATCATGCATGCAATTTTTGTTTCACTTTTATATTGTCGTATTCATTCATGCATGATGTTGATACGTTGTTTCTATTATATATTGTGATAATATAGACTGATTTGTGCAGATGTAATAACCTCCCCTGAGATACATTGAGGTGTGATTTTGATTATGTCTTATATTTGGTTTATCTAACATGGTATGCTTGCAGGAAGTAGAAGGAAAAAATATGAAGATAAGAATGGTGGATTATAGTTCACATGACTCCCTATAGAGGCCTGATGTGAAATTAGTGGAATGGAAAAAGTGAGTTGAGCAGAAAGAAGAGGAGTATTTTCTTGATCTAGCATGTACATTGAGGAATCTGCGGGCAGAGATTAGAATATGTGAAGAAGATAATAATAGGTTGATTGAGGCACATTAAATACTTGCAAAGGCTCACGAAAAAAAAATTGAATTCAATGCAGTGATTCTTCAAACCCTTTCAGACTTACAAAAGCAGGGACAGCTGGGGATCAGTCATGGAGATAGACAGGAAGAAAAGATTAATGGGGAGGATGGAAGCAGGTCTCAGAGAAGGTACATGATGGATAGTTATGTTACAGTGAGGAGTGGAAGACTCTTGGATACACCTAACAAGAGGACTAGTATGCATGGGTTTTATTATAGCTCTTCTTCTAGGAAGCATCATCGCCATCACTGCTAGCATCATAAAAGGAGCGAGTATTTTCCAGGGGAATTCAAGAAAGCTAAGCTTCCTACTTTTGATTGGGAAATGAAGAAATAAGAAGATGCATAAGCATGGTTTCTTGGGTAAAGGATTTTTTTCATAATGCATGATTATTCAGAGAACACAAAAACAAAGATAGCTACCTTCAGTTTAAAAGGAAAATCATATATCTGGTGGGAAGATATTAAAAATGTCAGAGGCATCAAAGAAGAGAAGTTGACTTGGGGTGAGTTCGAAAGACTCTTCAAGAAGAAGTACCTATCTGAGAGATATTATGATGGAAAGTCCAAGGAGTTTTATGATCTCAGGATGGGTTCTATGACAAATGAAGAATATACAACCGAATTTCTAGAGTTGTTGATATATGTGCCCTATCTCAAGGATGAGAAAGCAAAGATCCAAAGGTTCATCAATGGATTTCGATTTTCATTGAAATATTTGACTGAGTTTGATGAGCCTCATTCATTGGAGGAATCCATTAGGAAGTTAAAGCATTGTTATGAGCAATCAAAGCGCAAGCTTGAGTTGAATCGTGACTGGAAAGGTAATGAGAAGACTAAATGAAAATGGCCTAAGAAATAAAAATATCTCAGGACGTAGGTGAGAAGGAAAATGTAGCTCCTCATAAGAAGTTTAATGTAGCTGAGAAAGGACATGGGTCTCAGCCTGGAGAGAAGTATAATAAATGAAATGGTAGGGAACCATTGAAGTGTTGGATTTGTGGTAAACACCATCGTAAGAAGGATTGTTCGTTTTACTAGGGTGGAAAGAAACAAATCTATAGTTATCAGGAAGTGCAAATAGTTGAGGATGTTGGTCAGATCATTCCCTGGATCTATGCAACACTTGATAACATGAAGGAATACCATTAGGCATATATTATTGAGATGGAAGGTAAGCTTCATGATCAATATGTTTCCATTTTGATTGATCCTGGATCTAATTATAGCTATGTTAGTCCTGACCTTGTGGATCAATGTCGTTTGAATAAAGAAGTGCATGAAAAATATTTGTTGGTGTAGTTGGCTACAGGGACCAAGAGAAAAGTTCATCATTGGGCGAGATCTTGTGCATTTGATCTTAATGATATGCCTACAAAAACACACCTAAATGTGCTTCCTTTGTGTGCATCTAGCATGCTTTTGGGCATATATTAGTTGTTTACTCACAAGACCAAGGTATATTGTTATGAGAAGGCGATTGAGTTCCTAGATGATGATGGAGAAAAGAGAATATTGCAAGGAAATAAGAAGCCTACATGAGTGAGAATGGTTATAGTTGTGTAAGCTAAGTGCAACTATAGGAAAGGGTGTGTATAGTTTCTAGTTCATGTTTCCAGTGACAAAGGAAAGGAAGATGAGGATGATGATTCATGAAAAAATGAGGAAGTATCTTGTCTTGTAGTGGTTTTAGGATTTTTTTTCTTGCAGAGATTATAGAGTTACCTACTCATAGAGAGGTGCGTTTATCTATTGAGTTGGTACCAGAGGAAGCACTAGCATCTAAGGCACCGTATAGGATGAGCACTCCGAAATTGGTAGAATTGAAGTTACATCTTAAAGAGATGCTTGGTAATGGATAATAAAGACAAGTTTGTCTCCTTGGGGTACACCAATGTTGTTTGCAAAGAAGAAGGATGTTACTCTTAGATTTTTCATTGATTACTGGCAACTGAATAAGGTAACTATCAAGAAAATGTATCCATTTTCTTAGATTGATGATTTGTTTGATCAGTTGAAGGGAGAAACAATATTTTCAAAGATTTATCTAAGATCATGATATCATTAGGTGTGCATCAAAGAAGAATACATCTACAAGACTTGATTTCAAACAAGGTATTGACATTATGAGTTTGTGGTGGCTCCATTTGGTCTTACCAATGCTCCAGCCACCTTCATGTGTTCGATGAAAAAAGTGTTGCACCCTTATCTGGATAAGTTTACAATAGTATTTGTTGATGCTATATTGGTATATTCAAATAATGAGGAAGATCATGCAGAGAACTTGGAAACAGTGTTGATATTTTTGAGAGAGCATAAGTTGTATGCTAGGCTCAACAAGTACAATTTCTTTTAGTCTCAAACTCATTACTTGGGACATGTTGTTTCCAAGGAAGAGGTAGCAGTGGATCTGAAAAAAATTAAATCTATCATGGAGTGGCCAACTCTAAATAATGTGGATGAGGTAAGATCATTCATGGGACTAGCAGGTTTTATAGGAGGTTCATAAGGACCTTCTCCAAGGCTGGCTATCCTATCACATCTTTGCAGAAAAAAGGAAAGAAGTTTGAATGGATTGTGAGTGCGAAACTAGTTTTGATCAATTTAAGAATTTTCTTACCAATGCTCTGATTTTGAAGATTTCATATCTTGATAAGGAGATTGTGGTTTGTAAATATGCATGTAAGGAAGGACTTGGTTGAGTCCTAATGCAGGAAGGATATGTGGTTTGCTATGAATCAAAAAAGCATAATGAGCACATTAGAGAAATTTTGAGGCAAAAATGGGCCTCAAAACAAAAATGTACAAACAAAATCAACTTTATAAGAAACCATAGGATTCAAAATGATTATGTCAACCATGGGGGATGATTCACCATTTTTAGAGTAAAAAAGGTAAAAATATAAAATGATATAGAATAAAAAAATACCTTTTCAACTTGTATTTTCAAATTATTTGCTCACATATTTACTCAAATTTTGAGTGGGAGAACTCATTGGATGTGGAATTTAATTCCTCATCCAAAGACTACCCATGTTGCATACTTTCGATGGCCCCTACTACATGAAAAAACATGATTTCCATCACAATTTTTCATGTATTTCTCATTTTTTGTGTAGTAGGGTCAATCGAAAGTATGCAACATGGGCACTCCTTCGATGAGGAATTGAATTCCACATCTAATGAGTGCTCCCACTCAAATTTGAGTAAAATTGTGGGGAGATAAGTTGAAAATACGAGTTGAAAAACTAGTTTTTCTTTTTTTCCCCTCCAAAATTTGATGAGGTAATCTAATCTTATTTTATTATTTCCACTATTATTTTATAATAGTCCTTAGGAGGCCCATTTTAGACCTAAAAATGTCTCTAATGCAATAAGAACTATGTGACTCATGATCTTGAGTTGGCAGTGATCATTCATGCATTGAAGATGTGGAGACATTATCTCCTTGGCAGGAACTTCGTCTTGATGAGTGATCACAATGGGTTGGGGTATTTGTTTGAATAGCCCAATATAAATGCAAGGAAAACTAGATGTTTGTCTACTCTTAGTGAGTTTGATTTTGAGATTAGGTACATCAAGGGAAAAGAGAACAAGGTTGCAGATGCTCTTAGTAGAAGAGTGCTTCAACTCTGAGATCTTATGGGACAAATTTACAAGAGCATATCTTACAGGCAGTGAAACATGATGAGAAGTATCAACAATTGAATCAAAGATTGTAGCAGTAGGGTGAGGGTGATCAGGATGAGGAGTATCATCTCACAATAGATGGCTTGGTTAGATTTAGGAGCAGGATCTATCCACTAGATAACATCGAATTGAAGAAGATTCTCTTGAGGGAGTTTAATTTCAAGCCACATTACGATCACATAGGATACCAAAAGACTTTAACAAATATCAAGAAGTTCTATTATGGGTTGAATATGAAGAAAGAGGTGGTTGAGTTTGTTTTAAAGTGTTTGGATTGTCGGTAGGTAAAAGTTGAGTGCAAGCATCCAACTGGTTTGTTGTAGCCTATTATAATTCCAAAATGGAAATGGGAGGGAATTTCCATGGACTTCATTACAGGTTTTCCTAGGACATCAAGGCAGCATGACTCCATCATGGTTTTGGTTGATAGGTTGAGAAATGTAGCTCACTTCATTGTGGTTAACTCTACTAATTCAGTTGGCGAAGTGGCTCAAATATTCATCAAGGATATGGTGAGGTCGCATGGAGTTCCAAAGAATATTATATCATATAGAGATACCAAGTTCACTTCTAGGATTTGGAAGTATTTGTTTGCAATCTTGGGGATGGAGTTCACCTTCAGTCCAAATTATCATCCGCAAATAGATAGACAAATAAAAAGGGTTAACATGATCCTTGGCTATATGTTGAGGATGTATGTCATGCATCAACAGAGGAAGTGGGAGGAGTATCCTCCACTAATAGAGGTTTCTTATAATAATGGGTACAGAGAATCCTTGAAGATGATTCCATTTGAGGATCTCTATGGGAAGAGTTGTAATACTCTTATCGATTGGAGTGATCCAGTGATCAGGGTGTTGCTTGGAACAAATTAGTTGGCAGGGATGGAGCAGGAGATGCAGGTTATTAAAAGGAATTTGAAGGCATCACAAAATAGGTAGAAGATTTATGTGGATCAACATAGAGAATTCAATGAGTTTCGGTTTGGGGAGCATGTGTATTTACGCATCAAGCCCAAGAGGAGCTCCTTAAGGATTGGGTCATCTGCCAAGCTGGCATATTGGTATTGTGGGCCTTTTGAGATCCTTGAGAGGATTGGACCAATTGCCTACAAATTTTCTTTGCCTCCATCATTAAAAGTCCATGATGTTTTCCATGTTTCATTGCTTAAGAGATATGTACATGATGTTAATCATGTGATTGATTGGTCTATATTGTAGGTGGAACTAGAGGGAGAGTTCTAGCCATAACCTTATGCATATTGTAGGGGAAAAAACACATGCTTTGGAACTGAACAATATATAAAGTTAAAGTGTCGTGGAAGCACTTTGGGCCTGATGAAGGTACATGGGAGATGGTTGATCAGATGTGGACATTATATCCTTCTTTATTTGTAGGTTTATATATATATTGTCATTGTAAATATTGCATTGAGTTCTGTTATAAAGCTCCAATAAGAAGTATGTTTTTTTTCAGCAGTTTGTTGGTCGTAAGTGTCATGGAACACCAAGGATGGTGTTCCCTCAAGGGGGAGGGGTTTGTAATAGCCCTAGGTTGATTTTCCATGTAAATATAAGGACATTATAAAGGAAAAAATAAGACCAAGGTCATCAGACATGTATTCCAAGCTGAATGGAGGAAAAAAACATTAAAGTGGGTATCACTTTCGGTTAATTAATTGCTATGGAAATTGGATTTGGCATTGGCAAAAGGCATAGGGAAATAAATGGAAATTAATTCAAGAATAAAGGAAAATAGGCGAACAGGAAGATGAAGAGACAAGATATGCATGCAAGGGCAATTAAAGAGAAAATAAAGGAAAATGAAATAAAACATGAAAGGGAAAGGAAGAGACACCAAACATAAATGATAAAAAGGTATCTGAGAAACAATTGACAACTTTTGATTAGTTTCAGTTTTTGACAGCTTTAGTTTTGCTAAGGAAGAAATCGAACTCCAAGAGGAGAGAGAGAGAGAGCACTTGGAAACAAGAAAGCAAGTAAGAAAAGGAAAGCAAGGGAGTGTAAGGAGAATATTATAAGAGAAACTAAAACAGGAAGATTTTGCAGGTAACAGGTTGCATGTGTGATTTACTTATTGGGATTTGAATGCACAGTGCATGCATTTGGTTTACATGATTACCTATTATCATTGGCATGGGATTTTCTTGGATTGATAATGGTTATAGCCTTGCCTTTCCATTTCCTGGATAGCCATGGTGTCATGGGATTCATTATTGGTTGAGATTTGGATTGCTTGAATATTTTGGATCCAGGTGAGGTGGTCTCAGAAAAATACGAAGGGTTGGGAGTGGAGATGGTTTTCTCCAGGTAGCCCTTGATAGGTGGGTGGAGACAAGAAGCTTCCTCTAGGTTTAGTGAAGAAATTTTGAGGCATCCAAGTTTGTGTAGGTTTACTGATCTCTAAACCAATTTAGGTGAAATCACGATGGTTGAGTGTTGAGGTGGTTTAGCCTATGGATTCCCTGGTTAGTTTTTTTTGTTTATCCATGATATCCCACATTCATGCTTGGAATATGGCATAGAGGTGATTGGTTCAAAGAGAGATTTGGTTCAACCTAATTTATGGACGGCTGGTATGTGGAAGTCCCTAACTTGGTTAGATTTATGTATATGTTATTCAGTGTTATTTCTTATTGAGATCAAAGAGCACATGTATTGGTTAGTGTATTGATTTTATGATTAGTTTGTCAAGGCTTCATTTTGGTTAAATTTTGGTTATAGGCATGCTTAATAATGTGCTCTTGATATCTATATTTTTCATGATTTGATCATTTATTGAATGGTTATATGAATGTATGAGATAGCAAGTGTTTGATGCAGCTAGCTTGAGAGGGAAATGATCCTTCTTGATGATTCTCTAGTGAAATGAATGAGACAATGATAAGATATGTATTCATGACCTATAGCTACTATGTTTATCTAAATGTTTATCATGTGATTAGAATGTTTTGTAAATACATGAGCCCAAGTGTAGGTTATGCATACTTGTGATTTTATTAGGCTTGATTCTGAAAATTTCTGGGTAGTGGCCTGTATGCTAGCCCTGAAATTATGGCATTTAATCAATGGCCACAGACAAATATCTAGGTATTTTTGGTTGTAGCCACACGGAGGATGGATTGTGCATCTGGATGGAGCCTTCTGGCGGCATGGAAGGCTTGGAATGTGTGTGGTTGGGCTGTGAAGTGAGTCAAGAAGGTAGTTCTAGTCTAGGAAAAGTTGATCAATAGATGTTGGTTGATATCAGGGTGATCTGGTGTTCCTAGAGGTTGCAATAAGTTTCAGGATGGTGGACCCACTTCCATAACTAGAACTTGGATGTCGAGTCATGCATAGTAACTATTGGCTCATGTTTACCCCAAAGAGATTGTAAAAGTGAGTAAATGTGGGGTGGGGTGTTACATGACTCAATTAATCGATTTCCCTATGGATGTTATTTTGATGAGTGCACCAAGTTAATGCGTAGTCAAGATAAAATGATGAAATTATTGCTAAATATAAGGCTTTAGCATTATCTATTGTGATATTTGTTGGCACCCTATTGTAGCAGCTACAACCACCCTCCAAAAGTTTTCCCATCCTTCATTTTGGATCCTCCCTTCTAAATCACAACAACTCATCTTGCACTAATCCAAGTACTTGTGCTTTGATTAAGCCTCATCCTTTGCATCTTGGCTTTTGTTTTCTTACTTGGTTTACTGTCTAACCCACAAGTCGATCTCTTGACTTGGTTTCCATCCAGTTTTGGGCTTGCCTTAGAGAACTGCACAATCCTTAAGGGAAACCAACCTTGCTCTCGGGAATTGCGCAGTCCAAGTTGAAAATGGGCCTTGAGCTCAAGAAATGCATTCTGTTATTTGATAATTAGCCTTCAGCTGGGAAATTGTGCAGAGCATGAGAGGCAACCCAAAGCCACTCAACACAGAAATTGTGTAAAAGTATTTCTTCTTAGAAGTTACCCAGTGCATGAGCCAAAGAGTTGTCTGGTTCCTCCCAAAAATACGCAATCTCTCCAAGCAATGCATGGAAAATTTTCTTGAAAAATAAAAAATAAAAAAGCAAAAAAGCATCCCTAAAAAATAGGGATCTATTTTTAGCAGCGTGGAGGAGGCACTTGAGTTATTTTGGAGACTCTCGCCAAACATCACATTTTCCTTGATTTTTGGCCTTCACATCATAAAACCTAAATTGACCAAATCTATTTAATCGAAGGTCCTAGAGCTCATTTTCACATTCGATATTGGAGCTCTAGCATTCTAGAGGAGTTAAAGGAACCTTAGGTGCAATCATTCATCACTTTTCAAGGTAATTTTTTCTTTTCTAGTCTTTTCCCGCTTTTTTTGTCGCTTTTGCTTGTTTAGCTTGTGAGAGTGTTGTTTCACTTGTTTCTTTGAAAAAATGTTGGTTTTTTAACTTGTTTTAGCTTGTAGAAGTGTTGTTTCAATTTTTTCATTGTCTTTCCCAAGTGTTGCATGCATTACCCTGTTTTTGCGCTAACGAACGTCATTGCAACGACTCCCTCCACATACTCTGTTTTCCTTCAGTCTAAATGATTCCTGCAATTGTTTCACTTGCATGCATCATCACTTAGTTATATCTGCACTCAACATCACACCATCCTTCATATCTGCTCGATTTCACACTCCCCTTAGGAAGATCTGGGCTCCCCTTTCTTAGATCTCACTTATCCTTGTATGCACTATGCGTTATGGGAGCTCAAGGCCTCTACCTTGGATTCTAGAATTTCACATAGGTTCATTAGGGGATTTTTGAGGTCTAAAATGGTCCTCCTAAGAAAATTATAAAATAATAGTGGAAATAATAAAATAAGATAAGATTAAATCATCAAATTTTAGAGGGAAAAAAGACAATTATTTTTTCAACTCATATTTTCAACTTATCTTCATATGGGTTTACTCAAGTTTCAAATGGAAACACTCGTTGGATGTAGAATTTGATTCCTTGTCCAAGGAATACCCATGTTACATACTTTTGATGGACCCTGCTACACAAAAAATGAGAAATACATGAAAAATGTGATTGCAATAACGTTTTTTCATGTATTTCTCATTTTTCGTGTAGTAGGGTCCATCAAAAGTATGCAACATGTGTACTCCTTGGATGATGAATTATATTTTTCATGCAACGAGTACTCCTGCTCGAAATTTGAGTAAATACTTAGGGACATAAGTTGAAAATATGAGTTGAAAAAGTAGTTTTATTATTATTATTATTTTATCTTTGTACTTTTTTACTCCAAAAATGGTGAATCATCCCCCATGGTTAACATCATCATCTTGAATCCTATTGGTTCTTATAAATTTTATTTTGGTTATACATTTTTCTTAGGAGGCCCATTTTAGACCTAAAAAAACCCCTAATGGTCCTGGACTGGCTCCAACTACGCACTGTGCATTTCCAGGAGCCAGTCTCCCAGCTTGGCCATTGAGACTGTACAATGCGCAGTCTCTCCCGAACTTTGCCCAAACTAAACGGAGCATTGTGCAGTTCCAGTTAGCAAGCCTCCCCACTGACTATTGGTATTGCACAGTTTGCAGTTCTAGTAGGAAACCGGTGACCTATGTGAACCATAATTGTGAAGTTTGTCCCATCATGAGCCCGGTTTGTTGCTTGGTCTTGTCTTGAAGTTTCTTTGGTTTTAAGCTAACATTTTCCTGCCATGAGTGTCCTCTTTGTCTCCAGGTACAATAGTTGTTGAGCATCTCTCTAGCAGTTACAGTTAACATGGCCTCCAAGAGATCTGCATCAAAGGAAATTGTCAAGAGTAGTACCGGGGAAGAAGTTAAGAAGATGTCATTTAATCTACTAGTTTATGCAGACACTTAGTTGTTCATTTAGAAGGGTAGAAAATTAACATGATAGAAAATCAAGGTACAAGGTTGCATGCAGGTACCCCATCTTCCCATGTGCAGATATTGTCAACTGGATTGTCTCACACACAGATCTAGAGACTATCACATTGAGCAATGCCAGTGGGATAAATCTTGCCAACTTCAAGGCAAAGAAATTTCAGCAGATGAATCATTTACCTCAGCTGGTGAAGCACATGGGCACACTTTTCTATGCCACCCATAGCTTTGTGAACCCTAGATACATCGTCAAGAGTTGGGTGAAAGAGCCATCAAAGTTCAAATAGACACCCATTCACATTTACAAGAAAAAGTCTCTTAGGAAAGCTTATCAGTTCTTGATCACCGTTGTATGCAGAATATACGGTCAAGAGAACACAAAAACCTTTCCTGAAGGTTGGGTAGTTGTACTTGACCAGTTGGTGAGTGATGGGAAGCCATTCAACTAGTCAAACTTGTTGGCTCATCAGTTGAAGATCCATGTGACTAATGCCCAGAATTCGCCTAAGAATGAGAAAGCAAGATTCTACATGTTCGCATACTTACTTGATGCAATTTATGCCCAACAACAGTTTCTTGGCATGAGCTAGACATGGAGACCTAAGGAGACTATCATCAATGTTTATTGTAAGTTTCTTTCCAACTACAACTATCAAGGAGTGATGACAAAGCTAGCTAACCATTTCACCATCCCATTGTACACGCTAATCTTTAAGAAGGATCCACCTTGCATGTCCTAAGAAGTAGTGGAGGCGATAATGAACATCACAGATTGGTATGCCTCACCTGGTGGCACCTTCATCAGAGTGTATGCTGAAGAGAAGTATTTGCATGTTCTACCAAGGTATGCCACTGACAAGTTGGTCATGCAAGAGGTCTCATATCACCTCTCCATAGGGTTTTTAGCAACACTGCATAGGAAGAAGAAGGGAGCATGGCCCACTCTTCGTTTGTGGATCAGATTGTACGTGATTAAGAGCTTGAAGGATGTAGATGTCAAAGCTAAGGAGATAGTAGGATTTGAGTTCGGCACTAAAGACTTAAATTTGTATGATCCTCACGGTATTTACAAGGTCCAATGTGCAGGACTGTACTTTCCATGGATCCACGTGACATTTCACTAGCACAAGGAGGACCCATGGAGGTACTATTACAATTCCTCTCAACTCCATGACTTGGTCAGTATAGCAACAGATTGGAAAGTTTCTCTACAGAAAATAGTAATACAGGAAGAAACAACAACAACAAAAATAGGCAGAAACCCACCGGAGGACAATGGCAAGATGAATATTATTAAGAACCCAGAGGTAGAGAAAAGCTGCAATATGAGGGCAGATCCTATCACGAAGAAAGAAGCTTTGGCAGCGGAAGAAAAGAGTGATTACCGAATAAAGATAACAGAGCAAAGGAGGAGAGAAAATCAAAGGTTACAGGAAGAAAAACTAAACCTGCATGAGACAGAGAAGAAGTTGAAGGAAGAATAGGAGCTGAGGAGAAGAGAGAGAGAAGAGAAGTAGAAACAGGAAGAAGAATAAAGGCAAGGCACGATGACATAACAAACAACGCCCTTATAGGTTGAGGAGTCAAAAAAATTGGCAATGGAAGAAGAGGCTAAATAGATGCAGGATTGGGAGCTTGCTCAGCAGATTGAGTAACTGATTGAAGTGACATACATGGAGTTGGAGAAGGAGCCACATAATGAAAACAATGAACTTATGCCAAGAGTATTAGAGGTCATCTCTCAGTATCTCCACCACCTCAAGTGTCAGAACCAATCTTGAGCGAGCAGGGAGAGGTTGTTCTCCTTGATGATGATCCGATCATGGATGTGTACAATCTATCATTTGGTGAGTTGTAGAAGAAGATTGTATAGGCACGAAGGAAGCACTTTCCAGATGATCATGCATCACCCGCATTCATGAAGGAAAGGGTGATAGTGTAGGATATCAGAAAGCATCCAACTACCCATGTCGATGCCACCTTGGCCTATGCAGGAGAAACGAGCTCAAATTTTAAGTTCCTGTTGGCCGAGAATGAACAAATGGCAAAAAATTTACAAGGTTCCAAGCAAGAGAAAGAAAAACTTCAAGTGCAAAGTGCAATTTCCACAATGGGAGAGATGAGGAAAGTGTTACTCACTGAAGTATCAACACTTGAAACTACCATGTGAAAGCTCTATGATGGATTTGTCACCGTGCATACAATAGTTTTCTGTGTACATGGCTTGCAGTAACGGAGAAAAGATTTTGTTCAAACTCTCAGGAACATATATGCTACCATCGCCCATGTGAAAGAGCGAACAATGCAGTACAAAGGGGCCCCACTTCACTTGCCAAAGAATATGAAGCCATAAGGAGAGCTGGAGAAAGAAAAGATCAGGATGTTGATCCAAAACTATGAGCAACTCGCCCCCTTCATCAACAACATAAAGGCCTCATATGCATGGTTGTACAAGAGTTTGGATGTCATGCTGAGAATGCACAGGATATTTTCAATCACTTCCCTCACCGAGGCTAGACCTAAGAACCAAGTATGGCTACAGATCGATGGGTACATTGAGTAGTGTTGTAGTGTCTACAACTACCCTCCAAAATTTTTCCTTAGATTTGTTTTGGAGCCTCCCTTTCAACCTTCATAGCAGCTTGTCTTGCTTCATCGGATTCACAAGATTCAGTGTTTTTCTTGCACAAAGGTAGCCTATCAATCACAACTTGATGCATTCCCCTCATAGGTTGTTCACCCACACTTGGTCCAGCTACAGGCTAAGCAGCTTCCCCATGAAAATTGCACATTTATGGAGGGAAACCAGCCTTCCTTGCAGAAATTGTGCAATCCTATCTCACAACCTGTTGGGCTCCAAGATTGTGCAATGCTGTCAGTCACCACTCCCAACATGAATTGCGTAATTTTCCCCAGCAGGGATGCTCAACCCAAAATTTGTGCAAATCTGGGCAGAATTCAGTTTCTCTACCCAGAAATTGCACAAATCTCATGGGAATCCAGCCCAACTCCCAACCAGAAATGTGCATTTTTCTCTAATAGTCGAGCAGTCTCTTGCATGTGCAACTAAGTTGACCGATTCCCTCTAGGATCGAGAAAAACTAACTTTCACGCATAGGTTTCTTCTCCCAAGCCAGTGTGCAAAGACATCCCTTGTTTCAGTGATCTATGTTTAGCAGTTGGAGGTTACATGCAAGGATCATTTCAGAAACCTCCCACCAAGTGTCACTTTCCCTAGATTTGTTGGCATGCGCATCACAACCTTGATGTTATCAAAACTCATCAACCGAACACTGCAGATCCCATTCCTCACATCAACCTTGCAGCTCTTACATCCCACATCACATCTAGGAGAAATCGACACATTCAGCTTAGTTGTTTTGGGGTAAGCCCGCTTCCCATGCCTTGTGTTGCATTTCTGTCACTTTTCATGTTTTTTCCTATATGAGTATTGTTTGCTTGATTTCTTTGAATGCTTGCTATCATTTACATGTATATTAGCTTTCCCTAGCATCATTTCAGTTTTTGTCAACATCTCACTATTGTCACATGCATGAAACTGTTTTTCGCAAACGGTCGCCGATTCAGCAACTCACCTCACCCACAAGCATGTTGTTCAATTTTCTGAATTTTTCAATCACCATTTGCATGCATGATAAGTCACTTATGATTACACTCAGTATCAGCATGCAGTTGCACTCACATTCACTTTTAGTTTCCCATCGGCGAGTCTGGCCAACCTCGGTCCGGACTCTGCCTCACCAAGAGCCTCACCAAGACAGCATTGCACAATCCTGAGAGGGAAGGCTCTACCTTCCACCCCACAAAAGTGAATTTCTTCCTAGAAACTATTCCCCAGGCCTGCTTTGTGAAATCCTGAGGGAGAGTGACTGTTGGCCAAGAAAATTGCACAATGCAGTCATTCAGCCTATAACCATTGCCAGCTGAGATTGCGCATTGCGCAATCCCAACAGTTAGCAGCCATACTGGACTATGTATTGTGTAGTTCCAACAGTCAGTTAGTCTCTCAGCAGCCCAGACTGTCCCTTGTGTAGTCTTGGCAGTCGGTCTCCCGACCTCCCAACCAAAATTGCGCAACCTTCATGATCAGTCACACAAGTATGTTGCAAGTCAGTTCTCAAGTTTGTTTTGGTTTTCGACTGAAATATTGCTTTCCATGTGTGTTGCCATGTCCCCAGGTATTGCAGGTGCTCATTTGCCTCTCATCAGTGCCAATACAATGGTTTCCAAGAGGGCAGAGTTGAATACATCATTCAAAGCACACCTAGATATGCAGTCGATCAAGTTCTATGAGCTTGCCTACTCACGAAGACATCAAGTTGTTCATAGACAAGGACATTGAGATATGACATCAGCAACATCACAACGAGAAACATCATGAACAGTAGCTAAAGGAAGC
Source organism: Pinus tabuliformis (assembly GCA_031772625.1). Classification (NCBI taxonomy): domain Eukaryota; kingdom Viridiplantae; phylum Streptophyta; class Pinopsida; order Pinales; family Pinaceae; genus Pinus; species Pinus tabuliformis. Next base: position 1,126,162,353 of record CM062817.1, read on the forward strand.
ATACTGAATGCAGCGGATGCAGCAAATACAAGAGGAAGGTTGTTGACAACACAAAGGCAGGACAAAGTTGCAAGATCAAGCAGATCTGCTGATAATGAAAGCAATTTTGGAGACTCAGGCTATGAGGTGACAAAGCAACATGAAGATCATGCGAAGACAGGGAACGGAACAAAGAAGGAGTTACATGTGTTGAAGTAGGAACTCAAGAAGAACATGAAGCTACAGAGACAAACGAATGAGTTACAGTAGGAATGGGAATAGAAGTTGGCGCAACGTGCACTTATGGATGAAACTGCGACCGTACAAGTTAAAGATCCATCCTAGCAGTTGACACAGAGCAGACATGGTGAGCAGTGTTGTTGATCGCATGCAAGGGATTCAACAACATGGATGTCATTGTGCGCATGCATGAAATCCAACCCATTCAATGCACTCACCAAGGCAAAGACAGGAAGCAGGTCCAACTGGAGCTGAACATGTACTTCGGCAAGTTGATGCGCATGACCACCAGCACACACTTGAAGATCAGCATGGACACTATGCATCAGTGTGTTGCCAGTTCAACCGCACCTAAGAAGACCATGTGCATGTTAGTAGATGAGTTGGATGAAGGGGCCGAACCAATGCACCGATTGCAACGGAGGTAAGATTTCGCTTCAGCAAGATGTCACCATGAGGTGCATGCACACCATCATGGATAACCAAGCTTGGCATCAGCTCACCAGCTTCACCATCACAAGCATGTCAAAGATTTAGTCTCATCACAGCGGACCGAGTGTCAGTGATGTCTTGCATGGCTTTCTCAAGTCACGTTGTCTCACATGAGTACATGTGCATTGTAATGTTGAGTCATGTCAAGTGTAAGTCAAGTGTCAATAGTTGGATGTAACAGTCATAGAGTAGGTGAAGAGTCATGAGGGTAGTTGAACTGTCACAAAGGGGGAATGTCAAGGGTCACCCCATTTGCTATAAACAGTCCCTCATAACTCGTTGTATAGGCTTTTGGCTAGCCAAGCTTCTGATAAGACTATCTTGGAAAGAGCTTGGACAATATTGTAATGCGCCTTGGCTTCTCCACTACACGGAGTTAGTTCATCTCTTTGGAGGAGCAGGCGGATGTGGCTATAATGTTCCACTGTTGGGGCTAGCAGGTTTACATGGATGTATTGTATGATTGGAACTTACACTTATTTATATAATAAGATCCAACACATTTTCACACATGTATTGGATATGTTGTAAGACTGATCTTTAACACTTGTAATGCATGTTTCTTTAACTTGTGTTCTACATCTAAATTGATTCATTTGTTGTAATGCATAATCTATTAATGGAAATGTGTTGTATATGTTGTTAATGTTTTCCTGTCCATGTTGACTTCTCTTCTAGACATTAGACAAACCTTTCACATGAAACTTTCTATAACAACCATTGCACTCGTTCAAACTAATCCATGAGTGTTCTACATGTTATCTTACATTGTATGTTGTGACTACCGCATCCGAGTGGACTGCTCCGCCTGAAGCTGTGTATGTCTTGTGTTTTGTGTGTTCCTAGCCGAGTTGGGACTCATCCCTTTCAACCTGGAACTAATTTCACCCTCATCTCAACCCACCTGTGTTAGAACTTCTCATACACCTTCCTTGACTCACTACAACGGTCACACCCTTGCTACTGATAGAGTTATCTTACTTCCCTATGTGCGACATTGCGGTCAAGGCAATACCATACGACCCATTGCTAGGACTCCTACACCAAACACTTTGACGTCTGATTGGGACTTCTTATTGGGGAGATTCCCTTACATGTTGGTAGGTCCAGCACCATCAACATTTTGGTGCTAGAAGGAGGGCCAGATGACAAGCTAAGTCCTCACATCTGTTTTGAATCTCTACACATCTATCATGACTCACTACCAAGTTGCTCTTCTAGAATGTATGTCTTAGAGAAACAATTTCATCATCTCAAAAAAACCCTCGGATAACTTGTATAATAAAACATTTGATGGTGGAGGCTACATAGCCTTGTTAAGGCATGTAGTCGGCGTTGTAGGCTCATGTGAAAGACATGGATTCTTTGAAGAATAAATGAGCTGCCCATTGTTCATCTACACGCTTCGAGGGAACCCAATGCACTGGTGTGCCATGCTGCCTGAAAAATCCATTCATTCTCTTGCTCATTTGGTCGCAAAGATAGACCCTCCTTTCAATCACTTCGACCGTTAAGCACTCAACAAAGAAATCCTAAAATTATGAAAAGCACCCAATGAATCCATTGAACAGTTTTACACGTGCTTTTGTAATCTTGTATAACAATTCCCAGAAGATGATATTAATTGGGAATTTCTTGATGGAATATTTGATTATCTTCTTCATGTATCTGAACCATGCTCAGCACACTTCGGTGATGGAGTTGCACAATTATAGGCATGCACAGTTGTTGTCACAAGTGACTATCCACCTTCACCTCATCAAATAGCTCCACCACCGCGGAGTGATGTGGGAGATCATGCACACACCTCGGTTGAACTGTCACATCCTCCCACCCCACCTGCTCTTGATATTTGTGAAAATTTGGCTTGTAAGCCTGTTGGTTGTCACATGGACTCGTTCCCTTGACCTCCATCCTCACGTTCTGCTGATCCTCTGGATTATACTGTCTTGTGTTCTTCCATTCCGTACTCCTCACATGTTTTCAACGAGATTCAAGATATTGACAGAGTTGGTGTTATACAACCAACCTGCGCCATCATTCATGATGAGTCGTGTGGGAATCCAAAGAAGAGCCTATGGTGAAGGATGATCCCTTGCATATGTGCCTCATCCGCTTCATCCTGAAATGCCTTATGATTCTGCCACTATTGATTTCTCCTGTGAAAACTCATTTTCAGATGCTTCTACTTCTGATCATTCACAGGGCACCTCGGATGTCAGTTTATCATTATAGTGTGGAGAGGACACATCTTCCTTGGAAAATCCATCCAATATGTCATCTATATTTCTTGAAAACACAGAGGGTGAACATCTTTGCTTCTCATCTACCCCTCTACCCGATTCATCAAATCATGAGGATGCTGGCAAACATCTTGAATTTTTTGATCTTGGTTGTCGTGATCTATTCACTTCCTCATTTGATCATGATGTTGATTCAATCAATGTTAATCTATCTAAGACACTAGTCTACCATGATCTATCTGTCAACAAAGTCAAACCCCCCCAGACTGTCGAGGCACTTCAGCCCGAGCTGATGGTTATGTCAGGACCTCACTGTCCTGAGATTGGTTTCACTTCTGATCAGGAAATTGTTGAAACACTCAAGGCTCCTCATCACTCTTTGCTTTGCATTAAAGATCAACTAAACACCCAAATTTCACTTCCTCCACTCAGACTACACGATCCCATCGCTCATGCATTGGAGGAATCTTACACAGCAAGCACACATGCACAAAATGAGTGGTATACCTTTCTCACATTTTCCTACATGTCATAGTCAAGAGAATGCATACACTCAACATCCACATGCAGTGTAGCACAACATCATGGCAACACCACTGAATGCATGTCATGCACTTTCACTCATTTTTGTTCTGTGGTCACTTGTAAGTTTGGAGTGTGTGTGTCTTCACTGTTACATCTTTCTTAGTTGTTGGCTCGCACAACTATCTTGTTTGTGAACCTTGCCTTCACCAACATGGGTCAACCAATGTGTCGGTGGTTGCACTGGAAGTATCACTTCACGTGAGATGACCCATGCACTATTAGCTTAGGAGTAGGAGTAGTGTCTGCTTTTGAGTTGTTTGCTTGCATGCTTGTTTTCTCACTTTCTTTGTTTTTTTGTTTATCTACTTGCTTACTTGATTTTCTTTCACTTTTGCTTCTGCTCTTGCTTTGCTTTGTCATTTGTTAGTTCGCTTGTTTCGTTTCATAGGATAGTTTCACATGAAACCATGTATGACTCTTGAAGCAAGCTGGGTAAAGTACAAGAGGCTATGTGCTGCTATCACTACTTTGTTATTTGTCATCCTCCCTCTGTATGAAGAACTTGTTACTTTTAGTCCATGATACATCCATGGAAAATACGTATTGTTCGAATTGAACCTTAGTGAAAACACAATACTTGCGCTCACCTACTCTAGTCGGTTTTTTTTGGGTTAACCCTTGTTGGCTCAGTAAAGTAGAGTAAGGTGAGGGGGAAAACCTTAACAGGCACGTCAGAGGTATAATAAACTAACTCTTTGCAGGAATCACCTCTTTGGCTCTCAATAAGTTGAGATCCCTCTTTTGCCTCTGAAATGAATAAGTTTTATGCTCAGTTACGAAGACGAAAATGAAAAAAATGAAAATGAATAAGGCAAAAGAAGAGAAAGGCTTCCTGCACAAAGAGGTGATGCGAGTAACTCTGCCGGGGTACTGACCAGGATTGCTAGAAGAGGAGCCATGCTTGTGTTCCTATGTGACTCTATCGCAGTACTGTCGAGGCTTGCTGGCAGTAGAGAAACACCAGAGATGAAACCAAGACTCTGATGACTATACTATTTGTGCATCAATATATCCCCCAGCCCCAATTGAAACAAATTTGTTGACTTGGCTTGGAATGTGTGTCAATCGGCCAAGAGTTTGGCAGATGTTACATATTACAATCAAGCTAGTGTGAAACCAAGAGGAACTGAGAACTAAGCAACACTTCCGAAGGGGTTAGACTTGCTTTTCACAAACAAGGTCCATTAAGAGAGCTGGAGTTCTACCAGTGTGTCACCAAGTGTTGTAGTGGCTACAACCACCCTCCAAAATTTTTCCTTAGCTTTGTTTTGGAGCCTCCCTTCCAACCTTCACAACATCTTGTCTTGCTTCATCAGGTTCACAAGATTCAGTGTTTTTCTTGCACAAAGGCAGCATGTTAATCACAACTCGATGCATTCCCCTCACAGACTGTTCACCCGGATTTGGTCCAATTGCAGACTGAGTATCTCTCCAAGAAAATTGTGCATTTATGGAGGGAAACCAACCTTCCCTCCAGAAATTGCACAATCTTGTCTGGTAGCCTGCTGGGCTCCAAGATTACGTAATTCTGCCAATCAACACTCCCAGTAGGAATTGCGCAATTTTCCCCAGCAGGGCTGCTCAGCCCAGAATTTGCACAAATCTGGGTAGCAGTCAGCTGCTCTGCCCAAAAATTGCGCAAATCTCCTGGGCAGCCAGCCCAGGTCCCAACCAGAAATGCACATTTTTCTCCAGCAGTGGAGCAGTATCTTGTATGTGTAGCTGAGTTGACCGGTTCCCTCCAGGACTCAGAAAAACTGACTTGCATGCATAGGCTGCTTCTCCCAAGGCAGCATGCAAAGGCATCCCTTGTTTTAGGGATCTATGTTTAGCAGTTGGAGGTTACATGCAAGGATCATTTCAGAAACCTCCCACCAATTGTTTCTTTCGCTAGATTTGTGGCATGTGCGTCACAACCTCGATGTTATCAAAACTCATCAACTGGATGCTACAGAGCTCATTCCTCACATCATCCTTGCAGCTCTGACATCCCACATCACATCTAGGAGCAGTCGGCACATTTAGCTTAGTTGTTTTGGGGTAAGCTCACTTCCCATGCCTTGTGTTGCATTTCTATTTCTTTTCATGTTTTTGTTTGTATGAGTATTGCTTGCCTAATTTCTTTGAACGCTTGCTGGCGTTTACATGTATATTAGGTTGTCCTAACACCATTTCAGTTTTTTTGAACATCTCACTACTATTGCATGCATGAAATTGTTTTTCGCAAACGGTTGCCGATTCGGCGACTCGCCTCACCCACATGCATGTTGTTCCATTTTCTGAATCTGTCAATCACCATTTGCATGCATGATTATTCACATATGCTTACACTTAGTATCAACATGCATTCACACTCACATTCACTTTCAGTTGCCCCTCGACGAGTCTGTCCAACCTCGGCCCAGACTCTGCCTGACCAAGACATCATTGCACAATCCTGAGAGGGAAGGCTCTACCTTCATCCCCAAAAATGCACATTTTTTCCCAACAACTATTCACTGAGCCTACTTTGTGCAATCCTAAGGGACAGTGACTACTAGCCAAGAAAATTGTGCAATGCAGTCACTGAGCCTACAACCATTGCCAACTGAGATTACGCATTATGCAATCCCAGCAATCAGCAAACAGACTGGACTATGCATTGCATAGTTCCAACAGTCAGTCAGTCTCCCAACAGCCCAGAATGTGCCTTATGCAGTCTCGGTAGTCGGTCTCTCGAACTCCCGGCCGAAATTGCGCAACCTTCATGATCAGTCACACAAGTATGTTGCAACTTAGTTCTCAAGTTCGTTTTGGATTTCAACTCACTGATTTCTTTCCATGAGTTTGCCATGTCCCTGGGTATTGCAGGTTCTCATCTGCCTCTTAGCAGTGCAGGTACAATGGTTTCCAAGAGAGCAAAGTCGAAGACACCATTTAGAGCACAATTGGAGATGTAGTTGATCAAGTGTCTATGAGCTTGCCTACTCATGATGGCATCAAGTTGTTCGTAGACAAGGACATCAAGATATGACAAAAGCAGCATCATAGCAAGCAACATCATGAACAACAAGTGAAGTGGCATACTGAATGCAACGAATGCAAGGAATACAAGAGGAAGGTTGTTGACAACACAGAGGCGGTACAAAGTTGCAAGATCAAGCAAATCCACTGATAATGAAAGAAACTTTGAAGACTCAGGCTATGAGGTGACTGTGTGACATGAAGACCGCGTGAAGACAAAGAATGCAACAAAGGAGTTTCATGTGCTGAAGCAGCAACTCAGGAAGAACATGAACCTACACAGATAGACAAATGAGTTACAACAGGAACATGAACAACAATGGGCATAACGTGAACTCACAAATGAAATTGCGCTCGTATAAGTTAAAGATCCATCCCAGCAGCTGACACGGAGCAGACATGGTGAGTAGTGTTGTTGATCACATGCAAGGGATTCAGCAGCATGCATGTCATTGTGCATGTTAACACTCAGGTTGTTCCCCAAAAGTTGTAAGAAAAGGGAATACGGCCGAGGTAACCACTAACCAATCTTTCAGATGCAGATCCTAGCCAATCTGCAGCCAGAGAGGGCTCTCTCTTTAAAATTTAGCTTTGTTTTGGGGTATATTAGGCTAGTTATGAAGTACAAAGGTTTGTTTGATTTTTGGATGGTGATTTTTAATAGAATCGGGGTGCAAATATGAGAAGTTCAGTCCATTGGGCTAATGGAGTCTAGGAGGATAAACTGCTGGGTATGATTTCTTTGACAGAGGGGGGTACTACAGAGCAAGGTAATTAATTATGGAACAATTTGCAAGATGGAATAAAGTGACATGGAGTCAGGGGGTGAAGGGCAATCAAGAATCCTTCATCATGTTGACAGAGGGAAAGTGGATAAATATTGCCAGGGAGCAGTTAAGAATTCCTCAGTTATATTCAAGATGTAAGAACCAGGGAAACAGAAGCAATTAAGAATTCCTACTTATGCTAATTCTGAAGAAAACATAAAAAATAACAGAGATTGAACACAGAGTACAGTTAAGCAAATTCTGGGTTATTCTTTTTCTCTGTTATTAAGATCATGAGCATAGATGATGTAATAAAACACAGAAACTGTAAAACAGGAGTTTAAAAGACTTATTGATCCATGAAATAATTCAAGAATTCTGTAACATAGTACTCTGCCATTGATTCCACAACCAGAGAGTTCAACAACAATGCATTCCAGTGACCTTTTATTCAGAATAGTTCTCAAAATTACACCGTAGTTCCAGAAATGTATCACCAACCACTAATACTTCACTTGGGGAGGTATTTGTACAAAAATGTTTACAAAATATCTCAAAGAGATAATATCTAGCAATAACTTCTTCTACCTACTCTACAGGAGAAGTAAATGATTTTGGGAACATGAAGAAATAAATGCAGAGGTGAATGTTGTTGTGCTAGCCGTTTAGTTGGCAAGGTGCGTTCACTATTTTCTTAGTGAGTCGGCCGGTGGATATTTCCAATGATGTTGCGCACTGCTGTCCCGGCTCTCTCAGCTACATCTGGACCATCTTTAATACGTTTTTTCTCTCCAGCTTGAATCTCGTCCCTTCCTGTTTTTCACTTTATGGTGCATGACATGAAATTTTGATTTCCAAAAGATATACAGAAATCAGAGATATGCCTACAGGATCTCTAGCATGCTTTGCCACCACTGGTCATCTGGTAATTGGTGTCTACACATTTTTATTAGAATTTCATCAGCATCTGTGTACCTGAAGAAAGTAGGTTAGACTGTGAAGAGATGTCTCACTTCATGCTCAATAAAAAACAGATTTTCTAAATTGTCATATAGGCTCTGTCCAGATGGGAGTGCCTTCTCTCCCGCAGAACTTGATGATGCTGTGACTTGATTTTCCACATATGTATTTAACCTGTAAGCATAGTCTGCATGTGTCATCAGTCTATAGTCATTGGTTAATAAACTGGGCAGACCCTTTTCCTCCAAAGCTGTAAACTTCTGTGTGAAAGCATTTAACCATTTGCATGTCCTGGCACTTCCTCTCCAGATTTTGTATGAAGTTCCTCATGGTCAGAACTCTTTTAATTGTTAGGATGGTGCTTTTCCTGTCCCTGATATCCAATGCTGCCAGATATTCCTTGGTGTGGGTGTTCAAAAACTGTATTAGCCTATTGGTCTGTTTGGGCATGTGTCCTAATAAATCTCTAGCCTTTTGAATTTCTACTTGAGCTGCTGTTACAAAATCAATCTGCTCATGAATTATCTGTATTGATTTCCATTCATTACTAATTGATTCACTGATGTTAGCCCACAAAATGTCCCTGATTTCTCCCAGAGGCTTGTCAAAAGAGAGGTCATTTTCCAATTTTACTTTATTCTCCAGTGCTTTTACCTCCCTTGTTTTTTCTGCCACAATCATTTTAGATTTGTCATAACTTATTTCCAACTTGGCCAATTTCTCTTTAGCATCCTTTAATTCTGATAATTGGAGTCTTAGATCCTCCATAGCCTTTATCAATTCCTCAGTGTTCATGGTAGTGATGCTGCTTGTTGCTGTTGTTGTTGAAGTACTTGGTGCTGTTGATGTCAGGACAGTAGGAGGGACTGCTGTTGTAATTGTAGGAGGAGCAGTTGTAACTATTGGAGCTATTTGAGATGGCTGGGAGGTCGACACTCCCTGATTTTCTTACAATGCTTTCTCCAATGTATGCTCTGTTTCTGCCAATCTCTCATTCATTTTCATTAGCAGGTCCATCATATCTTCCTGTGATTTTTGCTCAACAATCTCTGTAGTTTTGGGATGCATGGTAATGGGCAGCTTGAGCTGCTTCCTGAGAGCTGCAATGTCTTCTTCCTTCTTTTTTATTAATGCTTTGATGCCTTTGGCATCCTTGGGATCATGTCCCAGCTCTATGATAATCTCTTCCAAGGACTTGATTCTGTTATCCTTGGCTAAAGAGGAAGCTTTTTCCAACTCCAGTTGGGCAGAGATATTATTTAATGAATTCTGCAATTTGCGGGCCAAGAATGCCTTATCTGCCAATGTGGAGTATACCATTTCTCCAATTTTTTTATGCAACTCAATTTGGTCCATTGAATGAATGTATTTGGGTAATACTTCTAGATTGGTCCTGATGTAATCAACATCTGACTGTGGCTGCTGCATCTTGGGCTTAAAGTGACTAAGGATCATCTTTCCTTCTTGAATGTCATATGCCGACATTAACATTTGTTGATTTGTGGGGGCCATCTTCAGTAAGTGATTATAAAGCTGAATTTTTATTGGCTCATTCTTTGCCTTTATTTCAGTAAATGTTTTCTTAATGTCAAAGCCTTGCCTGCTTTGTGGCCTAGCAGAAGAAAATTCCACACTATGTTGTCTTCCGATCTCCTGCCTATGTCAATTGGCCGATGTTTCTGTGACTGGGGATGTATCATGGCTGACTACTCTTTCTTCTCTTAGACTATCTGTGGTCTCCTGAATAAACTCCTCTTTTGATAGGGGGTTCAATCTTTGCCTTTTCTCCCCTGGTTGCTCTGCAGAACCGCTGATCGGTGTGTCTTCTTTCCTGTCCCTTTTCTTGCCTCTTTCCTCGTTTAGAGTGGTTTGTAGTATAGGTATTTTTGGTGCTTTTGTTTGTGCTGGAGGAACCTGCCCTTGGCCTTGTTCTTTTGATGTAGCTGGCTGGTCTGTCATTATGTCCTACTCTGAACCTATTACCTCCTTGACTTTGTTGACCCTGTACTGGCTTTTTGTGTGGGCTGCTGAGAAGTCTCGGCAAAGGATGTATCAACTCCTATGTGCTGAGGCAGCTTGAAGGATACCTGTCCAAAAGAGTCCAGGTCAAGCGTTTTTTCAAGCTCTTTCATGGCTTTTTCCAATTTCTCTTCCTCAGTAATTTCTTCAACTAATGTGCCTTCTACCCATTCTTGTTGGTTAGCATACTGTTGAATTTCAGGGATCTTGTGGTGAATATATGTTGTTAGCTTTTTTTTCACTTTTCTATAACTTATGAAATATTTGGGGTCATATGGTGCCCAATAAAAACTTTGTTTCAACTTAAGTTGCTCCCCTAAAATCTTGTCAGCCTCTTCCCTGGCTTCCCTTTTATTGAAGACAAAAGGTCCCAATTGATTTCTTATTTTGAGCTGTGCCTTTTTCTTAGCACCATAAAAATGAGTCAAATCTAAGCTAATAAATTGGCTGAAATATTTTAGAGCAAACAGTCTCATAGGCACATATTTTGGCAGTTTATAGGGGCACAACTCACAACCATATATTCTGATCTCAGTGTGCAGTTTTGCAGATTGGTTCATTAGATCCCACGTTATTCGAGTTGTAACGAACGGGCGTAAGTCATCGGTTCAAGTCCAATAAAGGGCTCATGTTTCCCACGAAGAAAGAAGGCTCGGGTGTCCATTTCTCATTGTATGATCCACATCTTTTTTGGTCAACTAGCCATCATCTTTATTTGGCTAAGTGGGATGTACTATCACGACGCTCGTTTCTCCAATTATGAAGCATGGCTGGATGATCCCACTCACATCAAACCCAGTGCCCAAATAGTTTGGCCAATAGTAGGCCAAGAAATATTGAATGGGGATGTAGGTGGAGGTTTTCGAGGGATACAAATAACCTCTGGGTTCTTCCAGATTTGGTGAGCATCTGGAATAACCAGTGAATTACAACTTTGCTGGTAAAAGTACCAGTCACCTATACTGTAGTTTTTGAAGAGCTGTAAATTTTTTTGTATTTCACGAGAGAGTCTGGCAGGAGGAGTTGTCATCAATAAAGAAGAGGTTGGATGTATGAACAGGTCAATGAATTCGTAGTAAGTGTAAGGAGAGTTATGGACTTCATGGAATATTGAAGTCCAAAAGATTACAGACCTGTGCTCTCCTTTGAGATCCAATTTTCTAAGGGGAAAAAGAAAACTATTTGGTTGATTGTACAACAGCAGATGATATATGTATGATGTGTATTTAAACACTCTTTCTCTGTCCAGGCTCATGAAATGCTCACGGATTTTACTAGCTATGAAGGTGGCATAATCATATTTGACAGCAGGGGGCTGTCCTGGAGTAAACATAGACAAAAAAACTAAGGTAGTCTCATCAACATACTCACTAGTTTTAAATCCTAGGATGTAGGAAACCATGTCTACAATGAATCTCCTTGCTTCAGTGAACCAAGTATGCAGATAAGGAGGAGGTTGTTGGGGCTGGCAATTTGGTTTCATGAATAATTGAGCTATTCTGGTTATCTCTGAATTGGGCAGTTTGGCACCTTGGTCAAGCAAGAATCCCATGGAAAGAGGGGCCAGAGGCTGAGTGGGTTTGAAGTGTAGCATTTGATTTATGGATTCAGGGGTAATGTAAAATAAGATAGTCCCAGATGGAGCCATAACTGCTCTTTGAGTGGGGTGATAATTGGCACGGCATAAGTGGACGATATCAGGAAGCACATTTATTGAGGGGAGGTAGTATATGGGCATGTGGGACTCCCAAATTCCATAGACATCAGTATTACCGCGGTATGAATTTCTAATTTCACAAAAATCTTGGAGGTGAGGCTTGTCACCAGTTAAGTCATTGATCTGGAAATCTCTGTTAGCAAGGGGCAACCATTCCAATTCTTTGTGTGGTGCATTGAGGGGCGCAATATTGAGGGCGACAGGCGCAGGAGTTTCCATGTTTGCTCACTGTGTTTTTAGCTGTGGAAGTCGAGTTTTTTGCGGAAAATGGAAAAAACAACGGTGGTTCGGAAGAATTTTCTCAGAATTATAGGCGGATTTTAGCTTGCATTCGACTTTTTAGGTAAAATTTATAGAATAAACACAAAAATATAGGTTCGAGAAGCGGAAATTGAGTAAATACCTAGTTTTGGAGGTGCACGAGAGCAGTTCGCAGGGTAATTGATGAGTAACAACAGGAGACATGGTCTTTTGCTGGTCGGGGTGGTGGACTGTGGCTCGCGCAGCTACTTTGAAGGTGAATTTTTGTGCAACAGCTTTGTAATAACAATGAACAGAAATGAGTGAAAACGACGGTTTAACGGGCTTTTTTAACAAAATTTGGCTTCGCAGGCTTTTGGCGCATTCTTCGGGTGATGTCAGCATGATGTCATATTTTTCGTGTAGCGGGGTACGATGGATGACGTGGCGGATGACATGGAGGTGAAGTGGCAGATGACGTGGTGGATGACATGGAGGTGAAGTGGCGGATGACGCGGGTGACGACGTGGGTGATGACATCAGCGGGGGGTGGTAAATGGTATTATCCCGCACCGCCTTTAGACAAAAGCTGTTTCGGGCAGAGGGGTCGTGATAGCACCGGGCGGGCGCCACGTGTTTCTTGTACGGCAGCAAAACCGCCATTTTCCCGGGCGCTAATCTTCGACCATCGGAGGGGTTGCGAAATCCTTATGGGTCGTTGGATGGGAAAGCCCAAATCCAACGGTTGACATTGAAAGGAGTGGGTGGAGGGCTATGGCGCGGGACCCGCGCGATAATTCAATATTTTTATAAGGTTTTGCAATGTATTTAAACTTTGGTTGGGTCTGTGGGTTAATTTAATTAATCAACCGAATGTTGGTTAATCCCTTTTTAAACGGCGCGGCTATGGATTATTAAAAGGTTTCAAATAAACCTTTTAACTCTGATTGTATAATAACATATGGCCTATAGTGTCGCCGAGGGCGGGATATTAAATTTTTGTTGGGGTTTTTATGTATTTATATAATAGGGGTGGGGAAAACATTATGTAGGAACTATATAATAGTGTTAATATGTTAAAATGAGAAATATATTAAAACAAAGCACTAAGTCAAAAAGTGGAACTTAGGCTTAGGGGAGTGAAAGGTATCCAAGTTATGAACTTGGAAAACCTAGCAAAATGGAAGAAAAACATTTTTACACAAGAAATGTGGCTTTATTATCCTAATTAAACACAGAGTTTCACTTAGTCTTTTCCATGAAATGAAGTGAACTAGGAGCACTGAGCAAATCTCAATGTCCTTGAGGGGAGGTCAGTAAGTGTTCTTGAAGAAATGAGGAGGGAAGTTAGTCATGCTCCATCTGTTTTGCAACCGCATAGTTAACATGATGCTTTTATGATATCCATGAGATGAATCATCTACAAAAGAGAAAATTGCTCACAAACCTGCTTCTGCAACATCAAAACTGCCTACCTGGCCTATCACACCTAACATTTTTTCTTCCTTCTTCCTTTGGGTGCATTTAAACTAGCAGACCCTTACTTTCTTCTTTTCTTTTAGCTGCACTCCTATTTAAGTCTGCACTTATCTCTTCCAGGGGCTCAAATTTAACTGTTAAGAACCCATGCCTCTCTACCTAACTACTTATCTGCCAAGCTTGAACCGTTTGGACAGATTTCATTCTCTACCTCTAAAACAGGAAATTTAAACATGGACTGGTCAAGGTTAAGTTGTTTGGCCATCCATTAACTGTGACAGAAGTCACTGATTGCACATATTGAACTTCTTTGAAAAAAATAGCATAGTAGTGGCATTTTGGGCTAGCACACTTTCCTGGTCTTTCCTTTGGGGTTCATTTTCTTTATTTTTGACCAATTCATTCTTTTTGCCCTTTGATCATTCTTTTAGGGCATACCCTCTTTTCATTTTTTGATTTTTTTGATTTTTGGAAAATATGGAACCTTTGCAGCATGGAAAGGATGAACATATTTGGCATTTCATCAGTCAATCATGAAATATGACACCTATTGGTATAGGAGCACAACGCTGGCTCCACTTGGGGATGGATTTTCCTGGTGAAAAGCCAAGAACAGTAGGTCAGATGGCCTTATATTCAACTCTTGCTGCAACCTGAAATTTTTTCCTTTGCTGTAAATAACCAAAACTGTATCTCTGCAACATATATATTTTTTTCATAAACTCATTCTAACAATTGCAGCCCTATTTTAACAGTCTGCCTTAGTGTTTGCCATCATGTTTTCAGCTCCCAAGTCTTCTTCTTCAATTGCTCTGATAAACTAAAAAGGTACTACAAAAGGGTAGCACAGTTCCTTGGCTTTTTCTCAAAATTTGTTGCATATTCCTTACCTACCTTATTGTTGTAATAAACTGCAGAAAATAAACACTTTTATGTACAATTTATAGTCCTGTCATCTCAACAAAGTGGATCAAACTAATTCTTGAGCATCCGACCATTGACTGGCCCATCTTCTGCTTCTGTACCATCCAGGCTTCTCAAAAATTAGGTGTTGTTTCCTTGTACAACCTGAATAGCAAAAGGCCCCTTCCATAGGAAGTCAAATTTTCCATGTTTTCCTTTATCTTCCCTTCTGGAATCCCATTTCAGCACTTTGTCTCCTATGAAAAAATCCTCTGCCTTTGTTTTTTTGTCAAAAATCTTCTTAAGTTTTTCTTGTAGAACTTGAGATCTTTGATACACTTCTTCTCTAGTCTGCCGTAAATGAATTGTTTGACTGATTCTCCTCTGAATGTCATTGGGTTCTGCTTGTATTTCTTGCAGCAATTTTATCACAGGGATTCCCAAAGAAGAATGGAATATAGCCTCCATGCCATAAACTAACTCATAAGGGCTTGTTCCAATGGATCTTTTTGTAGTCAATCTATCTGCCCAAAGTGCATTGAAAAGCTTTTTATGTCAGTTTTTCTTTTTTTCCTCCAACATTTTCTTGATGATATTGATCAAGCTTTTATTGGATGATTCAGCTAAACCATTACCTTGAGGGTAATAGGTTGTGGAGTGGCCTAAGGTAATATGGTATTTATGACAAAAATTGATCATTCTTTTGGATTTAAAAGCAACAACATTGTCGGTTATAATCTTTTCCGGACAGCCAAATCTAGACAAGATATTGGTTTCTAGGAATTGCATGATCACTGAATCATTGGCTTGTCTACAAGGGATGGCTTCTATCCACTTGGTGAAGTAGTCTGTGGCAGTCAAAATCCACTTATGCTAGCTAGAAGAGGGAGGGTGAATTTCCCCAATGAAATCTAAACCCCATTGTTGAAATGGTCTCTCAGTGGAAATTGGCTTTAGGGGTAAAGGTAACAGCTTTCTCTTGCCTTCAATTCCTTCTTGAGTTAGAATATCCTTGACCACAACATTTGGCACATAAGCTATTACATGAGAGTATAAAATGCAAACTCTGAAGTCTTTAATAGCTTTTACAAGGGCATAAGCTTGTTTTTCCATGATTTGATATTTAAGTGCTGCATCTCTAAGTGCTTTGCTGAAAAATGCAATGGGTTTTTCACATCCCTGATCATCTTTCTGTACAAAAAACCAGCAATAATATGTTCAGATGCAAAGGAGAATATTATAAAGTCTCTGTTAAATTTCGGGCTTGTGAGGACTGGTGTTTTAGTTGAAGCTATTTTGATTTCTTCAAAGGCTTGCTTGGCTTCTATTGTCCACTTAACTTTGGAATCCTTCTTCAACATATTGTTGAGCAATCTTATCAGTTCAGCCAAGTTGGGTATGAATCTTCTTAGAAAATTAATTTTCCCTAGAAAGCTTGTAGTTCTTTGATATTTCTAGGGTGAGGAACTTGCAGAATGGCTTGTATTCTATCTGGGTCAATTTTGATGCCATCTTTTGAGATTATGTGACCTAACAGTTTGCCCTCTTCTAGGCCAAATAATGATTTCTTAGGATTGAGTGATATGCCATATTTTCTGCAGATTAAAAGCACTTGCCTAAGATGTTCTAAATGCTCCTGGTCTGATTTGGAAGAGGCAGTAAGGTCATCCAGATATATGACTAGAAAATCATGAATCTCCTTTGCAAAGGCTATGTCCATGGCTCGTTGAAATGTTGCCCCTGCATTCTTGAGTCCAAAAGGAATTTTTACATAATTGAAAGTTCCCCAAGGTGTTGTAAAAGCAGTCTTGTCTTGATCATCAGGGTGAACTAAGATCTGATTAAAGCTTGAGAATCCACTAGCAGTGAAATTCTAGAGGCTCCCACTACCCTTTGTAAAATGTGATCCATCTTGGGTAAGGGGTAGTGATATTTTAAAGAGACTTTATTCAGATTTCTCAAGTCAACGCACAGTCTTATCTCTCCTGTTTTTTTCCTAGTGAGCACTAAATTTGAGATCCATTCTGAGAATCTAATGGGTGCAATTATTCCATCTTCATACATTCTTTTAACCTCCTTCTCAATGGGAGGAAGGAGTACAGGAATGACCCTTCTAAGCTTTTGTTTGAAAGGTTTTTGATTTTCCTTGAGGGGTATTGTATGCTGGATCACAGAAGTATCATAGGACTTAAGGTCTTCATAGCTCCATGCAAAAACATCTTGAAATTTTTTAAACAACTCAACGTATTTCAGTTTTTTGTCAGGTGGCAATGCTTTGGATAATTTTATCATTTTAGGATTTTCTGCAGTTCCTATATTACAGTCCTCAATTTCTGCGTTTAATGGTTGCATTTATGGTTTTGTCGGAATATCATTAGAGTCAAAAATATCCTCCAGAGGAGTCAAGCCTGTAGATAAAAAATTATCCTTTAAATCAATTACTTCAGACTCTCCTTCCACAGTTTCATCAAAGTTTGTTTTTTCAGCTCTTGTAATTTTTTGCTGGTCAAGATTGTTGGATGCAAAATCTGATTTGTTGTTTTAGCTAAAATGTAAGTCTCACTTTTGTCTATTTGATCAGTTTCACAGACAGTGCTCGTGTCTATATTTGTGCTGGAAAATTCCTCTTTTAAAGTCAAGAAATTATTGATCTGTGTGTCATTGTCAAACACCTGCTAGTTTTTAACATTGTTTGGAACAACTGGTCTGTGTTTAATTTCAGTAGTAAAATGATGGTTAGGCTCAAATGGCAGCTTACAAGTGCTGGCAAATGTTGCCAAACTGTGAGCATGCAAATTATGGCTCCTTGAAATTTTAGTAAGTTGTGATTCTAGAAAGGTATTGAGTATTTCAATTGCTGCCCCTCTATAAGCTCTTAGCCTGAGATCATTTGTGACAAAGTTTCCTTTCATCTGTTGAATAATCAAATCAGAGTCTCCCGAAATTGATATCCTAGTTGCCCCTAGACTTTTCATCAATTTGAGACCTAGCAGAAGGGCTTCATATTCAACCATGTTATTTGTACATCGGAAATTCAATCTGTATGCATGCCCTTCAGCATGATCATTTTGCATGTTATGTATCCAGACCCCTGCCCCTGCTCCTAGTTTATTGACTGATCCATCAAATTCTAGATACCATAGGATTTTTTGATTACAGCTGGCATCAGGAGTTTTAGAAACTTGCTGTGTGGGCAGATTTGGGTTTTCAGTTTTATGTAGTTCCTCTTGTGTGTCTATTATATCAATTTTCTCAGCAATTTGTAAAATTTGAGCAATGGATTCTTCATTTATGCTTCTTCCTTGTGCTGATTCTAGAACCCTGTCATCAGTTTTGGGACAAATTTCAGCATTGTATAGGATAAGAGACTCCATATCGGATTGCATGGAATAAATGGGGAAATTTTGGGGTTTCTCTTGACTAATGACCACATATTTCATCAATGTTTCCCGGTACAATCTCTTTGGCTGGCCAAAGACTGAGATGGTAGCATAAGACATGTCCAACTGTAAAGATCCCTGGAGTTTTGCACCCCAAGATCTGGGCAAGAGCATTCCATATTTTGGTGGGATATCAGCTACCACTACATCCATTAAAATTGTCTTAGCAGGTTATTGGACTAGAGATACACATAAGTCTTTGATTAGGCCTAGACATCTGACCTGACTAGAATCAAAAGAAAACAAGTCTTTGTATGGCCTGGTGATATCTAGGTCCAACCTTTCCATGACAGATTTAGGCATTAGATTATGGGAAGCTCCCGAATCAAACATTGCATTGTGAAGTACTTTGTCATGAATGTTTAGACTTACATAAAATGGAGGAATTCCTCCATCTACTATTTTACCATTTACTTCAGGGCCAAAAATTAATTTTGGCTGGTCATCTAGGACATTCACTGCATCTCTATTCTCTGAAATTTGAAGTGATCTGTTGATTTGTTCTCTATAGACCTCATGTTTAGCCAATTCGGACAGTGGAATGGCTATTTTTAACTTGGCTATTTCAGTCTCTAGGTTGAAAGGTTATTCCACTTGAATTTTTGCATTCCGGGCAGCAAGATTTTCTTTTTCTGTTATGTTTTCAATGGTTTTTTCTCTATTAGGAGTGCTGTTAAGAATTGAATCTCCTTTAAAATTAATTTCAGGAGATTTGTTTGAATTTTCTTTGGGAGGAAAGGAGGTGGATGGATAACTATTTGATGGGTGCAAGTCTGAGATGTCCTCAACCATGGGCTCTTTTGGGTTGGGGTCTTTTCTAGCAAGGAGTTCTATAGGGGAAGTTTTATCCTTTGGTTTTTTAGGATGTTTGGTATCTTTTTGCTTGTTGGGTTCAGGAACATCTATCATTCTGCTTCTTAGTTTATATTGTTTATGAACCTCATAGACAGTTGCATCATATCCCTCTCTGAAATCAAATGATTCTCCCGATTTGGTTTGAAATTGATTGAAAGTATGAGCTTCTTGGTCATCCTGGGTTAAAAAGATTTGCTGTTCACTATTCAGACCCATCAAATTAATCTGAGTATCCTCTGTTGGCTCACTAGAGGTTGAAGCTTCAGCATAGTTTTCTTGGAATGGAGGTCTAATGTTTTGGTCGGGACCAGCCTTTCCGGTGTTAGGATTCTGATTTTTCCTGAAGTTTGGATTTCTTGCGGTGTTACTTGGTTGACCTTCCCAAGAGGATTTCCTCTCAATTTTTTCTACTCTATCACCCAGTCTATCCATTCCTTTGATAATTGCATCTAGTTTTTGCTCAAATGCAAAAGGTTCTTCTTTGAAGGGAGTCCTTCTTTCAACTCTAGCTCGAGCTCGTTTAGAAATAAGATTGGCCTCTACATTGACAGCTATGCTTTGCATGTCTTCTAAGCTTGGAGGAGCTCTTTCCCTTAGCTAATATGCCATGTCAGAATCAAATCCATTAGGGAATTTGATCAAGGCCAAGTCTGGTGGAGGTCTAAGATTTTGAGGAATAGCATTGTAGACATTATTAAATTTGGCACAGTAATCTTGAACAGTTTCTTGTGGGCCCCTTTTCAAGCTCTCATATTCTGATAGGATGTGTATTGGGTCCTTCTTCTTTTCTCATCTGTTCAAAAAGGTTTGATAAAGGGAATTTGGATCAGCAATAGTGTTTACAGGAAGTGCCCTAAACTAGGTCCTTACATTACTGGTTAAACTCTGAACAAAAATTTTCATTCTGACATCATTATCATCAATTTCATAATTTTCAAAATAATCCATCATTTTTTTAGTATGTTGTTGTGTTGTATAGGTGCCAGTAGCATCAAAATAGGTAATTTTGCTTTGATAGTCTTGAGGCATAGCCCCTGGATTTGCAGGCAATTGCAGGGGAGCATATCGGTTTTCCATATTTGCAGGAATAAATGGAACAGCTGGAAGAACGGGGATAACAATGGAAATATGTGTAGTGGATGGGGGAGTGAAAAAAATGTTCTGAAGTGATAATGGTGAACTAGAAGAAGCTGCAGCAATGGAAGGAAGGACTGCTGCTTTTCTGGGAGTAAGCTCAAATTGGGTAAGGTTTTGCTGATGTGTGTCAAAGTTTAAATCAGCAGAATTTTCTTGATTTTCTCGACTTTTATGGCTCTTTGGAATCAAATTAGGATTTTCAAAGATCGCTGGAGGATTTGGATCTGGATTTGATCTAGTGTAACGGATTTTTTTCTTTGGAGCCAACTTCTAAATCTATTTTTTGGTATTTTCTGGAAGTATTTGAAGAATACAGGTTTTGACAATATTTTGAAGGAAGCTTTTGAGATATAGAAGGCTTTGGGCTTTCCTTCAGATATGTTGAAACAAAGAAATTGATCAAGTTTTTGAGACAATTGTTTAAAGCCTAAAACTAGACTGGAAATAGACTGAAGCAGCTTTTATTTACCCCTATAATTGCATGGAAAAAATGGTTTCAAAGGCTACCTGGCTAACTTCAGGTTCCATCTATAGCTTTAGAAACTAGACAACAGTAACAAACAAGCATTCAATTCCCCAGCGGAGTCGCCAATGATGTTAACACTCATCTTGTTCCCCAAAAGTTGTAAGAAAATGGAATACGGCCGAGGTAACCACTAACCAATCTTTCAGATGCAGATCCTAGCCAATCTGCAGCCAGAGAGGGCTCTCTCTTTATAATTTAGCTTTTTTTTGGGGTATATTAGGCTAGTATGAAGTACAAATGTTTGTTTGATGTTTGAATGGTGATTTTTAATAGAACCGAGGTGAAAATATGAGAAGTTCAGTCCATTGGGCTAATGGAGTCTGCGAGGATAAACTGCTGGGTATGATTTCTTTGACAAAAGGGGGTACTACAAAGCAAGGTAATTAACTATGGAATAATTTGCAAGCTGGAATCAGGTGACATGGAGTCAGGGGGTGAAGGGCAATCAAGAATCCTTCATCATATTCACAAATGGAAAGTGGATAAATATTGCCAGGGAGTAGTTAAGAATTCCTCAGCTATATTCAAGATGTAAGAACCAGGGAAACGGGAGCAATTAATAATTCCTGCTTATGCTAATTTTGAAGAAAACATAAAAAACAACATAGATTGAACACATAGTACAGTTAAGCAAATTCTGGGTTATTCTTTTTCTCTGTTATTAAGATCATGAGCATAGATGATGTAATAAAACACAGAAACTGTAAAACAAGAGTTTAAAAAAGACTTATTGATTCACGAAATAATTCGAGAATTTTGTAACATAGTCCTCTGCCATCGATTCCACAACCAGAGAGTTCAACAACAATGCATTCTAGCGACCTTTTATTCAGAAGAGTTTTCAAAATTACAGCGCAGTTGCAGAACTGTATTACCAACCCCTAATACTTCACTTGGGGAGGTATTTGTACAAAAATGTTTACAAAATATCTCAAAGAGATAATATCTAGCAATAACTTCTTCTACCTACTCGACAGGAGAAGTAAATGATTTTGGGAACATGAAGAAATAAATGCAGAGCTGAATGCTGTTGTGCTGGCCGTTTAGTTGGTAAGGTGTGTTGACTATTTGCTCAGTGAATCAGCGGGTGGATATTTCCGCCGATGTTGCGCGCTAAGGTCCCGGCTCTCTCAGCTGCATCTGGACCATCTTTAATACGTTGTTGCTCTCTAGCTTGATTCTCGTCCCTTCCTGTTTTTCACTTTATGGTGCGTGACACGAACTTTTGATTTCCCAAAGATATACAAAAATCAGAGATATGCCTACAGGATCTCTAGCATGCTTTGCCACCACTGGTCATCTAGTAATTGGTGTCTACGCATTTTTATTCGAGTTTCATCAGCATACGTGTACCTGAAGAAAGTAGGCTAGACTGTGAAGAGATGTCTCACTTCATGCTCAATAAAAAACAGATTTTCTAAGTTGTCATACAGGCTGTCTAGATGGGAGTGCCTTCTCTCCTGCAGAACTTGATGATGTTGTGACTTGATTTTCCACATATGTAGTTAACCTGTAAGCATAGTCTGCATGTGTCATCAGTCTATAGTCATTGGTTAATAAACTGGGCAGACCCTTTTCCTCCAAAGTTGTAAACTTCTGTGTGAAAGCATTTATCTCCATTTGCATGTCTTGGCACTTCCTCTCCAGATTTTGTATGAAGTTCCTCATGGTCAGAACTCTTTTAATTGTTAGGATGGTGCTTGTCCTGTCCCTCATATCCAGTGCTGCCAGCTCTTCCTTGGTGTAGGTGTTCAAAAACTGTATTAACCTATTGGTCTGTTCGGGCATATGTCCTAATAAATCTCCGGCCTTTTGAATTTCTACTCGAGCTGTTGTTACCAAATCAATCTGCTCATGAATTATCTGTATTTATTTCCATTCATTACTAATTGATTCAGAATAGTTTTCAAAATTACACCGCAGTTCCAGAAATGTATCACCAACCCCTAATACTTCACTTGGGGAGGTATTTGTACAAAAATGTTTACAAAATATCTCAAAGAGATAATATCTAGCAATAACTTCTTCTACCTACTCTACAGGAGAAGCAAATGATTTTGGGAGCATGAAGAAATAAATGCAGAGGTGAATGTTGTTGTGCTAGCCGTTTAGTTGGTAAGGTGCGTTGACTATTTGCTCAGTGAGTCGGCCGGTGGATATTTCCAATGATGTTGCGCGCTGCTGTCCCGGCTCTCTCAGTTGCATCTGGACCATCTTTAATACGTTGTTGCTCTCCAGCTTGATTCTCGTCCCTTCCTATTTTTCACTTTATGGTGCATGACATGAAATTTTGATTTCCAAAAGATATACAGAAATCAGAGATATGCCTACAGGATCTCTAGCATGCTTTGCCACCACTGGTCATCTGGTAATTGGTGTCGATGCATTTTTATTAGAATTTCATCAGCATCTGTGTACCTGAAGAAAGTAGGCTGGACTGTGAAGAGATGTCTCACTTCATGCTCAATAAAAAACATATTTTCTAAATTGTCATACAGGCTCTGTCCAGATGGGAGTGCCTTCTCTCCCGCAGAACTTGATGATGCTGTGACTTGATTTTCCACATATGTATTTAACCTGTAAGCATAGTATGCATGTGTCATCAGTCTATAGTCATTGGTTAATAAACTGGGCAGACCCTTTTCCTCCAAAGCTGTAGACTTCTATGTGAAAGCATTTATCTCCATTTGCATGTCCTGGCACTTCCTCTCCAGATTTTTTATGAAGTTCCTCATGGTCAGAACTCTTTTAATTTTTAGGATGGTGCTTTTCCTGTCCCTGATATCCAGTGCTTCCAGCTATTCCTTGGTGTGGGTGTTCAAAAACTGTATTAGCCTATTGGTCTGTTCGAGCATGTGTCCTAATAAATCTCTGGCCTTTTGAATTTCTACTTGAGTTGCTGTTACAAAATCAATCTGCTCATGAATTATCTGTATTGATTTCCATTCATTACTAATTGATTCACTGATGTTAGCCCACAAAATGTCCCTGATTTCTCCCAGAGGCTTGTCAAAAGAGAGGTCCTTTTCCAATGCCTTTACTTTATTCTCTAGTGCTTTTACCTCCCTTGTTTTTTCTGCCATAGTCATTTTAGATTTGTCATAACTTATTTCCAACTTGGCCAATTTCTCTTTAGCATCCTTAATTCTGATACTTGGAGTCTTAGATCCTCCATAGCCTTTATCAATTCCTTAGCGGTAATGGTAGTGCTGCTGCCTGTTGCTGTTGTTGTTGAAGTACTTGGTGTTGTTGATGCCGGGACAATAGGAGGGACTACTGTTGTAATTGTAAGAGGAGCAGTTGTAACTATTGGAGCTATTTGAGATGGATGGGAGGTCAACACTCCCTGCTTTTCTTGTAGTACTTTCTCCAATGCCTGCTCTGTTTCTGCCAACCTCTCATTCATTTTCATTAGCAGTTCCATCATATCTTCCTATGATTTCTGCTCAACAATCTCTGTAGTTTGGGGATGCATGGTAATGGGCAGCTTGAGCTGTTTCCTGAGAGCTGCAATGTCTTCTTCCTTCTTTTTTATTAATGATTTGATGCCTTTGGCATCCTTGGGATCATGTCCTAGCTCTATGATAATCTCTTCCAAGGACTTGATTCTGTTATCCTTGGCTAAAGAGGAAGCTTTTTCAAACTCCAATTGGGCAGAGGTATTATTTAATGAATTCTGCAATTTGTGGGCCAAGAATGCCTTATCTGCCAATGTGGAGTATACCATTTCTCCAGTTTGTTTATGCAACTCAATCTGGTCCATTGGATGAATGTCTTTGGCTAATACTTCCAGATTGGTCCTGATGTAATCAACAACTGACTGTGGCTACTGCATCTTGGGCTTAAAGTGACTAAGAATCATCTTTCCTTCTTGAATGTCATATGCAGACATTAACCTTTGTTGATTTGTGGGGGCCATCTTCAGTAAGTGATTATAAATCTGAATTCTTATTGGCTCATTCTTTGCCTTTATTTTAGTAAATGTTTTCTTAATGTCAGAGCCTTGCCTGCTTTGTGGCCTAGCAAAAGAAAATTCCACACTATGTTGTCTTCCGATCTCCTACCTGTGTGAATTGGTCGATGTTTCTGTGACTGGGGATGTATCCTAGCTGACTACTCTTTCTTCTCTTAGACTGTCTGTGGTATCCTGAATAAACTCCTCTTCTGATAGGGGGTTCAATCTTTGCCTTTTCTCCCCTGGTTGCTCTGCAGAACCGCTGATCGGTGTGTCTTCTTGCCTGTCCCTTTCCTTGCCTCTTTCCTTGTTTAGAGGGGTTTGTAGTATAGTGATTTCTGGTGCTTTTGTTTGTGCTAGAGGAACATGCCCTTGGCCTTGTTCATTTGATGTAGCTGGCTG
The DNA here is from genome assembly GCA_031772625.1 of Pinus tabuliformis. Taxonomy (NCBI): domain Eukaryota; kingdom Viridiplantae; phylum Streptophyta; class Pinopsida; order Pinales; family Pinaceae; genus Pinus; species Pinus tabuliformis. The sequence continues at coordinate 1,126,187,295 of CM062817.1, forward strand.
GTCTGTCATTATGTCCTGCTCTGAACCTATTACCTCCTTGCCCTTTGTTGACCCTGTACTGGCTTTTTGTGTGGGCTGCTGAGAAGTCTTGGCAAAGGATGTATCACCTCCTGTGTGCTGAGGCAGCTTGAAGGATACCTGTCCAAAAGAGTCCAGGTCAAGCGTTTTTTCAAGCTCTTTCATGGCTTTTTCCAATTTCTCTTCCTCAGTAATTTCTTCAACTAATGTGCCTTCTACCCATTCTTGTTGGTTAGCATACTGTTGAATTTCAGGGATCTTGTGGTGAACATATGCTGTTAGCTTGTTTTTCACTTTTCTATAACTTATGAAATGTTCAGGGTCATATGGTGCCCAATAAAAACTTTGTTTCAACTTAAGTTGCTCCCCTAAAATCTTGTCAGCCTCTTCCCAGGCTTCCCTTTTATTGAAGACAAAAGGGCCCAATTGATTTCTTATTTTGAGTTGTGCCTTTTTCTTAGCACCATAAAAATGAGTCAAATCTGAGCTAATAAATTGCCTGAAATATTCTAGAGCAAACAGTCTCATAGGCACATATTTTGGCAGTTTATAGGGGCACAGCTCACAACCATATATCCTAATCTCTATGATTCTGGTAAAAGTACCAGTCACCTATACTGTAGTTTTTGGAGAGCTGTAAAATTTTCTGCATTTCACCAGAGAGTCTGGCAGGAGGAGTTGTCATCAATAAAGAAGAGGCTAGATGTATGAACAGGTCAATGAATTCACAGTAAGTGTAAGGAGAGTTATGGACTTCATGGAATACTAAGGTCCAAAAGATTACAGACCTGCGCTCTCCTTTGAGATCCAATTTTCTAAAGGGAATTTGAAAACTATTTGGTTGATTGTACAATAGCAGATGATATATGTATGATGTGTATTTAAACACTCTTTCTCTGTCCACGCTCATGAATTGCTCATGGATTTTACCAGCTATGAAGGTGGCATAATCATATTTGACAGTAGGGGGTTGTCCTGGAGTAAACATAGACAACAAAACTAAGGTATTCTCATCAACATACTCACTGGTTTTAAATCCTAGGATGTAGGAAACCATGTCTACAATGAATCTCCCTGCTTCAGTGAACCAAGTATGCAGATAAGGAGGAGGTTGTTGGGGCTAGCAATTTGGTTTAATGAATAATTGAGCTATTCTGGTTATCTCTGAATTGGGCAGTTTGGCACCTTGGTCAAGCAAGAATCCCATGGAAAGAGGGGCCAGAGGCTGAGTGGGTTTGAAGTGTAGCATTTGATTTATGGATTCAGGGGTAATGTAAAATAAGACAGTCCCAGATGGAGCCATAATTGTTCTTTGAGTGGGGTGATAGTTGGCACAGCATAAGTGGACGATATTAGGAAGCACATTTACTGAGGAGAGGTAGTATATGGGCATGTGGGACTCCCAAATTCCATAGACATCAGTGTTACCGCGGTATGAATTTCTAATTTCACAAAAAGCTTGGAGGTGACGCTTGTCACCAATTAAGTCATTGATCTGGAAATCTCTGTCAGCAAGGGGCAATCATTCCAATTCTTTTTGTGGTGCATTGAGGGGCGCAATATTGAGGGCGACAAGCGCAGGAGTTTCCATGTTTTCTCACTGTGTTTTTAGCTGTGGAAGTCGGGTTTTTTGCGGAAAATGGAACAAACAGTGGTGGTTCGGGAAAATTTTCTCAGAATTATAGGTGGATTTTAGCTTGCATTCGGCTTTTTAGGTAGAATTTATAGAAGAAACACAAAAATATAGGTTCGGGAAGTGGAAATGGATTAAATACCTGGTTTTGGAGGTGCACGAGAGCAGTTCGCAGGGTAATTGACGAGTAACAACAGGAGACTTGGTCTTTTGCTGGTCGGGGTGGTGGACTGTGGCTCGCGCAGCTACTTTGAACGTGAATTTGTACACAACGGATTTGTAATAAAAATGAACAGAAATGAGCGAAAACGATGGTTTAACAGGCTTTTTTAACAAAATTTGGCTTCGCGGGCTTTTGGCGCGTTCTTCGAGTGACATCAGCATGATGTAATATTTGTCGTGTAGCGGGGTACGACGGTTGACGTGGCGGATGACATGGAGGTGAAGTGGTGGATGACGCGGGTGACGACGTGGGTGACGATGTCAGCAGGGGGAAGCGAGAGCGGTAAATGGTATTATCCCGCACTGCCTTTGGACAAAAGCTGTTTCGGGCGGAGGGGTCGTGATAGCACCGGGCGGGCGCCACGTGTTTCTTGTACGGCAGAAAAACTGCCATTTTCCCGGGCGCTAATCTTCGGCCATCATAGGGGTTGCGATATCCTTGTGGGCCGTTGGATGGGAAAGCCCAAGTCCAATGGTTGACGCTGAAAGGAGCGGGCGGAGGGCTATGGCGCGGGACCCGCGCGATAATTCAATGTTTTTATAAGGTTTTACAATGTATTTAAACTTTGGTTGGGTCTGTGGGTTAAGTTAATTAATCAACCGAATGTTGGTTAATTCCTTTTTAAACGGCGCGGCCATGGATTATTAAAAGGTTTCAAATAAACCTTTTAACTCCTATTGTATAAGAACATATGGCCTATAGTGTAGCCGGGGGCGGGATATTAAAGTTTTGTTGGGATTTTTATGTATTTATATAATAGGGGCAGGGAAAACATTATGTAGGAACTATATAATAGTGTTAATATGTTAAAAATGAGAAATATATTCAAACAAAGCACTAAGTCAAAAAGTGGAACGTAGGCTTAGGGGATTGAAAGGTATCCAAGTTATGAACTTGGAAAACCTAGAAAAATGGAAGAAAAACATTTTTACACAAGAAATGTGGCTTTATTATCCTAATTAAACACAGAGTTTCACTTAGTCTTTTCCATGAAATGAAGTGAACTAGGAGCACTGAGAAAATCTCAATGTCCTTGAGGGGAGGTCAGTAAGTGTTCTTGAAGAAATGAGGAGGGAAGTTAGTCATGCTCCATCTGTTTTGCAACCACATAGTTAACATGATGCTTTATGATATCCATGAGATGAATCATCTACAAAAGAGAAAATTGCTCACAAACGTGCTTCTGCAACATCAAAACTGCCTACCCAGCCTATCACACCTAACATTTTTTCTTCCTTCTTCCTTTGGGTGCATTTAAACTAGCAGACCCTTACTTTCTTCTTTTCTTTTAGCTGCACTCCTATCTAAGTCTACCCTTATCTCTTCCAGGGGCTCAGATTTAACTGTTGAGCACCCATGCCTCTCTACCTAACTACTTATCTGCCAAGTTTGAACTGTTTGGACATATTTCATTCTCTACCTCTAAAACAAGAAATTTAAACATGGACTGGTCAAGGTTAAGCTGTTTGGCCATCCATCAACTGTGACAGAAGTCACTGATTGCACATATTGAACTTCTTTGCAAAAAACAGGATAGTAGTGGAATTTTGGGCTAGCACACTTTCTTGGTCTTTCCTTTGGGGTTCATTTTCTTTCTTTTTGACCAATTCATTCTTTTTGCCCTTTGATCATTCTTTTAGGGCATACCCTCTTTTCATTTTTTAATTTTTTGATTTTTTGAAAATATGGAACCTTTGCAGCATGGAAAGGATGAAAATATTTGGCATTTCATCAGTCAATCATGAAATATGACACCTATTGGTATATGAGCACAACAGTGCACATGCATGCAATCCAACCCATTCAACACACTCACCAAGGCGAAGACAGGAAGTAGGTCCAACTGAAGCTGAACATGTACTTCGGCAAGTTGATGCGCATGACCACCAGCACACACTTGAAGATCATCACAAATACTATGCATCAATGTGTTTTTGGTTCAGACGCACCCAAGAAGATCGTGTGCATGTTAGCAGACGAGTTGGATGAAGGGGTTGAACCAATGCACCAGTTGCAACAAAGGCAAGAGTTCACTTTAGAAATATGTCACCATGAGGTTCATGCATACCATCACGGACGATCAAGCTTGGCATTAGCTCACCACCTTCACCATCACAAGCATGTCAAAGAGTTTTTCTCGTCACGGCAGACCAAGTGTTAGTGATGTCTTACATGGCTTGCTCAAGCCATGTTGTCTCACATGAGTACATGTGCATTGTAATGTTGAGTCATGTCAAGTGTAAGTTAAGTGTCAATAGTTGGATGTAGCAATCATATTTGTAGGTGAAGAGTCATGAGATTATTTGAACTGTCACAAAGGGGGAATGTCAAGGGTCACCTCACCCTTTGCTATAAATAATCCCTCATAACTCATTGTATAGGATTTTCGTCAGCCAAGCTTCTGATAAGACTATCTTGGAAAGAGCTTGGATAGTATTGTAATGCACCTTGGCTTCTCCATTGCACGGAGCTGGTTCATCTTTTTGGAGGAGCAGGCAGATGTGGATGTAACATTCCACTGTTGGGGCTAGTGAGTTTACATGGATGTATTGTATGATTGGAACTTACACTACTCGTTGGGAGATCCCCTTACATGTTGGCAGGTCCAACACCGTCAACAAGTAGCTAAGGTGAGAGGGCACTAGGGATGACTTAGAGTTGAGCGCAGATAACATGCAGAAGCACATTGGTGGTCCTGTCATGGTCAACACCATGTTGCACATGCTTCAAAACGAGTTGGATACAGGTTCCAGGACCATGTACCTGGATGCCATGGAGGCAAGAGTCCACTATCAGAAAGAAACCATCAAGCATTTTGGGCACAACATCACACAATACCAATCTTGGCATCAATATGTGACTGAGAAGCACCAAGTGGATGTTGCCGAGTTGGTCTTCCCCAAACTTCGAATTCATAGTGTTTTGTCTTGTTAGACTGTCTCTAGCCTATTTTGTATCACATGGGTACATGTGTAAAATGTAATATTATTTGTAAATATGTTGTAAGGGAAATTCAAATTGTCTTTAGTGGAATGTGAAAGGTCGGCATGTTATGTAATGAGGCATTGGTAAAGTAGTTGAAGAGTTATGAGGGTATTCAAAGAGTCAAAAAGGGGAATGTCAAGGGTTACCCCACCCTTTGTTATAAATAGAACCTTATATCTCATAAAATGGGCTTTTGGGATCCAAGATTTTGGCTAGGCTTAGGCTTAGAAAAGTCTTGGGAGTATTCTGATTAGCCTTGGCTTCTCCACAATGTAGAGTGAGTATACTTCTTTAGAGGAGCAGGTGTACTTGACTGTAATGTTCCATTATTGGGGCTAGTGGTCATCAATGGTGTATGTATGGATGGAACTTTCACTTATAATAATAATAATGGAGCCAACACGCTTTCATGCATATCTTGTTATTGTAGTTGGACTATTTTGTTTTCTTTAGCAATGAATGTTGTTTAACTTATGCATTTCCTTATGAACTACTTTGTATGCAATTGTATGAATCTTGTTGGATGCGTGTTGTTGGATTAACCCATCGCTTTAATTTTTGAACTATTCCGCATGTTAGATTGTGATGTCATTCCAATTGTGTATTCCTTTCAAGTTACGTACTATTACAGGCTTCTAAGGGGCACACTTCCTTTTCTCCTTTGTGTGTCAGAACCTTTATGCACTGCACTTGACTCTCCACTAGGTCACACACTTGTTTCTGCCCAAAGTTATCATACTTATCTCTTTGTACTACCGCGGTCAAGCCATTACATTACCAACCACTGTTGGGACTCCTACTCCAAAGGGTTTGAGGACTAGTTGGGACTTCATATCATGGAGATCTCTTGAATGTTGGTGGGTCCATCACCGTTAACATTTCTGGTGCTAAAAGGAGGGCAAGATGACAAGATGAGCCCTTGAAGTCTGTTTTGAATTTTAGCACATATTTCATGACTTCTACCCAAATCATAACCCTGATATGTTTCTCTAACTTTGTTGATATCGATGTGTCAACGAGAGTTATAGATGACTTGTCAGAATATAAGTTCAATGGTGATAATGTAACACCCTTGTTTAGGCACAAAGTTCCCTTTGTTGGCTTTTGTGATGGGCATGATGTCCCTTCGGACGATATTTCGTGTGGGTTTTTCTCTTTCACATTCGAAGGGCATGCAAAGAAATGGTGTCACACATTTCCCGCAACCTCTATATACTATTTTGATCACATGTTTAGAGAATTATGTTGTTCTTTCATTTTGTATGATTGTAAAGCAATTAATAAAAAAAATTAAAAACTGCGAAAATCACCTAACGAACCTCTTGAGAATTTTCATGATCATTTGATTCATTACTATTATGAATTTCATGAAGATGAAGTTGACTCGAAATTTTTGGAGGAAATACTTCAGTATCTTGTTCACATTTCTAAGAATCCACATGAGTTAGAACCATTCAAACCTCTCCCAACATACCTTGGTGTAAGAGCTTCCAAATCTAAGACAGATAAGTTTATTGTCACAAGTGACCCTCCATCCCCTTCTCATCAAACATCTCTAGCTCCACAGGAATAGGTGGGAGAATTTGTGAATCCACCTATTGAACTGTCACCATCTCCTCCTACCCCACCTGCTCAGGATTTATGCGTAAATTTGGACTGAAAATTTGACGGTTGTTGTGTGGTCTCATCTCCTTGGCCTCCATCCTATGGTTCTTTTGATCCTCCAAATTTTGGTGTGTTGTGTTCCTCCATTCCGAATTCCACATGAGATTTTCACGAGGATCAAGTACTGGATGGAGTTGGTGTTGAACAACCAACCTACACTATTATTTTTTATGAGTATGTGGGAGGCTGAACAAGAATCTATGGTGGAGGATGACCTCCTTCTATTTGTACCTTGTCTACTTTATCCTGACATCTTCCATGATTTTGTTATTTCTATTCCATCTTGTGAAAATTCATTTTCAGATTTTTCTATTTCTGATCATTCGCAGAACATGTGGGATGCCATTTATTCATTCAATTATGGAGAGGATAAATCTATCTTCCCAGATCCACCTAATCTCTCATCTTACCTTTCGAGAAACACAGAGGGTGAAATTTCTCATTTTTCATCATCCCCTACGTATGATTCATTAGATGATGAGGATGTCATTTTCCATCATTTTGAGTTTTCTGATCATGACTGTCGTGATCTTTTCATTCATTCATCTGATCATGATTTTGATTCACCTATTGTTGATCTTTCTAAGTCACTGATATTTGATGATCCATCTTATGATGAAGCGGAAATCCCTCAAGTTGTCAAGGAAATTTAGTCTGAGATTATGGTTATGTCAAGTTCTCATAGCCCTTAGGTTAGTTCCACATCCGATCAGAAATTTGTTCAATCTCCCCAGGCTCCTCATCACTTTGTTGTCTACACTAAAAATCAATCTATTTCACGTTTTTCGCATCCTCCATCAGAATCACACGATCCTATTGCTCATGCATTGGAGGAGTCATACGTAGCAAACACTATTGCAAAACAAAAGTTTTCCTCTTTCTTTTTGTTTTCTCTTCTTTCAAGTTCGAAGGTGTGTACATGCTTGTCTTGCACGCGTAATGTGACAAGACACAATCATACATCCATAGAGTGCCTTTCATGTGCTTTCAAGCTTTACTTTTCTATGGATGCATTCAAGATTTGAACGTATTGGTTTACATTATTGTATCTTTATTTCTTGGTTCACTTTCATATCTTTCTTATCAATCATGCTTTCGCCTACATAGACCAACCATTGCGTTGGTGGCTGTATTGAAAGTGTCACTTCACGTTAGTTGGCCCATGCTCTTCTTAGGTTAGGAGTAGGAGTAGTGTTTTATTTTCTTTCATGTTTCTTGATTTTCTTATTCTGTTTCACTTTGCCTTTCTTATTTCCTTTGTTTATTTTCTTCTGCACCCATAAGTTAGTTCTACATGAAACCGTGTTTGGCTTCTTAGACAAGTAGGGTGAAATCCAAGAGGAACCTGTACAACTATCAACACTAGTTATCTGTCTATTCCCTCTCTTTATGTGAATCTTTCATTTCCTCTAGTCGATGATACCCTAATGGAAAATACGTTCCTTTCAGAGAGAGTCATGGTGGAACCATGATTCTTGCACTCTTAGCTAGTACCACCTATTCTAATCGGTTTTCCATATTTAGTTAACCCTTGTCAACTTGGTAAATTAAAGCAAGGAGAGGGGGAAAACCTTAACAAATATGTCATAGGTATATATAAATATCCTTCTTTGAAGGGACAACCTCTTATGCTCTTAATAAGTTAGGATCCCTCTTCTGCCTCATGAAATAAATAAGTTTCAATGCATAGTTGTTTGAAAAATGAAAAAAGTGAAAAAATCAAATAAAGGAAAAAGAAGAGAAAGGCTTCTTACCCAGAGAGGTGAAACAAGTAACTCCGCCAGGGTACTATCAAGGCTCACTGGAAACTAAGCAATGCTTGTGTTCCTGAAGTGACACCGTTAGGGTATTGTCCAGGCCTACTAGTAGCAGAGCAACACCAAAGATGAAACTAAAACTATCAAAGTCTATATTACTTGTGCATTTATATACCCCTCATCTACAGTCAAAACAACTCAGCTTGACTTGGCTTGGTATGTGTGTTGTCGATAAAGAGAATGTTAGGGACTACATCTTTAACTCAAGCTAGTGAAGAAGCTATGATAATCGAAGAATTGAACAATACTTCTGGAAGAGTTAGACTCATTTTGCATGAGACAAGGTCCATACAGAGAGCTGGAGTTTTACCAGTGTGTCGCCAATGTTGTAGCAGCTACAACCACCCTCCAAAATTTTTCCCATGCTTCATTTTGGAGCCTCCCTTCTAAATCAAAGCAGATCATCTTGCATTGATCCAGGTACTTGTGCTTTGATTGAGTGTCATCCTTTGCATCTTGGATTGTGTTTTCTTACTTGGTTTATTGTCTAACCCACAAGCCGATCTCTTGACTGGTTTCCATCTAGTTCTGGGATTGCCTTAGAGAATTGCATGATCCTTGAGGGAAACCAGCCTTGATCTAAGGAATTGCACAGTCCAAGGTGACAGTAAGGCTTGAGCTCAAGAACTATGTAGTGCTAGTTAATAGTTAACCTTCAACTGGGAAATTGTGCAGAGCATGAGAGGTAGCCTAGAGCCACTCAACCGAGAAATTGTGAAGAATCCTTTTTGCTCAAAAGCTTCCTAGAGCATGAACCAGAGAGTTGACCTATTCCTCCAATAACTTCAAAATCTCTCCAGGCAAGGCATGGCATCTTTTCCTGAAAAATCAAAAAGTAAAAAGAGAAAAATCATCCCTAAAAAATAGGATTCTATTTTTAGTAGCCCAAAGGAGACACTTGAGTTATTTTTTAGACTACCGCCAAGTGTCTCTTTTTCCTTGATTTTTGGCCTTCGCATGAAAAACCCTAAATTGACCAAATATATTTAATCGACATTGCCAGAGCTCATTTTCACATTAAATCTAGGGGATCTGGCATTCTTGAGGAGATCAAGGAACCTTTAGTGCGATCGTTGTTGCTTTTCCGTGTAACTTTTGCTTTTCTAGTATTTTTCCACTTTTTTTGTTGCTTTTGCTTGTTTAGCTTGTGAGAGTATTGTTTCACTTGTTTCTTTGAATGAATGCTGGCATTTTAAATTGTTTTAGCTTGTAGAAGTTTTGTTTCAAGTTTTGCATTGACTTTCCCAAGCGTCGCATTCATTACCCTATTCTTGCATTAACAGTCGTCGTTGCAGTGACTCCCTCCACATGCTTTGTTTTCCTTTATTCTGATTGATTCCTACACTTGTTTCACTTTCATGCATCATCACTTAGTTATATATGCACTCAATATCACACCATCCTTCATATATGCTTGATTTCACACTCCCCTTGGGCAGATTTGGGCTCCCCTTGCCTAGATCTTACTTATCCTTGCATGCACTATGCATTCTGGGAGCTCAAGGCCTCTACCTTGGATTCTATAATTGCACATAGGTTGTCTAGGATTAGCTCCAACTACAAGAGTTTGGATGTCATGGTGAGAACGCACAAGATCCTGTCAATCGGTTCCCTTACCGAGGCTAGACCCACGAACCAAGTCTGGCTAGAGATTGATGGGTACATGGAGCAGATAAGGTGAGAGGCCACCAGGGATGACTTGGAACAAAGTGCACATAACATGCAATACCAATCTTAGCATCAATATGTGACTGAGAAGCACCAACTGGATGTTGTCGAGTTGGTCTCTCCCCAAACTTCAGATTCATAGTGTTTTGTCTTGTTAGGATGTCTCTACCCTATTTTGTCTCACATGGGTACATGTGTAAAATGTAATATTATTTATAAATATGTTGTAAGTGAAATTCCAAGTGTCATTAGTGGAATGTGAAAGGTCATCATGTTATGTAATGAGTTATTTGTAAATAATTTGAAGAGTCATGTCACAAAGGGGAATGTAAAGGGTCACCCCACCCTTTGTTATAAATATTACCTCATAACTCATAGAATGTGTGTTGGGATAGGGTCCCTAGGGTCAGTTTTGGGGTTAGTTAACCCAAATTTTGTAAAAGTTTTGTAAAAGATGTAAAGTCTCCGCAAAATGTGGGTGTGGAGCACGCAACTAGATAGGAGTCAAAGGGGTTTTATCCCCTTGTTTGGATAAGTAAATAGGTCAGTTTTGAGACTCACCCATGGTCCGCGAACCATGGTATTGTATTGAAGAAAGCTATATATAGTTGAGTCATAGCGAGTCTAGAGGTAGTAGTTGATAACTTGGAGTCAAGATAGAGATTGTTTTGGGCAAGTGCTAAGGCAGGAAGGCTCTGCTTCCTGTACTTAGGCAAAAGGGGAAGGCTCCTGTAGATGAGTGTGTAGGAGGCCTTGGAAAGTTTGTAGCTAAGTGCGTGGACCCCTGCAGTTGAGTGCACAGGGTAAAGGAGTCTGTAATCTGAACGTTGAAGCTTAATAAAGACTGATTCTGAAGAAATACTTTGCATCTGAGTATTATTGTCTATTATGTTTATGTTATGATATGTCGCTTTATAATATGTTTTATATGGAAAAATGTATAAATTTTGCGTGAATCTAGTGAATCTATCATATTTGTGCATATATTAAGTAATTATTTGTGTTCGCAAAGTTAAGGGTTAATTTTGTTAGGACTTATGATGAATTCAATAGATCTGCGAGAAGGAAGATCTATGGTTGTTGATTAGCACGTGAAAGTAGATAGAATGATTCCTTAGGGTCTATAAAGACTGATCACAGACCTTCGTGAATGTCTAGAAGTTATTTTACCTGAGTTACAGTAGCGAGCCCTAGAAGAATACTAATCTGTGCGAAGGCAGATCTGAGCTACCAGAGCTTGAAGCTACTTATCACACTGTCTTTGGATGCAGAAACCTAGTCCTAGCATCCTCCAATACTACTTCAGATGAGACTACAACCTGCGCTATGCAAGTTGTTTCTAAAAGGGCCAACAGTTAGGGTTTTGCTGGTTGGCACGAACAATTCTGAACTTGGGTCAGGTCCCCTTAAGAGAACAAATGGTTCCATTGCTGGGACCAAGATCTATCTAACAGATGTGTGATAAATGGTTTCCTACGAAGAAAGAGCTTGATAAGTGGATGGATAAAAAATCACATTCATTCGCAGCTCAGGAGAACATGAGCCCTAAATTATCCAAGGAGCAGTGATTGCAGAGATTTTGGTACACATACGAGACTGATGCATTCTTCTGTTTCTTCCTTGAAGAACTATATGAGTGGTTGTCTAAATTGGCCGATAGTCAAGCAACGTGGAGGCTCGAAGGCCCTATAATGTGGACTCCTGAATTGGTGCGACGTCTAGAAGCATTAAAAACCAATATCACGCAGGCTTTGGACCACTGGATTGATCGCACATTGGTATGTTTTGTGACTTATTTCACAATCGATAGAAATATCAGCTATAGCAAAGAGGAATGAAGGATATTTAAAGGACCGCGAGGTAAGTATTTGAAATCATTGAAGACTTGGATTAAAATGTTGTTATGTGAAAAGAGGTTTATGCAGTTACCTTGATGTTTAGGCCTACCCAAAGCGGGATATTCTTTAGAAGAAACGAAAGATCCAGCACAGAATATAGTTTGCTCATTGAACCCCCTTCAAGCGACAACGAAGGACAATGCTGACTACGTCGCAAAGTGCAGTTCAGTTAATTACGTAGGGTATTCTGAGGATACCTCATCCATCCACTCCACCTCCACCCCCACCTCCGCCTCATACACCTACGCCTTCACCCCCTCCACCTCCATTTCCACCATTCAACATGGCGAACGCGATGAAGATGCCAATTTTTAAGGGAATAGGGAGCGAAGATCCCAAATAGTTTTGGTTTGTCACAGGAGCTGTTTGGACAGCACAACAGATCATGGATGATAATATTAAGAAATTGCAGCTGGTTACAACCTTATAGGATCACGCATTAACATGGTATATCAAGTATTGCACTGATAACCCCAACGCGATGTTGGCGGATACCCAGCTAGCTTTGAACAAGGAGTTCAGTAAGCCTAAGTCAGAGGCGCAGTCAGTAATTGAATTTAAGGAAATCCGATAGAAGATAGATGAGACACCTTGGGACTTTGATCAGAGGTTGAAGTGCCTGATTAGGTAGGCTAATATGATAACCTCAGATTCCCAGCATCACGACTGGTTTATAGCATCGCTCTTTCCACATTTAAGAATACCTTTGTCACAACATAAGATAGTGACGAAATCAGAAGCCTTGGAGATCGTGATGAGGCTGGATGCATCGCCTATACAGGATATGAACTTGGGAGTGAAACAGATTCATTCACAGCTAGAAAGCCTGCACTTGGAGTTATAGAGCTTGAAGAAAGGAAAGGAAGCTCAGCCGGAGGTGCGCACTGAGGTCTGGTGTCTGAAGTGTAAGAGCCATGGACATGACAAGGACCATTGCTCAATCTATAAAAACTATATTATAGGGGGAGGAAGTGTACCCCCAAAACCAAAGAATAATGTTGGGACGAGTGCGGGAGCTACATTGTGGTGCGTTATCTACTGAGTTACAGGATATCATGCTACTGATAACTCCCATTTATTGCAAATATTTGTACAGACCTCTCAACAGTTGTTTTGCAATTTTTGTAATTATGTAGGACATGATGAATGCCATTGTAGGAGTTATGAGATGATGATGGATAGAACCCCTACCTATAAGACGTAGGCAGAGAATCGACCTCAAGATCAAGATGCAAGAGTAGTGCGCGGAGGATTCCAAGGCCGAGGAAGAGGAAGAGTCACTAGACCAGGTCGAGGGCATGGGCAGGTAATCTTCTATAACTGTGGCAAAGCAGGGCACTTCGCACGAGACTCTACAAACCCCACGCATCCCTCATGTCAGTATTGTCGACAATTTGACCATACCATAGAGGAATGTCCAGTCCTTATGGAAAAGATGCAAGAAAAGAATGTGCAACCCCAATAGCCTACACAGAACATTCAGATGATGAGGGTTGAGCCCTGCAAAGAATATCAAATAATAAATATCATGTTGAGAAGTGGTATAACAACTGGTGCAGTTAAAGGTGAGAAGCCTGAGGAAGACAGATAGGTGTGCAAGTCTGTTGAGAAGGAAGTATATATTGATCTTAATCATACTAAGGATACCTTCATGGAAAAAAAGAAGAACTTCGATGATGCCTCCACCTCAGCAAGTCATGAGAAAAAACTAGAGACTAGTGCGACGCAAGAAGTAGATCCTTCAATACTAGCTACTTTCCTGAAGACTTGTATGAAGTTAATGCATGGCTAGAAAGTAGTAGAAGGATTGCAAGAGGTAATAAACATGTGCGCTAATAAGGAAAATACTCCTAATGAAGAATGCAGAATAAGAAAGATTGGTAAGCATAAAACACGAATGGGACGCGAGATGAGGCTAACTATGCAAATAGGAGAATATGAAATGGACCAGGTCATCTTGGATCTAGGGTCTAATGTGAATGTCCTGCCTAAGCAAACATGGGAAAGGATGGGGAGACCTGCGCTACAGTGGTCCCCTATTCAGTTGCACATGGAAAATCAGCAGAAGATTATTCCAATGGGGTGCTTATATTGTGTAACGGTGGAAATTGAGGGTGCGAGCACACCGGCTAACTTTGAGGTCATTGAAATAGTGGATGACAGTAACCCTTACCCCGCGCTACTAGGAATTGATTGGGATATTGATATGAAGGAAGTAATTAACTTGAAGAAGCACAAGAGTTCATTTGAGAAGAAGTCACTTAGTGTTGTGGTGCCACTAGACCCTACAGAAGGAGCACATTATACTGAACCTTTTCATGACTATGTAGAAAGTGATGATGATCTGGAACAGATATATAAGATAACAGCACGAGATGAGGATTGGATCAATCCTACAGCTGATGGATGAATCATGTGGGACAGGGATAGCTCTTGCGCCTTCGACTCGAATGAAGAGCTTGAACGCTGGTAGAATCGGATGCATGCAGTATCTATGCTTCGTTGTAATATGATGACAAAATTGCTGAGGTGTGTCTCGACTAAGGTAAGAAATATTCCGCATTATGATGGTTTGACTAATGTGGAATTGTGTTTGGATGAATTTGAAAGGGAAGTACCAAAAGAGCATCGATTCCAGGCACTGGAATTAGTGTTGCGTGCTACACCTGCCCATTGGTGAGGTACACACAAGGAGAACTTTGATGGATGGAAAAAATACATGAGAATGATGAAGTTAAGATTTGGGTATGCTAATACTAGAATGATATAAAAATATAGTCGAAAGGATGATCTATGTGATCATTTGGCATGATGGAATTTAGCCTGGGGAACAAAACCACAACTAGAATGGGTGGATATTTTTTGTCATACATTAGATACGATCCCAATGAACTGGTATCTCGAGATGGAGCTTTGCCATTGAACAACTGAATGGGACATTTCAAGGGAGAGTTTTCTATTAAATTTCAGCTTCGAGGACGGGTTTGAGAGCATTGATGAAGCATTACAGGGGATCAAAGTAGCTATATTCAGAACGTCGAAGGAAACGATAGAATGGGCTCCACTAGAATGGAGTACACAGCTACGCCATGCGTTGGAATGTTATAACGTGACTGTTGAAGAAGAAGAAGGAGATGATCCGAAAAATATTACCATTCCAGAAATAGAAGGATAACACGAAGTCGAAGGACCAAAGGTGGCAAACCCAGATATATGAGAGCCTTTGGAAACTTGACAAGTAAACATTGGATCTGAAGAAGAACCTAAGTTTGCAAAGATATGAGACTATTAGGACAAACATACGGTTGATAAGGTAGCTCAGATACTGCGCGAGTACTAGGATTTGTTCCAAATGAAGTTTTCAGATTCGAAAGGGATCATCGGAGATTTAGGTGTTATGAAGATCACATTGAAGCCGGATGCGAAGCCTGTTAAGCAACAACCTTATCGGCTGAATCCAAAATATAAAGAGAAGGTGCACCAGGAACTAGATAAGATGTTGGAGGCTGGTATTATTGAGCCTGTCAAAGAACCAAATTGGGTAACACCAATGGTGGTCCAAAAAAGAAACATAAAGGTGAAATTTGCATATGCGTGGACCTGAGGAAGTTGAATGATGCATGCATACATGATCTGTTTCCAACACCATTTACTGATGAAGTGTTAGAGAATGTTGGTGGACAGGAGGCATATTCATTTACTGATGGTTTTTCGGGATATCATAAAATAAATATCACACCAGAATATCGAAGCAAAAAAACCTTTGAGACTGATTGGGGTTGCTTCCAATATACAATTATGTCATTCGGATTGAAGAACACACCTGCAATCTTTTCCCGGGTAGTGATCATGACATTTAAGGAGTTTATTTATAAATTCCTGGAGGTATGTTTTGATGACTAGACTGTGTTTGGGTTGGTGAAGAGCCATGTTGTGAGTCTACGCCCCATTTATTGTAAAACTTTGTATAGACCCCTCAGCAGTTGTTTTAAAATTTATATAAGTCTGTAGGACACGATGAATTCCATTGTAGGAGTTATGAGTTGATCATGGATAGAACCCCTACCTATAGGATGCAGACAGAGAACCAGCCTCAAGATCAAGGTGTAGGAGTAGCGCGCAGAGGATTCCAAGGCCGAGGATGAGGAAGATTCACTAGACCAGGGCGAGGGCATGGGCAGGTAATCTTCTATAATTGTGGTGAAGTAGGGCACTTCACGTGAGATTTTACAAACCCCACACATCCCTCATGTTAGTATTGTTGATAATTTGACCATGTCATAAAAGAATGTCTGGTCCTTGTTATCACCCCAAGAAACTCTCCTAGGTTGTAGCTCGGAGATGCTCGGGAACATTACAAATTCAACTTATTGTTGCAAACGGATGAATGGAAGGAATGATGCTTGTCCAAGCTAGATAACCACTTCTACTTTCCTTGACTCCAGACATGCGTGAACACCCCCAAACTACAAGGATTTAGACCACCAATTACTCACAGTTTAAGGATTTGATGAATATGGAGAATACTGACCACACCAGCAGATGCACAAGACCATGTGATGGCCAACTGCAACGAGTAAAGAAGTCTGCAAATATAATCCCCTAATACACAGACAAGATGACAACTCTCTAGCATTAGGTGAAAAGAAACCTAAATAACTCATTCACTGATACATGCAAGACTTTAACACAGAGATAGAATGACAGTTTATCTAATGCTAAACATCAAGAGCTCAGAAATACAGCATATGAGGCACAACTTTGAAAAGAAGATACATGAAAAGTGAGAAAAAGAAGCTTGTATTAGCTGAAAATGAAGACAAGACGCTGTAGGTATCAAAATAGTTATAGTCTCCAAAAGTTGAACCTTACATCAAAGCAACAACCATCAACCCTGATTACATCTTGTTTCTGGGTATATATAGAGTTTCATTACAAAGGCACTCGCGAATTCTAAGTATGGAGGGGTCATAATTGACCACCAACCCCTTTAACTGCTTGATGGAGTCTTTGGTGCAATTTTCCTGCTTCAGTGGATGAATTTGATCTTCTCAGGTGCTCTATTGTCCTTCTCGGGTAGATGGAGTGTCGTATGGGATGAAGTTCCATAACTGTTAAATGCGTTCACCTGCTTGGGCTCTGTCCTTTTCCTCCTTGGCCATGTTGTCTGTGGAACGTAGTTGTTGAGGAGGAAATGCATCTGGCATCGAAAACTGATCACCTTCGTCCTTTTGGAAGCATGGAATGGTTAAGGTACATGGAATGCACAGTGGGTGGAATAGTCGGATGGCGGAGTGAGACTGGTCGTCGGATTAAGGGGATAGACGGCGGGGATTGCTTGGCCTGAGGGCATCGGGAGATATGGGAGCGGGGTAAGCGTGGGTCGTTGGATCTCGGGTGGACAGATCCAACGGCTACCAGACGGAGGAGACGCACGGGAGTTAATGGACGGGGACAGAGGACAGGCGGTAAGCTGTTTTGGTTGCACCGCTTTTGGACACAAGGCGATAAAAGGACAGAAACATGCGATTCCATTCAAAGGGTGACACATGGCAGTGGGGAAATGATGAAACCGCTTTCCATCGCGCGCTATCATCCTCGCAGTTTAAAGGTGCAGGTAGAGCGACTATCGTCCGATCGTGGCGGAGATGATCGGACAACAAGGGAACGGTTGCGCAAGTTTCTGCAACGGGAACTGTTAGATCGAGGTGGCGGGGATCAACGATTGGGGTTACGATGAAGCTTTTATGGAGGCGCGTGGTCGTGTGGGCACGGGTTTTATAGGGTTTTGTGTGTTAACGCTCGGGGATTGAAAAGGGCTTTAATACGATTTTCAACGAAAAAGCATGGGAAATAAAGACAAAAGGAGGGTGAGAGAGGTAGAGGAGAAGGTGAGGGAAACCACTATAAGCCCTTTTTTAGCATGACCACGGACAAATTGTGCTTCCAACTTCAGAAAATCAATGTTATATAGTAGAGCTAACCCTGGCTCCTTCTGGGGATGAGATCCTCCCTGTGAGGTCTCAAGAACTGCAAACCATTGCCTTTCCTGTGAAAACCAAATTAGAAAAATTTCCTAGTGTTCCATTGGGCATGGAGTCTAACTAAGCCTACACTAAAAACTGATAAAATATCATATTTACAACCTTGACTGCCCATTAACTGGGCCATCAGAAACTGTCTTCCCTCCCATACTTTGTAGTATGAAGGTATTGTTCCCTTGGATCTGAGAAATGATAAAAGACCCTATCCAAAAAGCATCAAACTTCGCATGGTTGCCTTTCTTCTCTTTCAGTGCATCCCACTTCAGTACCAGATCTCCAACCTGAAAACTATCTGCTTTTGTCCTTCTGTCAAAGGCTTCCTTGATCTTCTTCTGATGTGCCACAGACATTTCAACCAACTGTTCTCTGATTTGATGTACCTTTGCTAAATCAATGATTCTTTTTGCCATGTCTTCTTCCTCATTCTGCTCTTCTTGTAGGAACTTTGCCACAGGGAGGGCTAACTGAATTGGAAATATAGCCTCAGTGCCATATACCAACTTGAATGGAGAATTCCCTGTGGATTTCTTGATGGTCACTCTGTCAGCCCACAGTGCATACTTGAGTTTAGAGTCCCAATTCTTTTTGTTGTCTTCCAACAACTTTTTAATTATCCTTATCAGGATTTTGTTGGAAGATTCTACTAGACCATTGCCTTGGGGGTAGTATGAGGTGGAATGAACTAGTTTAATGTCCATTGAATTGCACATGTCCACCAATTCCTTTGCCCTGAAGGCCGCTGCATTGTCTGTAATCAATTTATGTGGACAGCCGAACCTGGTGAAGATATTCTCTGTTAAGAACCTCATGACCACATAATGATCAGCCTTTCTAGTAGGGATTGCTTCAATCCACTTAGTGAAGTAATCAGTGGCTACTAAGATCCATCTGTGCTGGCCACTGGAATGTGGATTGATTTCTCCAATGAAATCCAAACCCCACTGCTGAAAAGGGCCATTGGCATGTATTGACTTTAAGGGCAGGGACTTCAGTTGTTGTTTCCCTTCAAATCTTTAGCATTTGTCACAAGATTTAACAAATAAAAATACATCAGAAAATAAGGTGGGCCAATAGTACCCGGCCCTGAGGATTTTGTGGGCTGTAGTTTTCCAATAGTGGTGTCCTCCACACATGCTGGAATGAAACTGCTGCATGACTTCAATGGATTGTTCTTTTTTCAGACACCTCAAAAACATTCCAGAGGGGTCCCTCCAATAGAACAGATTTTCATTAATGCAATATTTCGCTGCTCTGAGCTTAACAGTTCTGGCCTGACTTCAACTAAAGCCTGGAGGGATTTCTAGATTTAGAAAGAATTGAGCTATTGTAGAGTACCATTCACAAGAAGCTAGATTTTCTGCTAATGACTGCTTTTTCCCTGGTTCAACTGCTTCTTCTTCTTATGTCTGACCATTTTCTGAAATTGTGCCAATGAGATTTATGTCTAGTGTTCTGCAATTTTCTTCAGCCAGTAGTCTGGCAAGGCCCTGACCTCTGACAAGCTTGGTGGGCTTCAATTCTATGTTAAATTCAATCAGCTTTGCAATCCATTTGGCCCTTCTTCCATCAGCATCAGGTTGCATTAGGACATCTTTTATTGAAGCAGAGGGTACATATGAATTTGTCTTGGAGTGCAGAATGTAAATTCTAAAAGCTTTCAAAGACTTGATAAGAGCATATGCTTGCTTCTTGATGATATCATACCTCAGCTCAACATCTCTTAAGGTTTTGCTGAAAAATGCCACTAGATGCTCTGAGCCTTCGTCATCTACTTGCATTAAAACTGCTACAAGGATGTTTTTAGAGGCAAATGAAAAATATATGGAACTCCTTGCTGTAATCTGGACTGCTTAAAATAGGAGCTTCCATAATAGCTTTCTTAATGGACTCAAAGGATCTGCTTGCTGTATCATTCCATTTGATGTCTGACCCCTTTCTCAACATGGAGGTGATATGTTTTACAAGTTCTGCAAAATTTGGGATAAACCTCCGTACAAAATTTATTTTACCCAGAAAGGACTGGATATCCTTTTTTGATCTCGAGACAAACAGGGTCTGTATTGCTCTTACTCTTTCTAGGTCAATTCTGACACCTGTAGGAGAAACAACATGTCTTAACAGCTTTCCTTCTTTTAAAGAAAAATGTGATTTTTTAGGATTGACTGAAATCCCAAACCTCCTGTGTTTCAAAAACACTTTCTGTTGCAAATAGTCTTGATGGCTACTGGAGTACACTGTTATATCATCTAGGTAGATAAGGACAAACTTATCCTTCTCTCCCACAAATGCTATATCCATAGCTCTCTGAAAGGTGGCTCCAACATTCATCAGCCCAAAAGGCATCTTGGAATATATAAAAGTGCCCCAAGGAGTGGTGAATGCAGTCTTCTCTTGATCATCTGGATGTACATCAACCTGATTATACCCCAAAAATCCATCCAGGAAAGACATCACCTTGGCCCCTGAGACCTTCTGCAGCAAATGCTCCATCTTGGGTAGAGGATAGTTGTCTTTCTTAGAGCATTTGTTTAAGTTTTTGAAATCAATGCAGAGCCTGATTTCTCCACTTTTCTTCCTCACCACTACCAAATTGGCTATCCACTTTGAATATCTCAGAGGGACTATGATTTTGGCAACCAGTAATTTCTTGATTTCTTTTTCAATCAGAGGAAGGAGCAAAGGGTTTATTGGTCTCAGCTTCTGCTTGAAAGGGATGGTGTCTTTCTCTAAAGGAATTTTATGTTGGATGATCTTCTTGTCATAAGTTTTCAGGTCAGTATATTCCCAGGCAAAAACATCAGCAAATTGCTTCATTAAATTGCAGCACTCGAAACTTTGGCCAGCAGATAGATGAGTGGACAGATTTATGTATCTTGGCTAATCTGGACTCCCTATGTTATGCTTACAGACTGTAGATTGGTCTTCCTTTTGGGAAGCCTTATAAGGCACATCATTCTGGTCAAACAACTTTTCTAAAGGAACTAAACCCTTAGGTATATGATTGTTGGGCAGTTGGACAATGCTATCTTTGGCAATTTTGTTTCTAAGCTAGGGCTGGGAATTTTCTTCCAAGGCTTCATTTTCTTGGTCAATTTGCATTTCAGAGAATTAATCAATGACTTGAAGAAACCTATTCACTTCATCATCATCTTCAAAAACCTTCCAATGCTGGACATTATCAGGCAAGGATGGTCTATATTTCATTTGGACTTCATAAACTAGTCTAGGAGGCATGGGAGGAATAAACATGCTAGCAGACATAGCAAGGGAATCAGCGAGCTAATTTTTTACTCTAGGGATGTATGAGATACAAACATTATCAAAAGAATCTTTGAGTCTCCATACCTCATCTCTATATGCTTTCAGCCTTGGGTGCTTTGCTTGAAATGTTCTATTTACTTGCTGAATGATAAGATCAGCATCTCCAAACACCTTTATGCTTCTGATCCCTCTGTCTTTGGCTGCGTTAAGACCCAATATCAGAGCCTCATACTCTGCTATATTGTTGGTGACTTGAAATGCCAACTTAAAAGACAGATGTGTGCTTTCTTGTTTTGGATATATCAACACCACCCCTGCTTCTGCAGTCTCCCTGGAACATGCTCCATCAAAGAACATTTCCCGAACCTAACTTCCCCTCTCTCCCTTGGCCTGAACTATTGGTTTCTTGAGCTGCAATGAGGCCTTCTGGGATTCTTCAATTTGGAGGATACATGCTCCAAAATCAGTGTCCATAGCATAAATGGGGTGATTAGAAGGATTCTTCTCATCACTGATGATGTAGGCCAGCTGTGCTTCTCTGTACAATCTCCTGCTTTCCCTTCCAAAAACTGGGACAGAGGCATAAGATAAATCATTTTGTAATGTCCCACCTAGTCTCTTAATCCACCCTCTGGACAACAACATGCCAAACTTTGGAGGGACATCTGCTACCACAATATCCATCATCATGCTCTTCATGGACAAGTGAGTTAGGGTAATGGCCAAGTCTTTGATTAATCCTAAGCCTTTTACCTTCCTTGAATCAAATGAGAATAAATCATGATATGGTCTAGTGATATCAAGGCCTAACTCTTCCATGACAGCTTTAGGCATCAGATTGTGGCTAGCCCCTGTATCCAGTAGGCAATTATGGAGGATTTTATCATGAATGGTCAAGGAGACATAAAATGATGGGGAATTATCATCAGCAGGTTCAGTCATTGGGCTAAGCACAACTGCAGGCTTATCATCTTGCAAATTGACATAGTCAATGGAGGTTTGTGAGGCTTTCAGCTCAAGAGCATCAAGGATAGGCTTTCTAAAAACTTCACTCTTTGCAAGTTCTATCAGAGGCACAAATATTTTTAACTTTTGGACTTCTGATTCAAAGCTGAAAGGGGAAGGGGACTTGTCAGAACCTCTTACCTCTTGAGTTGGTGCCTTGAGGATGACTGGGTCAGCTACTGGTCCTTTCTGTCTGATGTTCTGTGGCTCGTTTGGGACATCAGCTTTTTGGGCAGGATTCTCCTTGACATTGTTTTCTCTTGACCTCAGATTGTATCTTTGCTGCTCATTAGTCTACAGAACAGCCTCTCTGTCCCACCTTTGACTGGCTTGGTCCTGGAGTAATGATTCTTCATATGTAGCCAATGTCAAAAAGGCAGCACTGCCTTTATCTTCCATGCAATGAATCTCATCCTCTTCTTCGAACTGCTCCTCCTCCATGACTACATTTTGGAAAGGAGTTTTAACCTTTTGATCTTTGTTTGCCTCTTTCCCCCTTTGAATGATCTGCAATTGATTGTTTGCCCTTCTGAATGGATTTGGGTTTCTTGGAGCAAATGTACTTGGAAACCTTGCCTTCCCAGAGTTCTGCTCAACCTTCAGCTTATATATCTCAGCAGCCAATGACTCTATCATCTTAGTCATTTTGTCTAACTTAGGATCAGAAGATGAAGCAGAGGAAGAAGAAGCCTCACCTCTCTGCCTCCTTCTGTCAGCATGACTTTTAAGCTTTTCTGCAGCAATGATGTTCGACTCCACCTCTAAGGCTGCATCTTGCATATCAGCTAGAGTGGCACATCTTATTTCTCTTAGAAGTAGGCAGAAATCAGAGTCAAAATCATTGGTATAGGTGAGTTTGGCAGAGGTGGGTGTAGGCTTTACTTCAACTGGTATCTTACTATACATACAGTTAAATCTTTTATTAAAATCAGGCAATGATTCCCCATTTTCCCTCTTGAGGTTTCCAAACTTAGTATGATAATAAAGTAGGTCCTTCTTATCCCCCCAGTGCTTCAAAAATACATCATCTAAGGCTTCAATGTCTGTTATAGACCTAGGGTTCAATTCTCTGAACCACTTTCTTTCTTCTCCATCAAGGCTTTGGACAAAAACTCTCATCCACACATCATCTTCACTGATGTCTAGGTTATCAGAATAACTATAAAAAGATTCAAGGTGCTCTTCAACAGTTACTCCCTCTGTACCAGTGAACTTGGGCATATATTTCTGATACTCCCATGCAGGCATGGCATTCAAGGGAAGAGACAAGACCAGGGGTCCATACCTAGCAGCTATAATTCTTTCCATCTTGGTGGGAGCTTGCTGGCCTGCCATGATTGGGGTAGGTGAAATAATATTGGAAGCTTGAATGGTAGGAAGCGATGAAATAGATGGCAGAGAAAAACGAATATGATGGACTGTATGGGAGACTTTCTTTGGACTGAGATCCAAAGGGGAACTATGAACAAGGAGCTTTGTGAATCTCTGAAGGTATTTCTTCACTAATAATGGTAGACTTTATATCCTCAAACCATTCTCAGCTATAATCTTCTCTTGCAGAGATACATAAGATTTATTAGGCTTACCTGATCCTGATGCTCCTTTCTGTGATGTTTT
The DNA here is from genome assembly GCA_031772625.1 of Pinus tabuliformis. Classification (NCBI taxonomy): domain Eukaryota; kingdom Viridiplantae; phylum Streptophyta; class Pinopsida; order Pinales; family Pinaceae; genus Pinus; species Pinus tabuliformis. The sequence goes on from CM062817.1 coordinate 1,126,211,129, forward strand.
CCTTTGCTTAGCAATCTTCTCAGGGTTAGGCACTGGGTCAACTGGTGATTTCTGAGGATTTCTCTGAGTATGTCTCACAAACTGAGCCAGAGCTGTAATGTGGAGTCGCCAAAGGTTGGTCCTCTAGTAGAGTCGCAAGATAGATGATTACAACCAGAAATGTGTCCAGACTTTGTCTATCATCAAAGAAGGAACTGTGTCATTTTCCTAGGGAAGCTGAGCTTCATTCTAAGTTCCCCGGCAATGGCGCCAATTAATGTTACCACCCCAAGAAACTCTCCTAGGTTGTAGCTCGGAGATGCTCGAGAACATTACAAATTCAACTTATTGTTGCAAATGGATGAATGGAAGGAATGATGCTTGTCCAAGCTAGATAACAACTTCTACTTTGATTGACTCTAGACATGCGTGAAAACCCCCATACTACAAGGCTTTAGACCACCAATTACTCACAGTTTAAGGATTTGTGAATATGGAGAATATTGACCACACCAGCATATGCACAAGACCATGTGATGGCCGACTGCAACCAGTAAAGAAGTCTGCAAATCTAATCCCCTACTACACAAACAAGATGACAAATCTCTGGCATTAGGTGAAAAGAAACCTGAATAACTCATTCACTGATACATGCAAGACTTTAACACAGATATAGGATGATAGCTTCTCTAATGCTAAACATCAAGAGCTCATAAATACAGCATATCAGGCACAGCTTGGAAAAGAAGATACATGAAAAGTGAGCAATTAACAGCAAAAGAGGCTTGTATTAGCTGAAAATGAAGACGAGACGCTGCAGGTATCAAAATAGTTACAGTCTTCAGAAGTTGAACCTTACATCAAAACAACAACCATCAACCCTAATTACATCTTTAATGCTCGGGGCTTGAAAAGGGCTTTAATACGATTTTCAATGAAAAAGCATGGGAAATAAAGACAAAAGGAGGGTGAGAGAGATAGAGGAGAAGGTGATGGCAACCACTATAAGCCCTTTTTGAGCATGACCACAGACAAAGTGTGCTTCCAACTTCAGAAAATCAATGTTATATAGCAGAGCTAACCGTCCTTATGGAAAAGATGTAAGAAAATAATGCACAACTGTTATAGACATTTTTGGGCACTACAACCCCAAGCATGAAATGTCCATAAACCAAGGGCTCCTAAGTCCCTAAAAGTGTTGTTCTAACCCCTAAAGGAACAAGGTCAACTGATTACAGCTTCTCCCAGAAGTTCTCCATGAAAAACTGCTCAGAACTGGTCAAAACAGGATCATTTCAGCTGCTCCATAGGCAAAGTGCGTTGCATCTCACCTAAACACACTGTGTGGGTGCATTGCATTTCAAAAAGCCCTTCTATGGGGTGCGATGGGTGAGAAGTGACAAATAGCAGTGTCATTTCGCGAGGTGGAGAGGCATGGAAACTTCCAGAAACTTCTCCTGTGACACTTTCCTCTCTGAATTCGACCAAGGATGAGTAAGAGATCATCAATCTCCAAGTGGAAGCAAGAACTATCAGAGGGAAGACACTAATCACATCACAAGCTGACACATCTCCCTTACAGATATCTATATATGGATCCCTCATCCCAGAGATCTAGGGGGCTGGAATTTTGCATATTGTAAGGAATTGCTGTTGGTTTCTTGAGACAACATCAGATTGTTGGGTGATCTAAGCTTTGTATGAGGTGAAGAGGGGCTTCCTTGCTAAGAGGATGATGTTGGGTTAGAACAACTGGTTGTAACTCCCCTTGGCTCTTTCTTGTTTATCAATAAAAGCTATTCAAGTTTTCCTCCATACTCTTGTGTCATTCATGTTTGTTGCATTTGTATGGTCAATTTACATCTGATCCTAGATTGTTTATGATTATAGATCCATGTTCTTGTATAGTGCTATGCTACTGTGATCTTACAGGTACTTGGTGAAGCTGGGCGTGCAAGGGAACAAGTAGCGAAAGACTATCAAGAGAGAGAGGAATCGAACTAGGAGACTAGCGCAAGACAAAGGTTGGTCTTCTTTGTTCTTCTCTCATCTATACTTCATAAAGGAAAAACGAAAGTAGCTTTACTTTGTTTGTTTCTAAGGTAGCTATCACACCTTAGTGGGATAAGCAGTTCTGTGTAGACACTTTTCCCTGTAACAAAATGGCGACTCTGCTGGGGACGAATTAGTTTGTTTGTTTATCTTCCTTGTTGTCTATTTTATAAACTTACAGACGGAGCCTGAAGTTGACCCAGGTACCTTTCGAACTGCATTTGCTATGCAAATGAAAAGTAGATAAATTCCACTTCAGTCAATCTCCGGGATTTGTTTATAAATTAAACAACTGATTTAAAAACTCTCTGATTGCCCTTGTGATAGCTCTTAGATCCTCTTTAGATCTACCCCTGATTGTTGCATTACTCATTACCATTTGCTCGGCCAAAACCCATGCACTGAACTGCAAACTATGACCCGGAACCCAAGCCAAGTCTCGTCTCTGGCCCAACGTAGGTACTGTTCTGTGAATCTGAAATTCAGCGCACTTCCCGAGTGTAGTAGGTGCGCTGCATTTCAAATTCCCTGTGTTACAGGTGTGCTGATCAGACTAGGCATTGTCTAGTTTTGGTTCCTGTGATTCATTCTTTCCAGTTCTATTCATGAATTTTGCTGCCTGTGATCAGTATATCTCTGTTTGAAACCCCTTTTCCTTGCTGTTATTCCGCCTCCTTTGTACGAAAGAACTGTAAATGTTTTTGTGTATTTGTTGAGTCATTTTCAGTTCTCCTTTGCAACAGTAATGTAATCATACTATCGTCCTTTGATTTGAAAGCATCGCAAGTGTCGTTTTCAGTCATAGGAAAGAGTTTGCTTGCTGTAGATAGTCGATTATCCTGTTACTATTGTATTTGGTCTGAATTTGTAATTTTTCTAGTGTCGAAAGCAAGTATTCATTTCCAAATCGTAAAGTGTTGTGATTGCCTCCATTTTTGATTTCCAAAAGAAACTTGTTGATAATTGTCACTTGAAAAGTAATTCAGATTTGTGCATTAGCTTTCTTTTCTCCATTCGCATACTAAGAAATCCGAAAACAAATACATGCATGTGCATTTGCATTTAGACTGTTTGATTGGTTTGATTTAGGAAAGTGCATTTAGAGTGTGCTCTTTTCTCTTTGTGAAAGAATACTGTCTCTCTTTCCTTAGTAGCTAGGATTTTCATTGCACAAAGAAGATAAAAGACTGTTTATCATCTTAGATTGCATTTTAGGAATTACACATCTACATCTCGCGGTGAACCTGAAAGGCAAACTTCATAAACAAGATCAACTATAAAATAAATTCAATGAATCTAACAACGCTTTGGAACCTAACGCACAACATTTAGAAGTCTAGGCTAGAGACGTATTCTGGCGTCGTAAAGCCTGGTAACTGTTGTTCTCACTGATGGTTGGGTGATTCCTCCACTTTGAGACGATAAGTGCCAGTACGGACTTGTGCTCCCACGTACCGTCGAGTATATTTTGGGAGACCACAATAGGCTTAATCCTTTATCCATAGGAAGCCGTGTCTGCCGCCCTATCAATCGCAATGCACTGAACACAACATTTGGGAAGATTGACTGTCGTACCGTAAAAAGTATTCTGCAGTTTTGCGATTGGTTTGGTAATCCCTCTACCTAGATTTCCAGAGCAGTCACTTTCATTCCTTTTCAACTCCTTAACGGAAAAGGTCCATCTGAGAACTTGTCACTTCAGGCTCATTAAAAATCGAAGGTGACTAGAGTCATCTTTTGTTTTTTCTCGACTCTTAAAAATTGAAAAAACAAGTTTTTTTTTTTTCCGAAGAAAAAGCGAACTTTTTATTAAGAAAAATAAAAAGTTACATTGCATATGCTGTAAGCATTTCTGATACTTCTGATGATTGGTATCAAATTTCTTCCTTTTTGACTACAAACATAAAAGAAAAAATCTTTCCAGATATTCGGAGAGCAATAAATAAAGACCAGCTAACCTAAGTCTTTCGACCCTTCTTTTTCTCCACTTTTTTCCAACCATCTGTGTTGTGCATGGAGTCAGTAATAGCTAGCTGGTTTTCCTCTAGATTCATTTGTTGCTCCTTATCTGAATCTGATCCTTCAGGACTGTGACTACGTTTATTTCCGCTTGTTTCCTGCTGAAGATCTTCCTCCTTTTCTTCAATAATCTCTTTTTCCTTATTGTCCTGGTCTTTCTCCTGAGCTGTATTGTGTTCTTTCTTTTCAGAATCTCTCTTCTTTACGACATCATCTATATTCTGCCATCCTTTGGGCTTCCTTTGTTGTGTCTTGCTCTTGTTGAGACTTTACATGCATTGTACAGATGACCTGTTTGTTGACATCCCCTGCATCTGAAAGTTGTATTCTCATAGTCCAAAGATTGTTTCCACTGTGAATTGTTGAAGTTCAGAATTATACTTTTAGGTAATCCTTGGCTGAGATCTACCTCGACACATATTCTAGCAAAAGTAAAGATTCCCTTTATATGTCTCTCTGCATCAATCTTTAACATTTTCCCAAGGGTATTTCCAATAACTATTAAGGCCTTGGAATGCCAGAAATGTAACGGGAGATTATGCAGCCTAACCCATACTGGCATCCTTGATACCACCATAGTGTTGGCATAAAAATCCGGGAACCATGGAGTAACAAAAAGTCCAGCACTGCCCCAGAACCATGGCCCTTGGTTGAGTATTTTTTCCTTTTCTTCTTCTGAGTGGAAAATTACTATGAAGAAACCCTTAGAGCATAGGTGGATTTGGCAGTTTTTTGTCCAAACCGTGTGGATCCATTGGTATAATGCATCAGTTCTAGGCCAAAAACCGTTGAATCTACAAATAACTGCATTTTTTTGTAGATCTGAGAATATGTAATTTACCTCTGGTAAGTCCAAGGAGATAGAGGGGCTCTTCGACATTTGATCCACGATATACTGCCCTAGGGGTTCATTAGTAGCTGTAGATTCTTTCCCCTTTAGAGGTTCTTTCCCTTTGGCTGCATCGCGATAGGTACCTGTAGGTTTTGAGGAAGCTCCCTTGGATCCACCTCGCAATCTCAGATTGAGGATGATGGTTGAGTCCTTTGCAACCCTATAGTGCTGGAGTGTGTGTTGATCCTGTAAGCAGAGCCCTGAAAATAATAGATTTTGTAATGCAACTGGAATTCCCAGTTTGTTCTGGATCTCTTTTTTTAACTCCAATACACTCATCCATTTCCAGATCTGCACACAAACATGTCTGCCTTCTGTTGATCTGATAAAAATTTGCTTCAGATCCGCTGAGTCTACCTTGTCCAGGTCCAGTTTTACGGATTTGATTTCTGGATCTGGCGGATTTCCACCTATCTTCTGCGTGGAACTGGACAGATCAGATAGATCCACCCCGAATCTACAATATTTGGCCCGATCTGTTGTGAGAGGGGGTAGATCTGCTACATGCAGGCCCCCTTATTTGACTGTAGTTACCGGATCAGTATGAAAAACTACAGGTCTCTTCTCGTCGTTCACATGGCGGGGCCTCCTTCCACTCATGTCGCAACAATCCATCCTGGATCTACAAGATTTGGCCCAATCTGTTGTGAGAGGGGGCAGATCTGCTACATCCAGGCCCCCTTCTTTGATTGCAGTTACCGGATCTGTGTGAAAAACTTCAGGTCTCTTCTTGACATTCATGTGGCGAAGCCTCCTTCCACTCATGTCACTGTAAGCATCAGCATTGTGGTCCTCTTCTAGCCGGCCTTGGTGGCGTCGCCCCTCTGAATAGGGCCGAAACCCCCTTTGCCCCCTCTCAAGCGAAGAAGGAGATGGGCCTGTGGGTACCGGCCGTCGCGGCCAGCAACCGGAGGGGCGTCATCGTCGATCTGGCAGATGTACGAAACGATCCACTGAAGCTGCGAGGGGATTTTAATCCAATCGAAAAACCTGTCCTTCAGATCCAAAGCCGCGAGGTGAGATGCAGAAACCTGCAGGCGATTTGTTCTGCCATCCAAACCCTTAACGAAAATTGGATGCATGACGATAGGAGGTCTCAAGATCGAACCCTGGGAAATCTCCGTTCCTCCGTCTAACTCTAGCGTAGGTGCCGTCACTTGAAAAAACAAGTTGTGTCAAAGCATCTAAAATTTATTTTAAACGGAATAATCATCACCCTTTCCTATGTTGATCTTAGGTTGAGAAAATGGAACCCACCAACCAAGGAATTCCCCTTGGAGGAAATCCTAGTCCCTTCTCCTCTTGGGGAGATGTTGGTGCACCCCATATGGCCACATTGTCGCTTCCAGGACTGATAATCGGCTTGCCTGTATGGCTCTTTTCAACCTCTGTCGTTCAGAACACTGCAATTCCTGAACAGTTGAGTCAGCAACTAGACGAATCTAGAGTTACCCACCAACCTTCTACTTCCTCCAATTCTTCCTCTCCTCCTTCTTCTTCGCTTGATGAGGTTGGTAAAACCAAAAATCAAGTACCTGAGAAGAAGAAGGAAAAGAAGAAGAAAGAGAAGAAGAAGAAGGAGCCCAAAGAAAAAGGGGGCAACCAAGCGTCGTCTAGCGAAAATCCACACACTGCACCGACCAGGCCTAAATCGCCATGTGTCATTTGTAAAGGAGACCACTATCACAGAGATTGTCCTTGCATCCCTCGGATCTTAAGGGACTGGTCTCCTCGTTTGCACAACCCGGTGTCGTCAACCTCTGATGATCATGTTGAAAACACACCGTCGACTAGTGAAAGTGAATCCCCAGGACAAAAGGGAAAATATAGATTTCCTTGTAAACTGTGTGAAGGCGACCATGCCGTCCACCGTTGTCCCTTCTTAGACGAGGCTCAAAGAGTTTTGGACGATTGTCCGGTTTCACCGTTACGACTTCCTCCTGGATATAAAAAACTCTTGCCGAGTCCGTCACTAGTTGAAAAGCCGGCTGACTCGCCCAGGTGGTCGGTCGAAGCATCTATCATTAAAGAAAAACCATCTAAACCCATACCAGGTGAAAGTCAAAAGGTCAAGGCGGTAGTTGACCCGATCTTGCCTTCAGAGGTTCCATCTTCAGATGATACAATCACAGAAGAGAATAAGGATGACGTCGTCCAAATTCTTTTCGTAAGCACAGACTCCGATGAACATGGGGGAAATTTACCCATTCCTTTACCGCAGGAAGGAAGTTCATCAGAGTCGTACATGGCCGTCTATTCGGTCCCACCTCCAAGCAACTTAGTTGTTTCCTTCGACTGGAATCAACTAGGCAGACCCCGTTTATCGGCTAGTGTACCATTCCGAATTATTGCTCAAGTATATAGAATGGTTATGGCCGATACCATCATAGATGAAGGGGCTTCTGTGAGTATCCTTTCCTCAACTGCTTGGAAAGCGCTTGGTTCACCATCGCTTTTGCCTGAGATGAGAAACCTAACAGGCTTTGACAAAGGAACCAGTCGACCGTTAGGGATCCTTCCCAATGTGCCCATAACATTGAGAGGAAAAACTGTTCACATGAACGTAATGGTAGTTCAAGGACCCCTGGATTATAATCTACTCCTTGGACGAGACTATATTTATTGCATGAGAGCCATTGTCTCCTCACTCTTTAGAGTAATGTGTTTTCCGCACGAAGGAAGAGTGGTCAAGCTCATGAACTAGCTTTCATTTCCCGGATCACGCATAGCAAATAGTCATATACCATCCCTAAATGGTCTTTTCACATAGGGAATGTCTCATCAATCCCTAGTCCGCCCACCCGATGAGCGCGAGTTATTCGGGGGACATGACTGAAACCCAGGGGACATGCACCCTGGTCTGCTTCGGCAGGAAAACATCGGGTATAGGGTAGGTTTCCGTGAGAGATATATGACTGGTTTGTACTCCAGTCCATGATTGGAAGAGGGAGTTATTCTGGAACAAGATTCTCTTGTCAAAGTTACGTGAGTGGAGTAGCCTCCTCCACTCACCTTTGTCTGTTTCAGTAGACATCGTCGAAGAAGTGTTTTGATTGCGCTGTGAATAGAACAATCTTTGGGTAACCCGAAAGAGGTATACCTTTCCTGATAAAACAAATGTTTTGTTAATTTGAACAAAAGGTGGCCTTGAAATTTTATTTTATACCTGGGGGCATGCAAACCTTTTGGCATGCAAGTGAAGAGCGACTATTTTTTTTTTTAATTTTTAGGTCCTCTACCCCTTTAAACTCGTAGGATTGGTCATTTCCTAACTTGCATAAACAAAGGATGTGGGGCAAAACTCTAAAAATTGTCGTTTTTTAATGGGACATTCTTATTATACGACTGGATTAATCGATCAGTTTTAGCGCATAGTTCAAGCTCGTTAAAAAATAAACATAAGCCATGAGCAAATGTTTCCCCCCGCGTTTAAGCTCATTAAAAAATGAACTATTTCCCGGTAAATAACCATCGTGAATGTAGTACTTCAGCCTTTAAAAGCCTTGGTCATGTTCTCATCATCACCTCCACTCTGTATTGGCCGATCATTCACCTCCATTTGATTGTTTACCCCTTTTGAGGAACATCTGCGAAGAGTGATCTCACTGGCCATCCTTGTAACACTGCCATGATTGGAACATTCCAAACCTTACCTGGAATCAGTTGCTACCCAATTTTATCACTCGTTCCTCAAAAGATGAGTCTCCTTTAAGCTCTTTTCAACTGACTCGTAAAATATGAAAAGATTGCCAAGACATTGTCCTCTCCAGCTCATTAAAGGGACCGGAAGGGCTATCCCTCCTTTAGATTTTAATCTTTTTGGACCTGGGGGATTATTACACAAAAAGATCGAGCGCTTGTTTTGTTCGCCTCATTAAAAGTATCGAAAATTCATCCCTTTTGCATTGTTTTATACTTTTTCGGACTTAAGGGATTAGATGACGAAAAAGGAATTTTGGAGTTTCCTTTACGTTCCTTTTCAGACTCTCTAAAATTGAAAAGGACCGAGTTATCTTTGTCGTTAAACTCGTTAAAACTTAATAGCGACAAACTTGTCCATAGCAGACAAGAACGAGTTTCACTATCGCTAGGCTCGTTAAAACATAGCGATGGGTTTGCTTGAAGGGAAAATTATTGAACAAGCATATGTTATCCTCCTCAAGCTTGACAAAAATAAAGAGGTACTGGTCAGCAATGACTGGGGAAAATTGGGAAGAAAACTTGAAGAAACTTTGTTGGTAGCAAGTCGCTCTTGAACATGACACTTTCACTCCACATCCAAGTCGGGTTGGGTTGTTTCATTCACCGGTCACATCGCCATGGTCCCATCACACCGTCCACATTTGGGGTAATGCTACCAATCCATCATGTCAGTGTCGCCAATATGTTCAAGAGAAGTCATTCAGAGAATTCACCTGTGTCTCACCCGCTACAATACATTCATACTCCATTCTTTCATGACCGCCACCCTGAACCGTATGTCATTAGATCGTTTTCACCTCCATTAAAATCATTTGCTCCATTCCGTGTCATTGATGTGGGATTCATTAAGGCCCTCCTGTGACGGATCACTTCTTGTCGACATCAGCTCATTATCCAAGAAGTCGATCTAGGAACACCCCGTTCAGTACTTTGAAGCTTGCATGCCTCAATGGCAAGTTTCTCACTTCCGGCGACAGGTTTACATCAATGGCCTTCGACCGAAAGATTTTGCGTGGTGTTCGACGCCAAGTCCTTTATTCACACCACGTGAATTGTACTGCAGTACCTTGAGGGTCATTATCATTATCGGTGATTCCTCTCGCGCCTGTTAACAGCTTACATCATTGGCTGGTAATTAGGCGATGTCTTTCCATGTTCGACTCCAGAACACCTCTCACATGGATAGACTTGTACTTCGAGTGAAGATCAGACGAGATTGAAGACCCCGGATCTAGTTTCATCCATCTGGGCTGTGATATATATTCAGGGAAATAAAGACATCAAATGTACATCATTGCTGCACAGATAATCATCCAATCAAAGGGATGATGGCTCCACCAGAATCATCAGTCTACACTCAGACGATTGTCTGTCTTATGTACATGAAAATGAATTTATAAAGTTGAGCATGGGAATGCCCGCCTCAGCTAGATCATGAAAATATTATGAAGATAATGTATTGTATTGTATCTTATTACAGGTCTCCTCCCAGCTTGAAAGAACTTCGGATCCTCATAATAAAGCATTTCACCCGACATCAAAAGATTAACAACCTCATGCTTTAGGGGGCAACTGTTATAGACATTTTTGGGCACTACAACCCCAAGCATGAAATGTCCATAAACCAAGGGCTCCTAAGTCCCTAAAAGTGTTGTTCTAACCCCTAAAGGAACAAGGTCAATTGATTACAGCTTCTCCTAGAAGTTCTCCATGAAAAACTGCTCAGAACTGGTCAAAACAGGATCATTTCAGCTGCTCCATAGGAAAAGTGCATTGCATCTAACCTAAACACACTGTGTGGGTGTGTTGCATTTCAAAAATCCCTTCTATGGGGTGCGGTGGGCGAGAAGTGACAAATGGCAGTGTCATTCCACGAGGTGGAGAGGCATGGAAACTTCCAAAAACTTCTCCTGTGACACTTGCCTCTCTGAATTCGACCAAGGATGAGTAAGAGATCATCAATCTCCAAGTGGAAGCAAGAACTATCAGAGGGAAGACACTAATCAAATCACAAGCTGACTCATCTCCCTTACAGATATCTATATATGGATCCCTCATCCCAGAGATCCAGGGGGCTGGAATTTTGCATATTGTAAGGAATTGTTGTTGGTTTCTTGAGACAACATCAGATTGTTGGGTGATCTAAGCTTTGTATGAGGTGAAGAGGGGCTTCCTTGCTAAGAGGATGATGCTGGGTCAGAACAACTGGTTGTAACTCCCCTTGGCTCTTTCTTGTTTATCAATAAAAGCTATTCAAGTTTTCCTCCATACTCTTGTGTCATTCATGTTTGCTGCATTTGTATGGTCAATTTACATATGATCCTAGATTGTTTATGATTATAGATCCATGTTATTGTATAGTGCTATGCTACTGTGATCTTACAGGTACTTGGTGAAGCTAGGCGTGCAAGGGAACAAGTAGCGAAAGACTATCAAGAGAGAGAGGAATCGAACTAGGAGATTAGCGCAAGACAGAGGTTGGTCTTCTTTGTTCTTCTCTCATCTATACTTCATAAAGGAAAAACGAAAGTAGCTTTACTTTATTTGTTTCTAAGGTAGCTATCACACCTTAGTGGGATAAGCAGTTCTGTGTAGACACTTTTCCCTGTAACAACAACCCCAACAACCTACACAAAACATCCAGATGATGTGGGTTGAGCCCCGAGAAGAAGATCAAAGCATAAATATCATGTTGAGAAGTGGTATAACAACTGGTGCAGATAAAGGTAAGAAGCCCGAGAAGACGGATAGGTGTGCAAGTCTGTTGAGAAGGAAGTATATATTGATCTTAATCATACTAAGGAGACCTTCATGGAAACAAAGAAGAACTTCAATGAGGCATCCACCTCAAGAAGTCATGAGAAAACACCAGAGACTAGTGCGACACAAGAAGTAGATCCTTCAATACTAATTACTTTCCTGAAGACTTGTATGAAGTTAATGCATGACTAGAAAGCAATAGAAGGATTGCAAGAGTTAAAAGACAAGTGCACTAACAAGGAAAATACTCCTACTGAACAACACACAGTGAGAAATATTGGTAAGCATAAAACGCGAACGGGGCGCAAAATGAGGCTTACTGCAGAGATAGGAGAATACAAAATGGACCAGGTCATCTTGGATTTGGGCTCTAATGTGAATGTCCTACCTAAGAAAACATGGGAAATGATGGGGAGACATGCACTATAGTGGTCCCTTATTCAGTTGTGAAGGGAAAATTAGTAGAAGATTATTCCAATATGGCACTTATATGGTGTAACGGTAGACATTGAGGGTGTGAGCATGCTAGCTAACTTTGAGGTCATTGAAATAGTGGATGATAGTAACCCTTACCCTGCGCTACTAGGAATTGACTAGGTTGTTGATATGAACAGAGTAATTAACTTGAAGAAGCATAATATGTCATTTGAGAAGAAGTTACTCAGGGCTGTGGTGCCACTAGACCCTACAGAAGGAGCGCATTATACTGAACCTTTTCGTGACTATGTAGAAATTGATGACGATCTGGATTAGATACAATGTGAGATGAGGATTGGATCAATCCTACAGCTGATGGATGAATTGCATGGGAAAGGGATAGCTCCTGCACCTCCGAATCAAATGAAGAGCTTGAACACTAGCAAAATCACCTGCATGAAGTATATACGCTTCGTTGCAATATGATGACCAAATTGCTAAGGTGTGTCTCGACTAAGGTAAGAAATAGTCCACATTATGATGGTTTGACTGATGTGGAGTTTTTTTTGGATGAATTTGAAAGGGAAGTACCGAAAGAGCATTGATTCCAGGCACTGGAATTGGCGTTGCATGCTATGCTTGCCCGTTGGTGGGGTACGCATAAGGAGAACTTTGTTGGATGGAAAGAATACATGAGAATGATGAGGTTAAGATTTGGGTATGCTAATACTAGAATGACAGAAAAATACAGTGGGAAGGAAGGTCTGCGTGATCATTTGGCACGATGGACTTTGGCCTGGGGAACAGAACCACAACCAGAATGGGTACATATTTTTAGTCATACGTTAGATACGATCCCAATGAACTGGTATCTGGAGATGGAGCTTTGCCATGGAATGACTGAATGGGACATTTTTAAGGGAAAGTTTTATATTAACTGTTAGCTTTGAGGATGGGTTTGAGAGCATTGAAGAAGTGCTATAGGAGATCAAAGCAGCTATATTTAGAACGCCGAAGGAATCGATAGAATGGGCTTTGCCAGACTGGAGTATACAGTTGCGCCATGTGTTGGAATTGCATAACGTGACCGCTAAAGAAGAAGAAGAAGAAGAAGATGATCTACAAAATATTACCATTCTAGAAACAAAAGGACAGTGTGAAGTTGAAGGACCGAAGGTAGTAAACCCGGATATATCAGAGCCTCTGAAAACTCGACAAGTAATCATTGGATCTGAAGAAGAACCTAAGTTCGTGAAGATAGGAGACTATTAGGACAAAGATACGATTGATAAGGTAGCTTAGCTGCTGCGCGAGTACCAGAATTTGTTCTCAACAAAGTTTTCAAATTTGAAAGGGATCATCGGAAATTTAGATGTTATGAAGATCACAATGAAGCCGGATTCAAAGCCTGTTAAGCAATGGCCTTATCAGCTGAATCCAAAATATAAAGAGGTGTGACAGGAACTGGATAAGATGTTGGAGGCTGGTATTATTGAACTTGTAGAAGAATCAGATTGGGTAAGCCCAATGGTGGTCCAAGAAAAGAAACAGAAAGGCGAAATTTTCATATGCATGGACCTGAGGATGTTGAATGATGCATGCGTACATGATCTGTTTCCAACACCATTTACTGATGAAGTGTTAGAGAATGTTAGTGGACAGGAGGCATATTCGTTTACTGATGGTTTTTCAGGATATCATCAAATAAATATTGCGCCATAAGATCGAAGCAAAACAACCTTCGCAACTGAGTGGGGTTGCTTCCAATATACGGTTATTCCATTCGGATTGAAGAACGTGCCTGCAGTCTTTTCTCAGGTAGTGATCACGACATTTAAGGAGTTTATTCATAAATTCCTAAAGGTATATTTTGATGATTGGATTGTGTTTGGGTTGGTAAATCGCCATGTTGTGAGTGTATGCCTCATGTTGGATACTTGTCGAAGGTATAAAATCGCGTTGAACTTAAAGAAGTGCATATTATGTGTGCCCTTTGGGATTTTTCTCAACCATGTTATATGTAAGCAGGGGTTGATGGTGGACCCTGAAAATATCACTGTAATTATGAATTTGGAAGCTCCTAGAAATGTGAAACAATTTCCGTGACATTGGGAAACACTAGGTATTATACAAAGTTTATCAGAGCATATGCTTAGATAACTGCACCGATGGAGAAATTATTGAAGAAAGATGTGTTGTTTTCCTGGGATGAAGACTGTCAGCGCAATTTAGATGTCTTGAAGGAGAAAATGGTGAAAACGCCTATTTTGGTATTTCCCAACTAGAAGAAGGAGTTCCATGTGCATGTAGATGCCTCTTGCATTGTGCTAGGTGCAATATTAACACAAGCAGGTGAGGGAGAGATTGATCATATGATATCTTTCGCGAGCAAAAATCTATCCAAAGCCGAGAAGAATTACTCCACTACAAAGCGTGAAGGGTTGGCGATGGTCTATGAACTACAGAAGTTTAGGCATTATTTGTTGGGTGGACACTTTAAAATGTATACAGATCACTCTGCGCTAAAGTACCTGGTCAATAAGCTTGTGTTGGGGGGGAAGATATGTCGATGGTTACTATTGTTCTAGGAGTATGACTTTGAAGTGATTGTGAAGCTTGGAAGATTGAATGCAAGTCCAGACCATCTATCATGGATTGAAATGGGTGAAGAACCAAATAGTTTGGAGGAAGGATTGCTGGATGCGCATCTCTTTGCGGTGCATGTTGCGGATGATCATTTTGTCGATATCATTCAATTTTTAACAATGAGAACAACTCTGGAAGGTTATTCCACTCAATAGAAAAAGGATTTAGTAGTTCACAATGTGAATCTTTCAGTTATTTTGGGTCATTTGTATAAGATGGAACGGGTGAGATACTACGAAGGTATGTTTCAATGTTTGAACACACTATATCATAGTTGAAGCCCATGGAGGAGTGATAGGAGATCACTATCGCGGGAAAGCGACAACACAAAAAATTTTGCGCACTGGGTTATGGTGGCTAACATTACCCAAGGATTCTAAGGCATATTACAAGGCATGCGATGCTTTCCAAAGGACAGGGAAGCCTTCACACAAGGATGAATTGCCTTTATATCCTCAAGAATCATTGCAGTTATTTGACAAATGGGCCATTGATTTTATAGGTCCAATACAACCACCGGGAAAGAAGATAGGTGCGCGGTATATCATTACTTCAACTGAGTATTTAACCAAGTGGGTGGAAGCACAGCCAGTGAAGGATTGTACAGTGGCCACTGCTGCAAAGTTTTTGTTTGAATATGTCTTAACAAGGTTTAGATGACCTAAGATATTGATGAGTGATAGGGGTACACATTCTTGAATGAAATGATCAACACGATGTTGGAAGACTTTTAGGTGTATCATCAGAAGAGCCCTATCACCCACAGGGAAATGGAATGGTGGAAGCTCTTAACAATATTTTGGAGCATGCATTGACAAAGGTCTGCAATGCGCAGAGGAATGACTCAAACATGTCCATACCTACTATTTTATGGTCTTATAAGACAACCTACAAGAAGTTGACAAGCCAAACACCATTTATACTGGTCTATGGGATTGAAACAGTAATGCCTATGGAATATATTGTCCCAAGTTTATGAATTGCAGCATTGACAGAATGGCGGATCGCGAGACTTTGGAAGAATGGCTCACACAGATCATGGAGTTAGAAGAAGATCGCTTCCTTCTAGGATTTCACCAGCAAGTGCAAAAGGAACATGACAAGGCATGGCATGATTGGCATATTAAGATACACATGTTCAAGGTAGATAATTTAGTGTTGTTGTATGACAACAAGTTCACAAAATTTCCAGGAAAGTTTCCAATGCACTGATTGGGGACATACGTTATTAAGGAGATCACAGATGGTGGCGCAATTCATCTCACGAAGCTGAATGGGGAACCATTTCCTGGAAAATTGAACGGAAGTAGGCTGAAGTTGTACACAGGGGATCCTTCCCCTGTGTAATGACTATATGGAAGAAGGATAATCTTAGTAATCCACACAGCTATAAGGGATTGCGGGATTATAAATTACGTTGCCCGACTAAGTGAAGAACGTGGTAGGGAGGTTGTGCAATGAACGAAGGGAGTGCGTGATCCAGGTGGATGTTGGTGGCCACCCACCTATCCCATTTGGACCCCCACAACTATCTCTTTCAGCTTTTTCAGTTTCCTAAGTTGTAGCACAGTTTACTATTTTTAGCAGCTTTTCGGGTCCTGAACTTCCGGAGCCGTTTTGAGGCCCTAAATGACATTTTTTTGGGAATCTGGGGCAACATGGGTCATGGACCCATGTTGCCTCCCAAAGTGGTAGTACTCGGATAGATATTTCTAACGAGCTATCGTACGCGTCAAACGGAGATCGTATGCCAAAGTTACGACCCCGGGAAATTGATGTACCAATTTACCCAAACGGGGCCCACAATTTGGCGTTTCATCTTCTAGGGTTAGGTTTTGGAATGTGAAGGGTTTTCCATTGTTTCTCAACAATAAATAGGCCTTCGAGCCTCATTGTAACACAGTTTTTAGAACAGTTCAGAGGCATGTAGCTGCACATCTCTTCTCAGAGATAAGCTACCATCGCCCTAGCTGGTTTATTTCCATTTCTGGTTGTAAGCATATTTCAGTATTTTCCATTAATGAAATGAAGTATTATTTCCACTGCATCTCTATATTTATGGTTATCTCTGTAATTTGTTGCGTTCCTGTTTAAATCCGGATCAGTGGTATCAGAGCGGTCTGCTTTTTCTCTGTTTTTCTTTGCATGTCCCCAACGAGGTCGGGATATAAGGCGTTAGGGCTTGAATTGGTCGAACCTTTGCAAGACCAGCCTCGCAAATCTCGACGACCTCCCATGGCAGATGAGAAGAAAGGTGAGGGGGTAGGAGATCCTATCAGAATCTTGCTCGAAGAAGCCCTCGAGCGGCAAAGGAACGCGATGATGGATAGCTTTGCACAGATCCTTCAGCGGCTACCCAGAGGCGACGCATCGGCTTCCAACAGCTACTCTGGAAACACCACACCGTTTAAGGTACAAGTTAATTTTGAAATCCCCATCTTCAAGGGTCAAATAGACGCAGATGCTGTAGATAAATGGTTAAATCTGCTAGATGGGTATTTTTCTGTTCATGAATTTTCAAGTCGGGAAAAGATTGTTTTCGCTCTTCTCAAAGCAACCCCCCACGTCAAGGACTGGTGGGAAACCTACTGCGAGCAGAAGGATGAAAGTACAGGCTCACTATTTTCGGCCGCACCCACTTGGAATGACTTTCGGGATGCCATCAAGGAGCAATACTACCCTGTCGGAAGCTATGAGGACAAATACATCAAATGGACCACATTGCGGCAGGGACGAGACCAAGATGTGCTGGAGTTCACAAACATTTTTCATACCCTTCGCACACAGTTGGGTATCAAAGATTCTGAGCTGCATCTGGTACTCAAATATCGTGGTTGCCTACACAGATACATCTAGGAAGAGATGGTGTTCTTGAACATCTCCTCGCTCGGCACGGCGTACCGATACGCTGTCAAAATCGAGCAAAAGTTCAAACAGAAGAAGCGAGACTTTGGATCTGCAAATCCGAAGCCCAAAGGACAAAGCCAAGACAGGGTGGCCCAAGACAACCCGTCGAAGCCGCAAGAAAAGAACAACACCATGAAGCCGAAGAAGGACACAAGGAAGTGGTGTGAGTTCCACAAGAGTCCCACTCATAACACAAGTGAGTGTCATACCAAGCAGTCGCTGGTGGCTGAGTTGAAGGCTTCCGAATCAGATGCATGTTCTGACCCTGAGCCAGAACCTGACAAGGGGAATGGCAAAGGGAAGCAGATCATTGATGCGGATCCCAGCGCCACTGTTGCCACCGCCAAGATCCAGAAAGATGAGCTCGAAAATCCAGAAGAAGGGGAGCGTCTTTTCCACTCACAGATGTGGGTGAAGGGGTCGCCGCTACAATTCATTGTCGATAGTGGCAACCAAAAGAACCTCATTTCAACAGAGGTTGTGAAGCGGTTGGGCCTACCGAAAACACCACACCCACAGCCGTACAGTATCGGTTGGCTTCACGAAGGACGAGATCTAAAAGTTCGCCAGCAGTGCCGCCTTCCCTACAGCATCAAGCCCTTCACAGACGAGGTATTGTGTGATGTTACACATCTGGATGTTTGTGATGTATTATTAGGCCAACCATACTTGTGGAGGCGACATGCTGTGTATGAGTCAAGGCCTCGTGCTGTCATTATTTCTTTGAATAATTCATTATACAGGATACCAAAGGTAGCCCCACCTATCGCCACATCTTTGATCACTACCAAGAAAGGCAGCAAGCTCATATCATAGACCAGGAAATTCATCTGTCTGGTTCACTCCCAAAATAAGGGGAAGATCGTTGCTACATCCATGACCCCTGCAAAGGGTTCCTCCACGCAGCAGCAGCAGCAAAGGGATACGGTCATGACAAAACACAGGAACAACTTCTCCTCACCCACATGGGTACCACACAAGTTTCAGGTGGGCAACAAAGTCTGGTTGCATCGACAGAAAGAACGCCTTACCAGAACCCATCAGAAGCTCAGATCACTCCGACATGGTCCTTACAGCAGTACCAAGGCTATGGGGAACAATGCTTTGGAGCACATCATTCCTCCATTCCTTCGCCTACACCAAATGTTCAATGTGGACCATCGTCGACCATGCTTCCCACCATTACTGGACACATCAGAGATTGCAGGACAAGTTCAGCAGATGGAGGAACTCAACGCAATGGGGACCATTGCTTCCTAAGGGGGGAGGAATGATCCAGGTGGATGTTGGTGGCCACCCACCTATCCCATTTGGACCCCCACAATTGTCTCTTTCAGCTTTTTCAGTTTCCTAAGTTGTAGCACAGTTTACTATTTTTAGCAGTTTTTCGGGTCCTGAACTTCCGGAGCCGTTTTGAGACCCTAAATGACGTTTTTTTGGGAATCTGGGGCAACATGGGTCCATGGACCCATGTTGCCTCCCAAAGTGGTAGTACTCGGGTAGATCTTTCTAACGAGCTATCGTACGCATCAAACGGAGATCGTATGCCAAAGTTACGACCCCGGGAAATTGATGTACCAATTTACTCAAACGGGGCCCACAATTTGGCGTTTCATCTTCTAGGGTTAGGTTTTGGAATGTGAAGGGTTTTCCATTGTTTCTCAACAATAAATAGGCCTTCAAGCCTCATTGTAACACAGTTTTTAGAACAGTTCAGAGGCATGTAGCCGCACATCTCTTCTCAGAGATAAGCTACCATCGCCCTAGCTAGTTTATTTCCATTTCTGGTTGTAAGCATATTTCAGTATTTTCCATTAATGAAATGAAGTATTATTTCCACTGCATCTCTGTATTTATGGTTATCGCATCTCTGTATTTATGGTTATCTCTGTAATTTGTTGCGTTCCTGTTTAAATCTGGATCAGTGCGACAGGTGAAGTTGTGCTAGATGAGTTGCACCATGCAAGATGGTGTCGCGCAGATGGGTCCAAAAGTAGCCGTCGGAGTTACTATTCATGATTTGATGGGCCAAAAATCATTTAAGAGGAGCAGGTAGGCATCATTTATGGAAAAAATCTTTCGAGATTTGCTGCCAAAGATGCAGTGATGATCAGAAATTGGGGGGAAGGGTCGAATTGGAATTCAAAACCTCCTATATATTGCGTATGTTGGTCCACTGAAGAAAACTCTGCATTCTGAAATTTTTCTGGGCACTTTGTTGTTCAAACTTATGATTCATCAATTCTAGGAGGATTTCATGTCAAGCCCAGCATTTGCAGCCTTACCTGAGTGGAACCAGAAGGTCATTCTCCAGCAAATGACTGCCACAAACCCCACAGAAGCCATGAGTTCTGAAGCTGCCATCTCTGACGCGGTGACCCCTAAGATCTCAAGTATGGAATCTACAACCCCTGTGCCTACCGCACCAAGGTCACCTAGGCTGAAGAAATTTTCTGCCAAAGAAAAACAGAAGAAGCTGATGCCAGTGAGACATTCATTGAGGAAGAACCCGGAGGTGTGACAAAAGGATAAGAAAGATAAACAGTCAGAGAAAGTGGTTGATTTGGAGGAGGAAGGTGTATATGAATTGGATGCCGAAGAGTTTGAGCCTATATCATGGCTCCCCATGTATATCCCTCCGCAGAAGGGAAAAACCAAAGTTACCAAGGACCCAGATTCCGGGAAATTTACAGTTTTGACACCCCTGTTTCCTGAACAGGTGGAATTTGAAGGCACAACACTAGCACACATTCTAGTGCTAAAAATGGAGGATTGGGACCTCGCGGACCATGAGAGGTTCCCACATTTGGCGACTAGCAAGTATATGATGAAGATATACTATGAAGAGACTGGGGTTACGCAGTTGGAACCCATGAAGTGGGTCAAAGGTGTTGAGTAGGTGGGGTTGCTGCACATGCTCTGTGTACCACATTTTCATCGGTCAACTATCAACACGGTGTGTGTGCGCTAGCTCCTTGCGCTAGTGCACAATGGGTGCATATGGCTTGGGGAGCCCATCCCAATTACAGACATGTTAATTCATTGGATCACAAAGCTGCCCTACAAAGTGGAAAACATGCCAAGGAGTTTGGAGGGAAAAGTGGAGCGAAAGAGTTAGCAGACAAGATGAAGGTCAAATATGGGATCATTAATAAGTCACACGGATATTCTATCCACTCTATCCAGGATCAGGTAGTGCAATTTGACGCCCAAATTCTTGCAGGAAAAATCATGAGGAAATGTCGCGTGAACGAAGTTCTGGCGCCAGTGGTATCACTAGCTGCCGAGTGTGGGAAGGGAGTTCAATACAACTGGGAAAAGTATCTATGCAAGGAGTTCCTCACGAACTACCGCAAATCTCAAGAAGAGAACAGGCCATTCCACTATGCATGGATGTTACTATCTATTGTTTTAGTAGCTTAGAGATTGCTAGAGGATAGTCAATTTCCCCAGCAGCCGGAAGATTTACCTGAGGCAATGAGGTTTTCTTCGCAATGGTCAACGAAGGATCCGAAAAGGATCAAGGAGTCGAAAATTTTATAGATCTTGATGGAGATGGACTTTTGAATGGTTATTAGTCATAGGCCAAGGTTTCCCTAACCTTGTTTGATAAATTGATGGCCTTCGCTGAGTTCAAGGCCAATTTCCACAATGTTTCAATCAAGGCATGAAAGGGCCCAAAGCACCTATGGCACAAGCTACCATATTTGGTATTTGAGATGGACGTGCAGGAGATCATGGGGAGTTGGCCAGCAGAGTGGTGATAACCCATGGAGCTTGGTGTAGGTACAACAAAGTTGCAGAGAGCTCTGCTACGCATTCGACATTGCACAGAAGCATAAGGAAGTTGCCCAGAAGGTCACATGAGCTCTGGCTGAGCAAAAGAAGAAGGAAGTCACTGACAAGGCAGATGCGGAAAAAGAACGTGCTTCAAAGGAATGCAATAAGAAAGAGCACGCTGCAAAAGAACAGGCTGAGAAAGAATGCCCAGACATAGAAGAAGTCGAAGGATCGGCTTCACAACACATAGATGAACAGGAGCTTTCAAGCCAGGAAGGAGGTGGTGGAGAGGAGAAGATCACTCCCTTCACCCTGAATAGGCGCGGAAAGGAGAAAACTATTGGGCAATGAAAGAAGCATAAGTAAGATAAGCAGATGTGCATCGACACAATGGTCTTGACAAAGGGGGATCTCGACCAGATCAACGATAAAGTTAGGGACACAACAACAGAGTTGTGGCAGCAGTTCGAGCAACAATATATGCAGACATTGGGGAGCGTCCAAAAAGATCTGTGTGAGTTGTAGATCCAAACTCACATAATTAAAGTGAGCATTGTGCAAGCGAGCAGGGTGCAAGTGATCCTGGTGCAAGAAAGCGGAGCAGTAGCAGAATTGGAGTGGACCATGGACCTCAGAGTGGTACCTTTACCAGAAGGGTTTGTTCTTGCAGAGTCAGAGGAGGATCTCCCTATGCTAGGTATAGTGAAGGACATGGGCATCAACTTGGCCACACTACCACTTCAAACCCTCCATGTGTTGCATCAAGGGGTTTCAGATGAACTAAGGATCAGCGAGCAACATGTCCTCACAGTCATAAGTGACTTCAAAGTCAATAATGAGCATATGTTTGCGAAGAAAGCTTAGGAGTTGAAGCAAAAGGAGGAGTCGCAGACACGAAGTTAAAGCTTGGAGACAACAATAGAGCAGGTCTGCAAAACAGCTCTGGAATAGAACATCCCAGAGGATGCCGCAGCTTCAGCAAAAGTAAGAAAATTGGTTGTTGTGGTATGTGCATCAAATGATGAGATCGACAGGGTTACCTTTTATTTTCAAATGAAGATATCAAAGCTACAGCTAAAGTTGCAGCCCACTACTCCACCCGAGGTTTAGGAGCAACGTGGCGCAACCATCAAGGAGCACATGGCTACTCTTGATAGGGCAGTGAAAGGTTGTGACTTCCTTTTTAACCACGCCATGGAGTTATGGGATACTTTGCAGGAAGACCTAACCCTGCATCAATTACGTACATAAATTCGTTAGGCCCAATAGAAATATGATGAAATCAGGATGACTGCACTCACATTGGTGCCATTCCAGCTCTTTGCATGCTTATAGGAAGGAAATCTGCTACAAACACAAGTTCAGGAATTGTAGCAAAAAGAATCAGTTTTGAAGGCTCAGCTTCAACGGTGGACAGAGGAAGCCAGCTAGATTGCTCATACCATACAAGAGAAATTAAAAGCATTGCAACAAACTCATCGGACCATGAGTCTAGCGGTAGAGGGACCAACTACCGAAAATCTGGTCGAAGAGGTACAAAAAACAACAGTACAAGGAATCACAAAGCTGGAAGTCTTGAAGTAGGATTTTAGTGAGCTCCGTCAAAACGTAGAAAAGCTCGTTGAGTGACTTGAGGGTGATTCACCATATTTGTGTTGGGGGCCTATTGGGATAGGGTCCCTAGGGTCAGTTTTGGGGTTAGTTAACCCAAATTTTGTAAAAGATGCAAAGTCTCCACGAAATGTGGGTGTGGACCGCGCAAGTAGATAAATGCCAAAGGGGTTTTAGCCCCTTGTTTGGATAAGTAAATAGGTTAGTTTAATACCATGGTCCACAGACCCTGGTATTTTGTTGAAGAAAGCTATATATAGTTGAGTCATAACGAGTCTATAGGTAGTATTTGATAACTTGGAGTCAAGATAGAGATTTTTTGGGGCAAGTGCTAAGGCAGGAAGGCTTTGCTTCCTATACTTAGACGAAATGGGAAGGCTCCTGCAGCTGAGTGTGCAGGAGGCCTTGGAAAGTTCGTAGTTGAGTGCGCGGACCCCTGCAGCTAAGTGCACAGGGTAAAGGAGTCTATATATGAACGTTGAAGCTTAATAACGACTGATTCTGAAGAAATACTTTGCATATGAGTATTATTGTCTATTCTGTTTATCTTATGATCTGTCACTTTATAATATGTTTTCTATGGAAAAATGTATAAATGTTGCATGAATCTAGCGAATCTATCATATTTATGCATATCTTAAGTAATTATCTATGTTTGTGAAGTTAAGGGTTAAGTATCTTAGGACTTATGATGAATTGGATAGATCTTCATGAAGGCAGATCTAGGGTTGTTGATTAGCACGCGAAAGTAGATAGAATGCTTCCTTAGGGCCTATAAACACTGATCACAGTCCTTCATGAAGGTCTAGAATCTGTTTTACTTGAGTTACAGTAGCAAGCCTTGGAAGGATACCAAGCTACTAGAGCTTAAAACTGCTTATCACACTGTCTATGGATTCGTAAACCTGGTTCTAGAATCCCCCAATACTACTTCAGGTGAGACTTCAGCCTGCACTATGCAGGTTGTTGCCGAAAGGGACAAAAATTAGGGTTTTGTTGGTTGGTGCGAACAACTTTGAACCTCGATTAGGCCCCCTTAAGCCAATAATGTTCTTTTGGGAGCCACGATTTTGGCTAGGCTTAGGAATAGGAAAGGCTTGGGAGTATTATGGAGAGCCTTGGATTCTCCACAACATAGAGCTAATATACTTCTTTTGGAGGAGCAAGTGTACTTGACTGTAATGTTCCACTATTGGGGCTAGTGGTCATCAATGGTGTATGTATGGATGGAACTTTCACTTATAATAATAATAATAGAGCCAACATGCTTTCATGCATATGTTGTTATTGTGGTTGGACTATTTTGGTTGCTTTAGCAATGTATTTTGTTTAACTTACACATTTTCTTATGAACTACTTTGTATGCATTTGTATGAATCTTGTTGGATTAACCAATCACTTTAATTTGTGGAATATTATGCATTTTAGCTTGTGATGTCATTTTGCTCATGTGTTCCTTTCAAGATGCATACTCTTACAGGCTTCTAAGGGGCACACTTCCTTTTCCCCTTCGTGTGTCAGAACCTTCACACATCGCACTTGAATCTTCACAGGGTCACACACTTGCTTCCTCCCAAAGTTATCATACTTATCTTTGTGTGATATCATGGTCAAGGCATTACATTACAATCCACTATTGGGACTCCTACTCCAAATGGTTTGAGGTTTAGTTGGGACTTCATTCGAGGAGATACCTTGAATGTTGTCGAGTCCAACACCGTCAAAACACCCTAAATCTATTAATGATTTTATCTTCTAGAAAACTTGTGACCACTTCTTCAATTACCATCTTGGTGGGAATAACTTCTACCCACATGGTGAAATAATCTTTGTTGGTAAGAATCCATTTTTGAACATTATTTGAGTTATATTTGAACTCTCTAACGAAATCCAAACCCCATTTGTGAAATGGTTCTTCTACCACAACTATGATGCAAAGGAAGCACTATTAAATTTTCTTTACGTATGAAAAATTGGGAAGGATTACATTCTCTAATAAACTTGTGCACATCAGTGAAGATAGTTGACCAGTAATAGCCACCACTAAGAATCTTCTGTGTGGTTGGGTTTGCTACATGATTCCCACCACACAAACCATAATTAAATTTACTAATCAATCTTTGAGCTTCACCCGGACTTACATATCGGAAAATAAAATGATTAGGATTCCTCCATCCCAATCTTTAATCTATGAAAAAATATCTTAAGGAATTCAATCTCAAGGATTCTTTTTCTTATGTTCTATAAGATTTATTGGACCAGTTAGATTCCTGAGATAGTAGATAATGTCTATGTACTAATCATGTTGTTCCAACTCTTGAGTCATGGCATTGAACTTGGCATAAGCTTCTATATTAATCCCAAGGGCCTATTCATTTCATTCAACCATTACTTTTTATAATCCATTTCCTTTAATGATATTTGTGACTTTTATTTCTAAATCATGTTCTTGTATCCTAGCAACCCACTTTCCCCTTATTCCCAAGAAATCTTGCTATGATAAGATAACTTTAATTTTAGGGTGAGGATCAAAGGAAATGACTTTTGAATATGCAATGTATGTCATGAACTTCTTTCCTTGATCATTCTTTTGAAGCAACACTCATGCAACAATATCATTAGAAGCAAAAGAAAATATAAGAAACTTTGAAAATTAGGACTTACCAAAACTAGACCATTGATGTTGGAAACTTCAACTTTCTGAAATGTGAATTGGATTTCTTATTCTCATTTAAAGGGTGCATCTCTCTTTATCAACTTGTTGAGAAGCTATGTCATCTTAGTAACATTTAGGATGAACCTCCTAACAAATTTTCCTTACCAAATAATGATTAGAGTTCCTTCTAATTTATAGGTTGTTGAATCAAGTGGATGGCTTAGATCCTCTCCAGATCTAATCTTACTCCTTCCTTGGAAAATATAAGTCTAAGAAATTTTCCTTTTGTGACCCCTAGAACCATTTTCTTGGTACTAAGATATAGCCCATACTTCCTGCATTAATCACATACCTATCTCAAATGATTAGTGTGATTTTTTATATTCTTGGAGAATACCATGAGGTTATCTTGGTAAATTTTGATGATATTCTTGATTATGTTTCTGAAAGTATAAGCCATGGCTCAATGGAATGTGGCCCCTGCATTATGCAACCCAAAAGGGATCCCGATATGATGTATTGGTATACTTGATATTTGGAAAAGAATCTCACATATTTTCCCTGAAGCTAGCTTGATACATTGTCTTTGATATATGGTAGCTTGATACTATTGTTAATTCTTGTGATAAGCATGATGTTAGAAGTGTAAAAATAATATTGATATTCAGGATCTTCTTGCTGACCTTGGTTAGACTAGTAATTATGACATATTGTAAAATTAGATGTATTGACTGGATGGTTGACGATAAAGAAGAGATGTAATGATTATAATCTTTGAACTATGATGATACACTTGTCAACTTCCTTAATAATCGACTCTATATCTTGATGAAATTTTGATGCCATGTTCATATGTGATGACAAAGTAGCTGATGCTAACAAGTTATGACTAGGATGTATGTGTCTAAGAATCTGATATAGTTTGACGATCTAACAATTCTACTATTGCATGACAATATTATAGACTGGTTGATTTTTTGAATGAGATCACTGAAGTGGTTTCCCATTCAGAGGGAGAAACTCTCCATAAGATCCCGACACCTATTATTATTTTCATTATATGTATAGATGATTATTTATTGTTGAAGTAATATTTTTGGACATAAATAAACAAATATATGATGTTGTTGGTCTATAGAAATTTCTGGTCTAAGAAGAGAGGGTTTCTCTTAGTCTAAGCCAACTTCACAGAAGAAGGCTTGAGAGTGTAGTTATAGGTCTCCCAATCACATGAAAAAAGGACTATGGGTGCGGTTGTGCCCAAAGGACACAAAAACTGAAGTTGTATGCACGAGAACATGAACACACCTAGAGCATGACATTCCTACAAATATTGAGCAGATAATAGAAATTCCTATGAGCATAGAAGTTTGAGTGTTTGATGTAATATAGAAAATGTGAATGTGTTGACTAAACTTGTGTTTACAGGGAACCAAAATATGCATATCAGTATCTTATTTTTATTTTATTATTGAAGCTAGTATATGGCATTATTTGAAAAAAAAATTAAGGGTTTGACAAGATTTGGCTTATTGATGAGCTGTATTGAAATTTTGACATGATGCCTAATAGTTCATAGATATGTTATGGCTTATGGATTGATTGAATTCATAGTGATAATAAATTAGGGTTTTGATTTGATAACTGAATATTTTCCTTGATGACAGTGTTATGTGGGTATAATGACTTTCAGTGAATAATGTTGGTATTACGTAGTGATTCTAAATTGGCATCATTGGATTTGACACATTGGCTGAAGTACAAACATTTGTGACTTATCCTTGGTATATGCATTTGCATATAGTGACATAAATAATTCATATTATGATTATGTGGATGGCTTGATGGATTTTGATATTAATTTGTTGACATGACAATAGATGAAGTCATGACTTAGTATTTGGATGTGAGCTCTACTTGACACTTGGCCCAAAGAGTTTGTTATGGTGTTATTGGCAGAAACTTTTATGACTTTGATATTAGCTTTGATTTGGAATCTAAGGCTTGATAAGTTGACTCAGTTGATTTGATTGCACAATATTGATTTGTGTGAGGCTGAGCATATCGGTTTGGTCAAGTGTTATGTTTGCATAAAGATTTATATGAAGCAAGCTTCACGAGCCTGATAATGATACTCTTGTTGAGATTGCAACAAGATGATGGAGCTTAGTGAAAAGAGTCGCCTTCACTAAGTGGGCCCGCAGGCTATTTTTGGCGCAAGTCTATTTTTAGACTATGTCTATTTTTAGACATATGGATCATGTCTATGTTTATGGATGATTGATCAAGTTGGGAAAATAGATGGACTTCTATTTTTGATGAAAGTGTGAGTGATCACAGTGTGAGTGATCAAGTCTATTTTTAGACTGGCTGTCAAAAATAGAAAAGTCAAATATTATTATCTCACAATAATATTTGGACTATAAACTTAATCTTATTCTCTTGGAGCACTTCAGTTTGAGCTACGGAAGTGGCACATGCAGCTGTCAGAAGGAAATTCATTTTTCTTATGAGTCAGTTGAGTTGTTGCATGCATGACTTCAGTTAGAACTCAAGTGAGTTGAGTTTTGTGGACTGGAGGTACAGTTGATGGAGTTGTGTTCAGTTTAACTTAGTTAAACTGGTTGTAGTTAGTCTAACTGCAGATAGACTAATGATGAGTTGTTAAACTAATTATTAACTCATAATACAACTAAAGAATACATCAGTTAACTCAGTTGCATGTCAGTGCATGTTCAATTCAACAGGGACAGGTGGTAGAGAATCAGATTGCTATCAGTTGTGACTATAGTTGTGCACCAGATCTTGCACAATCAAAGGATTGAGTATGCCAATGAGTTTGCTCACGTATTTGGCCCGCATTTTAGCCTTTGCTCACGTCCACAAAGAGTGAGTGACTATTTTGCAGGTGAAAATCGAGTTTGGGAAGCAATTCTCATCAGTTCTTGAGCAGGTATTGAGCAGTGGAGGCAGGCAAGCAGTGGAAGAGATTTGGAGATCAGATCTGAGCTGTATTGTGTGTAACAGAGGTGGAGATACTTGTGAGAAGTATTATGATGTGTAATGTTACATGACTCAATCATTAATATATAGATAGTGTGGGGTTTTTAGCGAGATGCTTTCCCCGTGATACATACTGTGTTAATGTGTGAATGCTCTTGATGTTTTATTGTTATTGATGCTGCTATATTCTTGATCAACGTAGAGGAGCTTATGTATTGTGTATGTTTTCCGCATTAGTACATGATCAGGATAATCTCCATTGAATATGTGTTAAATTATTCAAAATTTCTACAACTCTAATGATCAAGTAAGAGGGAGTTGGCCTCTGAAGTTTGAAATGATTAATCATGGCATGATCAATTACTTTCTGAAGTTTGGAAAATAAAATCTATGTCATGAAGCTATTGAAGAGTTTTTGGAAAGTGGAAATCCAAATCCTTGGACACTCCAATTGAATTTCAAGAAGTTATGAAGAGATATTGTTGAAATTGAATTGGAAACCAATAGTTGAGTGAAGCATTAATGTTTTGTGTGAACACTCATCCATATATATATGTTTTTCATAGAAGAATCTGAGTGAATTCATGATTCAGTCGCTTCATACACATTGAGTTGTCATCGAGCACCCTTCGATATACATGGGACGACCAATTTTTTGGTCCTATTATATGTGACTGGATGGATGTACTGATGTTGTTTGGGATCGTTATTGATAAGATGAGAACATATGGGTGTTTCCTTAGTATGATATATGCCATGATATTTTTGGATGAGAATTCTATATTTTTAAGCATGACCAAGGTTGAGTATGATGTTGCTATCATGGTTAATTGTGAGGTAGGTTGAAGAAGCTCTTTGGAGAGTTGTTTGAGCAGGTTCTAGATATGGAATGGATACATTGCGATAATATTGAGTGGGATATGATTGGTAGAGAATCTCGTATATAGCTGGGACACAGATGTATTCATATATTGAGACAATTTTTTTGTACAAAACAAGATTAGGCTTGTGGTTTCCATCTCCGTGAGAGGGACGATAAATAAGTTATCCTTTATGTGATATATATTTGTTCTAATATAATATTTGATTTGGTTTCCTACATGAATAAGAGACTATTGTTATTAAGACATTATGATTGAACTCTTCAGTGAGTTGTTTAAGATAGTATCAAACATGAGCACAGTGATATGTTTTTGATTTATAAAGGGCAGGACTAATTGAGGACACTAAGTCATCTCTCCCCCCCCTGTATGAGATCCCAGGGTGAGGAATTGAGATGGAGCGATCTTGGGGTTGAGGGATCTCTGGGAAATAGATTCGTAGAGTTTTCTCCCCTATCTGTCACCCATAGGGTCAGAGATGTTGGCTCCTATATCTTGGTCTATGAAAAGTATACCCATGCTGGCATCATACTCACAAGTTGGGCTTGTTAGAAATATCGCTCCCCATCTAGCCAACAAGTTGAGAGAGTGCTTGGAGGTTTACAAACTAAGATTATTACGATGCAGGTATTTTACCATATGAATCTTGAGGGTCATTATTAGGAAGATCAATGGGAAATAGGATGGGTTGAGATGTGATCCCCTATGAAATGACTTCTATTGCTCGACATAGGGTGCAAGATGTTTTCGCCCCTATGAGATGACTTGGGGTGAGAGTGTCCAAAAGGACCTTCCACATAGTCATAGACATGAGGTGAGAGTGTCTTGTATGACCTTCATCATTGTCATTTAGGGTTGATATGTTCTCCCCGTTGTGGTTTCAGGTTGATATGTGCTCCCTGATGATAAGCTCTTTGTTGTTTCCTGGGTGGTATCATTGGACTCCCTGCTAGAAGTGATTTTGGGTGGTAGCTCTGGATCCCCAATGAATAAAGGGTGGTATATTAGGCTGCCCTCTAATGTCAAATTATTATTCTTTTAGATTCAATAATTTTCAGTATATGAGCATAGACAATCAATATATAAGTAGGGATAAGCAGAGATGAGCAGTGATGAAATTTGATGATGAGATAATTGAGATAGGATGTTATTTGATGATATGATACTTACGATGATTACATGATGCAGTTGGAATTTCTCCCTAACTAAGAGGGAGTTTTACTTTCATAGCTTTCTGAAAAATTCCAACCATGGGATGATATTCCCATTTTCAAGAGGGACCAATTTTGGCTATTGAAACACTCAATTTGGACAAGGGAAAGTGTACTTTTGCATTAAATCCCACATGTGCACATTTTATCAGGTTGACCCTAAAGAAAATTGGACACTCTTGGAAGTCTATAAATACAAATGAAATCAACCTCGTTTGGTCATCATCATGAAACATTTTTTTATTCTCTTCTTTGGTTTTGGCTCACCCAAGTATGGGGCAGTTCACAGATATTGGTTCGCACAAGTTCGAAATTGAAAGGTATGAAGCTTGCACATGTGTTCTAGGGTTTTTGGTTCCCTGCTGCAGACATGCTATGGTGAAATCTTGGTTGCAACTACATGCATGCCGACTCATCCGTGTGGATGAAACCTTTCAGTCACATGCACAACATATCTTCCCTGCGGCTGGAAAGTAGGGTTTGCTTTTTGTCAATTACCACAGTTGACTATAGTTGACTATCGATGACCGAAGTTGGCTACAATATGATGAAGTGATATTTGATCAGTACTTATGTTGAAATCACCTTTTGGATCTTGTTAGTTTGATTTGTTGGGATCATCTTCATGGATATTGTTTAGTTGGTTTCTACTGGATAGGATTATGGTTGCAGATATAGATAGTTGTACTCTCTTTTGTTGAATCATTTAATGAAAATCTAATAAGAAAAATAATTTGAAAGGGTTTTCCTCGTAGTGGGCTTTTCTCCTAGTCTCTGACCAATCCCGTTGTCTCTATGTGTGAATGCTTTTATTATATTTTTCATGTATGTTATGCTGCATTGATAATGGTGTTGTTATTTCTATATAATTGCATATGTTGTTGAATACTTTGTAAAGATGAATAAGGATATGATGCTATGGGGTGAATTTAATATGAAAATGAATAAATGTAATTATTTGAAGCAAAGAACAATATATCCCTAAGAAAAAATAATAAGAAGAAATTACCAACTGAGGAATTGATTGCCTCTTGAGTCCTTGTTGGCTAGGAGGGTGGAGATGGTATTTCTCAGGAAATCCCTAAGGGTCGCGATGGAGGAATTAATCCTAGAAAATTCTATTTGGATGTTTCCTTGCTATATTTTAATTTAATTGTGAGTTTTGGAATCCCTGATTTTGGTGCAACCACAGTGTTGTGTTTTGAAGGGTGGAGAAATTTGGTCTCCAGAATCCCTATGCATTTTTTATTTCAATTTATTTGGTGGGTGGAGGTGGATGAATCTATAGAGTCACTAGTCAAACTAATGGATGTGTTTAATCCCTGAACCAAAAGATCCCTCATCCTCTCGAATATGGCTCAGCGGTGACAACTACAAGTGAGGCTTGGCTATAATTATCTATGGTTGGGTGGAGAGTCATTGTCCTAGACTCGGTTGCTCATTAGTTTTTGAGGTATTTCTCATGTTCTCATGAAATAAAGAAATGTGTGTGTGTGTGTGTGTGTGTGTGTGTGTGTGTGTGTGTGTGTGTGTGTGTGTGTGTGTGTGTGTGTGTGTGTGTGTGTGTCTATTTACATTATTGATCTAAAAATGAAGTTTATTAATGGCATGGTTCATTATTTCATTATCTATATGGTTGACCAATATGTTGTTCTCACTGTGTACAAGGTGTTGGAAAACATTTGGATGTGATGGTTATGTTCATGCATTAAATGGCATGGAATATTTCTTATTGCAATGATAATATTTTGTCTAATTACATGATTGTACATGTTTACTGTGTGTAAATTTCAAGCTACATGAAGATGCAAAATCATGAATGTATGTGATGCATGGTCTTAAACTAGCATCCTAGATGCATGGATTATTTCACTATGATGGTTTTGGGTTGCACTGGTAGAAATGAGTGCTCAACAATGTTAATGGATAGTGTGAAATGATTTGAAATATGGTGTTTAATTGCATGTTTAAATTGTTGTATATGTATTGGCAAACTTGTTGCATGCTAATTGTTACATTCTTGATTGAAGGGAAGGAGATATGAGGCCATCCCTTGTAGTTTCATTATGTCATTTAATTAAGCACGCATGATCTGATGGTTCATGTTCACCTATTTTCTCAATAGATAGGTATGTTGATTTAAGGAGAGCAAGTTTATTCTATGTTAATGATTTGCTACAACTCTCTGTAATTTTGTGAAGAAATGCACTTGAAAATGTTATTGAATTTATATGGTGCTTATGATTGATTATTTTTAAATTTTTTTGATAAATTCATTATAAATTTAAT
Organism: Pinus tabuliformis; assembly: GCA_031772625.1. Classification (NCBI taxonomy): domain Eukaryota; kingdom Viridiplantae; phylum Streptophyta; class Pinopsida; order Pinales; family Pinaceae; genus Pinus; species Pinus tabuliformis. The sequence continues at coordinate 1,126,243,934 of CM062817.1, forward strand.
GGATTTTAGTTCTTTGGATTATTGTTGGAAGGGCTTGGAAAGTTAGAAAAAATATAACTTTGTTGAAGCGCTGGAAACTAGCAAAACGTTCAAGCTAAAAATGATATTTTTGTGTTCAGTGGGTTGGACAGGACGGGTGGTTGGCCAAAAGGCTAGAACTATGATGGCCTCTGCCCCAACACATAGTGGGTTGACCTACCACTCCATAACCCGTAGGTCAGTGATCAAGGGTGATCAGGAGTCATGCCATCTTGGCCCAATATATAACAGCACCACTCAGAGTTGGGCCGACCCCGACCTAGGTCAGAGGTCAAGGGTTGGGCCCTATTTCATTTTTCTTTTTTTAAATGCATCACTGATAGGAGGGCCAACCCTGACCCTCCTTGGAATTTGTGCATGCCATGTGGACCTGTCCATAGTGGTTGTACGTTAAGAGCCACATGGGTCTACCTCATGGAATACAAACTCATCACTGCCACATAGGCCTCTATGACGCTGCCATGTGGAGGTGATGATGACGTGGCAAGGTAGACTTGATCCAACTTTAAAGGGTCATAAATTTTGATGTGTAATTAAGATTGAGGTGAAATTTGTGTCATTAGAATTGTCTCAACAAGACGAATGTAATGCTAGCGCCCATTATATATTCTGGAAAAGTTGAAAAAAAGACAAAAAATTTAAATCCCATTCCCATAACCATACCTTGGGAGTTGGGTCGTCAAAGTAACCGCCTCCTTCTAACTTAGTTTTTGGGGTTAGGAGAGATGTGTTCAAAGGTGGTATCAAAGCATCCGGGTTTAGCACTAAGACTCGATGGGATCTACAATTAGAAAAAATCAACATGTTTGATTGATTATGTGAATGATGAATTTATGCATGATTGATATGATTTCATTTTTACTAATGAGATAATAATTTGTGTTGATACATATAATCTTTTGATGATGTAGGCATGTAAATTGATGCTATTTATTTTTTGTTTGATTGATATTATGGTGCTAACATGGATTGTTGTTACAACTGACCTCATTATAACAACTCTCCAAAAGTAAGTTCATGGCATGATTTATTGTAATTTATTTATTTATCATTATCTAACAACTTCATGTGAATGAAAACACATTAAAAGTAGCAAAATACAAATAAATGAGTACATGAATGGTACAATATAATTCTGATCAATGACAACATGGATATGAAGAAGCAAGGATGAATGAAGAAGAAAGATCAATTGTCCAAGGGGGAAGGGAAAACTCTCCTGACTAGATGGATACCTTAAGAAGCCTAAAGGTTGAGATCCAAAACTTCAAAGCACATAATGAAAGGCTGATAAAGGCTCAGGAAAAGAAAGTTGAGTTTAATGATGTCATACTACAAAACCTCTCAAAATTGTAGAAACAAAGGCAACATGAGTTGGGAACTAGGCATAGAGATAGACAAGATTCTTTGGAGTTAGAAGAGAAAACAATTGGTGAAGATGGTGGTAGATAAAGGAAGAGGCAAAAAAAGGAAAATGAGGACATTGTGAGAGGAGATGAACCATTGAGCACTCTAGAAAGAAAAACCAACACTCATGGGCATCACCCTGGTAGACATTCTAGCTCTGCTACTAGGAAGTATCATCACCATTCTCATCATCATCAGGGAAAGAGAGAAAGTGACTATATGCCTAAAGAATTTAAGGAAAAACCACCCACATTTTACGGAGATATGAATAAATATGAATATGTAGATGGATGGTTGCTTGACATGAAGAAATTTTCAAAATCCATGATTATTCTAAAAACATGAAAGCAAAAGTGGCCACCTATAGTTTGAAAGGAAAGTCAAACATATTGTGGGGGGATTTGAAGAATGTAAAGGAAAAGCTGAAGAGAGACTAACATGGAGTGAGTATGAGGGCTTCTTTAGATACAAGTATTTATCAGAAAGATATTATGATAGAAAGGGAAAGGAGTTTTATGAGCTAAAAATGGGACTATCAGATGAAGAATACATTACCAGATTTCTAGAATTACTGAGTTATGTGACATATATCAAGAACCAAGAAAAGGTTCAATTATTTATCAATGGATTTCCTGTGTCATTTAAATATCACATTGAGTTTTATGAACCTCAAAATTTGGACGATGCCATAAAGAAATTAAAACATTGCTATGAACAAGCAAATCACGGCCAAAATTTAAAAGTGATTAGAAAGCAAGGAACAACAATAAGGATAAGAAGAAATGGCCCAAGAAAACTATGTACAAGAAGGAACGAATGCACACAGCCAGTCCAAATTAATATTCGTAGAAATTTATTCCAGCTACCAAAGGTAGTGCACATCAACGGAAGGAGAACAATGTATATTTAAAAATAAAGAGTCGTTTATATGTTGAACTTGTGGGGAAAATCACTGAAAGAGGGACTACCCACTCCAAAAGTATGCAGGTCCAAAATTTACAGAACCCATGAAGCTCGGACCATGGGGGATGCTGCACAAAGTATGCCCATAATCTATGCAGTTGTGGATAATCGTCAAGCAGAACACTAGGCATCCATCATTGAGAAGGAAGGTGATTTGTGCAATCAGATTATTTATATTTTAATTGATATTAGTTCTAATTATAGTTATATTGGCCCAGGGCTTATGGAAAAATGCAAATTGGACAAATAATTGCATGCATAACCATGGTTAGTTTAATTGGCTACAGGAACAAAGAGAAAAAATAGTAATTGGGTGAAATTGTGTGCATTTGAGCTTAGCAAAATGCCAACAAAAACACATTTAAATTTGTTTATATTAGGTGCATTCAACTTGTTATTGGGAATGTACTGGTTGTACACATATAGAACTAAATTTGATTGTTTTGAAAATTAAATTGAATGCCTAAATGATGTTGGATAAATAAATATTTTACAAGGTAAGTAGAAAACAACTTTAGTGAGACTGATCACAGTCATGCAAACTTAGCATAACTGCTGAAAAGGCTACAAATTATTTGTTGTACAAATTTTCACCAATGGAAAATCTAATGATAGCAATGAGAAAGAGCAAATATAAGTGTTGGAGAAGTATCCTATGTTGCATAAATATAGACGTGTTTCCAATTGATATTATGGAGCTACCTCCTCATACAGAAGTTTATTTATCTATCAAATTAGTGTATGGAATAGCACCAACATCCAAGGAACCATATTGGATGAGTGCATCTAAGCTAGTTGAGTTAAAAATACAGTTGAAAGAGATGCTTGATAAAGGTTATATACGACCAAGTGTGTCAATGTGGGGAGCTCCATTATTATTTTTAAATAATGAGGATGGGACACATAAACTTTGCATTGATTACATGCAATTAAATAAAGTGACAATTAACAATCGGTATATGTTTCCACAAATTAATGATCTATTTGACCAATTGAGAGGAGTAGCAGTTTTCTCCAAGATTGATTTGAGGTCTGGGTATCATCAAGTGCACATCAAAGAAGAAGATATCCATAAAATTACCTTTTAGACAATATACGAGTAGTATGAGTTTGTAGTGGTACCCTTTGGGCTTACTAATTCCCCTGCCACTTTCATGTGTTTAATGAATAGCATGTTGCGTCCTTACTTGGACAAGTTTGTGATTGTCTTTGTTGATGATATATTGGTATACTTGAAGACTAGAGAAGAACATGAGAATCACCTAGTTGTAGTACTACAATTATTGAGGGAACACAAGATTTATTCAAAGCCTAGCAAGTGTGACTTCTTCCAGTCATAGATACACTATTTGGGGCACATTGTCTCTAACGAAGTGATATCAGTTGATCCGGAAAAGGTCAAATCCATTATGGAATGGCCAACACCAAAAAATGTGAATGAGATTAGATCATTCATGGGATTGGTAGACTACTATAGGAGGTTCATCAAAAACTTCTCCAAGATAGGTCATCCTATCACATCCTTGCAGAGGAAAGGAAAGAAGTTTGAGTGGACAATTGAATGTGTAGCAAGATTTGAGCCATTAAAGTAGTTTCTCACTAATGCACTTGTGTTGAGGATTGCATATCCAAACAAATATTTTGTGGTTTGCATAGATTCCTGCGAAGAAGGGCTCGGTGGAGTCTTGATACAAGAAGGACAAGTAGTTAGCTATGAGTCATAGAAATTAAATGAGCATGAGATAAACTATGTGACTCATGATATAGAGTTAATTGTCATTATTCATGCATTAAACATGTGGAGGCATTACCCTCGGTAAAAATTTCATGCTCATGACAGATCGTGGTGGACACAAATAATTGTTTGATTAGTCTAAGTTGAATGTAAGACAAGATAGGTGGCTAGCTATACTTAGCAAATTTTAATTTGAGATAAAGTACATCAAAGGCAAGGACAACAAGGTTTCTAATACACTCGATAAAATAATTCAATTGAATCACATGGAAGCCATAATTTGTTATGGAATGGATCTAGTATAACGTATAAAGCATGCAGGACAACATGATGAGAAATATCAACAAGTAAAGGAAAAGTTAAAACAAGATGGTGAGGATGAGTAATATCATCTCACAGATGAAGGTCTAATTAGATTCAAGAACATAATATATGTACCAGATAAAGATGATTTGAAGAGACTTAAAATCAAAGAATTACGTGCAAAACTGTATTTTGTCTGATTGGGATACCAAAAGACACTCATGACCATCAAAAAGTTTTATTATTGACCTAATTTGAAAAAGGAAGTGGTTGATTTTGTTGTTAAATGAATAGAATGCTAACAGATGAAGGATGAATGTAAACATCCAACACGTTTATTACAACCATTCCCATTCTAGAATGGTAGTGGGAAGTGATCCCCATGGATTTCATCACCTGATTTCCAAGAACCTCAAAACAACATGATACAATTATGGTGGTGATTGATAAGTTGAGCAAGGTGGCTCACTTTGTAGTGATTAAATCCACCAATTAGCGAGTGCAGTGGCTAAAATATTAATAAAGGATATTGTGAGGTTACATGGAATTCCCAAGAAAATTATTTTAGAAAGAGATTCCAAGTTCAATTCAAGGTTTTGGAAGGAGCTATTTGCAAAATTGGGGACAAAGTTGGATTTCAGTACAACATATTATCCACAGACATATGGGAAATCAAATAGGACATATAGAATCTTCGAATACATGTTGAGGATGTATGTGATGCACCAACAAAAGAAGTGGGAATGTTACCTTCCACTTTTATATTATTCATAGAGCAATGAGTACCAAGAGTCTTTAAGGATGAACCCATTTGAGGCATTATATGGAAGGAGTTGCAATACACCTATCAATTGGAGTGATCTGGTAAACAAGGTCCTTATTATGCTTGATATGTTAAAAGAGATGGAGCAACAAATGCAAATCATTAAAAAAAATGAAAGGTAGCACAAAGTAGGCAAAAGAGCTATGTGGATCAACATATAGTGCATAAAGAGTTTCATGTTGGGGAACATGTTTACTTGAGAATTAAACCCAAGAAAATTTCTTAGAAGATTGGGTCATGTGCCAAGTTGGCACCATGGTTTTGTGGACCCTTTTAGATACATGAAAGGATAGGACCAGTGACCTATAGGTTGGGCTTACCTCCATCAATTAAAATCCATGATGTTTTCTATGTTTCTTTGCTTAAAAGATATGTGCAGGATTCTAATCATGTGATTGATTGGTCTGTGCTATAGGTGGAACTAGGGGGATAATTCTAGCCAAAGCCACTATTCATTCTAGACGAGAGGAGCCTCGTGCTCTGGAATCAACCAATAGAGAAAGTCAAGGTGAAATGGAGTCACTTTGAGCTTGAGGAAGCCACTTGGGAAATGGTCGATTCAATGAGAGAAACATATCATTTTTTGTTTGTTGATTGAACCAGATGTATATAATTGCAAATATTGTATCGATATATATATATATATATATATATATATATATATATATATATATATATATATATATATATATAAAGCTCCATAAATAGTATGTGTTTGTTTTAAAGTATGTATTTTGTATTGCATATGGATAAAGAACACCAAGGACGGTGTCCGCCCAAAGCGAAGGGGTTTGTGATAGCCCCAAATCAATTTACATTTATGTATGCAATGTAAACATTTTGATGAAAAGAAAAATGGGTTGACTAATGGGACACAGATTCCAGTGGGATGGGGTGATTACTTGTTGTGGTGATTTCTTGCTTGAAATAATATTAATGTACATGAAATTTAAAATGAATAATGGCATGTTGTCAATGGGAAAGAAAGTTTGGAACTTACTATATTAAACAAAAACTACATTTAAACAACCTCGGGAACAACTGGACATGTGGAAAATTTGCATTCGATGACAAGATCTTGATGGTAGGAGTTAATGTCAGCAGGCCCACAAGAGAAAGAGAAAAAATGAATTGTTGGAAAGATGACAAATCAACAAGGAATTTTTTAGGCCAAAGGATAATGCAACAAAAGAGAAGAATTCAAATTTCTAGACAATATTTGGAGTAGAAAGAGGAAGAAAATACGAAGAAAAAGAGAAAGGGAGAGAGTTGGAAAAGAAAAAGAGTGTAGGTGTCAAGAGAAAAGAGGAAAATTGAATGCCAAGGGATGGCTAATTAGTAGAAGGAATGAGTTTTATGTTGGAAAGGGAGTACCGAAAAATCACCAGGTGATGAATTGATTTCCTATTGAGTCATCGTTGTCTAGGAGGGTGGAGATGGTGTTTCTCAGGAAATCCCTAAGGACTTGAGTGGAGGAATTAATCCTGGAAAATTTTTGGAGGATTTTTGGATTTTTCCTTGCTATATTTTGATTTTATTATGAGTTCCATAATCCATGATTTGAGTGGACCCATAGTGTTGAGCTCTGAAGGGTGGATATAGTTGGTCTCTATAATCCCTACGCATTTTATTGATTTCAATTCAGTTGGTGGGTGGAGGTGGACGAATCTCTAAATTCTTTGGTCCAACTTATGGATGTGTTTAATCCCTAAAGAAAAGGATCCCTCATCCTCTATAATTTGGCTCGAGTGACAGCTGCAATTGTCTATGGTTGGGTGGAGAGCCATTGTCTCAGAATCAGTTTCCCATTTGTTTTTTAGATAAGTATTTCTCATGTTCTCTTGAAATCAGGAATCATATATATATATATATATATATATATATATATATATATATATATATATATATATATATATATGCATATTTACATTGTTGGTCTGAAAAAGATGTTTATTGATGGCATGGTTCATGATTTCATTGTCTATATGATTGACCAATATGTTGTTGTCACTGTGTACAAGGTGTTGGAACAACAATTGGATGTGATGGTTATGTTCATGCATTAAATAGCATGGAATATTTCTCATTGCAGTGATAATATTTTGTCTAATTACAGGATTGTACATGTTTATTGTGTATAAATTACAAGCTACATGAGGATGTGAGAGCATGAATGCCTGAGATGCATGGTCTTACACTAACATCCTAGATGTAGGGATTATTTCACTATGATGGTATTGGGTTGAAATGGTAGAAATGAGTGCTCAGTAGTGTTAATGGACAGTGTGAAATGATTTGAAATCTAGTGTTTGATTGCATGTTTAAATTGTTGTATAAGTATTGGAAAACTTTTTGCATGATAATTTTTACATTCTTAATTGAAGGGAAGGAGTCATGAGGCCATCCTTTGTAGTTGAATTATGTCATTTAATCAACAAATAATGATTTGATGAGTCATGTTTACCTATTTTCTTAGTGGATGGGGTTGTTGAGCCAAGGAAAACAAGTTTCTTCTCTATTAATGAGCTGCTACAGTTCTCTATAACTTTGTGAAGAAATGCACTTGAAAATGTTGTCAAATTATTGTCATGCCTATGATTTATTATTTCTTAAGTTTGTTCATAAATTACTTATGAATTTAATGGTTATCAAGTGTTGGAATTATTGTTGGAAGGGCTCGAAAAGTTATAAAATTTCTAACTTTGTTGAAGCGCTGGAAACTAGCAAAAATTTCAAGCTAAAAGTGATTTTTATTTTAGCACGTTGGAGGTTGGGTTGCAGGCCAAAAGGTAGGACCTCCAACGGGCTCCCCCCCGACCCACGGTGGCCCAACCTACCACTCCGCGACACACAAGTCGAAGGTCGAGAGTGGTCAGGGGTCAAGTCATCCCGACCTAATACATAACCACACCACCCATAGTTGGGTCAACCGTAACCCTCCTTGGAATTTGTGCTTGCCATGTGGACCTATCTATGGTGGTCATGCATCAGGTGCCACATTGGTCCACTTCATGGGGTACAAACTCATCACTGCAATGTAAGCCTTTTTGAGGCTGCCACGTGGAGGTCATGATGACGTGGTGAGGTGGAATTGGTCCAAATTTAAAGGGTCGTAACTTTTGATGCATAAGTCAAATTGAGATGAAATTTATATCATGGGAATCATATCAATGAAATAGATACAACGATATCGTCCATTCGAAATTCTGAAAAAGTTGAAAATAAGTCAAAAATTTTAAATCTCATTCCCATATCCTTACCTTGGTAGTTGCGTCAGCATAGTACCAACTCCTTCTAACTCTGGTTTTGGGGTTAGGAGGGGTGTTTTTACATTCTCTTACCAAGACTTGGTTGTAACCTAAAATTCCACCCAAGAATGATATCATTTATGATCTTCTGATCTTATGAAACAACATTTCCATATTATGTAATTGGTAGTTTTCCTTTATTGAAGCCATATTGAGGTTCCTGAAATCCACGCACAACCTCATATATCATGTTTTATTTATGACCATTATAAATTTAGATAACCATGAGGTGTTCCTTGCTATAGCAATGATACATGCACTAAGAAATTTCTCCAACTCTTGATTTAATAAAGGTGTTCACTTTAGATTAATCTATCTCAAATTTTGATGGAATCGATTAGAATTTGTAATCAATGAAATAACATGTTAAATGTTATCCCATTTTTATGCGTTAACATCATTGTATGATCAAGAAAATATGTTTTATATTCTATGACCAAAATCTTGAGCTTCAGCTTTTCTTCTGGGGTGATCCCATTTCCAATCTTGATTATCTTAAGATTTTCCTTTTTTCCAATATTATTCTCTTCATACTCATCTAGTTTTATCATTTTCGTTCTACCTTTAAATGGACTATCTCTATTCTATGGAATATTGTTCCCTCCAATTTATTTCATTTTCATTGAACTCTTACATGTAATTTAGGAATCTGGAAATTTATGCATCATCTGCGCAAACCTACTAGTTCTAAACATTATTCGATATGGAATGCCTATAAATTGTCCCAATTTTTCCACCTTATGAGAAAGGCTATAAGATAGTAGTGAAAAATACCATTGCATCTGTTATCCTATTTAAATATCATGAATTTCCTCTAATACCAATGCGTCAAAGAATTTTATAGCTTCTAGAACTACTTGCTTATATCTTCCATACTTCTCATTTTTGCAAGCATACAACCCTTTTACTTTTCATACAATGAGGTCATAATAAAAAATAATCTTTAAAATTTTAATGCCTAAATATTTAATTGCATTCAAACCAATAAAAAGTGCCTCATACTCATCAACATTATTAGCAACTTCAAATTCCAATCTATAAGAAAAATATTTACATTCACTATCAAGAGAAGTAAGCATTTTAGTGAACCCATTGTCGTGTTTGTAACTTTCCCCATTGAAGCTTATTTTCCACATTCAATCAATGTCTACTCAAGTTACAGTCTCTACTACAAATATTTCATATGAACTAATGTGTTCTTCTATACATGTGAGCTAGTCTTAGGCTTCCTTGGATCTTCTACATGATTCTTCCTAAATTTCTCTCTAATTAATATAATGGTATTACCATATGGGGTGGGAACGGTTGCATGTGAAAATTTAATTTAAATATTTTCTCCTACATCTACTGCAAATTAGTCGGTAACAAGATTCCCCATGTGGTTGGAACATCGTCGTGAACCATTATATACATGTTGACATAAATATTTGGGAGTGTTGCAAGGTGTTCTTGGAGATCCTTAATAAAAAAAACTAATGGAATATCTCAAGATTCAGAGGTGCATACATTATTATAAAGTTTTGAATTCTTCAATCCCATCTACTTCGCTACCTCAAGAGTCATTACATTCATGGAGGCTTTAGAATCTAACATATAATTATGAAGAATCTAACATATAATGATGCTCTTGGAGTGATATAAAATTGTGGTGATTCAATTTTATCATTTATTTTAGGAGGAGATTGCTCTTTCTTTTTATTCCAGGTGCCTTCTTATTCCTTTCGTAATATTTTAAATTCTTGAATTTGGCTTCAAACATTTCCTTATGTTCTTGAGGGGATGGAATTTCTCTAAACATTTCTATCAATAGATCTACCTAAGAGATAATTACCTATTCTTGTGAAATACTAATGTCACCTCCAACCATTATATTACATGTATTTGTGAAACCTAAAAGTTTTAAATCTTCTAAATTTATTCCCTTAACTATTAGAAATTATTATTCTAAGTGAAAGACTAACATGGTCTACACCAATGTGAATATGGTTGATCCACTAAATTATTTTTCTTCGAGATCATTTGGAGGTATTTGATTTTTGGAAGGAGCTCTATATATGAACCTTTGCTGCAAAAAAAATGACAAGTTGTTGAGACTACTACTAGCCTTTTTCCAATTTTACAAGTCAGTATTGTATGGTTGCATGAATTTGTGCAAGGGAACCCTGTGATTCATTGACCTTATCAATCGAGAAATTTGTAGAATATGCAAATCCTCTTAAGGTTGATTCTTTTGATTTATGTTCTAGCTTATCTCTGGTTGGAGTCAAAATGTATGGAAATCTAGACAATGTCAAACTTTCATTGAAACCTTTATCATTCTCCTTTGCCTCAACTATAGTTTTTGGTTCGATTAATTGAGGAAGAAACTGAATGATCCCTAGAAAAAAAAGCATATAATATGCCAATGTGGCTTGATCAGTTGTTTGATGTGTGATCAGTAAACTACTCTGGATATTCCATTGGACAATTCGTCATAATAGATCTACTAAAATATATTTGAAAATATGAAATCTACATTATGAGGGTTTATTTTTCCTTAGATTTTTTGGATCTATAATTTATTGTTTATTGCACATGCATGTAAATTATAAATATGTATAAAGTAGAGAACAATGAAATAAAACTCGCATATCATAAATTAACATAAGATATAACCTGGGAAACCCTTTCAACAAAAAACCAAGATGGAAGGTGAGGTTGCTCTGATCTCTTCCTCCAAATGGAAATGAATGCAAGTACAAATAAGTGAGGCTTGTGGCCCATCGGATACCATAGTGCAAAAAAAATCTTTGTTTGTTCTCCCTCTATCCACTCTCAACTAATTTTCTCTCTCTTGGAATAAAAATGCACTCGAACAGAATGGAACCCCTTTTCCTCCTAGTGGCCCAGCTATAACACAACCCAATAGCCAACTAGTGGTTAAATTTGACTCCTTAAACTCTTAACTAGAGTTACAATATGGACTCTTCTAGAGCCTTCTTTATCATGATCACATTGTTAGCCCCTTTACCATTAATAATTAGGGCGAATGTGACATCCTCGCGAATTATGGTGGTCAAAACAGGAAGGTCAACTTCCAAGTGGCATAAATTTTGTATATGGGTTCTTATTTAGGTGATTCTTTGGCCTTTAAAAGATATATGTGTGTATAATAGCAAAACAAGTTGCAATACTTAAAAAACGAAGTTTTACCCCAAAAAAAAATTTGTTTGGCGCCTCAAAATACTCTTGTAAGTTTCCATAGACCAATTTTCCAAATTGGATCCCACTAGTAAAAATACTCCATTAAGATTATTCGTCCACTTTTCTCCACTCTAAAAGCTTCAAAATGGATGAGAAACAATATAATGATCCAATCTGTATCAATGTGTCTATAGTATTTCCTCCACAATTTTTCTAAACCTGTCATTAAAATCATCAATATATTTGTTATATTTCCATTTAATATCAATTAGTGCATTTAAGAGAAATATAATATCCTTGTTTTCAATTCATAGTTTCAAAATACTTCACCTAAACTTTCATAATATCTAATGTTAACATTGGGAAAAATGTCAAACCATATAGATGCATCACTAATCATAGATATAACAAAATATTTAAATAATACATCTATCTATCATATCCTTATAACTCTCATGCTTTAAGAAATATTTTCCCAAACTTTAGCCCCCTAAGAATGATCTCTGTAAAAATTGGGCACATCTTTAAAGGAATCAGGAAGAGCATGGCATTGACTTGCAATGTTATAGAAATCAAATGGTATATAAGAATTTGTTAACCATGGAGCTTCCATTGGTTATAAATTAGGATCAAGAAATAAATCTCTTAAAGCAAGAAGTGAATCAAATAAGATTCAGTATTTTCTTCCCTAGCCCTTGATATTTGTTTTCTTCTTTGACAATATAATTTAGGCTTAGGGATAAATATGGTCTCACATTGGAAATTTAGTATTTTTTTGTACATATTTATTATGTTTTGATTAGATGGATTCATTAGATAAGGTCCTAAAATTTAGTGCTAACAAAGAAATCTTATCAAACTACAAAACAAAATAAAAGTTACCAAGGAAACGTTATTAAACAACCAAGGTAGACGCCATTATCCTCAGCAATGATGAAAAATAATGCTACCACTCAAACAATTATTGATAAGGTTATTGCAATATTTGATAAGGTTATTTCTACCATTCTCCTCAACAATTATTGATAAGGTTATGCAATATTCTAAGGTGGCACCTATAGGAAAATTCCCCACTACCACATCGACATGAGTCCCCACTCTTTAGGCCAACTCATACAAAGCTAAGGGAGGCCTCCCTACAATAACATATCCTCGAAAATAGGTTAGTATACTAGTGACTATTGATAGCTCTTGGGTGATGGTGTTAAAGAGTTCATTTTAAATTCATTTCCAATCTGACATAAAAATCTATTGCAAAAAGTGCAGAGGAATAAGTGAAAGACACTCTTATTTTGAGAAGTAAATCATGAAAAGCACAATACAAGAGTGTTGAGATACCATACCATTTTGGGGATGAAATGAATTAATTAATTCCTTTTTATTTGGCTTGAAATTAATACTTATATTTATTTCATGTTTCTTTAGACCTACAAAACTAGCAAGTTAATCCCCATTTTGGGGCCATCCACAAGCCTATAAATGCTTAAATAAGGTATGATTATTGTGTGTAAGTTTTATGGTTATGAAATATGAACAAAATTTTTATACCAACACTTGAAAATAATGATTAGTTTGAAATATATTCAAATATGGAAAATACTACTCAACATAAGGCATTAAATCCCCACTAGGGTCAAAACTGAGATTTTCTTTTATGCAGAAAAAATAACTTCCAACAAGATAGAAATTGATTACTCAACTCTAAAAATATTCTATTGATGCCCAAAAGTGAATAAAATTGAAGATTTTGAAGATATATACCTTTACACACAATACCCGTGTGAGATGGTTTCACTTACCATGCAAATATGTCATTGTAAAATGAATTTGAAAACTTGTAGAACCCTTGTATAGCTCGATGAATTACATAAAATATCCATTCTTCCTACACAAGAAAAGAAAGCTATACCTTCCTTGGGCCATTTGGATTATATTGAAGTGCAACCGAAGTGATTAAACTAGCTAAAAAAATATGAAATTAAGCTCAAGCTAGTGAAATATTTTGGACTTTTTTTTTAATTTAATATAAACAAATTTTTTTTAGAATTTTTTTTCCCTTTTAAAAATAAATGGTTGTAAGGTGAGGCTTACCTTCCTATTACCTTTTCTAATGCTAGATTGTGATCACAACCCTCTCTAAATTAGCCTCGTATTTTTGGACAAGAAAGTGCTTTTGGAGTCTAGGACTAGTTGCTTTCACTCTTGTCTAAAACAATTTACCGATATGAAATTCAACTAGGATAAATTCCCCTATGGAATACCTATGGCTAATAGATAAAATATGGAATTAGGAGAGATCGTGTGTTGGAATCACGATTGTCGTTACACCAAAACCCATAGGTGTTAGTAAATGGATGCATCGCCAGAGTTAACAAATCCTTAAGACATGGTGAGTGTTGGATTATCTAATGCCAAACAATATCCCCCCAATCATGAGCTAGGTTTGATTCCAACTCGAGACCTTTGGCTCTGATACCACTTGTTGGAATCCCAATTTTCGTTACACAACGACCCACATGTATTAGTAAATGGATGCATCGCCAAAGTTAATAGATCCTCAAGAGGTGGTTAAGCACATGTCACAAAACATGAGGGGAGCGTTGAAATATCTAATGACCAATATCATGTCCTTTAAGGAGAATCCCCTAACAAGGGCTAGTCCAAAATTAATATTTGTATTGCCCTAACCCAACAAATATAAAGTGTGGCCTCGCATCATAAACCTCCTCTTCCATGTAACTATGTCTCCCCTCAATGGATCAATCCACAAGCTTTGTGTAATTTGGAATAACCTGCAAAAATATCTTATGAAATCATAATATCTGATAATAGATAATAAGAAAGAGAATAGAAAAACCAATCCACAAGAGAATTTGTTTGCACCAAATGAAGTTCTTATTATTGCATAGTGATCTCACATTTCCACAACATATAAATGAGGTGAGGAAATAGCCTTATATAATTTTGCTTCTTTGAAACACTACCTCAAAATAATGAACTTAATTTTCATCCACAATTGGAGACTAAGTCATACAATAAAAAGAATAATTTTACATGAGAAAAACTCCCACAAAAGGGGGACAATTTAATATAAATGCCAAGTGGCTAGCTTGGAAGGTGCTCGATTTTCTTAGGAGAGGTTCAACTTGCTTGATTTGGATTGAAATAATGCTTTCTTGAGAAAACTTGGCTTGGATTACTTGCAAGGAATCCTCCGAGTACTAGATTAGATCTAATGGCCTCTTACTATTCCATTAAAACCCTCAAAATCTCTCTCATGATGCCAAACATCTTGATTTTTTAGGTAGACTTGGTCCTTTGACTTGCTTTACGATACTTCTTTACCTTTTTTCGTGCTTAATTTTAGATTTGGTGATTTTCTCTTTTCCTTCATTGAATTGGTCCAATAATCAACTTAAAACTTGTTAAGAGCTCTTAAAGAACACACATTTTCAGTTTTCCCCCTTGCTAATGAGCCATGATGCTAGATCGGTGATGCCTTACTTGATTTTCTAATTTTGGCACCTTGATTTACTTGGAAAAAAATTGCAGACTAATTTTGACATATCACCCACCTTGTTTGACCAAGGATTTACCTCATTATGTCTTCTTCAAGCCCGCAAATGCCACAAAATAAGGACAACCACATTTGATTGAGAATATCTCCCTAATGCCTTCACGTTTAGACAAAAATCATCACATGGCATGGAATGTAAAAATTATGTTGAGCAATCTGAAACTTTGTTGACTTTTCACCCCCTTGGACCCTATGCATTAGGATCTAAAAACTTCCTTTGGAAATGTGAAATGCTAGAAAATGTGAGACTGCAATGTTGAGAACTTAAAATGAATGATATACCATGGAAAAATAATGCATACAAACTTTATGGCACATGACCATGTGGATTGGACATAGGTGCACTCAAAAAATGAGCTAGAGTAGCCCTACTGATAGTGGTCAACCATACAAAACTAGTGGCTTCTCTAAACCATGTGTCCAAATAGTTCTAGCTTCCCTCCACTCCTATATAGGATGAAAGGACCTAAAAATGGAATATAAGTGGACTGGTAATGACTAACCAATTTGGGGAAATTTTTAAGATGAAAATTTATATTAAAGTATAATAGCCTTACAAATCTTACTAGTTGCTAATATGCAAACTATAAAATGTTTGGAGATATTTTTGTAAAAATATTCAAATTTCCAAAGCTTGTGTATACTCTTTATAAATATTTGGTAATTTTTATGATAAAATAATTTTATCCTATAAAATTTGGGTGAATCACTTTTAGAAAATAAATGGAAATCAACGAGATTTTTTTTGGAAAAAAGCATTGAAATTTAGTTCATCTACAAATTTTAGCCCCTAAAATTTTCCCTACAAACCTATTGTAGTTGCTACAACCGCCCTCCAAAATTTTTCCCATGCTTTGATTTTGGAGCCTTCATCTTGTCCACTGGATCTTAACTTCTACTCTCATCAAGTATTCATATTATAATAAAGACTTATCTTTTCATGCTTTTCTTGTGATGTACTGGTCCTCGTTTGACATCTTTCAAACAAAAGCTAACTTATGAATTGACCTTGCAACATAATTGGGCTTGCCTCCAAAAACTACGCAATCTTGGAAATTAGGCCATCCTTGCCTCCAAAAACTTTACAATTCTTCTTGGGTACCCAACCCTGATGATAGAAATTGCGTAAAGCATCCCTTGAGCTCAGAAACTACGCAATGCATTGAGTCAAAAATTTGCATAGTCCTTGGGAATTGCATAATATTTCTTGGTAGTGTGCATGAAAGTTTCCCGAAAAGAAAAAAGAAAAAACATCCCTAGAAAATAGGGATCCATTCATTAGTTTCTCGAATGTGACACACTTACTATTTTTGGAACTTTCTGCCAAGTGTCACTTTTTCCTTGATTTTAGGCATGCACGTCATAAACCTAAATCAGTCTAGATCTAGATAATGGATGCCCCTATAGCTCATTTTCACATTTGATATTGGAGCTCTAGTTTTCCCAAGAAGATCAAGGAGCCTTTGGTGGAGTTTTTGACACTTTTCCGACTAAGTTTTTCTTTTGCCGTCTTTTGTCACTTTTTTCAGCGCTTTTTGTCGTTTGGCTTCTGTGAGTGTTGTTTTGCTTGTTTCTTTTCATGGTTTCTAGTTTTTTAATGTATATTAGCTTGTACGAGTGTTGTTTCAGTCTGTCGTTTTCCTTTCATAAGTTTCACATTAGTTTTCTTGTTTTTTCCCATTAGTGGTCGTCGTTGCGGCGGCTCTTCTTGCATGTTTGTTTTCCGTTTTGCGTGATTATCTTCCACACATTTTTTGCACTGATCTATCCATACTTAGTCACATCTACATTTTCATGCACTATCACTCAGATCTTCTTATTTCCCACACTCAATTCGCGCAGTTCTGCTCATCCCTTGGCCATGCATCACTTTCCTAGCTGGGCATTGCACAAGTTTGAGGCTCAAGCTCTTAGCCTAGCCTCTAGGAGTGCACAATGTGCAGTACAAGCTGATCCAACTGCACATTCCACAGTTCCAGGTCTCAGGCTTGTCCCATTATGATCCCAGTGGATATTGGTGGCCACCTTCCTTTTCCACTTAGAACTCCACCATTGTTTCTTTTAGTTTTTCAGTTTCCTTATTTGTAGCACAATTTACTATTTTTGGCAGTTTTTCGGGTCCTAAAATTTCGAAGTCGTTTTGAGGCCCTAAATTATGTTTTTTTGGAAAACTAGGACCAACATGGGTCATGGACTGATGTTGGTCACTCAAAACTTGTAGTCCTCAGATAGATCTTTCTAGTGAGGTATTATGCGCATCAAACGGAGATCGTATGCCAAAGTTATGACCCCAGGAAATTAATGTACTAATTTACCCAAACAGGGCCCATAGTTTGGCGCTTCATCTCCTAGGGTTAGTTTTTTGGATGATTATGGTTTTCCATTGTTTCTAAACAATAAATAGGCCTTTGAGCCTCATTGTAACACAGTTCAGAGGCATGTAGCCGCCACATCTCTTCTCAGAGATAAGCTACCATCGTCTGAGCTAGTCTTATTTCCATTATGTTTGTAAGCATTATTTTGGTATTTGATATTAATGAAACGAAGTGTTATTTCTACTACATCTTTGCATTTATGGTTATATATGTAATTTTTCATGTTCCTATTTAAATATGGATCACCTTAGCCACTAATACTACGCAATGTGTAGTCTCTCCCACAAGCTTCCCAGGCTAGATTGCGCATTGCATAGTCCCTAGTCTCAAGTTACGTCACTGGCTCTTGCTACTGCATAATGCACAGTTCCTCCAACCAGTCTCCCTCCCTTAACTTACATATTTTTACAATCCTCTTCATTAGTTCACTGGTTTGTTGCTTGATGTTTCTTTGAATGTTGATTTGTTGAAGCTAACTTATGTTTTCCACGAGTTCTTTTTCCTCCCATAGGTATTGAAAGTGTTAAGCACTTCTCTTCATTAGTCACTATTATTATGGCACCCAAGAGAACTGGTTCAAAATATACAACAAACAACAACACTAGGGAGGAAATTGAGAGTATGCTAGTTTACTTTCCAATATACTCAGACACTCAAATATTTGTAGAAAAGGAATCAGATTTCACATGGAAGAAGGTGAATGAAATTTTCTTAGCAAGAACCTTCAAAGTAGATCTGGAGGTGTATGTCAATGTCCAAAAGTCGGGGTTACACAGGATTGCATGCAGGTACCCAAAATTCCCATATGCAAATGTTATTAGATGGATACTATCTCAGACAAATCCAAAGACTATGACTCTTGGCAGTACAAGCGGACATAGGCTTGCTTCTTTTCTGGCGGCAGATTATCATCTCATGTACCATTTTCCAAATCCAGAACCATTCATGGATTCGTACTTCTATGCAAAAACCAGCTACTTTAGCACCAAGAATATTGTTAAAGGCTGGGTGAAAAAGCCATCAAAGTTCCTTCAGACACCCACCAACACATACAATACAAAATATCTCAGGAGGGCTTATCAGTTGTTGATAGTCCTATGTTGCAGAATCTATGGCCAGTAGAGCACCGAGACCATTCCTAAAGGGTGGGATTTCTTATTGCACTAGGTTGTGAATGAAGGGAAACCATTGACATGGTCATATTTTTTGGCTCAATAGTCGTGGATCCATGTATCTAACTCCCTTAGTCCTCCCAACGGAGGGAAAGCTAGATTTTACATTTCTGCATATCTAATAGATGCAATCTGCGCACACAATGCATTCCTTGGCATGAATTGGACTTGGACACCACATGAGCCTACCATGTATTTTTATTTCAAGATGCTTTTGGAGTGCAACCACAAAGGAGTAATGGAAAAGCTAACTAATCACTTCCTCATTTCATTGTATACTATTATCTTTGAGGAAGATCCACCTTACATTTCACATGGGGCAATGGAAGTAGTATCATAGATATCAGATTGGTTTGCCTCACTGTATGGCACTTTCCTCAGGGTGTTCAACACACAAAAGTCTCTGCATCTTTCACCAAGGTATGCCACTAATAATTTAGTCATGAAGAATTTGTGTATTGTCTCTCCACAGGGTTCTCAGAATCTTTGTATAGGAAGAAGAAAGCACCTTAGCCTATCCTTCCTTTGCAGATCAGATTATATAAGATCAAGAACCTGAAGGTTGTGGATGCCAAAGGAAAAGCAACAG
Organism: Pinus tabuliformis; assembly: GCA_031772625.1. Taxonomy (NCBI): domain Eukaryota; kingdom Viridiplantae; phylum Streptophyta; class Pinopsida; order Pinales; family Pinaceae; genus Pinus; species Pinus tabuliformis. Next base: position 1,126,263,408 of record CM062817.1, read on the forward strand.
AGAAAAATTCATCCAGTACTTGGGATTTCAGTCTGTACGATCCGAGGAATATTTTCAAATACCATTGTGCAAGGATCCATTTTAAGTGGCTAAGCGGGACCTTTCACTGGCCGGAGGAGGATGCCTGGAAGAATTGTTATAATGCCTCCAAGTCATGTGATTTGATCATTTTTGTAGGAACTTCATATGTTTCTCCACAGAAGAAAGTCACGCTAAAGGTAGCACCAATGGAAGTGCACAACCCATTTGTGCAAGAAGGGACAGTGGAAGGTTGTGCACAATCCAAGGGGTGATTATGAGAGCGGTTATAGAAGTAGAGAAGAAGAGGAAACAGAGGGTGAAGGAATCAGAACAGAAGGAAAGGGAAGAACGAGAGCAGAAGGTATTGGAGGAAGAAAGGTAGGAGTATGAGAAGAGGAAAGGTGAAAGAAAATAGCAAATAAATAGCAAAAAGCCAAGTTGAATAGCTATAACAGAACCGACAGTTAGAGGAAGAGAGAGAATAGATGTAGAACAAAGAGATTTCTCAAGAGATAGAGGAGTTGATTGAAATTAAAGACATGGAGGAACCAGAGCCATAGAACCAAGATGTCGACCTGATTCCAAGTACACAACAGGTCACCATTCAGTCTCCCCATCCTCCGATAGAGCAAGCTCCAAGAGAGGAAGAGGAAAGTTTTCCTCTCGGTGATGGTCTGGTTATGGATACGTACAATATCACTTATGATGAGCTTCAAAAAAAAAAAAAAAAAGGGAAGAAATATTTTCCAAACGACCTCACATATCCTGCATTCATTGGAGAAAGGGTGACCATGACAAACACCAAAAGAATCCAGGTGTCATTGTTGCAAACCAACTTGGCCTTCAAAGGTGCTTTGAAGTCAAGCATGGAGTATTTTATGTCTAAGAACAAACAATTGGAAAAGAACTTGTAGACTACTAGGCAAGAGGTTGAATAGCTCCGAGCCAATATATAGAACGCAGCTTTCATACAAGTCCATCTAGAAGAATTGAAGGCAACGATACTCAGTGATGTATCGACACTAGGAGAGACCATGTGGAGGCTTTATGAGGAGCTTGTTACCATGCATAGGGCAGTTTTATTCTTGCATGGCTTGCAACAGAAGTGTAAATATTTTGTCAAAACTCTCAGGAATGTACAAGATGTCATCACTGTCATGCATGAATGTTCAATGCAAGGCAATGTAGAATTTTGTAGAATTTTTCTACAAATCAACTAGCTCTGATACCATGTAGAAATTTTTTCTACAAATCAGCTAGCTCTGATACCATGTAGAAATTTCCCACCTGTAGATCACCTGGTAATGCAATGTACTAAAGCAACACACTTGATCTACTTCTAAAAACAATTTAGCGGAAGCTTAATCAACCATGAGCAACATCAATAAGAACATATATAACTAATAAGAAGGAATTAATCACACATAACACAGAATATATCACTGGGGAAAGCACCAACATCAAAACCCAACATTGTATTATCAATCAAGTGGAAATCCTTTTCAACATACAAAAAGAATCAGCTCAATAGCTATCCTGCTCTCTCTGTAATCAGAAGATCTCGATGATCTTCAATCAGAAGATGAAAATCATGGACTACCTAGGCCTCAATATATAGGCCACAATTCCTCCATCTCCTATAATAGATACTTCTCCATGCAAGGAATACTTACTAGAAATATCCAAGCATCTGATAGTACAATGTCCCACATCTGATCTCAACTGGGTCTTTGACAGAACTGACATGAAACAATTATCCATGAGTGAATTCTCAGTTATCTAAAATAATAGTTTTCACATGCATGCAAGCATTAACAAACTATATTTTACTATTTTAACAACTTGTTAAAATAATCTAACTGGACTTGACTAGCCAGAACTAAGTCAACTGATTCTCTAATTAGAGAACTCATACTTATTCCCTCAATCAGTGGATGAAATCATGTGCATGCTCACAAAGACTTCAAATTCGAATTTCCTTAACTAATTAACTCAACTGAATTAATTAATTAATATTTCCAACTGCTGTTAAGACCAAAATTAATTTTACTTCCTATAGATAGACTAGGGACTGCTATAAATAGGAAGGGACCCAGAAATGCTATTTTTAGAAATTTATATTTTTAGCAGTTTCACCTCTCACCCATGTGGCCAATGACCTCACTGGCCAAATTGTTATTTTTATACATGCTAGTTTTAGCAGGTCTATTTTTAGCACATTCTAAATATAACATTTCTTGTTGCACATTTTTCAACAGACAAAGGGGCACCACTTGACTTGCGAAACAAAACAAGGAAAGAGGCAGAGTTGGAGAAGGAAAAGGTTTGGATTCTCATCTAGAATAAAAAACATCTCTCCTCTTTCATTTCCAACACTCAAGACTCATATGCCCATTTGTACAACAACCTCAACTTCTTGATGAAATATCATAGGATCCCATCAATCGGCTCACTCATGGAGACCAAATGCAGGAATCAGGTTAGGCACGAGATTGAAGAGTACTTGGAACAATTGAGATAGGTAGCCATCAAGGAAGACCTTGAAGTAAATAGATAGAACATGCATAAGTACATTGGTGGCCCTGTCCAAATCAACACAATGTTGCTCCTACTCAATAAGGAAACACAAACAAGTTCCATGTTAGTGTATCTGGATGCCATGGAGACTAGAGTCCACTTTTGGCCTAACACCATCACACAGTTTGGGGATATCATCACGTAGTACAAATCTTGGCACTGATACATGTTTAAAATGCAACAAGATGATGGAGCTTAGTGGAAAGGAGTCGCCTTCACTAAGTGGGCCCGCAGGCTATTTTTTGTGCACAGTCTATTTTTAGACTAGGTCTATTTTTAGACATATGGATCATGGTCTATGAGTTGCAGGATGCTGTTTATGGATGATTGGTCATGTTGGAAAAAATAGATGGACTTCTATTTTTGGTTCACAGCAGAGTGATCAGAGTCTATTTTTAGACTACCAGGCTAAAAATAGAAATAGTCAAATATTATTAGCCCTTAGTAATATTTGGACTCTAAACATTATCTTATTCTCTTGGAGCACTTCAGTTCGAGCTACGGATGTGGCACATGCAGCTAACAAAAGGAATCACGTGGTTTCTTATGTGTTAGTTGAGCTATTGCATGGAGGACTTCAGTTAAAACTCATGCATGTGAGTTCTGTGGAGTTGGATGTGGAGTTGATGGAGTTGTGTTCAGTTTGACTTAGTTGAACTAGTTGTATTTAGTCTAACTGCAGAATACACTAGTGATGAGTTGTGTGAATTGATTGTTAATTAATTCACTAATTATTAACTCATAAAGAAACTAAAGAATACATCAGTTAACTCAGTGCATGGACAGTTCAACGGAGACAGGTGTTAGAGGTAAGTGAAAGGGTGAGTTGTGACTATCAGTTGTGCATGAGATTTGCACATGCATGGATTTGAGTAATGCCAATGAGGATTGTGCAGTGTGGGCCAATATCAAGGAAAATTTAGCTTGTGATCACGTGATTCTCTTACAGGATTGCGTAGTGGAGGCAGGCAAAGCAACGGAGGAGATTTGAACCTGTGACTTGTTCGGATCTGAGCTAGTTTTGTGTGTAACAGGTGGAGATAGTACTGAGTACTTGTGAGGAGTATTGTACTATGTATTGTTACATGTTCTCAATCATTATAATATATAGATAGTGTGGGGTTTTCAGCTGTATGCTTTCCTCAGGTTACATATTGTGTTAATGTGTGCATGTGATTGATGTTTCATTGTTTTTAATGCTGCTAAATTGATGATCAACGTAGAGGAGGTTATGTATTATGCATGTATTCCACAATAGTGTATAATCGGAATAATCTCTATGAATAAGTGTTTATTATTCAAAATTTCTACATGGTATCAGAACTATTGATCATCAGATCTATTATTCAGGAAGTGTTTACATTTTATTTCTTCAGGTAGAGTCTGTAATCGGGCCAGGTAGCCTCTGGATTCATCCTTCCTTTGGAAGGTGAGATATCTAGTAAAAGCCCATACAGTCAATCTCTATACAAGAAATACTTTTTTCTCAAGAATTTTAGATCAGAGCGGTTGAGTTTTGAGCTGGTGGAATGGCGCTCAAGGATAAACTCAGAAACATCAAAGCTGAGAATGGAGATGCCACAGATTGTTCGCAGAAAAAGAAGAACAAGCAAGCTGTTGGATCTGCAGTAGGAGAGGCTCTAGCCTCGCAGTTTGAGCTTGATTTTTCACTAATCGCATGCTTGGTATCAAGTGTGATGGGATCGGTATGGTTCTTGGACATTGGTGTGTCTTCTCACATGACAGGAGATCGAGATTTGTTTTTTGATCTGGATGAGAAAGATCTTGGAGTGCAGATCGAGATGAGCGATGATGGTAGATACAATGTGACCGGTATCGGTACCATTTCCTTTGAGAGGGAGTCTGGTAAACCCTTCAGATTGAAAGAAGTGATGCATGTTCTAGGATAGAAGAAGAATCTTATCTCTGTGGCGATGTTAGAAGACAAGGGATATGATGTTGTCTTCAGCGAGGGAAAGGCTTTCCTGCGCAGTAAGACAACTGGAGAAACCCGGAAGATAGGGGTTCGAGTCAGGAACCTTTATCGGTTGCATGTAGATGCATGAAAAACCTTGAGTAGCAAGGCAACTGATGGAGACTTGGTGGTTGAGAGGGAGCGTATATTACCTCTCAACATGCAGAGCCAGAAGAAGTCTCAAACGATTGTGGAGGAGCCACGATTGGTGCAGCAGCTTCAGGAGGTTGTGGAGCAGCCACAACAAGGGAAGCTGAGAGGAGATCGAGTAGAGACATCTACTCATGCAGAGACCTCTAGTAGGGGGAAATTTTGAGCCAGGTGGGCTGAGGTATCACATGCAGCCATACCTCCAGGTAGGAGGTGGGGCGATATAAAGTGATCGTCCCAAGGAGGAGGGGCGGGATCCTTGAGGTACCCAACCTCTTGGATGAGACCTTTCTATGAGAGTACCGATGTGGAGTAGCAGGAACTGACTGATTGGGTAGAGACAGATGTGGATGGAGCAGTAGAGAGCGACAATGTAGGGAATCCCACGACAACGCATAGCTAGCAGGCTGCAGCAATGCGAGAGGCACAAGTGTTTTGCACAGTGCCAGGTGGAATAGAGAGGTGTGCAATGGTGCGAGATGCATGGAGATGTTGCAGTAGAGTAGATGTCAGAGAGGGAGAACTTGTCAGCAACAGGTAGAGCTTCAGCATCAGAGTATGTTCCTAGCCCAACAGAGTGGTCAATTGGGAGTGTTTTTGTTCCAAGTGTTGTTGGAGCAAGTGGACCGGGCAAATGTGTTGCATGCAGAACATTCCAGAGTTGCAGGATAGGGGTTGCAGATAATCCATATCTTGTTGAGAGGGAGTGTTGAAAATGAAACAAGATGATGGAGCTTAGTGGAAAGGAGTCGCCTTCACTAAGTGGGCCCGCAGGCTATTTTGGCGCACAGTCTATTTTTAGACTATGTCTATTTTTAGACATATGGATCATGGTCTATGAGTTGCAGGATGTTGTTTATGGATGATTGGTCATGTTGGGAAAAATAGATGGACTTCTATTTTTGGTTCACAGCGGAGTGATCAGAGTCTATTTTTAGACTGCCAGGCTAAAAATAGAAACAGTCAAATATTATTAGCCCTTAGTAATATTTGGACTCTAAACATTATCTTATTCTCTTGGAGCACTTCAGTTCGAGCTATGGATGTGGCACATGCAGCTGAAAAAAGGAATCACGTGGTTTCTTATGTGTTAGTTGAGCTATTGCATGGAGGACTTCAGTTAGAACTCATGCATGTGAGTTCTGTGGAGTTGGATGTGGAGTTGATGGAGTTGTGTTTAGTTTGACTTAGTTGAACTAGTTGTATTTAGTCTAAATAAAGAATACACTAGTGATGAGTTGTGTGAATTGATTGTTAATTAATTCACTAATTATTAACTCATAAAAAACTAAAGAATACATCAATTAACTCAGTGCATGGACAATTCAACAGAGACAGGTGTTAGAGGTAAGTGAAAGGGTGAGTTGTGACTATCAGTTGTGCATGAGATTTGCACATGCATGGATTTGATTAATGCCAATGAGGATTGCGCAGTGTGGGCCAATATCAAGGAAATTGTAGCTTGTTCTCACGTGATTTTCTTGCAAGATTGCGTAGTGGAGGCAGGCAAAGCAGCGGAGGAGATTTGAACCTGTGACTTGTTCGGATCTGAGCTAGTTTTGTGTGTAATAGGTGGAGATAGTACTGAGTACTTGTGACGAGTATTGTACTATGTATTGTTACATGTTCTCAATCATTATAATATACAAATAGTGTGGGGTTTTCAGCTGTATGCTTTCCCCGGGTTACATATTGTGTTAATGTGTGCATGCGATTGATGTTTCATTGTTTTTAATGTTGCTAAATTGATGATCAACGTAGAGGAGGTTATGTATTATGCATGTATTCCGCAATAGTGTATAATCGGGATAATCTCTGTGAATAAGTGTTTATTATTCAAAATTTCTACAATACCTAACCAAGAAACATCAAGTGGAAGTTGTTGAGCTGGAGTTTCCCCAAACTCAAGATTAATTTTTTTTTCTTATTAGGCTGCTAGTGGGCTCTACCTAATTTTGTTTTATATGGGTATGAGTGTATTGTAATATTATTGTGTAATTAATTTTAAGTGAAATTCCAAGTGTCAACTGTGGAATGTGAAGAGTCATGATGTAATGTAGTTGAAGAGACATTTTGCAAATAAGTTGAAGAGTCATGAGGGAAGTCCAAGAGTCACAAAGGGGAGTTGGAGAGTCACCCCCTCTTGTTATAAATATACCCTTATAACTCATGTAAAGGGGATTTTGGGGAGCCAAGCTTTTGGTTACAATTTAAGCTTAGAATCAGGAGCTTGGGAGTTTGCGAGAACCATGGATTCTCCTTAGCATAGAGGGAGTATTTTTCTTTGGAGGAGCAAGTGTTGACTTCATGTTCCACTATTGGGGCCAGCAGTATGTCAATGGTATATGTATGATTGAATATTTCACTTAATAAAAGCTCAGAGTTGGCATGCTTTCATGCTTATGTTGTGAATATAGTAGGACTATTCTTGTTATGTTTGCAATGTATGTTATTTAACTTATGCTTATGATTATGAACTATTTCATTTGCATTGGAACAAATCTTGTTGAATGTGTGTTGTTGTTTAATTCCATCACTGTTAACTAGTGAACTATTTCGCAGATTAGCTTGTGATGTCTTTATGCTCGTTGTTCCTTTTAAGATGGGTACTATTATAGGTTTCTAAGGGAATCACTCATTTTCCTTTCGCATGTTAGAACCTCCATGAATTTCACTTAATTTTCTATAGAGTCACACACTTGTTCCCACCAAAGTCACCATACATCACTCTATGTTATTACAGCCCAGGCACATCATTAAAACCCACTGCATCAACAATTGGACCATATTTCGGATGGTACTACTACACCAAATGGTGTGAGGTATAATTGGGACTTCATATTGGGGAGATCCAGTGAATGTTGGTGGGTTCAACACCGTCAACATTTCTAGTGCTAGAAGGAGGGCCAGATGAAAGGTTGATCCCATGACGTCTGTTTGAATATTCCACATTTTTAATGGCTTCTTCCCAAATCTTAACCCCGACATGTTTTTCTAGAATCGCAAATTTGAAAGTGCCCATGGTAATAATTCATGACTTTTCACATCTGAAATTTGATGGTGAGGGTGGAACAACCATTCTTGAGCATGCCACTCATTTTTTCGAATTTTTCACAAAACACAATATTCACTGTGTGGATACTACATGCAGGTTTTTCATCCTCATGTTCGAAGCACGCATAAAGGAATGGTGTTACACATTTCCTACCACTTCCATTCACTCTTTTGAACATCTTGTCAAAAAGCTTTACCACACCTTTGACAGGTATGATTATAAATTTCTTTTCAAGAAAATCATGCAATTGTGAAAAGAACCTGATGAATCTCTTGATGATTTACACAATTGTTTCATTCATTTTGGTTTTGAATTTTTTGAATTTGATATTGATTGGAATTTAATGAAAGAGAAATTTGAATTTCTTGTTCACATTTCGATGAATCCATAAGAGTATGAATCTTTCGAAAGTATCCCAATGTACCTCAGTTATAGAGCTTCTAAATATACGATGAACGAAGTTGTTGTCCCAAGTGACTCTTCATCTTCACCTCATATAATAGCTCCATTTCCGTAGGTTGAGGTGGGAGAACTTGAGAGTTCATCCGTTGATTTACCACCATCTTCTCCTACCCCCCATACTCATAATTTTAACGCAAGTTTGGACTACAAATCTGATGTTTGTGATGATGTATTACCTCCTCGTCCTCGATCCGTTAATTCCTTTGGTCCTCCTAATTGTGAGTTGTTTGGTTCACCTATTTCAACCTTTACTTTTGATGTTCACGAGAATCAAGTTTAGGATGGAGTTAGTGTTGAGCAGCAAACCTATGATATCATTTACGATGACTATGTGTGGGATTCTATCTCTGAACAAGAATTTACAATGAAGGTTGATCTTTCTCCTTTCGTGCCTCTCCCTCATTATCCTGACATATTCCATGATTCTTTAATTCCTGTCGAATCTTTCAAAGAATCCGTTTTTGATGATGTTATTGCTGATCACACTAAAAACTCATGGGATGTCTTTTTTACATCCAAATGAGGAGAGGAAATATCTTCTCTGCTTGATCTTCCCAATCCATCATCTGATCATTATTAAGAATTAGAGGGTGAAATTTATTGTTTTAAATATTCCCCTCTTTACGATTCATTAGATCATGAGTATGGCTCTAATTTTAACCTTGAAATTTCTAATCATGGCTTTCATGATCTATTCAACGATTCATCAGGTCACGACTCTGATTTTTCCGTTGTTGATATTTCTAAGCCATTGGTTTTTGATGATCTATCTTCTGATGTTTTGGAACTTCCACAAATTGTCAAGGCACTTCAACCCAAGCTGACAATTATGTCAAATTCTCGCGGTCTTGAAGCTAGTTCCAATTTTGATCAGAACAACAATGTATCTTGCAAGGCTCCTCATCACTCCTCCGCAGAAATTGAAATTCAGTTTGTACCTCAATTTTCACATCCTCCATCTGTCTTTCACGATCCCATCGCTCAATCATTGGAGGAATCATACTTGGGGAGCTCTGTTGTGAAACAAAAGTTTTCTTGTTTCTTTATGTTCACCTAGTTTATAAGTTCTAAAGTTTGTCCTTACATGTCTTTGAGTCAAAGTGTGTATAAACACCATAATGCTTCCGCAGAGTGTTTTGCATGTGATTTTATTTCATATTTTTTTGTGTGCATTTTAAAACTTCAAATGTCATGGTATGTATTGCCTTATCTTTCTTGCTTGTTGTTATTTTTGAATATTTTTCTTGATATGTGTTCCCTCACCTATATAGGCCAGCCAATGCATCGGTGGTTACAATGGAAAAATCATTTTACGTAGGTCTGGCCTATTCTTGGTTAGTGTAGGAGTAGGGGTAGTTTATTGCCTTTTTTTTTCGTTTGATTTACTTTATGCCCCATTCTTTTCTTTTCTTTTAGTTGTAGGATAGCTTCCACATGAGATCGTCTTTGGTTTCCAAAGCAAGAATGGTGAAGTTTATGAGGAAGTTGTGCTACTACCAATGCTTGGTTATATATTTAGTCCCTCTCTTTTGTGTGAATATTGCATCTTTTAGTCGATGATACCCAGATCGAAAATGCGTTCTTTTCAATGAAAACTGCAGTGGAATCATGATGCTTGAATCTATAACTAGTACCATACACTCTAATTGGTCTTTTAAAATTTTTGATTCCTTATCAACTAAGTAAGGTACAGTAAGGAGGGGAGGAAACTTTAACAAGTATGTCAGAGGTATATAAATATCCTTGTCTAAAGGGACAACCTCTTGAACTCTCAATAAGTCAAGATCCCTCTTCTGCCTCATTAAATCAATAAGTGCATATGCACGGTTCCTTAAAAAAATGAAAAAAAAATAAAATAAAAGGTGAAAGAAGAGAAAGGCTTACTACGCTAAGAGGTAAAACATGAAACTCCATTGGGGTACTATCCATGCTTGCTAACAACAAAGCAATGTTTGTGTTCCTGAAGTGACTCTGTCGGGGTGCTGTCCAAACTTGATGGCAATGGACCAACACCAAAGATGAAAACTAAGACTCTAAAATTTATTTCCACTTATGTATCTATGTACTCCTCATCCTAAATCAAAACATCTTAGTTTGACTTGGCTTGCTTAAGTTTGCCACCGATGAAGAGAATGGTAGGGACTATATCTTTAATGCAATCTAAGTGAAGAGGTTGTGGCGATAAATGAACTGAAAAATAATTCCTGAAGAGTTAGACCTATTTTGCATAAGACAAGACCCACACAGAGAGTTGGAGTTTTACCAGTGTGTCACCAAGTGTTGTAGCTACTACAAATACCCTTCAAAATATTTCCCATTCTTTGATTTCAGAGCCTTCCTTCTGTCCACAGGAGCTTATCTTCTACTGTCATCAAGTATTCGTGCTATGATAAAGACTTATCTTTTCGTGCTTTGCTTGTGATGTATTGATCCTAGTTTGAAATATTTCAAACAAAAGCTAACTTTTAAATTGACCTTGCAGCATTGTTGGGCTTGCCTCTAGAAACTACGTAATATTGGAAGGTAGTCTAGCCTTTCCTATAGAAACTAAGCAATTCTTCTTGGTAGGATAGTCTTGAGCTTGAGAATTGTGCAATTCTAGATGGCAACCCAGCCTTGATGATAGAAACTATGCAAAGCATCCCTTAAGCTCAGAAATTGTGCAATGCATTGAGTCAAGAAGTTGCCTAGTCCTTATGAATTTCACAATCCTTCTTGGTAGTGAGCATGCAAGTTTCCCAAAAATAAAAAGTAAAACATCCCTACAAAATAGGGATCCATTAATTAGTTTCCCGAAGGTGGCACACTTACTATTTTTGGAACTTTCTGCCAAGTGTCACTTTTTCCTTAATTTTAGGCATGTGCATCATAAACCCAAATCAATCTAGATATATATAATGATGCTGCTACATTTCAGTTATACATTTGATCTTGGATCTCTAGCATTCCCAAGGAGATCAAGGAGCCTTTGGTGGAGTTTGCAACGCTTTTCCGGGTGAGTTTTTCTTTTGTCGTCTTTTGTCGCTTTTTGTCGTTTGGCTTCTATGAGTTCTAATTTTCTTGTTTCTTCTCATGGTTTTTGGTGCTTTAATGTATATTAGATTCTAAAAGTGTTGGTTCAGTCCATCATTCACCTTTCTCAAGTGTCACTTTAGATTTCTTGTTTTTTCCCATCAGTGATCGTCGTTGTGGTGACTCTTGTTGCATGTTTGTTTTTCCTTTTGCATTATTATCTTTTGCACTTCTTTTACACTAATCTATCCATACTTATTCAGATCTACATTTTAACATGCACTATCAATTAGATCTTCTTGTTTTCCACACTTGGTTCGGGCAGATCTGCTCATCCCTTAGCCATGCATCACCTTGTGTAGTTGGGCATTGAGCAAGTTTGAGGCTCAAGCTCTCAGCTTGGCCTCTTAAACTGCACAATGCGTAGTACAGGTTGACCCAACTATGGATTATACAGTTCCAGGGCTCAAGCCTGTCGCCTTGGCCATTGAGACTACACAATGCACAGTCTCTCCCAGAGTCTACCTAGGTTGGACTACGCAATGTGTAGTCCCTAGCTTTAAGATGCATCAATGGCTATTGAAACTATGCAATGTGTAGTTCCTCTAGCCAGTCTCCCTCCCTTGAATTCCAGAATTGTGCAATATTCTTCATTAGTTCAATGGTTTGTTACTTGATGACGCTTTGAAAGTTGATTTGTTGAAGCTAACCTATGTCTTCCATGAGCTCTTTTTCCTCCCATAGGTATTACAGGTGTTGGGAACTTCTCTTCATCAATCACTATTATCATGGCACCCAAGATAACTCCTTCAAAATATACCATAGAGAGAAACACTAGGGAGGCAGTTGAGAGTACGCCAATATACTCAGACACTCAAATATTTGTAGAAAATGAATCAAATATCACATGGTAGAAGGTGAATAAAATTTTCTCAGCAAAAACCTTCAAAGAAAATTTGGAGGACCGACAGGTGTATGTTAATGTCCAAAAGTTGGGGTTACACAAGGTTGCATGCAAGACCCAATATTCCCATGTGTAGATGTTATTAGTTGGATATTATCTCACATGGATCCAAAGATTATGAATCATGACAGTACTAGCGGACGAAGGCTTTCTTCTTTTCTAGTAGCAGACTATTATTTCACGTACCATTTTCCAGAGCCAGAATCACTCATGGATTCGTACTTTTATGAAAACACCAACTACTTGAGCACCAAGGAGATTGCTAAAGGTTAGGTGAAAAATCCATAAAATTTCCCTCAGACACCCACCAACACATACAAGACAAAATCTCTCAAGAGTGCCTATCAACAGTTGATAACCTATGTTGCAGAATCTACAGTAAGTAGAGCATTGAGACCTTTCATGAATGGTGGGATTTATTACTGGACCACGTTGTGAACAAAGGTAAACCATTCAACTAGTCATATTTGTTGGCTTAGCAGTTTTGGATCCATGTATCTAATTCCCTTAGTCCTCCCAAGGGCAAGAAAGCTATATTTTACATGTCTGCATATCTCTTGGATGTAATTTTCACACACAATGCATTCCTTGGCATGAATTGGACTTGGACACCATGGGAGCTTGCCATGTATGTTTATTGCAAGCTTCTTTCAGAGTGCAACCATAGAGGAGTAATGGAGAAGTTAATTGATCACTTCCTCATTCCGTTGTATAAGATGATCTTTGAGGAAGAGCCACCTTGCATGTCACATGGGGAAATGGAAGTAGTATTGTAGATAGCAGATTGGTTTGCCTCAATGGATGGCACTTTCCTCAAGGTGTTCAACAGACAAAAGTCTCCACATATTTTATTGAGGTATGCCACCGATAATTTATTTGTGTAAGAAGTTTCATATCATCTCTCCACAGAGTTATCAGTAGCTCTGCATAGGAAGAAGAAAGCACCTTGGCCTATCCTTCCTTTGGATATCGGATTGTATGATATCAAGTACCTAAAGGTTGCAGATACCAAAGGGAAAGAGATAGAGAAATTTTCATTTGGTACTTGGGATTTCAATCTATACGATCTGAGGAATATTTACAAAAAAAAAACTTTGTGAGGATCCATTTTCAATGGTTAAGCATGACCTTTCACTGGTCAGAGGAGGATGGATGGAAGAATTGTTACAATGCCTCCAAGTCTCGCGAACCGATAAGTTTTGTAGGAACTTCACAGGTTACTCTGTAGAAGGATGTCACTCCAGAGGAAACACCAGTGGAAGAGTGCAACCCATTGTGTGAGAAGGGACAAAGGAAGGTTTTGCATAATCTAGGTGGAGAACAAAGCTGCAAGATGAAAGAAGATCCTGCCATTATGAGAGCGGCTATAGAAAAAGAGAATAAGATGAAATAGAGGGTGCATTAAGCAAGATGGAAGCAAAGGGAAGAACGAGACTAGAATATATTGGAGGAAGAAAGACATAAGTAGGAGGAAGAGGAAAGGTGAAAGGAAATAGCAAAAGAAATAGCACAGAGATAAGATGAAGAGATAGAATAGAATTGGCAGTCATAGGAGGAGAGCAAACAGATCCAAGACAAAGAGCTTGCTCAAGCGATAGAGAAGTTGATTAAAATTAAATACATGGAGGAACTCGAGCTGTAGAACCAACATGTTGACCTGATGCCAATTGCACAGCATGTCACCATTCAGCCTTCCCATCCTCTAGTAGAGCAAGCTCCAAGTGAGGAAGAGGAAATCGTTCCTCTCGATGATGGTTTGGTTATGGATACGTACAATATCAATTATGATGAACTTTAGAAAAATATTGTACAATCAAGGAAGAAACATTTTCCATATGACCTCGCATCTCCTCTATTCATTAGAGAAATGGTTATCGTGACAGACACCAAAAGAAATCCAGGTGCCATTGTCGTAGCCAACTTGTCCTTCACAGGTGCTTAAAAGTCAAAAATAGAGTATTTCATGGTTAAGAACAAACAATTGGAAAAGAAATTGCAGGATGCTAGGAAAGAGGTTGAATATCTTTGAGCCGAGGTACAGAACATAGCTTCCGAACAAGTCCATATGAAAAAATTGAAGGCAACAATACTCGGTGAACTATCGACACTAGGAGAGACCATGAAGAGTCTTTATGAGGAACTTGTTATCGTGCATAAGGCATTTGTGTATTTTCATGGCTTGTCGTAGAAATGTAAATATTTTGTCAAAACTCTCAGGAATATCCAATTTGCCATCACTATCATGCATGAATGGTCAACGCAATACAAAGGGGCACTGTTTGACTTAGGGAAAAAAAAAAGGCCAGAGGAAGAGTTGGAGAAGGAAAAAGTTTGTATTCTCATGAATAATAACAAACAACTCACCTCGTTCATTGTCAACACTTATGCCTCATATGCACATTTGTACAATAACCGGTACTTCTTGGTGAAATCTCACAAGATCCCATCAATCGGCTCACTCATGGAGATCAAGAGCAAGAATCAGGTCAGGCACAAGATTAAAGATTACTTGTAATAATTGAGACAAGTAGCCATCAAGGAAGATATTGAAGTAAATAGATAGAACATGCAAAAGTACATTGGTGGCCCCATCCAAATCAACACAATGTTGCTCCTGCTCAATAAGGAGACACAAACTGGTTCCAAGTCAGTGTACCTAGATGCCATGGAGGCTAGATTCTACTTCCATCCTGAAACCATCACACAGTTTGGGGATATCATCATGCAGTACAAAGCTTGGCACCGCTACGTAACCAAGAAACATCAAGTGGAATTTGTTGAGATAGATTTTTCCCAAACTCAAACTTAATTTTTTTGTCTTATTAGGTTGTGTAGTGGGATCTAACCAATTTTGTCTTATATGGGTACTAGTGTATTGTAATATTATTTTGTAATCAATTTGTAAGTGAAATTCCAAGTGTCAATTGTGGAATGTGAAGAGTCATGGTGTAATGTAATTGAAGAGTCGTTTTGTAAAGAAGTTGAAGAGTCATGAGGGAAGTCCAAGAGTCACAAAGGGGAGTCTGAGAGTCACCACCTCTTGTTATAAATATACCATCATAACTCATGTAAAGGGGCTTTTAGGGATCCAAGATTTTGGGTAGGATTTTAGCTTAGAATCAAAAGCTTGGGAGTTTGTGAGAACCTTGGCTTCTCCTTAGCATAGAGGGACTATCTTTCTTTGGAGGAGTAGGTGTTGAATTCATGTTCCACTATTGGGGCTAGTGGTCCATCAATGGTATATGTATGATTGGAACTGTCACTTAATAAAAGCTCAAATTCGTCACGTTTTTATGCATATGTTGTGAATATAGTAGGACTATTCATAGTATCATTTTTTGGGATTCAGCTGCATTAATTAAGTCATTCATCAATGACCATTTCCATGAGAGGTAGTTGTAACTACCTAATTTCTCATTATTTTTGAATTTTCCACTTAGCACTCATTGCATCGAGTGATGCTCACAAGGGTGAAGAAGTGGGATTGAAACTAGTGAAATAAATCACATAGCATTAATCATCAGTTTTGGGGCTTGCAACCGGTAACTAGGACTTCCCGGGAGGTCACCCATCCCAGATTGCCTCTGGCTTAAGTGCACTTAACTATGGAGTTTTCCCCACAATCAAGCCCACTTAACTTGCTACCCCATTTACAAAACCTTAGCAAGTATTGTGCCTCATGAACCATTCAAGTAGAGTTCCCTTCACTCTTTTGAATTAAGTTGTGGGGTTTTTCGCAATGCATTATATTAGATATCAGTGTTTGGGATTCAACTACGTTAAGTAAGTCATTCATCTATGACCATTTCCATGAGAGGTAGTCATGACTGACTAATTTCTAATGATTTTTGAATAGTCCACTTAGCACTCATTGCATTGGGTGATGCTCATAGGGGTGAAGAAGTGGGATTGAAACTAGTGAAATAAATCACATAGCGTTAATCATTGCTTCCGGGGCTTACACCCAATAACCAGGAATTCCCGAGATGTCACCCATCCTAGATCGCCTCTGGCTCAAGTGCGCTTAACTGTGGAGTTTTCCCCGCAATCAAGCCCACTTAGCTTGCTACCCCATTTGCAAAACCTTAGCAAGTATTGTGCCTCATGAACCATTCAAGTAGAGTTCCCTTCACTCTTTTGAATTAAGTTGTGGGGGTTTTCGTAATGCATTATATTAGATATCATTTTTTCAGATTCAACTACGTTAAGTAAGTCATTCATCTATGACCATTTCCATGAGAGGTAGTTGTAACTGAATAATTTCTCATGATTTTTTAATAGTCCACTTAGAACTCATTACATCGGGTGATGCTCACAAGGGTGAAGAAGTGGGATTGAAACTAGTGAAATAAATCACATAGCGTCAATCATCACTTTCGGGGATTGCACCCAATAACAAGGATTTTCTGGGAGGTCACCCATCCCAAATCACCTCTAGCTCAAGCGCGCTTAATTGTGGAGTTTTCCCCACAATCAAGCCCACTTAACTTACTACACCATTTGCAAAACCTTAGCAAGTATTGTGCCTCATGAATAGTTCAACAACATAAATTATTTAAGGTTGGATCAATGAAAAGGTGGGTATTAAGCATAGGTATAGAGGAATAAAGAATTTCCTTATACCACCTTAACTTTCCCCATTTGTGATGTCATAATACCTCAACTAGTCCTAGTTATTTCATTAAGCCACAAAATATATTAATCTCCAACATATTCAATAGGTGTGAATCATAGCTCTACTAAATTTCAAATTATTTTGCATGGATGTTTTTTTGAAAAATCGCTAGGGATAGGATTGGAAACACCAACATAGCAGATCATATAATTCAAAAAATAGACTCAGAAAAGCATGCATACAACTTGAATTGATAAAGCAGGTGTTATATACATATCAGTAGGTCCTATGACTAATGATGCTCCTAAAGGGTAAAACCCCTAACTTCTCCTCCTGAAGTTGCAAACCTATAAGATAAGAAACTAGAGACAGATAACAACATTTAAAGTATATATGTGTATACACAAGTTAATCCATAAAGATAACTATTATAGGTTCACATTCATAATAAATAAACAATGCAAATAGGAACAAAATATGAGTCTCTTTATTGAAATAATAGTACCAAATAGGTAGTTACGATACAACCATATCCAAGTTGTTAGCACCGACAAAACCTTCTTCTAGATCCTTACTACCCAGGCCAATGAAGGCCTCCTCTCCAACAAGATCAATGAGATGAAAAATAAAGGGGCTATGCATCAATGCAAGGAAAATAGGGTTTTCTAGAGATAGGTAAGTGCATAGAGCACGAGATAATGCAGACCTGATCTTGGGGAAATTTAATAGAGCAAGGATGCCAATCATTAGGATGCATTTGAGGCCAACCTATAGGGTGTATTTATACCACCAAAAAGTAGTTGTGTTGGTTATGCCACAAGCTCTAGTAGGTGGGTTTTAATTCTAACGTATAAACCCTACCCGAAAATAGCTTAATTATTTATTTTTTTAAATTTTAAAAAGTTGTACATAGGAAACTTTTAGAGGAACCATGCACATAATTATTTTTATAGTGGGAAGAGTGCATATATATTTTGAAAAATGATTTTTTAATATTGGGACAGGTCTACAAGGGAAAATGGATCTGCCTAAGCCAACCATGAGCACCTGATGAAAAGAAGCGGATCAAAAAATGTTATAACAATGGATTGGGGATTATCTACATTTTCTTAGCTACTTATCCTTCGAAATCTCACAAGATATTATTTCATTCCCTTTTTATGTTCTTGAGAATTAAATTCATAATAGTCATTTCATTTGAATAGCTAGCAAATCTATCCTAAAATTGAAGATACACAAGACAACATAAAAAATAATTTTGGTGTTTAAGATGGCCTTTAAGAAAGGTAATCTTTAATGTATGGCCATTATTTTTTATGGTTTTACATCAGATCTTGTTGCCACCAAAATATTTTGGGTTCAAAATATCAATATTTTAGTTTTAAAAGGGTCATATTTAAAGTGCACCTAGGCAATTCGATAGGAATGATGACATGAAAGAAAATGGGACATTCATTTTTTGTCTCAAGTTTCCAATGACAACCTTGTTTTTTGGGAATTGAAGGATAATAATAATAGAGTATAGATGAATTTAACATACATTAGATATGGAAATGTTACAAATTGTTGGATATTGAAATAATACAAATTATAGCTTTATATTCTCTCTAGAAAGTATCATATAAATACATTTATGAAAGTTTTTAAGTATTTTATTTTTTATTCAAGGGATGTGGATATATGACCAAAACCAAAGCCAAAATATTTTTTCTTATCCAACAAGCAAAAGACATGTTTGAAATTGCTTATTTGATCCTTTTTGCAACATTATTTGAGATAAGTTAAATGTTATCTCTTAAGTGATAAGTTATTAATGATTACACAAATAAAGTATTTTAAGAATGCCTCAACATAATGTTTATGCATTTCATATAGCAATCGTCGTGTAATATATCAATATGTTCTCTCCTATGCTAGGTTTTAGTAAGTAGAGAAGATGTTAACTTCATCTAGTACATATCCTAAGGGTACAATGTTTGATCATTCTAACATTATCATATAAATAAAAACATTATATAATTTTTAAATGGGATTTCTCTATTCAAATCACCATACCTCATAGGGTAAAATAAAATATTTAAACATACACTTACTCATTCCAAGGTTTTAAAACCGAAACATTAAAGGATTTTGGAGCACATCCCTGAGAAGTGAATGTAAATTCTCAAGAGAACTAAACTAAGCTGTATGCCTAATGAACACAATTGTTGAAAATGAAGACTTGTTGAAGACATTTGAATGTCAATTTTCCTATCAGGGTTTCCATGGTAAATATTGCACTCATTATGTCTTGGATTGTTGTGTGATTATTCTGCACAAGAATTAAGCATATAGTTATGTTTTAATTGATTTATATTAATATTTCCAATAAATTGGTTAGTTAAAAAAATAGAAGACCCAAAACATCCATTAAATTATTTAAACATATAAATGTTTGTGGTATAAAATGTTACAATTGTTGTTTTCCCTCGCTAGATTATTATTTCCAATTCCTTGTATTAGTAATTAATTCATTTTCAAACAATTGGGTTTGTTTTTATGAACTACATAGTGTGATTTAATAATATTTTCATTTCTCTTGTTTCCCTAAACTTCATGGATGCCTCCAATATAAGAATCAACCTCTAATCAATTTATTTGATAGACTTCTTATGATTAATTATCTTAGGAACAAATCGTATAAATTGACGCATTTTGCTACCTTGCTCAAAAAATTGTTTAGTGAATTGAACCATGAGTCATTACCAATACATTAAGCCAATCATATGTAGTTAAATATACTTCTATATTTCATAATGGCACACCATTAAGTTAAAAATAAATTGGAATAAATTTTCCTACCCTTTAGTATGATTAGAATGTAATTCTCTTTGGTAAAGTGAAGAGGATGTTCCTTTTGTTGACAAATTGTTGTGGAGAGCATGTTGGATTAAATTTTATGCATAAGCAACACTAGAAGTTAGTGAAACACTAAAAAAAAGTATGTAGTATCATATCCATTACCTTGTCTTCTAGTTAAGAAGATATTGAGGTGGGCATTATTGTGAATGAGAAGGCTTGTTGCGAAGGATATCACATAATTGACATGAAATATAGTTGTTCATTTATTTAACTAATGAGAATAGGAATTATGAGAATGTTGGCATGAAAAATCCTTTATGAATATTTTGAGATGGGAGCAAGAAGAACTTAGTCCATTGGAAATTGGGTCTAGTAATGTTATAAATAAAATAAACATTTGAAAGAAGAACTAAAATAGATACATGGGCTAAAGCTAAAGCATTTATGGGAGTTGTCATAATCTCAATATTATGACTCAATTACAAGGATACCAATTGATTTAGTAATTCCATAAAGGATCCATGTTGGTGGAATGGATAGGTCATAGGCCTACCATCTACGGATCAATATCTCTCAATTCTTTAATTTTGAATTAATTTTTATTTATGATATGAAATATTATTAATAATGTGTGATGTTAATTGAATCATTGTGCTGGAGAATGTAACTATATTTGGTATTCATAATGAATTTTGTAATCGTGATATTGTATATTTTATATAAAAAAAAGAAAAATATTTTATTTATTTACTCAAGCATCAGTTTCATGCTCAAAGTATAGGTCAAAGAATGTTCTTCATGCTTCTAGGGATTATTGATTCAAAAAAGAATTTTTAGCATGTATTGTAGTCCTATTTGGACTTGTTATAACAAAATAAAATCATTATTTTGAGTATAGAAAGTCAATTTTTCCTCCAAGACCACGTCAACCTTGCCAAGGTGAAGTGGGCCTAGAAGAGGACTATTTGACCTCTTGAAGAGTGTATATATAGCATGAGACTTCGACTCATTTGAAGAAAATCAAAAGTTTGATATGAAATAAGACAAGAAGGCATTTCAAGAGCAAAGGAAGAAGACCTTGAAATCAGATCATTTCTGCTCACACGTGCAAGAAGTTAGTTATTTTATTTTATTTTGGGCTAGTTTCAAGACTGAAAGTTGCAGGACGAAATTGCAAACCTGAAGTTGCGAGACTAAAACTTTGACTTAATCATATTGTGAATAATTTTACCTTCCTTAACTTTGGTACACTTTTACTTGTTTGGAAGAGATTCTATTGGAGGGTTTACTTTGTTCTTGGGAGGAATATTGAATTTGGTATTTGGGTCTTGGAGGTCTCATCCTGATTTGATTCTATAAGAAGTATTATTTTAGGGTTTTCCTTTTGGAGGGTTTTTTCTCTACCTTGGAGCCTATATCTTTTGTACTTTGTATCTTTGTGATCTTCATTGTTTTTGGTAAATGCTTAATGAAGAAGAAATAAAAGTAATAAAAGGCCAATTCATATCACAAGTAATTATCAAGCAAGGAAAATCAACTCTAATCTAAAAATAATTTGATTTTCCAACATGGTATTAGAGCTAAGGTGAAGAAAGGAAGTTCGAAGATCACGTCTTTGTTGGCACTTTTGTTAAAGATCAATCTAGAAGTAGTCATCTACTCTTTCTTCTCAATGGCAAGTTGTATGAAGAAAGGTCTCAAGACTCTTGGGACTAACCTTGTGACTATCAAAGGATACATCTTGAAGTACATCCCCAAGATGGAAAAAGAAGTGATGGATGGAAGTTTCTTCTTCACTCTCACGGGTACTTTTAAGGATGACAATTTATGGGTTATTGATAGTGGAGATTCTAGACATATGACTAATGAATGTAGTTAAATCCAAACTTTATCAAAAGGGACCTCTTCTCATACAGTCAAACTTGGATACAAGAAGATCTCTAGATCAAATGGTCACTAGCATCCCTGGATTGAAGGAAGAACAAGAAGGAATTTGTAAGGGATGTGCTCTAGGAAAGAATATGAAGAAACCCTTTTCAAGAAGTGATATAAGGTCCAATGAAATCTTAGATCTCATACACTCGGATGTGTATGGACATATGGAAATAAAACCTCTTGGAGGTCATCAATAATATGTGGCATTCATTGATGACTAATCTAGGAAAACATGGATATACCTCCTCAAGAATAAAGATGATGTATTTGAAAATCTTCAATAATTCAAGAATGAAGTAGAAAATATAACAAAAAAGAAGATAAAAACCCTAAGCTTGATAATGGTGGATGGTATACCTCCAAAGAACTTATATCATTTTGCAAGGAAGTAGGAATAAAGAGGGAACTAATTGTTTCTTACAACCCCAAACAAAATGGTGTGGTTGAATGGAAGAACATATCAATCGAAGAATGTGTTAGAGCCATGCTTCATAATAAAGATCTCCCTAAATTCTTATGGGGAGAATCATTTGTTACAACAAACTACTTACAAAATCGAATTCCTCATAAAGTTCTCAATAATCTGACTCTAGAATGAGCCTTTACAAGAAAGAAACCTAGTGTGGATCATCTTTGAATATTTGTATGTCTAGTTTACATGCAAATCCAAAGGATAAGAGGAAGAATTGGATCCTACAAGTATAAAAGGAAATATCCAATTTTTAGGAAATATCAAGGGGCAATGATGTTCCATATCCTTCATCTAATCATGAAGATGTTGAACGACCTAGTGAACTTGTGCAACATGTTTTTATTCTAGAAACTCATAAGGTACCTTCTTGGTTGAATGCAACTCTACAAGAGGCCAAGGGACATGCAACAACTGAGGGAACTTTTACAGAAATTAGAAACATAAAAGGTATTTTGGTTATACAAATTATATGACTAATCTCATTGAGGTTGAACCGTCCTCCTATGAATATGAAGTTGAACATCAAGAATGGATGAATGCAATGGAAGAACAATATCAGTCGATCATGAGGAATGATGCCTAGGAAATTATTCCTAGACCAAGTGACAAATCGATTTTCGCTTCCAAATGGATATACAAGATAAAGCATTAAGTGGATAGGAGAATTGATAAGTATAACGCTAGATTTGTGGCAAGATGCTTCTCACAAAAGGAAGGTATCAATAATGAATAAATCTCCACTCCTACAAGAAGATATACTACTATTAGATTGCTTGTCTCCTTGGTTGCCTCTATGGGATGGAACATTCATCAAATGAATGTTAAAACATATTTTCCAAATGGGACCATTAATCAAGAGGTTTATATTGAGCAAACTAGAGGATTCAAATTCCATAAGAGGGAGACACACATCTACAGATTGATGTGTACCTATTGAGACTTGGTTTTGTCAACATTTATGCAGATCCTAACCTCTACATCAAAGTGGTCAAGGATGAACCTATGATCATACTTTTATATGTGAATGAATTACTTGTCAGAGGTGTGGAGAATCAGATACAAGAATGCAAGAAGCAGTTAGCAGCCGAATTTCATATGAAGGATATTGAACTTATTCATTATTATTTGGGACTAGAGGTTTGGAAGAAGCCTAATGAAATATATCTTAGTTAAGGAAAATACATTAGAAAAATTTCATTGGGATAATAATTCAATATTGACAAATTAATAATTCACTATTGACTAGTGAATTATTGTAATAAGGCTACTAGTGAATTAGGGCTAATTCTGAAATATACTAAAGTTTCATAGGGTTAATAAAGGACCCAATGTTTCATGCTAGGACAAAGCATATTAGCAATAAGTACCACTATATTAGAAGCTTGGTACGAGATGGGCTCGTGAAGCTACATTATATCTCTATAGATGAATAGATAGTTGATATTCTGACAAAGGCACTTCCAAACAAGAAGCGTGAGTACTTAAGAAAGAAGCTTGGTTTGGTGGATATCTCATTCTTGATTGAGAGCAAGTGATGATGGATAGTATATTCTCTTTTTCATGTGTCATGCACAAGGCCAAGACTAATATTCGTATGTCTAAGTGAAGGCCATGAAGGGGGAATGGGGTCTGGAGGATTGGATAAGCATCTAAGATTAGTACTTTTTTAGGATTGGGATGTCCAAGATAGAAATAGTCTCATAAATCGATACTCTTTGAGGATGAGGTAGGGCATCCAAGACAAGAGTAGTCGAGGAGGATTGATATTCTTTGAGGATTGGAAATCTAAGATAATAATAGTCCTAAAAAATACATACCTAGTCAACATCTAGATGGGGTATGTGCCTTAAAAGGTAGTGTGGTGTCTCACGTAAAGCCTCCCAGCATTATTCTCTGATATTATAAGATTTTGTCAGTTAAAGCCTTTCTAAGTTGACAATGTTGGTTATGATATTTATGCTTAAAAGATGTCTTATCAATCGGACTCTTCTTATGAGAATAATTCAAATTGAGAATCATTGTACCTCATAATGGTATTACGAATACCTCACTAGTTAAGAGGGAGTGTTGGAGAATGTAACTAGATTCGGTCTTCATAATTACTTTTGTAATCATGACTTTGCATATTTTACATAAAAAGAGAAAAATATTTTTATTTATTTATTCAAGCATGTGTTTCATGCTCAAACTCTAGGTCAAAGCATGTTCTTCATGGTTATAAGGCTTATTAATTCAAAGAAGAATCTTTATCATGTATTATAGTCCTATTTGGCTTGTTGTAACAAATGAAAATCATTATTTTGAGTCTAGAAAGTTAATTTGTCCTCTAAGACCAAGTCGGCCTGGCCAAGGTGAAGTCGACCTAGAAGAGGCCTATTAGACCTCTTGAAGAGTGTATATATAGCATGATACTTTGACTCATTTGAAGTACTTCATAAATTTGATCTAAAACAAGACAAGAAGGCATTTCAAGAGTGAAATTCAAAGAGGGAACGACAAGTCAAGAGAGAAGGAAGTAGACCTTGAAATTGAATAATTTGTGCTCACACATGCGAGAAGTTAGTTTATTTATTTATTTATTTTTCTATGCTAGTTGCAGAACCAAAAGTTGAAGGCTGAAATTGCAGACCTAAAGTTGCAGGACCGAAACTTTCACTGAAGTAGATTGTGAAGATTTTGACCTTTGTTGACTTTGGTACATTTTGACTTGTTTGGAAGAGATTCTATTGGAGGGCTGACTTGGTGTTTGGGAGGAATCTTGACTTTGGTCTTTAGGTCTTGGAGGTCTCATATTGATTTTATTCTATAAGAAGTATTATTTTTGGTTTTACCCTTGGAGGGGTTTTTCCCTAGCATGGAGCCTATATCTTGTGTGCTTTGTATCTTTGTGTTCTTCATTGTTTCAGTAATTGCTTGATGAAAAAGAGATAAAAGTAATAAGAGGCCAACTAATATCACAAGTAATTATCAAGTAAGGAAATCAACTCTAATTTACAAATATTTTGATTTTCCAACACATTATTCATTCTAGACATTGTCATTGTTTTCCTTATTGAGAATGTCATTAGAAGGTTGTCGCCAACCACCCGAAATGGGGAACCATTATTTTTTCATTTTCTTTCCATGAATGATGGAGATCATACTATGTTCTAGGTATGTGCCTCTAAAGGACATCGAGGAAGGATGAAATCGAGCCTTGTTATCTTGGTATTTCATAACCACATCAAGAACATCATAAAACATTTATATTTTCTCATATTAAATGTGAAATCACCTAAAATCCCATGATAAAATATGCAATTACACATATGTGGAGATTCATGTTTAGAAGAGAGTTGGTTGATAAATTTTAAATCATGAGGATTCTATGTGTTGTAAATCATGAGATTATGAATAAACTTAATTCATTAGAGTTCATTATGGAATGTTATAAATTAAGGAAGATATTTTTATACATGTGAAGAATTTCAAGACCTATTCTATCCAAATGTAGACTCGAGTTGACAATCATAACTTGCTAGTAAATTGTGAGTGGGACAAAATTTCAAATTTTTCCATGTGTACAATATCTTATAACCTAGTGGGTTTGTACATTTCTCTTTCGGTACCCATCATTGGATTTTTGTGAATGATTATTATGGATCAATCTTTAGGATTGGAGTACCCTGTTTGGATTTTTAAACAACAATACTTTGATTAAAATTAAATTTGTTTTGAATCTATTATTATTATAAGAAGAACCATCCACTTTGTTCAATTCCTTGAGATATTTGTTTTTCTAACTCTATTTGTTTTGACATTGTCATACCTTTTATTATTTTTCAATCTATAAATGAGAAAATTAACTTAAATGACATTTCCCTATTATTCAAAATGTAATCCTATACATACATATGACATGGACTCCCTGTCATAATTACAAATTAAAGTACAAAATAATTTAATTAGAAAATGCATACTATGTAATATTAACTATACATAGTCGATAAAATTCACACCATACCCTAAAGATGAATTCCTAAATAGTTAGGATACAAGGTTGACATGTCATCTTCCATGACACATCAAATGGTATGCTTAGAATGGATGTTAAGTGATGAAAATGCATATTGTTTACTTAAAAACAAAATTATGTGTGTAAAATAAGGTATCCAAAATAATAAGGTATGGCACTATCATATGCACACCAAGCTTCATAAATGCACTAATAGTGAAATAGATATTAGGACCTAGTATTACACATGGTGAACCATCATATATTTTTAGAATTCGCACTACAATTCCCAAATTTACTCTAAAAACATGCCAAATCAATATTTATTTGTTTTTTCCAATTAATTAGATGCACACCTACCTTCAAAAAATGCACAACTAGGAAAAATGACACATATCATAGATGAAATACAACATGAAATTCATGTCTAGTAATTTCCAAATCTTCCCACATTCTTAGATTTCATGTAGTTAACATAAAAATGTTTGATGATGCAAAATGAAAATTCTACCAGTAACAAGAAATGTAATCTAATGGTAGAAAACACACACTAAGTATGTGCCTAGAGGGGCTACAATCAAAATCATACAATGAAAAAATTCACAACAAAGCATAAATATGTGAATGCATTAATAATAACATAAACTACACAGACGATTTGATATCATAAAAAAGTACAACAAATATTTCAACAATATTTAAAATTTTATTGAGTCAATGGCTATTTCTCTTGGGCTTCGTTACATTCGAAAAGCCTATGCAAATGTATGCAACTCCCATAACAATCCACACTACATAAGCTAAATAGAAGGAAATATGAATGCCCTTTATTCATTCATAAACATCATATAATTTTTCCTTCCAAGTATCTTAATTATCCAAATTCGAAATATGATGCTTCATATTCCAAGGGTTTACAAAAATTTACCAAGGACAAGAAAATTAAATGAAAACATTTGCATGAAATGGCTCCTCAAATGCACTTGATTTATAACAAAGGCTCCATGATCACATAAGATATTCCAACATAATCATCATATTTTCCATCATGATTAGAGTGCATGCATAAATGTCAAATTTTAATTAGTTGCTCAAAATAATTGGTTTAAAACAAGGCAGAAATCTATGTGAGAAGGCTTAAAAAATGCACATCAAAAATCATACATGTGTCCTCATGAGAAATTAAAGCTTTATACCTATATATTTTTTCCATTACCGACAAAGACTCATATCTCAAATTTACTAGTTCACCTCCATTTTTCCACATTGATTTCATATATCCAAAAATTTTGAATTTTTTTATTGAAATTGACCAAAAATTCCCTTTTTCACTAAAATGGATGGCCACAGTTCATTTCTTTGTCAATTTTAGTGATTAAAATTACATAAAATGTATTTTATATTTTCTTAATTTCCTACCAAACATGTATTTTCTCATTTGATACCTTTATAAATTTCCATATTTTCATATTGATTCGTTGACCTCTTTTACCAAAATTTCCAACAACAAAAAATCGGGCCCGACGAAGATTTGTGCCAAATATCCTTATGCACAATTTAAGGAAATTAATCAGGTTGGTTTTTCGCATTCCATGTTGGCACAAATCGCATGCCTTATATTTTCTTGAGTTATCTTAAAATGAATGTAATTCACCTTCAAAACTACCCTCTAACACTATTTTTGACATTTTTAGGAAAAATGTGACATCATCGCTAAAATGCACATTGAGGCCAAGTGAAGGATTGAAATAAAATTCTAAAATATGATTTGAAATAAAATTCTAAAGTATGATTTGAGTTTTAAGTTAAATTTTCTAAAAATAATTTTCGATCTTGTTCCATGACTCTACTCCTACACAACTCTACTCCTACGTTATAGTGTGCTTGAAAATAAAATTGTTTTTATTTCCCCAATTCAAGAAAATCCATACACGAGACTTTAAACATACTCCCAAGGTAATATGAACATGTTCATGTCAAAAAAATATTTACTATAAGTACTTCCCAGTTTTCCGATCTTGATTCCTATTTATGACTTCAAATGCGTGCATTATCATTTTATTAACTAGGGATTTTCCTACATCACACACCCCACGGATGATATACATGCTCAAGAAAAAACATCATTGGCTTAGAGCACTACCATCCATAAACCAAAATATTTTTTTTGGATTTAGGATGGTTTTGTTTAACATAGGCTTAAAAACTAATTGTTTTTGAGATTTAAAATAAAATTCATCCATATGGGGAGGTCCAATATATCTTGCATTTTGCACATGTAAAAATCATAATTTGAATGCATTTTCTAAAATCTTTGTGTATATTTCAGAAATAGTACATGAATTTCTAAGGAAAAAAAAAAAAAAAAGAGTGTAAATAAAGTAAAATGGCATATCTACTTGATTTGATCTCCACATTTCTTATAAACAAATGTTATTAATATATACAATGTCATGTAGCAACTATCCTAAACAATTTATAACCTAATTCATTGATTGGCAAATTAAACTTATTTCACATTTAACAAACAAAAATCTCTTAATTATGAAATGCATCATTTCTCTACAAAAGAATTGGTTTATATACCATAAAAACATTAAATCATGCGATAATAGTCTAAAAATTCTTAATGATTATTTTGAAGGAAGTAAAATTGATTTTTTTCATCCTTTTTATTAGAAACATAGAAGTAAAAAAACTAAAATGACTTACGACAATGCACACCAATCCATATAGGAGTAGACGTCATTGTATTAAATGGTGTATTTGTGATGTATTTCACCTTTCTTAAAAATCCATGTCCTGAAACTTTTCAAATTGTTACCCTCTACTTATGAGATATTTACCAAAATAGAAAAATATTGATTTGACGGGTTTCACAAAAATGCACACCCAAATTACCTAAGAAGTTAAAATCGAGTGATCTACATGTTGTTGAGTGCTTCTTAGGAAATGCTAATATTTCTACCATTGTTATGTTTCCACTCTAAACCTAAAAAATGATGTACAAAAGCATCATAAAACATGCAACTTTTACATAAGGTTATAATAAGCATTCAATTCCTAGAGAAAAATCACACAAATTCGAGTAAAATTAACAATAGAGAGATACAGTGATGTGTGGTGAGACAGTTAGGTTCGTTGGATGAAACCCACGAGGTCAGGGTTCAAATCACATTGAGTATATTGTCCTGCTATGTTGTGCGGTTCTAGGAGTAGACTCCCCTCTAGCGTGAGTCTTGGCTCTTGCCAAAATCATAAGAAATTAGTATATCTGGCTTGTAGGTTATTGGATGTACTCTTGGTGTTATAGTGACAACTACAAGAATTGATCTTGGATCTTCCTTAGATTAGGTCTGGCAAATGTACCGATTCACTACAAGAATTGATCATCTTTTAGATTAATTAATAATAAT
This sequence comes from Pinus tabuliformis, assembly GCA_031772625.1. Taxonomy (NCBI): domain Eukaryota; kingdom Viridiplantae; phylum Streptophyta; class Pinopsida; order Pinales; family Pinaceae; genus Pinus; species Pinus tabuliformis. The sequence goes on from CM062817.1 coordinate 1,126,292,897, forward strand.
AATAATAATAATAAAGAAAATATTTATTAGACTAAATTCCATAATATTTCCAACAAATCCATATCATATATTTTCGCAACTAATCACCAAAACATATATACAAGTCCACCAAAACAAGTTTTTCTCTTATTTTCAATTTTTGAGACATGCAAGTGACTATCACAAAAATCTAAATTAAGAATGGAATATAAATATAAATCAAATTATGATAGATATTCTAGATTCCTTCTTCAATTATATGCATATACATTTCATTTCATGCCAGGACGCATATTTAAATTCTACACTAATTAAAAATAAAAATAAAATAAACTAAAAACTCGTATGCTTCAATAGCAAGAAAATGCACATATGATAACTTATTTAGCTATGAATATTTGTAAGCCATTCTACTTTTATTTGTATAGATTCTATTCACTGTGGCATTTTTTTTTGTATTTTTACACTTTTATTGAAATCATTTATGCACATATGGTAACTTATTTAGCTAAGTATGAATATTTACGCCGTAAGGCGTTCCCTCTGAGAAAGACATCCCTAAAATGTGACCTGTGCGATCCTGAGCCATTGATTTTGTGTGTTAGATGATTGGGGTGTTTTCTGCCGTTCGTTTAATCTGTTTTTTCATAGAAAATTAGTTTTTTTCCCATGGTAATGGGCCATGAAAGGCCAGGCCTGCCCTGCTGGCGATGAGACTCTTCTGCTGGTCATGAAACTCATGGCAGAGACTGCCTGCTGGCTATGAGACTCTTCGGCGAGCGATGAGACTCTTCTCAGAGACTCTTCAGGTCTTTCTTCACTGCATGTGTAGCCTTGTGCAGATAATGATAAGGTGTATGTACTCTGTTTTTATGACATTTTCGATAGCTCTCGGCTCAATTTCTTAAGTTAACTCTCTCTCTGCATTCGATCGCTCTCGGCCCAATTTCGTAAGTTAACTCCCTCTCTGCGCTCTCTGCGTTCTGTGTGTGAGAGTGTCAATATGGGCGAGGGAGCAGCAATTGGAATCGATCTGGGGACGACGTACTCGTGTGTGGGAGTGTGGCAGCACGTCAGGGTGGAAATCATCACCAATGATCAGTGGAATCGAACCACTCCCTCCTATGTCGCTTTTACTGATACATGTCATCTTCGAGGAGCCCAAAACTTGTCAAATGCTTCAATCTCTTTTCCCAAAATTCAGGCCCGTTACGTTTAATTAGAATAAAAGGTGCCGATTTGAAAACAATGGAGACATTAACCTCTGATCTGAACAGGTTTTGAAGATACTGGATGTTGGGACGCAGGGTTTTCTCGAGACTGGAGTTGAGCAATCTGGATCCATTGGATATGACATTTCCCAAGTCTTGTGCAGGAAGGCCCAATGTTTTCATGAACTCAATCTTGGGTTTCAACTGCCGATCAACGTTGAGACAAAGAATGGATGGGTTTCTGGTAACAACAAGCCTTACCTGGCGTTCTGTGCATCCTGAATCTCTCAGTAACTGTACCCCTTGCTCGGCGATATGAGCTGACCTCATCGCCACCATGGATGGCCTTGCTTTAAGGATAGCTAAGAGCTCAGACTGACTGAACCCACATTCGTTGAGTAAGAATTCTGAAACCAGGCATGTGTTCTCTGCTTCTGTGTAGCTTGTGGACTTGTCTTTGTCAGCAATAATAGTAGAAAACTGTGATAATTTTAACAAAGTAATCCGAGGAAATGGTGAAGATAGTACTGCAACAGCCGCTGCCAGGGAGTGACGGTGATATCCCAAAGATGAAGCCAAGTAATGGGCAAACATGGCCATTGCTGAAGATATGAAATTAGGGATTACTGCATAACAAATGGATGAAAAGAGGCCGGTATTTATACGAAGATAGATGTATTTGTTTATTATATTATAATCTACATATATAAACGATATAAATGTATTTGTTTATTATATTATAATCTACATATATAAACGATATATATTTGATTGCTTCTCCTGGTTGGCTTGGGAGTTGATTTTGGCAATTACATTTCAATTCGGGATATTGGTTTCCAAAATTGCCCTTTCTTGAAACGATGATTGTTTCCTTCCCAACTCCCAAGTAAAAGATGAAACACTGTTTATCTCTTTAATGCCATGGCTTGCTTTATTTTCTACCTGTTTTGAGATAACACCGATTAACTAGTGTGCAATGTCTAGCTTGGATTTGAAATGTGTCAATTCCAGTAAAGTCTCATAGATACAACATATCTGGAAACAATCAGATCAGACTACGGTAGAAACGGATAAGAATTTGAAGTCCCTACATTTGCCTGCGGGATTTGAATATTTACTTTTACAAGTTAACCATGATTCAAACAGTCAAAATTTCAGATCTATCCCATCACATTTTAAAGGGAGGAAGCAATGCATGATCGTTGCAAGGTGATAGCAAAAAAACAAATTATCTGGTGATGAGAGTTTTTTTCGTCTTTCAAAAATGTGTTATTTGATGCATTCTCTGTGATTGTATTACAACTGAGTATCCTTCAACAGTGCATGTTGATTGTGATTGTGGTGTGACAATAAGCTGGCCAAAACAAGATCCCAGACCGGAACTGACTGTGTCGTGATCATTTTCTATATATATTAATTCCCACCCATTACTCATGTGGACTAGAGGGATCATGGCACTGGATCATAACAGATTGATGATCCCTTGGTTGATGTTCTCAAACCTCTTTCAATCAATAAGAGTAACGCAATACAATCTAACCTGACCAAAACATAAACCCGAAATTCTAGTCTTTTAGAGGGCAGGCTTGCCACTGCACATTTCAAGTAACTTTTTGGCATGAGGACTGCACTCGACATATATTTCAAGGAACTTACGCTCACTTAAAGCAAGAGCAGTAAAGAGACTAGGAGGACACTTGGAAGGTTGCATTGCACTGAGAGCACTCAACACCTTGTGGCGGGGCTTGATCCTACGCTCCAAGCTGAAACAAGACACTGCATGAGGACATGATAAAAAAAAATTGAAGGAAGCCCTACAGTATGCATAAAAAAGTCCATGCTCTTCTGCACTTTATCCATGGAAGCACTTAATATAAATGGGCACCTCCTAACAAGGTCCTTGATGTCATCTTCGAGGAGCCCAAAACTTGTCAAATGCTTCAATTTCTTTTCCCAAAATTCAGGCCCGTTACGTTTAATTAGAATAAAAGGTGCCGATTTGAAAACAATGGAGACATTAACCTCTGAACCGAACAGGTTTTGAAGATACTGGATGTTGGGACGCAGGGTTTTCTCGAGACTGGAGCTGAGCAATCTGGATCCATTGGATATGACATTTCCCAAGTCTTGTGTAGGAAGGCCCAATGTTTTCATGAACTCAATCTTGGGTTTCAACTGCCAATCAGCGTTGAGACAAAGAATGGATGGGTTTCTGGTAACAGCAAGCCTTACCTGGCGTTCTGTGCATCCTGAATCTCTCAGTAACTGTACCGCTTGTTCGGCGGTATGAGCTGATCTCATCGCCACCATGGATGTCCTTGCTTTAAGGATAGCTAAGAGCTCAGACTGACTGAACCCACATTCGTTGAGTAAGAATTCTGAAACGAGGCATGTGTTCTCTGCTTCTGTGTAGCTTGTGGACTTGTCTTTGTCAGCAATAATAGTAGAAAACCGTGATAATTTTAACAAAGTAATCTGGGGAAATGGTGAAGATAGTACTGCAACAGCCGCTGCCAGGGAGTGATGGTGATATCCCAAAGATGAAGCCAAGTAATGGGCGAACATGGCCATCGCTAAAGATATGAAATTAGGGATTACTGCATAACAAATGGATGAAAAGAGGCCGGTATTTATACGAAAATAGATGTATTTCTTTATTATATTATAATCTACATATATAAACGATATAAATGTATTTGTTTATTATATTATAATCTACATATATAAACGATATATCTTTGATTGCTTCTCCTGGTTGGCTTGGGAGTTGATTTTGGCAAATTACATTTCAATTCGGGATATTGGTTTCCAAAATTGCCCTTTCTTGAAACGATGATTGTTTCCTTCCCACCTCCCAAGTAAAAGATGAAACACTGTTTATCTCTTGAAGGCCATGGCTTGCTTTATTTTCTGCCTGTTTTGAGATAACACCGATTAACTAGTGTGCAATGTCTAGCTTGGATTTGAAATGTGTAAATTCCAGTAAAGTCTCATAGATATAGCATATCTGGAAACAATCAGATCAGAATACTGTAGAAACGGATAAGAATTTGAAGTCCCTACCTTTGCCTGCGGGATTTGAATATTTACTTTTACAAGTTAACCATGATTCAAACAGTCAAAATTTCAGATCTATCCCATCACATTTTAAAGGGAGGAAGCAATGCATGATCGTTGCAAAACTACTAGCAAAAAACAAATTATCTGGTGATGAGAGTTTTTTCATCTTTCAAAAACGTGTTACCTGATGCATTCTCTGTGATTGTATTACAACTGAGTATCCTTCAACAGTGCATGTTGATTGTGATTGTGGTGTGACAATACGCTGGCCAAAACAAGATCCCAGACCAGAACTGACTGTGTCGTGATCATTTTCTATATATACTAATTCCCACTCATTACTCATGTGGGCTAGAGGGATCATGGCACTGGATCATAACAGACTGATGATCCCTTGATTAATGTTCTCAAACCTCTTTCAATCAATAAGAGTAACGCAATACAATCTAACCTGACCAAAACAGAAACCCGAAATTCTAGTCTTTTAGAGGGCAGGCTTGCCACTGTAGATTTCAAGTAACTTTTTGGCATGAGGACTGCACTCGACATATTTTTTCGAGGAACTTACGCTCACTTAAAGCAAGAGTAGTAAAGAGACTAGGAGGACGCTTGGAAGGCTGCATTGCCACTGAGAGCACTCAACACCTTGTGGCAAGGCTTGATCCTACGCTCCAAGCTGAAACAAGACACTGCATGAGGACATGATAAAAAAACCTTTGAAGGAAGCCCTACAGTATGCATAAAAAAGTCCATGCTCTTCTGCACTTTATCCATGGAAGCACTTAATATAAATGGGCACCTCCTAACAAGGTCCTTGATGTCATCTTCGAGGAGCCAAAACTTGTCAAATGCTTCAATTTCTTTTCCCAAAATTCAGGCCTTGATATTCCTGTGGTAGGCTGCGAGTTAAATCCATATGTGCAATTGCAGAGTTTCGACAATAACATCATTACTGATGAGACTCCTACAGATGGCTATTACCTGAGATACAAATGGTGAGTCTTCTTTTACTTTAGTAGATGCAGAGGTTTTGATCTATTATATGGATGATACTTGCTCTGTTGCATGTTTGCTTTCCCCCAATAAACCACCACACAACAGGCTAGAAATTTGATGTCCTACCCTGCTTTCCCCAAAAAATTTATATGTAGGCCAATAATTTGCAGTGCCCTTCCTGTCTATGGATGGAAAAAACTACAGGAAAATGCCCATGCGTCTATTAATTTTCAGTAATGCCACAAACAAAATATTGATTAGTCTTTTTCTTCTCTGGGATGGAAGCTAGCCACACACACCAATGCAAATGGTTTGGTTTTAGTAACCATCGAGCATATGGATGTGGTATTTTGTGGAAATGAGTTGCCAAGTATGTGATTACAATAGAAGGGATAATCTTGTGAGCATTTTCACCTTTGATTGCTTCTCCTGGTTGGCTTGGGAGTTGATTTTGGCAAATTACATTTCAATTCAGGATATTGGTTTCCAAAATTGCCCTTTCTTGAAACAATGATTATTTCCTTCCCACCTCCCAAGTAAAAGATGAAACACCGTTTATCTCTTTTAAGGCCATGGCTTGCTTTATTTTCTGCCTGTTTTGAGATAACATTGATTAACTAGTTACGCCGTAAGGCGTCTCCCTCTAAAATGAACTCCCCTAAATGTCTTTCTGTCCTAATCTTAACCGTTAGATCTATTGTTAGACAATTCAACAATTCTTTTTTGTCCAAAGAAAACATTAAAAAACAGTGATTAGTTAAAAAATTAATTAAACCCAGCCCAACCTGTCCATTTACCTAGCCAGTCCGCCGTGTGCTGCACGAGCTTTTTCTGCAGGAGGAGGGCCAGGAGGATGAGGAGGGCCGCACAGGGCAGATTTTTTTGCAGGAGGAGGAGCGCCAGGCCAGGGTTCTTGCTTTTTCTTCTATTCTATTTTTAGGGTTATCTTTTTTTTGACTGGTTTTCTTGTTTGTGCAGGGATGCAAACCAACCAGAGCGCATAGAGGTAGTATGGGTTGGATTTGGATGATGGTGTTCCCTTGAGCGAGGCCTTCCTTGCCTCCTTTCAATCTGGTGACCCCGGCCGCACAGCTCAGCACAGCTTGGCAACGGAGCGTGGCAGGTTCTGGACACAGGGGCAGAGTGGAGCCTCATCTCCTTGCAATATCGACTTTGTTTAAAGGTATGACTTAATTGACTGGTTCAACAATCCATGAAGAACTGAACAGGGTGAAAAATACTTATTCACATTCCTTTTCTCCTTGTCTTCCAGGTCAAATTCCTTTCCAGCCAAAGACTGCACCTCCTGTTTCATCCTGCACCATCAAGAAGGTATTTCTTTGTGGCCTGGACTGTCCCAGGTCTTATAGCTCCAGGTTGGCTAAACAGCTTGCCTTGCCTCCTTAATTTTTCTAGAGAATCTCTCCTCATGGAACCTGGAATTTTATTCGACAAGCCTCTCTTGACGAGCCATGTTGCATTGATACTCCAAAATTGGGAAAGATAGATTGCTCCTTTGGTGCTTCCTCTTTGTCCCCTGTTTGATCATTCTCTTAGGTCCCTTCCTACCTCTAGTGTCTTCTGTGCTTTACTATTATTTGGGCATTTACATATGCATTTCTTCTCCCCACCAATTTTCACTTCTCAGAAAATTCCTTGGCTCTCATGCCAATTCCTCCTCATGGCTTTACAATTCTTGCGCAACAAGATTTCTCCCTCTTTGAGCTGGCCAGGACTATTCTTATTAAATTTATAGCCTTGCATGGCTATTTCCACCCTTTGAAATTATTAGGCTGAACTACTTTCAACCTTGGAATTCTATGTGGTATCTCTCTCATAAATTCTCAAATTAAAATAGGTCCTTCTAAATTCCTCCTCATGGCTTTACAATTCCTGTGCAATAAGATTTCTCCCTCTTTGAGCTGGCCAGGAGCATTCTTATTAAATTTATAGCCTTGCATGGCTTTTTCCACCCTTTGAAACAATGAATTTGTGTTTAGGTCTGATCCTTCTATTCCTCCTCTATTGCAATATTAGCCAATAGGTCTCCTACCACATTTCCTTCTCTTTACATACTGGAAGTTGACCTCCTTAAAATTTCTAACTGTTTCCCTTGGTCAAGTGAGTTGGACTTCTGAATGCAATGCAAGATTTTTGTTTTGGTTTAAATTTTTAAAACAAATTGTAACATTTCGCTAGAACATGATCAAATGCAAACCCAGATGCATCCTCTAAATTCATGAAGTACCAGGGCCTTTGTGAAGGTACTTTGCACCACTACCAGATGAGTTTCCTTGACTGTGCAATGGAATTTTATCTTTTTTAAGCTATTCCTGTCTGGAAAACACTTGCAATTCACAATAATTAGGAATTCTATACAAAAGATCATCGGGAAGGTTGGAATCACATTCTCCACACTGCATTATTCATTATCTGAATAGGCTTAGGAATACAAAATACCATTGCATTTCTCTTGCACTACTTAAGGTCCTCTTTCCATTTCTCATCCGATTTCCTTCAAGAATGTTGTACAGACAGTGTGACTCATCCACTGGTGGAGACTTCATTAAAGTAGGCACTCGAAATCCATGTTTTTGATAACTAGATATGGATAGATAAAGAAGAAAGTAGGCCATCTAGCATGAGAACTATACTGCAATAGCAATTGTCCTTCTAGCAAGAATGCATGAAAATTTATAAGCCCCTATTGATGGCTTCATTAAAAAGCAAATAAATCTGGAACATAGATGCAGATAGAACAGAGTCAACATGTTAATCACAATAAAGATAGAAGCCCCCTTATATATCATAACTGTGTGCAAGGGGAGAGAAAAATCCCAATGTCCAATGCGCTGAAACACAGACTTAGAGGCTTTGGCCATTTGTAGTAAGGCCCATTCTGTGGCATGGTACAAGGCTTGCAGGAAAGTTTGTTGTTTTTATTTCTATTAAGGGAATCAATAACTGAGTGGATTCATACCCGCTAGGCATGGGTTTGAGTCCATTGGGCTACCACTATAAACCCTAGGTCCCATGGAGAGGCCCAGCCACACAGAACAGTTAAGTCTATGAATTCAAATTGAGGCGGGAGCATTAACCCCCTGAGCTTTGTCCTCTCAGTCTAACCCCTAGGGCCCAGAAGTCTTCTATTGTTGAGTCACAAGTAGCTTTGAGATAATAATGCACTTGTATGCTTCGAGATCTCCTTTTCTCTAGCAGAAGCTCATCTTCCTTTTTATGCCAGTGTTTGCATGCTTAGATGGTTGATTAAAGCTGGCTCCAATTTGAATATACATGGCTTGAAAATCCTAATTAATGACTAGAGTCATGGACGAAGATTTTTTGAAGACAAAGCATTATTGAGGAAAGGATTATGTGGGAAAGCATTATTGAAGTTTCTTTTGATTATAGCCATACTCAAGTCAGTGTTTGTCTGATTTGGTGAATATATAGTATTTGGGTAAATCTCTGGTAAATGGGCTTCCACTTTATTTGTGGGCTTCTAGGTTCTATATTAGACCATGTGAAAGGAGGTAGAACACCATGTAATTCTTACTTCCCAATGTCAATAATGGACATACAACTCCCATCATCAAAACATTTATCTCAGATTTAGAAAGAGCATGATGATATGTTGCTAATAAAACAATGTAACTGTATTTTTCTGCTTTGGCAGTCTTTTTGTCATTCTTGGAGGCAACTAAAAGACAATGAATCATTCTTCTGTGTTCTAAATTTCTAAACCATGTTCTCGTTTGTTATAACAAGTTAGCTTGCCAATTGCAGTGATGGAAACAGGTACATTGCTAACTCTTGGTTTGCTCAACCTGCTCCAAAAGATCATCCATGGTGCTCCATGCCAAACCATGCTATGACTCCCCATATCTCTGGGACTATAATAGATGGCTAGGTGTCATATTTCATTAAATTTCACCCCTTTGTTCTTAGAAATTTCTTTGATTGACAAACGTACCTCATAAATAATTCAAAAAGTCGATTATATTGCATCATGGTCCATTACACAAAGCTTTAATGTTGCCATTAATTCATCATTTTTGTCATCTTTGGAAGTAGAAAACAGGAAAACAGAGACTAAACCTATAAGATAATGTATGCAACATTATTCTAGCTTATTCCTTGAATTATATTGTTGCCAGGTTGGTGCTATGTCTTGTTGTTGCTATTTGAGCAATGCATCAAATAGCATTCCCTTCAAAGCATATGATATTTAGCCTTATTCATCATTGAATTATATTGTTAAGGAAGATGCAAAGCTCATAGTCACAGAATTAATACCTATAAACAATTCATGTTGGATGCTAAAGCAGATGATTCATCCTGTTGAACGTTGCTTCATCTGGAATAACAAGCAAGAGCCAGAGCAGAGCTCGCTTCGATATAGTCTCTTCAATATGACATTATTTTTAATATAAATGGTTTGCCAGGGTTTTATCCTAATAAGTACCACATCACTGTTATCCTAATAAGTATTTTTTGACTCATATAATCTTATTTTTAATATAAATGGTTTGCTTGTCTTTTAATGGCAGAGTGTTTGAGAGCCCATCCATTTGCGGAAATCTCAATGGGAGAACCTTTAAATTATATGGGGGGGCATCCATGACAAAAATCATTACTTGTCCTTTAATGACAGGGAGTATATGAGCTCATCCATTACATAAATTTTATGGGGGAGCTGGATGTTTCATTTAGATCTGAATATAAGTTCTTTTACATATGATGTGAAAAATTGATTTACTTCTATTTTTGTTTTTTGTATTTCAACTTTTTCACACACTATCCTTTTGTCTTCCAATTCTGATTTACAGCCTGTTACATCCGAGTACAAGTTAGTTTTAAAAAATTGAGGTGCATGGCAGGTGCATGGAGTACTATAGCATTTTATTTAACAAATGTTTAAAAGAAATACTATAGAAACTTTTTATCCTGTTCATGGAAAAATATCTGGACAAAACCAAAAAACATCATCAAAATAAGTGGGTTACTCAAAAACGTTACAGCAGCAGCTTGAATCCACATTTTCTATGACCCTGTACCCTTTCCCTTGTTTGATCAAGTTAACAAATTATTATTCCCTTACAAATGGACTTTTTGTGATCCATTGTGTAAACAATGATCTGCTTGTTATAATCTAAACAAGTAATTTTTTTACAAAATATTTTGTCAATCACCAGATCTCTTTGATTTTTAATGTGGTATATGATGCATTTTCAACAGCTAAAAAAATGGTGTAGCCAAATTGAGAAAGTAGATACCCCTTCATTACTGTCTGTGCACAAGTTCTACTGTTTTAACTGAATGATTACATCGTTATACCTGTTGGTGTAAAAGCCAAGGTTGTATCATATCACTTGATAAGATGTTCGAGGTAGCCAATTGGAGGAAAAGGATGGCTCTTGAAGGCTTTTTTACTGTGGACCAATGCTGCCGTTTTAAATTGAAACGTTACGCCGTTTACTTATTGGTGCAAGGCTGCATCAGATTTATCTGTTTGTTTTTAGTGAGCATCATATTGGAACTCATAAAAAATTATATATGTGTTAAACAAATTAGGTACTTCTAACCAAATGTATAAGAAAATGGAAATGAAGTCCATGGTAGACTCTCCTCCAAAAGTTCTTTGTTTTGGTGATGTTACATCCAAAGTGCTTATTGATGGTCAAGAAAGGCATATTTAAGCAAAGAATAGGGCTGTTTTATAGAATCTTCCATAAACTCTATGCTTTGAACCAACTCTATCAAATACATATATGCTACCTGAACACTTAGAAACAAACATCAAAAGTTGTCTTCTATAATATATGCAGAGTGCCTAGTCCTCTCAAAGTTGTATCACATTTCAAGGAACCTATTTGGGAACCCTGTCCTTGATCAAACTCATTAGATCTACCTGATTAACATGTGGAATACAAAGCTTTTTCAGGTCTGGAAATGTATGTACTATTCTTTTTAGCTCATTATCTAACTCATAAACCATTTCAGAATCGGTTTGAATGCAATCAATAATGTCTATGACAGATTTGGACATCTCAATATGATGAAGTTGTATCATGTTCTTTTGACAATAAAAATTAGATGAAATAGTATTTGAGAATTCATTGAGATCGGTATGCAAAGAATTTTGCATGCTACTTGTTTCTTTTGCTAAAGGATCTCCACATCTTACAAAACTTCTTTTCACATTCAAGTAAAATGACAGATCACTGGATACAAACATAGAGTTGAACAATAAAGAGACCTTCTTAGTTCTTGACTGAAGTGTATTTTGTAGATTATCCTGTGTTTTCATGTCAATGTTGTCAGGTACCCCACCCAGAACAGCCTCAGGCTTGAACCTTGGAATATCTGATATACCAACACTTTCAGAGAGCTCTGGACCATTATTTTCAGGTTGACTATCATGGTGCTTATCAAAATACTCCATTATATTCAAAAAATTTGAAGTCGCTTTCAAAGAAGGATCTGTAAAATTAATCAATTTGCAGTTGTCTTCATCTTGTATACTTTTCTGAAGAGAAAAACAACTATGATTGTTGCAGTCCCCTCCCTGTGAGTGATGGAAATCCAAATAAATCCATTCACTTGCAGATGTAGAATGCTCCTTTTGTTGATGGAGAACCATTTTTGTAACATATAAGGCTATAAGTTATCTTTTTGCATCATAAAACACAGGAGTTGGTAATGACTTGTAGGTGTTGTCAGTTAAGGTTAGCTTAGGTACAACTACTAGTTCATCAAAAGATCCATGTGATATCAATTTGGACTCATCTGATGTTTCCATAGTAACGTCTCTTGTTTCCATCAATTCTGATAATATTTCAGATGTTCCTAAACGTACATAGCATGCATTATCTTATCTTGTGAAGATAAGAAAAAAAAGCTCGTGTACATGATTGGCAGACCACAACTAGAAAATAGAAAACACAATAAACATATGACCATATTACCATATTCTCGAGTTGAATTTCAGTAACAGAAATGTATAATTTGGCACCCAACACAGCATATGCTATAAAGAAGAGTACTTTCATAATTGAACCGGGATTCGTCTGGAGAAAAGGAAACCAGTGCTAACATCCATTCCACCATGGAAACTTTTAGGCAATGCTGCATGAAAATATGGAATGAATTTTGAACTAAGCGGGAAAGTGTTATGAACTCCAAGTTCCACCAACTCAAGTAAGTATTCAAGAAGGAACTCTAACCAGAGGCACATGTAGCAGATTAAACATACAAAGAACTCGGCCCAAAACCTAGGCCTTGATCTTTCTCATTATCATAACTTCAACCTTGAGTAACCATACCTAAAACACGTTTTTAGCTAGCAAAAGAAGGTGAATATCAGCAGAACTTGAACTACTCCCCCGAAACGTCACTGCAAAAGTTACTTATGTGCTACTACACCATTTGGCATTAACCCAATGGAATGCTGGAGGTACCAATTCACACCTTGATATCAAACCGGTAAAGATGCCCAATTTCAAAAGGGCAGGTAGCTCATTGGTAGAGCAGGTCCTGTATTAAATTCCTAGCCAGCCCAATTTTCACCAGAATGAGTTTGTAGACAATGCAATAGATGCACAAAAGACAAAGAACACTCTGCATTGAGGCCACACTCACAAAACTACTGACATCAACCACAAAAATAGCTAACAGCCACTTTAGACCACAACAACTGTAGTGAGGCCAGTTCATCCCCTTACAAATTACTGAAATTCGATGCTCCACATACCTTCAAAACTAACAAAAATTATATTCCCACTCCCACTTACAGTTTCTTTAATGAAGTGAAGGAAAAATCTCTTTCTTTTTTATCAGAGGCTTCAGCTCTGCCTTCCGATCCAAACCTAAGATATACCATTCAGAATGAGCTTTCTTTTGTAAACAAGGATTGGAAGGAAGACAAGGGTTCTACTCCTGTTATGTCATTCATTAATTCCAATAACACCCTCCCCAAAAAATTCTTGTGTGTAGAGTCATCGGGTTTACTATGGTAATGGCTGTAACATTTTGCAGTCTTTTCTTTGTTGGCCTGTGGTTTAGTGGTTAAGTAGTTGAGACACGGCATCACCATGTTAAAGACCCAAAATCAAATTTAGATCGGAGCCTTAAATTATAAGTTGATTGAATTTTATGAGATTTATATGCAATATTAATTCAATAATTAATAAAAAATAGTGTGAGGCACCCTAAATCAACTTCTCTTTATACAACGTTAGAATTTCATTTCTGCTACATATTTGCATCTCATTTAGATTTGCCCATTCCCATGTAGTGATTGTTCCTCAATTTATGCCTTACGGCGTTTCTTTTGCAACATTTGGTGCAAATGCTAGTTGTAAGCCATTCTACTTTTATTTGTATAGATTTTATTTACTGTGGCATTTTTTTTGTATTTTTACACAATAGTTTTATTTAAATCATTTCTTATTTAAAGCAGAATTATAATAACTAATCATGTTGAGAATGATCTAACGAACACTAAGCAATCGGAAAAACAAATAATAAAGTTATAAAGAGGCTTGGGAATGAATTTTATTACAAATGAGTCAAAACATGCAATAATTATCGCATTTTTAAAGTGGAAATTAAATATGTACATCTAGACGTTAGTTTGAAAAATATGACTTATGGGTTTTGTAGGAAATGTTGAAGAATTAATCCTTATATTTTTAGATTTTGTGTAGAAATCATTTAAGAGTGTTCTATGTTTGTTTTTTAAGATTTGAAGTGGAATTATAATAATTTAAACATGTTGAAAATGTTTTAAGGATGATTAAATAATATGAAAATCCAGATTTTGAGCTACAGAGAGGCTTGGGCATGAACTTTGGTAGAAATTGGTCAAAGCATCATATAATTGTCACATTGCTCAAGCGGAAAATAAACTAAGTATCTAAATATTAGTTTGAAAAATATGACATATGGGTTTGGTAAAAAAAAGTTGAAGAATTAATCCTTATATTTTTTAATTACAATGGAAAGCATTAAAAGTGTTTTATGTTCATTTTCCTACCACTTTTCTAGATGATTTCAACTCTAGTTTTTAACCAAATATCAATTATAAGTTTTTTTAACAAGATCAGTTCTTGTTTTTATATTCCAAAAAAGAGAGGGCGTGAGAATGCCATTACATCCATAGAGTACGTGAGAAGGCTGCATAGGGTTGGGATGGCAGAAGCCAATCCTCCAGCAGGATTTTTCACACTATTACATGAAAAACAGGAACATTTATAGACTTTTACAAACTGTGCTAGTAACAAAATAAATTTACTTGACATGGAAACTGAGAATAGAAGTAGAAGAATAGGATAAAAAGTGGTGATTTGGGACTAAGAACTGTTGTCTTTTTGTCCATTAGAGCTGACAGGGTTGCCCATCTTGCTTGTTGAATTGTTGTTTGCTCCCACATTGGAGCTGGAGCTCTGTGTTGCTTGTTTTGCTACCATGTAGCGAAGGATCTCCAATGATTCTTCAATATGACCGCAACGATTGTTGGAAGATCGTAGCTGCTCCTCAAGGATATGCACCTTGTGAGTGAGAAACCCAAACTCAGATTGCTGCTTTGACTGAATAATCTTGTTTTGGGCTTTGATCAATTTCATCTCCTCCTGCAGGTCTGCACAATGCAAATAGTTCTCGCTCTTCATGCTGCAACAGGGAGCGAGGGAAGGATTCCACAGGCAGGAGAGAGGTTCTAGGAGAACAGAGGAGCCTCCATAGAGGGACCGGAGATCTCGACAGACAAGAGCACAGAGAAGGGAGTTGCTGGAAAAATGAAGGAAGTAGAGGGGCTTTAAGAACAGGAAGGGAGCAAGCCCGAGGAGTGAGCAGGAAGGATTGGCAAGGATCTGGTAGGGGAGATCGGGAGGATCGAGTCACGAGAGAAATGGTAGGGAGGATAAGAATAGAGTCTTGTCCGCCATAAATCGAGGAGGCACTAAGTGTTAGGACAACAGGAACGCAAGAGGAATTCATGGAAGGGGGGAGTAGGTAGACCTGCCTTGGGCAGTGAGTTGACCAGGGGGAGAGACAAGCCAAGTTGGCATAAGAGTCAGCAATTTTATTATTGTGCCTTAGGATATGGTAAAAAGAAATATCTCCAATTTCCCTGTTTAAAATTCTGCAACGAGTGATTAATCTGCTAAGATCAATGTTGGGAGATAGTGCTAGTTTTAGCATCATCTGTATTATTATTGACGAGTCTCCAAAGACCATTACATTCTTAAATTTAAACTCTTTGATTATTTGAAGGATTTGCAGTAAGGCACAGGCCTCTTCCTTATTATTTGATGCTTTCCCTAGTCCCCATTGATAGGTGGCTATATTGCTTCCCAATTCATCAAAAATTGCCCCTCCTGCTCCTATTGTTCCCAGGTTAGATTTTGAGGCACCATCAAAAAATAACCTAGGTCTGCATTTTCCATCAAGCCATTCTAGAAATTCTTGTTCTTTTAGCCTTACCTTCCATTGAGCATTGGTCGAGAGTTGCCTTGTGCTGGGTTTGTTGTGCCTTGAAGGGAGATCCAGGGCACTTCTGAATATGATTCTTTCTTCTGCTTGAATATCTTTGATAATAATATGAATATTTCCTTTAGCATAGATAGTCTCTACAGTTAAGGCCCAGGTTTTGCTCAAGACTTTCCTTATGAAAGGAGCTTTTTCCTGGAAGATGAATCCATTTCTCATGAGCCAAATGTTCCAAAGAAGGACAAATGGAAGCATATCCCAAATTCTCTTTTGGGCACTCAGTCCCTTTTTGGCACAGGGGTAACTTTTTTCCACTTGACAATTGTGGCATAGATGGAGGAGTTTCTTTCTATTTTGAAGTTTAGGGGATGAGGGAGGGAGCTCCAAGCTTGAGAGGAAAATGAACAATCCACAAATAAATGTTGAATAGACTCTTCAACATCGGAGCAGAGAGGACACCTAGATGCTCCCTGAATGCCTCTTTTTTTCAAATTGTCTGCTGTCAAGATCTTCCCTTTGAATAGGGTCCAAATAAATATTTTGATCTTTGGCATGCTCTCAGATTTCCAAACCTGCTTCCATAAGACCCATGAAGGAGAAGGGAGAAAGTCATCAAGTAGTGCATCATAACCTTCCTTAATGGCGTACACAGTTCCCAAAGGATCCCATATGAATTTGTCTTCTTCGTACCTTAAGGTGGGAGCTGCTCCATGTAGCAATTCTTTCATTTTGACTTGAGCATCGAGAAGATGTGCAGGGGAATTGGAAAAATTCCATCCCATCCATCACCCATTGCTTCTACTCCAACTGGAGATTTGGTTTAAGCTGTGTATTCCTTGATCCTTGTGATACTGCTGGAAGGCGAGGAGAATGTGATCAACAGAGAGGGCCTTTTTCCCCATAATCTTGTCATGCCAAATGTTAATGTTACTACCTCCATGAGGCACTTTGGATGTGTTGTCTTGAAGAAAGGGAATGGCCTTTTTGCAAAGTTTCCATATGCACGAACAGGGTCTGTTGGGGGTGTCATGATCCAATAGATGTTGTCTAGCTGTGTTAAAATATTTTTTTTCTGGAACCAACATCCACCATGATTGCGGACCGAAGATCAAATGCCAAACAAAATTTCCACCGAAGGCAACATTTAGCAACTTGGGTATGCAGATAGTAAGTCCACCACTTTCATATTTGGTGGTAACTTGCCTCCATTTGACGAGGCTGAACTTTTTCTTATATGACTTTCCTCCTTGCCATAGAAATTTCCTTAGAATCTTTTGTAATTTGTTGTGGATGCTAATGGGGGGCTGGATCAAGGAGAAATTATAGAGGGGAGAGCAGATAAAACTTCCTTTAATAGTATGACCCTTCCAGCTAGGTTTAGCCAAGTTGTTCCCCATTGTTGTATCTTTTTCTTCATTTTATCAGTTATGTTATTCCAGACCTGTGTCTTAAGGGGCCCAATGCAAACCGACATCCCTAAGTAATTGAAGTGGCTCCAATTGAGCTTGTAGGAGACTCCAAAGATTTGCGCTATATTGTGTATTGTGTTTGCTGTCGCATTCCACCCATATATGGAGCTTTTTAGATGGTTAATCTGCCCACCAGAGTACTGCATGAATTTCTCAAGGAGATTTTTGAATCTTCTTTCTATTATAATGAGGCTCCTCCCATTAACAGGGTATCATCAGTGAACTATGAATGGTTTATCTTTTTGACCCCATCACCGAACTTGATACCAGCTATCAATCCCATTCTGCGATTATGATCTAGAGCTATGCTGAAAGATTCTGCCATGAGGATAAAGAGAAAGGCTGATAAGGGGCAGCCTTGTCTTAGGCCTCTGGTGGATTGAAAAAAGGTAGAGGGCCTACCATTGATTAAAGGAGAGATCCAAGGTTTGGAGATGCAATTTTGGATGAGTAAAATGAAGTCTTCACTGAATCCCATTTTTCTTAAGACAACGAACAAGAGGGAATGCTTTACTCCATCAAAGGCATTTGCTAGATCAAGTTTTAAGACAAAACCTTTCTCACCCCTGCTAACACTAGAGTGAATGGCTTCTTGTACCAAAAGAATAGAGTCAGTTATCTGCCGATTTGCTAGGAAACCCCCTTGATTTTCTGATATGAGGGAGGGAAGATATGCTTTGATGCGAGAAGCAAGGATTTTCAAAATAATTTTATATGAAGAATTTCACAAAGAGATAGGCCTAAATCTGGAAAAGGATAGGGGTCGGGTCTCTTTGGGGAGAAGGGCTAGGAAGGTTGAGTTTGTCCAGCCTCCTATATTCGTTTTTTGATGCACCCAATGTATCATCTTCATTAGATCTCGACAAATGACCTCCCAGAATATGAGATAGAAACTGATGGAGAAGCCATCCAGGCCAGGAGCCTTGTCTGGATGAAGAGTCCAAACTGCCTTAATGACTTCTTCCTCCTCAATGTCTTTGATTAGAGGACGATTCATTTCCTTTGTTATCATTTTTGCAGTGTGTACAAGAAGATCATCTTAATCTTCCTCCTCGGTGTTCTCCGATAAGAGATTTTTGAAATGTTGTCGAGCAACATCTTTTATCTCTGCTTGGTCTGTGCGCATGATCCCTGCTTCATCTTGAATTTAAATGATGGCATCCTTAAATGTTCTCAATGTTGCCTGTTTATGAAAATAGGAGGTGTTTTTGTCCCCTACGTGTAACCACAGATTTATGGATTTTATCTACCATTTCTCTTCATCCTTTCTATTATTGTTGTAATTCTCCCTATAGATCCCTTTTTCCTTGTCGTGCTTTTGCCTGTCCATTCCATGGTCTTCTATATCCTTTTGGATCTCAACCAGTTCTCTTTTTAGTTCTTTTTTGTTGTGCTCTGGCTCCTTATATGAGTTTTTGACCCATATCTTGAGTGCATTACACACATTTTTTAGTTTTGTTTCCCAAATGTGCATTGGTGAGCCTTCTACAAGCTGGTGCCAAGTGTTTTCCACAATGTTCCTTGCTTCTAGAGAATCGATCCAAAGTGTGTTGAATCGAAAGGGCAGAGGTCCCAGATTTGGATGTGAACCGAGATCTAATGTGCCAGGTTGGTGATCAAAAGCAATACATTCTAAGATGGTGGAGGTGGTTGTAGAGTGAAGGGATGTTAACGGGACAACCACAATGAAGTGGTCCAGTCTCTCCATTATGTTCCCTAGTACAAGTCTTTTGTTGCTCCAAGTAAAACAATGATTCTTTGGCACAATATCCACTAGATCGTGCTCATCCATAATATTTTTCAGCGTTTCTCGTGAGGGATCAGTTGTAAAATTGCCTCCCCGTTTTTCTTTCGCATGAAGGATCATATTTAGATCACCTCCATTGATGTAGTTCAAATTTTCTTCTTTTTCCATATCCTCCTGAAGAGTGATCCAACACACTTCTTTGTCCCTGTAGTGATTTGGCCCATATATGTTTTAGATGATTATTTCTATTCCCTCTCTTACACTCTACATTTTGAGTTTTATCCAATATTGCATTTTGTGGGCAGCAAGGAGTCTCCATAATATTTGATTCCACATTGTTGCCATACCACCCGAGGCTGCCCGGGAATGTACACTTACACCTTGATAATTTCTGATTTTGATGATGATGCTATATGTTAGTGTCAGTATTTGCATCCTGCCATCAGTGATCAAAAATCCTCTTTTCATATCATTTTAAGGGTCCCATTCAGAAATTTTATATCATTCCACTAGTTCATGAAAATAAATTAGTCATTGATGGTAGTCCTAGTCCAAAAAAATCACTCTTCCCTAAATGTGATTACTTGCTGGCATAGTTTCATATCTTGTTGACTATACATCATCCATAAAGTTATTTTTATCCTACCATTTGTATCAGTCATGAGGTCATTAGGTCATCTTGAAATTCATTCCTTCAAGGTCTCATTAGATCTTTAGGGTTTTTCAAGGTTTCATTAGGTCATTAGGGCTTCCAAGGTTCAATTCCATTGCATAGGACTAGTAAGTAAAGGCTGATCAAATAACATCCCTTCACCATGTGAAGATGATTTGTAAAGAGAAATGCTTATTTCATTATGTAATTTTATGTCTTTCGAATGTAATAAATTCACCATCCCAAGTTGTTAACTCAGTGTTCCAAAGATGCCAGACCATGAAAAGATCAAATTGTTAAAGGAAATATTCAAGTGAAAGGGTAAAGTTTCAAAGGGTTAAGTGCATGCCAAAGGGAGTTGTCTTTTCCCAAGGGTGTCCAAATCGTGATTTTCCACAAGCACTAAACCCTAATTTCCTCACCCATTGAGCTAGGGTTGGCTATGGAATCAGAGGCATCTGAGTATATGAGGCATAAGGTAGGTCATTTCAGCAAGGATGAGGCCATTCCAACTCATACACATCATGTCTCCATCATTTTTCAATAAGTCATTCCAAGGGACAAATCATTTTCCACACATAGGGCTGGTTTTTCTTCAAACTATGTTTTAGACCAAACATGGATGAATTTGGCAAAAGTAAGAGATTTTTTTGTCCATAATAGGCCAAGGATGAAAAACCTCCTTTCCTTTTTACACAGGTGTCATGGTTTTAGAGAAATGTCAAAAATACAGTTGCTACAAGAGACTTGCTGCACTTCTAGAGTGACTTTGGACAAATCACTTTTTCTACCATCTAGAGTCTCCAAATTACTTTCTTGATGAGTCAAATGATAATTAGACCAAAATATCTTTCCAATGAGCTATCATGCACTCAATTTGGAGTTGAGGAAGACCTCCAAACGTTTCCTGCAAGAAAACACTTCATTTTTGCACCCTCATTCTGCACTTTTTGACTAGTCTTGGGATAATTGACTTTTCAGGGGCTATACTTGATCATTTTCAGTGCTATATAATTCCATTGTGTAGCCAAGAGAGATACCTTTCCAACGAGCTATCATGGGCTCAATTTTGACACCGGTAAAGCCTCCAAAAGTGGCCTGCAAAACGTCATTGCGCATAGAGCAAGAGGCGCTACGCATAGAGGAGGGAGTGCTGCGCATACAGACAAAGCGTTGCGCATAGGGCCTGTTTACCAGTGCATTTTTGCACAGTGTTGTGCATACAACCGGAGCATTGCACACCTATACAAGGCACTGTGCATAGGGCCAACAAGCACCAAAACCACCCTATCAATCATCCAAATTTCTATTTTGCCACCGGAACTTCTAAACAAGTAAGTGCACTCTTTGAACTATCCTCCCGACATTCAGTTCATGATTTTGAATTCGGTTTGCTATTTAAAATTTCAAACCCTAGGTTGCCTACAAATCCCTCCACTTATCCCGTATACCCTAATCCCCCAAACAAAATCCCTACTCCTATCCCCTATACCCTAATCCCCCAAAACAAAATCCTTAAACCCCTATTTACTAAATAGTGTCTATTAAAAAATACCCCCTCCTTCTCACTCTCACATCATACGTATCTCATACTACATCACACAAACTCCTCTCCCCTTCCCCTATCCCTATTCACCATAACTCCCACTCCCTGATTACCTTCTCTAGGGTTTCTAAAGCTTCAAACTCAAAAACATGGATAAAGAGGATAAAGATTATGAGGAGAAAGATAAAATCACTCAGGCTACCTTGAAAGCAAAGGATGCCAAAATTAGGAAGCTTGAGACCAGTTTACAAAGGGCCAAATATATCATCTCCTTTTATGAGCAAGAGAACAAGCAGCTAGAGGTCAAGCAGGAATTGATGCAAACCAAGTACGTCAAGGCAAAGAGGGAGGTTGAGAAGGCCAAGTTTTATATTTATGAGGCTTATGGAGATTATGGAGAGTTGGATGATGAACAGGGACAAAGAAAAAGACCCAGAACAAGATTTGTAACATAAGAGTCAAGCAAATGAAGACAAGGCTAAAACAAGCACTCAAAGGAAAAAAGGAGGGTGATAGGCTTAGGTTGCTTGCTGAAGCTTCCTTGGCTGACCCAGACACTTGATGGTGGTGGTCTCCCACAAATTTTGAGCAATTTTTGAGAATTTTTTCATTTTTGAAGAATTTAGCAGTTTTTAATAGAAATTTTGGCTCTATGTGCAGCGCCACTGGCGCTACGCTTTTCCTAGGGGCATCCAAAGAGGAAATGGTCAGCATTTTTGGATTCACAATGATGAGTACATGCACCCTGTGCATTTTCTAAGATTTTGGAGCAAAACTGGTCAACCAAAAGGTAAAAAAACACCCAAAAAATGACTTGTCTGCCTTCTTTTTGAGACACATAAGCAGTCTTGGGAGAATCCGTTTTTGAGGGGCCAAATGAACTCCAAATGAAAAAATTCAAGATGTTATGGAAAGTAGACTTGAAGAGCTTTCCAACAAGATATTTTGGGCCCAATTTGGACACCGGGAAGGCCTCCAAAATGGCCCTGCAAAGCGTGTTGTGCATAGAACTTGGGCGCTGCGCATAAGACAATTTTCTGCTCAATTTGCACTTTACTATGCCATGACTGTAATTTTTGGGTTTTCTCCCATGGATGATGTTTTTACTGATGTAAATGGTGACTAGGCATGTAAATAGGATGAATATTAGTTACCGGAGGGTAGATTCATTGGATCAAAAGTTCTCTTGAAGGCAAATGATTCAGTGTCCTCCCTTTTAGAGGTAAGTTGTTAGGGTTGCCGAGATTCCAGTTTCTTGTTCAACTATTGATGGATTAGTTCCTCATCTTAGGGATTCGACCCTTGAGGATGGGAAGAGGTTGAATTGACCTATATATCTTATTTTTCTTTCTCATTGTAAAGGGTTGGACTCAATGGGATGCTTAGGCTTTGATAAACATCATTTTGCATTAGTCACAGCAGGAGATTAATGAAAAATTGCAGCTATTTCTTTGGGATCCATGTGATATGATGCTCAATTCAGTTTTTCTTATTTTTTCATGTGTTAAAATGTATTTTTTATTCCATTTCATCATTTGATGTTCTTTATGTGAATGTATACAAGGCTGAAAGGAAAAATCCATAACTTGTATGCTCTATTTTGGGTAGACATTTCACAGTCTATGTTTTCTTCAGTTTAGGAAGAATCCATGTTGCTTACATGCTCTTTCTAGCTCCTCACATGTCTTTTAATCACCTCACCCATCAAACCCTAGAGTGTTGAGCCTTGTGCCTACCTTGCCCCATCGAAACCCTACAATTTTGACCTAATTTCCTTGCCCTAACTATTTGGCTCCTCCTGATCCAGCAAAACCCTTCAAAATAAAATCAAACCTTGTGCTACTATACCTAGCCTAATATCACTTTCTTGATCCAGTCATCTTGGCTGAGATCCTTACAGAGAGAGCCCTATCCTGGCCTAGTAGGGCCAACTACTTGGCTAAGCGTGGTTTGTGGTTACCCTGGCATTGCCTTCCTTCAGCCCGAGGTTGAATCCAGGTGATAACATAGTGGCGACCATACTGGGGAAGAGGTGATAGATCTTCTCTAGGAAAGATCATCAAAGTTCATATCTGATTGCTGATGGTGAACAATGGTCAGATGCATGCGAACGCTGAAATCATTCACCTGGTGACTCCAGTGTCAAAAAATCCCAAGGTTTAGAATTTTTATGGCAACTCCACTCTTTAAGAACCAATGCCTAAATAATTTTTTGGTGAATTCATTGTTATAAAAATGGATTCGTTTTCTTGAAGGTATGCTCCCATGAGCCGAGATCAAATTCCAGGTTTCCCAAATAAAATTCCTAAGGTAGATTGGCAAAGGAATTTGCCTATGTTTAAAGATGATGATAGGAATTATGTTGCTTTACATCTGGTTAGATTTCACATGCATACTCGCAATTTGAAGGTTGATTTTCCTGAAGACTACTTGATGAAGATATTCATGACCACTCTGGAAGGTGAAGCCCAATCTTGGTATGAAATTTTGTTGCCTGCTTTTATTTATTGTTTAAAGGATTTTTATACCATGTTCTTTGAAAGGTATAAAGAATCTTGTCCATCCTTAATATTAGTTCAGAACTATTGTAAACATGTTTATAGTTTTATTGAAAATCTTGAGAAATTTTATGAAGATGATGACTTCATGGACGATGAGATCATGGAAGCCCTGTATGAAAATCCATTTTAGCCACATAAAGAGAGCTTAGAGGATACTTATCAAGATGTTCAGGAAAATTTGCAGCAGGTTCAAGATCTTAGTACAATTGAAAATGATGGAAGACAAGGTCTTATTTCAGATCTTCTCATAGCAGAAAAGAGCATGCAGGAAAATCAAGTTCCAAATTCAGATTGTGCTAAAGTCAAGTTGGCTATTTCAGATCTAGATTCAGCTCGTGATGATGAAGAAATCATCGAAGCCTTCTTTGATTTTTCCCTTCAACAACAGTCTAAAAAATCTAGTCACTTCGATAAACAAGATCATAGTCAACATACAGTAGCTTCCTCTTTGCTTGAAGATGAAGGAATTTTGCATCTTGATAGTCAACAGGAATCACATGAAATGAATCAGCAATCTGATGAAAATTTATATACTCCTTTGCTTGAAATTAATGAATATATTCGACATCCTTGTCAAACTTTAGGAGGGAAAGAAGAAAGTTATTGTTTTAGCAAAAGAAAACAAAAAGTACTATCTCCTCTGTCTGAATATGAGATAGATCAACTCCTTAAAGGTCATGTCACAGCCCAAGCGAACGCAGGTTTGCAGTGTTCACATCATCAAGAAGGTGTTAGTGAAGCTTCTTCCACTTTTGAAAATGAGGATAGTCTTGAAATTAGATTTATAGATCAACGAACAGATATTGTTTTCTTTCATGAAGATGATAGGGCTGTCATGTTTGATAATCTTGAAGAATGTTTTCTGTTTAAGAATGACTTAGACTATGAAATTGAGGAGTATGAGCCTGAGAGAGACAATATGCCAGAAATCGAGTCAGAATTTCTCATGCTCGAGGAATTTACAGCCAACACTCAGATAGCAGAAGCTTATACTTCTCTATGCCTTCCTATCAATCAGCAACCAACTGTTCTTTCAGATCAGAATGAAGGGAGTACTTGTATTTTTGTTGTTGGATCTCAAGACAAGCTAGTGCTTCAGGATTTTCAAGATCCCTTTGGCATTCTTTTGCAAGCATTGGAGAAGATGAATGTTGTCTGGTTTGTTAGCATAAGCCTTGGTTTCAGTTGTTATTGTGAGTTGCCTACATGTACATCGTTCTGCCTACTCGGGGAAAGTGAGAGTAGAATTTCAGTGAGTAGCCATCTACTGGATTGGTTACATTGGAAGGTTCACATCACATTATTGTACTTATTTCTTTAGTAGACAGGTGGTTTTCATCAGTATTTGAAGCCCTCAAATCTCAATGATCTACTGCCATTAATAATTTTTGTAAGTACTTGTTTCTATTAAGTCAGTCTTGAGTCATTTTTTCAATCAATTTCAATTCAATTTCGAGTCAGTTTGTGTCATTTGAAGTTGTCAGCATTTAGTCATGCATTTCAATTTAAGTTTTTGATCTTGTTGGCCCACATGGTTAAGCACTTGGTCTACAGTGTTCTTGACACCTCCAAGGAGCTGCCATCCCCAATAAGGCTGATGTTAGTGTCAATATTTGCATCCTACCATCGGTGATAAAAAATCCTCTTTTCATATCATTTTAAGGGTCCCATTCAGAAATTTTTTATCATTCCACTAGGTCATGCAAAAAAATTAGTCATTGATGGTATTCCTAGTCCAAAAACATCACTCTTCCCTAAATGTGATTACTTGCTAGCATAGTTTCATATCTTGTTGATTGTACATCATCCATAAAGTTATTTTTATCATGCCATTTGTATCAGTCATGAGGTCATTATGTCATCTTGAAATTCAGTCCTTCAAGGTCTCATTAGGTCTTTAGGGTTTTTTAAGGTTTCATTAGGTCCTTAGGGTTTCTAAGGTTCCATTCCATTGCATAAGACCACCAAGTAAAGTGTGATCAAATAACATCCCTTCACCATGTGAAGATGATTTGTAAAGAGAAATGCTTATTTCATTATGTAATTTTATGTCTTTCAAATGTAATAATTTCACCATCCCAAGCTGTTAACTCAGTGTTCCAAAGATGCCAAACCATGAAAAGATCAATTTGTCAAAGGAAATAGTCAAGTGAAAGGGTAAAGTTTCAAAGGGTTAAGTGCATGCCAAAGGGAGTTGTCTTTTCCCAAGGGTGTCCAAATCATCATTTTCCACAAGCACTAAACCCTAATTTCCTTAGCCATTGAGCTAGGTTTGGCTATGGAATTAGATACATTTGAGTATATGAGGAATAAGTGAGGTCATTTTAGCAAGTATGAGGCCATTCCAACTCATACACATCATGTCTCCATCATTTTTCAATAAGTCATTCCAAGGGACAAATCATTTGCCACACATAGGGCTGGTTTTTCTTCAAATTATGTTTTAGACCAAACATGGATGAATTTGGAAAACGTAAGAGAGGTTTTTATCCATAATAGGACAAGGATGAAAAATGTCCTTCACTTTTTACACAGGTGTCATGGGTTTAGATAAATGTAAAAAATACAGTTGCTACAAGAGAGTTGTTGCACTTCTAGAGTGACTTTGGAAAAATCACTTTTTCTTCTATCTAGAGTCTCCAAATGACTTTCTTGATGAGTTAAGTGATAACTAGACAAAGATATGTTACCAATGAGCTATCATGCACTCAATTTGGATTTGAGGAAGACCTCCAAAATTTTCCTGCAAGAGAACGCTTCATTTTTGCACCGTCATTCTGCACTTTTTGATCAGTCTTGGGAGAATTTACTTTTTAGGGGCTATAATTGATCATGTTTAGTGCTTGATAGGTCCATTGTGTAGCCAAGAGAGAGCTCTTTCCAATGAGCTATCATGGACTCAATTTAGACACCGGAAAGCCTCAAAAAGTGGCTTGCAAAAAGGAGATGCGCATAGAGCAGGAGGCGTTGCGCATAGAGGAGGGAGTGCTACGCATACAGACAAAGCGTTGCGCATAGGGCCTATTTTCCAGTGCATTTTTGCATGGCACTGCACATACAATCGGAGCATTTTGCACCTATACAAGGCACTGTGCATAAGGCCAGCAAGAACCAAAACCAACCTATCAATCATCCTCCTGATATTCAGTTCATGATTTTGAAGTTGGTTTTCTATTTGAAATTTCAAACCCTAGGTTTCCTACAAATCCCTCCACCTATTCCCTATACCCTAATCCCCCAAACAAAATCCCTACACCTATGCCCTATACGCTAATCCCCCAAAACAAAATCCTTAAACCCCTATTTACTAAATAGTCCCTATTAAAAAATACCCCATCCTTCTCACTCTCACATCATACATATCTCATCCTACATCACACAAACTCCTCTCCCCTTCCCCTATCCCTATTCACCATAACTCCCACTTCCTAATTACCTTCTCTAGGGTTTCTAAAGCTTCAAACTCAAAAACATGGATAAAGAGGATAAAGATTATGAGGAGAAAGATAAAATCACTCAGGCTGCATTGAAGGCAAAGGATGCCAAAATCGGGAAGCTTGAGACTAGTTTACAAAGGGCCAAATATATCATCTCATTTTATGAGAAAGAGAACAAGCAACTAGAGGTCAAGCAGGAATTTATGCAAACCAAGTACATCAAGGCAAAGAGGGAGGCTGAGAAGGCCAAGTTTCAGCTTGATGAGGCTTATGAATATTATGAAGAGTCGGATGATGAACAAGGACAAAGAAAAATACCTGGAACAAGATTTGTAAAATAAGAGTCAAGTAAATGAAGACAAGGCTAAAACAAACACTCAAAGGCAAAAAGGGGGTGATAAGCTTAGGTTGCTTACTGAAGCTTCCTTGGCTGACCCAGACACTTGATGGTGGTGGTCTCCTACAAATTTTGAGCAGTTTTGAGCAAGTTTTGAGAATTTTTGCATTTTTGAAGAATTTAGCAGTTTTTAACACAGAAATTTTGGCTCTATGCGCAGCGCCACTGGCGCTACTCTTTTCCTAGGGCCATCCAGAGAGGAAATGGTCAACATTTTTGGATTCACAATGATGAGTACATGCACCTTGTGCATTTTTTAAGCTTTTGGAGAAAAATTGGTCAACCAAAAGGTCAGAAAATACCCAAAAAATGACCTTTCTGCCTTCTTTTTGAGCCATAGAAGCAGTCTTGGGAGAATCCGTTTTGGAGGGGTCAAATGAACTCCAAATGAAAAAAGTCAAGATTTTCTGGAAAGTAGACTTGATGAGCTTACCAAAAAGCTATTTCAGGCCCAATTTGGGCACCGGGAAGGCCTCCAGAATGGCCCTGCCAAACGTGCTACGCATAGAGCTTGGGCGTTGCGCATAGGACAATTTTCTGCTCAATTTGCACTTTACCGTGCCATGACTGTAATTTTTGGGTTTTCTCTCATGGATGATGTTTTTACTGATGTAAATGGTGACTAGGCATGTAAATAGGATGAATATTAGTTACCGGAGGGTATATTCATTGGATCAAAAGTTCTCTTGAAGTCAAATGAATTAGTTTCCTCCCTTTTAGAGGCAAGTTGTTAGGGTTGCCTAGATTCCAGTTTCTTATTCAAATTTTGATGGATTAGTTCCTCATATTAGGGATTCGACCCCTGAGTATGGGAGGAGGTTGAATTGAGGTATATATCTTCTTTTTCTTTCTCATTGTAAAGGGTTGGACTCAGTGGGATGCTTAGGCTTTGATAGACATCATTTTGTATAAGTTACAGCAGGAGATTAATGAAAAATTGTAGCTATTTCTTTGGGATCCATGTGGTATGATGCTCAGTTCATTTTTTCTTATGTTTTCATGCATTAAAATGTATTTTTGACTCCATTTCATCATTTCATGTTCTTTATGTGAATATATACAAGTTTGAAAGGCAGAATCCATAACTTCTATGCTATGTTTTGGGTAGACATTTCACAATCTATGTTTTCTTCAGTTTAGGAGGAATCCATTTCGCTTACATGCTCTTTCTATCTCCTCACCTGTCTTTGAATCACCTCACCCATAAAACCCTAGAGTGTTGAGCCTTGTGCCTACCTTGCCCCATCGAAACCCTACAATTTTGACCTAATTTCCTTGCCCTAATTGTTTGGCTCCTCCTAATCCAACAAAACCCTTCAAAATAAAATCAAACCTCGTGCTACTATACCTAGCCTAATATCATTTACTTGATCCAGTCATCTTGGCTAAGATCCTTACGGAGAGAGCCCTCTCCTGGCCTAGTAGGGCTAGCTACTTGGCTAAGCGTGGTTTGTGGTTACCTTGGCATTGCCTTTCTTCAGCGTGAGGTTCAATCCAGGTATTAACATAGTGGCAACCATACTAGGGAAGAGGTGACAGATCTTCTCCAGGAAAGATCATCAATGTTCAGATCTAATTGCTTATGGTGAACAGTAGTTAGATGCATGCGAAGGCTAAAACAATTCATCTAACGACTCCAGTGTCGAAAAATCCCAAGGTTCAGAATTTTTATGGCAACTCCACTCTTCAATAACCAGTAGCCTGAAGAATTTTTTGGTGAATTCATTGTTATAAAAATGGATTCATTTGCTCGAAGGTATGCTCCCATGAGCCAAGATCACATTCTAGGTTTCCATTCCTAAGGTAGATTGGCAAAGGAATTTGTATATGTTTAAAGATGATGATAGGAATTATGCTGCTTTTACATCTGGTTAGATTTCACATGCATACTCGCAAGTTGAAGGTTGCTTTTCCTGGACACTGCTTGATGAAGATACTCATGGCCACTCTGGAAGGTGAAGCCCGATCTTGGTATGAAAGTTTTCTGCCTACTTGTATTTACTATTTAAAGGACTTTCATACCATGTTCTTTGAAAGGTATAAAGAATCTTGTCCATCCTTAATATTAGTTCAGAACTGTTGTAAAAATGTTTATAGTTTTATTGAAAATCTTGAGAAAGTTTATGAAGATGATGACTTCATGGATGATGAGATCATGGAAGCCCTGTATGAAAATCCGTTTCAACCGTATAAAGAGAGCTTAGAGGATACTTATCAATATGCTCAAGAAAATTTGTAGCAAGTTCAAGATCTTAGTACAATTGAAAATGATGGAAGGCATGGTCTTATTTCAGATCTACTCATAGCAGAAGACAGTATGCAGGAAAATCAAGTTCCAATTTCAAATTGTGACAAAGTCAAGTTGGCTATTTCAGAATTAGATTCAAATCGTGATGATGAAGAAATCATTGAAGCCTTCTCTAATTTTTCCCTTCAACGACAGTCTCAAAAAGCCAGTCACTTCGATACACAAGATCATAGTCAGCATACAGTAGCTTCCCCTTTGCTTGAAGATGAAGGAATTTTGCATCTTGACAGTCATCAGGAATCACATGAAATGAATCAACAGTCTGATGAAAATTTATATACTCCTTTGCTTGAAATTAATGAAGATATTCAACATCCTTGTCGAACTTTAGTAGGAAAAGAAGACAATTATTGTTTTAGCAAAAGAAAACAAAAAGTACTATCTCCTCTATCTGAAGATGAGATAGATCAACTCCTAAAAGGTCATGTTACAGCCCAAGATAATGCAGGTTTGCAGTGTTCAGATCGATAAGAAGGTGTTAGTGAAGCTTCTTCCACTTTTGAAAATGAGGACATTCTTGAAATTAGATGTATATATCAGCGAACATATATTGTTTTCTTGCATGAAGATGATAGGGTTGTGATGTTTGATAATCTTGAAGAACGTTTTCTGTTTAAGAATGACTTAGACTATGAAATTGAGGAGTATGAGCCTGAGAGAGACAGTGTGCCAAAAATTGAGTCATAATTTATCATGCTCGAGGAATTTACAGCCAACACTCAGATAGAAAAAGCTTATACTTCTCTATGCCTTCCTATCAATCAGCAACCAACTATTCTTTCAGATCAAAATGAAGGAAGTACTTGTATTTTTGCTGCGGGATCTCAAGACAAGCTAGTGCTTCAAGATTTTCAAGATCCCTTCAGCATTCTTTTACAAGCATTGGAGAAGATGAATGTTGTCTAGTTTGTTAGCATAACCCTTGGTTTCAGTTGTTATTGTGAGTTTCCTACATGTAAATTGTTCCGCGTGATCGGGGAAAGTGAGAGAAAAATTTCAGTGAGTAGCCATCTGCTGGATTGGTTACATTGGAAGGTTCACTTCACATGATTGTACATATTTCTTTAGTAGGTAGGTGGTTGTCATTAGTATTTGAAGCCCTCAAATCTCGATGATCTGCTGCCATTAATAAGTTTTGTAAGTAATTGTTTCAATTAAGTAAGTCTTGGGTCATTTTTCAGTCAATTTCAAGTCAGTTTCGAGTCAATTTGTGTCATTTGAAGTTGTCAGTGTCTAGTCATGCATTTCAATTTAAGTTTTTGACTGTATTGGACCACATGGTTAGGAACTTGGTCTACGGTGTTCTTGACACCTCCAAGGAGCTGCCATCCCCAATAAGGCTAATGTTAGTGTCAATATTTGCATCCTGCCATCAATGATAAAAAATCATCTTTTCATATCATTTTAAGGGTCCCATTCAGAAATTTTTTATCATTCCACTAGGTCATGCAAAAAAATTAGTCACTGATGGTACTCCTAGTCCAAAAACATCACTCATCCCTAAATGTGATTACTTTCTGGCATAGTTTCATATCTTATTGACTGTACATCATCCATAAAGTTATTTTTATCATGCCATTTGTATCAATCATGAGGACATTATGTCATCTTGTAATTCAGTCCTTCAAGGTCTCATTAGGTCTTTAGGGTTTTTCAAGGTTTCATTAGGTCATTAGGGTTGCAAAGGTTCCATTCCATTGCATAAGACCAACAAGTAAGGGTGATCAAATAACATCCCTTCACCATGTGAAGATGATTAGTAAAGAGAAATTCTTATTTCATTTTGTAATTTTATGTCTTTTAAATGTAATAATTTTACCATCCCAAGCTATTAACTCAGTGTTACAAAGACGCCAGAACATCAAAAGATCAATTTGTAAAAGAAAATAGTCAATTGAAAGGATAAAGTTTCAAAGGGTTAAGTGCATGCCAAACGGAGTTGTCTTTTCCCAAGGGTGTCCAAATCATCATTTTCCACAAGCACTAAGCCCTAATTTCCTCACCCATTGAGCTAGGGTTGGCTATGGAATCAGAGACGTCTGAGTATATGAGGCATAAGGGAGGTCATTTCAGCAAGTATGAGTCCATTCCAACTCATACACATGATGTCTCCATCATTTTTCAATAAGTGATTCCAAGGGACAAATCATTTGCCACATATAGCGCCAGTTTTCCTTCAAACTATGTTTTAGACCAAACAGGGATGAATTTGGAAACCGTAAGAGTTTTTTGTCCATAATAGGCCAAGGATGAAAAAAATCCTTCACCTTTTACACAGGTGTCATGGTTTTAGAGAAATGTCAAAAATATCGTTGCTATAAGAGAGTTGCTGCACTTCTAGAGTGACTTTGGAAAAATCACTTTTTTTCTATCTAGGGTCTCCAAATGACTTTCTTGATGAGTCAAATTATAGCTAAACAAAAATATCTTTTCAATGAGCTATCATGCACTCAATTTGGAGTTGAGGAAGACCTCCAAAAGTTTCCTGCAAGAGAACACTTCATTTTTTCACCCTCATTCTGCACGTTTTGACCAGTATTGGGAGAATTGACTTTTCATGGGCTATAATGGATTATTTTCAGTTCTTTATAGGTCCATTGTGTAGAAAATAGAGATACCTTTCCAACAAGCAGTCATGGACTCAATTTGGACACCAGGAAAGCCTCCAAAAGTGGTCTGCAAAAAGGCACTGCGCATAGAGCAAGAGGCGCTACGCATAGAGGAGGGAGCGTTGCACATACAGACAGAGCGCTGCGCTTAGGGCATGTTTGCCAGTGCATTTTTTCATGGTGCTGCACATACAATCAGAGTGTTGTGCATAAAATCGGAGGGCTGGTACAAGGCACTGTGCATAGGGCCAACAAGCACCAAAACCACCCTATCAATCATCTAAATTGCTCTTTTGCCACCTAGAACTTCTAAACAAGTAAGTGCACTCCTTGAACTATCCTCCCGACATTCAGTTCATGATTTTGATGTTGGTTTTCTATTTAAAATTTCAAACCCTAGGTTGCCTACAAATCCATCCACCTATCCCCTATACCCTAATCCCCCAAACAAAATCCCTACACCTATCCCCTATACCCTAATCCCCCAAAACAAAATCCTTAAACCCCTATTTCTAAATAGTCGATATTAAAAAATACTCCCTTCTTCTCACTCTCACATCATACATATCTCATCCTACATCACACAAACTCCTTTCCTCTTCCTCGATCCCTATTCACCATAACTCCCACTTCTTGATTACCTTCTCTAGGGTTTCTAAAGCTTCAAACTTAAAAACATGAATAAAGAGGATAAAGAATATGAGGAGAAAGATAAAATCACTCAGGCTGCCTTGAAAGAAAATGATGCCAAAATAAGGAAGCTTTAGACCAGTTTACAAAGGGCCAAATATATCATCTCTTTTTATGAGCAAGAGAACAAGCAGCTAGAGGTCAAGAAGGAATTGATGCAAACCAAGTACATCAAGGCAAAGAGGGAGGCTGAGAAGGCAAAGTTTCAGCTTGATGAAGCTTATGAAGATTATGGAGAGCCGGATGATGAACAGGGACAGAGAAAAACACCCGGAACAAGATTTGTAACATAAGAGTCAAGCAAATGAAGACAAGGCTAAAACAAGCACTGAAAGGAAAAAAAAAAGAGGGTGATAGGCTTAGGTTGCTTGCTGAAGCTTCCTTGGCTGACCCAAACACTTGATGGTGGTGGTCTCCCACAAATTTTGAGCAATTTTGAGCAAGTTTTGAGAATTTTTTGCATTTTTGAAGAATCTAGCAGTTTTTGACACAAAAATTTTGGCTTTATGCGTAGCACCACTAGCACTGCACTTTTTCTAGGGGCATATAAAGAGGAAATGGTCAGAATTTTTTGATTCACAATGATGAGTACATGCACCCTGTGCATTTGCTAAGCTTTTGGAGCAAAACTGGTCAATCAAAAGGTCAAAAAACACCCAAAAAATGACCTTTTTGTCTTCTTTTTGAGCCATAGAAGCAGTCTTGGGAGAATCTGTTTTTGATAGGTCAAATGAACTCCAAATTCCAAAATTCAAGATGTTATGGAAATTAGACTTGAAGAGCTTTCCAACAAGCTATTTTGGGCCCAATTTGGACACTAGGAAGGCCTCCAAAATGGCCCTATAAAAAGTGTTGTGCATAGAGCTTGGGTGCTGCGCATAGGACAATTTTCTACTCAATTTACACTTTACTATGCCATGACTATAATTTTTGGGTTTTCTCTCATGGATTATGTTTTTACTGATGTAAATGGTGACTAGGCATGTAAATAGGATGAATATTAGTTATCGGAGGGTAGATTCATTGGATCAAAAGTTCTCTTGAAGTCAAATGAATCAATTTCCTCCCTTTTAGAGGCAAGTTGTTAGGGTTGCCTAGATTCCAGTTTCTTGTTCAGATTTTGATGGATTAGTTCCTCATCTTAAGGATTCGACCCTTGAGGATGGGAGGAGGTTGAATTGAGGTCTATATCTTCTTTGTATTTCTCATTGTAAAGGGTTGGACTCAGTGGGATGCTTAGGCTTTGATAGACATCATTTTGTATCAGTTACGGTAGGAGATTAATGAAAAATTGCAGCTATTTCTTTCAGATCCATGTGGTATGATGCTCAGTTCAGTTTTTCTTATGTTTTCATGTGTTAAAATGTATTGTTGACTCCATTTCATCATTTCATGTTCTTTATGTGAATGTATACAAGTTTGAAAGGCATAATCCATAACTTCTATGCTATGTTTTGGGTAGACATTTCACAGTCCATGTTGCTTACATGCACTTTCTAGCTCCTCACATGTCTTCGAATTACCTCACCCATAAAACCCTAGAGTGTTGAGCCTTGTGTCTACCTTGCCCCATCGAAACCCTACAATTTTGACCTAATTTCCTTGCCCTAACTGTTTGGCTCCTCCCGATCCAACATAACCCTTCAAAATCAAATCAAACCTTGTGCTACTATACCTAGCCTAATATCATTTTCTTGATCTAGTCATCTTGGCTGAGATTCTTATGGATAGAGGCCTCTCCTGGCCTAGTAGGGCTAGCTACTTGGCTAAGCGTGGTTTGTGGTTACCCTGGCATTACCTTCCTTTAGCCTGAGGTTCAATCAAGGTGATAACACTATCCATGCATGTTCCTCCTAATTTTGTTTCTTGAAGAAGTATGATTTCAAGTTGCTCTTATTTAATGATGTCTTTCAGGGCATTGATTTTTAGGGGTTTCCCAAGTCCCCTGCAATTCCATGTGAGATCTTTCATCATGGAGGCAACGCAGGTGTAGTCCCTATCTTGGTCCCTGCTGCTTTTTGTACTTTTTCTTTGTTAGAGTGCCCTCCAATGAAAGATTCTATCGGATGTTGTGTCCCCATGGCAATGTCCTTCTATGCTACTTAATCCCTATGATGTTTGGTGGTTTTTCTACCAGGTCCAAGTTTAGCAACATTTCTAGTGATTATTCTTGCTGGTGTTGATTCCATGGATGATGAAGGAGGACCAGGAATGGAGGTAGAAGGTTATGAGAAAGGCTCAGAGGAAAGAAGAGAGAAGTTCGGGGGAAGATCCTCTTCAGTTGAAGCAAGAGCATTAAAAGGGTTGGAGGAAAGGGGAGAGGAAGCTATGGGGGCTGGCTGGGTTAGAATGGGCTCAGATGAGGAAGGAAGGTTAGGGCCAGCAGAAAGGGGGAGCATGGGAGAAGAGGATGGGATAGGTTTAATGGATTGATTAAGGTTGTTTTTTTTCTTTTTGACAGGTTCCCATTGGGGTTCAGGCCCATTGTCTTCAGTTTCAATTGATTTCAGGCATCTATTAGAAAAATGACCATATTCATGACATACCTTGCATTTGAAGGGCAGTTGTTCGTAATCCAGCTGTTGTATGTGCGTCCAATTGTCCACCTTTAGTTTGATTGCCTTAGGGAGTCCTTTCCCTAGATCTACTTTGACACAGATTCTGGCACATGCTTGACATGCTTGCATGCTGTCCTTCAGCTCGCTTCTGTCTATAAACTTTCCCACAACATTTCCTATCGCTTTGACAGATTCATCCCCCCAGTAGTGTAGTGGTAGATGAGGCATTCGAACCCAAACAGGGACAACATTTGGAATGTCGAGTTCTGGGTCAAAATCTGGAGTCCATTTATTGAGATATAGCCCTCTGGTGTCCATGAAATAAGGCCCATTTCTGAATATTAGGTCTTTGTCTTCCTTTGTCTCAAAATAGAAGGTGAAGTATCCCCTTCCATAGAATTTGATAGAGATATTTCTTGTTATTTTATCCATCCAGTTTCTTTCTACCCATTTCTGAACTGTCTTTGGGGACGGCCAGAGTCCTGTGAATTGCTCAATTAATCCTTTTTTTGCCAGAGATAAGGCAGCCCTTCTCAGAATAGTTGGAGGCAGGGAAACTTCTTGCAATCCCTCAAGTTTCTTGACAAATTTCGAAACTGAGGGTCTTGGCCTGGACAGATTCAGGGTGCCGATAAGAGCTGAGAACTCAGCTTGCAAGTCAGAGGTTGCAGCCGCCTCCGAGATAGGTTCTAGAGGGGCCATGCAAACAGGAGAATGGGAGCAGGCGGAGGCTATGCGCAGCTGCAGATGACCTAGCTCTGTGTTTTCGAAATTAAACTTTACCCATGTTTTCAATTATAAGTTATAGTAAGCATTTTTTATTAATTTCCAAAAAAAATTAAGTTTTACATAATTTTTTACTTCCTTTTCTATATTTTTCCAAAACACACTTCTCCTAATAAGTTTTTATGTATATAATTTAGCTTGGAAAATATTTATAATGAATTTTCCAAAGCATGTTGTAATTATAATGTGTAAGTATAGTGATCCTAACTATTTCTTTTTATCATCTTTTAAACTCTCAAAACCAAAATATTTAAAATATTATTCACTTCCAAATAAATTCTAATTTCTTAAATATAATTATTCTTGTTTCCAAATTTATATAATCAAATATCAATGTAAACCTTAGACCACTATAATATTATTCATTTCTAATATTTCCAAAAATACATATACAATTGTATATTTTTCCCACTTATATAAAATAATTGAAATATTAACTTTCTAATGTCATATCCCATCCTTCTACCTCATAAATCACCACGAAACAAAATAACAATAAAAATTTGCAAGAATCTGTTTATATATATATATATATATATATATATATATATATATATATACCTTCGTGATTCACAAATTAAAAGAAGAATGGTGATTTTCCATGCTATCTAAATTTCTACACAACAAGGATTCTATTTATTGGAATTGAGATTGTATCAATGCATTATGATAAGCAATGATATAACGAAAACTCATGAAATGTGTAAGCTTTTATTGCATCTTTATTTTTCCTGTTCACAGTATGCATTGTATTTTTACATTATTATAGCAAAATAAAATAAAATGATAAAGTTGGTATTTTGTTGGGTTTTAATATATTATCTATTTCTAGAAATTGTAATTATGGAAATGTAGCATTGATTTTCACTTAAAAGGTTTCGAGAATAAATCTTATTTTTGTGATGATTTATTTTTTATATAGTTATGTGTTTCTCTTTCTAAGCCACTTCTTATTATAGCATTCAATATGTGTTGAGCTTGGAATTAATTATTGGTTGATTAAAAATTAAAATGAAAATGATTTTTTTTTTTCAATTTTAATTATATTTATTTATATTTTGATTGGTTGAGAGTTTTTGAGTTATATTTCGCAATGACGGTTTCCACTTTGTTTTTGGAATTATGTAATATATTATATTTATTGTGTGAAATTATATAGTATAAGATTATATTTAATGTACATTAATATAAGTGTTGAGCATGAAACAATGAACATACAAGTATAATGAACAAATGTTTAACTTGGCAACATAATCTACTAGGCATGACAAACCATCCAACTATAATTTGATCACAGAAAAACTTCATACAGCTATTAAAATTTACTTGTAGCATAACCTCTACGCGGAAGACATTCCTTACAAAACCAACAACTAGTGGTTACATATATATGAGTCAGCATGGGACCTAATGGAGTAGGTCGGGGTCAGACCTCCTCTTCTCTTTGCTTCTTTCTTTACGCACTGACTGGAACAAGGTTCGACCACTTCTTAGACCAAAATACTGACTGTGGCTAAGGTTGGGGTTGGACTATTTACCCCACACTTTATTTTTTCCCTTTGCTCATCCGACTCAATTTTTCGACAATAGGTGAGGCCAACCAATCGACTAGATTATCTCACCTTTGGCCCAACTTCTTCATGACCGATTAGCCTCAAATCAGCTCAGGTTAAATGTCGCAATACCTTCGTTAAATATTTAGGTTAACCCATGTAGCCAAATCACACAAATCGAGCTAGGTTATCGAAATAGTTTTTAATTATAGTAATCATGTTAGTACTTAGTTGTTTCCCACATTCATGGCATCAAAGAGGTAATTGAGCTGCCAAAAACTCGCTTATGTTGCACAATGAGCTTCAAAAAACAGTAATTAATGCCCAGTCCTGACTGAAAAGTCTTATTAGTCCCTGTTGTCAGGCATGGGATTATAGTAATCGAAACGGTCCCTTTAGCATTACGCTGTATGACATATAACCTAATGTTTTTAGCCCTAAAATTTTTGTAGCCAATAATATTAGTATTAGTTTTCATTGTCTTATTTGGCCTCATACCGAGGCATATGAGGCCAAAGTTGCCCAGTCCTAACCGAAAAGTCTTATTAGTCCCTACCGTCAAGAATGGGACTATAGTAATCAAAATGGTCCATTTAATTGCCCAGTCCTAACCGAAAAGTCTTATTAGTCCCTACCATCAGGAATGGGACTATAGTAATCAAAATGGTCCCTTTAGCATTACTCTATATGGTTTTTAGCCCTGAAATTTTTGCAGCCAATGAAATTTCAGTATTAGTTTTCATCGTCTTATTTGGCCTCATACCGAGGCATATGAGGCCAAATCTTAGGATAAAAATAGATAATGAAGGATGATTTGAAACAATTTGAAACTGAAATGAATTAATGCTAGCATTAAATCTCAAACATTTTATGTTAAACCAACTATATTGTCCACTACTAAACTATATTGTGCATGTTGTGGCAGCGAAACTATATTGTCCACACTGCCACCGCTGCATGTACACCTGCCACCGTTCTTGTCTGTCTGCCACCACTTTTGTCGGCATGTAATAGGTGCCACCATTCTATTTACATGTAACTAGGTGTATTTCATTCATATGAAAGCGTTTTGTATCTGTATCTATCCCCACGACGCCTCAAGAAAAACAAGATTTCACCTCCTCTCTGCTCTACATTAACAATATTTTTCTGCATTAAAAATATTTATTTTAAATAGTTGGAATAGAAATAAAATTCACAGGAATAGGGAGAAAACTTATGGGAAGAACAAGGCTCTATATTAACTACTTGTTATTGCTAGCTGAAGGCGAAGGGTCTTCAAGCGGAGGGAGGAACCGAGCGAGGGTTGGTCAAACACAGATGGTTGTTCTTTGCTAGGAGAATCCACCAGGGTCATTTGATTCTTCGTCTAGAATAGTTGGTGCTTCATCCCTAACATCTGACTTTAAATCCCTATTATGAATCTCTGAATCACGATCACAAGCATCGTTATGAACCTCTGAATCACGATCACAAGCATCTGGGTAAGAATTTTTTATATAGAGATATGCTTTAGCTGCTTCACATGCAGGCTGATTATAGAATAAACTAATAAAAATGTCAGCCTTTTTTTAAGGCTGACCTGGAAATAGAGTTTACCATGGTGAGGGACCTCTTCCTGCAACAGACATTAGACCATCTATGCTTAACAACAAACATCAGACCATTTACAGCCCCACAACCTCAAATCTGGTTGACAACTTCTCCTCTCATGATTTCATTATCTGGGCATAACACATTAAGCTACTGCAGGGTGTTACCACCTATGTTGTTCTTTATACTATCTCTACTTTTTTCTGCGCCTATGTATTCACTGCTACTAATGGTGTTGTTTATAGGCTATTTTCTTTTGAACCAAAATCGATTAAGGATTTCCACCTCTGCAATATCCGGTTCACTGAATTCTCTGTTCCCATCTCTTATATCAGCGAAACTACAGGATTTGTAGGGTAAACTGTCGTTGGTAGCTCTATCGATTTGATGTTGCATACACTGCTACGTTACTATGGTTTCCTTTTCTTGGTGTGGTGCACAACTTTAAGTTCAAGAGAATCGACACAACTTAAAGTTCCCGAGAATCAATCCGTTTAAGTTCAAGAGAATCGATTCTCCTAACAGAGTGGTGGAAGTTGAATATGAAAACCATACTCTGAACAAACTGGTGAAAAAAAATGAAGATGCAAGAAAACTTATCTCCAAACCCAGTTGAAGCACCTCCATACTAAAAATTCGCAAGATGGGAGCATACTTGTTATAATAACAACTAGATTTTGTGTTGCTTGACACCTGCAATGCAGAAGACACTTGCGATTCATGCAAACATGGCATATAAGAAACTTCGTAATCATCGATTTATAATTGATTTAATTTAAAAACTACTTCTCTCTCCTCTTGAACTGACCTGCTGAAGTGAATATGATTAAATATATCGATTTTATTAATTATTTAAAAGGCTCGCCACTATCCTTTGGTTGCAGGTTCAGATTGAGCCAAATTTCTATTCT
Source organism: Pinus tabuliformis (assembly GCA_031772625.1). Lineage (NCBI taxonomy): Eukaryota > Viridiplantae > Streptophyta > Pinopsida > Pinales > Pinaceae > Pinus > Pinus tabuliformis. The sequence continues at coordinate 1,126,333,451 of CM062817.1, forward strand.
TTGTAGTCTCACTCCTCTTGACTGTTGGCTCCGGTTATTTTCTATTGTCATTGACCTTGTATTCAATATTTACCATATCACATTCGGAAAGGTCCTGATTTTTATTACGTTTATAAGTCTCCTTTAGCCCGAAACTTGGTGGCGGAGCTTAGCCCTAAAATCACCTCTATAATGGCCCTATTATTATGATTTAAGGGGCTTAGCCTTCGATCTATCTATAAGCCCCACCTCTGTCTACTGAGGAAGACTTCTATCATAGCTCCTGTTCAACCCGAATGGTTTGGAGGAGAACAAAAGGGCAGGGCTGCCGGAGGGACAGGAAGTGAGTAGGAGTAAGAAAGGGTCAAAAGTGGGTTCCACACCTTCAGTTGAGACAGCAAGTTGTCATACCTATTATTCTCGTCCATCGAAGCAGAGAAATCTTTCTTTTAGTTAGGAGGAGCAAGCACTCCCTTCCGGGAGGCGGAGAAGGGCAATTCGTAGTTCATCGAGCATTTTGAAGTAGCTTACCCTTAAATAAGAATAGGGCGGTTCTTGCTCCCCGATTCAGATAAGGCTTGTAGCAGAGCCGATTCATAGCGCATTTGACATATATAGAAGGGGAAACCACTTTGATATTGAAGATAAAGGGAATTCGTAGTCCATGTTCTGGTTCCCGATTCACAAGTAGCGGATAGCCAGTAGCGGAACTGAGCCGAACCTGCAGTAAGATAGCAATGTCCCGAAGCCAGGTGCCAGAACAAGCTTCGCTATTGATATATAGTAGGAAAGGTGTGTGGAGTGGATAGGTGTTATCAGGAACAATGTCTATGCAGAGCTGCTAATCCCACTAAAGATGGTAGCTACCTTATAAACAAACACACTAAAAACTACTTTCGTTTTCCCTTATGAGAAATAGATAAGAGAAGAATAAGGAGACCAACCTCTGTCTTGCGCTTGGTTCCTTGCTCGATTCCTCTCTCTTCCGGTAGGTCTTTGCCACTTGCTTCCTTGTCTACCCAGCTTCAAAGAGTACCTGTAGAATCAAAGCAGCATAACACTATCCAAGAACATAGATCTATTATCATAAACAATATAGGATCAGATGTACAATGACCACACAAATGCATAAATCATCAATCATACAAGAATGTGGAGGAAAACTTGAATAGCTTTATTGATAATCAAGAAAGCCCTTCTTCACCTCATGAAAAGCTTAGATCACCCAACACTATGATTTTGCACCAAGAAAACAACAGCACTTCCTTACAAGATACAAAATTCCAGCCTCTGGATCTCTGGGATGAGGGAGCCATATATAGATGTCTGCAAGGGAGGTGAGTCAACTTTTGAGATTTGATTAGTGTCTTCCCTCTGATAGTTCTTGATTCCACTTGGAGATTGATGATCTCTTACTCATCCCTGGTCGAATTCAGAGAGGCAAGTGTCACAGGAGAAGTTTCTGGAAGATTCCATGCTTCTCCACCTTGCGGATTGACCCTGCCATTTGTCCCTTCTCGCCCATCGCACCCCATAGAAGGGATTTTTGACATGCATCGCACCTACTGTGTGTGTTTAGGTGGGATGCAATGCACTTTGCCTATGGAGCAGGTGAAATGGTCCAGTTTTGACCGGTTCTAAGTAGTTTTTCATGGAGAACTTCTGGGAAATGTTGTAATCAGTTGACCTTGTTCTTTTAGGGGTTGGAACAACACCTTTAGGGACTTAGGAGCCCTTGGTTTATGGACATTTATGCTTGGGGTCGCAGTGCCCAAAAATGTCTATAACAGTTGCCCCCTAAAGCATGAGGTCGTTAATCTTTTTGATGTCGGGTGAAATGCTTTATCATGAGGATCCGAAGTTTTTTTCGAGCTGGAAGGCGACCTGTAATAAGATACAATACAATACATTATCTTCATATTATTTTCATGATCTAGCTGAGGCGAGCATTCCCATGCTCAGCTTTATAAATTCATTTTCATGTACATAGAACAGACAATCATCTGAGTGTAGACTGATGATTCTGGTAGAGCCATCATCCCTTGGATTGGATGATTATCTGTGCAGCAATGATGTACATTTGATGTCTTTATTTTCCTAAATATATATCGCAGCCCGGATGGATGAAAATAGATCCAAGGTCTTCAATCTCGTTCGATCTTCACTCAAATTACAAGTCGATCCATGTGAGAGATGTTCTGGAGTCGAACATGGAAAGACATCGCCTGATTACCAGCTAATGATGTAAGTTGTTAACAGGCGCGAGAGGAATCACCGATAATGATAATGATCCTCAAGGTACTACAGTACAATTCACGTGGTGTGAATAAAGGACTTGGCGTCGAACACCACGCAAAATCTTTCAGTCGAAGGCCATTGATGTAAACCTATCGCCGGAAGTGAGAAACTTGCCATTGAGGCATGCAAGCTTCAAAGTACTGAAAGGGTTGTTCCTAGATCGACTTCTTAGATAATGAGCTGATGTCGACAAGAAGCGATCTGTCATAAGAGGGCCTTAGTGAATCCCACATCAATGACACGGAATGGAGCAAATTATTTTAATGGAGGTGAACACAATCTGGTGACATACGGTTCAGGGTGACGGTCATGAAAGAATGGAGCGAAAATGTATTATAGTGGGTGAGACACAGGTGAATTCTCTGAGCGACTTCTCTTGAACATATCAGCGACACTGACATGATGGATTGGTAGCATTAACCCCAAATGTGGATGGTGTGATGGAACCATGGTGATGTGACCAGTGAATGGAACAACCCAACCCGACTCGGATGTGGAGTGAAAGTGTCATGTTCAAGAGCGACTTGCTACCAACAAAGTTTCTTCAAGTTTTCTTCCCAATTTTTCCCCAGTCATTGTTGACCAGTACCTCTTTATTTTTGTCAAGCTTGAGGAGGATAACATATGCTTGTTCTAAAATTTGCCCTTCGGGCAAACCGATCGCTATGTTTTAACGAGCCTAGCGATAGTGAAACTCGTTCTTGTCTTGTTATGGACAAGTTTGTCGCTATTAGGTTTTAACGAGTTTAACGACAAAGATAACTCGGTCCTTTTAAATTTTAGAGAGTCTGAAAAGGGACGTAAAGGAAACTCCAAAAATCCTTTTTCGTCATCTAATCCCTTAAGTCCGAAAAAGTATAAAATAATACAAAAGGGATGAATTTTCGGTAATTTTAACGAGCCGAACAAAACAAGCGCTCGATCTTTTTGTGTAATAATCCCTCAGGTCCAAAAAGATTAAAATCTAAAGGAGGGATAGCACTTCTGGTCACTTTAACGAGCTGGAGAGGCCAATGGCTTGACAATCTTTTCATATTTTACGAGTCAGTTGAAAAGAGCTTAAAGGAGACTCGTTTTCTGAGGAACGAGTGATAGATTCGGGTAGCAGCTAATTCCAGGTAAGGTTTGGAATTTTCCAATCACGGCAGTGTTACAAGGATGGCTAACAGGATCACTCTTCGAAGTTGTTCCTCAAAAGGGTAAACAATCAAGTGGAGGTGAATGATCAGCCAATACAGAGTGGAGGTGATGATGAGAACACGACCAAGGCTTCAAAGGCTGAAGTAATACATTCACGATGGTTATCTACCGGAAATTGGTTCATTTTTTAATGAGCTTAAATGCTGGGGGAAACAATTGCTCATCACTTATGTTTATTTTTTAACGAGCTTCAATTCCGCGTTAAAACTGCTCGAGGCGGGTTTATTTTTTAACAAGCTTGAACCCTGCAGTAACACTACTCGTGGCGGGTTTATTTTTTAACGAGCTTAAACCCTGTGGTAACACTGCTCATGGAGGGTTTATTTTTTAACGAGCTTGAACCCTGCGGTAACACTGCTCGTGATAAGTTTGCATGCCCCCAGCATAATAACACAAATCGAGGTGCATGCCCCCCAAGCTTCATTGCATTCATCTTGGTGGTTGGAATGAAGGTTTACCTTTGAGAATTGGAACGGGATTTGTTTCATCTTTTAATGAGGTTGACACAGTAAAAGAACTATCCTCATGACTCCTTGTTTCATTTTTTAACGAGGTCGACACGAGATAAGAACCGTCCTCGGATATTTATAGTATTTTATATAAAATCAAAAACTGAAGGATGATTAAGGTCATTGGAATAATCTTCATTGTAATCCGGGAGATGGGAACGATGGTGGTAATCTTCCTGTGGTGCCTCCCCTAACATCATTGACTGAATGATTCCTTTGTCTGTAGAATGTACATGCGACCAAGGATCTGAAGAGGTACCATATTCCTTAGACCTATCTATCCAAACACTTGATGAGCATTGATTTGGGTTTGCCCCCCAGGCTAAGAAAATTGATTGCTACAATATTTCCAAAATGGCGATGATCCATGCTGACAAAATGTTTAGGAATCTTTCGAATCCATTAGATATAGAAGATGTCATATTGCAGGTTTCCACTGTGGCCACTTCCGCCAGATTACTCAGAGGCGGTAGGGAAAAAGTACCCATTAAGGCAGGGTCTTTTAGGAGACCTACTCCAATATTTTGAAGTGAATGATTGCTTCCATGGATCATTGGAATGCTTCCCGTAACTTGTGAACTGTTGGGGAGAAATGTTTGTTGGTCAACGATTGTAATTCCTCCTTGAAAGGGAAATGCAATCTTCCTGAAGTAGGTCGACACAACTGCGGCAATGGCATATATCCAGGGCCTTCCCAGTAGGATGTTGTAATTGAGGCTTCCGTCGATTACTTCAACATCAATTTCTACTGTTTTGCCTCCTAGTTCAACTTGCAAGTTACTTAAAATCCCGTATGGAGTGTATGATCATCCATCAAATGCTTTTGACATCGTTGACGATCGTGACAAGGGTGGTGAGCCTAAATTTTTCCAGCAACTCATCGACATAATACATGTAGATGCCCCCTCATCAATAATTGTTCGATGAACAATTTTGTTGAGAGCTTTCACTTGAATAAGGAAAGTTAGTTGAGCTGGTAACTGAGGGTCATATCCTTTGTGATTAAAGGATACAAGATTGGAATCCGTTGGCTCAATCCCACCTATTACTGATAATAGAGTCTGCTTTTGGGGGGGCAATTTTGCGGTACCTCAAGTGTCGACATAGCGGACGACGATTGGGCCAGATCCTCCACTATATTATAATGTTGTGCTACTCTGGCACGAGGATTAAATGTCGATTTGTGTACTACTCCCTTTGGCGGCTTTATCATTAGCTCAGGAATGATGGGTGGCACAACTTCGATCGAAGTTGTTGTCGAACTACTAGGTTGATCATTATCCTTGTTGTTCGACATCTGTGGATTCCTGTAATCTTTATTCCTTGTCGATATCAAAGCATCATTTTGCTACTTCGAAACAGACAACATTAGCACTTGGGACAGGGAAGCATTGTTACTAGCAACCAGATTTGTTCCTGGATTCGGAAATGGATCTGTCAATACCGCCGAGGTTTTTGAATTCTTGAAGAATTTCTTAAGCTCGGCTCTATGTGGACAATCACTCGTCCAATGATCCTCATCACATATAAAGCATGGATGACTCGGTTTCCTATTTCTGCAGGGGTTTGTAGAAGATTTTTCAGGAGACGACTTTTCATGTTTTTTCTTCTTCCCTTTCTTTTTCTTCTTGCCTCCTGGTTGCTTGGTTTCTTTGCCTTTGTCAGTAGACACGGCATTTACTTCCGAGGCAAGAAGTTCCTCATTTGCATTTTGACCAGAAATCTTACGGGCCTTTTTAGATGTAGCCTTTGTTGATTTCGTGCTTGTCGTACCAATCACGCCATCGCCGGCATGAGAGTCTTTGTTTGATTTAGGAGGGGGAGGAACGAAAAATTCCGGTCTGGGAGCGTCAGGGATTTTATCGTAGAGCGTGCCAGACTGAGTATAAATCAAGTCTAAATATTGTGCACGAGCAATAACCTGATCTTCAGTGACGACTCCTCCTTTTGCCACATCTTCTGTAATGGAAGGTAATAATGACTTAATAAACCATTCAGTTAAAAGCTGATCAAGAACATACGTTTTTACCATTCTACGACGACGTCGCCACTCATGAATATGATCGGATATGTGAGTGGTCGTTGTTTGCTTGAAATTGGTAAGAAGTTCTGTTCCTGTTTCGTACCTTATCGATAACTGAAAATGGGTTTAAAAGGTTGTGGCTAGGGCACTGAAGTTGTCAAACGAAGCTCTGGGTAACTCGATATACCACTTTGTTGCCGGACCAGTTAACGTCCTCAGAAAAAGGCGAAGCCTAATCGAATCATCATTTAGGGTGTTTGATGAACACCACAGATGAAATGTCATCACATGATTCGATGGGTCTTCACCCAGATTTCCATTAAACTTAGGAATATCTGACGAAAGTTTATGCAGAATCGCTGACCACCAAGGGGCGTAAGCAATTGGATCGTTTGTTAGCCAATTTAGATCTGGTAACTCTAAAGTTGCCACAAAGGGTAATTGTTGATTCAGGTTTGGTGAAGCATACCCAGGATATGACAGAATTGCCTGAGCAGTTGGTCTTTGCATACCAGCATAATGCATTTGATGCTGGTAACTTTGGTAAGGTTAATGGGCATAACCATTGTAGAATGGTTGATTTTGATTGTTTTGAATATACGGCTGCCCACTATTTGCAAAGATTTGTTGCTCAGATCCTTGGTATACTTGTTGGAATTGCGGCTGTTGGTATTGCACCAGCCATGGTTGTGAAGCCATGTGTTGTTGTCCAATACTGACTGTTTGACCAAGATGAGGGGTAAATGTACCCGTTTGGACCTGTGTCATTCCACTAGTTGGTGATTGTGATTGAGTCGCAGGGACAAGAGGCTGTTGCATTACCACCTGAGAAACCTGAGGTTGGCATACAACAGGCAACGCTTGTACTTGCGACACCGTCACAATATCTAGCGTAGTTGGTATATTTGACATAGGTAAACATTGTTGCATCGAATATACAACTCTTGGTTGTTGAGGCAGTATTGGCACCCAATCGCTAGATGTAATTCCAGCATAACCTAAATTTTGTTGTAAACTCTCGTATGGTTTTCCTCCCGGAGGAGACAATGAAAGGGTATACTGCCCCCCATACGGCGGTAATCTAGTACTTAAAGGAATTGTTTGCCTTTGAGGATCGGACTGCCCAAATTGACACCCTGAAGGATCAATTTGCAGAGACTCAACATAAGAGTTCTCGGATACTATTCCGGATGAACAAATAGGAACAAACCATACTGTCGAAATAGCCCCTGAGTGGGCCTCGTCTAGCGATTGAGAGCTAGTTGGGACAGATGGTATGCCGCCGAACATTGTAGGAGTGACAGCAGGAAGTTTTGTTGTCACTGTGTCGAATGACACGGTCCTAGATGTCGACGGCTGTTCAGACATTTCTAGTCTATCCAAAAGATTGCCTAGCGATTCTACAGGAGCTTCCGATGGCGGTAGACTAATTTCTGACGAAGAAGGATATAGAGTGATCCCGACTCCAAATCGCGATGGAGTACTAGATGGAGGATCCTCCACAATCTCTTCTATAGCAATCAGACCAGGAGGAAGAGGTAGACCATTAGGTCCGTAAAATATTTATGGTGCCGAAGAAGGTATAGAATCTGCAGCGACAGATGTTTGGGGAATAACACCTTCCAAATCAGCTGTAGATGGAGCTGGCTCAGTAACACAAGTGTTTACCTTCACACTAGGATCAGTTCTACTGTCCTTCGGTGGTTGCTGAACTTCTTCTGTAAAGGTAGGGATACCAGAAATGTTTGGAGTAACCTAAGTCTCCGATGGTGTTGGAACACTTGTTCTAACTTTACCAGGGGATTTGGAATCAGTTAAACGAGTTCGCTTTGTCCGTAACAGTTTCGACTTAGGAGACAAAGACGGTTGACTCGTAAGCCTCCATGAACGACGGGGTTTCAATTGACTTTCTTCCACGATTGCAAATTACTCGATCAACTAAAAATCAAGGGGAAGTATGTTTCCGAATTAGATGAATTTTAGATGCTTTGACACAACTTGTTTTTTCAATTTTTAATAGTCGAGAAAAAAAAAAAAGATGACTCTAGTCGCCTTCGATTTTTAATGAGCCTGAAGTGACAAGTGCTCAGATGGACCTTTTCTGTTAAGGAGTCTGAAAAGGAATGAAAGGGACTGCTCTGGAAATCTAGACAGAGGGATTACCAAACCAATCGCAAAACTGCAGAATACTTTTTACGGTACGGCAGTCAATCTTCCCGAATGCTGTGTTCAGTGCATTGCGATCGATAGGGCGGCAGACACGGCTTCCTATGGATAAAGGATAAAGCCTATTGTGGTCTCCTAAAATATACTCGACGGTACATGGGAGCACAAGTCCGTACTGGCACTTATCGTCTCAAAGTGGAGGAATCACCCAACCAACAGTGAAAACAACAGTTACCAGGCTTTACGACACCGGAATACGTCTCTAGCCTAGACTTCTAAATGTTGTGCGTTAGGTTCCAAAGCGTTTTTAGATTCATTAAATTTATTTTATAGTTGATCTTGCTTAAGAAATTTGCCTTTCAGGTTCACCGCGTGATGTAGATGTACAATTCCTAAAATGCAATCTAAGATGATAAACAATCATTTTATCTTCTTTTTGCAATGAAAATCCTAGCTACTAAGGAAAGAGAGATGGCGTTCTTTCAACAAAGAGCAGAGAGCACACACTATATGCACTGTCCTAAATCAAACCAACAAACAGTCTAAATGCAAATGCACATGCATGTATTTGTTTTCAGCCTTCTTAATGTGTGAATGATAAAAAGAAAGGTAAGCGCAAATCTGAATTATTTTTCAAAGCAACAGTTACTAACAAGCTTCTTTTCAAAACAAAACGAGGACAATGACGACACTTTGTTATTTTGAATTGAAAACTTGCTTTCGACACTTGAAAAACTACTAATTCAAATCAAATACAAGAGTAACAATGTAATCGACTATCAAGAATAATCATATTCTCTTCTATGACTAAAAACGACACTTGCAACACTTTCAAATCAAGAAACGACAGTACAATTACGCTACTTCTTTGTAAAGGAGAAATGAAAATGACTCAAAAATACATAAAAACATTTACAATTATTTGCACAATGGAGGCGGAATAACAGCAAGGAAAGGGGCTTCAAACAGAGGTGTACTGACTACAGGCAGGAAAACTCTTGAATAGAGCTGAAAAGAGTGAACACAGAAACCAAAATTTAGGAACAAGGCCTTGTCTAATCAACGCACCTGTAACACAGTGAAACTGAAATGCAACGCACCTACTACACTCGGGAAGTGCGCTGCATTTGAAGTTCACAGAACAGACAGTGCGCTGGACCAGGGGCGAGACTTTGATTGGATTCTGGGTCACAGTTTGCAGTTCAGTTCAGGGATTTAGGCCGAGCAAGTGGTAATCAGTAAATCAATCACAGGGGTAGATCTAAGGAGGTTACTAGAGCCACCACGAGGGCAATTAGAGAGCTTTTAAATCAATCGTTTAATTCATAAACAAAACCCGGAGATAGACTGAAGCAGCATTGATCTACTTTGCACTTGCATATCAAATGCAGTTCGAAGGCTAGTTGGCTTGACTTCAGGCTCCGTCTGTAAGTTTATAAAATAAACAAATGTAGATAAACAAACAATCTATTCGCTCCCCAGTGGAGTCGCCATTTTGTTATCGGGAATAGTGTCTATGCAGATCTGCTAATCCCACTAAGGCTGGTAACTACCTTAGAAACAAACACACTAAAAACTACTTTCGTTTTCCCTTATGAGAAATAGATAAGAGAAGAATAAGGAGACCAACCTCTGTCTTGCGCTTGGTTCCTTGCTCAATTCCTCTCTCTTCTGGTAGGTCTTTGCCACTCGCTTCCTTGTCTACCCAACTTCAAAGAGTACCTGTAGAATCAAAGCAGCATAATACTATCCAAGAATATATATCTATTATCATAAACAATATAGGATCAGATGTACAATGACCACACAAATGCATAAATCATCAATCATACAAGAATGTGGAGGAAAACTTGAATAGATTTATTGATAATCAAGAAAGAGCAAAGAGGATTACAACCAATTGTTCTGACCCAACATCATCCTCTCAGCAAGAAATCCCTTCTTCACCTCATGAAAAGCTTAGATCACCCAACACTATGATTTTTCACCAAGAAACCAACAGCACTTCCTTACAAGATACAAAATTCCAGCCTCTGGATCTCTGGGATGAGGGATCCATATATAGATGTCTGCAAGGGAGGTGAGTCAGCTTTTGAGATTTGATTAGTGTCTTCCCTCTGATAGTTCTTGATTCCACTTGGAGATTGATGATCTCTTACTCATCCCTGGTCGAATTCAGAGAGGCAAGTGTCACAGGAGAAGTTTCTGGAAGATTCCATGCTTCTCCACCTTGCGGATTGACCCTGCCATTTGTCCCTTCTTGCCCATCACACCCCATAGAAGGGATTTTTGACATGCATCGCACCTATTGTGTGTATTTAGGTGGGATGCAACGCACTTTTCCTATGGAGCAGGTGAAATGGTCCAGTTTTGACCAGTTCTGAGTAGTTTTTCATGGAGAACTTCTGGGAGATGCTGTAATCAATTGACCTTGTTCTTTTAGGTGTTGGAACAACACCTTTAGGGACTTAGGAGCCCTTGGTTTATGGACATTTATGCTTGGGGTTGCAGTGCCCAAAAATGTCTATAACAATAGAGGAGGAACATTTATTTCCTCCTTCGATTGCCCTACCAGCAGGCCCTTTTAATTCAAAGGGATTTGAGTGTAGTTGATTCACTTGATCAATAGGGTCATGGGGAGGGGTTGTAGAGTGACTAATTCTTTAGTGAATTTCAGCTCTCTACCTATTATTAGAAGAAAGTAGGAATTTGCAGAGCCGCTTATATAAGAATTGAAACCGGTCACTCCGACCAAGCAATCAACTCATTCTAACGTCAGTAAAGGCCCTCTCTATCTGGTTGATCTCTCTCCCCATCGAACAACTGATAAGTCGAGCCCCTGTCAAGTTTCTAAACCATATTGTTGAGTCATTGAAGCAAAGTTGTGTTCCTTAATCCCCCTTTTGGCTCTCTTTTTAGGTTTCATTGGTGTTTGACCAATCGCCCCCTGCGGCATTGGTGGCCCCTCTATCCCATCCTTTGGCTTCTGGTCACTTCACTTAATAGGTCGACTACTACTCATTCTTTGGTAGTACTAGCTAAGACTTACGATCGATCTTGCAATGGTTCATACTACGTTTTGCATTCTATATAAGCATTTTCCCTTTTGAATAATAGAAAGTAGGTGGAGAACAGAGATTCCAATTCCCAATCTTAGTTCCCATCCAATAGCTTAGTCTTGAACACAATCTTAGTCCAATTCCCGATCAACACTCTTGTTCCAACAACTTAGTAAGATTTAAGCCCACTAAACAAGCTAACTCGCTAAGATGCCCACTCAAGCTTGCTTCAAGCAAGATGAAACTAAAGCTCACTCACTTCAAGCAAGCTCACTCGACTTACTCGATCAAGCCCACTTGAGCTTTAAGCGACTCAAGGAATAACACCTCTAGCATGCACTACTATTAGTTAAATCACCCATGTTCGACTAATATGATGACATTTACAGTATGAGGTTCTATTTTGAGTAATTATGCAAATTGTACCCTCCGGGTAAGCATAAAAAGGAAACACAAAATCGAAACACAAAATCAAGCCGGCAAGGAAATGAAATAGGAACAATTTACTTCTCAATTTCCTCTTCTCTATTCTTTTGTTCATATGGGTGGGCCGAAAGTGAGAGCAAAATCAAAGAAGCAGTGAGTAGGCTTTGGGAGAAAAAATAGTCTACGACTTTAATTGTGGAGCGCCTTAAAACATTTGGCTACTCTAAGCACCTTTAAACACCTTATTACTAATCACTAGTGTTCATATTACTAATAATACTATGATTCCTCTTTATCTTTGCCTCTTAACTAGCGTTTACTGTATAAATTTATATAGGATGGTTAATGCATCACACTTTCATGTACCATTGTATTAAAACTATGGGCCTAAGTTGTGCCGAAAAACCTAAAGTAATCCAATTTTAAATTAACCCCATCGATTCATAAGATTGGACCTACAGTAACTATATGCAAGGTCTTTTGAAAGAAATCCCTGCAAACGCTAAACATTGAATTATTAATCTTTCCTGCAATACGACGAGCTCGTTGCTTCCACTCTTACTTTAATATTTCCAGTTTAAAATGTACTCACCCTAAAGTGTATATGTACTCTATAAGTGCGTTATACTGAAAGACTATGCGAATAAGCTCAAAGTATGATGAGCTAAAGGATGTGGTTCAATTCCACATGTTCATTGCTGCTATGGGGCCGAAAAATACCTCCTAGATCTAGCTCTACAGAGTTGTGCTTAGCCGGAGCTAAATCAAAGAAGTCCGCTAAGTTTTGTTAGATCTTCCAAACCAAACCAATTGAACAACCCCCGATTTCCCTGGGTCAGATTAACCTTATTTCCAACTGCGGGTGAAAAGCTAGATAACTTATTACAAGCAACTCTAGTTTTGGATAATTCCGTGAGTATGTGCTTCAATTGGTCTGGTTTCTGAGTGTGTGCATTACTCAGTGTGTAGGCATATTGATAGGAATTGGCATTAATTGTAACAAACTATTCATCACTCCATGTCATGCATTGTACACGCAATATTTTCAATGTATCAAGGCTTAATCATTAAAAAAATATGAGATTAAAAGCAACAGGTCAAGTCTCACCATATGAATGGCATGGACTTGCTGCTTCACAGCCTACCTTGTTGATAATCTTATCTCCATGTTCATACAATCTCTTTGTTTGTAGATATGATGAAATTTCCTCCGACAAATTTCAACTTCGAATAGAATTTTGTATGTTCCTAAAAAAACAAAAGGAAACCCAATTGCATTGTGATAATTAAACCCTAAAACTTTTTGAAATGCAATGAAAATTGAAGCATAATTGAGCTAATGCTTACCTTAACTGCTGGCATGACTTAATCCTATAAACTGTGAATAGTGTATCATGTTGAAACCCTTGTCATCGTTTGAATATTTGGAGATCTTGAACATATCCTAATAAAAAATAGGAGAAATAATGGAGAATAGGATTTTTCTCTTCACAATATTATGAATCAGTTAAATAATATTTTATTAGAAACATCAGTAATAAATGACTCAGTGAAACTCGACTACATTGGATTAACTAAAACTGAACTAGGACACTTGGAGGGACGGTTTCGACACCTAACAGGTCGTTGGAATTAGATTCTCCAACACTCCCCCTTAATTACAACCACATGAAAATTCAATTAAGATGTTTGTTGGTCTATGTCTCAGCTAGGCTTATAATTTTAAAAATTGACTTCAACTAGATTTATTTTTCTTCTTCTCTTCTTCCAAATCTTGTAGCCTCTAAATTGTTTCATCTTTTTCTTCATATTGTAGGCCTCAAATTTCAGTTTATTCATTTTTTGGTTCAGGTCTTCCATTGTTCCAGATTGTCTAAATATGTCCTGGACTTCTTTAGAAAACAACTTGTCTGTATGTTGCTGCCACATATTATCTTTTGTAATGCGTTTTTCATCATCAATCTACTCAAACATAAGATGAGAATAAAATCCTATCTCGTCAAAACTCCAATATCTGAAAATTTCATTGATGTGTTCATCATGCATGTTGTCTTCAACATTCATTTATGCATCTTCTATGTAGACTTTATCAAGGCATGATGTTGTAAGCCATGCTTCAAGGAAATTTAACCCTTTTTCATAATCGTTTTGTGTACCTGCACATTGGAAATCAATTGTAAGTTTAAAAACATCTGCAAAATCACATTGGTTTGTTCTTTCTGCTCTGCAATGAGAGCTTTCTCTTGTTGCACTTCCTTCTCTACCTCTTCTTTTGTCTCTGACTCTTGTGCTTTTGTACTAACCTGTGTTGTTGCAAACATGTTGTCTTCCATTGACTCAAGTGGGATTTTCTCACCGAATAAAATTATGTTGATCTGATGTTTTTGTTGCATCATCTGCAACCATTCATCTTTAGGCAATAATTTTTCATCAAAATTTACATCAACAATATTAAATGTTTGTTTCACCATATCATTGACTGCTCCAATGGCAGATTCACTATCATCAACAAGCTCTGTTGCTAGATTCATCAAATTTTCATCAGCATGCTCTATTGTTGAATTCACCAAATTTTCATCAGCACGCTTTGTTGTTGGATTCACCAAATTTTCATTAATAAGATCTCTTACTAGATTTACGGAATCTTCATTCACTTGCAGTTGTGCATAGTGTAATTCAACAAACTTTTCATCTCGATGTAGATCTGCTACTATAGATCCACTTTTATCTTCAACTTCAATGCTCCCCCTTAAACCAAAACTCCTCTCAAGGGTATCTCAAGGCTCCTTGGATGTCTTGGCATATGAAATCAGGGGAATAATGTTGTCATCTACAAATTGTTTTATGCATGTCAATGCAAAGACATCATTTTGTCTCTTCACTTCCAAATTTAAAAGTTTCTTTATGAAACAAAAAAGAAAGCCTTTGACTTTTTGTCGTTTTGTCATTTCAAATTTTTTTAAGAGGGGGGTGTAATATATGAAGAAGTCTTCATTAAAAAAGGGGGCCTTGATATTGAAGAGTGAAGGAAGTCTCGTATTGTAGAGGATTTATTCCACTTTTTCTTTGTTTGGATGACTTTTAAAAAGATCTCAAACATTTATTGTTGTCACTTTGACCTTCTTAGCCTCTTGGTTTTTCTCATTCGTTGAATGTTGGCTTACTATAACTCATCAAGCAAATCAAACTACAAGCATGGTTGTTGCCTGCAATAAAACTATCTTTGTGTTGAATCCTTAAAAAAAAAAAAATTACAAATTTTTCAAAAAACAACCTTTCACATACCCTTCTCAGACACCTTGCAAAAGTTTTTAAATAAACCCTCATGTCCTTCTAAACAAAATGTATTTTTTTGAAATTTAAAAGATAATTTCTTTTTAAATAAACCTTCTTTTGCAAAATCTCATAAGCTCCTCACATTAGTCAAAACCTTTTTTTACATCACACAAAAGTTAAAACTCTAAAACAACCAATTTTTTTATTTTAAATAAAAACTTTTAAAATTGATCATTTTCACAAAGATATACATTTGGAGGCTTTTTTAATTACATAAACCCTTTAAAAAGAATAGCAACGTACTTATCCAAAAAATTGAATGTGACTACTTGTGAATAAAAAAGGAACCTTCAAATGAATCACCTTTAAAACTGATGAAGTTTTTTTCTTAAATTAAAAATCACGGAGCCTTCCTCCGATTTCTTACGTGGGCCTTCATTTTTGTTTCCCGTGAACTCTTTTAACCTCGTGCTCTTTGTCGTTTAGTGAACCAACCATAAACGAAAATTGCCCCCTTTTTTTGAAACTTCTGACCCGTTCTTTCTTTTTAAAATGTCGTTTGCGCGGCTCCGATGAGCTTTTATGCGCAATCTTTTTGGTAAGATTGTCGTGTCTTTTTAGCGAGTTTGCGCAGCTTTTTTTCCAAGTGCACGATTGCATTTTTCTCCTTGACCTTCGCTTTTTCTTTATGAGCTCAAAAAAAATTCAAGCAATACTTTCTCTGGAATCTTATATGAATCGATGCTTTAATACTATGTTAAAAAATGGGAGAAACCTTGGAGCAGAGTATTTTGTTCTTTTTAATAATATCACTAATCCGTTAAATAAGATTACATTGGATTTAAGAGGTCTGGCCATGACGAGCCAGCGACGTTGCTTCAAGTAAAGGAGAGGGAATCGAATTGCCCAGATCTATTAGATCCAACACCCCCTTTAGCAGATCAAGCTTTGTCAAGCCCAGATCTACCCACCACAAACCCGGACTGATACAAATCTTCATTAAAACTTTGCAAGGAAGAATTGAATCTGGAAGGGGAGGATGATAAAGGAACTGAAGTATGAAATCCAAGCTCATACAGGGATAGTTGCAAGTATTCAAAGTTTGCTATATGCCTCGCAAATTACACAGGATAATTACACTATACAAGACTATGGAATTGTCACAGATTCAACCATCATTCTAAATTTGAGATTGAGAGGAGGATGTTTTGGATCTAGCTCAAAGGGCAAGGTTTCCTTTAAAGATGTTGTCAAAGGGAAGGGAGAAGTTAGCACCACCACTTTACATTGTGGAGCAAAAATCACAGACCCGACCTTGACAGTCTCTCTGCCTGAGGTAAATGAATGAGCTTTGTGCAAATTTCTATACTAAGGTTGTCATATGTAGATTCAATGGTTTTTGGCCCAAATCAGATGCATTACATCAATGGATCTGTACCACATGGACTACAAGTTGTAATATCCATCTATGCTCTAAGGGGTTTTTTATTGGAAACATCAATAATAAATGACTCAAGTAAAACTTTACTAAACTTGACTAATTGACACTGAACTAGCACACTTGGAAGGACGCTTTTGACACTCAAAAAGTGGTTGAAATTAGATTCTCCAACATATCTTTGACATTGAATTAACACACTTGGAAAGACGATTTTGACACTTAAAAAATGGTTGAAATTAGATTCTCCAACATATCCTTGTGCAATGACAAACCTTGCAATTGCTACGTTTTCCACCATCGTGAAAGTGAACAATTTACAAACTGTCATTACCATTTTTATATCATTTTTATTTTTGTTATTAAAAATTATAGAAATTAAATTGATATTGTATTTCAAACATGGCTGTCGTTTTTCATATCGTCTTTGCTATTAATATTTTTAGAAATTTATTAATCATTCATTTATACCAATAATGATATACTTGAGCATCGTGTAGCGAAATGCCTCTTCTTGAAAATTTGACAGTTCAACATTGTACAGGACTTTAGCATGAAAAAGGAGGTTAAGATACCTAAATTCACCTATGATGATAAATTAAAGATGCAAATTAATGTTTTAGATACCAAAACAATAAGTTTGGGATGAGTAGGACAAGTGGAGGAGGATGATGTAATGTTTCAAAGTTTGAGATTGAATTAACCATTTTTTAATTTTGTGAAGGAATTGAGGGTGAGAATTTATTATGGAGTTATTTCATTTCAAGGGGTATTTAGGCTTGACTAAATTTGAAATAATTTTGGTGATAATGTTTTGTTATTAGGTATATTATTTTTTCATTCAACATTAGACTTGATTTCAACTTAGATATAGCCTAACCTTAAAAAAAAAACAATTATTTTCATGTAGCATATGATCAATTTTTATTATTAACAATATATGTTGTAGTTTGTTATTTTGTGAAGTTTAAATTGCTAACATGTTTATTATTTTTGTAAGTTTTGGATAGTGTTTAGAAAATATTTAAGGCAATACTTTCACCATATAAGGATATTAAGGTGATGGATGAATTCCATAGTGATTGTTATTCCAGTATTGGACATTAGCTGGCTAGTTATGCAGTCAACCCCTTTCTATTATAAGTTTATTCATTATTTTTTAAAACAAAAA
This sequence comes from Pinus tabuliformis, assembly GCA_031772625.1. Lineage (NCBI taxonomy): Eukaryota > Viridiplantae > Streptophyta > Pinopsida > Pinales > Pinaceae > Pinus > Pinus tabuliformis. The sequence goes on from CM062817.1 coordinate 1,126,350,996, forward strand.
ATATGTCGAAAACTCTTAAGATAATTATTAATATCCATTATTATCAAAATACTACGTTACCAAAAATGGGAAACAAGAACATAAAAAGAAATAGGCTAGAGAGCATCAAGAGATGAGAAACATGAACCTCATCTACACATCTTATGCATATAAATTTGATGAGTAACATGAAACCCTCATCCATTTGTTTTATGCACAAAGAACTCATAAGTAATCAACTAGCATAGTGTCAAAACAGGAAGGAGAACAACCTGTAAAATAAGTCTCCAAGTCAAAGTTCTGGTAACATAGTTCAAATACAAGATCATTGAATGAAACTCTCTTCAACAACTAAACCACTGACAAATTCAATGAAAAATGAAGGCTAATAACAACTAGTAGATGTTTTTAAAACCCACCCCTAAAGAAAGAAAAATTAAATTATCTTTTCGAAATTTAAAAATAAAATAAAACCCCCAAAAATACATTCAAGAACCCAACATAAACAGATAATAAATTTGCACATTTGTGGCATCATCGAAAGATATTGGGTGGAAGAAAAGAGTGTATATGTGCTTCTTGGAGAGAAAATGGGGCCCTGAAATAAATAGTTTAAGGAGCATCTTGGTAACATATGGGCAATTTCCACTCCCAAGCATAATCATAGGAAGACATGCCCGTGAAGGTCCAGTTGAGACCAGCAAGCTTGCATATGTCAATCAGACCTAAAAGCTCGAAAATCCTTGCAACACAACTCTCTAGTATATCAACCAACCCTGGATATGGTGTCTGTCCCTCTCCTCTTTAGGGCCATGAGAGGTTCCCACCCATTAATCCCACATGAACGCCAACATAGTTAATCGTCAAAGTAAGGGAGACCGAAGGCTAGTAAGGCCAAGAAGGATAGGCTGAAGGTTGACAAATGCTCAGGAAGTTGGCTAAGAGCTAGGATAGGGTATAACTAGGAAGTTTGACAAAGTTATGCCATGAAGGTTGGCCTGAATAATGTGCACATTGATTCTTGGGCATCATTACAGAAGAGGGAATGTAGTCCCACAGAGGAAAGGCGTCCAAAGAATAATCCATCAATCTCCTAGGGTCGAAGAGGCTACCCCGTCTGAAGAAGGAATCCAATTGCCTCAAACCCTCTAGCTCAGGCTGCATCTCTACAACTCTATTCCCTTTTCCCCTCGGTTGAATATCGATACAATCGCCATAGCCAAAAATACAATGCAGTACACACCAGTTCCTCCTTGAAACAAAGTTTGGATGCAGTAAATTTGATATTGATATCTGATAAAACTAGAGAGAAATTACTAAATAGTTTTCTCAAAGAAGATATGGGATATGCGTGAGTAGTGGGAACCATACCTAATAAAAACGATATCTGATAAAAATGGAGAGAAGTTAGTGAATAGTTCACTCAAAAAATATATGAGATATACGCAAGTCACGGGGAACCATACCTAATAAGAATGGAAAGCAAAACCATACATGTCAATTTTTTATTGGAAGGAGGACGAAAATAAAGATTTGTGATTGGTTGGATCTGCCTAGCCAAAGCCCTCAGGGAATGCCTGCCTATAAGCGTAATTGTATCAAACTAGCAATTGCACCAAGAGGTGCAAAGGGTCGTCGAAGGAATAGAAGAGCCATCTATCTCTTATCACTCTTCTGTCAACTTCACTGAAACATTGAGCTAGTAGGGAGGGCAAGGCCATCCTTGACACAGAAATAAGATTATATACTACCCGGATTAAGGTTGGGTAGATTCCATGAACGACTCAATAACAGGAATGAAATTACTTGTCCTCAATGACTTATGTGCATCAAGGGGGGAGGGGTTGTAAATTTAATGACTCCCCATCAAAAAAGAATTTTGAAGATGGCTGGTACCTCTAATTAGGTCTAACTCCAACAAAATAGCCTTTAGCAGAAAAGTAGAAGCATATAATAAACTACCACAAAGAACTCCAAGGAAAATAGCATGTAGAAACATCCTCTCTAATATCTACTTGAGAAACCTCTCTATCATATTTCAGAAAGCAGTGATTAGTCTCTTTTTTATTTTTATACCTATTTGAGAAACCTCTCTATCATATTTCAGAAAGCAGTTGTTAGTCTCTTTTTTATTTTTATTATTTTTAACGGTAATACATTAGGAATCGAAAAAATAGAAATAAGAAGTCAACTATGAGAAACAAGAATCCAACCAAAAAAAATACAGATATGGAAATATTGGATTACAAAATCTATATAAAGCTGAAGTGGCATCAAAACCCATTTCCATATGGATGGGCTCGACGGAACAACAAATATGCAGACATAAAAGATTTAAACAAATATATCTAATCGTTATCTTCAAGATAACTAAATACACAGAACTGATAATATTACGGTCGGGTTAATGAAGTGTGTTTAAGACCATCAAATACTTGAGTAACAGATAGGTGTATTCTTTAACAACAACAAAAAACCCTAAACCACTATTTTGGTCAGATCCTGAAAATATCGGCTCCAAAAACCACTGGGGCAGTAGCTACATAAGATTACACCATGTTATAAATGTGCACTCTCCAGACCCGCCCATTTTAAGTCCAAAAACAGAAATAATTGAGACAGATTTGGGTAACTAGTGCATAATTCATACTCCATTATTAAATCAATGATAACTTGATCGGTTAAGCAACCAATATGAAAACAGAAAAATCTCCAAAGAGAATCTCATGTTTCAGGCGTTGATAGATAAGAAGCTCATTGATTTCATTCTTAACAATGGCCACTGTTGTTGGCGCGGTGCTCCAAAGATTGTTGGTCTGTTGAGATGTGGTAAGAGTTGCAGGCTCAGATGGATGAATGATCTTCGTCCTGATTTGAAGCGGGGAGAGTTATCAGATATGGAGGAGCAGCTTATTATGGAGCTCCACAAAAAACTTAGTAATAGGTGGGCAAAGATCATAGGATATCTGTCGGGTGGAATTGATAACGAGATAAAGAATCACTGGAATACCCACATCAATAAGAAGCTGAGGCGCATGGGAATAGACCATGTGACCCATCAGAGCATCGTCGAGAGCTCATCATCCGCTCAACAGCACAAGCTACCAGCAGAAAATAGCGAAGGAAAGGGAATTTTTGAACCCGAGCGAGTTGCTGAGGCAGCACAGAGTTTCGAACCTGGTTAGATATATTCGAAAGAAGTGTTATTTGGCATCGACGAATCAGGAAGAGCCGGACGAGAAAATCATTGAAAACTCTAATCGATAAATTCTTTTTGGCTTTGGCATCCATGGGGCCTCGATGTTTGTAGAAGATGTTAGGGGTTCAAATCCCGGATCTTCTAGCGACGACAGAGAAAAGACGTTCAATGAATATTTGCGACATGAAATTGGCGCGAAGAATACTACCCTATTCCGTCCACAATAAAATGCACCTTTAGTATTGCAGGGAGATGATAACCTAACGTGGGAGTTGGGTGATTTCGTGGGCTGTTTTGTCAAAACAAATCCCAGTTGTTTGGAGGCTTTGGAGTCTTGTAATGTTGCGTTGTCTAACATGGATCTGATGGCCCTGGGTTGATTCTTGCTCCGACGGAAATGAATGGACATCCATGGGAACATTGTATGGATCCATTTTTGGGGTGGGAAGGAGACCGATGCTCGCTCTGATCAACCTTTTCTGTAGCGAGCTAGGGGGTTAGCAACCACATTAGACTCATTGTAACGAAAGATTAAATAAATTAAATATTCCGGTCCATTAATATAGAAAAGGATTTTGGTTCCAAACCATTGCACCATGGATTTCACAGTTCCACACAAAAAATAGAGATGTCTAGAACATATGCGTTGGGTTCGATCAGACATCCCGATCTAACACGTACAAACTAGAAGGATGTATTAAAATAACTGTTTACAAATGGATCTATAATTTTTTTCAACAAAAACAAAAAATATAATTAACTTACAGCTTATTTTAAAATCCCTTGAGATCCCCTGAATGCTCCATAGGAACAAACATAAAAGCCCAACTTGTCAATCTTTTTCTATGTGGTGTGTTTCTTTTAAAATACCCATTGCTACAACTTCATTAACAGAGACCTGGCACCTTGCATTATGTTTGATAATGTGGGAATTAAGTAGTAGAAGAATAAAGTAGTGGGACGGTCCCTTCATCATTTGATTGCCTAATACGAGCCTAACTGTGATAGTCTAATGGTGGGCACAAAAATCTGAGATGGCAGAATTAGTAGGGAATTGCAGTAACCCATCATCGGGCCTCAAATCAGGTGGGAAATTAAGGAATGGGAGCTCAATGATAGACAATGGAATGAGAATGGCAGCCAACTTGACAATTTGCCTTCAGTTCCCGTTTTTTTTAGAAGAAAAAAAACGAAACTTTCATTCATTTAAGTGTGAAAGTTTTACAATGGCAAGGTGCTTTATCCCATGTAACAGTTCAGAGAACAGATATCAGGTGTATACCAATCTGGGTGTGGCCAGTGAGGTGCAGAGTACACACTCTATTTACATCAGAAAACTCAAAACAAGACTAGTGCATGATACACGCAACAAAAAAAATGTAATATGGTTTAGGAACCGAACCAAACAATGTTAAAAGTTGGTCCCATCAAGGGGAACAATCCGCATAAAAAAATCTTTGGTGGGACGAGAAATATACCAGAAAACATGCAAGATGATACTCCAAAATTAGATCTCAAAGTAGTCTAGTGATCGATTCAAACCATCAACTTCCAGCTAATAGGCCATGAAGCTGGGGGGCAGAGGAATACCACATTTGGAAAGTGCATCAGCCAAAGTGTTTTGTTCCCGGTATACATGCTGAAAGGTGACAACGGAGAAGGTCGTCTGGAGATCACTGGTTTGTTGCATCCAATTTCAAAGTGAGGGAACATCCAATGAGTGTTTCCCCTGAATCCAATTGATCACTGTCAGTGAGTCACCCACGATCAGAAGGTTGTCCATTTCCAGCCATGAGGAAACTTGTAGTGCACCCCATAGAGTTACCAATTCCGCTTTGCAGTTGTCGCCATCACCATCATGCCAGTGAAAGTGGTAATGAGTTGTGGGATCAAGTGAAAGGTAAACCCCATAGCCACAAAATCCCCCCAAGCCCGCCCCATCAAAATGGTAGATGGGGAAGTTGTTGCCTAGATCAACCAGTGTGATGTTCTTTCTAGGATCCAAGTGTGTACAGGGGTCGTCTTCTTGGAAATATTCAAGAATGTTCAATGCCACCAGTTGGACATGATGTTTATTTTCGAAAATAAGCATGTTTCTTGCTCGCCATATGCCCCATAACACATATAGTGGGACAGTCCAGTGTGCTTTAGCATGTACAGACCAAGTGGTGAAGCAATCCATAATCGAGACAAAGTCACTAGGCATAGGGACACCAAGAAGTATGGAAATCTTCATCCAAACAATTGCAGCAAAAGAACATTGTATGAATAGATGTGTGCAGTCCTCTGAATCTAACCCACAATGGGACATCTGTCGAAACCCATGAAAACCTTCTCAATCAGCTTGTCCCAAGTAAGAATATGGTTATGTAGGGCCAACCATGAGAAGCACATGATATTAAGTGGGGCATTCCACTTCCACCATGTAGCAATAGTAGTAGAAAATGGCAGTGATTGAGAACACGAATTGATGTGGGCATATACTTCATTGACCACAATGCAGTCGGTCGCAACATGTCCCCCCACACCAGTCGGTCTAAGCGTAGAGTGGGACGGATTCCAACCATGTGGAAAGAGCGGCGGTATTCATCCCATTCCTCAGCCATGTGGTTTGGTAGGCCGATCTTCCCAGCGTGTGGCCAAGCATGAGCGACATTTGGGAGACAGGCCATGTCCCAAAGATTGGCCAGCGAAGTGATGCCCTGTGTCTGCAGAAAATGAATCAAGGGTGTTGTAAGTGTATGGCATCCATTCATACCTTTGATGACATCTAATTTTGCTACCATCCACTGCAAATTGTTGCATAGTCATGGAATTTCCCAACGAAGACTACGCCAAACAATAGATGCATCAAGTGTAGGGGGCGCCCCAACAACCACCAAATCCTCTGTATTTGTCTATGCAATGTATTTGTTGACAATGATTTTCTGCCACAGACCTCTATCATAAAATTTTCTCCAGAGGGACGAGGCAAGGGGAGCAATATTGAAGCCTCGGGAGTCAAGGAGTCCCCAGCCACCAAAGTTTATAGGTTTTGATAAAGTACTTAAACTGACAAGGTGTATCTGTTTTCTATTCTCTATGCCAGACCATAAGAAGGTAGCAATGATATTGTCAATGTGGCAGATGATGGATTGTGCGATATGAAAGAGATGCATCCAAAATACCGGGATGCTCTGTAGAATTGCTTTGATCAGGGTAACAAGGCCTCCCAAGGTGAGCCAACGATGGTCCCAGCGAGTCAGCTTGTTTTTGAACTTTGTAATAAGCCACTCCCAGTGATGGGAAAGGTGTTTGTTTGGTTTCAAAAAACATCCCAAGTATTTGAAGCCATCAGTCATGGAGCAAATATTTATCCCAAAAGATGTAGCAATAGCCAAGATAATGTCCGAGCCTTGGTCATCAGTGATTAATTCTATTTTGGAGGAGTTGATGACTAAACCATATGCCTTTCCAAATTTATCCAATATCTTGTGGAAGGTGTCCCATTCTGTGATCTTGTTGGACCCAGCACACAACACATCATCAACAAACATGAGGTGGGTCACCTCGCAGTTTCTTGAGATTTTACAGCCAGTAATTTGTCTAGATTCATTCACGGTGATGATACTTCTACTGAGGGCATCCATGACCAATATGAAAAGTAGTAGGGATAGAGCTCAACCCTGCTTGAGTCCCCTGAAAACTTTAATGAAATCTGTAGGTTCACCGTTGATGAGGACCGTCATGGAAGTGGATTTGATGCAAGCCATGATCCACCGAACATGACAATGCAGGAATCCAATCTTGTATAAAATCATTGTGAGAAATTCGCAATCAACACAATCGAATGCATGCTTGAGATCCAAGCTTCATGAGACAAGATTTTATCTTCTTGGATTTCATAGAATGAACACACTCGAGCAATGGAAATGGCATCCTGGATTCTCTTGTTAGACATAAAACCAAATTGCTCTAACGAAATATATGGTGAAATAATATTCTTTGTCCTATTGGCTAGGAGTTTTGACATCATTTTATATACAGAATTGCAGAGAGAAATAAATCGATATTCAGAGAAAAGTAAAGATTTTGATTTTTGGGGAATTAAGGTAAGAAAAGTAGAGTTGATGGAACCTAGAATATGTCCCTAATTTTTTACAACCTCTGCCATTTTGACCAGCTTAGAGCCCATAAAAAAAATAAAAATAAAATAAAAAATGTTGAAATAGTTCGATAGGCTAGCCATCAGGGCCAGGGCTATTGTCCTTGGCCATCTCCTTGATGGAATGTATCAGTTCGTCTTCATTAATAGGAGTGTCCATGATAGCTATGCCCTCATCATTGAGCATTATCAGGAACAAGTCCACCAGATCCATTTTTTCTGTGATGTAATATGTTTCCCTGTCAAAAAATTGCTGTCTGAAATAGCGAAAAGCTTCCAGTTTTATGTCTCTGTTATTGGACAAAGTATTCCTTGAAGCATCTAGCATCTCCCAAATGGATTTTATTTGTCTCCACTTGGATGCAGCACGATGAAATTTTTTTTATTGCAATCTCCACCTTCGGGCCCCGCCCAACACAACCAGAAAAATAACTTGTTCCACCAACCAACAAGAACTTCCGTTTGGCTTAATGGTAAGGCGGTTGGTTATTGACCCGGAGGTCGCAGGATCAAACCTCACCGTTGCCACAATATTTTAAACCAACGCCCATACATATGCTGACGTCATCCAGGCCATGTTGCTACCTCCGGGCCTGCCACGTGGCAGCCTGCCATTCACTGTCTGAAAAAGAATATTCTCTGGAATATTCTGGGAATATTCTATTTTAATTTTTTTTTTGAAAAAATTCAAAAATTCAATGTTATTGGGCAATTTTTCTTTTTGGCATAACTTCCTCATATGGAGACCGGTTTTCGAACCGTTCACAGTTTCGGAATCAGGAAGATGAGCTCTATACATTCGTTTAGATTCAAACTAGTTCTGAGCACTTCCATTTTTGACCATTTTACGACACTTGGTCCTGAGCTCCTGATCACACCTCCCAAATGAGAGGGCTTTTGGTCCCCAAAAGCTTACTGAATCTCTGAATTGAATTGTATGGCACTTGAGGAACAGAAATATCCTCTTTCGTTCAGCCAAAAGAGCATACTGATGCCCAAAATGTCCTGCCTTGCCAACTATCGTCATGATGACTTTTTGCTGCATAAGCCAAGTACTTGCCAAACCCGACCAAGTTCTTTCGCTAAACAAATTTGAAATTGCAGGAACCAGCAATGAAACTTGCTGATATATGAGCTGAAATCTTCCTCTGAACATATGGGCTTGCCAACTGTCACAATGCCCATCCATGGCACCTCTGCTCCAGAGGAAGAGCTACCTCCCAAATGAGAAGGCTTTTACCGGCTGTAGCATGCTGAATGTACTGCAAATGCTGATCCCAAACTCTTGGGATACTTGCTGCAAAAACTTCTTAAAAGAAGTAGAAAACCATGCTGAAATTTGAGCCCTCTTTGCATGCATGCTTTTCCATCTCATGGGATTGTGCACAACTTTGCACCAAATTCTTTCCCTGCACCAAATGACACCAAAGGTATCTTGTGCAACAAGACAATCATCAACAACAATTTGTCCTGAAATATGCTGAACAATGGAATCAACCATCAACATAACAAGTGTGTACACAACCGACACAAGTCGACAAAACATGTGCAACACAATCGACACAAGTTGATAATCAATATGTGACACAATCGACAATGTAAAAGTGTGCTCACAAGTGACACTAGTCGACCGTCAACAAGATACATTTACAAACACATGTATGTATCAAAAACAATGAACTATATACAGTTCGATAAACACACCTACAACATCTATGTACATGTGCAACTTCAACTCTTCTTTTCTAAGACCAACAAGTACATCAACCCAATAAAAACACATGTGGGTGACAAGAGCTAAAATAGAGTGAGTCTCATACTCATCTTTTTCCATCTTGCAACTTTCATTCCCTTAACAAAGAAATGCATTCAATCAAAAGACATGCAACTTTAATTGGATAAGAATTCTAACCATTTCTTACCAATCCATTTCAAAGGCGCTTCCTTTAACTGCACATCAATATCAACATGTGTATCATCCTAACACATATCAGTGATGGAAACTTCCTTCCCATTCTTCCCATACTCTTTCTCCAATTTCTTCAATTTTCGTGGAGGCATTGTTGGATTCAGAGTCCAACACCTTTCAACAGTATGTCCTTGCTTATGGCAATAAGTGGAACACATGTTCATCTTCTTGACAGCATGATTTGCATTGTTCAATGGAACTTTGGCTTCTTGCCTCCTTTCCTTCAAAAGTTTCCTGTATGTTGCCATTCTTTTCCAACATCTAGAAACACTATGGTTAACCAAACCACAAAAAGAACATGCAATTCTTTTCTAATGCTTATGTGGATATTTTCCATGCTTTAAATGATCAAAGGAAGTGTGATGGAAATGAGATTTATACCATTCTCTTTCACCTTCATTACCTTCATAAGGAGGTGAATTGAAAGAAGAAGAAGCTCCCTTTGGAACACTATCAATCACGTCAATTGTTTTAGAGCTTTCACCACTTTCTTGTTCAAGTGCATGCTTATGCACACCTTCTTCCTCTTCTTCAAGCTAATACTTGGCTAAGGCTTCTTTGGCAACAAGGAGTTGTGTCTCCAACTCATGCATCCTTTCCAGATTCATGTTTGCAATATGAAGTTGGCCTTCCATTTCCTGCAATTAGTCAGAAAGCAACTGCTTCTCTTCCCTCATGGAATTCCACTGCTCTTGAAGTCGAGAGCTCTTTCTTTCATCCTCATACATTTCTCTCACCATATTCATCATGATGAAAAATTCTTGCTTCAAGCCTTCATCAAAAAATCTTGTGAAGGAGGACGATTTTGAGAACTCACTTATGGAAGTTGTCATTATAAAAATGAACAAAAGAGCTTCAACAAACTCAAACAACAAGTAGTTTGCAAAATAATAAAGCAGTCAATCTTCAACACTGCTTAAGACACCTTTCAAGCTACACAATCAAGCTAGTGATGTCAGTCAAGCAAACCTAGTGCTCTGATACCATCTGATCTGAAAATGGAATGTACTTGTTTAAGGGTGCAAGGTATCCATTTCCCATAATTTCAAATGTTAGCTATACACTCCAAGTGACCTCTGAAAATGTGAAAACTTCTTATTTTTTATACAGAGATAGACTGTAGGGGCATTCACCGGACATGTCACCTCTAAAGAGAGGATGAGTTCCAGAGGCTACCTGGCCCTCTACAGGCTCTGCCTAAAGAAATAACGAAGTAAACACTTAGAAGTCTTTGACATACACATACTTGAAGTTTGATGTCTTGCGGAATAAGACAAATAACTTTCTACAGCTGAATAGGTGATTATGTGTGTATGAAAGTTATGTATATTTGCTATTTAACACTTTACATCAGTTTTGTTTAGCATATCATCTTTAGCAAATAAAGACATCCAAATGATGAAGCAGTTCACCCCTTCTGGGCTACATCTGCTGGACCAAGCCTCTCAAACTAGGCTTGTCCTCTTGTATTAAAAATGCTACAAAGGCTAATACAAGAATATGAGTGTCTCGAAAAACAGATCTGACTGTAAATACAAAATCAGAAGATTAGAATTAGCTAAACATGCTCTTTCCCAAACACTAAATAGGAAATTGTACCTTATACAGTACTTTCCCCAATTGGCCCTAGTGGCCCTTTAAACTTGCATGGAGAATTTCGAGGTGAATATGACCTCAATTGGTTCTGAAACCTCTGCCATTAGACTCAGAAGGTCGAAAATAATAGTCATAGGCTTTTGAATCACCAAAAATGGATGAACATAGCCCCCAAACAGCTCAAGCACTGAAATGGCCCTGGTGGCCTTGAAAGCATCCCTAAAGCTAAACAGTGAGATGAATGCCTCAACAGGAAAAACGAGCTGTAGAAATGGATTCAGAATGCTGAAAAACTTCAGGAATGACCTTCGTTCCACATTCACTGGCTGCACAATTCCCAATGCAACTCCCAAACTGATTTGGCCCTGGTGGCTCCTGGAACTTCCATGAAGCAAAATCACTTGCAAACGACCTCAGATGGCTGTGAAACCTTTGCCAATGGCTTCAGAGGGTTGAAGAGACCCAAAATCAAAAAACAATTCGTCCAAAAAGGACTTTCCTAGCCAAAGTTATGGCTCCTTAAAGTTTCTCTAGTCTGCCCTAGAAAAACTCCAAATAAAACTGGCTAACTGCCAGATAACCCCGACAAATAGGCAATTCCGCCATTTTTGGAGCATTTTGCCAAAAATCCGCCAACTTGACTGTCAGTTAACGGCCAGTAAATCCCGCATGTGACCGGAAATCTTAGGCTGGTGGTTTGCATTGGAGTTTGTGTTGGCGGTTAAGGGTTTAGAGCCCATGGTTCAATGTCGGAGGTCACATGTATGGGGGGGCTGGCCATCTAAGGTCGTTTGCAGGTGTTTTTGCTTCGTGGAAGTTCCAGGAGCCACCAGGGCCAAATCAGTTTGGGAGCTGCATTGAGAATTGTGTAGCCAGTGAATGTGGAACGAAGGTCATTCCTGAAGGTTTTCAGTATTATGAATCCATTTCTATAGCTCGTTTTTCCTGCTGAGGCATTCTTCTCACTGTTTAGCTTCAAGGAAGCTTTCAGGGCCACTAGGGCCATTTCAGGGCTTGAGTTGTTTGGGGGCTGTGTTCATCCATTCTTGGTGATTCAAAAGCCTATGTCTACTATTTTCGATCTTCTGAGTCTAATGGCAGAGGTTTCAGAACCAATTGAGGTCATCTTCACCTCAAAATTCTCCATGCAAGTTTAAAGGGCCACTAGGGCCAATTGGGGAAAGTACTGTATAAGGTACAATTTCGTTGTTTAGTGTTTGGGAAAGAGCATGTTTAGCTAATTCCAATCTTCTGATTCTGTATTTACAGTCATATCTGTTTTTCGAGATGCTCATATTCTTGTATTAGCCTTTGTATCATTTTTAATACAAGAGGACAAGCCTAGTTTGAGAGGCTTGGTCCAGCAGATGTAGCCCAGAAGGGGTGAACTGCTTCATCATTTGGATGTCTTTATTTGCTGAAGATGATATGCTAAACAAAATTGATGTAAAGTGTTAAATAGAAAATATACATAACTTTCATACACACATAATCACCTATTCAGCTGTAGAAAGTTATTTGTCTTATTCCGCAAGACATCAAACTTCAAGTATGTTTATGTCAAAGACTTCTAAGTGTTTACTTCGTTATTTCTTTAGGCAGAGCCTGTAGAGGGTCAAGTAGCCTCTGGAACTCATCCTCTCTTTAGAGGTGACATGTCCGGTGAATGCCCCTACAGTCTATCTCTGTATAAGAAATAAGAAGTTTTCACATTTTCAGAGGTCACTTGGAGTGTATAGCTCACATTTGAAATTATGGGAAATGGATACCTTGCACCCTTAAACAAGTACATTCCATTTTCAGATCAGATGGTATCAGAGCACTAGGTTTGCTTGACTGACATCACTAGCTTGATTGTGTAGCTTGAAAGGTGTCTTAAGCAGGGTTGAAGATTGACTGCTTTATTATTCTGCAAACTACTTCTTGTTTGAGTTTGCTGAAGCTCTTTTGTTCATTTTTATAATGACAACTTCCATAAGTGACTTCTCAAAATCGTCCTCCTTCACAAGATTTTTTTATGAAGGCTTGAAGCAAGAATTTTTCATCATGATGAATATGGCGAGAGAAATGTATGAGGATGAAAGAAAGAGCTCTAGACATCAAGAGCAGTTGAATTCCATGAGGGAAGAGAAGCAGTTGCTTTCTAACCAATTGTAGGAAATGGAAGGCCAACTTCATATTGCAAACATGAATTTGGAAAGGATGCATGAGTTGGAGACACAACTCCTTGTTGCCAAAGAAGCCTTAGCCAAGTATCATCTTGAAGAAGAGGAAGAAGGTGTGCGTAAGCATGCACTTGAACAAGAAAGTGGTGAAAGCTCTAAAATCATTGACGGGATTGATAGTGTTCCAAAGGGAGCTTCTTCTTCTTTCGATTCACCTCCTTATGAAGGTAATGAAGGTGAAAGAGAATGGTATAAATCTGATTTCCATCACACTTCCTTTGATCATGTAAAGCATGGAAAATTTCCACATAAGCATTGGAAAATAATTTCATGTTCTTTTTGTGGTTTGGTTAACCATAGTGTTTCTAGATGTTGGAAAAGAATGGCAACATACAGGAAACTTTTGAAGGAAAGGAGGCAAGAAGCCAAAGTTTCAATGAACAATGCAAATCATGTTGTTAAGAAGATGAACATGTGTTGCACTTATTGCCATAAGCAAGGACATACTGTTGAAAGGTGTTGGACTCTGAATCGAACAATGCTTCCACGAAAATTGAAGAAATTGGAGAAAGAGTATGGCAAGAATGGGAAGGAAGTTTCCATCATTGATATGTGTCAGGATTATACACATGTTGATATTGATGTGCAGTTAAAGGAAGCGCCTTTGAAATGGATTGGTAAGAAATGGTTAGAATTCTTATCTAATTAAAGTTGCATGTCTTTTGATTGAATGCATTTCTTTGTTAAGGGAATGCAAGTTGCAAGATGGAAAAAGCTGAGTATGAGACTCACTCTATTTCAGCTCTTGTCACCCACATGTGTTTTTATTGGGTTGATGTACCTGTTGGTCTTAGAAAAGAAGAGTTGAAGTTGCACCTATACATAGATGTTGTAGGTGTGTTTATCGAACTGTATATAGTTCATTGTTTTTTATACATACATGTGTTTGTAAATGTATCTTGTTGACAATCGACTAGTGTCGCTTATGAGCACACTTTTACATTGTCGATTGTGTCACATGTTTCATCGACTTGTGTTGATTGTGCCACTTATGTTGTTGACTTGTGTCGATTATGGTGCACATGTTTTGTTGACTTATGTCGATTGTGTACACATTTGCTATGTTGATGGTTGAGTCCATTGTTCAGCATATTTCAAGACAACTTGTTGCTGATGATTGTCTTGTTGCACAAGTACTTTTTGTGTCATTTAGTGTAGGGAAGGAATTGGTGCAAAGTAGTGCACAATCCCATGAGTTGGAAAAGCATGCATGCAAAGAGGGCTCAAATTTCAGCATGGTTCTCTACTTCTTTTAAGAAGTTTTTGCAGCAAGTATCCCAAGAGTTTGGGATGAGCATTTGCAGTACATTCAACATGCTACAACTGGTAAAAGCCTTCTCATTTGGGAGGCAGCTCTTCCTCTGGAGTGGAGGTGCCATGGATGGGCATCATGACAGTTGGCAAGCCCACAGGTTCAGAGGAAGATTTCAGCTCATATATCAGCAAGTATCATTGCTGGTTTCTGCAAATTTTTAGTTTGTCTGGCAAACAAGCTTGGTCGGGATTCGACAAGTACTTGGCTTATGCAGCAAAAAGTCGCCATGACGACAGTTGATAAGGCAAGACATTTTGGCATCAGTATGCTGTTTTGGCTAAACGGAAGAGGATATTTCTATTCCTCAAGTGTTGTACAGTTTAGTTCAGAGATTCAGTAAGCTTTTGGGGACCAAAATCCTTCTCATTTGGGAGGTGTGATCAGGAGCTCAGGACCAAGTGTCGTAAAATGGTCAAAAATGAAAGTGCTCAAAATTGGTTTGGACCTAAACGACCGGATATAGCTCATCTTCTTGATTCTGGCGTTGTGAATAGTTCAAAAAATGGTCGTTGTATAAGAAAGTTATGCCAAAAAGAAGAATTGCCCAATAACATTGAAATTTTGAATTTTTTCTAAAAAAAATTAAAATAGAATATTCTGTTCGGGGCAATGTATGGCAGGCTGCCACGTGGCAGGCCCAGAGCCACGTGGCCCAAGGTGACGTTAGTAGCATGGTGTGTTTCAAAAATTTGATTGGCATTTCGGCGGATTGAACCTGTGACCTGGCAAGTACCAAACCGAACGCCTTACCGTTAGGCCACACCGGTGGATCTTGAACAATAGGCGGCAGACATTTTATATGAAGTTTAAATGTAGTTGTAGCGGGGCCCGAAGGGGGTCAACCCCCACTCATGAGACCACAGCACAAGACCACGGGCCTATCTACTAAACCGCCGGCGCTAATAACGTTCAACGACTATAATACGTGGTGGTCACATGTCCCCAAAGTTCAGATTAAACAACGATTAGACTGCTTGTCAACCACAATTTTGGGTGCGCAATCCGATAAAGACATCTAGTGTTATAAATGCATTCACATGCGCTTTAACAAAAAACAGTTAAATTCGGCAGTCAGGTCAGGATTTGGTGGCCGAATTGGCGGAGCGCCAAAATTGGCGGGCCTATCTGGACTCTAACTACAGTTAGCTGGAGTGGTTCTAGGCAAAACTGGAGGAAATCTTTAATGAGCCATAACTTTGGCTAGGAAAGTCCTTTTTGGACGAATTTTTTTTTGATTTTGGGTTTCTTCGACCTTCTGAAGCCATTGGCACAGGTTTCACAGCCATCTGAGGTCGTTTGCAGGTGTTTTTTCTTCGTGGAAGTTCTAGGAGCCACCAGGGCCAAATCAGTTTGGGAGCTGCATTGAGAATTGTGCAGCCAGTGAATGTGGAATGAAGGTCATTCCTGAAGGTTTTCAGTATTCTGAATCCATTTCTATAGCTCTTTTTTCCTACTGAGGCATTATTCTCACTGTTTAACTTCAAGGAAGCTTTTAGGGCCACTAGGGCCATTTCAGTGCTTGAGCTGTTTGGGGGTTGTGTTCATCCATTTTTGGTGATTCAAAAGCCTATGTTTGCTACTTTCGACCTTGTGAGTCTAATGGCAGATGTTTCAGAACTAATTGAGGTCATCTTCACCTCGAAATTCTCCATGCAAGTTTAAAGGGCCAATTGGGGAAAGTACTGTATAAGGTACAATTTCACTGTTTAGTGTTTGGGAAAGAGCATGTTTAGCTAATTCCTATCTTCTGATTCTGTATTTACAGTCAGATTTGTCTTTTGAGACACTCATATTCTTGTATTAGCCTTTGTAGCATTTTTAATACAAGAGGACAAGCCTAGTTTGAGAGGCTTGGTCCAGCAGATGTAGCCCAGAAGGGGTGAACTGCTTCATCATTTGGATGTCTTTATTTTCTGAAGATGATATGCTAAACAAAACTGATGTAAAGTGTTAAATAGAAAATATACATAACTTTCATACACACATAATCACCTATTCAGTTGTAGAAAGTTATTTGTCTTATTCCGCAAGACATCAAACTTCAAGTATGTGTATGTCAAAGACTTCTAAGTGTTTACTTCGTTATTTCTTTAGGCAGAGCCTGTAGAGGGCCAGGTAGCCTTTGGAACTCATCCTCTCTTTAGAGGTGACATGTCCGGTGAATGCCCCTACAGTCTATCTTTGTATAAGAAATAAGAAGTTTTCACATTTTCAGAGGTCACTTGGAGTGTATAGCTCACATTTGAAATTATGAAAAATGGATACCTTGCACCCTTAAACAAGTACATTCCATTTTTAGATCAGTTGTCACATTCATGAGATTTTTTCCAAATTTAATTAATAGAAAATCTCAACAATCTTAAAAGTTACAAGAATGAAAATTTCAAAACTTTTTTGGATAATCCTGACATTTTTCTGAAAGTAGACTAATGGCGGGACTACATTCACGGTCTCCAAAAATTTGGTGCAGAGATAATTCCATGAGCTCACTCGAAGCTAGACTTTGACAAAAATGATAATTGCCAATTTGCCTAACAACTATGCAGCGAAATTGCAATTTGAAATTTTTTCAAGCGTCTCTTACGTCATGCAATGTCAATGCCCTAGGCATCCCTCCTCTGCCCATGTGCTCACCATGGTAAATCTGAAATTCATACATTACAAACGGAGCCAAAACTCCAGCGATCTCGATAAGATATACATGACGCTGGATGCAATTGAAGCGTTTTCCATAGGGATCATCTTATCGCTATTAGGTATATGTTATATTGAGCATATTTGGAATTTGTCATAAACATCCCTCTCTTTGTACATTTACTATATGTGTGAAACCACTGAAGAATCTGCGAGTACGAGGGTGGGATATCTATGAGGTCATTCAATTATTGATTGACATGGAATTTGAAAGCTTGACACAAGAATTTTGCATGTATTGTCATTCAGTTGAAAAGTTTGTGATGAAACCCCAATAGGGGTGTGAGTCAGCAGTTAAGCACTTAATCTAGGGATTAATGGTCTGTACCATAGCGTATAGTACCACTACCCCCCACATGCTCGAGGCGATGGGTGCGGTGGCCCCTTGTATGATGGCATGCGGTGTTTTGGGAAAGGTGGCAGTGGGATTAAAGACAATGTTGGGTTTTATATCTGTGAAAGAGGGAAGGTTGGTGTCTATCAGAGCGAACGTGGATGAGGAGACTAGAGCGGTGGGCTAGTTCTATGGTGCCACCAACAACAACAATTCTATCGACTGTGTGCGAAGGTTAATGGGTATGTTCTTTGCTATCTCTTCGCTCTTGTAATGTTGACCTACTTTGGTTCTCGTTTGAGGGAGATGGGAGGAATTATGGGGAAGGACTGCAAAATTGAGAAGCGTAAGGGGCATAGGCTGGTGGCATTTTCTTGGTTTTGGTTCTGTCTTTGGCATCCGATAGGCATCCTCTCCATTTCTTTTTGCTTTGAAGTTCTCCTTTCCCGCATGGGAATTTGATGGAATTGGGCAGAGGGCTTAGTTTCGCAGCACGTAGGAGTCCTGCTGGTAAAGCTAGGGAGATGGGCCTTGGGGATAGAATCCTCCAGTGCACCTGCATTCTGAGAGGCAGCCTCTGCTTTAGGTCCATGCGTAGCCGCAAGGAGGTCCATAGAAACCTTGAAATGAGGGAGAAGGTTGAGAACTATGGGTGGGAAGTTTGGCAAGGGAGTGGAATTGGCTATGGAAGGTAGATTGGTGATGATGGCGTCATGGGGCTTAGGGATGGGTGGATGATTGGGTTGGGTCCTCTGTCCGTGTCCTAGGCAGAAGGTAAAGGGCATGCTAGCCAGGGTCAACTAATAGCTGGTAAGTGGCTGCACTTATCAACCTGGGACTGGGGAGAAGAAGCAAGGTGGACTGATGCTGAGAGGAGGTGTCTAAGGCGTAGTGCAACCATTGGTGCTAGTTGTGGGTTGGTCCCCTTTGGGAAATTGAATTGTGACCCTGAAAGGCTGGACATTGCAATTGATAGGGGGAATATGATGAAGGTAGGTTGGTGCGTTGTAATCTTACCACCTGTGTTCAAGCTCCTTGTCGTATTATGTTGAATTGTAACTGAAATGTAGTTTGTTGTAATGTACAAGGTCAGGTCAGCGAGACCATGGCATGACCTACAAAAACTCGTGGTTGTGGAAGGAGGCCCCAAGCAACCAGAAAGGAAATGGAACCAGGTCCGTCAGAGGGATGCAGAGGTCGGAAATCTGTTGAAAGGTTAATAAGTGAAGCAGCAACTGCCTACCAAGAAGGAATTAATGAGGAAATTCGCAAACTATTAGAGGATTGGAAAGAAGAAGTGAAACAAGAGAGTGAGTCGGACACGGAACTGGAGGATTGGAGAATCCTTATCCTGGATTTTGGAAATACAAAGTAATCACTCAATTCAAGAAAACCCTCTACTTGTATTGGTTGATGAAAATCATTTTGGGCAAGGCGATGGAACAGATTTCGATGGGCATGGTTGTTACTGTCCAAGGCACACTGAATTACAAAAAGGAATTCCAGAAGGTACAATTTCAACTGCACAAACAGGGTGTTCAACTTGGCCAAATTGAGAGGCACTTGCCTTGTATCTTGTTCTAGACTGAGCTGTCGGGATGAATGCCAAGGATCCAGTGCTAGTGGAGTTAGCTTTTGCTAAGCATGAATAGCAAGCCTATTGTTTAATGGTTTTGTTTATACATGCGGATAGCTTTTACATTTCCTTATGCAAATATTTATTTATGTATATCTTTAGAGTATGGAAAAGAATATGAGGCTTATATAGCTTGGATGGAAAGACTGAAAATGTTTTGTTACTGGATGGCATACAATGCGGATAGGTGGCCAACAGACTTGGTTTCCCACTGGGCAAGTTGAGGCCACCTAGCCAATCTATGTGGTGTAAATTTTCTCTATAATTAATGAAAAAGGAGGATCTACCAAGCTTAACAAAAAAAAAATGTTTGATAAAAAAGTTGACACTTTCTATAAAAATCGTGTCATGATTTGATTTCAGAATCCATCCAATAAAGTTGCTTCACCATAGTATTATTAGATTGCCAATGCGAAAGATGAGAACTTATATGTTATACGTAGTAGCGAACATTCTTTTGTTAAATTTGCTGTAAAGATCAGAAGCCCAATGTTGTCCAAACTCAATAGTGGATTTCAACAGAAGGGATTTTCCTCTTGGATTTGTATTTGGCACAGCCTCCTCATCATTTCAAGGTTAAATCATTTTTTACAACTCTACCTTGATGACAAGTGTGATTTTGAAGCATTATTAAATGATATGTTGTTTCGCAATATGAGGGTGCAATAAAAGATAGGAGAGGAGCTAGTGTGTGGGATACATATTCTCATAAATTTGGTACTGCTTTTACCTTTCTGTGGCAACCAATGTTTTTCGACCTTCCATGTTTAATGTACAATGTGATAATGATTGCTTTTACAGGGTATTTACTGGATTTCAGCAACGCAGATGTTCCAGAAGACCAATATCATCATTACCGAGTGAGGCTCTCTGCAAATTGATCCAAATAGACCCCTATTAGAAGGAATGTACTATGTATAATCATGCGATCAATAAGTTGTGAAGGAGGATATCCAACTTATGGCAGATATGGGGATGGATGCCTACAGATTTTGAAATTGAAGTATCAACAAGAAAGCAAATTTTCATTGAATGGAGAGTTGATCGCATTTGACAAGGGATTAACACCAATCCATTTGTATGTGTATCGTATCAAATTCTCTATTTGACATTAGGAAATGAGAATTTCATAATCAAATTCTTCTTCACTTGCTAATGATAAGAAGAGCATTACAAATTGGACATCAAATTCCTCTTTCACTTTCAAATTACCACAAAATCATTACAGATTAAACACTAATTCAAGCAATGCATATTTCATCGTTATCACTAGAATTAATATCCATCGATTGCTGGGAAAAAGACATTACAGGAGCTCAACGTGGTTGGCTTCACGACTTTGAGAATCAGTAATTTGTAAGGCGCATACTCCATCAAAGGTGATTTCAATGCCTTCATCTTAGAATTGCCACAAGCTTGCAGGAAACAAGAAGGAGATTTAAGAACACAGTAATAAGCTCCATCTTCATTAACCCAGTCAACATTTGCTCTATATCTTTGTAATCGTGAATGACAATAGGATCATTACGAGATCTTCGTGAACTTGTGGAGCCGTGGCTGAAACCACCGAAGAACATTGCATGGTTTTTAAAGACAAATTAACATTATAGAAACACATGTAATGGAATTCATGACACCTTTTTCTACAGGCTTGCAAGCTCACGTATAGCCAGAGTCCTGTGGTCCATGATATAGACGGTGCAGGAGATGGTGAACCGCCCAAACCGCTTGCCATATGTAGTCAAGCAAACCGAGACAAATGCAAAACCCTTTCCACGCGTAAGCTTTTTATTCGATAGAGGACGATGAAAATAAGATGATGTGATTGGTTGGAAACAACAATGTTTGCTTAGCCATTTTCATAGAGAAACAACTGTTGGGCACCAAATTTGCTTACCTTTTCCCTACATTTCCACTCATATTTTCATCCTTTTTGCAGTCATTAACATGCATTTACTATGCTAAACCTATGAGGTAACCCTCCTTTCTCTGTCTCTTGGAATATTTAATTAATGAAGTAAAGTCATGAGGGTTTTGCCTATGCGAACCACTAAAACTTGTTATGTTCGCAGATTCCGGAGAACAGGTGTTGATCTCACGGCATATAGCGGTAGTTCTGTGATTCATAGTAGCCATTCAACAATGATGAAACAACATAACCAACTTGCAGTTGTTCCCAATCTGTTTTGGATCATTTCCGTTCTCGCTCTCTCGGCACTAGTGTTGTTTTGAACTGATGTATATTTTTGGGCATGTAGTTGCCAGGTTCTGGGGGAAGATGTTATCACTCCTATATTGCAGAAAAGATGGATCATTCCTATGCGAAGGGTTAGCTGTGCAGAGATATGTATTGTAACATCTATTCTACAAATTAATAAAGTATAAGTACCTTACTATTCTATCTTTCGTTGTGAGTTAACACAGACCTGATCAGAGAGTTGGGTCTACTCTTCTGATCAGGTGTTGCGTGTCTTCCTTTTATGTATGTTGTTTAATTGCTACATTTATTTTCTTATTGTTGTTACAGATTTCCATGGATTGTTGTGAATGTCTTTTTAAGTTTTGCATTTTAGTTTCTATTACTATTACAACATTGCTTTAATCTCTTAGTCACGAACCCTTGGTTGATGTAAGATTGTAACCTTGCTCCTGCATATACCTTGCACGTTACCTTGAAAAATGTATGCACCCGGATTGATGAATTAATGTAGGAAATGGGGTTGAATAATTTTTTCACACTCAGACACTAACATTTTGGTGTCGTTGCCTGGGAAGGCTAACAAGGTGCAAGACACGATTTGTATTGACTAGAGGGTCAATCTCTCGTCCTAGCGAGAGAAGGACTTTTCTCACTCTGCTCCAGGTCTTGAGCATAGTCATTTCTTTGTTATTATTCTTCTTCTTCTCTCTCTCTCTTTTTTTTTATTATCTTTAGGGCCACTCTCTCGTCCTGGGGAGGGAAAGAGTTTTCTCACCCTGCTCCAGGTCCTGAGCTTAAATTTTTCCTGCATTTTTGTTTGTTTTGATTTTGGAAAACCCAATCTCTTGCCCTGGGGAGGGAATGGTCCTTTGACGCCCTACTCCAAGTCCCGAGCTTTAGATTTCCTTGTGTGCATTCTTTGCTTGTTTGGTTTCTTGTCCTGGGGATGGAAGGGTCCTTTGACACCCTATTCTAGGCCCTGAACCCTAGGTTCCTTTTTCTTTAGATGTTTTCCTTTCCACTTGATCTCTCGTCCCGGGGAGGGAATGGTCTTTTGACACCTTGCTCTAGGTCCTGAGCATGGTGATCTGGTATCGACATTTCCATCACATCAACTTGCATGAAAAAAAATTCGAATAAAAGGGGCAGAGGAAGAGCCCCAAAGAAAGGAGGACAGGATTTGGGAAGGAATACTTATATCCAACAAATCATCACAAGAGCTGAATCAGAGGCATCCTCTCGTGCTGCTATAAGGCCAGGTGTTCAAACAAGATCTGGGGGACAATCTATAGATCATCCAATTTTATCCACAGTACCCCTACTTGATTCGACACAGCAGACACTTCCAGCAGCTGAAGGAGCATGCAACAACATACCTGATGAAGGGGCACTGTTGTTGGTAGCAGAGGGAGAAGAAGTTGCAAGCAGAACATCAGAGGGACCAACCCATTCCAGTAGGGAAGAAGAAGTTGCAAAGAAGAGGTCTGAAGGATCAAGCCATTGTGACAGAGAGGAAGAAGTTGTAGGGGTACCTATATCACCAAGGGATAGAGGGAGTGCTGTTAAAGCAACTCAAACCCTTGTGATAAGAGCCCTTCCATCATTTCCTGCAGAACCCACTGAAATCCCCAGTGATTATTGGAGGATATTCATGGCACCGACAACCTCTACTATTGACTTCCCAATTGGAGATCTGGGGGCTGGCGCACCCACAAAGCCCATTCCTTTAGCAGCCTTACCTAGCTTTCATGGGCTTACTTCGAAAGATCCTGACACGTTCCTGTTTGAATTTGACATTGTATGTCGGGGGTATGACTATATAACAAATGCTTAGAAACTGAAAATCTTCCCTACCACACTAAAGGGGACAACCCTGCGATGGTTTATGGGTCTTGGAGGAAAGACTATTTCCACATGGGATGACATGAAAAACTCCTTCCTGGAGAAGTATCAAGACTACTGCAAATCTCAGGATATCAAGGAAGAACTTTTCAAGTTTATACAGAAAGAAGATGAGAACATGGAAGACTGTGTGGAATGTTTTAAATACACGCTGCAGAGATCAGGTCACTCTGACCTAGATAAGGATATTCTGAAAATTATCCTTCTCTAGGCTTATCATGAGGATTCTTTGGAGCTGTTAAACATAGTAGGAAAAGGAGATATATCAAAAGAGGACTTCGATACCATCTGTGAGCTGTGCATTTAGTGCTCAAGGGGAGTTGCAAGGAATAGACAAGGGATTCAATCAACAAAAGTATCTAGTGAAGGTGTCACAAAGGCAGAAATTGGAAACCTGCTGGATAATTTGAGAACTGATATCTTGAGTACCCTGTCTGCATAGATGGACACGCTACAAGTAAAACAAAAACATCTGGAACTAGAAAGAACTATGGCTATATTTTGCCCAAAGTGTAGAAAGAAGCATCCACAGAGGGAATGCCCATTGAACTCTGTAGAGGAATGTGCAATCTGTGAGCTGAATCATGCAACAAGTTCATGCCCCTCCTTGCCAGGATTGAAAGTGGTTTTTCAAGGGACAGGCGAAGAGATGGAGCAGTTGTACTTTATGGGACCTAAAAATCCATGGCAACCTTGGCCATCAATGGGAAATCAAGGTATGCTCCCAGATCCATATCAATATTTTAGTAATCTTAATATGGGTCCCCATTCCATGCCTTATCCGCCTATGTGGCCCCAATACTAGCTTCCACCCCGGCAGCAGTGGGCTCCTCAAGTTAGTTCGAGTTCCTCGTGGGCTTCGAATTGGCGTGGACCTTCTCCTCCTGAGCAGTTTCCCAAGTCAATGCCACAAAAACAACTCCAGTTGCCCTCTAATATGCTTCCTGGTAATCAACCTGTTCATCCTCAACTTCCCATCCAACCCAATCCAAATCCTAACAATAAAGGGGCTCAACAAGCTGACACCCTCAACCTACCTTCATACAACATCTCCACCACAGAATTTTATGAGATGAATTTAAGATCTGGGCAGGTAGTAGATGCTCAACCCTCACCTATTATCATTGAACAAGTTGGTAGTGAGGTAAAGGAACCAGAAATGGTTGAAGAGGAATCGAACCAAGTCAGTAAAAATCAGACACCTCCTCAGCCGCTAATTACTCAAAAACACCAAGTTGAACCGCCCTATCTAGAAAGATTGGCTTTGAGTAAACAGATCCCTCAAGCTGAGTTTGATTTGTTAGGGGAGTTACAAAATTTGTTTGTTAAGATCCCCCTACTGCAAGCTATGAGGGACGTACCTATATATGCAAAAACTCTCAGGGAATATTGTGCTAAGAAGCCTAAAAAGAAATCAAGGGACCCACTCACCATTCATGTGATGGGAAAGCTATCAAATTTTATGATGGGGAAGGTCATGCCTGTGAAATATGGGGATCCCGGGAACCCAATTTTAACCGTGAAAATTAATGGAGTAGAAATTCCAAATGTGCTGGTAGATTTGGGCGCTGCCATAAATGTCATTACTACTGAAACCATGCATGCATTGGGTCTTCGAAACCTGAAACATACACCTACTGTGTTAGAGTTGGCAGATCGATCTACAGTTAAACCGGTAGGGAAGTTAGAAGATATCACAATCTCGGTTGATTCATGGCACTACCCTGTGGATTTCCTAGTACTGCAAACACAATCCCCAGCTGGTGGCCATCCCCTGATTCTAGGAAGCCCGTGGTTGGCACTGCAGAAGCTTATATTGGGTGTTGTTATGGACATATGGTTTTCTCGAATGGATAGATTACTAAAAATTTAGTGTTATATCCTCCTGCAGAGCCTAATCCATCAGCGAAACCAGCGAGCTGCAAGAAACCTTTACCAAAGGAAGAATATGAATCTAAAAATGAGGAATTAAGACCAGTCCTTACTATTGGACAGGCCCTTCAGTTGAAAATAGAAACAGAAGATGACACAATTACTACTTTTATTAGTGATCCCTGTTATGTTTCAAATTCAAATCAGCAAATCCTAGAGTCTGTCTTGAGCTGTGAAACACAAGAAAATATTGGAATAGTTGATGGATTCGATGAGCTACCTACAACTGTGTCCCATGACAACATTTCGGTGGAAATAGAGCCAGGGAAGACCCTAAATATTAATCTAGATTTGTCAGAATCCCAGACGAAATAACTCTTGGATGTTCTTCGAAAACACAAAGAAGCATTCGCCTGGGACTACACATACATGAAAGGGATTCCTGCCAATTTATGTACCCATCATATATACATCAAAGAGGACTATCGTCCTATGAGACAACCCTAGAGAAGGATGCACCCTGCTATGAAAAACATTGTCAAGGAAGAAATTCAAAAGCTATTGGATGTGGGATTTATCTACCCCATTTCGGATGACCAATGGGTTTCCCCATTGGTGATGGTTCCTAAGAAAAATGGTGTGGATTACAGAGAATTAAATAAGGCAACACAGAAAGACCATTTTCCATTACCATTCATTGACCAAGTCTTGGATACTTTGGTTGGGAAGAACATTTTCTCCTTCTTGGACAGATTTAGTGGGTACAACTAGATCCAAATATCCCTTGAAGATCAGGATAAAACCACTTTCACATGTTCTTGGGGAACTTTCGCATACCGGGTCCTTCCATTTGGTCTCTGTAATGCGCCTGCAACATTCCAAAGGGAAATTTTGGGGATTTTTTTTGATCTGGTAGATGACAATGTTGAGATTTATATGGACGATTTCACTCCATACGGGGATTCATTCGAGGAGGGGTTGGAAAATGTGGAAAAAATACTTGAAATATGTAAACGGGTGCATGTCTCTTTGAGTACAGTAAAATGCCACATGATGATGGAGGAAGGAATAGTCTTGGGACATTTACTTTCCATTGCTGGAATTCGAATGGATCCAGCTAAGATAAAGGTAATATTGCACTTCCTGATACCTAAAACACCCACACATGTATGTAGCTTTATTGGTTGTGCTAGTTATTACAGGTGCTTTATAGAAATTTTTCTAAAATAGCACATCCACTTTTTCAATTGCTGACAAAAGATGAAGATTTTGTGTGGACAGATGATTGTGATGCAGCCTTTGTGAAGATCAAGGAACTTATCTGTAGCGCTCTGATCCTTTGAGGGCCAGACTGGACATTACCATTCCATATTCATGTTGATGCCTCTTAGATAGCAATTGGGGTAGTTTTGGGACAGCAAGTGGATAATGTACCATATGCAGTTTACTATATTAGTAAGAACTTGTCTCCTACCGAGTTAAACTACACAGTGGCTGAAAAAGAATTCCTTGCTGTCATCTACACCATCAACAAGTTTCGGCATTATATTACTGGGTATCCCACCTTTGTACATACTAATCACGCAACAATCAGGTATCTGATGAATAAACCCATTACTCCTGGTCGTATTACAAGATGGCTTTTGTTACTTCAAGAGTTTGACATTACCATAGTAGATAAACCAGGGAAGGACAATGTGGTTGCTGATTTTCTGTCTAGGCTAGAAAATAATGTTGAAGGTACACCCATCGAAGATAGTTTTCCAAATGAGCATCTTTTTACAATTTCTGCTAACACTCCATGGTATGTAGATATTGCTAACTATCTTGCTACAAGGAAGGTACCTCGTCATTTTTCATATAGGGATTAGTGGAAAATCATTCATCATAGTACCCGATATTCATGGATGGCAGGGTACCTCTTTCATATAGGTTTTGATCAACAAATTCGGCGTTGTGTATCATAGGATGACATCTATGAGATATTGAAGGCTGCCCATGATGGCCCTTGTGGAGGACATTTTGTAGATAAAAGAACAGGCCACAAGGTGTTGCAAATGGTATACTATTGGCCTTCTATCTTTAGTGATGCCCGAGATTATGTCCGAAGATGTGATAGTTGTCAACGGATGGGACAACCTAGGAAATCAGATGAGATGCCACTACAGCTCCAGATAGTCCTCGAACCTTTTGAGAAGTGGGCCATTGACTTCGTTGGACCCTTCAACCCATCTTCTCACCAAAAGGTTCACATTCTGGTCTACATTGATTATGTGACTAAGTGGGTGGAAGCCAGAACTGTTGTGAAAGCAACAAAATAGGTGGTTGCAAACTTTCTTTTTGAAGATATTTTTTCTCGATATGGTACTCCAAGGGAGATCGTTTTAGATGCGGGAGCACAGCTCACATCCCACATGATAGGAAGGCTTATGCAGAAATACGGGGTTAAACACAGAGTGACAACTCTTTACCGCCCCCAGGCAAATGGACAAGTAGAAAGTACAAACAAAGTATTGGAAAATATCTTGACAAAAACTGTAGCAAGTCATTAACGGGATTGGTCTCAGAAACTTCCAGAAGCTCTTTGGGTGTAGAGGACAACATGGCGCAATACAACTGGGTTTTCACCATTTGAGTTAGTCTAAGGGAAATCCCCCTTGTTTCCAGTAAAATTTGAGATCAACACACTCAAAACAGATTTGGAAGTGGGATTAGACTTATCAAAGGCCCAGAAACACTGGCTGGAACAACTCAATGGGTTAGATGAGATCCATTCAGTGGCTGTCCAGAAAACTACTGCTATTCAATAGCAGAGAATGCTCTCTCTTATATATATATATATATATATATATATATATATATATATATATATATATATATATATATATATATATATATATATATATATATATATATGTTGTTACTACTTACTTGTTTGTCTTTTGCAGGGATAATGATCGAATTATGACAAGAAGGAGCTGAAAGAGAATTTTTCCAAGGAATACTTCATGTTGTTACTTCGTCACTGCTGTTACTCATGAAAATTTTTCTAAGTGTCGGTTGCTGTTACTCCATCGGTGCTGTTACTCCATCGTTGTTGTTACTCCGTCGATATTGTTACTTCGTCATTGCTGTTACTTCGTCAGTGTTGTTACTTTGCCATTGTTGTTACTCCGTCGGTGCTATTACTCCATCGTTGTTGTTACTCTGTTGGTGTTGTTACTCCAACGTTCCTGTTACTCTGCCGTTTTTGTTACTTCATCAGTGATGTTACTCCGTCGATGTTGTTACTCCGTTGTTGTTGTTACTCCATCGTTGCTATTACTCCGCCAGTTGTTTTTGTTGTTACTCCACCACTAGGTAGGTCGCTAGGTACGCCTCCATTGACTCTTACGGATTTAATTAAAATATTCCATTAAAGATACTAGTACGTGCAGCAGACGACCACATTTAAGTTGGGGGGGGTCTTGTCATAAATAAGCAACGGCGTACTTTAATCATATTTATACCACATCATTACCAAATCAAATGTGAACGGGAATAAAAAATTTTGTGATTTCGTAATTATGATTCCGACGCATTGGGATTTGAATTCATACAACAAAAACCTTATCGGTATTTTCCCAAATACACTGCATTTAATTACTGTAATAATTCAGTTATACTACCATAACTTGCCATCATTCGTTGCATTTTCCGAGAACTTACCCATCACTCTCACTACCCCTTTTACCTCACAGCCATCATGTTGTTACCATTGCCACTGTTAGTGTGGATTGCGGCTACTCTCCCCCTACCAGCCGACTATGTCCACTGTGCTGTTACCGTTTCTACAACGATGGGTGGGTTGGCTGTGTGCCATGAGCTAGAGGATACAACAGTGGTCCGAAACAACCGGGAAGTATGGCAGATTTTCGTAAATGCAGGTTGGGACGTCTATCTTGATAGGTTGCAGGGGTTCAATGAAGCAGTTGCAATTGAATTCACACTCAATTTAGGTGAGGAGAGCTCTTGGGTTCGAGGGGTAGAAATCCTTGTCACAAAGGAAGCCATAGTGGAAGTCAGTGGGGTACCCCAACAAGGACAGAGCTGGTTTTCACAAAAAACCTCCCACCCGGAGTTCCCCGAAGCATTTCTACAAGCTGGTGAGAACGTTGTCTAGAAAGGCCGAGGGTATGACCGAAATTCATTACCACATCCATGGGGTGATGTAGAAGGTTTTGTAATGAGATATATAACCTGTGAAGGGAGGTATACCACTATATTTAAATATCACTTCATAGTGTTGGCTCACCTCCAGTTTCCATAATCGAAAGCTTTTTCATTAAACATGCCTTTCTTCTTGTTAAAAAACCTCCAACTGATGGCGTAATATGCTTGGCGTTCACGGCAAGTTGCGACAGTCATCACCAACCATGGGCTGGTTTGGCTATTGGTTATGCATGCAATTGCCCGGTTTCAAATCCTGTGGGAAACATTCTGGGAATCTACAGAGGAAGAGATAGCAGCTATTATAGCCACTAGAGAGGAAGAGCTGGAAGCAATGGAGGAAGAACCGATAGCGGAGGATGAATACATGGATCAAGAAGAACCGGAGGAAATGGAGATGGAGACCGAGGAGTTGGAACAAAACAGGGAGCTTGAAGCAGAGAGAACAGTCGAGGTTGTTACACAAGAACCAGCCTCGACTGTGGAACCAATGGAAGAAGAAGTGTTGTAGCAAGAGAGAGTTGATATAGAAGAAGTCATCAGCACCATGACCGAGGCTATCCCACAAGAACCAACCTTGACTATGGAGCCAAGGGAGCAAATCGGCAGCACCATAATGGGAGAAGAGGTACCACAGTATGCTGAGGTAGAAGAAATTGTCAACATTACGGTCGAGGCTATCCCACAAGAACCAGCCTCGACCATGGAGCCAATGGAGGAAGACAGACCGAGTGAAGGAGTTGGGACGAAAGAAGTCTTTAGCACCACAGCTGAGGCTGCTCCACAAGAACCAGCCTCGAATGTGGGGCAAATGGAGGAAGACAAACCAGGACAAGAGGGGCCCGAGGCTGAAGGAACCGTGGGACCAACAGGAGGAGAAACTATGGAATTAATGGACGGGATCGACACAGTGATACAAGAGTCCACTTTCATCAATGTCGTGCTGGAAGAAACAGTACGAGCATCAGCCACTCAAGAAATGTTGGATACGGGTGGTGGTGTCACACAAGAATCACCACCAACTCGTTTGGCTTCAAAAATTGTGGAGGAATTAAATCCTGAGGTTGACACTGTTCCACAAGAACCAGTGTCAACTGTGAGATAGGAGACCACACAGGAGGAAGTCTCGACCCAGAGTGAAGTTGTTGCAGATAGAGGAAAAGAGCTCGAGGTCATAGCCGGGGTCGGGATAGACCAGGCAGAAAACCTCTTTCAATCCCCATTTTATTTCTCCATCCCGAGAGGAGCGAGGGTGTCTCGCTCTCCCCGACGCGCAGAGGAGGAGGTTGCCATTCCTCCTATTTTGAAATTTGATGGGTCGATCAAAGGACCAATTGCCGCAGGTCTGTTGGCCACAGACTCCCAGCGAGACCTTCCTGAGGGACAAAGGGAGGAAGAACACCCCGCAGAGCCACAAGCACAACAATTGGGTGAGGAAAACACTGTTCGAGAAATAGGTACCCTGGAACCCAGAAGAGAGAAAGGGGCAAGCGTTTCTGAAATGGTGAACTAGGAGGGGAGATGCTAGCTAAAACACCGATGGATATCCATCGAGTTGATCTACCACCTACAGAGACAACTTCACAATGGGTCGAGGTAATGATTAAGAAGGAAGCAACTGCTCCCAAGGAAGAGGGACCAAGCAGAGTAGTCCCGACAATTGAACCTGTGGATACTCCCTTGAGCAATCCACCACCTGCCGAACCAGCGGCAAGGTCGATCGAAGTGGTCGTGAAGCAAGAAGTGATCGAGGAAGAGAAAAAAATGGAGGAAAACCTGACAATAGGTCTAGCAGACATTCCCCCGGGTGACCTACCTCCTGCTCAACCAGCTGCAGTACCAGATGAGGCAGTGGTCAAGAAGGAATGGATAGAGTTGTGTGAGCAATAGAGGCTGCCCGTTAAGCAGAAATATCAGCTGCAATTCAGGGATGCGATGCAGCTAAAAACAAAGGTTAGGAGGTTGAGAAGGCAAGTGCACCAACTAAAGAAACAGGTGAAGAAATATAGGTGGTGAGCTAAGAAGCCCAAAGCCAGAAACATAGGTGGACAATGTGGCGACAACCTCTGTTGCCATTCAGACAGACCCTATCGAGCATTTGTTCGAAGGCCATGAGTTTTCCTTGACAGCTGAAGTTCAAACCTGGAAATCCACCGTGGCTCGATATCGGAATGAAGTGAAGAGAGCCCAGGAACAAGCATCCAAGGCTATCTTCGAATATGTGGAGCGCATAGACATATTGTGATTGAGGCACGCAAAGCAACAGCTCAAGGTGGAGTGGCTGGAGGAACAAGTGACAGAATTGAAGGCTGACAAAGAACAGATGTTCAGCCTGGCATAAGAGGTAATGGCATGTCGCCCTCCTGTTTCTAGCCATGCTTTGTTATTGCATGAGAAATTTCTTTTCTTATGTTTGGAGAGCATTAACAAGGAAATTAGTCACGAGATTAAGGACGTTGTACAGTTCCTCCGAATATTGAGGGCCCATGCTTTGGCAACTCAACACTTGATGTGTGAGCTTTATATGCATGGATGTCTTCTGCATGCTGACAAAGAGTTTAATCTGGTCCCATATGTGGGGGACATTCATTTAAGGGCTCTTACATCTTATACTCTCAATCAAATAAGCTGGCAGAACGCTTTTAATACGTTTGAGTCAAATCAGACCATGAAGCCTTTTATGATGAGAGGGGAGCATGAGTGGTCAGTGACTATGTACAATAAGCACAACACCTTTTTAGAAATTGTGGGAAACAGAGAATGTATGTTGAGGATACAGAAGTAGTACAGTGATATTTGTGTCAAACAAATAGTCACATTTCAAGATGAGGCCCTTGACAGTTGCTAGAAAAGGTGGATGATGTCACCGACATCTATCTGGAATAAGGAACCGTTTAGAGCACCAAATTTTGCACGGGCACTAAGCAGGGTGCCAAGATACGTGGCATGCATCCAAACATGTGGGGTCCAGTGGATGGGAATCTGGTTCCAGTTCCCTGTCATTTGGTTGCCAGCAGAGCACTATACCCCAGCATATAATGTACCAAACAATTGGTGGAAGGAAGTTCTTCTTTCAGAAGGGTATAAGGTTCCAGGAATAGACATGGCAGAGGAATATGATCTCGCCCGGCTTCACAAGGCCCACAACCTATCCAATCCAGACCTGCAGAGGCAGCGAGCTGCATGAGGGCATGCAAAAGGCTAGTTGGGGGGAGATGTTGGGCACCAAATCTGCTTACCTTTTCCCTACATTTCCACTCATCTTTTCATCCTTTTTGCACTCATTAACATGCATTTACTATACTAAACCTATGAGGTAACCCTCCTTTCTCTATCTCTTGGAATATTTAATTAATGAAGTAAAGTCACGAGGGTTTATCCTATGCGAACCACTAAAACTTGTTATGTCCGTGGATTCCGGAGAACATGTGTTGATCTCACGACATATAGCGGCAGTTCCGCAATTCACAGTTGTTGTTCAGCAACGCTGAAACAGCATAACCAACTTGCAGTTGTTCCCAATCTGTTTTGGATCATTTTTGTTCTCTCTCTCTCCGCACTAGTGCTATTTTGAACTGATGTATATTTTTGGGCATGTAGTTTCCAGGTTTTGGGGGAAGATGTTATCACCCCCGTATTGTATAAAAGAAGGATCGTTCATGTGAGAAGGATTAGCCGCGCAGAGATATGTATTGTAACAACTCTTCTACATATTAATAAAGTATAATTACCTTAATGTTCTATCTTTCGTTGTGAGTCAATGCAGCCCTGATCAGAGAGTTGGGCCTGCTCTTCTGATCAGGCGCTGCGTATCTTCCTTTTATGTATGTTGTTTAATTGCTGCATTTATTTTCTTATTGTTGTTAAAGATTTCCATAGATTGTTGTGAATGTCTTTCTAAGTTCTGTAATTTAATTTCTATTACTGTTACAGCGATGCTTTAATCACTTAGTCACGAACCCTTGGTTGATGTAAGATTGTAACCTTGCTCCTGCATATTCCTTGCGTGTTACCTTGAAAAGTGTACACACCCAGATTGATGAATTAATGTAGGAAATGGGGTTGAATAATTTGTTCACACTCGGACACCAACAACAACTTCGGTGTAAAAAGGCTTAAAAGCTTAGAAATTTAGATTTTTTTTTTAATGATCATCCTCTAAAATTATTTTTAATAAAAACATTATTATATTAAAAAATTTCCATTATCATAAAAAAAATATAATATAATATTATAGTTATTAAAATGATAATTCCATTTTAAATAACATAAATAAAAACAAAAAAAAAACAAAATTAATTATCAGTATATAACCACATGAAATTAATTAGCTTAAATCTAGTTTAAACTTAAATTTAGAAACAATAATTGAAATCAAATTTATTAATGTGTAACATTTTTAATACAAAAGAAAATATATAAATTTAATTAAATAATTAAAAAATTTAATCTCTTTTCAGCACTTAATAAATCAAAATTTAAATCAACGTAAAAAGGGATTAACTCGATAGAAGTGCATTTTTAAATAAGCATATTGTATTAAAAAAAATGTTGTCACTTCAATTTTTCTATACCGTTAAGACTTATTTTATTACATTGAGGTAAAATTTCATATGTCATTGTCATTGTCATGATCACTTGGAATTTGGTATTATTATTTTTTAATTCAATAAAAATTCGACGTGGATAGTAAATGTACAACTAATAAATTTCAAAAGTTTTGTTTTGTTGTTTTTTTTGTAGTTTTATAAGTTGAGATAATTTTCATTATTTTATATATATATATAGATATAGCACATTAAAGAGGTAATTAAAATTAAATGAAGGTGAAGACATAAAATTAAATTAATTATCACCATTCAACATCAATAGCCTAGTGTAATTGTTCTAAAAGTTTCTCTCCATCCATGCATATTCTTTTATTCACATGCATGGATGAGATTGGCGATGAAAACCTTGAGTTTTGTGAGTCATTTATCAATTGCAATCTTTTTTTTAATTGTCTTTTGCTTTAATTAGGGATATAGTACAAATTAATAGTAAAAATAACATATTTAAAAATAAAATATATTTTAATTTAACTATATTTAAATTAAGTTAATTTAACTATATTTTAATCTAACACCACACATCATCTTTTCCCATGAGAGCGTTTTTAGAAGGCAATTGTACCTTTTGTAAAAAATATAAATTTTCCATACAAATCTGTACAAATAATAGATTAAAATAAACGAATATGATATTAGAGTTTATAAAATAAACCATCCACAAATAGAGTTCTTATTATCTTTGTCTAACTAAAGATAATACAATCATGAATTATTTTACTATTTTAATTGTAATTTTTATTAATATAAAGTTGTATAGTTTTATTGTTTTTTTGCTCTAATTTAACTACATTTAAAAGTTATATAGTTTTATTGCTTTTTGCTCTAATTTAACTAGATTTAAACTAAATGAATCTGGGAATTGATTCATACTTTTTAAAATACAATAATTAAACTAAGAATCAAGAAATATGTTATCTTGTTAATTAAATGTTATGCTTTGACATACACAATTTTTCTCGTTTATAATGCAAATATTTTCTCTTGGTAAATACATTTCTAGTATCAATGCATTTCTATTATTATAAAGACATTACATGGAATATGACACGTCAATTATGACTTATCACTCTATGAAAGTACATAATCTTGACTAGTGGAAATTTTCTTAGAATTTTAATGTAAATAATGGAAAGTTTTAAGATTGAATGTAAATGTGGTTAATTCCTAGGCATTCCAAAGGTTTTTTTTTGTTACTTTTGAAAAAGAAAGGTTTTTTTTTTTACTTTTGAAAAAGATTTTTAGTTAAGGGAATAATATTTCAAGTATTTATTTCAATTTCATCCTTTGTACCGGGTTATATCCTTAGACTCAGAATGAGAGATAATAAGGGTTTGATATTGGAATGAGAGATAATAAGGGTTTGATATTGGAGAGAAGACCAAGAGGTTAGAATTGAAAATCCAAACTTAGTTAATATTGGATGTAGGTATGTATGGTTTACTTGATCCCTCCATGTGATGAATGGATGGTTATGGTTAATAAAGCTATTTATGTACTTTGTAAGTCATCATCATTTTTTTTTTGTGAATAAGTAAACC
Source organism: Pinus tabuliformis (assembly GCA_031772625.1). Classification (NCBI taxonomy): domain Eukaryota; kingdom Viridiplantae; phylum Streptophyta; class Pinopsida; order Pinales; family Pinaceae; genus Pinus; species Pinus tabuliformis. The sequence goes on from CM062817.1 coordinate 1,126,386,418, forward strand.
AATTCTTATACAATTATTTTGTTGTTATACAATATTAATAGAGAATTGTGTTAGGGTTGGAATTTTAATTGTGTTCTCTTCACGATTTAAATAATTTGATATCAAGCATTTATAACATGTGGTTGAATCCTTAGAAAAAATGAGAGAAAATATTTGTTTTCATTAAAAGATTTACTATTATATGTTTTTCCATTAATTATCAATTGCATATGTACATTAATAGACAAAAACATGAAAAGTTTTACTAATGGATAGAATTCATTTATTGCCAATCACATATCTACATTAACAAGAGAAGAAAAAAATCACTAGGATAGAACTCATTTATTATTAGTCAGCAATGTACATTAAAAGAAAACAACATGAACATTATAAATGGGATTGTTGGGCACAATTGTGATAAGGGTGTACAAATAATACTAATTTGGTGATTGTGTGTCAAGTACGAACAAAATGGAAATAATAACTAGAAACCCTAGTCATACTTTATGTCTATTATCCTCAAGTTTGCATTCTTCATGGAGTAAAATAGACAAATCACAAATAGAGATCATAACATGAACAAAAAAATTACAAAAAATGAAAAAATGTTTCTGTACCAAATAGATAGGCCAAAGATACACTTGAGGAGAAGAACTGTTGAAGATTTGTGGGCTTTGAAAACCTCCTCCTTGGGATGGTTCCTTGGATTCCTTGATGGTTGTATGATCCCCTCCTCTTTTTGATGAGCAAGGTACCTAAAAATCAAATGCACTATCAAGAAGAAGAGGTCCTCAAGATTTATAATGTGATTTTGGTAACATGTCCTTACAATGAATGAATGGATTATTGATTGGTAGAATCGAGGCCTTTATTTATATGAAAAATAATAGTTAAACCCCCTTGACGTGCCATAACAGTGTTAAATATGACCAAATCAAGGTTAAGAACACAAATTAGGGTTCAAAAACGTTCACATATAACTAATTTACCTTTTTAACAAATTTAGGCTAAAAATAATCAAAATTAGTTACTTGGTGGAGATGTATAGCTTTTGGGGGTACTTTCTACATTAGTACTATAGCTCTTAGGGGTAATATTTTTGTTGCTCCTTGGTGGTCAAAAATAGGCTTTGACTCAATAAATTTCATAGGTCAAGTGAAGGTGTTAAATAAGGTGAAATAGAGACTAAACATGGTGGTAATGTTATATTTAAACAAAACTTGTGGAAATGTTACAAGTCAGTAATTTTTGAGTGATAATATATATTTGTCCCTTAATGTGTGAGCTTAGGAGAAAATTGTGTGATGAAAATACATCATGTTTTTTTTCTTTCTAATCTTAAAGAGGAGAAAGGAGGGAGAAAAGTGTCCAAGGGAAGGAGGATCACCCATGGAAGGGCCATAGAGAAGCACCTATCAAAAATAATTTGAAAAGGTGATATGTGTACAAAATATCAATAAGAATGAAGTAGGAATACACATAATCCTTGTGATATCTCATAAGAATGATACAATGGTGTGCCATGACACAAATGAGCCAAGCGAGTGAGACAAAATAGGGTCTCAATAAATAAAATATTATGCTGGCAAAGAGGCATTAGGTTAATAGAATGAGATGAAATTTCTATGGTTTGGAATTGGTAGCATGGGTGTCCCAAATTCCTCTTCATGTGCAAGGTTTTAAAATTACACAATGTAATAGTCAAGGCTAGCATGAAACATAATATAAAAACAAGAACTTGCTAGATTCTACCATGAAAAAAAAAGACACTCTTTTATTGATAATCGATTGAAGTTTCAATCATCTACAAAAGAGACACTAAGGATAATGGATTGAGCAAGGTGAGCCCTCTCCTATCCTCCAAAGGAAGGTTTCTCTCCTTATTTTTCTATCTCTATGTCCCTTTTTAGAGAAGCTTGTCAAGACTTTGAATGGTGAAATATTTCATGTTCATAATGTTCATGCATTGATCAAGATTGGAAACATGAGTGAATTACAACTAGATTTTTGCAGCATGAAAATGCATTTATTCTCCTTCTTGGTCACCTAAGAATGGTATTTTTAGAGTTTTTTCAAGCATTCATGGTGGTTGTATTATTGAATGGAGGTGGTTGTTCTTTCACATTTGGAATGAATATGATAAATATTTAGAGGCTCTAAGTACCATTCCATAAATTTCTTTGAGCCTTGAACCTTCCTGTTTGAAACATGCACTTGCCATAGTTATGATTTGGTGAGATTTACCATGTTTTTAAATGAAAATCTATCATTTCTACTAATCTACATGATTTTTGTAGGTTTTAACCTTGTACAATTAATCACTGCAAATATATTCTTAATAAAAAAAAAAAATATGCAATGGAAAACACACAAATCTACAGAGAATTTATCCTTGAAACCCAAACTTGGGAATACTAACAAGTTTTTTTTTCATTATGTTTTGTGCATAGTATATTACAATACAATAAACATCTTGCGAGATTTGAACTACCAATTTAACCATAGGTCCATAACTAAAACTACAAAACCATGGGAAAAAATGCCATGCACCACAAAACTGCTTTCATCAAAACTATGGGCCAAAAATATATGCGAAAAAACAAAAAAACCAAAAAAAAAACTTGACAAAAACAAATTATTAAGACATTGCCCTGAATGTCATGCATGGGAGCTCCCACCCCCCTTCATACCCCCCAAAAAAGGGAGCTTGAACCCCCTTTTGTTCCTGGTGCATATAAGTCATATAAAGAATATAACAAACACCCAACATTGATCCAAAAATATATGACTTGATTTGCAGTTATTTTAAGTTTGGTTAGCTTAACAAGTGAAATAACGATTGTACTTGAAGAAATGAAGGTAGAAAGAAAGAGATGAGAAGAAATTTGGTTGTTAATAGAGTTCACCCAACATGGGCTACATCTCTAGGATAGCTTCTAATTAGTGATTGCTCTATTAAGTGATGCAAAAGTGAAGTTACAATCACCAAGCCTTCACCCTGCAACAATTTTTCATCCTCTAGCTTGCTAAGAAACAAAGCCATTATTTCTCAAGCTTACATAAAGTTTATACAACACAAAACTCACATTGTTTAACAGTCCTTACAACATACAACATTTGGGTGCATTGGTTATCGTTTTATAGAAAAGGTGTTGTGGTTTTATAGCAGAGGTCATGGGTCCAACCCCATGATCTGTTATGTTTATTTGGTGCTCTGTTACAACAAAGTTAAAATAATAGTAATTTTTTTCATTAATCAAAACCTAGCCATGGTGCATTGGTTAGAACATTGGACTTGCAACAAGGAAGTTGTAGATTCAAACCTATGGGATTTTCATATCTAGGCACTAAAGTTACAAGAAACTTCAAATATGTGTTCCTTAAATCACCACATAATACTTGTAGTTGGCATAGTGATTAAGTGGTTGGTGTAGTGGCTCAGAGGTTGCAGGGTCAATCCTATGAACCTCCACTCTTGGCAAATGCCAATCCTAAAATTTCAAATTTGGTTTATGCCCATTGGCCTATAGCTATAAGTAGTTGGCATAGGGGTTGGTATTTAAACCATAGACACAGAGGTTGTGCAGTAAGTCTCGCATGTCACCATTTTTAACTAAATAATGGTTCTAAAATACTTCAAATATAAGTTGTTTCTGGAGCCTTATAACATACACTTGATGTTGCAATGGTAAAACATTCTACTGATAGCGATGAGATTAGGGCTCAAACTACCCCATGAACCCTTCTGAAACCATTTTATAAGCTTCTTGGCCAATTGGAGGCTTCCACATGGTGGCTTCTAATTGGCCCATGTTACATCTAGTCAATCTGCCATGTCCTTCTATTAATCAACCTACCATGTCGGCACCACATCATGAGTGCCACGTGTCCTTCTCTAGTGTTGCCACCTGTTAGCCAAATCTGTAGACCCTACCACATGTCACACTATGTTTGGTCCACCTATCATGCCACCTATCAACCATCATATTTCCACGTCAACATCTCTACTTTACATAATTCCATGTGTCCTCATGTGGTGTTGCCACATGTCACATCCTACAAAAATTATGCATGTTTCTGAAAAATTTTAGAACACCATAAATTCTTCATCTGATATTTGTCTTACTTCGTTAAATTGGTTTTGGAAAAATATTAATGAGCTCTTCAAATAGGTAGTTGTTGGCGAAAAATGTTGCAGAGACCAGGGTTTTGCTTTAGGGGCCAACAAAATGGTTTTGTTGTAGTCTAGCTCACACTAGCATATTCAATATTTCGCAAGGAAAGAAGGTCTCACTCGAAGTGCTTCCATGACTTAAGTATATTGTCAAGGTTTTAGAAGTTGAGTGAGTACATTTACCAATTATGTATAACAACAACCATTACAGAGAAAATCAATGAGTCATTACACAAAATTTTGAAAACCAATCAAGCTGATAGATAATCATACACTTGCATGCATCATAAGCATTACACAATAGATCTCCCTACAACCAATCTCCTTTTATTAATATTAGACCAAACAGATATTGCAATCATAGATCCATGGGATAACAACTATATCTTTGATACATCAATCCACCAAAAATTCAATTACAAATACATAAATACAAGGTCAAAACATGAGTATAAATTTTAATATCATGTTGTCCCTTTTATTTGTCTTTTGTATATGTGCAACTCGCCTTGCATATTATTTTATAGATTTGGCTTGTTGATGACATCATCCAATCTGCTTCCTTGATACTAACCTTGTAGGAATTTACAGGGTAAGTTCCTCAGAAAGAACACCAAAAGGACACCGCTCACAACCAGATCATAGATCAATACACCAGTATTTTTGACGTGGTTAAAACCCTCAAAGAGGGAAACATTCCACGGCCTGCGCCAACGTGGCTACTACAGGCAATTTATTAATCAAATAATGAAAATTTACATAAGATTCTCTCATGCACGGATTACCCGAACAATGACCCTCCATGCGCTTTAAATAGAACTCATGGACCAATCGGGTGTCAAGCCACGGATCAAGTGTCGGTAATACCGAGGAGAGAGTGAACCGTCGGATCACTACATATCGTGACCGTCGGATTGTAAGTTACAAAATGTACAACGGTAAAGAAACACACTTTACCTAACTCTATACCTAACTCTACACTAGACCAAGTTGAACTTAACTATATCCTATGTGTCGGAATATCCTAACATCCCCCCTTAAGAACAACTTGGGATAGGATTGAAGGATTTACAAATATGACACAATAGGAGAAGGAAGGAGGCACTAGAGCCTATCCCCCCTTAGTGACAACTTCCTGAACTCCAAGCATATATCGAAGTTTAGTGAACTTCGCCTCTGTGAGAGCCTTTGTGAAGATGTCTGCAACCTGATCATCTGTTGAACAATATTGCACTTCAAGAACATGGTCATGAATGAGCTTTCTGATGAAGTGCATGTGTAGTTCAATGTGTTTGCTGCGCTGATGCTGGACTGGATCTTTGCATAGCTGAATGGCACTTTGATTATCACACCAAAGTGTGGTTGGATGCTGCTGCTCAAAGCCAAACTCTGATAGGATCTGACGAAGCCACAAGGCTTCCTTACTAGCTTCCACGGCACCACGATACTCTGCTTCTGCTGACGAAAGAGAAATGGCAGCCTGTTTCTTACAAGCCCATGTAATAGGTCCTGAACCAAGAGTGAAGACATAACCAGCAGTAGACTTCCGATCATCAGGGTCACCAACCCAATCAGAATCAGTGAAACCAACTAATAGAGGAGCTGCTTTGGCACTGTAATGAATCCCAAACTGTACTGTACCTCGAACATAATGAAGTATTCTTTTAGCTGCTTTCCAATGACTTTCATGGGGGTTTTGCATAAAACGAGCAACAAGGCCAACAGCAAAGGAAAGGTCAGGACGAGTATGGGTTAAATACAAGAGTTTTCCTACAAGTTGACGGTATAAGGTAGCATCAACTTCAGGAGAAGTACAAGAGACTGAAAGGGAGAAGGGGCTGGCTTACAGTCTTCCATGTGAAAATGACGAAGAATATCACAAGCATACTTGGACTGGGAAAGGGAAATACCCTCCTTGGATTGCAAGACTTGAAGACCGAGAAAATAGTGTAAGTGTCCTAAGTCTGTCATTTCAAATTTCTTTTTAAGGCTGGACTTCACATGGTTTATAAGGTTGGGATCACTACCAGTAAGAATAAGATCATCAACATAAAGAACAAGGATGATAAGAGAGTTGCCCACTTTCTTGGTGTAGACAGTATTGTCAGAATAACACCTAGAAAAGCCAGATTCTAAAAGAAAGCTATCCATTTTGGCATACCAAACCCGAGGAGCTTGCTTGAGACCATAAAGGGATTTCTTAAGTCGACATACAAGGCTGGAGTCCGTTTGGATGAAGCCAATGGGTTGTTCCATATAGATTTCTTCATGCAAGTCCCCATGCAAGAAGGCAGATTTAACATCCATCTGATGGACTTCCCATTTTAAAGAGGCAACAAGGGAAAGAACAAGGCGGATAGAGTTCATTTTGGCAACAGGGGAGAAGGTTTCAGTGTAGTCAATGCCTTCAACCTGTGAAAAGCCCTTAGCAACAAGACGAGCTTTATGTTTATCAACTTTCCCATCTGGTCCATACTTGGTTCTGTAAACCCATTTACATCTAACAAGTTTGCGTCCCTTTGGTAGAGGAACAAGATCCCATGTATCATTTGTCAACAATGAATGATATTCTTCATTCATAGCTGCTTCCCAATGTGGATGGCCTGAAGCTTCTGCAAAAGTGTCAGGATCATGATTTACTGGAGCTTGAGCCAGTAAAGAAGAGGCTCTTTCAAACTGAGAACGTGTACGTCGCTGATCTGTAGGATCACCGGCAAGATCACCTGCTGCATCCCGAGTAGCACGGACCCATCTTGGAAGTTGAGGATCCTGAGAAGGTGGGGGAGGATTATCATCCTCACTTTCATCATCTGAAGAAGAAATATTTTCAAAAGTAGAAGAGATAGGAAGAGGTGGCACATCCGCCGGACTAGGCTCACAGGTCGATTTATTTTCATCAAATTTTACATCTCTTCTAATGATAACATTTTTGGACTTAAATGGAATAAGTCTATAACCTTTTACATCTTCAGAATATCCAACAAAAGTACATTTCTCACTCTTAGGTTCTAAAGCTTTATGCTTTTCATCTGGAATATGGGCCCATGCTTCACTTCCAAAAACACGAAAGTGACTTACATCTGGTTTAATGGAACTCCAAGCTTCTTCTGGAGTGAGATTCTTTAGAACCTTAGTAGGAGTGCGATTTATTATATAATTTGCACAATTAATTGCTTCGGCCCAAAAACTAAGACTGAGTCCTTTAGATTGCAGCATACAATTAGCCATTTCCTTTAAGGTGCGATTTTTCCTTTCAGCTACACCATTTTGTTGTGGAGTGTATGGAACAGTATGTTGCATTTGAATTCCATTTTCGGTGCAAAAGTTGATGAATGTGTTTTTAACATATTCTCCACCATTATCAGTTCTTAGCTTAAGAATTTGATGTCCAGATTGTTTTTCAACAAAGGCTTTGAAGGCCAAAAATGTGTTAAATACTTCGCTCTTGAGTTTTAAGAAGTATACCCAAGTGCGTCTGGAGAAATCATCAATGAAAGTTAAGAAATACTTGCAGCCAGAGAATGAAGCAACAGGAAGTGGACCACATAAATCACTGTGCACAAGCTGTAAAGGGGCTGAGGTGTGCCAAGAGGCACGTTTTTCAAAACTGTCCCGATGATGTTTTCCGAGTACACATCCGGAACAAACACCATCTCTGCAAGATACCATAGGAAGACCTGTCACCATATTTTCTTTACATAGATGCTGAAGGGAGCGATAGTTTAAGTGACCAAATCGCTCATGCCAAAGTTTGCTCACTTCATCATTATGAGCAACAAATACTGAGGGAAGATTTGATGACCCAAAGTTGTGAAACTTATACAACCTTGTGGAATCATCAGCAAGACCAGTAGCTAGAATCTGTTTAGGATCTTTTAGATCCTTGATTACAACATCATGAGGTGAAAATTCAACAATTTTACCTTCACCTGAATGAGTTATCTGATATACAGATAGAAGGTTGCAGGATAAGGTTGGGACACATAATACATCATTAAACTGACCATTGTCTAGATGAACAGTTCCAGTCCCTACAACATTAAGAGATCTATCATCACCAACATATATATTTTTGGTGTTACAATCATTTAAAGAAGAAAACATGGCTTGGTTTTTGGCCATGTGATAAGAGGCTCCAGATCAATGAGCCACTCATGAGAATGAGAAGAAGAAGATACATTTAATGCATAACCAGACTGAGATGATTGACAACGACATGCTGAAAGTGCCATTCCTGAAGATGAAGTTGAAGTTGAAGAATGCTCCACATGGATGTTATGTTTCTTCATTGCGGCTTCCAAGGCTTCCATCTTCTTAAAGCATTTAGATTCTAAGTGGCCATCTCGATTACAAAAGTTACAATGTCTATCAGTCTTCTTCCATTTGTTCTTATTGGTCTTATCATTTTTCTGAAATGATCTTTCATTTTGAGGATGAGTTTGCTTAGGACCCTTGTTTGGTTTAGGACCATTCTTTTTAGGAAATGACTTCTTAGGATTCTTTGAATTTGGTTGCTGCTGGGCTGCTAACGCTTTCTTGGAAGAGTTTCCAAGATTAAGAAGACCAAGGTGTAAGAGTTTTTCTTGTTCTCTTATTAAAGAATCACAAAAAGAGTCAAAGGAAGGGGCCTTGTAGTCTTTTCCCTGACAAATGAAAGCTTCCCTTGTAGAATGGAAGGTGGAAACAAATACAGAGTAGGCTGGTCCCAACTTAGTAAGGATGGAATAAATAAGGTTACTATCTTCTTTCTTAACCTTAACACCTTCCAAGAGATATCTAAGGGTCTTGAATTTGGACAATAAATCTTCAATGCAAGAAAAATTATTAGGATCCAATGTAAGCAACTCATTCTCAAGTTGATGGGCTCTAATTTCATTTTTAATCCCAAAAACTTTAGTGAGTTGTTCCAATGCTTCATGAGGAGTCTCAAGTTCTACAATATGGAATCTAAGATCAGGAGAAATAGACATCCATATCAAACCACGTGCTTGATCTTGTCTATTTTCCCATTTTGCAGCCTTGTCTTCATCTTTTGGTTTCTTCTCTTGGTCTGTGGCTATTCTGTAGAGACCTTTACTTCTAAGTAAATCTTTGATGTAGGATATCCATTGGAAGTAGTTAGTGCTGTCAAGAATGACTTGGCATGGACTTTCCATCTTAAAAAAAACCTGAAGCTGAAGATGCTAAAAGTAAGTGTTCCAATGGATAGATCTCGAAAAATTAGGCAGTTTTAAAAAAAACGGCTCTGAAAAAGGCTTCCGGATGAAGAAGTTATGGCTTTTTGAAAAAAAAATTGTTGAAGTTGCCGAAAAAGTGCGCGAATGTGCGGAAATGAAAAAATCCGCCCCCACAAAATGGAGACTTGAACCCAAGACCTCTACTCTCTTAAAATAGCTTTGAACCAATTGATCTATACAAAAAATTAGAGAGAGAGAGAGAGAGAGAGAGGGGGGGGGGGCCTTGGTTTGCGTGCTTGCCTTGAGAAAGCTCTTTTTCCCTACAAAACACAAAACAAAAAACCCAACACGGACATGCAAAGAAAACGAACCTTATGGCTCGAAGTTAGCTTTAGCCAAAAAACTAGATATTTTAAAAAATGAACCTTGCGGCTCAAAGTTAGCTTTAGCCGAAAAACTAAATATTTTTCTCAATGTTTCTGATTTTCCGAGATCACACTAAGGTGCAGGGAAAAGAGCATACGCATGAGAAAAATCCTTCCTTTTTGTTTCTGATTTGCCCAGATCGTACAGAGTCGCAGGGCAAAGAGCATACGCAGAAATGAAAGGTATAGATCCGGTTAAAAAAAAAAAAAACTAAATAAACCGAAACCGAAATAAGCAGAGAGAAAATAACAGTAAACTGCAAATAAAGACTGTATACCTCCAGATCTTAAAAATGACGCAGCTAGGGCTACCGGAAACCTTTTCGCATGAAACGAAAGGGGTTCCTCACTGGAACAGATGCTCCGAACACAACAGAGCAGTCCTCTCGGCCCGAAAGCAGTCAGAAACAACAGATCTAGGAAACGGCAGCCGGATGCAGTTCTACCGGCTTCAGATTTGGATCACCAATGGACGCGGCCCTCAAATAGCTCTGATACCATGTAGGAATTTACAGGGTAAGTTCCTCAGAAAGAACACCAAAAGGACACCGCTCACAACCAGATCACAGATCAATACACCAGTATTTTTGACGTGGTTAAAACCCTCAAAGAGGGAAACAGTCCACGGCCTGCGCCAACGTGGCTACTACAGGCAATTTATTAATAAAAGAATGAAAATTTACATAAGCTTCTCTCATGCACGGATTACCCGAACAATGACCCTCCATGCGCTTTAAATAGAACTCATGGACCAATCGGGTGTCAAGCCACGGATCAAGTGTCGGTAATACCGAGGAGAGAGTGAACCGTCGGATCACTACATATCGTGACCGTCGGATTGTAAGTTACAAAATGTACAACGGTAAAGAAACACACTTTACCTAACTCTATACCTAACTCTACACTAGACCAAGTTGAACTTAACTATATCCTATGTGTCGGAATATCCTAACAAACCTTAACTCATGTGCTTTGATAGCAACAATATAACTTTCGTGACATTGTAAAACTTAACTTCACACCAATTTAACTCATGCCCGCTTGATAATGTCAACCCTTATTTCATGCTCTCTTGACAACTTCCAAGATAATTGCTTGGTCTAGATATCATTCTTTATCTTCTCACTTTCTTATTTTTGTGACCGATTTCTACTCAAAACTAACCATAAAATGAAGGACCCAATAAGCCCCTACCACAGCCTATTGACTCACACCCGAGTAAAATTTTCACTTGCACATATAATCATTCCTTTGCTTGCATAGATGATCATTCCTCTATTGAAGGACCCAACTCAGGAACAATTTGGAGAATAGACTAGAAGAAGGAGATATATGCATTTAAGTGGTCTTTCCACTTCTGCAACAAAATTTTGTCCTAATCAACAAAAAATTGAGTAGTGGTGATATCTAGAGCTTCTATTCGAGTCACAAGAAAAGTGTTTCATTTTGTATCTACAATAGAATTGAGTTGGTTCAACTAAAAGTATTGTTCTTGCACACTAGGTTTGAGTTCTTGAATGATCTGTTTATTCTTATGAGACTCATCCTCCAGTGTGGAAATCTTAGTATCTTTGTCTCGAATCTAAGCAAAAATGTTTTGTTGTTCAACAAGATTAGTGAGAGAAAAAGAATATGCCATTAACTTATTGATCTTCTCTTGCAACTTATATAATGGTTGGTTGTGTTTTTTTGGGATTCTAGACCAATCTCTTACCTACAATAAAATATCACGAGAGTATTACATTTGATGTTGAAGGGTAGATTGGAGAGTACAACCCTGATAAACTCCAACATCCATTTGTTGAAGGAATTCCTATGTTCAATCTAGTAATTTATGGCACAACTCAAAAATAGTGGATTGGAGAGATTTATTATCACCAGATAAAGTTGTTAAGGAATCTTCAAGCAAGTCTAACCATTGTAGTGGCTCATAAAATGCAATATCCTTAAGTAAGGTAGGACATCGATTAACTCTTGCTCAACCTTGTTCTTTTGTTGTTGGAATTGATCTAGTTCCTCTGTTATCTGAATAAGTTATTGTTGCAAATGTTTATGGGCTTGTGCAAGATCAGGTTGCATTCTCTCTATAGATTTCATACAATTTTCCAACAACGTGGAGGAAGCGTTCATAAACTAGAATAGTTGCGTAAATGACCATCGTTGAAGATATTCAATGGAAATAATATCCATAGGTGGAAATTGAAACTACAAGGGTTGACAACTAGCAACATATTTATGTTATTGGGTTTGTTTTGAGATATTTAGACCCTCTCCTTACTCTTGACAAATGTTTTGTCAGATAGAATCATACACTTAAGAAGCCAGTAACGAAACTATATCAAGCAACTAGGCTCACAGTGGCAAAACCTACTTACAATTGTCTAGCTGAGAAATATACTCAGACAATGTAGCATCAAAAGGGGCAATAATCTTTGCAAAAGTGTTTATTGTAGCCTACAAAAGCTCTAGATTCTTATCATGCATAGAATGAGTGGACGACACATGTCTATCAATACTAGAGAGATCAATTCCTTGCAGAGAAGGTAATGGAGAAGGGATTGTACGAGGTGGTTTTGCAACAAGAATAGTGGGATGTGGAAATTATTCTATGATTGGGGACGGTTGAAAGGGTGTAGTAGGCTCATCATCTTCAATCTGAAGAAATTTGGATGGATCCACAATACAAGGTGTTGGTTTAGTAACTAGGGTAGGAGTAGTGGACGCGCTTGGAACCACTAATGGTGTCACTAAAGAATCCATAAGAAGTTGAGAGGGATGGAAGGATGGAGCTTTAAGGGGAAAAAAAATAGGAGAGTAACTTCCAGCTTGCGTAGCCCTAGTTGGTTTAGAAGTAGGTGCGAGATTTGGGGTAGGGTTGAAATGAGTGAAAATCCGTTTACTCAAAGGTTGAGAATCTTCAAGATTCGAAGTAGACAACGAAGATGTGTGTTTGTGGGTAGAGGAGGTAGAGGGTGGATGTGTGTCTCATTGCAGTAAAATTCCAAGAGAATAGTAGTTTCCATATGGTTGAGAGACTTGCTAGACTCTAGGATAACTAATGCCTTCTTTATGGAATATCTTTAGTGAATTAGAGAAAGGTAAAGGGTCGATGTAGAACTTGTCCTTTTTCACGGATTTGGGGCAAACATAACAATGATGGTGATCTATGCCAAACCAAATTTGATAGGCATGCTTATCAAGAAGATACTACATAACCCACATGATTTGGGTAGCAACAATAATTTGGCTATACTAGGTAGCAAAAGCATTGTCATTGAAAGAAATGTTATGGGCATCAAAGCATAAGTTCGAGGGATCAAAAGCAAGAGTTAGGGCTTGTCTATCTAAAGGTGCATGCAAAACATGTTTATCAAGGGCATTCCATTTCATCATGGTCAAAGAAAAAAAATAGATACCCGTATATTAAATATCCACCCTTCTTATACATATCTTCGCAAGCTAAAAAGAATTCACCCAAGAGGTATTTGCACCAATTTAAGTGTACGCCTTGTGCATAGAATTCAGTGACACAAATAGTGTCGAGCATGCAATCACCTTTGGTATAGTGGCTAGTGGATTTTCTTGCAATGAGATGACAAACAAATTTGATTTAATCATTGTTGATAAGGTTTATGATTGTTCCACATCCTCAACACTTGGTACCATATTTTGCATGTAGGTTAGTAGAACTCTTCTTCTTCTTATGTTTAGACATTCCTTGAAATGCAGTGGAAACATCCTCTCCTTCCACGGATAGCCCTGTTAACTTGTGAATATTGTGGACATGGATGGCATATTCCTTGTCTAGCCATGGAGAACCCTGGTGAATTTTTTTGATTAGAAATTTGGTACATCGACTGACTTCTCTAGTGGTTCCAAATACTAGCAATTCCTGAAGAATAAGGGGAGGATATATTATTGAAAAAACTTGGATGAGAGCTTTACTTATGGAAAAAAAAAATCCTAATATTTTTGGTTTGAAATCCATGTAGAATTTTGGTCTTAGGTCTAGGAAAAGATTAGCATCAATGAAATCATTGTTGACTAGGATAGCTTTTTCATACTTCCTGTGCAAGTCTTCAAGGGGTTCGACTCAAGGGTAAAAAAGCTCATAAGGGATAGTCTCTTTAAGAACATGAACCATACTCAAATTCTTACAAGAGTAGACACAAGTAATAGGCGAACAATGGGGGAAATTGGGAACTAAAGACTCAGATGTCCGGGCAAAAGCTTAACTAAGAACTTGAAATAAAATAAGAGATAAGGACACATTGTTCAATACTTATAGAAAACTCCTGTCAAATCCCGACGATAAGCTTCCCAATCAAGAATTTAATAAGATAGGTGAGGAAAGGACTGACCAAATCAAAACTTGATTTGGAAATTTTATTATGACAAAAGCCCATATCCAAAGGTGTCATATCAACGATCCGAAAGCTTGACAACATGGACTCAAAAAGGCGACAGTAAGGTGGAAGGAAACAAAAAATTGATTGGAATCTCAACATATCTAACAGTTATAGTATGGATGACTTCATCATTCTAAACATGTAACTAAAGGACTCATACCGACAGCTAAATCACACATAGATTAGACCTCCCCAACCACAATCAATTGTAGTATAACGCAACAGAAAAATACAAAATCATTGAAGCAACTGAAAGGAACTGAAAGGAACTAAAAATAAACTAACAAGGCTGAAAATATTGACTAAACCATGACCTAACACCTAACCTATGCTCCAAAACAGAGAGAAGCAAAAATATATGAGTTAAGGACGTGCCTTTCACCCAACCAGGTTGAAGAATACCATCAAGTTGTGCAAGTTTAACAGCTCCTAAATATTTTGTTTCCATAACTATAAATGGCCCCAACCAATGCATTTGAAGTTTCCCTGGATGTTTTAGGTACTTGTTTCCATAAATAAGAACTTGATCCCCAAAAAAATATATTTATTTTTGATATGGAATTCATGCCATGCCTTCTGTCTCTGTTTTTCCACACTATGGTGAAAATCTACTAGAAATATGTTTTCATCCAATTCCCATAATTCCTAGAGTCGTTCTGCAATTGAATCATCATTTGTCATCTTGGCAGCTTGTGTAATGTATAAGTTGGGAATGAGTAATTCCACATGGACTATAGCTTCTTTCCCATACACCAACTAAAATGGAGTGTATTTATGTAACCTCTTGGTGGTAGTTTTGTAAGCCAAAAGTGTTATAGGAACTCTTTCATCCCAATCACCTCTATTAGAGGAACAAACTTTAATGAGGCCCTTCTCCAAAATCTTGTTAAATGCTTCCATGTACCATTGGCCTGGCAATGGTATGGAATAATCTTATGATGTTGAATAAGAAACTCCTGAGTCAGAGTTATGATAGTATCATTAATAAAATGAGCTCCTTGATCACTAGATAAACTCCTCAAACAATCAAGCCTGGTAATAATATTCTAAAAAATGAAACAAGCTGCAGTGTTGGTGGTGCAATATTATACTGGAGAATCCTCTTCCCATCCCATGAGATAGCCAATTGTTGTAATAATATATCTGGCTTGTGAATGTCACATAGGAGGGTTGATAGGTCCAATGAAGTCGACATTCCAATTCTCAAAAGCTTGTAATACTAAATAGATGAAATGGAAGCTCATCTCAATGAGAAGGTCTCCCAACCCCCTAACATAAATCACAAGTTTTAGAAAAATCATTGGCATCCTTGAACAAATTTTTCCACCACAATCCTGCTTGCAATTCCTTATGAGCAGATTTTTTTCCTCCAACATGTCTTCCTGCAACTCCACTATGACACTCCCATAGAATATCATTCCTTTCATGGATGAAAGCACATCTGTGGAGAATATTTTTGAGGCCCAATTTGTATATTTTCCTTGTAATAAGTTGATATTCCGTTTCTCTAACTACAAGATGCTTCTTTTATATTACGGAATAACCCTCACGAAAAGTACCAGTAGTAAAAAAAAAGTGCAATATCTTTTAAGTAATCAAGAACAACTTCAACTTGGAACAAAGAAACATTTGGAATTTGATCATCAACAAAACCGCCTAATTCCCCTGACTCCAAGCAAGAAATATAAGTAGGTCCCACATTAGATCACCTAGGTTTTGTAGTGACCTCAAAAGAGAAGTCTTGAAATAACAACAATCAACGATAGATTCTGTTAGCACGTAAATCTGCCCTAGGCTGAAGGAAGGCAAAATTCAGGGTAACCACAAACCACGCTCAGTCTGGTAGCTAGCCCTACCAGAACAGGAGAGGGCTCTCTCCGAGTCACGCTCAGTAAATAGATAAGCAAAAACGGTCTGAGATGACTTACAGCGAAATATTGATCTTAGGCTAGTAAGTGAATATGGATACAAGAAACAATTTTTATGAATGACCAAGCTTCTGGGATGGTATGGGACCAACGATTAGCAAAGAACATAGAATTTAATACAAAGGCACAGATTACTTCGTGAGACAAGACAGGCGGAAAGTATAGCAATTTAGTTCGAAATAACGCGGAATGGAGGGATTGCTTAGGAGAGTGAAAAGGGCATAAGAACATGAATCCTTCTCAACAAAAGAAGAACAATGAACATGAAATTTTCCCACAGGCAGAGCAATAAAATTGAATTCTACCTTATCTAACTCAGAAAATTTCACTAGAAATGAACATGAATTGAACTATGAAACATAACGAAATACATATGAAACATAAGAGACACATTTGCTACACTCACAACCACATGAATCTCATGAAACAAAGCCGCTGCCTTTCATTAATTCTCTGTCAAAAATATACAGTGAAGAAACAAAGTTTCTTTCCCACAGTCTCCCAGAAGTTACAAGCCAACCAACCCTTTGCAAATAGCTTGCATACAATATATAGAATGTGCTATGAAGAGATAGAACGCCCAGGGGTTGTGGAGTTACTCGAATCATTACAAAATGGAGGTGGAAAGCCAACCATTAGCTATAGGTGCAGCATTACAAACATGACAAATGGCTTGGGTGACCATTTGCCTTCCTTTACCACTTGGATAGAAACCAATATGGAGTGAAAATACTTTAAATTCCACCTTAGGTGCCAAAAAACTGAAATGTAGATGAGCGGGCCCACTTGGAGAAGTCGCGAATCGAAATTTCGCGAAACAGAGGTAAAATTGGGCTTTTCTCCTATATGCGCCGCGCCATTTTCTGTGTGCTCCGCACCAATTTAGAGCATGTTTTTAGGCACTTGCAGGGGTCAAAAATGTGCCCAAGTGTGCTTGTTGGAAAGCATGTCTTGTCTACTTTCTAACCCAAGTGGAATTTCTAAATTTGGTGCTCATTTGCCCCTCCAAATATTCATTCTCCCAAGACTGCTTCTTGTGTGTCAAAATAGGGGCAGAGAGGTCATTGTTTGGGTGTTTTTGACCTCCTGGAGACTCAGATCTTGCCCAAATTTCTTGTCCAAGAACCAGTAGTCGTGATTATTCATGATGAATCCAAAAATTCAAACCATTCTTCATTTGGAGCTCCCAATTTTTAGCGCCGTGCCACTGGGAGAAAAAACCTGTGTTTTGCCCAAAAATTTGTCATGTGACCAAAATTTCCCCGAATTGCTTGAAATTTGGGTTGGAGGTCCTCTATGAAGTGCTATTCTATGCCAAGGAAGCTTCAGCCAAGATTCGAAGCCGATCTTTCTCTTTTGCCTCTTTTGCCTCTTTTGTTGCTTTGCTCAATTTTGCCTTCAAGCTCTTTATCCGGGCCTTTGCACTCATATTTCATGCCCTGTAATGGAAGGCCATGTGTCTCAGTAAGGCATGGTCCTTGTCAGACTTGTCCAACAACCTCTCCAAGTGCATGTTAACTCTCTCTAGATTTGCCTCCTGATCCTCGTTGATCTCTTGCTCCAATGACGTGAGCTCAACTCTTCTTCTTTGTGCAGCTTGGTGATGCTCACGAATGTTTTGTAGCTCCATGATTGCCCGCTGATCCTCCAGCTGTTTGTTCCTCTGTTCCAGGTATTTCATGTTCCACTTAGCCCTCTCCAAGTCAAGGGATAAGGCCTCAATCACTGATTGCTGCTCCTGGATGATCTCTCTAAGCTTTGCATTTGTCGGTTCTGTATTTGTCTCATCATCATGAAGGAGAACGAATTCTATCTCTCGTTCACCTGATGGCTCACCTGAATGCCCCTCATCATGCATTGGCTCCTTACCTCTGTCCTGTTCCTGTGTCATTGATGTAGGAAGCGAGGTCCCTTCCACCCTGGGTGGAGATAACACTCGCTTGGCCGCTGCAAACAAATTTCTACTGCCTCTCTGATAGGTGATGAATACTGGCATAGTAGCGGTCTCATGGCACTCATACTAATGAGAAGGACCACCTATCTCATGCTCTGCCTCTGATACTACCTGTGGAGTGCTGAAGAAGTCACGGGAGATGAAGTCCTCTCGGGTAATGCCCTGCAATCCCAACTGATGATCCACCAAAATCCGGATAAGAACAAAGTGATAAACACTGTTAAGCTGCTGCTGAGGGGTCTTATGCTGCATGAAATTGTTCATCCTTTCTATGTTCCTACAAATGAAAAATGGGAGGTTCATCATCCGCACCCTGGTAAAGTGCATGAGCAACCTGATGTGATAGGCATATAGGCGAGAGAACCTCCCCTCACAACTGAAGTACTTCATGATCAATTTCATGAGCGGAGCATACTCATCTTTCAAATATCTAAATTGGAAGACTCTTGTGAGATGCCTCAAACAGCTGGCCTTAATGTAAGGCTCATAGTATTTCCTATCTACATTCTTCTTCTTATGCCACTGTTCTCCAACATTTGGTATGCTTGTTGCCACTGAGATAGTTGCGGGTGTCAATGTGAAGGTGACCCCAGCCAATATATACTGACCTCCATGTAGATGAAGCACAAAAAGACGGTCCAACTCATGATGAACTCTAACATTAGCCACCCTTTGACAAAATTCAAAACATGTTAGGTGTTGGAAACATGACATAGCAAGAGGGCATGCCTGCAATTCAGTGAGGGTGTTTGGCTCATCCCTGACATGTTTGCTACTCTTGTGATGTCTCCTGGGAGCTTGTTCTCCTGAAGCTGTATCACTGTGAGTTTCCACCTCATACTCTGATGAACCCTCAGATGCCATGACTGCTATTTATGTACTGTACTTAGGCTGCCCTTTGATGATGGTGAAGCTGGGTGTTGTTTTTGTGATATCTGCCACCAAGGGGAACAATGAAACATAGGGAGTATTAGGAGGGGAGTAATGTGATGGGAATAGGGGTTATGGGGAGAAATTTATTTAGGGATATGTTGGGGTTTTGGGTATTTAATAGGGTAGGGTTTTTGGAGTTTTGATAAGGTAGGGTTTGGGGTTTTTATTGACCAAATAGTGGAGGGGATAAGGAGTATGAGTTTGGTAGTATTTTAGGGTAGTGGGAATAGGAAACAATAGCATAGGGGGATAAGGAAAAATGGTAAGGAAGGAAAATGGAACCTTGGCATCAACACCACACTTATACAACCCTAGCAACAATGACTTTTTGGTATTTTCTTGTTGTTGGGTTTTATGAGTTTTTGTTGCATTCAATCATAGGCATAAAACCACCATATCATTTATGAAATTTGAGGAACCAGTGATGTTATAGAGCCTACCTTGCAATTTGATGGGCTTCACAAAAGATTTGAGGAAGTTTGGCGCGGTTCTGAGCGCTTCCTCTGTGTGCACCGCGCGCAAAACCCAGTGCCCCGCGCGAGTTAGAAAATTACACTGCGGGCCGGCTCTATGTGCACTGTGCCCTCTGTGTGAGCCGCGCCCCTGTCTGTATGCGCCGTGCCCTATAAACCGCCTCCAACTTTTCTCCAAACACCACGATGCACACTCAAACAGTTTGCAATGTCTCCCTACACACTTGATTTGCACAATGACTTTGATTTTGGTGGGAACTTGTATATAAAGTCTTAGAAGTCATGGGTTAAATTTTGCTTTTTCAAAAACCCATTTTTCTAATGTTATGTTTTGACACTTTTTCACTGACTTAAAACAACCCTGATTTTCACTTTTCCTCTGAAATTTTAGCTCAAATGATGAAATTTTTGGCACTCTTTGCAGGGATTGCATGACAGGGCATTTGGCCACGGAAACCATGACTGTGCCTGGAGAAATCAACTGTCGATCTCTTTGAAAATTTTATCACCAATGCCACTGTTTGACTTTTCTTCAAAACAGAGTTTTGAAGAATATTCGAAGTTTATCAATATGACGATGAAACTCTGTGAATCATTACTTTGTAAGGGCCTCTCTCTGGCCTGCATGGCTTTACTGGACATATTTAAAGACCAAACTGATAAATCCCTAGACCTAATGATCGAAAATGAACTTTGTCCAATAAAGGACTAGACCTTGACTGTCATGGACCTTGGTGATCATTGACAAAAGACCTAAGCCAACAGGAGCCTGACATGAGGGGAAATGACTAGCATGACCTTTCTCTGTCAGATTATGGCATGCCCCTAGCGGAATGCAGTTGAGTGAATGGAGCGGGACACCTAAAAATGAAATGCATAAATAGTTTTGATCTTTGACGGAGGACTGACGAGAATGACTCTAACAGATTCTTCCCTCCAAGACAGGCTTATTCACCAAATACTTCAAAGCTAAATGATTTGTGAAAAAATTGAAATGAACTCCTAACAAATAGTGGTGAAAATTTCAAAGAGAATACACCATCACCAAATCTTCTCGCTCAGTTGTGGTATAATTTTGCTCCACAACAATTATTTCCTACTAGCAAATTATATTGGATGATCTAGATTTCCTTCTCCAAGTTTCACAAGAATAACACCAAGAGAAGTTCCATAAGCATCAATATGCACATGAAAACCCTTACTCTAGTCAAGATAAACTAGGATAGGAACACTTGCTAGTTTCTCTTTTAATGCTTCAAATGCAACATCACACTAAGGAGTCCATACAAAAGGCTCAAACTTCTTAAGAAGTTTCTCAAGTGGAGAAATGATAGAAGCATAGTTGTGTATGAACATGTGGTAATAGATTGTATGTTTCAGAGTATATATGAGTTGTTTAATACTTGTTGGAGGTGGCATGTTAAGAATTAAAACAACTTTAGTTGGATCAACTAATACACCAGCTTTGCAGACAATTTGTCCCAACAAATTCCTAAGGGCACACAGAAAATACACTTCTTTGGATTAAGGGAAATTTGCAACTGTCTACATCGATCAAACATTACCCTGAGAAAATTTGCATGCTTCTTCAATAGATTGTAGACAACCAAATAATCCATATAGACTTCTATAAATTTATGTATGTATTCTTGAAAATTTTCAATGACAATCCTCAAGAAGAATGCAGGAGCATTATTGAATCCAAATGGCATGACATGGTCTGCATAGGACCTCCATTCTGTAGTAAAATTGGTCTTCATCTTGTTTTCTTTTGCAACCTGAACTGAATGATAGCCTATGTTAGCACCTAAATCTGCCTTAGGTTGAAGGAAGACAAAAATTAGGGTAACCAAAAACCACGCTCAGTCTGGTAGCTAGCCCTACCAGAGCAGGAGAGGGCTCTCTCCGAGTCACGCTCAGTGAATGGATAAGCAAAAATGGTCTGAGATGACTTAAAATGCAATATTTACCTTAGGCTAGTAAGTGAAAAGGGATTCTGAAAACAATTTTATGAATGACCGAGCTTCTGGGATGTTTATGGGACTGGCGCTCAGCAAAGAACAGAGAATTGAATATGAAGGCACAGATTATTCCGTGAGGCAAGGTAGGCAGAAAGAGCATAAATTTCGGTTTAAGGTAACGTGGAATGGAAAGATTGCTGAAGAAAGTGAAAATGGCATGGTCGCATGAATCATTTTCAACAGAAGAATAACACTGTACATGAAATTTTCCCACAGGCAGAGCAATATAAATCGAGTTCTACCTAATCTCACTTAGAAAATTTCACTAAAATGAAACGTGAATTGAATTATGAAACATAACAAGATACATATGGAACATAAGAACACATTTTCTACACTCACAACCACAAGAATCTCATGAAACAGAGCCGCTGCCTTTCATTAATTCTCTGTCAAAAATACACAGTGCAGAAACAAAGTTTCTTTCCCACAGTCTCCCAGAAGTTACAAGCCAGCCAACCCTTTGCAAATAACTTGCATACAATATATAGAATGTGTGAGGAAGAGATAGAATGCCCAGGGGTTGGTAAGTTACTCAAATCATTACGAAAAGGAGATGGAGAGCCAACCATCAGCTACAGGTGCAACGCTCTCAAGCATGACATTTGGCTGGGGTGACCCTTTGCATTCTTTTGCCACTTGGATAGATGCCCATCTGGAGAGAAAACTCTTTAAATGCCACCTTTGGTGCCAAAAAACCGAAGTGTAGATGACCGGGCCCACTTGGAGAAGTTGCGACACGAAATTTCGTGAAACGGGAGCAAATTGGCAGTTTTTTCCTCTGTGTGCCGCGCCAAATTCTCTGTGCGTCATGCCACTTTGGAGCCTATTTTGGGGCACGTTCATGTGTCCAAAATGTGCCCAAGTGGGCTTGTTGGAAATCCTGTCCTCTCTACTTTCTAACCCCACTAGAATTTCCCAATTTGGTGCTCATTTTCCCCTCCAAATCTTCATTCTCCCAAGACTGCTTTCTGTGTGTCAAAAAAAGTGGCAGAGAGGCCATTTTGGGTGTTTTTTGACCTTTAGGAGACCCAGATCTTGTCAAAATTTCTTGCCCGAACACCAGTAGTGATTTTCGATGCTGAATCCAAATATGCAAGTCGTTCCTCGATTAGAGCCCTAGAATTTTAGCGTCGCGCCAGTGGCGCGGCGCACAGGGAGGAATTTCCTGTTTTTTGTCCAAAA
Organism: Pinus tabuliformis; assembly: GCA_031772625.1. NCBI lineage: Eukaryota > Viridiplantae > Streptophyta > Pinopsida > Pinales > Pinaceae > Pinus > Pinus tabuliformis. The sequence goes on from CM062817.1 coordinate 1,126,409,079, forward strand.
AATTTTCCTGTGACCAAAATTTTCCCAAATTTTTTGAAATTTGGGCTGAAGGTTCCCTATGAAGTGCTGTGCTATGCCAAGGAAGCCTCCGCCAAGATTCAAAGCCGATCTTGCTCCTTTGCCTCCTTTGCCTCTTTTGCCGCTTTGCTCAATTTTGCCTTTAGGCTCCTGATTCTTGATTTGGAGCTCATGTTTCGGGCCTGGTAGTGGTGAGTCATGCGCCTCAGCATATCTTTCTCCCTGTTAGCTTTATCCAACCACTGCTCCAAGTGAACGTTCACTTTTTCTAACACATACTCCCGGTCCTCGTCTCTTTGCTCCATAGGTCTCTCTTGTGCTGCTAGGATGTGTTGCCGGTTTTCCTTGATCATTTGCAAACTCTATATCAGCTAACCGATCCTCAAATTTCTTGTTCCTCTGCTCCAAATACTACACGTTACACTTGGCCCTTTCCAAGTCTAGGGACAGGTTCTCAATCACTGATTGCTGCTCCTGGATGATCTCTCCCAGCTCAGCATTTGTAGGTTCTGCATCTGTCTCATTATCCTGGAGGAGAATGAACTCGGTCTCTTGCTCACCTGATGGCCCTTCCTCCTGCACTAGCTCCTTTTCCTTACCCTGCTCCTGTGGTGCTGGTGTTGGAAACGAGGCCCCTTCCACCCCGGATGGAGATAACACTCGCTTTGCTGCTGCAAACAACGGTCTACTTCTCTTCTGGTATGTGATGTATACTGGCATGGTGGCAGTCTCATGGTGCTCAAACTGATGTGAAGGACCCCCCACCTCATGCTCTACCTCTGATACCACAGGTGGAGCGTTGAATAAATCACGGGAGATGAATTCCTCCCAAGAAATACCCTGCAATCTGTTTGGTCAATTTAGTGATGTCTAAATTGCAACTTTTAAATGTCAACCCGGGGCTCGTAAGCTGATGAAGTGAGGTGTACTATATGTACTTAGGTAACTGTTTTCTTAATCTTTTGTCGTTTTTATCTTTTTAGTTTGTTTTTGATTGTATCTTTCCTAATATGATGTGATGGAGATGTAATAAAGCGAGTGAATGTGGGTGATTGTGATGATTTCTAAGTGATTTCTTGAAACTTAAAGAGTATTCTAAAAGGAAACTTGAACAATAACTGAAATAAAATCAAAGCTTAAAATCAAATAAAGGACTAATGGCATCGGCCCAATATCTCTGCTGCTGATGAAAATGAAAATGAAATCTATATTAACTCAAAGAAAAGCAAGAACAACTACTTTATACTACTTTACACTATTTTAACTCTTCATTAAAATCTAATCAATCTGAAATCTAAGTGAGACAAATCACACCATTTTAACCTTTTCTTAATCATGTGAGAACAATTATGAACAAGTCAGCAATGTGAGTCTTAAAGCAAAATAAACCAAGCTGCACTAAGTGATATTTTGGCTCTCAATAAAGATATTGGATTATGGAAAAAGAACCATCAATAGATGAACAACTTGATAACTACTGAGCAGAAAGTAAAGTGCAAGTTAAAGAAATGATACTAATGAAAATCAAACTGCAGAAAAATAAAGGTCAGCAGCCTAGACAAGATGATCACACATGCCACTAGTTGTACAAAGAAAAGAAAGAAAATTGTCCCGGGCTCGCCTAAGAAACCTGCATAACACACTGATCAGTCATAAACAAAAGTGCAGAAATGTAAATCAGTAGAATTCAAAGTTTATGTACAGCTATTATACATGTTGAAAACGCAGCAATTAAAAGACATCTGTACAGCTATTATACATGAAACAAGAAAAAAAGAAATGCTGGAAATGAAATTAAAACTACTGTACAGTGGCTGCCGTAAACAGGGGCCCTCTGCCTACTTTAGCCAATCCAAAAAGCAGTTACACACTTAGAAACAGAACAGTCTTCTCATGAATTAATCATCAAAATGTCAAGTACAGTGGGGAGCTCAAAATTACAAAATGATTACAGCAATGAATAACTATCCAGCGTTCAAAGGCGCTTTATTTATAACAGAGGAAAGCAAACTAACTTAACGAAAACTAAGCTATTCAAACAGTTGTGTAAAAACACGTAATCTGGCTGCGTCCTCAGATTTAGTTAACGGTCGTTGTGGGCATTCAATCTTCTGTTGGATTCATGTTTCCCACTGTCTTCGTGGCTAAGGAAGATGCCACCTATTCTTCACGTGCTCCAAAACAGAACACGCAGAGCCGTGCCACCGCTAATGACTTCTGTTTGACCGTATTTGCCTCCTCGTTGACCACGGGTTTTTATGACCAGTTTGGGTGAGCTGGCAGGATACACACCATGTCCTTGGTTCCACGAACTTGCCCATGTGGCTCTTTTTCCCTGAGGACACTTGGAACATATCATTTAATAAAACAGCTGCGGAATCCGGGGTTGGCTGCGGAAACCGGGATCAGCTGCGGAAACCCTGTGTGAGCTGCGGAAACGCAGCACTTTGAACCAAAATTCTAAACCAACAATAGTCATTAGCATAATTAGCAAACCATGTAAAAAGTCCTAAAATACAATGATTTGAGCAATTTGATGGAGGGACTGAGTGGTAAAAGAAGGAAATGAATAGGAAAAGCAGGTTGAGAAGATGTGTGAAGAAGTGCAGGTTTGAGGCTCAACATACCCCCACTGTGAAGGTGTTGCATGTCCTCATGCAACCAAAACTTTGTCATTGTTTTTCAATCCATGTGCTCAGATGCTTCTGCCAAAACATCTAGCCTTCTTCTCTTTCTCCTTACTGCCAAAATTGTCCTTGGTTTTCTGACTAAACACTTGAATTTCAAATTGATCAATGCCTTGCTCAGCTTCTTACATTTTCTCTTCAATTTTCTGTTCTTCTTCTGCCAGAGTCCTAAGTGAAGCATGGTATTGTCATGGAAAATTTTGTCCACCTTGCTTTGTTCTTTCAATGCTTCGTTTTCTTGTTTAATATGTCGGTTCAGGACTTCTAGCTCAAACACCTCCTGTTTTAAAGATTGGACCTGCAACTGATTGCTCCAAGGTCTCCAAATAATTGTATACCTCCTGCTGGTCAGGGTCAATTTCAGGTGTTCTTTTTGGGCTATGTTCAAAATCAAATTTTGTTTGAGGTTTTGGCTGAAAGGGGCTCTCTTCATGTGGAGGAGTGGTCTTAACACGTGGAGGACTTGACTCAAGGTCAAGCTGAGTTGGAGCCTTTTCAGGTGTACCTTCTCCCAAATCAATGAAATGTGATTGTTTTCCTTTAGTCACACTCATTTTTTCTTTAAGTCTACTGCTTCTTCTCACTTGTGCACTAATGCTCTTTTGCTGGGCACCCTGTTTTTCTTTCTGTTTCTTCTTTGAGAGGGCAGTGGCTTGAAGTTGTGCTAGTCTATCAGCCAAGGTTTGAGAGTCTTCTTCTACTGAAGGTTCAGGTGATGGATATGATTCTTGAACAATTGTTTTCCCTTTATCCTTTTTCTTTTTCTTGGTTTTATCTCCCTCTTCATTTTCTTCTTGAGAAATTTCTTGAGTTTCTGCTGTAGGAGGATCTTGGGCTGCAACATTTCTTTCTCTTCTCCTACTTCTTTTTGGGATTCTAGGGGAACTGCTAGCGGCTTCATTCACCTCTTGGAAATGGTTTCTGATTAGAAACTTTTCCCATGTATCCTTGTTATTTTTCAATTGCTCTTCTATGAGAATGTTAATGAACCCGTGATGATACAAGTGGGGTTCAATATAGCCTACATTCTTTTGGACAGTGGAACTCATTTTCTTTAGGCTTGCTAACAGAAAGTGGGGTAAGTTGAGGGCATGGCCTTCCATGAAATTCATCATAATCCTTGCATGGTACATATACATAATGCCAAAGCGGCCCTCACATGTGATAAACTTTTGAACAAGTAATAACAATGCAGTCCATTCTTCCTTAATTACATGCACAGGAATCCCTTTAGTGAATATTGAAGTGTCCATACCTGGGTTCTTAAGCATGTCTTTCCATCCCTGATCTTCCAGCCCTCTGTTCTTAAACCATCTGTCTCCCTTTTGTGGTAAACTGGTTGCTGCTGCTATGGTGTTCTCTGTTATTGTGAATTTCAGGTCCCCAACTTCCACGGTGTGTCCATTGAAGGATCGAGCAAATGCTTTCGTGACCTCCTTTTTATACCCTCTGAATTTTTGAATAAACTTCAACCACTTTGCCTTCTGTAATGCTTCCTTCGTCTGTGGATACCCTTCTAAATATTTCGGACCCTCAAGTTCAGCTCTAAGCAGCTTCCCCATCTTCGGCTCTCAACTTCGGCTGAAGCTTTGACTGTGTATGGATGCTTAAGGAGGATGCTCGCGGGAAAAACAGGTGGATTACGGCTGTAAGTGGAGTAGCCGTAACGTAATGCAAGGCGTATTGTAGAACTGTAATCGGGGTTTGAAACAGAGCTGTGGAGTTTGCGGCAGAAATGAGAGTGGAAATAGTGTGAGTACGAGGGAGTAGAAGACAAACACGAGAAATGAGTTCAACGCATGCGGAAATGGAGTGATAAGTGGACGGAATAACGGCCGAATCCTTTAGAGTCGGGTGGCTTACGCACACGTCTCAGCATTGGCTGCGGAAATGATGGTAAGGAGAGTCGTGGTACATTGGGTTACGTCACGGAGGTACGGCCAATAAATGAAAGCGCAGCCCCATTTCGAGTTTGAATTAAGAGTGATTATGGAACCGTTAGAAAGGTATGAGGTGGATTATCGTGGAGGAGGAATGGGATGATCTTGCCGAATCATTTCATTTAGTGGCTCTTTCCACGATTTAATAACTATGCATAAAATGACATTAAATTGTTGTTTGGAAAAGATTTTGATCATACCTTCATAAGTTCGCCATTTGTTGATTAAGGTTGCTGATCCATTATTGCTTTTTGATCTTGCAGATGCCTCATATCCTTGCTATTCTTGGTGATGATGATACCTCTGACTGTGACTTTTGAAAACAGAGTGTTGTTGTAGAGACAGAGTGTGCTGGCTGCGGAATCATTTCGAGCTGCGGAAACTGGTGCGAGCTGCGGAAACGGTTCCCAGCTGCGGAAACTAAGACAACTCCCCTTTTTGCTGCACAAATTTAGTTAGAAAAACAACTAACTGAATGAAATAGTCCTGAGAGGGACTTTTATTAATGGAATGGAATGAAATGGAAATGGAATGGAGTGAAGTGGAATGGAGATGAAGATGAGATGGAGGTGAAGATGGAGAGAAAGAGATTTTTTTTTTTTTTGGAAAATATAGTGTCAGGTGTCCCTGATTTTCACTCCATATTTTCTGTATAAGACCACCAATCTGAGATTGGTTTTCAGGCTTATACACAGTTTTTTTTTTTTTTTTTTTTTTTTTTTTTTTTTTTTTTCAGAAAGAAACAAAGACTAGGCTGATGGAGGAGAAGAATTCTTCTCCACCAGTCTCATTGCAGAATTCTCTTGAAACATTTTGACAAAGTCCTCTTTTGAGAGTGGCTTATGATAAATTTTCAATCGGTGGCCATTCACAATGAGAGGAGTTTGAAACTCATCAATAGTCTTGACTCAAACTGCTCCATTGCTAAAGACTTCATCAATCTCATATGGCCCAAGCCAATGAGTTTGAAATTTTCCTTTGAAGTCTTTGAACTTTGAATCAAACAGTAACGCCCAATCTCCCTTTTGAAACTTCTTCTCTTTGATATATCTGTCATGCCACTTAGTTCTTTGGTGCTGAACTAGATCGGTCCTTAAAATTGCATCTTGTCTTATTTCATCTAGCTCATTCAGCTGCTCCATTCTGTGCTTTTGGGCTTCTGATAGACTCATCCCCAACTGAACTGCCATCTTGAAGGTTTTGACTTGGAACTCAATGGGGAGCAAGACTTCTTTCCCATAAACAAGTTCATAGGGAGAATGTCATGTTGTGTTCCTCCATGTAGTTCTATAGGCCCATAAGGCTTCAGGAAGCCTTTCTACCCAATCTCTTCTGTGGAGATGAACAGTCTTGGTGATGATGCTCTCAAGAACTTTGTTTGTGGATTCCACTTGACCATTTGCTTGCGGATGGTATGGGGTAGATTTTCTATGCTTGATTTTGTATTTTTCCATCAGCTTCTCCATCAAGTTAGAGGTAAATTGACTTCCCTGATCTGTCACAATTTCTCTTGGGACACCAAAACGAGTAAAAATATCCTCAAAAAGAATTTGAACAACTGAATTTTCAGTGGCAGAAGGCAATGCCTTGGCTTCTACCCATTTAGTAACATAATCAGTGCAAACCAATATATACTTCTTTTGTTTAGATGGTGGATTAATAGGTCCAACAAAATTAAAGCCCATTTCTCAAAGGGTTTGATGAGTACCTGTGGCTGTAATGGCATTTCATTTGAAAGAGTTGGTCTCCCAACTCTTTGGCAGCTGTCACACCTTCTAACATATTGTTTTGCATTTTTGAAGAGAGAAGGCCAATAATATCCTAAAGAAAGGATTTTATAGGCCGTCCTCTTGTCAGCAAAGTGTCCACCGCACGGTTCATCATGACATGCCTTAAGGATGTCAGGCATTTCATCTTCCCGAACACATCTTCCGATCACACAATCTAGCCATGTTTTGAACAATTCATTAGAAATCCATGAATACTTTGAACTCTCCTGAATGATTTTCCTTTTCTCATTAGGAAATAAGTGTGGAGGTAGCTTCCCTATAACCAAATAGTTAGCAATATCTGCATACCAATGAGTTTTAGTAGTTACTGAAAACAGATATTCATCTGGAAACTTATCCTCTACGGGAGAATCTTCGTTAGTATTTTGGATTCTAGACAAGAAATCAGCTACTGTATTTTGTTTTCCTGGTCTATCTAACACAGTAATATTGAATTCTTGTAAAAGTAAAAGCCATCTTGTGACTCTGCCATTAGTAACAGGTTTGTTCATGAGATATCTAATTGCAGAATGATCAGTATGGACAAAAGTTTCATAGCCAGTTATGTAATGTCTAAACTTGTTAATTGCATGAACAACGGCTAAGAACTCTTTTTCAGTCACAGTATAATTTAACTCAGTGGGAGTCAAATTTTTACTGGTGTAATAAATGGCATAAGGAACTAAATCCTTTTGACCCAAAACAACTCCTAGAGCTGTATCTGAAGCATCTGTAGAAATATGGAAAGGAAGTTTCCAATTTGGCCCTCTCAGAATGGGTGCTTCAGATATTCTTGTTTTTAGAGTTTCAAATGCAGATTGACAATCAGGATCCCACTTGAATTCACAGTCTTTTGTAAGTAATTTGAAGAGCGGAGATGCTATCTTGGTGAAGTTTTCAATAAATCTTCTATAATATCCAGTAAACCCGAGAAAACTTCTAACATCTTTTTGACAATTTGGAATAGGTAACTTAGAGATGACTTCAACTTTTGATCTATCAACTTTAATTCCATCTCCTAAAATATGATGTCCTAAAACAATCCCTTCAGTAAACATCATAAAGCATTTTTCATGACTTAATGAAAGATTTGTTTCCTTACATCTTATAAGGACTTTTTCCAAATTTTCTAATGCCTCTTCAAATGAATTACCATAAACTGTAAAATCATCCATATAGACCTCTACACAATCATGAATTAGATTAGAAAAGATTCCTAATACTGCCCTTTGAAATGTTGCAGGTGCATTACATAATCCAAAAGGAAGTACTCGGTAAGCAAAAGTTCCCCATGGACAGGTAAATGTGGTCTTGTCCTGATCTTCAGGTGCTACCTGAATTTGATTGTAACCACTAAAACCATCCAGAAATGAGAAGTACTTTTTGCCTGCTAAAGTATCTAATACTTGATCAATAAAGGGTAAAGGAAAGTGATCCTTCAAAGTTGCTTTGTTTAATTCCCTGTAATCAATGCAAACCCTCCATTTACCATTCTTTTTAGGTACTATAACCAAAGGGGAAACCCACCGGCTATCTGAAATGGGGTAAATGAAGTTTATATTAAGTAACTTTTGGAGCTCTTCTTTCACTATCTCCCTAAGGTTTGGATTCATCCTTCTTTGAGGTTGTCTGATTGGTTTACTGTTTTCCTCAATGTAGATGTGATGAATGCAAGTCTTAGGGTTAATACCTTTCATATCGGTATACTCCCATGCAAATGCAGTAGAGTGTTTTTGCAAGATTTTGGTTAGCTCCCCTTGTTGTGATTTTTCCAAGTTTCTGTTGATATTCAATGTTTTTCCTGGAAAAATCTCCATGGCAGAACTACCAAACTCTTCCATAGAGAAAAGAGACATTTGTCTAGATGATAGACACTCAATGTCAGAATCCAACTGAAATTGTGTGGAGTCATATTCTGAAGATGGTTCAAAATTTTCTAATGTGTTCAGAATTTGACTATCTTCACTAACCTCAGAAATGGTAAAGACAGGTTGTATAGTATCTTCATCATCAATCCACTCATTATCCCCTATTTCTGTAATTGCTTTTGCTGGAGGATATAGATTGAACTTCTTTGTCGAATTACCATCAGAAATATACATATCCCCAGACCTACAACTTATGAAAGCATCAGCTGTGGCTAGCCAAGGTCTTCCTAAAATAAGAGGATGTCCTCCTAGATTACTCTTGGGAGTTAAAATCATGAAATCCACTGGATATTCCCAAGAGTCTAGGGAGACTGGAATGTCTTCTAATACACCATCTGGTTTAATAATTGATCGATCTGCCAATTGCAATAAAGTAGGTGTAAAAATAAGATTAGGAAGTTTTAGCTGTTCCATAGTCTGTCTACTCATAATGTTAATAGCAGCCCCTAAATCAATCAAAGTATTTGGTATTTCTACCCCATTGATATGTGTTTTGACAATTGGACTACCAGGGTCTACATATTTCTGCATAGTAATTTTTCCCATCATGATATCTGCAATTTTTCCTACCAGGTGGATCCTTCTGGTATCTCTTGGTTTCCTTCCTGGTCTTTTAAGGCTCAACTCCTTTATTGTTTTTGCTAGAATAGGAATTTCCTTAATGGCTTGTAACAAGGGAATCTTGATACAGACATTCTTCAATTCATCTAGAAAATTATAGTCAGGCAACCAAATTTGTTTTTCCACTCCTTTGTCAATTTGTAATCTTTCAGGAAAAGGAGGTGTGGATAAAGATGTAGGTTGCTCAACTATGGGAGTTGTGGGGGTTAATTCTTTTTCTTTTTCTTTTTGAGTGTTTGGGTTTTGAAGAGATGCTTCAGAACCCTTATTGGCTTCAAGAGATTCTTCCTCAAAAATGCTTTGCTTTTGATCATTTATAGAAGGCTTATCTAAGACTCTACCTGATCTGAGTTGTACTTCATTGAGAGGAACAATCATATAGGTAGGAAATGGTTGACCTTCCAACATGTAAGCATTTTGAGGATTTTTATTATTGGGGTTTGGCAATGGCTGAGAAGGAAGTTGATTTGACTTCTGTTGGAATGGAAGCAAGAGTTGATAATTTGGATTATGTTGAGAAGGTTGTTGTTGTTGAAATGGCAATGATAGTTGTGGATTTTGATTTGGAAGTTGTGGAGCTTGTTGGTTTTGAAAAGATGGAGGATATTGGTAAAATTGAGCAAATCTCCCATAAGGATTTTGCATACCTTGTACCCATGATTGAAAAGGATTTTGAGGTTGGGACCAAGGTTTTTGCCAAGGATTCCAATTTGGTGGGGGTTGAAAATTCATAGACTTGTTAAAAACTTGATTTTGTTGCCCCTGCCAAGGTCTCCTTGCAACAAAACAGAGAGATTCGAGTGTATTTGGATCTTCTTGAAAGACAGCTTTTAGCCTAGGGATTGAAGGACAATCCTTGGTCTCATGATTCTCTGAACAAATTACACATGTCTCTACAACTTTTGCATCCAAGGGACATTCCCTTAGAGCATGTTTCTTTCTACACTTTGGGCAAAAGATGGCCAAAGCCTCAGCTTCTGCTTTCTGCTTATTGTGAATCTTAAGGGTGTCTAATTGTTCACTAAGACTTCCTAAGATATCAGTTTTAAATTCATCAAGCATATTGCCAATCTCAGCCCTACTTACTGATCCAGTTGCAGATTTGTTTGCTCTGATGAGAGAAGGATCTCTAGGCCCTTTTTGAGTTTTAGACTTCCCCCTTGAGAGATGGACACATAGTTCTGCTATATCATTGAGTGAAAGCTGAGATATATCTCCCTTTCCCATCATGTTCAAAATATCTATCCATTCATCTCTAATGGCTTTTAGTAGAAGGGCTTTTAAGGTATCCTCATCTAAGTTGTTCATTTTTGCTCTTTTCAAATTGTATTGAAATCTTTCAAGCAAATCCTCCAAATTTTCATCTTCTTTTTGCATCATTTTGAATACCTCATCCTTGTGATTGGTGGGCATACAATAGTCCAGGTACCTATCCAAAAATGTTTGTTTCATATCATTCCAAGACCTAATGGACTGAGTGAGTAATCCCATGAACCACTTCAAGGCTGCTCCTTTCAATGTTGAAGGAAACAGTTTGAGTTTTTGAGAGTCTTCCAGATAGTCATATGTTCGACAAACGACTTCAAACTCAAATAGAAATGTTTCAGGGTCTTCATTCCTCATCCCGTGGAAGTTTGGGAGGACAGATGGTGAGATGTTTTTTATGGTGGCTCGGGAGTCCTCATCGACTATAGGAAATCCGAATGAGTTATCTCCATCCCTATTTCCCCCAATGTTACCTCGACCTCCTCCATTGTTTCCTCCTCCTCCTTCTCCTCTACCTCTACCTCTACTAAATCCAGGTGCTCCTTCTTCTGTCATGGTAGTCTCCCCGGAGACTTCAGAGTTTTCCAGTTCCTCTACTAAGGGTGAACGAGAAGGAATTTCTCCCTCTTCTTCAGATGATTCTACTTCTTCAATTACAATTTGTCCTCCTATGGAAGGAAGAAAAGGGTCCCTTTCTGATTTAGATTCGATAGATGGTGTGGGAGAGTCAACTATTGCCTCTTGAATTCCAGGAATCCTAGGGCTAGGAGTGTAAGTTGGAGATGATGGAGGTGTCTCTTGTCTGTTCCTTGAAGCAGATGGACTTGTAAAAATCGAACTCTTGGCTCTAGCTAAAAACCTTCCCCTAGAATCTCTTTCTCTATGCATGTCATTTTTTATTTTTCTTCAAGTCGGGGTAATAGTTCTCTTTCTGATCTTCCAGGTCACTCTAGGTGCAAGAAGAGAGCATACTCAAGAAACTATTAAACCAATAACTTTCTCTTTTCTGATCCTCCAGGTCACTCTAGGTGCAAGAGGAGAGCATACTTTGAGAGGTTATTAATTTTCCTTCCTTGAAATTTTCTTGTTTTTTTTTTTTTAAGAATTGGCTACCTAATTTCACTTCCTCGGCAACGGCGCCAAAATTTTTGGTCAATTTAGTGATGTCTAAATTGCAACTTTTAAATGTCAACTCGGGGCTCGTAAGCTGATGAAGTGAGGTGTACTATATGTACTTAGGTAACTGTTTTCTTAATCTTTTGTCGTTTTTATCTTTTTAGTTTGTTTTTGATTGTATCTTTCCTAATGTGATGTGATGGAGATGTAATAAAGCGAGTGAATGTGGGTGATTGTGATGATTTCTAAGTGATTTCTTGAAACTTAAAGAGTATTCTAAAAGGAAACTTGAACAATAACTGAAATAAAATCAAAGCTTAAAATCAAATAAAGGACTAATGGCATCGGCCCAGTATCTCTGCTGCTGATGAAAATGAAAATGAAATCTATATTAACTCAATGAAAAGCAAGAACAACTACTTTATACTACTTTACACTATTTTAACTCTTCATTAAAATCTAATCAATGTGAAATCTAAGTGAGACAAATCACACCATTTTAACCTTTTCTTAATCATGTGAGAACAATTATGAACAGGTCAGCAATGTGAGTCTTAAAGCAAAATAAACCAAGTTGCACTAAGTGATATTTTGGCTCTCAATAAAGATATTGGATTATGGAAAAAGAACCATCAATAGATGAACAACTTGATAACTACTGAGCAGAAAGTAAAGTGCAAGTTAAAGAAATGATACTAATGAAAATCAAACTGCAGAAAAATAAAGGTCAGCAGCCTAGATAAGATGATCACACATGCCACTAGTTGTACAAAGAAAAGAAAGAAAACTGTCCAGGGCTCGCCTAAGAAACCTGCATAACACACTGATCAGTCATAAAAAAAAGTGCAGAAATGTAAATCAGCAGAATTCAAAGTTTATGTACAACTATTATACATGTTGAAAACGCAGCAATTAAAAGACATCTGTACAGCTATTATACATGAAACAAGAAAAAAAGAAATGCTGGAAATGAAATTAAAACTACTGTACAGTGGCTGCCGTAAACAGGGGCCCTCTGCCTACTTTAGCCAATCCAAAAAGCAGTTACACGCTTAGAAACAGAATAGTCTTCTCATGTATTAATCATCAAAATGTCAAGTACAGTGGGGAGCTCAAAATTACAAAATGATTACAGCAATGACTAACTATCCAGCGTTCAAAGACGCTTTATTTATAATAGAGGAAAGCAAACTAACGAAAACTAAGCTATTCAAACAGTTGTGTAAAAACACGTAATCTGGCTGCGTCCTCGGATTTAGGCAACGGTCGTTGTGGGCATTCAATCTTCTGTTGGATTCGTGTTTCCCACTGTCTTCGTGGCTGAGGAAGATGCCACCTGTTCTTCACGTGCTCCAAAACAGAACACGCAGAGCCGTGCCACCGCTAATGACTTCTGTTTGACCGTATTTGCCTCCTCGTTGACCACGGGTTTTTATGACCGGTTTGGGTGAGCTGGAAGGATACACACCATGTCCTTGGTTCCACGAACTTGCCCATGTGGCTCTTCTTCCCTGAGGACACCTGGAACATATCATTTAATAAAACAGCTGCGGAATCCGGGGTTGGCTGCGGAAACCGGGATCAGCTGCGGAAACCCTGTGTGAGCTGCGGAAACGCAGCACTTTGAACCAAAATTCTAAACCAACAACAGTCATTAGCATAATTAGCAAACCATGTAAAAAGTCCTAAAATACAATGATTTGAGCAATTTGATGGAGGGATTGAGTGGTAAAAGAAGGAAATGAATAGGAAAAGGAGGCTGAGAAGATGTGTGAAGAAGTGCAGGTTTGAGGCTCAACATACCCCCACTGTGAAGGTGTTGCATGTCCTCATGCAACCAAAACTTTGTCATTGTTTTTCAATCCATGTGCTCAGATGCTTCTGCCAAAACATCTAGCCTTCTTCTCTTTCTCCTTGCTGCCAAAATTGTCCTTGGTTTTCTGACTAAACACTTGAATTTCAAATTGATCAATGCCCTGCTCGACATCTTAAATTTTCTGTTCTTCTTCTGCCAGAGTCCTAAGTGAAGCATGGTATTGTCATGGAAAATTTTGTCCACCTTGCTTTGTTCTTTCAATGCTTCGTTTTCTTGTTAAATATGCCGGTTCAGGACTTCTAGCTCAAACACGTCCTGTTTTAAAGATTGGACCTGTTCATCAAGGGGCAATATAGTGCTTGGACCTGCAACTGATTGCTCCAAGGTCTCCAAATAATTGTATACCTCCTGCTGGTTAGGGTCAATTTCAAGTGTTCTTTTTGGGCTATGTTCAAAATCAAATTCTGTTTGAGGTTCTGGCTGAAAGGGGCTCTCTTCATGTGGAGGAGTGGTCTTAACACGTGGAGGACTCGACTCAAGGTCAAGCTGAGTTGGAGCCTTTTCAGGTGTACCTTCTCCCAAATCAATGAAATGTGATTGTTTTCCTTTAGTCACACTCATTTTTTCTTTAAGTCTACTGCTTCTTCTCACTTGTGCACTAATGCTCTTTTGCTAGGCACCCTGTTTTTCTTTCTGTTTATTCTTTGAGAGGGCAGTAGCTTGAAGTTGTGCTAGTCTATCAGCCAAGGTTTGAGAGTCTTCTTCTACTGAAGGTTCAGGTGATGGATATGATTCTTGAACAATTGTTTTCCCTTTATCCTTTTTCTGTTTCTTGGTTTTATCTCCCTCTTCCTTTTCTTCTTGAGCAATTTCTTGAGTTTCTACTGTAGGAGGATCTTGGGCTGCAACATTTCTTTCTCTTCTCCTACTTCTTTTTGGGATTCTAGGGGAACTGCTAGCGGCTTCAGTCACCTCTTGGAAATGGTTTCTGATTAGAAACTTTTCCCATGTATCCTTGTTATTTTTCAATTGCTCTTCTATGAGAATGTTAATGAACCCGTGATAATACAAGTGGGGTTCAATATGGCCTACATTCTTTTGGACAGTGACTCATTTTCTTTAGGCTTGCTAACAGAAAGTGGGGTAAATTGAGGGCATGGCCTTCCATGAAATTCATCATAATCCTTGCATGGTACATATACATAATGCCAAATCGGCCCTCACATGTGATAAACTTTTGAACAAGTAATAACAATGCAGTCCATTCTTCCTTAATTACATGCACAAGAATCCCTTTAGTGAATATTGAAGTGTCCATACCTGGGTTCTTAAGCATGTCTTTCCATCCCTGATCTTCCAGCCCTCTGTTCTTAAACCATCTGTCTCCCTTTTGTGGTAAACTGGTTGCTGCTACTATGGTGTTCTCTGTTATTGTGAATTTCAGGTCCCCAACTTCCATGGCGTGTCCATTGAAGGATCGAGCAAATGCTTTCATGACCTCCTTATTATACCCTCTGAATTTTTGAATAAACTTCAACCACTTTGCCTTCTGTAATGCTTCCTTCGTCTGTGGATACCCTTCTAAATATTTCTGACCCTCAGGTTCAGCTCTAAGCAGCTTCCCCATCTTCGGCTCTCAACTTCGGCTGAAGCTTTGACTGTGTGTGGATGCTCAAGGAGGATGCTCACGGGAAAAACAGGTGGATTACGGCTGTAAGTGGAGTAGCCGTAACGTAATGCAAGGCGTATTGCAGAACTGTAATCGGGGTTTGAAACAGAGTTGTGGAGTTTGCGGCAGAAATGAGAGTGGAAATAGTGTGAGTACGAGGGAGTAGAAGACAAACACGAGAAATGAGTTCAATGCATGCAGAAATGGAGTGATAAGTGGACGGAATAACGGCCGAATCCTTTAGATTCGGGTGGCTTACGCACACGTCTCAGCATTGGCTGCGGAAATGATGGTAAGGAGAGTCGTGGTACATTGGGTTACGTCACGGAGGTACGGCCAATAAATGAAAGCGCAGCCCCATTTCGAGTTTGAATTAAGAGTGATTATGGAACCGTTAGAAAGGTATGAGGTGGATTATCGTGGAGGAGGAATGGGATGATCTTGCCTAATCATTGCATTTAGTGGCTCTTTCCACGATTTAATAACTATGCGTAAAATGACATTAAATTTTTGTTTGGAAAAAATTTTGATCATACCTTCATAAGTTCGCCATTTGTTGATTAAGGTTGCTGATCCATTATTGCTTTTTGATCTTGCAGATGCCTCATATCCTTGCTATTCTTGGTGATGGTGATACCTCTGACTGTGACTTTTGAAAACAGAGTGCTGCTGTAGAGACAGAGTGTGCTGGCTGCGGAATCATTTCGAGCTGCGGAAACTGGTGCGAGCTGCGGAAATGGTTCCCAGCTACGGAAACTAAGACAACTCCCCTTTTTGCTGCAAAAATTTAGATAGAAAAACAACTAACTGAATGAAATAGTCCTGAGAGGGAATTTTATTAATGGAATGGAATGAAATGGAAATGGAATGGAGTGAAGTGGAATGGAGATGAAGATGAGATGGAGGTGAAGATGGAAATGACAAGTGAGGTGGAGTGAAGATGGAGAGAAAGAGATTTTTTTTTTTTGGAAAATATAGTGTCAGGTGTCCCTGATTTTCATTCCATATTTTCTGTATAAGACCGCCAATCTGAGATTGGTTTTCAGGCTTATACAAGTTTTTTTTTTTTTTTTTTTTTTTTTTTTTTTTTTTTCAGAAAGAAACAAAGACTAGGCTAATGGAGGAGAAGAATTCTTCTCCACCAGTCTCATTGCAGAATTCTCTTGAAAATTTTGACAAAGTCCTCTATTGAGAGTGGCTTATGATAAATTTTCAATCCGTGGCCATTCACAATGAGAGGAGTTTGAAACTCATCAATAGTCTTGACTCGAACTGCTCCATTGCTAAAGACTTCATCAATCTCATATGGCCCAAGCCAATGAGTTTGAAATTTTCCTTTGAAGTCTTTGAACTTTGAATCAAACAGTAACGCCCAATCTCCCTTTTGAAACTTCTTCTCTTTGATATATCTGTCATGCCACTTAGTTCTTTGGTGCTGAACTAGATCGGTCCTTAAAATTGAATCTTGTCTTATTTCATCTAGCTCATTCAGTTGCTCCATTCTGTGCTTTTGGGCTTCTGATAGACTCATCCCCAACTGAACTGCCATCTTGAAGGTTTTGACTTGGAACTCAATGGGGAGCAAGAATTCTTTCCCATAAACAAGTTCATAGGGAGAATGTCCTGTTGTGTTCCTCCATGTAGTTCTATAGGCCCATAAGGCTTCAGGAAGCCTTTCTACCCAATCTCTTCTGTGGAGATAAACAGTCTTGGTGATGATGCTCTCAAGAACTTTGTTTGTGGATTCCACTTGACCATTTGCTTGCGGATGGTATGGGGTAGATTTTCTATGCTTGATTTTGCATTCTTCCATCAGCTTCTCCATCAAGTTAGAGGTAAATTGACTTCCCTGATCTGTCACAATTTTTCTTAGGACACCAAAACGAGTAAAAATATCCTCAAAAAGAAATTGAACAACTGAATTTTCAGTGGCAGAAGGCAATGCTTTGGCTTCTACCCATTTAGTAACATAATCAGTGCAAACCAATATATACTTCTTTTGTTTAGATGGTGGATTAATAGGTCCAACAAAATCTAAAGCCCATTTCTCAAAGGGTTCGATGAGTACCTGTTGCTGTAATGGCATTTCATTTGAAAGAGTTTGTCTCCCAACTCTTTAGCAGCTGTCACACCTTCTAACATATTGTTTTGCATCTTTGAAGAAAGAAGGCCAATAATATCCTAAAGAAAGGATTTTATAGGCCGTCCTCTTGTCAGCAAAGTGTCCACCGCACGATTCATCATGACATGCCTTAAGGATGTCAAGCATTTCATCTTCCCGAACACATCTTCTGATCACACAATCTAGCCCTGTTTTGAACAATTCATTAGAAATCCATGAATTCTTTGAACTCTCCTGAATGATTTTCCTTTTCTCCATGAATACTATTGTATAGTGGCTGCCGTAAACAGGGGCCCTCTGCCTACTTTAGCCAATCCAAAAAGCAGTTACACGCTTAGAAACAGAACAGTCTTCTCATGAATTAATCATCAAAATGTCAAGTACAGTGGGGAGCTCAAAATTAAAAAATGATTACAGCAATGACTAACTATCCAGCGTTCAAAGACGCTTTATTTATAACAGAGGAAAGCAAACTAACTTAACGAAAACTAAGTTATTCAAACATCTGTGTAAAAACACGTAATCTGGCTGCGTCCTCGGATTTAGGTAACGGTCGTTGTGGGCATTCAATCTTCTGTTGAATTCGTGTTTCCCACTATCTTCGTGGCTGAGGAAGATGCCACCTGTTCTTCACGTGCTCCAAAACAGAACGCGCAGATCCGTGCCACCGCTAATGACTTCTGTTTGACCGTATTTGCCTCCTCGTTGACCACGGGTTTTTATGACCGGTTTGGGTGAGCTGGCAGGATACACACCACGTCCTTGGTTCCATGAACTTGCCCATGTGGCTCTTTTTCCCTGAGGACACCTGGAACATATCATTTAATAAAACAGCTGCGGAATCCGGGGTTGGCTGCGGAAACCGGGATCAGCTGCGGAAACCCTGTGTGAGCTGCGGAAAAGCAGCACTTTGAACCAAAATTCTAAACCAACAACAGCCATTAGCATAATTAGCAAACCATGTAAAAAGTCCTAAAATACAATGATTTGAGCAATTTGATGGAGGGACTGAGTGGTAAAAGAAGGAAATGAATAGGAAAAGGAGGCTGAGAAGATGTGTGAAGAAGTGCAGGTTTGAGGCTCAACACAATCCCAACTGATCGTCCACCAAAATCCGGATGAGAGCAAAATGATACACTGTTTAGTTGCTGTCAAGGGGTCTTGCGTTTCATGAAGCTTTTCATCTTCTCAATGTTGTTGCAAATGAAAAATGGGAGGCTCATCATCCGCACCGGGTGAAGTGCATGAGCAACCTGATGTGATATGCATAAAAGCGTGAAAACCTCCCCTCGCAACTGAAATACTTCATGATCAATCTCATGAGTGGGGCATACTCCTCCCTCAAAAATCTGAATGGAAAAACTCTGGTGAGATGGCTCAAGCAGCTGTTCTTGATGTAAGGCTCATAATGATGCCTCTCCACTTTCTTTTTCTTATGCCACTGTTCTCCAATGTTCGGTATTCCTGTTGCCACTGATATGGTTTCCAGTGTCAATGTGAAAGTGACCCCAGCCAGGATAGATTGACCTCCCTGTAGATGAAGTGCAAAAAGGCGGGCCAACTCATGATGGACTCTGACATTTTCCACCCTTTGAAAAAATTCATAACATGCCAAGTGCTGGAAACAAGACATGGCAAGTGGGCATGCCTGCAGCTCAGTGAGGGTGTTTGGCTCATCTCTAAGATGTCTGCTGCTCCGGTGATGTGTTCTATGGGCCCTCTCTCCTAAAGATGTGTCATTGTGGGTCTCCCCCTCATAATCTGATGAATTTTCTGATGCCATTACTGCTGTTTGTACCCTGAGTTTTATGCCCCCCTCTGAATCCAATGAAACTGATAGATGCTCCGAAAATTTGTCACCAAGGGGACAATAAAACAGGGCTTGTTAGGAGGGGAATGATGGAAAGGGGAATAGGGGTTTAAAAGGAGAAGTTTATTAGGGATTTGGGAGCGTTTTGGGTATGGTGTTTGATGGGGTAGGGTTTGGGTATTTTGAGCCATAGGAATAAAGGGAACGAATGGATACGATTACAGTGGAGCTAGGGTGATTATTAGGGGAAACTGCTACAGGGGAATTAGCTGATAGAGGTAGGGTAGGAGCATACTTTAGCAATAATGTCACTGTAACAAAACCCTAGCTTCTTGACCTTCTTCGTGTCATCTTTGTTTTACTTTTAAAAAAAAAAAAATTACATTTGATTCATGGTCATCGAAATCACATTCCTCTTCAAGTTTAAATTCCAATGGTGAAGGTAGTTGGGCTACCTCTCCAATATTGAGGGTTATTCACAAAAATTTTGGGCAATTTAGTAAATTTTTGGGCTTATAAGTCTGTGCGCCGTGCGCTTTGCCCAGTGCGTCGCGCCAATGGCGATTTTGCACTGTGGCCGGGCTCCCAGTGCGTCGCGCGCCCTGAGTGCGTCGCGCCACCTTGTGTGTGTGCCATGCACTGTAAAAGTCGCCCAGACTTGCTTGAAAAATAGGGGAGAGGGTTTTAGGGCGGTTTTAGGGTGGTTTCTTTAGGAAACATGATGGAATGGAGGCGGGAACGATGAGGAGTGAGGGGACAAGGGGAGGGGAGCAGAACCTTGGTGCTTATCATCACATTTTTGCAACCCCATTTCTCGTTTTTCTTGATGATTTTTTCATGGTCGATCTTGTGCTTTTGGGGTACCATTTAAATATCTTATGCACACCAAATCATTGACAAATTTGAGAGAGGAGAGGTGTCAACAGGGCCTACCTCTTGATTTGCTAGCCTTCACCAAGATTTGGAATGATTTGCACTGTTTTTATGCCCCTGGCTGTGTGCGTCGTGCGCCAAGCCCAGTGCGCCGCGCGCTGGGTGTGCGTCGCGCCCTTGAGAAAACTGAATGGCGGGCAGGCTGCGTGTGCGCCATGCTCCCTGGTGTATGTGCAACGCTCCTTGAAACCGGCTCTCACTCACTCGAATTCCTCAAACTTTACTCTTTTACCTTAGCAATGTCTCTCCCAAGCTTGCAAGAGCAAAAATGGCTTTGCTTTGGGCCACAACAAGTATATATAGGCTTGGGAGAGATGGGTTTGATTTTTTCTTCCTTGAAAACCCACTTTCTAATGTTTGTGTTTTTCACTTTTTCATTGACTTTAAAACACCCTGATTTTCATTTTTTCTTTGAAATTTTGGCTCAAATAATGAAATTTTCGGCATTTCTTTGCGAGGACTGTGTGACTGGGCATTTGGCCATGGAAACCATGACTGCATCTGAAAAATTCAACTGGCGATTTTTTGGAAAATTTTGTCATAGTTGACCTTGTTTGACTTTTCTTCAAAACAAAGTTTTGAAGAAAAGTCGAAGTCTCTTCAGGTGATGATGAAGCTTTCAGAACCATAGCTGTATAAGGTCTCCCTCTGGCCTGCATGGCTTGTTCTGGACATGTTTTTCAAAGACCACATTGATGATTTCCTAAACCCAAATATAAAAGATGACTTTGTCGTGTAATATGACCAGACCTTGACTATCATGAATTTCAGTGATTATGGATCAAGACCTGAACCAGCAGGGGCCAGACATGAGGGAAAATGACTAGCATGACTTTCTCTGTCAGATCATGGCATGTCCCTAGCGAAATGCAGCTGAGTGAATGGAGCGGGACACCTAAAATTGAAATGCACAAAGTGTTTCGATCTTTGACGGAGGGCTAACCAGACCGACTCTAACATTGGCTCCAATGGGGGATGGTAGCTCCTTGGAGGTGCCAAGAACAACAGATCTCTGGGGGAGCTAGACAGTGCCTTTTGTCCATTGGGCTATGGAGTCATCATTTTAATAAATAGCACAGGACTCTGACTTATTTATAAAACTGGAATAACCAAGAAATTGACTCAAACTTGACGTTGAAATAAATCAAAAACTGACTTTACAGACTGAAACCAAACTAAAATAAAAATGGTATTTACAATGACAGTGGAAGCAGCGTTAATAGATAAACAGTGATACCGCTTGAGCAGCCGACCATTGATCGGCCCTCCAGGACAATCTTCCCCGTTCATTTCCTTCAGAAGAAAGGCATTCTGCCCCCTATATGCTGCGATCTTGAAAGGACTTTTCCACAGATTTTTGAACTTTCTGTGCTTGCCTTTCTCTTCATTCCTTGTATCCCACTTCAGCACCACATCATCCAAATGAAATTTATCCGCCTTTTCTTTTCTGTCATAGATTTTCTTTATTTTCTCCTGCAACTTGGATGTGTTTTTGAAAACTTCTTCTCTTGTTTGCTGCAAGTGGATCATTTGATTCAACTTTCTCTGCATGGGATCTTCCTCACTGCTGGCCTCCTGAAGAAGTTTGACCACCGGGGCAACAAGAGAAGCAGGAAATACTATGTCCACTCCATAAACCATCTCAAACGGAGACATACCAATAGACTTTTTCTGACTGATCTGATCTGCCCAAAGTGCATGGACCAACCTCTTGTTCCAACTCTTCTTATTTATTTCCAACAACTTCTTGATGATGTTGACCAAAGATTTATTCGAAGATTCTGCCAATCCATTGCCTTGCGGATGATAGGCAGTTGAATGACCCAAAATTATGTGATATTTATGACAAAATTCTACCATCCTTTTCGATTTTAAAGTTGCTGCATTATCAGTGATTAATTTGTTTGGACAACCAAAGAGAGACAAGATGTTATTTTCGAGAAATGAAATGATTACCGTGTCCGTCGCTTGTCTGGTAGGGGCTGCCTCAATCCATTTTGTGAAATAGTTCGTCGCTGTAAGGATCCATCTATGCTGTCCGGAAGAGGCGGGATGAATTTCCCCAATGAAATCCAACCCCCACTGCTAGAAATGAGCGCTCACTCAATAGGCTTAAGTGGAAAAGGCTGTAATTTCTGTTTTCCTTCGAAAATTTGACATTTATGACAGCGCTTGACCATCTTATGCACATCAGCAAACAAAGTAGGCCTGTAGTACCCTGCTCTCAAAATTTTGTTCGCTGTTGATTTCCAAAAAAGATGACCACCACACTCTCCTCTGTGGAACTTCTCCTTGACTTTCTTTGCCTCCTCTTCCACCAAACAATTTAACAAAATGCCACCGAGATCTTTCCAATACAGTGCGGGATTCAAAATACAAAACTTGGCAGCCTTCAATTTGAGTGTTCTCGCTTTGTTTCTAGTCATGTCGAGCGGTGGTGATAGATTTTTCAGCACATATATTATATCAGAATACCATGGGGACAAAGCAAACATTTCGGATACCTGAATTGACACTCCTTCCTCATTCTCATCGGACATTGCAGCGATCAGATTTATGTCCAATGCATGCAAATTTGATTCAGCCATTAGCTTCGCCAACCCCTGCCCTTTGACCAACTTTGTAGGCTTTATCTCCACATCGTATTCCAGCAAGGCTGCAATCCATTTGCCTCTTCTCCCTTCCGGATCGGTCTGCACTAAAACATCTTTTACAACAGTATTAGGAACATAGGCCAGAATGTGAGAATGTAGGATATACACTCGGAAATCCTTCAATGCATTCACCAATGCCAGGGCTTGCTTCTCAATGATGTTGTACTTCAAATCTGCATCCCTTATAGCCCTGCTGAAGAATGCAATGGGTCTTTCATGATCATCCCTCTTCTACAATAATACCGCTGCCATAGTGTGCTCAAAAGCAAATGAAAACAATATGAAATCTTGAGTGTAGTGTGGGCTAACTAGAACTAGAGCTGAAGAAAGGGCCAATTTGACCAAGTTGAAAGATTTTACAGCCTCCTCTGTCCATTTCACCTGGTTGTCCTTTTTAAGCATGTTGGTCATTTCTTTCAAGTGTTCTACAAGATTAGGCACAAAACGATGCAAAAAATTCATCTTACCATTGAATGATTGTATTTCCTTTTTGTTCCTGGGCAGATCGATTTGTTGAATTGCTTGCACACGCACCAGGTCTATACGAATGCCATCTTTTGAGATGATGTGCCCAAGTAATTTTCCTTCCTCCATGGCGAACAAGCTCTTCTTAGGATTCAGCGATAGACCATATTTCCTGCATTTTTGAAAGACAATTTTTAGGTGATGCATGTGTTCTTCATCAGATTTTGAAAACACCGTCAAGTCATCCAAGTACACCACCAAAAACACATCCTTCTCATTCGCAAACGCCAAGTCCATTGCCCGCTGAAATGTGGCACCTGCATTCTTTAAACCGAATGGCATTTTGGCATAGTGAAAGGTTCCCCATGGAGTGGTGAATGCTGTCTTGTCTCTATCATCTTCATGGATGGAAATTTGGTTATATCTGGAATAACCATCAAGTAGCGACATACGAGATGCCCCCACTACTCGCTGAAGTATATGGTCCATCTTGGGCAGCGGATAGTTGTCCTTCAATGAGACCTTGTTTAGATTTCTGAAATTGATGCATAGGCAGATCTCACTGGTCTTCTTGCGTATAGGTACTAAGTTAGATATCCAATCTGAAAATTTGATGGGCACAATGATACCTGACTTGTACAACCTATTTACCTCCTTTTCGATAGATGGCAGCATCTTTGGATTTATCCTTCTCAGCTTTTGTCTAAATGGTTTTTGGTTGGGCTTGATAAGTATTGTGTGCTGAATGATATCTGTATCATAGGTCTTTAAATCAGAATAATCCCAAGCAAATACATCTGCAAATGAAGCCATCAAACTGATATATTTGTCCTTGATCTTTGGCGGTAATGCTTTGGACAATTTTACCAACTTTGGATTGGCAGTTGTACCGATGTTGACCTATTCTACACCCTTCTCTGTCGGCTGCAATGTTGGCTTGCGAGCTACATCATCCTGATCAAAAAGTTCCTCTAGGGGTATCAAGCCTTTAGGAATGATGTTATTCTTCAGCTGTAATACGTCCATTTGATTGATCTGCACTTCATCTGTACCATTCCCTTTGTCCTCATCATTTTCCACATCGATTAAGGTTTCTTTGAACTTGCCTTTGTTGAGTAGAAAATCCTTAATCTCCTCATCATCTTGGAACACTTGCCAATGTCGCTGAATGTCTGGAATGGTTGGACAATGATTGACATGGATTTCAAATTTATTGCTGGAATTCATGGGGATCTTCAAGCTGCTCGCTGCCTTGGCAAGAGCATCATCAATACTATTTTGTATTCGAGGCACACATGTCAAGGTGTATTCTGAAAATAGCTTCAAGATGTCTAAAACTGCATTACGATAGGCCCGCATCCTAGGATGTTTTGCTTGATACTCAGCTCTGACCTGTTTTATCACCAACTCGGAGTCGCCATATACCAAAATCCTCTTTGCATTCAGCTTTCTAAGAATCTTCAGGCCAGCAATCAGAGCTTCATATTCAGCTTCGTTATTGGAACATTCAAAGGCCAGCTTGTAAGAGCAAACTCTCACGCTGCTAGGCACTTTGTTTGGGACGGAGAAAGGACTACGTACCCAAATACCAATACCAGCGCCATCATTCCCTACTACTCCATCAAAATCCATGGTCCACAAGCCTTCTTCCTCCTCTTGTAAGTGCTGGAAATCTGTTTGTTGTGCCTTGTCTGCTTGTTGTCCATCGTTTTCAGCTGATTGCCAATCTTTTGCTGCTTTTCTTGTCCTTCTTTCTTCAAGATTTCTCTGAAGTTTTCTGTAATTTTTGAAATTTCGTCTACTTCTACTATTTGACTATCTATCTCATTTAAACTATCTGAAAAAAAAAACAAAAGACTCTAAATCTATATGTACATAGTTAATAGGATGATTTATCGATTTCTCCTTGCTTGTGATCATATATTTCATCTTTTGTTCCTGGTATAACTTCCTCATTTGTCCAAACACCAGGATTGTTGCATAGGAGAAATCCAGCTGTAGTGTCCCTTTCAATTTCGCTACCCAAGACCTGGAAAGAAGCATGCCAAACCTTGGAGGAATATCTGCTACCACCACATCCATTAGAACATTTTTCATAGGAAGCTTATCCAAACTCACAACCAAGTCTTTGATGAGTCCTATACATCTTACTCTGTTGGAATCGAATGAATAGAGATCATGATATTGCCGGGTGATTTCCAAACCAAGCTTATCCATGATAGCCTTGGGCATGAGATTGTGAGAAGCTCCGGAATCGAACATGGCATTGTGTAACACAAAATCATGCAATTGTAAACTGATATAGAAGGGTGTTACATCGCTCTCAGGAGACTCACCACTTGTTGCTGGTCCAAAAATAATTTCAGGCTGATCATCTTCTACATTTACCATGTCGGACATTGGGTCCAAATTCAACATTTTAGAAATTTGTCCTCTATAACTGCTGTTCTTCATTATTTCAGTCAAAGGGATGGATACCTTTAACTTGGAAATCTCATTCTCTAGGCTGAAAGCGGGAGCTTTTTCTACCTCTTTCACTGGGATCTCATTTCTTTCGTTTTCTTTTGATGTGGCTGGTTGCTGTGATTGTTCTGCTGATTTTGATTTGCTGCTCTCTGGACCAACCGCCTCCTTTCCCTTCCTTTGTGTAGCTGATGGATCATTCTTTGTCGTTTCACCCTCCTTCTTTTTCTGAATTGGTTTGGCCGGCACATCTCTTTTTCTAAGGGAATATCGTTG
Organism: Pinus tabuliformis; assembly: GCA_031772625.1. NCBI lineage: Eukaryota > Viridiplantae > Streptophyta > Pinopsida > Pinales > Pinaceae > Pinus > Pinus tabuliformis. The sequence continues at coordinate 1,126,434,632 of CM062817.1, forward strand.
CTATTGTGCGGACAAAGCATTCATATACCCCCTTTGATATTCTTCTAATTCTTCCTCCAACACGGTGTCGCTAGCTAGAATAAAATCAGTGTCTTGGTGTGTAGCTGAATTTACTGTACATTCTTCCTCTTCAGTGATGTAAGTAGGCAGCTCATCTGGAGTAAAGAGATGATTTTTCTCACCTATTACATTCCGTTCCTCATCTGACTCTGGTCCATGCACAAAATTCTGCTACAAAGGTGTTTGTACCGGCTGTTGTGTTGTCTGCTCTTGAGTGCACTGATCTCTTTGTCTTATTCTATATTGTGGCTGCTGTTGGCCACGAAAGTGCAGATTCCTAACTTGTGGCTCTGCCTTGTCATGTTTTACCCTTTCAAGCATCTGTTCTACCTTTTTGAGTAGCTGATCCATTGAAGAAGATTCTTCTTTCACAGTAGTTTTCTTCTTTGCTTTCGCTCTAGCTCTTTTGGACAACAGATTTGCCTCAACGTTGACTACAATTTTCTGCATGTCTTCCATTGTAGCTAGTTCTCTCTCTTAATTGGTACGCCATGTCAGCATCAAAACCATCTGGAAACTTCATCATCGCTAGTCCCACAGGTGGCTTTAGATGGTCTGGAATTTCGTTGTAGACTGCATTAAATCTAACACAATAATCTTGGAATGACTCACCGCATTCCTTTTGATTTGTTCATACTCAGCCAGAATTTGAAGGGGATTCTTTTTCACTTCCCACCAGTTCAAAAATTGTCTTTGTAGCTCAGCCAAGGTAGTGATGCTTGCAGCCGTCAAACCTCTGAACCATTTCCTCACATCACTTGCAAATGTTTTCACAAAGAGCCTCATTGCCACGTTCTCTGCATCAATCTCATGAAGTTCATAGAAGTCTGCCATTTTGTCCACATGTTGCTGAGCAGTAATGCTGTTAGGAGTGCCATAAAAAAATGGGATTTTACTTTGATAATCATTTGGCATGTCATCTAGGACTTGGGGCAGAACAAGGGGTGTGAAATGGGCAGCCATCATTCTCGGTGGATTTGGCCTTGGAGGTGTTGGAGGAGTGTGCACGGTTTGCAAGGGGCTGGAAATCAGAGTTTGGGGCTGTGTTGCAATGTAATTATCAATTAGTCTATTGGCTCTTTCTGTTTCAAGGTCTACAAGAAATTGCGGATTGGGGATGGTATAATCAACAGCCCTTTCGGATTTAGAGTCAAACAAAGATATTTCAAATCGTTCGTCAAACTCAAGCTCCTCAAGATACTCAAAAATGTCGGGACATGAATGGGATTTGAACACGGGAGTTATGGTGCTTTCTTGACGAAGGAGTCTTGGGATCAAATTGGGGTTTTCGTAAATATGAGGAGGGTCCGGGTCTGGATTCGCTCTGGTATATCGTCTCGAAGCCAGCGTGCTATTGAAAGAAATTACGGGACACAGCCAACCTACTCAGCCTTTCCAATCATAGGCTCATCATCCGGAAGCCTAAAATTCTTATGAAACAAGGGGATTTTATTTCCAACTTTGATCCCCAGTATGGTCGCCACTATGTTAGCACCTAAATCTGCCTTAGGCTGAAGGAAGACAAAAATTAGGGTAACCACAAACCACGCTCAGTCTGGTAGCTAGCCCTACCAGAGCAGGAGAGGGCTCTCTCCGAGTCACGCTCAGTGAATGGATAAGAAAAAATGGTCTGAGATGACTTGCAATGCAATATTTACCTTAGACTAGTAAGTGAAAATGGATTCCGAAAACAATTTTATGAATGACCGAGCTTCTGGGATGTTTATGGGATTGGCACTCAGCAAAGAACAGAGAATTGAATATGAAGGCACAGATTATTCCGTGAGGCAAGGTAGGCGGAAAGAGCAGCAATTTCAGTTTAAGGTAACGCGGAATAGAAAGATTGCTGAAGAAATTGAAAAGGGCTTGGTCGCATGAATCCTTTTCAATAGAAGAATAACACTGTACATGAAATTTTCCCACAGGCAGAGCAATATAAATCGAATTCTACCTAATCTCACTTAGAAAATTTCACTGAAATGAAACATGAATTGAATTATGAAACATAAAAAGATACATATGGAACATAAGAACACATTTGCTATACTCACAACCACAAGAATCTCATGAAACAGAGCCGCTGCCTTTCATTAATTCTCTGTCAAAAATACACAGTGCAGAAACAGAGTTTATTTCCCACAGTCTCCCAGAAGTTACAAGCCAGCCAACCCTTTGCAAATAAATTGCATACAGTATATAGAATGTGTGAGGAAGAGATAGAATTCCCAGGGGTTGGTATGTTACTCAAATCATTACGAAAAGGAGATGGAGAGCCAACCATCAGCTACAGGTGCAGCGCTCTCAAGCATGACATTTGGCTGGGGTGACCCTTTGTATTCTTTTGCCACTTGGATAGATGCCCATCTGGAGAGAAAACTCTTTAAATGCCGCCTTTGGTGCCAAAAAACCAAAGTGTAGATGACCGGGCCCACTTGGAGAAGTCGCGACCCGAAATTTCGCGAAACGGGAGCAAATTGGCAGTTTTTTTCCTTTGTGTGCCGCGCCAAATTCTTTGTGCGTTGCGCCACTTTGGAGCCTATTTTGGGGAACTTGCAGGTGTCAAAAATGTGCCCAAGTGTGCTTGTTGGAAAGCCTATCCTGTCTAATTTCTAACCCCACTAGAATTTCCCAATTTGGTGCTCATTTGCCCCTCCAAATCTTCATTCTCCCAAGACTGCTTTCTGTGTGTCAAAAAAGTGGCAGAGAGGCCATTTTTGGGTGTTTTTTTACCTTTAGGAGACCCAGATCTTGTCAAAATTTCTTGCCCAGACACAAATAGTGATAACTCTCGATGCTGAATCCAAATATGCAAGTCGTTCCTCGATTAGAGCCCTAGAATTTTAGCAAGGGAGGAATTTCCTGTTTTTTGTCCAAAAAATTTGCCTGTGACCAAAATTTGCCCAAATTTTTTGAAATTTGGGCTGGTGGTTCCCTATAAAGTGTTATGCTATGCCAAAGAAGCCTCCGCCAAGATTTGAAGCTGATCTTGCTCCTTTGCCTCCTTTGCCTCTTTTGTCGCTTTGCTCAATTTTGCCTTTAGGCTCCTGATTCTTGCTTTGGAGCTCTTGTTTCGGGCCTGGTAGTGGTGAGTCATGCGCCTCAGCATATCTTTCTCCCTATTAGCTTTATCCGACCGCTGCTCCAAGTGAACATTCACTTTTTCTAACACATACTCCCGGTCCTCGTCTCTTTGCTCCATAGGTCTGCCTTGCGCTGCCAGGATGTGTTGTCGGTTTTCCTTGATCATTTGCAACTCTATCTCAGCTAACCGATCCTCAAGTTGCTTGTTCCTCTGCTCCAGATACTGCACGTTCCACTTGGCCCTTCCCAAGTCCAGGGACAGGTTCTCAATCACTGATTGTTGCTCCTGAATGATCTCTCCCAGCTCAGCATTTGTAGGTTCTGCATCTGTCTCATCGTCCTGGAGGAGAACGAACTCGGTCTCTTGCTCACCTAATGGCCCTTCCTCCTGCACTGGCTCCTTGCCCTTACCCTGCTCCTATGGTGCTGGTGTCGGAAGCGAGACCCCTTCCACCCTGGGTGGAGATATCACTCGCTTTGCTGCTGCAAACAACGGTCTACTGCCCTTCTGGTATGTGATGTATACTGGCATGGTGGCAGTCTCATGGTGCTCAAACTGATGTGAAGGACCCCCCACCTCATGCTCTACCTCTGATACCACCGGTGGAGCGCTGAAGAAATCACGGGAGATGAAGTCCTCCCAAGCAATACCCTGCAATCCCAACTGATGGTCCACCAAAATCCGGATGAGAGCAAAATGATAGACACTGTTTAGCTGTTGTCGAGGGGTCTTGCATTGCATGAAGTTTTTCATCTTCTCAATGTTGTTGCAAATAAAAAATGGGAGGCTCATCATCCGCACCCGGGTGAAGTGCATGAGCAACCTGATGTGATATGCATAAAGGCGTGAAAACCTCCCCTCGCAACTGAAATACTTCATGATCAATCTCATGAGTGGGGCATACTCATCCCTCAAAAATCTGAATGGAAAAACTCTGGTGAGCTGGCTCAAGCAGCTGTTCTTGATGTAAGGCTCATAATGATGCCTCTCCACTTTCTTTTTCTTATGCCACTGTTCTCCAATGTTTGGTATTCCTGTTGCCACTGATATGGTTTCCGGTGTCAATGTGAAAGATACCCCAGCCAGGACAGATTGACCTCCCTGTAGATGAAGTGCAAAAAGGCGGGCCAACTCATGATGGACTCTGACATTTGCCACCCTTTGACAAAATTCATAACATGCCAAGTGCTGGAAACAAGACATGGCAAGTGGGCATGCCTGCAGCTCAGTGAGGGTGTTTGGCTCATCTCTAAGATGTCTGCCGCTCCGATGATGTCTTCTATGGGCCCTCTCTCCTAAAGATGTGTCACTGTGGGTCTCCCCCTCATAATCTGATGAATTTTCTGATGCCATTACTGTTGTTTGTACCCTGAGTTTTATGTCGCCCTCTAAATCCAATGAAACTGATAGATGCTCCGAAAATCTGTCACCAAGGGGACAATAAAACAGGGAGTGTTAGGAGGGGAATGATGGAAAGGGGAATAGGGGTTTAAAAGGAGAAGTTTATTAGGGATTTGGGAGCGTTTTGGGTATGGTGTTTGATGGGGTAGGGTTTGGGTATTTTGAGCCATAGGAATAAAGGGAACGAATGGATATGATTACAGTGGAGCTAGGGTGATTATTAGAGGAAACTGCTACAGGGGAATTAGCTGATAGAGGTAAGGTAGGAGCATACTTTAGCAATAATGTCACTGTAACAAAACCCTAGCTTCTTGACCTTCTTTGCGTCATCTTTGTTTTACTTTTAAAAAAAAAAATTACATTTGATTCATGGTCATCGAAATCACATTCCTCTTCAAGTTTAAATGCCAATGGTGAAGGTAGTTGGGCTACCTCTCCAATCTTGAGGGTTATTCACAAAAATTTTGGGCAATTTAGTAAATTTTTGGGCTTATAAGTCTGTGCGCTGCGCGCTCTGCCCAGTGCGCCGCGTGCTGGGTATGCGCCGCGCCAGTGGCGATTTTGCACCGTGGTCGGGCTCCCAATGCACTGCGCCGCCTCGTGTGTATGCCGCGCACTGTAAAAGTCACCCAGACTTGCTTGAAAAATAGTGGAGAGGGTTTTAGGGTGGTTTATTTAGGAAACATGATGGAATGGAGGCGAGAACGATGAGGAGTGAGGGGACAAGGGGAGGGGAGCAGAACCTTGGTGCTTATCATCACATTTTTGCAACCCCATTTCTCATTTTTCTTGATGGTTTTTTCATGGTCGATCTTGTGCTTCTGGGGTACCATTTAAATATCTTATGCACACCAAATTATTGAAAAATTTGAGAGAGGAGAGGTGTCAACAGGGCCTACCTCTTGATTTGCTAGCCTTCACGGAGATTTGGAATGATTTGCACTATTTTTATGCCCCTGGCTGTGTGCGTCACGCGCCAAGCCCAGTGCGTCGCGCGCTGGGTGTGTGTCACGCCCTTGAGAAAACTGAATGGCGGGTAGGCTGTGTGTGCGCCGCGCCCTCTATGTGCGCCGCGCTCCCTGGTGTATGCGTCGCGCTCCTTGAAACCGACTCTCACTCACTCGAATTCCTCAAACTTCACTCTTTTACCTTAGTAATGTCTCTCCCAAGCTTGCAAGAGCACAAATGGCTTTGCTTTGGGCCACAACAAGTATATATAGGCTTGGGAGAGATGGGTTTGATTTTTTCTTCCTTGAAAACCCACTTTCTAATGTTTATGTTTTTCACTTTTTCATTGACTTTAAAACACTCTGATTTTCATTTTTTCTTTGAAATTTTGGCTCAAATAATGAAATTTTCGGCATTTCTTTGCGGGGACTGTGTGACTGGGCATTTGGCCATGGAAACCATGACTGCATCTGAAAAATTCAACTGGTGATTTTTTGGAAAATTTTGTCATAGTTGACCTTGTTTGACTTTTCTTCAAAACAGAGTTTTCAAGAAGAGTCGAAGTCTCTTCAGGTGATGATGAAGCTTTCGGAACCATAGCTGTATAAGGTCTCCCTCTGGCCTGCATGGATTGTTCTGGACATGTTTTTCAAAGACCACATTGATGATTTCCTAAACCCAAATATAAAAGATGACTTTGTCCTGTAATATGACCAGACCTTGACTATCATGAATTTCAGTGATTATGGACCAAGAACTTAACCAGCAGGGGCTAGACATGAGGGAAAATTACTAGAATGACTTTCTTCATTAGATCATGGCATGTCCCTAGCGAAATGTAGCTGAGTGAATGGAGTGGGACACCTAAAATTGAAATGCACAAAGATTTTTGATCTCTGACGGAGGGCTGACCAGACCGACTCTAACAGCCTAAAAAATTATCTGTAAAATAATAAGCCTCATGTCACACTACATTCTCAAAGACCTCATCACTAAAAGGAGTAGGGAAGGGGTCATGAACACATGCATTATTTAAGTTATGATAGTCTACACAAACCCTAATCTCCATACAATCCTTCTTTTCTTGGATAATTATAGGACTTATCCAATCAACCTCATCTATCAGGAAAACAAGTCCTGCTACTTGTTAGCCTTGTGGGCAAACGATCCAAAAATGGATCCAAGTATGCCCTTTAAAGTCTCCATAAGCCATCTAATCATGCCAAAGGATCTAAATTTGCTCTTAAAATCTTCAAAATCTTCATTAAGATCATCCAAGGAGCAAAACCATCACATGTCGAGAGCCCTTGGAAGGGAAAAAATGCACTATCGGGAGGCTAAAACACTTCAAAAACCTTGAAAAACCATTGTTGTAGGCTTAAGACCCAAGAATGCACAACTCCCGTTATATCTGGCCAATCAACGGCCCATATCTAAGCGAATAAATCGCAAATCAGCAGTCGCGGGCAGTGGAAATCGGCGTTGGACACCACCGATCAACAATCATCGATGATTGGATCGGCAAGTCACAATCGGCGGAGGTGAGTCGGCATTATCGGCACGGACTAGGGGGAAGTTGAGACTGCGATTGGTGGTTAAACGTGGACCATCAATCGCGCGCGCAGATCAATGGCCCACGTTACATCGTCGGATCGCTATCAGCAGAAACCAAGGGGCGCAGCCTTTACACACATATGGATGCGACTTGCGATAGCGATTAAACCTGGACCCGATGGGATTCGCAATGATATTGCATAATTTTTCAAGTCCACCCAAGGCTGTTTTCAATGCATTTTTAATGTATTTTTGTTGTTTCAACGAAATACAAAGGAACCTTGGCCAACACCAATAGCGATGAAGCCCGGACCCAAAAGGGTCCAGGAAGTGAAATATATATATTTTGAAGTCTGCCGAAGGCAATCTTTCATGTTTTCCAGCATTTTTTACGAATTGCCAAATACAAAGGGAAGCGAGGGAACCAGCCAGCTGCGATATGCGACAGTAACCCCCAAGGCGGACCCGATAAAGGAATTAATCATTTTTCAGGACTGTTGAAGTCCGAAAGGACAGAGAAGGTAGGATTTAGCAGTGATGGCTGTGTTTTCTGTTTAAAACAGAAATATACATTGTTTTCAACAAAGGTCCACCACAGGGGCAGCGTTGTTCTGCTATAACAGAAGCATGCATTGTTAAATCATTGGAAGGGCCATAGCACGCTGCAACCCGAATCAAACAAGATCAGGGAGCATCAATAGCACAGACAGTGCAACAACCACACCAACAAACATTATGGAGCATCTCTGCTACAAGAAAACTCCCAGATAGCGCAACATACTATCCAAAATATCTGAATGCAGTTATTCCTCTGTCAGAAGGGGAAAAACCTCCAAGTCTTGCTTGCCTTCAGGGAATCAAACAGTTAAACAAGACAGAGTGATCGATTATGACCTCTCAAGCCTTAGAAGGTTAAGTATCATTATAAAGGCTATAAATAGCTAAAAGTAAGAGGTAATAATGGTTCAACTTCTGGAGACTAATGAGACTTTGCTACTCATGCTTCTCACCTTCATTCATTAGTAATATAAGCTTCTTTTGTTGTTATATGTTCAATATTCCATTTTCTCTTCTGTTCTAAGCTTGCACATGAATAGTTTGTTCATGTTTTCTTTTGTGTCTAAGGCCAGATAACTGTCATCTTATCTCTGTTTTGATGAATTAGATTTGCAAGCTTCTTTATTGCTTGTAGCTATTCATTCATTTATGTTTATGTATGCAATATGCTGGTACAGTCAGTATTCTCCATCCTTTCATTGAATCTACAAACTATTGAGCATTAGTGGTCTAAAACCTTGTAAGTTGAGGGTGTTCATGCATGTCTTGAGTTAAAACATAATTGAAATGGTTATCTGGCTTGACCCAAACCATCATTTATTCCAGTAGTTCAGAGAACAATATTGAAGATTATATGTTACTAAGCATCTCCAAGCTGCAACCTAGGAGAGTTTCTTGGAGTGATAACACTACTCACATTTTTCCAATCTCCTTCTTAATTTTATCCTTGACTCTGGGGTTCAACCAATATGGACGACGCTTCATTGGGCACACATCTAGCTCAAAACCTATCTTCATTTCCCCTAGATCTCCTTTGATGTGTTTCAGCTCTGAAACATATGAAAGGAATAATTATTCATACTCCTTGAGTAGATAAAATATCTCCTTAATTGTTTTCGCATCCCAATAATCTCATGTGGATGCCAATTTAGGCTTCATGTGGGAACTAATATTGAATTTCCGCAACTTGAGGGGCTGTAAATGAGAGGAATGTTAAAGAGGATCAGCGTTGATGATTCATTCTCCTTTATGCCCTTTAAAAGAGAGATTTCTCAATCCTTCCAAATCATCATCATCTAGCTCCTTATTAATCTTTTCACATGTAATAGTCATTTGAAAACCTTAATCAGATAGAGTGTTACGACCTATATTATCAAAGGATTATACAAGGGTATTTCAAGACTCTTGCAACACAAGAATCTTCATTTGAAAAATTTAAATCAATATAAAACTTAAAAGTCTTCTCATCCCAACTAGAGGTTTCTCTTTTCATCTCCTCCTTCAGAAACTAAGCCTTGGTGATAACTTCTATAGTATGAATAAATTGATACAGCCATAATTCACCACATAACTTTCTCTTTTCCCAAACCATAATATGGGCCTGAATATGCTTTTTGGGACTAGTGTGACACTTATACAAAGGAATATGACTTACTCCCTTATCGGGTTCAGTAAATCTACATAGAATATCAAACACGACCATCTCCAAAGATGAGAGATTGTGGCGATGGGTTACTCACCACTAAGTAGGAGTAGATTGCAATGCAACATCCATTAAAGACAATATTTGTTCCTTTGCAATAGTAAGTTCAATATCCATTACAAAACTTTCTATCGGAACAAGATCATAAAATATAGGATAATTTCTTACATTTGTTCCAATCCATTGAACAGATTGGACAGTTGGGCATCTTCGGGGATAAATTTCATGTTCTCCTTGCTACCATTCTTCTAATGCAACATCATAACATACTTTGTGTTTTGGATACTTCCCCAGCTGATAAATCCATAAGTTGTAGGGTTGATATAATCTTCCATTTTTCCATTAATCAATTGATATAGTTGGTCAAAAAAATTGAAGTCTTCTACTTCATCAATAGGATCTGTGTACCTGGGACCTTGATAAGGATCTAGGGGTTGAATAATTCTTACACCATCAACTTCAAAATCCATAGTCTCCCTCTTCAAAACAATAATGACATAGTTTTCAAAAGCCCAAACAATTCCTAATAGAGGAGGATATGCATATTTATCTTCAATGATGTCAATAGATTCAAAGTATGCATAAGTTTTGACACCTACAACATCCACCTCTACGTCTTCCAAGTGACTGATGAGCACCAGTATTGCAGCAAGAATGCTGCAACTCCCGAGGCTACCAACTTTACTTTATCAACCTGGGGTTCATACGAACTTAGAGGTGACGGTGCTGTATACACAAGTAAATGTGATGGGTCTACTTATTGTCACTGCTAAGCTAGCGATAGACCACTAAAGTTTTTCAAACCATACTTCTATGGATTTAGAAGAAGCTTGATTATCAATAAGGGAAAGAGAAATCTACTATAAGAGAAATCTTGTCTATTGTTATCACTCAGAATTTTCCTTAGAAACTATCAAAAGAAGGAAGAGACCGAAGTAACCACAAACCAATCTTTTAGGTATAGGCTCTAGGCAACCTATGACTCAGAGAGGGCTCTCTCTATAAAATTTAGCTTTGTTATACTGGCATTTCAGGCTAGTTCTTAATGTTCATTGGGGTTTTGGCTTTGGATTGAAGGTTGGGCAGTGGAATTCTTGGAACAGATGGATAGAGCAAGGTCTTTAAGCCATTGGGCTATGGAGTCAACAAATGGATAGAAGAACTGGATCAATTCATTAAAGGGAATGTTCACAGGGCAGGCTAGCAAAGTAAAGTGCAAATCTTTAGGATGAATGGGTGAAATGGTCCTAACCAGGGTGAGAGAGCATTTAAGAATTCTTAGACCAGGGTTAAAATGAAGAACATAGGATAATAATTAACAAAGGACAATTAAGAATCATTTGCTATAGACCATAAGGAACTACCTAAACTAAGGAGCAATCAAGAATTCCTTAACTTAGATTAGTGAAGAAAACATTCACTATGCATAACAGTCAAAGCAGAGTGCAGCTAAGCAATTTCTGAGTTATCATTCCATGTTATAGCATTCAAATTTTTGGAGATACAAGAATGTGGAAAAACTTAAAAGAAAAATAACATTGAACGTGAGAGAATACTTATTTGACCTTTGATTTACACAAGAATCCAGTGAAATATCTGATCTTTATTCCTTGATCCAGCTAGCTGATCCAGTCATTGATACAATAGAATTTCAGACTTAAGAACAAGAAGTCTATAGAAATGTTTTGGAATCCACCCTACATACTTCGATTTATGAAGTATTTATACAAAAAATTATTACAAAATATCTCAAAACAACTTGATATTTAATCTAGGAAATACAAATATCTTCTTGCAAGAAGATAGAGACAACTATTAAACTGTTTCATGTTATCCCTTTTATTATGGTTGTGCTGGCCTTTATCATTGAAGTGTAATCTTTTATGTTGGCTTGTTGTTGTAGTGTTTCACGCTGGAGTCTTCTTTAAATTTTACCTTTCAGCTAATACTCTTTAACCCTGATACTCTTTGACCCTGATGTGTTGTTTTTACCTATTTTACTTGGTTGTTCTGTTTTTACTGTGCAGTAACTTTTTGCTGTAAATTTATCACAGTAAATCAGTCATTGTCTCCCACCATTCTGCATCAGGTAATTTTACATTCATCATTCTCCTGTAGATTTCATCAGCTTTAGTATATTTGGAAAAATTGGGCTTGGTGAGGAATAAATGTTTGATCTCATGCTCCAAAAAAAACAAGTTTTCAAATGTGTTGTACAAAACTTTTCCTGTTGGCAATGCTTTTATGGATGAAGTGCTTTCTTGTTCCTTTGCCAAATGTCTGAGTCTGGTATCATAGTCCAACTGTGTCATGAGTTTTTCATTGATAACCATAGGACTGGGCAAACCTTTCTCCCTCAAAATCTAGAATTTAGCCATGAACCTATCAATGGCTACCTGCATATTGTGGCACTTTTCTTCTAAGTTAAGCATAAGGTTCCTTTTGGAAAGGACCTTCCTTATTTCTAAAATGGTCACAGTCCTATCTTCTATATTTAGCTCATGGAGCTCATATCTATTCTTGTTGTTGAGGAAGTGGATGAGTCTATTGGCATCCTCTGGCTTATCTCCCAACTCCTCCTTCACTTTCTGGATAGCTTCTGTAGCTATCTTTACTAACTCTGTTTTTTCAAAAATAACTTGAATTGAGGGCCAAATATCCTTGACGGAGTAAATGATATTGGCCCACAATATTTCCTTGGTTTACCCTAGGGGTTTCTCCAGTGTCAAGTCTTTCTCTAAGATTTTAATCCTTTCACTCATCCTTTGGGCCTTTTGTGCTTCTTCTTTTTGTTTAAGTTGGGCAAGTTTGTAGTCAGTTTCCAAACTTGCCACCTTTTCTCTCAGCCTGTTCATTTCTGTAGCCTGGACAGACATCTCTTCCATGGATTTGACCAGTTCTGTTGCTTTATCTCCTGATGTACCTGCTGTTGATGTAGGTTCTATTGTTGTCGACAAGGTTGTTGCAAGTGGAGTTGTAGGTGCCAAAGGTGCTGCTAGTGTGGATGGCACTGCTGTGGAGACTGTAGGGATAACATTTGTTGAAGAAGTGGCCACATCAACTTGTTTTAATTGGATGAAAGCATCCAATTCCTTTTCTGTCTCTTTTAGTTGATCATTCAGCTTTAAGACTATGTCCATGAGTTCTTCATACCCCTGCTAGGCTTCTAGGACTTCCAATGTTCGTGGATGTTGCAGCTGAGGTATTTTTAGTTGTTTCTTCAATGCAACTATATCATCATTATTCCTTCTAATAAGTTGTTCTATGGATTTTATATCCTTGGGATTGTGTCCCAATTCAATTACTAAGTCCTCTAAGGACTTGATCCTTATATCTTTGGCTTGTGAGGAGGCCTTCTCTAATTGAAATTGTGCTGAAATGTTGTTTAGAGAGTTTTGTAGCTAGTGAGAAGCTATGGATTTACCTGTCAGGGTGGAGTATATCATTTCTCCAGCCTGTTTGTGCAGTTCAATCTAGTCTATGGGATGAATATCCCTTGCCAACACTTCGAAGTCTACCTTTTTGAAATCAGAGGTTGTCTTTGGCTGCTGAGCTGTAGGTTTGATGAATGACATCTGCAGCTTCCCCTCTTCAATGTCAAAGACTTGCATTAGCCTTACTTGATTGGTAGGAGTCAGCTTTAGATATTGAGCATAATTTTGGCCCTTAAGCCTCTAATTTCTTGCTTTGATTTCTTTGTATCTTTCCATGATGTCCTGGTCCCTGTCAGCAGGCCTGCTGAATGAAGAGACTTCCACACTAAGTTGCCTTTCCAACATCTAAGTTTGTGATGTGGAAGGCTCTTGCATGCCTTCAGATGGAGTGGTAGGCCTACTTCTGTTTCCTTCTGTGTTTGTGACCTTAGCTGAGCCCTCTGTATCCTCCTGTTCAAAGACAAGATTCATTTTCTGCCTTTTTGCTTGGCTTGTTTCTGGCTGAGCATATGAGGTTTCTCTTGCTGATGTAGTGGCCTCCTCCCTACTTCTCTTTAGGTTATTCTCCTCATTTTGAGGAGTCTGCATAACTGGAGGGGTACTCATGGTTGTCTCTGGTTGGTCTGATTGCTCTGATACCTGCAGGAAAGAACCCTCATCAAGTTGTCTTTCTAGATCAATGAGAGTATTCTCTATGTCTACCCTGGTGCTGTCTTGGTCCACTAGGGTACCTTCCACCCATTCTGTTTGGTTGGCATAGGCTTCTATTTCAGGTATGGGATGGTGAATGAAAGGTCCTAGCTTGACCTTTTGTCTCTTCTTGGTAATGAATTCCAAAGGGTCATATCTCCAAACAAAACTCCTTTGGAACTTCATTCTCTACAGAATTAGGTTTGCCTCTCTGGAATTGCATATGAAGGGACCTAATTGATCTTTTATTTTGAAATTGGCCTTCTTCTTGGCATTGACGAAGTTTACTTCATCTGCATTGATGATTTGTCTATAGTATTCTAATGCAAACAACCTCATTGGGAGGTATCTTGGTAGCTTGTATGGTGCAAGCATGCAACCATATATTCTGATTTCTGTGTGGTTCTGATAAAGGTACCAATCACCCACTTTAGACAGCTTGGAAAGCTGGAGGACTCTCTTTATTTCTGGGCTTATCCTAGGTGGAGGATTCCCAGTGAGCATAGTCATGATGGTATGTACAAAAGAATCTATAAAGTCTGAGTAAGTATATGGTAATCCAGACTCATGAAAAAGTGGGGTCCAAAAGATTACAAATCTGGGTTGGCCCTTGGTGTCAAGCTTCTGAATGGTGAATGGAAACTTATTAGGTTGATAATACAAGAACATATGGTATACGACTAAGGAATACTTGAAAACTCTTTCATTGTTCATTCTAAAGAATTGTTCATGCATCCTATCTGCTATAAATTGGGCATAGTCATAAATGACAGTAGGAGGTTGTCCTGGAGTGTAGATGGACATGAAGGCAAGGATTAACTCATCAATGTATTCACTAGTGGTGTATCCCAAAACATAGGATATCATGGCTACAATGTTCTGGCCCCATGGGGAAAAAATAGTAGCTACATATGGAGGGGAATCCTTAGGGATGTGTTTTTCTTCTCTGATGAAGGTTTGGAACAATTGGGCCAATTTTGCAGAACTAAGCTTGGGATACTGGTCCAACAGGTCTCCAATTGAGAGGGGAGTTAGGTTTGGCCCTAGTTGGAGCTGCAACATTTCATTTATGGACTCAATTGTGATGGTGAAGAGGACCTTCTGGTCATGAGACATTATGGTTTTGTGGCTAGGGACGTAGCATGCATAACACATATGGACAATTTCTGGAAATATGTGAACTTGGGGGAACTGGTACTTGGGAAAATTTGACTCCCATAGGCCAATTTCATCAGCATGGTTAAGGTATCTGTCCCTACTTTGGAAATGTACTTTGAGCAGGGGCTCTATGGCAGTGGTATCTTTTATTTGGAAATCTTTATCAGCTAAAGGAAGGTGGTCCAGGTCTAAGTGAGGTGTAGAGATGGGCCTTACATCCATTGCAATTGGGGCAACCATACTCAGTTCTTGTGGATTTGAGTGTGGGGGGTAATTCAGAGTTTTTAGGGAAATGATGGTTTTGCAGATTGGTTATGGCTCAGAGTGTAAAAATCAAAGTAAATTTGATGTTTTTCACTTAATTAATAGTGTTACGAGGGTGAATTTACTTGGAATTTGACAATGGAGTTGGTTTTCCATGGTTAAATACCTGGAATTGGGTGAAATTGACTGTAAATGGTGGTTGATGGAGGCTGCAGAGGTCCGTATGGTTTTGGTACGGACTGATGAACGAGTTGGGCTATCTGTAGCGTCTATGGAGCAATGGCAAAGGTTTGTGAGCAAATTTGTTGTTTGTAGGGGTCACAATGGCTTTCTGAGTTCTCAAATGGAAAATGCGCAAAAAGAGTGAAAAGAGGGGTAATTGGGCTTATATAGGAAAATCATTGATTTTGGCAAGTTCATTAATTGATGAACAATGGGTAGTTTTTTCCATTATATGGGAAGGTGGTTTAATGGAGGCATTGCACCACTTTTGAGAGGGAAGTGGTTTTCAGGAGAGGTCGCCTGATTCCATTCATCGTTTGACACGTAGCAATGGGGGTTGGGAGGAAAACCACCTTATCGGATGGGTAAAGGGCAGACATCGGGCTGGGCCGATATGGACTTGGGTTGTTGGATGTGGGGAAAGGATGATCAATGGTGGTCGAGAGATGGGGGGCCCATGGGTCTAATCACCGATGGTATAAGATTAGATTAACACTTAATCTCTTCAAGGTGCCTTAATACATGATTAAGGAGTATGGGCAGGATTTTAATAAGTTTTGTGGGATATGGGGTAGTGATATAGTTTTTAATTAAACTAAGGGGTGGAGTTATTTTATATAAAGGAGTTAAATAGATATGGGCTAATGGGCTTTTTAGGGATTTTATATATTTAGTTAAAAGCTAATATGAGGTGAAATGAGCGGAAGGGGTATCATACTTAGGTATATAAAATATGATATGCTTTCCATACATTTAGTACTTAGGATAAATGTAATTTGGTGGGTTTTTTTGCATAAAATATGTTTATCATGGGGTTTTCCTAGGCAAAAAGAATTTAACCTTAGGAAAAGGGGTTTTGTGAGGGGGATGAATGAATTGCAAGGGATTTTAACACCTATCATTCTTAAGTCATCAAGCCAAGGGTCCGGTCCCACTAGAAGTCAGAGAAATGTTCTGAGCCTCTTTGACTTAAAGAACTATAGGTATTAATATTTTTATGAAAGGGAAGTTAGGGAGTGTCATAGGGGTTAAAATGAATGATGGGGATGTTAACTAAATCATATTGTGAACCATTTCCTTTGCTTTGTTTACCACTTATGCACATTTGAAAATTGCATTTAAGATAATGACATAAGTGCTTTTTTGTGTAATCACATAATGTTTCTGCAGCCTTTCTACTGCTTACCCTACCATTTTTTCTTCACTTTATTTGGGTGTATTTAGGCTAGCAAACCCTTATCAATATTTTTCCTTTCTTTACAAAGTAAACTATCTAATTCTAACCTTATATCATCCAAGGGCTTCGATTAACCTGATGAGCTCCTTTTATTCACTCTATCTATCTAATGATCTACCAAGATTACACTGTTTGGTCAAATTTTATTCTCTAACTATAAACATAAAATTTAAAACATAAATAGCCAAGTTTAAACTTTTTGACTATCATGGATTGTGGCATGAGTAACAAGCTACACACAGTCATTTATTATGCATAAAAAGTAAATAGTAGTGGCATTTTGACTTGCACACTTTCATGGCCTCTTTGTATCTTTTTGGGGTTCATATATTTTCATTTTTTGACCTTTTTTCATTCTTTTTGTCCTTTGATTATTCTTTTAGGACATACCCTCTTTACATTTTTTAATTTTTTAATATGGAAAACATTTGCAGAAAGCAAAGGTATGTACAATATTATAAGGTTTCATCATAGTCATTCAAAATTATGACTCCTATTGGTATAGGAACCTAACAGTGGCTCCACTTGGGGATGGCATTTCCTGGTGAAATGTCAAGAACTTTGTAGATCAATAGCCTTTGAATTGTTGTTGATGTTGCCTTGCAATGTTTCTCTCCATGTCTCTGCATTATTGATATTTATGACATTAAATCCTTAAAGCTTAGGGCCTTCTCTTTGGGCTTCAACTTCAAAAATCACCATCCAATCCAAACTATACTTTTTGAAAAATGAAATATGTGCAATGGGAAATAAAAATCAATAGTTAGGTTCAAAATAGTGTTTGAGCATTCGACCATTCACTGGTCCACCTTCTGCTTCTGTACCATCCATTTCCCTTATGAAGAAAGCATTATTACCTCTAAAAGCATAAATGACATATGGGTCTTTCCATAGAAAGTCAAATTTACCATGTTACCTTTATCTTCCCTCCTTGAATCCCACTTTAGCACCTTGTCACCAAGGTAGAAATCTTCAGCCTTAGTTCTCTTATCAAAAATATTTGTAATCCTTTCCCGCACAACTTGAGATCTGATGTAGACCTCTTCCCTAGTTTGTTGAAGATGAATTGTTTGGTTGATTCTTCTCTAGATATTATTTGGTTCAACCTGCATTTCTTGAAGCAACTTCATGATTGGTGTTCCCAAGGAGGATGGAAAAATAACTTCCATCCCATAAACTAGTTGGTAGGGAGAGGTACCAATTAATATTTTAGTGGTTAGTATGTCTGCCCATAAGGCATTGACTAGCTTTTTGTTCCGTGTTCTCTTATTGTCCTCTAATAAATTTTTGATGATGTTTACCAAAATTTTGTTTGAGGATTCTGCTAGTCCATTTCCTTGAGGATAATAGGCAGTGGAATGGCCCAGGGTTATATGATACTTGTTGCATAAATCTATCATTCTTTTGGATTTAAAGGCTATTTCATTATCAGTAATGAGCTTAGTTGGACATCCAAATCTTGATAGAATGTTGGTTTCAAGGAAGGTTATGATAATAGTGTCAGTGGCTTGCCTTGAAGGTATGGCCTCTATCCATTTTGTAAAGTAGTCTGTAGCAGTAAGGATCCATTTATGTTGGGCAAAGGAAGGTGGGTGAATTTCACCAATGAAGTCTAGACCCCATTGTTGAAAAGGTGTTTCAGCAGAGATTGGCTTGAGGGGTAAAGGTAGAAGCTTTTTCTTTCCCTCAAAAATTTGACATTTGTGATAGGAGGTCACATATTTCTTTACATCAGAAAAAAAGGTAGGCCAGTAGAAACCGGCTCTAAGAATTTTATCAGCAGTGGTTTTCCAGTAAAGGTGTCCTCCACAATCACCTACATGAAACTCTTGCAATACTCTGTCAGATTCATCTTTTAATAGGCAATTGAGAAGAATACCTTCATGATCTCTCCAAAAGAAAGCATTGTCTAAAATACAGAATTTTAAGGATTTCATCTTTAGTTCTAGATAATTTTGGAGGAGATTGTAAGTTCTGTAAAACATAAATGATATCGACATACCATGGTGATTCAATAAAGTCTTGGCTGATTAGTGGAGTCACCATCTCCTCTTCATTATCTATTTGTGCAATAAAGTTTATATCTAGCGCCTGACAATTCGATTTAGCCATGAGCTTGGCTAAACCTTGGCCCTTGATTAACTTAGTTGGTTTGATTTCTATGTCATATTCTAGAATAGTAGCAATCCATTTTCCCCTCTTTCCATCTGGACCATCCTGAGTTAGGATGTCTTTGACTACTGAATTAGGAACATAGGCTACTATATGAGAATATAAAATGTATACCCTAAAATCCTTGATAGCTTTGACCAAAGCAAAGGCTTGTTTTTCCATTATGTTATATTTTAAGGGGGCATCTCTTAAGGCTTTGCTAAAGAAAGCAATAGGTTGTTCATAGCCCTAGTCATTTTTCTACAGTAGAACTGCAGCAATTGTGTGCTCAAAAGCAAAGGAAAATAAGATGAAATCTTTGTCAAATTTTGGACTGATCAAAACTGGTGTTTTAGTTAAGGCTAGTTTGATATCTTCAAAGGACTTCTTAGCCTCAACAGTCCATTTTATGGTCGAATCTTTTTTCAGCATATTGTTTAGTGATCTAATTAATTCTGCCAGGTTAGAAATAAATCTTCTAAGAAAGTTAATTTTCCCTAAGAAAGCTTGTAATTCCCTAATGTTCCTTGGATGTTGTATCTGTAAGATGGCTTCTATTCTTGCAGGGTCTATTCGGATACCATCTTTTGAGATTATGTGGCCTAATAACTTTCCTTCTTCTAACCCAAACAAAGACTTCTTGGGGTTCAAAGAAATTCCATATTTCCTGCATTTAATAAAAACCTACCTTAGATGATCCAAATGTTGACTATCAGATTTTGAAAATACAGTAATGTCATCTAGATATATTACAAGGAAATAATGAATTTCTTTGGTAAAGGCTATATCCATAGCACTTTGGAAAGTGGCCCCTGCATTCATTAGTCCAAAAGGAATTTTCACATACATGAATGTGCCCCAAGGAGTAGTGAAGGCAGTCTTGGCTTGGTCATCAGGATGAACTAAGATCTGATTGTAACCAGAAAACCCATCCAATAATGAGAATCTGGTCGATCCAACTACCCTTTGTAAAATATGATTCGTTTTGGGGAGACGGTAATTGTCTTTAAGTGATACTTTATTGAGGTTCCTAAGGTCCACACATAGTCTAATCTCGCTAGTTTTCTTCCTAGTTGGCACCAAGTTTGAAACCCAATCAAAAAATTTGATTGGTGCAATTATTTTAGCATCATACATTCTTTGGAGTTCTTTTTCAATTGAAGGTAATAGGACAAGATTAATCCTTCTAAGTTTTTGTCTGAAAGGTTTTTTATTTTATTTTATAGGGATTGTGTGTTGTATGATGTTGGTGTCATAGGACTTGAGGTCCTCATAACTCCAAGCAAAGACATCTTGGAACTCCTTCAATAATTCAATGTATTTTACTCTTTCGGTTGGAGGTAGTGATTTTGAAAGTTTGATCAATTTTGGACTTCCCTCAGTGCCTATATTACACTCCTCTATATCAAATTTCAAAGGTTCCGTTTTAGGCTTCCTAGGAACATCATTTGAATCAAATAAGTCTTCCAAAGGGGTTAATCCCTTAGGTAGGAAATCATCTTTGATATTAATTACTTCAGTGTATTCGTTAATTATTTCATCAATCTCAAGTTGCTCTAGGTTTTCTATATCTGATTTAGTAAATTTAGTTGGGTTAAATCTATCTAATTCATCGCCTTCTATCTCACTAATTTCTAACTCATCCTTAGAGTTAGGATCTATGGATGTATCAGTATCTATGTTATGATTCACAAACTCTTCTTCTAAATTTAAAAAGTTATTTATTTGTTTATCATTGGAAAATACTTGCCAATTCTTCAAATTATCTGGAAGTGCAGGCCTGTGCCTAACTTCAGCAGTGTAATCATAGTTAGGTTGGAAGGGTAACTTGCAAGTGCTAGCAAACATTGCTAAACTATGGACTTGCATATTGTTTTTTCTAGGAATTACTGCAAGCTTGGTTTCTAAGAAAGTGTTCAGTATTTCTACAATAGTTCCTCTATAACAACTTAATCTAGGGTCTTTGGTCATATATACAACATCAATCTGTTTTATCACTAGTTCGGAGTCTCCCATGATAGAAACTCTTTTATCTCCTAGATTCCTAACTAATTTAAGGTCTAAAATTAGTGCTTCATACTCGACCATATTGTTAGTACATTTGAAATTCAGTCTATATGCATGGCCTTCTGAGTGATTGTTCTCCAAATTATATATCCATACTCCTGCTCATGCTCTAAGCTTATTGACTGACCCATCAAATTCAAGATGCCATAATATCTCATGTTCATAATTTTCATCATCTAGTGCAACAAACTTTTCTTCATTTAAAGCAATAAGACTATCTTGTTTATTGGAAAGTTCTAAAGTTTGGTTAGCTTCATTTTGAATAGAAACCGCAATTTCTTTTGGTTCTGTATCAATACTGTCTAAAAGAGTTTCTTGTGTTTGATCAACATTATACAGAATGAAGGAATCAATGTCTGAATGTATGGAGTAGATAGAAAAGTTCTGAGGCTTATCCTGGCTACTTACCATGTCTTTCATTAAAGTTTCTCAATACAACTTCTTGGGTTGTACAAAACAGAGATTGTTGCATATGACATATCAAGTTGCAAAGATCCTTGAAGTTTGGCTCCCCATGATCTGGATAACAGAATGCCATACTTTGGTGGGATGTCAGCAACCACAATATCCATAAGGATGCTTTTGGCAGGATATTGAACTAAGGTAACACAAAGGTATTTAATCAATCCTAGACGCTTTACTTGACTTGAGTCAAATGCGAATAAGTCCTTGTAAGGTCTTGTAATGTCTAGGTTTAATTTCTCCATTACTGATTTGGGCATTAAGTTTTGGGAGGCCCTAGAATCCAACATTGCATTGTGTAGGATTTTATCATGGATGCTAAGGCTAATGTAGAAAGGTGGTACTCCTCATTCTAGTGGTTTTCCATTAACATCTGGACCAAATATAAGTTCTGGTTGGTCATCAAACAGGTTGACTGAATCCTCATTTTCAGCAATGTTTAAGGTCTAGTTTATCTGTGTCTTGTAGGTTTCATTCTTGATTAGTTATGTTAAAGGGACTGAAGTCTTTAGCTTAGCTACCTCTACTACCAAATTGAATGGAAAAGGGGCTTTTTCTATTTGAGGGTTTTGAATTTTCACAGAAGGGATTTGAGTGGGATGGTCTTCTTTTCCCCTATTGGGGACCTCTTTTTTGTTGGTTTTAAAATCTGGTGTTTTGAGGTTTGTCCATTGGTTCTTTAGAGGGAATTGAAGGGGATGGCTGATCATTAGAAGGTCAATTATGGGTTATATCTACAATGGTGGGGCCAAAAGGATTTTGGTTCTATCTGGGGAGAATCTGGAGGATATTAGAAACTGGGGCTTCTTTGATTTTCTTGGGTTGATTTGGCACTGTTTTCTTGGTTTGGTCAGGGATATCAGAGTTCTTTTTACTCCTTAGGTTATACTGTTTATGCACTTCAAAGATGGCAGAATCATAACCTTGTTTATAATCAAATGACTCTCCAGACTGGATTTGCAATTGTTGTAGCATATGCAATTCATGATCATCTTAGGCCAGAAAAACAACACCTTCATCATCTAATCCCATTAGGTTAATCTGTGTGTCTTGCTCTGGGTCTTTAGGATAGGATGTTTATGCAAATTTTCTTGAAAAGGAGGCCAAATATTCTGATCAGGTCCATTTTTTACAGTGTTTTGGTTTTGGTTTTTCCTAAATTTCGAGTTTCTAACTGGAGGTGCTTGTTGATTATCCCATTGGGGTTTCCTTCCTATGTTATCTATTCTATCCGTTAGTCTCTCCATAATTTTAGCTAAACTATCTATTTTGATGTCATATGGTGAAGCTTTACCTTTACCAGTTCCTCTCTTTTCATTTCTAACTCTAGCTCTTTTAGCTAACAAATGAGTTTCAACACTAACAACTATGCTTTACATTTCTTCTAATGTTGGGGGGTTTCTTTCCCTAAGTTGGAATGCTATATCTATGTCAAATCCATCAGGGAACTTTATTAAGGCTAAGTTAGGTGGGGCTCTAAGATTAACTGGGATTGCATTATATATACTGTTAAATCTAGTGCAGTAATCTTGAATAGTTTCATTAGGTTCCCTTTTAATATTTTCACATTCTAAAAGGATTTGTAGGGGATTTTCTTCGTTTCCCATCTGTTCAAAAATTGTTGATGAAATACTTCTAAACTATCAATAATATTATTAGGCAATGCTCTAAACCATTTCCAAACATCACCAGCTAAAGTATGAGCAAACAGTCTCATTTGGACATCCACAATATCAATTTCATGTAGTTCAAAATAATATGTCATCTTATTGACATGGTGCTATGTAGTGTAGTGTCTTGTGTGATCAAATTGAACAATTTTGCTTTGGTAGTCTGCTGGCATAGCACCAAGTGGGGCAGGTAAAACAACAGGAGCATATCTGTTTTCCATGGCTGTAGGCTGGGAGGGGTTAGGATGTGGATGAAGAATGGATGAAGAACTAGGACTAGTAGGTGGTAAATGGGATATAATAGGTTGGTGAGGGAGTGAAGGTATAAATGGGGGTGGAGAATGGACTTCAGAAGTTGAAGGGAACAATGGTGAACTGAAAGTGGTGGACAATTGTTTAGAAATCTCAGGAATCTTAGCAGTACTCAAGGATGATTGTGGAGAATTTAGAATGTATTCATCAATTGACTGGTTGGCTTTTTGGACTTCAAGGTCTGCAATGAAATCAGGGTCTAGAAAAATATCGTATATTTCACTTTCAGAATTTGACTTAAATAATGACAAATCAAATTTCTCATCAAAGGGAAGATCTTCTAAAAAGAGCCACTCATCAGGATATGAATTAGCTTTAATTAATGGTGTGTGACTAGCTGAACTTTCTTCTTTTTTGGATTTTCTTGAAATCAGGTTGGGATTATCAAATACTGGGGTAGGGTTTGGATTTGGGTTAGCCCTAGTATAATGAGTTCTCCTTGAAGCCAGAATTTCAAAAATTTTCTAATTGTTTTCTTTTGTGAGATATTTTTTTAAAATAACTTCTGATAAATTACTTTAAGAGGCTCAAAATACAGATTCAAAATTTCTTAAAGATTTATGAGGACTGAGGGTTTGATTTCCCCAGTATGGTCGCCACTATGTTATCACTCAAAATTTTCGTTAGAAGTTATCAGAAGACGAACGAGACCCAGGTAACCACAAATCAATCTTTTAAGTATAGGCTCTAGCCAACCTATGACTCAGAGAGGGATTTCTCTATAAAATTTAGCTTTGTTTTACTACAATTTTATGCTAGTTCTTAATGTTCATTGGGGTTTTGGTTTTGAATTGAAGGTTTGGCGGTGGAATTCTTGGAACAGATGGATAGAGCAAGGTCTTTAAGCCATTGGGCTATGGAGTCCACAAATAGATAGCAAAACTGGATCAATTCATTAAAGGGAATGCTCACAGGGCAGGCTAGCAAAGTAAAGTGCAAATCTTTAGGTCAAATGGGTGAAATGATCCTAACCAAGGTGAGAGAGCACTTAAGAATTCTTAGACCGGGGTTAAAATGAAGAACAGAGGATAATCATGAAAAAAGGGCAATTAAGAATCCTTTGCCATAGACCACAAGGAACTACCTAAACTAAGGAGCAATCAATAATTCCTTAACTTAGATTAGTGAAGGAAACATTCAGTATGCATAACAGTCAAAACGAAGTGAAACTAAGCAATTTCAGAGATATCATTCCATGTTATAGCATTCAGATTTTTGGAGATACAAGTAAGACCATGGAAAAACTTTAAAAAAAGAACATTGAACGTAAGAGAATACTTATTTGAACTTTGCTTTACACAAGAATCTAATGAAATATCTTATCTTTATTCCTTGATCCAGCTAGCTGATCCAAACATTGATACAATAGAATTTCAGACGTAAGAACAAGAAGTCTATAGAAGTGTTTTGGAATCCACCCTATATACTTCGATTTATGAAGTATTTATACAAAAAATTATTACATAATATCTCAAAACAACTTGAGGTTTAATCTAGGAAATACAAATATATTCTTGCAAGAAGATAGAGACAGCTATTGAATTGTTTCATGTTGTCCCTTTTATTATGGTTGTGCTGGCCTTTATTGTTGAAGTGTAATATTTTATGTTGGCTTGTTGTTGTAGTGTTTCATGTTGGAGTCTTCTTTAACTTTTACCATTCAGCTGATACTCTTTAACCCTGATGCTCTTTGACTCCAATGTGTTGTTTTTACCTGTTTTACCTGGTTGTTCAGTTTTTTACTGTGCATTAAATTTTTGTTGTAAATTTATCACAGTAAATTAGTCATTGTCTCCCACCATTCTGCATCAGGTAATTTTACATTCATCATTCTCTTGTAGATTTCATCATCTCCAATATATTTGGCAAAATTGGGCTTGGTGAGGAATAAATTTTTGATCTCATGCTCTAGGAAAAACAAGTTTTCAAATGTGTTGTACAAAACTTTTCTTGTTGCCAATGCTTTTATGGATGAAGTGCTTGCTTGTTCCTTTGCCAACTATCTGAGTCTGGTATCATAGTCCAACTGTGTCATGAGTTTTTCATTGATAACCATAGGACTAGGCAGACCTTTCTCCCTCAAAATATGGAATTTAGCCATGAACCTATCAATGGCTACCTACATATTGTGGCACTTTTCTTCTAAGTTAAGCATAAGGTTCCTTTTGGAAAGGACCTTCCTTATTTCTAAAATGGTCGCAGTCCTATCTTCTATATTTAGCTCATGGAGCTCATATCTATTCTTGTTATTGAGGAAGTGGATGAGTCTATTGGCATCCTTTGGCTTATCTCCCAACTCCTCCTTCACTTTCTGGATAGCTTCTGTAGCTATCTTTACAAACTCTGTTTGTTCAAAAATATCTTGAATTGAGGGCCAAATATCCTTGACAGAGTCAATGGTATTGGCCCACAACATTTCCTTGGTTTTCCCTAGGGGTTTCTCCAGTGTCAAGTCTTTCTATAAGATTTTAATCCTTTCACTCATCCTTTGGGCCTTTTGTGCTTCTTCATTTTTTTAAGTTGGGCAAGTTTGTAGTCAGTTTCCAAACTTGCCACCTTTTCTCTCAGCTTGTTCATTTCTGTAGCCTGGATAGACATCTCTTCCATGGCTTTGACTAATTCTGCTACTTTCTCTCTTGATGCACCTTCTGCTGATGTAGGTTCTGTTGTTGCTGGCAAGGCTCTTGCAAGTGGAGCTATAGGTGCCAAAGATGCCGCTAGTGTGGATGGCACTGCTGTGGAGACTATAGGGATAAAATTTGTTGAAGAAGTGGTCACATCTACTTGTTTTAATTGGATTAAAGCATCCAATTCCTTTTCTCTCTTTTAGTTGATCATTTAGCTTTAAGACTAAGTCCATGAGTTCTTCATGCCCCTGTTGGGCTTCCAAGACTTCCAATGTTTATGGATGTTACAGCTGAGGTATTTTTAGTTGTTTCTTCAATGCAGCTATATCATCATTATTCCTTCTAATAAGTTGTTCTATGGATTTTATATCCTTGGGATTGTGTCCCAATTCAATTACTAAGTCCTCTAAGGACTTGATCCTTGTATCTTTGGCTTGTGAGGAGGCCTTCTCTAACTGAAATTGTGCTGAAATGTTGTTTAGAGAGTTTTGTAGCTGGTGAGAAGCTATGGATTTACCTGTCAGGGTGGAGTATATCATTTCTCCAGCCTGTTTGTGCAGTTCAATCTAGTCTATGGGATGAATATCCCTTGCCAACACTTCGAAGTCTACCTTTTTGAAATCAGAGGTTGTCTTTGGCTGCTGAGCTGTAGGTTTGATGAATGACATCTGCAGCTTCCCCTCTTTAATGTCAAAGGCTGACATTAGCCTTGTTTGATTGGTAGGAGTCAGCTTTAGATATTGAGCATAAGTTTGGGCCTTAAGCCTCTCATTTCTTGCTTTGATTTCTTTGTATCTTTCCTTGATGTCCTGGTCCCTGTCAGCAGGCCTGCTGAATGAAGAGACTTCCACACTAAGCTGCCTTTCCAACATCTGAGTTTGTGATGTGGAAGGCTCTTGCATGCCTTCAGATGGAGTGGTAGGCCTACTTCTATTTCCTTCTGTGTTTGTGACCTCAGCTGAGCCCTCTGTATCCTCCTGTTCAAAGACAGGATTCATTTTCTACCTTTTTGCTTGGCTTGTTTCTGGCTGAGCATATGAGGTTTCTCTTGCTGATGTAGTGGCCTCCTCCCTACTTCTCTTTAGGTTCTTCTCCTCATTTTGAGGAGTCTACATAACTGGAGGGGTACTCATGGTTGTCTCTGGTTGGTCTGATTGCTTTGATACCTGCAAGAGAGCACCCTCATCAAGTTGTCTTTCTAGATCAATGAGAGTATTCTCTATGTCTACCTTGATGATGTCTTGGTCCACTAGGGTAACTTCCACGCATTCTGTTTGGTTGGCATAGGCTTCTATTTCAGGTATGGGATGGTGAATGAAAGGTCCTAGCTTGACCTTTTGTCTCTTCTTGGTAATTAATTCCAAAGGGTCATATCTCCAAACAAAATTTCTTGGGAACTTCATTCTCTACAGAATTAGGTCTACCTCTTTGCCTGCCTCTCTGGAATTGCATATGAAGGGACCTAATTGATCTTCTATTTTGAAATTGGCCTTCTTCTTGGCATTGACGAAGTTTACTTCATTTGCATTGATGATTTGTCTATAGTATTCTAATGCAAACAACCCCATTAGGAGGTATCTTGGTAGCTTGTATGGTGCAAGCATGCAACCATATATTCTAATTTCTGTGTGGTTCTGATAAAGGTACCAGTCACCCACTTTGGGTTGCTTGGAAAGCTGGAGGAATCTCTTTATTTTTGGGCTTATCCTAGGTGGAAGGTTCCTAATGAGCATAGTCATGATGGGATGTACAAAAGAATCTATAAAGTCTGAGTAAGTATATGGTGACCCAGACTCATGAAAAAGTGGGGTCCAAAATATTATAGATTTTGGCTGGCCCTTGGTGTCAAGCTTCTAAAGGGTGAATGGGAAATTATCAGGTTGATAATACAAGAACATATGGTATAAGATTGAGGAATAATTGAAAACTCTTTCATGGCTCATTCTAAGGAATTGTTCATGCATCCTATCAGCCATATTTAAGCATAGTCATAAATGACAACAGGAGGTTGTCTTGGAGTGTAGATGGACATGAAGGCAAGGATTAACTCATCAATGTATTCACTAGTGGTGTACCCCAAAACACAAGATATCATGGCTACAATGTTCTAGCCCAATGGGGAAAAAATAGCAGCTACATATGGAGGGGAATCCTTAGGGATGTGTTTTTCTTCTCTGATGAAGGTTTGGAACAATTGGGCCAACTAGTCCAACAGGTCTCCAATTGAGAGGGGAGTTAGGTTTGGCCCTGGTTCGAGCTACAAAATTTCATTTATGGACTCAGCTGTGATGGTGAAGAGGACCTTCTGGTCATGAGACATTATGGTTCTGTGGCTGGGGACGTAGCATGCATAACACATATGGAAAATTTCTGGAAATATGTGAACTTGGGGGAACTAGTACTTGGGAAAATTTGACTCCTACTAGCCAATTTCATCAGCATGGTTAAGGTATCTATCCCTAATTTGGCAATGTACTTTGAGAAGGGGATCTATGGCAGTGGTACCTTTTATTTGGAAATCTTTATCAGCTAAAGGAAGGTGGTCAAGGTCTAAGTGAGGTGTAGAGATGGGCCTTACATCCATTGCAATTGGGGCAACCATACTCAGTTCTTGTGGATTTGAGTGTGGGGGGTAGTTCAAAGTTTTTATGGCAACGACGCTTTTGCAGATTGGTTATGGCTCAGAGTGTAAAATCAAAGTAAATTTGATGTTTTTCACTTAATTAACAGTGTTACGAGGGTAAACTTACTTGGAATTTGACAATGGAGTTGGTTTTCCATAGTTAAATACTTGGAATTGGGTGAAATTGACTGTAAATGGTGGTTTATGGAGGATGCAGAGGTCTGTACGGCTCTGGTACAGACTGATGAACGAGTTGGGTTGTCTGCAGCATCTGTGGAGCAATGGCGGAGGTCTGTGAGAAAATTTTCTATTTGCAGGGGTCGCAACGGCTTTCTAAGTTCTCAAATCAAAAATGTGTGAAAAGAGTGAAAAGAGGGGTAATTGGGTTTATATAGGAAAATCGTTAATTTTGGCAGGTTCAATAATTGATGAACAATGGGTAGTTTTTTCCATTATATGGGAAGGTGGTTTAATGGGGGCATCACACTGCTTTTGAGAGGGAAGTGGTTTTCGGGAGAGGTCGCCTGATTCCATTCATCGTTCGACACGTAGCAACGGTGGTCAGGAGGAAAACCACCTTATCAGGCAGGTAAAGGGCAGACATTGGGCTGGTCCGATATGGACTTGGGTCGTTGGATGTGGGGAAAGGATGATCAACGGTGGTCGAGAGATGGAGTCGCACGATGATTTACACATAACGTTTGCAGGGGGGCCTTGGGTCTAATCACCGATGGTATAGGATTATATTAACACTTAATTTCATCGGGGTGCCTTAATACAAGATTAAGGACTGTGGGTGGAATTTTAATATGTTTTTTGGGATATGGGGTAGTCATATAGTTTATAACTAAACTAAGGGGTGGGGTTATTTTATATAAAGGAGTTAAATATATACGGTTAATGGGTTTTTCGGGATTTAATATATTTAGTTAAAAGTTAATATGAGGTGAAATGAGCGGAAGGGTATCGTACTTAGGTATAGAAAATATTATACACTTTCCATACATTTAGTACTTAGGATAAACATAATTTGGTGGGTTTTTTGCATAAAATATGTTTATCATGGGGTTTTCCTAGGAAAAAAGAATTTAACCTTGGGAAAAGGGGTTTTGTGAGGGGGATGAATGAATTGCAAGGGATTTTAACACCTATCTTTCTTAAGTCATCAAGCCAAGGGTCTGGTCCCACCAGAAGTCAGAGAAATGCTCTGAGCCTCTTTGACTTAAAGAACTATACGTATTAATATTTTTATGAAAGGAAAGTTAGGGAGTGTCATAGGGGTTAAAATGAACGATGGGGAAGTTAACTAAATCATATTGTGAACCATTTCCTTTGCTTTGTTTACCACTTATTAACATTTGCAAATTGCATTTAAGATAATTACATAAGTGCTTTTTGTGTAATCACATAATGTTTCTGCAACCTTTCTACTACTTAACCATCTACTTACCCTACCATTTTTTCTTCACTTTATTTGGGTGCATTTAGGCTAGCAAACCCTTATCAATATTTTTCCTTTCTTTACAAAGTAAACTATCTAATTCTAACCTTATACCATCTAAGGGCTCAGATTAACCTGATGAGCTCCTTTTATTCACTCTATCTATCTAATGATCTGCCAAGATTATACTATTTGGCCAGATTTTATTCTCTAACTATAAACATAAAATTTAAAACATGAAATAGCCAAGTTTAAACATTTTGACTATCATGGATTGTGGCATGAGTAACAAGCTGCACACAATCATTTATTATGCCTAAGAAGTAAATAGTAGTGGCATTTTGACTTGCACACTTTCATGGTCTCTTTTTATCTTTTTGGGGTTCATATATTTTCATTCTTTTTGTCCTTTGATTATTCTTTTAGGACATACCCTCTTTACATTTTTTAATTTTTTAATATGGAAAACATTTGCAGAAAGCAAAGGTATGTACAATATTACAAGGTTTCACCATTGTCATTCAAAAGTATGACTCCTATTGGTATAGGAACCTAACATCTATTGCGGTAAGGAAAAAGACTGAAATCAAATGCTAAAACACACCATTTTCTAACTAACTGCTAAGAGGCTATGCTTCAAAAGAATGCTAAGTTAAAATGTATGCAATTCTACTGTTATAAGCATGCAAATTCAAAGCATCAAACATTCTAATGTTGTGAATGTAAATGAATAAAATACTTCTGTTTTTCTTTTTGTCTTTTTTTTATGTGAAAGTGTGAAAGTTAATATCCTTTGGTGATGTGGCAAGTGGCTTAGAGATGATGGTGAATCGTCAGAAGTCTTGGGAGACAAGTAGGGACCCTTTTCTAGCTTCCTAGAGGATTTTTCCTCAATTTTTCCTCAAAATAGGCCACTACAGGTAAACCTACATGATGTCCTAATGCATTATACAAGATGTCCTAAAAACCTACAGGATCCCCTGTATTTCTACAAGATACAACCGAGAGAAAAAGGATAGGTGTTGATGGTTATGTAAGGCTTAGGGAAGGTGGTTGGTGGATGGAATGAGGCAGGAGTGCCTAGGACCACTTCAGAACTCAAAACCAAAGTTGGGAGATGGTTGGATTTGGTCAACAAGCTTGGAGAAGTTTCCTTGTGAAAGGATGAAATTGGTGAGGGTTTTAGTGAAAGCAAAGAGTGATCATGGATGGATGGAGTTGGAATAAGGTTTCTAACTATGAAATCTCTTTGTACTTCTAAAATACCTGCACTACATCAAACATTGACATTTACCCAAAAATCATGTAAACAAGAAGAATTTCAATTATCTAAGGAAAACAAAATTTCATGAGCTAGCTGCCTACTTTATGCATGAGGAGAAATTGCAGAATAAGATGGAACATTGATGATATCTAATGTAAGACTGAAGGTAGAAGAAGTGATAACTAAATCCTACTCTTGCAAACTGATCAAATTCTGGCTTAAGTACAGAAAACCCTAAATTCCATGAGAAACTAGAATTCTGTGTTTTTGGCATTGGATAGGAATTTTTTCCTCAAAACATGATCCATGAAGGAAGGAGTGAGACCAAAACCACTTATTGACAGCTTTTTGATGTTCCTTTATCTCTTTTAAACTACTGCTGAAGTAAAGCACAAATGGAAGCAAACTAATTAAATCTACACTACTTGTAGTGAAATGATTCTAAAGACAATTCAACCGTTAATCTATGAATTCAATCTAAGCATACAAATACAAGAATAAGAGCCTTTGCTACTAGGGTTGGGCCCTAACGCAAGAGCGTCAACCCTCTGAGTTAACTCAGTGTTGGATCAAGGAATTTCTCATTCTCATTATCAAAACAGAAAATTACATAACAATGTCTTCCACAAGTCTTGAACTTGAAATTCACTAGTGTTTTTACAACAAAAATTCGAATCCTAATGAGCCTCTCGGCCTCTTTATTTATGCAACTGAAGCCTCCAACAACTTCCTTAAATCTAGGGATGCTTTGCTCCCAAACTTGAGATAAACTACCTCTTTAACTGTCACTTGCTCGACTTCCTTTTGATCTCCATGACTTGGCTGCTTGTACTCCGAGCTTGTGTGATTGATGGAGGAATATTCGAATGAGGGAGGAGTCAATGAGGAGGATATTCCTCCTACAATCTCTCCTCCTTGTATCATTCGAGTTTCAACCCTTAATTAGCCAAAATTCCATGATTTTTTCTCACAAACCTGCAATCAATGCACATTAGTCCACTAGGCATAATATATCACTTTGACTCATCTCATTAAATAAAATAAAATCAAAATATGTAATAAATTGTGAGAAGAGTTGATTTGACTAAGTTAGGAGGTGGATTAAGGTCCATATAGTTACCTAATGATGAGGCTCATCATCACCCCCTACTGAAAGTGTTTCTCATCCTTTGAGCAACTCAATCAATATTCATGTCTTTCATGGCTCTAGTGGCCTCCCTGACATCCCATGCTTTTGTTGTAGTTTCCTCTCCCTATGCATAGAATCCTTCCTTCCTTTATATCTCCTCCCACCACTTTCTTTCTTCCTCTTCCTTCTTTCCAACATTCCTAAAAGCATTGGTGGATTGAGTCTCAAGCCAATCCAATTGACTTTGAGTCTTTGGAGATCTTTCTTGTATATGGGTGTCATGTTCAATGCTTCTCTCATTCTTTGAGGAGAATGGTACTCTCTGATTTTCAAAATGTAGGGAAAAGTATTCCATATCCTTTGGTAAGCTTGCATGCTGTCATCCCCCAACAACCTGAACATATCCTCAAAGTGTGTAATTTCTTGCTCTTGGGTAGCAAAGTATTTGGGTGCAAGTTGAGGGTCATTTGCAATCAAGTTATGTGTGATGATGACAACCATTGTCTTAGATTGCTCATCTCTTATCATGAGAGGCTTTGTTTCTTCCATTGCCATTATTTTCTTCATTTCAGTAGCCATTGCTTCCTCATGGTTCATCCATGATGCCAAAGCCATCAACTGTAAGTTCCCTAGTTTTGAATTAGGGTCCCACCCATTCAGATCCGTCAAGGATAAGTTATGTAGGTAGAACTTAGACATCTTAGCCCTATCCTCCAATGTGATTTGATCACAAAGATCAATGAATTTTCTTTCTGGAATGGCATAGTGCCTTTCTGTGCTAGAGTCTTGATTTGGAACTGCAGCCACTGTTCCTTAAGGTATAATGCATAGGACTTAGCTGGCATCCTGCACTAGATTGCCTCTAAGGATAGACTAGCCATGGATGCTAATTGATTCTCTCTTTCTTGTAGTTGTCCTTTCAACCATGCATTTCTACCTCCAACTGAGCTTTCATTATTGCTTCTCTGTCCCTTACGCTACTCAGTTCTCTACCCATATCTTTAAATTTTTCTGCCATGTGACCTATGTCCTCCACCCATCTGGATTTGGCAATATGCATCCATCTATGTGTTCTTGCCCTTTCTTTCTCAAGCTCAAAGAATAATGGGATGGAGATTTTTTTGTGGAATGACCCTACCCCCTTCAATAAACCTATAGTAGGAGTCAAGGTTAGGTTGAGGAATAGGTTCCCTTAGCTCTGATCCTCCTTCGTTGTTTCTTGTTGCATACTCCCTTCTTTATCCAATTCTTGAGTTTCCTGTAGGTTTAGCATAGTTTCTTGTAGGATTTCCTCTACTTCCTGTAGGTCCTTCTGTGTATCATGTATGATGCCTTTTCCTTTGGGTGAGGCAGATCTAGTGACAGATCTTCTGACATAAGTGACAAGAGACTTGGGGGAGGCTTGTCCTGATGATCCTTCTCCTTGAGTTTTCATAAGAGGAACCATATTCTCCTACTATTTGGGTGAGTCTGCAATAACAATAGGAACCTTGGTGGGAGTTTGAGGTTTTCCTTGCCTTATTCTTGTACTTTTTCTTGTCCTAAAGTACAATGGATTTTGTCTCTATCTTTTCCCTTTTTGTTTGATAGGGTACTAAGGGAAGTGAGGAAAGCTATTGCCTCTTTCTCAGTGGGTTCTAGAGATACCCTGGGTGATTCCTCCTTGTCTTCTGCCTCCTCTTTTCCATTCCCCCTCTCATCTTTTTCTTTCTCCTCTTATTCTCCCTCTAGTTCCTCACTCTATTCATCAATTTCCTCCTTTGCGCCTATTTCTGTCTCTTCACCACTTTCCTTCTCTTTTTCTTCCTCTTCTTCCTCATCTATTTCCTCTTCATCCCTCTCCGTTTCTTCTTCCTCTTTTTCAGTTTATTCGTCATCCTCCTCTATTTCTTCTTCATCCCTTTCACTGGAAGTAGGGCTCTTTTCATATTCAAGGGCTTTTATATCTCCCTATGTCTGCATGTCTCTGAAAGTTTCCCATATGATAGGGATTCTGAGGTTTTGGAGGGCATCTTCTATGATAAGTCTAATTAACCCATGATTGGCTAGCTATCGATGGTTTCCTTCTCACACATTCATGCTCATATCTATCACTGATTGAAGAAGGAAGTAGGGGATGTTGAGTCTATTTTGAGGAGGTGTGTCTGCTCCAAACCTCAATTCTTGAAGAAACCTAAAGTGGTATCCATATACCACACTATAACTACCTTCACATGAGATATACTTTATATGGTGGTAGCTAATTTCATTCCAAGGATAGGCTAGGCTTGCTCTTCTCACTACATTTTGTTTTCCATGGCCTCCTCTCCTTCTAAAAAAAATTTCTTCCTTGCAGTTTGGTTATTTCCCTTATCGTCCTTTCTCTAAGGCACTCCTAAGGGAAGTGTGGTAATTCTGCCTATGATTTCAGGGGTGAGCTCTATGGAGAGGCCTCTCACCACAATAGTGGCATGGGTCCTAGTTAGTGGAATGAGGGAGAGATAAAAATATCTGGCTACATCATCATACCCCCTCAATTTCTCAAAGAAACCCATCCAATTATGCCTTATGAATATCTCTAGCACAGGAGGGTGCTGATGAATCCTCACTGTGTTGATGGGCTCCCTTTTATTAAATCCCCCTATCATTTTATCTGATGGATGGAGGTTGTATAGGTCTACTACCAAATTTAATGAATGAGGAAATTTAAACGAAAATTATGTGTATGTAATTCCATTATGCTGCAACTACTTTCAACAAACTAGAAGATTTTTTATGTTCCTTTCACTTGGAAAAATGTGGGGAAATGTAGAACCTACCTCCTTAACACTACTTGATGAAGCCACCCTCTATTTTTTCCTTTCTAAAGCTGCTCACTGCCAATCCTGTAGGTGCCGAACTCTATCCTATAGGATCTCCTATAAGATCTTGTAGGATTTTCTGTAGAATCCTATAGGTGGTCCTGCGCAGGAAAAAATGAAATTTTCCTTTCTTGTAGACTGCTTGAGGGACGAGAGATACTTTGCTAGTGTGGAGCCTCAAGAATGTGAATTCTTCTATGCATGGGGATCAACGTGTATTTCCTCATATGGGTGATTTGAGTGAGATGGTGTGCTGGCAGCCGAGATACGAATATCTATTTTTGGACTATTGGTCCCACTACCACGTCATCATTCTCCTCACCTCGTAATCAACTCCCACTTTGGGCATCCATATCTTAACAAATTTCGACCTCATCCTTATTTTCCTTGACTTGACTACTGCCACGCATGTAAGGGCGAACTACTTTCTCCTCGTTGACTGAACAAAGGTGGCCAAGTTAACTGGCCACCTTTCGCTTATAAACCAACTCTTTCACAACTTTTACATCTTTTGATCACATTATGCTAACGAGAGAGTGGAAGCAAGATACTTACCTATGGTAATGATGCCTTGATGTTGTTTGTTGAAGAATGAAGTCTTTGTTGTGTGTTGGTTGCATGTGATTTTCTCCTTCTTTTTTTTATTGTCCTTTGATGATCTTCTTTGATGTGCAGGTACTTGGTGTTGATGATGATGATCCTGATGCTGCTGCTAGGCTCTGGAGGAGCTTCTTCTACCTCTGGATCTTCCATGCTTGAAGCTGACTACAACCTGTGATTTTTGTTTTGTGGGATAGGCTGCTACAAGATTTCCTACAAGATGTCCTGTAGCTGCTTCTCCCTCAAAATTCTTAATCATTTTCTACTATTGGAGCCTAAGGATGGTTGGCATGGGTAGAGAATGGGTATAGGGATTTTTGAATGAGGAAAATATCCTTCAGGTATTGTCCCCCTACTCTCTATCTTCATCCTCTTTTCTCTGCGTTTTTTCTTTGAAAACTGATCTTTTTTCTTAAACTAAATTTTTTTATGAATGCAGGGGTGATCATGGTGGAGAGAGGTATGGTGATGAGACGGTGAAGTAGGAATTTATCTTTTTGACATGGGAATGTCATCCCCTTGCTCTAGGGTTACTTCCTTTAGGATTCCCAAGCCACTATAATTCCTACAGGATCATCCTATAGGTTTTCAGGGAATCCTGTAGGTTTACAGGGAATCCTATAGAAAACACAAAACCCTTGAAAACTGAGGCAAATGAGTGGAAAAATGGAGGGAATGATGGAATGATGAAGGATAATGAATGGAGAAATAAAAACATGAGCTGGATAGGTCCCTTTTGATTCTCTTTTGTTGCTCTGATCGTCCTCCTGCTGACCTGCAAACAATATTTTCATAATTTTCCTTTTCTCTTTATTTATTTATTGTCGAAAGAAATTAGTTTTCCTCCAAGAGGTTTTCATCCTAGCTGCTTGCCTTGGATGCCTCAAGAGAGGTTTTCACCTAGATATCTTTTTATTTCTCTTTTTTCTTATTTTGACACCATGGGGCCGCCTCAAGAGGTTTTCAACCCAACAGTGAGACTCAGGTGCCTCATGGAGGTTTTTAACCTGAGTCTCCTTATTTTTCTGTTTTTTTTTTTTTTTCCTTTTTTCCTTTTTTCTCAGTGACTTGATGAGGTAGGAGTTAAGACTTGCTCCACCACCATCACTGTCTTGCTGATACCATCAATGAAATATTGCTTTGACAATGGCCTCTTGTAAACCTTCAATCTGTGTCCATTAGCAAGTAAAGGAATGGCCTCTGTATCTATGGTTCTAATCTGCACTAAACCATTATCATGACATTTCTCTATGACATAAGGCCTTAACCATATAGTCCTTAACTTGCCCTTAAAGTATTTATATCTAAATTCATATAACAAAGCCCAATCACCTTCTTGAAATTGCTTTTCCTTGATGTTCTTGTCATGCCATATCTTCCTCTAACTTTGAGTCACCTCTGTGTGTAGGAGGGCCTGCATTCTGAACTCATCCAACCCATTCAGCTGGAGAAATCTCTCTTTTTGTGCACTACTGAGATCTAGATCTAGTTGGGCTTCCATCCTCAATGTATTGTACTCAAATTCAATGGACAGCAGGGCCTTCTTCCCATAGACCAACTCATAGGGTGTGAATCCAGTGGTGGTCTTCCAGGTGGTATTGTAGGCCTAGGTGGCCTCAACTAATCTATCTACCCAATATTTTCTGTTGCTACTAACCACTTTGGTCAGAATGCCCTCTAGCACTATGTTGGTCACCTCCACTTTCCCATTATCTTGTGGGTGATAGGGAGTGGAGGTTCTATGCTTGATCTTGTGCTGGCTTAATAAGTCTTCAATCATGTTGGATGTAAATTGGTTGCCTTGATCAGTGACCAATTCTCTAGGGTACCTAAACTTGTAAAATACATTTTCCCTTAAGAACTCAGCCACCTTCTCCTCTGTTGATGCCTTGATTGCCTTGGTTTTAGTCCACTTGTTCAAATAGTCAATGCACATAATGATGTACTACTTTTGTTTAAGAAGGAGGGTCAATAGGTCGAATGAAATCCATGCCCCTCTTGTCAAATGTATCGAAAGTCACTTGAGGTTGCAGAGGCATTTCATCCCTTGGAGTAGGTTTTCCCATCCTTTGGCACCGATCACACTGACTAGTATATCTTCTCACATCCTGATGAAGAGTGGGCCAATAATAACCAGCTTGTAACACCTTGAATGTTGTCCTCTTGGTTGCAAAGTGACCTCCACAAGGCCCATCATGACAGGTCAAAAGGATGTCAAAGACTTCCTCCTCCCTGACACATCTTCTCAGAATTTGATCTGGGCCTATTTTGAAGAGGTTTCCCCCAATCCAAGTGAATGGGGCGCTCTTCCTCACAATCTTGCTTTTCTCTTTGGAGGACAAACTCGGTGGGAACTATGCAGACACCAAATAGTTTTCTATGTCAGCAAATCATGGAGAGAGAACTGAAATGGCGAATAAGTGTTCATCTGGTAACTAATCATCAACCATTCCTTCCTCCCCTACAAGCAAGTTAATCTGGACAAAAAATCTACAACAACATTTTCCTTTCCAGGCTTATCAACAATAGTTAGATCAAATTATTGTAATAAAAGTAACCATCTAATAATCTGGGCATTCACATTAGCTTTATTCATTACAAATTTAATTGCAGCATGGTCAGTATGTACAAATGTTTGATAACTTGTAATGTAATGCCTAAAGTTGTTCAAGGAATGACAACAACTAGGAGCTCCTTTTTTGTCACTGTGTAGTTTAGTTCGGCCTTTGATAGATTCTTACTGATAAAGTATATGGCATAAGGCAATTTGTCATCTATCTGGGCTAGAGCTGCTCCTATGGCTTTGTGTGAGGCATCAACATGTATATGAAAAGGAAGGGCCCAATTTGGGTCTTGGAGACTAGGTGCAGTGGTCAACTTGTCCTTCAGGGTGTCTAGGGCCTCTTGACAACTTTTTGACCATACAAACTCAGAGTCTTTGTCCAAAAAACCAAATAAAGGAGAAGCTAACTTGTTGAAGTCTTTTATAAACCTCCGATAATATCCAGCTAAACCTAGAAAACTTCTGACATCTCTCTGCTTTTGTAAAGGTGGGACCCTTTGGATGATGGCTATTTTGTTTGAGTCCACCTGCAGTCCTTGTTGGGATATTGAATGACCTAGTACAGTCCCTTCAGTCATAAAGAACTCACATTTTTCAGGACTAAAGGACAGGTTCATTTCAATGCATTTGTTCAGCACCTTACTTAAGTTGGACAGAGCCTCCTCGAAATCACACCCATAGGGTGTAAAATCATCCATATAAATCTCTACTGCATCATTGACTAGCTCGATAAAGATACTCAAGACTGCTCTTTGGAAAGTGGCAAGGGCATTGCATAGGCCAAAAGGAAGGAACCTATAGGTGAAATTACCCCAAGGACAAGTGAATTTGGTTTTATCCTAGTCTTCTGGGCTGATCTGGATTTGATTGTACCCACTAAACCCATCTAGGAAAGAGAAAAACGTTTTCCATGCCAAGTCGTCTAGCACTTGGTCAATGAAAGGTAGAGGGAAATGGTCCTTCTTTGTGGATTTTTTTAACTCTCTGTAATTGACACAAATCCTCCACTTCCCATTTTTATTTGGAACCAACACCAAAGGAGAGACCCACTCTGTCTGAGTTAGGGTAAATGAATCTTGCATCGAACATCTTTTGCAGTTCTTCTTTAACTATATCCTTGAGAGTTGGACTAATTCTCCTTTGGGGTTGTCGGACTGGTTTGCAACCTTCTTTGATATAAATGTGGTGAGTACACACCGAGGGGTGCACTCCCTTCATTTCTTTGTAACTCCAAGCAAAGGCATCTAGATGTTCCTTTAGCATGTTGCACAAATTTTCTTCTTGGTGTACAAAAAGAGATGGGTTGATTTTCAAAGTTCTCTCAGGGCCAAATTCTATGGTTTTGACACGGGTAGGGTTTGAATCAGCTAAGCATAGATCAATCTGATGGTTGTTCTAGGTTTCCTTTACTACTTCCTCTAAGGACAATGTGTTGGGAGTTGGACTTTGGAGTATGTGTTCAATCAAATCATCTTCATCTGGTTGTCCTCCTCCCATGGTTGTTTCTAAGGTATAGATTTGGGCTGAATAAACTTCATCTTCTTCCTCCTCCTCCAGCCATAAAGGTAAGTCATGTTCTAGAGATGGCTGGGTAGGAGGGTACAGGACCAACTGCTTGGACATATGCTCATTTTTTATAGTCATATTTCCACCCTTGCAGCTAATGTAGGCATCGACAATGGCTAACAAGGACCTCCCAAGGATGAGAGGGTAACCAGTAAGCTTGGTCATAGTTTGGAGAACTAGGAAATTTGTAGGGTACTCCCAAGAGTCAATGGAGACCATCAGATGCTCCACAATCCCCTCAAGGGTCACTGTGTAATGGTTTGCAAGTTGCAGGATTGTTGTGGTCTTTCTCAATGAACCCTGGAGGTTAATCTTGAGCATGGTGTCCTTGGTAATCACATTAATGGCAACCCCAATATCAATCAAAGTGTGTGGAACAATGGTGCCATTGATGTGCACATCTACTACAGGGCTTCCAGGGTCCAAATACTTTGGACAAATTACCTACACCATCATTAAGTTGGACAATTGTCCAATGACATTAATGGTAGGGGCATCTCTTTTTCGCCTCCCTGGATGTTTGAAGCACTTCTCCTTAATCAACTTGTTCTAAATAGGTACATCTTTTATATCTTGGAGAAGTGGAATTTTGACACATAGATTTTTCAATTCTCTTAGAAGTTCAGTCTCTTCCAGGGTAGGCTAGATTGGTTGAGTTAATCTCTCAGGAAAGGGTGGAGGATTTACTTTAGGCATGCTTTCCTCTCTTTCTTCCACACTCTCCCTAGGTGGAGGTAGAGGTTGATTGTCTGGGAGTACTCTCCTAGATCTCAGGTTTATTTCTTGAATCTCCATAGGATAAGCACGATAGGATGTCTCTCCATTGTATACTTGTTGTGCCTGTTTGTTTTTCAGGTTCGGATTTGGCTGGGAAGGCATCTGGGGTTGTTTAGGTGGAGCGGGGTTTAAAATTTGTGGTT
The DNA here is from genome assembly GCA_031772625.1 of Pinus tabuliformis. Taxonomy (NCBI): domain Eukaryota; kingdom Viridiplantae; phylum Streptophyta; class Pinopsida; order Pinales; family Pinaceae; genus Pinus; species Pinus tabuliformis. The sequence goes on from CM062817.1 coordinate 1,126,475,177, forward strand.
GAGCAGGTGGTGAAGGCAATAAAGCTGGATCATTGTTGTATGGGGGCCTCCACACCTAGGGTGGTGTATTCCATTGAGGCTATGGCAAAGCATACGGTTGAAATCACTCGCTGGTCAGCTGGGAATGATACTGAGGTGCAAAGGACCAAGGAGGAGGTGTAGACAGGGAAGGATGAGTAGGGGTGAGCCAAGAGGGAATGGATGTGGTCTGGTTGGGGTTGTAATATGCATGGGATGACCCTTGCATGCCTTGCTATTATGGCCGAGGCCCATGAGGTATCCTTTGATTTATGTAGCAGAGTTGTTCAGTCACCCCTTCATCTCCCTGATATACAACTTTTAGTCCATGTAGATAAGGGCACTTATGTGTGGAGTGGTTTTCTTCACAGACTAAGAAAACTTCAACCGGGTTTAATGGACATGCATTTAGGGTAGAAAATGGCTAAGTCTCTCTCTGCTTCCTCAAATTTTCTCTTGATGTTCATAGTGTCCGTCTGTATGGCAAGGGCTTGCAGCATCTCACTCCTGAAATCTTACAGCATGTTTCCAATTTCATCCTTGATGGATGTATTAGAAGAGGATGGACTCACCATAGGTTGACTACCCCTACCATTTTTCCTAGCTTCCCTAGAATGGTTTCTAAAGAAAGTCTTGATATCTTCATAGGGTAGTTGGTAGATGTCCCCTCCTACTAACAGGTTTAGGGTATCCAAAAGATCTTCCCTTACCCCTCTAGGCAGGACTAGCTTCACTGAACCAGGGTAAAGTGTGCACCTGGCCTTTTTGTAGCCAAGCTGGAATCTTTCTTCATAATCCTCTAGGGATTCATCATGCCCTAAGGTCCTCCTAAAAATTTCCTCTTTAGTTTCTTTGGACCTGCAGTAGTCTCAATACTTGTTTTTGAAGGCTTGCTGCATCTGAGCCCAAGTTGTGATGTTATCCCCAGGTAAACCCATGAACTAGCGCAAAGCGACATCCTTGAGAGTGGATGGGAATAGTTTCAACTTTTGCTCATCATTTGTGTAATCATAGGTTCTGCATATGATAGCAAACTCAAACAAGAAAGTGTCTTGATCTTCTGAGGTCAAACCATGTAAATGAGGAAGGGAAGAGGGGCTTATATTCTTCATCTTGGTATCCCCATTGTTTTCCCCGATGGGGAAGGCACCCTCAACTCTTTCTCTATTTCCTTTGTCATTTCTATTTTCAGCCATTGGGTCAATTGGAATGGGTTCTTATTCTTCCTCTCCCCCTGTAGGCTCTTCGAATATCTCTGGTTTTTCACCTAAGGGTTCCTCCAATTCACAACCACCAAATAAGAGGGAAGGTTGGCTATTTGAAGCAGTGGGGGTATTTGGCAAAAATTTCCCTAAGTTATCCCTATTCCTACAAGGCATGAAACAAGTGTTTTTGTTTTCTTTTGTGTTTTTTTTCAAGATTTGAAAATAATTGCAGAATTGAAATTGCAGATTGAATGAAAACTATATGAATGAATGAAAACTAATTATTTGAATGTAATCTTACTTACAAAATGGAAAGGAAAGCAAAGAATGCAGAATGGAAAAGAAAGCAAACTAAATTACTTTTTTAGAAATGAGACTAATGGAAAAATATCAGAGACAAGAAATGGAAGAAAGAAAGCAGTAATCACATATTACTCAGACACCTCCCTGGAAACAGCGCCAAAAAGTGATGAGCACTAGTATTGCAGCAAGAATGCTGCAACTCTTGGGGCTACCAACTTTAATTTATCAACCCGAGGTTTGTACGAACTTGGAGGTGATGGTGTTGTATACACAAGTAAATGTGATGGGTCTTCTCATTGTCACTGTTAAGCTGGTGATAGACCATTAAGTTTTTTCAAGCCAAATTTCTATGGATTCAGAGGAAGCTTGATTACCAATTAGGGAAAGAGAAATCTACTCTAAGAGAAAGCTTGCCTACTACAGTAAGGAAAAAGAATGAAATCAAATGCTAAAACACACCATTTTCTAACTAAATGCTAAGAGGCTATGCTTCAAAAGAATGCTAAGTTAACATGTATGCAATTCTACTATCCTAAGCATGCAAATTCAAAGCATCAAACATTCTACGTCTGTGCATGTAAATGAATAAACTAATTATGTTTTTCTTTTTGTCATTTTTATGTGAAAGTGTGAAAGATAATCTCTTTTGGTGATGTGGCAGGTGGCTTAGAGATGATGGTGAATGGTCAGAAGGCTTGGGAGACAAGTAGGGACCCTTTGCTAGCTTCCTAGAGGCTTTTTGCTCAATTCTACCTCCAAACAGGCCACTACAGGTAAACCTACAAGATGTCCTGAAAACCTACAAGATCCACTGTATTTCTACAGGACACAGCCAAGAGAAAAAGGATGGGTGTTGAAGGTGATTGAAGGCTTAGGGAAGGTGGTTGGTGGATGGAATGAGTCAAAGGAGTGCCTAGGACCACTTCAGAACTCAAAACCAAATTTCAGAGATGGTTGGATTTGCTTAACAAGCTTGGAGAAGTTTCCTTGTGAAAGGATGAAATTAGTGATGGTTTTAGTGAAAGAAAAGAATAATAAATATCATGGATGGATGGATTTGGAATGAGGTTTCTGACTATGAAATCTCGTTGTACTTCTAAAACACCTGCACTGCATCAAACATTGAAATTTACCCAAAAATCATGTAAACAAGAAGAATTTCAATTATCTAAGGAAAAATAGAATTTCATGAGCTATTTGACTACTTTATGCATGAGGACAACTTGCAGAATAAGATGGAACACTGATGAGATCTAATGTGATACTAAAGGTAGAAGAAATGATAACTAAATCATACTCTTGCAAACTGATCAAATGTTGGCCTAAGTACAAAAACCCTAAATTCCATGAGAAACTAGAATTTTGTCTTTTTGGGGCTGCATAGGAGTTCTTTCCTCAAACCATCATCCTTGAAGGAAGGAGTGAGGCCAAAACCACCTATTTAAATCTCTTTTATGTTCCTTTATCTCTTCTAAACTACTGTTGAAGTAAAGCACAAATGGAAGCAAGCTAATCAAATCTACACTACTTGCAGTGAAATAATTCTAAAGACAATTCAACCATTAATCTATGAATTCAATCTAAGCATAGAAATACAAGAAGAGGAGCCTTTGCTGCTAGGGTTGGGCCCTAACGCAAGAACTTCAGCCCTCTGAGTTAACTTAGTGTTGGATCAAGAAATTGCTCACTCTCATTATCAAAACAGAAAATTGCATAACAATGTCTTCCACAAGTCTTGAACTCAAAATTGACTAGTGTTTTTACAGCCAAAATTCGAATCCTAATGAGGCTCTAGGCCTCTTATAGAAATAAGTCTCCAACGAATTCCTTAAATATAGGGAGGCTCGGCTCCCAAACTTGAGATAAAATAGCTCTTTAACTGTCACTTGCTCGACTGCCTTTTGATCTCCATGACTTGGTTGCTTGTACTCCGAGCTAGTGTGATTTATGGAGGAATATTCGAATGAGGGAGGAGTCAATAAGAAGGATCTTCCTCCTACAATATCTACTGCTTGTCTCATTCAAGTTTAAGCCCTTAATTAGCCAAAATTCCATGGTTTTCTATCACAAACCTGCAGTCAATACACATTAGTCCACTAGGCATAATATCTCACTTTCACTCATCTCATTAAACAAAATACAATCAAAATATGTAATAAATTTTAAGAAGAGTTGATTTGACTAAGCTAGGAGGTGGACTAAGGTCCATATAGTTACCCAATGATGAGGCTCATTAGTGACCAATAGGAAAGATGCAGTATTGATTTTCCATTTAGAGCTGAATTGGAGAGAGCACTAATTTAGTTTGTCTCAGTGCCTCCCAGGTCTTCTTAGGAAAAATATTGACATTAGAGCCAAGATCCAACATGGTTTCCTTAATTTGATATCCTGCAATTTGATCATATATCTGCAACTTTTTCTCAATTCTCCTTTTATTGCTCCTGACCCTTCGATAATGGTGTTCCAGTAATTTTGGAGAAATCAGTCATTCATACATCTCCTCATCTCTCACAATATGATTCAACTTATTCCACAATTGATTAGAGAGTTTCTCATCGAACCTAATAACAAGGAACATCTAAAACCATGTTGTAACTGGTTGCAAATATTCTGAAGAAAAGTGAGGACTAGCTAGTAGTTTCTTGTCAGAGAATAAAGGTCGTTCATTCTCTTGTTTCACAACTTTAGGACTGTAAGAAGAATAAGCTAGTCCTCTGAAGATATCAGCAATATCTTTGTAGCATCTCCTATGTTGAATGAGGTCATATTTTTCTTAGGAGGGTTCAACTTTTCGGATAAGGTTGTTCAGAAGGACCCTTATCAACGATAGTTTGAGTGCCTCCTCGAGTAACTACATTAATGTTTTGTTGTTGTGTTTGTTCCAATTTATGTGGCTCTGAATTAATCAGATTAGCTCATTTGTACCAATTTCACTCCTCCCATCAAGTAATCAACTTAGAATAATGCTCTGTTGCATGGGAATTAACACGATAGTGTGAACACCATGGCCTTTTTGGAAATGGGCAATCTATGGATACATGTCCCTTTTCATCACAATTATAGCATCTAAATGGCCATCTTCCAATAATTATTGCTCCTATATAGCTTGCACCTCCTCTTCCACGAGTATGTTCATTCACTTAGAAGGAAAAATGACTCAAATGATCAGAAAGAGCATCTAAATCTGTGCATTGTCCAGTACTATGTGTAGGATATCCACAAAACTTACAAAAAAAGGAATTAGGAAGATTGGAATACCTCTGTAATATAGGACATAACCTAAGTGAATGACCATAAGAATGAAAAATTTCACAACATTCATTAGAGGGTGATGACCCTTAGTATTACAACAAGAATTCTAGAAATCCTGAGGGTCTTGACTTTAATTATTGATGAGCACCAGTATTGCAGCAAGAATGTTGCAACTCCTGGGCTACCAACTTTACTTTATCAACCTGGGGTTTGTACAAACTTGGAGATGACAATGTTGTATACACAAGTAGATGCAATGGGTCCACTCTTTGTCACTTTAGAGCTGGCGATATACCACTAGCTTTTCTCAAACCAACCTTCTATTGATTTAGAAGAAGTTTGATTACTAATGGAGAAAGGGGGATTTTACCCTAATTGAGAGAATTGAAATATTGTCTACTGTAGTAATGAAAGATTGAAATAAATGCTTTAAGCACACCACTCGTCTCACTACTTACTAAGAAATCTTACTTCAGAAGAATCCTAAGCTAACATGTGTGCAATCCTAACTATCATAGGCATGAAATCTGAGATAATCAAACACTTTACTGTTGTGCATATGAATGAACACAATAACCTTTTTTCCTTTTTGTCCTTTTTGGTGAAAATGTGAATGCTAATTCTTCTTGGTGGTATGGAAAGTGGGTTAGAGATGGTTGTGAAAGGTCAGATGGCTTGGGAGGAAAGTAGGGGTCTTCTCCTATCTTTATGGATGCTTTTTCCACAAATTGGCCTCAAAACATGCCACTATAGGTCATCCTACAGGATGTCCTAATGCACCTATAGGATGTCCTAATGCTCCTACAGGATCCCCTATATTCCTACAGGATCCGGCCAAAAGCAATAGGAGTGATTTGGAAGGTGGTATAGGGCTTAGGGAAGGTGAATGATGGAAGAAATAAGGCAAGGGAGTGGCTAGGACTTCCTCAGAACTCAAACCAAAGTTTGTAAGATGGTTGGATTTGCTCAACAAACATGGAAAGTTGTTCTTATGGAATGATAAATTGGTTGATGGACTTAGTGGCTCTTGGTGATCATGGATGGATGAGGTTAGGCTGGGGCTGCTAACATGAGATCTTCCTGCACTATTGAAACTCCTGCAATACACACATCACTAACATTTACCCATGAATCATGTCAAACAAGAAAGATTTCCAATCAACATAAGAAAACATAATTCCATTATTTAATTGCCTAGTTCATGCATGGAAATATTTGCAAAATTTTGTTAAACACCATAAGATCTAATACAAGGCTAGAGATATTAGAGATAAATACTGAAACCTATTCTTGAAACAAAAAAGATGTTGGCCTAATTAGCAGAAAACCCTAAATTCCATAAGAAATCATAATTCTATATTTTTGAGGTTGAATAGGAGTTCTTCCTCAAAGAATGGTCCCTGAAGGGAGGAGTGAAGCCAAGTCCACTTGCTATCAGCGTTTTTGGTATTTATTTATCTCTATGAAGATAATGTTAAATCTATGCACAAATGGAAGCAAACTAATCAAATTCACCACTACTTGCAATGAAACAATGCTAAAATCAATTCAACAATTAATCTAAGTCAACTCAGTGCTGGATCAAGGAAATGCTCATTCTCATTATCATATCAAAAAAAATTACATAACAGTGTTTTACCACAATCCTTTAACTCGAAAATGCTTAATGCTCTTACATAAAAAATATGAATCCTAATGAGTCTCTAGGCCTCCTTATTTATACAACTTAAGTCTCCAACAACTTCCTTAAATCTAGGAAGGCTTGGCTCCCAAACTCAAGATGAACTGGTTCTTAATTATCACTGGCTCAACTACCAATGATTTCCAAGACTCGGCTGCTTGCAACTCTGAGCTAGTGTGATTTGGTTGAGGGGTATTCGAATGAGTGAGGATTTAATGAGGAAGATCCATCTCCTATAATCTCTCCTTCTTGTCTCATTTGAGTTCCTGCACCTTAATTAGCCAAAATTGCCATGATTTTCTCCCAAAAACCTGCAATTAATACACATTAGACCACTAGACATAACACCTTACTTTTATTCATCTTATTAAGCAAAATATAATTAAAACATGTAAGGAATTATGAGAAGAGTTGACTTTAGTAAGATTGGAGGTGTATTAAGGTCCATGTAGTTACCCAATGATGAGGCTCATCATCACCCCCTTACTAAAAGTGTTGTTCATCCTATGAGAAACTTAATCTATATCCATGTCCTTCATTGCTCTGGTGGCCTCCCTGACATCCCATGCTTCTTCTGTAGTTTCCTCTTCCTATGAATAAAATCCTGCCTTCCTTTCTATCTCTTCCCACTGCTTTCTTTCTTCTTCTTCTTTCCTTCCTTCAAACATTCCTAAAATCAATGGTGGACTGAGTCTCAATCCAATCAAATTGAATTTGAGTCTTTGCAGAGCCTACTTATACATGTGTCTCCTATTTAGTGCCTCTCTCATTTTGTGAGAAGAATGGTATTCTCTGATTTTTAGGTTGTAAGGCAAGGTGTTCCACCTCCTTTGGCAAGCTTGCATGTTGTCATCTCCTAGCAATCTAAACATGTCTTAAAAGTGTGTTACTTCTTGTTCTTGTGTGGCAAGGTACCTAGGTGCAGCTTAGGATCATTTGCAATTAGGTTGTGGGTGATGATGACAGCCATTGGATTAGATTGTTCAACTCTGATCATAAGGGGTTTTGTCTCTTCTCTTGCTATTACCTTTTTCATCTCTGTAGCTCTTTCCTCCTCATGATTTATCCATCATGCAAAGGCCATCAATTGCAAGTCTCATAGTTTTGAATTTGGGTCCCACACATTCAAATATGTCAAGGCCAAGTTGTGTAGGTAAAACTCAGACATTTTTTCTCTATCTTCCAAGGTGCTTTGATCACAGAGATCAATGAATTGTCTTTAGCCTTGGAAGGGCATAGTGCATCTCTGTGCTAAAGTCTTGATTTGGAATTGTATCCATTACTCCTTGAGATACAAGGCATAAGACTTTGCTCACATCCTACACTGGGTTTCCTCTAAGGATAAACTAGCCATAGTTGCTAACTGGATTTCCCTTTCTTGTAGTTGTCCCCTTAGCCATGCATTCTCTACTTCTAACTAAGTTTTCATCATTGCCTCTATGTCCCTTATGCAGCTCAGTTCTCTACCCATCTCCTTCAATTTCTCCTCCATGTGGCCTACATCCTCCACTCCTTTTGATTTGGCAATTTGCATCCACCTATGTATCCTTGCCCTCTCTTTTCAAGTTCAAAGAATAAGGGGATGGCAAACTTTTGTGGGATTGCCCTACCTCCTTCAATGAATCTGTAGTAGGAGTTGAGGTTTGGCTGTGGACTAGGTTCCCTTAGTTCTTGGTCTTCTTCCTTTATTTCTTGTGGAGTCATACCTTCTTGGTCCCTTTTCTGTACATCTTGTAGGTTTGATGACAGGGTTTCCTGTAGGATGGCCTCTACTTCCTGTAGGTATGCCTGTGTCTCATGTAGGAGACCTTTCCCTTTTGATGAGTTTGGCCTTGTGACAAGCCTCCTAATACAAGTGATGGGATATTTGGGAGTGGCTTGTCTTGATGATCCTTCTCCTTGACTTTTCTCTAGAGGGGTTGCCTTTTCTTGATGCGTTAGTGAATCCTCAATGACAATTGGAGTTTTTGTGGGGGTTTGAGGTCTTCCTTGCCTAATCCTTGTGCGCTTTCTTGTCTTGAAGTACAGTGAGGTTTGTCTTTTCCTCTTCCCTTTTGACTTGATAGGTGTACTTAGGGCAGAAAGAGCAGCTGCTGCCTCTTTCTCAGTGGGTTCTGGAGATACCCTTGGTGATTCTTCCTCTTCTTTGTCTTGAACTGTAGACCTCTATTCTTCCTTCTTTTTTGTCCCCTCTTTTCCATTCTCCTTCTCATCCTTGTCTTTATCTTTCTTTTCTTCCTCTAGTTCCTCGCTCTGATCATGTGTATCTTCTTTTGTTTCTCCTTTTGCCTCTTCTTCATTCTCCTCCTCCTTTTCTTCCTCTTTTTCCTCCTCTGTTTCCTCTTCATTTTCCTCTTCTGTTTCCTCTTCATTTTCTTCTTCTATCTCTTCTTCCCTTTCACTAGCATTGGGGCTTTTTTCATATTCAAGAGCTTGAATTTCCCCTCCTGCCTGCATGTCTCCGAAGGTCGTTCATGTAATAGGGAGTCTTAGGTTTTGTAGAGAATCTTCTAGGATGAGTTTGATAAACCTATGATGGGCTAGTTGTTGATGTTTCCCCTCCTACACTTTGATGCTCATGTCTATCATTGATTGAAGAAGAAATTAGGGTATACTTAATCTATTTTGAGGAGGTGCATCTGCTCCAAATCTTAATTCTTAGAGGAGTCTGAAGTGGTATCCATACACCACATTGTATTTCCCTTCACATGATATGTATTTAATGAGGTGGTAACTAACTTCATTCTAATAGTAAGGAATGATTTCTATTTTGACCCCATTTTTGTCCTCCATTGGCTCCTCCCCCTTCAAAAATAATTTCTTCTTTGCAAGTGTGTTGTTACCCTTATCTTCTTTTCTCCAAGGAAACCCTAAAGGGAGTGTAGTGATTCTGCTTATAACTTCAGGGGTGATTACTACTGATAGGACTTTCACCACAGTAGTGGCATGGGTCCTAGTGAGGGGTATGAGTGAGAGAGCAAATTCTCTGGCCACCTCATCATTGTATCCTCTCATCCTCTCAAAGAACCCCATCCATTGGTGCCTTGTGAAAATTTCTACTACAGGAGGATGTTGGTGGATCCTTACTGTGTTTGTGGGTTCTCTTTTGTTAAAACCTCCTGTCATCTTTCCTTGGTAATTGTGGAGGCTTGTATGGATACAATTCAAGAATTATAGTAGGTGAGAGAGGTTTGAATGTTAAATATATAATACAATTCCCCTAGACTGCAATTCCATTAATCAAATTGATGATTTTTCTTCTTTTAACTGGAAAACATGGAAGGTATAGCTCCTACCTCACTTGTTACATTCTGTTGAGGACAACCTTTCATTTATCCTCCGTTAGTGCCTACTGATAATCTTGTAGATTGATTGCTCTGTATCCTATAGGTTTTCCTGTAGGATCTTGTAGGTCTCCTACACTTCAAATGCTAACTGTCTCCTGTAAGTGCTTCTTCAAGAATGCCGAGATAAACCTCTTTTCAATGAATTCTCGAGATCACTAATGCTTCTCTTTGTATGGGAATTAGTATTTTATTTCCATATATGGATGATCATGTGGAATGGTGTGTTGGATGTCTAAGTACGAGCACCTCCTTTTGGACCATTGGTCCCACTATCATTCCATCATTCCACCTTACCTCATAATCATCTCCCACTTCGTTCCTCTGTAACTTAACCATTTTTGGCCTTATCTCCTTTTTCCTTTTATTTGACTACTGCCACATGTGGAGTGGTCTAACTTTTTTCTACTCGTCGACTGGGCAAAGGTGACCAAGTTAACTGGCCACCTTTGCTTATAAAACCAACTCTCACACAATCCTACAGCTTTGATCATATCGTACTAATAAGATAGCATGAGTAATATGGCATACCTGTGGGTAAGTGGCTTTGATGATGATACATGTTGGAGAGTGATGTCTCTGTGTTGTGTATTTGCTGCATATCATTCTTTTTATTGGCCTCTTTTGATGTGCAGGTGTTGGAGAGTGATGTTGGTGATCTCGTTGTTGTTGCTGAGCTTTAGAGGAGCTTCCTCAACCTTGGAATCTTTGTGCTGAATATGGTTTCAAACCTGTGAAGCTTCCTTTTTGGGATAGGCTACTATAGGATTTCCTACAGGAAACCTACAGGATGTCCTGTAGTTGCCTCTCCCCTAAACTTTCATACTTTTTCTCACTTCTGGAGCATGAGGGTTATTGACATGAGTAGAGAAGGGTTGTAGTGAATGGTAGGTGAGAGTTGTGGCCTTCAAGTATTGTCCCTCTGTCCTTCTCCTCTCCCTCTTCTATTTGTTTTGTTTTCTTTGAAAACTATATATATATATATATATATATATATATATATATATATAAACTTATTGGATGGATGCAGGGGTACATGGTGATGAAAGGCATGGCGATGATGTGGTGGAGTGAATGGGTTTTTTTTTAGCCACAGGCTTGTCATCCCCTTGCTCTAGGATCACTTTTCTTTTGATTTCAAGGCCACTATAATTCCTACAAGAAACTCCTATAGGTTTACAGGGAATCCTATAGGATTACATGGAATCCTGTAGAAAACACAGAGCCTGTGTAAATTGAGCTAGAGGAGTTCACAAATGGAAGAATGGATGAAATAATGAAGAATATGAGATGGAAGGGTTAAAATATGGATTTTGTAGGTCCTTTTGTTCCTCTAAAGCTGCGCTTATCCTCCTCTTGTTGACCTGCAAACAACATTTCCAAAAAAAAAAAATTACCTTTTCATTCTTTTTTCATTCTTTTTTCTCTTTTTTTTTTTTTAAAAACTGGTCTGCCTCCAAGGAGGTTTTCATCCTAGTTTCTTGCCTTGGGTGCCTCAAAAGAGGTTTTCAACCCAACAGTGGGAATGAGGTGCCTCATGGAGGTTTTCACCTGAGTCTCTTTATTTTATTTTATTTTAATTTTTTTTCTTTTTCCTTTTTTTCGGGGACTTGATGGGAGGGAGGATGATATTTGCTCCACCACCATTACTAACTTGTTGATGCCATTGATGAATTATTTCTTTGACAAGGGCTTCTTCTAGACCTTCAATCTATACCCATTGACAAGTAAAGGGGTAGCGTCTACATCAATTGTTCTTATCAGTACTGAACCATTATCATGGCATTTTTCTATGACATAAGGCCCTAACCATCTAGTCCTTAACTTGCCTTTAAAATCCTTATACCTGGAATCATACAAAAAATCCCAATCACCTTCTTAAAACTATTTTTCCTTTATATTCTTGTCATGCCAAATTTTCCTTTGAACTTGAGTCACCTCTGTGTGTAGGAGGGCCTGCATCCTAAATTCATCTAACCCATTCAGCCGGGGAAATCTTTCTTGTTGTGCCCTAGTGAGATCTAAATCCAATTGTGCTACCATCGTTAAGGTGTTTTATTCAAATTCAATGGACAGCAGGGCTTTCTTCCCATAGACCATCTCATAAGGAGTGAATCCAGTGGTGTTCTTCTAGGTGGTATTGTAAGCCCAAGTGGCCTCAACTAATCTACCTACCCAATCCTTCCTGATGCTGCTAATCACCTTGGTCAGAATGCCTTCCAACACTCTGTTGGTTACCTCCACTTGCCCATTATCTTGTGGATGGTAAGGAGTGGATGTTATGTGCTTGATCTTGTGTTGGCTTAACAAATACTCAATCATGTGAGATGTAAATTGACTACCTTGATCAGTGACCAGTTGTCTAGGGTACCCAAACTTATAAAATACATTTTCCCTTAAGAATTCGGCCACCTTTTCTTTTGTTGTTGCTTTGATGACCTTTGCTTTAACTCACTTGGTTAAATAGTCATTGCACACAATGATGTACTACTTTTGCCTGGATGGAGCGTCAATGCGTCCAATGAAATCCATGGCCCACTTGTCAAATGACTCGAAAGTCACTTGAGGTTGCAGAGGCATTTCATCCCTTGGGGTAGGTTTCCCCATTCTTTGGCATCGATCACACTTACTAGTATATCTCCTCACATCTTGGTGAAGAGTGGGCCAATAATAACCAGCTTGTAGTACCTCGAATGTTTTTCTTTTGGCTGCAAAGTGACCTCCACAAGGCCCATCATGACAGGTCAGAAGGATGTCAAAAACTTCCTCCTCCCTGACACATCTTCTCAGAATTTGATACAGGCCTAGTTTGAAGAGGTTGCCCCCAATCCAAGTGAATGGGGCACTCTTCCTTACAATATTGCCCTTTTCCTTGGAGGACAAATTTGGTGGAAATTGTGCAGACACCAAGTAATTTTCTATGTTAGCAAACCATGGAGAGAGAACTGAAAAGGATAATAAGTGTTCATTTGGTAACTGATCATCAACCATTCCTTCCTCCCCTGCAGGAAAATTCAGTCTAGATAAAAAAATTGCAACAACATTCTCCTTGTCAGGCTTATCAATAATAATTAAATCAAATTGTTGCAATAAAAGTAACCATCTAATAATGCGGGCATTTACATCAGGTTTATTCATCAAGTATTTAATTGAAGCATGGTCAGTATGCACAAATTTTTGGTAACCAATAATGTAATGCCTAAATTTATTCAATGAATGCACAACAACTAGGAGCTCTTTTTGAGTCACTGTGTGGTTCAGTTTGGCTTTTGACAAATTCTTACTGATGAAGTAAATGACATAAGGTAGCTTGTCATCTATCTGGACTAGAGCTACTCATATGGCTTTGTGAGAGGCATCGTCATGTATATGGAAAGGAAGAGCCTAATTTGGGCCTCGAAGAATAGGTGCAGTAGTCAACTTGTCCTTTAGGGTGTCCAAGGCTTCTTAACATCTTGTGGACCATACAAATTCAGAGTCCTTGGCCAATAACCCAAATAAAGGAGAAGCTAACTTGCTGAAGTCTTTTATAAATCTCCTATAGTATTCAGCTAAACCTAGAAAAATTCTGACATCTCTCTATTTTTGCGAAGTTGGGACCCTTTGGATGATGGATATCTTGTTTGGGTCTACCTATAGTCCCTTTTGGGATATTGAGTGACCTAGAACAGTCCCTGAAGTCATAAAGAACTCACATTTTTCGGGACTAAGGGATAGGTTCATTTCAATGCATTTGTTTAGCACCTTACCCAAGTTGGAGAGAGCCTCCTAGAAATCACACCCATAGGGTGTAAAGTCATCCATATAAATTTCCACTACATCATGGACTAGCTCGGCAAAGATACTAAGGACTACCCTCTAGAAAGTGGCATGGGCATTACATAGGCCAAAAGGAATGACCCTAGAAGTGAAAGTACCCCAAGGACCGGTGAATGTGGTTTTATCCTAGTCCTCCAGGCCAATTTGGATTTGATTGTATCCACTGAACCCATCTAAGAAAGAGAAGAACTTTTTGCCTACCAGGCCATCTAACACTAGGTAAATGAAAGGTAGAGGGAAATGGTCCTTCTTTGTTTCTTTGTTTAATTCCCTGTAATCAACCCAAATCCTCCACTTCCCATTTTTCTTTGGAACCAACACCAAAAGAGAAACCCACTCACTGTCTGAGATAGGGTAAATTAATCATGCATCAAGCAACTTTTGCAACTCTTCTTTCACTATAACCTTGAGAGCTGTATTCATTCTCCTTTAGGTTTTTCAGACTAGTTTTCAACCTTCTTTGATATAAATGTGGTGATTACACATCGAGGGGTGCACTCCCTTCATTTCTTTGTAACTCCAAGCAAAGGCATCCAAATGTTCCCTTAGCATGTTGCACAACTCTTCTTCTTGGTGTATAGAAAGAGAGGGGTTGATTTTCAAAGTTCTTTCAGGGTCGAATTCTATTGTCTTGACACGAGTAGGGTTTGAATCAGATAAGCATAGATCAATCTGATGGTTGCTCTTGGTTTCCTTTACAAATTCCTCTAAGGGCAAGGTGTTGGGAGTTGGATTTTGTAGGATTTGTTCAATCAAATCATCTTCATCACGTTGTCCTCCTCCCATGGCAGTTTCTAGGGTATAGAGTTGGGCTGAGTAAACTTCATATTCTTCCTCCTCTTCTAGCCAAAAAGGTAAATCATTTTCTAAAGATGGTTGGGCAAGATGGTACAATATCAACTTCTTAGATAGATGCCCATTTTTTATAGTCATGTTTTCAGCCCTGCAGCTGATGTAGCCACCGACAGTGGCTAACAAAGGCCTCCAAAGCATGATAGGATAACCATTAAGCTTGGCCTTAGGCTGGAGAACTAGGAAGTCGACAGGGTACTCCCAGGAGTTAATGGAGACCATCACATCCTCAACAATCCCCTCAGGGGCTACTGTGGAACGGTCTACAAGCTTCAAGATTGTTGTGGTCTTTCTTAATGAGCCCTGGAGATTTAGCTTCAACATGGTGTCCATAGTCATTACATTAATGGTAGCCCCAAGATCAACCAAGGTGTGTGGGAAAATGGTGCCATTGATGTGCACATCTACTACAGGGCTTCCCGGGTCTAAATACTTTGGGAAAATTACTTGCCCTAGCATTAAGTCGGATAGTTGTCCAATGACATTAATGGTAGGGGTGTCTCTTTTTTTCCTCCCTGGATGTTTGAAACACTTCTCTTTAATCATTTTGTTGTAAATAGGTACATCCTTAATGGCTTGGAGAAGTGGAATTTTTACACATAGATTTTTTAGTTCACTCAGAAGTTCATTCTCTTTTGGGGTAGGCTCGACTGGATGAGTTAATATTTTAGGAAAGGGTGGTGGATTCACTCTAGGCATAGTTTCCTCTCTTTCCCCCTCACTCTCCCTTGGTGGAGATGGAGGTTGGATGTCCGGGAGTACTCTCCTAGACCTCAGGTTGATTTCCTTAATTTCCACAACATAAGCAGGGTTGGATGTCTCTCCACTATATACTTGTTGTGCTTGTCTGTTGTTCGGGTTCGAATTTGGTTGGGCAGGCATCTGAGATTGTTTAGGTGGAGAAGGGTGTAAAAGTTGTGGTTGAGTAGGAGGTGACGACAATAAAGCTGGAGCATTGTTGTATGGGTGCCTCCACCCCTGGGGTGGTACATTCCACTAAAGTTGTGCAGGAGTATATGGCTGAAATGGCTGGTTGGTTGGCTTGGAATGGTACTGAGGTGCAAAAGACCAAGGAGATGGTGTAGACTAGGAGGGATGAGTAGGGGCACCCAAGAGGGAATGGATGTGTTTTGGTTAGGGTTGTAATATGCATAGGATGACCCTTACATGCCCTGCTGGTATGGTCGAGGCCCATGAGGCCTCCTTTGATTTATGTAGTAGAGTTGTTCAGGCACCGATTCAATTCCTTGATACATAGCTTTTAGTCTAGGTAGAGAAGGGAACTTGTCTGTGGAGTGGTTTTCTTCACAGATCGAGCATATTTCTATAAGGTTTAATGGACATTCATTCCTAGGGTGCCTCCTTTTGCATCTGGGGCAGAAGATGGCTAATGCTCTCTCTACTTCCTCCTCTTTTCTCTTGATGTGCATAGTTTCCATCTGTAGGGCAAGGGTTTGCAGCATTTCACTCCTAAAATCTTCCAACATATTTCCAATTTCACCTTTTATGGATGTGTTGGAAGAGGATGAGTTGACCATTGGTTGACTACCCCTACCCTTTTTCATAGCTACCCTAGAATGGTTCTTAAAGACAATATTCATATCTTCATAGGGTAGCTGGTAGATGTCCCCTTCGACTAGCAGGTTTAGGGTATCCAGAAGATCTTCCCTGGTCCCCCTGTGTAGGACTAGCTTCAGTGACTCAAGATCAAGTGTGCATCTAGCCCTTTTATAGCTAAGATGGAATCTTTCCTCATAATATTCTAAGGACTCATCATGCCCTAAGTTCATTCTAAAAATTTCATCTTTTGTGTCTTTGGACCTACAGTAGTCCTGATACTTGTTGTTGAAGTCTTGCTACATTTGATCCTAGGTGGTGATGTTATCCCCAGGTAAACCCATGAACTAGTGTAGCTGCATCCTTGAGAGTGGATGGGAATAATTTCAACTTCTGATCATCAGTGGTGTAATCATAAGTTCTGCATATGACAACGAACTCAAACAAGAAAGTATATGGACCTTTTGAGGTGAGGCCATGGAAGTGAGGAAGAGTAGAGGGGTTTATGTTTTACATCTTGGCATCCCCATTGGTTTCTCTGATGGGAAAATCACCCTCAATTCTTTCTCTATCTCCTCTGTCATTTCTATTTTTAGTCATTAGGTCAGTTGGAATGGGTTCTCCTTCTTCTTCTCCCTCTGTAGGTTCTTCAAAAATCTCTGGTTGCTCGCCTAAGGGGTCCTCCAATTCACAACCACCGAAGAAGAGGGAAGGTTGGTTGTTTGAAGTGGTGGGGGTATTTGGTAGAAATTTTCCTAAGTTATCCCTATTCCTACAAGGCATGAAAGAAGTGTTTTTTTTTTTTTTTTTTTTTTTTTTTTTCAAGATTTAAGATTAATTGCAGAATTGAAATAACAAAATAAATGGAAACTAACTGTTGAATGAAATCTTACTTGCAGAATGGAAAGGAAAGAAAACCAACTTACAATTACTTTTGCAAAAAAATGAAGCTAATAGCAGAATGGAAGAGATAATAAATGGAAGAAAGAAAGTAGAAATCACATCTACTCAGACACCTCCCCAGAAACGACACCAAAAAGTGATGAGCACCAGTATTGCAGCAAGAATGCTGCAACTCTTGGGCTACCAACTTTACTTTATCAACATGGGGTTTGTACAAACTTGGAGGTGACAGTGTTGTATACACAAGTAGATTCAATGGGTCCACTCTTTTTCAATGCTAATCCGACGATAGACCACTAGGGTTTCTCAAACCATCCTTCTATTGATTTAGAAGAAGTTTGATTACCAATGGAGAAAGGGGAATTTTACCTTAATTGAGAGAATTGAAATATTGTCTACTACCGTAATCAAAGGCTGAAATAAATGCTTCAAACACACCACTCATCTAACTACTTGCTAAGAGATATTTCTTCAAAAGAATCCTAAGCTAACATGTGTGCAATCCTAACTATCCTAGGCATGCAATCTGAGATAATCAAACACTTTACTGTTGTGCAGATGAATGAACACAATAACCTTTTTTCCTTTTTGTCATTTTTGGTGAAAATATGAATGCTAATTCTTCTTGGTGGTATGACAGGTGGGTTAGAGATGGTTGTGAAAGGTCAGATGGCTTGGGAGGCAAGTAGGGGACTTCTCCTATATTTTTGGATGCTTTTTCCACAAAACAGCCTCAAAACAGCCACTGTAGGTCATCCTACACGATGTCCTAATGCACCTACAAGATGTCCTAATGCCCCTACAGGATCCCCTATTGTTGGGACAGGGTCCCCTAAGGTCAATTTTAGGGCAAAAGCCCAAGTTTTGGGGCTGAAATCCCAAGTTTTTGTGATGTAAAGTGTAAATTCTCTGCAAGTTATGATCGCGGAGTGGATAGATGTAAAGTGTCATAAAGGGTATTTACCCTTCTCGCATGTAAGTTGTGTCGGCTTGTATAGACCTACCCATGGTCCGCGGACCAAGGGATTGTATAAAAAGGAGAGTCTTAGAGAGTCTAATGTAGTTCATAGAAGTGTATTTACCCTTCTCGCAAGTAAGTTGTGTCGGCTTGTATAGACCTACCCATGGTCCGCGGACCATGGGATTGTATAAAAAGGAGAGTCTTAGAGAGTCTAAGGTAGTTCATAGAAGTTTTGAGGATTAATGCAATGGGTCAATAGGAGCTAAGAGAGAAGAGTCTTAGAGTAGAAGAGAGGCTCTTCAGCTGTGTGCGCATAGGCCTATAGTAGAGTCCATAGTTGAGTGTGCAAGGTAGTTTTGAGTCTGTAAGAGAATCTGAAATATCAATAAAGAGACTGTTCTAGAAATATCTGTGTTTTATCCATTTACTTTTGTTATGAATGAATGTGTTTATGTTATGATGAATATTGGGCTTATAATTTAATGCTGTATTGATGTGCGATTCTTCATGGTTTACAGTGTTATATGAACACAAGTAATATTATTTGTTTACACAAATAATATCTTAATGCATGTTAGAGATATTAGAAACTTAAGTCAATTTGGGTAATAACAGACTTAGGAGTGATTACAGAGGCGTGTAAATGGTTGATTCGCCTACTTAGGGTCCGCGAAAGACAGTCGTAGACCTTCGCGAAGGTTTAGAAGATGGTAAAAGGAAGTTATATCGATAAGCCTCGAGGGCTTATCAATCTGTGCAAAGGCAGATAAAGGGTACAAAATGACATCATAACCATCTCTGGGTGCAGAAACTTGGTTCTAGCATCCCCCCATATTGCTTCAGGTGAGACTTCAGTCCGCGCTCCATGGATTGATGCCGAAAGGGCTAGTAGTGTAGGGATTTTCTTGGCTAACTTAACATTGAACCTGGGTCAGGACTCCCTAAGCCAACAAATGGTTTCGTTGCCGAGACTGGGATCTGCATAAAGATATATGTGATGTCGCATCACTAGAATCCAACAAACAAAGAAATTGAAGATTGATTGGATAAGAATATCCACGAATTTATGGCGCAAGAGAACAGGAACCCGCGATTGATGAAAGAACAATGGCTGGATAGGTATCTATACATAGATATACGTGAAATTTTCTTTTGTTCCTTTCCAATGAAATTATACGAGTGGATCACTAAATTGGCAGACGACCAAGGAAGGTGGAGGCTTGATGGCCCAATAGTGTGGACCCCGAAGTTAGTGAGGAGATTGGAAGCCTCTGAAGATAAGATCGCACGCATTATCGATCATTGGCTTGATGGTATCATAGGAGGATTTGTGACAGAGTTTGCGGTCGATACCTCAATTAGCTACAACGAAGTAGAGTGATGCTTCTTCAAAGGGACACAAGGTAAGTATTTAAGGTCTTTGAATACTTGGATTAAAATGCTCTTGTATCAAAAGTGGGTTATGCAATTACCTTGATGTTTGGAGCTACGCAAAGTGGAAAGTTATTCAGGGATAGAAAGGGAACAGGACCTGAATATAGCCTGTTGATTGAGCCTCCTCTAAGTGATAACGAGGGATCAGCATAGGCTTCTCTACAGAGCGTTGTCCAGTTAATAAGGCGAGAGTTCCTGTGAATATCACATCCACCCACACCACCTCCATATTCACCTCCACCACATACACCTTCGCCCACACTGCCACCACCGTTCAATATGTTGAATTCGGTAAAATTTCCCGTTTTCAAGAGCTTGAGGAATGAGGACCCAAACCAATTTTGGTTCATTGCAAAGGTTGTGTGGGAAGCCCAGGGAATTACAAATGATCAAATGAAGAAAGCCACATTGGTTACTGCTTTATAGGAACGTGCGCTAACATGGTACATTAAGCACTACACTGATAACCCGATGGATGTGTTGGTGGACATTCAGACTGCACTAAATAAGGAATTCATTAGGCCCAAGTCTGAAGCGCAATCGATCATTGGACTCAAAGAAATCATGATCAAACCTGGTGAGACACCTTGGGAGCTGGATCAGATATTGAAATTCAAGATCCGTGAAGCTAACATGAATCTTACGGATGGGTAGCACACCGAATGGTTTGTGGCTTCACTCTTGCCTCATTTGAGGGTTGCTTTATCACAGCAAAAGATTGGGACCCAGGCGGAGGCCCTGGAAATTTCAATGAGACTGCACAAGACACCAATTCTAGATGCTACTTTGGGAGTTCAACAGATTCACACAAATTTGCAAAACCTTTGCCTAGAATTCCAAAGTCTGAAGAAGGATAGAGCGGCTCAGCCAGAGGTGCGCGAAGAGGTTTGGTGTTTGAAATGCAAGAGTCAAGGGCACAATAAATAGCATTTCCCTATCTTCGCAAATTATGTTGCAGGAGGAGGGCTGATACCTCTAAGGCTGGAAGCTTAAGTAGGGCCAAGTGCAAGGCATGCGTTGTGGTGTGCTATCTGTTAGGTAACTGGAAAACATGCAACAGATAATTGCCAATTGTTGCAGAAATTTGTCCAAACACCGCAACAGCTCTTCTGCAACTTCTGCCAATTAGTATGTCACGATGAGCGCAGTTGTCGTAGTTATGAGTTAATGATGGAGAGAATTCCCACGTATTGGATGCAGACAAAAACTTGGCCTCCGGATCAAGCCACTAGGGGGGTCGCAAGGAGGATATCAAGGACATGGACGAGATCGAGGTGATGGAGGACCTGTGAGAGGTCAGGGCAAGTTATTTGCTACAATTGTAGAGGTCCAGGACACTATGCGCGAGAATGCACAAACCCGACACGCCTGTCGTGCCAATATTGCACTTAGTTTTACCACATGACAGAAGACTACCCTTTATTAATAGCTAAGATGCGCGAAAAGGGGATGCAGCCTCAGCAGCCTACGCAGAACCTGCAGATGATGAGGGCTGAACCCCGCGAAGAGGACCCCAATGTGAATATTGTGCTGCGAAGTGGAATGACAACTGGCAAAGATAAGGGAAAGCGGCCTGAAGAAGGCAAATGGCTTCACAAAGCTCCAGAAAAGGAGGTTTGCTTTGATTTAGAGTGTGCGAAGGAAACCTTCATGGAAGTAAAGAAAAGCTTCGCTGAGGCTTCTACCTCGGGAAGTCAAGATAAGCAGTTTGAAGAAATGGACCCATCCATGCTTACTACCTTTTTGGAGACCTGTATGAAGCTTCCATGCCATGGTAATGCTCCTGAGGGACCACGCGTGGTCAGGAAAATTGGCAAGCATAAGGTAAGAACATGGCGTGAGATGAGGCTCACCATGCAAATAGGAGAGCATGAAATGGTCCAAGCTATTCTGGATCTTGAGTCAGATGCGAGTGTTTTTCTGAAACAGACATGGGAGAGAATGGGGAGACCTGCACTGTAGTGGTCTCCTATTCAATTGAGGTTGGAGATCAGCAAAAGATTATCCCCATGGAAACATCACAGGGAGTGACTGTCAATATTGAAGGCACAAGCACACTGGCAAATTTCGAAGTAATAGAGATTATCGATGATATCAATCCCTACCTTGCGCTTCTTGGGATCGATTGGGCTATCAACATGAAAGGAATGATCAATTGAAGAAGCGGATGATGTCATTTGAAATAAAATCACTCCACATAGTAGTACCTTTGGACCCTGCAGAAGGACTGCGTTATACTGAACCAGTCCGCGATTACGAAAGTGACGATGATTTGAACCAGATTTATAAGATAACGACGCTAGATCAAGATTGGGTGAATCCGACAGTATATGAACGTATTGCATGGGACCGTGGAAGCTCTTGCACAACAGATTTAGATGGGGAATTAGAACACTAGCAGAATAGATTGCACGAAGTCTCTACGCTACGATGTAACATGATGACCAAATCATTGCATTGCGGCTATATGAATATAGAATAGTCTTAGTTCTCCAGGCAACTGCAAGGAGGCGCGAGACTATAAACTACGCTGTCAGGTTGTAGAGCTGCACGATGAGGGGTCTGTGTGGGATAGACGAATGTCACAGTGTCAAAAAACGCGAAAAGGGAGCTGCGCTACAAGACGAGAGACCGCGCAGTGTAATGACAGTGAGAAAACGGCTAAGAGGAGTGAGGGCATGGAATTTAAGGTTAAATTTAAGAGCGAGATCTTTGAAAATCTGTCGCCAATATAGCATTTATGAGCGGATTTTGGGGGGAATAGTCGAATTTGAATTTGAACTTGCTTATAAATTATAGATGGCCACCCAACGAGAGACAATTTGCATTCTGAGAGTTTATGTGTCGCACTGTCTAGTGTGCATGAACTGTGTGTTGTTTGAAATTTAGTAGCTAGTTCTGTGTTTGACAGGTTATATGTGGAAGCTCAATAGCTTATTAACAGCTTCATGTCTGAACCCATGGAAACTGTGAGTGCTGGAGGATCTATTACCAAGGAGCAAGAGGAAGAGCGTGACTCAGATAGAATTTAGAAATCTCCTTCGCCACAGATAGAGGAAGAGGAGAAATCAGAACAAGGTTATGGAGATCTGGAAATAAATCCCTTCCGGGTGAAGCGGAACAGGGAACAGGTAAAAGAAGGACCGCGGAAGGAGACCAAGGCCACTAAGTCGTCGCTAGACCCGATCATCTTGACATAGGGTGACTTGGATGACAATTGGGACAAGGTAAGGGATACAACATCGGAACTGCTACAGCGGTTTGAGTAGCAGTAGAAGTAGGCATTACGTGCCATTCAGATGGGTCTGCATGAGCTACAGATACAAACAACCATACTACAGGCAGGAGCAAGCAGAGCAGCACAGTCTCAAATAGTTTAGTTCCGAGGACAATGGCAGTGGCGGAGTTGGTTCACTCTTTGGATCTTTGGGTAGTCATGTTGCCTGATAGAGCCTTGAGCGTGGAGGTGGATGCTGACAAGGCTACAGTCAGCTCTTTGAGGAATGTTGGACTAAACTTAGTCATGCTCCCTAGTGGATTCCTTCACACACTACAAGCAAGTGTGATTGAAGAGCTTAAAGCCTTTGAGTAGTACACATTGCGCATGATCAGTGAATAGAAAATAAACAACGAATAGATATTCGTTGAAAAGATAGCCACGCTAGAAGCCTAGAAGAAGGTACAAGAGAATAATGAGCACATTGTCGTGGTAGTAGCCGAAGCATGAAAAACCATTCTGGAACTGCATATCCCTAAAGAAGAACCGATGGAAGCCAAGATTCTGGAGTTGGTTGTAGGTGTGAGCGACACGAAGACCAAGATGGTAAAGGTTCACTTTGAGCTAAACCTAAAAATTACAAAGCTTGAGTTGAAGACACAACCTTCAACTCCACTAGAGGTCAAAGAACAGCATGAAGCTGCTATGAAGGATGGAGTTGATGCAGTATATATCGTGGTAGCAGAATGCATTGTGCTCTTCAAGTAGTCTATGGAGCTAGTCACGAGTCTGTAGGAAGATCTTAACCTGCAGAGGTTGAACATAGAGGCTCGGGAACTGCAGAAGCAGTATGATGAAGCAAAGGCAACAACGCGCACCATCGTTGTCACGTAGAGGTTGGAAAAGCTACAGGGGGCAAAGCAACTACAAGAACAGGTGGAAGCAACGCAATGGAAGGAGGCAGTCCTCAAGGCAAGATTAGGGCCTTGAATGGATGAGGCCCATGTGATCTCGGCCACCATTAGGGAGAAGTTAGCCAGCGTGCAGAGATCACAGCAAAAGATCCAGGAAGATAGCGCAAGACTAGCAACCGAGCAGTTGGTGGAGTAGGTCAAGCAGGCAGCTACGCAGTGCACATCTGAAGTTGCAGTAGTTCAAGTGGAGTTCGGAGGTCTTCGTAGTAAGATCTCCACACCAACAAAGTGACTCGAGGGCGAGTCACGATATTTGTGTTGGGGGCCTGTTGGGACAGGGTCCCCTAAGGTCAATTTTGGGGCAAAAGCCCAAGTTTTGTGATGTAAAGTGTAAATTCTCCGTAGTTTATGATCGCAGAGCGAGTAGATGTTCACCCTTCTTGTATGTAAGTTGTGTCGGCTTGTATAGACCTACCCATCGTCTGCGGACCAGGGGATTGTATAAAAAGAAGAGTCTTAGAGAGTCTAAGGCAGTTCATAGAAGTTTTGAGGATGTATGTAATGGGTCAATAGGAGCTAAGAGTGAAGAGTCTTAGAGTAGAAGAGAGGCTCTGCAGCTATGTGCACAGATGCCTAGAGTAGAGTCTGCATCTGAGTGCGCAAGGTAGTTTTGAGTCTGTAAGCAAATTTGAAATATCAATAAAGAGATTGTTTTGGAAATATCTGTGTTTTGTCCATTTACATCTGTTATGAATGAATGCATTTATGTTATGATGAATATTGGTCTTATAATTTAATTTTGTATTGATGCGTTATTCCTCATGGTTTACATTGTTATATGAACGCAAGTAATATTATCTGTTTACGCGAAGAATATCTTAATGCATGCTAAAGATATCAGACATTTAAGTCGATCTGGGTAATAACAGACTTAGGAGTGATTACAGAGGCACATAAGTGGTTGATTCGCATGCTTAGGGTTCGTGAAAGACAATCATAGACCTTCGCGAAGGTCTAGAAGCTAGTAAAAGGAAGTTATATCAATAATCCTTAAGGGCTTATCGATCTGCGCGAAGGCAGATAAAGGGTACAAAACAACATCATAACCATCTCTGGGTGCAGAAAATTGGTTCTAGCATCCCCCTATATTGCTTCGAGTGAGACTTTAGTCTGCACTTCGTGGATTGATGCCAAAAGGGCTAGTAGTGTAGGGATTTGCTTTGCTAACTTAACGCAGAACCTGGGTCAGGACTCC
The DNA here is from genome assembly GCA_031772625.1 of Pinus tabuliformis. Lineage (NCBI taxonomy): Eukaryota > Viridiplantae > Streptophyta > Pinopsida > Pinales > Pinaceae > Pinus > Pinus tabuliformis. The sequence goes on from CM062817.1 coordinate 1,126,499,892, forward strand.
CTAAGCCAACACTTGTATTCCTACAGGATCCAGCTCAAAGCAATAGGAGTGGTTTGGAAGGTGGTATAGGGCTTAGGGAAGGTGAATGATTGAAGAAATGAGGCAAGGGAGTGGCTAGGACTTCCTCAAAACTCAAACCAAAGTTTGTAAGATGGTTGGATTTGCTCAACAAACATGGAAAGTTGTTCTCGTGGAATGATAAATTGGTTTATGGACTTAGTGGCTCTTAGTGATCATGGATGGATGAGGTTAGGCTAGGGTTGCTAACATGAGATCTTCCTGCACTATTGAAACTCCTACACTACACACATCACTGGAATTTACCCATGAATCATGTCAAACAAGAAAGATTTCCAATCAACATAAGAAAACAAAATTCCATTATATAATTGTCTAGTTCATGCATGGAAATATTTGCAGAATTTTGTGAAACACCTTGAGATCTAATACAGTTGGAGATATCAGAGATAAATACTAAAACCTATTCTTGAAACTGAAAATATGTTGGCCTAATTAGCGAAAAACCCTAAATTCCATAAGAAATCAGAATTTTGTCTTTTTGGGGTTGAATAAGAGTTCTTCCTCAAACCAAGGTCCCTAAAGGGAGGAGTGAGGCCGAATCCACCTACTATCAGCCTTTTTGGTATTTCTTTATCTCTCTAAAGCTACTACTAAATCTATGCACAAATGGAAGCAAACTAATCAAATTCACCACTACTTGCAATGAAACAATGCTAAAATCAATTCAACAATTAATCTATGAAATAACCTAAGCATACAAGTACAATAAGAGGAATATATGTTGCTAGGGTTGGGCCCTAACCCAAGAGATTCAACCCTATGATTCAACTCGGTGTTGGATCAAGTAAATTCTCATTCTCATTATCATATCAAAAAAATTACATAACAGTGTCTTACCACAATCCTTTAACTCGAAAATGCTTAGTGTTATTACATAAAAAATCTGAATCCTAATGAGGCTCTAGGCCTCCTTATTTATACAACTAAAGTCTCCAACAAATTCCTTAAATATAGGGAGTCCTGGCTCCCAAACTCAAGATGAACTGGTTCTTAACTATCATTGGCTCGGCTGCCAACGATTTCCATGACTCGACTGCTTGCAACTCTAAGCTAGTGTGATTTGATTGAGGGGTATTTGAATGAGTGAGGATTTAATGAGGAAGATCTATCTCCTATAATCTCTCCTTTTTGTCTCATTCGAGTTTCTGCACCTTAACTAGCCAAAATTGCCATGATTTGCTCCCAAAAACCTGCAATCAATGCACATTAGACCACTAGACATAACACCTTACTTTTACTCATCTCATTAAGAAAAATATAATTAAAAACATGTAAGGAATTATGAGAAGAGTATATTTTAGTAAGCTTGGAGGTGTATTAAGGTCCATATATTTACCCAATTATTAGGCTCATCAATTATCAACCCGGGGTTGATACAAACTTAAGAGGGGACGACATTGTATGTGTGAAAAACACTTTCCTCTTCCTAGTTTGGCTCCCTTTGATGCAAGTGAAAGAAGGCAATGAACAAATATAAATGAGAAAATGTCTAGGTGAGCAACCAATACTAAGTTGCATAAGGTAAATAGCAATAAGGAAACCTATTCTACTTTTGTTGTAAAGTAAATGATGGAAAGGAGATATATTCTACTTGCAAAAATGTAAAGCACACATTAGAAAATGACAATAAAGAAAATCTAATCTATATTTCTTGAAAGGAAATAATATTAAAGGAAATATATCCTATTTTGAAGGAAATTAAATTCATATATTACTCTTGCGGGAAATAAATCACACTTTGCTTAAAGTAAATTACAGGAAAGGAAATGTAGACTAGTTGTAGAAATCAACATTCAAGAAGCAAGCAATGCAAAAACTAAATGGCATCCTAACCAAGCCTTAGCTCAACCAAATTGGTCTCAAAGAATTCATGGGCCATTATAAGAAATAAATCTACTTATACCATGAATTTGGAGTGAATTTTTGCAAGGGAAGAGCTCGAAAACAAACTACTACAAGAAACTCTCTTTTGTTACAGGAAACTTCCAGTAAGCATGTTTATCGAATTAACCTGCCAAATGCCAAAGATAATAAAGTGAAAATGTTGCAGGGTAAATTTTTTATTAATTTTATTTTTTTTACTTAAATCCAAGTGGAATCAACTCAAAATAGATTTATTAACACGTGCTAAAATTCAGCAAAAATTTACTACTAAAACCTAGAAATTTTAGAACAGTGAACTAGTGAGCTAATCTAAGTAACCAAATGCCTAAGTTAATCAAGTGAAAATTTTGTGGGGTAAATTGTGTTATTGATTTGAATGTTTTTAGACTTAAATACGATGGGAATCAACTCAAAGTTGCTTCCTTAACACATGCTAAGATTCGGAAGAAATGTATTACTAAAACCAAAATTTTTAGAATTGTGAACTAGTAAACCAATCCAAGTAACTCAATGATGAATATGACTTTGTAGAGTTGTTAAAAGGATGCATCATACTTTTAATTGTATAAATGACTTGAAAGAAAACTTACTTAAATCATTTAACCAATCTAACCTATAGTGAATGAAACCTAAATACTAAGTGCAGAAATAGGAAATGGAATAATAAAAGATATAAGTGAATAAGAAATGAAAAGAATATGAAGAAATTGTACACCAAGGCTCTAAGTCTCCTGGGATGGCCAAGACCAAGGAAACCTAGATTCATATGAAGGAAATGAAGCCTTAGAAGCTAAAAATTAAACTAAACTTCATTACTGGAATCAAATAAAGTACATCCCTTCTAGAAATGAAAGTGGAACTGCTAAATAACAAGTTTTCTTCGTAACTAGACCAAAAATTCCATGCGTAGAGGCTAATTCGAATTGTACTTATATAATTTTATGGGAGAATCAATCTCCTTGAAAGGAGGGCTTCTTTCCATTCCAAAATTCCTCAAAAAGTGGATCTGGTCCCCAACAACAAGAATCTTCATTAAATGTTGACTTATGGCTTCTCCTGTAGCAAGGAACACATCCCTAGATTTTCTCATTTAGTGGATCTTTAGACTTTGTCTAATAATTCCATAATGTTTTATTTATTTATTATCTAAAACTATTCCATACTATAGAAGGGAGAAAGTGCCTAAATTCTCTTATTTTGCATATCTTTAAAATCTGCCAAATATTCTCACAATATTCTGAAAAATAAATAATATTAGGAACATAATAATAAAACCATCTCTAAACTTTTCTAAAAATATATTGAAGCTAAAAAATACATTAATAAGTGTAGAAGGAAAGTTTTAATGTGTCTATGAAAGTTTAGATGGGTCTTAATTTCTATCTAATTTGGAGGCCCATCATACCACCTACTGAAATTGTTGCTCATCCTCTGAGCTACTTACTCATATTCTTTACCTGGTGTCCTTCATGTGTGCCCCTGATGATTTTGATGACATCACATACTGATGCAGATCATAGCTTCCCTTATTGGATGGAAGCCTGCATGCTCTTCAATTTCTTCCTTTGTCTTTGTCTCAGCCTATATTTTTGTTTTTTCTGTATTTTCTTCTAATTCTTTATTTGATTCCTCCCATTCAATCTCAACATCTTATTCTACTAAATCCTCCTCCCATGGCTTAATATATTTTTCTAATCAAAATGGAACAAAATATTTTTCTTCTGCTACTATAGAATTCTAGGATTTCCTATACAGTGAAAGTTGTTGAAATATAGACAAATTAGAGATTTTGTTCTATAAGGCTTAGGGGAAGGAAAATTTGAAAATTCCCTTCTTATTTCTCAATACACCTTATTATTCAATACACCATATCTCTAAATTAAATGCTAAGTCAATTCACTATTTTCCTTACTAAAATTTAAAACCATGGGAATTGTGAAGTCCTTTTCAAATAATTGAAGTGGTTCCTTAAGTTCCTATATCAACTGTCAGTAAGGAGAATTTATACTCACATTTTTCTTGATGTTTTTCCTTTATTCTACGGGTTTTAATAGCAATTTTGGTAAAACGAAAGCTTCCTATAACACTATGTGTTCTTCCAGTAGCACTTTATGATCTTGTTGTAGCACTAGTTTGTAGAACCTTATAGCTTCTTGTATAGTGGAGGTTGTTGTAGCAAAAGAAATTTTTGAAAGTCTTGTTTCAAGGTTGAGGAAAGGAAAATGGTATTCACCCCTGCCCTATTTAATACACCATATTCTTTACCAAATGCTCATCCAATCCAATTATTGTTCTTACTAAAATTCAAACTATAAATTTGCAGAGTGTCCAAACTTTAAAATCAAGTGTTTTTTTTTCATGACTAAGGTGTTTTTGGAATACATATGCCAAATGTTGGAGAGGAGGAATTTTTAATTACACTTCCTCTAAATGTTTCCTTGCTTCTCGAGGCTCTAATGGTTGTTCTGGGAAAAATTAACCTTCTTGTATCACTTTGTCAGTTTCTTGTAGCAACATGTTATTGTCAAGAAATAATCCCTAAGGCCATGGTTGAAAGCCCCAACAAAGTGGAATAGATAAATCTACAAAGAACACTCAATCTAGCATGCAAAACATTTGAATTACTAAAATTAGGATTAGGAGTGTACCCGGGGGTCCTACATTTTAAGATGTTCCCATAGGGTCCAAACCCTCTACTTCCTCCAAGATGTGTAGACCTGCAAATCAATCACAGAAGCATAGATAGAATATATAATTCAAAGTACATGTATAAGAATATGTTAGATCGTGATAAATAACAATTTAGACTACCATTCATAAGATGACAATGTATATCGAGGACAAGACACAAATTTCTTTATTGATGACTAACAATAAGTACATGATAGATACAACCTGATCCAGGCCAAAGGCACTGACGAAGCCTTCCTCCAGATGCCTCCAACCCGAAACAAGAAGGCAAACTCTCTCTTATATGTAAGGAGATGCTAGAAAGGGATTGAGCATCTCTTCAAAGTAAATCAGGGTTTCCTAGAGACTAGGAGTGTCAAAGGCATGGGAAAAGCAGACTTGATCTTGATTAGGCCTACCTAAAGGGTGCATATATACCACCTCAAATTAGGTTTTTCAGTTAGGACACGGACACCTGTAGGTGGGCTCTTGGTAAAACCCATATACCCTGCCCGAAAAATAGATTTTTTTTTTCAAATTTAAAAATTTGTATGTGGGTATAGTGTTTTTGGACCTGCGTATGTACACATTTTTGTAGTGGGAAGAGTCTCGTACGGATTTTGAAATATACTTTTTAAAGATAAACTCAATTCTACAAGGGTAAAGGGACTTCCCAAGTCCATATAAGAGCATTAGTTCTATAGGAGTGCTAAATGATGTTATAACACCTGTCTGATCATGTAGCAGCATGTTTGTCTCTTGTAGCAGTGCATGTAGGATATGTTTTGGCTGAGTTGACCCCCTGTAGTACTGGTGGGTCTCGTTAGTGCTTAAAATAAACTTTTTTATGCAAGGCTAGATTTGAGGGCTCAACTTAAGTGGTTAGATGTTGGTTTGATGGGTTCAACGTGTTGTATGAGTTGGCCCCCACTTACCATGTCAAACACCACATTTCAAAATGAGTAGGCACATTGGCCCACCTCCTCGAGTTATCATCCCATTTTTTTCTATTTTTGTTTTCACACGTGTCAGTGATGTTGGAGAGGACTATATTTGACTAATAAATATGGATGAGGTTGATCTACTAATGTTGGCCTATAAAACCTTTCTTTTCATACACTTGCAACATTTTTCAAGCTAAAAAAACTTCATAGGAAAGGTTTAGAGGATTTCATATATGAGCCTTACCCTTGATGTGTTTTTGCATGTGATGTTGAGGTTGTTGATGTGATTTTTCGGGCTCTCATCAATGGTTCTAAAGTTTTTGGTGGTCTTCAAAACTTCTTGGACTGATGCTATAAATTTGGGCTTGTAGGTCTTATGCAAGTTGCTACAAGACTGTTTGTTTTCCTATAGTAGGCACATAAGCTCCTCATGTTCATAATTTCCTCTGACTTTGGCCTTCAAAAATGATGATAATTCAAGATGAAGTCATTGATGATGATTGGAGAGGCTTTCTTTGTTAGTGATAGGTGAAAAAGAGGTGGAGGGTTGAATTTTTGTGGATGGTAAGTGGGGCAATAGTGAGAAAGTGAAGGTTGATGGAGTGGATAGGTGCTAGGGGCTTCCATAGACTTCCTCTCTTTCCCATAGGTGAAAAACTTCAAGTCTACCCCTCATTTATATGCTCAATAGTATCCTATAGAAATATAAAACTTTCTTATAGAATTTAAGGACATTGATTGAAACAAATGAAAGGGAATTGGAAATGATGGAGGAAGCTTGGAAAAGGTGAGGGAATGAATGGAATGGATGTAGAGAAGTTGGTTGAAGGCCTTGAAGTTGAGTGCTTACACCTTGCAATTAATATTTTTTTACTATTAGTTGGAATCCTATTACACCATCTTCATCGTGGTGTTGCTTGATGGTGCCTTGGAGCTTAATAATGTTCGTAGGTGTTGTTGGAGGTATTCTTCTTTCATGTTTGACTACATGGAGATCTTCTTCTCATTTCTAACTGCATGGAGATATTCTTCTCATTTCTGACTGCATGGAGATCTTCTTCTCATTTCTGACTACATGGAGATTAGCTTCTCAATTCTGACTGCATGAAGGTCTTCTTATTCATTATTTGGGTTTCCTTATGGTCAATATGATGATGCTAACTCCCTCTTGTAATTTTTCCTTCAATTTGTGATGGAAAATGGTGGGTTTGTTGGGTTGTTGAAGGCTGCTACAGGAAACAATATTTCTTGTAGCAATCACAAAGACTCCATAAAATTACCATTTCTTGGAGCTATAACCACTATGAATACTCCTTGGGGATTAGGTAAGGGTGTTTTGTAGGTGGAAATGGTGGAAAATTGAAAGGTCAAGTTGTGGCAGTGGCAAGGAGGCAAGAAACTAGCCCATACAAAAATGTCAAATTTTGAAATTGGTGGGATTTTGATTCTGCATGATTGGATTAATGAGGATGATAATTAGAGACATGGTGGTGGCTTAATTTTCATCAAAAAGTGAAAAACGTCAGATCTAATTTCTTTTTTTTTTGTGAAATAGGCTTGAATGTATGGTGTTTTTTAGGCCATTCTAAAAAGTGCTCAAATCCCAGTTTTGACTTGGGGGATTGATGAGGTATTATATTAGAATTCTAATGACACATTCCCCTAGCCAAATAGGAGAGAAAAAAAAATAAAAAAATTGTATATTTTTCCTAAAAGAGGCTTGTAAATAAGACCACACTAAAGATTCAAAAAGAATGTGTGAGTTGTAGCTTTTTATTGAGACAAACAATTTCTTATAGCATTTTAGGAGTTTCCTATAGCATTTCAGTAAAAAGGCTCCAAATCTGATGAAAATGAATCAGAATGAGTTGGAAATGGAATGGGGATGTATTATGAGGATGGCAAGAGATGGATTGACCTAGTCTTGACCTTGTTGTAGCATCTAGGAACAAGAGGTGAAAAGATCAAGTTTGACTACCCTTGAATAGATGCTTTAATTTTTTATCATCTTCTCCTTATGGTGTTGAATTGTTGTTTTTTCTTGTTCAGGTGGAGAATATCTACATACAAACAAAGAGGTATACCTGGATCAAAAAAATTTCCTTTTCATTTTCCTTATTTTTTCTTTTTTTTTCTCTTTTTTTCCCCTATGCCTATTAGCTGCTTCAATGAGGTTTTGAACCAGTAGATTTACCTAGGTGCCTCAAAGGAGGTTTTCACCTAGGATATTTTTTTTTTCTTTTTTATTCTCTCTTTTTTCCAACCCACTAACTGCCTCATGGAGGTTTTCAATCAATGAGCTAATCTCAGGCATCTCAAAGGAGGTTTTCACCTGAGATTTTATTTTTTCTCTTTTTTTATTTTATTCTATCCTGACCTACTTGAAAAGGAAAATATTTTCTCAAGCATAGGAATACTTCCAATGGATCCATGTATATACCAGATGACAAATAAAATCATATGTAGGTTCGAAAGATATGCTTTGATATATACCAGAATATGAGAGATCAACTGCTTTGATTGAGATGATATCAAGAACTATTGAAGAGGAGTGTGGTGCCCCAACTTAATGATTGTTTAGAACCAATGTTCAATATAGCTATAATTCCCTTGGTTCTCTTCCTCATCTAGATCACCCTCTATGTCTTCTTCTTCCACAACATTCAAATCTTATACTTTTTGTTGATTAGTCACTTGATCACATAAAGAATTTGATGATAAGCATAATAGAAATTCTTCAATCTTAGGATTCAATGTATGCTCTCCATCAAACGTGGTCCATGATTCTTTAGTCTCCTCTACATCTTCTTCTTTTGGATGTTGCTCTTCAATGATAACAAGAGAATTTCTTTTTTCCAATACTATTCGTGATCTAACATGAATATCATTTAGATCAAGAGGATTTGTTTGAAAGTTTTGTACCTCAACATTGTAAGTGGGTTGAGTTACTTTATTGCTTGGTTTCAGAAATGGTTGTGAAGGGAGTTGAGCGAGAGTGGATCTTTGATATGGATGTGTTTGAGGATGTGGTTGTGTTGGGGGTGGATGGTATGGATAGCATTGAGTTTGGTATGGCGGATATTGAGGAAAAGATTGAGGATATTGTGGATGTCTTCCATAACGTCATTTCCAACCTTGTTGCAAAGATTGGTTTTGGGGTTGAGATGGCCAAGGTTTCCAAGGAAAGGGTGGGTTCCAATTACTTTGATATTATTGTGCATAACCTTGAAATTGTGAGTTAGGATCTTGCATCATATCGAGTTCTCTAGGCTTCCATGGTCTTCTTGGAACTACATAATAGAGTTTCTCTGGTGTTTGATTTACTCCATTGTCCTCCTAATAAAATTCCTTCAACCCTGGTAATAATGGGCAATATTTAGTAGCATGTGATTTTGCACAGATAACACAATTTTCAACATTGTATTTTTTCTTTTTTTTTCATTCTTCACTATTATACGATATTTATGATTGCAGACAAAAGTATCTCCCCTAGGTCGGTGGCTAACCTAGAACAACAGAGAGACAAGGAACATAATGCTTTTCCTTAAAGTAAATAGATGACAGAGTGAGGCCTACCTGGAATCCTTCTCTCCTTCTTTAGCTTCGAAGCTCCAATTCCATCTCTGCTTGCCAAAATTAGAACCTACATAGTCAGATAACACAAGCTAAGAAACTACGAGATCTATGCAGTATCACCTAAGTACTTCATTCAATATATCAACATGGTATTTAAATAAGTGAAATAACAACATCACATATTGGAAAACAATGAATTCTTTTCATCAATATAAATGGAAGGAGATTACAATCATAAGCAGTAGTTGACCTTGTAGAAGAGCTCCTCCAAGTTGTTGACTTGTCTTTTCCTTGTCACAATATGCACCTCCAATCAATCTAAATGCATGAGATGATGACCACTCACTACAACAGCATAAGGGCAGAATCACTCTCCAAAATCCAACCCCCAACTACATAGAAGGTTGGGAATATATAGAGAAGTATGGTAAGTTGGGAGTTCCTATCCAATTACCAATCTAGGGTAAGAGATCCACCTTTGACGGAGGGATATGATCAAAGGATAAGTGGTGAAAAATCCAATGCATGAAAGGATAGGATCCGAATGTTTTATCCAAGATAAGCAATTGAAACAACTTCTAGAAACTCCTAGAAGGGGAAGCTTCTGGAATCCCGATCATTCTCCTGGATTTCTAGAACCAACGTAGGTGAAAAGGGGAGAAGCCTTTTGGTGACTAATGCAGACCACACTGGGGCAACCTGCTGGTGAATGCACCCTAGTAGCACTACAAGGAGCATTGGTCCTCAAACTGGCTCAAATGAAGCAGTTTAGGGTTCAAACTTTGAGAAATGAAAAGTACATGCATAGTGATTTGTACAAGATGGTGACAAGGGGGAATAGGATGTTGATTGATCCCATTAGGAGGCTCATTGATTGGATGTGACAAAATGGCCTATAATGGAATTCCCCCTAAAGAGCAAAGTCAAAGATGATGATTGATGACTGAAGTGCTTTACCTTGTGACAAGAAGGGATCAAGGACAACTGACGAGCTTCATCTATTACAATACATTTACAGCATGACATTTTTGTTTGTTGAGGGAGGCATACCCATACTCAGCTCATAATATGACCATAACATGTACAATGATCAAAATATGCATCCACAGATGAAACTGGTGGACCCATGATTGGATGATTGTCTATATGATCACGGCCATCATACATTGTGATATTTGTATAATCTTGAAATCGCATCCCGAATGGTGGAAACTAGATCTGGGGTCTTTTATCTCATTCACATGACCAACCAATGTACAAGTCTACCCATGTGAATTAATGAGTTGGATTCGAACATGTTAGGCACCATCTGATTACCGGCCAATGATGTAAGCCATTAATAGATGCGAGAGAAACCATTGATGATGTTAATGGCTCTCAAGGTACTACAGTACAATCTGTACCACACAGAATCTTTCGGTCAAAGGCCATTGATGTAAAAAATTTGTCGAGAGCGAGGAAACTTGCCATTGATGTATGGAAGTAGCAAGGTACCAAGGGGTTTTTCTAAGTCAACTTCCTAGATGATGTGTTAATGTCGACAAGAAGTGCCCTGTCACAGGAGGGCCTTTATGTATCCTCCATCAACGACACGAAATGGGTATGATGGTTGAGATAAAATGATCAAAATGATGTTGACATGGAACTAGATCAAGAAAGGCATACATGAAATTAAGGCTTAAGAGTATTATAGCAGAGATCAACTGAATGACTTCTCTTAAACACATCGGTGACACTGATTGGAGTAGGAAGCATTGACCCAAAACCAAAATGGAGGCTCTAGAAATGGTATGATAACCAAAAGACAAGTACATTACCCAACCCAATAGCCACAGAGATAAAGTGGAAGAGGGTCATGTTCAAGAGCGACTCTCTACCATTAGCAAAATGGAGCCCCTTGTTTTCCCAATTTCCCCAACCACACTCGTCAGTACCTCTTTATCTTTTAACAAGCTTGAGGATAACATATACTTGATCTTTAAGTTCATCGTATGGATGAATCCCTCTGAGTATATTTAACAAAACCTAAGAAGGAGCAGTTCAACCTTGTAATGTTCAAAAATTCCATCACTATTTGAGGTTTTAACGAGTCCAGTGAAGGTAAAACTAGACATCTTTTTCATGTTTAGAGAGTTGGAAAAAGAGGAAAAAGAGAAAACTCCAAATGTACCTTTTCATGGGTAGTCCCTTAAGTTCGAAATGATAGAAAACAATACCCAAGAGAACCTCTTAGCCATGTTCAACTAAGATATTACTTTTTCATAGCTAGTCCATCTCAATCCGGAAAAGGGTTAAACTTATACTGAGTAGACCTAGTTTCATTTACTTTTACAAGTTCGAAAATACAAGTGCTCGACAATATTTTCACATTTTGGGAGTCTGAAAAGAGCTGAAAGAGGACTCCTCCTAGAGAACGAGTGGTATAAAGGGTATCAATTGGTTTCGGTCATGATGGAACTTCTCAAAACATGTAGAGGTCAAGAGGCTAGCTAATAAGACCACTCATCACAACGGTTCCTCAGGAAAGGGTAAAATAACCAAGTGAAAGTGTATGGTCGGCCAAGTAGATGGTGAAGATGGAATGAAAAAACCAAGGCTCGTCTGGAAAAAAGAAGCTGATAAAAATGGAAATCACGAGGGATAAAATGGGATTGGTTTCATTTTTACAGAAGCTTGAAACATGGGAAATTATGCTTGAAATTGGTTTCATTTTTACACAAGCTTGAAACATGAGAAACTATGCTTGAAATTAGTTTGCATGCCCCCAGTATAATGACTCAATTCGAGGTACATGCCCCCAAAACTTCATTTCATGCACCTAATTAGACTATTGGGTACTAATGGGTGGATGGAATGAAGGTTTATTTACAAGATCAACTAAAAGACTCGACTGGAAATTTACGAGGTATAATCAAAGACTCGAATTAAAAGGGGATCTGTTTCATTTTTTAATGAGCTTGACACAGGGAAAGAACTATGCTCATAACACCTTGTTTCATTTGTTAACGAGCTTGAAACAAGAAAAGGAACTCTACTCTCGGAACCTTGTTTCAATTTTTAAGGAGCTTGACACAAGAAAAGGAACTCTTCTCCAACACCTTGTTTCATTTTTTAATGAGCTCGACACAAGACAAGGAAATTTGCTGCGGAATCTTGGTCATTCTCCTAGATTTCTAGAACCAACACAAGTTCAAAGGGGAGCAACTTGCTGGTGACCAAGGTAGGCCACAATGGAGAAATTGGTTGGTGAACGCACCCTAGTAGGCCTAAAGGCAGCATTGGTCCTCAAACTGGCTCGGATGAAATAGTTTAGGGCTCAAACTCTCAGAAATGAAAGGTACATGCATAGGGCTTTGTGCAAGATGGTGACAAGGTGGAATAAGATGTTGATTGATCCCATTAAAAGGCTCACTGATTGGATGTGACAAAATGGCCTATAACATTAACATATATATTTTTTACTTAGATTTCTAAGAAGTTATGTTCTAAAATTATTTAGAAAATTACCAGGTTAAGTTTGAATTACTAGTCTCAATGTTGATTTACTTACTCTTTCTTGTTGATATGTGCTTGCATATTTCACAAATTTCTTCAAATGATAATTGGGATACATTCACTTTACCCATTTGATTAAGGAGATCAATCCACTCATCTGTGATTCTTCTAAGTAGGAGGCATTTTAGCGTGTCAAATCCTAAATTATGTCATTTTTCCCTCTTAACATTATACATAAATCTCTCTATCAGGTCCTCAAGGCTCTCATATTTTTTTGAGTCGTTATAAATATTTCCTCTTTATGATCACGATGTATACAATAGTATTTATATTTTTCTAGAAATATCCTTTCATATCGTCCCATGATCTTATTGAATTAGTCCTTAAACTCATGAATGATTTAAATGATATATCCTTCAATGTTTCCAGAAACAATATCATTTTTTTTGTGTTTATTAAGTAACAATAAAATCTAAAAAGTATTTCAATTTCAAAAATAAAGTTTTATGGGTCTTCTTACCTCATACCATGGAATCTGGGAAGAAAAGATGGAAGGATTTTCTTCATATGAATGCTTATATCAATATCCTGAATGGGAAATCCAAGAGTATCTTCCTCATTTTCATCATCTCCATCCATTTATTCTACCCTCTATGTCACCTCTTCTTATTCTACCTACAAAAGTGGATGCTGACATGGTTCTTACTGCACCACATGATCAAGTGGGGGGTTTCTGGTATTGGAGAAATATTTTTTGTTTTTATAAAAAAATTGAATGAAAATGATAATGCAATACAGTTTTCTATTTTTGAAATGAACAATGCCTAATGCAAAAAAGAAATTTGCTAAAAATATGAATGCAGAAAATAAAGAAGGAATCATTTACAGAACAAAAGCTTTCTTGCTTTGACACCATCCCTGACAATGCCGCCAAAATGTGATGACCCTCAATATTACAACAAGAATTTTAGAACTCTTGAGGGTATTGTCTTAATTATCAACCTGGGGTTCATATAAACTTAAAAAGGATCAGCCCTGTATGTACAATAAATTCTTTCCTCTTCCTAGTATGACTCCCTTTGATGCAGGTGAAACAAGGCAATGAAACAACTTCAAATAGGAAAAGATCTAGGTAAGTTGCCAGTATTAAGTTTCAGAAGTTAAATAGGAATAAGCAAACCTATTCTACTTTTGTTGGAAAGTAAATGACAGCAAGGAAATTTATTCTACTTGCAAAAATGTAAAGCACACATAAGCAAATGACAACCAAGAAAATCTACTATATCTTGCTAGAAATGAAATGAAAGTAAAGGAAATATATTCTACTTTGCAAGAAAGGAAATTCCTATATTACTCTTGCAAGAAAGAAATCGTGCTTTGATATATTCACTACAACAAAACAGGAAATTTGCACCAGATTTAGCGCCAGGTTTAGTTCATTTTTTTTCCAATTGGGATGAGCATCTTGGCGCTAAATTTGACTCTATTGTACAATTTTTAAAGCATCCTTTTTTGTGCCATATTTTGCATCCTTTTTACACCAAATTTTGCATCTAATTTTGCACCACTTTCTAAATCTAGTTTTGCACCTTGTTTTACAACAACTTTTGCTTCCAATTTTGCACCAGGATTTACATCTAATTTTATGACAGGTTTTGCTTCTATTTTTGCGCCAAATTTTGCATTTCTTTTTGCGTCGTTTTTTGCTTCCAATTTGTGTCATTCTTTTCTTCTATTTTTGCGCAATCATTTGCATCGAGTTTTACACCATATTTTGCAATCGATTTAGCACCATTTTTTGCATCTAGTTTGTGTTAGTTTTTGCATCTAGTCTTACACCAATTTTTTCTTCTAATTTTGTACCATTTTTTGCACCTTTGTTTTTATCCAATTTTGTACCATATATTGAATATGATTTAGCACCAAATTTTGCATCCATTTTTGTGCCCATTTTTTCATCTTATTTTGCCCCACTTTTGCATTTGATTTGTCTCCTTTTTTGCACCATATTTTGCATTATTTTTTGCATCCAATTTTGCATCGTTTTTAACACCATTTCTCACATACAATTTTGCATCCTTTTGAGCATCCAAATTTTCATCTAGATTTGCATCCTATGTTGAGCCATGTGTTGTGTCCACCTTTGCATCCCATTTTGTGTCTAATGTTACGTTCAATTTTGAGTCATTTTTTACGTCTACTTTTGCATTTGTTTTTGGACCAAGTTTTGCATCGCTTTTTGTACCTCATTTTGCATCCAACATTGCATCCAATTTTGAGCCATTTTTATGCCCATTTTTGCACCATTTTCTGTGTCTACTTATGTGTCCAATTTTGCACCATTTTTTACATCCATTTTTGCATCATTTTTGTTGTCTAATTTTACGTCTTTTTCAGCATCCAAATTTGCATCCTTTTTCTGACTTATTTTGTGTCCACATTAGCATCTCATTTCTTTCCTAGGTTTGAGTCTAAATTTGCATCTATACGTTCAAAGTGTGTCACGAATAATGATTATAATGATGGATAGTGACTATCACCATTTCATATGAACAACATCGATTTATGGTGATGGACCTTTCATGGCCCTCACTATTGATGCATATATATGGCGATGTTCATTATCCGTCACCATTTCTTATATAAAAATCTTTTTTGATGATGCCTCTTTAACGACTCTCACTATTGATACATACATAGGGACAAATAGGGATGGTCACCATTTCTTATGAATATTAGGACACGATGGAATCGAACCACCAACCACCTTCTTGTAAAGCAAGTGCTCTTCCATTGAGCTAGCACCCTTCAAAGAATTAGACCTTGAAACTTTATAAATTCTAAATTCAAAACTTTAATTAAATTATAAAACTTTGTAAAGTCTTGTAGGTTTCATTGGCTCAACTAGCACAAACAACTATCTAATAGATGCAGAACATCACTATTTTGGAACAAGGAAGCAACTTTCACTTGGTTAATATGCTCAACCACCTAAAAAATAGCATCAAAGTTGATTGTTTAAACTTGATACTAACCAAAGTACAAACCCAAAGTCCGCATGTTCTATGGTTCCTCTAATACAAGTTTGCAAATGAAAGAAATCACTGAAGAACTTAAAAATTGTATACAGTTATATCAAAAATTGACGAAAATAGGCATTATAACTGCTATGATGATCAAAGATCAAAATCATGTAGAGTAGGCAATTCAAAAAAGAGACTCAACATGATGGAGCTAGCAAGAAATCATGTGCACATTTCTCACATGGGCTCCATGAATATACATACCTCTGGAATGTAACTCTTCTAAATCCCCCAAAAATTAATATAGAACTCCAATGATATATAAAGGAAGAAAATGGGCATTATAACATAACTATAAAAATTTAAAATCTTGCAGGGTAGGTAAATTCAGTATAAAAATTGAAATAACCATCTAGCACTTTGCCTTGCATCGAACCATCATAGTTGAATTGGTATCTCGTTGGAGCATTGAAGTAGATGCCCTAGATTGTTTGTGTAGGTCTTTAATGATTGCAAGTTCTAGATCTTGAATTGAGTTGGATTGAGCAGAATTAATATCTTTAAAGGCAGTCTATCTCTGTAAAGGAATCATATGCACAAAGATCTGAGGAAAACAATTGTGTGTGGTTGGGGTGAGAGGGACAACCTCTAAATTCCCAAAACAAGAAAATTTCTATGTGATCTAGGTGGGGGCTAAGCCAAAGGAATTGAATAAATTTCAAATGAGAATTGTTATGAGTTTGCAAATCCTCGAAAGGGCTATGGAAGCTAAGCACAAACTGCTCTGATACCAAATGATGTAAATCACAGCCTGTTAAAAGAGATTTTGCAGAGAATTAAAAAGAGAATGTAGGGTGAAAACCAAAAACTTATTCATTATCACTCTACTAAAAAAAATCCTCTTATAGATTTTTACAATGATAGTAAAAAATAAGTAGCACGCAGCCTAGAGCATAGTTCTACGCAACTTATTTAAATATATTAACTAATTAAGGGACTAGGAATTTGCACTTTCCCTTCTATGTACTGTTAGAAAATTATATATTACAAAGCAATGGAACACATGAAATATTGCAGAAACACAAACATAGAAAATGCATAAAACAAGAGAGACATAGATATACGTGGTTCACCCAATTTGGGCTACATCCACAGAGAAACAACCAATCCTTCTTTTTATATTATCCAGCAAAATGAAGAGATAAAACCTACAACGGATCCGTTTTAATTTCCTCTTTGCTCTCACATAATCTACTCTCTCTTTCTCACTCAGAATACACATATACCCAGCCGCAATACAATTCCCTCATATATAGCAAGAGGTTGCCTTCTAGGGAAAAAAAAACTAAATTAAACATAACTTCTACGGACAGATCATCTGCCTAATGAATGGCTCATATTAACTATGAAATTACAACATTTTACAAGGCAATTTTACATCTATTTTTTTAGCTTCGGGAGCATTGCTGTCGAATCCCCATCGGGGGCTCACTAGCCCCCGGACCCAGTAGGGGGGACAATTCCCCCCCACACACCCCCCGCGTGGAGGGGTGTACAGTCTTCCTGGGGTATGCATCTAGCTGAAACAAAGAACTTTGAATAAAGAAGATAATCAGGCTTCACACCCAACATGTACATCCAATGTACTATTTTAGTCCTATTGACCTAATTTTGTGGCCATTTATTGGACATTAATAAAATTATTATATTATCACCATTATTCTATCTTTTTACCATTGGCTCTGGGCCCTTAATGATATGGTGTGTGTTACTACAATTTTTAGTTGTGTACGAAGTAGTTGAAGAAACCACTTGATGTTGAGCCTATTTGCTTGTATGAGATTGACCCCACTTTTGGTTGGGTCGTGGAGAGTAAGAGACCTAGTATGGATGATTCACCTATTTGGTTAGATAGGGAGGAGTACAAGGTGTACAACCAGGACCAACTAGTTTAAGGATCCTTTAACGGACATGATTTTAGGAACCTACCCTGGTCAGCCTAGTGAAAGAAGAAAAGGGCTTCAATGTTATATTTGTGGCTTAATTTTTTACTTTGTTTGTTAGTGCATAAAATTACATGTCAAAATGTTTACTCTCAGAGCAAATTTAGAACTCTACTTCAAGAAAAAGGTCTTGAAGAATGATGTTTAGCCTGAGGATTCCAAGAATAGAATATTTCCACCTGATCCATGAGGATATGTGTAATATTCCTAGGGAATTTGTATAGTAAATAACAAAGCAAACATAGACATAAAACCACGAAAATCAAACACATGAGTCAGGCCATGAAATCCTCTTGAGCCATTTTATTATAATAAGAAGAGGGTACAATGAGGTGTTGGAAATAGTGCACTAGGGCTTGCTCAAGGCAAGCTAACTAAGCCCAAATGAACCATAATAAATCCCTCTCAAATTTTTTGTTGCTCTCTCCTAGCTCTATACTGAAACTACCTATAAAATATGTTGTTGGTTGTAAATAACTATTGTTAGGTCCTCCTTAGATGCTCAGAAAATTCTGGGAAATCAACCTCAAGCTCTCCACCAATAAACCACAAAAACCCACGAAGGAATTGGCCAAATGTTGACCTTGGAATTTCAGCCCAATTTTCCCCTAGCTCCTCTAGTTGTTGGCTGAGTTGGGGTCCATGTTTGAGCCCTAAAATTTTCCTAGAAAATTCTGCCAAATTAATCTTGGCTTCTCCTCAATAAACCCAGAAAGGGTTTGTCCTAATTTTGACACTCCAAAATTGACCCCCAAATGCTTGGCCGTCCTCCACAAGCAAAAGATGTAACTTGTAGAAAATTTTGCATTTGTTGCTCCGCCAAAATGCTAGAAAATACCCCACAACACTTCCCCAGACTTCATCTCAAGTTTTAGCCCCTAACTCCCTTCACTCCTCAACCTCCAAGTGTGCATCCTCCAAGAACTGCGCAGTCCCTATGTTGTTGTTGCCAATCCTCTCCACGAACTCGCACTTCCTATTGCTGGTACAAACTGGTATAGGTAGGACTCCCTTCTTAGGCTAGCACTCAAAGTCCATCAAAGCAAGGGTTTAGATCTTCGCTCGGAGACACTCATGTACTAAAAAACACTGCAGACTTGGCTTCATCTCAAGCGTGCTATGTAAAGACATAATTTCTGAATAGATGATTGAATGACCAAAATGAATGCCTCTTTCTCTATTTATCAAAGAGCCTCCAACATGCCCATGTGGGCCCAGCTCGACTTCCCCACCAACTTCGCTCCAATGGGAGTGTCTTCCACATGTGGGTTGTAATTCTTCATGGGGTGGCCCCCACGCTCCATTAGAGCCATAATATTTCTCTTACTTCCTGATGTTTGGGCCCCCACTTAATCCCAAAATTCATGTAGGACCTCTAAACCCACATCCCCTAAGTGAAAGCATGAAATAAGATAAAATTGGGCAAGATTGATATTTCCCTTAGTAATATTTCTAAGTGGAATATCGCAGTCCTCCTCGCCAAAATGTTGCTTGTCCTCAAGCAACTATCGAACAACACTCTCTCTAGTTGTTGCTCCCCATTGTCATTGAAAAAATGTGACAAGGTCCCAGATGCACCATTGATTCGTCACTGACCTCCACACTATCATGACATGAAAGAATCCCTCAATACCAGTATCCCAAGCCATCATGTCCCACCTGAAGCTCCCCTCGCTCCACTCACTATTATGTCCGGTATAAGTACCAGAAGTCCCTTGTATACCATCAATGAGTAGGGGATCATGATAATGTGTCACTATTCCCAACTCCTTGTGAAGTTGTCCTACCACGTAGGCCATCCCATGCACTCTAGGAGTATCCTCTCGAAGATACCACCCAATCCCTGCAAAGATAGTGTCTCGCTCACTTGAGCTTCTCCTGATATCGTCATGCTGGCCCACCTACCATGTTAATGAAGTTCCCCATGCCATTAGAAAGTCACCAAAGACCAATGTAATCTTTGAATGATATTCCCCTGTAAAAATCATCTCATCCCTAAGGGTAGTTTTCATGCCAAGTCCTACGATGCCTAGATCCCACGCTAGTCTAAAAAGGGTGCCACTATGTTTTCATTGTACAACTCTGATCATGTCAGTCTACCCCTCATGCTCAAGTTGTATCCACCTCTTCCAAGACCTAGTGGAAAAATATTTATGCAGTCCCAATGCATCTGGACTAATTGCCTCCATGATGTCACCTCCTACCCATCCAACACTCACCCTGATCTGTAGTGATAACAAGGAAAACCAACTTTTCCATGCGATGAAGGCCTCAATGCTCCCCCACATATGAAACCAAGGGTGAGTTGGGTCATTCCCATCCTGATCCCACTCACCACAAAGCAGAGTGTCCAATCGACCAACCAAAGCCCTGAATCCCATAGCTAGAATGATTGTGGCATAGTCCTAACAGCTGAAGGAACCAACTTGTACCACGTCTTAGGTCCATACGTGCAATCAATATATGAACTCCATACATCACAAACCAATCTAGTGTGTGAGACACGGGCTCGTGTTGGCCATACCACACAGTGGGATCTGTCATCCTACCTCCTAAAAGTGCTCCCCAATACTTCCTGGAGTTTAAACATCCACCTATAAGCAAGGTCCACCAACCACAGTAGATGCTCCAGAGACACCTCAGAATATCTCACCAAAAGGGTATCATGCATCAACCTGAGTGTGGACTCAAGGATGGTGTAAGTGCTACCTCTACAGGAGATTGAAATACCCTCAATCCTGCATCCACCAACTTGTGTCCTGACCATATGCCACAACTGGAAAGCCTCTCTCCCAATGCATTGTGTTCCTCTAACTATCTTAGATGAACCTCATGGGTCTTTTTTCTCACGACGAGAGAATCAAGAGATGATATCCAAGTTCCTTGTGTTAGTGTGCAATGTTGGAGAGTGATAGATGCAAGCTCACGGTCGGCCTTATGATCAACTCACTCTCCAAATTTGAGTGTGCCAAACCCTGATGCACTCGTCAAGATATCTCTCTAACGAAAACACTCTAACAACCTATTGTTCATCATCTTTCTTGGCTACACACAAGTACGTACCCCTACACTCCTTTTCATAACACTGAACTCTGTGGCACAACTCTGTGCACCCCTGGATACCAATGCTAAATTCCATGCCCCCATGTACCATAGGGAATCCCATATTTTCCCATGCAACCACCACTCTGCTAGTACACCTGCCATGAAGTGATCTACACCTCCTCATCTACCCTGGTGAACCTGAGTGACCTAACTCCACACCTGCTAGAGGGGATATCTCTGTTTTGTCGATCCTCAGTGACTCATGTTCACAATACCTTAATGGGAGAACATCATCTCCATGCAATGCCCGGTCTGGTGGCCTACCCATGCCACCTCCTCCCACCAGCTCTTGTTAGAGAATGCTAATCATCTTGCAACCCCATGCACAACCAACATGCCAATACAATCCATGGAGCCTGCTTACAACCTACATGTCCACTAATTTCAACTAGAATACCCCTAGGGAATGTATGTTCTCTCTCACTGGGCCAACTACCTCATCAATGCCATAGTCATCCCATGTGTTTGATATCAAATAGGGAGCTCCACCTGGATCCCAATGCCAACCTGGGCCTCTAGTTCCCTCAGTGTCTAAGAGCTCCCACTGAGCTTAACTCCAAACTATGACCATCTCCATGAGTCCAGTTCACTCCATCGGGTACCAACCCATAATATCTCGTCATCCAACCCCAAGAGAGGGATCGAATGCACGAACTCCCGCATATATAACAACCTCGACATGCGGATGTTGCACCTTGTGCAACTCCGAACGTCTCATCCCGCTATCTAGGTCAACACATGAGATCTAAGTAGGTAGCTTCGTCTCCCTCTCTCGAATGGGCAAAGGTGACCCAATAGTGTTGGGTCCTTGTTTCAGCAAGTGAAAGGTACTCTTTTGAGGCCGAAGTTTGAGGATGTTCAAGACCAAGCTTTGGCTACACATTGAAGCCTAAAACTAAAGAATAATTAAGTGTTTGAAGTGCACCCAGAAGCTTTTTCCAAGGGAATTGATTAAAATATTGTATTATTGATAAATGATTATCTATGTTTTTGTCATAGAATATCAATATTAAATCTTGTTTGAGGAATCTAGAAATCGAGAAAAAATTTACATAGGGCAAGAATTTGAGAGAAGTAAAATCTCGGGGGCCGGTAATAAGACCAAAATCTAACCCCGGAGGGGATTATTGCTCTTGTAGTTGTAGTTATGCCTTCCAATTATTTTTATTTTTTGTGTAAGTCAAGGTTTTCTAGTAAGTTAATTTGTCTCTTCTTTTCATGTGGATCTTTTTCCTTCCCTTGAAAAGATTGAGTTGAACTTGGAGTAGGAGGTGTGACCCTTGGGTTGGTTTTTCGTTGTTCTGTTGTAATGATGAAGAATCAAATATTGTTATAACCACACATGCTTTACTTCTGAGGTTTTTCTTTATGACAGATTTGGCTATTCATCCTACATGGTTTATTTAGATTACTTATGGTTAAATGTAAAATATGGTTCTGTTTTGAGAATTTTCATTTTTTCATAGGATTAATGGTTTGGTTGATCTAATCAGCACTAATAAATCTTTTATCTTATTGACTTTTTTATCTTCTCCACCTTCACTTTAAAGCCTCTGTATATATTCAGGACTTTGTAAGCCAACAGAGCAGGAACCATTCTTGTGAATTTGATATAATCAACAGTGATTAAGCACAAACGAATCTTTTATCTGATTAACTTGTTAATCATCTCCACCTTCACTTTGAGGCCAGTATTTAGGGATACCCATGTTGGGTTGAAAAAGCACCAACCCAGAAGTGGGAGGAATTGTTGTGGTGACAAAGAGCAACAATCTTGAATTCCACCAAGCTTGCCTTAATGGTGTTGGAGGCTTAATACTTCAAATGCAGGTTTGGGAGGTAATAAAACTCATTAATTTTGACCCCTCGTTATTCGCGTCATTTTTACAAACCTGCATGAAGATCCTAAGGGATAAGAAGGTAGTAGAGGGACTGCAAGAATTGAGAGATAAATGCACTGGAAAGAATAAGCCACTACCGAACAACGCGTGGTACATAAGGTGGACAGAAGTAAGAAGAGGATTGGTGGCGAAATGATATTGACTGCCTAGATTGGAGAATTTGAAATGGACCAAGTAATTCTTGATTTGGGGTTTGATGCAAATGTTCTGCCAAAGAAAACCTGGGAAAGAATGGGAACACAGTGGTCCCCGATCCAGCTAAGAATGGTGAATCAGAAAAATATTATTCCTATGGGGCGCTTACATGGGGTGACTGTGGATATTGAAGGGGCATGCGCTATAGCCAATTTTGAAGTGATCTAAATAGTGTACGACAGTAACCCATACCCATCGGTGCTTGGAATTGATTTGTCATTTGATATGAACGCAGTCATTAACCTTAAGAAGTGTAGTATGACATTTGAAAAGAAAGAACTAAGGGTTATTGTTCCATTGGATCCAGTTGAGGGTGCGCGATATACCAAACCAATCCATGATTATGTTGAAGAGGACGACATTGAGAAAATATATAAGCTTACTATGTGGGATGAAGATTGGATCAACCCTATGGAGGATGGGTGAATTACATGGGAGAAGGACATCTCCTGCAATTCAGATTCAGATGAGGAGCTCAAACACTGGAAGAACAGGTTGCATGAGGTATCGTCACTGCAATGCAAGCAACTTACAAAATCACTCTGATGTATATCCACTAAGGTATGAAACTTACCGTATTATGATGGGTTAGAAAATTTCAATTTATTTTTGGATAAATTTGAAAGGGATGTACCATAGGAACATCAGTTGCAGGCATTAGACATCGTGTTGTGAGTTATACATGCCAGATGGTGGTGTACGCATAAGAACTGCTTTGCAGATTGGAAGGAATATTGACGGATGATGAAGCTTTCATTTGTGTATGCCAATACCCGCATTACAGAGAAATATACTGGAAAGGATGACCTGCGCGAGCATCTGGCTCAATGGACGAAAGCATGGGGAGAAGAACCACAGCTAGAATGGGTTCATATATGCTGCCCCACTTTGGATACAATTCTGATGAACTGGTACCTAGAAATGGAGTTGCAACATGGAACCACAGAATGGGATGTTGTAAAGGAAATTTTTCTGCTCACTTTTAGCTTTGAAGATGGATTTGAGTGTATTTATGAAGCGTTACAGGAGATCAAAGCTACAATATTCATAATGTCGGAAGAACCTGTTGTGTGGATACAACCAAATTGGAGTATGCAGTTGTGCCATGTGCTCCAATGTTACAATGTGACCACTGAGGAAGGCGAATAAGATCCCAAGAACATCAATATTCCCTGAGTCATAGGGACATCGTGAAGTCGTAAGACCTAAGGCAAAAGTCCTTGATATCTCACAGCCCTTGAAGACCAAGTAGGTGAATATTGGATCGGAAGCGTAGTCGAAGTTCGCAAACATAAGTGACTATTAGGACAAAGACATAGTGGACAAAGTTGTGGAGTTACTGCAGGAGTATCAAGACTTGTTTCCCACCAAGTTCTCTGATCTAAAAGGGATAGTAGGGGATCTAGGCATTATGAAGATCACTCTGAAATCATATGCAAAGCCAGTAAAGCAGATCCCTTATCTCTTGAATCCTAAGTATAAGGAAAAAGTGTGTGAAGAATTAAATAAGATGATTTCAGCTAGGATTATTGAACCTCTCAAGGAATCAGACTAGGTTAGTCCTATGATGGTTCAATAAAAGAATATGCAAGGTGAGATTCGGATATGCTAGAATTAAATAAGTTGAATGATGCTTGTGTCCATGATCCATTCCCTACGCCATTCACAGATGAGGTACTGGAAAATGTTGGAGGACAGGAAGCCTATTCATTTACTGATGGTTTCTCAGGGTATCATCAGATCAAGATCGTGTCGGAGGATCAGAGTAAGACCACCTTTGCGACTAAGTGGGGTTTCTTTCAATATACAGTTATTCCTTTTGGACTTAAGAACACCCCTGCAATCTTCTCTAGCATGGCAGTCGCAACTTTCAAGGAATTTATTTACAAGTTTTTGGAGGTTTACTTTGATGATTGGACAGTATTTGGGTTAGTAAAGAGACACATTTCCACTCTTTGTCTCATGTTGGATACTTGTCAAAAATATTAGATATCCCTTAATCTGAAGAAATTCATATTATTCGTACCATATGGGATATTGTTGGGCCATGTAGTCTGTAAACAGGGGTTAATGGTAGACCCTACCAAAACTGCAATGATTATTAATCTAGAGCCTCCAAAGAATTCCAAACAATTGCACACGACACTGAGCCACACAGGGTATTATAGGAAGTTTATCAAAGTGTATGCGCAGATAAATGTGCCCATGGAAAAATTGCTAAAAAAGGATGTGACGTTTTGGTGGGACGAGGACTGCCAAAAAATCTTGGATGTCTTGAAAGAAAAGATGGTCACTATGCCTATTCTAGTATTCCCCGACCGGAAGAAGGATTTCCATGTACATGTAGATTCCTCATGCATAGCACTAGGAGTTGTATCAACCCAACCAGGCGAAGGTGATATCGACAATCCGATAGCATTTGCAAGTAGGAATTTATCAAAGGTGGAAAATAATTATTCAACCACATAGCACGAAGTATTAGCAATGGTGTACGTGCTCTAGAAATTCAGGCACTATTTTTTGGGTGCACACTTCAATATGTATACAGACTATTCTGCTTTGAAGTACCTGGTTAACAAGCCTGTGTTGTGGGGGGGGGGGGGGGGGAATCTATCGATGGTTGCTGCTCTTTCAAGAATATGACTTTGAAGTAATTGTGAAGCCAGGGTGACTAAATGTTGGACCAAATCACCTCTCCTGGATTGAGAATGGTGACGAACCTACAAACTTGGAGGAAGGCTTGCCTAATGCACAACTACTTTCTAAACGCATCTCATATGATCATTTCATAGACATAATCCAATTCTTGTCTACAGGTACAGCTCCTAAAGGGTATATGATGCAACAAAAGAAAGAGTTAGCGGTCCAGGCTGCGAATTTCTCTGTTATCATAGGAAACTTATATAAAATAGGATCCGATGAAATATTGCGAAGGTATGTCCTGGATTATGAACGACAAAGTATCCTCGGGGAAGCTCATGGTTGCGAGAGGACATTATGCAGGAAGAGAAACTACACAAAAGATCCTACATGCTAGACTATGGTGGCCGACGGTGCATAAGGATTCCAAGGCTTATTGTAGGTCATGTGATGTTTGTTAAAGAACGGGGAGGCCGTCGTGAAGAGATGAATTTCCTCTGAACCTGCAAGTGTCATTCAGGCATTTGATAAGTGGGCAATAGACTTTGTGGGACCAATTCAGCCACTGGGAAGGAAGACAGGAGCTTGGTACATCATTACAGAGACTGAATATTTAACTAGGTGGGATGAGGTACGACCTGTAAAGGATTGTAGCACAACAACAATTGCAAAGTTCATCTTTGAATACATCCTAACCTGGTTTGGTTGCCCTAATATCTTGATGAGCATTAGAGTTTCTCACTTCTTAAATGAGACAATTACTGCTTTACTCAACGAATTCCAGATGTATCACTAGAAGAGTACGTCGTATCATCCTCAAGCGAATGGCACAGTGGAATCATTTAACAAAATCTTGGAGAACGCCTTAACGAAGATTTGTAATGTCAAGCGAAATGATTGGGACGTGAGCATACCAATTGTTCTACGGGCATATAGAACTACCTAGAAAAACATTGTTAGGACAAACGTCATTCAAATTGATTTATGAATAGGAAGTTGTAATCCCAATGGAGTACATAGTGCCTAGTTTCCGGATTGTTGTAGTTATAGACATGGTCAATCGAGATACCATGGAAGAATGCCTCGCATAGCTCATTGAGTTGGAAGAAGATCGCCTCTTGGCGGGTTTTCATCAGCAGGTGTAGAAAGATCATGAAAATGCATGGCATGACAACCATATCAAACAGTGCACCTTTAAGAACGAAGATTTGGTATTGTTGTATGACAGTAAGTTCACAAAGTTTCCAAGGAAGTTCCAAATGCATTGGCTGGGGCCATATATTATTAAAGAGATTAGGGAATAGGGATGGAGGCGCGGTTTAGCTCACGAAGTTGAATGGGGAGTTTTTTCTGGTAAAGGTAAATGGGATTCGGTTAAAGTTGTACAGGGTTATCCCACCCCTAAGAAATGACTATATGGATGTAGGATAATCTTAGTACTTCGGGCAGTCGCAAGGGAGTGCGAGACTATAAGATACACTGTCAGGAGGATGGTTGGGCGAAGAAAAGGGGTTGTGTGATGAATCAAGGGAAGGCACAAAAATGAGCTCCGATGAAGGAGCTGAGCTGGAATGGTGGGTCCCGCACAACTTGGCCAAAAAGTGACCGTTGGAAGCACTGTAGCTGATGGGATGGTTATTTTTCTGTTTAAGGGAGTGGGGGGGAGCATTTATAGAGCATATATTTGGAAATCTGCCACCAAAAATGCATTAATGATAGGGATTTGGAGGGAACGGATGGATTTGAATTCAAATTGAGATATAAAAATGGCATGTCACTCCACATTCGAACGCTTTACTTCCTAAGAATTTTCCTTAAGCTCTTGTGCCTTATTTTTTGCCAAGAGAAATGTTGTATGTTTGACTAATACTGGGAAAGAATTAAAGAGAAGATTTATCAGCCGGGATTCGCAATTTTAACTGACTAGCAATGCAAGATATTCATTGAGAGAATGAATGCAACTCGACCTGAGATGGAGCCAACCCAACCTATAGGGCTGCCTATTACAATGCTTAGGTCACCAAGGCCTAACCCATCTACTTCCATGACGGGAGATAAGAAGCAGAAGAAGACTAGGCAAGCACTAGTGGGGCAATCGTCACAGAAAAATCCAACAGAAGTCCACCAGAAGGGAAAGATGGATAGGTCCAAACAGTCGATGGAGCCCCTGGACCTAGATGAGGAAGAACTGCACGGAGGAATAGAGGAGATTGATGCAGAGGAGGTTAAGCCAATACCTCAGCTACCATCATATATACCATCAATAATAACCATGGCTAAAGTTCCCAAAGATCTGGACGCAGCGAAGTTCATGGTCTCTACACCTTTACTGCCAGAGAATGTGTCGTTTGAGGGCAATATCCTGGCCTGGATACCATATCTAAAAATGGAGGATTGGGATTTGGGGGCTATGCGAAGTTCCTGCAGCTGGCACAAAGAAAATACCTGAAGAAGGTATATTATGAAGAATCGGAGGTCACCCGATTAGAGCCGATGAAATGGGTGGCTAGAGTTGGGTGCATGGGGTTACTGAACATGTTGTTTGTGCCACATTTTATTCGTATCACTATCAACGTAGTCTGTGTGCATCAAATTTTGACACTAGTGCACGATGGGTGCCTCTGGTTGGGAAGGCCCATCTCAATCACTGATATGATAATCCATAGAATAACTTTGTTGCCATACCAAGGAGTGGACCCTGCGGAGGCATTTGTAGGAAAATCATAGGAGAAAAAGTTGGCGAACAAATGAAAAGTGATTTTGGTTTAGTGAATAAGTCTCACAGATAATCCATTCATTCAATCTCAGATGGCGTAGTGCAGTTTGCTGCACAAATTTTAGCTGGTAAAATCATCTAGAAATGTCAAGCGGATGAAGTACCGGTGCCAGTAGTATCTTTGGCTTCGTAGTGCACCAAAGGAGTCCAATAAAATTGGGCTCAATACTTGTGCCATGAATTTTTGGAAGACTACAGAGAGGCCTAGGATGACGACAAGGCATTCCACTATGCATGGTTGCTATTGTTGATCGCATTGGTGGCATGGAGGATGCCAGAAGAAAGTTAGTTCCCTCAACATGATTCAGATCTACCTGAAGCCGCGAAGTTCGCTTCACTGTGGGTGACTAAAGACCCTAATCGCACCATGGAGATGAAGATATTTTGGGTGTTATTTGAGTCAAAACTGAGAATGGTGATTAACCAGCGGCCAAGGTTATCACCAAGTTTGCACGTGCAGTACCTCAATGTTGCATATTTCAAGGTAGATTTCCATATTTTGCACATCCATGCAAAGAAAGATGCTAAGGGCACATGGCATAAGTTTCTATACTTAGCCACTGAGGATGATATTTTACGGTTTGTCAGTAAGTGGCCAAGTGATTAGCTCACCCCTTTTGATGTCAACACAGGAACCAGTAAGATTGTTGAAGGTGCAACAACGCAGAGTATGGCAACGACCGTAGCAGAAAAGGAAAAGAAGAAGGAAGCATAGAAGGCTTCCTCTAAGGAGAAGGTTGCGGCAAAAGAAAAGGTCGCACAGTAGAAAGAATTTGCTGCAAAAGAGAAAGAGGCAACAAAAGAAAGGGTCTTTGTTAAAGAGACCAATGCGCCAAAAGAAAAGATTGCCACTATGTCGCAGGCCATTATTGAACTCGACAAGTCAAACACAGAACGCACAAATGTGGAGGAAGAGACAGAAGGTGAAGAGGAAGAGGGTGCAAGCTTGGAGCCCCCATTCATCGTCAAGACAAGGCAAAGGAGGAGTTCTTCATGGTTTTGCAAAAAGCAGAAATCAGATAAGACGGCCAGCGCAATGCCTTTGGTCCTCATGGAGGGTGACTCCAACGAAATCGGTGATGTGGTCCATGATGCCACGAAGAATATTTAGGGCCACATCAAAGAACAGTACCAACAAAAGTTGGGTAAGTTGTAGCAGGGCCTATGGGAATTGCAAGTCCAAACAGGTATTATTCAAGCGAGCGTACAACAGGCGAGCCTGAAGCAAGCAAACTTGAAACAAGCGAGCAGGTCATACTTAGCAACAGAACTCACGTGGACCTCCGCACAGTGCAGCTACCAGAGGGGTCCCTATGCATCGACTCAGTAGAAGGTAGGGTGCACCTCTTACAAATGAATGATTTGAGTTTGAATCTGGCAGCGCTTCCTATTCAGAAACTGCACAAGTTGCACCAAGGGATGTAATATGAGCTCAGAATTCGGGAACAAAACGCACTGCTGATCATCAATGAAGTCAAAACTAATCAGCATATGTTCGAGGAAAAGGCACAGGCCCTCAAGGAAAGGGAGGAAGTGATGACACACAGTCAGCGGTTAGAAGTGACAATAACATAGGCCTGTAGTGAGCTTCCTGAGCTCAAGATCCCAGTAGAAGTGGCCTCTGTAGAAAAGATTCAGAAGATAGTTGCAACAATCAAGGAGTCAAAGGTAGAAATCGGCAAAGTCAGATTTGAGCTACAACTTCAAATATCTAAGATACAACTTAAGCTGCAGCCAACCACTCCTCTAGAAGTCAGGCGGTAGCGCGAGGCTGCTATTAAGGAAGAAATGGCTACCCTAGAAGTTGTAGTCAAGGGATGCACTCAGTTGTTCAAGAAAGCCATGGAATTGTGGACCTCACTGTAGGAGGATCCAACTCTGTAGAAGATTGAAGTTGATATCGGGGAAAGGAGAGGCAGCTCGGAGATAAGGTCTACAACATGAACCTTAGCACCAGTGTAAAGGTTCACCAGATTACAGGAGGGAAAGCTCATCCAGAGCAAGATTGATGAGCTGTGTTGAAAGGAAACAATGATATCTTCAAGGATGCATCCCTGGGAAGATGAGGCAAGTCAGTTGATTTTGTCAGTACAGATCAGGCTGAAGGCAATGAAACAAATGCAAATAGTCGTGGGCCTTGCAGTCGAATGCCCAACCACCAAAAAATTGGTTGAAAAGGTGCGGACTGCAGACCTGCAAGTATTGAAGATAGAGTTCAGTGAGTTATAGGCGAAGATCGAGGCGCCACCCGTAGAGTGACTCGAGGACAAGTTACGACTTTGTGTTGGGGGCCTGTTGGGACAAGGTCCCCTGGGGCCAATTTTGTAATAGTTTTTGTTATTTTTGTAAAGTCTCCGCATTTTGAGGAGCGGAGCATGAAGGTCGTTAGAAGTCAAAGTAGATTTAGGAAGGTCAAAGCCCCTTAGTGTGTTAGAAGTTAAGTTGTTTTATGGCACGCCCATGGTCTGCGGACCATGGTATTGTAATATAGATGCTATATAAAGGAGTCATAGAGAGTCATAGGAGAAATATATCCATGGAAGATCTATGTATGGGAAAGTGATCTAATCCAGAAGAGTTTGTTTTCTGTACTTAGGTGAAGGGGAAGGCTCCTGCAACTGTGTGTGCAGAGACCTTGGTAATTCCGCAGCTGTGTGTGTGGGCCCCTGTAGTTGTGTGCGCAGGGAAGAAAGAGTTTGTAACAGAAGGATTGAACATAATAAAGACTATTTTGGAGCAATATATGTTATCTATGTGTTTACTTTTACTTCTGCATTTACTCTAAATTCACTCTGTTTATTTCAATTATCATAAGAAACACTTAATAAATACGTGAAAGTGGTAGATCTGTTAGTTTACTTGATGTTATGAATTTTTAAAGCAATCGGCACACAGTTAGAATCTGTTTACTGTAAGTTACTGTAATTTCCATGTTTTAAGGATTAGGTTTGCGAAGGTCTGAATAAAGCCCTAGAAGTAACAAAAAACCATCACACAGACCTTTGGATGCAGAAACCTAGTTCTGTCATCCCCCAATACTATCTTGGGTGAGACTGCAGCCTACACTACGCAGGTTGTTGCCGAAAGGGATGGAAGCGTAAGGTTTTGTTGGTTGGCACAACTAACTCTAAACCTAGGTCTAGACCCCCTCAAGCCAACAATATCTCACTCAAAATCAAGCAAACTTATCAGTTTTTCATGATTTTAGGATTGGGGCGATTGCAATGTTTACATTGGATTTTGTCATGTACTAGGGTATGGGACTTGTATTTAATCAACAGAGCTAAGCCCTCCATGTGCCTTCATGTTAGTGACATTGGTTGTTGAACTCCTCTATCATGACCCTACTAAAAATGCACCCATCACTAAAACAAAATATTGACTTGACATGCTACATTTTTTCTATCTTATGTTAATTTCTTAGAGGGCGATATTAATGACAAAGATCCCAAGATAGGCAGTGATTTTGATGATATGTAGTTATTTGTTGTAGCATGATTTTTTTGGATGCTAGAGGCCATATAGAGCCTATTTGTTAAGGTATTTTTGACTCAGAGATGGATTACACTCGATGCTATTTTGGTTATGTGCACCCTTACATGCTATATAAATGAGAACTTGTAACTTGTCGAAGTGGTTGATGAAGATTATACCTTCTAGATGATTGATGTTATATGGTGTAATCAATATTTTTATGATTTGTATATCTGATTTATCATTCTACATGCTTTTTCTGACATATATGCATCAAAATATCTAAAAATATATATTATATAAAAATTCGCTCCCAAATTGAGAGCTTTTGAAAATGTCACTCCCTGCTCCCACTTCAAATAACCTCACCTTGGATACTTTGTGATGTGTATATATGTGAACAACAATATTCTTGGAGAAAAGTTTGCATATTTAGTAGGGCAACCTCTATATACAGAACTTGCATTGAACCTTTCACCTTCGAAGGATATGTGTCCAAGCTAGAAGAACCATAGGAGAGAAAGACTTTTACCTTTGTTGTTCTCCAACACTGGTTACTGGAGCAGATTTGGAAAGGCTGACCCCTTTGAGATATTTTGACTAATGATTTGGAGAAGTGCATCACTATTGGAGACCACAATGTGCATGAGGAACAGGATTTCTCAAACCATGTGGCTTATTTACATAAAATAACTAGCTTCATACATGGTTTATGGAACTGAGTTAGAGGGGTTTGGTAATAATTTAATATTTCATGCACCTTGGAAACCCATAGGCCCACTTTGGAGGAGATCTAGGAGGGCTAACTCGTAAATTATGAGGAATCCACGCCCCTTTGGAGGCTAAATGTTGCACCTTGAGGACACCTTTCTCCTTATTTTGTGGAGTAGTCTTTCTATTTGTGGATTGCTTCACTTGATTACTATACATGTGGCTTGAACATCCCATCATTTATGTATTTTTGATCGGTTAATTGTAGAGAAGTGTGTTGTACTTCTCCATAGGCTAGATTAGTGGACTTCCCTTGAAATATTAATTTAGCATCTCTTTATAAATAGAGATACATTTCCTCATTGGTTCTCATGGTTGGAGTGGGGGAGAAATACCTAAGCATTCTGATATTTTGGAGACTTTTATAGTTATAAAAAAAAATTAGACCCCATTCTTTTAACTGCACCTAAGGAGTCAAGTCAACCTAATAACTACCTCCTTTGGGTCAGGATATAAGGGGGCATGTTATAATATTTTGGTTGTTATTAATTGTTGGGCAGTGTATCGAAGCTCTAGTTTATTTGGTCAAGGGAAGATAGGGCGGAACAAGTCCTCCTTGAGGTTACAAACCCTAACTAGGATAGCAAGTCACTTACTCATTAATAATAATTTGGTCTGCGAGTATTCTAAGGTTTTTTTTAGGACTACAAAGGTACAAGTGAGGCTCATTCCAGGCATAATAAGTAGAAAATAAAGGACGAAAGTTAGTCTGGGATTGTTTTGAAGGCAGTAACCTTGGAATCGACACTCCTAGGGTTGCGGGTAACCACATTAGGGCAACCAAATCCTACAACAAGCATCTTCTCCATTCTGACGGTCATTCTATGACTATATATTGTACAGAGAGTTGAGCATGCTACTATTGTCACTTGTGGGCTATGGGTACCCACAAGAAAGGCAGTCGAGCTCCTATTCTCTAAGCCTGCGGATTATCTTTAGTTAAGTCAGACTCCTATGCAGTAAAATAGAATAGCATAATAGATATTAGATTAATATAGCTCACCTAGTTTTTATTAACATATATCATAATTACAGTTGGATCCGGTTTCCTAAATTGTTGATATTAAAAACAGTTCTATACTGGTGGACTTATTACATGGTTTCATTAAGCAGTCATCCCTACTTGTTATGGTTTTGTGAAGAATCATATTGTTGTTGTCATACCTTATATTATTCATGCATATATATTTTTTATGAACGTGTAACACTAATTTATTGAAGAAACCTATACACAATAGAAACCCTAAGCAAAAATTACAGTTGGACCAAATGTGGGTCGTCAAAAAGGAAAAAGGATTGTAAGTACTTAATGTTCTAATTCTTAGAGAATTGTTTCATTGTAATTTTTATCTAATTTACTTGATTTCTTAGATATGATGAGTTACCCCTTCCAACGAGCTATGCTAGCAGTACTCCTAGAGTAAACAACCTTGCACATGAATATTATTTATAGAAACTATATGTCAAACTGTGAAATGAGGTGTATTATAGATTTTAGTTGTTGATGTAAAATGTTAACCCTGGCTAAAACCCATTAGTAGAAAAGCAATAGGAAGGTCTATTGATTAGGAAAACAAAATATTTTTTATTTTATTTTGTTATTCCTTATTCAATTGGACTTTTAATTTCTACTGTGGAAGGTGGAAATTACCAATATGCCAATATCATTTTAAAATTGCAGAACATCCAAGTGACAGTGAGTGTGAGGGTACCTAATAGCGGGAATTTATGTTTGAGACCTCAGCTCCAATGGTTCATAAATAAAAATCTATGGAGCTATAACATTGCAGGTTTAACTTGGGTGGTAAAAGAGTAAGACACTAAGTTTAAATGCATGCCCCCATCTTATTCATTGGCCCATATTCACGTCAGGATTGGGAATACACACTCATTATTCTTCGATAAAGATACCCTAAAATGTCAAGGTCATTTGATCTAATAAATTTCATATATTATAATCAAATAAATTTGTATCATTACGATCTATTAAGACTCCATTTATTCTAGCTTCTAACTAGCTAGATCTAAGCTTCATGCAGAAGTATCTAGTTGATTGGTAAGACATTAGGTCATATAAGAAAATGGAATTTAAATAAAGGAATACTACTTTATCCTAGGTCCCAAAATGCTTTGAATCCAGGCTATCTATAACTACGACATTCAACATTGTAATGAAAGGGCTACTACATGATTAAATTATCGAGCAATTGAAGAGAAAACCTATGAAACCATTAGAAATCCCTGAAAAGGACTTGGATAAAACTAAGGATAACTAATCTTGACCTTTTTCTGAGCCAAATTCTGCAACCTGGGAATCTCTTCATTCTATTTACCATGGTGTATCGAATTTCAGCATTCAGGGTCATGACCACTGCCCTTTTCTTTTACTTCGCCACATCGTGACTTTGTGAAACCAAAAAACCCACAAAATTTGGCAGTTTTTCCCGACATTTTAAAAATCAAGCTAGGGAAAATGTAGGGTTTACTAATGTCCTTTGCAGCCTCAATTTCAAACTCGAAAATGATATAAAGTCTGATGAAGGAATTTTTGTCGAAGATCTGATTCTCCATTTGTCAATGTCGTACTTTTACTTGTTGCAGATGGCGGCCACCCATGTCAAAATGACGATGATGCACATATTCACAATGACTAGATCTAATGTGCTCGATGCCTGGTCTTTCACACCTACGTTTTCCTACAGAATTTCTTTCCCCAAACAAAAACAAGGATTCGAACTTAAGGCCTTGATTTCAAATATTTTGCAATCCATCTTAATTGAAGAATTGATTAAACAAATTTGACTAAAAGATTAACTAAACAACTTTTATTGAAAGCTTGTAGAGTGATTATTAAGGTACAACAAATTGTAGGAAGAGAGGTAGAAAAATTTGACTAAAATATTGACTAAACAATCTTTATTATAAGTTTGTAGAGCGATTATTAAGGTACAACAAATTGTAGCAAGAGATGTAGATTGCTAGATTGTTACAATTCAAAATTTGTGAGTGGCCCAGTTTGGAATTGAAATTGATTTGGTACAAAATTCAATTCCCGGTGGAATTTGTGGATGTTTATAGGAATTTCTCATTATAGGTTGAATAAAGTTGTGGTATTCCACTGTTCTTCCACTACCTAAGAATCGTTTGTGTTAATTTATGGACTCACAAATTTGGCATGGTTTACGTGACCTCCTAAAACTATGTAATGTCATTTTAGTATGGTTTCTAGTGTTGTTAAAAATGAAGAGAAATTCATGTGACCTCCTAAAATAATGTAATATCATCTTAGTATGGTTTCTAATGTTGTTAGAAATGAAGAGAAATTAATGGTGTGGACATTAACATGTCATTATGCTATGAGGTGATTAGTGTTGGGTTAATTCATCTTTTATCTATAATTTATTTCTTATTAATTTTCCACTATTGTGGTTGAGGTGCGTAACTATAGGCTCATTATTTTCTTTTCAAGTGTGGGTGGACTACGTTATTCTAACCTATGATGAATGAATAGATTGAATGCCTGACTTCTATTTCCTTATGTGTGAGTATTATCAAATACAATGTGTTTAGTGTTCTCCTTGTATGGAAATCCATTCTCTTCTACGTGGTGGTTAGGTTATTCATTTGCTCGAGATTTGTAAACTACTTTTGGGGAACTCCATCTGAACACCTCATATGTCTTCTTCAAGGTCCAACATAGGGACATCAAGAAACTAGACCTGTACTCAATGGGCCCTTTCCTTTGTAGAGTGGGAAGTCCTTTACTCGTTGCTTTGCTTGTCCCTACACTCTTCACTAATTCTTATGCTCGATGCTAATTATAAGCTTTTGCCTTGATCTTCACTAAACACAATGCTCCATCTTGTCATTAAGCACATTCACCAAGTAAAGTTGCTTTGCTCAATATGTCTACATTTGGGAAAATTTCTTCCCTTTAATTCCCTTTTATTGATAATGCACCTTTCTTTTCTTAATGATACTATACTTAACTATAATTATCTTGTCATTATGTAATGAAATGCGCAATAGGATGAAATGTG
This sequence comes from Pinus tabuliformis, assembly GCA_031772625.1. Taxonomy (NCBI): domain Eukaryota; kingdom Viridiplantae; phylum Streptophyta; class Pinopsida; order Pinales; family Pinaceae; genus Pinus; species Pinus tabuliformis. The sequence continues at coordinate 1,126,536,470 of CM062817.1, forward strand.
TGGTTGAGATATTCCATTATATGTAATATATTGCACGCTAATGCAAAGATGAAACAAGCATTGTTGATCCATTTATTAAAAAGGATGATGTGTTAGTTCTTGAATTAGTCTCCTACATTTTAAAGCCCCAATTCCAACAAAATTCATTGTCCATTAGTCTTTCCCCAGTAACAATACATGAAAAGAAGGAATCTCCAATGACCTTTGACTTTGTTAGTGTCAATCGACCCTAGAGTGGTATCAAATTCTTGTGATCTTAAAATCCTTAATGACAAAGAAAAATAAATTAGTTATTTTCCCCTGTATTTGTGGTTAAATCCCCTAGGTTCAAGTAAATGATAGACAAAGTTGTGAGCCCCAAGAAAGTGTTGGAAGAAAAATAGAGGAAAGTGATAAGTATAAAGCATGAAGAAAAGGTTATGCATTTAATTCCCTTACTCATCAAGTACACAAAGTGTGTGGTTAGTGGGTGAGGAAGCATGGTTTGTTGAGTACATAGATTATTATGTTCCTAAGGAAGAGGAAGGCAAGAACTAAGAAGAGGATGACAACAAGAGGTAGAAATTAATTATCCCATTGAGCAAAGAGTTGATTTCTCATGGATATTGCTTAGCAATAAATAGGTGGCTTGTGGTTGATAATTTGAAGAGCATTGTGAGATATAATGCAACATGAACAAGAAATCTATGTATTCTAATTGAAAGTTATGAGCTCCATAATTACTGAACATGCATGTTTTTCAAAGGATAAATGGCTAAGTATGCCATTGATTGAAGCTCCCATGATGCTTTGTCTAGTTCAAAGAAGGCCACAAAGGAGGGTCAAAAATATAAATGAATGACCCGAAAAGTCACCATAGTTAAACAAAAAGAAAGGTCATGGATTGAAGGTCAAAGTAAGAGGAAAGTATAGTGAGAATTCAACAAGTAAATGAATAAAATGAATGAATCAACCACAGAATGGGGGAAGAGCAATCTTTGAGCACACAGGAGAAAAAGGAAAATATATAATGTGTTTAAGTACATGAATGTCAAACAAAGGGGCATATACTTGGTGTTCATGTTCTCAACAAAAAGGGTTTCGAGGGCACATTCCACTACATTAAGTAAAGGAACTCCACATCAACAAAGAATGCATGGTTGGTTTTCCTAGCAAAGTGGAAGGGCCACAAAGGAAAGGAAAATAACGGAGAAAAAGTAAACCAAGGAAATTCCCACCTGCTTGATGACCTATGTTGAATGAATAAGAAACTATGGGTATCATTCAAGCCTTGAGGGAAATGAAATACTAATCCCCTAGTAAGAGGAGAACACGTGTATTGAGAAAAAAAGGGACATGAGAATAAAGTGCATGTCGTGGGTAAGCTGGTGTTACAAAAATGTAGGAAGTTTGTAAGTCTTTCAACTTCTTTAAAGCATTAAAGTCATTGGATGTAATTGGTGCAGTGTGCTGACTCACCTCTTCATTTACTAATTCAGAAATCAAGTTATAGGTTGTGTTGTTCTTGTTCTCCCATATGGGAAGCTCTTTATCTGATGTGGGATTTGCAAGTGGATTGTCATTTCATTGAAAATGAGTGCATGCTTTATCTTTTTGGATCATTCATGGTAGTTCTATTTTCCAGTGAGAACTACTCCTACAATGGAGATGAGTGAATGCATCTCGACAAAATTCTGAGTTGGGCCTTGAATAGTCAAAATACTTGCAGCAATATTCTTTGATAAAAAAAATATTATATATATCTACAAACAGTAGAGACTCATCATATATCTTAGCTCCAATTATCTTTAATCAAAATAACCCAAAAAAATTATGTAGGCTTTCAATCTCAAATAACCTCTCTGATGTAAGCCAACTCTCATATAAAATAAATCAACTCAATACACCAACGGGTATTCAATGCAGATATAAAATGACCAACACTAGAATTACAATTATCATGTATATATATATATATATATATATATATATATATATATATATCCTCAAAATAGTTATGACCAATGGGAAATATGTTTTTTTGTCTCTTGCGAGCATCTAAAGATGAAGATTCAATACTTTGATGAAGCTTCTCCTTCTTCATTACTGCTCTCAATATTAGAATATAAAACAATGTGTTCTTCCATTCACAAATATGAAGATATATATAGATCACATATATTTTCAACATTATATTATTTTCTAAACTATGGAATGACCATCACTGCATATACGAATGGGCAAATTCTTAATTATAATTCAATGAAATGTATCATATATTATTGGTGATACCCGCACAAAAATTCGTGGTGAAGGAAGTTGTGATATCGAGGGAGTCTTCAAATATTTTCTGGAGATTTCCTTATGTTATCTGTAACACTCGCATTACACTCAACAAACTTCACAACACCAATACTCAAGAACAATTCCAATGCCAACGTTCAACACCAACACCAACCAATAATCACATATAAATGTAGGGATGTGTAAACACAAGAAAATGTAGGCTTAGTTATAGTACCACAATGGCCTTTCAAGCTAGACCCGAGTGTTTAAATGTTGTCTGCAACCTTGTTATAGCATGCGCAATGTGTATCAATTGATGGAGGGCCTCAACCAATGTGTACATTGCATAAAATGGCTACATAAAAGTTATAGTCAAGCAGAATAAGGAGAATTCATTAAGGTTGATGTGGAGAAATTTTATTTTTCCATAGCGCAAACAATGCTACCAAGGAAAGGAATGACAAAGGGAAAAGTTAGACTAATGGAAAAGAAGTTACAGAGGAAAAAGGATGCTAAATTTGGGACCTGCGCTCTAATAACATGTCAATCCAGGTATTTGGTAACTCAAGAATATTTAAAATCTATATTAAGAAGAATATTAAAAAATACACATAGGAGAGAGACCTGAAGAACATTAATATATACACATAGGAGAGAGACCCTTTGGATTCACATTCCAAGGTCTCTTCATTTTCATATTTTGTATGTACATATTTACACCATATTTTCCCAATCTCGGAGGATCAAGTGTCAACAATATATTAATAACTAAAATCAAAACATAACAACACATCAGTATAAATTCAACCCCTAATTTGTGTGCGCATTTGTTCCATGAAAACCGTGACCCAAGGTAAGAGGGTGATGTGCCATCTTAAACATGTATAGAATGTGGGAAGGGTGCTATAATGAGATGTGTTATATCATATGATATATGTCCAACAACTATATGAGATCAAAAGGAGTCATATAGTATGAGTAAGTTATCAAACCATATATGCCTAGCATAAATAAACTAAGGTGTTTTGGTTAAACATCAAAAATTCAAATGGAGAATCACCTTTCTTCGAACAAGAGGAGATGTATATCCTGTAGCATGAAGCAAAAGGAAAACTTGTTAGAAAGAGATGTTGAGGACCATGAAATGTGCAGGGGAGTAGGAAAAGACAAGAAATAAGCCATGTATTCCCCAACTAGAGAGTGATTATTGTCTACTATATTACAAAATAATTTTTTTGTGTGTGTGTAAATTGAGGTACATGAAAATTGTGTGTAATATGTATGCAAAAGATGGTCTTGAAACTAGTAAGTTCATGAATCCATAAGACTGTAAGGTCATTGGCATCATCATAATCATTGTCATCATCTTCATTATCATCATCAACACCACCATCATTGTTATTGCTATTGTCATCATTAACATTATCATCATAATCACCATTCATGTCATCGGCATCATCTTCATCATCGTCATCATCATCATGATTATCAACATTGTCGTCAATTGTTCATAATTATCAGCATCGTAAGAAATATCATCAACCCAAAAAATGTGATGAGTCTTAGAAAAGGGTTTTTTAGGACACATATGATATATGCATGAGAAATAAAAACTCTATTTTTAGAGATGATCATCATCATCACCACCACCATTATCATCGTCATTATCATTGGCATCATCCCCACCATCATCATTAATGTAACTTCTATCATCATTGTTGTCATCGTCGTCATGGAAATCATGATCATTGACATCATCATCATCATCATTCATGCCATTATTATTGTTGATGATGACCTAGATGACAATGATAATAATGATGATTAGGTGATGAAGATGCCAAAGATAATGATTATGATTATGACAATGACAACATTTAAAATTGGGAATGTTTTCTAAGGTCATTATCTTGTCATCATCATAATCATTTTCATCATCATCATTATCATCATCATCATTGTCATTGTCATCGTAACCACCATCATATTTATCATCATTGTCAGTATCATCATAATCATCATTCATGTCATCATCATCATCTTCATTATCATCATCGTAATGATTATTGGCATTTTCATCAGTTGTTCATAATTGTCAATGTCATAAGAAATACCATCAATGCAAAAAAATTGATGAGTGTTGGAAAATGGATTCAAAAGAAGACGCAAAAATGGGTGCAACAATGGATGTAAAATTGGTTGCAAAAGTGGATTCAATAGAAGTAGATGCAATACCCAACACAAAAGTGGATGCAAAAAAAGATGCAATAGTCAATACAAACTTGGACACAAAATATGATGCAAATGCGGATGCAAAAGTGGAAGCAAACATGGGTGCAATAGTAGGTGCAAAACTTGGTGCAAATTGTGGTGAAACAAAAGTGGATGCAACAACAGATGTAGAAAAGGACATAAACTTGGATGCAAAAAGGAGGCAGACTTGGATGCAAAATAAGATGCAAGAAAGGATATAAACATGGATGCAAACATGGGTGCAACAATGGACACAAAATTAGATGCAAAAGTGGATGCAATAGAAGTAGGTGCAAAAGTAGATGTAAAATGAGATGCAAAACTTGACGTAAAAGTGGATGCAAAAGGGGATGAATAAATATACACAACATTCAATGTAAACTTGGACAAAAAAATAGGATGCAAATGTGGATGCAAAAGTATAACCAAATGTGGGTGCAATAGTAGGTGCAAAACATGGCACAAATTGTGGCACAAGAAAATTGGATGCAAAAGTGGATGAAATAGTAGACAAAAAAAGGATGCAAACTTGGATTCAAAACAAGACACAAAAATGGGTGCAACTGTGGACACAAAATTGGATGCAAAAATGGATGCAAGAGAAGTAGATGCAAAATTAGATACAAAACAAGACACAAAACTTGATCCATAAACCTGACACAAAAGTGGATGCAATATTTGATGCAAATTTGGATGCAAAATAGGATGGAAATGTGGATGCAAACATGGGTACAACAGTAGATGAAAAACATGGTGCAAATTGTGGCACAACAAAAGTGGATGTAAAAATGGATGCAATGATAAATGCGAAAAAAAAAATAATAATAATAACAATAAAATAAAATAAAATAAATAAATAAATAATAATAATAATAATAATAATAAAAATAAAAATAAAAATAAATAAATAAATAAATTATGCAAAAGAAGATGCAAAAAGGGATGCAAAAGTGGATGTAAACATGAGTGCAACAATGGATGCAAAATTGGATACAAAAGTGGATGCAAAAGTAGATGCAAAACACAATGTAAAACCTGACGCAAAATTGGATACAAAAAAGGATGCAAAAGTAAATTCAAACTTAGACGCAAATGGGGATGCGAACGTGGAAGCAAAATTAGAAGCAAAAGTGAGTACAAAGATAGGTGCCAAACTAAGTACAAATTGTGGCACAACAAAAGTGGATGCAATATTGGAAACAATAATGGATGCAACAGAAGATGCAGATGTGGATGCAGAACAAGATGCAAAAGTTGATGCAACAAAAGTAGATGAAAAACTAGGCACAAAGCTCAACGCAAAACTTGGTGAAGAGGATGCAAAAATAAATGCAAAAAATGAAGAAAAAGAGGATGCAAAAAATGATGCAAAAGTTGATGCAAATGTAGGCGCAAAAAAATGAATGCAATAGAGGATGAAAATGTAGGTGAAACAAAATTAGGTGCCAAACGTGACACAAAAATTGGCACAAAACTTGATATAAAGGATGGCACAAAACTTGGTGCAAAACCTGGTGCTAAACTTGGTGCAAGACTTGGTGCAAAACTCGATGAAATTTTTGCATCAATTTTTGCACCATATTTGATAAATGGACACAAATAGCACCAAAAATGGGCTCTACATGCAAAAAGTGAATCAAAAAGGGATGTTAATCATAGGGTTTTGTTGTAGTGATTGTAGGAAAGGAAATCTAGACTAGTTGCAGAAATCATCATTCAAGAAGCACGCAATGCAAAAACTAAATGTTGACCTAACCAAGCCTCATCTCAACCAAAGTGGTCTAAAAGAATTAATGGACTATTCCAATACATAAATATACTTCTACCATTAATTTCGAAGGAATTTAGGCAAGGGAAGAGCTCAAAAACAAACTACCACAAGAAACTCTCTTTTGCTACAAGAAACTTCCAGCAAGCTTGTTTGTCGAGATAACCTGCCAAATGCCTAAATTAATCAAGTGAAAATGTTGCATGGTAAATTTTTATATTGATTTGAATTTTTTTATACTTCAATACAAATGGAATCAACTCAAATATCTTCATTAACACATGCTAAAATGCCACAGAAATTTACTACTAAAAACAAGAAATTTCATAACAATGAACTAGTAAGCTAATCTAAGTAACTAGATTTCTAAGTTAATCAAGTGAAAATGTTATGGGGTAAATTTTCTTATTAATTTAAATGTTTCTATACTTAAATCCAAGTGGAATAAACTCAACATAGCTTCACTAACACGTGCTAAAATTCAGGAAAAATGTATTACTAAAACCAAAAATTTCAGAATTATGAACTAGTAAACCAATCCAAGTAACTGAATGAACAATATGACTTTGCATATATGTTCTAGGGATGAATCATACCTGTAACTATGTAAATGACCTAAAAATATTCACTTCAATCATTTAACCAATCTAACCTACAGCAAATGAAGCATGAATATTAAGTGCAGAAATAGGAAATGCAAGAATAAGAGATGTAAGTGAATAAGAAATGCAAAGAAGATAAAGAAATTGTACAAGAGGGCTATGAGGTTCTTGGGATGTCCAAGCCCAAGGATACTCAGATTCCTATGAAGGAAACCAATCCTTATAAGCTAAAATGAAACCAAACTTCATTACTAGAATCAGGTCAAGTACATCCCTACTCAAAATGAAATTAAAATTGCTAAATAACATGTTTTATTCACAAGAAGATCAAAAATTCCATGCCTAGAGGCTAATTCAAATTTTACTTATATAGTTTGATTGGTGGGGGGGGAGGGGGGACTCCTTGAAAGGAGGGTTTCTTTCCCCTCCAAAATTCCTCAAAAAGTGGATCTAGTCCCCAATAGCAGGAATCTTGCTTAAATGTTGAGTTATGGCTTCTCTTGTAGCAAGGAACACATCCCTAGATTTTCTCAATCAATGGATCTCCATCTCTGTCTAATAATTCCATAATATTTTTTATATTTATTATCCAATCTTGGTCCATCCTATGGTAGGGAGAAAGTCCTTAAATTCCCTCATTCTGCATATCTTTAGAATTTGTCCAATATTCTCACAATATTATGAAAAATAAATAATATTAGGCACATAATAAGCAAATCTTCTTTAAACCTTCCTAAGAACATATTAAAGTTGAAAAATACATTATTAAGTGTAGAAGGAAAGGTTTTATGTGCCTATGAATGGTTAGATGGACCTTAATGTGTATATAATGTCGAGGCCCATCAAAGGGGGTACCTTGTTGGTTTGAAAAAGCATGATATCAAGTATGTATTTGAAAAGGAACAATTGACGATACTTGTGCAACTCTTCCTGAAGGCCTTATCTGCGAAGAAGGGGATCCTACTAGAACATTAGAGACCCCAGATCCCACAACCTTGGATACTTTGTAACATTATTTCCCTTAGTGTAGCAACCTATACACCAAACTTAAGGACAACTAAGTTTGCAGTATTCATTTCCTTCAACCTCTTCGTCAGAACAAAAAATTGATTTTGTAGATCAATCAAAGTAGGATCACCAGAATTAGAGCTTGGTTTGAAGTGGCTAGTATATCCTACCATGGCCTCAATATTCATTTATTGCTCTAAGGCTTCTGCTAAGGAATTAATATTCTGATGTGTCTATGGTATTCTTGTTAACATAAACAAAACCTGAATAAACCATTATTTCTGATGATTTGGATGGATGGGATGAGTTAATTTCCCCACAACATATTTGAACCTATGCATGCAATCCCATGTATATTCTCCTTCCTTCTGCTTGATATATCACAACTTAGTCAAACCAAGTTGCTCAATCTGAGGCAGTTTGAATTCCATAATAAACTCCTCTTTTAGTAAATCCATAGTCAAATTTTCAATGGTTGGTGTAAACCTGATGTACCATTTAAGGGATATTCCCCTCAACGTTGTATAGAATTAAACTAACTTATTTTCATATGGGGTTGCTTTGGACCTCCATATGGCCTCACATAAATACCAATGTTTCTCAACATCCTCATCCCCTCAGCCCCAAAACTTAGGGTATCGGGTGAAAGAACTCACTACATTGCCATCCATTAGAGTAGAACTAAGAAAAACTAAATCAAACCCTATTGGACCAGGTTGAGAAATATTCCCCAAATTATGTTGACTACTAATAGAAGAACGACCAACTATATCTATTTTGAAAAACTTCAAATTCTTAACAAGCTTGGAAAAGAGCTTTATTAGATTTCGATAAAGCACAAGGGGAAGGAATGCAGGAGAACCAATTGTGTTGTTTTCTTGCGGAAAAATGACTTCAGGGGAAGGAATGCCTTCATGAGATAACCTTCACATCACAAAATTCATGTCTTTATCTATAGGGGTGTCGGGCTTAGTTCCCACGATCTTTGGGTCTAGTGTCTAGGATGATGAGCCCTAGTATTGCAACAAGAATGTTGCAACTCCTAAGGCTACCAACTTTAATTATCAACCTAGGGTTCGTACAAACTTAAGAGGTATCAAAACTATATTTGAAGCATACAATGTGTCCTTCTTTTGTTAATCTTATGTAATGGAGTGAATGTCATGAAACGAAAGCAAAAATGGAATTGTTACTCTATTTGTAAGAAATGGAAATGCTACTTGCTCAACTTGTAAATGATAACTAATAAATTCATGAAACGAAAAAGGTTAATCTGCTTGCAGAAACAAATCTATTTTATCTTTCATAATTCATAAAACTACCAATCAGAATTGCATGTACCATCTACCTAGTTCACACTTGCTTGTAAATCAGTAACCTAGTTGCATCATACTTGTGATAAAGAAACTAAATCTGCTCTACTTTTGCAGTGAATAAAAGGAAGGTTCGGAGTGGCTTAGGAGATTCCCCTGATCATACAATCATGGTTGGGGTTCATTATTCATCTATACTAATTCATAATTTCAATGGGGATCAAAATTGATGAAGGAAAGTGGTGTTAGAGGTTTGCTACAGGAAGTTACAGGTTTGCTATAGGAAGAGACAACTCATTGAATGACCAAGGAAATCAAATGAAAATGGGATGGGACAAATTTTTTTAATGAGTAGGATTTTTGAGGTTTCCATTCCAATTGGAATCACTACAAAATACACTTTTTCACACGTGCTAAAAAATAGCAGAAGATTACTAGTCTAAAATATGGAAATTCGAGAACTAGTGAGCTAGTTAGTCTATCAAATGCCTAACCTAATCAAGTGAAAATGCAATGGGATAAAAAAAAAAAATATTAACTTAAATTTTTTTATGACCTAATACAAGTGGAATCAACTCAATTGAATCTCATTCACATGTTCTAAAAAATAGCATAAAATTACTATTGTTTTCTACAAGGGACTTCTAGAATTTTTAGATTTGTGAATAAGTAAACTAATCCAAGTATCTCAATGATGACTCTGACCTTCCAAAGTTGTTCCAAGGATGAAATCATGTTTGTGGCTCTATAAATAACCTGAAAAATAACTCACTTCAACCATTTAACCCAATCCTACAGCAAAAAATCATCAATACCAAATGCGGAAATAGGAAAAACAAGAACAACAGATGCATGTGAATAAGAAGTGAAAAGATGAAAAGTAGATTATACAAAAGGGCTTTGAGGATCTCGGGTTGGCCAAGCCCAAGGATACTCAGATTCCTATGAAGGATACCAATCTTTAGAAGCTAAAAATGTCACCAAACTTCATTATTTTAATCAGTCCAAGTACATCTTTGTTAGAAATGAAAGTGGAGATGCAAAAATACAAGTTTTCTCCACAAGAAGACTAAGAAATGCATGCCTCTAGAGGAAAATTCAAATTGGTACTTATAAAAAATGATGAAGAAGAATTCTCCTTGAAAGGAGGAAGCTTTCCCCTCCAAAATCCCTCAAATAGTGGATATGGTTCTCAACACTAGGAATTTGCATTAAATGACAAGGAACACATTCCTAGATTTTCTCAATAATTGAAGCTCCAGAATTTGTGCAATAATTTCATAATAACTTGATGATTTATTATCCAATCTTTATCCTCCTGTAGCATGGAGCAATTCCCTAAATTATCTCATCCTCCAAATCTTCATAATTGCCCAATATTCTAATATATATTCTACAAAAATAAATAATATTAGGCACAAATATGCAATTATCTCTAAACCTTCCTAATGAACATATTAAAGCTAAAAAGAAATTATTAAGTGTAGAAGGAGATGTTTAATATAACCTTTATGTGCCTAAGAAACATTAGATGGGCCTTAATTTGTGTCTAATTTGGAGGCTCAGCATACCCCCCTACTAAAATTGGTGTTCATCCTCTAAGCAGCCTATTCATCCTCCTTTCCCTGTGGTTCTTCATGTGTGTTGGCCTGTTTCATTCTCTGTTTTTGGGTCCCCGTGTTTCTCCTCCTACTTATCTTCTTGCTACTCTTCTATTTGAATTTCTTCCCCTATCTCAGTTTCCCATAGAACTTCTAATATAGGTTTAGGTTGTTTCTTTCTCTCAGATGATTCTTCATTTGTAATGGTTCCTATTTGTAAGAGAAACACCTTGCTTTTGGTTCATCTTCTTGGCCACTTGGATCTTGTAAATTGACTACAAACTCAAGTGAAATATCATCATCATACCCCCTTACCTTTTCAAATGTTATGAAACCAGTGCATAAAATGATAGAAAATATAGATAAATGCCTTAGAAATAAGCCTCTTTGAGGGGGCAACCTCCTTTTACATTACACAAATGAACAATTCTTCGATGATACAAATGAAGAGACCTCCTTTCTATATATAGGAGTCTAAGGGGTCATAATATAATCAGAGCCGACATAACAATAATAATGTAAGGGCACAATAATAACAATAGTGGGCTTCTATGGGTCCCAATAGTAACAATATGGGCACTACATGGGTACATCAATATAATAAGGGGGTTGTACTAATAACAATAAGGGGTTACACTAGTAGTATAGGGACCTAACATGCCCCTCTCTTTCAAAAAGTGTTGTCCTCAACGCTTGAGTAGTTCTTGATGCTTCTATATAAAATTCTTGTCTTCCCATGTGGAATCTTCAGCGGGTAAGTTCTTCCACTTGATGAGATACTCTGAAATTGATCAATTTCGTAGCTGTCGGGTTCTTGTTTTTGTGACTGCTCTAGGTTCCAATATGATTTTTCCTTCCTCTTCAAGTTTTGGCAATATTGTTTGAATAGGGATCTTCTGCAACTTTTGAATGAGTGGCCATACTTCTTCGTCCTTCTTCCATTCATCCCTTACTTTGTTTATCCAATCTAGATGGATAATAGAAATAGCACAAAACAATTCTTCCACATCCTCATCCTTTCTTGAGAGTGCATCTGCAACAAAATTTTTCTTCCCTTTTCTATAGATGATGTCAAAGTCATAACCCAACATATTTTTGACCCATTTTTTTTGTTCTTCTAAAGATAATAGTTGTTCTAAAAAGTATTTAAGACTATCATGATCCATTTTTACCTTGAAGTGTCTTCCCATTAGGTAGGGTCGCCATTTCTTAAGTGCATGTAGTATTGCCAACATTTCCTTCTCATAAATAGCTTCGTGTAAAGACTTCCCCTTGATTGGACGACTTTCAAAAGCAATGGGTCTTTCATCTTGCATTAAAACAACACCAATTCCATTTCCTGAGGCATCACATTCCACAATAAAGGATTTTATGAAGTCCGGTGTAGCTAAGACCGATGCTTGGCACATTTCCTCTTTAAGATGTTCGAAGGCCTTTGTTGCTTCTAGAGTCCATGAAAATGCATCTTTCTTCAATAATGTTGTTAGAGTTGTTTCTATTCTCCCATAATTCTTAACAAACTTGCGATAATATCCTATCAACTCGAGAAATCCTCGCATATGCTTTATGGAAGTGGGGATTTTCCATTCCTTAATGGCTTTAATTTTGCTAGGGTCTACCTTAACTCCTTCATGAGATACAATATGACCCAGATATTCCACCTCTTGTACTCCAAAGAAACATTTGGATCTTTTTGCATATAATTGTTTCTCCTCCAATAGTTGTAGCACCCTGTCAACATGTTCAACATGATCCTTCCAAGACTTGTTGTAGATTAGTATATCATTAAAAATACTAACACAAATTTTCTAAGGAAGGGTTTGAAAATGGAATTCATCCAACCTTGAAATTGAGAAGGTGCATTAGTAAGGCCAAAAGGCATGACAAAAAATTCATAATGACCCTCATGAGTTCTAAATGTTGTTTTCGGAATGTCTTCAGTCTTCATTCTGATTTGATGATATCCTGAACGAAGATCCAACTTGGTGAAGTAAATTGATCCATGCAATTCATCCAATAATTCATCAATGACAGGAATGGGAAACTTATCTTTAATAGTGAGCTTGTTGAGCTCCCTATAATCCGAACACATGCACCATGATCCATCCTTCTTGTGCACCAATACTACTGGAGCAGAGAAAGAACTTTGACTAGGTTGAATTATACCAGCCTCTAGCATTTCTGCAACCATACGTTCAATTTCACTCTTTTGGGCATAGGGATATCTGTACGGCCTGATGTTTGGAGGAACACTTCCTGGAATCAGATGAATAGCATGATCATGATCACGAATAGGTGGGAGACCTTTGGGAGTCTCAAATACCTTAGAATGATTGTCCAAGACTTTTTGGAGATCTGGAGAAATAGATGATTTCGATGTGGAAACATCTAGCAAACATAATTGTGCAATTACACCTCTTTGTTCCTTTTTTAGAAGCTTTGTCATAGCGTTAGAGTTGATTATCTTTCCTAGTTTCCCTGCAATACCCCTTAATTCAACTTCCTTTCCTTCCGCAGAAAATTTCATGAAAAGTTCTTGAAAATTAAAAGTTATTGTACCCAAAGATTGTAGCCATTAGACTCCTAGTACAACATCAACACCTCCCATTGGAATGGAAAGCATTAGGCTAGTCAATACATATTCTCCCATGGATAGCTTGATATTATGACACTTTCCAGAGCAATTTATTGTTCCTCCATTTGCAACCATCACTTGACACTCTGGTGCTAGATATAGGAAGCAATTCAATTCTTTTGCTACCTTACAAGGAATAAAATTGTGGGTACTTCCTGAATCAATCAACACTATTACCTTTTTCTTCTTGATTTGTCCTTCTATCTTGATGGTTTGAGGAGTGGTAATTCCCATCAATGCATTACAAGATATGGTCAGATTCATTTCTTCTTTATCTATTCTTTGTTCCTAGAGTATATCCTCTTCTTTTGACCTTTCTTGCTTCTTTTCTTCTTCCTCTTCACAATCTATGTAGAATAATTTCTTCTGAGCACACTTATGACCTTTAGTGTATTTGCTATAACAACTGTAACAAAGCCCTTTTGCTCTTTTTTCTTCCAATTGTTGTGGTGTCAACCTTATAGGTTGTGGAAGACTAGGGGAAACAACACTTCCATCTTTATAGTTGTGAGTGGTATGCTTCCTGGTTGCCATAATTTTTCTTTCCATTTTTCTTGCTAACCTGAATATCTTCTCTAATGAATCAGGTTCCCAAAGGCGAACATCATGTTGGATATTATCCTTTAAAGTCCCTATGAACACATCAATCCTATGCTCCTCTGGAATATTTTTTACCCTTATGTTCAATTTTTGGAACTCCTCAATGTGCTCCATTATTGAACCCTTTCGTTTGAGACTTATCAATTGGCTAAAAAAAGTGTTGCTTTTTGTATCCTCATAATGCGTTGTCAATTCTTCCGTAAAAATTGCCCAAGTGATAATTTGTTTACGAGAGCAAAACCATTGATACCATATAAATTGATTTGGTTCCAAATATAAAGTTGCAATACGTACCTTTTGTGTGTTTTTCACATTATTGAGATCGAAAAATTGCTCCATCTATAATATCCATGTTGCAGGATCCTTACCATCAAACTTCCTCATATCAATTTTTGGAATATGGTGGGTCTTTGATCCAACATTAGAGTCTATGAAATCATGATTAACATTTCTTTTGTTCGCATCATGAGTTTCCTTTACTACCCTTTCACCATTAGTAAGTATTTCTTGTAGAAAATTTGTCAAATCTATCTTCAAAGCTACCATGTTTGTCTTCAAATCTTCCATGTCTCTCTTCAAATCTATCTTCAAATCATCCATCTTAGCTTCCACGCCATTCATCTTATCTTCCATGCCCTTTATCTTAGATTCCACGCCATTTATCTTAGCTTCTGTTAGCTTTTGTGAGAGTGACATTTGTTGCACTTGGTCTTGTAATTTTGATATATCATGTAGCATTTCTTCCTCTTCTTCATGAGTCATGCTAGAGCTTTCAGTTTGCTTACTAGGTGTTTGCATTTTCTTTCCTCGGGGCATTAGTTACCGATAATAATTCTCTACTATGCCCTTTGAATTCCTTCAAAATAATTTTTCAAACCAAGCTTAAGCAAAAATTTAAAAAAATCTACACACCTTTTTTCACTTTGTAGGAGCTCGATATTGCCTCTGATGTGTCTCTGTAATTTCGGATCATCCAGTTTTGAAATTGTGATCTGCATTAGCCCTCTGTGTCCTCTTTCCAATACCACCAGTCTAATCCAAATTGGATTCTCCAAGGAAGAGTTATGCCAAATCTCCCATAGTGACCTGATTATAGACTAGTTCAGTAGAGCGAACTTGTACGACATGCCACGTGTTCCTGTTTCGAACTTTGGCTCTGAAAAATATATACAAGAAACTACAGTCCGTCCTCTTTCTATACCTTCTTATGAAACTTCAATCTGATACTCAGAGAGAAAGTTATGATGAGTTTCCCCAGGTCATCTGTTTGGAATGTAATCCAGGAGTCTGCAAAAAGACCAACTTCCTCAAATCATGTCTCCTCAAATATTGCATGAAAAGTTTTGAAATTTGGATCCAAGGTTCAGTGCGATTTCGTCTCAAATGGGTTTTTTTTTGTTTCTGAAACGTCGCAGAAAAAAAAGCTATAGCGAAAATGCCACAATGACCTATTTGGAGCAGCGAAACCCTAATATTCAAAGCTCTAATACCAAATGTTATGAAACCAGCTCACAAAATGATAGAAAATATAGATAAACGCCTTAGAAATAAGCCTCTTCATGGGGGCAACCTCCTTTTACATTACACAAATGAACAATTCTTCGATGATACAAATGAAGAGACCTCCTTTTATATATAGGAGTCTAAGGGGTCATAATATAATTAGAGCCGACATAACAATAATAATGTAAGGGCACAATAATAACAATAGTGGGCTTCTATGGGGCACAATAGTAACAATATGGGCACTACATGGGTACATCAATATAATAAGGGGTTGTACTAATAACAATAAGGGGTTACACTAGTAGTATAGGGACATAACATCAAAGAATCCCATCTGGTTGCAAATGGTAAGCACTTAATTACAGGAGTGAATTTTTGGATTCTTGGTCATGACACACCATACTATCCATAATTTGGTCATTAAATTTTGGAATTGAAAACACTTAACATATAGATATTTCTTCTTATAGAGGGATAAATTATGGTGAATAACCTAAAGAAAAAGAAAGGAATGATGTGATAACCAATCTACTAACTTGGATACCTTTCACCCTTGGAGAATTTAGCGTTATGCAACCCAAACTTCCTGCAGCAAATCCTTTGCAAATCTATTGTGTTTCTTTATACCTTTTGGAAATTAATTAATGATTGTTCAACACCCCAGTAACAAAAATTTTATCAAGGAGCTCTCTTGTATTATTTCTAGTACTCTTGTAGCACTGTTGGTACTCTTGTAGTACTTATGTTCTTTCCTGTAGCAACTATGTTACTTCTTGTAGCAGCTTTGTTTTCTCTTGTTGCATCTTTGTTTGCACCCTTGTCATTTTCTTTGAATATTTCCTTTCTCCCTAAGGCTTTAAGATGAAATTTTCCTTCCTATAGCACTCTTATTAACTTCCTCTAGCACTTATGTTCTTCCTGTAGCAATGATGTTCCTTCCTGTAGCAACTATATTCTTCCTATAGTTGTTTTGTTTCTTCCTATAACACATAACCTGAATCCTATAGAAACTAATATTTTCATTCCAAGAGGTGGTGGGTCCACCTTTTATTTCTTTTATTTTTATTTTTTTGTTGATTTTTTCCATTATTTTTTCTTTTTTCAAATTTTCTCTATTTTTTCATTGCATGCAAAATAAACTCAAAGTGCTTTGAGTTAACTAAGTTGGCCCTCACCTACCCCTTCGCACTCCTTGTCTTCCATCACAACTAAATGATTACATCCCACCTTATCAAGTACTCTTCACTTATGTTTTGTCCTCTACCCCATGTGTGGGTGTCTTGGTGGAAAAGTGAAGTTAACTGCTAGATAAGGCCAAGGCTTCTCTGCTACTAAGTTTGGCTATAAAAAGCCTTTTCCTTCATACACTTACAAAAAAATTTTGAGCTAAAATAAGTCTGTAGGAGACTTTTTGACGATTGCATACATGGGCCTTACCCTTGATGTACTTTTGCAGGAGATATTGAGGTTGCTGATATGACTATTGAATTTTCCTTTGGTGGTTCTAAAGCTGCTACTAATGATCTTGAAGCTGCATGTGATAATCTATTGGAGGTCCTATTGCTGATAGCCTTGAATTTGGAGGTCCCCTATGTTTTTTTTGTTGTTGTTACTACTTCACATCATTTCCTAAAATTCTATTGTTGAGATTCATAACATGATGATTTTGGAGGTGTTGACTTCCTTTGTTTGTTGATGCACAAGTCTTCATAGCATGATGCTTTTTTGACTGATGAAATATTTTTTGTTTACAAACCTCTTTCTAGTGTTCAATCTATTGTTGTTGGAGTTTATGGATGACCTTATGTCTTCTCTTCAGGGATGGTGTCTCCCTTCTAAGATTCAGGAATGGCCTCATGATGCCTCAGGGTGGCTAGATCTTCTATTCTAGAGCTGTAAAAAATCTGGTTCAAGATCTTGTTGGAACTGTGCAATCGGCTACATGACTGATCTCCTTCCTGTAGCAGTCACTTAGTTCCCCCTCAAGACCTCATATTGCATTCATGGATTATGACAAATAATAGGGGGTATAGGGATAGTATTACGATCATCAGAGGTTGGTGAAGGCATAGTCCTTCATGTGTGTGTGCCTGTGTTTGTGTGTTTTGTTTGAAAGGAAGAAGTAAAATTTTGAGGATGAATTTTGTTGAATCGAGTGGATGAGTGATTAAATTGATGTTGGGGGCCTCTCTCAGACTTCCCTAAAGAAAACATGACCTTTTGACCCCTTCCTCAAATCAAATTTGCCTCCTGTAGCATTTCAGGCTCCTCCTGATGCATTTCAAGACAATCTCCTGTAGAAAAATTGTGTTATGCATATCTCTCAAATAGTAGACTAGATTGACCTAAAATTATTTGAGCATATTTCCATCATCCTTACGCACCTCCCCATATAAAATATTAGCCAATGGATCCACGAATATCGAGAAAACTAAAAATGGTTCTAGGTGATGGAGGTCGATTTCTCGAAAAGTGTGCACCAGAATTTGCTGAAATTGCTTTAGCATGTTACCATCATCTGTATGCATCTCCCCATGAAACAGATTAGCAAATGGATTCACGGTTTTGACGATATGATAAAAACAATTTTTTGCTTTGTGTATTTTGGCATCCTGTAGCAAAACAAAGCCCTCTTGTAGCATTTTAGGACAACCAGGAAAATGAATGGGAAAAGCTTGGGAATAATGGGTGGATGGAGGAAATAGATGAGGGTGATGGATTGGCATGGCCTTGGTCCTATTGTATCATCTGAGCAAAGGAGGCGAAAGTCCAAGTTTGACTTTCTTTGACTAGGCTTTTGATCAACTTTTCTTTTGGTAGATAACTTGTTTTTTTTGCTTGCAGAGGTTGGAGAGCCCCTACATTCATCAGAGAGAGATACATGGAGCAAAGAATTTTTTCATTTTTTCATTTTTTCCTTTAGGCCTACTAGTTGCCTCAATGATATTTTCAACTAATAGGTCTGCCTAGGTGCCCCAAAGGAGGTTTTCACCTAGGATATTTTTTTTCTCTTTTTTTCTCTTTTCTCCAACCCATTGACCACCTCATGGAGCTTTTCAATCAATGAGCCAATCTCGGGTGTCTCAAATGAGGTTTTCACCTGAGATTTTATTTTTTCCTCTTTTTTTTCATTTTTTATTTCTTTTTTCTATCCTACTCGAAAAAAAAAAATCATTTTCAAGTGTAGGAATACTTCCAATAGAGCCCCTTACATAACAGGATGACAAATGAAATCATGTGTAGGCTCGAAACATATGCTTTGACATGTACCTGAATGTGAGATACCAATTGATTTGACTAAGATGAGATCAAAAATTATTGAAGAAGAGTTTTTTGTTGCAACTTAACCATTTTCTGGAACCATATTTCAATATAGTTGTCATTCCCTTGGTCCACTTGATAATTTGGATCATATTGGATGTCTTCTTCTTCCATGAATTCAGATATTCTTATTTTTTATGATTATTCTCTTGAACACATAGAGGATCTAATGGTGAACATGATGTAACTTCCTCAATCTCTGATTTTGATGTCTTCTCTCCATCAAGTGAAGCCCATGATTCTTCGGTCTTCTCATTTGAATCTTCTTTTTTTGAATGTTGTCCTTAAATGACATCAAGAGAATCTCTTTTTTACAATGCTCTTCCTGAGCTAAGATGAATACCATTTAGATCAAGAGGATATGTTTGGAAGTGTTGTACCTCAGCATTGTAAGTGGCCTGAGTTACTTTCTTGTGTGGGTTTGGAAATGGTGGTGTAGGTAGTTGAGTGGGAGTGGATGTTTGAGATGGATCTGGTTGGGGTTGGAGTTGTGGTGGAGGTGGATGGTAGGGATAACATGGTGTTGGGTGTGGAGGATATTGAGGAAAATATTGAGGATATTGTGGATTTCTCCCATAAGTTCCTTGCCAACCTTGTTGCCAAGATTGGTTTTGGGGTTGAGATGCCAAGGTTTCCAAGAAAGGAGTGTGTTTCAATTACTTTGAGATACATAAGCTCGAAATTGTGAATTACGTTCTTACTTCCATGGTCTTCTTGGAGCTACATGATAACATAGATGCTTTAGTGATTGACTTGCTCCATTGTCCTCTTGGTAAACTTCCTTCAACCTCAGTAATGATGGATAATATTTAATAGCATGTGATTCTACATGGACAACACAAATATCAACATCTTCTTTTTCCTCGTCTTTCATTCTTAACATTTCTACTTGTTTTCTTATATTTCTAAGAATTTTTGTTTTAAAGTTATCAAGCAAATTTCCAAGTTTAGCATGACTTACCAATTTTGATGTTGATTGACTTACTCTTTCCCTTCCTCTTCATATGTGTTTTCATGTTTCACAAATTTCTTCAAATGATAATTGGTATACATCACCTCTACTCATGAGATCAATGATATCAATCCACTCATCCCTAATTGTTCTAAGTAAGAGGGTTTTTAATGTGTCAGATCCTAAATGATGTAGTTTTTCCCTCTTAACATTATACATGAACCTCTCTATTAGATCCTCAAGGCTCTCATCTTCTTTTTGATTCATTCTAAATATTTAGTCTTTAATATCATGATCTTTGTATTTTTCTAGAAATATCTTTTGCATATCATTCCATGATCTTATTGAATTAGTCCCTAAACTCATGAACCATGTAATATATTTATCCTTCAATGTTATTGGAAACAATCTCAATTTTGAGTGTTTAGTAAGTAACCATAAGATCTACAAAGGATTTCAAATTCAAAGAGAAAGGTCTTTGGATCCTCTGACCTCATACCAAGGAACTTGGGAAGGAAATATGGAGGGATGTTCTTCATATGTACACTAGCATCGGTATCTTGAATGGAAAATCCAAGAGGATCTTCTTCATTGTCATCATCTCCATCCATTTCTTCTACCTTCTCTGCCACCTCTTATTCGACTACCTGCAAAAGTGGATGGTGATGTGGCTCTTACTGCACCAAGTTATCAAATGAGGGTGGGGGTTGGTGTTGGAGAAGTGTGTATGTATATATATATATATATATATATATATATATATATATAATAAAAAAATAAAAATAAAAAATAAAAAAATTGAATGAGAATGCCAATAGAATGCAATTTTATGTTGTTGAAATGAAAGACACCCAATGCAATTTTATTTTATTTTGCAGAAAGTAAAAGAAATGAATCAACTAAGGAAGAAAACAATGCATACTTTGACACCTCCCCGACAACGGCACCAAAAAGTGATGAGCCCTAGTATTGCAACAAGAATGTTAAACTCCTAAGGCTATTAACTTTAATCATCAACCCGAGGTTCGTACAAACTTAAGAGGTATCAGCACTATATATGCAACATACAATGTATCCTTCTTTTGTTGATCTGATGTAATGGAGTGAATGGCATGAAATCAAAGAAAAAATGGAATTGTTAATCTATTTGCAAGAAATGGAAATGCCACTTTATCAACTTGTAAATGCTAACTAATCAATTCATGAAAGGACAAAGGTTAGTCTACTTGCAGAAAGAAAGTTATTTTATCTTGTATAATTCATCAAACTACCAATCAGAATTTCATGTACCATCTACCTAGTTCACACTTGCTTGTAAATCAATAACTTACGTGCATCATACCTTTGATAAAGAAACTAAGTCTACTATGCTTTTGCAGTGAATAAAAGGAAGGATTGGAGTGGCTTTGGAGCTTCCCATGATCATAAAATCATATTAGGGGGTCATTATTCATCTATAATAAGTCACAGTTTCAATGGGGATCAAAACTGATGAAGCAAAGTGGTGTTACAGGTTTGCTACAGGAAGTTACAAATTTTCTACAAGAAGAGATAACTCACTGAATGACCAAGGAAATAAAATGAAAATGGGATGGTAAAAAAAATATATTGAGTAGGATGTATTATGTCTCCATTCCAAGTGGAATCACTCCAAAATACCATTTTTCACACATTGTAAAAAATAGCAGAAGATTACTAGTCTAAAATCTGGAAATCTGAGAACTAGTGAGCTAGTTAACCTATCAAATGCCTAACGTAATCAAGTGAAAATGAAATGGAGTAAATTTTTTTATTAACTTGAATGTTTTTATGACCTAATACAATTGTAATCAACTCAAATTAATCTCATTAACATGTTCTAAAAAAATAGCATAAAATTACTACTATTTGCTACAATGGACTTCCATAAATTTTAGATCTGTGAATAAGTAAAGTAATTCAAGTAGCTCAATGATGACTATGACCTTCCAAAGATGTTCCAAGGATGAAATAATGTTTTCGAATTTGTAAATAACTTGCAAAATAACTCACTTCAACCATTTAACCCAATACTACAACAAAAAATCATCAATACTAAATGCAAAAATAGGAAAAACAAGAACAAGAGATGCATGTGAATAAGAAATGAAAATAAGAAAAGTAGAATATACAAAAGGGATTTGAGGCTCTTGGTATTTCCAAGCCCAAGGATACTCAGAGTCCTATGAAGGATACCAAGCTTTAGAAGCTAAAAATGGCATCAAACTTCATTATTTTAATCAATCCAAGTACATCCCTACTAGAAATGAAAGTGGAGCTGCAAAAATACAAGTTTTATCCACAAGAAGACTAAGAAATACATGCTCTAGAGGAAAATTAGAATTGGTACTTATACAAAATGATGAGGAAGAATTCTCCTTGAAAGGAGGAAGCTTTCCCCTCCAAAATCCCTTGAATAGTGGATTTGGTTCCCAACATTAGGAATCTGCTTTAAATGACAGGGAACACATTCCTAGATTTTATCAATCATTGGAGCTCCATAATTTGTGCAATAATTTCATAATATCCTATTTATTTATTATCCAGTCTTTATCCTCCTGTAGTAGGGAGAAAGTCCCTAAATTATCTCATCCTCTAAATCTTCATAATCTGCCCAATATTCTCACAATACATTACAAAAATAAATAATATTAGGCACAAATATGAAATTATCTCTAGACCTTCCTAATGAACATATTAAAGCTAAAAAAACATTATTAATTGTAGAAGGGGAGTTCTAATATATCCTTCATGTGCCTAAGAAAGGTTAGATGGGCATTAATTTGTGTCTAATTTGGAGGCTCGTCATAGGCTTTGCCTTATTCCTGGCAGACATCATTACCTCAACTCTGCTCTCCTAACTCACCTTTTGTGGCTTACTTTCCTCTACTAGAACTCTCATCTCCTCTCCATCCTTTCTTCCGCAACTCCAGGTTGGCCAACACTGATTCTATATGCTTCAAATCTCTTCATCTCCTTCTAATCTCTCTCATCTTTCTCTCCCTACATTCCTCAGATATAGGAGCCCTTCTTGCCACCCTAAAATATCTTGCATTTTATATTTCTTCCCCTTCCATCACAAATCTTTCTTATATTCCACAACAAGTCATCATCTCCCCCAAGATCCTTAGCCTAGCGCAAGAGTTTTAAGTTTCCATATTAGTTGAAGGAAAGGGTAACAATATTTCTTCCATCAACATGATCTTGATCCATAAAGGGATTTCCTTTAGCATTTGTCCCCTTTACCCAAATCTACAAATTGTTTCTTCTTTTGAAAAACACTAGTGGCTTTCTACAACAAATTTAATAATGCACTCCTCCAATATATCTTTCACCTAGAAATCGATAGTTCTAGTAAGCTCGTGGTCTAGATAGTGTAATGTAGCTAGATCTAATGTAGTCAAGTTTCCATCAATTCGACCACAACTTTGATGTCTTAAAGAATCCCATGGCCTTTGCAAACATTGATACAGTTTTTTAGGAAATTCAAACCAAAATATTTCGTATTGATCACTATCAGGCTTGGAAAAAAAGACCTCTTCCTGCATCAACCATGATTCTTTTATTTTAATTGTGCTTGTTGAAGAATGAAAGAGTCACACTTTTCCTACCACCACATCTGAATACCTCTCTTCAAGATCCTACTCACCATTATCCAAAAAAACCCATTTAAATTTCAAGTTCCCGACAATGAAACCATTTGTTGGCAAAAAATATTGCAGATACTAGGGTTCTGCTTCAGAAGCCAATAAAAGGGTTTTGTTGGAGTCTAGCTCATGATGGCATATTCAATATCTCGCAAAGGAAGAAGGTCTCACCTAAAGTGTTGCAAGGACTTAAGTGTCTTCTTTGGGTTTTAGAAGGTGAGTGAATACATTTACCAACTACATATAACAACAAACATTACAGAGTGAATCAAAGAATCATTACACAATTTTTTTTTTAATCAAGAAAATGGATAATCATACACATACATGCATCACAATCATTACACAATATATCCCCCCTACAACTAGTCTCCTTTTATTAATATTAGACCAAATAGAGCTTACATTCATAGATCCACGAGATTAAAATTATATTATTGATACATCAATCCACCAAAAGCTCAATTACAAATACAAGACTACAAGATTAAAAAATGAGTATAAATTCTGACAACATGTCGGCCCTTTTCTTCATCTTTTGTACCTACGCAATTTTCCTTTCATCTTCTTTTATATATTTGGCTTGTTGATGGTGTCAACCAATCCATTCCCTTGATACTTTCAACTTTAAATCTCGTTCTTTGATGATCATTCTAACTCCCATGACATTGTTAAACCTAACTTCACACCAATTTAACTCGCACTCGTTTGATGTTTTCAACCCTTCTTTCACACTCGCTTGTAAATTTCCAAGATAATATCTTGGTCTAGCTATCCTTTTCTTGCTTCCTACTTTCTTCTTTCCACAAATTCTTTCTGCTCAAGACTTACGAAAAAATGAAGGACCCAAATGTAGCCTTGGCATCAAAAATTAAAGACATCAATTTTTATCAATCATGAGGATCCACCTAGATCAATCCTCCCCACTAGAAACTTTTGTACCACCAAAATCCATGCTTACTCATCAAATAAGTGAGGGCCCAACTCCCTCACTTTCCAACCTCTATCCATCATGATTTGCTTGGATGTACCCTATTAAGGCCTACTCAAAGATACTCCACATCACCCCTATGTGAATCCCTTATCTTCCTATGTTGGATAACCTCTTTCTGTAATTCATTAAGTATTCAGGAGCAAAGTCATCAAGAAAAGGAACTTTACCACTCTCATCCTAATCCATGATCATAGGAGGTTCATACTTCAGTTCTCAACATTTACAGCTATATATATTATGGAGGAAAAATCTAGGTGGAAAGCATTAGTACCAATCTTTTCCAAAATTTTGAATAGACCATACCTGATTGGTTTAAGTTTATTACCTCCACCTTTCAATCTTTCCTTTCTAATGTGTAACCAAACTTGATCACCAACTTGAAATTGATTATCCACCTGATGTTTATCATGCTTCGGCTTGTACTTGGCTTTGATCTCTTCTAACTATTCATATATTGTTTCATGCACCATTTGGATTTTCTGAATAAACTTCATAGCTATGTTTTCACCATCGTGTCCATCTGCCATGGTATATTTACCAAAATAAAAATCCAAAGGATACTTAGGTAGGTACCAAAAACAAGTTTCAAATGGATATTTTGTGTGGAAGAATGTAGTGCACAGTTGTAGGGATGTTTCACGTAGCGTAGTTGTTCATCCCAAAGCTTAGGATGCTTGTTGTAGTATCCTCAAAAAGGATGCATTATTTTTCTATTCACCACCTTTCTCTATATATAATTCTGTGGATGAAATGGTGTGCTCTTCTTTAGCTTAATTTCCATTAATCCCCACAACCTTGACCAAAACTCTCCAATAAAATGAGAATCTCAATATGATACAATTGATGTGAGTAACCCAAAATGAACCCATAAATGTTGAAAGATCATGTGTGTAATTTGTTCAATCGTTACTTGTTTCTTACAAGGAATTAAAATGAACATATTTATTAACCTATCCACTACTACATATAAGTAATCATTACCTTTTCTAGATATAGGTAACCCTCCCACAAAATACATAGACACACTTTCCCATGGATGGGAAGGTAAAAGAAGTGGTGTATACAACTTGGTTTACTATTAGCAAATAGAATACATCTTGTTACATACTTGGATATAGTTTCATACATCTGAGGCCAATAACAATAACTTTGCAGTTTTTCCATTTTTATGCCTACCCAAAAATGTCCAGAAATAAGAGAAGTATGAGCTTCCTTAATGACATGAATTATTCTGTCATTGGGAATGCACAATTTACCAAGTTAATAAAAATATTTGTTGTGTGTGTGATAATTTAACTCTTCCACATTATTACCATGAGTTAATGCTTCATATACATCCTTAAACTATTCATCTTTAATGTATTTTTCAACATAACTGTCATGAGCTACATAATTGTGTTATAGAATAATAATTGCATTTGTAGGAGATATGGACAACATGTCAACAACTTTATTTTGTGTTCCATTTTTATATTTGATGACCAAGTGAAATTGTTGTAAAAATATCATCCATCTAAAGTGCCTTGATCATTGGAGTTTTTTTTGTGATTGAAAATATTGTAACTATTGATGATTATAATGTATGATTGTTTCTTTTCCTATTAAGTAATGTTTCCATTTTTTCACACTTTGAACTAAAGCATATTATTCCTTATCATAAGTAGGATAGTTGATTACCGCTTTAGAGAAGGTATTAAAATAGTAAAATATCGGCCTCCTTTGTTGCATTAGTACTTCTCCCATGGCATACCTACTTACATTGGTTTCAATTTCAAATGGTTGTTGTAGATCTGGAAATGATAGCACCGGTGTGGTGTTGATCTTTTCCTTCAAAGTGTCTAAGGCCTTCTATTGCTTTTCTCCCCATTGAAAAATATGTTTAAAACTTATTCTTGACAATTTGATTTTGGCATTAATGTCAACCTGATGGATCTCTTATGAAGGATAGTTGCATAATAATTTCATAATGTTGAAGTTATTTGCCATAGATCAAACATGAAGGTGAATGTAAGTTTTAAATTTCTATGACATTTTTTGACCATACAGCCTTCACAAAATAGATTGGTTGTCGAAGGCTTAAGGGTCATTCTTCATCAGTTTCTTCGTGTAGCATTGGATTAATTACCATGGTAGTATACCCCAAGTATTTTTGGTTGGCTCTTTGGTTTTATATGTCCATGGTAAATTCCCATGGTATTGTGTTAGTCAACCTAAGGAGTGATGGATATATATAATCAAAGGCAGAAAGGCATTAGTGTGTATTAAGTAATCTGGGAAGTTTACTTCTTTCCTTTTTGTTCTTTTGTTCTGGTACAGGTGTGGTGTGATGAGTCTGTCTTCATTCTCACATGGGAATATAACAATTTTTGGGATATGGTCGCATAAGATGGCATAATCACATGTCTAGTTTTACTTTCTATGTTCTATGGTCATATCTTATTCTAGCACATGTATATATTACATCAATGGTAAGCCACAAATGATGGTGTGCATTGGCATGATGTGGGAAATTTTTCGTCAAACCCATCTAAAGTTCTTTGTTATGCAATGAGTGTGTATTCAAGTGTTGGTGTGATCGTGTTCCTTTGACTTGATGAATGAATCGGCATGAATTTTATATTAGTGTAATTACATCTAATGTGCCACATTATGACTCTGAAATGATCTGGTATGCACTACTTGTTCTGATCTAGAATAAATGCTTAATGTGTAAGTAAGATTTAACCAGGAGCAATCACATGGTTCCATCTATCAGTTTTGGTGGCCTTGTGCATAAGGTGGTGTCCCTGATATGGTTTGATGCAACGTAAAAGTAAGGTTTGAAGTGCACACTACTTATTCTAATCTAGTACAAAGACCTGGTGCATAGGGCACTATCTCTAATCTGGTGTGATGCAAGGTGTGATGTGTCCATTAGACTTCCAATCCGATGTAACTTCTTCTAATATGATCTGGAAAGAGTTTTGATCACTTGTTTTGGTATATAACTCAAACCTGGTGTGTAAGGGCATTATATTATAGAATGTTGGACTAAAATCATGACTACTGGAATACAACAGAGGTATGTCGAGCTAAGATTTAGCAAATTACTAGTGTAAATGCGGGGTCGTTGTAAAGAGGTTTCTATGTAACAAATATTATGTGTTGGTTCTAGCTATCAAGTAATTTCATGTGTGCTATCATATCCTTGGATCAAGAATATTAAACCTCTATTTGATATCATTATTGTATTTTTCTATATGCCTGACAGTAAAATCAGGGCTTATGCTCAGATCTGGTGTATAGTACATAATTAAACTCTCATCAATATTTATCATTGTGTTGTAAATATGATTCCTTTTGTTGCTAGAGTTTTCTATGGATAATTGTTTAACATTCATGTCAATGCTTTTGGTTGGAGTTGATTGGTAGTAATTGTGAACTTCTTTCTTGAATTTGTTGATATCAAGGATTGTCATTGCTACATAATTATTATGATGTTGCAGTTGTGTAAGATAGATGGTGTAGATATTTTCTTATGATAGAGTAAGGGAAAGACTTTACTGAGTATGTTGATCTTCCAGTCATTGTAATATATTTAACACCATATTGTTGAGCTTTCTAAATCAGAATTCATTCTCTATTAGGGGTAATTGTGGCTACTTACACAACTGAGAAATCGGGGTTTGAGAAATAGTATTTATGCCTAAAGTTGTATTACGGTTTGAATCCTATGCTTGATATCTTGCTACTATTTTATGATTACTTGCTAAAATTAATGCAATAAGGGATGCCAGATTATGTTAGCATTGCAGTGAGATAAGTTGTTGATCTTGAGGATAGTGAGCTCTAAGGATGATAAGAGTTGCTAGTATTGTATTGAGAAAATTTGATATGTTTTATGACTACTGTGCTTCAAGGTTTGCATTATAATTTTGACCAATTATTGTGTCTCAAATAAAATTGTTTGTGAACAAATATTGTCATCAAGGTCTTGAGTTTCTGCTTCTGTAAGTGAGGACAAGATTGTTGTTGTGGCTGATATATATGACAGAGTTGTTCGATAAGATTAAAGATAATTCTCTACTATGATCACCTACGTAGTCAAATATTTGATGCATTTCTAGTTACATATTTGTTGAGCTTATAAATATTGTAGACTAATTACTACTATTGTTCATAGTTGTTATTGTTGAGATCATATTAGGGTTTGAGTATTATTGTTGTTGTTGGAGGTATTTTTGTGTTAGGATTGTAAGTTCATAAGAACTTATGTTTTAGGTATGCGTGCATGAGCATGATGATGTGTTAGAGTGTTGAGTTAGACTTTGTGTTCCAAACAATATGTTGATGATTGTTGAACGACGATGAGGTTGTTGAGTTGCTGATAACAGGGACTAGCCATTATTGATGAGAGTTGTTTAACAGTGAAGAATCATTTTGAAGGGTTTTTGTGTTATTTTTAAAATTCAGCTAAAGGGAGTGGATCTAGTTTGAAAATGGATGAAAAGGAGGTCCACGTTGATTAAGGGGGTTGGTGTTGTAGCTGATTTGTGCCAGCAAATTGATCTAAGGAAGTGGTTGATTCCATCTGGTGAGTGCCAACAAAACAATGAAGGGAGTGGGTGCTTCCTACCAGTGGGTGCCAATGAAATAGTCAAACAGATTATGTGCTTCCTACTAGTGGGTGCCAGCAAAATAGTGCAAGGGAGTCGACGTTTCCTACTACTTCGTATCAATGAACATATGTAAAGAAATATTTAAGAATAAAATAAGAAGAATGGTGTTTTTCTCCCTTTATGTGTTTCCACTTTAGAAAATCATTATGGCTTATGTGCTACTCATTTGATTTGTCTTGATCTATTGATTTCATGCATAGTATTGTTGATGGTTTATTTAGTATTTTTATTAAAGGTAAGTGTTAAATTTTAATTGGTAATCAAAGTAGCTTTATATTTATTCCCATCCCTCCCCACCCCCCACCCCCTCTAAGTACAAATAATATTTCTAAAATTGGCATCAAAGTAGGTGCCTTCAAGGCAACTTAATCACTAGAAGGAAGATCTAGTGAAAATGGCTAGTGAGAAGGATGTCTTTTAAAGAAAACCCCATATGTTTAATGGGACAAAATTTACATTCTAGAAAATAAAAATGAGATCATACATGGGGTCTCTTGGAGAAGACGTATGGGAAAATGTTGAAAAGGGGTATCAAAACCTAGGAACCATTCTAGTAGATGAAGAAGGCAAGAATAAGTATGAAAGTAATGCTAAGGAAATGAATGCCATTCTAGGAGGACTTGCTAAATCACAATTTGTAAAGGTAATGTACTATAAAACCTCCAAAAAGATGTGGGACAAAATAGTGAATACCTATTAAGGGGATACAAAGGTAAATAATGCCAAACTACAAAAATATTGGATACAATTTGAAGATGCATGAATATGAAAGGTTTTCGATCTTCTTTCTCTGAGTAGATGAAGTAGGAAAAACTGTGAAAGGCCTTGGTGAAAATTTCAAGGATTCTATAGTTGTTAAAAAGGTACTAAGATCACTAACTCCCAAGTTCAGTGCTAAAGTTTCAACAATTGAAGAAAGTGTGATTTAAACTAGTTATCCATGAAAAGCCTCTGTGGAATTTTGATAGCTTACAAAATGAGGACACAAGGAGATCAATTTAAAATAAGAGAAGTTTCTTTCAAGGCTACAAGAAAAGGAAAACAAATAAAGAACAAGAGAGCTCCAACCACATCTTAGATGATGAGGAGGAAAACTTTGTCAGAAAACTACAAAAGGGGACCAAAAAAAACAAAGGTAAGCTACCATTTGAGTGTTTTAATTGTGGAAGGGTAGGACACTTTGCCTCTAAATGTCCATACAAATATAGTGTTGACGAGGAAGAGAAAGGAAATAATTTATCTAAGAAAAGTGTCAAGAAGAATTTCTCTAAGAAGAAAAGTTGTTGTTCTCATGAAGATAGTGATTGTTCATCGGATAGTGACATAGACTATGACTCTGACTCTAACCTTTTTAACAACCTTCTCATGGCTCTTGAACATCAATTTACTAGTATAGATAATAGTGAATAAGATTATTGTGAGATATTTGTTGATGAGAAAGATGAATTTTTGAATGCACTGGAACAAATAGAAAGACAGGATATATTTAAAAATAAAAAAAGAAGAAATTACAGCATGTGAGGAGAAATAGAATAATATTAATGAATAGATGACCCTTTTAAAAGTCCACTTATAAGAATTTAAATTATTGGAGAAATTTATAATGAAACAACTTCAAGAGAAAGAGAAATATTGTGAGAAATTGGAGTCATAAGTTATAGCACTAAGGGAATATCTTGAGAAGACTAAGTCACAACTAAATATGAATCCAAGGTGTGTAAATGGTTTTGAAACATTAGAGAAAATTATCAGTAATAAATAGTCTCCATCAATTAAGACGGATCTCTGATACAATGGAACATAGAAAATGGAGAACAAAGATTCAGATCCCAAGACTTCAATATGTTAGGGCCTAAATCTACCTCAGGTTGATAAAGGCAGGATCTAGGGTAACATCAAACCACGCTTAACCTGGTAGCTAGCCCTACCAAGTCGGGAGAGCGCTCTCTCCTTGTCAATCTCAGGAAAATATGATCAATGAGTTTTTGAGATGGCTGATGTAAAAAATAATTTTAGGCTAGGTATATGCTTAGAGAAGTTTGATTGAATTTAATTTTGGTTTACTGGCTCAAATGTGAAAGGCAGATTTGGGTCCGGGGAAAGGACACATTCTTGCAGAGATCTCTATGGGGTGAGGTAGGCAAACGGTTTAGTACTTTGAAATAAGTGAGATGGGGAGCTTTTATACTGGTGAGGAGTTGAAGAGGGCATGAAAGTCTCAGGGATCCTCTTCAAACAGTTGAAAACATAAATAACTAAACAAACCCTAGGTAGAGCACTGCAATATCAATGAATTCTACCTTTATCCTTGTTTCATTTAGTTAAGATGAACAGACATACATGATGACATACATAAACACATGTAAACTTGTAATTACAGAAGAAAAAACAATACCAAATCAAGTTTCCACAAGAATCCCACAAAGTGCTGCAAACCCTGGTCTATTCCTTTGACAAACTACAGAAATGAGTGTACAATAATGCTCAAATCATTCACAAGAGTCCAACCTTGACAAATGATTGAAAAAGTAACAGATATAGGCAACAAACAACTCATACTAGCTTTAGGGGTCGAATTCATTCAGTTTCAAACTACCTTTTCATGATGTATGTACCTCCATGAGTGAAATTTTAGCATATTTACATCAAATTCCATCAAGTTACATCAAATTACATCATGAGTTTGACTATGAGAGAGAGAAAAGTCAAACTGAGAAAAAACTAGGCGAAAAAAACAAAGGTTTTTGGCAAAAAAAGTCAATTTTCCATCCTGTGCGTCGCGCTCTTGTCCCTGTGCACTGTGCTACTTTGCATCTGATTTTGGAGGCCTTCCCATGAACCAAATTTTCTCCAAGTGGGCTTGTTGGAAAGCTTTGTCTATCTACTTTCCAGAACAAGTGGAATTTCTGAATTTGGTGTCCATTTGCCCCTCAAAAAATGAGTTCTCCCAACACTTCTTCCTGTGTGGCCAAAAAGGGGCAAAAAGGGCATTTTTGAGGTGTTTTGACCCTTTTGGAAGCTCAAAACTTGACAAAATTTCTTGGCCATGTGTGAGCATTCATATTTTTGCCTGAGGAATCCAAAAATGCTAAGTTTTCCTCCAAAGGAGGTACCTAGCAAAAGCATGTGCCAGGTGGCGCAGCGCACCAGGCAGGAAAACCTATTTTTTACTCCAAAAATTCAAATTTTGCAAAAATTATCCCAAATTTCTTGAAATTTGGGTTGAGTGTCCTGCATCAAGTGTTGTGTTGGGCTAAGGAAGCCTCAACCAAGATCTTGAGCTTGTCTTTCTCTTTCTTCTTCCTCAAATTTTTCCTCAACTTGGCCTTCAAATTCCTAATTCTCGCTTTGCAAGCTTTGTTTCTCGCCAAATAATGAAAAGCCATGTGCCTCAACATCTTTTTCTCTTTTTTGGCCTTCTCCAGCATCTTCTCCAAGTGCATGTTTGCCCTCCCAAGCCAAGATTCACGATCAGCTTCAATCTCTTGCTCTGGCGGTGTCAGCTTGATTTTTCTCCTCTTTGGTGCTTGCCGGTTTTCTCTTATGTTTTGCAGCTCCATGATAGTTTTCTAGTCTTCCAACTGCTTGTTCCTTTGCTCAAGGTCTCAGTCTCTTTGACATCCTGTTGTCCTGAAGGTCCTCCTTCCTCCTGAGGCACTGATGAAAATATCTAGTTCTGCACTTTCTTTTAGCATTACCTGCAGCCCCGCACTTAATGATCATGTCTCCAGTGTGCTTGACCGCACCGTCTCTGTGTTAAAGGTGCGGACCACTGATGAAAAGGTGCACCACGCCACTACCCAGGTGCGTTGTGCCAAGGAACAGGTGCATAGCGCCTTTTTGCAGACCAGTTTTGGAGGCCTTCCTGATGTCCAAATTAGGCGTAAGATAGCTTGTTGGAAAGCTTATTGAGTCTACTTTCCAACCCAACTTGAATTTTTCAATTTTGAGTTCATTTTCCCTGTCAAAAGTAAAATCTCCCAAGACTGGTAAAAATGTGCAAAATGAGGCTGCCTAAAGGCAGAGTGCTATTGCAGTCAACTTTTGAAGGTCTTACTCAACTCCAAATTGAACTCATGATAGCTCATTGGAAAGCGCTTTGTGTCTAGTTATCATTTGACTCACCAAGAAAGTCATTTGGCCAATCAACCTAGAAGAAATCTTGATTTTCCCAAGGTCACTTCAGAGGTGCATCAATTCTCCTGAGGCAACTGTATTTTTGACATTTCTCTAAAACCATGACACCTGTGTAAAAATTGAAAGAGTTTTTTTCTTCCATGGCCTATCGTGGACAAAAACCTCTCTCAGTTTTCCCAAATTCATATTTTCTTGCTCAGAAACATCATTGGAGTAAAACCTATCACGATGTGTGGAACAGGGGATTTGTCGAAATGAAGTGAAATGAAGGGGATAAGGGGCTTCTAAATTCTTGAGAAAATTTTGGGAAGTAGGGAGGGATATTAGGAAGCAGGAGAAAGTGGAATTTCAAAGATTGAGTGAGGGGAAGGGGTCCAAAAGGACAAAACACAAGCCTAGCCTAGAAAATTGTCAAATTGTAGCAAGAAACTAGGGTTTGTGCGAAAATGAGGAATTTGAGGGATATCAGTGATGGGAAGTGTTTAATAAGGTACATTAAGGATAGGGGAAGGTGTATGAACATCAGGATACAAGTTTTTCTAGTGAGTTGACCATCCAAGAGAAATTACTTTCAAAACCCTAGGAGAGGGAAATGAACCTTACTTAGGCACAACTGAAGCATGAACAAGGTGTAAAATGACCCATTGGAACCTGACATGATGATGAAAACCCTCTGAATGATGGTACACTCAGCTGAATGGTGACATGGACCGACATTTGGACAAATTTGAAAGGAGTGAAAACAAACCCTAGACCTAATACCTAGTGACCAAATTTTACTTGAAGATTCTCTGAAATGAAAAAATTTGACTGTAACATCCTAAAACCACTTTGTAAGAGCATATTTGATCACTGGTGGAAGGCTTCAAAGACTGACACTAGCACAATAGATGTATGGCTGAAATTTTTATTTTAATGATCTAAAGGGAATCAGTGGTTAGCACCACAAAGGTAGTAGTAAAGAGAATAGTCATCAAAAGCACAATTATTCAAGGCACATAAATCATAGACAAGCAAGGAGGAAACCAAGATCAGAAATGTATTCTTTCTACAACCAAGGGTCAAACTTTCGAAGAAGATTCGGCATTCCTAGGTACTTATATTTCTTCTATGATCATTGTTTTGCTTGACATAACTTTGGTCACAAGGTTGTTCACTGCTTAGCATACAAAGCTATCAAGACTAGAGAAGCAAGGATCAATTCTAATCTAAATAAATCAGCAAAGTCTAAGAAATCCTTCAATAATGCATTTTCCCCTCTTATGGATGAAATTGAATGTTCTATCTGTAATCATTTTGGACATGAGGCAAGTGAATGTAGAAGCAGATTGGTATCTTCCTATCAACATGAAAGAAAGAAAGAAAGATCCTCCGAAAATATGGAAAAAAGAAAACTCCATCTTCATAAAAATGTGGGTTGGTTTTATATGCCAGAAAACATGAAAACTAATGTCACGCTGACAGTGGATGTTCGAAACATGTGACTGGTGATAGAAATAAATGTATTTCCTTTAATGATGTCAAGAGAGGAAATGTTACTTTGGTAATAATGCTCCAACAAGCATAAAAGGTAAAGAGATTGTTGTTTTAAAAGCAAAAGAAAAAGGCACAAAATGAATTTTTTGCAGATGGATTAGAGCATGATATGTTGCATGTCATCCAGATGTGTGACCAAGGGCGTGAGGTAATATTCATATCACAAGAGTGTATGGTCAAAGAGCTAGCCATAGGGGAAATAATAATCAAAGAAACTAGAACTTTGAATGGTGTATATGTTCCATAAGGTGACCATGAAAATTTATATTTGGGAAATAATGAAGAAAGTTGGTTGTGGCACAAGAGGCTAGGACATATTAGTTTTAACCAGATGGCTAAACTAAGAAGAAGGGAGTTGTTCGTGATAATCCCAATATTATTC
Source organism: Pinus tabuliformis (assembly GCA_031772625.1). Classification (NCBI taxonomy): domain Eukaryota; kingdom Viridiplantae; phylum Streptophyta; class Pinopsida; order Pinales; family Pinaceae; genus Pinus; species Pinus tabuliformis. The sequence goes on from CM062817.1 coordinate 1,126,571,666, forward strand.
CACTTGACAACAATGTATGAAAAGCATGTCAATTCAGTAAACATTCGAGAGTTAAATTCGAGGAAAAATAATATTCTTCAGAAGGACATCTTGAGTTGATCCATACAGACATATGTGGACCAATGAGGAAAATATCACCACGAGGTGAGCAATATTTTATAATGTTGATTGATGACTGCACAAGAATGTGTTGGGTTAGTTTGTTGAAATTTAAATATGAAGCCTTTGAAAAATTCAAGATATTCAATGCCTTAGTAGAAAACCAAATGGATCTAAAAATTAAGTGACCAAGGTCTGATAGAGGAGGTGAATTCACATCACACGAGTTCTTTCATTTCTATGAATAGAATAGGATCAATAAACAATTTTCAATAGCTAAAACTCAAAAAAATAGATTTGTTAAAAGATGAATCATACAGTTCAGAAAATGGCTCATTCAATGCTTGATGAATCAAGAGTATCTCATACCTTTTGGGGGCAAGTAGTGCAAATAGTTGTTAATATTCTCAATAAATCCCATGTGAGGGTGAACAATGATAAAACACCATATGGATTGTGGTATGGAAGACCCGCTTGAGTAAAGTATTTTAAAATCTTTGGGAGAAAATGTTATATCAAAAGAAATAATGACAAACTTGGAAAATTTAAACTAAGGGAAGATGAAGGTATTCTACTTGGATACTCTTCCAGAAGAAAGGGGTACAAGTGTTATAATAAAAGACTTCGCAAAATTGTTGAAAGTGGAAATGTAAAAGTAGATGAAGGCTCTTTGTGTCCCAAAAGAAAAATACAACATGATGAATTCAGCAATGATGAATCTCTAGATAATGAGATCAAAGAGAATGAAGGGGAAGAAGAGCATGATGCATCAAAGGAAGAAGAAAAGAATTATTTGGTCCACAAAATACTCCATCTAGGTATGTATAGAAAATCAACTTGAAAGCTAAATTCTTGGAAATAAAGAAGTTGTGTACAAACTAGAAGGAATTTAATTGGTTCATCTATTCATGCAAATATATCTTTGTTATGTATAGTTGGACCTCAAATTTTGCATCAAGATAGTCAAGATGAACGCTAGGTTAAAGCTATGCATGAATAATTTAATCAAATAGAGAAAAATAATACTTGGGATCTTGTTCCAAGACGATAGAATAAAAATATAATTGGAACCAAATGGATATTCAAAAAGAAGTGAAATGAAGATGGAAAAGTAATTAATAACAAGGAATTACTTGTCTATAAATTATATGCACAACGGGAGGGGATAGATGATAAAAAAATTGTTAAATTGTAGCAAGAAAAGGCTTCATTTGAATTATAGCTTAGTAAAATGTAGAAATTTGATTTTCCACATCAGTGGGATGACTTGAGTTGCAGTTAGTAGGAGTTACATGACCAAGTCACTTAGTTAAGTCAACCAATTCGAGTTTGTGGGCAAGAAGTAGAGTTGTACGTGAGTTAATTGCTAATATCTCACAATATAGGGGAGTTATAGTTAGTGAAACTCAATTATCTGAGCTCTATTCATGAATAGAGTTAGTAGGAGTTCAGTTGAGTAGTTATAATTGTTGTTAACTCACTGGTCTCTCAATTAACTAGTCAATTTAATAAAAATAGCCCTAGTCATGCATGAAATTCACATTGCCTAGTTGAATGAAGGAAAAAGGCATCATTGTAATTATCAATGTATACTATTGAGTGTGCAGGTTTTGCATTGGAGAAGGCGAGAAATTTCTCTTGGATTTTCGCAAGGAAATAGGATATTTCCCTATATTTTAGGAGCTAATTTCCCATAATTGCCCAAGGAAATGGGAGGAAGTTGGAGGCCTATTTTGGCTAAGTGTTGGTCAAAGAAAGCAGAGAAAGAGATCAATATTGTACGCAAGTTGAGCTTCAAGGATTGAAGTTGTAATTATAATTAATCATTGTCTCATTTGATATAATACAAAACAGAGGAGGGGTTTTTTTCCCAGTTGGGTTCCCTGGTAAAATATTTTGTTCATTATGATTAAATGATGTCAATTGTTTCTATTGTATTTTTTCCCTTCCATATATTGAGTAGAAGAAATTGTGTCTATTTTTTTCAGTCTGAATTCATTAGCAGTTGTAGATTTCGAGTGATTTCTACCAAAACCTTTTCTATGTATGATTCCTTCAAAGAATGATGTGCCAAAGAGGTTATTAGAAGGGATTTGGCTGCACCTCACAACCCACAAACAAATGGGGTGGAAAAGAGGAAAAATAGAAGCATTGTAGGGGTTGCAAGAGAATTGTTGCATGATCAAGGACTACCATTATACCTATGGGAAGAAGCATGCAATATAGTTGTTTATTTGCATAATAGGAGCCCTCACAAAATACTTGGAATGATCACACCTGAAGAGGCTTTCTTTGGGAGGAAGTTAGATGTATCCCACTTTCAACTTTTTGGATCCATGATCTATTGTCATGTCTCCAAATATAGCAAGAAAAATTTAGAGCCTATTGTAGAGAGGGGGATCTTTGTAGGATACACAGAGACACCTCATATTTACCAAGTGTATATGCCTTCACTCAGGATGACTATGATGAGGATATATGTTAGATTTGATTAGGAGAAGGCCATGATAATATCTCTAGAGCGAGAATTTAACATTCCACTAGAGGAGGAGCCCCAGTCAAATCCACAAGATGTTCTAGAGTAGCCACATGTGGAGGAGAAAAGAGGAGGCTGAGTGGAGACACCCACTCACACAGAGCCTTCCAAAAAAGGGAGGAAGAGAACTGGGGAGGTATAAATGTTGGTGGAGGAAGCTGAGAACCCGGTTAGAGCTCCTAGCTCCTTGTCAAGACAGAGGAGATCACTAGAAATATATATCAGATATATGGCACCCATGACATAACTGATTGATTTTGAGCCTTCTTCTTTTCAAGAAGCAATTTCCCAGCATGTGTGGGTAGATGCCATTGTGGAGGAGTATGACTCCATCATGAAGAATTATGCTTGGAAGGTTTTTCCTAGACCTGAGAGAAAACATGTTATTGGCTCCAGGGGGGTGCATAAGGTGAAACATGCAACTCATGGCAGCGTTTAGTAGTACAAGACCATATTTTTGGCCAAAGGATTCTCACAAGTGGAGGGATTTAATTATCAGGAGACATTTTCCCCTGTGGAAAGATACTCATTTATTAGGACCATACTTGCATTGGCAGCACATTTTGGGTGGAGGATCCACCAAATTAATGTTAAGAGTGCCTTCCTCAATGGAGTGGTTGAGGAAGAGATCTACATTGAGAAGCCTGAGGGATTTGAGACATTTGACAGGGAGACACATGTGTGTAAACTCAAGAGAACCCTTTATGGTCTCAAGCATGTACCTCATGCTTGGTACACTCACATAGATTCCTATCTCGATGGATTGGGCTTCACTAAGAGTGAAGCAAATGCCAACCTCTATTACATTATGGTGGATGGAAGTCTGCTCATCTTAGTCTTGTATGTAGATGATATGATACTTATTGGAGATGAGAAGTTGATCCAATCTTGCAAGGAGGACCTTTCGAGAGAGTTTGAGATGAAGGATATGGGTTTTATGCATTACTTCCTTAGTTTGTGGGTGTCGCAAGGAAATGGAGAGATATTTGTTGGATAGGCAAAGTACACCTATGAAATCCTTCAGACATTCCATATGTAGGATTGCAAGCCCATGGATACTCCTCTGGGCACTAACTGGAGGAAAGAGGATGCCTCTACAGGAGAGGAAGTAGATGACACTATCTACAGAGAGTTGGTGGGATCCTTGATGTACCTGGTGAACACAATGCCTGATATTTTTTTGTAGTTAATCAGCTTAGTTAATTTATGGTGGAGCCTACCAAGCTTCATTGGAAACCAGAAAAACATGTTCTTAGATGCCTCTGAAGAACAGTATGTTTTGGTTTATGGTACAAGAAGACATATGAAGTGAATCTCCAAGGCTTCACAGATGCAAATTGGGTATGGATTTCATCAGAGAGGAAAAGCACATTAGGAGATATCTTTAGTGTTGGTTAATTAGAAGTTTCTTGGTATAGCAGGAAAGAAAGATATGTATCACTCAACTTAGCAGAGGCTAAGTTTATGGCTTCTAGTCAAGCAGGATGCAAGGTTATTTGGATGAGGAAGATCCTCGTTCCTCTCTTCAGTTAGGGGATGGAGTCTACATTGATCCACTATGAAAATTAGAGTTCTATATAACTCTCTAAAAATCTAGTGTTTCAATAGGTCTAAGCATATAGACATCAGGTACCATCACCTGAGATATTGTGTGCATAGGAGGATCATCATGTTGTAGTACGTTCCCATAGAGGAGAAGGATGCAGACATTTTTACAAAGGATTTGTCAAGAGACAATTTTGATTTCCACGAGAGCAGGATTGGGATGGTTCATAACCATTTTCTTGCTAAGAGGGAGTGTTACATTGTAGCAAGAAAAGGCTTAATTTGACTTGTGCCATAGTCAAATGGAGAAATTAGAATTTCCACATCAACAGGATGACTTGAGTTGTAGTTAGCAAGAGTGTCATGGGCAAGTCACTTAGTTAATTCAGTGAATTTGAGTTTATGGAAAAGAAGTAGAGTTATGCATGATTCAACTACAAAGATATAGCAGTCTAGTGGATTTATAGTTAGTGAAATTCAGTTCTATGAGCTCTAGTCATGAATAGAGTCGGTAGGAGTTCAGTTGGGTAATTTTTACTATTGTTAACTCACTAATCTCTTAGTTAACTAATCAATTTACTAAAAATATCCCTAGTCATGCATGCAAATTGAAATTCCTAGTTGAGTGGAGGAAAAAGGCATCATTGTAATTATCAATGTATATTATTGAGTATACAGGTTTTGCATTGGAGCTGGTGAGAAATTTCTCTTGGATTTGTGCAAGGAAATAGGAAATTTCCCTATTTTTTAGGAGCTAATTTCCTCAGAAATTGCATAAGTAAATAGGAGGAAGCTAGAGGCCTATTTTTGCTCAGTGTTGGTCAAAGCAAGTAGAGTAGGAGATCAGTATTGCAATGTAGGTCGAGCTTCAAAGATTAAAGCTATCATTGTAATTGACCATTGGCTCATCTGATATAACACAAAACATAGGAGGGTTTTTGTCCTAGTTGGGTTCACCAGTAAAAATATCATGTTCATTGTGATTGAATGATTGCATGTATTTCTATTGTATGTTTTTTCTTCTGCGGATCGAGTAGAAGAAATTTATGTATATTGTTTTCAGTCTCAATTCATTAGCAGCTGCAAATTTCGATTTATTTCTATATAAACCTTAGTTGCAGTTGCACAACTCGAAGCCATCAGAATGTTCTTAGCATTTTCTAGTTTCTGTAAATTCAAGTTGTATCATATAGATGTTAAGTCTGCATTCTTGAATGGGGAATTCGAAGAGGAACTTTACATTGAGAAATTTGGGGATGATTTCTTCTTCTTCTCTTCCATAATCAGCTCAGCGAGAGCTTCAAATGCGTAGACTCATGGGGAGTTATATTTCAAATGACTAACCTCAAGGGGAGATTTTACATGGCCATTGATTATTTGTAATTGATGTAAAAGGGGGAGAGAGAAAAACCATCATCATCTAGTAGTTACTACGGTTGTCATCAAATACAAAGTGGGGTATTGTTGGCAATTTGGTGTTGGAATTGATGTCAACCTAGTGGATCTTTTATGAAGGATAGTGCCAAATCCCTATAATACTAGTGTATTCTCTCGTTGTTATTAGTGTAGCCCCCTTATTGTTATTGTTGTTCCCATGTAGTTCCCATATTGTTATTATTGTACCCCATAGAAGGCTGGTATTTTTTGTTGTGCCCTTACATTATTATTGTTATGTCGGCTTTGATTATATTGTGACCCCTTAGACTCCTATATATAGAAAGGAGGTTTTGTCATTGGTATCATCCAAGAATTGTTCATTTATGTAATGTAAAGGAGGTTTCCCCCTTGAAAAGGTTATTTTTGAATACGTTGATCTATCTCTTCTTCTATTTTGTGAGATAGTTGCATAACATTTGGTATCAAAGCTTTGGATTCTAGGGTTTCTCTGCTTCAAATAGGACATCGTGGAATTTTCATTATAATTGTTTTTCTACGAACCTTCCGAAGCTAAAATTAAAACCCATTTTAGCCGAAATCTTGATGAACCTTTTATCCACATTTTAGATCTTGTATCACTATATTTCTTAAGATATGAGCTTAGGAAGTTAGTGTTTTTGAAGGCTCCTGAATTCAATCTCAAATAGGTGACCTTGGGAAAATCATCATAAATTTCTCTTTGATCAACAGATTCAAATTTAGTAAAAAGTGATAGAAATAGGATGGACTGTAGTTTCCTGGGTATCGTTTTTAGGGTTGGAGGTTGAAGTAGTGACACATGTTACTTAGTACAAGTTCGCTCTACCGAACTAGTCTATAATCAAGTCATCGTGGGAGATTGGGCATAACTATTACTTGAAGAATCCAATCTCAATCAAACTTGTGGAGTTGGAAATAGGACTCATAGGAATACCACACGACAGAATTCTAGACCTTGGGGATCCAAAATTATTGAGATATAACAGATTCAATATTGAGCTCCTACAAAGCAAGAAAAAAGTGTGTATTTTTTAAACAATTTGCATAAATTTTGTTTGAAAAATTAGTTTGAACTGATTCAAAGGGAATAGTGAAGCATAAATATAATTAATTGATGACCCAAAGAAAGAAAATGGAAACACCTAGTAAGAAAACTGAAATTCTACTATGACGCATGAAGAAGAAGAAGAAATGCAACATGATATATCAAAATTACAAGACCAAGTGCAACAAACTTCGCTCTCGCAAAGAGTAACCAAAAATGAAATGCAAGCTAAGATGGGTGGTATGAAGAATGGTTTAAAATCATACATGGAAGGTTTGAAGAATGGTTTAAAAGCAGACATGGAAAGTTTGAAAGATGGCATCAATGGTATAGAAGAAACACCTGAAAGGAAAAAATGAATATTTGAAGAAAGACGTGGAAGGTTTAAAGGGAGGTTTGGAAAAGTTGCTACAAGAAATGTTTCCTAATAGAGAAAAGGTAGTAGAGGAAACTCATGATGAGAAAAAAATAAATGTTAATCATGATTTCATAGACTCTAATGTTGGATTGAAGACCCACCATATGCCAAAGATCGATATGAAGAAGTTTGATGGCAAGGATCCTGTAACATGGATACTACAGATGGAGCAATATTTTGATCTCCATAATGTGAAAAACACACAAAAGGTATGCATTGCAACCTTATATTTAGAACCCAATCAGCTTGTATGGTATTGATGGCTTTGCTCTCATAAACAAATTTTCACTTGGTCAATTTTTACGGAGGAAATGATAGCACATTACGAGGATACAAAAAGCAACATCTTCTTTAGCCAATTGATAAATCTCAAACAAAAGGGTTCAATAGCGGAGCACATTGAGGACTTCCAAAAATTGAATATAAGGGTAAACGATATTCCAGAGGAGCATAGGATTGATGCTTCATAGGGACTCTAAAGGATAACATCCAACATGTGGTACGCCTTTGGGAACCTGATTCATTGGAGAAAGCATTTAGGTTGGCAAGAAAAACTGAAAGAAAATTTATGGCAACAAGGAAGCCTACCACTCAGAACTATAACTATGGTAGTGTGGTTGCTCCTAGCCTTCCACAACCTACAAGGTTGACACCACAACAATTGGAAGAAAAAAGATCAAAAGGGATTTGTTACAGTTGTGATAGAAAATACAGTAAAGGTCATAATTGTGTTGAGAAGAAATTATTTTACATCGATTGTGAAGAGGAGGAAGAAAAGGAACAAGAAAAGTTAAAAGAAGAGGATATACACCAGGAACCAACCCCAGAGAAAGAAGAAATGAATCTGACCATATCTTGTAATGCATTGGCAGGAATTACCACTCCTAAAACTCTCAAGATAGAAGGACATATCAAGAATAAAAAGGTAATAGTGTTGATTGATTCGGGTAGTACCCATAATTTTATTCATTGTAAGATAGCCAAGGAATTAAATTGCTTCCTATATTCAGCACCAAAGTGTCAAGTGATGGTTGTGAATGCAAGAACCATAAATTACTCTAGAAAGTGCCATAACATCAATCTATCAATGAGAGAATATGTATTGAATAGTCCAATGCTTTCCATTCCAATGGGTGGTGCTAATGTTGTGCTAGGAGTCCAATGGCTACAATCTTTGGGTATGAAAGCTTTTAATTTTCAAGAACTTTTCTTGAATTTTTTTTGGGAAGGAAAGGAATTTGAATTAAGGGGTATTGCAGGGAAACTAGAAAAGATAATCATCTCTAATGGCATGACAAGTCTTTTAAAGAAAGAACAATGGGGCGTAATTTCATAATTATGTTCACTAGAGGTTTAAACATCGAAATCGTTTATTTCTCCAGACCTCCAAAAGGTCTTGGACAATCATTCCAAGGTATTTGAGATTCCCAAAGGCCTACCACCTATTCGTGACCATGATCATGCTATTCATTTGATTCTAGGAATTATTCCTCCAAACATCAGGCCTTACAGATATCCTTATGCCCAAAAGAGTGAAACCGAATGTATGGTTGCAAAAATGCTAGAGGCTGGTATAATTCAACCTAGTCAACGTTCTTTCTCTACTCCAGTAATATTTGTGCACAAGAAGGATGGATCATGGTGTGTGTGTCTAGATTATAAGGAGCTCAAAAAACTCACTATTAAAGATAAATTTCCCATTCCTATCATTAATGAATCATTGGATGAATTACATGGAGAATTTACTTCACCGAGTTGGAACTTCATTCAAGATATCATCAAATAAGAATGAAGATTGAAGACGTTCCGAAAATAGCATTTAGAACTCATGAGGGTCATTATTAATTTTTGGTCATGCCTTTTGGCCTTACCAATGCACCTTATACATTTCAAGGTTTGATGAATTCCATTTTCAAACCCTTCCTTAGAAGAATTGTGTTAGTATTTTTTTATGATATACTAATCTACAACAAGTCTTGGAAGGATCATGTTCAACATGTTGACAGGGTTCTCAAGCTATTGGAGGAGAAACAATTATATGCAAAAACCTCCAAATGTTTCTTTGGAGTACAGGATATGGAATATCTAGGTCATATTGTATCTCATGAGGGTGTTAAGGTAGACCCTAACAAAATTAAAGTCATTAAGGAATGGAAAATCCCCACATTTATAAAGTATCTGTGAGGATCTCTTGGGTTGACAAGGTATTATCGCAAGTTTGTTAAGAATTATGGGAGAATAGCAGCACCTCTAACAACATTACTGAAGAAAGATGCATTTTCTTGGATTCTATAAGAAACTAAAGCCTTTGAGCATCTTAAAGAGGCAATGTTCCAAGCACTGGTCTTAGCTATGCCAGGCTTCACAAAAACCTTTATTGTGGAATGTGATGCCTCGAGAAATGGAATTGGTGTTTTTTTAACGCAAGAAGGAAGACCCATTGCTTTTGAAAGTCATCCAATCAAAGGAAAGTATTTACACAAATCTATTTATTAGAAGGAAATGTCGGAAATACTACATGCACTTAAGAAATGGAAACCTTACCTAATGGGAAGGCACTTCAAGGTAAAACAAATCATGATAGTCTTAAATACTTTTTAGAACAAATATTATCTTCAGAAGAGCAACAAAAATGGGTCACAAATATGTTGGGTTATGACTTTGAAATCATCTACAAGAAAAAGGAAGCAAAATGTTGCTACAGATGCAGTCTCAAGAAAGGATAAGGATGTGGAAGCATTGCTTTGTGCCATTTCTATTATCCAACCAAATTGGATAACCAAAGCAAGCGATGAATGGAAGAATGACGAAGAAGTGTGGGCACTCATTCAAAAGTTGTAACAAGATCCTAGTAAATCTGATACATTTAGATGGAATAATGATTCATTATGGTACAAAGATCGCTTATACCTTTGTAAGAATTCCCAACTCAAATAAAAGATTCTTATGGAATTGCACACCTCTCCCTTAGGAGGGCACTCAATATTTTTTAAAAACTTACCACAAGGTTCAAAATGAGTTTTTTTGGGATGGCCTTAAATTTGATATTCAAAAGTTTGTGGCGGAATGTTTGGTTTGCCAACAAAATAAAGTTGAGACAATTAAGACCTCGGGTCTGTTATAATCTTTATCCATTCCAAGTCAACATTGGGAGGAGGTTTCAATGGCTTTTATCACAATTTTAGCCAAGTCTGAAGGAAAGAGTGTCATCATGGTGGTAGTTGATAGACTTACCAAGTATGCTCACTTTTGTGCATTATCTCACCCATTTAAAGCCAATACAGTTGCTACTGAATTTATGGAAACCATTCAAAAGCTACATGGAAATCCAAATATTATTGTAAGCGACAGAGATCATATTTTCACTGGAAATTTTTGGATGAAATTATTTTCTTGTCTAGGCACTCAATTAGCTCATAGCTCATCTTATCATCCTCAATCAGATGGGAAAACTGAGATAGTGAAAAAATGTTTGGAAGAATATCTTCGTTGCTTTGTATCTGATAAACAGACACAATGGGTCAAGTGGTTACCTCTGGCTAAATGGTGGTATAACACTTCCTTACATACTGCAGCAAAAATGACCCCATTTATGGCACTTTATGGATATCATCCACCGTCCATCACATCATATTTAAGAGAAAAATCTAAGGTTTAAGTAGTGGAAGATCATATCGAGCATTAACAACAAGTTCTCCAACTCTTAAAGGATAACCTCACTTTGGCGCAAAATAGAATGAAACAACAGGCAGATCAACATCGCAACGAAATAAATTTTGATGTAGGAGATTGGGTATTTTTATGGCTACAACCATACAAACAAATGTCCCTCAAGCAAGCTAAGAAGGATAATAAATTATCACTAAAGTATTATGGTCCTTACAAGGTGTTGCAAAAGATTGGTATTATGGCATACAAATTGGAGCTTCCTACATCTTCCTGAGTGCACCCAATTTTCCATGTTTCCGACTTAAAGAAGGTTATAGGTGACAAGCTCCCAGTTCAAACATTATTTCTAGAAATTGACGAGGAAGGAAAAATCATATTCAAACCTGAAGAAGTCATAGAAACAAGAACTCGACAACTACGAAATCGATCAATTTCAGAGCATCTCATCAAATGGAAAAAATTACCCACAAAAGATTCCACATGGGAGGATGAGAATTTTATACGGAAGCATCCAGAACTACTCAAGCATTGAGGACAACACTTTTTTGAAGGATAGGGGCATGTTAGGTCCCTATAATACTAGTGTAGCCCCCTTATTGTTATTGTTATGCCCATGTAGTCCCCTTATTGTTATTATTATGCCCCATAGAAGCCCATTATTATTATTGTTGTGCCCTTACATTATTATTGTTATGTCAGCTATGATTATATTGTGACCCCTTATACTCATATATATATAAAGGAGGTCTTGTCATTGGTATCATCCACGAATTGTTCATTTGGGTAATGTAAAGGAGGTTACCCCCTCGAAGAGGCTATTTTTGAAGTCGTTGATCTATCTCTTCTTCTATTTTGTGAGTTGGTTGCATAACACATAGTTTCATAATATGTCATAATGTTGAGATTCTTTGCCATTGATCAAACATGAAGGTGAATGCATGTTTTGAATTTCTATGAAAATTTATAACCATCCAATGTTCACAACCTGGATTGTTTGTCGAGTGCTTAATGATGTACCGTAGGACTAATTACCTTGGTAAATTCCCAAGTATTTTTGGTCAGCTCTTTGGTTTTATATCTCCATATAAAATTCCCATGGTGTTATATTAGTCAGACTAAGGAGCGATGGATATATATGGCCAAAGGTAGAATGGCATTAGTGTGTACCGATTGAACGATTTGGGCAGTGTTCTTTCCTTTTTATTATTTTGTTTTAATAGAAGTATGGTGCAATGATTCCATATTCACTTTGACATTGGAATATAACAATTTATGGGGTATGGTTGCATAAAATGGCATAATCCCATGTTTGGTTTTCTTTTCTCTATTCTATGGTCGTATTATTGTTCTGGCATAGGTATATATTACATCAATGGTGAGCCATGAATGAAGTTGTGTGTTTGCATGATGCAGAAATTTTTTTATCAAAACCATCTAAAGTGCTTTATTATGCAATGAGTGTGTCTTCAAGTGATGGTGTGATAATGTGCCTCTGACTTAATGAATGAGAAGGCGTCAATTTTGTATTGGTGTAATTACATCATATGTGCCACATCATTACTTTGACCTAGTCTGGTACCTACTACTTGTTCTAATTTGGCATAAATACCTAATGCATAAGTAAGATCTGACTCTGAGCCATCGCATGGTTCCATCTAACTGTTCTAACGATCTTGTGCGTAAGGTGGTGTCCCTAATCTAGTTCAATGCAGTGAAGAATCAAGGTGTGTAGTGTGCACTACACAATCTGATATGGCATAAAGACCTGGTGCATAGGGAATTATATATGATCTAGTGTGATGCAAGGTGTGATGTGTCCAATGGAATTTCAAATTTGATGTGCCTTCTTTTGATCTAATTTGGAGAGTTATGATCACTAGTTCTGGTATATCACTCATACCTTGTGTGTAAGGGCATTATAATACATAATGTTGGTATAAATTCATGACTATTGGAATACAACAAAGGTATGCAAGGTTGATATTGAGCAAATTTACTAATATAATTAGTGTAGGGTTGTTGTAAAGAGGTTTCTATGTAGTAATTTGTGTGTTGGTTTTAGCTATTGAGTAATGTCGTGTATGCTATTAGATCCTTAGATAAATCATATTAAACCTATATTTGTTATCATCATAAAATTATGCTATATGTATGGCAGCAAAATCATTGCTTATGCTCAGATCTGGTGTATAGAATAGAATTAAACTCTCATCATTATTGATCTTTGTGTTGTAATCCTGATGTATTTTGTTGTTAGAGCTGCCTATGGCTAATTGTTTAATAGTTAGGTTAGCTCATTTGGTTGGAGTTGATTGACAATAATTTTGAACTTGTTTCTTGAAGTTGTTGATATCAAGGATTCTCAATGCTACATAATTCTGGTGATATTGCAATTATGTAAGATAGATGGTGTAGGTCTTTTTATATGACAATGTAAGGGAAATAATTTGTTGAGTATGTTGAGATTCCAGTCATTATAACAAATTGAACATCATAGTATTGAGATTTCCAAATCATAATTCGCTATCTATCAGGGGTAATTATGGTTACTCGTCCAAATGAACAATCAAGGTTTGAGAAATAGTATTTATGCTTAGAACAATATTAGGGTTTGAAGCTTATGCTTGATAGCCTACTATTATTATCTTAGTACTTCCTAAAATTGATGCAATAAGGGATGCCAAAGTATGTTAGCATTGTAGTGAGATATGTTGTTGATATTGATGATATTAAGTGCTAAGGATGATCAAAGATGCCCAGTATTGTATTGAGAAAAACTGAGATGTTTCATGACTATTGTGCTTCAAGGTTTGGATTATAAATTTGATCATTTATTTTCAAATGAACTTTTTTTTGAAAAAATATTGTCATTCAATGTCTAGAGTTATTACTTCAATAAATGAGGACAAGGTTATTGTTGTGACTTGGATATATGATAGGATTGTTTGACAAAATTAAAGATAATTATCTACTATGATCACCTGTTGAGTCATAGATTTGATGCATTTTTAGTTACATATATTAATAAGCTTATGAAGGTTAAAAACTACTTGTTATTCTTATTTGTAGTTGTTATTGTTGAGATCATATTAGAGCTCGAGTATTAATGTTGTTTTTGGAGGTATTTTTGTGTCATGATTGTATGTTCATAAGAACTTATGTTGTAGGGATGTGTGCATGGTCATGATGATGTGTTAGAGTGTTGAGTTATGTTTTGTGTTCCAAATAGTATGTTGATGATTGTTGAACTAGTGATGATGAGGTTGTTGAGCTGCTAAAGCTAGGGACTAGTCATTGTTGATGAGAGTTGTTGTACAATGAAGAATTTTGTTGAATGGTTTTTGTGTTATTTTGAAGATTGATCTAAAGGGAGTGGATCCAGTTTGAAAATGGATGAAAGGGAGGTCCATGTTTATTAAGGGGGTCAATGCCTCCAACTGGTTGGTTCAAGAAAAACTTTCTATGGGAGTGGTTTCTTCCTAATGGTGGGTTCCAGGAAAACAGTGAAGGGAGTGGGTGCTTCCTATTGGTGGGTGCTAGCAAAACAATGAAAGGGAGTGAGTGCTTCCTGCTAGTCGGTTCCAACAGAATTTTACAAGGAAGTCATTGATTCCCATTGGTCAATGTCAATGAACATGTAAAGAAATATTTAAGAAGAGAAGAAGAAGAAGAATGGTGGTTTTATCCCTTTATGGGTTTCCACCTTAAAAAATCTATGTCTTATGTGTTTCTCATGTGATTTGTCTCAATCTATTGATTTCATACATAGTAATGTTGATGGTTTATTTAGTATTGTTATTAAAGGGAAGTGTTAAAATTTAATTGGTAATCAAAGTAGATTTATACTGATTCACCCCCCTCTCAGTATAAACAATATCTCTATAGTCAAATCATGTAAAGGATTGCAATAGATGAGAAGTTATAAAGAAACTTCCTACAAAATTGGGATGCTTCCAGAAATCTTATAATTTATGTTACATACTCAGGCTTGGGCCAATTTATAATAATTTCTACTTTAGAGGGATATATCCTCAATTCCCCCCCCCCACAATATAGCTTAAGTATACTAAATATGTTTTTTTGATCTCACATTTTTACATATTTAAGTACACTTGTTCCCTTCTTAATACATCTATTACCTACTTAACATGCTACTGAAAATAAGAATGTCATATAAGTGGACTATAACAAAATCATTAATTAATGGCGAGAACACATTTTTCATCACCCGAATGAAAGTGGAAGGAGCATTAAAACGGCCAAAAGGAATTACTAACCATTCAAATAATCCTTATTTAGTTTTAAAAGCAATTTTCCACACATCACCTTCATCAATTCTTATTTGATGATAATCAGTTCTTAAGCCTAACTTTGTGAAATAAGTTTCATTCTTTAATTGATATAACAACTCATTAATGCAAGGAAGAGGGTAATGGTTTTTCAATGTGATTTTGTTCAATGATTGAAAAAATATGCACTTCTTCCATGTATACAATAAGTGACCCATATGGAGAGGTACTTGGTCTGATGACTCCTTTGTCGTGCAATTTTTGAAATTGCTTCTTGATCTCTACATTTTCCAATATTGACAACCTATAGATACTAATGTTAGGAAGTGGGGCATCTTGCTAAAAATGTATCTCATGATGTATCTCCCTTTTTGGAGGAAATCCATCAAGTTCCTAAAACATTTCATCATAATTAGAAACAACTTTAACTAATTCATCTTTTAGCATAGGATCACATCCCTTAAAAACATCAGATTTACCATTATCCTTCTCCTTTACAATCATGAGTATAAATTTTTTGCTAGTATTTACAAGTCTCTTAATTTTACATGTGTTAACAAGGGATAGGTTAGTCTTCATGCAATGAATTCTCACAATCTATTCAATTCCATATTTGAAGAGATGTTACTTTTTCTCCTCTATAGAATATTGTTTTTCAACCATAAAGATAGGGGCTTCCCAACATAATTCCACATATTTCAAGAGGCACTACATCTAATTCCACCTCATCTATGAAGTTAGAGGTGATTTCAAATCTGAATTTACACTATTTAGCTACTTGCAGTTTTTCATCATCACACACCCATCCCAAAGGTTAAGGTTTTACATGAGGTTTAGTTTCCAAACCTAACTTCTTGAAAATTTCCTCACATATGAGAATTACTTGGGAACCACTATCAAAATGTGTATCAGCTTTAGTATGATTTGTTATGAATCTAATATGGAAAACTCACTTTTTTTCTTTCATCATGTTTGACTTCAGAATTAGGATATTGAATAGTAGATCTAGAGCTAGCATGAGAATATGATATACCTTGTACTCATACAATTGTGATCTTAATTTCTTTACCTAAGTCAGATACAAGATCTTGTTAAACTATGGTAGTATTTTTTTCCCCTTCTTTCCAAACTTCTTTGGTGTCAGTACCAAATGCAACTTCCAAAATATAGCCTCATCATGTCCTTCCTTCTTGCAATGAGTACATTTAGGATTTTCACTCTATTTATTTATGTTAGTTTTTCACTTTACTTGTCCTTTTGATTTTCCTTCAGTAGACTTAGATGGCTTCTTCAAAAAATCATCATGAACATTCTTTCCCCTGGATTCAAGATGTGTAGCTTGAACACAAACTTCATCTAAGTTAGTTGGATTGAACATAAGGATGGTATGTCAAAGATAACTATGCAAACCACCAATATAATTGAGAATATTTTCTTGTGTATATAATATAATATCCAAAATCAAAGCTTTCTTCCTAAACTCCTCAATGTAACTCTGAATACTTTATCCTCTATCTTGTCTTAAATTTTTCCATTATGGCTTATTGCATGTAGCCTAATGGATAGAATTGTTTCTTTAATGAAACAACAAATCCATACCAAGAAGAAATTACTTTACCATGTCAAAGAAAATATTCTTGAGTTTTAATCTCCCACAAGATCAAGGTTGTACCACTCAATCAAAGAGAAACAAGTTGGATCTTTTCATTGTCCTTCACGATCTTCTAGATTCTGCAAGAAACTTCAAGCTTACTAATCCAATTGTCAAACTTCTTTGCATTAATTTCACCATCATATATGGGAAAATGAATTTAACATCAAGTTTTAACAAAGGTAATTTGGATAGATTTTTCTTAGAATGCTTCCTTGAATAAGTGTTTTTCTCAAACTAGAAGAAGAATGATAAGATGTCAAAGATGGAGGAGTCTTAGGAGTATCACCAACTCCTTTAGCTTTTACTAATGGTCCACTCTTATCAGACTTATTTTTTTCACGATACAATTCCTCCACCATGCCCTTATTTTTCATCAATGCTTCATGGATTCCTCTTCAGAAGTGAAAGGGTTTGCTCCTCTTGGTGAGGTCATTTATTGCCTTTGGGTTGCTCACCTTGAACCAACTTTTGGGTTGACTTCTTCCAACAATCCTTCTCCTCATTTAATATTTCATAAATTAAGCATTTGCACTCACAAATCATATCACACCTAGGTTAATACCAAACTTGATCCACAAAATCTATGATTTGATTTACATTTATTATAAGTTTGGTTAGCTTAACAAGTGAAATAAAGATCATACTTGAAGGCAGAAAAGAAAGAGACAAGAAGAAATCAGGTTGTTAATGGAGTTCACCCAAAGGGGATATGTCTCTAAGTTAGCTTCCAATGAGTGATTCATCTATTAAGTGATGCAAAAACGAAGTTACAATTACCAAGTCTCCAACTTACAACAATTATTATCCTCTAGCCTACCACAGAGATGGTGGTTTCTAGAAAACCATTTATACCTCCTTCAATAGCCGAAAAAGGGCTACAAAACCATTATTTCTCAAGTTTACATAGAGTTTATATAAAATAAAACTCACTTTATTTAATAGTCCTTACAACATACAATACTTTAGCATATTAGCAAAGGAATTTTGGTTTTATAGCATGGGTTTGACCCCACAATCTTTTATGTTTATTCGACACTCTATTACAAAAAATATCAAATAATAGTAATTTGTTACACCAATCAAAATCGAGCCATGACACACTAGTTAGAACATTGGACTTGTAGCAGGGAATTCATGGGTTTAGACCTACAAACTTTCCTTATCTAGGCAATTAAGTTACAACAAACTTTAAATAAGTGTTCCCTCACTCACCACATAAGACTTGTCGTTGGCACAGTGGTTAAATGGTTGGTGTAGTGGCTCGGAGGTCACAGGGTCAAGCCCATGGACCTCCTCTTTTGGCAAATTCCAATGTTGAAATTTCAAATTTGTTGTATGCCCACTAGCATATAACTATAAGTAGTTGATGTAGTGGTTGGTAATTGACCCATCGACATGGAGGTTGTAGAGTCGATCCCTCCCATCACCATTTTTAACCAAAAGATGGTTCCAACAAAAATCAAATATAAGTTATTTATGGAGCCTTATGATAAACAGTTGATGCCATAATGGTAAAATGTTCTACTGATAGCAACGAGATCAGGGTTCAAATTTCCCCACAAACCCTTCCACAACCATTTTTGAATCTTCTTGTCCAATTAGAGGCTACCATGTGGAATCTTCTAATTACCCCACGTCATGTACATTCATCCTGCCATGTCCTTCTCTTGAGTCAACTTGCCACATTGTCACCACGTCATTATTTCCACATTTCCTGCTTTAGAACTGCCACCTGTCGGCCATGTTAACACACCATGCCATGTGACACACTCTATTTGGTCCAATCGTCATGCTGCATATCAAAATTCGTACTACCACATCAACATCCATACTTCTCATACCACCATGTGTTCTCCTGTGGTGCTACCATGTGGCACACCCTACAAACTTTTTTTTCCAATTTCTCGAAAACCTCAAAATTTCATAACATATTAATCCTACGTTTGTTTGACTTCGTTCAAGTGGAATTGGAAATATCTTAATGAGATCTTTCATGTGGTGACCTTTTCATCAACATTTGAAGCCATCAACTTTTATTGGTCAAGAGGATCTAGCTGTACCAAACTTTATCTCACTTGTTGTTTTCTTTGTAGATAGGGGGCCACAGGAGTACACAGTCAACAATTCAAGGAAGTAATCTCCATTTTTTTTGTACACCAAGAGAAATTTTCAGTCCTCCCATATTTTTTTTTAATTCATCTACAACATTCCTCAAAGTTTCCACCTTTTCTAGCAACAACTTCTTGTCTTTGACCAGATCTCTTAAAAAGTGATATTGAACATCAATATGATTTTTCTTCAAATGATAAGCAAGCTTCTTCACCAAGAAAATTTCACTTCAGTTATCACAAACTATCATTATATCTTGTTTTATTAACCCCATACCTAAACATAATCTTTGTAGCCAAACTGCTTTCTTGCTTGCATGAGTGGTTGCCATGTATACACTTTCTGTAGTTAAAAGTGCCACTACACATTAACTATTACTAGTCCAACTGATAGCTCCTCAAAAAATGTTAAACACATACCCACTTGTAGATCTTCTATAATCCATATTACCAACCCAGTCCACATTAACAAATACATGTATTTCCAACACTATGTCTAGTCCTGACCTTCCTTGACATCGCAAAACTTAATTAGTAGTGCCATGCATAGGCCCAAAAACCCTCTTTACTGTTGTCCAATGCTCCTTTCCTAGTTTTGACATATACATGCTCGATACTCCCACTGTATATGCAATATCTAGTCTTGTACAACCCAATGTGTATATCAAACTTCCAACCGCACTGAAATATGGAACGTGGGACATGTCCCCTTCCTCTTCCTATGTCTTGGGACACTAATCTGCAGATAACTTTACACCTACAGGAATGGGGACCTTCACTAGTTTACTTTCCTAGATATTAAACATATGCAATATTGTCTCAAAATAATTCCTCTGATTTAACTATAGTTTCTTATTTTCTTGATCTCTTTAATTTCCATACCCATAATGGAATTTGTATCATTGAGATCCTTCATAATAAAATTACAAGACAACTGGGCTTTCACTTCTTGGAATATTTTCCTATCATTTCCATCTAATAGCATATCATCTACATACAATACTAAACAAATAAGATGATTACCAACTAATTTAAAATACACACAATGATCTTCTTTGGTCCTTGTGAAGCCAATACCCTGTATATATGTATCAAATTTTTGATACCACATCCTTGGTGATTACTTCAACCCATTCAAGGACTTTTTCAGCCTACATACCAACTCTTTCTTACCCTTCATAGCAAATCATTTTGGCTACTTCATATAGATCTCTTCTTCTAGATCCCATGTTGGAATTTTTTCTTCACGTGCATCTGTTCTACCTCAATTTAAAAATCAGCAACAAAATATAAAAGAAATCTAATAGAATCTAACTTTGCAACAAGAGAAAAAATATCACCAAAATCAATTCCTTGCACATGAGAATAAACTTTTTCTACTAACTGGGCTTTTTATTTCTCCACGTTTCCTTATGCATTCAACGTCTTTTTAAACACCCATTTGTTGCCAATGGGTTTTCTTCCAGCCAGAAACTCCACTAAATCCCAAGCCATTTTCCTTTCCAAGACTGTCATTTCTTTAACCATGGCATTTTTCAGGATTTTTCCATCCTTTGAATCCACTATGTCCCTAATAGTTATAGATAATAGGATCATCATCAATAATAAACAAAGAAAAATTTGAACGGAAATTAAGTGGAGTATACCTTTTTGGATGCCTTCTTTCCCAAACTGATCTCCTCAAAACTGGAGTATGTGGTTTGTCGTCTTCTTATTCTTGTTCTTCTGTAGAGTTTGAATCATCATCGTGTAGTTCAAAATCTATCTTCTCTGGTTATTTCTCCCTTGGTAATACTTCTTGTTTGATAATGTCTTTTACTTCTATAAGTACCACATCTCAACTGTACACAACCTTCTTTGCTTCTAGGTTCCAAAGCTTGTAACCTTTTAAACCATATTTATAACCAATATAGAAAAACCTATGAAATTCTTTATCCAACTTAGTTTTGTTTTCCTTTGGAACATGTAGATATGCATCATAGCCAAATGGCTTGAGATGTGTGAGAGATGGTTTCTTACCAGTCCATACCTCATGTGGATTCTTATCATCCAACACTTATGAGGGTGGTCTATTTACCAAGTAGCATGTATTATCTATTTTATATGCTAGAATTATTTCCCTAACCCAACACCACTAAGTATTCTCCTTGCTTTTTCATCAATGCCTTATTCATACTTTCCACAAATCCATTCTATTGAGGTGTGTATTGGGTATTATTTTTTTGTGCTATACAACACTTTTTACAAAACTCTTAAAATTCCTTTCTACAAAATGCTCCACCATTATCCTTGCTCGACACCTTTGTTTTCTTCTCCGTCTTATTCTCCACTAGGGACTTAAATTATTTAAATTTTTCAAAGATTTAGATTTCTTCCTAAGGAAATATATCCATGTATTCCTCAAGAATTCATCTATAAACGAGATGTAGTAGACATATTTACCTAGTGATGGAATTGACATAGGTCCAAATGCATCATTGTGCACAAGTAGTAGTATTATTCCCTCTACCCTCTTAGCATTAGAGAAGAATCTCACCCGATTATGTTTTCCATATAATAAATGTTCACAGAAATCAAAATCCTGAGAGAAATTACACATACCTTCTACCATATCATTTCCATGAAGTACTCGAAGGTCCTTCTCTCTGATATGTCCCAATCTTTGATGCCATAATATTATAGTCTTTTCTCCTAAAGTTGCAAGAGATTTTCCTTCTTCTACTCCACTCTCAGGAACAACAAAACTATTATACCCTGCACTAACAGTGCTTCCCAACATCTTATACAGAGTTCCAATATGAACTCCCCTCGGCAATACCATTGCTCCTAGAACCATCCTACAAGTATCCTTTTTAAACATTGTTTTTACACTTGCATCACTCATCTTTCTTATAGAAATCAAATTTCTGGCTAATCCTAGCATGTTTAGAACACCAAAGAGTGTCCTAATCCTTCCATTCATGAGATTCAACTTGGCTTGTCCTCATCTTATAATTCTAGCTCCCAATTCATCTCCCAAGGAAACGTCACCATCATTGAATCTTTCACACTTGCAAAACCATTCCTTGTTTTATATTTAATTGTTTATATATATTTTATATTTAATTTGTTTTTTTTGGGCATGATTATTAATGTCAAATGGGACCACATTTTTAATTTATATTTTTTAACTAATATCAAGATTTAAATTGCATTAATATTTTTTTTGATATTCTAATTCATATGGGTAAGGTAGGTAAATAATATTAATAAAATATTTCATGAACACCGAAATTAACAATAAAATAGTTCACCAATACCCAAATTAATAATAAAATATTTCTCGGATACCCAAAATAACCAATTTAAAATTATTTAGGACATGTACATATTTTTAAATTTAAAGGATTTTCACTGGTTTACATATTATGACATGGAAATTACATGAAAATTTCATGGGCACTTTTAGGCTAAAATTTCCTCTTCTTAAAAAAAATAATATATGTATATATATATATGTGTGTGTGTGTGTGTGTGTGTGTGTGTGTGTGTGTGTGTGTGTGCAATGGGAAACCCACAAATTTACACGGATATTTTATCTTGGAAACTCAAACTCATGAAAACCAACAAGTTTTTTCATTATATTTTCTATATAGTATATTACAATACAATATACATCCCCAGGAATATGAACTGCCAATCGAACCATAGTTCCATAACTAAAACTACAACAACATGGGAAATACCATCTTGCGCTACAAAATTGCTTTCAGCAAAATCGTGGGCCAAAACAGATGCAAAAAAAACTTCCCAAAAAAAATTCTTATGGCATTTCCCCCAACCTCATGCAAAGGGGCTCCAACCCCCTTGCATACCCCCCAACCAGAGGGGGTTGAACAACCCCACGTTGTTCATGGTGCATATAATTCATTCAAAGAATATAACTCATACCCAACAACTACTGAAGGAACAATCGTGTAGGTCATGAAAAAGTTGAATTATGAGTTTGTGTAACTAGGAAAAAATCCACTTTATAGATTTAATCACCTTCTTTTTGAGTTGTTAATTACTAGCCTTAGGGAACCTTTGTCTTGATGGATTAATGAAAGTTTCCAATGACCACCTGTAATGTTGTCTGAGTGATTTTTTGTTGATAATAGTTGCCCCATGAAGCATGAGGTTAGAAGCAAAAGAATAGTTGAAATAAATCATTATTTTTTGTGTTTCACACTGGTTATGATGATGTTGTGGGATAGAGAGAGTATTTGAGGAAGGAAGGACATATTATAGAAGATGGGGAAGGGATTGCCTGTCAAACAGAGATCTAATGAAGAAATATAGATAAAATACAAATGTGGTGGGCATGTCCCATGCTCATGATCATGAATTGATATAAATGAGTACAATATTGGATGAGATAGAGAGGGATCTCATCAGATATACTAGGGACATGGTGACTAGTACATGCTAAAGTAGATAAATACATCGCCCTTTAGGGAATTGATAGAAGTAGAAGATGATTCTTATGATAATTATTCCTGATAATTGATATAAATAGAAGATGTGTAAATCATCTATTGTTGAATACCAATAAGTCCAAGGGCCTTCAACAATAATCCTAAAACTTACAAGTGTCATAAGATAAGACTCACCCTAATGTGATCAAATGTTGAATTCAAGTGGTAGGGGGGCCATGGGAAGCAAAGAGAAATGATTATTCTCTTTGTTACATCGAAGGATCGTCAATATCAATGGAAAAGAGAACACGGATAGCCTCTTTCTTGGAATTGGTTATCTATAGTCGATAAGAAGGAAGACATGAATACTAGGGGAAGAGTACCCTTGGAAATAAGACTTTTAGCTTTGTCTAGGTACCAAACTATATTGAATTGATAAAAGGCCATGATGTATGAGGTCAACTAGGAGAGTGGAAATTGTGGGAATCCCTTATGAGGAGCATAGATAATAAGTGAGCAAAGGATGGTAGCCAAGACATAATGGGACAAAGGACAACAAAAGTTCTATAGTTAGGAAGGGTACCAAAGAGAAGACTTAGTGGAGTCAATGTTTTGACCGTCATTCACAAGTATATGTAAGAACATAGGAAATAGTGACCCACAATTAGGGGCTAGAGACACAACTTATAATTGTTATGAGAGATAAAGTATGTGCATATAACTTTTGATTTGAATGCTCCAACCAAGGGTGACTAGGGCTGTTGCTAAAAATGGAGGAATGAGTGAGATGACATAAGAGATTTTCTTCCAAAAGAATCTTTGTACACTTTGAAAATTATAATAAAAAATATTGTGGGGATGTACAGACATGGAGATGGGTGCCCCAATGAAAATGGTGAATTCATGATGGACTAAGTGGGAAACTCCAAAGGGTTGGAGCCCCATTGGTTGGTATCCAAGTGGGTTGATGAATGGGGGATGACTATGAAAATGGTAAAATGATGATGGGGGGAATGATAGGCCAAGTGCCAATGTGGCATTGCATTTAAAGTAACCAAAAAAAATATTTCCTAGGAGCCAAAGAGGAAAGCATAGCAATGTTGGGAAAAAGGCATGACGAATATTTGCAAGGGGTGAAATTAAATGGGCTCCCAGGATGGATGATAAAGCAGCGTGGATGTCATAAGACTAGGGGTGTTATGTAGCTAGGTGATTCATCTGTGTGAGAAAAGAAATATCAATTGGCCACAATCGTAGAGCAGAAGTGGAAGTGTGGGAAGCGTTCTTAGTCAGGTATCAAGACCGTGTGCCTAGCTTGAGAGGTGAAATTGGTGAATGAAAGGACTTGAAGGGAGTTCCTATTTTTCCAATTTGAAAAACTACATAACTCCAGGGTTAGATATTTCCCCATGTGTAATGTTTCAATGAGTGTTGGAGACGAGAGATCAATGGAGTAATGCACACAAAAACCAATAACCCCAAGTGAAAGTATTGATGATAAAAAAAGGGTGAAAAATATAAACCATTTTGAAAAATGAAAAATTGGCTTATGATCCACCTATGTGGAGGTAGGGGCCCCAAAGTGAATTTTGTGAATAGGATGGTGGAGCTTACCATTGTGTAGGTCGGGACATGTTGATTCCAATGGCTCAAGTTGCTCAAGAAATTGAGCTCATGGGATATCCTACAGTCGAAGAGAAACCAAGGGATAGGACATATAAAAGGTGGGGGGGTGACACATGGCCATGACATTTGTAATTTCATTACTATTGTGTGAGGATTGAATGAGAGTAGTCCCGACATGTATTGAGTTGACAAAGCACCGCTTGGAGATGGACTTTTGTTGTAAGAGATCGAAGTGATTCCCAACACTTTAACCTTGTGGTGTTTGCAATAAGGAATAGGCTATAAAACCCCTGGGGAGGCCATATAACCACTTTTCAAGGGGCCTTACACAACTGCACAGGTGACTCAAGGGTATTTGCACGAATCCATGTGGAGTAGGAATAATATGTCATGTAAATATGCATGGATTTTTGATGACTAGTTTCAAGAGCATATGTGCAATTAGGATTAAAGAAACTTGCACAAATGCATGTAAATGATGAAAAATTATCCACCCACATTCACGCACTTGTGTGTAATGCAGTCACATGATCATTCACAGATCCATGAATAGTACACTCACACAGATGCATGTGACCAATAGGTGACTAATCATGTGAATCTGTGTGATTGATGTGTGGTTAGCTGCATGAATGGGCTAAGTGGGTTTTCTTTGGGAGGGGTGGCACAAAGACTAACATGGTTGATTAGGGAGCCATGATGGTTATCCATTCGAGGGAGTGATACTAAATAGATATCATAGATGCAATGAGGGATTTTTCATAAGCCTAACATGAGTAGTCTTAATGAAGGTTACTGAAATTCTTTCAGTTCCCCCTAATTTTCTCTCAGGAGGAGTTGTTGAGATTCCTAATGGAATTATAGAAACCCAATCAAGGGTATTTTAGGTACATGGTAATTTCCTTGATATATATACTAAGGTATATATCTACTTCTTGATTGGTTTATAGCGACACGGGGAGGAGGCCTTGAGGGAGTTGCCTCGCAACTAGCTTAGAATGGACGAGTGGGCCTTAAGATACGGGCATGGAGAGAGGCCTATGTGGGATGGGGAGATATAGATCAATAATGTATGTGAAATAGAGTTATGTGATACCATATCCCTAATTATTAATATGTATGGTGGGATGGTGACCTACCAAATGACTAGAGCCCAAATGGCCATCCTGGAGAGGACAATCCAAGGGACCTTCTTTATGTGGGTTCACATGGTCCATCACAACCTAGTATAATAGCTAATGTGTAATGTGCGGGGTGAGCTATGTGATTTCACCTTTGGCTCACTTTTATGAAGCTTTCCTCAAGAGAGTGATGTTCATGTGACCCCAAATTAGGGTCAAGACTCCCCCTACCAAGTTGAGGATGAGGGGCGAGGGGACTTAATGATTAGAAAAGATGGGAGTAAAAGTGATCAATAATAGATAGCTAAGGTTGATATATGGTGGATCACAATTCCATATATCATTTCCTCATTCCTATATGTGGGAATGGACTTCAGGTAAGACCTAGAGACCATCCTACCTCTAGGAAAGGCTTAAGGGCCCACAGGTGCATGTGATATGCAATTATCTTTTATGTCAGCATTTATTTTATTTTATTCTATTATGTATAATATGTCACTAACATGGATTTTAGAGTGTGATTGCAGATGTGGGAATGTGAGGACAAGAGAAACCTATGATGTGAGATGCATTGGGGGTGATCCTAAGTTGGGAGTCGAGGTTTACTACTAGGGTGGATTGGATAGGTGCAACCAACCAAGGGTTAGCCATAGGAGGGGGTCCAACTATTGCATAGGTATCACCACAACTGAGAGGAAGTTTCACCACAAACTTTATAAGAGAGAGGGGATCAAATGATCATGAGGATATCTAATGTCTCAAAGAGGGGAATGAGTAGTTGTAGATATAGGATGCATATCTTCAATAGAAAATAGAAATAGTTTCCTGAGGAGTCCCACGAGAGGGCTAGGTATGCATATGTGAGGACATGGTGGAGGCATGCATGCCCCATACAGAGAGTGGCACCTAACTTTGAGATAGGTAGAAATCGCTACCATAATAGCTATTCTAGTGCTTGTGCCACAGGGGGTGCTGACAAGGATGGAGGGTGCTCCCCCCACATTGCTTCCTTTATTGAGAGGTTTCCATTGTCTATGTATTTTTGTATGAGGGGCATTGATGATACCCCCACATTTTTGTACTCAAATAGATATAATTTTTAGCATGGCCATGAACATGGACATTGTGTGTGTGTGTGTGTGATGTTACCTCTTTTTATGATGTTGTGTTGTCTCTTTATTGATGTGATTATTTTCTTATGATGTATGTACATGTTTAGATTTTTATGGTGGATGTTGTAAAATATGTGATGCATTGGAGATCATGATGAATAGTGTACTTTAATGTGATGTATGTCCTTATAAAATGTTGTTTTCAAGTTGATTAAAAAAATGGTTTTGATGCCAAGCAATGTGTATGAATGTGATGTGCTCAAAATTCTAGGATAATAATCTAACTTGTAGGTACTTTCGAAAGAGGAAAGGATCATGTACCTAGAATTTATTATTCATTTGTGTGATGATGAGTTGGGAGTCGAGGAGAAGGTTGAGTTTCCATATGCACAACTTGATGGCATAAGCTAACCAACAAATTATGGTAGTGTATTTAGCTTGTTTATTCATGGTTGGCCCAATATGGATTCCACTGAAACGATGTAGAGTGCGATATGGGGAATAAATGGGCCCAGCATTTGATGTGATATTTTGAGTCCATTAACTAGCTTCATCAACAAAACTGATGTGGTATGCTAGTGGATGAGCCATCTAGAAAGTAATCAAAGGTGAGGATTAGAGTGATGAAAGTTGATGGTATAGTCATAAGTGAATTCGGATCTCTTCCTGGTGGCCTAATTTTTCTAGAGGGAAGCTCATTGATCTTCATTGACATTTTTTAGAGAAACAAGGTGTTGCTTGAGAGGAGTGGTATCAAACAAAATTTTCACTATTGCATGTAAGATTAGTATCTTACATTCGATGGGAAGTACTACTCCAACCGTATTAATGAGATGAAAAGTTGTGAACTTGTTTTAGGTTTTGGTAGAAGTGTGATATGCCTAGAAGGGAGACAACTTGTGATTCTATTTAGTTTTATGTGTGTTCACAATGTGTTGCAACATTGTATTGAGAATTTTGTTGATAGCTTTGAGTTGACCATTGGATTGAGGATAGTAGGGTGAAGTGAACTCATGGGTAAATCCTAGTAGGGATAAGAGTTCCTAAAATACCTTATCCTCAAAATTTTCATGGTTAAATACTATCTCTCTAGGGATGCCAAATCATATAATTACATGATTGAAGAAAACTCCAACTATGGTATCAACAATGTTGTTGAATGTGGGCATTGCTTTGGTCCATTTGGTGAAATAGTTGATTGTAACTATGATGTACTAGTGGCCATTGTTGGATGGTAGGTCGCATGTCATGAAGTCAATTCCCTATTTCTGTAAAGGGTCGGTTGTAATGACAGGATGCAAGGGATAGAAAGGTGATATGGTTTTATGTGTGAATAAATGGAATTTTAGGCATCTTTTGACAACCTAAATACAATCGTGGAAGGGTATAGTCTAAAACTATAATGTAGATCATTATATAAGTGGTGTACATCCTTGATAGGTTCCCTCATAGGCTCTATTTTGGCAACCATTAAGGACATGTTTTCATTCTTCTATAGTGAGGCATCATCATAAAATAATGTCCAGTTCCCATCGATATAACACATATTTGATGAGGAGGTAACAAGGGGCATGGTGGTGGATACATTGGAAGTTGTCTCATGAAAAGTGAGGACACACTAAGGATCCTCAAGTGAGATGATAAATAAGTTTTTATATGAGAAACTATAGTCTACTAAGAAATCATTGGTTTATAGTGGAAAATCTACAATGAATTCCACGAGTGTAAAGGGCCTTTTTACTCTTGGAAGAGGAAAACTTGAGATAAAATTCTTGAAGGATGGCATTCCATCAATCAAACTTGTCATTCATCATTTTTCAACTTAGAAAGTAAAGCATGGGGTTAGAATTGGCCACTGCTTTTGTGGGTAATAATATATAATGACGTAGTTTTGGACTACGGACCAAAGCACATGCAATATTTTCTTCCTTATCATAGTTGAGGGGAAGCCCTAATAGAATTTTGATCACATAGTAATAACATGTTCCCAACAATCATCTCCTTCTTGAACTATCACCCTAGTGATGGCTACATCGAATTCAAATAAGTATAGGTTGTAATCATTTGTGAAGTCAAGAGGGTAGCAGGGGGGGTATTTCGACAAGGCATATTTCAAAGCATCAAAGGGATATTGATCTTGTGCATCCCAGTTGAAAGGGATATATTGACATAAAATACATAGTAATGCATGAGCATAAGTGGCATAATCAGGAACAAAATGGCATAGTAAATTGGATTTTTCCTAAAGACTTTGTGATTGCCACAAATTTTTCAAAGGAGGGATCTTGCAAATGACTCGGACCATGAGGGGATCCACCATGATTCCATTTGTAGATACAATAAACCTAAGAAATTATATAACAAAGAAACAAAACAAATATTTGAGAGGGTTCAGGAAAATGATCCATAAATGGTCGTGGATATTCCACTAGACAATTCGTTACAACAGATCTAATAATATTATAATAAAAATCTAATATTCTACACTGTTACAGTTTCATTTAATTTCTAGATCTGTAAAATTAAATGTAATTAGTGCATGCATGTAAAAGTAAATCAAGAAGAAAAGTAGAGAATGAAAAATAAGCTCACACACACATAATACACAAGATATGCTCTCTGGGAAACCCTTTCAGGAGAAAACCCAGCTGGAAGGTGAGGTCACTTCGCTCTCTTTGTTTGTTTGGAAATATGGCTGCATATACAAAGAAGTAATGCCTATGGCCCATCGACTGCTATAGTGCACAGATACTCTCTGTGTGCTCTACCTCCTATCTCTCTTGGCTATCTTTGCTCAACTATGGAACAAAATTCTCTCAAAAGAATGGAATGCCTCCTCCCCCTAAAGGCCCAGTTATAACACAACCCAATAGCATACTAGTGGTAAAGTTTAACTACATCAACTCTTAACTAGAGTTACAAAATAGACTCTTATAGAATATTTTACATCATAAACACATGGCTAGCCCATTTTCCATGAATAATGGGGGCTAACGCGACATCCTCCCAAACTATAGGTGTGAAAACAAGAAGGTCAACTTCTTAGTGGCATAACTTTTGCATACGGTCTCTGATTGACGTGATTCTTGCGTCGTTGTAAAGATTTATGTGTGTAGAATAGCATGCAAATATGATACATCGAAGCATAAACCCCCAAAAAACATTGTTTGATGCCTCAAAATGCTCCCAGAAGGTTTTATATCTCGTTTTTCCAAACTGGGTCCTGCCAGTAAAAATGGTCATGTGAGTTGATTCCTCCACTTTTTCCACTCCAAATGCATCAATATGGATGAAAATTAATATAATGATCCAATTCGGTTCACACCTCCCCATTTTGGGAGGTTTTTGGTCCCAAAAAGCGTTTATTGAATGAAGTGAGGAAATGTTTCGTCCACCTTCTCTCTAGCGTACCATTTAGCTTTGCCTGGAAGTTGTCCCTTTAACCCAATCTGGAAAAGGTCATGCTACCCATGTCTTGTAGTTTTGGACCTCTTCTACAAAATGGTATCTTCTATCAACTATGCCTGAGCATCTAGTGACAAATCCTCCACAGAAGGTAGGACCTATTCCTCTTCCTGATCTAGAATGGAAGGCTCATAGAGTTTCAAATTATGTACATTCACAACTGAGTAAATGTGCATATATGGTGGTAAACTTAGTCGATAGGCATTATCACCCACCTTTTCCAGTATCTCAAAGGGACCGTATCTAAGAGCCTTGATTTTCTTACTAGGCCCCTACAACCTATCCTTGTTCAACTGTAGCCATACTTTGTCTCCCACCTTGAATGATTTCTTTGTTCTATGTTGATCATGTCTGGCCTTATACCTCTCCTACGACTTCTGCAGTGTTTCATCCCAGGTCTTCAGATGCTTCTGGTTTTAACCCCTCAGAATATGCACCAAGGTCCTATTCACTACTTTTGTTTGCCCATATTTCTGTGGATGGAATGTTGTAGATATCTTCAACTTCGTGTCCATCTTCTCCCACAATGTAGTCCAGAATGCACTGAGAAATTTTGTATCCTTGTCTGAAATGATGCTCCTTGGTATCCCAAAGTGTACCCATACATGTCCAAAGAATAATTTTGTTGTTTCTTGTCCATTGATGGTCTTTTTACAGGACATCAGAACACACATCTTGTTGAACCTATAAACTACCACGAACAGGTAGTCATGTCCCTTCCTAGTTGTCGGTAAACCTCCAATAAATTCCATGGAAATGTTTTCCCAATGACGAGTAGGTACAAGTAAGGGATGATACAGACATTGTTTCCTATTGTTAGGCTTACCGGTACAACAAAGCATGCATCCTCTTAAGAACCTAGCTACTTTTTCTTGCATCATGAGCCAATACACATACCTTTGCAAGTTAGCAATGGTCTTCCCTACACCAAAGTGTCATGCAACCTTGGAGGTGTGAGCCTCTCTAATCAGTTGCAAACGCTTACGTTTAAGAACACACAGATTATCCTGCCTATAGAGTAACCCATCCTAGAGATGGTAGTCAACGGGGTTGTCACTACCATGCACATGACTCTGACTCTGCACCTACTGATACACCTCCTTGAAGTCCTCATCTTCTGAATATGCCTCTTTGTATGCATCATTGGTGAATGGCTACATGTGCAAAAGAGTCCTAAAAGTTGTAATCTTTGATGTGGGTGGCCTTGAAATCATATCGGCCAACTTGTTTGTGCTACCCTTGTTATACTTGATCACCAAATGAAACTGTTGTAAAAACCCCATCCACTTGTAGTGTTTGGTCTATTGTAGCTTATTATGGGCCTGCAGGAACTGTAACGACTGGTGATCCGTGTGGATTATTGTCTCCTTTCCCATAAGATAGTGCTTCCACTTCTTCACATCTTGCACCATGGCATAGAGCTCCATATCGTCGGTAGGGTAGTTAAGAACTGCCTCATGAATAACTTCATAATGGTAGCAAACGGGCCTTCCTCCTTGCATCAAGACAGCTCCCATAGCATATCCACTCGCATTTGTCTCCACTTCAAAGGGTCGTTGCAAGTTTGGTAATTCCAGAACTGGTGCTTTAGTGATCTTCTTCTTTAATTCATCGAAATCCTTCTTCTACCCTTTTTCCCACTAGAAACTCTTGCCACTTGTTGTTATGGTGTGGAGCGATGCTGCTACTGCTAAAAATGAGGCTATGAATTTCCTTAGGTACTGTGTTTCCCCAATGAAACTCCTAACCTCAATAACATTAGTAGGCACTGACCATTCCACGATGGACTCCATCTTGGACGGATCTATCTTTAATTCTCCTCCACCAATCACATATCCCAAATACACCAAGGATTGTTGTACAAACTCGCACTTCTTGAGATTTTCTAGCAATTGGTGCTTCTTCAATGTTTCCAGCACCTGCATCAAATGTGAAATATGCTCCTCCTAGGTAGAACTATACACCAGTATATCATCCAAATAGACAATAACAAATGAATCTATAAAAGGTTGCATTACATCATTCATTAATCTCATAAATGTAGCTGGTGCATTACATAGGCCAAATGGCATAACTAACTACTCATACAAACCCTGCCTAGTTTTGAAGGTGGTCTTCCATGTATCTTCTTATTTGACTCGAACATGGTGATATCCATACTTCAAGTCCAACTTGGTGAAATACTTTTCTTGCTACAACTAATCTAGTAGATCGTCTATCCCGAGTAGGGGGTATTTGTTCTTGAGCGTGATTTTATTCAACGCCCTGTAATCTATACACATCTGCCAAGTCCCATTCTTATTTAGAACAATGACAATGGGTGACCCACATGGTGATGTACTCGGTCGAATGACACCCTATTTCAGCAATTGTTGCAATTGTTTCTTCATGTCACTTGCTTCTATAACAGACTGCCTATACAACCTAATATTTGGCAATGGGGAGTCTGGAAATAGTTGGATCTTGCGCTCAACTTCTCTCTTAGTGGGTAGCCCTTTAGGCTCTCAGAACACATCATTGTATGCATGTAACAACTCCTTCAATTATTGTTTTTGTTTCTTAGTACACCCCTCTAGGGATGCCTTGCCTCTTATTGACTCCTCTATAGATTGATTTTCCCTTAAAAATAATAAAACATACTTCTTGTTGGAACTGATCAATTTCTTGGCTTGGTTGGCACTTACCAGTGAAATTTTTTACTTTCCTTTGTGTGTGTTGATGATGAATGATTTTCCATCCTTGATGAGTCAGTATTGGTTAGCTCTCCTCATGAATATTGCATCACGCATGTACATGTATGGACTCCCAAACACGACTCCACATACATCAAGGGGAACCACATCCATATCTACTTCATCAATAAAATCAACACTGATAGCAAATCTAATTTTACATTGTTTTGTTACCTTCAGCTCTGCATCCTTATGTACCCATCCCAGTGGATATGGGTTTGGATGATCATGAACTTCCAACCCCAACTTCTTGACCAGATCTGTTGCAATGAGATTTTCCTACGATCCTGAGTCAAACAGAGCATCAATCTTCATCTTCTTGACCTGTATCTTTACATGGAAGAGTTTGGTCATTTCTTTCTCTTCCTGTTGCTGAAGGCTACTTAGATTCACCTCCTTCTACACTGACATACAGATGATCTTCTCATCCACGTCTGAGTTGCTTTCAACTTGGTTGCTCGAATCAATGGCCATGAGATTCTTCTTCTTATTATCTTTCTTCTTGTTCTTTGGGTTTAGCTCTGGATGCAACTTCCATCACTTCTCCTCTATATGGCCATCAATGTTGCAATGGTTGCAGTGGTTGCTAAGATCTTTGCACTGGTGTGTTGTGGCTACCGTCTTTTTATCGTTTCCCCATTTTTTCTTCTTCTTCCCCTCCTTAAAATCATCTTGTTTCTCCTTTTTCTTTGATCCACTTGATTGCGCTCTTTTCAGGCCTATGTTCTCCAGGTACTATGCCTGTACACAAGCCTCGTCCACCGTTTTGGGCTTGAACAACATCACTTTCTCATGTAGATGGTGGTGTAGACCCCCCAAATACTTGAGGAGTACATCTGGGTTCTTTGGAGAGATACCAAACATTATAGCCATATTTCTGAATTCTATGGTGTACTCCTGCACGTTTTGGCTTGGATTTTGCCTGAAGTAATGCCACCGGATCCACTGGTCTTCCACGTACCCAATGGGATAAAATTGTGACTTAATGAGGGTTTTGAAATCCTCCCACTTAGTCACTGGAGGTTCTCCCTCCAACCTTAGGGTTTCTGTGTGGCTCTCCCACCAAGTCAGTGCATGGCCCTCCAATTTCAGTCATGCAAATGAGATCTTTTTCCCTTCCTTGATCTGATGGACACTGAAATAAACTTCCAGTTGTTGCAACCAATGGTTCAACTTCAGAGCATCGATCTCTCTGTGTTATGGCTTCATATCGACTTTTTCTTCCACTTTAAATAGGGATTGGTTCATGGCACTCGAACTGGGTTGATCTTTTCTGGGTTCTTTCTTCGACTGGTTATCTGCGTCTTCCTGATCTCCCGATCCCCCTTCTAGTTTGTCCTCTACATTTGAACCCCCTTCTTATCCAAATATCCCTAGCTTATTTCTTAGGGATGCTATGAGGAGGTTTACATTGTGGTTTATATCCGTGACTTGTTCTTCAAGCCGCGAAAACCTCACCTCTGCAAGATTACGAGGTTCGTTTACAGATTCATCGCCCAACATTAGGGTTTTTACAATTTTCGGCCTCACCTATCTAGATCCCTGCAATCTCCACAAAATAACCAAAGAAACCTGCTCTGATACCAAATGATCTGTATGTTGAAAATAGCAACAAGAAATGCTAAAAATAGCATTCATGATATTCCAATTTTAATTTGTCTTTGAATTAAAATTCGAATTTAGTCTCACCAGCTGCTTGAAAAATAATTAATTAATCCATCTTGAGTCAATTAGTTGGAGAAATTCAAGCTAGAAGTCTTTGTGAAGTCATGCAACAGTTATCCCTTAATTAAGGAGATAAGGATGAGTTGTATTTGAGTTGTAATTAGTTAGCTCAGTTTACTAAGTTAAGTCCAGTTAAATTAGTTCCAAAATGTTTAAGGAACTAATTGTGAGTTATCAGTCAGTTGATGCATGCATGCACTCAACAAGTGTCTGTTCTGAGAAAGACCCAGTTGAGCTAAATGTGAAGGACAAGTTACTATCAGTTGCATGTGTTTTCTTATAAAGGAAAATCATCCATGCAGTCAAGGTAAGGTTCCTTGAGGATTGCACAGTTCTGACAGTTTGTTAGAGCAGTGTGTGAGAGCAATGTTACATTAGGTGAAGGATATCATCCCAGAGGTAACTGCGCAAGGAAATAGGAGCTTGGAGGGCAAAGGAGAAGGTTTTTGAGAAGCCTTGTTTGCCTGTGAGCATCCAGGAGGATTGTACTAAGAGCTGGATAGTTGTGAGAGCTAAAGCTTTGTGTAATCTTGATGTATTTCCACCTTGTATGGTAATACAGATAGTGGGGTTTTTAGCTGAGGCTTTCCCCTAAGTATTTTCTGTGTTTCATGTGCATTGATTCTTCTTCTTCTGGTTATATGTGTTTAGCTTAATCTTTAAGCTTCTGTAAAGCAAATTGATAGTAGAAGTAGCTTATAGTATTTTTCTTTGGTATATTGCATTATCGGGTTAATCTATAGTCAGATTTTCTACATAGGTCTCAGAGCGAGATTTGTAGAGAATTTACAGAATTTCTACATGGTATTGGAGCTAGCTGATCTATAGAGAAATTTCTACACTGTAAATTGTCGTGGATATTCCGCTAGACAGTTCCTCATAACAGATATGATAATATTATATTAAAACTCTGAGATTCTACACTATTACAGTTTCATTTAATTTCTAGATCTGTAAAATTAACTGTAATTAGTGCATGCATGTAAAATTAAATCAAGCATAAAAGTAGAGAACGGAAAAATAAGCTCACACACACACATAATACACAAGATATGCTCTCTGGGAAACCCTTTCAAGAGAAAACCCAGTTGGAAGGTGAGGTCGTTTCGCTCTCTTTCTTTGTCTGGAAATATGGTTGCATATTGTTGGGTGCCAAATCAGGCCATCTTTCTACCCATTTCCACTACCCTTTTTGACCTTTTTGCACTCATTTACCTATGATGTTATGTTAAACTTACAAGGTAAATTTCCCCTTTTACTTGTCCTATTGGTATATTTTAATTAATGAAGTAAAACGCATGGAGTCTATCTATTTGCGGTACTAAATCGTGTGTTTGACCGCAGCATGAGAATAGGAACCCTCAACTCAGCAGATTGCAACAGATCTGGCAACAGCCGATCAGAAGGAGGTTGCGCGGCTTGGGGAACAGGCTCCCTGAACTATTCTTGGCCCTTCTTGCTATCTCAGACATCTGATGTTGATACCGTTTCAACTGATGTATATCTTTGTATCTGCAGTCGCTATGTTTTCGGGAGATCTGTTAATCTCCCTCGTTGTGTATAAATTGCAGGTTGATCCTGTGAATGGGGGTTCACCCATCAGTATTGTAAACTTCTGTTATCAAGTAATAAAAGATCACCCATTTTGTTGTTCTAATTCTTTTCGTGGCTAACGCAACCCTGATCAAAGAGCTAGGCCCACTCTTCTGATCAGGTGTTGCATCTTTCTGTGTGTGTGATTTATCAGTTTGTGTTGCTGTTATAGTTCTTTAATGTTTATAATCATTTCTGCAGTTCTGTAAATTTTTAATCTTGCATTTATGTTTGAATCTTAAACCACAAACCCTTGGTTGGGAAATATTACGCTTTTGCCCCTGCATATACCTTGTGTGTTGCCTTGAAAGGATACACACCCGGATTGATAAGATTAATGTCGGAATCAGGTAGATAAATCAACCCTACTTGAACACCAACGCATATACAAAGAAGTAATGTATGTGGCCCGTGGGCTGCTACAGTGCATAGATTCTCTCTGTGTGCTCTACCTCCTATCTCTCCTAGCTATCTTTTCTCAACTATGTAACAAAATGCTCTCGAAAGAATGGAATGCCTCTTCCCCCTAGTGGTCAGGTTATAACACAACCTGATAGCCTACTAGTGGTTAAGTTTGACTACATCAACTCTTAACTAGAGTTATAAAATAGACTCTTCAAGAGTTTTTTACATCATAAACACATGGCTAGCCCCTTTTCCATGAATTATGGGGGCTGATGCGGCATCCTCCCGAACTATAGGTGTGAAAACAGGAAGGTCAATTTGTGGCATAACTTTTGCATACAAACTCCGATTGATGCAATTCTTGGGTCGTTGGAAAGCTTTCTGTGTGTAGAATAGCATCATAATTTTCTATGCTAAATAAACAAAGTTTTACCCCCAAAAACATCATTTGATGCCTCAAAACGCTCCCAGAAGGTTTGAGACCCCGTTTTTCCAAACTAGTTCTCGGCAGTAAAAATGATCTTGTGAGTTGATTCCTCCACTTTTCCACTTCAAATGCATCGAGATGGATGAAAAACAAGATAATGATCCAATTCGGATCAGAAAACCTTATATTTTTTACACATTTAGAATATTATACAAAGGTCCTCAAGATGTTGAGATTACTTTTTGGACCAAGTAGTGAGGTCACTTAAATAGGCAAGTACGAGGTGAGCAAGATCATGAAATATGTAATTAATTGATCATCTGAAGGTGGATCCATCATTCCTAAGTCAAAAGGGCATAATGGGATAGGAGAAAGTGCACCTTGGCATGGTGAAAGCTATCTTCTATTGGTCTACATGGAAAATATAAATCTGATTGTAACTATAGAATCCATCCATGATGGAGAGGGCCTCATGACCTACACAAGCATCAATAACCTCGTCGATGAAAGGCATATGGATGTTTTCCTAGGACAAATTTTGTTTAGATCTCTAAAATAAATAAAAATATGAATGATACCCTGCATTTTCATGATATGGATAGGGTTAGAAACCCATGAAGTGTAGATGATAGATCAGATGAATCTAGCTTTATGGAGCTTATCAATCTAAGATTGGGTAGCCATATCTTTGCATATATGTAGAGGACATTGCTTCTACCATATTGGAAAAGCATTGGGCCATGTGTCAATATGATATTCCACAATGGAAAGGTCCAAACTGGTCACATCGACATATGACCAAGCAAAAATATCTCTAAATTCCTAGAAGAAAGACTTGTAGGCAAGTACTCTCTCTAGGGAAAAAGTTTCCCCTCACAAGTGTTCTTTGACTACACATAGTTTTTTGGATATATCTACCTTTATGGTGGGTGAGATATTTGACATATTATCTTCCATGATGGCATCCAATGCTAGAATGGGGTTTTTTAACCAATCAATGTGCCCAAAGGGGATGAAATCCTTAGCATCAACTACACAAACCATAGTGCATGGTTGGAGTGCATTTTGTGATAAAAAGAAAGTGTGATGATGCATAGTGTCTGAAGGATACTAAAGTGTTTTTTTGAATTATAAAATGTCTTCATCATAGTTGAAGACTTGAGAGAGTGGTGGTAGTGATTGATAGAAGTCACGAAGTGATGGGAGGCACGTGGAGGTACTAAACATGTCACAAGTATGTGTCACCATGCATGGTTCCATGGATCTAATAAAGAAGGAAATGGAACAACTAAATGAATTTTCTCCATCCTCAGTGGAACTAACTTTATAAATGGAAAATTAATCTCGATGCTGAATAACAATAAGTAGATGACAAGTGATATTTTCCCCAAATAGGAGGAAATACAACATATGTACTCATAGTTGTGACAATCATGGGTGATTGTGGGACGTAGCATTTCTTTCCTTGGGATGTTTGATGGGGTAAAAAGTACCTCTACTAGTTGCAAAAGTTTGGAAATGGCCACTATATTAGTTGAGGTATTCTACTTAGAGAGGGAAGGATTAGAGATGTAATTTGAACTAGTTGCAACAGTTGTGGGTTGTGGGGTTGTTTCTAGGTGAGAAATGTGAGGTAATTGAGTCAATATTTCAGCACAATATGCAATGATTACTGAGAAAAGATAGGTGAAATTATCCTGTTTTCTACACAATGCACATGGAAGGGTACATAATGCATTGATCGAAGTTGGCAGATTATGAAGAGTGATAGTTGTGATCATTATAGTGAGCATAGCTACTTGATGCATTGTGATCAACACTTCCTGATATCGAGGGAGATCAAGGCAATGATGGGTGTAATGGCCATATGTAGTGCATGGCACGTGGGTGACTAGTATGCAAGTCCTTGTTGCTCACAAGCTTAAATGAACATGTGGTCACTCCTTCCTTGAAAGGAGTGGGAAAAATTGGTTTTGTGCATGCAACATGAAGGAAATTCTTTAGTTTTTTGGGGGGGGCATTGATTGGTCAAGTGGCCCCATATGTCACAAAAGGAACATGGGAGAATAGCTCATGGAATGACTAAATATTTAACTTCTACTTTCTTTTCCTATTTCCCCCTAGCCAAATTTGTGGTTCCATATTTGTTAGTTTCCACAAGGGGAGTTACAATACTCTATGGGATTCGAATGAGTTAGAGGTGTGGCTGGTTGCGCATAACAATTAAGCATTGCGACCAGAATGGGAGATGTGATAGAAGGGCCAAGTACTATATGGTAATAGCCAAGACCATGTTAGGAAGGTTCAATGTGGCCATCACTTCTTGTGATGTGAATCCAAGTGGTAAGTGGTAGGTATAGAAAAGGAATGTGATTAATAAAGGAATGTAGGTTGAACCACTAGCATATGTTATGTTTGACTCATCGTCGGGAGGAAGAGACTCAAATGATGGTTCTGTAGGAGTAATGGTCACCACAAAACAACAGTATAACTAGAGGAAGGCACCAATGAGGGTTCTTGAGGATATGTCTTGTTGAGGCCT
This sequence comes from Pinus tabuliformis, assembly GCA_031772625.1. Classification (NCBI taxonomy): domain Eukaryota; kingdom Viridiplantae; phylum Streptophyta; class Pinopsida; order Pinales; family Pinaceae; genus Pinus; species Pinus tabuliformis. Next base: position 1,126,611,629 of record CM062817.1, read on the forward strand.
CAACCACCCCCCTCCCCTCCCTTAATTTTCTCAAAAATTATGGGGCCCTCTATATAAATTTTGCTAATGTCACTTTTGGATTACTTTAGCTCGCTTTATTTTGAGTGATTTTGACTTTCATTTGTTTTAATTCTTTATTGCTTCATTGCTTTCGCCTCTATTACAGCACACCAATGATTGAAATTTCACATGATTCTGACCTATAGATTAAAAGTTATAATATTTTGAAAATTTAAATTATTTTACTATTTTAATGAGCTTGATACATGCACGTGAGATCTTACATTTTTATCCACCTAACACCCTCCATATCAATATTTAAATAACCCTATAAACATAAATAACATTTATAAATAAAAAATAATAATAATAATAATAATAAAATATCAATAAAACTATATATATATATATAACCCAAAAAAACCACATTGTAAATAAAATAACAAAAACATATTATCAAGGCCCTCTCTCCCAGTGACCTACGTATAAGCCTTACACCACTCAGAAGGCTTAAAAATAATTCAAGATATATATATATATATATATATATATAAGTTTTTAATAATTATGTAGATATAATGACCATTAGATTTAAACAATAAATTTATTCTATTATTCAATTAACTAATGGTAATATGTTTCTATTAATAATAAAATTATTAGTTTGACTATGATCCTCAGGTCAAAATTAGTCGTTGCAATATAGCCGTTGGAGTCTCTGCACACTCTATTTAATCAAGCTAAGCCAGATCAGTTCTTCAACTTGTCCTGACGATGAACCACACTGGTTGGTTCGAAACGCGTCGACAAAAGAATGATTATGTGATTTTGCCGAAGATTACTAAACAACATTAAGTTATGTATCCCTCACTGCTCAATGAGAGAATTTGATGCAAGAAAAGCACAATGGAGGATTAGTAGGGAATTTCAGTGTGTACAAGACACTTCAACAATTAGAACATATCTATTTCTAGCCAAATATGAGAGTCGATGTGTAGAAACATGTAGGAAAATGTAGAGTATGTCAACATGCAAAGGGTAGGAGTCAAATTTTTGGGTGGTATACTCCTTTTCGCATTCCTAGCAGACCATGGGACTTGTCGAGTAAACTTTGTTCTAGGGTTACCTAGAACGCATAGCGGTAAGGACTCTATACCTGTAGTTGTGGACAAATTTACAAAGATGGATCATTTTATCCCATGTTGCAAGGTTAGTGATGCTACACATGTGGCTCATTTTTTTTAATGAGATTTTCTGATTGCATGGCTTGCCAAAAAGTATAATCTCTTACAGGGACACCAGGTTCACATGACCTTTTTGGAGGAATTTTTGGAAGAAGCTTTGAACAAAATTAAACTTTAGCTCAGCCTATCATCCACAATCTAATGGGTAAAATGAAGTTATGAACAAGAGTCTTGGAAACATCTTGAGGTCCGAGGAGCCTTGTGGGTGAGCATCCCAAGCAATGGGATCATGTGTTACCTCAAGCTGAGTTTGCATACAATGACTCACCAAATAGGAGCATCGGGAAGATTTTGATTCAGATCTTGTATGGAATGCATCCTAGAGGAGTTTTTGAGTTGAGCGATTTGGGAAAACTTGAGCAGAGGTGTGTTGATGGGGAAGATTTTGCAGCAACAATGAGTGACTTACATGAGGAAATCAAACAGAATCTATAGGGAAACAGCTACAAGTACAAAAAAACAGCATATTTAAGAAGAATAGAAGTAAACTTTGAGGTAGGGGACACAGTATTAGCACACCTAAGGAAGGAGAGATTCCCAAGAGGATAATATAACGAACTGAAAATGAAGAAAATAGGACCTTACAGAATACTCGGGAAATTTTCTGCAAATGCTTATGAATTGGAGTTACCTATAGGCATAGGTATCTCACCTATCTTCAATGTGGCGGATTTGTACCCCTATCAAGCTAGTGATGAAGGTTCCACTACAATGAATGGGAGCAGTGAAGAAGTCAATGAGCAGATTTTGATGAAGTAGATGTCTATGGAAAATGGTTTGGAGGCTGAAAGAATTTTGGACATTAAGTTGCACAGCACGTCAAGGGAAAAGAGTATTTGGAGTTTTGGGTGAAGTGGAAGAACCATCCGATGGAGGATTCTACATGGATGAGTGTTGCTACTCTAAAGAATGCAAGTTGTTTGTAGAGGACCTTATGAGCAGGAGCTCATGAGTTTTCCTTCCAGGGTAGTCTGATGCAGGAGCATTAGACTAAGCTCATGATGAAGAGATGGAGTGGGGCTTGACAATGTAGTGGATTGGCCACATGTTGAGTACGAAAATAAATTTTGCTACCTTTGATCAAATTTTAAATACTTAATGTAGATACAAAACTAGAGTAAGTCAAAGAGTTCGAGTTAGGGAGTTATTTTCCAACTCACTGGTTGTCTTTTTTACTTCCTTAATTTGGATGGACGGAGAAACGAATCACTTGTTTGATATTGTGAATAAAATAGGGGCATATAATGGGAGGAGGGAGAGATATTATCCTACCTCTGAGTCTATACATGTGAAACAAATAAAATAAGTTGTACAGAACACATTTTTTCATTAACATGTGTTACTATCTCTCGTTTGAACTGTGTGTGCATTTTAGAATTTGTGTGTCCAAACCTGTATTGTTGTGTGCTTGTAAATACTTAATTTATGAGAACAGTGGTTGCTTATGCATGCCTTTTACTGTGATATTCGAATGTTTTGAAGTTCCTCTATTTCGCAAGCAGTGACGGTTTTTTTATTGGGAAGCAACCCATTAACTCAATAAAGGAGAAAATGTGACAAGGAGAGGCGGGAGGAGATCATTCCCTAAGTGAGGGACACATTTCAAGACTGAGGAGAGTTGAGTTGCAAAGACAGAAAGTTGCTTCACCTTCTCCAAAGCCGAAAATAGTTTCTGGAAGTGCTACGAAAATATTTCATAGCACCTACGGGTTTTCTAAAAGGGCGCCGAAGATATTTCATAGTGCCTATAGCCAATTTTTCTACACTACGTTTGAGCCTGTTTATCCTTTCATTCTTCCCCAGGCCATCTGTAATTCAGAGGAGAATGATATGGAAACATTTATTCAACCAAATTTTCACATTTAATGCTCCTGAATTTTAGCAAAAATGAGAGTTGCAAATTTGCAACCAACCAAGCTTTCTAAGTGAGCTTTTTGGAGAAATTCCATTGTCAGGACATATTTTTGTTAAGATTTTGTTTCCATATTAACCATTTTCCAATTACATAATAGCAACAAGCAAATGAGAATCTCATATTTCATTTTTATTAATTAGTTAAATTGGATTTTTGTCAGAATCTTTGTTTTCAATAGTTTTGGAATTTGGGTTTTTCTTGCACTTGGAGCCACAAATATTTGGGATTGGATAAATAGAGAAAAAAATAGAAATTTTCAAACCTCAAAATCAAGGATCAAAATCAAAATCCAACTGTTTTGAAACAACTTTCCATTTTGAATATGAGTTTTATAATTATAAAAGAGAGTTATGAAAATGAGAGAAGGGTTCCATTAGGGTTCCATTTTCCTTCAAGAGAGAAACTCTTTTAACTATTTTAAAGGGGAATTTCTTATGTAGAATATTGTAAGCTTAGATATGAGTTTGGGGATTCCTTTATTGTCTTTTAATTTCTAGATCAGAAGACATAGATTGTGCACTATTGGACATCCATCTTTTGATGACAAGCTTGTAGAGCCCGAGAAGACTTTTTGGAGGACTTTCAAGATTGAAGAATCACTTAGGATTGCAGGTTTTATGTAATGTAATTGAATTTGAATACTATAATTCATTTTGAATGCAATCTTATACTTTTTGTGTTGGCATATTTCTTCCAAACCTTGTATATTTTCGCACTATTGTGAATTATGCAGATGTCTTTTATATAATCAACTATCTATTTGTATGATTTAAAGAATTTTTTCAATTATTCTTGAATGTAATCATATATTTAATTAAATGTTTGGTAACTAATTACTCATATATTTATTAAATTCATTGGTTTAATCATCGCTTGGGTGTGAGAACTATTTCCATGCCACAGAGACTTATCTTTGATCATTTTTCAGGTTGTAATAGTTTTTTAAACATAGCATGAACGAGATTAAATAATATCGATTACCATAACTACTTCAATAATTTTATATTAATCATAAATCGCATATTTAATCCCCACTTTTAAATCATTGTGCTTGGTATCTAGGAATTTATTCCTATTTTCCAAGTTAGAATTGTTTTATTTGCTTCTTCCATTATTAGCTAGGATTGCATTTAGGAATGCATAATTGAAACTCTCCTTATGCAAGAGAAAGCATCGAGTGGAAGTTAACACTAGAGATTGATATTGTAGACCAACAGGTGGAAGTTAGACTTAGAGTTTGATTTATGCATTTAGGTTACTTTTAGATTAGTTTAGGAATTTAGTTTTGGTTAGTTTAGGTTGAAGAAATCGGGCCTATAATCGGTCAAAATCACCATCCAAAATGGATAAGGTTCTAATTGGGGCCCTAACCGGGTGATTTCCTTAATGTTGACCATGGTCAATTTTGGCCATCAACATATTTGGCACTAGAGGGAGGGAAAACTGACAAGTTGACCCTTTGGATCTTTTTTTTTAATTATTTTTATTTTTCAATGGCTCCTTCCAAAAACCCTATTTGGAGTTGCATATTTGTACTAGCATCTTCCAACACTCTAATGAAAATAATAACTATTTTCAAAGAAGAAGCTTGATGGTAAGAGTCATTATTTTTTCTTTGATCATATTATTCAGTTTATAGAAAATATTAATGATTATGATATTGGTGAAGGTGTGATATGTGGGATTTTTAATCTTACTCTCATAGGCCAAGCCAAAGAATAGTGTGAATCTTTGTCGTGTTCCCTTGTACATAGTTGGGATTAATTTTCAAGAAAGTTCCTTCACATATTTCAGGACTATGATTATGATCAGATATGTCTTGAACTTGAGAATGTACCTAGATTGTGAATCTTTAGAATATTTTCCCAATAGATTCAAATTGATTTGTTTTAAATTTCAATCCCAAGATTTACCTTCTAACATTGAATTAGGAGGATTGCTTCAACATATTGTTTATATTCCTTGCATTTCAAAAAATCATGATGAACCTGAAAATATAATTTTTCTAAGTACATTTTCTACTCTTGTTGAACCTATTGCTTTTAGTGGCATAGTTGATCATATTCAAGTAAACAATTATGAAAAAGTTAATGAGTAATTTTAGAAAAGATTTGATACTCCTTAAATCATTCCATATCATAATAAATTTATTAATTATAGTGAAGAAGAAAATCGGGATTCAGTAATTCAAGTTAAAAACATTAGCAATGATGAGGAGAGTTACCTCATTAAAGGAGATTCTAATGATTTTTTCATATAATTATTAATGTTGTTAAGCCCTATTTTTTAGAACACATAAATACTCAAGAATATAAATTCATATTTAATCAAACAACTCATATTCCTTAAAGTATTGAAAATTATAATATATGTGCTAAAGAAAACAATGAAGAAATGGTATTGGAATCTCAAGTATCATTTCCTAATGTTAATGGTCATTCTAAAACCAGAGAGACTTTCAGATGTATATTCTTGAACAACTACTTCTCATTGCATCATGATCTCTTGGGCCAATAACAATTTATTTTACAATCATTTAAAGGTTCATCTTTACTCTAATTCCTTATTAAAAGATAGAGGAACTATCATTAATCAAATAAGTTATCAATATTTCACCAATTACTATCAGAATAGTGAGTTGTTAAATGTTCATTCTTTCAATGGTTCTGATAATGTTTATCCATGTTCGTCTAGTTATACTTCTAGTTCTAATTGATCCTTTATAATGGAAGAGATTGCAAGTAAAGAATGTGAAGCCATTTATGATGGCAATTTAGAGAATGATAATATTGAGTTATTTCAACCTTCATCAAACTTTCATGTTGTCAAACCTCAAATCGAATTATTCGCACAAGATGAGACATGTTCTTATACTGATAATGCTAAAATAAATGCCTATCTTAAATATTTTAATCATCTTAATGATTTAAATTTTCAAAAAGAATAATCCATTCCAATTTATGATTATGAAGATAATCAAGTTCCTATATATTGTCATAATATTGAACCCTTTTCACAAGTACATAATAATAATGGTCTAGGTTACATCGATACTTGCGAGAAGGAAATTTCCACATATTGGGTTTCAGTGTCTTCTAACATAAATGTAGCTGATGTAAATAGCAATGTAAATTTATTTTCGAAGACTAATTATTTTCTACAGGCCCCAACATTTACAATTACATCATTTGAGCATGGCCTGGTATCCTATCCTTCTTTGAATCTTCTCCAATGGTTAACACATTCCCATTTCCATTTTTATGATCCTATTGAAATATGGTTAGAGAATTCATTTGAAACAAGATTTCTTGTGAATAAACCTGTTCTTTTCTTAAATTTATTAAAAACAGATGTATATATTTGTAATTTGTTCTTATTTTGCATAATACTAATTAAACTTATTTTACTAATTTCTCATGGACATATGACTACAAGAATAAAATAACATGAGTGGATCCATTGGAAATATGATTTCACCTAGTTTTAATCTACTTTGTTAGAATAGAGTAGGATAGAAATAAGAGTAGTTTAGTTCTTATTTCTATTTTAGTTCTTTTATTTAATTAGAATAATGCAGCTATGAGAATAAGCAGGTAACGAGCCCTTATTTTTTCTTGGTATTCACTCAAATTCCTAGTAAAAAATGGTTCAAAGTGATGCCAATAAAATCAACTCATTCATCGAACATGTTCAGGGAAGTATTTCTTTACTCATCATAATATTGACTTTAATAGGTTATGCTTTGGTTAATTCTGAACAATGAATTTGTACATGTGCTTTACTCTACATTTGTTTTCCTTTTCAAATTTACAAGATTTGTTATAATGATTTTATACTTATTTTGTCAGGATTTAATCTTCTCTAATAGCCAACATATGAGGAGCATAGCTTAAATCGGGATTTGCAAGGGGGATATGTATAGCTTTGAGTAAGATGTAACGCAAAGCAATGTGCATTCATTATGACCTAACATATTCTTATGTTAGAAGCATCTTTATTTTAAGCATAGATTTGAAATTTATGATGATACTTAAAATTTACTTCAAGTAATTGATTACGTTCATTACTAATATTTCAACAAATGATCATTATGAACATGAAATCATTCCTTTTCTAGGTTATATTCTTCATTCGCTTGATGCTTGCCTTAGTTCAGATTTAATAAATTTCACGATCTTGAAAATATGTAAATTTTTTAGGAGAATGCAAATTTTTATTATTTATACTTGTGCAAAATATTGCATAAGAAGTTACTTTTTTAAATCACTAACTTTGGAGACTGTCAAGACCTTTAAGCTAAACTACAATGAGATCCTCCAAGGTATGCATACATATGTTTATTTTCATCTTCTATTATTTTTTATTATATTTTTAATTTTCTCATTTTAGTTAATTTTGTGTTTTTAATTTGTATTGTTTATCGTTTTACAAGTTTTTTATGGTTTCATAGGAGATTCCTCTCTTTTTAATTTTAATCTTTAAATTAGATTCCATTAGGTTAAACATAGTTTAGTTTAGTTTATCATTTTTCATTTAAATAACGCAGTTATGAAGATTTTGGGCTAAGATTATGTTACCGCCAAGGTAATCACTTTACATTTTCTCGTATTACTTTCTTATCATCTTGTTTATCTTTATTTTCATTAAATTTTCAGTTTAAGATTTATCCTTAATAGCCCATCATTAAATCTTATTCATTTTTATGAAGCAAGAAATGATAAAGAAGTAATATCTTGGTTAAGTTTTCATATGTAAACGTGTAGTCATAATTGTGCTTTAGTTAGAATTTTGCAATAAAAAACCTAATTAATTACAACCCTATTTGAGCATATCTAGACTACCATGAAAAAACATGTACATAATTATATGTGATTATATGAGAACTATGACTACCAAATAACTAGTTTCCTTTTTCCATTCTTCTTCCTTGACATTGTAGTCAATTTGTCCTTTTACAAGTGCCTTCCAATCCCAACATTATCATTTGGAACTGCTCTAATTATAACTTGAAATTGTTATTGCAATTCAAGAAGAGCTAAATCTTCTTGTATTCTTTAAATTCCTTAGTATGGTGAATTTACATTGTTCTGGTGTCATTGTTTTGGTGCTGAAATATTCAAATACTATCAATAGGAAAATCATTATTAACACTGAAACTGCGCAATTTGATCTTACTCGTCTACCTAGGTCAAGTCATAGTTAATGCATGATAACTCATTGAACCCTTGTAACAACACTTGCAATTGGTTAAAAGGGCAATTGGATTTTTAATTTTAAATTTATTTTATCAGAAAATTTGAGTTTTCTCTTTTGAATATTCATTTAATTTTATTTTCTACATTTTGATATAGAATCGATTAACATTGGTGATTTATTTCTTTTTTTATTATCTTTTGTAACAAAAAAATATAGCATCTATTTTTGTTTTTACATGTATTAATGATAATATTATTATAGGAAATGCACATACATATTGATATTAACACATTTAGAAAATATTTCTTTTTACACAAATTATAGTTAAACTTATATGGTATAACTAATGAATCTAGCAAATTAGAGTATCCATCTACTCAAGAAAAAAAGAAAAACTAACTAACTAAATAACTAATATTTATATTTATTAAGTCAAATTGTAGAATATACATGGCTATGCATTATTTATGCACCAATAAGAGAAATATAAACAATCTAAGTAATAGAAGATGTAACACTCTTTTTTTACTTAATAGTCTATTTAAAATGCTCATATAGTGGAAAAGCAAAAGTAATGAAGGCCTTTGGAAAATGATTGATTGTAATTGTTCCAATCCATGTAATTTAAGAATTTATGACACCCCTTGTGTGTAGTGTCAATGTGCAAGGTTGTGATAACATGATATTAGTGTGACCAAAAGCTTATCATGTGCTATTGGGTTGCATTATGAATTCGTGAATTTTAGTATGTTTTATAGCCATACCTTTTATTGGTTTTCAATTTGTGACACAAATGTCCATTGTAATTGCAAGATTTGCACAATTTGCCTTTTGTAACTCATAATGACAAAGCAATAATTGATTGCATGTATACATACATTAATATATTTATGTTAAATCCTCTTGTATGCAATTCCAGCTCATGCATATTCAAACCTCTATGCTCAAGAAGACTTGGTTATATATCTTCCTGCTTGCATATTATCCATCTTAGGAGGAATTGGTCTTGAGATTTTTTTTGGTTGAATATTCTCCATGTTACAAGTTGGTTCTGAGACATATCTTTTAAGTTGAATATTCATCACCTAGGGGGGATTTGGGAAACTAGTTACCCTTGGTTGAATGTCATTTGAACTCAATTTGATAAGTTTAGATGAACCCCTTTTCTAACTGCATATTTTCTGTTTTGCATTAAGTATTTGTGTTACTTTGTGTTGACATCAACAACTATCTTCAAAATTTTACATGAAAAAACACTCCTTTATTTTCATGTAATATATTTGGCTTATTGAATTTAGGTAGTGGTTCAATACTAGATGAATCTATATACATAAGTTTTGAACTTGAATGCATTCTCTCCAATTTGTGTGACAATTATATTTGGTTAAGTAGTTTGTCTTTTGTCATCAAAATTTGCATTAGTAACTCATTTTGATGATCACTATAGAACTATTTCTTCCCACAAAATCTGTGATATGTCTATTGGTTTTTTCCCTTCGGGCAGTGCGTAGGCCACAAAATAGCACAAAGGGTCACAAATAGTCAATGACAAGTTGTGCAATATATTCATAAAGTTCAAAATATTGTCACTAATGATAAATGTGGCAAAAAGCAGAGTACTTGAAATCTTGGTGGTGAACTTTGAAACCTCAGGGTTTTTGCTAGAATCTTGTTTGCAGTCTTGTGCTATGTTTCTTTTGGTGAAATATGCCAATGAAGCATTACAAACATACAAAAAAAACAATTAATCTTCTTGGCAATTCCATTTTTTTTTTCCAAGAATGTAGAAGCCCTAGTAGTACTTTGGTTCAAGGCCTACTCAATAATGTATCCTTGGAATATCGAAAACGGATTTTTCAAAATCTCAAGCTTCTTTCTAAGATTTATTATCACAACCTTGGTTCAAGGCCTACTCAATAATGTATGTTTGGAATATCAAAAACGGATTTTTCAAAATCTCAAACTCCTTTCTAAGATTTATTATCACAACCTTGGGGGCTATTTTCTTGGTAAAAGACACCAACAAATCATTATACATATAAACTTATAAAAAAAAAAACTTAGTCTTCCTTGTAACTTTATTGTCCTTATTCAAGGATGTGGATACTATAGTAGCAAATATGTGCATAGATTCATGATTATTGTATGTCTTTTTTACTCTTGTCTAGTTAACATAATGTTCAAAATATAAAAACATATATACATGTTCTCAAATAGCTCAAGACCTTATGCATATGAATTACAGGCTCATAAGAACCCACTTGTTCATTATAATATGTTTTAAATTTCTCTTGTTACTTTTGTGTAAATTTAAAAATTGCTATTAAAGTTGCAATTATAGATTAGAATTAATGCTTGTTATTTTTACTATGTTATTATTCTTTGTTACTCATTGCTTGATTGCAAACAATGCAATCTTCAAAGTTCCTTATAACCACTTCCTCTACTTCTTTGTCACAATGCTAGGTACTCATGTTCGGACTATTTCCAAACAAAAACCAAGAAAAAAAGACAATCACAAAGACAACGAAGACTACATAATATATAGGACATCTAAGAATGTTCTTCTATGATACCTGGTAATTTAATAGTCAATGTAATCCATGCTCTTATCCCTATAAATCGTTGTTACATTTGGAAAATTTGTCAATAGACTTCATGGCAATGAAAAATAACTTTGCATTGAATGGATAAAAATTGCAAAAAATTGATCACAAGTTATCTAGATTCAATTTACATATATTAGATCATTTCTTCTATTATCCTAGTGACTGTATATTTGACTCATTTGTTGTTTTTCTTCACTTTCATTATACTTCAGCTGAAATACGACATGGAATTGTAAACCACTTCCAACATTTCCTATCTCATGTACATGATGCTGCTTTTCATTCGTTGGATAAAGAATTGACTCCTAAATATCTTCAACATCTTCACCATGTTAATGATCTTGAAAGTTACTTGCAAGTATTGTCTACACCTTCTTCTATTTATTCTCCATCTACAATTAGCTTATGGGGGGATGCGTTCTGTATCAAATGGTTCTCCAAATGGTTGTCAGTTCGAGTCAATGTTTGACTATTTACAAATGTCCAAGCATATCTATGGTTCAATCAAGACATTCATGGATACCAATATAATATTTTGCTACATAACCTGAACCCTGCATGTGGAAATTTTGAACCATTCTTATTACATAGCACAGTATATATTGTAGCTCCAATATATAAAGCAATTCGCTCATGCATTTGTCCATACCAATGCTCCGTTAGAAACTTTGACATATTTTTAAATAATGAATCCATACAGGTGAGGATAGTTTTAGGTAGAGGAGGAATGACCTGTTGTAGAGTTTTATGAACCCAACGTTTCAGTTGAGCAAACCTTATTTGAGCAAGGCTTCTTGACCTATTAACAAAATTTTGATGGCTTCCATGACTCTTTGTTCGAATCTATTTGTACACTTGCACCATGGTTTGATATGTCTAATATAAGAAGAAGAAAAAACACACAAACTTTTTACAATTGTTTCATTTGCAATGACATTAGAGCTACCAATTTCTTAAAAGAATACTTGAATTCCAGAAACATTGAGCAAGAGAAATGTATCAATGATTGGAAAGGTTATATTATAAACTTATCAATGCCATATGCATATGGACATATAGAAGGAAAAGGTTTTGCAATACAATGGATATGTGAACTACTTGATGTTAACATATATATCTAGAATATAGAAACAAAAGATATTTCCTTGAGATTCTATTCATCAAACACTTGCTCCAAAGTCTTATACCTTATGCATTTACCAATATCCACATCACATGCACATTTCCATGCACTTCTACAAATTCATAGTGTTGAAAATATTAACCACAATGACAACATACTAGAAGTGCTCCAAATAATCTCAGAAAGAGAAACCTACAACTCAATTTCAAGTGTACCTTGTAGAGATCTTGTTAGCAAAGAATCTATTTTTACTACATATTTTAATCAACTAAACCATTTACCAATTGACAATATAATATCAACAACAACAAAATTGTTAAAGTATCAAAGGATTTCACATCATCAAATCAGGACAATAATCCTTTTTCAATGGAGACACAAAATAACAAACAATTATCTACATCTTTTTCCAACGAATATAGTAAGTGAAACACTCACTTAAATCAGTTGAAATCTACAATGCGAACACAAGGTGCTCTAATACATGAAGCACAAAAGCAACATGTAAAGTCAAATAAAGCAATAGAGGCATATTTTCAATCAATCCAAGACACACCTACATATGCATGTTGGATTTGTGATAGATTATCCTTTGGAAAGGACATATGACTCATTGACAAACTCACGTTATTGACTATTTTCTATCTGATCCCTGCATCGAACTCCAAAGCTATTAAACTCAATGAATAAATATGCAAATCTTGTAATAATGTAACACTCGATGAAAAAGTTCCTACATTTGCATCACCTCTTCATATTTGATGAAAACAAAAATTGATCTTTGTTGCACAATTGACATTTTTGGAGGAGAGATTAGTAGCGCCAAGAATGGATTTTGCACAAATAAGAAAACTTGGTTACAAAAGATCTCAAATTGGATTAACAAGAAATATCATAAATGTTCCTTCTAGTCTAGATAGAATCCAAACAGCACTACCTAGAGATATTGATGACAACATGAGAGTGGCAGTTATGCTAAAAATAAAAATGGAATACAAAAATTCTTATTTTTCTAGAAATATTCGACCCAAAAAAGTGGAGTCTGAATTATATAACTTGTGCAACACATCTCTATACAAGAGCGAACAAATAGTAATCAACGATGAATGGAAAAAACATTTTGATCAAAGTAAGCAAAATCATCAGAGTGAAAGTCGAAAAATGAAGGAACTAGACTCACCAAATGCAGATAGTGATCTAGATCTAGAAACTAAAACACTTGTAAATGGTTATTCAGAAGATCATCTCATCCATGATCTTGATACAATAATAATACATATTGCACCTTCTGAATGGTTTCATCTCCTAGGCATTTTTCAAGACAAATTATATGAAAAACTAAACTTCCTAACATTGTTGTTTGGATCAAGTCGACCTACTGATGTTATCAATTTCTTTTTCTATCAAAAAATTACATAATGAGAACTGTTTCACATGTCTGGTGACTTTTCAACACATATTACAAATATATTTTTTAAAGAAATCCGCATATTGATAAACCAGGTCTCTATCTCAGCCTGGATTTCTATTCGCAAAGGAGAACTAAAAGGACAAAAACTAGTCATTAAAGACATCAAAAATCAAAGAAATCTTCAAAAATTATTAAAATCACCAATTTCATATCAATGTTTAAATATCATCCACACATCCCCTGACTATTTTGAACATTTACGAAAATATATCTTTGCAATGATACAACATCTTGGCCCACCAACTTTCTTTGTCACATTCACTAGTGTTAAGCATCTTTGGGATCCATTGATAAATGCACTAAAAATACAAAGAACTGACTTTATAGAAAATCATAAAAACAATTTTGATGATGAATGCATTGACACATTGATAAAACATTAACCAATCATCTCTATTTGATATTATAGGCATAGAATCTTGTCACTACGTTCCTTGATAGCAAAAAACAATGAATTATTTGGTAAAGTGCGAGATTATTTTTTTATCAAAGAGTTCCAAATTAGAGGAACAGAGCATCATCATGGATTGCTTTGGATTCAAGATGCGCCAATTGTTGGGTGATTTAATTGTGATTTAAATCCCTGGCATTAAATTGTCAACCCGAGGTTCATGAACTGATGAGGTATATGTGTACTATATGTACTACGTGATTATTTCTCAGAATAGATTAATTTAATGCAAGAAACTTGAAACTAATTACAAAGCAAATAACGAAAGAAAATGAAAAGCAAGTGCACACGTTCTCTCTCAAGCATGTTCTCTCTCAAATACTAGCTCTACGAAAACCAACAATTCTAATCTAAGTTATGAAATGAAAAAATAATTTAATCTAGAAATCTATGAGATTACTTGTGTGCCAATCCAATCCAAACATAAGGAAATTAAATCAATATTAACAAAACAACATTAATTAAATAAACATAAAAACATATAATCAAAATATCATAAAAGAAACTAAACTAAACTTGCATAAATGAAATAGCATAAATATTTACAACAAAGGAAATATGTGCACAAGTTGTGGTTGATGGGGGCTCTCCACTCCTCAGCAAGCACACCAAACGATTATCAAAGCTTGGAGATCAAAGAAGCAACATGTATTCCATAAAATGAAGCTGGAGAAAGTTCCAATGATATTACAATAATTAAACTCTCTTCCTCTCTATCCTCATTTTACAAATTACATTAATCATTTCTTCTCCATTATTCTCTATTCCATAATATCTCATATCTTGGATGGAACACCTTTGAATGAAGGATGCACTCCGATTGATACAAAAAATTAAGATAACTAATCAATAAATGTAGATCCACAAATCTCTCCTAGATCTACAATTATCTCTTGTGGTTACAACCAAATACCTAAAAATATGAGATACAAATCCCCTCACACAACTTTAGAAGACACATATCAAAACATCCATGATTCTTCTCCTTTGAATGTGCTTAGTCAATGATCCAAATATTCGATAAATATTCCACAAATCTTCATGAGTTGAAATTGAAATTCGAATTTGTGGTTGAGTGGCCAAATAAGTCTCTTCTAGAATCTTCAAATAGGCCTACAACATCATAAAACTTATCCCACTTTTAGATATATATGAAAACATGCTAATTTCCTAATATTTAATCATAAATTCTCTTAAAATAATTAAAATAAATGACTTGGAAAATAATAATGGTAAACCCATATGATCATGCAAACGGTATTAACGTAGGATTATGGAGATGCAAAATCTGGTAAAGAGCTATGGAATATGGTAAAATGATATAAATGAGGGTGAAAGAGGATGAAATTTTGGAGGACCAACACCAATATATCAACATTCCCCTGATGTCAATGTCATATCTTTCACTGATCATTATTTGACTTCTAATTCAACAATGTTGTTGAATCAAATGATTCAATTTCAAACTCATCACCGCACAAAAATTGCAAAAAGCCTACAAATTATACTTGTAGATTTGGTTTCCCTATTCCACCAATTGATGAAACTTGTATCTTACACCCTTTGTGCAATGAAAACAATGATATCCAAGCAATGCAAAAGAAACTTTCATTTCTTCTATGGAAAAAATCATATTCAAAAAACATAACATTTGACATGTTTTTAGTCGATCTTGGAATTACAAAACAAGAATACATCATGCTTCTATGGTTTTGTATTACTCGGCCGATTGCACTGCTCAAAAGAAATCCCTGCAATGTGTGGATAAATGCATTTGCAAAAAAATCCCTTTGTTGTGGCAAGAAAACACAAATGCTCAATTTATTTTAGATGCATATGTTGCAACAACATATTGCAGCTCTTATGTAACAAAAATGGATCGCTCCATGAAACGCTCCATTTTTTGAAAAAGCAATCCACATTGCTTCGTCGTTTCCTTTGTATTCATCCTCTAGAAAAATAAATTTCATTAACACTAGTCCAGCTGAAAAACAAACATATGTTCTGAAAAGACGGATCTTGTTATAACAAGAACCCAATAACTTTAAATATATTTTTTACATGAAAACCATTGATAGATATGTTGCACGACCCGCTGCCTTTCAGCAAGTTTGCTTGGCAGAATATGTTTCCTCCTATTCATTCACAAAAACAACAACAACAAAGAAGAAATTATCCATGTGCCAAAAGATTCATTTGATACAATGAACACATGGACCCAAAAAACCATTATAGAGAAAAAAATGATGCTCTACATCCCATACAGAGAGTATGAATATACATTAAATAAAAATGATGAGACATGGGCTAAATCATACTTTTCCCATAAACACATTGTCGATTCCAATGAAAAACAATTTTCTTGTTTAATCACACCATGGGGTGATATTGAAGTTGCTTCTACTACAATTGCACCCAAAACTGACGAAATATTTATGTTTCACTTCCCATTGGAAGATGACAATAGGGATTGTTCCAATGAAAAATATGACATTCCACATTACCTGCATGAGAAAATGCAATTTAGAAACACTCAAACTAAATATACAAAAAACAATGAATTCATTAAGAATCCATTTGTTTTGGATACATTAGCATATCATGAAATTATGAGACAATTAAATCAAGAGAAATGATCAATAATCAAACAAATAGTTCTATGCAAAAAAAATCAATCCAGGTAAGTGCTTCTATTTTTTCATCACTGAAAGTGCAGGCACAAGAAAGACATTCACTGCACAAGCACTTTACCATGCACTAGTGCATCTCTATAACAAAGACTTGCAAAGTGACCCGTTGAAAAAAAAGGGTCTAATACTTGCATTTACTGGAAAAGCTACATATATTGCACATGGTATTACAATCCATTCCGCTTTTCATTTGCCACTTTCACCATGTCACATGGTTCCATTGACTTCTAATACACTTGATATATTGAGAAAAGACTATGAACAACTTAGTTTTTTGTTGATAGATGAAGCTTCATTAATTGGCTCTCGATTGCTATATAACAATGATGAGTAACTTCGTGAAATCATGCACACTCTAGCTTCCTTGTTTGGAAATCTTGACATTATATTCTGTGGTGACCTATGTCAAGAACATCGTGTATGTGATTATTGGAAATTTGAGCAACCGTGACTTAAAGGAACTATTGTTCCTTACAACTTCTGGAAAGACAATGTGAAAACTTATGAACTAAAACAAGTAATGCAACAAGACAATAAAGAGTTTGTATCCATCTTAAACAGAATTAGGACATGTTCACATGTTGACGATGATCTTTCATTCTTGAATAAACATTGTTATAGATGTGCACCAAATGATCCAACCTTTCCATACCTCTTCTACTTAAACAAGAATGTACATGAACATAATGAAAAAATGTTGTCTCTCATCAACACAGAAGCAATCATATTAAATGCATATGATAAAACAATTGAATCAACAAATACAAATCACAATAAAAAACATCAAAATGCAGTTGCCATCTACCATTGTGCTCAAAGAAAATATGCTTATTGAACTAATTGGCGAAAATTATGATATTCAGGATGTCTTGGTCAATGGTGTTGAAGGAAATTTTAGAGCATCCACGGCATTTGAAAATGGTGCAATTTGGATTGAATTTGTTGATCCAACTGTTGGTGTTATTCAATGGAAAAAATGTCACATTTGTTCAAAGATGGAATAATGTCTATCTAGACACCTATTACTAGAGTTTGTAGGAATAATGAATCAAACAACAAAATTAGTTTTGCAATAGAACAATTCCTTGTTCAACTGGCATGTGCATTAACTATACATCGATCACAAGGGTTGACAATGGACAAAAAAAAATTGACGCAAAAGGAGTTAGGCAACATGGACTCTTTTATATTGCACTTTCTTGTGTCAAAGATATTAAATCCTTGTATTTGGTAAACAAATTGGAACATAGAAACTTTTCCCTCAATGACAAAGTTGTTTCTTAGCTACATAGACTTAGATAAAATGCCTCTTATCAGCTTGAATATAGCATGTATCAAAGTAAAATAAATGACGGCTTGAAAATATGTTCATTGAACACACGTGGTTTACCTTTCATTTTGAGGATATCATTGTTGATTGTGATCTAATGAGTGTTGACATTCTTTGTTTCCAAGAAACAAAAACAAAATCACCTACATCAAATCTGCTTTTTGCAAACAAATATCACTGCATACATATATTCCACTTACATGGAATTCTCACATACTACAAAAAAAAAATTTGTGATGGACAATCATTTCACTTATATAGCAAACCAAATTGAATTGAAAATTGCAACATTCCATGTTGAAAAAAAAAACCATTATGCTTGCAAATGTATACATTGCACCAAATACAAGCATTGAAGAAATAACTAATTTCACCATGTTCATTTTAGAGCACACTTGCAACAAATACCCAATTGTGCTTGTTGGTGACTTCAATTTGGACATGTTGCAAAATAGCCACCAACAAAAAAAACTACTTCTATTTATGCAAAGTAATGGCTTTGATTTCCATTAAAAAAGGCAACAACTAGACTATGGCTCAATGTTAGACCACTTTTGGACAAACCTCTCAGTTAATACTGTTTCTTTCCATATCTTTGATTCTTATTGGACAGATCATCATACATTTGCCTTACCATACCTTTGTTATTGGCTTGAGTCATTTTGCCAATGTTCATGTCCGACAATTTCATTGTTCACTTGTCACAATACTTGTCACATTTGTAAATGTCCACCTTAGACATATGTTATGATTTGCAAGCATCGAAAAACAAAGGAGTTGCACACAACAACAAACAACAAAACAACAAAAATGCAAATATCAAATTCATGAAAGTCTTTGAACCATCAACATAGATTTGTTTAGTTTGCCATTATAATTTTTTATGTCATAGTTACCATGAAATTTACTCATTTTGGCTTTCACTTTGTGACGTTTTGTTATGTATACTGAACAACATTTTTTTCTTTATTTTATGATTCATGTTTCATTGTTTCTTGTCCAACTACCTTTGAAAAAAATGTTTTTGTAGCCATAATGATTCTTAGTAACACATTCCAAAAATGGACTTTATGTATAATTGTCAATGAAATCTATAAAAATATATATATATTGTAACTTATGCACATTTACTACATAGCAACTAACAATTTCTAATAGTAGTATAAAAATAGAATACATACAAAAAATAAAAATAAAAAAATTGCCCAGTGTCCATACAAAGCCATGCTCATTTTACTTTTTATTAATTCTCTTTGTCAAATTGGCCATTTTCTATACACATCCATTTGTTTTCCTTACATTCTATTTTCACAAATATATATATATATATATATATTTGTTCTGAAACCAGCTCAAGAAAAGATAGAAAAGATAGATCAACGCCTTAGAATTCAGCCTCTTAGAGGGGGCAACCTCCTTTACATTACATAAATGAACAATTCTTGGATGATTCAAATGACAAAACCTCCTTTCTATATATAGGAGTCTAAGGAGTCACAACATAATCCAGCCGACCTAACAATAATAATATAAAGCCACAAAAATAACAATAGAGGGATTCTATGGGGCACAGTAATAACAATATGGGGGCAATAAGGGCACAACAATATTAATAAGGGGTATAACTACAATAGTAATGGGGTAATCACCAGTATTATAGGGACCCAACATGCCCCTCTCCTTCAAAAAAAGTGTTGTACTCAATGCTTGAGTAGTTTTGGATACTTCTGCATAAAATTCTCATCCTCCCATGTGGAATCTTCAGCGGATAAGTTCTTCCACTTGATAAGATACTCTGAAATTGATCGATTTTGTAGCTGTCGAGTTCTTGTTTCTGTGACTGCTTCCAGTTCCAATATAATTTTTCCTTCCTCGTCAAGTTCTGGAAATATTGTTTGAACTGGGAGCTTGTCGCCTATAACCTTCTTTAAACATGAAACATGGAAAACTGGGTGCAATCGAGAAGCTGCAGGAAGCTCCAATTTGTATGCCATAGTACCAATCTTTTGCCACACCTTGTACGGACCATAATACTTTGGTGATAATTTATTATCCTTCTTAGCTTGCTTGAGGGACATTTGCTTATATGGTTGTAGCCGTAGGAATACCCAATCACCTACATCAAAAATTCTTTCACTGTGATGTTGATCTGCCTGTTGTTTCATTCTATTCTGTGCCAACACAAGGTTATCCTTTAAGAGTTGGAGGACTTGTTGTTGATGTTCGATGTGATGTTCCACTGCCTGAACCTTAGAATTTTCTCTTAAATATGATGTGATGGATGGTGGTTGATACCCATAAAGTGCCATAAATGGGGTCATTTTTGTTGTTGTATGGAAGGAAGTGTTATACCACCATTCAGCCAGAGGCGACCATTTGACCCATTGTGTCTGTTTATCAGATACAAAGCAACGAAGATATCCTTCCAAACATTTGTTTACTATCTCAGTTTTCCCATCAGATTGAGGATGATAAGATGAGCTATGAGCTAACTGAGTACCAAGACAAGAAAATAATTTTGTCCAAAAATTTCCAGTGAAAATGGGATCTCTGTCACTTACAATAATCTTTGGGTTTCCATGTAGCTTTTGAATTGTTTCCATAAATGCAGTAGAAACTGTACTGGCTTTAAATGGATGTGATAATGCACAAAAGTGTGCATACTTGGTAAGTTTGTCAACTACCACCATGATGACACTCTTTCCCTTGGACTTGGGTAAACCTGTGATAAAATCCATTGAAACCTCCTCCCAACGTTGGCTTGGAATGGATAAAGGTTGTAATAGACCCGGTGTCTTAATTGTTTCAACTTTATTTTGTTGGCAAACCAAACATTCCACCACAAACTTTTGAATATTTGATTTAAGGCCATCCCAAAAAATTCCTTCTTAACCCTGTGGTAAGTTTTTAAAAATCCTGAGTGCCCTCCTAAGGGAGAAGTGTGCAATTCCATAAGAATCTTTTGTTTTAGCTGGGAATTCTTACAGAGGTATAAGCGATCTTTGTACCATAACGAATCATTTTGCCAGCTAAATGTATCAGACGTACTGGAATCTTGTTGTAACTTTCGAATAAGTGCCCACACTTCTTCGTCATTCTTCCATTCCTCCCTTGCTTTGTTTATCCAATTTGGTTGGATAATAGAAATGGTGCACAACAATGCTTCCACATCCTCATCCTTTCTTGAGAGTGCATCTGCCACCACATTTTGCTTCCCTTTTTTGTAGATGATTTCAAAGTCATAACCCAACATCTTTGTGACCCACTTTTGTTGCTCTTCAGAGGATAATCTTTGTTCTAAAAAGTATTTAAGGCTATCATGATCCGTTTTTACCTTGAAGTGTCTTCCCATTAGGTAGGGTTGCCATTTCTTAAGTGCATGGAGTATTGCCAACATTTCCTTCTCATAAATATATTTGCTTAAAAACTTCCCCTTGATTAGACGACTTTCATAAGTAATGGGTCTTTCCTCTTGCATTAGAACAGCACCAATTCCATTTCCTGAAGCATCACATTCCACAATAAAGGTTTTTGTGAAGTCCGGTGTAGCTAAGACCGGTGCTTGGCACATTGCCTCTTTAAGATGTTCAAAGGCCTTTGTTGCTTCCGGAGTCCATGAAAATGCATCTTTCTTCAATAATGTTGTTAGAGGTGCTGCTATTCTCCCATAATTCTTAACAAACTTGCGATAATACCCTGTCAACCCGAGAAATCCTCGCAGATGCTTTATGGATGTGGGGATTTTCCATTCCTTAATGGCTTTAATTTTTCTAGGGTCTACCTTAACTCCTTCATGAGATACAATATGACCCAGATATTCCACCTCCTGGACTCCAAAGAAACATTTGGATCTTTTTCATATAATTGTTTCTCCTCCAATAGTTGTAGCACCCTGTCAACATGTTCAACATGATCCTTCCAAGACTTGCTGTAGATTAGTATATCATCAAAAAATACTAACACAAATTTTCTAAGGAATGGTTTGAAAATTGAATTCATCAAACCTTGAAATGTTGAAGGTGCATTGGTAAGGCCAAAAGGCATGACCAAAAATTCATAATGACCCTCATGAGTTCTAAATGCTTTTTTCGGAATGTCTTCAGTCTTCATTCTGATTTGATGATATCCTGAACGAAGATCCAACTTGGTGAAGTAAATTGATCCATGCAATTCATCCAGTAATTCATCAATGACAGGAATGGGGAACTTATCTTTAATAGTGAGCTTGTTGAGCTCCCTATAATCCGGACACATGCGCCATGATCCATCCTTCTTGTGCACCAATACTACTGGAGCAAAGAAAGAACTTTGACTCGGTTGAATTATACCAGCCTCTAGCATTTCTGCAACCATACGTTCAATTTCACTCTTTTGGACATAGGGATATCTGTACGGCCTGATGTTTGGAGGAACACTTCCTGGAATCAGATGAATAGCATGATCATGATCACGCATAGGTGGGAGACCTTTGGGAGTCTCAAATACCTTGGAATGATTGTCCAGGACTTTTTGGAGATCTGGAGAAATAGATGATTCCGATGTGGAAACATCTAGCGACATAATTGTGCAATTACACCTCTTTGCTCCTTTTTTAGAAGCTTTGTCATACCATTAGAGCTGATTATCTTTCCTGGTTTCCCTGCAATACCCCTTAATTCAACTTCCTTTCCTTCCATAGAAAATTTCATGAAAAGTTCTTGAAAATTAAAAGCTATTGTACCCAAGGATTGTAGCCATTGGACTCCTAGTACAACATCAGCACCTCCCATTGGAATGGAAAGCATTGGGCTAGTCAATACATATTCTCCCATGGATAGCTTGATATTATGGCACTTTCCAGAGCAATTTATTGTTCCTCCATTTGCAATCATCACTTGACACTCTGGTGCTGGATATAGGAAGCAATTCAATTCTTTTGCTACCTTACAATGAATAAAATTGTGGGTGCTTCCTGAATCAATCAACACTGTTACCTTTATCTTCTTGATTTGTCCTTCTATCTTGATGGTTTGAGGAGTGGTATTTCCCGCTAATGCATTACAAGATATGGTCGAATCTATTTGTTCTTCATCTAGGCTTTGTTCGTGGATTATATCCTCTTCTTTTGACCTTTCTTGCTCCTTTTCTTCTTCCTCTTCACAATCTATGTAGAATAATTTCTTCTCAGCACACTTATGACCTTTAGTGTATTTGCTATCACAACTGTAACAAAGCCCTTTTGCTCTTTTTTCTTCCAATTGTTGTGGTGTCAACCTTATAGGTTGTGAAAGACTAGGGGCAACAACACTTCCGTCTTTATAGTTGTGAGTGGTATGCTTCCTGGTTGCCATAATTTTGCTTTCCATTTTTCTTGCTAACCTGAATGCCTTCTCTAATGAATCAGGTTCCCAAAGGCGAACATCATGTTGGATATTATCCTTTAAAGACCCTATGAACACATCAATCCTATGCTCCTCTGGAATATCTTTTACCCTTATGTTCAATTTTTGGAACTCCTCAATGTGCTCCATTATTGAACCCTTTTGTTTGAGACTTATCAATTGGCTAAAAAAAGTGTTGTTTTTTGTATCCTCATAATGTGCTATCAATTCTTCCGTAAAAATTGCCCAAGTGATAAATTGTTTACGAGAGCAAAGCCATTGATACCATACAAACTGATTTGGTTCCAAATATAAAGTTGCCATACGTACCTTTTGTGTGTTTTGCACATTATTGAGATCGAAGAATTGCTCCATCTGTAATATCCATGTCGCGGGATCCTTGCCATCAAACTTCCTCATATCGATTTTTGGAATATGGTGGGTCTTCGATCCAACATTAGAGTCTATGGAATCATGATTAACATTTCTTTTGTTCACATCATGAGTTTCCTTTACAACCTTTTCACCATTAGTAAGTATTTCTTGTAGAAAATTTGTCAAATCTGTCTTCAAATCTGCCATGTCTCTCTTCAAATCTATCTTCGAATCATCCATCTTAGCTTCCATGCCCTTTATCTTAGATTCCACGCCATTTATCTTAGCTTCTGTTAGCGTTTGTGAGAGTGACATTTGTTGCACTTGTTCTTGTAATTTTGATATATCATGTAGCATTTCTTCCTCTTCTTCATGAGTCATACTAGAGATTTCAAGTTCCTTACTAGGTGTTTGCATTTTCTTTCCTCGGGGCATCAGTTACCGATAATAATGTTTTATTATGCCCTTTGAATTCCTTCAAACCAAGCTTACGCAAAAATTTAAAAAAAAAAAAAAACTACACACCTTTTTTCACTTTGTAGAAGCCTGATATTGAATCTGATGTATCTCTGTAATTTCAGATCCTCCAGTTTTGAAATTGCAACCTATAGTAGCCTTCTGCGTCCTCTTTCCAATGCCACAAGTCTGACCCAAATTGGATTCTCCAAGGAAGAGTTATGTGAAATCTCCCACAGTGACTTGATTATAGACTAGTTCAGTAGAGCGAACTTGTACGACGTGCCACGAGTCACTGTTTCAACCTTTGGATCTGAAAAATTCATAAAAGAAACTACAGTCCGTCCTCTTTCTATACCTTCTTACGAAATTTCAATCCAATCCAGAGAGAAAGTTATGACGATTTTCCCCAGGTCACCTGTTTGGAATGTAATTCAGAAGTTTGCAAAAAGACCAACTTCCTCAGATCATATCTCCGCAAATATAGTGCGAAAAGCTCTGAAATTCGGACTTGAGGTTCAGCGTGATTTCTTCTCAAATGGGTTTTTTTTTGCAACTTCTGAAACATCGCAGAAACAAATTTATAGCGAAAATGCCACAATGACCTGTTTGGAGCAGCGAAACCCTAGAATCCAAAGCTCTGATACCAAATGTTATGAAACCAGCTCAAGAAAAGATAGAAAAGATAGATCAACACCTTAGAATTCAGCCTATTCGAGGGGTAAACCTCCTTTACATTACATAAATGAATAATTCTTGGATGATTCAAATGACAAAACCTCCTTTCTATATATAGGAGTCTAAGGAGTCACAATATAATCCAGACGACCTAACAATAATAATATAAAGCCACAAAAATAACAATAGAGGGATTCTATGGGGCACAGTAATAACAATATGGGGGCAATAGGGGCACAACAATATTAATAAGGGGTATAACTACAATAGTAATGGGGTAATCACCAGTATTATAGGGACCCAACATATATATATATATATATATATATATATATATATATATATATATATATATATACACACACACACACACTTGCTTCAGATTTAACCACTTGTATTTCCGTTTTCTGGCAGCAATTGGCCGAGTCATTTGCAAAAACATCATGGAAACAACTAGCTCGAACAAGCAAGTGCTCGAAAGAGAAATAGTGGAAGATGAGAATCCAAAGAGGTTAGATTTGTGTTGCACTGGATATTTGTATAGTCAAATGACATATTTGCATTAAATCAATGGAAATGTTTTTTAAAGCATATTTTTCTAACTTTGCATATACACAAACCAAAAACAATGCAACCAACACCCTCGTCAATCATTAAAATATGCTCAAGAGCATATGCAAAGATTTTTTGAAGGTGATATATTGGTTATTTATGGGCTAGCACAAACTAAAAGCTCCAACTCGCTTGCAAAGGCACGCTTGCTCGATGTTGATTTGGATGATAGCCACGATCAACCAACTATCACACTGAACATGAGCAACAATCTTATAGAGCGTTTCCAAGACATTTTTATTATTGGAAACAGTGCTCGAATTACAAACTTTGCAATAAGAAACAAGGTAATTTATGAACGAGGAGATGCAAAATGTTGCATAGTGTTATGGGACAGAACCACAGTTGCATCAATTGCACAAGTTTTTAAAAAAGATAAACTAGCTCCAGATACAACAATACACAGTCTTCTTGTTTCAAGTGATACATATGAAGTTGCCTCAATAAGATAAATAGTGAAAGGATGTCAACAAAATAACAAGCAACTTGAACTCAATATCAAAGATAGTGAAGTTACAAATGACAATGCAATTGTAAGTTTGTTGTTATAATAATCGTACTTACATTTTCACAAAAAGCTAATAGTTTCTTTCAAACTATGTTCTTGTATCTTTGTGTTCCATTGTTACCAAACTAGCAATTATCTCAGCATTTCTTATGAAAATTGCTTGAAAAAAAAATTGTTCTTTGATTTACTACAGCTACTAATGAATGATTGTCATAGAGACCATTTTTTCAAAATGCAGCATGAATTTGCATTAGAGACGACTCCACTCTATCTATTCAAAAACATCATTAGAAATTATGTGAAAGGCAATCAACAGTTGCGCTCTGGATCAACAACTTTTGTTGATCCATTGAATGATGAATTTATAAGAGTGCATTTATTATCTTTTTTCAAGTCAAGAACACGGGTATCTTTTCTAATACCTTCTTTGTTCAAGTGACAATTGTTTTATTTTAATATACAAAATATTGCATTTTGGCGAAACATATTTGTACCTAACAATTCAATTTTCTCAAAAAAATTATAGATGGAAGGAGTGTTGAAAGCCAAAAATATTTCCTCTCCTCCTTTTCAATGAATTTGCAGTAAATGCAATCAACATGTTCATCCAAAAACAACTAAATGCACAGTCTATAAAAATAGCACAACATTTAATTATGAGCACAATGTTGAATGCACACTGGAAACAGATGGTTGCAAAATTGATTATATGTTGCAAATGCCGCATCTAAAATAACATTGCCCATTTATTGCCAAGACAAACTTCCAGCAATACATGCAAAGCATATTATCTACAATTTTCAATCTAAGAAAAATTTGTATTTAAGGTCTTTTCACTTTAACAGTTAACAACATTATTGCTGAGATAAAAGAGTTGTGACCAACAAAAAAATGCTTCCTCTGTGCATCAATTTTATACATTTTGACAGTTAATATATTCTTCCTCTTTCCATTTTTACCTCCTACATTTCACCAACTCATAATTCACAAATCCTTTCACCAACACTAATGTATAGTTTTGCTTTTATTGCAGGTTCCAAAATTGCAAAATACAAAAACATCTTGTTCACCACCTTGTTGATATTTGCTACAATATTTGAATCAAGAACTCTCTTTTTTATAACTATTCCTTGCTCTCTTTTCTTAAAACTTTTGAATCAAACATTTTTTCCTGTTGCAAATTAAAACAGAGACCTAGATGCACATTATGCAGTATAGTAATTCAATTACATCAAAAAAATTACCAAATTATGGCATTGTTTTGTCAATAGGATCATAATATCTTAGTTCCACATTAACATAATGTAACTCCAAAATACTTATTGTATCATACTATGTATATGCCCATCTTTTTCTCTCCACTGTTGGAATATTAACATGGAATCTCATTTGTTGTGAATTCTAGAATTGTGTTGTGTTTGGGAAAAAAAAGAGTTGCGTGTGTATTAATCTCTTGATTCATGTATATACTCAATGAAATGTTCTGGGTTAAAAGAAGCCACAACAGGAGACTTGGGATACTTGTGTTCTCATTTTCTTTTCCCATATATCAAATCCTACTTATTTTCTTATTTGCATAATTGTCTTTCATGTTGTGTTCATTTGATGATTAGCTTTCTTGTTTTCCTTTTCTAGGCTATATAGTGTTGCATCGCAATTATATACAATTGAAAATTTATCATCTAATGAATTAACAAAGCTTGTATCTCATCTCAATTTTCTAGTTTTTTTGTCTCCTCTTTTAATGCATTTCAACTCACAAAAAAAATTTGCAAATTTAAGTATAATTGAAGGAGATTGTGGTTTTATTGATGCTAGACGCTTCAACTATGGTGCTCAATATTTTGTTTGTTTGTTTTTCACAAGGCATAAATAGTGATGAATATGCGTAGTTTCTACAACCACTTGTTATTTCCAAAAATTTTGCCAAAATAGTGCATCATTTTGTTAATAGGATCATAATATCTCAGTTCCATGACGACATAGCGTAACTCCAAAAAAATTAATATACCATATTATCTATGCCCATCTTTTGCTTTCCATTGTTGCAATATAAACTTGATTGCTCATTCGCTGTAAATTCTGAAGTTGTATTGTGTTAAGGAACAAAAGAAAAAAGAAAAAAGAGTTGCATGTGTCTCAATTGTTAATTTTTTGTATATGTTCAATGAAATTTAAGTTTCAAAAGATGTCTCTACACGAGAATTGAGACATTTGTGTTCTCTCTTTTTTTCGCATATGTCAAATCCTCTAGAAAAATCATTTTCCTATTTGCACAGGTGTTTTTCGTGTTTTGTGATTTTTTTTATTAGCTTTCTTGTACAGAGGTTTTCCTTTTCTAAGCTATATAGTGTTCCATTGCAATTATATATAATTGCAAATTTATGATCTAATGAATTAACAAAACTTGCATCTCATTTATGTTTTCTAATTTTTTTGTTTCCTCTTATAATGCATATCAACTCGCAAAAAATTACAGATCTAACTATAATTTAAGGAAATTTTGGTTCTTCAATGGTAAGTGCGTAAACTATGGTACCCAATAATTTTTTGGCTCTTTTTCCCCAACCATGAATGGTAACGAGCGTGTGTAGTTTCTGCAGCCACTTGTTCTTTCTTTGCAAGCTATTTCGATTCTTATTAATCATAGGATATGTTAATAGTTTTGAATATTTGGCGTGTGATAATGAATATTTAGTGAATGGTGAAGGATATATGTACTATTTGCAGTCAATTATCTATTTTTTATAAGACAGTGTCATTATTATAAATAATAAATATAGTACTTTTTTTTAACTTTGACCTGTTATGATAATTTTTTCATAAAGCTATATAATCACTTCTACCTAGACATTATGACATATTTTACTCTCTCACTAGGATAGCATTTTTCCTAACAACATTCTCTTAGGTATTTTCTGTATTTATTATTTAACATATGCAATTTACTACTCCAGATATATTGTAAAAAATACATTCATAAATTTGTAAAATGATCTTTGAATCATTGGTGACATGGATGCTTATTTTTGATCTCTCATGTCACTTTAGGTTCTATTCTTTGGTTGTAACAATAGCCAATTAGTATCATTGATACAAATATCAGTAAACTTCTATATTTGGACTCACCTACTTCATAAATATTGCAAGCCTCTTGAATGCTTGAGTCAAGTGATTTTATCCCTTCATCTATTAAGCATAGTCGAATTATGTACAATGTCAATTCAGTTTCAGTTTTAGTTTCAGTTTCTATATATGCAAGAATAAACAAACATGTGTTAGATGAGCATGTCAAAAAAGAGTTACAGAGTGTAACAGAGAATGTGCCAAAAGTTGCTCTTCAACCACCTGTTCTTCATGCTCCAACATTATCAATGAATCAATGAACTGAGCTCAATGATGATGCAAAACACGTGCACCACACTTCAAATGGTAGAGTGACTAAGTGAATAGAAAAATATAAATTTATAAATAAAGAGGTATGTGTTTTTTAGCACCTCTTATCTATTCTTTAATATTCTTAGGAAGTTTTATCAAATGCACTTTGAGTTCATTGATCTGACATTTGATGTGTTCAGCATGCTAGTGTTATGCACCCAAATAATCATGACCCAATTAGTAATGCAGTCATTATTGAAGCTAAAACTAGTCTCCATCATTGCAGGTTTTAATATTTCAATGTCAATATGATAATTAATTTGATCATAAGTTATTTTTCCTATAATTTTGTGATTTTTATTCTAAGTATTTATTTTATCATGTGCTTTTGCAAATAACCCATTCTCCTGGCTTTCTCATGGGTTGCATATTAAATTGTTGTTCTATTTACAAAATGTTACAAGTTGTCACATTAGGTCACTGAATCCATAAAATATAAATACAGGGATGATGTGAAGGCCATTTCTAGGTAAACCAACAACTCATGAATAGCATGCTTTACTCTGGTCCTTTTTTAACCTTTTTTCTTTACATTCATACTAAGGTCTTTTCTTCATAAGAAAAATTATGATATATTGGTTTTTGCACTAGGTGTCTATAAGGTCTCCCTATGTGCTTGGGCTCAATATTCAAATATTTATCGTTGTCTAATTGGTTACATAATTACAGCAGTTATCAGCATGATATAAGCATCAATTGTAACCTAACAACACCCTGCATCTGCTCAAACAATTTTATGGTATGTTTTGGTTACGCTAGAGGTTATATTTATATGTAGTGAAGTCTAATTATTTTCCTTGTAATAGAACAATAAAAAAGGCAATATGACTTCATGAACAAGGGAAAAATGCTCGTTGTCAGATACCAAGCAATCTATATATGGTTACCTTTGGTGTATTAAAGCTTATATTGTCTCAATTGCCAAGCTTGGAGGAAATTTCATGGCTTTCAACCATTGTAGCCACCATGTCTTTTGCATACTCTTCTATTGGGCTCGGTCTTAGCATAACAAAAATTGGAGGAATGGTATTTTCTTATTCAGCTATGAACGAGAAGTGCATTCACTAACATGAAGTCAATCTAAGGATCCTTGCAGATAGAAAGAATCCGTATGCAACCTTAACCGGAGTACTTATTGCTAAGCTTTTGCCAACAAGGAAGACAGGGTATATCTTCCAATAATTGGGCAAGATTGCATTTTCCTATTCATTTTCCACAGTTCTAATTGAAATAGAGGCAAGTGTTAGCGATGTTATTTCCTTTCATGTACCTGGTCAATGTTCATAAATTTCCTCTTGCTGACTTTGCAATCATACATTTTGCAGCATACCCTGAAATCTCTCCCACCGGAGAAAAAATGGAAAACATGATGACTATGATATCGGTGGCCATCTTAGTTATACTCTACTTTGTTAAGAGATTCAAAATCCAAAAATTTGGTTACTCATTTTCCCCTACTATTTTGATATG
The DNA here is from genome assembly GCA_031772625.1 of Pinus tabuliformis. Lineage (NCBI taxonomy): Eukaryota > Viridiplantae > Streptophyta > Pinopsida > Pinales > Pinaceae > Pinus > Pinus tabuliformis. Next base: position 1,126,642,555 of record CM062817.1, read on the forward strand.
GTTCTTATTTATTTCTTTCATTGGAATCTAGAACATCACCAGGCATGATACAAGCATCTTCAAATCTTTCTATCCCAAAAATATCTTTGATTACTTCAGAAGAAAATCAAAACAGCCTTGGATTTTACTTGGAGGAATAGTTCTATGCATAACAGGTATGTAGTATGCTTCCAACTGCCTAAAGAATTTGTTTAGAGATTATCAAACTCAGTCTTCATTGGTAATGTTAACTATGTCATATGAAAATAGTTATTTAGAAATTACCAAACCCAATCTCCATTGCTAGCTTCAAGTAAGAAGAATGAAAAAAATTACTTATACATTAACAAACCTAGTCTTTATTGCTAATGTTAAGTAGGTAGTTCACAAGAACTGAAGCTATTATTGCACATCTAGGTCATTTTTCATTCTCATGCATACTTAGGACATTAGAACAAATTAATTGAGTGCAAGAGGGATAGAATGGATCTATGTTAGTGCTGGTGTTGTTTCTGCTTTGAAATAAAAATCTAATGCTCGTTGGCAGCATTTATTTGGATTTATTTTTTTAATTAAAACTTAATTAATTCCATTTACGTGGGGAAATTAGTTAAAATCTATTTCCATTTGTTTGAATTTCTAAATATCTAATTAGCTCCAGTATGTTATGTCAACCAAATTTTGAAATATGGAAAACTAAAATTTTGTATCTTGCAAATGTTTTGTATTTGTCGATGTTTGTGGTTGCTATTGTTGTTGTGGTTATTGCAAGCCAAACTATGATTTCTTCCACTTTCTATCATAAAGCAATCCATGGCCCTGGATTTCTTTCCCTGTGTTGTAGTTATCCACACTTTATCTAAATATGGATATAGGCCTATATAGGAGAAATCAACTTCATTCTCATGATTGCATGTGTTTTTGTCACCACTTCCTTCAAAGATAAAAACCAAAATAGGCAATGCATATCGTATGTATTAGATTAATTTTAACACCTAAAGCATCAAACAAACAGCTTAAATGTTGTAGTCAATATTACTGAGTATTTTACTCTTTAAACACTTTGTAAATAGGATGACTCATGTTGTGGAATTTTGTGATATGAAACATTTAATTTAAAAATTCATGGAATAATTTGCATTCCTCTCTTCAGGTTTACAAGAACCCTCCTTTGTTTTGTACATAGAAAAACGAATAAAAACGAAAGGCCCTAAATAAATAAATAAAACTAAGGCTTAAGTTGTAGGTCTGATCCATGAAGGTTTTGTAAATAAAATTATAACCTCTCGACTAGCAAGTCAGGTCAGCTACGAAATTTTTTATAAATAATCAGCCTGACCACCTGAACGCCCGACTTCCCAACTGCCCAACTACCCGATCTGGAGACAACACCTGACTATGGTATATTCGGGGTCGGGATAGAATAAATCAATCATAAAATTAAAAAATGTCCAACTTCCTGACCTCCCCGATTGTACCATCATCCCAATAAAATATTATTTTTCTTGATTTGCATGCATTCTGCGTTTTTATATAGATTTTCATTTTTTTGTTTCACGTTCAATTGATTGTTTGTTAAATCAATAATAAATTTCCTCATTCTCTCTCGATTCACGAAAAGAAAAACAGTTGGATTGCTTACGGGAAATTAATGAACACGTTTAATTACAATTTGCTCGTATTTGTAAACATTTTTTTTAATATTTTAGAGTGTTATGCCTACATTTTGTTTTCTTAAGTCTCGTTCGAAGAAAGATTGAATTAAGGGAATATAGTACCAGCTTCAAAAAATTATGTGGAAGTAGGATGTTATTTTACAAATTCCTGAATTCAATTTGAAATTTTAAATAAGGGAAACTTATATACGATCTGTTACTGTTCACAGATCATAAAATGGGAAAAAATGAAAAATCTCCAACAGCAAGGCAACAAATGGAGAAAATTAGGTAAAAGATTAAGGATATGGATGATCTTCTACCAAAGCAAGTCAGCTTCAACTCATAGAGAATTTGTTGTTCGTGACCTAGTTCTCAAATGGGATAAAAGCCATGAAGAGAAAGGTAAGCATTATAAGTTTCAAAATATTTGGATTGGTCATTTTCAAATGTTTTCAAAGCTTGGTCCATCAACTTATATTCTTCAAACATTAGAAGGCCAAGTAGAAAATTTTCCAATAAATGGGCAAATTTTGAAAAGATATTTTTCATAAATGAAAATCTCGCAAGAACACATGTAAATACTCCATTTTAACAAGGATGTTGGTATACTTTAAAAACCTTCTTCTTCTTTTTCCAAATTTTTATACATATTCCTTCTTTAAATTTATTTCTTTATTTGTAGAATTACAACTATGATTACATACTTCAAGAAGCATATTTTTACCATATATTATCTTATATTTTAAAATAAGTTAAAGTTAAAGGACAAAGTATTCTTAGAATATCACAAATCTAATATTATTCTAACTCTTGCTTAAACTTTCGACAATATGGAAAATGATGGATTCGTTATTTTATGTTATAAAAGTTCCATCATCTTCAAATAATTTAGAGAAATAAACCAAATTCTCTCAAAAAACATGAATAATATGATACAGAATTTGAGTTTATTTTAATACATCAAAGTATTTCCTATTAAAGCAAGTCTCTTAAAAAAACTCACTTTTGCTACTTTTCTATATATGATATATGTCAAAATCAATCATAAACTCAAAAGTAAGAACATGAAATTTTACATTAAAAGGAAAATGAACAAACTCATCAAATCAGCTATGAACGCTTGTTAGCAGTGGATCGATGTCTCTAATCCAACTAAAGGGGATATTTGCATTCACCAAAAGTGAAGCAATTTAAAGTTTCAAAGAAAAATGATTATAATGCAAAGCAAAAAAAAATTGACCAGTATTAAAATCCTAAACTTAGTGTTTATAATTTCAGATGATGATTGAATTATAAGGTTCTAAGAAATACAAATAAATTCATTATTTGACTCTTATTGCATAGAATTTTCATTCTCTTCATTAGTACTTCTAGTCTAACTGTTGGTACCATTGACACTTTATCAAGTATCTCGTTGATAAATCATAATTTAAAAGAAATTTTTGAAAACTTCATTTTATTTTAAATTATGAATTTAAAATTGATAGAGATAACTGCTTCTTCCAGTGTGTCACCATTTTTTGTCAGATTTACAACAACCCTCTTTTGTTTTGTACATAGGAAAATGAATAAAAACAAAAGGCCCTAAATAAAATTTTCATTTTTTTGAAGGCTTAAGTCAAAGGTCGGATTCATAAATATTTTGTAAATAAAACTATAACTTCCCGCTTACCCGACCTTCCGACCACCCAACTAGAAAGTCGGGTCGACTACAAAAATTTTTATAACTAATCTGGTTAATTGCCCAACCTAAAGACAAGACCCGACTATGGCATAGTTGGGTTTGGATAAAACAAATCAATCATAAAATAAAAGAACGCCCGACCTCCCAACTATATGATCATCCAAATAAAATATTATTTTTCTTGATTTCCGTGTAGCCCACTTTTTTATTTAGATATTTAATAATTTTCGTTTCACGTTCAATTGTTTATTTGTTACATAAATAATAAATTTTCTAATGTTTTCTCGATTCATGAAAATAAAATAGCTGGCCTGCATACGGGAAATTAATGAACACATTTAATTGCAATTTTCTCATATTTCTAAACAAATTTTTAAGATTTTAGAGTGTTGTACCTGCATGCTCTTTTCTTAAGTCTTGTTTGAAGAAAATTTGAATTAAGGGAAAGTAGTACCAATTTCAAAAAAAATTGTGTAAGCATGATGTTATTTTACAAATTGTTGAATTCAATTTCAAATTTTAAATGAGGAAAACTTGTATATGCTCTATTACTGTTTACGGGTGATAAATGGGAAAAAAGGGAAAACCTTCGGTAGCAAAGCAACAAATGGAGCAAATCAAGGAAAATATTTAGGAGATGGATGATCTACTACCAGAGCAAGTCAGCTTCAACACATTCCTCATCTCAAATTCAACTTAAAAAACACACAAAAAATTATGATGAGCTGGGAGGAGATATTTGATTTCTTTGAGGAAAGAGAATGGATAAAAAACACAAGAGCTACTAAAACAAAGAACAATCGATTTGAAGCAATAAGAGCAACAAAATTACATGGTTTCATGGATTTTATCTCATGCTAAGATTAAAACCCAAACAATATCAGACTATTAAGAAATTTTCATAGCCTCCTAGAAAGTTGAAGTCTTATCGGCCATATACAAGCTTAGTCCCCCAAAAATCCACCTTAATGTTGACTTCCTTAATAAGTTTTGAAGTATTGCCTTGAATAAATGTGGAGAGAATTATGATATACTAATTGAAGATTGGTTGAGAGAAGAAGAGAAATGTTTCAAGATCAAAGAAAAAAAGGAATATTCCATAACTATTTTTAAGAAACTTGTTAGATTTTTTATTAAAATGCTAGCTATATTATATGGGGAACAAGATCTTGAGCATTGCAAAATTAAATGAATCCCAATAATCCACAGCATTTTGAATGAGGGGAAACACCTAAACTGGGTTGAGATCTTGTCGCAGAATGTCACATATTCATTAAAACTATCATTATCATCTCCCCTCGGGTTCAAACATATTTTAAGTATGTCTTCCTATTTGATAGATATTGTTATTGCCTTAGTTCCATTCCCACTCATGAAATGGAACTACCCATCTGATCAGCAACTACGCATTCAAAATCATGATCCTATTCTATTGGAATTTAATTTTAAATACCATTTTTATGATATCTTCCATTATGTTTTGATTCATTTCCATGAAATCTTGTTTGGAATAATACCTATTGAGAAATGGCAACAAGAGAGTCTAGTTTAATTTGTCCTTGAATTAAACTAGAAATTAATTCGAATTCTATTCTCATAGAAACTTAAAATAATCAAATTAAGTTTGTTAAACTTACTTAACTTAGGAAATTCGAGTTGGAAGTCTTTCTGTCGTCATGTGTATGTTCTCCCTACTTTGTAGGAGTCCAGTATGAGTTAATCGTGAGTTGTAAAATAGACAAATCAGTTTAATGAGTCATTTCATTTAAATTAGTTTTCAAACTAATTGAGAGAACTAATAGTGAGTTAACAGTCAATGGTGACACTAATGAACTCCACCAGTGCTACTCTAGTTAACTGAATATTTACTCATCGGAAACTCATGCATGTCAATTCTGAGAAAGACCTAGTTGAGACTAGAGTGCAGGGACAATGTACTATTTGTTTTAGATTTTTCTGAGTTGCACTCATAGTGCATGCATTCATGAACTAATTCTTAAGGGATTGTGTAGTTTTTAGAGGCTTTATTTCCCTTTAAATACAAGCTATCCTCCATCGGAATTACACATTGGAATAGAGACTTGGAGAGTTTGTGAAGAGGCTAAGATTTGGCCTTGAGCTTGCTTATGAGTTGGAGATTGAATTTGTTGAGTGTTGGGATTGTTTTAGAGAGAACAAGCATTGTAATTTCATCTTGATTTTTTAGATTAATACAAAACAAATAATGGGGTTTTGAGTTGTGGCTTTCCCCGGATATTTATTGTGTTATGTGCCTTTGATTCTCTTCCTCTATTGATTATTGTTTGCTTAATGTTTATGGGCTTCCGTTGTAAAGAGTAGAAGTAGATTCTTGTCTCTTGCTTTAGCAAATTGCATTAGCTTGTGAATCTACAGGATTTTCTACAATACCTCCCATAATAAGTGAAAGTTTGAGAGAAGGCATAAAATCAATAGGTGACTGGTTTGTTGAGGAATTGTTTTCCTATGTCATATTTCTTGGAAGTGAAGTTGGTCCCCACCTTCTGCCCCGATATATCCCAGAAAGGCTTGCTTTGAGAGAAGTGGCTAATCAAGTTATTTTGAATGGCCAAGCCAAAAAGTTCAGTAAGTTGCAAAAGAAAATTTGGACTAATTTTCCAATCAAGTTTGGTGACATCATCATCTGAGACAAAGGGCGTGGATTGACTGATTGTTGGTTTTTGCAGTTATTATTATAGAGTTTGAGCTACAACCAACAATCAGTCAATCTGAAGGGAGCTACAACCCCCTATCTGTTGTTGACTAATTGTAACCTTCTCTCGTTATCCATCTTCTACTAGAAGGGAGCTACAACCCCCTATCTCTTGTATTAGCCGATATGTTTACTAGTACGTAGGCGTCGGCCTACAGAAGACTATGACCTTCTCTCTTCCTCCAAGGACCACGTTTCATAAATTTTTAGATTGGATGCTCCTGGTACATAACAACATAATATGAAGGCCTCGTTTCATCAAATTTTCACACTGGTCTCATCAGAAACTTTGAAGATCAAACTCTATAATAATAATTGCATCAACCAACAATCAGTCAATCTGAACAGTCAGATCATTGTCACCAGAACATTGTGTTGAACCCATAAACTTGCATCATCATTCAGAACCAGTTGCAACCTCAAAAATCATACATCAGAATGCATACGCTACTTTAATGAACCCAACCTGCATGTATATGCTACTTCCTTTAACCAAACCTACGTATACCTCTAAAACTTCTGAATCATAAAAACTTCTAAATCAAATCTGTACCAACTAGTAATATTTTGAACATCTATTGTCAAATTACAGAGATCTAGACAGTCAAAAGTAAATATCACACTTCTCACTTAATCAATCAATCAATCAGACTCAATCTCCTTATGCATTCAGTTCTACTTTCAGATCTATGAAGACATCATTGACAGACAACAGTAAACTAGCAGCACTAATTAGATAGATCATTCATTTCTGAATAACAGGGTTTTCTTTTGTATACGCTGCTTGGAAGCTTCGAACCAGTGTATATATGCGCCTTCACCAAGGTGAACCATCGTATATATCTGTAAATACTAACTTACAACTTCGTTACTATTCCAGATTTTAGACGTACCCAGATCATGACATTTGAATAATAAAACATGTATAAGCAATCATATCTATCCCAACCAATATCAGATCATTCAATGATAAGTCATTTCAGGTATCATGATCCTGATCCAACATTGAATTCAAGGTGCACATAATATTTCAGATTATATCATAATCATAGCCCTTATAACATAAAATGTACTTCAGATAGAAGTATTCTTGAGAAACCCTTTCACTTGCACACTTGACCCTTTGATCTTCTCCTCCTCATATAGTTTTTGGCCTTTCTCAATACCTCGGACCAAAACAACACGTAGAACTTGTGGTATTCTTGGAAGGGATCAAATAGTCATTACTCTGCTCAATATTGTGGGCAAATACCATGGTATTGGCCCTTGGTATTCTGTAATCTTGAATTTCCTTGATTTTCCAACCCATACTCACTTTTCCTCTTGTGAAAGTGTGTGCATACGTATACGCTCTTTTTGTTCTGTTAACCCACGTGTATACACTTCTTTGACAAGGTGAACCCACGTATACAACTTAAACTACCTTACAACATCCTTTTCCTTCAACTTCTTAATTTTGATCAGTAGACCTTTGTGCCAACTTCCTGTTCTTCTGTACGATTTCCCTATTACCTCTGAATTGACCTATTACAATTTGAGTTGTCCTTTATCAAATATGAACTGACCAGTGAGTGAGTTTCCATCAAGGACAACACATGTATCATAATGCCAACAATCTCCCCCTTTGGACTTGACGGCAACCATATTCGTGTTGATTACTTCAAGTTGTTGAACATGTTAGAGATAGCAAGCAACACCAAAATACTCTCCCCCTTTAACATTTTTAACAAGAGGTCTAGGAACTAGTTCCCAAGTATTATTCTTTTCAATTTGGTCAATTTCTTCATTCATTGCCTTAACCCAACGTTCATCTTTGTTAGCTTCACTGACAATTTTTGGTTCTATGGAGGATAGTAATGCTAGATAACTGGAATTTCCTGCAAGATTTCTTCTTGTATGTACCCTAGACCCTTCTTCTCCTAGAAGTTGAGATTCTGGATGATTCTTTTGAACATACCTAGATGGAGTATTTTCCCTGTCAGTTGTGTCTTCTTCTGATGCTTCATTGGTTTCTTCCTCTATATCATTTTGATTTGATACGAGAAAGAATTCACCGTCTTCCTCATTGTCATCATCCTTTGTTTACTTTATCTGTTCTGGATTTATGCATGCTTCATCAATTACTACATCAATGCATTCAACAATTTTCCAAAGTCTCTTGTTATAACATTTGTATCCTTTACTTCTAGATGAATAACCAAGAAGAATTCCTTCGTCTACTCTGGGTTCAAACTTACCAAGTTTTTCATTAGTCTTTTTGATGAAACATTTGCTTCCAAAAACTCTAAAGTGTTTTACAGTAGGAGGCTTACCATACCAAAGTTCATATGGAGTTTGATCACTATTTACTCGAACATTAGCTTTGTTGAGAATAGTCATGGCAGTAAATGCAACTTCACCCAGGAAGGTGGCAGAAGTTCCAGGTTCATTAAGCATAGCTCGAGCCATTTGTTGAACTGTTCTGTTCATTCTTTCCACTAGACCATTTTGTTGAGGAATTCTGGCAACAGAGAACATCGTTTTTATTCCATGTTGTTCACAAAAATCAAAAAATCCATCTGATATGAATTCTCCCCCTCGATCAGATCTAAGACATTTGATTTTTTGATCTGATTCATTTTCAAATAAACCTTTGAAAGCTTTAAACTTTTCAAATGCTTCATCTTTATGCTTTAGTAGACTTATCCAACACATTCTAGAAAAATCATCAATGAATAAAATAAAGTATTATTCTCCACGAAGTGACTTTTTCCTTGTTGGACCACACAAGTCAATATGGATGAGTTCAAGAGGCTTACTTGTTGATCCTTCTTTTTCATTGAAATGAAATCTGGTTTGCTTACCGACTTGACATGGTTTGCAAATGGTATTTTACAGGATGCTGATATCTAGAAGATCACAAACCGCCTGCATGATTTTCTTATTTGAGAAAAGCTTAGATGCCCCAAACTTTTGTGCCATAGCCAGTTTTCATCTGTTTTGCTTAGATATCATTGTTTATGTCCTCCTTTCATTATGTATAGATTGCTTGGAGTTCTTGTACCTTTGATTACGGTATTTCCTGTATCAAGCTCACGAACCACACATCCATTTGATCGAAACACAACTTCATTTCCTTGATCACACATTTGACTAACACTCAACAAGTTATGTTTTAAACCATCAACATACATGACATTTCCATCTTTAACCTTTTCTTTCAAATAAATAGAACCTTTACCTTTAATGACAGTTGGTGTGTCATTTCCAAAGGAGACATTATTTTCCTTTTCTAAAGAATTATATGAATGAAGTTTCTCTTTATCACCTGTCATGTGTTTAGAGCATCCGTTGTCAATGTACCACTGATTTTCTTGTCCTTCTGCAAATAGAGCTATGCCACATCTTTCTTATTGAAATTCCTTCTTTCTCCATACCCTGGAATTTGATGATGTTTTCTCTTTTTGAAGTGTTGGATGAAATTTTCTCCTGCATTCAGATTCTTCATGACCAAAGTTATCACAAAACAAACATTCAATTTCATCTTCAATAGGAGAAAAGTTATTATAAGAACTTTTCTTGATTCTTGTTATGCTCCTTTAATTTCGTGCTTCTCTAGTCATGATAGTTTTGTAAGAAACACATTGAGCAGCCTTATGCCCAAAGTTATGGCATGAAAAGCATTGTCCATTAAAGAAGTTTTTGTGATCATAGAATATTTTGGTATTTTTTACCTTTTAGTTGATGCTTCTATTGATGTTCATCCTTGGATTAAATTGAGCATGATTTACCTGATGAGTAATTTTAGGCTTTTGCTGACGATTGACATATTGTTCATTGGTCTTTGCTGCATCAAGATAGCTTCTGGTGGAGGCTGACGGCTTTTGTGATTGGGATGATTCTTCAGTATATCCAAGACCGGTCTTTATAAGAGGAGAATGTTGAACCTTGATGATTTCATTTAAAGTTTCTGATCCTTTAGCAAATCTAAGATTAAGAGATTTTGTCTTCTCAAGTTCTTTTCTTAGACCCACAACTTCACATTCTAGTTTTTCATTGTGCTTTTCTCTTTCAATGAGTTGATGTGTCAACGTGTCTATGATCATATTCTTTTCTTCCAAACAGATTTTGAGTTTATTGATTTCTTCAAGAAAGTATTCCTCTTCTAAGGCATCTAGAAAATCATCATTGTCATTAGCCATGAGAAGTTTATAATCTTGTTCAGTTTCATCTTCATCACTATTGGATAATCCATCACTATCTTCATGAGTATAGTAACGTTTTCTATTAACAACCGGTTTTCTATTGCCTTTTGCATATTCCTTTCCTTTTTCATGATTATATTTATGAGGACATTTTGTAACATAATGGCCAACTCTACCACAAGCAAAGCATTTGAATGGTAGCTTACCTCTGAATCATCCAAAACCCCGTTGAAGCTTCTTGACAAAGTTTACCTCATCTTCTTCTTCTAAAATATTCCTAATTCATTGTGCTCTTAATTTTCTTCCCTTTGCTGAAGCTTTGAAACTGGCTTCTCTCATATCTGATGGACCTCCTTTCCTCATTTCAAAGGCAGTTAGAATTCCATGAAGTTGAACAAAAATAATAGATTGAAGATCCTACTTTTCTTCTATGGCAAGTACATTTAACTCAAATTTAGAAGACAAAGATCTCAAAATTTTCTCTACTAAAGTAGCCTCCTTTATCTCTTCACCTAGATTCTTCATACAATTAACAATCTCATCTACACGTAAAAAGTAACTAGAAATACTTTCATCACTATGCATCTTAAGAGTTTCATACTGAATTCTGAGAGTTTGGAGCTTAGCACGTTTTACCTAGGAGTCTCCTTCGTAGCTTTGAATGATTTTGTCCCATATCTCTTTGGTTGTCTTGAGCTGCATGACTTTGACGAATTCTGATTCTGACAGACTTCCCAATAAAGTATTGACTACTTTGGCATTGGTTTCGTATAACTTCTTACCTACTATATATGTAGGTATTGCTGCTGGAAATTGGTATCCTCCTTCCACAATTTCCCAAACATCGATTCCAAGCGACTGAAGATAGGCTCTGATTCTTATTTTCCAATATGCCAAGTTGTTCCCATTGAATATTGGTGGTCTGATAGATCCCATACCTTCTTGATTGTTCATCTTGAAATATCTTCCTTCAAGTGATCAAGCTTCTTCTAAAGGACCTACTCTAATACCAATCGTTGGAAATAATACTGAGAGGGGGGTGAATCAGTATTTACAATTCAACATTTTTTTCATTTCCCAATCAGAATTATATATGCTACTTAAGTGAAGTGAACTTGCGTGTGCATGCAACTGTTATTAAAGAAACCAATGTATACCTAGAGAACTTATGATTTAGTTAATTCATCATGTGTTGATCTTTAATCAGTGCATCAGTATTTTATTCTACAGTAACTATGTGCAATAATAACATAATAAACCATCACACATAAGCAACACACATGAACACCAAGATTTAAGGTGGAAACCCAATGCGAGAGAAAAACCACTTGCTACTGTCGTCTCTGTCTTCTTTTTAATATAAAGAAAATTTGGTCACAATCTTGTACTAGTGCAGACTCAAACTAGTACGCAGGCACCCACCTGCAGAAGGATACAACCTTCTCTCATTCTCTAGCTTCTACTGGAAGGGAGATACAACCCCTTAGCTCTTGTACTAGCTGATATGTTTACTAGTATGTAGGCAGTGGTCTACAGAAGGCTACGACCTTCTCTCTTCCTCCAGGGACCAAGTTTCATAAATTTTCAGACTAGATGCTCCTGAAACACAACAACACAATATGAAGGCCTCGTTTCATCAAATTTTCACACTAGACTCATCAGAAACTTTGAAGCTCAAACTCTATAATAATAACTGCAACAACCAACAATCAGTCAATCTAAATAGTCAGGTCACTGTCGCCAGAACACCGTGCTGAACTCAGAAACCTACATCATCATTCAGAACCAGCTGCAACCTCAAAAATCATACATCAGAATGCATACACTACTTTAATGAACCCAACCTGTGTGTATACGCTACTTCCTTTAACCAAACCTGCGTATACCTCCAAAACTTCTGAATCAAATATGTACCAACCAGTAATATTCTGAAGATCTACTGTCAAATTACAGAGATCTAGACAGTCAGCAGTAAAGATCACCCTTCTCACTTAATCAATCAATCAATCAGACTCAATCTCCTTATGCATTCAATTCTACTTTCAGATCTAAGAAGACATCATTGACAGACAACAATAAACCAGCAGCACTAATCAAATAGATCAGTCATTTCTAAATAACAGGCTTTTCTTTTGTATATGCTACTTGGAAGCTTCGAACCAGCATGTATACACGCCTTCACCAAGGCAAACCAGTGTATATATATGTAAATACTAACTTACAACTTTGCTACTATTCCAGATTTCAGACATACCCAGATCATGAAATTTGAATAATAAAACATGTGTAAGCAATCAAATCTAGCCCAACCAATATCAGATCATTCAATGATAAGTCATTGCAAGTCTCATGATCCTGATCCAACATTGAATTCAAGGTGCACACAATATTTCAGATTATATCATAATCATAGCCCCTATAACATAAAATGTACTTTAGATAGAAGTATTCCTGAGAAACCCTTTCACTTGCACACTTGACCCTTTGATCTTGTCCTCCTTATATAATTTTTGGCCTTTCTCAATACCTCAAACCAAAACAACACTTAGAACTTGTGGTATTCTTGGACGGGATCAAATAGTCGTTACTCCGCTCAATATTGTGGGCTAATACCATGGTATTGACCCTTGGTATTCTTTAATCTTGAATTTCCTTGATTTTCCAACCTATACGCGCTTTTCCTCTTGTGAAAGTGTGTGCATACATATACGCTCTTTTTGTTCTGTTAACCCACGTGTATACGCTTCTTTGACAAGGTGAACCTGCGTATACAGCTTAAACTACCTTACAACATCCTTTTCCTTCAACTTCTTGATTCTGATCAGCAGACCTTTGTTCCAACTTCCTGTTCTTCTGTACCAATGCCCTGTTACCTCTGAATTGACCTGTTACAATGTGAGTTTCCCTTTATCAAATCTGAACTGACCTGTGAGTGATTTTCCATCAAGGACAACACCTGTATCATAATTCCAACAGGTTCACTAAAAAAAAGCGTGTATATGTATGCACGCACTTTCACAAGAGTAAAAGTGCGTATGGGATGGAAAATTAAGATTAATGATTACCAAGGGTCCATACCATGGTATTAGCCCAAAATATTGAGCAGAATAACGGTTACTTGATCATGTCTAAGAATACCACAGGTTCTAAGTGTTGTTTTGGTTTGAGGTATTGAGAAAGGATAAGACTATATAAGGAGGAGAAGATCAAAGGGCTAAGTGTGCAAATAATGAATATATCATGAAGGGTTAGATCAAAATCAAATATGCATGTTGTGGGTTTCTAATGCTTTGCTTGATCTGAACTAAATATGCACCTGAGTGTTTGATGATGGATGAGATCTAATGATGGATCGAGATCATAAGACCTGAAATGAATTATCATTATGTGATCTAATAATGGATAGGCTAGATCTAAGTGCTAACAAATGCTTTACCCTTTAAATGTTATGATCTGAGTATGCCTAAAGTCTGGAATAACTTTGAATTTATAAGTTAGTATTTGCATATCTATAAGTTGGTTTGCCTTGGTGAAGGTGCGTATACACACAGGTTCGGCACTACCAAGTTGTGTATGTAGAAGAAAAGCTTGTTGTTCAGAGATGACTAATCTATCTTATCAGTGTTGATGTTTTACTAATGTTTGTCAATGATGTCTTCTTTAGATTTGAAAGTAAAACTTATTCTATTAGGAGATTGAGTCTGGTTGATTGATTGATTGAGTAAGAAGGGTGATCTTTGTTTCTGTCTATTTAGAACTCTGTAATTTGACAGCGGATCTTCAAAATGTCACTGGTTGGTATAGCTTTTGGTTCAGAGGTTTTATGATTCAGTATCTTTAGAGGTATACGCAGGTTGGGCTATAGAAAGTAGCGTATACATGCAGGCTGGCTTCATTGAAGTAGTGTATATAATCTGACATATGATTTTTGAGGTTACAATTGGTTCTGGTTGTTGATACAGTTTTATGGGTTCAGATCTATGTTCTGGTTACAGTGATCTGACTATTTCAGTTGATTGGTTGAATTTTGATTATGTATTGGTTGATTGGATTTGAGTGATTGTTTGATTCAATTGTGTCAGAGGTTCAGTGATTGTTTGATTCAGATGTGTCAGAAGTTTCAATGATTGGTTGATCCAGTAAGTGATGATTCAGTTTCAGTTATATAATAGATTGGTGATTGGTTTGAGTGATGCAGATGTATTTGATGGTTGTATTGCAGTGGTGATTGATTTTGAGCTTCAATGTTACTGATGGGTCTAGTATGAAAATTTGATGAAACTTGGCCTTCATATTGTATTGTTGTGTACCAAGAGTACCTAGTCTGAAAATTTATGAAACATGGTCCGTGGAGGATATTAAGGGTTGGAGCCTTCAGTGAGGAACTCGAAGCTTCCTTCCAGTAGTAGCTGGTGATTATATTAGGGGTTTGGATCTCCCTTCCAATAGCATCTGGAGAATGAGTAAAGGTTGTAGCCTTCTGTACGCTGGCGCCTACATACCGGTAAACATATCAGCGAATACAAGAGCGAAGGGGGTTGTAGCTCCCTTCCAGTAGAAGCTGGAGAACGAGAGAATGTTGTAGTCTTCTACAGCTGGGTGCATGCGTACTGGTACGAGTCTGCACCAGTACAAGATTGTAAACAACTTATTCTTTACATTAAAAAGAAGACAGAGACAACAACAGCAGGTGGTTTTTCTCCCGCATTGGGTTTCCACCTTAAATCTTGATGTTCATGTGTGTTGCTTATATCTGATGGTTTATTTATTACAACACATGTTTGATGTTTATCTAATGGTTAATAAAGTACTAATGCACTAGCTGAAGATAAACACATGATGGATTAACTGAATTAAAAGTTCACTGGATATACATTAATTGGCTTAAGAACAGTCGCTTGCACACACAAGTTCGATTCAGTAAAGTCGCGTATAGAAATATGAATATGAAATGCAAAAATTTCTTGATTTGTAAATATTGATTCAACTCCCCCCCCCCTCAGTAATTTTCCCAACAATTGGTATCAGAGCGAGTCCTTTGGCAAAAGCTTGATCGCTTGAAGGAGATCTGTCGAGACAATGGGAAGGAAGCTAAAGAAGAAAGCACCTCAGAAGAAGAAGACATCTCAAACGAACAATGACAGCAGAAGAGACAATTGGCTATTAGGTGGAAGTAAGTATTCAGATTCAGAATCACCTCAATTGAAGATGAACAAGCAAAGGAATTATCAGGTACAAATTTTTCATCTTCTAGTGATACATTTCTCTATTCATGCAATATTGATGATAGTGAAAGTGACAGTGGAACAACTAAATTTTCTCTTATGGGTGAAAGTAAAATAAATATAGAGGCAGAAGTTAAAAGGCTCATAGACAAAATTAGAGATCAACAAGATCTATTTTACAAAAGGGAGTGTACCTACAAAGAAGAGATTACCAGGTTAAAAACTCAGTTGGAGGAAGGAAACAAAATAAAGAAGCAGTACAAGGAAAAGGAAGATCAAATTCAAAGGCTGCAAGATGAAGTGACATCATTGAGAAATGAAGTGAATGAAAAGGATACAACAACCAAGGAACTTATAGAAATAACCAGTTAATGTGAAGATCTTGAAGTTGTGGTCATCTCTCTAAAAGAAGATCTTAAAAATTCAAATATGCAGAAGGAAGAACTACTTCAAGCATTTGAAGAACAAGAAAATGAGGTTCTCAAATTAAGGCAACAAGTGGAAAGAGGAATAAAAGTTGAAGAAATCATGAAGAAGCAATATCTTGAAAAGGAAGAGTAATATCGGGTTGAGGTAAATATCCTAAAAGTTAATTTAGAAGAAAAGGATAAACTTTTATGATTTCAAGATAGTAGTAAGATTTTGGATAATATTCTTAGTAGTCAAAGGTCTCTTACCATCAAATTTGGTCTTGGTTTTCATGAAATTGTTAAAGGTGAATCTAGCTCACAAACTGAAGAAAGGAATTCTAATGCAAAATTTGAAATGCTCAACAAGAAGATAAGAGGTCAACCCCGTCAACAACCAAGGAAAGAAATTCTTCAAAGAAAATCATTTTGTTATGAAACCAGCTCACAAAAAGATAGAAAAGAGAGATCCACGCCTTAGAATTCAGCCTCTTCGAGGGGGCAACCTCCTTTACATTACATAAATGAAAAATTCTTGGATGATACAAATGAAAATACCTCCTTTCTATATATAGGAGTCTAAGTGGTCCCAATACAATCAAAGCCTACATAACAATAATATTGTAGGGCACAACAATAACAATAGTGGGCTTCTATGTGGCACAATAGTAACAATATGGGCACTACATGGGTACATCAATATAATAAGTGGGTTGTACTAATAACAATAAGGGGTTACACTAGTAGTATAGGGGCCTAACATGCCCCTCTCCTTCAAAAAGCGTTGTCCTCAACGCTTGAGTAGTTCTTGATGCTTCTGTATAAAATTCTTGTCCTCCCATGTGGAATCTTCAGCAGGTAATTTCTTCCACTTGATGAGATACTTTGAAATTGATCGATTTCGTAGCTGTCGGGTTCTTGTCTCTGTGACTACTCCAGGTTCCAATATGATTTTTCCTTCCTCTTCAATTTCTGGCAATATTGTTTGAATTGGGATCTTTTGCAACTTTTGAATAAGTGGCCATACTTCTTCGTCCTTCTTCCATTCATCCCTTGCTTCGTTTATCCAATCTGGTTGGATAATATAAATAGCACAAAACAATGCTTCCACATCCTCATCCTTGAAGAGTCTTCCCATTCGGTAAGGTCGCCATTTTTTAAGTGCATGTAGTATTGCCAACATTTCCTTCTCATAAATATCTTGCTTGAGATGTATCAGTAAAAATACCCAATCACCTACATCAAAACATTTTTCACTACGATGTTGATCTACCTGTTGTTTCGTTTGATTTTGCACCAAAGTAGCGTTATCCTTTAAAAGTTGGAGAACTTGTTGTTGATGCTTGATGTGATCTTTCACTGCTTGAACCTTTTTCTTCTTGATATGTCCTTCTATCTTTAGATTTTGAGGAGTGGTAAGTTCTTCCAATCCTTTACAAGATATGGTCGGATTCATTTCTTGATGCTCGATGTGATCTTGGGACCTGTGGGTTATGGGCCCACCACGCTCTAGGGTTTCGCTGCTCCAAACCTGGCTCTGATACCAAATGTTATGAAACCAGCTCACAAAAAGATAGAAAAGAGAGATCCACGCCTTAGAATTCAGCCTCTTCGAGGGGGCAACCTCCTTTACATTACATAAATGAACAATTCTTGGATGATACAAATGAAAATACCTCCTTTCTATATATAGGAGTCTAAGTGGTCCCAATACAATCAAAGCCTACATAACAATAATATTGTAGGGCACAACAATAACAATAGTGGGCTTCTATGTGGCACAATAGTAACAATATGGGCACTACATGGGTACATCAATATAATAAGTGGGTTGTACTAATAACAATAAGGGGTTACACTAGTAGTATAGGGGCCTAACACATTTACTCCTAACTATGGAAGTGTTAATCGATTCTTTCCTCTGATGAATAATGTTGAATGTTTTATATGTCATAATTTTGGACATGTTGCAACTAGATGCAGAAGTAGAATGGTTCAAGCTAATAACCATCTCACAGAAATGCCATCAGCTTCCATGTACTTTAACAGATATTGTTTTTCTTGCAATATGTTTGGTCACAAATCCATTGATTGCTTTAGAAGGAATATGAAACATATAATATGTTATGCTTGTAACAAGTTTGGGCATATAGCAAAAGAATGCATGAGCAAATTTCAGCCAACATACCAAAAGGAGCAAACATCATCACACTCCAAGTTATGGAAGAAGAAGGAATTACAGTCAGAAAAATGTGGCATAGCTCAGTATACAGACAAAACAAACTCAGGAGGAACTGAAAGTATGAAATTTCAGTGTTCTAATTCTCATACGCAGTTATCATGAAGACAAGTCACGTATATACGCGAGTTAGAAGCTGCACAGTCGTGTATATGTTGGTTTGATGTAGAAGCAGTAAGACAGACTCAGGAAAAGGGGTCTGATATGGTTCAGTCAATTATCAATTATCTTTTCTATTATGATTGATGATGATTACAGTCTATTGATGATATGTAGAAGTGATTTTAACCCTCATAAGTTGTTGATGATTTGATGTATAACTAGTTGATGATGATGCCTTGATGATTCTTACTAATATATGCAATGATCAAATCTGACAGTGAACAGTTGGCACAGGTTCAGGGGGAGAATATGTTATGCTTCTAATAATACATTGTTGGAATTATGTTTAGAATTCTTTGGTACATAACGATTCTTATAGATGGTGATGATGCTTATGTTGTTGAAGTGTTTAAATGATACATCATGCTATGTTATAGTCATGGGTTGCCTATGATAAAGTCACGGATGATACTTATATTGCTTGAGCCACATAGTTGTTATTCAGATCATATTTATGGATGATTGCGGATGACTCTTTTTATGATGCATAAAGTACATATGGTATGTTTCTTACATGGTGATCTTCATACGGACAAGGAGAAGAACAAAGCTTGAGTACACAACTTCATTATTAGATAAGTGTTATTTATTTTATGTTGTAGTCATTGTGCCTTCAAAGATGTATAAACTTCATATGGTGTAGTTATGGATAAGGATTCCTATAGTTCTTGGCTCTCACATAGTTGAGGATTGTTGTTGTTGATGGTATCAAGAAAGCTTGACAAACAACTATGAGCTCATGGTTTGCTAGATACATATTGTTATCTCTAAGATCGATACATATTATGTTGATACATGGATGGTTACTTAAATTACACCTTGGTAAATAATGTTGGTTGGCCAAGAAAATGGTGTTATTGCAGGTTTCATGAAGACATGGTTATTTGGAGACATGGATTACTTAGTCACACAATGACGATGAATTCTTACTTATGATTATAGGTTTGATTATCATGGTTGATGCTTATCAGGTGTGGATATTGGAAAAAATCCCTAGTGAAGATACATGGTTGATATATTGAGGTTTGTTATGGAAAGATCATGCAGTTCTTGTTACGACAATAATGATATTATGGTCATAAATGATGACTATGGTGGTTTCACATATATATGATATGATGTGAAAGGTTTTGTATTACTACTTGAGACATGACATATGCTTAGTTGATTCATGGAAGGCTATGAAGCAAGATGATCTTGATAAGATCAAGAAGATGAGTTTATATCTATATGTGACATACTTTGTCACAGGTCAATGATATTAAAGGCACATTTTCTTATCTTGCAAACTAATGATGGACATGTACAGGTTGCAGTTTTGGATGCTGCTAACAGATGCTTATGGTGCATATCATATATGGTGTATGATAGTTGTTGATAACTATCATGCTCTTGTTTAGATCTTTGGATTTTGTTATAAATGTCATGTATATCATTTTATGTAAAGGTCATGTAAAGACATATGATGTAATAATTGTCATATTAGTCATGTAAGGACTTTTGAGATCATGTCAAATATGTAATCCCACTTGGTTGAGTGGTTGAGTCATTTGGTGTATCCCCACTTGGCTAGGTGATTGATGTATGTATTAGTCACTGGTGATAGGAAGGTAATACTCACATAGTTGATTTATAGAGTCATGTTATTCTTTTGAAAATTATCTCTGCAGACTCTGCATGTACTCAGAGGGAGCATAGACACCATAGTGCATCTCAAAGGGGGGAATATCTTGGCCTACCCTTTGCCCTTGATGTCAAAGAGGGATAGTATATTGGTGTTGCTTGATATATCTACCAGGTTCTACAGCTTGAAGTAATCAACACCAATATGGTTGTCATCAATTCCAAAGGGGGAGATTGTTGGCATTATGGTACAGGCGTTGTCCTTGATGGCAACCCACTCACAGATCAGTTCAAATTTGATAAATGGAAGCTCGCATTGTAACAGGTCAATTTAGAGGTAACAGGGAAATGGTACAGAAGAACAGGATGTTGGAACAAAGGACTACATATTAGAATCAAGCAATTGAAGAAAAAGAATGTTTTCAGTTGTATTAAGTTGTATACGCTAGTTCACCTAGTCCAAGTAGTGTATACAAACGGGTTCAATGAATAAAAAGCGCGTATACATATGCACGCACTTTCACAAGAGTAAAAGCGCATATGGAATGGAAAATTAAGATTAATGAATACCAAGGGTCCATACCATTGTATTAGCCCACAATATTGAGCGGAATAATGGTTACTTGATCCCATCTAAGAATACCACAAGTTCTAAGTGTTGTTATGGTCTGAGGTATTAAGAAAGGCTAAGGAGGAAAAGATCAAAGGGCTAAGTGTGCAAGTAATGAATATCTCATGAAGGGTTAGTTCAAAAGCAAATATGCATGTTATAGGTTTCTGATGCTTTGCTTGATCTGGACTAAGTATGCACCTGAATGTTTGATGATGGATGAGATCAAATGATGGATCAGGACCATAAGACCTTAAATGACTTATCACTATGTGATCTAATAATGGATAGGCTAGATCTTAGTGCTAACGAGTGCTTTACCCTTTAAATTTTATGATCTGAATATGTCTAAAGTCTGGAATAATTGTGAAGTTATAAGTTAGTATTTGCAAACCTATAAGCTGGTTCGCCTTGGTGAAGGTGCGTATACACGTTGGTTTGGCACTACCAAGTTGTGTATGCAGAAGAAACTATTTTTGTTCATAGATGATTAATCTATGTGATCAATGTTGTTGTTTTACTATTGTTTTTCAATGATGTCTTCTTTAGATCTAAAAGTAAAATTGATTGTATTAGGAGATTGAGTCTGGTTGATTGATTGATTGAGTAGGAGGGTGATCTTTGCTGTTATCTATTTAGAACTATGTAATTTGATAGTGGATCTTCATAATGTCACTCGTTGGTACAGCTTTTGGTTTAGAGGTTTTATGATTCAGTATCTTTAGAGGTATACACAGGTTGGGCTACAGAAAGTAGTGTATACATGCAGTTTGGCTTCATTGAAGTAGCGTATACAATCTGACATATGATTTTTGAGGTTGCAGTTGGTTCTGGTTTTTGATACAATGTTCTAGGTTCAGATTTATGTTTTGTTTACAGTGATCTAATTGTTCCAGTTGATTGGTTGAATTTTGATTATGTATCGGTTGATTGGTTTTTGAGTCATTGTTTGATTTAGTTGTGTCATAGGTTCAGTGATTTTTTGATTCAGATGTTTTAGAAGTTTTAATGATTGGTTGATCCAGAAAGTGATGATTGAGTTTTAGTTATATCAGAGATTGATGATTGGGTTTCAGTGATGCAAATGTATTTGATTGTTGTATTGTAGTGGTGATTGATTTTGAGCTTCAATGTTACTAATGGGTCCAGTATGAAAATTTGATGAAATGTGGCCTTCATATTGTATTGTTGTGTACCAGGAGTATCCAGTCTAAAAATTTATGAAACATGGTCCCTGGAGGATATTGATGGTTGGACCCTTCAGTGAGGAAGTCGAAGCTTCCTGCCAATAGTAGTTGGTGATTAGATAAGGGGGTTGGAGCTCCCTTCTAGTAGTAGTTGGAGAATAAGTAAAGATTGTAGCCTTCTGTAGGTCGGCGCCTACATACTAGTAAACATATTAGCCAATACAAGAGCAAAGGGGGTTGTAGCTCCCTTCCAGTACAATCTGGAGAATGAGAGAAGGTTATAGCCTTCTGCAGGTGGGTGCCTATGTACTGGTATGAATCTGCACCAATACAAGATTGTAGACAACTTATTCTTTATATCAAAAAGAAGACAAAGACAACAGCAGCAAGTGGTTTTTCTCCCGCATTGGGTTTCCACCTTAAATCTTGGTGTTCATGTGTGTTTCTTATGTGTGATGGTTTATTTATTACAAAACATGGCTAATGTTTATCTAAGGGTTAATAAATTACTAATGCACTAGTTGAAGATAAACATATGATGGATTGACTAAATTATAATTTCACTGGATATATGCTAATTGGCTTAAGAATAGTTGCGTGCACACGCAGGTTCGATTCAGTAAAGTCACGTATAGAAATCTGAATATGAAATGTAAAAATTTATTGATTTGTAAATATTGATTCACACCCCCCCCCCCCACCCCCCGTCAATATTTTTCCAAATAGACTGTTGAAAGAGGCAAAGTCTTAAATAGTGAAACAAAACAACAATTGCAAGAGTTTAGGGAAAATCTATTGGAAATTTTTCTAAAATAAAAGGGTCTCCATTTCAACGTTTCATTTGAACAGTCAAATACTATTGAATTTTTCCAATGTAATTTCAACCAAATGACTTTATATCCTTCTATTATTTCTCAAAAGGAACAAAGGGTAGAAATTGAAAAAACATAATATTTTGTTGTCACGGGTAAATAAGTTGAAGTCGCAACAATAAAAAAGTATGAAATAGAAGCAGGAAATTACAGCAACAACAAAGACTCCATAAAAACAAAAAACAATTGAACACGAGATTATTGTGATTAATTTGCCTGAGGAAATAGAGCAAAAGAAACCAAAAACTACAGAAGTCAAAGAAATGGAAGTAGATAAGGAGAAAGAAAAAAAAGTATCTAGTGAACCGCCACCAAGGAAAATGAGGAAAAATGGAATCGCATTAAAAAATGGATACTATATCTACCACATCTCTTCAAATTGGGAAAAAAAATCAGAGCATGGATACAAACGACATATGAGAACTCTTTAACAATTTAAAAATGAATAGACTTTATAGAAGCATTTAACCAATTAGGTTCCAAGCCATTAAAGGAAGTAGTTCCAGGAGAATCAAAACAATCTACGGAAGACCTTGTTGTCAAGGACCACGTAGAAATCAAAAGTATTAAAGTTTGGAAACCACAAACTTTCCAAAAATTTCTCCAACTACCTCTTGAACAAATTAAGCTTATTGCCATATTTGAGGTCAAATAGCGTAAGAAGAAGAAAAAGGTCCAAGGATTGATTGCTAGCTGCCAGATCAACATCAATCAATTTCCTTCCATTTATTTCTTTGCAGTATACCAAATATATTCACAATGGGAAACTCATATCGAAGTACATGCACCTCACCTGCTACTTAGTCTCAATTACAAAGATTCTGAAGATGAGGAAAGGATGCCTACTTCTCTGCTAGATATCAATTGAACAAAGATAGAATTTTTATTTTTAGAATTAAGTATTTACTTTTAGAAAATCTGTTGATTTTCTTGTTTCAAGACTTATCTTATTATTTTTTAGTATTTATAGACCCTTATGTGTTGGTGCAAAGGATCGAGAATTAGTGAAGACTACAGACTTGTATTCTTTTAATCAATTTTGAAGTACCAGCTTATTTGAAGACCATTTTCAGTGTTAATGTGTGATGAGCTATGAGATTTATGTCAGGACATCATTTTAATTACTTAATTAATGTCTTTGATATTACTCTATGACTTATGTTATTTGATTCTAAATTAATATTTGATAATTTTGTTTAAGATTTCTTATGGTAATGTTGCAGTCTACATCAGTTTATCATCATGAATTAAAAAATTGCGTTGTTGATATTTGATACGATATCTGAATCAAGAACTTTTTTTATATATAACTAGTTCTTGCCCTCTTTTTCCTAGAAATTTTGAATCAAACAGTTTTTCTTGCTGCAAATGAAAATAGAGACCCAGATACACATTATGCAGTATCGTAATTCAGTTACATCAAAAAAAATTCCAAACTATGTTATCATTTTGTTAATAGGATCATAATATCTCAGTTCCACGGTAACATAATGTAACTCCAAAATACTTATTATACCATATTATATATATGCCCATCTTTTTCTCTCCACTGTTGGAATATTAACTTGGATTCTCATTTGTTGTGAATTCTGGAATTGTGTTGTGTTAGGAAAAAAAACGTTGCATGTGTATCAATCTCTTGATTTTTGTATATGCTCAATGAAATGTTCTATGTTAAAAGAAGCCACTACAGGAGAATTGAGATATTTGTGTTCTCCTTTTATTTTCCCATATATCAAATCCTCCTTATTTTCCTATTTGCATAATTGTTTTTCATGTTGTGTTCATTTGATGATTAGCTTTCTTGTTTTCCTTTTCTAAGCTATATAGTGTTGCATTGTAGTTATATACAATTGCAAATTTATTGCCTAATGAATTAACAAAGCTTGTATCTCATTTTTGTTTTCTAGTTTTTTTGTCTCCTCTTAAAATGCATTTCAACTCAAAAATAAAATTTGCAAATTTAACTATAATCTAAGGAGATTGTGGTTTTATTGATGCTAGATGCTTCAACTATGGTGCTCAATAATTTTTTGTTTGTTTTTTCCATGCATAAATGGTGAGGAATGTGCGTAGTGCTACAACCACTTGTTCTTTCCAAAAAAATTGCCAAACCAGTGCATTATTTTGTTAATAGGATCATAATATCTCAATTCCACAACAACATAGTGTAACTCCAAAAAAATTATTATACCATATTATATATATGCCCATATTTTGCTTTCTCTTGTTGCAATATTAAATTGAATTCTGATTTGTTGGAAATTCTAAAGTTGTATTCTGTTAAGAAACAAAAAAATAGAGTAGCATGTGTCTCAATTTCTTATTTTTTGTATATGTTCAATGAAATGTTTTGTGTCAAAAGAAGCCTCTACAAAAGAATTGAGACATTTGTGTTCTCTTTTTTTTCACATATATCAAATCATCCATAAAATTTATTTTCCTATTTGCACAGGTGTTTTTCATGTTGTGCACTTTTTTATATTGGCTTTCTTGTACACAAGTTTCATTTTATAAGCTATAATACATTCCATTGCAATTATATATAATTACAAATTTATGATCTAAAGGATAAACCAAACTTGCATCTCATTTATGTTTTCTAATTTTTTTATTCCTCTTATAATGCATATCAACTTGCAAAAAATTGCAAATCTAAATATAATCTACGGAAACTATGGTTCTTCTAATGCTAAGTGCTTCAACTATGGTACCCAATAATTTGTTGGCTCTTTTTCCCAACTATGAATGGTAATGAGCGTGCGTAGTTTCTACAGCCACTTATATGATAAATGTCAAAATCAATCATAATCTAAAAATAAGAACATGAAATTTTACATTAAAAGGAAAACGAAAAAACTCGTCAAAGCTATGAACGCTTGCTAGTAGTGGGTCGATGTTTCTAATCCAATTAAATGGAATATTTGCATTCACCAAAAGTGAAGCAATTTAAAGTTTCAAAGAAAATGATTATAATGCAAAGCTGAAAAAGCTTTGACCATTATTAAAATCCTAAACTTAGTGCTTATAATTTCAGATGATGAAGCCCCAAGAGTTAGCTCAATTGGTCAAGTCGGGGCCTCGCCAGATGGGAGGTCACAGGGTCAATTCCGTAAGCTCTTGGGGTCAGGTCTGTTGATGGCCGAAAGGTTTGATCCCCCGCGGATCAGCCTAGTCTCTAAGTCATGGACATAGCGGCCACCCAGTGACCAAGGGTGGTCGTGAACCACTAATAAAAAAAAAAAAATCAGATGATGATTGAATTATAAGGTTCTAATAAATACAAATAAATTCATTATTTGACTCTTATTGCATAGAAATTTCATTCTCGTCATTAGTACTTCTAGTCTAATTGTTGGTATCATTGACATTGTATCAAGTATCTTGGTGATAGATCATAATTTAAAAGAAATTTCTGAAATCTTCATTTTAGTTTAAATTATAAATTTAAACTTGACAGAGATACCTGCTTCTTCTAGTGTGTCACCATTTGTTGCCAAGTTTACAACAACCCTCTTTTGTTTTTTACATAGGAAAATGAATAAAAACAAAATGCCCTAAATATTTTTTTTAGGGCTTAATTCAGAGGTTGGATTCATAAATATTTTGTAAATAAAATTATAACCTCTTGATTACCCAACCTTCCGACCACCTGACTAGCAAGTCGGTCCAGCTACCAAAATTTTTATAACTAATCCGCCCGATTGCCTGACTACCTGACCTAAAGACAAGACATGACTATGGTATAGTCGGGTTCAAGATAGAACGAATCAATTGTAAAATAAAAAAATGCCTAACCACCCGACTGCCCAACCTCCCAACTGTATAATCATCTGAAAAAAATATTATTTTTCTTGATTTGTGTGCAGTTCGCTTTTTGACATAAATCTTCAAATTTTTATATTTCACATTCAATTGATTATTTATTAGATCAATAATAAATTTTATAATGCTTTCTCGATTCACAAAAATAAAAACAGTTGGCCTACCCACAGGAAATTAATGAACACGTTTAATTGCGATTTTCTCATATTTCTAAACAAAATTTAAGATTTTAGAGTGTTCTACCTACATGCTCTTTTCTTAAGTCTTGTTCGAAGAAAAATTTAATTAAGAGGAAACAATACCAGTTTTAAAAAATTATGTGTAAGCAGGATGTTATTTTACAAATTGTTGAATTCAAAGGAAAACTTATATATGCTCTATTATTGTTCACAGGTCATAAAATGGGAAAAAAGGGAAAATCTCCAACAGCAAAGCAACAAATGGAGAAAATTAGGGAAAATATTAAGGAGATGGATGATCTGCTACCAGAGCAAGTCAGCTTCAACACATTCCTCATCTCATATTCAACTTACAAAACACAAAAAGCAGGTACGATGAGCTGGGAGGAGATATTTGATTTCTTTGAGGAAAGAGAATGGTTAAAAAACACAAGAGCTACTAAAACAAAGAACAATCGGTTTGAAGCAATCAGAGCAACAGAGTTACATAAAGTAGCAGCTAGGGCCATAATTTTTCCCTATTATGACATGGTTTCATGGATTTTCTCTCATGTTGATATTAAAACCTGAACAATATCATACCATCAAGAAATTTCCATAGCCTATTTGAAAGTTGAAGTCTTAACGGCCATATACAAGCTCATTCCCCCATAAATCCACCTTAATGTTGACTTCCTTAATATGTTTTGAAGTAATATCTTGAAGAAATGTAGAGAGAATTATGATATACTAATTGAAGACTAGTTGAGAAAAGAAGAGCAAGGTTTCAAGCTCAAAGCAAAACAGGAATATCTCATAGCTATTTTTAAGAAGCTCGTTAAATTTCTTGTTAAAATGCTAACCAAATTATATGGAGAACAAGATCCTGAGCATTACAAAATTAAATGGATCCCAATAATCCATATCATTTTGAATGAGGGGAAACTCCTAAACTAGGTTAAGATCTTGTCACAGAATATCACAGATTAATTAAAACTGTCATTATCATCTTCCCCCAGGTTCAAACATATTTTATGTGTGTCTGCCTATTTAATAAATATTGTTATTGCCTCAGTTCCATTCCCACTCATGAAATGGAAGTACCTCTTTGATCAACAGCTACCCATTCAAAATTATCCTCCTATTCTATGGGAAACTAATTTTCAATATTATTTTTATGATATTTTCCATTATGTTTTTATTCCTTTCCATGAAATCCTATTTGGAACAATACCTCCCAGAATAAGTGAAAGTTTGAGAGAAATCCTAGAATTAATAGGTGACTGGTTTTTTAAGAAATTATTTTCTTATGTCATAGTTTTTGGAAGTGAAGTTGGTCCCCACCTTCTACCCCAATATATCCCAGAAAGACTTTCTTTGAGAGAAGTGGCTAATCAAGTTGTTTTGAATGGCCAAGCCAAAAAGTTGAGTAAGTTGCAAAAGAAAGTATGGCCTAATTTTCCAATCAAGTTTGGTGACATTAGTATCAAAGATGAAGGGAACGGATTCAAAGAAGTCGAAGAGCTTCAGGAAGTTTGGTTATTTTCTTTGCTTCATTATGAATATGATCTTAGTGGAATCATTAACATTCATTATATAATAGTCAGTTATCTAAAAAAAAAAATCATTAGAAACCCCCTTTTGATGAGATTTTTATAAACATTGATGATTTTCAGCAAGCTACTGAAAGACGCAAACTCTTAAATAGTGAAACAATACAACAAATTCAAGAGTTTATGGAAAATTTGTTAGAAAATTTCCTAAAAGAAAAGGATCTCCATCCCAACATTTCATTCGAATAGTTAAAGACTACTAATTTTTCTAGTTTAATTTCAACCAAATTACTTTAGATCCTTCTATTATTTCTCAAAAGAAACAAGGGGTAAAAATTGAAAAACAGTAGATTTTATTGTCATAGGTAAAGAAGTTGAAGTTGCAGTAATAAAAAGTCTGAAAGAGAAGAAGGAAAGTGCAACAACAGCAAAGACTCGAGAAATAGAAAAAAATTGAACAGGAGATTATTATGATTAATTCTCCTAAGGAAAGAGAGCAAAAGAAACTAGAAACTACAGAATTCAAAGAAATGGAAGTAGAGGAGGAGAAAGAAAAACTAGTATCTAATGAAACCACCACCAAGGAAAATGAGGAAAAAATGGAATCATATAACAAAATGGATACTATATCTACTACTTCTCCTCAAACATCAGTAACACTCATTTCTAATAAGATTCCTTGAGAATTATTTTTGTTTAAACCAGTTTCTGAGTTAGAGGCAATTCCAAATACATTCCCTACTTTGACAGATTATTATTTTAATGCTCAAACAAAATCAGTTGTCAGCAAAATAAATAAAAGGAAGCATGATACTCTGGAGATTGTTTCTGAATTTCATTGGAATACTCAGAAAGATGTAAAAGAAAAATATCAATAATTCTCTCAAGCTTTAGCAGCTTTTGTTAATTACAATCAATATCCTTTGAACGAGCTTGCAGCTTCATATGATGACAATTTGCAAAAAATTAAAGTTTTGGAGGAAAAATTGAGGAAAAATTCATTATTCAATGACGAAAATAGGTTGAGGAGTTTTACAACTTTAGTTCAAGGATTTGTTGTAGAAAGGGAAAATCTACAGAAAAATTTTCAAAAATAATTGAAAGAAGAAAATGCAAAACATGAACAGGGAATTTAGGAATTGAGAAAATTACATTAAGACTAAACCCACTCAAAGAAGCAAGAAGCAAAAAACAATTATGAGATTATGTCCATAGCCTTAAAGGAGAAAATTGAATCTCTTAAGCATCAACTCAATCATAATCAAGAAGAAACACAGAGTCAGGAAGTTTTTAAGGAAGGAGCTTTACAAATTTGTCTAATTTTAAGGAAAAATCAATCAAACTTCTATAAAAATATGGATAAAATCTCAAGATTTTATCAAGAAATTACAAATTTAAATGAAAGGATTGATTCATTAGTTGAATAAGACAAATCAATTAAAAACAATTTTTTATTTTTTCTTGACTGGGAAAAGGAATTTCAATCTAATGAAATTCCAAAAGTTTCTAAGACAAATGAAATATTGATGCATACATCCTTAAGTCATAGGGAGAAAGAGGAAAAATAAATCAATGCATGGATACAAACAGCATATGTGCCACATTTAACAAATTGGGAAAAAGGAACAAAATTTATAGAAGAATCTGACATATCAGGTTCCAAATCATTAAATGAAGCAATTCCATGAGAATTAAAATAGTATACGGAAGATCTTGTTGCCAAGCACTAGGTGGAAATCAAAAAGATTAAAGTTTGGAAACAACAAACTTTCAAAAAAATTTGCAACTGCCTTTTGAACAAATCAAGCTTAAGTCCAAATTTGAGGTCAAATATCAGAAGGAAAAGAAAAAGGTCTGAGGATTGATTGCCATCTTCCAAATCAACGTAAAACAGTTTCCTTGCATTTATTTCTCTATAGTTCACCATATATATTCACAATGGGAAACTCATATCGAAGTGCATGCAACTCACTTGTTTCTTAGTCTTGATTATGAAGTTCTGAAGATGAGGAAAGGGTGCCTACTTCTCTGCCATATCTCAATTGAAAAAAGATAAAAAAATTATTTTTAGAATTAAGTATTTACTTTCAAAAAATCTGTTGATATTCTTGTTTCAAGACTTAACATGTTATTTTTTAGTATTTATAGACTCGTATGTGTTGGTGCAAAGGGTCGACAATCAGTGAAGACTACAGACTTGTATTTTTTTAATCAATTTTGAAGTACCATCTTTTTTGAAGACCATTTTCAGTGTTAATGTGTGATGAGCTATGATATTTATGTCAGGACATCATTCCAATTATTTAATGAATGCCTTTGAATTTACTCTATGACTTATGCTATTTGATTATGAATGAATATTTGATAATTCTGTTTAATATTTCTTATGATAGTGTTGCAATCTACATCCTTTTATCATCGGGAATTAAAAATGGTTATTTTATTCATTATTGGTTGATCATCACAATCTAATATTCAAATATAGGAATATTTTCTCTCATTTACGAGATAGAATTTTTATTTATTTACTTTAGATTGTGCATGCATACATATTTAAGAAAATACCAAAAATATGTTTGAATAAGATGAAAACCTGAAAATATATTTGAAGTTTTATTTAAATATTCAGCCAAAACCTATCTGTTTGGTTTTCTAGATTCAATTCTAGTTAGAATTTTAAATCACATGATATTTCATGTGGTATTATGCTCATTTAAATCCTTTAATTGTTGTTGTTTAGATCAGTTAAATCATTGTAGCAGATTGTGTTCATATTCTGTAAATTGTTAGAATATATTACATATTTCTTCTTAGATTAATTATAGCTTTTCTTAGTTTAATTTTAGTTTTAGGTAGGCAACCGGGCCTTTGTTCTAGAGAATATACAGCCATACCAAATGAAAAAGAAGTCAAATTGAACTTTGATTGGGGAAATACTCACTCGTTGCAGGAGGAATTCCTTATGTAAATTGGATGCAAGCATAGTGGTTGTAGGAGCCATGATTGTGACTTCATCCTTACTGACATTAGTAATGCTTATAATGTAGTAGACTCATTGATTTCTTGTTGTAATGTTTGTCATTTTATATGGTGCAATGGGGTTAGTATTATTTTTAGCAGTGTTGTACAAGTTTCCCCAAGAGGGTACATTCCATTAGTTTGCAACACCCTCCTCCCACATCTACCCAAGTAACCGTCCAACTGGGGTAAACATGTGATGAGAGGCTACTATGACATGATTTAACCTCTAATTTGAACTTAAGGAAGTGGAATCGGTGGCAACACATCAAACATACCTTCCACGCCAGCAACAACACTCCCAAGAGCCATCCCAACCATTCATGTATCATGCCCCTGGGTCCCACTGAGCTTTTAAGCTATTATACCTCTAGACTCTCCCATGTTATGGGCATGCCAGCTTCCAAAGAGCTTTGGATGCTCCCATGTTATGGGCATTCCCAGCGTCCAGAGAGCTTTGGACACTCCCACAAGCATGCATGCCTGCGTCTAAGGACTATTTCCAACAGACCTATGCCGGAGTCTGCGGGATTTAAGGCACTTTTCAAGCCCAGAATTTTGTCCACTACCTAGAACTTGTTGTAACTTCTAGAATCCATTAAACATGTGATGACAAGACTAATAAACCAAAAACTGACTCCAGGACTAGGCTTGACCATCCCCAATCGGAAATGACATTTTGTCAAACACTTGGCATCAATGCAATCTACAGGTCTAAGATACAAGACAGGGCATGAATGACTTAAAAATATTATGAGACATGACAAGAAGGATCGCCACCTTCTCCCTTGAACTGTTATGAAATCAATTAGGTCTTGCATCCATCATTTTAACAATTACAAGTAAATACATGAAATAACCATGACATGAACTAGTCAATTAACCATGCTTATAACTAGCATAAAACCATGAAAATAATAGTGAGCCAACAACCACTAAATCCACATATAAATAAGTACAAAATAAAGATAACTTAGCTTTTATTAAACATAGGAAAATCAGACTAGGTTCGGGACTTCACGTACCACCCAACCGTAGACATGGATGAACCAAATCTTTCTTTCAACTAGTCACGCTTGTTCCATATTCTAAACATGAATGTGGGATCTCATAAACACATCAACTGAAACCATCCAAGGCTTCCAGAGGCTAACCATCTCAACCCATCAAACAATGATTCCACCTCACAGTTGGACATCACAAGAACCATCATCAAATTGGTCTCTACCCAAGCCTTCCAGGGCTCCAGAGCATTTGTTCCAACCAAGGCTCCAGGACTAGTAACTCAACCCACAGCTTATACGGGGTTCCGAAGCGTTTTTCCAACGAAGGCTCCAGGACTAGTAACTCAACCCACCAAGGGCTATAGAGTGTTTTTCCGACCAAGGCTCTGGGACTAGTAACTCAACCTAAGTTGTTACAGGACTCCAGAGTGTTTGTCCAACTAAGGCTCTGGGAACTAGTAACTCAACCCAACTTAAAGGAAACATGAGAACCAAAAATAAATAAAAATTAAAATAAATAAATAAATAAAAATTAAAATATATATATATATATATATATATATATATATATATATATATATATATATATATATATATATATATATATATGTATAATATAAAAATATAAAAAACCCACGATCACCATGGTTATCCAGGAAATGGCAATGCTAGGCAAATCCACTATCAACCCAGGAAATCCTCCATGCCAATGACAGATCATAACCAAGAAACTACATGCATGCCAAAACTAGTGAGGAAAACATGCATGAAACTCAGTCCCTGCAAGCAAAACCCATTGTAGTTATTGATCCCGATGTCCTCTTTTGCTTTCTTGCTCTTCCTTTGCCTTCTTGCTCCAAAACTCCAAGTATGCCACACTCTTCAAGAGTGCTCCAAGAAAACTCTAAGTATCCAAGAGTATGAGAGAGAGAGAATAGAAGAGAGCTCCACCAAAACTGAAATGACAAAAGGTTTACACTAACCAAGCCTATTCGCTGATCCTCAGAAGCCTTCTTATTAATGAGGCCTCTATTTTCTTCATTTTCCATTATTTTCCTTCATTTTTCCTCCTCACAAGCAACATGTGACCTTTCATTGTCTTTTTCTCCTAATTTCCATTATTTTTGTAAATAAAATGTCAAATAATGCCTCATGCCTTTCCAAAGCCTTTTCCATTTCCTTTGCCAATTTCCTTAGCCATAATAAACTGAATGAACACTCAATAGGATGTTTTTCCCTCCATTCAGCTTGGAATACGTGTCCCATGACTGTGATCTTATATATTTTTACATGGATTTTTAGCCAAGGTTGTTACAGAACCTTCCCCCTTGAGGGAACACCATCCTCGATGTTCAATGACACCTATAACCAATAGGACTATTGAAAACAAAACATACTACCTGTGGAGCTTTATAGCATAGCTCATTGCAGTATTTACAATGACCATCTGTTAAAACATGACAAACATGTCGTTTACTGGAGCTTTATAACTCAGCTCATTACGGTATTTACAATAATAACCACATATACACACATAAACATTTGCTTCAACCATCAAATAATCATATTGTCTATGGAGCTTTATAAATACAACTCGATACAGTATTTATAATAATACACACATATGCACATTTTCTCAACTAGAAAATAAAAGGATACAATGCATGCATCTGCAACAAGGGAATCCAGAGGCTCACACCTCCACCCTCAAAAGTAGTACCATGATTCACCTCCTTCCTAGGAAGTACATAATCCACTCAAAGTCAAATCTGCATCTAATGTCCGATGCTATAATCCTGTGCCACTTGTCCTCTCAGTGAACAGCTACCAGCTAATTGTTCCAGGGCACACTCCCAATGTGCATTTGATTCCATTTGGCAATGCTAATGACCAAAAAAAATATCCCTAGCATTCCCTTCTTTGCTACACAGTCCCTCGGGAAATCTGGTCACCCCCTTCCGTGCAGTCACACACCTTCCAAGTTCAGCTAGCACCCCCATCCCAAGAAGTCCATCCCTCAGCAAGGCTTCCTCACATCGGAAGATACAAAAACCAAGGCATGTCTCTGCCTCAAAACCATCATATTGGTCATTTCATGCTCATGGAAATCAATGGACATTATTGGGTACCAGTGTCCCACAATGGCCCTACTACTTAATGCTTTACCAGCATACTACTGCATGTTCCAATTCCTTTCACTAACGCTGCTAATTCTAGTAGTCAGTTTCAACCACCCATCTGGGCATTTTTGTGCTTCCTGTACCAAGCACATAAATTCCATTAGATTTAAAATAAATTGAAATAAATTCACATCATACCTCATTGGTAGCTCGCCAATAAGGTACACTTGCAATCCTATCTACTTCCTGTCACAACAAGTCAAGCTAACATCTTTGACCAAATCATCATGTATAAACATATCACATCAGGTTAGCTCAAAACACAACCATCATAAATCAAAATCATAAATCACATGTAACCATCATAAACGAGAATCATAGATCACATGTAATTATCATAGACCAGAATCATAAATCAAATGCATAATAAAACTGAAATAAAATACAGATACTTATCCTTTAACCAATCCTTATCTTCTACCCTTGTCCTTATTTCGTACGTAATTTGGATCGGTTTCCACACGTGACAAACACTCAATGCCTTCTCCTCAGCCATGTGCACATACACATAGTGTGCATCACACATATACAACCACACATGACATACAACACCATGCAATACATGCACCTATACCTGACATACCACGCATACATCTACACCTAGTGTACAACACAACATAATACATACACCTACACTCGGTGTATGACACAACACAATACATACATACACCTACACCTGGTGTAGGACACAACACAATACATACATACAACTACACCCGGTGTATGACACAACGCATATATACTCCTACATCCGGTGTACAACACAATACACATAGTACAAAACAACGAAACACATGTTACGATGCCATGACTACACAATGCACATACTTAGCACCACATGTACACAACACAACATGTATGACATGCACATACTACCTCATGTACATAGTACCACTTGTACATAACACCACCTGCACAACATGTGCACAGCATCACATGTACACGGCACCACCTGCACAACACGCACACAATGCCACATGTACCTCGTACCACCTATAGAACGTGTACACAACGCCAGACATACATATCACCACATGCATGTAGAAATTCCCACTGTAGATCAACAGATTATGCAATATACTAAAGCAAAATACAAGATCTACTTCTACAACAAACTTTGCGGAAGCTTAATCGAATATGAGCAAGATCAAATAGAACACATATAACAAAGAAGAAGAAATCATACACATGAAACACGGAAGAATACTCTGAGGAAAGCCTCAGCTAAAAACCCCCATCTTTGTATTATCATACAAGTGGAAATGTGGAAATATGTCAAGATTACACAAAACCTTAGCTCGGAAGCTATCTAGCTCTTAGTACAATCCCTTTGCTACTCATAGACAGTCAAAGGCTTCTCACAAACCTTCTCCTCTACCCTCCAAGCCTCCTATTCCCTTACGCAGTTTTTCTTGGGGTCTAGTGCTTCCACTTGTGTGAATTCCCACCTCACATTTCTCACTTGGCTCAGTAGTAACTGCGCAATCCTTAAGGAGAGAATTCCTTCTGCATGGATAAGTTTCCTATATAGGAAAAATCCTCCACCTGATAATACATTGTCCCTTCCTCTGATCTCAACTAGGTCTCTAACTGAACTGACATGCATGAGTTATTTATGAGAGAATATTCAATTATCTGGAGAGCAGCAATTACATGCATGCAAGCATTAACTAACTAAACTCACAATTAATTCAACAAACTATTTGAACTAATCTAACTGGACTTAACTCAGTTAACTGAGCTAACTAATTACAACTCATCCTTATCTCTTTAACTGATGGATAAATTCCTCAATCAATGGAGAAACTGTTGCATGTCCTCACATAGACTTCATGTTTGATTTTCTCCAACTAATTAACTCAAGATGAATTAATTAATTATTTTACAAACAACTACTAAGATCAAATTCGAATTTTACTTCTCAATTTTAGTTCAGGGACTAACTAAAATCGGAATCTATCCCGAAATACTATTTATAGCAATGCTATTTTTAGCACTTCCATTTTTCATTCCTTGTTGTTATGTCCAACTGGTACCCAAACTGCTATTTTTAGCACTTCTATTTTTAGCATTTCTTGTTGTTATTTTCAACAATGCATGACATGTACACAACACCATATGCACAACATGTACATAGCACCATCTACACACAACACCATATGTACAACATGTACACGGCACCACATGCTCACAGCACCACTTGTACGATCATGCACACAACACCATATGTACATAGCACCACATGTACAACATGCACACAACACCACATGTACATAGCATTGCATATACAACATGTACATAGCACCCTATGTACACATCACTGCATATCCAACATGCACACAACACCGCATATTCATGTGCACAGTACAATATGTACACAGCACCGCATATCCAACATGTACATAGCACCATCTATACCAAACACTGCATATGCAGTATTTGCACAACACTATATGTACCGCCTTGTACATAACATTGCATAAACAACATGTATACACACTATATATGCACAACATTGCATGTGCATAACATCACAGATGCAACCTGTACAACATATACAACATATGCACAACAATAGTACCACACATCTAAAACCACATTGCCTCTACCAAGCAACCTTTCTTCCATTGTCTTATCCATGCTTGTCCCAACATGTCATAGACCACACTACTTTCATCTCGCT
The DNA here is from genome assembly GCA_031772625.1 of Pinus tabuliformis. Taxonomy (NCBI): domain Eukaryota; kingdom Viridiplantae; phylum Streptophyta; class Pinopsida; order Pinales; family Pinaceae; genus Pinus; species Pinus tabuliformis. The sequence continues at coordinate 1,126,679,537 of CM062817.1, forward strand.
GATGTATCCCTCGATATAGCCTGCCCATAACATAGACATAATATAATCAAATAACATCATCTCATAACCACATGATATTGACCTCATAGATTTTTCGAGAATACTCTTCCCAATTGATTCCTCATAGACAGGAACCTCTTCATGCCATTCACCTGCATAAGCAATCATTACTCCACAAAGAATAATCCCTGATGACCCTGTCATATATATATATATATATATATATATATATATATATATATATATATATATATATATATATATATATAAACATTAGCATTAAATAATCATGATCATGTTAGACAATGACATACATACATACATATATACGTATAACGTTAACATAAAAATGATCATGATCCATGAGGACCCTATCATATGTGACATACATACATACATACATACATACATGTAGACATATATAGACATCAACACAATCATGATCACAACATAATTAGGTCAAGGTTAAGAGAACTCCCTTTATTCAAGCATCACATGCACAACATCGAGAACAATAGTTCCCAACATAGCCAAGGCATCTGACGCCTCCAGCCTGTTTACTTTACTTTTCTTGATGACATTTCTCATGACTATCCTATCATTGTCCACTTACCTCAATGGACCTAACCAATCCAACTAGTTGTCATACTCTTGCCTTCAGCGGCCCTTATACATGCACTGAGCTTCATCCAGACCTTACATCACCTGTTGGGTACCACACAGCTCTGCCTAAGCTCCATTAACTTCCTCCTTCCCCAACCTATTCCCAAGACTCTCAAAACAATAAAGGCAAGACCGAGAAGCAAGCATGAAGAATACCATGAAAATCAATAACAACATGACACCACAACAAGCGACAAGGCCTTGCACTAGACATAAACAAAACCACAAATCAAGCACAACAAATCACAAAAGACCAAAATAACAAGACTAGCAACAAACACCATGAATCAATCCCCATGGTTCCCAAAGCCTCCGAGGGAAAGCCCAAGATGAGCCTTCTTCGAGATTGCATGGCAGCCTCTTTTCCATGTGATCCCTTGCATCATACTACCATCAACACATAATTGTGAGTGCATAAATAAACATAACAATACAATGGTTACCTTACCTTGTTGTACCAAGCATGTTGTCTTGCAACTGAACACATCCACGTCATCTCTCAAGAAACTCCAATTCCCTTGACAGATCCACCTATAACTAGAGACTTCCTGTATGCAAAGAAATCATTCATTTGGAATTAGGGTTTCTAAACATAGCCAAAGGAATTCTTATCCAAATCCTTTCTTTTACCATTTACATTGTTGCAATCGAGTCTTACTATGTATTATCACATCACCTAACTGTTAGTTATATAAACACATAGACTATTACCTTGTAAAGCTAATACCAAGCATGTTTCCCTACAATTGCTTACACATGTCAGTCTCACATTCCAAAGATCAAGACATCATGTATATTAATTTGAAATCAACCTTTACCAAGTCTAACAACCATGTCATACTCAACAATCAATTCACATTCATCAATCATAATACATAATGCTACAACTATCACCTACTTACACTCAAGTACATATCAGTTGTCTCAACACATATGTATTAGTACAACCATCTTAAAACAAAATCATTCCTTCATGCAATTCTTACATACACATGGTCATATTATACCATGTTAAATTAATCAACTAGATGACATAATAAAATAGTCAAGCACCAAATATACAACATAAGCAAACTCATACCTTAATGTATCTCAGGGGAGGCTATATTTTCTGCACAATCAATCTAGTTAGCACAATATAACTTTACAACACATCAGCTCAAGCACAAATAAGATCATGATATCCATAACAGTAACTAACTAACATGTTCACATCATAAGCTCATAAACATTTGTCATTCATGCATAACAATCACATATGTATGATCAATCTAGATTAGTAAAACATAATGTCACAAATAATTTGACTCCTACCTAAATTTCATAACCTTAACCATCTGCATAGGCCAATACAATTTAGTATGATATATATAACATCGTGATATTAATGCAATAACCCTAATCATCAATTTACTAGCATATAGTATCAACAAGTTATATATCATGCTCATCAACAACATATAACCTAATCATCAAGCTAAATATCATATAACAACAACAAGTTAACCTATAGCATACTCATCAACAACATATAACATAAACATCGAGTTAAATAACATAAAACAACAACAACAATGCATACAGCCACAGGTTACTATCATTCATGACTATCTAAGACATGTGTATATGAATACACTGATCAACTAGCATTTATCATATATGTAACCATAATAATAATAGGATGACAAACATATAAGTAACCCTAATGCTTACAACAATCCATTAACTAACATAACTGCATGCCAAACATACAATAATTGTATCACGATCTTCTCTTACCCCAAAGTCTAGTGTTGCAACCTCACTCTAATGATTTGCATCTCCTGCTCTATCTCAGCCAACACATTAGCATAATAACATACCAATATCATAATGATGACCCAATTGCATACAATGGCCTTATGCACAACAACCTTCACCATGAAAATTCATGCATAACCACATATAGACACCAACATGCCTAACAAATGCATATACAACCATACACTCATGACGACACATTCCACAACAACACCATCAACCTTCACATGGCGACATCACTACAACCATGATCAACACCATGCAAATGCAACAAGCACATGGACTACAAGCATAAGCAACACATATGCAACCGACATGAATGCATGACCAACACACCGCCCATCTAGTCCGAGGGGTGAACTATGCTCTGATACCACTCTATAACACCCTCCTCCCACATCTACCCAAGTAACTAGCCAACTGGGGTAAACATGTGACGATAGACTACTATGATATGATTCAACCTCCTAGGTGACCTTAAGGAAGTGGAATCGACGGAAACACATCAAACATACCTTCCACATTAGCAACAAGACTCCCAGAAGCCATCCCAACTATTTAGGTATCATGCCCCTGGGTCCCACTGAGTTTTTAAGTTATTATACCTCTGGATGCTCCCACAAGCCTGCATTCCTGCATTTAGGGACTATTTCCAGCAAACCTGTGCCATAGTCTGTAGGATTTAAGGCACTTTTCAAGCCCAGAATTCCAGCCACTGCTCAAAAGTAGTTGTAACTTCCAGAATCCATTAAACACGTGATGAAAAGACTAATAAACCAAAAACTAACTCCAGGACAAGGCCTAACAATCCCCAACCGGGAGTGACATTCTGTCAAACACGTGGCATCAATGCAATCTATGAGTCTAAGATACAAGACAGAGCATGAATGGCTGAAAACTCTTATGAGACATGACAAGAAGGATCGCCACATTCTCCCTTGAACTGTTATGACATTAATTAGATATTGCATCCATAATTTTAACAATTACAAGTAAATACATTAAATAAACATGCCATGAGCGACTCAATTAACCATGCTTATAACCAGCATAAAACCATGAAAACAACAGTGAGATAACAACCATTAAATCCACACATAAATAAGTACAAAATCAAGATAGCTTAGCTTTTATTAAACATAGGCAAATCCAACCAGGTTCGGGACTTCCACGTACGACCTGACCGTAGACATATCTGAACCAAATATTTATTTTAGACAGTCACCCCCGTGCCATATTCCAAGCATGAATGTGGGATCTCATAAACACATCAATCAAAACCATCCAGGGCTTCCAAAGGCCACCCATCTCAACCCATTGAACAGTGATTTCACCTAATAGTCGGACATCACAAGAATCATCATCATATTGGTCTCTACCCAAGCCTTCCAGGGCTCCAAAGCATTTGTTTGAACCAAGGCTCCAGGACTAGTAACTCAACCCACAGCATATACTAGGCTCCAGAGCATTTGTTCGAACCAAGGCTTCAGGACTAGTAACTCAACCCACGACATATACCGAGCTCCAGCGATCCAGGTGGCTCTAGAGACACTCAAAGGTCAAGGAGGGTTTACAATAGCTCAAAATTCAAAGCGGTCAGATTTCCCTCGAACTAGAACCATATCAAAGTGCTTTTCAACCTCAATCCAACGGTAAGAACGTCACTCCAATCCGAGCTCATATGAGGGAGATAGAGACAGTCAAATTTTTTGTCAAAGTTGGACAAGTGGCAAGTTTAAAGATCCTACAAATTGACCAAGTCCGGGGCATGGAACTTGGCTCCCGAAAGAGAGTGAAATTATCGAATGGTTAATTTGTCTAAAAATGTTTAAATTCAACAAAATTAAAAATATACAATTGGTTATATTAAAAAACCAAAAAGAGATTAAAATTAATGAGGTGGCGGGCCACCATCCGCGCCACCCCCAATGGTCGTATCATATATATAATAAGCCGGCGGCGGGAATTGAACCCGCCTGGCTGGTCCGCTGGCAGGTCCACCAACGCCGGCAATGGGAGCACAATATATAACCGTTACCCAAAACCTCCACAAAACGGTGAAATCATGAACTGTAACGGGTAAACGCCTTTTCAACCGAGACATTCCAAAAATATGTTAATGCGGCAAAGTTTATTATTACCGTCGAGATTTAACTAATCACCAGTGGAATCTAGAACCGTTGGGCTATAAAAAGGTGTTAACGTGCCATTTCAAAATATTTCATTAACCGCCACCGAAACTATTTCCCATATATGAAAAAAACAGTCGCTATCTTGGGTAGGCGGGGTATTCGAACCCTGACCTTCACCTAGCTAATTTACTCTGCCAACAACAGCCAAAATGAGCTCTTGTCGTAAAATGTGTCGGTGAATGATACTTAAACTCATCATTACACAGATGCATGGGGAGAGGCGACGGAACGGAGGGCTGACCAACGAACCTTGGGAACGGAAAGGTGGAACTCAACGCCGAGTGGAACCATGAATATGAGAGTGGAACCTTGACACGAATGCCAAGGTGGAACTATGTCGGCATGGATTTCGAGATGGAATATTTGTAGAGAATATTCCCTGATGCAGAGAGGAATCTAAAAGATTCCCTGGGAGGTAAAATTTCATATTGTCAAAATGCTATCAAGTTTATAGTCATTTTTATCAGATTTTTACAGGGAGAGCGATGGTGAAGTCAGATTCGCCATTTGAGCAGCAACATTGCGGGTTCCCAGCAGCAGAGCATCTCTAAAGAATCTTGAGGAATCTTTAGATTCCCTTGTGTAGGTTTTAACCATGTACAGAAATTACCTGCATATGAATTATAAAACACAGAAAATAAACAATGCGAGATCATAACACATTAAACACATATACACAGAGATTTTCCCCTGGATCCCAAAACTGGGACTACTAGCTTGATTTTTCATTATGTTCTTTTCAATGTTACAATACATATATATACATGCCGAAGCATCCAATACCATGGACCGAAAACCATCGCGCCCAAAACCATGTGCGAAAACCATGCACAAAACCATAGGTAGGTCCGCCCACCTAATATAGCCTCGTAGAGGGGGGCTAACCACCCCCCTCAAATCCCTTCTGACCCCCCCCCGCTATGCAATCGGCGCAACGAGGGGGGAGCTCCGCCCCCCCTCTAACCCCTCGGTTAACTAGGGGAGCTAGTCATGGAAAGAATATAACACAACCCAACATTCTCCCACTTCTTGTTTTCTTTCCACAGGAGAGCTTAGTCATTCATCCAGCCCTGCAACGCCCATTGTTTCTATACACCAAGAGATACTGAACATTAATGTGCTTTGTCTTTGAATGGTAAGTAGGATTCTTTGCCAATAAAATTGCACTTTGGCTATCACAGTCTATTCTTAAAGCACCCTGTACTAACCCCATACTTGAACACAATCTTTGCAACCAGACTGCTTCCTTGCTTGCATGAGTGGTTGCCGTGTATTTTGCCTCTATAGTTGATAGTGCCACTACAAATTGTTTCTTACTCATCCAACTGACTGCACCTCCAAATAGGTTAAACACATACCCACTTGTAGATCTCTGATCCAGATCTCGAGCCTAGTCTGCATCAACAAAGCCACGAATATCCAAAACTTTGTCCAAACCTGGTCTTCCTTGGTAGCACAAACCAAAATCACTAATGCCACACAAATACTTGAAAACCTGCTTCACTATTGTCCAATGCTCCTTCCCTGGTTTTGACATAAACCTACTCAATACTCCCACTACATGTGCAATGTGTGGTCTAGTACATACCATCGCATACATCAGGCTACCGACTGCACTTTCATATGGAACATGGGACATGTCCTCTTCCTGTTCTCGTGTCTTAGGACATTGTTTAGCAGATAAATTCACACCTACAGGAATAGGAACCTTCACTGGTTTATTATCCTGCATACTAAACCTCTACAGTATTGTCTCGACATACTTCCTCTGGTTTAACCAAAGCTTCCTCTTTTCCTGATCTCTTTTAATTTCCATGCACAAAATATAGTTTGCCGCACCAAGATCTTTCATGTCGAATTTGGAGGACAATTGGGTCTTCAAATCCTGGATAATTTCTTTGTCGTTTCCAATCAGCAACATATTATCCACATACAAGACCAAATAAATAACATGGTCACCAATTAATTTAAAATACACACAGTGATCTGCTTTGCTTCTGGTGAAGCCAAGTCCCCATATAAATGTATCAAATTTTTTATACCACATCCTTGGTGACTGTTTTAACCCACACAGAGACTTCTTTAACTTGCATACCAGTTCTTTCTTACCCTTCACCGCAAATCCTTCATGTTGGTTCATGTAAATCTCTTTTTCTAGATCCCCGTGAAGAAATGTTGTCTTCACATCCATCTGTTCTACCTAAAAATCAAAAGCAGCAGCAACAAATAAAAGTAATCTAATAGAAGCTACCTTGGCAACAGGAGAAAAAATATCACCAAAATCAATTCCCGGCACCTGGGAATAACATTTTTCTACCAACCGAGCTTTGTATTTCTCCACCTTTCCTTATGCATTTGTCTTCTTCTTGAACACCCATTTTTTACCAATGGGTTTCCTTCCGGTCAGCAACTCCACCAGATCCCAAGCCTCATTTTTGTGCAAAGATGTCATTTCATCAACCATGGTCTCTTTCCAGAGTTTGTCGTCCTCTAAATCTACTGCTTCCTTCACAGTTTTGGGATCATCATCAGTAATAGATAAAGCAAAATTTGATCAAAAAGCAGATGGAATATACCTTTCTGGCTGCATTCTTTCTTGAACTGATCTTCTCACAACCAAAGTTTTTGGCTCTTCATCTTCTGATTCCTCTTCTGTTGTAGAGTCTGATTCTTCCTCCTTAAGCTCAAACTCTATCATTTCAGGTTCCTTTGTTTGGACTTCATGTTTAATAACATATTTCACCTCTCTGAACACCACATCTCAGTTGTACACAACCTTCCTTGTTACTGGGTTCCAAAGCTTATAACCCTTTAAACAATCCTTATACCCAATAAATATGTACTTTTCATATTTACTATCCAACTTCGTTCTTTTCTCCTTTGGAACATGTACATATGTATCACATCCAAATACCCTTAGATGTGAAATAGAGGGTTTCTTACCAGTCCATACCTCTTGTGGAGTCTTATCCTCCAACGCTAATGAAGGTGATCTGTTGACCAAGTAACATGTTGTATCCACTGCCTCTACCCAGAATTCCTGTCCTAACCCAGCACCACTGAGCATGCTTCTTGCCCTTTCCATCAACGTCTTGTTCATTCTTTCTGCAACTCCATTTTGCTCAAGTGTTTATGGAGTAGTCTTATGCTATGCTATACCACACTTCTTACAGAATTCTTCAAATTCCTTCTTGAAAAACTCTCCACCGTTATCTGTCCTCAGCATCTTTATCTTCTTCTCTGTCTGCTTTTCCACCAAAGCCTTAAATTCTTTATACCTATCAAAGACTTCAGATTTCTTCTTGAGGAAATATATCCATGTGTTCCTTGATAATTCATCTATAAATGATAAATAGTACACAAACTTACCTAGTGATGAAACCTTCATAGGTCCAAACACATCACTGTGCACAAGCTCTCATATTTGTTTCGCCCTCTTACCACCAGAGGGGAAACTCACCTGATTCTACTTCCCATATACACAATTTTCACAGAAATCAAAATCCAAAGAGCTATTAGTCATACCTTCTACCATACCTTTACCATGAAGTATTCGAAGGCCCTTCTCTCCAATATGTCCAAGCCTTTGATTCCATAGCATGGTCCTTTCTCCAGAGACCACTAGATTTTATGCTCCACTTTCAGGAACTGCAGAACTGTTGCACCCATCAATAACATTGCTACCTTGCAGTTTGTACAGAGTTCCAATCTGAACTCCCCGCATCAATACCAGTGCTCCCCGACCGATCTTGCAAGTATCCTTTTTGAACACAGTTTTTACACTTGCATCATCCAGCTTGCTTACATAAATAAGATTTTTTGCCAATGTAGGAATATGTAGAACACCTGGAAGTGTTCTAACCCTTCCACCTTGCAACTTCAACTTTACTTTTCTACGACCAATGATTCTAGCCTTCATCCCCTAAGAAGACATAACCATCATCGTATTTCTTATACTCGCAAAACCAGTGTCTATGGGGAGTGAAGTGAAAGGATGCACCTGTGTCAATCAACCATGCCTCATGATCTACATGAGTACTTGAAGAAGCCAAGTACACATACCCACCTTCATCTGAGGTGGTTTTTGCCTTTGCAAAATGAGCATCATCAGATCCCTTTCCTTTGTCAGGAGCTTTAGATTTACAGTCCCTTTTGTATTGCCCTTCCTTTTCCCATTTCCAACACACCTTTACAAGTTTTCCTGGAGATTTAAATCTCCCTCTAGATTTAGATCTCCCACTCGATGACTTATTTTTGTCTATGTTCTGGGACCGTCCTCGTACAGAAAAGGCATCACCATTCTAGCTCTCCATATTTTTTCATCTCATCTCCTCCGTCAGTAAGGATGAGACTATCTCATCAAACTACAAGGAAGTTGGATTGCTACCTATTGCAATAACTAGACTATCCCATGAATCTGGTAGAGAACACAACAAACTGATGCACTTATCTTCATCTGAAATTTTAATATCAACAGATAATAACTGACTTACCACAGTATTAAATGCGTTCAAATGCTCTATCACCGAGTCTCCATCTTTCATCCTCAGGTTATACAGCTTTTCCCGTAGGAACAATTTATTCACCAGAGACTTAGATTGGTACAAAGTCCCTAACTTGTCCCACAAAGCCTTCGTCGTAGCTTCCCCTAATACATTTAGCAATACTAAATCTGAGACACACAATCATATTGTGCTCCTTTCCTTCTGATCCAACTTATTCCATTCTCCATTGGACACTCCTGTTGGTTTAGTATCTGGATCTACTACAATCCACTGATCTTTGTTCACCAACAGATCCTCCATCTTGAGTTTCCACAACTCAAAACTCTAACCATTAAATTTCTCGATCTCTATCTTTCCACTAGTTGTTGTCTTCTTTCACCACCAGAATTGATCCCACAAATCTCCCACTAAACAGGGTCTACCACAGGCCCGAGCGAAACCCCTCAACAAAAAAGGCATCCCCTTGAAGCCAAAATAGCTCTAATACCAAATGTAGGTTATAACCCCATACAGAAATTACCTGCATATGAATTCTAAAACACATCAAATAAACAATGTGAGAGCATAACACATAAAACTCATATACACAGAGATTTTCCCCTGGATCCCAAAATCGGGACAACCAGCTTGATTTTTCATTATGTTCCTTTCAATGTTACAATACATATATATACATGTTGAAGCATCCAATACCATGGACCGAAAACCATCGCACCCAAAACCATGTGCGAAAACTATGCACAAAACCATAGGTAGGCCCGCCCACCTAATATAGGGTCCAAAAAAAAAATCCCTCAAACCCCCAATGACCCCCCCCCCCCTCCGCCCCCCACTGCGCAATTGGCGCAAAGAAGGGGGGGCTCCGCCCCCCTTCTAACCCCCTGCTTAACTAGGGGAGCTAGTCATGGAAAGAATATAACACAACCCAACACCTTGGAGGCTGAAATTCGCCAGAGTTAGAATGCAACAAACTTTATACTCAAAAGTCTTAGAATCCTGCAAGGATCATGATGGCGAGATGAGATTTTTAATCTGAGCAGCAAATCTCCAGTCAACCCATGGAGCATAATCTTTGGAGAATCATGGGGAATCTAAAATATTCTCAAAGGCCGAAAATTTGGCAATGTCAAAATTAGACGATTTGAAAGTCGATTTTACACGACTCGGCACAAGAAACTCAATGGTGCAGTCAGTGCCAGCTATTGAGCCTTTCATTTTTTGGCCATCTTCAGAAGTGAAGGTACATGAAGCAGTGATGTTATGTTTCCTTTCATTATTGTTAAGATGATGTATTATTCTTAAGATCCATGTTTGATACTATGTTGAGGGATCGTTATTGCAACATTATGTGAGATTTCATTAGCTTTTCATGTTATGTATTGTTGTTGAGATCCCTGTGTAACTATGTTGAGGGGATACTTGTTGCCACATTATGTGAGATTGTATTAGTTTGTCATGCTAAAGGAAGTCCATTTTGAGTGAGAATTCCTGTAGGGAGAACGTCTCGCGGAGAGAGAATCCACTCTTGTTGAGGGCATATGACCTTGTTTGACAAAGAATAGTCCATGTACATCATCCTCATTTCTAGCATTATATGAAGCAGCCTCCACATTCTTGACACCGAGCCTGGAGACATAACCCACACTAGGTGAACTCCGTTATCAAATGTGTCATGTTCATGATTTTTTTTATCGTTGTCATGTTTCCTCTTGTTTAAACATGCACATGTGATTATTTATGCTCTTTTAGATGCAATTCTAACAACATCACAGAAGTAAAAGATCTTGAATAATTCCAGTAGTTGAAGGATCTCGGACTAAGTTTGGTATCAGAGTGATATTCTCACTGATGCGAATTGCGAGTTTGAACAATTGAACGTGCAACAACGGTGGACATAATGTATGAAGCTTATGAGGAGAAATAAAGAGTAGAGAATGATGATCCATCCACACCTTCCAGTGAACATTCATCGCCTTCATTGTCTTCTCATCATTCGAATGAGGAGATCAACTAGAACCTTCATGCAGATAATGTTGAATTGAAGATGCTTCTATGAGAAGAGAAAGAGGATAAGCATAGATTGCAGCTTCAGTTGCAAGCCATGGAAGAGGCCTTAGAAGAATTGAAGTGAAACAACCAGAGTCTTCAAGAAGAGCATGCTAAATTAAGGAAGCTTCTACAAGAAGAGAAAGAGGAGAAGCAGAGATTACAACTTCAGCTACAAGCCATGACAAAGGCCTTGGAGAAGTTGAAGAGCAATGAAGGCTTAAAGAAGCCCTTTTCACCTTGTTCAAAATCAACAACTAAGGTAAACAATATTGATTGTTCTTCAGTTTGATCTTCACATGATCTTATTTCTGTTGGAAATGTGGAGTTACCGATTACAGGAACTGGCATCAGACTCCTTAACAAGATGGGGTATAAAGGAGGAGGACTTGGTGTGAATGGCCAAGGCATGACTCAACAATTGGAGGTTGTGCAAAGACCTTGATTTGCAGGTTTGGGATACGCCAAAAGAGAATGATCAAAGGTCTCAAAATCTTCCAAGACATTGTTGGAATTGTCAAGGAAATAGAATTATGGGAACACATCACCATCATCCCATGACAGTGCACATTGCAGAGAAAGAGATGAGGCAAGCTCTCATCGCCATAATTGCACCAGAGGCATCCAGGAAAGGTATAACAAGTCTCATTGTTATAGAGTTCATTTTGATAATAATCATGTTGTCAATGATGAACATAAATCATGGCATAGAAAAACATGTAGTTTTGTGGTTTACATAACCATGTGTTTTCTTAGTGTTGGAAGAGAATGGTAGCACGGAAAAGGATGAGGCATGAAAGGGCTTCTCCACAGCAGGGAGAGAAGCATGTTAAGTAGGTCCGGAGGAAGAAGACTTATTGCAGTCATTGCAACAAAGGTGTTCATCAAAGAGCCACATGTTGGAGGCTCCATCTAGAGCAACATATTGAGTACAAAGCGCCTGTGCATGAACCAGTTGAAAAAGTTGTTCGAAAAGCAAATCCACCACGGGGAGGTGACCCGTTCACTTTGATAAGTGAGATATTTTTTTTCTAGATGTGTTAGCTTGTCATTGTTGCATTTTTGTAAACCATTTGTTGCGACTTAAAATGTAAAAGTGATGATGTGTTTTCCATCGCTTGTTAAAGCAACAATGGTGTTTTGGCCTTGTATTGATAGCTGGGGTATTATTTCCATTTTGATGTAAACTTCACCACATAATATGTGTTATAAACTCATGGCAAGTATGGGATGCTTGGGTCATAATTGGTAATGTAGTTAAGCATGTAATTTGAAAAATATTTTACTACATGTTTGTAGAGGATGCGGGGGTCGTATCATCGCTTATGGCTCCGAAGAACAAAGGTGAAGGAGAAGGAAGGGTGACCTATTAGGACACTTGTGGTACATGATGAGCCTCATCATTGAGTAATTATATGGGCCTTAATTGGCCTTAATTCACCTCCTAGCTTAGTCAAACCAGCTATTCTCACAACTTATTGCATACTTTTGATTATATTTTGTTTATGAGATGAGTTAGAGTTGGATATTTTGCTTTGTGGTCTAATGTGCATGTGGTGCAGGAATAAAGGATAAAAGCAAGGATTATTGCAGGCATAAAGGATAAAAGCAAGGAACTATGGCAAAGACCTTGGTCAAAACTCAAATGGGACAAGGGAAAGTAATTATAGGAGGTAAATCCTCCTCATTTACTACCCCTCCATTCAAATATTCCTCCATGAGCTCGGAGTGCAAACAGCCATCACTTTGAAGACTAGAAGGCAGCCGAGCAAGTGAAAAGGACATAAACCAATTTATCCTGAGTGGGGAGCCAAGGCCCCCTAATGGGAAGGAAGTCGTTACAGACTTCAGATGTATAAATAGAGAGGCTTATGACCTCATTAGGATTAGGAATTCCATTGTAAAAACTCTACTTTATTTCTGAGCTGCAAGACTTGTGACAGTTTGTTCTGTAATCCATGGTTTTCATAATGAGAATGAGTTTTTCTTTAAGCCTGAGCTGCAAGACTTGTGACAGTTTGTTCTGTAATCCATGGTTTTCATAATGAGAATGAGTTTTTCTTTAAGCCAACTCTGAGTTAACTCAGAGGGCTAAAGCTCTTGGGTTAGGGCCCAACCTAAGCAGCCAAAGCTCCTCTTTATTGTACATGTAGGCTAGCATAGATTTATGGTTCTGTTCATTTGTTTAAATAGCTTCATGTTTCTGTTCATTTGCTTCAGTAGCTGCATTTGCTTTAAGTTTATTGTTATTTGTGTTTTTTTAATTAGCAGGTTAGCTAGAGGAAAAAGATCACCATAAGGTTGTCTGCAAGTGTCTGGGCCTCATCGCCTCCCTCTAGGACCATGACTTGAGGAAAAGACCCTTCAACAACCCCAAAAACACAGGTTTCTGGTTCTCGCATGAGCTATGGAGTTTGTTGTTTGATGCAGTTACTTGTTCACCCTCACTGGTTTTTCTGTTGTTTTCCTTTGAAACCTCCTTCAGCACGTTCTTCATGCATCGCTTCCTCACTGTCCTATCCACAACAAACCTTCACAATCACCGTCCGATTCATTATTTTCTCCAATTGTTGCCTCGCATGAAGTCTTCCACTTACTTTATGCACTTTAACCTCCACAGCCGATCTGTCTCTTGATCCGACAGCTATCACGTCACCTCAACACTTTATGCACTTTAAATCCCCACCATCAATCTGCCTCGCCTGATCTGATGGCTATCGCGTCACCCGATCGCCAACTAGCTTGGCCGATCTCCACCGTTGATCAGCCTCGCCTGATCCAACGGCTATCGCGCAATCTCGCGCGGATTATTGCACGACCGTTATCCGCCCAAGAGCACGCGAGAAAAGTGTTTTTCTCGTGCTATGTGTCACGTAGTAAGTCTAATCACGTGAAACTTCAGAATTCCACTTACGGCCTTGAGGGCACGCGAGAAAATACTTACCGCCTTAGAAACCTGCTCCATCATTTCCGCACGTTTCTTTTTCCCACGATATGATATCCGCCATCCATCCTCCGGTTAATCTCGTCCGTCCATCTCTTGACTTAATCTGCATGATAAGATCCCAGTTGTTCATCACTTCGTTACCCTGTCCATCCATCTCTTGAGTTAACCTCTGCGATAAGAACTCAATCGTTCATCCTATGCGTTCACCCTGTTCATCCATCTAGTCACTTAAGCCTTCACGATAAGATATCCATCGTTCGTCCTATTCATTCGTCTGGTTCATCCATCTATCCACTTAACCTTCGCAATAAGACCTCAGTCATTCATCCTGTGTGTTCACCCTTTTCATCCATCTAGTCACTTAAGCCTTCACGATAAGACCTCCGTTGTTCATCTTCTGTTCGTTGATCAATCCAACGGTCCCTATGTGCTATTGCATCCTTACGTCCTCCTTTGATTGATTTCGACCTCCAATTGATATTTCGCTTGAAAACCAATTTATCTTAAGTTTCTTTGCTTACACTTTAATATAGTTTAGTGCTATTTACCTTCTGCAACTTTGATAGCAGCATTAGGTTAGTGATTGTTTTAGTAATTATGCTTAGCATAGTTGTTTTATTGGTTAATTAGGTTATGGTGTGGTTTAGCATTACATGTTGTTTTCTTCATTACTGCAGTAGAGTAGCTCTCTCTTAGAACAGGTTTTCTCTTCTTCCATCAAAGAATTAAGCTTCTTCTGACCCTATAGAAGTCTGGCTTGGAACCCCTGGGGTCTCTTGCCAGATAAACAGTGATAATAGGCAGGACCTTCACTTCTACTTGTGCATATAGCACTGTCACCTCCAAGTTTGTACGAAACCCGAGTTGATAAGTAAAGTTGGTAGCCTTGGGAGTTTCAGCATTCTTGTTGCAATACCTAGGTTCATCACTTTTTGGCGTTGTTGTCGGGGAGGTGTCTAGGTAGAATGTGATTACTGTTTTCTTCTACTTCTAGTCTTCACCTTTTTTCCATTAGTTTATTTTTGCAAAAGTAATCTAGTAGCTTCCTTTCTTTCATTTGTCATTATCTGCTTTCCTTTCCATTCTGCAAGTACTTTCTAGCTTTAACAAAATCTTACAAAAACCAACCCAAAAACATTTCTTTTCATGCCTCGTAGGAATAGGGACAATTCAGGGAAATTCTTGTCAATTACCCCCACTGCATCCAACAGTCAACCTTCTCTCTTCTTTGGTGACTGTGATTTGGAATAACCTTTAGGTGAGCAACCTTACATATTTGAAGAACCTACAGGGGAAGAAGAAGAGGAAGAACCCATTCCTACTGAACCAATGGCTGAAAACCTAAATGACAAAGGAAATAGAGAGAGAATTGAGAGTGCCTTCCCCATCAGGGAGACCAATGGGGACACTAAGATGAAGAATATAATCCCCTCTTCTCTACCTCATTTCCATGGCCTGACCACAGAGGACCCTGACACTTTCCTATTTGAGTTTGTTGTTATATGTCGAACCTATGACTACACAGATGATGAGAAAAAGTTAAAATTGTTTCCATCTACCCTTAAGGATGCAGCCTTGTGCTGGTTCATGGGTTTACCTGGAGATAGCATCACAACTTGGGCTCAGATGCAATAGAGTTTTAACAACAAATATAGGGACTACTGCAGGTCAAAGGATACTAAAGAAAATATTTTCAGGATGACCATAGGCCAAGATGAATCCTTAGAAGACTATGAAGAAAGATTCCAGCTCAGTTACAAAAGGTCCAGGTGCACACTTGACCCTGAGTCGCTAAAGCTGGTCCTGCTTAGAGGAGTAAGGGAGGATCTTCTGGATACCTTACATATGATAGGAAGAGGAGATGTCTACCAATTAGCCTATGAGGATATTAAGACTGTATTTAGAAACCATTCTAGGGTAGCCAAGAAAAAGGGTAGGGGTAGTCAACCTATGGCCAGTACATCATCCTCCAACTTATCCATCAAGGGTGAAATTGGAAATATGTTGGAAGATTTCAAAAGTGATATGTTGCAAACTGTTTCCTTGCAATTGGACACCATGAACATAAAAAGGAAGCAAGGGAAGCAGAGAGAGCCTTGGCCATGTTTTGTCCTAGATGCACCAGGAGGCATCCTAGGAACGAATGTCCATTTAACTGTATTAAGATTTGCTCAGTCTTTGAAGAAAACCACTCCACAAAAAAGTGCCCTTCTTTACCTGGACTCAAAGTTGTATATCAAGGAGCTGAAGGGGTCATTGAGCAGCTTTGTTACATCAACCAAAGGAGACCTCATGGGCCTAGACCGTACCAGCATGGTATGCAAGGGTCATCCCATGCATATTACAACCCCAACCAAACCACATCTATACCTTATTGGGGACCCCCTACTCATCCTTCATGGTCTACACCCCCTCCTTGGTCCTATACATCTCAGTATCATTCTCAGCCAGCCAGCCAATCATTTCAACCTTATGTTCAGCCACAACATCAGTGGAATACCCCACTCTAGGGGTGGAGGCCCCAATTCAACAATGTTCCAGCCCTATTGCCTCCACCACCTACCCAACCACAACTCCTGCACTCTTCTCCACCTAAGCAACCCCAGATGCCTGCCTAGCCAAATACGAACCCAAACAATAGGCAAGCTCAACAAGTATACAGTGGAGAGACATCATACCCAGCTTATGTTGTAGAAATCCAAGAGATCAACCTAAGATCTGGGAGAATTCTCCTAGATAACCAACCTCCATCTCCACATAGGGAGGTTGAGGAAGAAAGAGAGGAAAGCAACCTTAAAGTAAATCCACCCTTTCCTAAGAGATTAACCCAACCACTCTAGCCTACCCCAGAAGAAACTAAACTTCTGGGAGAATAGAAAAATCTATGTGTAAAGATTCCCCTTCTCCAGACAATCAAAGATGTTCCCATTTACAATAAGTTGATTAAGGAGAAGTGCTTCAAGAATCCAGGATGAAGAAAAAGGGATTCCCCTACCATTAATGTCATTGGGCAATTGTCTGACTTGATTCTGTGGTAGGTAATATGTCCAAAATATTTAGACCCTGGAAGCCCTATAGTAGATGTGCACATCAATGGCACCATTGTTCCACACACTCTGATTTATCTTGGGGTTTCCATTAATGTGATCACCAAGGACACCATGCTAGAGCTCAACCTACAAGGGTCATTAAGGAAGACCACAATAGTTCTGCAACTTGCAAACCGTTCCACAGTCACCCCTGAGGGAATTGTTGAGGATGTGATGGTCTCCATTGACTCCTGGGAGTACCCTGTAGATTTCCTAGTTCTCCAGCCTAAGGCTAAGCTTACTGGTTATCCTCTCATCCTTGGGAAGCCATGGTTGGCCACAACTGATGCCTAAATTAGATGTAGAGTTGGGAATATGACCATCAAGAATGGGCATATGTCCAAAAAGTTAGTCCTATACCCTCTTGCTCAACCTTATTTAGAGCATGATTTACCTTTATGGTTGGAGGAGGAGGAAGAAGATGAGGTTTGTTCTTCCCAACTCTATGTTTTGGAAGCAACCATAGGAGGAGGACAGCAAGATGAGGATGACTTAGTTGAACATCTGCTCCAAAGTCCAACTCCTAGTTCATTACCATTAGAAGAATAAGGGAAACCTAGAACAATCATCCCATTGACTTATGCTTGGCCAATTCCAACCCACTCCGTGTCAAAACCATAGAATTTGGCCCAGAGAAAACTTTGAAAATTAATCCATCTCTTTCTTCTTTACAAGAGGAAAAGCTATGCAACATGTTGAGAGAAAACCTAGAAGCCTTCACTTGGAGTTATAAGGAAATGAAGGGAGTACACCCCTCAGTGTGTACTCACCACATATACATCAAAGAAGGTTGCAAGCCAATCAGGCAACCACAAAGGAGGATGAATCCAGCTCTTAAACACATAGTCAAAGAAGAACTGCAAAAACTGCTAGATGTAGGATTCATTTAGCCTATCTCAGACAGTGAGTGGGTCTCTCCTTTAGTGTTAGTTCCCAAGAAAAATGGTAAGTGGAGAATTTGTGTCGATTATAGGGAGTTGAACAAAGCCATAAAGAAGGATCATTTTCCCTTACCCTTCATTGATCAAGTGCTAGATAGCCTGGCAGGGAAGAAGTTTTTTTCATTCCTAAATGGATTCAGTGGGTACATCCAAATCCAAATCTGCCCAGAAGACCCAGATAAGACGACATTCACCTATCCTGGGGGTACTTTTTCCTATAGGGTCCTTCCTTTTGAACTATGCAACGCTCCTACCACTTTCCAGAGAGCAGTCTTGAGTATTTTTGCTGAATTAGTAAATGATGTTGTGGAAATCTATATGGATGATTTTACACCTTATGGATGTGATTTCCAAGAATCCTTGACTAACCTAGGCAAAGTATTACACAAGTCCATTGAAATGAATTTGTCTCTCAGTCCAGAAAAATGTGAATTCTTAATGACTGAAGGGATTGTGCTAGGTCATTCAATATCTTAGCAAGGATTGCAGGTGGACCCAAACAAAATAGCAATCATCCAAAGGGTCCCACCTCCACCAAAGCAGAGATATGTCCGGAGTTTCTTAGGGTTAGCTGAATACTACTAAAGGTTCATAAAGGACTTCAGCAAGTTGGCCTCTCCTTTGTTTGGGTTGTTGGCCAAAGATTATGAGTTTATATGGTCAAAGAGATTTCAAGAGGCCTTAGACATTCTAAATGGTAAGTTAACCACTGTACAAATCCTTAGAGGCCCAAAATGGACCCTCCCTTTTCATATTCATGTTGATACCTCACACAAAGCCATAGGAGCAGCCTTAGGTCAGGAAGAGGAGAAATTTCCCTCTACCATCTATTTTATCAGTAAGAACCTGTCAAAGGCTGAGCTAAACTATACTGTGACCAAAAAGGAACTCCTGGCTATTGTGCATTCATTAAAAAAATTTAACCATTACATTACAGGCTATCAAACATTTGTGCATACTAATCATGCTGCAATCAAATATTTAATGAACAAACCAGATGTGAATGCTAGAATTATAGGATGGTTGCTTTTATTATAGCAGTTTGATCTAACTATTGTTGATAAGCCTGGTAAGGAAAATGTTGTTGCTGACTTTCTATCTAGGATGAATCTACCTACAGATGAAGAAGGAATGGTGGATGACCAGTTGCTAGATGAGAATTTGTTTTCTATTTCAGTTCTCTCCCCATGGTTTGCTGATATAGCAAATTATTTGGTATCAGCACAATTTCCACCAAACTTTCCCTCCAAAGAAAAGAGAAAGATAGTTCGGAAGAGCGCCCCCTTCACCTGGATTGGGGAATATCTATTCAAACTTGGCCCAAAACAAATCTTGATAAGGTGTGTAAGGGAAGAGGAAGTCTTTGAAATCCTTCTGACCTGTCATGATGGGCCTTGTGGAGGTCACTTTGCAGCAAAGAGGACAGTATTCAAAGTGTTGCAAGCAGGCTATTATTGGCCTACTCTTCATCAAGATGTGAAAAAGTACATTAGTCAGTGTGATCGGTGCCAGAGGATGGGAAAGCCTACTCTAAGAGATGAAATTCCCCTACAACCTCAAGTGACTTTCGAGTCATTTGACAAGGGGGGCATGGACTTCATTGG
The DNA here is from genome assembly GCA_031772625.1 of Pinus tabuliformis. Classification (NCBI taxonomy): domain Eukaryota; kingdom Viridiplantae; phylum Streptophyta; class Pinopsida; order Pinales; family Pinaceae; genus Pinus; species Pinus tabuliformis. Next base: position 1,126,699,324 of record CM062817.1, read on the forward strand.
GCCTATCAACCCTCCTTCAAAGCAAAAATAGCACATCATTGTGTGCACTGATTATTTGACTAAGTGGGCTGAAACCAAGGCAATTAAGGCAGCAAAAGAAGAGAAGGTGGCTGAGTTCCTAAGGGAGAATATATTCTACAAATTTGGGTACCCTAAAGAGCTAGTCACAGGCCAAGGCAGCCAGTTTACCTCCAGCATGATTGAAGAACTGCTCATTCATCACAAAATCAAGCATAAGACCTCCACTCTTTATCATCCACAAGCTAATGGGCAAATGGAGGTGACCAACAGGGCACTGGGGAGCATCTTAAACAAGGTAGTGAGCAGAAACAGGAAGGATTGGGCAGAGAGATTAGTTGAGGCCACTTGGGCCTATAATACAACATGGAATACCACCACTAGATTTACACCCTATGAGCTAGTCTATGGGAAAAGGGCTTTGTTGTCCATTGAGTTTGAATATAACACATTGAGGATGGCAGCCCAACTAGATTTGGATCTCATTCATGCACAGAAAGAAAGATTATTCCGTTTGAATGGCTTGGATGAATTCAGAATGCATGCCCTCTTACATACAGAGATAGTTCAGCTTCAGAGGAAGATCTGGCATGACAAACATATTAAGGAGAAGAAATTTCAAGAGGGAGACTGGGCATTGTTATATGATTCCAGGTATAAAGACTTCAAGGGCAAACTAAGGACAAGATGGCTCAGACCTTATGTGGTGGAAAGATGCCATGACAATGGTTCGGTGCAAATCAGAACTATAGATGAAGAAGCCATTCCATTTCCATTTAATGGACACCGATTGAAAAGGTACAAGAGGCCTTTATCAAAACAAGAGTTCATTGACAATATCAATAATACAGTGATGATGGTGGAGCAAGTTTTAGCTCCTCCCTCATCAAGCCACTAAAAAATAGAAAAAAGAATAAGGATTCAGGTGAAAACCCCCATGAGGCGCACAACTCCCATCTTTGGGTTGAAAACCTCGTGAGGCGGCCCAAGGATGAGAAAAAATGAAAAAGAGTAAGAAGATTCCTGGGTGAAAACCTTCCTTGAGGCGCCCAAGGCAGATATCTAGGGTGAAAACCTCTCTGAGGTAGCCTAGGTGTTTTTTAGAAAAATATAATAATAAAAGAAAAAGAAACATAATTGTTATTTGAAGGTGGGTGAGAAAGACAATCAAGGAGCAACGAGAAGATCCAAAGGGAACCCTGCCTCACATATATTCATCTCCTCCACTCCTTACCATGCATCCCTCCATCAATTCCATTGTTTTTCACTTCATTACTTCAATTCAGGAAAAGATTGTGTTTTCTACAGGATCCCCTGAATGGCAGATTGGTTAGGTCCCCAAAATTCATACTATACATGATCTAACCAATCACCTCAACCATTACCATCATCCTTGCATCCATGCACACTCCTACTACCTCTTTCCATTCATTACAGCATCCTCGCAGCACCATCCAACAACATGATCAATAAATTCTAAGGGAGACACCAAACATTGCCAACTGGTAATCCAAGAGCTCCACAGCAGCAGCAGCATCAGATCTCCAATCACAGACACCTCCAAAAGCCAAGGAACCATCAGCAAACAGCAGAGGAGGAAGAAGAATGACCATGCAGCAAATAGACAACACAGCACCTCTGATATTTGACAACTGCAGCATGGCATCAAGACCATAGGTAAGTATCCCACTCACTCACTCATATGCATCATTTGATCAAAATTTGTAAAGCTTAAGAGGTAGTTGGTTTATATTGAAAAGGTGGCAAAAAGGAAATTCTTTAATAAGTCAAAAGAGAATGCAAGAGTCCATAGATACAGTATTGTTATGGCAACCATTTGAGAATGCTTGAAGAATTAAGACTTGGGGGAAACACCATTTCACTAAAGACTCAGCACACCCTATTTCTTGATGCAATCACTCATAAACTCCAGCAGCAAAGTAAAGGAAGGGAATTCCCAACAGTTGGCTCACCATGGGTTGATCAGGATCCTCGTTAAGGATGCCCTCCAAAACCTCAGGATCCCTATAAGATGGTCAATCTTCAGAGACTTACTAGCAGAGGATGACATCAAAACCCTCATCTATGATGTTAGTCCTTCTGTTAGTGAGGAGGAGACAAAACAAGAAGAAGAAGATACAGAGCTAGATGGGGATGAGATGGATGAAGAAGAAACTAATACAGATAAACATGATGAAGCAGAAGAGAAGGAGGATGATGTTGAAACAAAAGAGGTAGAAGGCATTGAAATAGAGGAGAAAGAACCACAAGAGGAATAAAGCATTGAAACAGAGGAGAAAGAATAGCAAGAGGCCATCCAGTGTAGGATGCCAGCTAAATCCTATGCTCTTTACCTCAGAGAAAATTGGTTGCAATTTCATATTAAAACACTAGCACAAAGGGGTACCATGCCATTTGAGGACTGCAGAAAGTTTATTGATCTTTGTGATCAAAGTGCACATGAGGATAGGGCCAAAATGGCTGAGTTTTACTTGCACAACATAGCCCTCACAGACATGAATATTTGGGATTCTAATGCGGAGCTGAAGGATCTCCAATTAATGGCTTTGGCATCATGGATGAACCGTGAGGAATCAAGGGCTGTAGAGATGCAAGGAATATTGTCCAGAGAGAAAAATGAACCTCTCTTCATCAGAGCTGAACAATCAAATCCCATGGCCCTAATCAGCACCCATAATCTAACTGCAAATGATCCTCAGCTGGCACTTAGATATCTTGCTGCCCAATAGAAAGCAATTTCACATTTTGAGGATATGTTTAGGCTACTAAGAGATGATAATATACATGCCTGCTAAAGAAGATGGAGAACACTACCACACAGCTCGAAGATCATAGAATATCACTCCCCTCAAAGGTTGAGAGAGGCACTCAACAGGACACCTATGTATAAGCAATCACTGCAAAGGTTGAAGGTCAATTGGATAGGCCTAAAACTTAGTCCACCGCTACTCCTAGGGATGCTAGAAGGGAGAAAAGAAAAAGAGGAAAAGAGGAATTGGGAAGAAGTAGAAAGGAAAGCAGGCTTCTATAAACCAGAAGAAGAGACCACAGCAAAAGCATGGGATGTCAGAGAGGCTACCAGAGCCATGAAGGACATGGGCATTGACTAAGTTGCTTAGAGGATGAGCAACACTTTCAGTAGGGGGTAATGATGAGCCTTATCATTGAGTAATTATATGGGCCTTAATTGGCCTTAATTCACCTCTAGCTTAGTCAAACCAACTATTCTCACAACTTATTTCATAATTTTGATTATATTTTGTTTATGAGATGAGTTAGAGTTGGATATTTGCTTTGTGGTCTAGTGTGCATGTAATGCGGGAATAAAGGATAAAAGAAAGGAAAATTGCAGGCATAAAGGATAAAAGCAAGGAACTATGAAAATACCTTGGTCAAAACTCAAATGGGACAAGCGAGAGTAATTATAGGAGGTAAATCCTCCTCATTTACTACCCCTCCATTGGAATATTCCTCTATCAGCTCGGAGTGCAAATAGCCATCACTTTGAAGACTAGAAGACAACTGAGCAAGTGAAAAGGACAGAAACCAGTTTATCTTGAGTGAGGAGCCAAGCCTCCCTAATGGGAAGGAAGTCATTAGAGATTTCAGATGTATAAATAGATAGGCTTAGGACCTCAATAGGATTCAGACTTCCATTGTAAAAACTCTACTTTATTTCTGAGCTGCAAGACTTGTGACAGTTTGTTCTATAATCCATGGTTTTCATAATGAGAATGAGTTCTGTTTTAAGCCAGCTCTGAGTTAACTTAGAGGGCTGAAGCTCTTGGGTTAGGGCCCGACCCGAGCAGCCAAAGCTCCTCTTTATTGTACATGTAGGCTAGCATATATTTCTGGTTCTGTTCATTTGTTTAAATAGCTTCTTATTTATGTTCATTTGCTTTAGTAGCTTCATTTGCTTTAAGTTTACTTCCATTTCTGTTTTTTTAATTAGCAGGTTAGCTAGAGGAAAAAGATCACCATAAGGTTCTCTTTAGGTGTCTTGGCCTCATCTCCTTCCTCTGGGACCACGACTTGAGGAAGAGACCCTTCAGCAACCCCAAAAACACAGGTTTCTAGTTCTTGCATGAGCTATGGAATTTGTTGTTTGACGCAGTTACTTGTTCACCCTCACTGTTTTTTTGTCATTTTCCTTTGAAACCTCCTTCAGCATGTTCTTCATGCATTTCTTCCTCGTCGTCCGATCCACAAAAAACCTTCACAATCACCATCCAATTCATTATTTTCTCCAACTACTACCTCACGTGAAGTCTTCCACTTACTTTATGCGCTTTAATCTCCACCGTCGATATGTCTCTTGATCCGACTGCTATCGCGTCACCTCAACACTTTATGCACTTTAAACCCCCACCGTCTATCTACCTCGCCTGATCCAATGGCTATCGCGTCACCCGATCACCAACTAGCTTGGCCGATCTCCACCATTGATCAGCCCCGCCTAACCCAACGGCTATCGCGCAAACTCGCACTAATTATTGCACAAACGTTATCTGCCCGAGAGCACACAAGAAAAGTGGTTTTCTAATGCTACGTGTCGCACAGTAAGGCTAACCGCGTGAAATTTTAGAATTCTACTTACAGCCTTGAGGGCACACGAGAAACTACTTACCGCCTTAGAAACCCGCTCCATCATTTCCGCACGTTTATTTTTCCTGTGATACGATCTTCGCCATCCATCCTCCAGTTAATCTTGTCCGTCCATCTCTTAACTTAATCTACATGATAAGATCTCTATCGTTCATCACTTCGTTACCCTATCTGTCCATGTCTTGACTTAACCTTCATGATAAGACCTCAGCCGTTCATCATGTGTGTTCATCCATCTAGTCACTTAAGCCTTTGCGATAAGACCTACGTCATTCATCTTCTGTTCGTTGATCAATCCAACGGTCCCTATGCGCTATTGCGTCCTTACATCCTCCTTTCATTGATTTCGACCTCTGATTGATCTTCTGCTTGAAAACTGATCTAGCTTAAACTTATTTACTTACACCTTAGTATAGTTTAATGCTTTTTACCTTCTGCAACTTTGATAGCAGCATTAGGTTAGTGATTGTTTTAGCAATTCTGCTTAATATAGTTGTTTTATTAGTTAATTAGGTTATGGTGTGGTTTAGCATTACATGTTGTTTTCTTCTTTACTGCAGTAGAGTAGCTCTCTCTTAGAACAGGTTTGCTCTTATTCCATCAAAGAATTAAGCTTCTTCTGACCCTATAGAAGTCTGGCTTGGAACCCCTAGGGTATCTTTCCAGATAAATAGTAACAACAGGCAGGACCTTCACTTCTACTTGTGCATATAGCATTGTCACCTCCAAGTTTGTACGAACCCCAAGTTGATAAGTAAAGTTGGTAGCCTTGGGAGTTGTAGCATTCTTGTTACAATACCTAGGCTCATCAGTACAGACAATGTATAAAGAAGTTGCAGATTATGTTCATGCTTTTGGAGGACCAAAAGCTCCTCAGTGGGTATGAATAATGTAGGTGGCTCCAGAGACACTCAGAGGTAAAAGAGGACTTACAATAGCTCAAAATTAAAAGTGGTTAGATTTCTGTCGAAGCAGAACCAGATCAAAGTTCTCGTCGCCCTGAATCCAATGGTGCGAACGACACTCCAATCTTAGCTCGCATGACGGAGATAGAGCCAGTCAAAGTTTTTGTCAAAGTTGAACAAGTGGTAGCTTTAAAGATCCTACAAATTCACCAAGTCCGCGGCATGGAACCTGGCTGTCGAAAGCGGTCGAAATTGTCGAACGATTAATTTGTCTAAAAACGTTTAAATTCGGCAAAATTAAAACTATACAATTGGTTATATTTAAAAAACCAAAAGAGATTAAAATTAATGATGTGGCGGGCCACCAACCCCACCACCCCCAACAGCCATATCACATATATAATAGGCCAATGGTGGGAATTGAACCAGCACCAGTAACAAGAGCACAATATATAACCGTTACCCAAAACCTCCACAAAATAGTGAAGTCGTAAACCGTACGGGTAAACACCTTTGTAACCAAGCCATTCCAAAAATATGTTAATGCACCAAAGTTTATTGTTACCACTTAGATTTAACTAACCGCTAGTAGAATCTAGAACCGTCGGGTCATAAAAAGGTGTTAACGTGCCATTTCAAAATATTTCGTTAACCGCCACCGAAACTGTTTCCCATATATGAAAAAAAGGTCGCTATCTTGGGTAGGTGGGGGATTCGAACCTCGACCTTTGCCTAGCTAATTTACTCTACCAACAATAGCCCAAACAAGCTCTCGTTGTAAATTCTGCCAGTGAATGATACTTAAACTCATCATTCCGCAGATGCATGGGGAGAGGCGACAAAACGGAGGGCTAACCAGTGAACCTTGCGAAAGGACAGGCGAAACTCTTCGTCGAGTGGAACCATGAATAGGACAGTGGAACCCTGACATGGATGCAAAGGTGGAACTATGTCGGTATGGATTTCAAGACATAATCTTTGTAGAGAATATTCTGTGATGTAGAGGAATCTAAAAGATTCCCTGGGAGGTAAAATTTCATATTGTCATAATGCTATCAAGTTTATAGTCGTTTTTATAATATTTTCACAAGGAGCATGACGGTGAAGTCAGATTTTCCATCTGAGTAGCAGAATTACAGGTGCCCCGCAGCAAAGAACCTCTGAAGAATCTTGAGGAATCTTTAGATTCCCTTAGAGGTTGAAATTCGCCATAGTCAAAATGTAGCCAACTTTATACTCAAAAGTCTCCTAATCCTGCAAGGATCATGATGGCGAGATTAGATTTATGAACTAAGCAATAGATCTCCAGTCAACGCATAGATCAGAATCTTTGGAGAATCATGGGGAATCTAAAAGATTCCTGAAGGCCCAAAATTTTACAATGTCATAATTGAACAATTTGATAGTCAATTTTACACTACTCGATGCCAGACATTCAGTGGTGCAGTCAGTTCCAACAGCTGAACCTTTTATTTTTCGGCCATCTTCAGAAGTGAAGGTACATGAAGCAGTCATGTTATGTTTCCTTTCATTATTTTTGAGATGATGTATTATTCTTGAGATCCCTGTTTGATACTATGTCAAGGTATCGTCATTGCCACATTATGTGAGATTTCATTAGCTTTTAATGCTATGTATTTTTGTTGAGATCCCTATGTAACTATGCTGAGGGGATACTTGTTTCCACATTATGTGAGATTATATTAGTTTGTCATGCTGAAATAAGCCCATTTTGTGTGAGAATTCTTGTAGGGAGGAAATCTCGTGGAGTGACAATCCACTCCTGTTGGGGGCATATGACCTTGTTATGAAAATAATAGTCCATGTACATCGTCATCATTTCCAACATTATATGAAGCGGCCTCCACCATCTTGACATCGGGCCTAGAGACATAACCCACACTAGGTGGACTCCGTTATCAAATGTGTCATGTTCATGATTTGCTTTTCGTTTTCATGTTTCCTCTTCTTTAAGCATGCACATGTGGTTCTTTATGCTCTTTTAAATGCAATTCTAACAACATGACAGAAGTAAAAGATCTTGGATATTTCTGGTAGTTGAAGGATCTCGGATCAAGTTTGGTATCAGAGCGTTCTTGTCGTTGATATGAATTGTGAGTCTAAGCAATTGAACGTGTATCAATGGTGGATGTAATGTATGAAGCTATAACGAGAAATAACGAGCAGAGAATGATGATCCATCCACACCTTCCAGTGAAAATTCATTGCCTCATCATCTTCTCATCATTCGAATGAGGAGATCAACCAAAGCCTTCAAGCAGATAAGATTGAATTGAATATGCTTCTATAAGAAGAGAAAGAGGAGAAGCATAGATTATAGATTCAGTTGCAAGCCACGAATAGGCCTTGGAAGAATTGAAGCGCAACGACCAGAGACTTCAAGCAGACAATGATGAATTAAGGAGGCTTCTACAAGAAGAGAGAGGAGAAGCGGAGATTACAACTTCAACTACAAGCCACGACAAAGGCGTTGGAGAAGTTGAATAACAACGAAGGCTTAGAGAAGCCCTCATCACCTTGTTCAGAATCGACAACTAAGGTAAACAATGTTAATTTTTATTTAGTTTCATCTTCACATGATGTTATTTTTGTTGGAAATGTGGAAGTGCCGATTACAAGAACTGGCATCAGACTCCTTAACAAGATGGGGTATAAAGGAGGAGGACTTGAAGTGAATGGCCAAGGCATGACTCAACCATTGGAGGTTGTGCAAAGACCTCGATTTGCAGGTTTTGGATACACTGAAGGAGAATTCTCAAAGGTCTCAAAAGCTTCCAAGACATTGTTTAAACTGTCAAGGAAAGAGAATGCTGGGAACACATCACCATCATCCCATGACAATGCACATTGCAGAGAAAGAGCTGAGGCAATCTCTCACTGCCATAATTGCACCAAAGAGAGTCAAGAATGTTATAACAATTCATAGTATTCTAAAGTTAATTTTAATTACAAGCATGTTTTCAATGATGAACATAAATCATGGCATAGAAAAACATGTAGTTTTTGTGGTTTGCATAGCCATGTGTTTGCTAAGTGTTAGAAGAGAATGGCAGCAAGGAAAAGGATGAGGCATGAAAGGGCTTCTCCAGAGCAGGGAGAGAAGCGTGTTAAGAAGGTCTAGAGGAAGAAGACTTATTACATTCATTGCAACAGAGGTGGTCAACAAAAAGCCACATGTTGGAGGCTCCATCAAGAGCAACATCGTAAGGACAAAGCGCCCGTGCATGAACTAGTTGAAAAAATTGTTCGACAAATGAATCTGCCATGGGGATATGACCCATTCACTTTGATAAGTGAGAGATGGTTTTTCTAGATGTGTTAGCTTGTCATGGTCGTATTTTTTTAAATAGTTTGTTGCGACTTAAAATGTAAAAGTGATTATGTGTTTTCCATCACTTTTTGAAGCAACAATGATGTTTTTGCCATGTATTGATAGTTGGGGTATTGTTTCCATTTTGATGTAAAAGTGACCATAGAGTATGTGTTATAAACTTGTGGCCAGTATGGGATGCTTGGGTCATAATTGTTCATGTAGTTAAGCATGTAATTTGAAAAATGTTGTACTACAGGTTTGCAGAGGATGTAGGTGTTGACTCATCGCTTATGGCTCCAAAGAAAAAAGGTGAAGGAGAAGGATGGGTGACCTGTCAAGATACTTGTGGTGCATACAATGTACAAGGTCGTGTCATATTATTTTCATGCTTTTGGAGAACCAAAATCTCCTCAGTGGGGAGGAATGATCCAAGTGGCTCTAGAGCCACTGAGAGGTCAAAGAGGGCTTACAATAGCTCAAAATTCAAAGTGGTTAGATTGCCCTCAAACAAGAACTAGATCGAAGTGCTCGTCACTCTGAATCAAATGGTGTGAACGACACTCCAATCAGAGCTCGTACGAGGGAGATAGAGCCAATCAAATTTTTGTTCAAAGTTGGACAAGTGGCAAGTTTAAAGATCCTACAAACTGACCGAGTTTGGGTTATGGAACTTGGCTCCCGAAAGTAGGAAAAATTGTCTACAAAGGCACACAAAATTTCTATGTGTCTTTGCACCGATATGTCAATTTCTTCATTAAACCTGGGCAACAGCTTGAGACAGTCCTGTGAAATAGCATGTCAAGGTTGAGGTAGGTCTAATGGAGCATGTTTGTTTAACAAGAAGCCTGGGATAGTCATTTAGATCAAAGGGGGTGGTGCTTAATTTATTGGGGGTATCTGAGGTATGACCAATTATGAGACAGTTGACTGGTCATGGAACGAGAAACTTTTCACACTGTGGGGAGAGGTTGCTCTCGAGTATACCTTTTACCTCCTCAACTTCAGGGAGGAGAGGAAATGAGAGAGAAGGGGTGTCAATTGAAACTTCTTCTTCTTTGACCTCTAGGGAGGCGATACTCAGTAACTGACCAATTTCTGAAGGATATACCAAAACTCTAGGAGGAAAATCAGAGCAATGAACTATGGCATTCTGTGAGATGGATGAGGATGTTTCAGGAAGTGAAGAGATAGTAGCACCAGTATTTGGGATTTTTTCCTTCCCAATCCTTTTGCATATGATTCTTTCTAGGTCATATACAAGTGGTTTCCTTTGTTGAGAGGTATCTAAGTGCATATGGGACCTCTTATAAGCCAAAATCATCAAATAAAAATATGGACAGTGGAGTCGCCAAGGTGTTTATAATGAAATTTAGACAGTGGGGATGCCAAGGTGAGATATCTTCAACCCACACTTCCCTTGCTCACCTAACAGAGGGAATGTAAATATTTGTTGTACCTAGGGGAAAAAATCTCTAATACGTTCCCCGACAATGATGCCAAAAAGATGTTGTAGCTTTTTCTATCACCTGTTGCACAAGTGCTTCAGGAAATATAGAAACCTCCTAGAGACAGCCTCTGGGTTGATTGTAGACTAGTGCCTAGGACATCTTAAGAGATGAGTGCATGTGAATATTATGAATAGGGATTTCTGCTGCACTCCAATTGTCACGTAGTTTGAAAAATATAATAAGGGGGGCTTGGTTCAATAGTCTTTCATTAAGGTAGACTCAAGAAAATACATGGATCTGAATACACAGGGGGTAGATCTAGTTAATCTCAAAGAGAAATGACTAATTCTGGTGGCTAACACACAACAATAGGCAGCCTTAATATTGGCGTTGTAGTAACATGAAGAGGAGGAATGAAAGAAGGGAATTCGATGTAGAGGGTTGGATACAATGCAGAATCTTGAGCATCAAGCTCCAGCAGAAGTATGAAAGAATGAGGAGGTGAATTGGCAGAAATTGTGGAGCGCAATTTAAGATCTCATACTCTATACCTCATGGACACACTTGTCACTAATCAGCATAAGTAAATATGTGATCATAAAGGTACTGTAAGCTATCAAATAACTCATGTAAATCTTTAATTAACACAGGGACTATTACTCCTCAACAGCATACATATAACCATGAGAGAGTGAAACCTGCAGCTTCTTTACACAATTTCAGGAGAAGAAAAACATACATGAAGTGAAATACAAAGAGGAAAACATATTGCTTATTGCTCTGATAGGAATCAACATAATAGTTTCATTAATCCTCCAAGATCGTTCCAAATCACCAGTCCATATACATTCAACACTTATTGCTCAAATCTCTCATGAACAGGCAAGTAGAACCAATGTGGAACCACAAAATTCGAGCCTCTTGCTTGCAGAATTCGGGAACCTTTCTTAATTATTTCTTCCCTCTTTTTATAAGGAGAGGGGAAGCTTTGAAAATGGTTACAAAAATATCTTTAGCCTGAGCTCCAGCTATCTAATCGACTAGCTGTCTCAGTGTGTTAAGGCTTTGTCACCCAAATCATTGCAACAAAATGATTCCTTTCTTTAAAATAAATCATAACAAAATAACAAAACAACAAAATACAAAACATGGGAAAGAATTGAATGATGACTATAGCCAAAATATATCCATGCCACTTCCTGTGATGGCCTCTGATCAAGCCACATATCTGCCACAATGTGCCTCTTTCTATTACTGGGTGGATCCCCCTGTCTCTTTCCACCTTAACTAAATGGATTTCCCATTTTCTGGAGCTGGAAGCGATCAACGGTGATGGCCTCTCTGTTCTTTGGGAATAGAAGCTACTGACTCGTCCATCCCTTTAAACTTCATGTATAACTCTCTCGAAGCCTGCTATGCCCAATAACCCTGTCGTAATGTTATATCAGAGATTCTCTATATTGGTACTTTATACCTAAAAACATTATAAAACAGGTGAGTTCTGGGATTCTTTGGCCCCCTTTGTTTTAGCTCCTTTCTGCATTTTCCTCCATAGGATGGAAGGTCGTGACCAAAGGCTTGGCCTTAAGGCACTAGGGCCTTTTGTTCCTGCCTGAGCGCCTTTTTCCTTTGTAAATAGCTTAGCGCCCCTTTTCTTTAAATTACTCTAGCGACCATGCGCTAGCCCAATATATCGAAGCCCCTTTATTGGCGTTTTTAACGTGTCCACTATCGTAGAATGTTGATATCCATCAACCTCCGATATGCGATTGCCAATGTGACATCATCACTGCCACGTGGAACTTCCTGAGTGGTAACACTTGCACCTGGATATGCCCCCATAGGCCCCCTGAAAATGCCAAAATTGTATGACATGTGTCCTTCCGTACTGCCACATCATGATGAAATCATCTGCCACGTGTCCTTGTTGGATCCAATACTATGCTACCATGCATCATTATCGGACCCAATCCTGTGCTACCACATATAGCTTATCAGGACTAACCAGATGTTGCCACACGTCCGAATGGATGAGAGAGAAAAGGGCTCGTCCGCCCTTGGTTTTGCGGGGAAATCCTTTGTAAAATTATTTTTGGGTCCCCCAATGATTTTACACTATCGGCACATTTTTAAGGTTCACACGTTCAAGAGTTGCAATCCTTCGATCGTTGATGTGCCAATCTTCTTGATGTTATAATGTGTTGACCGTCGATATTCTATGTTGTTGGACCTCTGATATATCGAATCTCTTATATTTGATGCGTCGATATGCCATGTTGTTGGGACCTCCGATTGTGATCTCTGATATCGCTTCTTTGACATGTGAGGTGTCGATGTGCCACAATTGCATTATCTCTAATATGCGATCTCTAATATCGAACCTTCGATTTTCCTTCTTTCCTTAGGCTTTAATCCTTGAACTTCAAAAGACCATAACTTTTGATCCAGAAATCCATTTTTGGATTTCCACATATCTTTGGAAATATTGCTCAAAGCACTTTATAATAGACACGAAAACAAATACCATTTGTTCAAAGATGGAGTAGAATATATTGTGAGAGCTCATAGTAAGAAACTAGATCTTTCAATTGTTAATGTGGGGCAGATGATCTGATTAAGAAAATTAGTTTTGTTGTGCTAAAATTCCTTTTCATATTATATTAAATATGCTTGAGGATTTATGAGATTGTTTGCAATTTTAAACATGGATGTTTGAGTGTTTTTATGTAATTTTTCACAAACAAATGACTGAACAACAGCATATAACAGACATTAACATCACCATAAACAGTATCACATCAGCACATGATGAAGGAGTTCACCCCTCCTGGGCTATGTCTCCTTGGTCCAGATTTCAATGGCTTGGCCCTCTCTATTATGTTAAAAAAATGTGAATACATTAGTTTGTAATGCTCAAAATGCTCTTAAACATGTTCCAATGGCTCCAAAATACCCAAAAATGTATGTGTAGTCTCTTTCTGCTCCTGATTTGGTCAAGAACTGTAGAAGTTATGGCCTTTCCCAATCTTCCGCTAATCGCACCACAAATTCCGCAAAATCCAGCATCATCCTACAATTTCGCCCCAAAAACGCACTAACGGAGCGACAATTTCACTAAAAACCAGGTGAAATTATCAAACACTTTAAATGTCCACTAACGCTTAAGTTCCAAAATTTGTGGCCACGTGGGGGGACACTTGCCTTGGGCTAAGGTCGCATGCACGGTATTATAACCATGGGCTGGCCCTACCCCAAAACATTGCAGCAACAAACTTTAAATAGAACCCGCAAACAATAAGGGTAAGCAACAGTCATTGCGTATTGGTAACGGCTTTGGAATATTGTTGGGAGGTTGCGAGTTCAACCCCCGCTTGTCACATTGTGATTCATTGAGGAGACCATTGACCACATCGATGACCACATATCCTACCCAGTCAACGCCAAGTAGCAATACAAACTGCTGACTGGGCTGTTAATTTTTTTTTAAATTTGTATGCTTGGAAAAGTGAACAGAACTCATTTCTGGAGTCATACGGAATCTGTTTCACGCGCAATGAGTTGTGCCAGATTCAGGATGACGATCACTATGTGTTCATCCAGGTTCCACACCAATCTGACAACTTTGAATTTTGAGCTATTTTTTTGAGCACCTAATCATTCCTCCCCACTGGAAGCCTTTTGGACCCCAAAATATCACTTTCAGTTGTCCAGCAGGTGAGGTTACAATTCCCTCACCTTTCCAATATCTACCCATTTGGCCTTTGAAGGATTTGTTCCCTTGAACCCCATTCGAAGGTAATCCACATTCCCTTGTTTTGAAGACCTTGTTCTTCTGTTAAGAATGGTATCTTGTTGTAGTTCATCAAGGTATTCAAGAGAAAAATCCTCAATGGAAGGAATTTAGACATTTTCTCCTTGATCTTCAATCAAAGGAGGCTCATACAACCTTAAGTTCTCAACATTAACAACAACATAAATTTGCATATATGAAGGAAAATCCAACCTAAAGGCATTGTTACCAATCTTTTCCAAAATTCTAAATGGACCATATCTAATTGGTTTCAGTTTTTTACCTTCTCCTTGGAGCCTCTCTTTGCTAATGTGAAGCCAAACTTCATCACTGACTTGGAACTTGTGATCTACATGATGCTTGTCGTGCCTTGCTTTGTACTTTCCTTGGCTCTTTTCAAGTTGTTCTTGAACTCTTTGGTGTACCAATTGGATTTGTTCAATGAACCTTCTTGCTTTGTCTATATCACTATGACCATCAATAGCAACATCTTTTCCAAAAATGAAATCCAAAGGAGACTTAGGCAAGTATCCCAAACATGCCTCAAATGGCGATGTTTGAGTTGAAGAGTGCTTGGATCGATTGTAAGCATGTTGAATATAGTGCAAATGTCCATCCCACAACTTAGGATGCTTTCTAAAATACCCACGAAGAAGATGTATCATTGTCTTGTTCACCACCTCTGTTTGACCATCTGTTTGCAGATGAAATGTTGTACTCTTTTTCAATTTGGTGTCCATGAATCCCCACAAGCTTGACCAAAAATTCCCAACAAAGTGAGAATCTCAACCACTAACTATGGATGTGGGCAATCCAAAATGCACCCATACATTCTGAAAGAATAACTGATTAGCTTGTTCAACTGTAACTTGATTTTTACATGGCATCAAAATACACATTTTGTTTAACCTATCCACAACTACATACAAATAATCATGACCTCTTTTTGACAATGGAAGACCTCCTAAAAAATCCATAGAAACACTCTCCCACGGTCATGAAGGAACCAGAAATGATGTGTACAATCCTAAATACCTATTTCTAGGCTTACTAACTGCACATAATGAACATCCTTTAATAAAATGTGACACACTTTCAAGCATAGGATGCCAATAAGAATACCTTTGTAGATGTGCCATCGTCTTACTTACACCGAAATTACTAGCAATAAGAGAAGTATGTGCCTCTCTTATGATATTGACTCTTTCTCCTTGTGGAATACAAGCTTGCCAATATGGTACAACAAGTTATCATGCAAATGATAATCCAATTCCTCTACTTGGTTACCTTGACTCAAGCTTGCATAAACATCATGAAAGTCATTGTCTAATGCATATTGCTCAATATAACTTTCATGCAAAATAGAATTATTCTTGAGTAAAGTAGTTGCACTAATAATAGGCCTAGAAAGCATATCAGTAACTTTATTGTAGATACCTTTGTTATACCTTATTACCAAGTGGAATTGTTGAAGAAAACCCATCCATTGAAAGTGCCTTGATTGCTGCAACTTTGAATGAAATTGCAAGTATTGCAATGGTTGATGATCAATTTGAATGATTGTTTCCTTACCCATCAAGTAGTGTTTCCATTTTTTCACACTTTGCACCAATGCATACAATTCCTTGTCATATGTAGGATAATTAATCATTGAACCATTGAAACTTTTCGAATGAAAACAAATAGGCTTACCATGATGCATGAGGACTGCACCCATAGCTTATTCACCAGCATCAGTCTAAATCTCAAACGACTGTCTCAAATCTGGAAGTGAAAGTACTGGAGCTAAACTGATCTTTTCCTTCATTGCATCAAAGGCCTTTTGTTGTTTGCCTCCCCACTGAAAAACCTTTTTCACACTTGTCAATACATGCAAAGGAGCTGCTATAGAAGAAAAGTTAGCAAAAAATTTCCTCCAATATTGGGCTGCTCAAAAAAAAAAAAATATTACCTCAATAACTGTCTTAGGCATTGGCCAATTCAAAATGACATCAACCTTGGAGGGATATATTTTCAACTCATCTCCTCCAACAATATGATCCAAGTAAACTAAAGAAGTTTTTCCAAACTCACATTTTGACATCTTTAAATACAATTGTTCTTTCTTTAAGACATCAAGTACTTTTCTCACATGCATGACATGTTCATCACGAGATTTACTGAAAATTAAGATGTCATCTAAGTAGACTATAACAAACTCATTAATAAATCGCTTCAACACATCATTCATCACATGCATGAAGGTAGCAGGAGCATTACATAAACCAAAAGGCATAACTAGTTATTCAAACAAACCTTGTTTTGCTTTGAATGTTGTCTTCCAAATGTCTCCTTCAGCAATTATAATTATATGGTAGCCACTCCTTAAGTCCAACTTAGTAAAATACTTTGTATCTTTCAATTGATCAAGTAAATCATCTATCCTAGACAGTGGGTAACAGTTCTTTACCATAATCTTGTTCAATGCACATAATTCCACATACATGCACCATGTTCCATCCTTCTTTGACACCAAAACAATAGGTGAACCACATGATGAAGAAGATGGCCTAATGATCCCTTTATCCAACAACTCTTGAATTTTCTTTTTAATTTCTGCACTTTCCATCATTAACATCATGTACATGCCAATGTTAGGAAGAGGACTATCTTGCTACAACTGTATCTCATGTTGGATTCTTCTCTTGGGAGGCAATCCTTTTGGTTCCTAAAACGTCTCATTATATTGGTTAACTACATCAACCAATTCATATTTCAATCTTGAATCACAACCTTTAAAATCATTATCAACATCATTCTTGGGTTTGATCATTAGAAGCACAAAATTTTTGCTTGAATTCACTAGGCTTTTCATCTACCCCGCATTAACAAGTGAAAGATTTAGTTTCTTGCTATGAGCTCTCACAATATATTCTACTCCATCTTTGAGCAGATGGTATTTGTTTTCATGTCTATGGAAGATAGCTTTTCTGTCATAGAGATACGGGCTACCCAAAACTATACCACAAATGTCTAATGGCACAACATCAAGCTCCACTTCATCTATGAAATTTTCAAGAATGGCCAATTTCAATATACACTTTCTAGTTACCTGCAATTGTGCATTGTCACACACAGATCCAAGTGGATATTGTTTATGATGTGGAATGGTTTCCAAGTTTAAACTTTTAACAATGTTTTCAGAGATAAGATTGGCTTGAGAGCCACTATCGAAAAGAGTATCAATTTTCTATGTTTTAAGATCACCCTTATGTGAAAAAGTTCTATCCTCTTATTTTCATTTGGAGTTTCAATGTGTGAATATTAAGTATTAATGCTAGCAATGGATTCTTTTCCCTTCATACCCATGGGTGTAATTTTAGTTTCATCCCCTGAATCAAATCCAAAATCCTCTTGAGTGATTGCAGTTGTCTTTTGTTTTCCCTTGTTGTTGAATTTATTTGGTTTCATTTTGGGATGAAGCTTCCAACAATGAGCTTCATCGTGACCCTATTTGGAACAATGCTTGCATGTTAATTTATCTCCTTCCTTCTTGATAGATGAATTTTTCTTTCCCTTCCCTTTGAAACCCTTTTCTTTTCCTTTACCCTTAAATGGATTTTTACTACCCTCTTCTGGAGTGTTTTTCCCTCTTGCCTCAAGATGAGTGGCTTGCACACTCACTTTATCTAAATTATTGGGATTAAACATAAGGATAGTATGCCTAAGGTAATTATGTAAACCCCCTATGTACTTCAACAACCTGTCAAGTGATTGCAAATCTACACCTAACATTAGAGACCTTTTTATGAATTCTTGGGTGTAATCTTGCACATTTTGACCTTTAAGTTGTCTATAGTTCTGCCAATTCATTATGGATTTCTGCATATAAGCTAGAGGGTAGAATTGTCTTTTAATTGCAGCAATGAAACCAGACTAAGAAATTGAGATCTTACCGTGTTTTTTTATCTCCTCTTGTGTCTTTGATTCCCACCATACTAATGTTTCACCCTCCATCCTAAATGAAGTTAATTGAATCTCTATGTCATGCTCTTGAAGGTTTTGAATTCTGCAATAGACCTCTAACTGATAAATCCAATTTTCAAGCTTTTTTGCATTCACTTCACCATTATACATGGGCAGTTCAAATTTAACATCAAGTTTTAATAAGGGTGATTTACCAGTTTCTTTTGAGGTACGTTGATGAGTAAGAGTAAGTGTTGTGTTAGTGGAAGAGGGTGAAGATTCCTTTGAAGAACAGTTAAATCCTTCTTGCACAAATAAAACCAAGAGCTCTTATACCAAACCGAAAAAGAGTACAACATTTCATCCACAAACAGATGGTCAAACAGAGGTGGTGAACATGGCAATGATACATCTTCTTTATGGGTATTGCATCAAGCATGACATTCACTTGCAAACAATTAAATTCTTCTTGCACAAATAAAACCAAGAGCTCTAATACCAAACTGAAAAAGAGTACAACATTTCATCCACAAACAGATGGTCAAACAGAGGTGGTGAACAGAACAATGGTACATCTTCTTTGTGGGTATTGCAGCAAGCATCCTAAGTTGTGGGATGAACATTTACACTATATTCAGCATGCTTACAATCGGGCCAAGCACTCTTCAACTCAAACACCGTTGTTTGAGGCATGTTTGGGATACTTTCCTAAGTCTCCTTTGGATTTCATTTTTAGAAAATATGTTGTTATTGATAGTCATAATGACATAAACAAAGAAAGAAGGTTCATTGAACAAATCCAATTGGTACACCAAAGAGTTCAAGAATAGCTTGAAAATAGCCAAGGCAAGTACAAAGCAAGACGCAACAAGCATCGTGTAGATCACAAGTTTCAATTCTATGATGATGTTTGGCTTCACATTATCAAAGAGAGGATCCAAGAAGAAGGTAAAAAACTGAAACCAAATAGATATGGTCCATTCAAAATTTTGGAAAAGATTGGTAACAATGCCTTCAGGTTGGATTTGTCTTCATATATGCAAATTTATGTTGTTGTTAATGTTGAGAACTTAAGGTTGTATGGGCCTCTTTTGATTGAAGATCAAGGAGAAGATGTCCAAATTTCTTCCATTGAGGATTTTTCTCCTGAATACCTTGATGAACTACAACAAGACACCATTCTTAACAAAAGAATAAGGTTTTCGAAATGAGGGAATGTGGATTACCTTCGAATGGGGCTCAAGGGAACAAATCCTTCAAAGACCAAATGGATCAAGATTGGAAAGTTGAGGGAACTGTACCCTCACCTGTTGGACAACTAAAAGTGATCTTT
This sequence comes from Pinus tabuliformis, assembly GCA_031772625.1. Classification (NCBI taxonomy): domain Eukaryota; kingdom Viridiplantae; phylum Streptophyta; class Pinopsida; order Pinales; family Pinaceae; genus Pinus; species Pinus tabuliformis. Next base: position 1,126,718,723 of record CM062817.1, read on the forward strand.
TGGGGTCCAAAATGCTTCAAGTGGGGAGGAACGATCAGGTGCTCAAAAAAATAGCTCAAAATTCAAAGTTTTTGGATTGGTGTGGAACATAGATGACCGCATAGTGCTCGTCATCCTGAATCTGGCGCAACTTATTTCACATGAAACGGACTCTGTATGACTCCAAAAACGAGTTATGTTCACTTTCCCAAACAAGCAAATTTTTCAAAAAAGTTGACAGCCCAGTCAGCAATCCGTACTGCTAACGTGGCACTGAATGGGTAGGGTATGTGGTCGTTGACTTGGTCAATGGGATCCTCGGTGAATCACAATGTGAGAAGTGGCTTATTTTTATTGGTCAAATTTTTTATTGGTTGGAATGGTGGCCAACCACAAGTTGACGCGTGGTCCAGCCAGAGGCCACCATGTGGCAGCCTTGGAGGCCACCAAAATTTTGGTCATAGTCTGGGCAGAGACAGCGGGGGTCGAGCCCGCGACATCCCAACAATATTCCAAAGTTGTTACCAATACGCCATGACTGTGTTGCTTACCCTTATTGTTCGCAAGTTCTATGTAAAGTTTGTTGCTACATTGTTTGGGGGTAGGGTCAACCCTTGGTTATATTACCACGCACACGACCATCAGGGAAGGAGGAGCAAGGGGTTGGCTGAGGGCAGGTTCTTGGCCTTAGCCCTGGGCACGTGGCGCCCCACATGGCCACAAATTTCGGAACTTAAGCATTAGCGGACATTTAAAGTGCTCGACAATTTCGCCTGGTTTTCGGCGAAATTGTAGGATGATGCCGTATTTTTTGGTAATTTGTGGTGCAATTAGCAGAAGATTGGGAAAGGCCATAACTTCTTCAGTTTTTTACCAGATCAGGAGCATAAAGAGGCTACACAGGCATTTTTGGGCATTCTTGAGCCATTGGGACAGGTTTTAGAGCATTCTGAGAATTGTAAAATGATGTATTCACATTTTTTAGCATAATAGAGAGGTTCAAGCCATTGGAAGCTGGACCAAGGAGACTCAGCTCAAGAGGGGTAAACTCCTTCATCATGTGTTGTTGTGATATTATTTATGGTCATGTTAATGTCTCTTATATGATGTTGTTCAATCATTTGTTTATGTAAATTTGCACACAAAAATTACATAAAAACACTCAAAAACCCTTGTTTAAACTTGCAAACAATCTCATAAATCCTCAAGCATATTTAATATAATTTGAAAAAAAATATTAACACAGAAAAACTAATTTTCTTAATCATATCAAAATCTAACAAATAGTCCATAGTCCATAGTTCTTAATCAAATCAATTTTCTTAATTCCTAGAGTAGTATTCCACATTAACTAGTTATCTAGCAATAGTCCATAACAGGTTTGTAAGCAACATTCTACAAAATTTTAATAAATAATTTTTTTTTTTACAATGAAAGTGATCCAAGGTGAATTTGCATCCAGAGATCTCATTTCTGCATCCAAACAGTAAGGATGGTGAACTCATTTTTGCATCCAAAAAGTAAGCGTGGTGGACATTGTTAGCGTCGGCTTTCTGCATCGAATAGTCTTTCGACCGATGCAACCTCGGTGTATTCTAATTTAGTGAGTCTCTCGATTAGTATCCTTAAATCACCATTACAGAGTTTTAATGGTTGTCTCCTGCGATAGTGGAAATAACTTCAAGTTCTTTAGATATGAAGTTGTGTGAAGAAAAATAGGAAAAAGATATAACAAGTATCTTTATACTGTAAATTGTTTTTCATTTATTTTGCAAATCACTTTAATACAATAATTCTTTTGAAGACAATATTTTGTTGGTTAAGGGGACGCGGTGATATAATTCCCAAACTTTTAATTTTCTCTGTGTATGATTGTGTTCTGCACTTAAAGCGAGGACTAGAATGTCCAAGATTTTGCTTATCCACACTTTGATTATGTTTTAGAGAACTTTTAATACGTTAATTTATATTCTAAAAATAGCCTTTCAATGTTTTAAGATATTCACTTCCTCTGTGAAATTAGACTATAGTCAAATCGAATTTCAAATGCTCATTATTTAGTAATAAAAACTACCATAGTATTAATGACAATGTTAGTATGTAATGTGGTTCGCAACGAATAAGTTTGATGCTTCATTTCTCTTGAAAAATAAGTTTGAATATATATATATATATATAATTTGAGAGGGACTAATAAAATAATAATTTATAAAATATAAACAAAAAATAGAGATAAAATAATTTTATTTAATATTAAGTTTGAATCTAATTTAATCTCTCTTGATAATATATCTCTAATTATTCATTTTTAATAGGTTTTAGTTTCTATATCCTAACTAACTGAGTACTCTCTTTTTTTTTGCGATCAGCTCTGAGCGCTGCCGCCTTAGCTCGGCCTTCGGCCTCCGCCCCCAGCGCATAGCAGATCGAGCCTCAGATCTGTTGACCAGATCGTTGATCCTCGACCGTCTTCTGTCCCCTGCGCGCTTCTTTGCGGGTGAGCTATCTGAGGATCCGCCCAAGCGTGGCCCCAGGTCATGGAGTCTTGATTCGTCTGTCATTCAGATCTTGGGCCCATGGAGGTGTTGGGTACCCCCCAGGTCCCTTCCTCCTCTCCTCCGTCGGCAAGCTCCCCAGCTGAAGCGTTCAGTCGTCTTCTAGAAGGGTTGCCCAAGAAGAAAAATGCAGAAGCAGCGAGATTCGTCAAGAAACTCGACGATATCCCCGAGATTTCTTTACCCCCGGAAACCCCGATCCAGGTTGCTCTGTCCCTGTCTGAGCGGGCCCTCATAGGCCAGTTTACTGGTTTATGGCCTTCTCCCAAGACGACAGAGAGTTGGGTTAAAAGAAACTGGTCGCCGCTGATCAGCGAAAGTGTGACATCTTATTTCCTGGGCCGAGGATTCTTCCTCTTTGAATTTACCTCCAAAGAAGATAAAGAGCTGATCTTTCGAAATGGCCCTTACTTTATGGGCCCCCAGGGTCTGTACCTGAATAAATGGACTCCCGACTTTGACCCAGCAGTAGACGTACCCAAAGCTGTTCCGGTATGGGTAAGGCTCCCCAATCTCCCGGTTCATTGCTGGAACTGGGACTCCCTGATGCATATTGGAAATGCCCTGGGGAAATTCATAGACCGAGCGAACAGCAAGGATCAATACGACTGCGCAAGGATCTGCGTAGAGGTGGATCTGGAGGAGGGGCTTCCGGAGGCCATCAAACTCAAAGTAGGAAAATGGACGCATGTGCAGAAGCTAGACTATGAACAGTTGCCTTTCAAATGCCGGAAGTGCCAGGTCTATGGACACTTCGCCAGAAACTGCCCAACGGCTAATGAAGCAGCTCAAGGGAAGGAGGCCGGCTGGAATCAGGTAAAACGATCCAAAATGGCATCCAAGATTCAGAAGCCGGGAGGAGCTATAGGCAAAGGCCTCCCGAAGGACCCAGTTCAACAGATCCAGCAGCCCCAGCCCTCGTTCAATCTAGAGAACAGGTTCGACCCTCTCAGCTCCCAACCAGAGGACTCTCATGAAGTAGCAGTTCAGAAGCCAGAGTCCCCAGACAAAGATTCCCAACCACCCAGCGTTAAGGACAAGGGAGCTGCTGAAAGCTCAAAAGGTACCCCTGAAGTAGTCGAGGAGGAGGATCAAGAATCAGAAGAATCAGAGGAGGAAGGGGAAATAGGAGAATCCCAATCCTCGGTAAGGAGATCTACAAGAGGACGTAAAACGGATCGGGAGAAAAGAGAGCATGAAACGTACAAAGATAAACTCCAGGGCAGCCAACCAACATTGGAGAAGCTGTTAGCAAAAAAGCCGAAGATGGTAAGAAATCAGCATCAAGGCTCCAAGGGAGCCCATCCAAACAAAGGTAAATAATGAAGATCATCTCCTGGAACTGTAGGGGTATGGGCAGCAAAATAAAAGAAGAAGCTATACGAAATCTAATAAGAATAGAGGCCCCGGACATACTCCTTCTCCAGGAGACTAAGATGGAGGAACCTGATTTTCTCCAGGTAAGTAAAAAACTATGGAAAAACAGTAATGCTTCAGCTGTCTCAGCCCGAGGAGCCTCTGGAGGGTTGGGCACTCTTTGGAATGAAAACAGATTTTCGCTGGTGGCAGAGGCATCAAACACCCACTGGGCGATGTTAAAGATGCAGCATGTTATTACAAAAGAAATCCTTTGCCTTTTCAATGTTTATGTTCCGGTAAATGCTGGAGAAAAAAAGAGCTGTTGGGACTCCTTAAGGCAGCAAGCAGATCTGGTTACTTTAGAAAATGTCATCATAGCAGGCGACCTGAACATCACTTTGCATTCTTCTGAAAAGAGAGGAGGCTCCATTGTACGAGATCCGGCAAGGGAATGGGTCGAGGATCTCCTCCAAGACTGGGATCTGCTAGATATCAAGCCCGTCTCAGGTATGTACACTTGGTCCAATAAAAGAATAGGTCCAGGCCATATTGCAGCAAGGCTGGATAGATTCTTGGTGCATAGCTCTTTTCTTCTGCTTGGTCTAGACGCTAGCATGCATATTCTTCCTTGTAGCATCTCTGATCACAAGCCAATCAAGCTCACCCTCCGAGCTCACGTTGATCTAGGTCCCATTCCCTTCAAGTTTAGCCCATTATGGATCAAGGAACCAAATTTCTTGCAGATTGTGAAAGAAAGCTGGTCTCAGCCAGTCACTGGATCTCCATTTTATATCTGGGAAGAAAAACTCAGGAGATTGAAAACAGCCCTGAAGAGCTGGGCCAAATCTATTGCAAATCCAGCAGCTGATAGGAAAAATATCCAAAGTCAGCTTGAAGCATTTCAGCTGAACGCAGAAGAGGCGCACATAACCAGAGAGACTTTAGACAAGGAGGCTCATCTTCAGCAATGCTACCATAAAGCTTGCCTGACTGAAGAGGAAACGTGGAGGATCAAATCGCGATGCCTCTGGCTAAAGGCAGGTGACAGAAATACATCATTCTTTCATAAGCACGCGGAAGCCAGAAAAGGTTTCAACTCCATCAATGAAATTAAGGAAGCGAATATCACTCATAAGGACTTTGCAAGTATCAAACAGGCAGCTCATCACCATTTCAAAGGGTTGTATAGTAAAGATAACAATACGAACCAGAACTTTAGTTTGTTGGACGGGATCCCCTCCTCAATATCTGTTGATATGAACCAGCATCTAGAAAGTAAAGTCACTATGGATGAAGTCAAAAGAGCCCTCTATGCCATGAATCCTGACAAATCCCCTGGCCCTGATGGCTTTTCTGCCTCTTTCCTCCAAACCTGCTGGCACATAGTGGGGAAAGACCTATATAAAATGGTCCTAAAATCGCAGGCTTGCCAGAAATTAGGAGGAAGTACCAACTCTTCCTTCCTAGCACTCATCCCCAAGGAAAAGGGAGCCAACTCCTTCAATAGGTTTCGCCCTATATCCCTGTGCAACATTGGCTACAAACTGATCACAAAAGTTATTGCTAATAGGCTGAGGCATATTCTTCCTAAAGTCATCCCGGAGAACCAAGGAGGCTTCATCCACGGAAGACATTTAGTGGACAATTTCACACTTGTCCAAGAGGCAATTCTATCAAGTCAGCAACGCAAGGAACAAGGTATGGCAATCAAACTAGACCTAGCAAATGCCTTTGACCGAGTTAATCATAGTTTTCTTTTGAATGTGTTGAAAAAATTTGGTTTTGGGGAGAGATTCATCAATTGGATCCGGGCCTGCATCTCGGAACCATGGATCGCCCCATTAATCAATGGTAGATCTGCAGGTTTCTTCAAAGCTACAAGAGGGTTAAGACAGGGTTGCCCCATGTCTCCCCTGTTGTTTGTAATCCAAGCTTCAGTTCTCAGTTTCCATCTAAACAATCAAATGCAAGAGCAGGAGATATCAGGGATATCCATAGCAAGGGGGGTCCAAAACATAAATCATGCATTATTTGCAGATGACACCCTGCTGCTTGGGACAGCCTCGATCCACTCGGCCAGAAGATTTAAAGAGGCGCTCGATGAGTACTGCATGGAGTCTGGTAGCAGCCTCAACAAGGGTAAGTGCCACACTTACTGCTGGAATACCTCGCCCTCTTTGATCAACTCTATCTCCAGATGCCTAGGATTCGCAGCTTCCTCAGAATGGACATCGTTCAAGTATCTGGGGCTGCCCATCTTCCTCAAACGAGCCCACAGTAGGGACTGGATGCCACAGGTAGAAAAGTTTAAAAGTAAACTCCAGGCATGGGGAGTTAATTGGTTAAATATGGCAGGTAAGACAGTCCTCATTAAAGCTGTCCTTAGCAGCCTCCCGTTATTCCAGTTTTCTGTGCTTCTGGCGCCCAAGGGTATACTCCAGAAAATGGAACAATATATCAGAAATTTCTTTTGGAAAGGGGGTAAACACAATGAGAGAAGATTCCAGCTTGTCAATTGGGAGACTGTACTCAAGCCTAAGATGGAGGGAGGGCTCAATTTCAAAAAACTCCTTCATCAGAACATAGCAATGGGAGCTAAACTTCTATGGAGAATAATTGCGCCTAAGCCAGGCTGGGCACAGACAGCTCTCTGGCGAAAATACCTCAAAGGAGCAAGACTGAGATGCTTAGACGGACCCCTGCCTCAAGGAAACACGCCTTTCGTCAAACTTTGTTCCAAAGCCGCCCCCTTGATTCAATCAAAAGCCTATTGGATTCCCGGAAATGGTAAAAAAATTAATTTATGGAAGGACCGGATCATGGATCGAGATCCTATCGGAGAAAGTCCAAATCTGAAATCGCTGAAGGATTGGTTGGTGGCTGCAGGGAAGAACAAATTGTGGGACATCTCCACTTGGAATGGTGCACAGTGGGCGGGCTGGAGCCTGCCGGATCTGCCCTCAGACCTGCACCAAGAAGCCGCCCACCTCCGCGATCTACTGAATGGCATAGCACCCGCGCGAGTTAACAAGAAGGACAGGCGAGGATGGGGCGATCATTCGACGGGTTATACAGTCGCCCAAGGATATGCGTGCCTAGACGCAATTCCAAATGCGCCCATTGACCCGGCCCCGTGGAAAGCAGTATGGGGCAATCCCACGCTGCCAAAAATCGATATCTTTTGCTGGATACTGTGCCACAGGAAAATATTAACAGAAGATAAACTTCAGAGGCGCGGTTTCTACGGACCATCCAGGTGCTCGTTGTGCCATGACTCTGAGGAAAGCGCCACACATCTGATTCTTAATTGCAAATTCTCAATTCAGGTCTGGAGAGAACTGATGGAGCATTGGAACCCCAAATTCGAGCTACCAGCGACCATATTAGACCTGTTTGCCACCTGGAAAACTTGCTATCCCGGACCCCCTCCCAAAAACAAAGGGATCAAAGCGGCCTGGGCATCACTGCTAAAAATTTGCTGCTGGCAGCTATGGCTTGAGCGCAACAGCAGAATCTTCAGGAACCTCCATCACAATGCCAAGACGGTGGTGACCAAGGTAAAGTCCCAAATAAAAGAATGTCTGGGAGGTCACAAAGATGACTCCAACCTTACTCAGTTAGACAAAGATTGGGGGTCCTCCTTGAACCTGAATTTCCAACAAAATATCAGAAGCATGGCTCCTCCAGAGGAATGGCAAATAAGGGGAAAAGGCAGAGAGGACTTTCAAGACTGGATTCTCAACCAGAGGATGCACTCCCTCTTCTTTGATGGTGCAGCAAAAGGTAACCCGGGCAGCGCTGGAGCAGGGGGAGTAATTAAAAACATAGATGGTGCAGAGATCCTCCATTTTGCCTGGGGATTAGGAATCAACTCCAGCATCCAAGCTGAAGCATTTGCCCTCTTCCAAGGACTCAAACAACTTCAGAATCTGGAAATCAAAGAGGCCAATATCCTGGGGGACTCTGAAGTGATCATCAAACTTATGGTGACTAGCTCCATTCCACGAGATTTAAGATTAGCAAGACTGATCCATAGAATCAGAGGAATGGCAAAGATGTTTCAAAATCTGAAATTCTTTCACGTGCTGAGAGACAACAACAAAGAGGCAGATCTTGAAGCCAATAAAGCTGCTCAGCTATCGGCCGGGACATTGAAAAGAGATGGAGAAGAAGCATGGGTTCCAATTCCTTAAAGCATTTCAGAAGATGTTTTTTTGCTTAATTTTAAAGATGTTTGTATGTATATTTAAACTGGGGCAAATAGGAAATAAAAGCGCAATTGTTGAATCCAAATGGAAGCGGACAGCAAGGCTAAAAGAATCTCAGAAGGAAGAATCCAATTGGATAGTGCCCATACCTATTGTATTCAGAAGACTGGTATTTAGACCAACTCATTAATACAATTCATAACCGTTCCTGTTAAAAAAAATTATTCATTTTTTATAGATTTTAATGTGCCTAGTCTGACCAATAAACCAAATAACCTTTTCCAAGGTATTTTTTATAGTTAATTTTAACCAAAATCCGTTAGAGATTTTTAAAAACTTAAGTTTAAGTTATTTAATCTATAGAACTTGAGTGCCCTAGTGGGTTTACAGGGTGTTGAATCCATTTATGCATTCAAAAATGTATTTTAAACAACAAAAAATCACAATTTTGCTTGAAATTGTATCAAAATATTTTGGTGAAAAATATTGTATCTTCCATAAGTTAGACTACATCATTTTAATGTAGTTTCACTCAGTACCAACCTTGCCTGGGGTGAGAAGTGATAAGAAAGCACCATATTGTGCAGTCACCACGACTGACCTGTCGGTGTCATTTAAATCTTTGAACAGTCAGCTAAATGTGGCTCGAAAGGGAGTAGCATTGTAAGAGTGGATTCCATTGATAGGTAAGACATTTTCGAGAATTGGAAAAAAAAAACAAAAAACAAAAATTCCATACATAAATAATAAAATGCAGTTTAATTATTTTAAATCATATTTTTAGTATATTTAAATTTAAAAAATATTTTTTTCATCATAAATATAATTAATTTAGCATTATATATATATATATATATATATATATATATATGTATATGTATATGTATATATAATCAAATTTAAGTGGTGGCCATTTTTCTCTCACAACATTAATATTAATATCAGTTGGAAATTTCAATCCATCAAAGTAAATCTAAATAAAATAGTGAACATCCCATACCAAAAAGTTTTTGCTAATCAATATTGAGAGCCTACCCAAATTTGAAATTATGTTAATCTACTTAGTATGCTTGTGGATAAATCCATTAGGCTCAAAAATATAGGGTTGTCCCTTCAACTCTACCTAAGACCTTCTCAATAACAACGAAGAAATTTATTCTTTGCTTTAATTAAATAAAATAACAACAACAAAAGATAACAAAAATTAAAACGTTAAATACAACCATAATTATGTATAGGTGTGTTTATAATATTTTTATCCAAGTCATCATGTGACATGTTTACATATCTATCCTTATCATTGAATCCAGAGGCGTATTCTACAGCCTAGTATGAGGACTATGTGTGATTATGTCTGTGCTCAAAGAATCTTACAGCCTTTACTAGTGGTAGGGGCGATAATTAATACCATTTTATGTCTGAGCACTTAATAACGATTATAATCTCTTTCAAATATTTTTAGGTATTTACATTTGCACTTTTTGGTTGATCAACAGAGGAAATGCTAGGAAATAGAATGCTCAGTTTGTTAACATTTGAACAGTTACAACTGACAAGGTTAGTTTTTACAGCTCTCTTTTGGATATTACTTATTGTAATTAACATTGAAAGGCCTTTAAAGAGGAGAATTATTTTCGCAGTTAAATTGTTCTTTGTCTTGATGATGTAATGAACTCAAGTCCCGTCTATTAGTTTGAGTGAATATGTTATAAAGAAATTTTATGCTACTGTGAATAATTTAGAATCATGGAATGCGTTGTCGAGCAATCATCAAAATCGCTACGACAACTCATAGAAGAGGAAGAGGTTGATAATCACAAACTAGATTGTGGAGATAAAGAAAAGAAGAAAACAAGTGATGAGTACTTTAAATGCAGATGTCGTGGCAAGTGGATTAAATGCAGCTTAAATTGGTGCAAATGTTGGTGTTGTTGTGTACAATATTTTTGTTCAAATCCAAATAAAATTGAATGATTGTCAAAGGTCAACATGCAACAATTTTATTTGTTTGGTTCAAATGATAAATTTGTATCAAGCCTCACGTGAGAGAGAAGTTTTACAAATTGTAATGCTAAAATCTGTAAATATTACATGGACCTCTACATGCCATAGTAATTTCTCATGTCTATCTCTACTTGGAATCTTTAATCCAAGATAAGCAGTTATAGGAATCGAAACTATTGCATTTTTAGTTGCTTTAGTGCAATATCCTTTGCTTAAATTGACACATTTAGTAGAGTACATATGCAGTTTAATGCCATTATAGTACTGTATTTTTCTTATCCATGGTTTTTATTTGCAACTTCTTTAGTCATGTATAGCTATATTGTTATTTGTTATTTATAGCATTCTAAATAATGCCTAACAAAGACTATGATGCAAAGCCACATTAACCACCTTTAGTCCCTATTATATGCACAAAGCGAATTAAAAAAAAATACCTCCACTAACAATGAATCCATTGTTACTTTGTCCTTGTACCCAAGCCCATTGTACCTTAGATATATTGGTACCTACATTTCTATAAATGCTATTATTAAAAATGCAAATAATGCTACCTTTGAAACCATTATGGCCTTCATGTACTCTCACTATAATTATTTTAGCATCTTAATGATGAGTGATCCATCACACATACAACTGATGTATGTATAAGCAATGCATCAAGGTGAAGTATGTACAAGTGATGTGATTAATTTGATTACATGTTAAATCATAAAGGGGAAATTTACATAAAGGAATTCTAAAAGCATATATATAGGAAAAACAGTAGGTGTTTAATGCCAAAAGTTTCCAAAGGTATTTGTGCAACAAAAAACAATGTGTAGTATCTTTTACTAAACAAAACACACACAATGTTCCTTTATTACCATAATGTCTTTACAATATAGCAGTAAGTTAATAGCCTAAACATGGTACAATTGATAGGTTTACAGTAATAAACTTTTGAATATGTTTATTACATCAATAAAATTTTGAATATGATTATTATTTTAAATAACTTTATGATTATTATTTTAAACTAAAGTTATTTATTATACAAGGTTATATTGTAATTAGTTTGTGATAGTAATGTTTGACTTTTACTTAATTTGTAAAGTTTGAAAAGAATTTACAAAGTTTATCAAAGTTTTTGCAAAATTTAAAAGTTAAATGTAACAACACCTTCAAAGAAATTTAGGAGCAATCACTTTCAAACCCCAAAAAGTTCCTTAAAAATCTAATGAAAATTACAAGGAAAACATCATAGATAAAACCCTTTTGACATTCTCTAATATCACTAGACACACACTAATTTGAAATGATTATGTTTCACTAATATCTTGTTGATGTGGAATAATGAAACCTCATGCAGAAAATGTAACACAACCAAAAAAAAACCAAAAAATAATAGGGAATGGAATAAATAGCCTACTTTCATTCCTTAGGCAAGTGCTTTAGATAACATTTATTAAAGATCCATCTAGACTATGTCAAACTTAACCAATATAAAATCTACACATAACTCAATTGAGGTACATTTATTTACTCATGCTATATATCTAATAAGCCTAGGAACCAATGATCCTGGTGTCATGAAGAAGTGTGTCTATTGAGATGAGCATATTCAACAGATCATATCCTCCTGGTTTAACTCAAAAGCATCCTTGTTTTTTCCTCACAATTTAGGGACCACAATATTCACAAAAAGGACAAAGAATAAAACAATAATACTATGTTGTGCTCTAAATACCTATACATCCATAACAACTGAGTGGGGTTGAGTTAAAGGACCATTGTACAATAAAATGTGGGCAACCATAATAGTGCAAGTGTGGTAAACTTTGGCCAAGTTGGCATCTTCGTTGTATAATTGTTGGACATATGGTGAAGAGGCAATGGAATAATGCAATGGATGGAAAACATCCTTTGAACTACAAAATGAAATAGTAGACCTGTTACACATTATTTTGTCACACCTCCTGCACTTCCCTGTGTCATACCCCGAAGTGCCCAAAAATTGACAATTATGCAATGTACCCATCCTGATATGCAGTCCATATCCTCCTTGAAGAACTAATGAAAAGTTTCCTTGAGCCTTTCCTGAGAAAAATGATCTCAAAAACCCTAATTTATGGGTCAATGCGACTGTGACACTGCCCACTCGTGGTGATGGTAGGTTTCACTATATGATCCTTATGCTACCAGCGTAGATTTGGCCTGGATACTTGCGTTGATCCCTAAAAGGCAACTTTTCCAAAGAGGAGGAGAAGCTTTGTGATCTAGAGGCTTCCATAACGGCGAGTTGGATTATGTTTGTTGTGGATGTAGTCGAATTCTCCCAATATTACCCTTTGATATTATCCTTGTGAGCTTCCTCCTTGAGATGGGGACCTTCCCCTATCTTTGGAGAGATCCTAACTCCCTCTCCATGTCTATATATTCATTCCCCTCCATTCCCAAATGGTTTGCCTCTAATTATTAGCACCCTTATGCTGAGATAACGCCTACATGTTATTCACTTTGGCTTGGAGAAGGAGTGCTTGGAGAGCTTGAGCTTGGACTTGGACATTCACTCAAGGAGGTCTACTAACATCAAGGCCTAGGTTGTATGTTTCCTCTTTTGTTTATTAATATATACAATTGTTGGTTCACTTTCTATAAATGCTTGTGTCAATGCTTCATTTATCTTAATTTTCCTTGATATGTTAAGTGGATTACATTCAATTATGCTTGTTGCACTTTTATGCTTTGTTGTGTTTTTGGCCTCTTGTGTAGGTATTCAAATGCTGTGAGCAGCAAGCACTGAGCTTGAGGAGCAAGTGATCAATATCTTTAACAAAGGAGTTCATTATACCATTAGAGAGAGGTAGGTCTCCTTCCTCTTCTCTTATTTCATTTGTAATCTAGGAAAATGCCTTATAGATTGTCTCGTTTGTTGCTAGACCCACTCATTCGGCTAGAGGGATCATCTCTGTCCCCAGAGAGGATTTACCTACACAACAAAATGGCGACCATACTAGGGATCTTCACACATGGTATTTTCTATCTGGATGGTTGCATCCATACCATGGATTCATGTTTTGTATGACAAAGGTATCAGATATGTATATGTATACTTGTCCTTGATTTGTAGGTCTCCTGAGGGTGTTTTTTCTAGTCCATGCAATAGCTCATAAACCATTTCAACCATCACTCCTTGTTCTGCCTTCATGATTTAGGGGACATTTGTTACATAGTATTTTGTCACACCTCTTGCACTTCCCTATGTCATACCCCGGAGCACCCAAAACTTGACAACTTTGCAGTGTACCCATCCTGATATGCGATCCATATCCTCCCTAAAGAACTAATGAAAAGTTGCATTGATCCTTTCCTGAGAAAAGTGAGCTCAAAACCCTCATTTTTGGGTTTGCGCGACTGTGACACTGCCCACTCGTGTTGATGGCAGGTTTCACCATATGAGCCTCGCACTGTCAGTGTGGATTTATCTTGGATACTCACGCTGATACCTAAAGGGAAATTTTTCCCAAAGAGGAGGAGAAGCTTCATGGTCTAGAGGCTTCCAGAACGACGAGTTGGATGATGTTCATTGTGGATGGTCGAATTCTCCCAATATTACCCTTTGATCTTATCCCTATGAGCTTCCTCCTTGAGATAAGGACCTTCCCTTATCTTTGGAGAGATCCTAACTCCCTCTCCCCACCTATATATTCATTCCCCTCCAGTCTCAAATGGTTGGCCTCTGATTATTAGCACCCTTATGCTAAGATAGTGCCTACATCTTATTCACTTTGGCTTGGAGAAGGAGTGCTTGGATAGCTTGAGCTTGGACTTGGACATTCACTCAAGGAAGGATACTAACATCAAGGCCTAGGTTGTATGCTTCCTCTTTATTTTATTAATATATACAATTGCTCGTTCACTTTCCATAAATGCTTGTGTCAATGCTTCATTTATCTTAATGCTCCTTGATTTATTAAGTGGATTACATTTTATTATGCTTGTTGCACTTTTATGCTTTGTTGTGTTTTTGACCTCTTGTGTAGGTATTAAAATGCTATGAGCAGCAAGGACTAAGCCTAAGGAGAAAGTGATCAATATCTTTAACAAAGGAGTGCATTATAGCATCAAAGCGAGGTAGGTCTCCTTCCTCTTCTCTTATTTCATTTGTAATCTAGGAAAGTGTCTTGTAGATTGTCTCGTTTGTTGCTAGACCCACTCATTGGGCTAGAGGGATAGTCTTTGTCCACAGAGAAGATTTACCTATACTCTGAATGGATCATTATCTTGCAAGAGTTTGATTTGGATTTTACTGCCACCAAATCAAAGAAGTCACTAGTTTTTGCCGAATTGATTTGCGCCCTTCCTTATGCAAACACCTCCACTGATTTCACTGAGAAGATTCTTGACGAAACCTTGTTTCTCTTCATTACTCTTGACCCATGGTACACAGATATTATTGTTTATCTTCAGACCCAGACTTTCTAGTATGATTTGTCTCAATCTGACCATCGCCACATTTGGCATCAATCTCAACCTTATCGGATTATTGGTGATACGTTGTACCAAGTTGGTGTTGATTTTGTTCTTCACAGATGTTTAACACTTGAAGAGGTTGAACGAGTCCTAAATGACTGCCACTCTGGGGCATGTGGTGGTCACATGTCAGGCTATACCACTTCTCAAAAGATCATTCACGTCGGTTATTTCTGGCCTTCTATCTTCAAAGATTTCATTTTGACAGTTCAAAAGTGCCATGAATATCAGATTTACAACCGTAAGTAGCACGCCCCACTAGCACCCTTACACCCAGTTGTTACCGTAGGCCCATTCTCTAAATGGGGAATTGATTTCATGACCTGTAACCCTCACTCGGCCGAGGGGCATGGCTATATCATCATCTTCGATGACTATTTTACTAAATGGGTTGAGGCAATGCCCACATATACTACTGACGGTACAACTGCTACTCAGTTCCTCTAATCATGCCATAGACCGTTTTGGTGTCCCTCAAGCCATTTTCACTAACCACGGATCCCATTTTCATCAGTACATGATGGCAGAGCTTACTGCTCAATTGGGTCTGTGTCACGACAGCTCAACTCCTTATTACCCACAGGCCAATGGCCAAGTTGAAGCAGTTAATAAAGTCTTAGTTACTATGCTTTAACGTACCATTAGGAAGCATAAAAAATATTGGTATCTCATGTTATTTTCGTCTCTTTGGGCTTACTGAACCTCAACTAAGACAGCCACTGGTTTCACTCCATTCTAGTTGGTATATGGTTTAGAGGTGACACTCCCTATCGAGTGTGAGATTCCTTCATTAAAACTAGTTATCGAACTACTCCCCGATACCTCACCTAAAGAGGAACATTTACTTTATCTCGAGAGGCTTGATGAAACCCATCGTATTGTTGCGATGGTTATCGAAGCACAGAAAAAACGAGTTAAAGCTCATTATGATCAAACTGTTTCTCCACGAGTTTTCATTGAAGGTGACTTGGTTTTGTTGTATGACCAAGCCAATGATAAGTTGGGAGTTGGGAAGTTCGAACCTATGTGGCATGGGCCATACATTGTTAAACGTGTTTTGCAAAAAGGCGCCTATGAGTTGGTTGACTACGAAGGTAATGTGTTAGCATAGCCTCACAATGGGCTTTACCTAAAAAAGTATTATGTGTGATTTCCGGTGTATGAATTCATTAGTGTGCATTTTGAGTTTTTGGTGTGATTGTTTGCCTTGTAGACATGTTTCCTCTACTTACCTTGTGTTCCACTTGATTCGCAGATGTCATCAAACCACTATGTTGGTTTCGCTGATGGTGCTTGTCGTAGCACACAGAACTTATCTTCCGCAGTTTGAGCACTCTTCACCCCTAATGGCGAGTTGATCAATTTACAAGGTATTTTCCTGGGACGAACAACTAATAGCATTGTCGAGTACAGTGCAGTTATCAAACTGTTATCAACAGTAGTTTCTCTCAGAATCAAAAATTTGGTTGTTAAGTTAGATTCACAACTCATTATGCTACAAATAAATGGTCATTATTCAGTAAGAAATCCACAAATTTTGTGCATGTATCACGTGTTCAATTACTGGAAGGAAACTTTGATTACATTACATATCAACACATTCCAAGAAATTTGAATACATTAACATATGCAATGGAAAGTTATGTTTCAGATAGACATTTGCATCACTTGTAAGAAACCGAACACATCATCATGATATGTGAACACATAAGTAGACAACAGAAACATGTATATATATATATCGAGTCTGTCAAAGTTTGTTATATCAAAATCTCAAAAAACAGTGTTCTGAGACACATGGCTTTAAAATCCCACAACAATGCAGATAATATGACTAGGAATAGGTTATCTGGCCACTTGATGCTCATGATATCATGAGACAGCCCTAATCACTCAGTCTAACAACCGATGAAGTCTTGTGAATACTCCCATTGTGTGCCTCTAGTACCGCAGCGGCACGTTATCTATAGTAGCATACTCTAGAATCCCTCAAGTAAGGACTTCCAGGTTTCGCTCCATCTCCACTATAGGGTCTGCTCCTTCCTCGTACAGAGCTTCTTCCTCTATTGGCGTGCTACTCGCCAAGCTATCGGAGACATTCCGGGATGTCTTTCCAATCCCACATCTGCAAAATTATCATAAATAAACTCTCAAATACACCTAAAAAAAACCATAAAACTTGAAAAATTCCAAAAACAAGTTTTTACCTACATCAGTCCATTGTGCACCAGGTGGTAGAGGAAGATCTAGGTCTCCTCTGAAGTCTTTGCTCGCATAGGCATAGTCATCTTTCATGATCAGTTGTTGGCATAACCAACTAAAAAATAATGGAGGGAAATGCATTCGTTGACCTCCTCCACCTCGAGGCATAATCTCACTCCATATGAGTAACCTCAGATCTCTCGGAGTTGGATCGTCCACCTCTACCCACTGGTAATGAAACAAAGGCACATGCTCCAAGAAGAATGTGACTAAGATTGATCCAAACACAAACTGCTTCAAGCGACTTGTTTTGCACTTGATCAATTGTCTTTTCATGTTAACCAGCAATCCTTCACATTAATTAAAAATTGTTGGAGTGAGGCAGTCTACTGCATATTGGAACTGAGATTTTATTGCCTCATGCAACGTTTGAGCCCCAGTTATACGGGCCATGGTATGTAGAATAGTCCTCAAGGGTAGGTTTTTGATGGTTGCTATCTTAACCTTTCCACTCATGGTTGTTTCTGCATCCGGGCAATGCCTTCTGATCAGGGTATTAGTGCTCTCTCCTCTAGTACGAGCTCTAAAGAGTTGGACCCTCTCTCCTCTCCTGGATAGTCCAGTGATGAAGTAAATTTCAAATACCTCTAGTTCCAGTTCTTGATCTCCAATGATGAAGATCTCGCGACTAACATCCCGACAATGCCTTCTGATCAGGGTATTAGTGCTCTCTCCTCTAGTACGAGCTCTAAAGAGTTGGACTCTCTCTCCTCTCCTTGGTAGTCCAGTGATGAAGTTTCAAATACCTCTAGTTCCAGTTCTTGATCTCCAATGATGAAGATCTCGCGACTAACATCCCATAATCCTATGAGATACTCTAGCAA
Source organism: Pinus tabuliformis (assembly GCA_031772625.1). Taxonomy (NCBI): domain Eukaryota; kingdom Viridiplantae; phylum Streptophyta; class Pinopsida; order Pinales; family Pinaceae; genus Pinus; species Pinus tabuliformis. Next base: position 1,126,736,429 of record CM062817.1, read on the forward strand.
CTCATTCTAAGCTCTGAGTCCCAGGGTCTGAAAGAACTTAAGTAATCCACAGTCCCTCAAAGCGTTAACACATGCTTCGCTTTGGGCAGCTTGGTGGTCTTCTGCCTCGTGACCTCTCTCTTTCCATTCGATGGCCATATCCATTGAAATCTCCTGCAAATAATCCATAAAAAATATTTAGAAGTCTTTCAATGGATCAAAATTTCGAAAAAACCGATTAAGGTAGAGTATTTCTTGTTTTATTTTTCGCTTTGTTCCCAGTGCGAATATTCGATTGTTTTCACGCTGGCAGCGTGAGGGTCTTTTGGGCTAAGGGATGATCAAGGTCGATCTGATGCTCAAACTCGCATTGATCACCCCCGATAATAAAATCTAAAAAAAACCTCTTCTTAAATAGTCAAAAATTCTATGAAATGGCATGAAAATGGTATGAAAAGCAAGAGAAAGGGAAGATATCTTACCTGCAACTGACGGTTCGCGAAATGGTGCCCCAGATCTACCACACTGCTTGCCTAAAGAATCAGAGAAAATAGGGTAAAATGCACTCTCCAAATTACTCAAAGTGAAATGGTAAAATGTTTTTTTTACTTTTTGTCTATTTATAAGTTTTCAAATACATTTTTACCAATATTTTATTATTTTTCTCGATATCGGTGATGTGTGGTTGTCTTTGTGCAGTTACAGGATCTTTTGGTGGTAACAGTGATCATTCTTGACTGATTCAACGAGTTTTGTTTTATCTCTTTTTCGGACTTGTTAAAAATAAACGAAAAAGAAACCCCCTGGAGTCATCTTTAAGATCTTTTATGACTCTGACCGACCGTCATTAATAATATGCTACTCCTTATCGATAGATCCCACAAGAAATATCAATCCTCGCTAGTGCTTCTCAGGCACCGACTCGCCAAGTACTTGTCTTTCCAAACTCATTAAATTAAATGAATTGACGTCATCTCAGTATACGTTTACCCCTTTTTCAGGCTGGGATTAACTATTTACGAAAAAGGAACACCTTGGTCGACATGGTCAAGAGGTTCTCTTGAATATTGTTTTCTACCTTTTTGGGTTCGAGAGACAAATTACGAAAAGGGACCTGATGGAGTTTTATTTTTCGTCTCTTTTTCAAAGTCTCTAAATATGAAAAAGGTACCAAGTTACTCTTTTGTCGGACTCGTAAAAAGTTAAACGATGAAAGACTTTTCACCATGACGAGACCGAGTTTCTCCTTCCTAGGACTTGTAAAACTTACTAGGATGGATTCATTCGAAGAATGAACTTATACGCCAATCATATGTTATCCCCTTCAAGCTTGTGATTAAAAATAATTGGGGTATTCACAAGTAATAGTGGGGAAGAAGTGAAAGTGAAACACCTCTTGTATAGGAAGCATGTCGCTCTTGAACATGACACTCATATGTTTCTCGTGTCGGGTTTGGGATATCCTCACTCAGTCACTTGTCCTTCCAAGGGTGATCCATTTTGTCTCTCATCTTACTATTCCACTTCATCGTCATAACCCTCGGTCCTATGTTGAGTCAAATGTTGCCACACTCTGGAGTCATGTCACCGATATGTTCAAGAGAAGTCTTATCTGCAGTTTACTACCTATATATTGTCTAATCTTTTGCCGCAATCCTGGATCATACTAATTTATTCCACTTTATTCCTTGTTTCGTGTCGCTGATGAGGGGATCATTATATGGCCCTCCTTCGACGAGTAATTTCCTGTCGACTTCAGCTCATTATCCAAGAAGATGACTTAGAAACTCTCTTTCAGTAGCTTAGAGCTTGCATGACTTAATGGAAAGTTCTTCGCATTTGACGACAGGTTTTCATCATTGGCCTTCAATCAGATGATTCCATGAGTGTTCAACTTCAGCTTCATTTTCACATTCACGGGTTGTAATGGTGTACCTTGACAACGATTGTCATTATTGGTGTTTTCTCTCATGCTTGTTAACGCTTCACATCATTGGCCTTAATCAGGTGGTTTTCTAGCATGTTCAACTTCGACAAATTCATTCGCATGTTAGAATTCATACTTTGATTGGGTTGGGATGGAGCGCAAGACCCTGAGTTTTATCTGATATAACTCAAGTTGCATGGAGTTATGTATTATTCGTGATTGTATACATGTTTCCTCTATACGGATGGTTGTGACCATACCGTGGGACCTTTATCTATTATGATGATGATCCTTTTATATCAGGTGGTTGCATCCACACCGTGGATCTTAGACTTCTAGATGATCCTTTTCATTCGGATGGATGCGCCCACATCGTGGATCTTTTCACATGGTCTTTTCTATCTGGATGGATGCATCCATACCGTGGATTCATGTTTTATATGACAGAGGTATCAGATATGCATATGTATGTGCGTCCTTGATTTGCAGGTCTCCTGATGGTGTTTATTCTAGTCCTTGCAATAGCTTGTAAAGCATCTCAACCATCACTCTGTGTTCTGCCTTCATGCTTTAGGGGTCATCTGTTACATAGTATTTTGTAACACCTCCTACACTTCCCTATGTCATACTCCAGAGTGCCCAAATTTGACAACTATGCAATGTAGCCATCTTGATATGCAATCGATATCCTCCCTAAAGAACTAATGAAAAGTTGCGTTGAGCCTTTCCTGAGAAAAAATGAGCTTGAAACCCTAATTTATGGGTCAGCACGACTGTGACACTGCCCACTCGTGTTGATGGCAAGTTGCACCATATGAGCCTCATGCTGCCAGCGTAGATTTGGCATGGATACTCGTGTTGATCCCTAAAAGGCAAGTTTTCCCAAAGAGGAGGAGAAGCTTCGTAATCTAGAGGCTTCCAGAGTGGTGAGTTGGATGATGTTCATTGTGGATGTGGTCAAATTATCCTAATATTACCCTTTGATTTTATCCCTATGAGCTTTCTCCTTGAGATTAGGACCTTCCGATATCTTTGGAGAGATCCTAACTCCCTCTCCCTACCTGTATATTCATTCCCCTCCATTCCCAAATGGTTGGTCTTTAATTATTTGCACCCTTATGTTGAGATAACGCCTACATGCTATTCACTTTGGCTTGGAGAATGAGGGCTTGGAGAGCTTGAGCTTGGACTTGGACATTCACCCGAGGAGGGCTACTAACATCAAGGCCTAGGTTGTATGCTTCCTCTTTTGTTTATTAATACATACAATTGTTGGTTCGCTTTCCATAAATTCTTGTGTTAATGCTTCTTGATCTGTTAAGTGGATTACATTTTATTATTCTTGTTGCACTTTTATGCTTTGTTGTGTTTTTGGCCTCTTGTGCAAGTATTCAAACGTTGTGAGCAGCAAGCGTTGAGCTTGAGGAGCAAGTGATCAAGATCTTTAACAAAGGAGTGTATTATAGCATCAAAGCGAGGTAAGTCTCATTCCTCTTCTCTTATTTCGTTTGTAATCTAGGAAAGTGTCTTGTAGATTGTCTCGTTTGTTGCTAGACCCACTCATTTGGTTAAAGGGATCGTCTCTATCCGCAGAGAGGATTTACCTACACAACAAGACCACTTCTCAATTTGTCTATGTTGCAATGACAAAGGCAAAAGAATCATACCAATATGAACTAACACCTAATTTATTCTATCAACTTCATGGAATTCATAATGTTGACACATACCTTCATAAAATGTGATTCTCTGCTTCGAATAGTAATTGTCAATCCAAAATACGGAGAGACACATTTTGATAACTTAAAGTCTCCCAATACTTATAAATATTTTTCTATTATTTTTTTCATAAAAATATAAAATCCCTAAAACTTAACTATTCCTTTACCAACAACATATTTCAAAATAATATAATGTATTGATAAGAAAAAACAATGCCCCCTCCATTATGAATCTTTATAGCTCTTTGGTATGCCCCTATTTCAACATGTCCTCTATGATTAATTATGTGTTACTTTAATATTATATAATGTTTTTCTTTCAAGCATTTTTACCTACCTTTAATAGCTTGCTTGATTTGATGGGCAACTTGTGTAGGAGTCATATAAGGCCTTGAAATATCAAGTTGTCAAATAATGCAAGATAAATACTTATAAGCATTTGTAGATGCATTAGTTATTTAAGAATATAGAGAGCAAACAAAAGCCAATTGATGTCATTTGTTGTGGAAATTTTTGTTATAAATTATTTTAATGCAAAATAGAAATTTCATTTTTTTAACTAAACACTTTTTAATCTTAACTTTGTGAATTCAACAATAAAAATCCCCTTGCTTAAAGACTTTAAGAATTCTATTTGTTTTAATATTTTGAAAAATTGTTTTAATATTCTGAAGTAGAAACCTAAATTCAAAAGTTGAAGAAGATCTAAACTATTATAATGTCGCCTACAAAATGGAACCTTGCAAATCACAAGTTTTAATAATTAACAATAACTTTTGCTATCAATTACTTTTTGCATAAGAGGCAGGTACTAAGCAGTGACTCTGCATATTACACTTGTTTTATTTTATTTTATTTTATGTTTGTATATATATGATAGGTTTATTCTAATTTTTCGTGTCTCAATAATGTGAAATAGAATATATGTTGCTTCAATTATACTATATTTCTATATATTCAAGTTGTTATATGGCATTTAAACAACATTTGCGTTTTGTTCTTATATAACATTTAAAAATTATTTATGTTTTTTTACAACAACTCATTAGCGTTGATTATATTTAAAAATTATATATATTAATATGTATAGAATCAAAAAAAAAAGTTATATGTTGTGGCTATAGAATAGATTGATGTATAGGTATATTGAAGAAAAAAAAATAGCATTCATTTATTTAAATTCTTTGAGAATGTAGAGTTTTGAAGTTAAAAAAAGTGGGGGTAGGGTTGGGCGTGGGGGAAGGGATTTTGGATAGTTTTATCACATGAAACACAACAATGTTATACTTGAATATTGCACTCTTTTTTTGGAACTTTGTCACAGAAACCATGCCGTGGTATACACTAAAAAAAATGGTACTTTTCCGCATTGATGCTTTTTTGCAATGTGTTTTGCATTGTAATTATTCATTAGCAATTCTAGTTTCTAAGCATTGATTGAAGAATGCATTGATTGTATTGGTACAATAATATTTTTAAAGTTAAAAAATAAAATGTGTGTCTCTATTACATTTCTATCAATACTTCCATGTGTGTGTGTGTGTGGAACATGATATTATGTGTTGAAATGCGAAAGATAGAGTGGGACAAAAAAAACTTGATGACTTTTTTCTTTTTTCTTTTTTCTTTTTTAATTTTGTTGTGTTTTCCCCCTCAATGTTTTCCCTTTCTTGTTTTTATTTTTATATATGTTTAACAAATATTATGTTGATATGAACCTTATATAGGTATTCATCTAAATACAATGTTTATCTTGAATTGCTTATATTGTATGGATTTGTGTGTGTGTGTGTGTGTGTGTGTGTGTGTGTGTATTGATACTTGGCATACTCGTTGTGATTTAAATGCTTAATGTAATTCTCTATGATTTAAACTATTGCTTTCTTTTTTGTCATATTTCAATTAAAATGAATGTAGAGTCTGATTGTATTTATATATTCTTTGCATAATTTAATATCGGCAAATTGTTATCTTATTTTATTTTGACACATTGTTTTATTGTTCAAAGTATGTCAAGAATATGTACAACTTCCTTAACACTTGAAACTGTTTTGAATCCGAATTAGATAGTCATGCAAACTTGTTGCTTGCTTGGATTGTCTTTCATTTATGCATGTTAGTACATTGCACATTAATTGCTATGTGCTTGTTGTGAAATGCTTACATGTTATTAGTTTTGTCCATTTTAATGATTTTTTTTGTTTTGCCTCTCTTTCAATGGGTGTGGAAAATGTTATGTTCAAATTTCCTTATGCTTCTACTTGTTTTCCTTTATCCTAGAAACAAGTGGAGTTGTTTTCCTGAGCAATACACATATAGAACAAAGAGAAACCTTTTAGCTATATGGAAACCCAATCTTGCCTTTGACACTCTACCATATTTTCCCATTGGACCACATGATGATGAAAAATGCTTTTGCACTAAATGAATCAAATTGGCAAGAAATCAATCGCAGGTTATCTAGATTCAACTTATATAGACTAGAGCATTTTTTGTACTATCCAGGCAATTGTCTTTTTTATTCTCGTGTTGTTCTTCTTCACTTCCGTTATAACTCAGTTGAAATCTGAGAAGGAATTGTTAATCAGTTTCATCGTTGCCTAGATTGCTAACATGATTATCCTTTGCAATCATTGCATACTAAACTTAGTCCTGAATATCTTGAAGAGTTGCACCATGTTAGTGTTGTTGATACATAAGTGCAAGGATTGTCTATACCTTCTTCTCGTTGTGCTTCTCCTGCAACTATCTTATAGGGAGATGCATTTTGCATCAAATGGTTCTCTAAGTTTTCAGTTCCAATAAATGTTTGGTTATTCACAAAAGGGAAACCTTACCTTCAATTCAATCAACACATTGATGGCTATCATTATAACATTTTATTGCACAACCAAAATCATGTGTGTGGCCACTTTGAACCTCTCTTGTTGTACTATACAATAGACAACACAGCTTCAATTCCTGTATCAATTGCTCAATACAATTTTCTATGCCAATGTTCCTCTAAACAATATAACATTTTCTCAATCAAACAAATCCTAGCACGAAAAAGGTTTTTGATCTACAAGCATATTGTTAATGATTTCCATGACTCGTTGTTTGAATCTATTTGTGCACTTGCAACATGGTTTAACATGGTTGCTCTGAAAAAAAATTTGGCACAAACTTCTTGAGTTGTTTTGTTAAAAATAACATTAGAGATATTAAATGTTTGCAACAACATCTTGATCCTAGAATCATCCAACAACAACAATGTATCAACAATTGGAAAGATTATAGTTGTTATTTTATCAATGTCGCATGCAAATGGACATATAGAAGGAAACAATTTTACAATCCAATGGATATGTGAACTACAAAATGTTAACATATGCATTTGGAATGCAGAAATCAAAGGTATTGCTTTGAGATTCTATCCATCAAACACTACATCAAAAGTGTTATACCTCATGTGCATTCCATTTTCCATGTCACATATGCATTATTTTGCACTTTTGCAAATAAATAATTCCAATGGTGTCAGCCATGTTGGTGGTGAATGAATAACACTTGAATTAATGTCAAAGGAAAGCAATTGCAATGTTGCATTCGTTGTTGATTCTAAGCATCTTTTTCATAAAGAGACAAATGGTATTACATCTTGTTATTTCCTAGAGTTCCAGTCAATTGACAAAATAACATCAACAAAGAAAATATTTATCAATTTGCTTGAATATCAAAACCTATTAGAACAACATATTGATTGTTTGTCATTTAGCAAGGACATTAGCAAACTGGTGTGTTATGATTTCCCTAGCAAAACTCTTGAGCAATGTGGCCAATTGCATCGACTAAAATCAACAATACGAGCAAAGGGTGTTGTGCTAAATGAAGAACACGAGAAGCATACATAGTCAATTAAAACAATTGTGACATATTTGAAATCAATCCAAGACACTCCTACTTGTGCATGTTGCATTTGTGACAAACTGCACTTTGCAAAAGACATGCGAGACATTGACACACTCACATTGTCAACTCTAGCTAGTGTTTTTCCTGTAACAGAGAGAAAATCTATCAAAATCAATCACTAAATTTGCAAATCTTGTAATCTTGCAATTCTTAATGGAAAGTTGCCTACATTTTCATCGACTTTGCAAATTCGTCGAAATATGAAATTGATTTATGTTGCAGAGTTAACACCCTTGGAGGAAATATTAGTGGCACAAAGAATGACCTTTGCACAAATAATGCAACTTGGGTACAAAAGATCACATATTGGGTTAACATGCACAATTATAAATGTTCCTGCCAATTTGGAAAAAGTTCAAACAACCTTGCTTAGAAATATCAATGGTTGCATGACAATTGTAATTATTCTAAAGAGAAAAATGGAATACATGAATGCTTATTTATCAAGAAACAATCACACAAAGAAAGTGATCATTGATTTGCATGACTTATGTAACATTACAAAAATGCATGTAATCAATAATGACTGGCAAAAACAGTCTGAGCAACATAAAAATAAAAAAACATGACATTAATATTGCAAATATAGATCACCTTAAATCACCAAGCGTTGATAATGATTTAGAACCAGATTCTGAAACACTTGTGCATGGCTTCTTCGAGGCCCGTTTAATTCATGATCTTGATACAAAAATTGTGCAAATTGCACCTTCTAAGGGGCTCTAGCCATTAGGAATTTTCCAAGACAAGTTCTCTGAAGAGCTTAACTTCCTTACCTTGTTTTATGGCTTAGCACAATGATCTGAAATGGAGCAGATTAGTAATGTTGTGCTAATTCGCCATTCAGAATAAAACCCAAGATGCTTATCATTTGCTTATCAAGTGCTTAAGGATTCACCATTTTTTCTTAATTAACAGATTCCCATGCCAGTGTAAATGCATTCCAAAAGACCTCAATGGAACCTTGGTATTAGCCCTCCCACCAACAGCTAACACTATGACTAATTACATTCACCCTCGTGAACTTTTGAAGTTTGCAGAGTATCGAACCAACTGTAAAGAATGAAAGATGAAAGGCCCAACCAAGAGGCCTTGGACCTTCCTTCACATGTGTACCAAAATTTCGAGTGCATGGGAGGAAATATCAAACAAGCAACTCGATGTTGTAGCCAAGTCTCCATAAAATAATAGGGCAACTCCAACAATACCAGGAAGACACAATGGTCACATAAGTTTAAAATTTAATGTTTTGCGTCGCCATCTCGTAAACATGTGTGATTGCATGGGAATGGTTGGCCACACCAACCCCTTTTGTAATTCTTGGGGTGGCAGCGAGGTGGCAAGCCTTATTGCCTCTTCCCTTAGACACATGCTCCAACATCCCCATCGATATATAGAGAGAGCTTTTAATTTATTATTATTATTGTGAAGTAAAGACCCATGAGGATTTGAACTTTAAATCTTACAATTTACATAATATTCTATAACATGTTGCACTACCCCAAATAAACTAACTTTTAATTTTAAAATAAAATAAAATAAATTTAAATTTAAAATGATATATATGAAAATATCAATATATTTTTATTTTTAATAAAAATATTTAAATAAAATACTAATACTTTATTTAAATAAAATACTAATATTTAAAATACTTCATGACATTAAAATCGTGTAATCAATGTTTACTTACCAATCTTCATAAACTTTTAACAAAATTTATCATTATAAACTTTTGTGTGTAATAATTTTTTTTTTAATAAAATTATGATAAGATGTCGATTTGCCTATAAACATGTAGGCATAGTCAATAAAGGAAATATCTTTACTTCAATATCAATTTATCATTTCTCATGGAATAATAAAATATCAATTTCCACTAATCGTTCGATATTGGAAACAAGCATTCAATAAAATAAAGCATTCAATATTTGTGAAAATACTTTTCAAGTGAAAGGAAGAAAAGTCAAACAACATATCCTTTATCATACGTAAGATAAAGGATAATCGTTGTGTTGATATATCGGTTAATATAATGTTTGACTCAGCGAAAAGAATTTATTACTCTTTTTATATTTCATGTAATGTAATGTTTGACTCAGCGAGCATTGCCATTTTGTTTTAATTTTTATATTATAATTTTAGTTGGTGCAGTATAATTTAAAGATAAATCTCGGAAAAAGTATAATTTAAAGATAAAATTTTTTTTTTTTTTTTTTTTTTTTTAATTATAATTTGGTTATATAATTTAAAGTAAGATTGTAATTTTTTGTTGTTTAAAATATATTTTTAATGTATAAATAGATTTAATTTTTTAAAAATTTCTTAGGGCATTCGAATTGTACAAATTAAACAACTTAAACTCAAGTTATTAAAATATTTGTTGGATTTTGGTTAAAATTAACCAGGAAAAAAACTGTCATTTTATCTATTAGTTAGACTACACGATTTTAATTTGTTTAACATTATTGCTTAGGGTTTATGCATATATCACATCTTTTGTTGTTCAACTTTATTCATATTTTTAGTAATTATGCTTTTATGCCCCTTTTCATCTTTATCTTAAACCATGGTTCCTTTATTGTGTCTCTTTAGATAAACCCTCCAACTTATGGTTTATCAAGACAAAAATACCACTTAATTTGATATTTTTGGGTAAAAGTTTAACCAGATATGAACTTTCACAATTAAATGTAAATGCTTTGAGAATAAGGGGAAAAGTGCCACTAACATATGGTAATTTCTTAACCCTCATAACAATAACATCTTATGAATGGCACATAACACATTGATGTTAACTCAACACAACCGTATATTGGTGATGATTCTTTTGGAGAAGTAGATTTCATCGCTTCCGTAGATTTGGCAATGGGTAACCGGGCGCTCGTGCCTATTCAGAACTGGGAGCGTGGTTAGGGTTTCCTCTCCATTGTCTATAGCTGAACCCCCGCATGATAACATTCGCAGCTATGCTATCATTCTCACCGTCACGATTGGCTTTTGCACTTCGGGTTTGCTATCATCGGATTCCCTTTCGCTGTCGCCGGGCCTGCCTGCAGGATGTTGGACATGGATACAGAAGAGGTGGACTACTCAGCTGACCCTAACCCTATGCCCTTATATGGTCATGCTCTAACACTCCGCCAAAAGCTACCCCTGTTGGGGTTCAGTGTCCGTCATTCTCGTGTTTTATCGTTACTCCTCCCTCTCGTTCGCTCCTCGGTCCTTCCTCATCCGGCCTTTCATTTGTTGCCCTCTCTATTGACTCCTCAAAACTCGACTGCCCTCCCCTTTCGCTTGTTACTCTCCATTTTCTTGCCTCCTACACGCCGCCATCCCCCCCTTTTGACTCATCGTCATCCAGAGATTTGCCCCATCAGACATCCTTTGAGCTACCCTCCTCTGTAGGGTTCGATTCGATAGCTAGTCCCTCTCAACCATCTTCCTTTCCGCTCACCCCTCTTGCAACTGAGTCGGGTTCCTCTTCCACCCCATCGGGTTGTTTTGAAACCCTAGTGATCAAAGCTCATCATAACACCCAACAGCCACAACAGGAGCACCAAGGAACACAAGACCCCTTGCAGGATCACCCGAATGTGCCGCGTATTGGAAAGAGAAAGCTAAAGTGTGTAAAGGCTACGAGCAAGGATCTGACCCTAAAATTTGGAGAAGGGGTCCAAATGGGGGAAGTTGTAGATATGGTGAGCAGGGTTCTAGTTGGAAGAGTCTGTGGTCGTGCTTATTCTGCCAAGAGACTCCGCCTCTGGGTCAAAGAGATATGGGGGAGCATTTTCAAAGAACTCCCATAGGTTCAAACGCTGGCTCGGGGGTGGTTTGCGCTCTACTTTCAGCAGGAGGAATATACCAATTGGGCACTCTCCAAAATAGCATATAGAGATGGCCCTAGTCATGCTTAAGCATTGGAGCCCTTTATTCAATCTAGAGCGGGAACAAATTGGAGTTGGACCACTATGGGTCAGGCTGCCAGGTTTATCCCTCCACTTTTAGTTTGAAGATATATTCATCTGCATCAACAATGCACTCGGATCCTATCTGGACTATGACAAATCATACATCAACTCTGGCAATCGGTCTATGGTTCATATTCTAGTTTATTTGGACACCAGAAGGGTTGGAAGAAAAAATCACTCTGCAATGGAAGAATTTCACCCGGATTCAAATCTTGGATTACGAAGGTGTGTCATTCAGATGTCGAAAGTGCCATAAGGTTGGGAATCTTTACAAGGAATTCTCGTTGGTTTGTAAGACTGCTTCTCCTTCTAAAAAAGCAATGGAAGTTGCTCCATCTGTACCCTCTTCAGTTGCTGAACAGATGCCACAGGCAAATGTTCCTCAGGCGACGACAGGCGGATCGACTCAGATGCCATCCTCAACCACTCCCCATCCTCCCTCCTTGCTTATGACGAGATCCAGGGTTGTTGCTGCGGCTGCTCGATCATCGGGTATTCCTCCTCTCTCTTGTTATGTTTTTTATGCTTCATTTTATTGCTCTGCACAGCATATGCACCCTGCATCTGCATCTATACCAGAATTTACCTCTGCTGCTATTACTTGCCCCCTAGACATTCACCTTCTAGTGAACTCAACTACTCCTCCTATTATCCCCGAACTGGTACACTCATCCCCTCTTTCAAATCCTTCGATCATCTCTGGCCACTCTCATTCATATAATCTCCATTCCCGTGCATCTCATCCTCCTGAGAATTTTGTGAATTCTGGGCTCGGCTTGGCCTCCCCTCCTTGCTCTTCCAATTCCAACTAGGGCCAAAAATCTCATATTTCTAAGGCCATCCAACAAACCGGGGTGGAAGTGGCATATAGCAGACAGTCCACACTAGATTGGGTACTTAGAGCACAATCTACCCACCCTCAGCCTCGCCCAGGAAGTGGCTCTCCTTTAACTGCTAGCTAGCCCTCCTAAAAAACTAGCCCTCAGAAGATTATTTGAATCTAAGCTTGTTGATATTATCTTCTGTTGAAGCCCTGAAAATCGGGTCTACAACAAGGGGGATACCCACCCGGTCCGGACCTTGGTTAGCAGCTCCTTTTCCGTTTGGTATAGTGGGTCCAACTGGGGATATGGGACCAGTTTCCCAATTTATGTGTGTGTGTTGAGAATTGATATTTCCTTCCTAATGATCTCTAAGTAAAATGCTTTTATTCTAAATCTAATCTAATTGTATTCTAATAAACAGAAATATCTAATTCTAAACTAACCCGGGATTTAGTCTTTCCGTTATGCGATCTAAAATAGTTTCAAATGGCAATTGGTAATAAAGATCATTCAACTGCTATGAGAAAAGAATTCAATAAAGATAAACCATTTCGTATAAAAAGTTAGACGAAACAATTGTGAAAAACATATCGCATAATAAGTCACTCATATATTAAGCATAAATAAATAGCTATCACCGTACAGAAGTGCCAAATGATAACTCAAGCATTCACGCATTCATATATAAATAACTGAACATGAATATCACCTTAACACATAAGTAGAAATAGTTAAGAGATAAAAGTACCATTTATAACTAGTTCTACTCATGAGCTACAAGCAATAATGATTTTTCTCTTCTTAATCCAACATCTATTAAGTGTACAAAAGTGCAACATCAGTAGCAGATATTAAACGCAAATATCAATAAATCTTGTTCCATTCATTCATCAAAACCTCCTCGGAGGGTGCAAAAGTGCATGTTCTGAGGACAAGTTTTTGACAAATTTCAGGACCCTTCTCTAAATGCATGAGAAGGGTTTAAATACTACTTAGCTAAATCTAAAAATGATTTATTACAAAAATGTAGGATACGGTTTAAATGACCGTCCTCATTTCAGGCAAAAATAAAGAAAAACTTAAAACTAAAACTGAATCTAAAACTAAACTAACAACTAACTATCTATGTATCTGTTCCTTGTAGTCGCAAGCGTTCAGCATTTGCTTGAGGAGAGTTGGCTGGCCGACCTCCAACTTTAGTTGTCCTGCGAAAACGGAATCGGCAAGAGCTGGCACCATCTTCTCAGCAGAATTAATGATAGATTTGAGAGTCATGCACTGGTTGTGTGGTTTTACCAACTACGTCCAGTAAGAATCCCAATTCAACTTGGTTAACTTTTTGATGGACTCTGTTTTCTCTTGAGTCTTCTGTCTCCAGCTTGTCTGTAGATGTTGTACATTTGGTAGATATTTACATACCACTTGCGGATATCTTTGATAAATACCACTGGTTTTAGAGTTCAGGTTTTTCTTTTCGCTTTTAGCGCTTTTTTCCTACAAATTTTCGGGCTTACAGGCGACTGAGCAATTAGAGGTTTTCCTTCTTGAGGGGTTTTGCCCAGCGCAACGAAAATTGCCTCCGTTTCTCGATCCGGGCTTCCCTAGTGTTATTTTCACCTCTTGCGCGCTTTTTCGTTAGAGGATATAAACCTTAAATTTTGTGGAAAGAATGACTCCATGAGTTCTTGGTTTTGAGTCTTAAAACTGTCGGTCTGTTATCTCAGCTTTATCCAGTACCCGTTTGACCATGTTCGCGTATGGAAGAATTTTGGGCCTCGCCACTATCCTGTGTAAGAACGAACATGCCCGTTCTATAATCGATGCCTTGGAAGACCCATGTGAGCCTGCAGTAGCCGTAACCTCCATTATTCTGGGATTTTCTTCCTCAAGTAGACTATACATGCCCTCCCAAGTAGTGATACCGGTATCTCTGTTACAGGTGGTGTCTATGTACAAGGGCATCATTTCTTTATCTTCAAAACTCAGACCTTTACCCTTCTTTCCCATAATGTTCTGAACATTTCTTTATATATTTCTCTGACCTTCGCTCTTGCAGTTTACAAATGAGGCAAGAGTAATGATAAGAAAAAGGTGGCGGGAAAGCTTTAAATGCCTGAAAGCATATAAAATATATCACCCTACGTGAAATGGCTCTTCGATCAAATCAAAACCATATTTCATTAATGATTGCCAACTAACTCATTAATTAACATTAACGTGCATAACTGGGCATCGGTTTATGGAAAAAGCTTTTTCAAACAACGAGCCCGATAGATATGCGATAAGGCGATTTTGCGATTTGCTTCGCAATGTCGCTAATCCGTTGCGTGTGGCAATCGTTCGTTAATGTGTTTTCTGAGAAATGCGATTTGCGAGACGCGCCATCGCATATCGGCGGTTCGAGGTATTTTACCTTAAGTTATATTTGAGACATGCGATGCGATGAGGGTTCTTTGATTTCGGATCGTGATTTCGCAATTTTAAGATTCCGCTTGTAGGAAGGGATCCATTAACTTTTTGCGATGCGACACTCTTTATTGAGAGAGTGGTTTTATTCGAACTTTATCATAAACTTAAGTGTTTTTTGGTTTTTTGGGAATTCTCCTAAGTTTATGATAGTAAGTTTTATCCAAAAAGGGAATAAAAGCACTAAATTTTTTTTATAAGGGTCCCCACTTATTTAGTATTAATGATAAATAAAAAGGGGGGTTGTTGCTGGCCACAACATCTTCCTACAAGAAACACTTGGCTTGGATAACCATATCATACCTGTGCTACAATCCTTGAAGTTGGGTTGGACCTTCCAGGCACTTGATGTCATTGGACGCTTTGTAGGGCATGCTCTGGGTATAAACCCTCGCACTATTCACCTCAAGGCCTCCTGGGGAGGTGTTGGCTTCTTAGGTATGCATATTTTTTCCTCGGATCTGGGCATGGATCTCAAGATTGTCAATGTTTATGCCCCTTGTCAAAATATAGATGCATTTTGGAATCACCTCCTAAATCTTTCCTTTGTAAATTCTGATAATATCATTTTGGGAGGAGGTTTGAATTTCTCCATTGGCTATCGGGTATCATGGGGAAGCAATGCACAGGTGGATCCATTATTAGACGTTATGGAGTAGTTCCTTGAACAACATCACTTGATTGATATCCCAATGGTCAAATCTCAACCTACTTGACGCAATAGAAGAATTGGGGATGTTGCACTAGCCAGGCGCTTGGATAGATTCCTCATAAAGGAACCTCTGGTGAGAGTTCTATCAAATTACAGACAATGGGTTGGTTTTGGAGGCATATCTGATCACTCTCCCATCTTCATGGAGTTGTCCTGTCCCTTTTAGAAGCCTAGGGCACCCTTCAAATTCAACTCCACCTGGCTAAAGGATCCCAGTTACATCCACCTGGTTACCAATTTTTGGCGTTCTCATCTACCTTCCATGGAGAGAACCACTGCTGAGGGTTTCTGTTATAACCTACAAGAAATCAAGGGATTGTCTATTAAATGGGACAAGGACAAAAGAGAAGGGGACGAGCAAACCCTCAATACTATTGATTCCACTCTTTCCAATCTCATGGATGAGCAAGGGTGGGGGTTTGCATATGTGGAGGCTAAATCCTACCTTATCAACCTGGAGGCTTAGTGATCTAAAATCCTTATAGAGAGGGAAGAAACTTAGCACCTTCGTAGTCAGGCTATTTGGCTTCAGGCTGGGGATGAGAATACAAAGTTCTTCCACAATTTTGTAAAGGGAATGAAAGTCAGCAACATCATCTGGCACATGCCTGAGGAGGACGGTAATCTTGCAACATATTTTAATTAGCTGGCACACCTTGGAAACTCTCACTTCCATAAACTCTTCAAGGCCCCCCCTGGTGCCACCCTTTCTTAAATAGTCTGGATTGTGGGTCACTTCCCTCTGTTCGTCAACCCGAATGAGGTAGAGGAGCCCAGTCATGATGGGAGAATTGGAAAGCTCTTTAAAATGGTACAAAAAATACAAGAGTCCAGGGTCGAACGGATGGACTATTGAGTTTTATCTAGCCTTTTATGAAACTATTGGTCAGGATCTTCTAAAGGTGGTGGAGGAATGCGGGTCTTCCGGGTGAATATACAAGGCTATAAACTCAACCTTCATTGCCCTTATTCCCAAACCCAACTCCCCCACATCTTTCAATGATTTCAGACCTATTTCTCTCTACAACTGTCTTTACAAGATCATTGCCAAAATTATTGCGAATCGTCTTAAGCCTATTCTCTCATGTCACATCTCTCCGGAACAATTTGCTTTCCTCCACAATAGACAAATACATGAGGCTATTAGTATTGCTCAGGAAGCCCTACACTCCATGAAAACTAAAAAGCTTAAAGGTGCCATTCTCAAAATTGACCTAGCCAAAGCCTTTGATCGTGTTAGTTGGCTCTATATTAAAATGATCCTCACCCACCTAGGGTTTCCTCCTCCCTTTATTAATTGGATTATGTGCTACATCACTACTGCCTCCTTCAGTGTCCTGATAAATGTTTCTACTTCAAACTTCTTTCATGCAGAACATGGACTCAGACAAGGATGTCCCCTCTCCCCACTCCTCTTTCTGATTGTCATGGAAGGACTTAGTCGACTAATAGCCATTGTTAAGCAAGATGGACGATTACAGGGACTAAATATTTCAAAACAATGTATACTCACTCACCTCATCTTCGTGGATGATGTGCTCATCTTCCTCAATGGAGGCTTACAGGACACTACTACTTTCTTTGACATTTTACTACTATTCTCTTCGGCCACAGGTATGGAAAAAAATCAACTGAAATCCTCCATCACTCTATCAGCCTGCACCCCATAGGAAGCTCGGGTTGCACTGTAGAAATTTCCTTTTCAAAGCCATCAACTGGAGGATGGACTCAAATATCTTAGCTTCTGGATCAAGCCACACATCTACAAGACTGTTGACTGGAAATGGCTTGTGGTCAAGATCAAAAAATGACTTCTCAACTGGAATCATAGATTCCTCTCCAGGGCGAGTCGATTAGTGCTTATCAAAATAGTCTTGGAGGCTACACCTGTTTATTGGATGTCTCTCGCATGGATTCCTAAAGGAATTTTATTCTGAATTCAAAAACTTTGCTACAGATTCCTTTGGAATGGTTATAAAGAAGGAAAAAAAATTCCTCGGTGGATTGGAAACGTATTGCAATACCAAAGAAATGGGGCGGTTGGGGACTGAAAGATCTATCCTCTTTCGCACATGCACTAGCTGCAAAGATGGGTTGGCTTATCCTCACCTCCCACTTTCTTTGGACGGAAGTGATCTACTACAAATACGTATGGCCACATCAGATTATGGACCGATTTGTTTGCCCACCTGGCAGCAATCTAGGATATCAATGGTTTGGCAAGCAATTCTACACACCATGCCTACTATCATGAATGGACTCGCCTGGAGAATCAACGATGGCTCATCAGTGCACATCGACGTTGATCCCTGGTTGAGTTGTGGTAATATGTTTCAACTACCTCCTGACCTCATTCAATTTCTTAAACACATAAATATTAATGTGATTTCCCATATTGTTGATCCAAGGAATAACACAATCTTATCATAAGCATGGACTTCAGCGGAGCACCTGGGCATTCATGATCATTGGCAGCAAGACTGGGAGAGCTATCTCACTACGCTGACTGAATCACATGTCCATATCAAAGATGGCGCTGATGAACTCATATGGGCCCCTGTTGAACATGGCACTTACTCCCCTAAGGCTGGTTATCCCATCATTCATAATGCCCACAAACCACTTGTGCTTTTGGATTGGTGGGGAAGCTATGGAAGCTAAAAGCACCTCCGCGCATGAAACTGTTTATGTGGAATGTCTTACGGAATAAGACACCAACAGGGCACAACTTAATGCATCGATCCTTCTTCGGTCCCACCTGGTGTGTGCTCTATCATCAGGTAGAGGAAACAAATGACCACCTATTCCTGTCTTGCCTGACGGTGAATCACATTTGGGAACAGGTCCTTGTTGCCCTATCCATAACAATCAGATGGCATGGACTCAATGTAATTGATTCCTGGGATCTTTGGCGAGTTGCATCCCTGAATCCAAAAGTCCACTGCCTTCCGCTACTTATTTGTTGGTCTATTTGGATCGCAAGAAATGGGATCATTTTCAGAGATAAAATGGCTCGATGGCAGTCCTCCATTGCCAAAATTGTTGTTGCATATCACGAAATACCATATGAAAATCATACACCAGTGGGTCGTGTTGTTTTACCTTAAACCATTGATCGCAATATTCCTTGGGCCTTTTCTGATGGTGCAGCACGAGCACAGGGATGTGAAGGGGGAATTCTACTACATAAAACTGGAAATCATCACTATAAAATAAAATGGGTATAGGAATGGGGACAAACAACTTTGCATAATTGGTCTCTCTTAGACATCTTCTCCATTTTGCTCTTGCACATGCATGCAATCATATTCAGATTTTTGGAGATTCTAAAATCATCATCAATTGGTTCAATAACATATCTACATGTCATATGCACTCTCTCAGGAACGTATTGGATGAAATCATGATCTTAAAAGCACAATTTAATTGTATCTCATGTCAACATATTTACAGCGAACGTAATTTGGCTGCTGACCAACTTTCCAAGGAGGCCACAGCACATCCCATAGGACTATGGATAATACAGGAGCAACATGGAGATGAACATTACCAGTACTATCATCGTCCCTATATAGATCGGGCCTATCAAAGAGCCGATAGGCCCTAATTTTTTGTAGTTTACAGCAATGAATTATATCAGTACTAGTTGATATTTTGTATATATTTTTGCTCATGAACTTATCAATATATCTTGCGTGGTAAATTATGTACAGAACCAGCAGAGAACCAGTAGACCAGTTGCCTGACCATTGGGTTGATCCCAATTTGAAAATTACATTCAAATCCACTCACCAAACTAAAAAGCACACTACAAACCAACTGGAAACCAATTACTACTGCTGCAATGTGATATCAAATTGTTTTACAAACAAAAACTAACAACTACAAAATGTAGCCTAAAGCTGAAGGAAATTCTTGCCCAAAAAGCGTATTTATGTACCAATAACCCTACTCTAACATCTGAAAATCCACCTACTTAATTCAAGCAATATGAAACCTCCAGTATAACCAGTCAAAGAGATGATCCAACACCAAGGCTCCTTGACTGTTCTTAAGTGGACCATCTATTGGCAACTTAGAATAAAAACTGAATCCATAGCCTGAACTTATAAATGAAAGAAACTACACCATCACTGATGACTGGAATAGTCTTACCAAACGATCTTGATAATCATGAAAAATCGCCTCTTCTTGATGAGTAAAACCATGAGGGTTGAATTCATTCATAATTGATGACTTCTTTTGTCCTATATATTCAATTCCAAGAACATCATGAAATAAAAAGACAAGAATAGATTTGTCTTCCCTTTCATGTAAATCAACAAAAACATCCATACATCCTTGAACATCTTCAAACATGACATCCGTATTATGTGTATCAAAACTAATCTTTTGCTTATCAAATAAATTATATATAACCTTTGGTAGTTTTGCTTGAGGAATGTCATCTTGATTATGAACACTAACAACTCCTATACAAATAATTTTATGTGTATCGTCCATGTCATTTTGATGATCCCCAAATAGAATAGGTAAAACATGTATATTCAGCTCTTCATGTAGCTTGAGTTTACCTAAAAGTGAACTTCCATGCACTTTAACCGGGACAACATCATTATGATTTTCAACGGAGAAAAGTTCTTGTCTAGGTAGACAACTTTGATCACATGTTACCTCATTGTTCAGAATTTTCATGCATCTATTTTCAACAAACTGATCTTGAGGAGTTTATTCTTGGCATAAAATCTTAGAAAATGAATGGGCTAAAAAACAATTTGAATGATTTGGCTCACACCTTTGACTGCATATAGATTGACAGGGCTGCAAATCCTCATGGATTTCATGTACTATGACTTGACTGTCAAATTGTTGATCCATTTCATCTTCAACTAAAGAAGAGACATCTGCTTTTTGGAAAACTTCTTGATCATCGTGAAAACTAGCTTGTGATGAAAATTCATAAAGTTCCTCTAATATCTCATCATCATCCATACATTCTACATCATCATTAATACTTTCAAGATATTGAATGAAACCTTTCCAAAAATTACAACAATCTTGAAACAGTGGTTATGAAGGATCAGACTTCCCATATTGTCCAAAAAATATTCTATGGAAATCTTTAAGAGAACACATTCATACCATACTCTATCTTTGTCTTCTAGGGTATCCATAAACATCTTCATGAGACAATCCTCAGGAAACTCAACCCTTAGTCTACATACATGTAAATGGAATTTAACCAAATGCAGACTAGCATCATCTTTCTTTTTATCTTTGAACGTGAGAAGATGAGTTGATCAATAAACACAAGGCATAGGATTTGGAAAACCATAGATGTGAGACCGATCCATAGGAGCATACCTAACATTTCTTCTTACAGTAGAACTCATCTTGGAACTTCTTCAAGCTATTGATCTTCAAGCAGTGGCGTCAACATGAAGATATGATCTTCTGGATCTTTTGAGACTGGAGTCGCCGGGGTAATATCACAACCTTCAGAAAACTCTGGTTTCCTATTACCCTCAGGAATCAGAATGAAGAGACTCAAAGAAAATCCGAGAAATGGAACTTTTCGGCTCCCAGCAGACACACCAAAATGTTATCACTGGGCTAGAAAGGGTTCGGTTGTGTCAACCTTCAACCGAGCATAACTATTTCAAACCAACTTTTGACTAGAAGTTAACCCTTCCAATTTGAGAGGGCTCTCTCAATATACTTAAAAATTTTACTATGATGAGCTCAAAATTCCAGATGGCTAACTCTGGTTTTCTTTTTTTATGTGGTTTTACAGGTGAAGGAGAATGTGATGGCTGCCACCATTGGGCATGGAATCAGATAAAGGAAAATCATTGACAAACAACAATGCTTAATGGAAACTGAGCCATATTTGGCTTTAAAACTAATATCAAATAAACATTTACAGTCATACACAACAAATGAACGAAGTTGGACACTTGTCGTGAATTCCAAGTAATCATATTGCCATGACCACTGATAGAAACATAGAAACATAAATAACATGATGAGAAAACACAAAACATAAAGCCAAACATATGAGTCTCATGTAGTAAAACAGAGTTGCTGCAACATATGTATTAACTGAAGAAGAAAAAAAATTACAAACAGTGGCCTCCTTCACACTGTCGATCCCTCTCCCAAAGTCAAAAATCTATCTATTTATAGAGAAAATATATCTTTACATCACCCTGCCACTTCGGCCAGATTCGATCCACTATCTAAGAGACTTATTCCTATTTTTCTTCTAACTCACAAAGTCCTCGTAGAGATTTTCTGTTTTACATAGTTTGAATTCAACTAGGACTCTACTAGCTTTTAAGACTTTAACCACTTTCTATTGATGAAGATAATTGAGCCCAACTGTTTGTTGAATTTTCTGGAGTGATGATGTGTCTCATGCCATGTGGATGTTGACTTGGTTGACTTGCTGACCTGGACCTCCACCAAGTCAAATTTCAAAATTTCTGGCTAGGAAAAATTCTGTAAAATAGGCCTCAAAGATAAGTGAATATCATCCCAACCCTTATGTTTGTGTAAAAACTAAGAGAGGTTTTTATATATAAGCTCGTGTTGAGAAAAAACCTCCTTCAGATTTCCAAAATTCCTTTTCATTTGGTCAAAAAGTAAGCCCGAAGTTGACTACTAAACAGTCATTTCCAGAATTTCCGTAGCACATTTCAAAAAACACCTTTCTGCTATCATTTTGATTCCTTTTCTGATTCTAAGGTTTTTAGTAATGTTTTCTCATTAAACTCATGGTATCAAAACTCTCCCAACTGAAATTTTTGTTGGATTTTCTCTCCATGGAAAGCTATAATCATTTTGTAGCAAATTTCTTGCTTCTTTATGGGGAGTTGCTACGAAATTTCTGTGTGTCTGTGTATTGAATTTTTCCTGATTTTTATCTTTTCTTATCACCTCTAGAAATCTACTTCATCATGTATAATGTTGAAAAAGGTTAGTTAAGAGATATAATAGGCAAAAATGTGGATTTCATCAGTTTTGACCACTTTCAATGAGTGTCCTCCTCTACAACTATAATCTTGAGGTTCTTCCTTAAAAGCTCAGCTTTGATCTTCTCAATCAGTTCTTCCAATAATTTGACCCTATTTTGAAACTTTCTCCTATCTGCTTGCAGCCACCTGTAAATCAACCTAGAGACAGCTAGACAACAATGGACCCTAACCTAGGGACAACAAGACCTGTATGAGAGCTAGGTCGGTGTGACAGACAACAAAACAACTCTTTAACAACGTGAAGCTTATGGCAGCAAGGTAAAATACAAAAGAACGAGTTAACAACAAGGAGCTCTGCGGTGTCAATATATAGGGGAAATGGAAAAAGACTGATAAAGTGTAATCATGACGCATCACAAGACAGACCAATCACACTTTTAAAACCTAAAGAATTGTTACTTCACCATTAAGCACAATTGTGCACTTCATCTCAATTTCGTAGCAAGACAGGTATTCGAAAAGACAAATTCGCTACGGAAGTATCATGAACTTTTATAGCAAATACATGGTATACATAACTGGAGTTGCTACGAATTTCTGTAAAACTAACAAATTCCAATTATGAACAAATAAACCCGACACACATGAAAGATTGGAATTTGAACTTTTATGATTGACCCTATCTGAACTTAGATGGACCCCACATCATGACACGATGACCAAAAACCCTATGATAATGAACTCTATTTTGAGAAAATTTGAAAACCCTAATTAATTTGACCAACATATTTGACAAACTATTCTTAGGTGTTATCATGGATAACAGGTTGCAACATTAAAACTAACTAAAAGCTTATTGTTTTAGAATCACCCTATTCGATGTGTGACATGCAAAAACATCAACACACATGTAGCTTTACATATTTGAATGTTGGATTCTCTAACTAAAGCCCTCGTTAATGAGGGTCACTCATGATTAAGGGGTGTTTTCTCCATCAATGTTTGGAAACAACAATAGTATGATACATTGGCATAATGTAAAATGCAGTTCTATTTCTCCTCCATATCTCCATTTCTATGTCATGTTGATGTATCTTGTAACTAGTGAAATCAATTATCACGATTGCATCACTACTAACATTAGGATAACATAGCATTGGCAAGTTTAGGTTTGCGGTTCTTGTCAATGCTAAGCTCATCACAATAATGAAAAAATGATTTTTTGTTGTCTTGAGGGCTTGGATGTGTGGGATACTTGTATCAAACTAAAATAATTACTAATTCTTAAATTTTATGTACATTTCCTTGTGGTATAAGATAATTTTGCCACCTTTGTTTTATTAAAAAAGAAGATAATATTTAAAGGGCTATGAAAATTGCAAATTTAACATATGACATATGTCATTGGATATATTGTAGGTAAGTAGAAATATATAACATTATGTTGGAGTTAGGATCAAAGCCAAGTCTTTACCTAATCAAAATTGTATATGTGAATTAATCTTTCTATTCAATGTGTTTATACAAGTATCCCATAAGCTAGGAAATTGGACGCAACCATATTAGGGCACATGTTTCATGTCTTGGTGTTTGACATATGGACATGTCGGACGTGCAAAATTTGTGTCTAACACACATGAGACACACAATTTGTACATTTTTTAAAAGTGTGTATTGTGTGTTCCCGACACGTGAGTTGCACATATCCTAATACCACACACACAATGAGGGTTGTAAAGGTGCATTTACAGTTGCTTTTTGCAATAGTCCTGCATTGAATTTACATGTAAAAACATATAATACCAAGGTCATGGGACACGTATTCCTAGTTGAATGGTGGGAAAAACATCCTAATGGGTGTCACTTTTGATTTCTTTATGGCTAAGGAAATTGGCAAAGACAAAGAGGCAATAATTAGCATTTATTTATGAAAATAATGGAAAATAAAAGAAAAGGAAGGTGAAAGGTCACAAATTTACATGGGAGGGAAATTGAAGGAAAAATATAGGAAAATGAAAAAAATAGAGGCCTCAATGATAAACAGGCTTATGAGGATTAGTTCATGGTTTTTTGTTAGTGTGATAGGATTTTTGTCAGTTTTAGCTTAGATCTTGTAACAACCCTTGTTAAAAATCCATGTAAAAATATATAAGACCACGGTCATGGGACACATATTCCAAGATGAGTGGTGGGAAAAACATCCTAGTGGGTGTTCATTCAGTTTATTATGGCTAAGGAAATTAGCAAAGACAATGGCAAAGGCTTTGGAAAGGCATGAGGCATTTATTGGAATTTTATTTATAAATATAAAGGAAATTAGGAGAAAAGGGAGGTGAAAGGTCATAGGTTGCATGTTAGGATGAAAACAAAGGAAAATAATGGAAAATGAAGAAAATAGAGGCCTCATTAATAAAAAGGCTTCTGAGGATCAGTGGGTAAGCTAGTCAATTCAGTTTTGGTGGATCTCTCTTCTATTCTCTCTCTCATACTCTTGGACACTTATAGTTTTCTTGGAGCACTCTTGGAGAGTGTGGCATACTTGGAGTTTGGAGAAAGAAGGCAAAGGAAGAGCAGGAAAGGGCAAGAGGACATTGGGATCAACAACTACAACGAGTTTTTCTTGTAGGTTCCAAGTTGCATGTATGTTTTGCTCAATAGTTTGGGCATGCATGGCATATGCATGTGCTTTATTGGTCATGATCTATCATTGGCATGGAGGATTGTCTATGTTGATAGTGGATTTGCCTAGCCTTGCCATTTCATGGATAACCATGGTGGTATGGGTTCATTTTACTTTGTTTTCTGGTTTTTTCTCATGTTTCCTTAGCTTGGGTTGAGTTATTGGTTCTTGGAGCCTTGGTTAGACAAATGCTTTGGAAGCCCTGTAATGACTTGGGTTGAGTTACTAGTCCTGGAGCCTTGGTTGGATAAATGCTCTGGAGCCCTGTAACAACTTGGGTTGAGTTATTAGTCATGGAGCCTTGGTTGGAGAAACGCTCTGGAGCCCTTGGTGGGTTGAGTTACTAGTTCTAGAGCCTTGGTTGGACAAATGCTTTGGAGCCTGGCAACAACTGTGGGTTGAGTTAGTAGTCCTAAAGCCTTGGTTGGACAAATGCTCTGGAGCTCGGCAGCAGTCGTGGGTTGAGTTACTAGTCCTAGAAGCTGGGTTGGAACAAACTCTTTGGAGCCTTGGAAGTCTTGGATAGATACCAATCTGATGATGGTTTTGTGATGTCCGGTCGTGAGGTGGAATCATTGTTTGATGGGTTGAGGTGGTTGGTCTTTGGAAGCCCTTGATGGTTTTGAATTGATGTGTTTTATGAGATCCCACATTCATGCTTGGAATATGGCATGAGGGTGAATTGGTTGAAGATAGATTTGGCTCAACCATTCTATGGTCGAGCGGAACATAGAAGTCCCATCTCGGGCTTGGATTTTGCATCATCAATATGAGGTTATTCCTCCTTGTATTTCTATGAGTATTATACTGGTTTATATGTGGATTATGTGGCTGTGATTTCCTTGGTATTTCTATTATTATTATGTTGGTTATGTATATGTTTTATGGCAGTAGCTATGTGTGGCTCTCATCATGTTTTTACTTGTAAAATAATGATCAATGTATCTATGGCCTAATGGATCAAACTGTAGCTAAAGTGACAAGGAAACAATGCCTCATAGCGAATCTCAATTAAGTATGAGACGCCTATGCTTAGATTTGTCATTTATACTTGTAGATTGCATTGATGCCAAGTGTTTGATAGAATGTCAGTCCCAATTGGGGATGGTCAAGCCTAGTCCTAGAGTTCGTTTCTGGTTTGTTAGTCTTGTCATCACGTGTTTAATGGATTCTGAAAGCTACAACAAGTTTTGGGCAATGGCCGGAATTCTAGGCTTGAAAAGTGCCTTAAATTCCTAGACTCTAGCACAGGTCTGTTGGAAATAGTCCCTGGACGCAGGCATGCAGGCTTGTGGGAGCATCCAAATCTCTCTGGATACTAGCATGCCCATAGCATGGGAGCGTCCAGAGGTTTAATAGTCTAAAATCTCAATGGGACTCCGGGGCTAGTTAGCAAAAAGGTTGGGATGGTTCCTAGGAGTCCTATTGTTGATGTTGAAGGTTTGTATGGTGTGTTTCCATCAGTTCCACTTCCTTAAGGTCACCTAGGAGGTTGAATCATATCATAGTAGCCTCTCATCGCATGTTTACCCCCGTTAGCTTGTTACTTGGGTAGATATGGGAGGAGGGCGTTACCGAGCTCTCTCTATTCTCTCTCTCATACTCTTGCACACCTAGAGTTTTCCTGGAGCACTCTTGGAGAATTATGGCATACCTTGGATTTGGAGCAAGAGGGAAAAGGAAAAGAAGGAAAGTGTAAGGGAATGACAGGATCAACAACTACAACAAGTTTTCTTTGTAGGTACTAAGTTGCATGTATGATTTTCTCACTAGTTTTGGCATGCATGGTGTATGCATGTGGTTGTTTGGTCATATTTTGTCATTAACATGGAGGATTTCCTGGATTGATAGTGAGTTTGCCTAATCTTTCCATTTCATGAATAACCATGGTGTTGTGGGTTTTCCCTTTTATTTTCTAATTGTTGCTCATGTTCCTTAGGGTTGTGGGTTGAGTTATTAGTTCTTGGAGCCTTGGTTGGACAAACACTTTGGAAGCCCTGGAACAACTTGGGTTGAGTTACTAGTCCTAGAAGCCTTGGATGGAAAAACACTTTGGAGCCCTTTGTGGGTTGAGTCACTAGTCATGGAGCCTTGGTTGGACAAATGCTCTGGAGCCCTGTGACAGTCATGGGTTGAGTTACTAGTTTTGGAGCCGGGTTGGAACAAATACTCTAGAACCTTGGACAACTTGGGTAGAGACTGATCTGGTGATGGTTAGTGATGTTCGATCGTGAGATGGAATCATTGGTTGAGGGTTGAGGTAGTTTGGCCTCTTGAAGCCCTAGTTTGGTTGTGTTTTAGTTATTCCATGAGATCCCACATTCACGCTTGGAATATGGCACGAGAATGATTGGCTGAAAGAAAGATTTGGTTCAGCCCAGTATAAGGTCAGTGGTACAAGGAAGTCCCTGACTTGGTTGGAATTTCCATATGTTAATAAGAGGTATTTCTATTGTGATCTATGAGCATATGTATTGATTATGATGGTGATATTAAGATTGAGTTTCCATGGTTTATATGTTTGCTAATTGTTGGTTTCTATGTTGGTTATTTGTTGGTTATATAATGTATAGTGTTTATGGCTCTTGACATGTTTGACGAATATATGAATGGTTATGAATGCATGACCTAATAGATTTTATGGAAACTATTATGAGAGGAAATTATACCTTCTTGATGATTCTCAGATAAGTATTAGACCCTTATATTCAGATATGCATTCATGACCTGTAGATTACATGTTTGCAATGTGTTTGACAAAATGTCTGACATAGTTGGGCTTGGTTAGGTCAAATTATTGATCAAGTTTTGTGTTAGAGTCTTTTTCTTTGTGTCATTTACTGTTCTAGAAAATCTCATAAAGTTTTGGGCACTGGTCTAGAGACTAGCCCTGAAAGGTGGTTTAGATATCGCTATCACTAGCACAAAACCGGGTAAAAAAGATTGTAGTCGCTCCCTTGCAGGCTCATGTGTGCGACTAGAGTGTTACAGTCAAATTTAGGAAATGTTATGCCAACGTCTGGGAGTCCAGATCAGTAAAATAGCCAGTTAACTCAAGGTTTGAGCACCTGGAAGGGTGATTTAGCTCTTGGGGGTCCCATAGCACCTAAGGGAAGTCAATAAAGTCTCAATTTGTCGACTCCATTTCTTTAAGGTGATCTAGGAGGTTGAGTCATGTCATAGTAGCCCTCAGCTCATGTTTACCCCTGACAAGCTAGTGAAAGTGGGTAGATATGGGAGGGGTGTTACATTTTGAGTGCCTTAAAAGTGCATTTAGGGCCTCTTTTTGTCATTATCAGTCTCAAAAGTAAAAGGAACATTGTAGCAAGGGAAATTATATGTTAGACATGAATTTAATGTCTTCACTACAAGAGCAATTAAATCACATATAAAAACATGCACACTTCAAAGAAGATCAAGCTTGAGAAATTTATAGAGTGACATTGGTGTATATGAATGCTAGCTTTTATGATATATAAAAAATGAGGGAGAGTGTTTGAAGAAGAGGGCACATATGTTGGATGTATTTCTAAATGATATGGGTTTGGACATCACCTTTAAGTTACCATTTGTAGAAATTATGATGTAGATTTGCAACTACTCATGAAGTTTTAATCAAAATCACAAGACACAAACCTACTTTATTGCTTTACGGAAAGTAATTCACAATTTAAAACATAAATCACAAACATGCACACAATGTTTTTCCTTGGGAAAGCAATCTGCTAAAAACCCCAATGCATGTTTGCATTCATCTGATGAATATACATGTATTACAATTGCTTTGCTCAATTGAGCATACCCTGCTAGTGAATAACCTATTTCTCTACTCACTGAGAAGCTATGACCCAGACTTAGTCAATTTTAGCCTCTACTTGAGCCCCTATTTCCTTGTGTAATTCCTTGAGAAATTAAGCCCCTATTATTTAGGAATTTCTCCAAAATGGATTGTGCAATTCCTTAGGTTGATCATCAAGTTGCATGCAACACCTATACACTCCATAATAGTCTACAACTAATGTTACACTGCCTTGGAATCTCCACCTCAACTGGGTAACTTGAATTCTCTACATGAATTAGTTATTTTGGGTTAATTGGTCAGTTAACTCGATGATCACTGAGTTAGACTAAAGTCATTCTACACAACTGACCTTCCACTAGTTCCTCCAACAGCTGGAACTAGTTTAATTGAACACAACTTAATATAAATGAACTAGATTGCTACAAATTAGCAATCACTAATTCTTAACTAAACTCAAGACCTCTAACTCAAATTAACTGAGTTAACTGAGTGATAAGTGACATGTCACCTTCGTTAACTACCTCCAAGATTTTTGCTGATGTGGAAATTCGAATTTTCTCTAGTTTGACCAAGGCAATGTCAAACTAAGATTTTCTTGTTCCATTTTCAACACTACCTCTCCACAAGAAAGGGATTATCAGTCACCCCTATCTTTCCCCTGTGGAACTCGAACTTCCCTCTTGACGAGGCCTTTTTTAAAATGTCAGCATCTTGTTCCTCTATTGGAATGTATTCTAGTAACATTATCCGCCTCTACAAGCAATCCTGTAAATGGTGATACCAAATATCTATATGATTAGATCGATCTTGAATACAAGATTTTCAGAGAGCTTGACGCAACTCTAACTATCGTAGTTGGATCCATCATCTGACCGAACAATCCCATAAGTATCTTTCTCATCAAGATTGCCTCACATGTTGCTTGACTTGCAGCCATGTATTCTTCTTCTACTGATCTAAGTGCCATAGATCTTTGCTTCCTGCTGTACCAGGAAACAATTGTGGACACAACACTGGAAATTCCACCTGGTGTACTTTTTATATCTGATGGACTCTCCACCCGATCTGCATCTTTGAAGCCACACAACTTCACACTCTCTATCCATCTGTACCATCATCCAAACTGGGTAATGCCTGTAAGGTACTGTAAAACATGCTTAACTTCCTTCCAAAATAATTTGGTTGGCCTGACCATAGCTTGACTCAATTGGTTGGTTGCATAACACATATCTGGTTGTGTGTTCATAAGATATATCAGTGAACCCACTAGCTGTCGATAAATGGTAGCATCCACTTCTTCACTTGAAGTGGAATCCTCCTTCCCTAGTTGGTCACTAGAGGAGTCTCCATAGGTTTATAACTATCCAAGTGGAATCGCTACAGTATCTCATTTGCATACTTTCCTTCAGTGACAAACAACTCCCCATCACCTTGCCATACTTCCAACCCAAGGAAGTAGTGCATGAGACCCATGTCCTTTATTTCAAATTCCCTTGTAAGGTCCTCCTTGCAAGATTTGATCAGTTGGTCATCACCAGTTATTAAAACATCAACATATAATACAATAATCAACAATTTACCTTCTACCAAGATGTGATGTAGGTTTGCATCTGTTTCACTTTTTGTGAAGCTCAAACTGGTGAGATAGTTGTCGATCCTGGTGTACCAAGCACGGGGTGCTTGTTTGAGACTGTATAACGCTCGCTTGAGTATGCACACATGAGACTCCTAATCAAATGTCTCAAATCCTTCTCGTTGCTCGATGTACACCTCGTCCTCAATAACCCCATTGAAAAATGTTGTTTTTTACATCCATCTAGTGGATCTTCCACCCCATTTGTGCAACCAGTGCAGGAATTGATCTAATGGATGAGTACCTTGTTACAGGATCAAAGGTATCCTCATAGTCAATTCCCTCAACTTGAGAATACCTCTTGGCCACAAATTTGGCCTTATACTTCTATATGCTTCCATCAACTACATTCTTAACCTTGAAGATCCATCTTGAACCCACAACTAATGTATCTACTGGTCTTGGGACCACTTCCCACACACTACTATTTACAATGGATTCATATTCCTCCACCATTGCATCATCCCATACATTGTTGCTCTATTGCTTCCTCGAAATAGGATGGCTCTACAAGCTCAGTCATTAGGGACATGTAGCCAATGTACCGATCAGGTGACCTTCTTTGCCTACATTGATTTGAAGGAGCACCCACATTCTCCCTCGCATCTTGCACAAGTCTTTCAACTTCCCTAGTTCTTTTTCTGCCTTCTCTAGATGGTTTTTCTTGAGTGGTTGTCTCCACTCTCTGCTCCTAAATTTGTGGTTGCTTGACAAATTCCTAAGGTTCCTCCTTCAAAGCTAAAATCTCCTCTTCTAGTGGGATCTGAATCTCT
Organism: Pinus tabuliformis; assembly: GCA_031772625.1. NCBI lineage: Eukaryota > Viridiplantae > Streptophyta > Pinopsida > Pinales > Pinaceae > Pinus > Pinus tabuliformis. The sequence goes on from CM062817.1 coordinate 1,126,767,845, forward strand.
CTCTCAAGAGATCATTGCATCACTTTCTACTCATCAAACTTTACATCCCTTCGCATAACTATCATTCTGAGGGATGGTAGGTACACACAGTAATTGTGAGGAGTTTTCGTGTAACCCACAAATATCTCCAACTTTGTTATCATATTGAGCTTCTTCCTTGATTCTTTGGAGACATGGTAGTAAACAAAGGCTCCAAAATTCCTAAAGTACGACACTTCCGCTTTCTCCCCGAGAAAACCTCCTTCCGGTGTAATCATGCCCAGAATCCGATTAGGACTCTGGTTCTACAAATAAAATGTTGTGTTGCATGCCTCAATCCACAAATGTAGAGGTAGGCCATGATCATGCAACATCACCCTTGTTGCTCCCACAATGCTACGGTTCTTTCTCTCAACCACCCCATTCTGCTGTGGGTTGTGTGGTGTTGTCAACTCTCGTCAAATGCCTTATTTTGCATATTTTTTAATTTTTTTAAAATTCTTTGCCACGTACTCACCTCCATTATTTGATTCGAACTTAAGCAAAAGCGCAACAAATTACACATATAACCATAAATAAATAAAAATGCAACAGAAACAACACTTCATTTCATTATTAGAATATTAAAATATGCTTACAAATAGAATGGAAATAAACTAGCTCGGGGATGGTAGCTTATCTATGAGAAGAGACGTGGCAACTACATGCCTCTGAATTGTGTTATAATGAGGTTCAAAGGCCTATTTATTATTGAGAAACAATGGAAAACCCTAAACATCAAAAAACCTAACTCTAGGAGATGAAGCACCAAAACTATGGGCCCCGTTTGGGTAAATTGGTACATCAACTTCTCAGGGTCGTATCTTTGGCATACAATCTTCGTTTGGCTATTATAATACCTCGTTTCAAAGATCTCGAACAAGAGATTAAAATCAAATTGGGAATTAATTTTGGGATGTTTTCGGTCTCTCTGTTTTCCCTAAAAACATCATTTAGGGCCTCAAAACGGATCTGGAAGTTCAAGACCAGAAAAAACTGCGAAAAATAGTAAATTGTGCTACAATTAATGAAACCGAAAAACTGAAAGAGATAGTGTTGGGGGTCCAAGTGGAATAGGCGGGTGGCCACCAATATCCACCTGGATCATTCCTCCCCCCGTAGGAAGAAATGGTCCCCATTGCGTTGAGTCCCTCCATGAGATGGGGAAACCTCTGTTGAACTAAGTCCTTGGTGAGCCACTTGCCTTGGTGAAGGAGTTGGCCAGCTTTGACAACCCGATAAAGTTGGATCTTCTACTGGAAAGTGTTCTTGATTTGTGTGTCCATGATCCGATTAGTTATGGCATGTTCCATGCAGTCTGAGTTTAGCTCTATTGGTGTGAGATGTTCTGCAATGTCGGATGTGTCCAACAATGGTGGAAAGTATGGTCGAAGGCTGTCTACATTGAACATTGGGTGCAGAATAAGGAACGGTGGAATGCTAAGCTTGAAGGCATTGTCTCGTACAACCTTGGTGATGGTGTATGGCCCATATCGGAGTGGGCAAAGCTTGCGGTGGGGTCCAACGAGGCGCTCCTTCTACAAATGTAGCCAAACTTTGTTGCCCAACTGGAATTTGTGCGGCACCTTATGTTGATCATGGTGCTTCTTGTACTTAGAATTGGCTCTATCCAATATATCATGGACCTATTGGAAGATGTGTTGAATGCGCTCAATGAAGCTATTAGCCCTGTCAGCTTCAGACTAGACATGAGCTTATCTCCCTGAGTAGCTGCAAATGGTATGGCCACATCAATGGGACATAATGGCTAAAATCCCAGCCCTACCTGAAATGGATTGTAGCTCATTGATGTAGAGCTGTAACAAGGGTCTCTTTCACCTCTAGTTATGCCACATTAATAAGTCAATCCGGGAACGCTTTGTTATTGCAAAGAGTAACTCAATCTGAGGCTATTCGTCAGAGTAATGCTTAGTAGTACAGTGTCTAGAAAATACAAGAGTAAACGGCTGCTAAACTTATGACTAAATTGCTTTAAAAAGAATAAAATCACACAACGCAGCTTATCAGTCAAGGGTACGGAAGCGGTAACCCATCCCTCTAGAAACTGATGAAAAGGAAATTAGAGCATGGACCATAGGTCTGGGAGCTAGGCAGCGACTTGCTGAGGTTCACTACAGCCTTAGACCTTCTCTCACACCAAGACAGTAAATGCAAGTAAATGGAACGGCAGAAAGTAAAATGGAACAACAAACAGAAAATGGAACAGCAAATCTGAAATGGAACAGCAATAAATGGAACAGCAATCCAATAAACTAAATCTCGCGAGTCAGACTAAGCTTGCTCTATTGAATTAAACTCACATTCTGCAATCAAATAGCAATCTTCTCTCTAAAGCAACTTCAATGAATTATACTTTATGGAACAGTATTCACAAATGAATTATGGAACATCAATCATCAAACATACATACACAAGACGCTTACTATAGCAATCTGATGATTAAAGAGAATATGACTATGTTTCCAAACATAATAATATTACTTCCGGATTCCAATAATTGAGATTTCAAATGAATCCAATACAACAATATTCAATATGAAGGCTCTGTAACAGAAACAGTTGGCTTAAGTTGCTAACATGCAATCAACTCTAAAAAAATTCACTCATACAATACAGAGTCACTACATAAATCTCTTGAAAGAAACCATTAATGAAATAATCGTAACAGAGCATGGAATAGCATATGAAAAGCGCATCAGATTACCAAAATGTAAAGATAAACAAACCACACAGAAACCAAATTATAATGATACAAAAGCAAGTGTCCTTTGGAGCCGGGCCCTTAGCTTCCAACAGTACACCGCCTTAGATTACTCCAGACGCAGAGATGAAATAAACACCAAGTCTTTTGTATTAATGCATTAGCAAATATACAGGAAAACAAGTCTTAGAGAGAGTCGATGATCAAAGTTGAGTCTGAAATTCACAGTTACATATATGAAAAAAGAAGGTCCTTAGCTTAACAATGCTGTCCCTTTTTATAAGAATAATGGCGGAGGTATCTGAGTAGCAAAAATAAGCAAAACAACGATCCCTCAGGATCAAAGATCCTGAGGGATTCGCCAAGCCGTTAATCCTTTACTTTTCTTCCCCTGTTCAACCGAATTGATAATTCTTCTTTCTTTCCAGGGCCGTCTTGCTTTGATCTGTTTGATCTTGTTCGCATCCGGTTCCCTCCTAAAAGGACAACAGTGATTTCTCCTTTGTCTTTTCCTTTCGAATGGTAGCCCTTCGTTTCCACCCTTTCCTGCATGGAAAAATAACAATTATCAGCGATTAAGCTTCCCATACTAATTCTCACTCATTCTATTAAAATTCTTTATTTCTTTAAGTTCATTATGCAGAAAGGGTTACAATTGTTGCTGAAAAGTCACTAAATTGTTCGTCAAAAACATACCTTTCCAGTGCTCCATAATTGAGTTATGGAGGGATTTGTTGTAGCTGTGTTAGACATAGGGGAGGTTTTCATCCCATGTGCGTGGATGCTTCGAGTTGTACACGCGTAGAATGTGTATGATCATCTTGTTGACGACTTTTGTTGGGCCATAATTTTGGGGAAGGAAAGTTGTGGTCTTAATGAGTTTGGTATCCAGCATCAACCAGAGACTTGACCAAAATGCACTTAGGAATATATTATCCCGATCAAAGACAATGGACAGTGGGATCTCAAAGTGTACCCACACTTGCTCAAAGAAGAGCTTAGCAGTGGCCTCTACTGTGATACTCTTCTTACAGGCCGCCATAATGGCCATCTTAGAGAATTTGTCGACGACCACAAAAATGCAGTCATTGTCGTGCTTAGTAGAAGGAAGGCTCGACATTCAATCCATGGAGATGGATTCCCAAGGTCAACTAGGAGTAGGCAAAGGAGTATATAGGCATTTCTTCTTGATGGTTGGTTTGGCAATGGCGCAGGCAGTGCAGGATTTAATGTACCTCCCAACATACTAATGAAGGTTCAACCAATAAAAATACTTATGTAGTACTGCCACTGTTTTCTATACTCTGAAATGTCCAACGACCTCACTATAGTGCGCCTCCCAAATCATCTTGGCACACTCGCTTGAAGGAACACAGATGTGTCCCAGGTGGCATAACAGTGCATCTTGGAGGTGAAAATTTTGAACTTGCTTACCTTCCAGGAGTGTTTGGTATGTGTTACCAAATTTTGGATCGCTCTTGTAAAGATGCGGCCACCCCAAAGTCTCATGCCCACAGAAGTCGAGCACAGTGATCGACACCATGTCCGGTGGTCAGTTGAGGTAGTCTGCAACATTATTGCTGCTACCCTTCTTGTACTTAATGTTCAAGTGGAAATGTTGCAAGTATGTGGACCATTTATGATGGCGATCATTCTGCAACTTCCCTGGTGTCTGTATGAACTACAAGGGTCGGTGGTCTGTGTGGATGATCGTTTCCTTCCCCATAATGTAATGCTTCCATTGACAACAAGCCTGTACAATGGGATATATTTCTTTGTCATAAGTGGAATACTTTCGGGCTGTGTCTGAAAGTGTCTCACTATGGTAAGCCATTGGATTCCCCTACTGAGTAAAAACTGCACCAATAGCATAGTCGGAGGCATCTGTCTAAATATCAAATGGTTGTTACAAGTCTGGTAATGTGAGCACTGGTGTAGAGAAAAGGTGATGCTTCAACTCAGAAAATGCCTTTTGTTGGGTTTCAGACCAAAAAAACTTTGCTATCACTCTGCCCTTGGTCACTTGACTTAAAGGCCAAGTGATATGAGAGAACCCCAACACGAATCTGCGGTAGAAATTGGCAAGACCTAGAAATTTACGGAGTTTTGTTAGAGTGGTTGGGGCTGGCCAATCCTAAATGACTTGTATCTTGGTCGGGTCCACATGCGCGCCCTGCTCATCAATGATGTATCCCAAATATTGAACCTAGGTCATACCAAAAGTGTATTTCTCCAAATTGGCACACAACTTGTGTTGTCATGGGGTTTGAAGGACCTGCCCAATATGGCGGAGGTGCTCTTCCCAACTCTGGATGAAGATCAAGATGTCATCAAAATACACCACCATGGATGCATTGTTCAAGTGTCACAAGATGTCGTCCATCAATCTCATGAAGGTTGTGGGATCATTCGTCAACCTGAAAGGCATGACCAACCATTCGAAAAGGCCCTCCTTGGATTTGAAGGTAGTCTTCCACACATCGGAGGGTTCGATAGGCACCTGGTGATAACTGGACTTCATGTCAATCTTGCTAAAATATTTGAGCCCCTTGAGTTAGTCCAGAAGGTCATCAATCTGTGGTATTAGTACCTATTCTGGACAGTAATCTTATTCAGCACCCGATAGTCAATCGAGAGTCTCGAGGTCCCGTCCTTCTTCTGTACCAATACAATCGGGCTCCCAATGGGTGATGCACTTCGCATGATGTGCCATTTTTGAAACAACTCCTGAATTTGCCTCTTGATCTCATTGTTCTCCAAAATACAGCGTCGATAGATCGGTCCATCGGGTAGCGGCCCATTCGAGGTTAGATCGATAGAGTGCTTGACCTAATAGTGCAGAGGTACCCCTGTAGGTGAGGCGAAAATGTCCCTGTACTCCTCCATGACCTTGTCCATCTGTTGTTGTTGTGCGGGGGAGCTCTGTCTAGAAGTCGTGGCCACAACCTTATTCTTGCCCTGAGGGCGAATCATAAGGAAAACAAGTTTCTTGTTCTGGGAAATGATCTTACTGTATTGCTTTGTAGTGATCAAAGAGATGGCAGTAGGCGGGGCTACCTTCGGTATCCTGTACAACTTATTGACCAAAGTAATAATCACAGTGCGAGGTCTAGAATCATATAAAACATGTCACTTCCACAAGTATGGTTGTCCTAATAATACATCACAAACTTCAAGAGGAGCAACATCACACAATACCTCATCCATGAAGGGATTGATGTTGTAGGCAAGGCAACACTGTGACGCAAAGATCTTGTCCTTGGTGAAGCCACCCAATGGTGTATGGTTGCGGATGTGTTGTCACCGGTAGGCCCAACCGCTTCATGACCTCTGCTCAAATGAGGTTGTTTTGGCTCCCGTTGTCAACAATAAACTACAGCGAAGAACCTTTCACCCACATATGTGAGTGTAAGAGGTGATCCCCCTCCTCCAGGTCTTCAGGCTCATTCTTTTGGATCTTGGTGGTGGTCATGGTGGCACTGTGCTTCGCATCAATTATCTGCTTCCCTTTGTCATTCCCCTTGTCGGGTTTTGACTCAGAGTCAAAACATGTGTCTGATTCGAAAGCCTTCAGCTTGGCCACTAGTGACTGCTTGGCCCGACACTCACTTGTGTTGTGAGTGGTGCTCTTATGGAACGCATACCATTTTCTCGTGCCCTTCTTTGTCTTCGCGGTGTTGATCTTTGCTTATGCTTCGGCTGGTTGTCCTGGGTCACCCCATCTTGGCTTTGACCTTTGCTTTGTGGTTTGGGGGCACCTTTTCCTTGCTTCGGATTTGCAAATCCAAAGTCTCGATTCTTCTATTTAAACTTCTGCTCAAGCTTGACAACGTATTGGTATGTCGTGCCAAGCGAGGAGATATCCAGGAATGCCATCTCGTCATGGATGTACATGTGCAGACATCCACGGTACTTGAGTACCAAATGCTGCTCAGAATCCTTGATACCCAACTTCATGCGGAGGATATGGAAAACATTTGTGAACTCTGACACATCTTGGTCCCTTCCTTGTCATAATGTGGTCCACTTTATGTATTTATCTTCATAGCTCCCGATAGGGTAATATTGTTCCTTGATGGTGTCTCAGAAAGAATCCCAAGTGGGTGTGGCTGAAAACAATGAGGATTCCCTCTCGTCCTTTTGTTCACAGTAGGTTTCCCACTAGTCCTTGACGTGTGGGGCGGCTTTGAGAAGTGAAAAAGTAATCTTTTCCCGATTGGAAAAGTCATGAAATGAAAAATATCCTTCCAACAGATTCAACCATTTATCTATGACGTCTGCATCTATCTGACCCTCAAATACGGGAATATCGAAGTTAACTTGTACCTTAAAAGGAGTGGCACCTCCAGAGTGGTTGTTGGATGAAGATGCGTCGCTTGTGGGTAGCCATCGAAGGATCTGCGCAAATCTATCCATCATCACGTTCCTTTATCGCTCGAGGGCTTTCTTGAGCAATATTTTGAAAGGATCTCTTGCCCCCTCATCTTTCTTTTCTTCCGCCATGGGAGGCCATCAAGGTTTGCAAGGCTAGACTTGCAAAGGTTCAACTAGATCGAGCCTCAACTACTTATATGCTGACCTCGTTGGGGACATGCAAAGAAAAATAGAGAAAGAGCATACTCGCTCTGATACCACTGATCTGAACTTAAACATGAACACAACAAATTACACATATAACAATAGATACAGAAATGCAGCAGAAATAACACTTCATTTCATTAATATCATAATAATGAAATATGCTTACAAACAGAATGGAAATAAGCTAGCTCGGACGATGGTAGCTTATCTCTGAGAAGAGATGTGGTAGCTACATGCCTTTGAACTGTGTTACAGTGAGGCTCAAAGGCCTATTTATTATTGAGAAATAATGAAAACCCGTAAACATCCAAAAACCTAACCCTAGGAGATGAAGCAACAAAATTTTGGGCCTCTTTTGGGTAAATTGGTACATCAACTTCTCGGGGTCGTAACTTTGGCATAGGATCTCTGTTTGGCTATCATAATACCTCGTTTCGAAGATGTCAAAGAGGAGGTTGAAAATAAATTAGGAATATAGTTTGGGACAATTCTAGTCTCTTCGTTTTCCCTAAAAACAATGCTTAGGGCCATTTTGAATTAGGAATCTAGTTTGGGACAATTTTGGTCTCTTCGTTTTCCCTAAAAATGATGTTTAGGGCCTCAAAACGGCTCCGGAAGTTTAGGACCCGAAAAACTGCCAAGAATAGTAAATTGTGCTACAATTAAGGAAACTGAAAGAGACAATGTTGGGGGTCCAAGTGGAATATATGGGTGGCCACCAATATCCACCTGGATCATTATCGCTCCTGAGAACCTTCACCTTCTTGTTAGTTTCTTTCCCATCTAGTGCCTTGAATTCTACAAACTTAGAGAATGTCTCATCTTTCTTTCGCATGAAGAAGATCCAACACTTCCTTGAGAAATCATCAACAAATATAACATAGTACTTATTTCTAGCAGTGGAGGCTGTCGAGAAAGTTCCATAAACATCATAATGGATCCTTTCCAAGATTGCATGTGCTTTGTTGTCCCAATCATGGAATGTGGATTTTGAGTACTTCTAGAAGGTACATCCTTTGCATACATCTTGTTTCTCAAGTAGTCCTTTGGGGATGCTAGTGGTTATTCACTACATAATCTACAAGGCACCATGGTGCAAATGGCCAAGTCTTTTGTGACAAAGTTCATCGACATCACGACCCTGCACTTTCTCCACCTTAATGCATAATGCATCACAGTCTTCCACATCTATCTTATACAGGTTCTTCATATGTACCTCGATCTGCTTCACCTATCCTATGGTCATGTGTCTCACGAATTCTTTTCCTTTGTTGAAGACCACATAATAACCAGAGTCTTCCAAAACTACAATAGAGATGAGATTTTTCTTTAGGCCTAGAATGAACATGACATCTTTGATTATAAGAGGGGAACCTAACTCCCTCTGAAAGGTGACTACACGAATCTCAGTCGCGTTGTACCTTCCATCATCCACCATCTCGATGTGCATCTGGAGATCTTTCTCCTCCAACCCACTGAAAAAATCTCTACACCCTGTCATGTGGAATAAGGCACCAGAGCCCAAGTACCACACGGTGCTCATCACTATGCTTGCCATGCATGTGATAAGAGTAAATTCAAGCTCGAATTGTGAAGCCAATGCTTCACCTACTTCTCCTCCCGAGGTCTTCTTTCTTGCCTTTTTGTGTGGACACTTTGTGGCATAGTGCCTAAATTCGTGACAATGGAAGTATTTAATTTTGGACAAATCCTTGTTCTTCCCCCTTCGTTGGAATCTTGTTTGGTTTAAGATTTCTTCCCTTTTCCCTCTTTCCATTTCCAACCAATGCAAAGTTTTTTTCATCCTCGCCCTTGGATGAAGTCCCATCTCCGGTATTCCACCTTATTTCCTCCTATACCAAATCTTACGACAAGCATTCCTAATTCAGTAGTTTCTCCCTCCCATTCACCGAGTCTTGGTAGCTATGTCAGCTTTTGGGAAGGGCTAGGTTTACCAAATCATCATTTGAAACAGTAACACCAAATCCTGCAATCTCATCATGAACTTGTATGAACCTGCTCAGATACTGCTCAATAGTGTCACTCTTTTGCGTCTTGATATTTCAAAGTTTATCCTTGAGCGTTAGTTTCCTATGGTTTCTACTATTCTGGAATAGATCTGTCAGTGCCTGCCACATTGCATAAGGAGTTTCTTTCCCATGGAGATTGGTGACAATGTGGTCTCGTACTCCCTCAAATATTATTCTCCTCTCCTTGGCTACATATTTTTTCCATTAGGCTAGGTTTCCGGTATCATATTCTATTGGTCTTGCAACATCTGTCTTGGTGTATTCTAGAAATCCATTGTTATCCAATATCGCCTCCATGTTATCCATCGATGCGATGAAATTAGCACTGCTTTCCAAGGTATACTCTAGCCTCAACCTATTGAAGCTCATCTTTCCAACTCTGAAGAGATCTTGTTACTCTGAATTGCAATTTGAACCTCCTACTCTAATGTGAATCCTGCTCTGATACCATGTAGAAATTATGATGTAGATTTGCAACTGCTCATGAAGTTTTAATCAAAATCATAAGACACAAACCTACTTTATTGCTTTACAGAAAGTAATTCACAATTTAGAACATCAACCACAAACATGTAATGAGAAATAACATACATGCACATAATATTTTTCCCGGGGAAATAAATTTGCTAAAAAACCCAATGCTTGTTTGCATTAATATGATGAATAGAGATGTACTACAATTGCTTTGCTCAATTGAGCTTACCCTGCTAGTGAATAACCTATCTCTTTGCTCATTGAGAAGCTTTGAACCAGAATTAGTCAATTTCTGCCTCTACTTGAGCCTCTATTTCCTTGCATGATTCCTTGAGAAATTATACCCCTATTATTTAGGAATTTCTCCAAAATGGATTGTGTAATTCTTCAGGTTGATCATCAAGTTGCATGCAACACCTGTACACTCCATAATAGTCTATAACTGATGCTACATTGCCTTGGAATATCCACTTCAATTGGGTAACTCAAATTCTCTGCATGCATTAGCTATTTTGGGTTGATTGATCAGTTAACTATATGATCACTGAGTTAGATGGAAGCCACACTACACAACTGACCTTCCACTAGTTCCTCCAACAGTTGGAACTAGTTTAACCAAACACAACTTAGTTTAACCAAACACAACTTAATATGATTGAATTAGATTCTACAAATTAGCAATCACTCATGCTTAATTGAACTCAAGCCCTCCAACTCAAATTAACTGACTTAACTGAGTGACAAGTGCCATGTCACCTCAGTTAACTACCTCCAAGATTTATGTTGATGTGGAAATTTGAATTTTCTCTAGTTTGACCAAGACAAAGTCAAACTGAGATGTTCTTGCTACATTTTTAACACCATTGGCTAATTTGGATCTTGATGCATTGGTCTTGGAGACAATGAATTTTGGTGATGGTGATCATCCTAAGGGGTCATTTACCACTCACCATTGGATGAAACACTTCCACTGAATACAATAGAGGAAGGAGGAGGAAAGTATAATGTCAATGGTGATAATGATGATGATAATGGTGAGGAGGGAAGAAAACACAATGACAACACCAATGGTGATACTTAAGACTCCTGAGGAAAACCAACCTATCATTGTAATTGTGATAAGTTGGGTTTCCTTGCCTCAAGAGTTTGGATGTGTGGGATCCTATTACCAAACTAAAAGGATTCCCCAATTTTAAAAAAATTATGTATTATTTTTTGCTACTCTAGTAAAAATTTTCTACCTTTTATTTACCCACCAAAAGACCAAGACATAATGCTTAAAGAATCATGAAAATTACAAATTTAACCTATGAAATGAGTTCTAAGGTATCTTGTGGATCAATAGAAAGATTAGAGGATTAGAGTTAAGGTTAAAGTTAGGATCAGAGCTAAATCCTTAAGTAACCAAAGTTGTATGTGTGAATTGATCTTTATATTCGACTTGCTTATATAAGTATCCCATAAGCTAGGGAATCAATCATACACATCCATATTAGGCACATGATTGATCTCTTGTTAGGATCCTCCTTGGGGCGTAATACATGAGCAAAGGGCCCATTAGAGTAATGATACTGAAGGCCATTCATTATAAGGTGGACTAGGTCCACTATGTTTGCTATTATTAAATACGACTCATTATGGCAATTAATGTGGAATAAATATAACGTGGTTTCATTGAAGAAGGCCAATCGGGTAGTTAGCGTGGGGTTGTGATTAATTTTTTCTACTTTACTATAAATAAGAATGTAGCCTCCTTCTGGAGAGTGAATTTGAGTATTTTGTATTATAGCTCAGCTCATCGAGAGGTCACCATAGCTTAAAAAGCGAGTGAATGGGAGTGGATTCCTTCAATAAAATAATCATTACAAGGTGTTGTCCCACCTTAAGGATATTTCGATGAATAAAGTGTTTAGGATTTCCAAATATCATATTTATGATTTGAGTTCAAGGGTTAATGATCATATTAATGTCTTACATATGGACATGTGGGATGTGCATGACCTTTGTGTTTGACACATATTTTACACCCTTTAAAAAATGTGCCTTGTGTGTTTCAATACATGGGTTGTTTGTATCATAATACATTAAACACATAGAGGGTCATACTAGTGCATATAGGGTTGTTTTAAGTTCTTTAAAGGTGTATTGAGGCCTCTTTTTCTACTTATCAATTTGAAAACACAAAAGAATGTTTCCAAAGAGGAGAAAAGAGGCTAGACACAAATTTCATGTATATATTGCAAGAGGAATGGAAGCACATACTTAAGCACGCACACTTTGAAGAAGAGCATGCTTTAGGGGTTTGGAGTGGAGACATTGATGTACCCTCATGCCAATATCTATGTTATATACATCGCAAGGGAAGAGTTTTTGAAAGGAAGGATATATGGAGGATTTATTTATAACTCATACCATGTCCAAAGCCATGCGATGTCTATAAAATTTACATTTCTCTATCTTAGTCTTGGACATAGTACTCTATTCTCAAAAAAGTTGTTAGGCCTTTATCCTTTGCCTTGTGCAAGGACCTTTATGCTTCTATGTTCTTCTTCATTCTTATTTGTTTAGAGTGCTTTGCCTTTTGAATGATACTAGGGTTATATTCTTAATGTAGCATGCACTCAACATCTAACTTGGAAACCTAAATGGAAAACCAACTCCCAATAGGGCTTGGCTATTTTCTTCTTGGCAATCTTGGGTACAATGTTTCTTGGCCTTATGTGCCTCTTCCTCTCTTAGCCAAAAATCTCGCTAAGAGTGAAATCTATTTTTGAAATAGGGAGAGCTAGGGCTAAGGGAAGACCAACAACATTGGCCCTTCACTTCCCATTCATTAGCCTTCACTCTTATTCGTTTGTTTCATTTCATATAATTATTTTATTTTAATTTCACTCACTTTTGTCTCATTCATATTTTACATTTGTTTTGTTTTACAATGTTTGATAACCTTTATTAATCATCAGATTACACTTAGAGGTATTGAGTCTTAAACCGCTTTGCCGATTCAAATCCATTTTGAATCATACATCTTAATTGAGAGACTTTTTTTATCTCCAAAATCTCATAAGAAACCATTCTAGATCAATGCACCTTCAATATGCTTCTCTAGAACATGGCTCTGACTTTAGCTCCTCACAACAAATTTGAATTTGGTTCTGGCCTTTGCTACTATCTCTAGTCCTTAGCCATGCTCTGGCTCTAGTTCCTAGCTCATTTTTTCATGCAATGCAAAAGTCTACTCACTACTCAGGTTTGAGTAATCTCCATATCCAAACTCAAAACTCAACATTCATTCCCATCTCCCTGTTGATCTTGGAGACGATCCATCTTGGTTGTCATGAAGCCAAGTTGAATAGTGGTCTTCATGTTTATTGTGACCCCAACATGCTACCATCAGATAAAACTCCTGAGGAGGAGTGTATTTAGCCTTATATAAGTCCCAATGTTAACCTTAAGATATTGATTTATTACATTATCTTGTTATATTGTTATGTCAACTGGAGCCTTTCATTATGCCAATTTATTATAATTGTGCCCTCTATCTCCAATATATACCCTAAGGAAACCTATTCTTAGGATAAAAAAAATGTTGTCTTATACATTTTATTCATTGTAAAAGGAGGTTTCCCCCTCAAATTATATTGTAATTATTGATTTCTTATCATTTTTAAGGCATGTCGTTCATAATATATGGTATTAGAGCTATGATTCTAGGATTTTGTTACTTTAAACAAGTCTTACTGCCATTTTCTCCATAACTTATTTTCAAGGAAGTTTCAGACATTAAATTTTGCAAATATTGAGAAGACATCACAAGGCGTGTATGATAAAAAAAAGTTAGGTTATTTCTTGCCATACCTTTATAGATACACTCTGTGTAAGTTAATATTTATGAGTGGCCTTGAAATGAATTTCAAATAAATGATCTTTTTTTTTTTTTTGGGGGGGTGGGGGGGGGGCATGTTGGAGTGTGAAATTTCCAAATATTTGAGGAGACACACCAAGGTACCTCTAGTAAAAAATTGATAATTGGTTTTGGAAAATTAGACATGTGGCACACTTATACGTTTGCATTTGGAAAGAAGTAAAAAATCAACAAGTTTTGGGAAAGTTACTATAACTTTCACTTGACACATCAAATTTTGGTTAGATGTATATAACCATAGAGAAGACATATCAAAATATTATAGGCTAAATTTTCAGATACACAAGGGCTCAAATCTTAGATATATATCAAGGCAAATGTCAATCATCCAAGATAGTCTACAAATTAAGGTTTTAAAGCTATGCAAGTCACATGTGACATAACTTTTGACTAAAAGATCCATTTTTCAGGGGCGAGTAAAAGTTATGATTAAGAGGAGTAATATTATGGCTCTAAATAAAGATCTAAAAGCTACTACACAAATTAGACATCCTCAAGGATCATTCATGACTCATAATGAAACAAGAGACTTCGCATATCGATTATCCACACTAGAAAGTCTATTTAAGCAAATAAGTGATGTTGTGAGGGTTGAATTATCATAGATGAACAGATCAATTATAAATATGGAACAAAAGATGATGGATGAAATCACAAAGAATATGGACGAGGCTTCTCCCCATATGGTGACGAGTATTTTATCACAATTGGAGAGCACAAATTTTGAATCACAAAACCATAACCATAACTTTTCAATCCAAAATCCACATCATTAGGGATTCAAGTCATCACCAAGGAACTTCTACATTCCAAATATTGATATGACAAAGTTTGAAGTCACAATCCTATAACAAGAATATTCCAAATGGAGCAATACTTTGATCTACACCAAGTGGCAGTCTTACAAAAGGTAAATATATCATCCATGTATTTATAACAAGATCAATTTATATATATCAATGGATTTGTGAAAGGAAAAAAGATTCTATTATATCTTGGTTCATTTTTACAAAGGAATTGATAGCACATTATGAGGATATTAAGAACAATATATTCTTTAGTCAATTAGTACATCTTCAACAAAAAGGTCCAATTACATAGAACATTCAACAATCCCAAAAGTTGAGTCTCATAGTAAAGAACATTTTAAAGGATATTTGTTATACCTCTTTTAGGGAACTTTAACGGAAAGCATCCAACATGAGGTTTGTCTCTTTGAACCTAAATCCTTGGAACATGCTTTTAATATAGAAAGGAAAGTTGAAAGTAAAAATATAGCTACTAAAAAATTGGTCATTGATAACTATAGAGAACACCATGCTCCTTCTACTAAATCGACGAGGTTGACACCTTGACAAATGAATGAAAGAGAATTAAAGGGATTATGTTTCAATAATGACAATTGTAACTACCTCCAGGGTAAATGTGGATATAAAAAAACATAATAGGAACAAAAATACAATAAACATATAAGCCATCAAAATCCATATATACATAAGTACATTTGCACATGAAAATAAAGGGAATGAAGTTTTTTCATTAATAAATGCAATGAACCAACCGGAGATGGGACTATCACGTTCCACCCAACCATAGATTGGCTGAGCCAAGTCTCTCCTCAACTAATCACCCCGGTGCCATATTCCAAGCATGAATGTGGGATCTCATAGAACACATCAATCAAAACTCATTCAGGGCTTCTTGAGGCCACCCACCTCAACCCATCAAACAGTGATTCCACCTCACAGTCGGACATGACCAAAAACCATCATCAAATTGGTCTCCATCCAAGCCTTCCAAGCCTTCCAGAGCATTTGTCCAACCAAGGCTTCCAAAACTAGTAACTCAACCCACAACTTATACAGGGCTTCTAGAGCATTTGTCCAACCAGGGCTTCTAAGACTAGTAACTCAACCCAAGCTATTACAGAGCTTCCAGAGTGTTTGTTCAACCAGGGCTTCTAGGACTAGTAACTCAACCCAAGCTATGGAAAAATGAGAACCAACCAAAATAAAGCAATGAAAGTAAAACCACAATCACCATGGCTATCTAGGAAATGGCAAGGCTAGGCAATCCACTATTGATCCAGGAAATACTCCATGCCAATGATAAATCATAACCAAGAAACCACATGCATGTGCCATGAATGACAAAACTAGTGAACAAATCATACATGCAACTCGGTACCTACATGCAATTTGATGTAGTTGCTGATGTTGATGCCTTCTTGTGCTTTCCTGCTCTTCATTTGCCTTCTTGCTCCAAGAATCCAAGTATGCCACACCCTCCAAGAGTGCTCCAAGAAAACTCTAAGTAACCAAGAGTATGAGAGAGAGAGAGAGAGAATAATGAGAGAGCTCCAAAACTGAACTGACCAAGTCTTGCCCACTAATCCTCATAAGTCTTTTTATTAATGAGGCCTCTATTTTCTTCATTTTCCATTATTTTCCTTCAATTTCATCCTCACATGCAAAATGTGACCTTTCACATTCCTTTTCTCCTAATTTCCATTATGTTCATAAATATAATGCCAATTAATGCCTCATGCCTTTTCAAAGCCTTAGCCATTTCCTTTGCCAATTTCCTTAGCCATAAACAACTAAATGAACACCTCCTAGGATGTATTTCCGAACATTTAGCTTGGAATACTTGTCCTAGTCATCTGTGGTTATTGTTTTTGACATTTATTACATGGATTTTTTCACCAGGGCTGTTACAACAACAAGTACAATAAGGGGCATAAATGCGGCGAGAAGAAATTATTTTGCATAGATTGTGAAGATGAAGAAGATCAAGAATTGGAATCATCACAAGATCTAGAGCTATAAGAGACCAATCCACCAATATCTTGTCATGCATTAGTTAAAATCATTACTCAAAAAATCCTCGAGATAAAAGGATATATCTAAAAGAAAAAGGTAATAGTGTTGATAGATTCAAGTAGTACCCATAACTTCACCAATTACAAATTGGTAAAACTTATTGATTGCTTTGCATATCTAGCACTACAATTTCAAGTAATGATTGCAAATGGAGGTGTTATAAATTGTTCAAGGAAGTCCCATGGTAATAACTTAAATTGGGGAGTATTTATTGGATAGTATCATGATTACAATCTAAATGGATGGTGTTGATGTCGTATCGGGGGTCCAATGGTAACGGTCATCAAGAACTGTGGCCCTTAATTTTCAATATTTTTTCATGATATTTTCCTCATATGGAAAGGAAATTGAGTTTATATGCATCCAAGGGAAACCCTCTAAAGTGATAAGCTTTAATAGCATGAAAAAATTGCTAAAAAAGGGACAACAAGGTGTAAATATGCAACTGTGTTCATTAGATGTTAAAACATCTATATCTTCTACTCCAGTGGATCTCCAAAAATTTATCAATAATCATTCCAAGGTATTTGGAGAGATGCTTATGAGTCTTCCACATGCTCGAGATCAAGACCATGCTATTCATTTGCAACTTGGAAGTGTCCAACTAACATAAGGCCTTACATATATCCATGTGTACACAAGAGTGAGATTCAACATATGGTTTGACAAATGTTAGAGTTGGCATCATTCAACCCAGCCACAATGCTTTCTCTTCACCAATGGCGATAGTTATAAAAAATGATTTTTCATCACGTACATGTTTAGATTATAGATAACACAACCAAAATGGCAATCAAAGATAAGTTTCATATTCATGTTATTGATAAATTATTAAATGAATTGCATGGAACAATTTTCTCTACTAAGTTGGCTTTCTATTATGGATACCATCAAGGTAAGAAGACATTTCCAAAATAACCTTTAGAACACATTATGATCATTACGAGTTTTTGGTTATGCCATTTGGACTTATTGATGCACCTTCAACATTTCTATTTTCAAACACTTCTTAGAAAATATGTGTTACTATTGTTGATGACATACAAATCTACAAAAAACTTTGGAAGAGCACATACAACATGTTGATAGGGTCTTAACATTGTTGGAAGAGCAACAACTATATGCAAAGCCATTCAATTATGTCTTTGGGGTTTGAGAAGTGGAATATTTGGATCACATTATATCCCCTGAAGGTGTCAAAGTTGACCTTGACAAAATAAAATCTATGAGGGAATGGCCAATCCCCAGGACCTTTAAGAAACTTAGAGGATTCCTAGGATTGATAAGATATTACTACAAGTTTGTCAAGAATTATGGTCATATAGCAATACTTCTAACAAAATTATTGAAGAAGGAAGAAATTTCTTGGACTAAAGATGCAACCATAACTTTTGAAAATCTTAAAGAGGCTATGTGCACATCTCCCATCCAAGCAATACTCGGCTTCACAAAAATCTTCATCGTGGAGTGTGATGCCTTAGGCCATGGCATTTATGCAGGTGTGATGTAAGAAGGAAGGCCCCTGGCCTTTGAAAGTAGCGAACTCAAATGAAATAACTTATTCAGACCCATCTATGAAAAATACTTGTTGGCTATACTACACATAGTTAAGAAATCACATCTATACCTAATAGGAAGATACTTCAAAGAAAAATAGATCATGTTGGTTTGAAGTACTTCTTGCAGCAAAGGCTATCTTTAGAGAGCGACAAGAATAGGCTACAAAGATGTTGGGTTATGACAAAAATTATCTACAAAAGGAATAAACATATTATTGTGGGAGATGCACTTTCAAGGAAAGAGGGACACATAGAGGGTTTATTATGCTTTATTTCCATTCCTCAATCTCACTGGGTGGAAGAAACAAGGACAAGATGGAAGCAAGATGAGAAGTTGTGCAACGCCATTTAGCAACTATAGGAGGCCCTAATTGTAGTAGAAGAGACTAATTGGCTATGGTATCAAGATCACTTATGTAAGAATTATCAACTCAAATAGAAGGTCATTTTGGAATTACATACTTCTCTTGTAGGAGAAAATGTAGGGTTCTTAAAAGCATACCATAAGGTCAACAAGGTTTTTTTGCAGGGGAAGGTCTTAAAGCAGACATGCAAAAAATTGTGGTTAAATGTGTGTTATGCCAACATAACAAGTGATAGACAATTAAGAATTGGCAGTTCCTACAACATTTACCCATGCAAAGGCAACATTAGAGAGAAGGTTCAATGGTTTTTATTACATGTTTATGCAAGTTTGGAGAAAAAAATGTCGTTGTGGTAGTGGTAGATTGAATGAAAAGGTATGCCCATATTTGCTCTCTTTCTCATTCTTGTCAAGAAAGTACAATGGTAGAAGCATTCATAGAAATAGTTCAAAAGCTACTAAATATTATTGCAAGTGATAAATATCCAATTTTCACTGGAAATTTATAGACTAAAGTATTTTTTTTTTTCATTACTCAATTGGATCATAGCTCATCTTACCATACTCAAGCCCATGGGTAAAATGATTGGGTCAAGTGATTGCCCTTGTTAGGATGGTGGTACAATGGATCCTTCCATACATCATAAAAAATGCCCCCATTTATGGCACTTTATGGATATCGTCACCCATCCATCACATTACCCTTGAGAGGAACTGTAAAGGCTCAAGTAGTAGAGGACCACAAATGACATCAACAAGAGGTTCTCAAACTATTAAAATATAACTTGGTTATAGCACAAACATGATGAAACAAAAAACATATCAACATCACAATTAAAGAGAATTTGAAGTGGGGGATTGGGTATTTGTGAGACTACAACAATATAAATAGATGTCACTCAAGCAACAAAAGAATGGCAATAAATCAACACCAACGTATTATGGTTCCTATAAGGTGTTGCATATGATTGGAAGTATGGATTACAAATTGGACTCACTTCCATATTCATGTGTACATCTAGTTTTCTATGTTTCTTGCTTAAGTAAGGTAATTATTGACAAGATCCCAATGCAAAATATTTTACTAAAGATTGATGAAGAAGGAAAAATGATACTAGAACCAAAAACAATACTAGAAACAAGGATTAAGTAGTTGATAAATTGGACAATTATTGAGTACCTCATCAAATGAAAGAATCTACCAATGGAAGTTGCAACATGAGAAGATGAGTTGTTCATGCAGAAGCATGCACAAAAAGTCAAGAGTTGAGGACAACACTTGTTTAACAGGGAGGGGCATGCTAATTCCTAATTAAATTTTAAAACCCCTTATAAATCCCTAGACATGAATTATTATATTTATATTATTATTTTGTTATGTTTGCTAGAGCTTTTTATCATACCATTTTATTATAATTACGCCCTTTGTCTCCTATATATACACTAAGGAGATCTAGTCTTAAGATCATCAAATCTTGTCTCTTGCATTGTATTCATTATAAAAGGAGCCCCCCCTCCCCCCCCTTGAAGTGGATTGTAAGTATCATTTTCTTATCATTTTTAAGGCACATGGCTCATAACAAAGTGTGGTTGCATTCATATGCTAATATCAATTGCTTCCCATCATGAAAATAACTCTTTGTAGCCACGTCAATTGAATGACCGTCTTGCATATACGTACATGCTAGTTGTATGAGTCTTGATCACTAGAAAGCTAGTGAGTAATTTTTCAACCAACATGCAATGAAATAGATGTCAACCCATTCTTGGGATCCTTGTTCACTCTCTCCTACTTCATTATTGAGGTTGAACTTTGGTGTTGTTGTAAACCTTTGGATAGTTTCTTCTCCTTGTGCTAGATATTCAAGGAACTCTTCATCCTCTCTACTCTTCACTCTCCACATTTTTATTTGGTCATGTACTTTTTGGAGTGAAGCCCTCGATGAAGTCACCAACACTTTAGTTGCCAATGGTCACCCAACTTGTAACGATATAAAAGGTTTTTGTTGCTACTACAGGGATTGCTTGACTTGCTCCTCCTCTATTTGTGTCTTTGTGTTTTCCATGCTCCTCCTCTATTTGTGTCTTTGTGTTTTCCATGGGATTGGTGAAGTATTCTTGATGTTCTTCTAAAACCATTCAAGCTTGTAGCATATGCGTTGCTTCTCCCAACAATATTTTTCAAGATGGTCTTTCTCCTCATGCAATGAAGAATATTTTTAGTACCAACAACTCATAACTTTATGGCCTCTCCTTTTGCAGAATGACAAACAAAGAATTCCTCGTTTCACGAAGACCTCTTGGCCTTCATCTCCTTCTTACCCCAATTGGTTGGTTTGCTACTGCTTCTAAGTGATGGTATAGGACAAGTCTTCAATCTCTTCTCATTGTTGTTCTTTTGCAATCTACAACAAGAAGGTTGAGGTGCTAATGGATTGCCATCTTCATTTATTGCTACTACTTTTCCTTTCGATGAGTAAGCCAACTCTGGCATGTCCCTTTCCTTCATAATAATGTTCCCCATGGTCATGGGATTTGCACTTCTAACACCGAAGCCCATGCCTTCATGCTTGACCCATGGTATATCGACAATGGGGTTCAGGGTGGCTTGTCTTTTCTTGCCCACACCATGTCCATAATAGGTCATTTGCCTTAGTATCTTGGAACGAATTCCATTGGTATGCGTTTAAAGATCACTAAAATGATCTTGAGTGAAACGTAAGGAGGGAGAGATTACCGAAGTGGTCTTGGTCATGGTGTTGGCTACAATAATAACAATGGAAGGTGGCCTTGCTTCCCAATGCTCTTGGACATGACATTTTCCTGGAGCCTTGCCAAGGCCTCCTCATTTTTTTGCGAACCCTTGTTGTGGTTGTGCCATGACCTTCTCTTCTAAGTGTGCGAGTTGAACTCTATGCTTGACCCAATTTGCCATAATAGTGGTGAGAGAGTCTCAACATTATTCAAACTTTTTCTTTAGTAATAACAACAAGCTAGTATAGGTCTCGAGGCACTTCTCCATCTTTTCCAACCTCTTGTTGAACACCTAGACCCACTCTTTTAAGCGTTTGTTCTCTTATCGAAGCCAATTATTTTTGGCCGTTAGACCTTCCAATCGTTCTTTGTTTGCAATGTTCTCTTTAAAGTTTTGGTAGTTGTTTCATGGTCAAGGCTACAACTGCTCTAATATCTTATGATTCGTAAATGAAGGACTTATAGCCCACTCACTTCACCAACATAAATCCTCTACGAATTTTACTTTGTGTTCTCTACAATAGTCTCAGATAGAGTGCTATATTCTTAGAAAGGCCATGATGCCTCTATCCTTTGCCTTGTACAAGGACCTTTACACTTCTTTGTTATTCTTTGTTCCTAGACTTCTTCAAAGTGCTTTGTCTTTTGGAGGTTATTGGGCCTCTATTCTCAATGTAGCTTGCACAAAATAATTGGTCTAGAAATCCAAATAGGAAAATCAACTTTGAATGAGGCTCAGTCATTTTCATCTTAGTAATATTTGGTATAATGTTTTCTTAGCCTTCCATTACTTTTCCTCTATTGGATAAGAAGCCCATTGAGAGTGAAATTCATAAACAAAATAGGGAGAGATAGAGGTAAGGAAAGGCCAATAACCATGGCACTTCACTTCCCATTCCTCATTCTTCTCTCCTATTCATTTTTGTTCATTTTTTTTAATTATATTTTTGATTTCTCTTACTTTTGTTTCATTTTTTTTCGACATTTGATTTGTTTTATGATGAAACCTTCATGAATTGCTAAATTAAACTTGTAGGTATTGAGTCTTACACCATTTCTAAATTTAGATCAATTTCAGACCATGACATTACCTTTTAATTAACATCAACCAATTTAAATTCCAACCTACTATTCTAAACTCAGTGAAAGTACTTTCACTAATAATGATCAACTCAAAAAATTATTCATTACAATAATAAATATAACACTATATCAAATA
Organism: Pinus tabuliformis; assembly: GCA_031772625.1. Taxonomy (NCBI): domain Eukaryota; kingdom Viridiplantae; phylum Streptophyta; class Pinopsida; order Pinales; family Pinaceae; genus Pinus; species Pinus tabuliformis. The sequence goes on from CM062817.1 coordinate 1,126,790,373, forward strand.
TAACATATCACTTTTATATAACATTACCACTAAATATATCAAAGGAGAAAACAAAATGACTTTGCTAATGGTAATAATAAGGGTGTCACGGGTAATAACAATTGTGGTACTAATTACTGTGATTAATGATCAAGGAAGACACAAATACTAAAGGAGAAAACTCGAAAACTCTTAACTACATAATTAAGATTATGCTGCAAAAACATCATTTGTAACCTACATGTGGCGTAGAGGTATTTACATGAATTTTATCTCTCAACCTTATATCTAAATACGAAGCCAAAAGCGAAGTCATAGGAGTCATAGGAGAGACCCCGGCAATGTGTGGCCATATCATCTTCTCTTTCCATTTTAATTTGTTGTGATTGCAACCCATATACAAGTAGGCAAACTCTCAAAATTAAATAAACAATAACATTCTTTTACCACACAGCCGCAGGAGGGTGCCGGGTCTGGCCGGAGAAGAAACAAAACTAAGGGGAGCAGGAAGAGACGAATAACAGACGGATTGATTGATTGATGAATGCGTTCCCAGCGTTGGTTAAAGTTGAGGAAAGGAGGGGAGGTGCCTGCCTAAGGCTATAAGGGTAAATTATAATTCTGAATACCCAATTCCCTTTCCTCTTCCTTTTTTCTTGGGCATTTGTTAGAACGAGTTCTAGTGAACTAGGGTTCCATTGCACTATTCGGTTGTTGGTTTTCCTTGGCGCAGAGGCGGGAGGGGGGGGCATTGGAAGCAAAGGACTTTAATGGATTGCTAGCAGATCATCCATCCCAAGGGAATGGTGAGCAACATGAAATTTGAGGAGACGCCTTTAACACGCTACCTCGTCACAAATCTGCAACCCCTGTAAGTGCTCTGGACATCCATTTTATCTTTTGTGTATATGACTTCACATTCATATTTTGCAAAAACCCTAAACCGGATACATGGGTTCGATTGAATGCCTCCCCTTGTATTCATTGATTATCGCAGCGATGACTTCGAAGACACCTCCCTACAGTCATAAGTCCTTGCTTCTTAAGATCATCCGGGCGCGAGGAAAACGACTTCTTGCTCCGCATGTCTCCTTAATTTTAGCTTACTTGGTATCTTAACTTGGAGACTTGCCTTTTGTCACTTGGTAGTTTTCTTCATTCCTAGTTTTATTCCAGGTCTCCGCAACGTTCCTATTTCTATGAATTTTAAAGTTACAGGAGTATTTGTAGCCGGCAATGGAAAATTTGTACTATTCTTCTTCTGACCAGTAATGCCTAGCAAATAACTCTTTGGCATCTACGATTATTCCGTAATTTCAAGGTTCTTCATCTCGAATGTTTGAATAAGTCTCTCATCAAGGATATCATTCTGAAATCAGTAAAAGTAAACCATAACGGCATGTGGTATCTGAGCGTGCATTTGCAGCGTAACTGTAACCAATTCAATCCAAATATCAGACCGAACTATCACCGGCTTGCGCACAATGAACAAGTGTCTTGTGAAGGACAAGAGGAGCGAATAAATTATTGCTTCAGGAGTGGAGAACTACAGGTTTCAGGATGTGGCAGTGAGGGATCTGCAGGATGCGGTAGTGGAAGTTACAATTTGGTGTATAGTGGACATATATTGATGTCATTTACTTACGTTTCAAGATGTGGCAGTGATGAATTTGCAGGATGTGGTCGTGGTAGGTTCACAAGAATTGCAGCACAATGGACACACTGATGTCAATTTACTTTGGCATCGAAAGTATGGTCATTTGAGCTTTCAACTTCTTTTATCTTTTTAGCAGGTTGGAAATGGCAGTCGGTATGCTTTTTATTCAAGAGAAGAAAGAGTTTGTGCAACATGTTTGCAAGGTGAGCAACATAAGGAGGTTCTTGACATATGAGTAATTTGGAGAGCAAGCATGGTGTTGGAGCTGTATATGTAGACGGTTTTGATCTAATGGTTACACCATCATTGGTAGGTGTTAGGTGCTTTTTTACTACTAGTCGTCTAAGTCACCTGACACGACGGACACGGGGATTCAAGTGTCAGATACAGACACATTGACCCCCCCCCGAAACAAGACACGTTCAGATATATATGTATGTATGTATGTATGTATATTAAAAATTAGATATTTCTTACACAAATTCTCATTCATGATAAAATTCATTGATTCAAACATAGATCTTCATCTAGATGTAAGTTTTACAAAGTAACATTATGCATACAAATACAATTGTGACATAAATGATAAATCATAATACATATTCAATTCATCAATGATCCAATAGGAGAAAGACAAGATAGTAAGATACTGTAGTTTTCTCATTAAGTCATCAAAATCAAAATGTGTTACATAGGTAGTGCAATGCCAATGGCAAATAGAAATAGCAAATACAAAACAACTACAAGTCTACAAGCCTCAAGGTAGTAGGTAGCTCATGAGTCATCAATCCTCATCATCAAAATCAACATCACTGTACTCATCATCATGGTCACCACTGCTCTCCTCTGCTGCATCCTCCTCCCCTGTATCCAAAGTCATCTCTGCATCTGCTGGTGTGGAGGATGACCCCTCTATAGTGTCACCATCATCAAATGTGACGGGTTCTAACATTGGATCATTGAGATCCAAGTTGGCCAATGCCAACTCAACACTGCTGTCCAGACCCATATCATCAGGAAAGACATCCCACATCTTTGTCTTTCCCTTCAACCACTCATCCCTTTGCCTGTAAATAAGACGAAGGTTGGTGTGCACCTACACCATTGTCTCTGCCTTGGACTGCTCAAGCCTACTCTTCTTGACACTATACAAATTCCCATATGTGCTCCAATTCATCTCACAACAATAGGATGAAGTCACCGGATAGAGGAGCCTCATGGCTAACTAATCTAGAGGAGGGCTTGTTGCCCCATGAGTTGCCCACCAAGAATATGGCTTCTTAGCCACTTTGTCTCTAATCAGATCATATCCTGCAAATCGACCAGTGCCAGTGGAAAACTTTGCAAAGGCATCTTCCACCTCATCAAGGGATGCTCTATCGTGAAAAACCAACCTGAATGCATCCTTCCTCCCCTGTGAGATTTCACCATCCATGTGAGGAGAGAATCTGCGGGAAGGTCCACCATTCAGCCACTCATGGCTATGCTATTTTGGGTTCAATGAGTGAGCCAAAAAATGTAAAGGTGTGCAATTCTTGTCCCATCTGTTGATAAGAATATCCTGTATGGTGGTGAAGAAGGTCCTCTAATGATGTCTCATACTCAGGGTACTTACTCTGTAAAATAATCCTCCTCACAGACTCAATCATGGAATCCCATCCCTCATAAAACTCTCCTAGGATGGGTTGGTCTGTATTTGCAAATCGAAGCAAAGAAATGATAGGGTCCATGATTTGGTGGGAGATGGTAGATCTACTTATTCAAATCATGGACCCTATGATTTCTTTGCTTCGATTTGCAGATACAGACCAACCCATCCTATGAGAGGTTTATGAGGGATGGGATTCCATGATTAAGTTTGTGAGGAGCATTATTTTACAGACAGAGTACCCCGAGTACGAGACACCATCAGAGGGCCTTCTTCACCACCATACATGATATTCTTGTCAGCAGATGGGACAATAATTGCACACCTTGTCAACAATGTGGTTCTAAGCTTCTTTGACCCAGAAGGCACATACCTTGATGGAGCCCTTTGAGTTAGAGCTCGGCACATCTCAATAAATAGAGGTGAGCATGTAACATTAAAGATATAAAGTTTTTATAGAAAAAAGGCAATGGTGAGATCAAGCTCTTCCCATTTCTCTTTCTGAAAAATCTTGTCCATTGGACCAAGTGAAATTGCCTTTCTTTTTGCTGCTTGTCCCCCACCAGAACTCTTAAATGGGAATTTGTTGCTGCTTTTCCTCAAGAATGGAAGGGGGCCACCATTCTTGTTTTTTTAAGATTTTGCACCCACATTTTCCATACCAACATTAGACTCTCTTTCCATTTCTTTCCTCTTTGTTAAAGACACCTTTGTACAAGTTGCAATTCCACAACTTGGTAAAACCAACAAATAAGCTTTCACACAGTATTATGTGCCTCCTTCCTTCACCTTATTGCTTGGCCCTTGCTCTCTTGTGACATATTTCGACAAGGGATATTTGTTATCTTGAGGAGGATGTCTTCCCTCAACATTTGAAGCTGTTGTTGTAGCCCCACTTGTAATAGAGGGAACACTTGCAACAGACATTGATGAAATTGGGACAAGAGGGGCATCTCTAATGGGGACATTCTTCCCCTTCCTTTGTCCCTTCCCTGTTGCCCTTGATTGAGCCATGAATGCTGTAAAAAAAAAAAACAAAAAATGCACAAATTTGTAAAAGAAATGTACATGCAAACTGGTATAATAAAAATGCAAAAAAAATAGAGAGAAAGTGCACTTACCTGTTGCTTGAATTTCCTTGAAAATGTTCCCACATCCTTTGCTCTTTGCTCCCATACACCCACAACAAATCCACAACAAACAAAAGAAGTGAACATGAAAATAGAATGGGTAAAATGACCTTTTAACACTGCGTGGAGGGCCGAAATTCGGGATTCGTGTCCCATAATCGGAACACGATCGAAAGGACACGAATCTGACCAAATGGTGTCTGATTCTCTTGATTTGGGTCATGACGAGCTAGGGGGATGAACCCAGTTTCATAGCTAGTCATTTTTTCATGGAAGATGTAGATTTTATTTATTTATTTTAAAATGAAATCGACAATGTTACAAGTATTTAAGAACTATGAAACAACAATTGATGTAGAGTTGGTAGAAAGATAATTTATAAGTGTTCTCTCTAGTGAAATAACAAAGACGAGCTTGAGGAGATTGTTGGCTTTTGCAAGAAAGAGTGATTCTAGAGACATACAATTTGTGGTTATAGAAGGAGCACAAGAATTATAGAAATGAGAAAGAATATGTTGTAGGGAAGGCTAGTTCTAGGTACATATTAGGCTGAACCAATGCACACAACAACTTATTTGCGAAATAGGAGTCTTGTCAGAAGAGTTATGGTAGGCACACCTGTGGAGACATGCTATGGGAGGAAACCAAAGGTAAGCTGCTAAAAAATATTTGGCTTTGTTGCTCATGTTCCAACAAAAAATATTAATAAAGTTAATGGCACATGTGAAAGCTGTGATTTGTTGGGTATTCTAACCAAGCAAGCATATGTCTTTGGATCTTTGCCAAAATTGGGTTGTTGTGAGCAGGGATGCGAGAATTAACAAAAAATCAGATCTGAATTGGGATGAGGGTTGCCAATTTGAATTTGAAAAATCACCAGCTCTGCAAGGAGAACAATTGTAGGGTGCTTGACAAACATCATGTGATAATGTGCAGGTTGCAGAGGAGGTAGGAGATGTTGAAGATGCTTCAGGAGAAACGAGAAATAATGCTGATTTAGGTGGTATAGAGGAGAATTATAGGGATGAAATGTGGAGGAAGAACTTCCATAGAGAGGTGTTGGAGGAACAAGTGGAAGATTGGAAAGAGAAGGTAAGCAAGATATATAACATGTATCTTGTGATTTGTCTACTGATTTTACTTTATTGAATCTTGGTTTAATGAAGAAGGTAAGGATTAGTGGAATAAAGTACTCATGGCTCCTACATCTAAATTGGATCTAAGGTAGTACCAACGATTGTAATGCAATTTGGCTGCAGGACTTGTAGGTTAGGTGTGTAAAAAGTGGATGTGTAAAAGTTAGCCAAAAGAGGTGCATTGTTATGCATGTAAGAAGGATTTTGTGGGTGGAACTCTAACAACCTGTTTTTTCAATACTGATATGCTGTGCTACCAAGCTGTATCAGGTGGTTGATGACTTGACATGTTCAAAGCCATGTTGGATATAGGTCTTGTGGAAAATTATCTCTCTCCTATTGTGGCAGTATCAAAATTTGATTTTGGTGTACAACGAGGTACCTAGTGCATAAAGTAGGCATTAGAATATGGAGTTGTGAACCATATTTGGTCCGTGGTCATTTCTTTGCACTATTTATAGGCAAGATGCAAATATCTACAACATACCTGGTCTTGATAAGTTGGTTATGTTTTGGGACAAGTGGTTTTGTTTAATATGATCATATAGAGAGGGAAATAACATATAATGTTTATATCATGTATAACATAGAATCGTCAAAAGTTAGCTCAATTGGTCGAGGTCCCGTTGCTAAAGCACCTCGGCATTATGAGGCCATGGGCTCAATTCGCCTCAACAGCCTCTGGGTTAGGACCTGATTAGTTTGGCCGACGGGATGTGATCCCTTTGGGTGGATTTGCCCGGATTTTCTCGGGAAAAAAAATCATGTATAACATAGCTTAGGAATTTAAGTATGACATGTTGATAATGTGTCTTAAAAATTAATTGTGTCGAGAGGCACTCTACAACTTGGTATTCAAGCGATGTTGTGAAATGATATGTAATGTTATGTTGACTGGTCAAATTATTTAAAATAAAAATAAATAAAAATAAAAATAATTAATAATAATTACATATAAGTTTGAGTCATTTCATGGGTTAACAGATGGTGTTTTACAAGCCCATGGTATTTGTTATGATGAAGCCTATATAAATGTTTGAGGAAATCCATTATGGAATGCAAAAGTACCAACTTAGATCTATCTTAACTACGAACTTTATCCTTGTCGACGCTTGGTATATTCGGATTTAAGATTGATTGGGTTGGTTAGTTACATATCCGTTTCTACTTACATAAATAGTTTCATAGCTCATGTGTGCTTTATGAGAAGTCCCTGTGTATTGGCTTTCACACATGTTTGAATTAGTAGGGTATACTTAATAATGATCATACATTGTATTACCTAGTTTAGGACTTTATTCTATAGGGACTTTATAAGTTATGCATAGTTAATAAAGTGACATAAACAAATTGACCTAAGTGTCAATTAACTTAAATGTCATTTTATCGTTACACAAGAGGTTAGCTAACTTGTGCATCTCTTAGGAAGCATCTTTATATATTCAAATTAACACATTGAATAATATTTATTATTAATCAATTATTCTCTCTTTACATGTGTTATGTGCAAGCTTCATATGGTATTAGAACCAAGGGTTGGCATTTGGGAGATCGGAGGTCGATGAGACAAGGCATTTGAGGAGCACCTTGAGGAAGAAATCGTTATGGGCACATCCACAAGGGAATGTGGCCTAGGTTTTTTGACACTCGTGGAAGTGAAAAATGTAATGTAGAGGAGAATGACACAAGGAAGTCGCACCAAGGATAATAAAAATAATGTATTTATGTTTTTAATTTGTATTTATACAAATTAAAAGAGGAGTTTAATATTTACTTGAATGCCCAAGTTTCAAGCTTAGTCTAAGATTAAAATTTTATAATTAAACATTATATGGGCAAAATACTATTGATAGAGAGAGTTATTCTAGCAAGTTTTTGGCATTTCAAATGCCAATCAAGTGAGTAGCATGGGATTCAAGGTCGTTGATCATTGTATTTGATTTTTATTTTTGGATATAACCAACCAATTATGATAATGAAGCTCCCTTAGAAATGAAGCACACATGCCCATTGAATATAAATGACAATGCAAGGAGGAATATCCATCTTGGAAGCGACTCGCGCTTGGTAGGTGTGAATGACAATGCTCTTAACAGACATGAAAGTGCACGTGAACACTTTGAGGCAGGCATATGGTGGCTTGGTTAAAATTTATTGTAATGTCCCCTACTAATATTATTGGCTTAACTTATAAAATTTTCAAATTTTATTTTAGATGTTTTGACTAGTGTTGCATATTGGTGAGAGTTCGAAAAATGAAAAAAATGTAAAAAATCAGGTAAAAATTGGTAAAAATCTGTGAACATCGGCAAACATCGGCAAAATTTAAAAATTTAAAAAAATACAAAAATATTCATTTTTTTAGCATCTAAAGCATCCACAACATAAAATAAATGCATTGACACAAATATGAAAATAAAATTAATATATAAGATGTATAAGATGTCTAGTGCTACATCACACAACACTAAATCTATTCTGAATAATGAGTCCTGACTCAACCTTAAAATATCAACAAAAAATATAATAAATGTATCTCATATCATGAATCATATACAATGAAATTAGATATGTAAACCACTAAGTTAGTAAGTTCTAACTTATGATTTCCTCTGCCCCCTTTGTGACAAAATGTAATTGTTTTTCCTTTAGAGGAAGAAGGCCCTTGGGTTGGCATTAGACTCTGATGTCCTCTAGAAGTAGGAGGAGCTAGTTCTCTACTAGTGGCCATGGTAGGTGGCTTCAACCCACCATGCAACAATGTTGTCAATCCCATCCAATGAGATGGACTCCACGCCAGGTGTCTTTTGAAGTTCCCTCACCCACAATTTGAGATTGTAGTAGACGTAGACCATGTCATTAAGGCATTGGGACTCTAACTTGTATGAGGGTCATAGTTTATAAATTAATTATAAAAATAATAAGTTATAATTTTTAATGAATTCAAAAAATTTATTTGAAATCTTTTAACTTGTTTTGCTTCTTGGTGTGTATTTTTTCAAATGCACTCCAGTTGCGTTTGCATCTCCAAAAGTTTGACTGAGCACTTGAATGGCAAACTTTTGGAGATTGTGTACTCTGCCACCATAGCTTGTCCACCACACATCTACAACAAATAAGAGAAACATAAGAAAAAAATTGAAATTTGAAAGTTGAAGCAAAGTATGAATTGATAATGAAATATGGAACAAAGTAAAGCTTACTTGGCATTTTGGTCTTCTTATTCATGATAGCCATGTCAAAGCTAAATGTGTCATTTGCTATCCTATATATCTCCATTTCTTTAGAAATTTATGCATGTTCTTTCGGATTGTTGAGAAATATAGGGGCAGCTAGACTAGGTGATTTCTCTTCCTTAGATAACTACTTGTGATGTCTTTTTACTTAACTTGATTAACTTCTTCTTCAACTTGATTATTATTGTGTTTTCTATCATCAAACAACTACCAAACAATAAATATCAATGAGACAAATGGACACAAAATGTACGCTGTAGGTTAGGCCAAAACCTCTCCTCTCGAGAGGAAAACCCACAAGAACGCCTCTTCTTAAGAACTTCAAACGACGAATGCCAAGACTTATGACTCTTGATAAAGATCCCTCCAAAACCAAGTCAACCTTCTCCTTTTTGATGAACCTTTCCAACAATTTTGACTTAGCAGCTTCTAGCAACTTCGACCTAGCAGCTTCCAGCAGCTTCGACCTTGTAGAAACTTTGACTTTCCAGCAGCTTCGACCTAGTAGCAACTTTGGCTTTCCAGCAACTTCGACTTCCCCGATAACTTCTTCTGCAACTTCAACTTTGACTTTCCCAACAGTTTCTTCTGCAACTTCAACTTTTACTTCCCCAACAGTTTCTTCTGCAACTTCGACTTCCCCAGTAGTTTCTTCTACAACTCCGACTTCCCTAGAAACTTCTGCAATTTCAGTCTAACAACTACTTTAGAAACCCTAACAAGAGAGAGAAAGAAGTCCAAAACTTTGATCTTGCTTTTCTTTTTCTTTTCCTTGATTTTCGTCCTGTTCTAGCTTCTTTCTTGAGGAGATTGAATTGCTTCTTGCTTGATCAAAATGTATTTACAAATGAAGTTGAGGTTCCCTTATATATAAGCTTCTTAGCAGGTCAACTTGTTGTCCTTGAGGTCGACTTGATCCTTCTTGTAGGCCGACTTGTTTGACAAGATCTTGGAGGGTCTTTATGGCACTTTTGGCTTTACAAAAAATTTCTTTACAAGGTACGATAAGCCCAAAGGGGTCTTACATGTAGGACAATGACTTTTTTGACTTCATAATTCCATGACAAACCTAGAAGCACTCAATGGGTGCTTGACCTATAAATAAATTTATCTTGAGCATGAAACCCATGCATCAAGAATAACAATAATAAATTTCTTTTCTCTTTAATATCAAATATATAAAATCATGATTACAATAAACATTATAAAGACTGAACCTAGTTACACATTTTAACACGAAGAGGACACCATCTTATCAACACGTAAAAAATCTATCCATCACCTCAACATCAAATTTTAACTCAGAGGAGTAAGAAAATGTGAGGTTTAGGTGAATCCTTGTAGCATGAATTGGACGATGGAGTGTATTATTCCATCACTTATCAATCACTCTCCATATCAATTGTTTTTTATCAAACTCCTCACCCCCCTTATCCTCATAATAGCTAAGAATGGATTCTTTGGCCCTATCTATGGCCTCATTCAAGTAGTCCATTGCCGGCTTCTATCCATCAACTAATTGAAGAACTTTTACCAAAAGGTTCAATAATGTCACACATCTCTTGCACTCTTGTCCAGAAGCTCTCTTGGTATGAAACTAGCTTGCATATGGCCTCTCCCTCTAGTTTGTGGCTAAAAGATAAAGCATTCTCTTCACATCCCACATAGAATTCAAGAGAGATTCAAGAGATATGAAGCTAGTGGCAAACCATGTAATAGAAAGATGCAACAACTCCTTGTTATTGGTGTACCTTCTCATCAAATGAAGCACATATGCATATTTATATGTAATTTTTTTATGCTTTTTGATGATTCAACAATATCCCTGACGCAAGGAAATTTTCGTATGTCCTCTAACATCAAGTCAATACTGTGTGTAGCATAAGGTGTCCAAAACAATTTAGGATATCTCTCCATAAGCAACCTACAAACAACAACATAATTTGTAGCGTTGTTTGTTATGACCTAGACAACATTTTATGGACCTACCTCTTGAATGAAGACGTCCAACAAATCACATAATAATCGTGCATCTTTGATATGTGCAGATGTATCAATTGATTTCATAAACATTGCTCCCTTGGGACAATTAACCAAGAAGTTAATAAGGGTTCTTCCCTTTTGATTAGTCCAACCATCTAAAATCAAAGTGCATCCTGTGTGTTCCCATGATGCCCTGAATTCCTCCAATCTAGCAGTGCAATCGACCTTTTCATTTTGAAGAATAGGCCCTCTCAAGTCATCATAGGAAAGGGCTTTGTACCCCGGGACATCAATAGCAATAACATCAAACATAACCTGGTAAAATGGATTGTTCTTGGCAATGTTGAAGGGAATATTGCTCCATAGAAAACACCTACCCACCAACTTACCAACTTCTTCCTTCTCCTTTCTTTTAAGCATTGACGTGATAGACAGTTGTGCACCTGGTGTGGTTCTTGGAACAAAATATGATGAGGTAGATGTTGGGTTGGCCATTGTAGAAGTTGATGCTGAAGAAGTAGAGCCACTCTCACTTGCCCCCACTCCTCCCCTTGTAATTTGGCTTTTCATAGCTTCCTTGTTAACTTTGGCAGAACATTTATCGTCTGATGATTTGATGGCAATACAGATGATTTCTGGAGATGCTTTTAGGCAAAGTCCTACTTCATGTCTTGGAATTTGTCCAAGGTGGTATTTCAATCGGGATATTTCCCTTGTCATATGTTTCCCACACAACTTCCAACTCAAATTTTGTCTACCGAACCCCCCATTGGGTTCACCATATTCCCACACAGGGTCTAAATGTCTTGGTAGGTTTATTCTTTAATGTAAGATTGAACCTAGGGCACAAGAAGAATTTTAAAATGTAAAAATCAACATTTTTACAATCAAGAAACCCTCTCCACTTAATGAAACAATAATGGCAAAAAAACACACTCCCTACCCCTAGCAAAATCATGGAAAATAAATGTGTGACTGAAACCCAAGGAAAACCTAAGAGAAAACAAGAAAAAACAAGGACGAATTCGATACCCATACCTGCAACTTGCAAGTGCTCTCGCCCTGTTGAGGAAAGTCAATCCATAGTGCAATTTTTTTCTATATGGATCCTAAATATCGTCGTTCTTTTCCTCTTTAAGCTTAGGAAATTTGTTCTCCTACTCTACTCTTTAATCCTGACCTCTATTTGCACAATGAGGGGGAAAAACCAAAAATTAACTTTATAAACAGACCTGGGTGTGAATGCTTGATTTTTTCCAATTGTATCGCGAAAATATCATGATTTTTTTGGGGAGAAAAATTGCTGAAGATTTTGGTCGAAAATATCGCCGCATTGAAAAAAGCGCACTGTCCCAATATTTTTGTGATGTTCGCAACATTGATTTTGACAAACCCTTTGCCAATAATTTATTTATTCAATCACTTGGCATGCGATAAAATTAAGATACAATTGCTGATTAACTTTAATGTAGTAAATTTACTTAGATAAACACCAAATGCTCCAACCAAATTTTATTAAAACCAAATCAAGTTTACATGCCAAAAATATTGATTACTGGAACATGGAAATAGCTTCGGCATTGGCACAATTTGGCTGCTAGAATGTAGAAAATGGCCTCCACAATGATCTCGGTCTTCGCAATAAACTCGAACCCCAGGATGAAGAACTCGGCCTGCTCCAATTAATTTGGCCTAAAAAATACGAGCCACTACAATAAATGAATCATTGCGCTCTCCAACTCCCATGATCTATGGCAAATGAATTTCTTCGACTAAGCACCTGCGAGAATTTCAGATGATTCGTCCTCCTTGACAAGCTAGGGTGGATATGTCTCACCACTGAAACCAATTTTGATTAGCTAGGGTGGATATGTTTGACCATCAAAACCAATTTTGATTAACTAGGGTGGATATGTCTCACCACCGAAACTAATCCTCACTAGGGTGGATATGTCTCACCACCGAAACTAATCCTCACTAGGGTTCGCACTCTTTTCTCATAAGCTCTAAGAGCTCACCAAATCAATTTAGACAAATAACCAATGCATGCCCAAAAGTGAGCTTCAACTCTCCTTTTATAACTTTTGTCTTTAGAATACCATGGATCAATATCATGGGTCAATATTGTAGGTCATCAGAATACCATGGGTCAATACCGCGGGTCATCAAAATACCATGGGTCTTCAAAATACCATGGATCTCCTTTTTATCTTTTTTCCCACTCAATAATATAAAATGTCTTCATAAAGTTTTCTCTATTTTTCTCCATTGTCACTTTTTAATTTAATTATTCACTGACATTCAAACAATTATTTGATTCCCTTTCCCCCCTGTATATAATAAGCTACTGAATCAATCTCTAGAAGTGATCATTTGGAAATGGACATTACATTGATGATTTTTAATGATGCAAACACTGGCATATGATTGTTGTTACATGCCCAAGCACCAAACATAACTATCTTAAGATTATAGAAAAGTGGAAAATATACAAATTATAAATAAAAGTACATGATGCATATATATGACAAAGTATTGCAAATAAAACAATAATTTGTTCAATAAGTTGACTTGGGTAATGAGATAATATTAAAAGTGGTTGTTCTCATTGGTTGCAACTTTTGAAAAAGTTATGTTGTGTGAATTTTGAAGGGGAGGACAAATTGAGAAGAGTAACATGTTTATACACACACACGAAGAAGGGGACAATACATTAAAAGGATGTCTGACTAGGGTCTCATGGTGCACTTGGCTAGGGTTGTTTTGGATTGTGGAATTTACTTTTTAACATGTGTTATGGTACCTCCTTTCTCATGGACGCAATGTGAAATTGCAACTACTTCAGGTTGCCCTTTGTGAATGTTGTGATAGAAAATACCTCTTTTATAATTGCAGCTCTAGTTTTAATGGAAAACTTGTTTTTAGTTTAAATGTGTAATCTTTTTAGCTATCTTATAACTATCTTATTGCTATGTATCAGTGTCACCTCTTAAATTTCTCTTTTTGTATAAACATTAGTGAAAAAAGTTCTAGGGAGGCTTTGAACCTAAGTTGCATGATATGGGGAAACATGTTTGTTTTTTTGAAATGGAAACACACTAGAAACGTGATCCCCAAGTATGTGTGTGTGTGTGTGTGTGTATAGAACACATTATATTGAAACTTGGAAAGAAATCATTATGAATAAATGAGCAAGAACATTTAAATGGCAAACAATAGTCCACCATTGCTTATATTGGGATCCTCATCTTTAGTATCACCCTTTGCGTCTACCTCAATCCTTTAGGGACATTAGTCAACCCCACCCAATTTTGATGAAACTACCTAGTCCAAGCTTTAAAATATGGTGCAAAAAGCTTAGCATGCCTAATCAATGATTTTGGTTTGAGTGAAGGGTACATCAAGGGCTTGGTGTTTTTGATTAATTTCTAATCCCATACCCTCATACTTGATAGAATCTAATGAAATGCTACAATCCTAGCATTCCTATAATCTATAAATTTGTTAAGTCTGCTGAATTTTGAGTGGGATATGAAATTTTACTTTATCCATATGAAGTCTGATGAGGCTGGAACTTGGAACTGCTCTTTTCAAGAAAAAATTCCAATCTCAAAGGTTTCTAGAAGTCTAATTAATTCATAACCAACGTCTAATTAGGCATTAAAATAAAAAATGTGGGTCCAAACAATTAAATCTAGGCAAAATTGGACGAATCTCATTTGCAAACATGTTGTATAGATGCTCAAATGCCATTGTCATTGTAGGAAATAATGCAGGGTATGGGACTAGGCATAGTCTTAGAGATTGTGCTCGTATGAAGGAATATAATTTGAAAGAGGTTAATTTATTGATAATCCTATATATGAGTGGAAAGCTTATTCTTTTCCTCGAGAGGCACCTTACAGTCCAATATGAGGGAGATGTTGTCATGTAATGTTACAATTAAAAAATAATAAAATAAACAATACTTACATTAACAAATTAAATATGACTAACAATTTTTTTTTTCCTCGAGAGGCACCTTACAGTGCAATATGAGGGAGATGTTGTCATGCAATGTTACAATTAAAAAATAATAAAATAAATAATACTTACATTAACAAATTAAAAATGACAATAACAAAAAAAATCAATGTCGGTCATAAACAAGATCTTCAATTTCCAATTTAACTTCAAATCAACTTTATCTATAGAGATAAAGTAATTGAAAGTAAAAAAATAATTCACTTTTTAATATAAGGGAATATGTAATTATTTCACTATTTAATATGGAGTTGACAAATGGCATGTAAAAATAATATTATTGATACTACATTATGTGTAATTCATTCTATGTTCAATTGACATGTAATATTTAAAACAAAAATATATTAATAACAAAAAACATTTTAGTTTCAACCACAAATAAAGTATTTCAATGTTCATATTAAATAACATAATTTTATATCAACTTTATATAGATAAAAATAAAATAATTTAAATTTAAATTTTTCTTATATGTTGATAAAAATTTTTAACATCACATATGCGTGTGTGTGGAGAGAGAGTTCTAATTCCATTAATATGTGCTTTCAAATTCAAAGTATGGGGGAAATTTGTAATTCTTTCAATGTTTAATGAGTTGACATGGAACATGTTAATATATATATATATATGTATATATATATAAAATCCTATGAATATATCTTTTTTACCTCCGAATATAAGGAACATGTATTAACTTTTAATGTGGAGAGTGTGAGTCATAAATAAATTATTTCAATGTCAACTGTATATATATTATATAAAACAAGTGAATTTTATTTTATTTTATTTTTATAATAGTTGAAACATTTTATTAATGTCTTTCTCAAAACCAACATAAGTCCATCATAACTCCAAATCTACCAAGTACTGAGAGGGATCACATCTCTCAAGGTGCAAACCTTTTTTCAAGTTTTGCATTCAAAAAGAGGTTTTCATCTTAAGAGATTTGATCCCTCTCGGTGCTTGGTAGATCCGGAGTTAAAATGGATCTATGTTGGTGATACAACAAATGAAAATCTCAGGAGTGTAACTTTGTTTAGGATTTTATCCCATTAATTTATTCATAATCAAAGAGGTCTATGGTTCTTCATACTTTCCCCTTCTTGGCAGGTAGGATTGTATGATTGGTTTCTACGTTTTGGCTTCGATGTTGTAGTGGAGGGAGTTAATTGTTAGACAATTTATTTGCGTAAATTGTGGAACATTTTATTATGAATTTGGAGTTCATAAGCTTGCAAAATGCAAATACTATATGTGCAGAATTAGATTGTTTGTAGTAAGATCTATCTAGAATAGCTAGTGCTCATCCTACTTTATGAAATCAATTGGATAAAATGAAACACACCATACTTCATCAATTTAGCCTTGGCAATGTGAATGTACTTGGCATCTATCATGCTATTGAGCAGGATGTTGAATTTTGGTAGCTACGGTCGATATTCAAGTCGGCCCAAAAGAAGGAAATTAAACTAGATTTTAAATTACTCAAGTTGGCCCTAAAAGAAGAAGAAAACATTTAAATTAAAAATTTTGAATTTTTCCACCAAAAGGCAAGTCGACCCAGCTTAAGGTCACCCCTCTTGGGGTACTCTAAATCACTTTAAAAGGAGCACTCGACCTCCTCACTTGTGACCAAAAATTCGTATGATAATAATCCACTAATGTTTTTGTTCACACATGCGAAAAGGAAGAGTGCTGGATTTTGTTTATGAGGGTCGAGAATCTTGTGTTTGCATATTCTTGTATCTATGGAGGGACGAAGCCCTCGAGGAGGCCGAGAGCCTCAGTTTCTCAAGTAGAAGGGACCTAAACTTGATTTTGGGTAGTTGAGATAAGAAGAAGGAAGGCCGCAACTTGTTTTGAGGCCAGGTCTCAGGTCTAGAGAAGGGCGAGAAGCTTCAAACATTAAGGAAAGGAAATTGAGTTGCCTCAAGCCCGTGGAGAGGCCAACAAGATAAAGAAAGGGCCTATAAGAAAGGAGTTTGTTCATGGGAGAAGAGCTGGTCTAGCCCTAGGAGTTCCCAGGTTGTCTTATGAAACTCAGTTTGTACTTTTGTTGAATTGAATAATTTCTCCTAAGAAAAGATTGTTGGGTTTTTCCCTAGTTAGGGTTTTCCCAGAGTAAAAAGTTGTGTCTTTTGTGTTTGGTTGTCTCTTCATGATCCTACTATCATTATTGTTTTTACAGTTGAGATTTTCTATGTATAATTGCTTAATGATAAGTGAGCTTTGTTAATAAATCATTGGAAAGTAATTATTAGATTAGAAGATCATGAAAAATCAACATGGTATCAGAGCTTGGGATAAGGAAACAACCATGAAGAGGACAAAGGTTCTGATTGGATCTAGGGAAAACTTGGAGCATTTTTGATCCTACTCTTGAGGCTTAATTTGACTTGAAGAGGAGCTCATTCTTGAAGCAGATCAACTGTGTGAAACTGTTTCAAAGTCTCCTTTTTGGGCATCTTTGTAACAATTAAATCTATGTTTCGGCCTCCTCTGAGATAGCACGTAAAGGCCAAATTTTGTCGTGTGAAAGAGTCATCATCAAGGTCTTCTTGAGGCCTTCGATCTCCTGTACAAGCCAAACCCTAAAAGATATATCTGTAGGAGGCCGAGACATTTGGAACAAGCTTAGAATATTGGTTATATAGACATTGTTGTGAGTATTTTTGAGGCTACTTTTGGCCTTTTTCTACCTTCTGTTTGAAGCATTGCTGGACCAATTTCGTTTTACTTAATGCCTCCATTTGAAGAAAATTTATGAACTTGTTCTGAAGCTCTATACGAAATTGTCGGAGGCCTAATTTTCCTTGCCTTAGGGAAAGTTTTTGAGATAATTTTGGCCTTGGTCAGGGCAGACTTGAAACCACTTTCAGAGGTCATATTCAGTTCACTCTTTGGGTTATTTCGAGCTTATCTGCCTAGGGAAAATATGATGCATATCTTAAAGATGTTCTTATGGATCTTGACATTATTCTTGTAGAAGTTTGGAACAAAATTTGGAATTATCTTTGTAGAAGTCTGAATCTGACTATAATGTCCACCCTGCAAGAATTTGAAACAGACCTTTGAGGTCACTTATGAACATTGGATACACTTGTTTCAAGTTTCATGAATTGTTAGGGCATATTGATTGAATACATGTCCACTCCACTAGCTTCATGATTTGAATTTGGAAGCAAGATATTTTGATGTTTATCTCTGTGCTATACTGATCATTGCCAGGGGAAGAGTTCATTTTTTAATTGACAATTGAGATTTTGGGGTTCTCAAGTGTCCCTTAGAATGACAAATTGTCCCCTCTTGAAGCCAACCTATATTTTTCTCCTGGAGAGACCTTCTAGATATGATGGCGACATCTTACGTTCATTTTGAAGATTTTTTTAATGTGGCACGACCTAAATTATTTTGTCTTTGTTGACATGATAGCTGAAGGCTATATTGGATCATTGATCTTGGTACTCTTATTGAGATGGAGCATCCTTGATTCAAGGCTAGTTGGGCAACTTCAAGAACAAAGTTGAAATCGATCTAGCAAGAGACAGAATCAAGAGTGTTTCTCATGTATGTGTGAGATATGCCTTCTATATGTTGTTGAAGTTTGCTTTAGCTAAGATATGTTGCTAAGGTTTTGCCAGATCAGATTGAAAGTTACTCCAAAGCTAGAGGGAGTTGTGGAGAAAGGCTCTCTCATTCTTGGAAGAGATAACAGACTTAGGGTATGTAAACCCTAGGAAAATCTTGGAGGTTGTGATTTCGAAAGCCTTAGGGTTTGTGGATAAAACCCTAGAACATGTCCAAGTATGCCAATTAGCTTGCTGCTGAGTCTTTGGTGCGAATGGACAATTCAAAAATGAAGAAACCCTAGCTCATACATTTCATGCAAGGAAGGAAAGACAAGCAATATGCATTAGTAGTTGTTGATGAGGACAAGGACGATGAGTTTGCTGATGATTTCTATGATTTTTGCAAGAAGGCAAGGATCTAGAGGGAGTTTACAAATCCCCTTCTCCTCAAAAGATAAGTACTTCATATCTTTATTACTTGATTATCATTACTTTATTTTTGGCTAGCCTCTTGTCTTTGTATCTTCTACTCGGTTATAATTGTTTCTTCCTTGGCCTTCTAATGAGGTTTGCAGGTACATCGTGAAGCTTGCCAAGGCTTTGGCAATTGATGGAAGCATTGAGAAGAACAAAGCAAAATTTGTGGCAAGAGGATCGAGCATAAACTGTTTGTGTTCAAGAGGGAGAAATTGCACTGACATCTAGAACCATGCCAAATCACTGTAGAACCATGCCAAATGATCGGAAGAGCTCCTAGTGCAGAGGGAGCAGGCAGACCAACAAGTTTGAAGAATGCCATGATGGAGAAAATTGTGCCGAAGAGAAGTCAGTGGTGAATTCCAAGCAGTGTTTTAAAAACCGTTTTTAAAAACCGGTTACCGGTCTAACCGGCCGGTTAGCAAGGCAGCAGGTCTAAACTGGCCTAAAAACCCGGTTGGAAAGGCCATTTCACCCTTTTTTTGCCCTAACCGGTGAAAACCGGCCGGTTTAGGACGGAACCGGCCGGTTTTAGGCACGCCCACCGTAAAGTTAAAAAATCATATTTTTCACTGTGTTTCAGGGGTTTTGGGGGGAAACTAAGGGTGTTTCAACCCTAACAATGTTAGCAATTAATGGTAATGTTAAATTCTTAAAGTAAAAGTGACATTTCCTTTAATTTTCATTTTCATCCTTTTACTTAAATTTTTAACATTACCATGAAATGACTCAGGATGTTTGAGAGTGGTTTCGACCTCATTGGATTTCATATGGAGAAACTAGAATTTTAGATTTCACTCAAAATTCAGCAGACTTAATTGTTTTAAGGATTTCATGGTTTGGGGGTAAACAATAAATGCAATCAGAGCTCCAAATGATGAGCAAAATTCCTGATCTAGATGCCATTGTGTTGGACGATATTGATCCAACATCAGAATGGGTGGAGGAGACTAAAGAACCTGTGTTTGAGGCTGATTTTGATATCGACATGGCTTTAGCGGGGGATGATGCAGATTATGTGGTGGCATCAGAACTAGGATCAATAGCGACATCAAGGAAAGGCAAAGAACCAATCGAAGGCACTAGTCATGCAGGTAGACAAACTCGTGCTTCCATTAGGTCCACTTCAATTGTCATTGGTGGCATTGATACTGAGGTTGCAGATTAGGCTGAGGCATCCTCAGACTCTGAACCAAATGATGTCTATCAGCTCCTGATGATGATCCTGTGTCTAGTAGTGGTGATGAACTTGATGATTGATCATGTGTACACTGTAGACTTGTAGTAGGTCAATGGCCTCATAGCTTGCAACATTGTTTTTGGACTTTATAGGCCATTTAGAGCCTCATTTCTTATGTATTTTGCTATTTTGTCGATGATATGTATTATACTCGGTGCCATTTTGATATATTCACCTTTACATGGTATATAAATGAGCAAACTTTGCATATTTTGTCTCTATTGGCTTGGAATCATGGTTTTACATCTTAAAAATAGTTTTGTTTCATTAAAAATTAATTATTTAATGTATTTTTTTAAAACCGGTTCGTTTAGACCAAACCAGTCCCGTTTAGACCGGTTCCGGTCGGTAAACCGGTTCATTAGGTGGACCGGTCCGGTCACTGGTTCCGGTTTTAAAAACATTGATTCCAAGTGGATCTACAATATTAAGTATATTGTAGATGGCAACATAGAGAAGTACAATGCGAGATTCGTGAGGATTCTCCCAGAAAGAGGGAGTTGACTACGAGGAGACATTTTTGCTTGAGTTGTCAGGTACACTTTTGTTAGAACTATTATTGTTTCTGTTGGAGGTTACATCAGATGGATGTAAAGACCAGTTTCCTCGATGGAGTAATTGAGGAAGAAGTGTACATAGAGTTTACCTCAGGGCTTTGTGGTACATGAGAGGAAGTCTCATGTCTACAGATTGAAGAAAGCTTTGTATGAACCTCGGGCACCATATTCTCGGAATCATGGATATCTAATGAGTCGTTGATCTTGTTATCATATGACTCGTTTCTGATGGGAGTAGAAGGATTCATGTGACAAAGGGAGCAACAATGGCAGGATGATTTTCTTCTGTGATAAAGGAAGAAGTTAAGCCCTGCTTCAATGTCAGAGGGAGTTGACCTTTGAGTTCGAGATGAAGGATCTTGGTTGGATACATTATTTTTTGGGACTAGAGGTGTGGTGGAAGCTAGGTGAGATCTTCCTTGGTCAAAGGAAGCATATTATTACGATCCTTCAGAGATTTGGGATGATGGATAGCTAGTCCATGGCCACTCCCATAGTAACTAATTTGAAGAAGTTGAGTGGCAGAGGGAGCAACCATGATTTCCACAACAAGATCTGTTTCAGTGTCAGAAGGAGTACACAATTAGGGTGACTGGAAAGTAGCCGTGGCACAACATGTATTGAGGTACCAACATGGATTGGTACCAACATGGCACAGTTGGGTATGGATTGAGACATGTCTCCAATGGTGTAGTACAACTATAGGGATTCATAGATTCCGATTGGGTAGGAAGTACTGAAGAGAAGAAGAGCACATTGGGATGTTGTTTCAGTTTGACTTTTGTCATGATATCCTGGATGAGTGAGAAGTAGACATTTGTTGCACTCAATACTGCTGAAGTCGAGCATATTGCAACTTGTTTGGCGAGCTATGAAGCAGTGTGGCTTCGAAAGCTACTCACAAGATTATTTGATCAGGTGCAAGAGATGATTGTGATGACAGGTCAAAGCGCATTAAGATCATGGTACCACCACATCGAAACATGGTATATAAGAGAGTAGTAAGGCTCCAATACATTTCTACAAACAAGCTGGTTGCTAACATTCTCACAATGCCTTTGTCCCGGGATGAAGTTTGTTTATTTCAGGGACAAGCTTGGAGTGGTTGAGAATGCTTCCCATGGTTAAAGGGAGTGTTGATGTTGTAGCATCAAGGGTGGAGATTCTCCCTAGGTGAAGGGTATTGATCAGGTCATGGGTAGTGACTAAGAGCCATGTTATGTGACTAGGGAGATTGGCCCAATGAGCATCAAGGCCTAGAGTGCTCCCCCGTTTAAGGGTTACCTGACCATATTGCCAAGGGTTACTTGGCTAGTGGGTTGAGCGAGTGCCTCGTAGCATTGAGCAATTATTTTTACCATTCAATAACATGTGACTACATGTGGGAATGGTAAATGGGCCAAGGGTTTCACCATTTGTCAGGGTGTACTTGACATGGTTCCAAGTGACGACTTGGTGGGTTGGTGAAATAAGGACTAGTCTTGTGTCAGGGGTACCTGACCAGCTAATGGGTAATTGGCTTGTGGGTGACTAGATCCTTTGCAAAGGAGATGTGACTAGTGGGTAATGAGATCCCTTTTGCATGATGCTAATCTATGTAGCATGGTTTTTCGAACCAGGGGGCGAGGTTTACGAACCCGTCCCAGGTTCTCCTCCCCACAAACTGGGTGTTGGAGCAGGTACTTCCCAGACAAATCCAAACGAACCCGATACCTCCCATAAGAAATTGATACTTAGTAGCTTCAGTATGGGTTCTTTTGCGTAAACGGGTTCGTCGAACCTCGAAATTGGGTGCGTGAACCCCGAAAATGGGTGTGTGAGGGGTTCGTGAGTGGCGCACAACAAAGTTTTTTTTTCTTTTCATAAAACAAATGCAAATTTTAATAGTTATGTTGATTACTCTTATACTAAGAATATGTGTGTTTACATTGATTACTGTCTACCTTGTTGATCTACAGACTCTCTTTTATGCCAAGCAACGTGCAATGCCATATCCTAGTTCACTGGGAGTTGAATGGATTTAATTTCTGCTATTGTAGTTGAGCATTATTTTCCATCTGTTGGTAAGCCCCGGGGATCAAAATGCTGCACTTAATCACCACCGAGAACCTTGCCAATACATCAATACGAGAATGTACACTAGATGCAACATTCTACACCTAACTTTCTAGAAGAATAGTCAATGTTATGTTTTTGGTAATTCTTTGTTATGTCCATGTAAATAAAGGACGACTGCTTATTTGCTTTGAAAAAACCTTACTGCGATTGTTTTGCAACATGTTATTTTTCTACACATCATCTAACATCTAGTTGCCATCATGGAAATGCCTTGGGACAAATTTTGAATTTAGTATGACAATGGACATATACTTATTATTCTAATATATATTATCATGATTCACATAAATATGTAAATTCAAAATTGCAATTTCCACTTGATATCAAATTTGAAATTTCAAAGTGAATGTTCATGTTTAAGTCTTTAAATGATTTATTTTTCTTGTTGTAAGTTGGAAGATTTCAAAATTCATATATATTATAATTTATAAAATATATAATATACCTCCAACGAACCCATGTACCCTATTTCAAAAAGTGACGCATCCATCCCCGAACCCACGTTTCTTGGCAGCATAGATGCTTAATGTGAGATGCTTTCCACATGTAGTGGATGGATACATCAAGATAGCTAGCTCGTTCAATATTTTCTTGGGATGGAGAATTTTTTCAACAAAGTGAACATTTAAGGAAGTCAAGATGAATACCTCCCTAACTAAGAGGGAGTGTTGAATTTTGGTAGCAACGGTCGGTATTCAAGTTGGCCCAAAAAAGGGAAATTAAACTTCATTTTAAATTACTCAAGTCTGCCCTAAAAGAAGAAGAAGAAATTTAAATTTAAAATTTTGAATTTTGCCTCCAAAAGGCAAGTTGGTCCAACTTAAGGTCAATCATGCTGGGTTGAAGTCCACCCATGCTTGTACTTCTTTGCTACTTTGGACGTTGTGTTCACTGAAGAAACAAGACGTTAATATCATTGAAGGTTTGAACAATACTGTCTTAGTGTGGACTGTGGAGGGCACCATCCACCGTACGTTAATTTTCTTTATGATTGAATTGTTCAACATTTGATGAGGACTTGTTTGATAGCTATCTTCAGTATATCTTTGAAAACAAGCTGAATAGGCACTGTGATATCTATCCTTGCGAGGATTTTTGTGATTAGGGTATTGATAAGGTCTAACACATGCGCTTCCTTCTAATATATGGGAATTAGGAATTAATGTTTTACTATTCATTGGTGTGTCAACATCTTTGCATTGAGATACGATTTCATCAGTGGCTATGGATGAGTATTCAATTGTAATTAAATCTGTAAGTGTAGCTTCATTGATCAATTGATGGCTTGACTTTATTGACAATTCAGAAATTTTCCTTAGTGACACTTGCCTTTTAGTCTCCAATTGCTTCTATAAAAGTTCCCCCTATCTACTGATGGTATCTTGACTTGTGCTATTTTTGCTGCTTCAATTGGATCACTTGATCTTTCTTTATTGAACTTTGGAATAAATGTTCCTTTTCTTTAATTTTTTACCTTATTAAGTGGGATTTGACTATGACTTTTTAGAGGAGCTATTTGCTTATTCTTGTTTGATAAAATGTTGTCTTTATATGAAAAGTTTTTTTTTGATTTTTTTTGTCTTGCATTTTTGTTGTGATTTCTGGTCATTTTGTTGATATTCTGCTGTTTCCCATTGTAAATTATCAACCTCATAGTTATTCCACATTTTTTAACTTGGTGGTGAGCGAGTGCACTTCTCATTTTGTAATTTGAAATTTTCACTTAGTTGCTTCATATATACGGGTTTGAGTTTACTCATTGTTCCTTCATTTCTGTCATTTTGTATTGATATTGTGCCAATTATTTTTATATGCTACAATTTCATTTTGATGCGTATGTGTCATGGTTTTGAGAAGACTTAATACTAAGATTTTTACTTGACAACTTTGGAGTTAAGCGGGTGCTTGAAGCGTAAGGGTCCCACGAGAAAATGATGATTTACTTCATCTAAGTAATTGTTTCTTACTTGGTCTCCAAATGATACCCCTTCCTTCTTATATATACCTTATATCCTAGAAAGGATTCCTTAATTTAAAATGGCACGTTGAGATGATGGTGTATGCTTTACTTGAAGTCAAGGCTGACCTCACTTTATAATCATTATTTTTGTGTCTTGAGGTTTGGTTTAAAGTGACCTAATCATTATAGTGGGCCATAAGCCATCTTGGGGATGGTGTCTTCCTCTTTAGTTTTGTAAAAACAATGCAAGACTCCCAATACATTAGTTGTGAGGACAAAGTCTCTTTTTGCCAAGTCCATGGGAATTCTAGATCCTGCAATATTCATTATTTCATAACCCATTTAAGAGTAAATCTCATCAATTCCTTGCAAATGAGATAAACTTGGCTTATATCCCATGTTAAACATTATTCACAATTTGGCTCTAAGCTTAGTGCTAATCCTTTAGTCGCCAAGGATTTTGCAATCCTTATTGGATCCAACAAGGATTTTGAAATCCTTATTGGATCCAAGAAGTATCTATTTCTTGTGTATGTCCCAAGGGAATGTGTCTTGTTAAAATGTTGTCTCGTGTATAGTGTGTGGTGGATCTAGCACATTGGTAGTTTGGTAGGTATGGCAATGGTTCTCTTCTTTTCCTTGGGAAACTCTTGGGCACTTCCCCTCATTCTAAGGATGATATCCTATGCTAAGTAGTCAACGTAAACTTAGTGCACCTTACCCTATGGGAATTGAATAGGGGACCTGCACAACACACTGTATTAACCTTGAATTTTGTATGTATGATGAGTCTTGATAGTTAAAATATTTAATTATTTTCGTATATGTATGAGGAACACCCCTTAATTTGTCTCTTATTGTAAAAATAAAAATCTCTATTTCCAGTATTGAACTCATTTGTCATTTTATTTCGCATTACTTGTTTTTGGTAGCAAAGGGACAGAGTAATTCACTGAATATTTTTGAGGTTATGCTTTGGAAAACTGCTTTGAAGTTTCCTTGGATAGGTGGAGGCACTCTCCATGAGTACCTTTCCTTACAAAGCATGGGTTGTGATATCTATTTTAAACTTTTACAATCATTTATAGTAATTGGGAAATTGCTTGTTCATTAAGCAAATTTTTGAAATATAAATTCGATCCTATTTACAATATTAAGAAAATGCACTGTGTACTCATTTACTCTCGAGGATTCATAAAGTAATCCATGTCATGACTTTGAGTTAGTGAGGTTCATGGTTGAAACATAACTACATGCATAAGGCACCCATGTTTTTACGAGGGTTTGGGAGGTCTATATCAATTGGTGATCATAACTCAAATTAGTTTGGCTTTGGTGATATAGGTCATGCTCTTAATCATCCTTGGTTTAAAATTGTTCCTAGCTTGAGAGATAGGGTGAATTGAAAAGGCTATTAGCTTACATCTATGTTTGATAAAGAGAGGGAAGGCTATACTTTTACAAACAATATGTTCATTAACAATAAAACATCCAATCCAAATAGGAGAGGGGAGGAAATCCATTACGTTTAAATAAAATCTATTATAATATGAATAATGTGAGGGATTGATTTAAATGGTCTCTTGTGATAGTATAAAAATTATTGGATTGAGGGTGAAATAAAATATATTGTAATATGAATAATGTGAGGGATTGATTTAAATGGTCTCTTGTGATAGTATAAAAATTTATTGGATTGAGGGTGAAGGTTATGACACTTGGTGATTAGTTATAATGTATTAGTATATTTATGTATATTACATGTCCTCCCCCTTAAAGAATGCTTTGTCGTCAAAGCATATTTTGGAGAAGCTATGTCATCATCCTTCTTTTGCTACTCTAGATGTTGTGCTAATTGAAAAAACGAGATGGTAATATCTTTAGAGGTTTGAACAGTACTGCCTAGGGTGGAGGGCTTGATCCTCCCTCGGTCCCTGGGTTAATGGTGATCATATTGTGCAACATTTGGTGATCATTTCTTCAATTGTTATTTTTAGCATATCTTGGAAACAAGTTGAGTTGGCACCATGATATCTCGGAATACAGATTAAATTTTGTTTTGGTGGTTGTTGAAACTTGATAAAAGAAATATGAACACCAGAAAATTGATCCTTGGTATCTTGTCAGTGGCCCCTTGGATAAAAGAAAGATGAACACCAGAAAATTGATCCTTGGTATCTTGCTTAGCGCTGGGACCTTTTTCAGATCTGAGGAAAGCCTTAGTACATTGGTGTCTACTATACCCTATGTTGCAGGAAACGTGGTATAGAGGTCCGTTTCCGTACGGAAACGGGTACGAAACGCGGAAACGCGTTTCCGGCCGTACTGCCACGTTTTTCCAGTACGGCCGGAAACGCGTTTCACGGCCGTACGACCCACGTTTCCTCATTAACTTGTGTTTTTTTTTTTATTTTTTTTTTTTTCAATTTACTTTTAGGGTATGTTAGTGACTTCTTGTTGCTTCTAGATGCGTGTCTAAAGTTATAAAAGTGAATTTTTGCCCTAGTGTTGATATGCAGTTCATCAGGAACTCTGAGGGATATGCAGTTCATGGTAATTTTAAATTCTTAAAGTAAAAGTGATATTCTCCTTTATTTTTCATTTTCATCCTTTTACTTAAATTTTTAACATTACCATGAAATGACTCAGGATGTTTGAGAGTGGTTTTGCCCTCATTGGATTTCATATGGAGAAAGTAGAATTTTAGATCTCACTCAAAATCCAGCAGACTTATTTGTTTTTTAGGATTTCAGGATTGGAGGGATTGCAATGTTTCCATTGGATTTTATCATGTACTAGGGTATGGAACTTGTATTTAATCAAGAGAACCAAGCCCTCTATGCAAGGGAAACTCCCAATAATCAAGATCATGTAGGGTACTAGGGTATGAAACGTGTATTTAATCAAGAGCACTAAGGTCGTTCGACTATGTAGGAGGAGACTCCCAATACAATAGTGGTCCTTCTAAAGAATGGGATGTGGATGCAGAAAATCCTGATTTGGATCTCTCTCTTGCAGTGTTATAGTCTTTATTGTACTTGCAGCCTCATATATTAATATAAATAAAGGCTGATTTTGAGATTTGGATATATAATAAGGGTTGCTTTTGGATATTCCGATATTTTTATTTTCATTATGTGATCATTCATGAGTAAATGTGATGTAAATTAAATCTTAATGTTTAAGTGTAATAAATTATAATGTATCATTTATGCTTTATGATTGCACATATATATATATATATTTAAATATTTTCAATATATATATATATTCGGGTTTCCCCGTTTCCAAAATTTGGGTAGGTCGCGTTTCGTATCGCTTCCCGTTTCGGAAACTCGTACCCGTTTCCCCGTTTCGTGCAACTTAGACTATACCCATTATTAAAGAAAACACTTAGGAGATGTTCTTTCTCTTCCTTGAGATGGTTTTCATCAAAAACTCTTAAAGCTCTAATCGCCAAGGTGTTGAGAACACCAAGTTTTTGAGTTGGGAAATGATGAGAATTAGCATGGAGATATTGTTCTGTATGAGTTTTCTTACGAAATACCTGATGAGAAAAAGAGCCATCATCATTCCTTGAGAGGAGGACGTCAAGGAAGGGAAGACTACCATTACTTTCAAATTCCATGGTGAACTTTATGGAACTAGATTGATTGTTAAGATGGAGGAAAAATAGTTCCAACTCTTCCTTACCATGGGACCAGATGACACAAGTGTCATCCATAAACCTCTTCCACATCTTAGGCAGAAGACGAGAAGAAGCTAAGGCCTTTGATTCAAAATCCTCCATGAATAGATTAGCTACCATAGGGGAGAGGGGGAACCCATGGCGACACCACAAGTTTTCTCATAGAATTCCCCATCGAATGAAAAGAAAGTAGAAGTAAGACAAATACCAACTAAATTAGCCGTATTAGGATCCGTAATGTGCTTGATGACTTCGATGGCCTCGTTGATAGGGATATTAGTGTAGAGGGAGACCACATCAAAGCTCACAAGCTTGTCATCCGGATCAAGCTTGAAACTCTTTAACTCGTTGACAAACGATGCGGAGTCCTTGACGAAGAATTCTGTATGGCTAACAAGGGGCTTAAGCTTCTGGGCTAAATATTTAGCAAGAAGATAAGTTGGCCCTCCTATCGTGTTGACAATGGGTCTCAGAGGAGCCCCTTCCTTATGAATCTTTGGTAGGCCATAGATTCTGGGGGTAAGAGGGAAACTTTCTATAAGCTTATGATTGAATGAGCTGACCGAGCTACTAGCCTTTATAGCAATAGCCACACTTTTGGAAATCTTCTTCATGGGATCCTTGTTGAGTTTCTTGTAGCTCTTGCTATTATGTAGCTGGTCCAACATCTTTCGACGGTAATCATCTTTATCAAGAATACTGAAAGACTTTGCTTAATTGTTTAAAATTATTAAATACACAACTCACCTCTTATTTGGAATATTATCTTATGGGGATCTATTGATTTAGTTTTTAGCCTATAGACGCCATGTATATTGTACCGTACTTATTCATTTTCTAGCTTATAGGCACCAATACCATATACTTTTGGGCCTTCTTGTTCTTGCTTGATATTTTGCTTTGTTATCTTTCTCGCTATGGCACTTGTTATGCCTCATGTCTGTAGGGGTACACATACATTTTTTCAATAAATTTATTACCATTGTAAGCCCAATGTCACAAGTTAAAGCCTTGTAATAACCATGTGAAGCGCTATATTAAGTGTCTTAGACCTTGTGTTTGGTCGGTCCCTTTGGGTACATCTTTGGTTCCTTTTTTCCTGGATAAGATTGGAGGGCCTTGGATGGGCTTATTTGGGACTCATAGTTTGTGGGAACTTGAGCTTATGTGGGGGCGATCACCAGTGTATGGGCTCATCCAACTCATGTCAGGGTGCACTTATGTTTCACTGCATGGATATATCTATTGAGTATGTATGTCGCCTTGGCCTTGGTGTGGTATCTCCCAAACAGTTCTCAATGTGGTAGTCTCACAAAGTCAACTTTTCACATTTCTTGAGGTAGTTCACGTTTTCTAGTTCAAGTGGTCCTAGAAATCAAGAAGTCAACTTGGTCCCAAAATGCTCAATTTGATGAGAAGATGACATTCCATGTTGAAATTTTTCTAAACAATGAAGACATTGTGAAGTTATAGGTGGTTAACATGTATAATAAGTTTCTAGATGGAAAAATAAGGGTTGTAGTGCACAGTGTTGGACATGCATTGTGTCAAAAGTGTCCGATAGAAGAAGAGGAACACAACCCAAGTCCCAATTTTTCCAAAATCTCAAGGGCATTAGAGATCCAACACAAGGCCAAGGGAAATCAGGCCAAATTACAATGAACCCAGGTGGTACATTTGTCAAATTCATTAAGGCATTGGAGATCAAACAAAAAGGTGACAAGGTTGATTTTACTAGTCGTTTGAAGTCAATTCAACTAGTTGTTAGAGCCTTCAACTAGCCTTTGTGGAAGTGAAAATGGAATGTTGGGATACTATGGACCAAAAGGTGTTGGTGAGTGGAAACAAATTTAGTTGTCGAAAAGTCGAGATTTTTGCTCAACTGAATTGAATGCCTCCTCAACCAAGTCGAGCCTCAAGCTAGCTATTGGGGTTGAGCGTTGGGCTTCCAAGTGGACAAAAAATTAGCTGATGGAAAGTCAAGATTTCTCCTCAACCGGATTGAATGCCTCCTCAACCAAGTCGAGTTGCATAAACCAAGTCGAGCCTCAAGCTCGCTGTTGGGGTTGAGTGTTGGACTTCCAAGTGGACAGAAATTTAACTCTTGGAAGGTCAAGAGATTTCTCCTCAACTGAATTGAATGCCTCCTCAACCAAGTCAAGTTGCATAGACCAAGTCTAGCCTCAAGCTAGTTGAGCGTTGGGTTTCCAAGTGGAACATTGAGCTTCCAAAGGTTACTATTCTTCATTTTTTGGTCTTTCGGGGACATTGCAAAGGAAATGTTGGCCTCTCAAAGGTTTTGTGAGCGAACTCGAACCCTTAAGTGGGCAAAGTCAATGTAATAAAAATATTTTTATCAAAAGTCTTAGTCTTCGACATGTGGATGACAAGTAAACTCTTTTCCTATAGAGAGAGTCAAACTTGCCATTATATAGCTGTTAAAGAAAAACTATGAAGACCAGTCTCTCTTCTAGGTGATGTTGTTATTTTGTGAGATCATATGCCATAATAAAGAACTCTTTTTGCATACCTTTGTGCAAGCGCTGTGTGGGTTGGCTTTGACTATCTTTCATTTTCTTGGCTATTGTTGTAATCCTAGTATAATTTAAAATAATTCACACTAACTAAGAATACACAACAGTTGGAGGAACAATCTGTTGAGGGGCTACATAGCCACGCGAAAGAGGTAAACTAGACGCTAGTCCACTTTATCTCTTTGTTGTGGGTGGGTCACTCTTCTAGGAGGTAGCTTCAATCGGGAGAAGGATCATTTAATTTTCCATCACATGGTTGATCTAAAGATCAGAGATGCCATGCTAGGGGCCACTCTAGTTGGATCTGAAAGGTGTGTAGAGTTTTAAGACAAAGGTGGGGTCAATATTCTCTTTCGAGACCAAGCTCACCTCACTGCCAAAGTGCAAGGTCGACTTAAGCGCAAGTGTGTTTTGCAACCCGAAATCTTGATGTAATTTGTTGTGGGACAAGGTAAGACATCTATAAAAATCATTTCATATATTAAAAGTCATTTTTTATTTTATTTATTTGTTTAGTTTAGGATAATTAACTAGCTGATTTATATAAATTTTATCATTAAAAACTAGTTTATTTTCCTTGGAGTTGTGGGAAATAAAGTTATATCTTTTTTTCCAAGGAAATGGCTAAAAGATTGTATTAATAAAAGATGGGGTCAAGCCCCAAAAACATTACATTTCCAGAGATCAGATAATCCAAAAAGCTTTTTAGAATCGGGCAAGAACATGCAGGAACAACCCAGAATCTAACAAGGCTTTCACATACTACTTGTTGATTGAAAGTATTCCATTTGAAAATTTTCCAGAAAACTCGTAAGACCCATGTGCTTTTGCATTTTCATCTTTCCTATTTAATTGTTTTTTTTGGCTGCATTTTCATCTTTCCTGTAGAATGCTTTGTCTTTCTTTTGACTTGGATCCAATCTCCATTTTCTGCTGTTTCAATAATGTTGCCCTTGCTTAATGATACTTGGTTATTGAAATCTGCCTTGCATTCCTGAGGGGAAAGAACTGTCTCCGCTTGGTCTGCCCATGAGACCAGATTCCCATTGTTGATAGGAGAGGACACAAGCTTTGGAGGATCAACAACATGTTTGCTTTTGTCCAAAGTGATGGAGTTTGGCATTGGGGACCGTTTCTTTTCAGAAATCACTGAAGAGGAAGGGGAAGCGCTAGCAGGCTTTGCATTATGCAAGACCACCTCAACATTAGAAACCTTTGCAGGGATTTCGGATGTAACATGTGAAGCTTGAGAAATTCCATCCGATGATTCAGAGATTTTTAAACCTTTCTGAGCACTACTCATATTGTGAGAAGCTGAAGAAGGAGCCTCTAAGGATATTCAATAATGATTGAAAGATGCACCTGCCTACCATTTTGGCTTACGAGAATAGAATCTTGACTTTGATTTACCTACTTTGCGACATGTCTTGAGGGAATGACCTATCTCATAGCAGCCTTTGCAGTGGAAGGAAACATTTTTGTAGTCCAAGGGCTGAACGCAGGAGAATTCGGGACCAGTTAGCTTAATCTCAGCAGGGAAACCCTTGCTGAAGTCCTATCCACACATATGCGAGCATATGTGGGTTTGGGATAAAGTCTTGTGTCTTCACTATGACAATGAAATCTGCCTAGGACATTACCTAATACTGATTGAAGTTTTAGAGATGCAAGGTTCCACAAATGCAAAGGGAGGTTAGGAGAGCCTTACCCAGACAGGAGCAGTAGTGATTGAAGCCGAAAGAGGGTAACCAGGGCTGCAAAAAAGACTTGCACAACCCCAAAATCAACGAACAGCTTCAAGAATCCGCGCTCGATCACCAACTTTGTTGAAAACGATGATGAAAAAACCTCTAGCCAGAGGTTAAATATTTAGATCAACTGAGATGAGGGGCTTCCAATTCTCGTTAATACATGAGTGGAGGTCAACTAGCTTAGGCCAAAGCCCAATAAACCTGCTTTAGAAAAAACTCAGCTTCGCTGAGAGCCTCATCTCGCATAGCAACAACTTCAACCGCGGGACCCTCACTAACAGGGATCATTTTAAACGTCAGAGAGGAACTGCAGTCTGTTGCTTTCACTATATCGCAAAAGGACTTTGATGATGTCTGACAGGAACCGACACCATTAGAAGCAGTCAAATGAAAAACTGCTGATGAGTTGGCCACCAGTGATGCAGAAAAAATCAGCCCATCACCCTCAGGAGCAACAGCAGAGGAGTGAGCACCAACCGCTTCATCAGGAATCACAACCGAAACTAAGGGCTTTGATCCAGACACTGAGAACGGAGAGGCAGCTAAATGGCAGGGACATTTTTTCCTCATTTTCAAGAAAACCGGCCAAGGACGGGAGAGAAAGGGTCAGAAACAAAATCCGAGCAATAAAGTTCTATCTTAACCAAGGGTTAATATACTAATTTTTGAGCTAGTTATTGCATACATATTTCATCGTATGTTAAGTTTTCTGTTGCAGATCTGTACTTTTCCTTGCTGTAGTGTAATAGATCTGCAAGTTTTTCAAGGTCCCCAACACCATACGAGTAAATATTCTACTTTGGGATTTAATAGATAGGTTTTATCTCAAATTATCTTGTTTATCTTTCATTTACAGAACCTACAAGGCATTATTTCCAATTGTTCTTGGTTTAAAACCCTTGCTGGAAATTTTCTTGGCATAGCACCTAGGGGGATTCAATTCCAAGACTCCATAAATTCAATTTCTAGCTTGCTGGCTAAGTGATGTTGGTTTGACCCTTTAGGATCACTCCAAAGCCTTTAACCAGAAGCAAGTTGCAATTTCCAACAACACTCCATAAATTCAATTTCCAGCTTGCTGGCTAAGAGATGTTGGATTGACCCATTAGGATCACTCCAAAGCCTTTAAGCAGCAGATAGGTTTTATCTCAAATTATCTTGTTTACCTTTCATTTACAGAACCTAAAAGTCATTATTTCGAGTTGTTCTTGGTTTAAAACCCTTGCTGGAAATTTTCTGGGCATAGCACCTAGGAGGATTCAATTCCAAGACTCCATAAATTCGATTTCCAGTGCCAAACCACTCTATATCCAAGGTTTAGGGGTGGGGAGGCTAAGCGATGTTAGATTGACCCTTTAGTATCACTCCAAAGCTTTTAACCAGCAGCAAAT
Organism: Pinus tabuliformis; assembly: GCA_031772625.1. Classification (NCBI taxonomy): domain Eukaryota; kingdom Viridiplantae; phylum Streptophyta; class Pinopsida; order Pinales; family Pinaceae; genus Pinus; species Pinus tabuliformis. The sequence continues at coordinate 1,126,824,453 of CM062817.1, forward strand.
TATATTCTACTTTTGGATTTAATAGACAGGATTTATCTCAAATTATCTTGTTTATCTTTCCTTTACAGAACCTAAAAGTCATTATTTCGAGTTGTTCTTGGTTTAAAACCCTTGCTGGAAATTTTCTGGGCATAGCAGCTAGGGGGATTCAATTGCAAGACTCCATAAATCGAAATTGAATCCCCCTAGGTGCTATGCCCAGAAAATTTCCAGCAAGGGTTTTAAACCAAGAACAACTCGAAATAATGACTTTTAGGTTCTGTAAAGGAAAGATAAACAAGATAATTTGAGATAAATCCTGTCTATTAAATCCAAAAGTAGAATATAATTTGCTGCTGGTTAAAAGCTTTGGAGTGATACTAAAGGGTCAATCTAACATCTCTTAGCCTCCCCACCCCTAAACCTTGGATATAGAGTGGTTTGGCACTTCTTAGGTGGTCATTTCAGGGGGAATATGTTATCATCTCTGCGTTTTTCTGCAGATTTTACAGTCTGCAGTCACAGAATTGCAAACGAATTAACACTAGAACCTCTCCTACCAACACTCTCCAATCACAGAAATAACTTCATATTTTTGGTTAGCATATTTTTAATACATTTTTGGTTTGTTTGTTGACTAGCGGAATCGGCAACGCTGGTGGTATCATACTCGCGTTACACGGGGTCGAATCCCACCAGCTGCCACTATAACCTCTAGGAGGAACCACCCAGCCTGCAAGAACGGCCCTCAGTTAAGACGAGACTCAAACTCGTGACCTGCACAGCAGCACGGACGACTTAGCAGACTGTCCACTGGCCACGAGACCAAACCTCTGCGGGCTTATTTTTTTAACACATTCATTTTGACTGATTATACCGATGTATTTCTTGAGTTTCAGTGTTTTTTTTTTTAACATCATCGGTTGCTATATTGCTTTTCGAAAAAGAGGAAGATGGAAGCTGTTCCTCTGTAATACATAATTATTCGCCGAGTGAAGCTAGGAAGGAAGGATTTACAACAATAGGATCCTCCAGGTTCCCGCCACTTGGGCTTTGAAATGAAATTTAAACTGGAATATATCCTGACAAATTGGAACACTAAGAGACGACATTTGCAGAACATTATCTATCAAAAATGAAAAGGGTGATAAGCCTGACTATGAGGATGAAAAGGAGCCTGATTTGCCAGTTTGAAGCACCTTGCTGTTCCGCTCCAAAGGATGAAGAGAAGTATGATATCTTTGCTTGTAGCACCTGTCTGGACCGCAATAAAGGAATAGCTGAAAACAGATCCTGATAAAAGAAGGACGGGAACGCTGTCATGGGGCTCTGATCATTGAGCGATATCTCTGCTTGAGGCTCCTGTCTAGACCACGTTAATGAACCAGTTGATAACAAATCCTGATAAAGGGAGGGCGAGAACGCTGTCATGAGGCTCTGATTATTGAGCGGTGCCAGAGGAATGTGCTGCCTGTAGGGAGGATCGATGAACAGGGGGCGTCCAAAAGATTCAGGGGAGGGGGAATCACGGGTTCTAAGAGCAAGACAGGCCCGCAGGGACAGGGAGTTCAGATGGATCGAAAGGGGAAGAGGCAGAATTAAGGGAGAGAGGGAACTGAAGCAGGGGAGCGGGTGAGGGAGAGCCTGATGCAAGAAAAAGGACAATCGATTGACAAATAACTTATGCAAATGAATTACCTGAGTGCGCCCTGTCCCTCTTTCATTTTTGGTCATGGTGAAATAAATATGATTCATCAGTTCTGCTATCTTATTAGGACTTGTGAGCTTGTTGCATCTCTGAATGAGGGGGATCCTTTCCACAGTCATGGCAAATGATAATAGGTCTCGGCTTCGTTACAGACTAGACAGCCTTGAGGTCTGGTGCATGCCTTATTGGCCTGTTTGTCAGCTTTTCTGTTTAAGCTGCGTAAGATATGATAAAATTGCAGATCTTCCATGTGTTGAACTAGAATATGGCAGCGGCTTAATATCTGCTGGAGAAACACATTTGTGGAGTCTTTCCTCTGAACCATTGAGCTGATAATAACTGTTGAATCTCCGAAGATGAAGGCTACATTTATTCCAAGCTTCCCAAGCTGAATAAGACCCTGGTATAGAGCCAGTGCTTCTGCCCTATTGTTGGAGGTTTGACCAAGGCCCCATTCATATGATAAAACAGTGTCTCCATTAGCATTAAGAATCACTCCTCCAGCCCCTGCAACCCCAGGATTCGACTTTGAAGCTCCATTAAAAAAAAGACAGTACCTGTTACAATTTTGAATCCAAGCAGCAAACTCATTTTCTTTAAGTCTGATTTTCCACTTGTGAGGGACTGCATTTTGCCTGTTGTGAGCAGTGCTACCTAGCTGCCTGTTGTTGTTTTTATTCAACAAGTGACCAATAAAGCTCTGTTCTTCCACACTGAGATCGGTGATGTCTACAGCCTTCTGGTTTTTAGCTAATATGGTTTCAAGGGCGAGACCCTTTACTTTGCTACATAGACTTCTGGCGTTTGAACCCTTGTCCTTAAAAACTTTTCGATTGCGGGCCAACCAAATATTCCATAGCATGATGTAAGGTAGAATGTCCCATACCCTCTTCACAATGCTATTCTTCCTTCGCTGCCAGGGGTAGTTCTTTTTCCACTTATGCAAAATTTCTTCGATGCTATCTTGGCTGGTCCATGGAATTTGGTTGTTCTGGGACAGGTTTCCCCAGCACTCAGTGGCGAAGGAGCAATCAATAAATAGGTGGTGGATGGATTCCTCAGCTGCCAAGCAGTTGGGACAGCGAGAGGGGCCGATAATTCCACGCTTTTGTAATTTTTCGGCAGTAAGAGTTTTCCCTTTGAGAAGGGTCCATATAAAAAATTTGATTTTTGGAAGGGCCTCAGACTTCCAAACTGCCTTCCAGTGATTCCAGATTGGCATAGGATGATTGCTGTTGCAGAGGAATTGATGGGCAGCCTTAATGGTATACACAGATCCAGAAGGATCCCAACTGAATCCATCTGTGGTATTCTTTTTGATAGGGGCTATATTATGCAAGTGAGATTGGAGAGCTGATAAACTATCTTTGAGATCATTGGGTATAGCAGGGAAGGACCATCCAGACCATAGAAGGGATGAAGGATCCCACTGAGAAATCTGATCCAAATGGTGAATGCCAATTCTTTCAAGAAAGGAGAGGATGGGATTGACTCCAGCTTGCATATTAATAGGATGTTGTCCCATGATTTTGTCTGTTCCAATATTAATGCTTGCTCCTCCCTTAGGAATTTTGGAAGTGTTATGGGCAATTATAGGAATTACTTTTTTGCATAAGTGCCAGATTTTGGTGGAGTCTCTGATGGGGATGTCTTGATCAAGGAGCTGATGCCTTGGAAAATTCAGATATTTAATTTCCAGTACCCTTTTCCACCATGCAGAAGGACCAGTTATGAATCTCCAAACCATTTTTCCTCCAAAAGCTAAGTTGAGATATCTTGGGGATCTGATGCCAAGGCCACCACGGTCTTGGGGCTGAATTACTTGTTTCCAGCTGATCAAATTAAACTTCTTTTTGTCTTGCTTCCCTCCTTGCCACAAGAAATGGCGAAGGATGCCTTCCATTTTGTGGTGGAAGGTGGCAGGGGCTTGGAGAAGAGTAAATTGATATAATGGCAGAGAGGATATACCAAATTTCAGAAGGGTGAGGCGACCAACTGGGTTGAGCCATATTGAGCCCCATTGCTGTACTTTCCTTTTCATCTTATCGATTATGGTGTCCCAAACTTCAGCCCTCAAAGGTCCTGCGCTTACAGGAATGCCCAAATATGAAAAGTGAGTCCAGTCATAGTGGCAAGAAACCCCAAATGTTGCAGCAATATTGTGAAGGGCCTGCGAAGTTGTATTCCAGCCATAGATACAACTTTTTTGCTGATTGACCAGACCACCAGAGTAATCCATGAATTTGTCCAGGAGAACTTTGAAACGCCTGGCTATTGTGATAGAGGCCCCCCCAATCAGCAAGGTATCGTCTGCAAATTGAGAATGATTTATATTCTTGACACCATTCCCAAATTTTATTCCTGTTATGAGACCAACCCTCCAATGGAAATCCAGCGCTTTGCTAAATGATTCAACCATTAGAATGAAAAGATAAGGTGAGAGAGGGCATCCTTGTCTTAGGCCACGGGAGGATTGGAAAGCTTCACCTGGTCTGCCATTAACAAGAGGGGTGATCCATGGCCCGGAGATGCAGGCTTTGATGAGGTTAAGGAAGCTTGCATCAAAACCCATCTTCTTCAGGACAGCAAAGAGAAAGGAGTGCCTCACTCTGTCAAAGGCGTTGGCCAAATCAAATTTGAGAATGAATCCTTTCTCCTTCCTGGATTGGCTCGAGTGAATAGCTTCTTGTACTAGAAGAATGGAATCAGTAATATGGCGGTTTGCTAAGAACCCCCCTTGATTTTCAGAAATGAGGGAAGGGAGGAAGGGTTTGAGGCGAGAGGCAATGATTTTGGAGAGGATTTTGTAGGAGGAATTACATAGGGAAATAGGATGGAATCTGGCAAATGAAGAAGGCCGGTTTTCTTTGGGTATGAGGGCCAGATGAGTGGCATTGTTGTACCCCCCCTATTTTGCACTTTCGCTGGATCCACTTTAACATTTTTATCAGGTCTTTTTTTATAATCCCCCAGAATGTTTGATAGAAACATATGGGAAAGCCATCAGGGCCTGGGGCTTTGTCAAGCTGGAAGGCCCATACCGTTCTGGCAACTTCTTCCTCATCAATCTCTCTGATTAGACTGTCATTTACTTGCTTACTTATCCCTGCTGGCAGATGTTGCAATAACTCAGTATAATCCTCCTGATCTTTAGTTTCCGTTAGAAGGTCCCTGAAGTGATCAGTTGTTGCCCTCCGGATGGCGTCTTGGCTTACCTGCCTGTTACCTTCAGCATCTGTTATGGAGCTTACGCTGTTCCTTACCTTTCTGGCTGTTGTTTGTTTATGAAAAAAGGCTGAGTTCCTGTCTCCTCCCTGCAGCCACAATTGCCTCGATTTTAGCCTCCATTTTAGCTCCTCTGCTCTCTTAACTTGGCACAGTTGTGAATATAGATCACTTTCATGTTGTTTACTTTCTTAGGTGAGACCAAATTCCTCAATCGTTCTTTGCGTGCTATTGAGGTTATTTTTAATCTCCCTTTTTACCTCTTCAGGCTCTTTATAGCTTATGAATTGTGTTAGTGTTGATGATATAACATTTAGAAGGGTCATATCTTTAGTATGTAGCCTGTTGTCAACATTAAGGGAGAAGATTTTTGTGATGCCTTTTCTCCAAGGTCTCCTATTTAGATTGAGGGGGGATGTTGTGAATGGGGCAACCCTATTTTAAGTTGGGTATCCATAAGCCTACTCACCTTTGTGTCTCTGTCACAATTGACCCCTGTATTCGAATCATGTAGTAGAAAACCCACTCTTAGATTGTATTTGAGATTTCTTAGCTGTATTCAGGGTCTCTTAGGAGTATTTCAGTTGGGTACTCATAACCCACTTTTAGGGTGTGTTTGGGCTTCCTCAATTGTATGCAATCTATTTCATTTGTCTTTGAGCCGAGTATTCATAAACCTACTCTTCTTCATATTTTGTCAATGATCTTATATTGAGTTTGATATCCATAAACCCACCCTTCGATATCCATAAATCCAATTGGGTATCCATAAATCCAGTCTTCATATTTCAGCAAGAATTATCCTATAAACAGTTCATTGAAGAGTTTGTTCACCCAGCTATGAGTATCCTAAACAGCTCAGCACAACCCAGAATCAGTGAAGACATCAAGAGGATTCTACATTTAACAGATCAGGCTAAGACTCGAGAGTGGTATGTATACCAGAATTATACTCATAACCCACTTTCAGGGTGTGTTCAAGCTTCCTCAATTGTATGCAGTTTATTTCATTTGTCTTTGAGCCGAGTATTCATAAACCTACTCTTCTTCATATTTTGTCAATGATCTTATATTGAGTTCGATATCCATAAACCCACTCTTCGGTATCCATAAATCCAATTGGGTATCCATAAATCCAGTCTTCATATTTCAGCCATGATCCATCTTGGTATTGTTGAAAATTGGTAGCTATGGTCGGTATTTTTGTTGGCAAATCAAAGGAGAATTATGAATTTCTATGTTGAGCAAGTCGGCCTCATTTGGTCAAGTCGGCCCCACTCATTGAATGGGTTTGACCCTATGGTCAAAACCCTCCTCCTAGCACATGTATATTTGGAGTTTGATCGATCTCATTTGGCATCTCACTCACTCATCCATTCAATCTGAAACAAGGAGATTTATCCACATGTGCAAGGAGTAGAAGAAGAAGATTCGTTCTATGTTAACCATCTATTTTACTTCTGTTTGACTAGAGTTTACTAGGGATTATCTGCTGATGTTTGACCAAACTTTTGACTGATTTTGGAGGCTGAAATTATCTCTAATTCGTTGACTGAAGTTCTGCTCCTGTTCTGGCTTGTTGATGGAGGGTTGACCGCAGGTCAACTTTTGTGATTTGACCGAGTTTTTACAGTGGTTTGTTGACTGTGATTTGACTGAATTTCGACCACTGTTGACCAGTGACCTCAGGTCAAAATTTGGTCCCTGTTGCAGACTTTGTCCTGAACTAGCATTGATTATTTCTCTCTCTTTTGACTGGTTTGACTTAGCATTTATTGAGGTTAGAAGATTGGAATTTTGATTGGAATATTCTGATGCACATTTTGATGAATTGAACTCTCTCTCATAAGGAAAGATTTCTGGGTTTTCCCCTTGTGGGTTTTTCCCTGGTCGCTTACCTAAATTTTGGTGTCTCTTGTTTCATTGTTTACTGTGATCTCTATTGCTCTATTGAAGAAGTTAATGGTTGAAATATTTCATGTATAACTGCTTAATGATTGGAATGTTCTAAGAAGTCTAATTGTATCATTGGAAGTAGTTATCAGTTTGAAAAATTGTACTAGTCTTGATTGCACTAGAAAATCAACAGGTATTGAGGGGGGTATCCTTAAAACCGCTTTTTGTTTGTTTGTTTGTTTGTATTTCATCATTTTTCTCCATAACCCTTTGTTCATTTTAAAGGGTGGTAATGAGAATGCTATATTCCTCACCACCCTTCGTTCATTTTAAAGTGTGGCAATGAGAATGGTGTAATTGTCACATTTGGCTACGACCAACTCTATTGTGTCATTACTTTGATCATTTATTGTATCACTAGGTTATGGTTAAGGCCAACCTAGTCAACTTTGATATGTAGGTTCAATAATTCTCTTGGCAAGTACACCCTACTTATGTGGCCCAATATGCCCTAAATGAATTGTGTATAAGTACACAACTTGAACCTCATTTATAAATGATCTTTTTTGATCATTGAGTGAAGGATCTCTAATACAAGTGTTTCAATCCTACAAGTACTTCATCTTTGGCATCCTTTTGTGGGTGGCATATATTTTCTCTTTTATGCATATTTGTGGACCACATGTGCAGCACACTCATGATCTGGCCTCTTTCTCTCTATTGCAATTTTGGTTCGTCTCTAGCACAGTTCTTTAGTGCTGTTTTTTTCTGTTTTACTTGAGGTTTTTGGGCTAGAATTTTGGTTTTATTTGATCCTCTCTTTCTATTTAAGATCTCAACAACCACTGTTTTAAAACATCTCTTTTTGTAGCTGATCTAAATTTTTTTAGCTAGAGGATTTGATCGAAGAGTTGTAGATCAAGGATTTTCTGAACCATCTTTTATTTCAGGGTTTGCTCTACTAATGATTTATTGCTGTTGGTTTTTTTGCCGCTTTAGTGTGCTGTTTAGCTGATTTGATCCTCAAAATTGTGTCCTAGCATCATATGAGCCTAGAATCACGTACACCATCGTTGGTTTTGTACACTTTACATCTGTGAAACATCTTTCTATTTTGTTGACATTTGTGGTTAGTTCATTATTTTCTGAAGCTGAACTGAAGTCTGGCTTGTTGCATCAACTGGTATTTTGACTGTGGAACCAAGGTGTGAGATCATCTCATCAGTTTAAAGCTCTCCTTTATATTTAGCTCTTTTCCTTGGATCGTGCAATAGATCTTTCGAAGACTTCACAAATGTTTCACAATAGATCTTTGGACTTGATGGACTTTTTTAACAGTGCACTTTTAATGGCACACTTTGTGTATTGGGCCAGCCTTGTTCTAGGTTGTGATGATATCATTATTAACCTGACTACATTTGGAGATGTTCTTTATGTGCTAGCAGTTGGCGTTTTTACAGTGGATGTTTCAGTTTATTGTGATGCAAGTCTTGATTCTCTACTATGGGTTGATAGTGACATTTGTGGGCATATGGCCACTTATTCTCGAGGGAAAGCTACATGCTTCCTTATCTTCTTTGATGGGGTTTCTATTTATAAATCCAGAAGATTGGTTTTTTCCATAGATGACAAAACCTAATACATTTGATCCACTGCCTTCCACATTACGATGCTGGTCCCTTTTGGGTGTACTATATTTGACAGCTCCACTTTTAGGGACATCTTAAGCCACTCTTTGTTCGTTCAATTGATCAACGTGTTTCAGTGGATCTTTCTTCCATACCTCTACGAGAGGCCACCTTCACATGTTGTTGAACTGTGTTGGTGTGTGGGAAATATGGTGTTCATGGGGGATGATCTATGACATCTTCATTATATGGTCCATGTTCAAAATTAAGTGGGGAAGTTGTGTTGAATGCACTCTCTCCGAGGTCTCTTGTTCAAATTAAGGGGGGATGTGTTGTGCATAGGGTCAACCCTATTTTGAGTTGGGTATCTATAAAACGTCTGTGTTATTTTTATTCATCATTCTTCCCCCTGGTCTCCTACTTAGTTTAAGGGGGGTTTTTAAGATGATGGTATAAACTTTACTTGAGGCTAAGGTCCATCTTACTTTGTAATTACTTTTATTGTGTATTCAGTATTAATATTTCTAGGTTTGGCTAGAAGTTGACTTAGTCATCATAGTGGTCCTGTAACCCCTCTTGGGAATGGCACCCTCTTGAGTTGTGTATAGATACAAGACTCACCTCTCATTTGGAATATCATCTTTGTGGTGATCCACTGATTCATTCCTAGCTTATGGCATTCCTTGAATTTTTTCTGTAGCTCACTTGTGATCATCTCTAGCTCTCTTGTTATGGGCTATTTCTGTCTTTATCGCACTTAAACTACATTTATTTCTCTTTCGAGGGCTGAGCTAGTGCTGGCTGTTATTTCATTGTTGATCAGAGGGTTTATGTTTTGATGATCGGTTCAAACTTTAATTCGATCCTTTCTCTCTGTTATGAATCTCAATATGCCACCCTTTATGATTTGGTTACTAGTGAGATGTCAAGGTGCAAGGGTCCTTTTTGGAATCATTTTGGGGTCCTGGGGGTTTCTTAAATGGTATTCTTGTCCACCATTAAAGTTAGGACTATTACCATTAAAGCTTAACTCTGATTTTAATTTCTTTGAATAGTACTTGTCTAAGTCACCTGACACGGGGATTCGGGACACGTAGGATTCGAGATTCGTGGTGTCGGATTCGGACACGCTGACCCCCCGGAACAGGACACGTTATATATTATTTTATTAAAAATATATCTATATATATATATTTAAAAAATATACATATATATTAAAAATTAGATATTATCATATTTCTTACACAAATTTTAATTAATGATACAAATTTATTGATTTCAAACATAGATCTTCATCTATAGCTATTAGCATGCATAGTACATACAAAATTCAAATAAATGTCAGTGGTACTGGTCACATAAATGATAAATCTATTAAAAATTTAAATCATGATTCATAATTAATAACTGAAAGACAACTTACAACTACAAGATAGTAAGATAAACACACTGATAACTATAGTTTTCTCATTAAGTCATCAAATCAAAATGTGTTACATAAGTAGTGTTGGTGCAATGCCAATGGCAAATAGAAATAGAAAATATAAAACAACTACAGGTATACAAGCCTCAAGGCATCAATCAGCATCACTGTCCCCATCATCATGGTCCCCATTGCTCTCCTCTACATCCTCCTACTCCGCTGTATCCATAGTCGCCTCTGCATCTGCTGGTATGGAGGTTGACCCCTCTAAGTCATCAAATCTAACAGGCTCTAGCACTGGATCATTGAGATCCATGTTGGCCAATGCCAACTCAACAGTGGTGTCCAGACCCATATCATCAGGAACAATGTTACTTGGGAGCGGGAGCGAAAGCGGGGAGCAGGAGTGAAAACGGGAGCGGGAGCGACATATTTAGAAGCTCTTGGTTTGGTGCTCTTGATTAAATACGAGTTCCATACCCTAATACATGACAAAATTCAATGGAAACATTGCAATCCCCCAATCCTAAAATCCTGAAAAACTGATAAGTCTGCTGGATTTTGAATGAAATCTAAAATTCTACTTTCTCCATATGAAATCCAATGAGGCCGAACCCACTCTCAAACATCCTGAGTCATTTCATGGTAATGTTAAAAATTTAAGTAAAAGTGAGATTCTCCTTCATCTTCATTTTCATCCGAGATTCTCCTTAATCTTCATTTTCATCCTTTTACTTTAAGAATTTAACATTACCATGAATAGCATATCAATACTAGGGCCTAGACTTGATCATGAAGCTGCCAAAATGCTTTACTCCTTGCTCCAACAGCACAAATCACTTGCCAGATGACAATTTTAATGAGAAAACACGCCCTTTTCATTCCCACGCCGAGCTTAGCAAGTCCTGGAAACCGGACACGTGTCCTAAAATCGCGACACGCTTTTGAAAATCGCGGCACGCCCTCGGACACGAATCCGGACCGAATCGTGTCGGATTCGCTGGATTCGTGATTCGCAGGGGGTTTAGGACGAATCCGGTGACTTAGGCACCTGTTTAATGGCTTGTTAAACTTGTCGCTGACCTTTAATTTGAAGCGAAGGTTATTTTTATAATTTTGTAATTTTTATTTTGTTATGCTTTGGATTGATTTTTGAATAGTCCCAAGTTCTGTTTGGCTGCAATATAAACAACTAAATGTTGCCTATCTCAACTTCTTGGCAGTTTAAAATTAACCATGGTATGTTTGTTGTTACAATTTGTGTTCTGTGCATAGGCTCTCTCTTAATGGACATTAAGTATGTGGGCCCTGTTGAGAAATCCTTAGGGCAGCATAGTTAGGGTATTTTTTAATTTGATTTCTCTTTCTTTGGCACTTTCATGTGATATTTCTTCTTTCCAATTATTATGTTCTTATCATCAAGACAAATGCCAAACAATGAAGATCACAAACAACAAAGATGACACAAGATGTAGGCACTCAGCCAGGGAAAATCCCCTCTTCTAGGGGAAAACCCAGAAATTATTCTTCTCTTCTTTAGAATCAAGTCAAACGAGACAACCTAGACCTTTTGACCAAGACAAAGAGTTTCCTCCATGCACCAAGCCGGCCTCCCATGAAGAAGTCAAACTTTCAAATATCAAGTCAATGAAAACATCATGTCAACTAGAGTTTCGGCCCCTCTCTTCCTTCTTCTGCAATTTTCGGGTTCTTAACTCAGCCCTGCACATTTTCGGCCCTGTAATACTTCAGCAAACTGGCATGTGCGGCAGAGGATAGCAAATTTCAGACCTATTCTCCTTCGCTTGGCTTCCTTTACTTTTTGTCATAGAATAGTCTCTCCTTTGTGTAACTCACATTTCTTTCTCACTTCAAGTTGCAGATTGAATGAGTTATATGTATCTCTTCCTCAATAGGTTGAATGCATGTGTATAAATAGTAGTTCAAAGCTGTTCTTTGAGGCTGACTTGAATGAATTGAGGCCGACTTGGTGGAGGAGGATTATATGACCCATTTACATCAAAATTAATTTTCTTTCTTGACATGCAAAGCCCAAGAAGGGTCTATTACATGATGACAAAGACTAGGACTCATGACATAAACCCTAGAGCACTCAATGGGTGCTTATGACCTAGAAATAAAATAAATGAAGGATGAAACCCATGCTTATAAATAAAATTTCTTTTTCTTTCTCTTGACAAATACATTACATCATGACTCAAATACAATTATGAAGACTGATACTAGTTACATTTTCCAACAGGTCCGACATAGCTGACAACCCACATGGACAATGATCCAGTTGTACGATAGTTCCCTTGACAATTAATATTTTCTATAGGGTGGACAGTTTTCTTGCTGTTTTTTTTAATGTGTATTGATCACAGCAGAAAGGGTGAGCTGTTGTTCTCTGAAATATTCATCCTGTACTATCTTGGACTCATTAGGATACAATGAATTGATGTGTTTCAGGATCCCATCACTTTCTACCTGCCATTTTTTTTAATTTCTTTTGTTGTTTCAGCTTTCAGTGATTTAAATATGCTGTAATGCTGCTTGTGATTGAGGGCCGCAGTGGTAATGAACAAAAGTAATGATTCCACAGAGACTTATTCGCAGATCCCTGATAATTTCTTTAGTTGTCTCCTTTTTTGCTTCAAACTGATATTTGGCAGTGGAATGATCTGTGTATTCTGGATGTTTGATTTGTCTTTACTGGTTATTTTCTTTGAGGCATTTCTTTCACAATAGTATCTATGAGAGAATCTGGCCTCCTTGTTGTCTTTTCCTTTTCTTCTTTCTTTCTTCTCGTTTTCAAAAAAATTAGATATTAGAAAAAGAATTTGGCCACAAGCCTAGTTGGTTTCCTGCCACAGGCACATGAGTTTTGAACTTGCCTAACAAGCATTTGCCCAAGAGTGAATCTGATACCACTATTATGAATGATATGTTAGTTAATGATAAAACATCCAATCCAAATATAAGGGAAGGAAATCCATTAAAGATAATAATATGTAATGCATTGTGAATAATACGAGTTATTAATTGACTGGTTGCATGGGTGAAAAGTTATTACCTTTGGTGATTAATTATGATGGGTATTGTTATTAATATTGTTTGTTTATTGGTAAGCTGGCAGAAGTTATATTATACAGATAAAAGTACATTCCAAAGTTGCTGTAGCATGCCAAAAAGGACCCACAGAATCGGAAGAAGTTTTCTATCATAACATCTGGGACATATGAGTGTCTAGTTTAACAAAAATACTAGTAAAATATGAGATAACCTTAAACATAACTGTGTAAATATATAAGCAGAACATGAACAGGAAAAGACTTATGAAGAAGGCCCAAGGGGAGAGCCCGCCATAGGAGAAACTTCCTGATCTTCCTTGTTGCAGGGCTGTTGTCCTTGCTTCTCATTCTTGATAATTATGGGATCGGAACTGGTGCCCTCTGAAGTGGCTGTAGTATGTACCCATGTACCCATGAACCCAACAGCTTTCTCCTCTTTCCTAGATCCACCACCATAAACTTTGAAGCTGATACCAAAAACCACCTTGCAAATAACTGTGAATTTGGCCTCAAACCTCCTGAGACAGTCAACAGATTCGGGAATGGAATTAGGAGCAGGATGACTCTGCTTCTCCACTGCAGCAGTAACCAGAGTCTTTGCTAACCAATAGAATTCCATGGCATGGAACACCTTTGTATCCCTGGACCTTGAAAATCCTGTGTCCTCCACCCAACCTTGAAATTTGGTCGCAATTTGATTAGCAGAGGCATTTTAGCATTACTGGTTAATGGAGTTCATCAGATCGCCAACAACTGCTTAGGAATTGTTGAAATTCTAGTAATGTAAAGACTAGAATAGTTTTTCACAATTTGATAACTACTTCTATTGATATATATTATAAACAGTTACTTCTTTATTTCAACAAGTAGATTTGCATTAAAAACTTCAACCAGTGATTCTTCAACAAGAGCAGTAAATAGGGATCACAGTAGACAATGAACAGTAGATAATAAGCAAGAGACAAGAGACACCAAGATTAGGTTCACAGCCAGGGCAAAACCCACTCAGGGGAAAACCCAAATTTCTTAACTTATGAGAGAGATATTCTGTCCAACAATAGCACATCAAAATGTTCAACAATTCCAAAATGATCAACAATAAGATACCAATCCAAGTGTGCTATGAGAGAGATGTTAATTCTGTCCTACAAGGTCTGATTAAGAAGGCCGAATTGTAGCCCTGAAGCTACTGTCAAAGAAGGCCAAAGATATCACTGTGATTGCCAACAAATCGCCCAGAATATATACCCAAACAGAGCTTGGTCAACTTCAGAAATTCGTCACAATATAGAGCGAGTCTTTCTGCAATTTTTCGGCCACAAGAACATCAACAAAACAGAGATAAAACTGATCCGAAGTCACTGTGTCAACGAACCATTGAAGGAGGACCATGCACAGTCAAAAGACACTTGAAAAATCCTCTTTGCTCATGTGAGTAAGCCTGTAATGGAAGTCTGAATACCCTTGTAATTGCAGACCGAATCAATGAGCTTCATGGTGGACAAAATGATGTCAATAATCACTTATTAATAGGCATCGAATGAGGGCTAATTAGCCCTAGTAGGGCTGATATGATGACCTCTTATGGAGCCGACTTGTAGAGGTGATTAAGCCGATTTGTAGAGGTGATTGAGCTGACTTGTAGGTGATTTCTTCTCCATGGTTTTGATGAAAAATGCTGACCATAGCTACCTTATATTTCAACACGAATAAGGGGAGGTGGATTGCAGATACCTTTTCGCAAGTTTCAGGTGGCCTGCTCAGCCCTAGTGCCCTGGGAGTGTTGAGAGGCACCCTGGTGAGAGGGTGTACGACCCTTATGATTATGGGCATCACCCATTTTGCTAGACTTTGGGGCATTGTAACTGACCATGGAGACTATGGTGCAGACACAAGATAGATGGCAACCAAAGTGATTGGGACATGGACGAGAGAGGCTGGAAATGAATCTAAAGACTAATGGTTGCAGCAAATGGAGAGAGTGGTGCTGGGGCGTTAAAGAACCCAAACTCGGAACCTAGACCCACTGCTTTGGAGCAAAATGGATGAACAACCCACAATAGAGATTTCAGCCAGGGCCAAGTACAGGCAGGAAGTGAAGAATGCCAGCAACCCACAGGGCAACCAAAGCATGAAACCTGTTGTCTAAGAGCCCAAAAACAAAAATTACAACAAGGCCAACCAGAATGAGGGGAATACCCTAGTTTGACAGAAGATTTGGTATGCTGCATATGAACCAAGTCACCCTCTCCCAGACATGATGGTGATTGTACTCACTATTGCACTTCCAATTGAATTTACCAGGAATAATTGAGGTATGAGTGTGTCCAGGAGTGCAGTTGTGCCATCCTTTCACCATCAGCTGACACTGATCCCACATAACTCTCACATAACTTCTCCTGATTGTGAAGGACAAGGATGTAAGCCACTAGTCACCATGCCTCAAACTTCTTTGTTGGATAGCCACACGGCCAGGCCAAGGTCTAGAAGCGTTCCTAGCACCCCATTTGCGGAAAAGGTTGTTATTATTATGTAATGTATCATTTTTTTATGCATATTACATCAGCCGTACAGCAGTTGGTTCATGAATGAAAGTAAATGTGGATTTGTTTGGATCCTTGGTTCTTGTTGAATGTACTATCCTGTCTTAGTGAATATGTTTTCCTTGAAATGAATTATATGTACACATCAAGAGTAGACCACCATTTTCTGTAATAGCCCCTCTTTTATTTAATTATTAAGATTATTCTTAGCTTAGATATCAATTTTTCTCAGCATGTGTCAACCATTGCTTCGATTGTTGTATCGTACATGCTGATTGTCTTTTAATTGCATTGTGTTTTTGGTCAATTGAGCACATTAAAACAATTTTAATTTGTCTCTCATCAGTTGCTGAAAGTAGATGCAAGTTTATTTTTATTATGTTCTTATTCATGGACATTTTAGATCCATCAGTCGTTTATGTGAATTTCAATTGATTGGCATGGTTATGGCATATGCCCTCTTCCAACTTAATGTTTTTGGTGAATCTCGGTTAAGCTGCCATCTCTTCGTTTATAGACATTCCTCTCTAATCAATATGTGTTTCTGTTAACAACTGGTCTAAGCTTTCTGAATAATGTTTAAAGTGGCTGTTGACAATTTTTATAATGTGTGCTAACCACCTCCATTCTAAAAGTAGGAGAGAATTGATTTTTTACATACCTTGTTGTGTGCATTCATTGAATAATTTGCGAATTAGAGATGCTAAAGGTTTACATGCATTTGCTTATTTAGATTTTATTTCTGTTCTAGGAGTGCCAAGGAAGAGGATATGGTTTTACATTGTATATACCCTACTGCCTTTGATATTTGTTTGTAAATATCTATGTTAATATAAGCCTTTGAAGAAAAGAAAAAACCTTCCCGTTCTTTGTTAGCAATCAGATGTAATATGAATCAACTATCTCTATGGTTTATACAAAACACATGAAGAGCTTCTATGTAAGAACATACGAGTGTTGTGATATTACTTCCGGAATTCTAGAACAAAGACTATGGAAAAATTTGATGTCAGAAGTAGTAGAGTGGGTTTAAACTTTTTTTGGGTGCAACAAATTGTGGAATTTGAGAATGTAGAGCATTATGACCATCTCTTGATTACCTCTGAGCTTTGGCTTTGGTGATGAGTCTTCTTGTTGCAACCGGAGGGAAGAGGTATGTAGTTGTTGGCAAAAAGCTATTTGCAAATTAGAGATGTTAAAGATTTAGATGCATTTGCTTATTTAGATTTTATTTCTGTTCTAGGAGTGCCGAGGAAGATGATATGATTTTATGTTGTATATGCCCTACTTCATTCGATGATTGTTTGTAAATATCTAAGTTAATATATGCCTTCAAAAAAAGAAAAAATCGTCCTGTTCATTGTTTCAATTGCACATAATATGAATCAACTATCTCTATGGTTTATACGAAACACATGAAGAGCTTATTTGTGAGAACATTCTAGCGTTATGATATCACTTCCCGAATTTTAGAACAAAGACTATGGAAAATTTTATGTGAGAAGTAGTTGAGTGGGTTTAACCTTTTTAGAGTGCAATGAGTTGTGGTAGAGCATTATGATCATCTCTTGATGATCTCTGAGCTTTGGCTTTAGTTATCAAGAGCTCTTTAATGTTGTAGGACTATTGTGAATACACATAGGTCAGCTTCAAGGCTCTTTCCATTCATGGGAATCAAATAATAGACTCTGTAAAATGTTGGTGAAGGCACCAAAGAAGTGGTGGCTGGCTTTTGAAAAATGCTTAAAATTCTTGGTCGAGGCTGGCTTATCCATCCAGGGTTCTTTTCTGGAACATGTGAAACAAAATGGATTAGGTTGTTAGGATAGATGAAGTGAAAGTAATTGGTTGAACATTGTCATTTTGTATTTTCCATATATGCATGCTTGTGATCAGGAATATCAAATGAAATAGCTCAATCTTTGTTTATTTTATGTTGTTCTTGTACTATTTACATGAGACAAAAGAGAATAGCTGACTTGATCTTCATACTTCTTTGATTGGTGGCAGGACAGAGGCAGATCCTGCATTATTGGCAAATTATGTGTTGGCATTGCTGAAGAACAATAAACCTAAGAAGGAATTGCAAAAACTATGTGTTGATAAACTGTACGATTTCCTTGGAGATGGTACATTCCAATATTAAATTCTTTGTGCTTCTCATATTTGATATTTTTTGGCATTTCTATTTACTATTTAGTTGACACTGATGTAAATGATTGATGTTTCTCCTTTATGATGCAATGAATGTGCTACCTCTTCTAATTTTTATCTTGTTAAGTCTGAATCTTATTCAAAGTCTGCACTATTCTTATATTTTCTGTTGTGCAAGTGTGTGATATGGCCCTATATATAAGAGATTAAAAGATGTTGGATGAAATGTTATGGTTATACTGCATGTAGTTGTTTGTCAAGGCAGCCAATTAAGGAAGCCCTTCACAGACTAGCTTCAGTACAGATAAAACCTTAAGACCCTGATTAATACTCAACGTGGGTGTCTATAAAAGTCTCAAATGTTGTTTCTTAGTGACAATATTTGTCCCTTGATGTTTAATTTCTGTTTCTCTCCCTTCTGATATTGTTAAGTGGACTGTTTATTCTAGATTGTAGTGAACATTAAATTACACTAAATGATCAGTTCCTATTCATCCCTCATGGAAACTAGATTATGGAGGCTTCACTTTATTGGAGTGGTCATAGATAAGGAAAGAAGTCATTAGTAATGTATGGCTGTCCATTTTGACCGTTCAGATTTTCTCTATTTCCATATGGCTAGCTATCTTTAAATTTAGTCTGAATGCCTGTTGTGCTGATTTGCTGAAATAATTTGCATTAATAGCGATATTTAGAAGAGATAATTGGCACTTGACAAACTAGAACTCACATTGGCACTTCCTTTTCGGTCCATTCATATTCTAATTAAAGATTTAGGGCTTAGGATCAGCCCAAGGATCTTTAATTTAATTGGTGATGGCATTGAATGGATTCAATTTAAAAGAGCATTCGGAATGTCATTAAGTTTACATTCATGATGGATGCAATTTAAAAGACCATTGGAAATGTCAATGAATTTACATACATGAATAGCAATCAAACTTCTGCCTATATTCTATATTTTACATATGTACTGGACACATGTTAGGTTCCTCATCTTCAAGTTATCTCAAGCATCAATTAGGTGTTGCCTGGTGTTATAGATGTTGAAATATGTAACTAGGTTCGGTCTTCATAATGACATATGTAAACATGATTTTATATGTTTAATGGAAAGAGAAAAATAAATTTATTATTGTTATTCTTGAGGCATGGGTTTCATGCTCAAGGGTATTTATTTTATAGGTCAAGCATCCATTGAGTGCTTCTAGGTTTGTCATAAGGTCAATTGAGTCATTGTCATGTATTAAAGGCCCATTTGAGCATGTTACATATTATAAAGAAAAAATAATTGAGTCAAAATAAAGTCAAAAGACCCTCCAGGACCTCGTCATGGCATGAAGATCAAGTCGGCCTAAAGATAACAATTCGTACCCCTCAAAAGCCTATGTATAAGAAGGAACTCGACCTCATTTGGACACACTCTCAAGCAAGTTTGATCTCCTCAAGATAGAAGCTGGAAAAGGACAGAGCAGGAGAAGAGGAACAAGTTTGAAGTTTTTGGGCCTCTCTCTCTCTCTCTTTTGTTAGGGTTTCTATAGTTGCTCGGCAAGATGAAATTATGAAGCTTTATTGAAGCTGTGAAACTGCATCGAAGCTGTGAAGATGCAAGGTCAAAGCTGTGATGTTGCAAGATCGAAGTTGCAAGGTTGAAGCTGTGATGCTGCAAGATCGAAGTTGCAAGGTTGAAGCTGTGATGCTGCAAGATTGAAGTTGCAAGGTCAAATTTGCTTCTAGGTTGAAGCTATGAAGCTGCATCAAGGTCGAAGTTGTTGAAGTTGCTAGTTCAAAGTTGCATAAATTGTTGCTGGGGTCAAAGTTTGTTGCTGGAAGGTCGAAGTTTGTTGCTGGAAGTTGTTCATGAAGGAAAATTGACTTGGTTTTGGAGGGCCTTGGTTAGGGGTCATAGGTCTTGGAATTCGTTAATTGAAGTCCTATAAGAGGAGAAAAATTTTGGTGGGTTTTCCTCTCAGTTGGAGAGGTTTTGGCCCTGGCTGCCAATATCTTTTGTCCTATTGTCTCATTGTTATTTGTGATTGTAGCCATTTGATGATAGAGAACACTAATAATAATAAAGGAAAGAAGAAGTTAATCAAATAAAGTAAAAATACATTACGAGCAGTTATCAAAGTAAGAGAAATCACCTGCACTTGTTGCCCCCTAGATTTCTCAACATGGAATCATATCTAAGGTGACAAGGCAAGGAAAGGCAACTTAAAGAAGGACACTCGAGGGCCGAAGCACTAGAAGATCATTAAGAGTATCAATCATCAAGAAGGAACATTCATATCAAGGATCATCACATCTCAAAGATAGAAGATCTCAAAACACTAGCTCATCCAAAGAAGGGTTATGCACTTGAAGAATTGTTGGGAAGCTCGCACAACATCATCGAAGAAGATAAAAAGATCGAGGTAATTTTGGGTATGTTTTGGGCTATTCTTGTTCACATGTGTGAGGAGATTAGGGCTCATTTGTTGCAGTAGAAGCCGAATTATTACAGTCACCTAAGGAGGCCGAAAACAAGTGGAAGAGAAGCCATCTTGCAATCTGAGTTGCAAAAGAAGAAGCCTATATCCAAGCGAATAAGAGAGAAGGGCAAAATCTCTGTCTTTCTCCCACACGTGTAGAAACTAGGGTTTCTACAGTGACTGAAAATTGCATTCAAATTATAGGGGTCAAAAAAAGGGTCGAATAAGAAGCTGCAACTACTAGAAAACAAATTTGACTAAAGTTGACCTTGAGAAAGTGAAGCTCATCAAGGAGAAGGCATTGTCATCATCATCAAGGAACTAAGGTGATCTCCCTCTCTTTGAAGGGTCACTTTTGAAGGAAGACATCTTCTACTATCAACATCATCATCAAAATCAAGAAGGCATCAAGTTGAAGATATTGTCATCAAGAAGTTTCTTCACACGTAAGTATCTTTATGTCTAGATCTGATTCTATCAAAAATGACTTCATTTTGCAAGGAAAGCAACAAATTGGTTGGGTCATCAAACTTTCTTGCATGGAAGAAAAGGATAAATTTGATCCTCGTAGAAAATGAAGTTATTGATGATGTTAAGGGTTCAATCACTAAAACTCCAAATGAAGAAGCTTATTCTCTAGCGAAATACATGAAAGGGGAAGTAAGGGCTGAAAGGATCCTTATAGTATCCATGAAAGATCCCCTCATACCATATGTATCAAAGTTGGAGACATCAAAAGAAATATACGAGAAGCTAGTAGAATTGTTCTTCGTAAGTACTGCGGGAGAAGTGATATCATTAAGACAAGACCTCTACAAGATGAAGATATCAAAGGAAGATGGGCTAAGCCTCATACTTTATGAGGATATCGGAAATAAGAGACCAACTGCAAGAGTTCGGAGAAATAATGTCCGATAAATAAATGACCTCCATAGTGCTCAATGCACTACCAGAGGAATGGGACAACTTTACATCAAGCATCTAGAAAGAAGGAAGCTACTTGATTCAATGAAGCTTGGTCATTATGTAAGATTGAAGAAACCAGATTGAAGGAAAAAAGTGACGTGGGATCAAATGAACAAGTTCAAGCATTTGTTGCCATGGCTAAGAGAAAAGGAAAGTTTGGAAAGTTTGGGAAATTTGGTCCTTAGAAAAAGAAGAAGAATATGGCAAAGATCAAATGCCACGACTGTTAAGAATATGGGCATTACAAGAGAGATTGTCCAAAGTTCAAGAAGGACAACAAGAGGAAAGAAAGAAATGAGGCTCATATCACTGAAGAAGTGGAAGAAATTGATGAGAAGAAATCCAAAGGGATAGATCTTCCATATTAGGGTTTCTCCAATACATAACAAGGAGAAGTGGAAGGTGAAAATACTTCCACCATGGTAGTCAAGATGAGAAGCATTATGATGAGATGCATGTTAGTAGAAGATGGCATCATAATAAAAGCTTATGATTAAAGCAAGAGCTTGAGACATCCTTTTAAAAGCTTGAAAGATAGTTGAAGTAGAAGTCTACATGGTTGTAGCAGTCATCATAGAAGGAAGTAGCTCTTGGTAACCGCATTTAAAAACATAAGTAATACTTATGGTTAGAAGAAAGTCATCTAGTATAGAGCTCATCATATGTCTTTAGGAAGAAGCATTTGCAGGATGAGGATAATCAAGATCCTCTGTTGGAATCTTCATACAAAGGTTCACCTCTTGGAAGAAGCAAGTGCCTCGCTGAGAATTCCACCTTGTATGGGATTCATTGTTTGGAAGAATGATGGTTTGATGACAAAGGAATGTAGCATGGTTGAAGTACTCTCAATCAAGGAAAGGAAGCTGATGAAGGAAGCCTAGATGACCAAAAGAAGGAGGGAGGTATGTATGAATGTATTTAATTTAGTCATGTCGACATATGGTTGCATGGGTAAATGTTCTATCTCATGAGCATGATCGAAGAAAAGGGATCTCCTCATTTGGAAAGATGCATGGTTCACATATTGACTAGATGAAATTGACATAATATGTTCTCATATGGAATATGAGATGGTTGACAAAGATGAAGGAACTTTGGATGAAGTTCCTGGGGAGCAATATGTGAAGAAAGAAAGAAGAGATCGTGAAAGATGCAACTATGAGCACCTAAAAAAGGAAATCAACATCCGATGACTAGGAGAATTGACCATGATATCTCCATGGAAAGGTTATGAAGACTCTGATGAAGTCTGGAAAGAAATGAGACCCTTGACATTGAATATCTTGGAGATGTGTCAATATATGT
The DNA here is from genome assembly GCA_031772625.1 of Pinus tabuliformis. NCBI lineage: Eukaryota > Viridiplantae > Streptophyta > Pinopsida > Pinales > Pinaceae > Pinus > Pinus tabuliformis. The sequence goes on from CM062817.1 coordinate 1,126,846,825, forward strand.
GTGTGAGATGTTGATGTTGCAAGCAAACAAAATGTCATGATGAAGGGCCATAAAAAGAGGTAACTTTAATTTGATGTTCATTTTTGACTTTTGAACAACATCTCGATGGGTTGATACTGGGCTACCGGAAGAGAGTTGTAGATGTCATCTACAACGAAGCACTCAGGTTGTTGGATGGAAGATCTTGAAGGAAACATGGTGTGGAAGAGGTAGCTGTATGAAGGAAAGCTGGATGTGGACTAGAATATCACTTTCCGATAGGGGGAAGGATCACATGATTGACTTGAGGAAAGTGATGGATGGCCAGTGCCCTATAAGATGAAGACTCCATAATAATGAAGATGAAATTCATGACATCAAAAGGAAGAGCTCAACAAGCAACTAAAGGTCCCATGATCTCCACTAAAGAAGAATGATGTTGTTGGAAACAAGTTCCTGGTTAAGAGGGAGCTTGGACAAGTCCCTGAATAAGAGGGAACTTGGGTACATACCTTTTTGTAGGAAGGGTTATATTCCTTTTTGAAGGGTTATCCTCCCTAGTTGAGAGGGAGAGATAGACACATCATTCTTGTCTTCACTTTGGGAAGAAAGAATGGAGGATTGGGTAAGCATCTGGCATTCGATACTCTTTGAGGATGTGGTAGGGCATCCAAGATAAGAGTAGTCATAGAGGACCGATATTCTCTGAGGATTGGGAATCTAAGATAAGAATAGTCCTGGAAGTACATACCCTGTGAACACCCGGGTGGGGTATGCTCCTTTAGAGACAATGATGATGGTGTCTATAAATCATTAGTCTCGCCAACATTGTGCTCTGATCTTGTGGAGAGATAGAGCTGTTAGTCAAGGACTTGCTATGTGACAATGTTGGATGGTATGATGCTAAACAGATGGGTTACAAATTCGACTCTTCTTATGATAATTCTTCATATTGAGAATGTCCAAGTACCTTGTATGGATTATGAATACATCCCTAGTTAAGAGGGAGTGTTGAAATATGTAACTAGGTCCGTCTTCATAATGACACATGTAATGATGATTTTATGTATTTAACGGAAAGAGAAAAATAAATTTATTATTGTTATTCTTGAGTCTTGGGTTTCATGCTCAAGGAAATTTATTTTATAGGTCAAGCACCCATTGAGTGCTTCTAGGTTTGTCATAAAGTCAATCGAGTCATTGTCATGTATTAAAGACCCATTTGGGCATGTTACATATTGTAAAGAAAAAATTATCGAGTCAAAATAAAGTTAAAAGACCCTCCAAGGCCTCTTCATGGCACAAAGATCAAGTCGGCCTACATGAAGGGACAAGTCGGCCTAAAGATAGCAATTCGTACCCTTCAAAAGCCTATATATAAGAAGGAACTCAACCTTATTTGGACACACTCTCAAACAAGTTCAATCTCCTCAAGATAGACACTGAAAAAGGACGAAGAAGGAGAAGAAGAACAAGTTCGAAGTTTTTGGGCCTCTCTCTTTCTCTCTTTTGTTAAGGTTTCTACAGTTATTGGACAAAGCCAAAATTCTTAAGCAACATCGAAGCTGTGAAGGTGCATCGAAGCTGTGAAGCTGCAAGGTCGAAGTTGTGAAGTTGTAAGGTCAACGCTGGGTAAGGTTGAAGCTGTGAAGCTGCAAGGTCGAAGTTGTGAAGTTGCAAGGTCGAAGCTGTGAAGTTGCTTCTAGGTCGAAGTTGCTATGTCAAAGCTACTAAAGCTGCAAGGTTGAAGCTGTGATGCTGCAAGATCGAAGTTGCAAGGTCGAAGTTGCTTCTAGGTTGAAGCTATGAAGCTACATCAAGGTCGAAGTTGCATAAATTGTTGCTGGGGTTGAAGTTGTTGGAGAAGTTGCTGGAAGGTCGAAATTTGTTGTTGGAAGCTATTCACAACAGAAAGTTGACTTGGTCTTGGTCAAGGGTCATAGGTCTTGGAATTCGTCAATTGAAGTTCTATAAGAAGAGAAGAATTTTGGTGGGTTTTCCTCTCAATTGGAGAGATTTTGGCCCTGGCTGATTGCCTATATCTTGTGTCCTATTGTCTCATTGTTCTTTATGATTTGGTAGCCGTTTGATGATAGAGAACACTAATAATAATAAAGGAAAGAAGAAGTTAATCAAGTAAAGGAAAAATACATAACAAGTAGTTAACAAAGTAAGATAAATCACCTACACTTGTTGCCACCTAGATTTCTCAACAAGAGATACATATTAACATCAATGGGATATCCACAGTTCTTTAGCACGAGGTGATAGGGACACGACAAGGCTAACTAAAGGTATTTTCAAGCCTTTGCAATTTTCTATGTAATGAGATAGGGAGGCACAAAGTTGAGTCATCAAGCTAGGCCAAATGAATTCTAATGGACAAGGGATGACAAAATGGACATAATTGCAAGGCTAGATGGAGTGGACATAATTTCCATGTCGGATGGATGGATTTGGTACTTGCTAGCAAAATCCTTTGACTTATTTCTTCAATTGTGTTGTTAAAACCTATATAGTGTTGAATGGAGGATCCTGTGTAGCGTCAAGTAGGTGAGATATCTTCATGGATTATTGCTGTACTCACATTCTACTTGATACAACTAATGATTGTTGTTCCATTGCCATGAGAATTATTTGAGATATTTAGCTATACTCAACAAGGCTCACATCAGCGCATCAGTGCATGCTAATGATGATGGTTATATAAATATTTATGATAAATCAATATTATAGTTTCCTATATTTACATTTCTACGAAAATATCATAAACCATATACACGATACTAGAGTATACATCTTATATAAATAGATATTTGTATGGTATTTTATTTTGTGGTTATCTGTGTGTGTGTGCATTTACAAGGTCCTTGGTTCAAGTGGTTTGACGTGATATGTTGAAGCTGTAATGGCCAAGGAGTCATGTAGTTGACTCCACCAGGTTCCTATTACTGCTCCTATAAGTAGGGTTGCCAAAGATCCTTGCATCCTGTTAAAACCGTCACACAGGACAAGGGTCCATTGTCACCGCAATCTGGATCCCTACTCTTCTAGCCCAACTACCTCCAAAATGGCTAGGGAGGCTTCCCTAGCATGACCTCAACGAACCAACACAATAGTGCCTTGTATGGAGTCAAATGGTTGAAATGGAGTTATATGTTGCTGCCCTGTTGGTCCAATGTGTAAAATCTGCAGAGAAGTATATTAAAACTTGCAAGAAAATACACTCTAATCTAACAAGTAATGTCATGTGATTAGTACAATTGGGTGTACAATAAATGTGCTATCCAAATATGATAATTTTAGGTATGTTCTATGCTGAGAGCAATTTACTTCAATTTTTCATTTAGCTCAATATCAATTCCAGATTAGCAATCACATCAGCATGATAGTAAAGTGCAGATACAACATTAAACATAAACATCAGAAAACAAGCCAAGACAAGAGGACACAAGATGTGGCGCCAACCAGGGACAACCCCCAATGTGGGGAAACCCTTGATCAATTCTTCTTATATTCTTCAATAGTTCAGTAGAGAGAGATAGTACATATACATCGGAAGTCAACATTTTGACCTGTCAAAATAAGAGCAAAGATCTTCTCTAAGAAGATGACACGAGGTAGAAAATCTGAATTTAGGTGAAGGCATACTGCTTCAACTGATTCTCCAAGGTGATTCCATCACCATGCTGCACCCATCACTGTGCTGCATCCAACCAAGCTGCACCCAACACCATGCTGCACCCATCACTGTGCTGCATCCATCCAAGTTGCATCCAACACCATGCTAGCTGCTCTAGTAATTCTGGTTGCAGCTTCAAACTCCCTTGACTGTGATGAATCGCTGATCTGAACAAACTCCAAACAATCCTAAGACAACAACCCCAAGGTAGTTTTAGCTATGGTGCTATGGCCTCTGGCCTAGCAAATAGCAACGCTGAAGAGAGTGTCTTCAAAACATCACCAATGCATGTGATACTGTTTCCTCTCATTGCGCACAAACCACGAAGGAGCACACACACGCACACACATATATATACCGAGACTTGTTGTGATATCACTGATATACATATTAATATTGCAAGGAGGTAGATCCATATACTGTGAGATAAAGCTCTATACACAGAAATGCTGAGATTGATATCACAGAAATTGTGACTATGTCAAGAATGAATCTAACCCAGAATTCATATTAATACAGTGCCTCTTTTCTGCTCCGTCCATCCGAGGACTATCTTGACTACGTCTTTAATTTACAGGTATGCCGAGAATGATACAAGCACAAACCTCCTTGCGTCCTTTTGTCATGCGTTGATCACCATGAGACTAACCTGGGTACCCATCCGAGGTAGCAGTCAAACCCTGAATAGAAACCTCTCTGTGGTGCGGATCTGGGTCTTCCTTTTGCTGTGTTTGAGGGTCTCTTAAGACGAGTAGACCTCTCCTTAGGACAGCGGATTGAGGACCCTTTGAACAACGTATAAGAGCCAACTCTATGACTGCGGTTAGGGCTTGTACTGACTGCAGTTAGGGCACATAAAAACCCTCCTTAAACTGCGGCCTAGTCTCTTCAAAGATTGCGGATAGAAGACTGCGTCTAGGGCACCAGCTTGTGACACTTGATAAGACTGCGTCTAGGGCACCAGCTTGTGACACTTGATAAGACTGCGGTTAGGGCTTGTCAAGGCCCCCTCTTTACAGCGAATACATGCCTCTTTTTGCTGCCTATGAAACCCTCACTGACTGTGTTTTAGGTGACAAGAACAACAGCATTAGACCTGCGTTTAGGTCACTTCCTAGCTGTGTTAAGGAAGCCTTCTTCCCTGACTGCGTTTGGGCTCCTTCCATGACTGTGTTAGAGTCTAGGGCATCCTTCCATGACAACGTTTAACCTTGTTAAAATTGGAAACTAGGGCCAAACACCATGTGGGTCATCTTATTTATAGCAACTGATATTTTTCTTGGACCCCTCTCATTGAGAGGTGTTGGATTGATCTAAAGATCATCCGATTCTGATAAGTATTAATGGAGTTCTGAATTTATTTGTGTTATAAGACAATTCGTCAAGGTTGGCTAGCAACCAAATAAACCCCACATGTGCTCAATGTTTTAGTATACAAGGAGATGACTTGAGAGTCATTTCACACACACACTTCTATCTTGATTTCTCTCTCCACTTGTCTTGGGTTTTAACAATGTTTTAAAACTTTGACTCCGGCTTGGAAACGGCCGAGGGTCGGCTTCGACTCCGACTCCTCCTCGAAAACGACAGAGGGTCGGCTTCGACTCCGACTCTAACTTAGCATCGACTCGGCTGGTTTGATTTCAATAACTTGGTCATTGTAAAAAATACATTAACTATATATATATATTTTTTTTTATAAAAAACATAATTTTAAATATTTTCATTCATGTTTCCAAACACAAAGCTTTAGAATATAAAGAGAACACAACATATGATCAAAGTAGTCTCATGAATATATCCATTATATCAAAATGGCACCCAGTGCAGTGTCCAATACAAAGTTCATACTTAGCCACCAATGCCAGGATTCTTTTTTGCCTCAGCCTAAGGACAATCACTAGGCTACAACAACAATAATACCAATTCTCTGCCCCTAATGAAGCTGTTATCACTGAAAATTCTGTTGCCAAAATTTTTTAGCCTAGCTTAAAGGACAAGGCGTTTTCGCAGCGCATGAATCCTTTTTAGCAGTTTCGCAACGCTACCTATTAGGTGATTTCGTAGCGTGCTACGAAATTGGGGATTTGCTCGAGTTTTCAGTGGAGGCCCAAATCCTAGCATGCCTATTGTACACTGGCTACAACTGCTGTGGATGAGGTTGATGTGCTTAAAGGTCTAATGTCAGATCTTTCAGATAAGATTGAAGATATCAAGGCAATGATGTCAGTTCCACCGTTGTCTGAGGTTCTTCAGGCTCTTTATAATGATAAGAACGTTTCTCAGGATAAAAATGCTTGTATAAGTGTGAATTCCTCTCAAGAAGTAGAAGCTGGTTATCGACTAAAAGGTAGTGCATATGTCATCTTCAAGTATACATGGTTGTGGGATCGTGTACGTGTCAGTGATGAGCTTTTGAAATGTTAAGATTTGGCAAACGTTTCTAGCTGTTCGTTCATTAGTTCTTCCACCGACAAAGGACATTGCAAGGAAGGGAAGACAACTGATGCACTGGCACTTTTCAATTTGATGTTTCTGAAACATTTGCGTCCCTATTTGAGCAACTTCAAAATGTTGATCCCTATGTTATGTAGGCAAGACAGGGTGGATGAAGCTTTTAGGATTAAAAGACGAAATGCTGACTAAAGGATATATCTCTGGTGCTGTTGCATACAATGCTCTGATCTATGAATTTTGCAAAACAGGCAAAGCATCAATAGATATCCCTTTCTACTTGTTCAGAAGCCTCAGTAAAATGTGTGATAAAATTCAACTGAAAAAAGATGACTGTGAAACATCACTGTTTCACCATGGTTTGGTAAAGCTGTTAGTGTTAGATGGTTTGCAGAAGATTGGTAAAGATTGGAACTCCTTTATTTTTATGGCTGGCTTTCAGAGCAAGACAGGCCTCACTCCATTGCCTGTTAGGGAAAGAGAAGAAACAATTGAAGAACCTACTCTTGCTGAGCTTAGAAAGGAGGTGAAAGATCAGAAGAAGTCCAAAACCAAGTTGAGGAAACCAGTGAAGCCCTTGGTAGTCAAGGAGACACCTCAATCATCATCAAAAGAGAAGGTCAAACAGAGGAAGGATGCACCTGGACCAAGTGAAGTTGAAAGGGTATCAAGAGTAAAAACCAGAGGTCAGTTAAGCAAGGAGAAAGGCAAGTCAATTGCTGTTGAAGAAAGTCCTATGTCAAAAGCTAGTTTAACTGATTTACTTGAGGCAATTGAGATTGAACAAGATCAGCCAGTGCAGATTGAGCCAATAGAGTTTGAGCAGGACCAACCAGTGCAGCCAATGCACATTGACTTAACCCAATCCTCACCAGAGAGCATGAAGAAATCAAAGGCTTCGAAAAGGTTAAGGTTTGAGGAGCCTAGTGAAGAATATGTGTTCAAGCCACGGAGGCCAATTACAAGAAGACAAATGAAAGAGGCCGAGAAAGTGCATAAAGAGGAGGCAACTGTAAAAATGCCCAGTATAGAGTTTCTTGAAGTTTTGACTAAAACAGTGCATACAGCCAGGCGTAAAGACAAGAGTAAAAAGGTTATTATTAGCCAAGGAGGAAATGTCATAGCTATCAGGAACCAGGCAGGAACAACCCAGAAAGAAGTGGCCCAGATAAAGAATGTTTCTAGAGAACGTGCAGTGAGATATGCTAATTATAGAAGGGCTGTATTAACAGGCAGCACAAGCCTAGTGGGTCAAGCTGACTCGGGGTCTGATGTATTTTCGTGGATGGTACCAGCACTTAAGCAAGCAAAACTCATAAGAAAGCTGAACATGAGCCTGAGATCAGAAAATAAGGCTTTGAAGAAAGAGGTTAGCAGTTTGAAGAAGAAGCTAGGTAAACTAGCTCACTGATTTAAAAGGAAAGGTGCTTTTCAAGTTTTGATAAATTTTGGTTTAAGCTCCATCATTTTGAAACTATTTAGGTCCTTAACACCTGTACAAAATGTCTGAAGAAATCATGAGTTTAAGCAGAAAGCGCTTCAAGATAAATATGTTCTGTTTTGACAAAAACAGCAGTTTCGTAGCGTGCTACGAAACTGCTGTAGATGCTGTTTTATAAGAAAACAATGAATTTGATGATGAGGTCAGCGAATTTTGAAAGGAATGCCTCGAGGACAGGAGGGAGACCATACAAGGCTATCATAGCAATTCAAACAGTGACAGGTGTGAGTTTTGGAGGAAAGGTGAAATATTTTGTTTTTTTGCTAAAGTTTTCTTAAAGATACTTTATGACCGAATTACTAGGGTTCTGGTAGGGTTACCAGAATTTTTGGTTTGTACACCTGTTCAGTCCACAAGGCATCCAGATCATGAGGCATATGGTGTTATGCGTTGTTATTGAAGAATTAAAGAGCTTGGAGCGTGGTCTTTAAGTAGTAAAGAATAATGGAAGACAGGGACCGTGAAAACAGGGCACTCATCTTTACTAATTAATGAGCCATCTACACAGCTAGTATCCAAGGCCAGCTCGTTCAGTGAATGCTCCTCCAACATATCTCGGCCACAACAGAAAATGTACAGGTGTCAAAGTTCAAGAAAGGCATCATGCATACGAGGAGATAGAGTTAGAATTTCAATGTGATTAGGACTCTATGTATTTACAGCACAATACTTTATGTATTTAATAAGTTTGTTTAAAAATAGATAAGGTTAGTTAATGATAGACCATCGAGCTCCCCTCATGCTGGAGGAGGAGACTCAAGGTAGTTTTAGTTTTGTTTTCCTATATATAGGAGAAACTCTGATGTAAGTGGGGTTGGAGATTTATAAAAGAAACAGAGTTTTTATATTGGCTAATGTAAAAGACTTTTGACAGTAATAGAAAGATTACTTTTTCTTCCCAAGATTCATCTTGTGTTCAAATGCTCAGAATATATATGGTTGTGTCTCTTCCTTTCTGTTTTACAGCTCAATAGATATGCAATCACTCTGAATTCACCTAGTGCTCAGACTTCCTGTGTATGTTTATGAGTTGAGGTTCTTTTTGAGAAATGTTCTGAGTGTTTAAACATTATATGCCTTGGCTTCCATGATTGAGTAGTTAATAGTTTACTGCAGAGGTGTTTGACTCCATGAACCCAATGGAAGAAGTGTTATTTTGTTGTTCCAACCAACTTATTTTCATGTACTGTTTGAAGAGTTAGCCATCTTTTCTTGTTATTAATCCATATCAAAAATCTGTGAGAGAGCCCTCTCTGACTAAGGAGGCTAAGCCTTAGTCTAAAGCCTGGTTTGAAATAGTTGCATGAGATCTTGCTAAGTAGCAGCCCTTAGTACACGATTTTGTGATAACAGAAGCCTCAAAACCCTTCATTTAGTTCTGGTCAAGCTTCAGAACAGTCAGAGGTAAATATGTATTTATTAGTCCATTGCCAGAACGTTTCCCTTTCTAGAAACATTGTATGGCTCAATGCATTGTTTCAGTTTTCTAATTCATGCGACTAGGATAACCATACTTTGGCCTTGTAATTTTCAAAATTTTATCACAGTGATAGATTACTTTAGGGCTATAAATATGCAATAAACAACAACCCAACCATTGATATGTAGGAGGCGGAACAACTTTTGACAAATGTGCTTCATGCTTTTTGTCAAAGAGCCAAGCCAACCGAGTAGTTACTGAGTCGACGAAGTCATTACTGAGTCGACCGAGTCACTATTGAGTCGACCGAGTCAATGATTGGCTCAGTAACAACCCAGCCAAGCGTTCCGTCTCAGCCACCGAGCCGACCCGGCTAGGCATTCGCTCGGTCTGACTCGGAAGCCCTAGACATTGGAGGAAAAGAGGTAGCCCTAGATGCAGATGGAAGGTAACCCTAGACGCAGACGAAAGGTTGCCCTAACGTAGACCTAAAGGCTGCCCTAATCCAGCCCTAAACGCTAATCTAATTCAGCCCTAACGCAGTCGAGTTTATGGGCCACAGTGAGGGTTTGCTGTAGGTGACAACGAGGTAAGTAAGGGCTGTTCCAAGTGCATAATGCTGGGCAAATTAGGCCGAGGAACAACTGTGTGGACAACATAGTCATAGCCGCAATATAAGGGGTCAAAGGAACAATGTGGAGGCTGCCCTAGACAATGTAATGGGGCTGAAGGGACATTGTGACCTTAGCTGTAACATGAAGGAGCTGAAGGGACAACGTGGCCTTAACCGCAGTCAAACAAGGCCTAAAGAAATAGCGTAGGTATGGAGGGTTATCCCCTTGGAGAACCACAGTCTTTAGAAGGCTTCCTTGCTGATTTGTATGGAAGATAAGGGCTGTAGGGTGATGCCCTATCCAATGATGAAGTGTAGTAGTGCGGCGTGGTGAAACAACACATGGCAGCAAGGTTACATGGTGCTGCAAACTAGTGCAACAAAGTAAATATACAGCTAGGCTACATGGTGCTAGCAAGATGCATGGACGACAGGCTACATAGCACTGCAAAGTCACATACGACAACAACAAGGTATAACAACTATGTTGGGACAATAGTACTAATAGGACAACAAAGGACATAGTGCTACTAACATTGATCCAGGAGGATCTATCAGTCCAATGTATCCAGAGAAGTCAGGTCGTCTTCAACTTTCTCACTTTCGCCAGTGTTTTCAGTTCTCTTAGGGTTGTTTTGTCAATAAGGTCTCATGGTGAAAATGTCACAATGTGACAAATGGTTTTGATGTGGTTCATTTAAAGGGACATGAGCTATGGTATTTAACTATGATTCAAAACCTATGTTTAAATCTAAGCCTAACCTATCACATTAATACTAATCCTAAAGACCTAATCCAAGCATTACGTTGTAAAACCTATTTTCCTAAGTATTAAAACCTATACACAAGACCATCCCACAACCCTCGACCTATGAACATTATAAACAATTCAAATGTATTAAAACAGACCCTTAACCATCAGATAACCGTGCGGACACTTAATCGGATCGGAGAAAGGTCAGTATGTGATCAGTATAAACCATCGGGTTAGCAGACAGAAACCACCGAGTTTTCACTGTAGCGGAGAACATGTGACCAGTATGGGAATTCACCGCCAGAGAAGCTCACCGCGCTGGTAATGTGAACGCTGGGTATAAAACCGTAACCGCGGAGTTAATCCATAATTGTAACCACTGAATAATTGTCACATGTGATAGTTAGCGAAACGTTGGTGGAATCGCCAGGGAAGACCACCAGATGGCAGTTAGGCAATTGATCGCTCGGTGCTCACATGCGACATTTTCTCCTCTGACTGGTTAGTAAACCGCCAACAGTTTTGAGCTTTATTGTATGGTTAATTATGGGTTTTGTTAACAGTTTCATGAAAACAACTAATGCGAAGACCTAGAATCTCGCTTATGTGTCATGAAACAACAAGACCAAGTTCCCAACACATCCAGGAGCAACCAAATCCATGTTGAATTCAGCCAAGGAGGTTTTCATGAACCTGGAGGCCTTTAAAAGGCGTATTTTTCCTTCATTGAGGATTAGAGTGGTTTTGGTTTTCATTTGCAGTTTCTGAAGGTCATAGGCAGTTTTGTTTTCAGTGTAACAGGAGCATCTGGAGTCGGAATTGGGAATCGTGACAGGCGTTGGAAAGCTGGTTCAGAGGGCTATCTGTTGATAGTGATTAGAAGTGCCTGCGTGCACATTCAGTGTGGTCTTTTCTCTGTGTAATCAACTTCTCTTGTTTCAATCCTAATAAAGCGGTCGCCCATCTTGAAAGCAGACTCGGAGACGTAGTCCATCAGGGACGAACTCCGTAATCAAACTTGATGTCTAGTATCATTGTGTTTTTACTGTTTTCGTTTCTATTATGCATCTATCTTGTATTTAATCAGCTGTCGTAAAGTCATCTTCTCAAGCAGTTTTCCTCGATTTCTGCACTTTTCAGTTAACATTCAATTCAACAATGGCTAATCAATTCTACATCAATTTTTAGTTTATGATCATTTCAGAGCATATAATTTGGTATCAGAGCAAGTTGTGATTGTAGAATTTGCCATTGAATGTTAACCGGGTCAAAGTCGCAATGAGGAGAAGGATGCCTTGAACAGATCAATCCAGAGATTCGAAAGCGACGAGTCGTTCATAAATCGACCATGTTAGGATCAGATGCAGGTGAAAACAATGAAACTAAGATGAGTGAAGAACAATTTCAACAGGCATTCTTGACTATGCAGCAGATGTTGGGAGAATTGTACGAAGACAAGAAGGCAAGAGATGCAACTTCTTCTTCAAAGACAACGAAGAAGGACAAAGGTAAAGGCAACGCTGATAAACCTCCTTCACCTCCATCATCTTCTTCTTCCTCTTCTTCGAGTTCCGAATCTGAAACGGAAAAGAAACCTAAGAAAACATCTCTCTTGAAACTTGATTTAAAATTTGAATTACCTATTTATGCTGGTGAAATGAATCCTGAAAAGTTAGATAACTGGATTGAGCAGATAGAAGTGTATTCTCGTATTCAAAACATCTCTGACTATTAAACAAAAATTCGGTTAGCTACACTTAGAATGGGGGGAACAACTTTAATCTGGTGGGAAAGTAAAACTCAAATAGATGTGAAGCGAAAAGGAAAAATCATCTCTTCATGGTCTAAGTTTTTGAAAGCTCTTAGGAAACATTTCTATCCTTTGGGATATATGCAGCAAGTTGTGATTGATTGGCAACATCTGAGGCAAGGTAAAGGGTAGAGTGTTCAGGAGTTTACTCAGGAGTTCAGAAAGAAAGCATTGGCACTTGGTATTTCATTGGATACACGTGAAACTTTATTAAAATACATCCACAGTTTACATTCATATTTGCAGCATGCTTTATTGATGTCTAATCTTGATGATTTTGATGAGGTGTGTGTTCAGGCCATACATATTGAATCAGGTGGCAAGCCATTCAAGTTTTCACAAAAACCAACCAGACAATTGGAAATCATGGATACCAATGACAACAAGAAGAAGGGTAATCTGAAGGGAAAGAGAACAACAACAACTCAGAAGGAAGGTGAAAGACCTACTTGTACTCATTGCTAGAGGATCGGACATGATGAGTCCAAATGTTGGAAACTTCACCCAGAACTCAAACGGAAGAAGTTTCTGAAGAAGAAAGGTGAGAAGAAGGCCAATATAACAATCCAACAAGATTTGGGTTCCGAATCAGGTGATGAAGGTAAAATAACCGCAATGGTTTCAACAGGTAAAACTTCTGATACTGGTTCAAGTTCTAATACTTCTATACCTTCGTCCAATCGAAGTCATCTAAATGAGGATAAAAGGGTTGAATTATTTCACATAAGGATAACTTCTAAGCACACAAAGATAGATACATTATTTGATAGTGGATCACATGCAAATTTAATATCTAAAGATTTAGTTAAGAAATTGGGTTTGGAGACACATAATCATCCAAGCCCATACCCTCTCGGTTGGCTGAATAAAGAAACAAAGATTAATGTCACAAAGTAGTGTCGATTAAAATTTGCCATTACAAATCATTACATTGATGAAGTAGATTTAGATGTGATTCCAGCTGATATATGTGTAGTGTTGGGAAGTCCTTATCTCTGTGATCGTGATGCAGTGTTTTATAGGAAAGAGCATGAATATCATCTTAAGAAAGATGGGATTGAATTTATTGTCAGGGCACATAAACTTAAAACACACTTGGATTTAGTTTCAGTTAATCATATGAAGAGATTAATAAGTTCAAGTAAGAAATATGTACTTATGGTTGTGAAAGAACAACACAAGGATCGACAAGATGCTTTTTCAGGTTGTGAATCTCAGTTTAAAGATAGTTTGGTTAAAGTGGTAGATTCTTTTCAAAATCTATTTAAGGAACCAAAAAATCTTCCTTCAAAAAGAGAAATGCAACTAATGTCAGATGCCCCTCTTCCTAATATTGGAATGTATCACCTGTCAGTTATAGAGAACGAAGAAATAAAGAAACAAATACAGGAATTGGTTGAAAAAGGTTTTATTTGCCCTAGCTCATCTCCATGTGGCTCACCCATAATTTTGGTTCCTAAGAAAGACGGGACATGGAGAATGTGTGTTGATTTCAGGGCCTTAAACAAAATAACAATCAAAAACAGGGATCCTCTTCCCACGATAGATGATTTACTTGATCAATTGAAAAATGCTGTCTATTTCACTAACTTAGATTTAAGAAGTGGGTATCATCAAATCCGCATAGCAGAAAATGACATTTGGAAGACTGCATTCAAAACTAGACAGGGACTATTTGAATGGTTGGTAATGCCTTTTGGTTTGTGTAATGAACCAACAACTTTCATGAGGATTATGAATGATGTTTTCCGCCCATACATTGATAAATTTGTCATAATCTACTTAGATTACATTTTGATTTTCAGTTCTAGTATAGAAGAACATGTTAAACATGTTAAGCAGGTTTTTGAAGTATTAAATAGAGAACAATTGTACCTTAAACTTTCGAAATGTGAGTTTGGGAAAACTTCACTGAATTATCTTGGTTACATAGATGGAGGTGGAAGTTTAAAAATAGATCCAACTAAAATCGATGTGATTGTTAAGTGGCCAAGACCACAGAATGTGACTGAAGTTAGAAGTTTTTTAGGTGCAATTCAGTATTGGAGAAAATTCATTGCTCAGTTTTCTTTGATTGCTTCGCCATTACATGCTTTAACAAGTTCTAAAGTTTCCTTTCAGTGGGGAGGAAAACAACAAAAAGCTTTTGATACACTTAAGCATAAAATAGTCACAACACCAATCTTAGCTTTACCAGACATTCAACAGCCATTTGAAATTGAAACAGATGCTAGTGGTTATGCAATGGGTGCAGTCTTACTTCAAAAAGGGAAACCAATTTGTTTTCATTTAGAAACTTTTTCTAAAGCAGTAATGAATTATCCGACATATGATAAAGAACTATTTGCTTTGGTCGAAAGTGTTAAGAAATGGAAACATTATTTAATGGGTAAGGAAACAATGATTCACATAGATCATCAGCCGCTTTAGTACTTACAATCTCAAACTAAGTTGCAACAATCTCGTCATTACAGATGGATGGGGTTTCTTCAACAATTTCACTTAGTAATTAAGTACAAGAAAGGTGTCACAAACAAAGTAGCTGATATGTTATCTAGACCGTCTTTGAATGCTTCTGTAGTTCTACATAGTAGTTCTTTAAAACATGAAAGTTATATAGAACAATATAAAACGGATGCTGATTTCAAAGATATTTATGAATCACTAACTCATGGTGCTCAGGTGGAAGAGATCAATTATCATGTTCATGACAGGTTGTTATATCATCTGGGTAAGTTATGCATACCACATACAAAAAGAGTGCATGTTGTCCGAGAAGCACATTCTTCTTGCATTTCAGGGCATTTTGGAGTAAGCAAAACAATGGCACAAGTTCAAAGGTATTGTTACTGGTCTCGTATGTATGAAACTATTGCTAAATACATTAAAGGATGTGTGATGTGTTCGACCAGCAAGCCAAGCAATCGAAAGATTGGTTTATACATGCCACTTCTAGTTCCTTTTCGACCATGGGACGTCATTTCCATGGATTTTGTTGGAGGACTTCCTATGTCCAGGGGAGGGCATAATTATTTGTATGTTGTGGTCGACAGATTCAACAAAATGTGTATTCTTATTCCCTGCAAAAAGCAAGTGACAACTGAACAGACTGCAAAAATGTTCTTCGATTAGGTATGGGTTCATTTTGGATTACCTACTTCTATTATTTTTGATCAAGACACTCGTTTTGTAGGAGAATTTTGGTCCACCTTATGGGAACTCATGGACACAAAGTTGAAAAAGAGCACAACCTTTCACCCACAAACCGACGGACAAACTGAAGTGCTAAATAGGGCAGTTATACATATCCTCCGAGGGTATTGCAGTGAACATCCTAAGTTGTGGGATGAATCTTTATCGTATGTGCAACATGCTTACAATCGAGCCTTACATTCATCTACTAATCGATCGCCATTTGAAACATGTTTTGGGTATCTACTGAAGTCACCAATGGATTTCATGTTTGGTGAGGAGGATAAAGTGGGTGAACATGATGATGCGAACAAAGCAGTTAAGTTCATTAACGGATACAACGGATACATGCAGCAGTGCAGGATCAATTAGAGAAGAGTCAGGCCAAATACAAAATGCGCCACGACAAGCATTGAGTTGATCATCTTTTGCAGGTCGACGATCAGGTATGGTTGCATATCAGTATAGACGGGTTGAAAGGAGAAGGTAAGAAACTGAAACCCATCAGGTATGGTCCTTTCAAGATTATGGAAAAGATTGGAAATACTGCTTTTCGATTAAGTTTACCTCATTACATGTGAATTTACTAAGTTGTAAATGTGGAAAATTTGAAATTATATGAACCTCTGATGATCATGGATCTTGAGGAAGATCCACAGATTCCGACTATTGATGATTTGGCACTTGAGTACATGAATGAGTTGCAGGAAGATATCATCTTGGATAGGAATACTCGATCTTCGAGGCGTGGAGATGTTCAATATCTTCGAGTAGGACTCAAGGGCATGAATCTGAGCAAGGCATGGTGGATGGAGATCGGAAAAGTGAGGGAGCTGTACCCTCGGTATCTGCTTAAAATCAAAACTTTTGTGGTCCAAAAGCTTTCAAGTGGAGAGGATTGATCCAGGCAGATCTGTCAGTCCAATGTATCTAGAGAAGACAGGTTGTCTTCAGCTTCGTCAGTTTTGCCAGTGTTTTCAGTTCTCTCAAGGTTGTTTTGTCGATAAGGTCTCATGGTGAAAATGTCACAATGTGACAAGTGGTTTTGATGTGGTTCATTTAAAGGGACATGAGCTATGGTATTTAACTATGATTCAAAACCTATGTTTAAATCTAAGCCTAACCTACCACATTAATACTAATCCTAAAGACCTAATCCAAGCATTACATTGTAAAACATATTTTCCTAAGTATTAAAACCTATACACAAGACCATACCACAACCCTCGACCTATGAACATTATAAACAATTCAAATGTATTAAAACAGACCCTTAACCATCAGATAACCGCGCGGACACTTAACCACATCAGAGAAAGGTCAGTATGTGATCAGTATAAACCATCGGGTTAGCAGACAAAAACCGCCGAGTTTTCACCGTAGTGGAGAACATGTGACTAGTGTGGGAATTCACCACGCGGGTAATGTGAACGCTGGGTATAAAACCGCAACCGCGGAGTTAATCCATAACCGTAACCACTGAACAATTGTCACATGCGATAGTTAACAAAATCGTGGCCGCAAACGCTGGGAAGACCACCAGGTGGTAGTCAGGCAGTTGACCGCCTGACACTCAAATGCGACAGTTTCTCCTCCGCCCAGTTAGTAAGCCGCCAACGGTTCTGAGCTTTATTATATGGTTAATTATGGGTTTTGTTAACAGTTTCATGAAAACAACTAATGCGAAGACCTAGAACCTAGCTTATGTGTCATGAAACAACCAGACCGAGTTCCCAAACTCATCCAGGAGCAACCAAATCCATGTTGAATTCAGCCAAGGAGGTTTTCATGAACCTAGAGGCCTTTAAAAGGCGAATTTTTCCTTCATTGAGGATTAGAGTGGTTTTGGTTTTCATTTGCAGTTTCTGGAGGTCATAGGCAGTTTTGTTTTCAGTGTAACAAGAGCATCCGGAGTCGGAATTGGGAACCGTGACAGGCGTTGGAAAGCTGGTTCAGAGGGCTATCTGTTGACAGTGATCAAAAGTGCCTGCATGCACATTCAGTGTGGTCTTTTCTCTGTGTAATCAACTTCTCCTGTTTCAATCCTAATAAAGCAATCGCCCATCTTGAAAGCGGACCCGGAGACGTAGTCCATCAGGGACGAACTCTGTAATCAAACTTGCTGTCTAGTATCGCTGTGTTTTTACTGTTTTCATTTCTGTTATGCATCTATCTTGTATTTAATCAGCTGTTGTAAAGTCATCTTCTCAAGCAATTTTCCTCGATTTCTGCACTTTTTAGTTAACATTCAATTCAATAATGGCTAATCAATTCTACATCAGTTTTTAGTTTATGATCATTTCAGATCAAACATGCATGGGACAACAAGGACATAGTGCTGCTAACATGCATGGGACAACAAGGTGACATAGTGCTGTTGACATGCATGGGACAACAAGGATATAGTGCTGCTAACGTGCATGGGACAACAAGGTGACATAGTGCTGCTAACATGCATGGGACAACAAGGACATAGTGCTGCTAACATGCATGGGACAACAATGTGACATAGTGCTGCTAACATGCATGGGACAACAAGGACATAGTGTTGCTAATGTGCATGGGACAACAAGGTGACATAGTGCTGCTAACATGCATGGGACAACAAGGTGACATAGTGCTGCTAACATGCATGGGACAACAAGGTGACATGGTGCTACTAAGACACATGGACAACAACCAGGTATGCTAAGACATATGGGACAGCTGCAAGGTATGCCAAGGCAAAGTGGGACAACAATAGTGACATGGTAGAAGGCACATGGTACAACAGCAAGCATGGTACAACAACAAGCATGGACAACATGGATAACAGTGGCAGGCATGGTGCTGTAAGTACATGAGACATGTAGTATGACAACATGGTTCAACCATGGCACATGGGACAATAGTGCAACATAAGGTGCAACAATCATGAGGTCCAACATTGTGATGATGGGTGCAACATTGTGCAACACGGTGAGGTGCAACATGATGACGAGATGCAACACAATGAGAGGTGAAGGAGTCACCTTGGAGAATCAATTGAAGCAACATGTCTTCAACTGATCTCATGTATCATCTTCCTAGAGATGATCTCTGCTCTTATCTAGATAAGTCAAAGTGTTGACTTCTGTTGTAAATGTACTGTCTCTCTCTCTCTCTGCTGAACTATTGAAGAACATAAAAGAAGAATTGATCAAGGGTTTCCCCACATTGGGGTTTGTCCCTGGCTAGCGCCACATCGTGTGTCCTCTTGTCTTGGCTTGTCTTTGCGATTTATGTTTATGTTCTATCTGCAGTTTACTTTAATGCTGATGTGATTGCTAATTTGGAAAAGATATTGAGCTAACTATGAAAATTGAAATAAATTGCTCTAACCATAGAACATACCTAAAATTAACATGGTATCAGAGGTGAGGTGAAGACAAAGCCCAAGCAAGAGTGAAAGAGCAATCACCGAAGATAGTTGGGAAAGGAAGAAAGGAACAATGGATTCCTCGTCCTTCTTGAAATTCACCAAGGGTGAAGCTGAAGTAGAGAATATTATTAGAATAGTGCAACGAAAGTTTTTGATGGCCTAAAGATCACTTCAATGGGAAGTCTGGATCTAAGGGTGGAAAGAAAGACAAATGCCTTGTTTGAAATAAGTTCGGCCATTATGCGAAGGAGTGTCCAAATGGCAGGAACACATCACTTGATGATGATAACAATCATTCCAGGGACATCTTCAATGATCATAGTAATGACAAGGTAATGCAAGTCATCAAGGAAATGGCCGACTCTTCAAAGAAAGCAAGGAACCCCAGGTATGAAGAATCAAATGTTGTTTCTGATAAGATAAAGAAGCATTATCTTGTATTGGCCCTCTCCTTCAGATTTTGTGGGAATCTGGCTTATTGATTATGGTGCTTCAAGGCACTTCATCGAATAGAAGGGTGCTCTCTCGAATTTGGTAAGAGATGGAAACAATTGTGGGATTATACTTGGAGCCGATGCCACCTATCCCGGAAAAGGGTGTAAGAAATGTTACCCCTCAATTGAATGAGGGTAACTCGATTCATTTATAAAATCTCTTTTATGTACCTGTTCGCAAGAACTCGGTGTCCATTTTGGCAATGGAAGTCAAAGGTTTCAGGGTGGCATTCATCGATGGAAAGGTATCTGTTTGAAAATAGAATTTTCAAAGATGTTTTTTCTCATGGGTTGAGGATTGGCAATTTGTATCAAGTTGCAAGATATGGTCCATTGGGGATCATGTCAATTGACATATCTCATCTATAGCACCGGAGGTCTACTTATGGGGCCCTACCCGATGTGAGTTAGATGGTGACAGGGATGCCTGAATTCAAGAACAACATGAAGGTACATGTCTTAGATGTACCAAAGGAAAATCTTACAAGGGGACCATTCCCCTTATGTAGCAGGTCCACAGGTTTGGAACAACCTGAGGAGTTTGAGATTCATGATCGGGAATCTCATGTATACAAGTGGAAGAAAGCCCTCTATGCCTTGAAGCAAAACACCCCAGGCATAGTATGAGATGATTGATAACTGTCTGATGAAGCTGAGTTTCACTAGGGGTGAAACCAATCCAAACCAATGCTCGAAGGTTATGGATGATAGACCTCTCATACTGGCACCTTCTAAGGAAAACCTATTTCTGACAGGTGCAAACCCTCTCATTTGCAGAAGTAAGAGGGAGTTGGATTCCGGATGTGGAACAATAAACTGCAAGCCCGTGACTACCTCGAGGATCTTAACTTTCAGAGGTTATATGGTAGTGATGCCAGACCAGATTTGGGAAATGCCTCTGAGTTTCATAAACTCATTCGCGTTGATGTTCTTGGTGAACTTCTATACGGACATATGTTTTTCAGTTAGCATGATGAGCTCATATATGGTTGAGCCTCATTGGATTGGTGCCAAGAATCTTTTGAGATATCTTTGGGGCACAATCTCTCTTGAATTGAGATACACTACCGGAAATGTGAAGCTGCATGATTATTCGAACGCTGACTAGGCAGGTAGTGTGGAGGATCGCAAGAGCACTTCTGAGTGCTGGTTCTCTTTGGATTCTGCTTCGATATCATGGATGAGCAAGAAGCAGAAGTCGGTTGCTATAAGCACCGCTGAGACCGAATACATAGCTACGAGTATGATCTTGTATGAAGCTGCCTAGTTGTGGAAGCTCTTCAGTGAGCTGTTTGTACACATGATGGATACCACTGTGATCTTCTGTGTCAACCAGGGGGGATTCGATTGTTGAGGAATCCGATAGTCTATGATTGATCCAACAGATAGACATCAGATACTACCTTATCAGGGATATGGTACGTCGATGAGTGAGGAGGCTCCATCGCATTGAGACTGATGTACAGGTTGCAGACATTTTGTCAAAGCCCCGGGGAAAGGTAAAATTTGTTACTTTCCTGACCGACTTGGAGTCGTTGAGAGACCCTCTTATGAGGGTCCTGCATGTTGCATGAATCGAGCTCTACGAGCTTCGGGTGGCTTGGGGTACTTACTGGAGCAAAACACGACCATAGGGCGACTCACCCTCCCCTAATGGTGCGTTGTGTATACCTCGAGGCGACTTAGGGACATGATGAATGGTTCTCCTGTCGAGGCATCCTACCCATGCAGTCTGGGACTCATGGGAAGTACCTCTCATCTGGCCAATGAGCAGGGAAATGGGGTTAGGGACCATAGTAGTACTATCGATGGACGCATTGTTGTATCTACCGTACTCCCTATGCTAGGATGACCTCCATTGATCTAGGATCAATGAAACTGATCTGGGATTAGCATGAGTGGTTTGAGACACTCTCTTGTGATATTGATCTGGGATCAATAAAACTGACTTCGGGTCAGTAGAGAATGGTATGAGACATTCTCGATCAATTCTTCTTCTTCATGGTTTAGCAGAGCAGAGCAGAGTAGAGTAATGCAGGGCACTGATGGCAGAGATAGTACAGTCAGACATATGGATCAGCAGATGGAATTCTCCCTAGTTGAGAGGGAGTGTTAAAATTGGCAACTAGGGCCAAACTCGATGTGGGTCATCTTATTTATGGCAGCTGATATTTTTCTTGGATCCCTCTCATTGAGGTGTGATTAATCTAAAGATCATCCGATTCTGATAAGTATTCATGGAGTTATGAATTTATTTGTGTTATAAGACAATTTGTGAAGGTCGGCTAGCGACCAAATAAACCCCACATGTGCTCAACGTTTTAGTATAAAAGGAGATGACTTGAGAGTCATTTCACACACACACTTCTATCTTGATTTCTCTCTCCACTTGTCTTGGGTTTTAGTAGAAGAGAAATCTAGGAGTGGAAGCCCTAGACGTTGGAGGAAAAGAGGCAGCCCTAGATGCAGATGGAAGGCAACCCTAGACGCAGATGGAAGGTTGCCCTAATGCAGACCTAAAGGCGGCCCTAAACGCTGGTCTAATCCAACCCTAAATGCTAATCTAGTTCAGCCCTAACGTAGTGAAGTTTATGGGCCGCAGTGAGGGTTTGCTGTAGGTGACAGCGTGGTAAGGGATGTTCCAAGTGCATAATGTTAGGCAGATTAGGCCGAGGAACAACTATGTGGACAACAGAGTCATAGACGCAATATAAGGGGTCAAAGGAACAACGTGGAGGCTGCGCTAGACAATGTAAAGGGGCTGAAGGGACAACATGACCTTAGCTGCAATATGAAGGAGCTGAAGGGACAACGTGGCCTTAACCACAGTCAAACAAGGCCTAAAGAAATAGCATAGGTATGGAGTGTTATCCCTTGGAGAACCACAGTCTTTAGAAGGCTGCCTTGCTGATTTGTATGGAAGATAAGGGTAGGGTGATGCCCTATCCAATGATGCAGTGTAGTAGTGCAGCGTGATGAAACAACACATGGCAGCAAGGTTACATGGTGCTGCAAACTAGTGTAGCAAAGTAAATATACAGCTAGGCTACATGGTGCTGGCAAGATGCATGGACAACAGGCTACATAGTACTGCAAAGTCACATAGGACAACAGTAAGGTATAACAACTATGTTGGGACAACAATACTAATAGGACAACAAAGGACATAGTGTTGCTAACATGCATGGGATAGCAAGGACATAGTGCTGCGAACATGCATGGGACAACAAGGTGACATAGTGCTGCTAACATGCATGTGACATCAAGGACATAGTGCTGCTAACATGCATGGGACAACAAGGTGACATGGTGCTGCTAACACACATGGACAACAGCCAGGTATGCTAAGACATATGGGACAGATGCAAGGTATGGCAAGGCAAAGTGGGCAACAGCTGTGTGACATGGCAGAAGGCACATGGTACAACAGCAAGCATGGTACAACAACACGCATGGATAACATGGATAGCAGTGGCAAGCATGGTGCTGCAAGCACATGAGACATGCAGTATGACAATGTGGTTCAACCATGGCACATGGGACAACAATGCAGCATAAGGTGCAACAATCATGAGGTCCAACATTTTGATGATGGGTGCAGCATGGTGCAGCATGATGACGAGATGCAACAAAATGAGAGGTGAAGGAGTCACCTTGGAGAATTAGTTGAAGTAGCATGTCTTCAACTGATCTCATGTATCATCTTTTCCTAGAGATGATCTCTGCTCTTATCTAGATAAGTCAAAGTGTTGACCTCTGTTGTAAATGTACTCTCTCTCTCTCTCTTCGTACTGAACTATTGAAGAACATAAAAGAAGAATTGATCAAAGGTTTCCCCACATTGGGGTTTGTCCCTGGCTAGGGCCACATCTTGTGTCCTCTTGTCTTGGCTTGTCTTATGCGATTTATGTTTATGTTCTTTCTGCAGTTTACTTAAATGCTGATGTGATTGCTAATATGGAAAAGATATTGAGCTAACTATGAAAATTGAAATAAATTTCTCTAGCATAGAACATACCTAAAATTAACAAGCCTTCATGATTGCATATTAGGTTTAGGGCAGCATAGAGCCTAGAGCACTCCCTCTAGGTCTCTCCTTCATCAAACCCACAACAGAATGAAGAGAGAGATCACAAGAATGAGTGTGTCCAAATGACTTGAGGACCTCTTCTATTTATACTAAAACGTGGAGGACAAGAGGGGGTAATTTGGTTGCTGGCCGACCTTGACGAATTGTCACATAACACAAATAAATTCATATCTCCATGAATACATATCGGAATCAGATGATCTTTAGATCAATCCTACACCTCTCGACGAAAGGAATCCAAGAAAAATATCAGCTGCCATAAATAAGTAGACCCATATGGAGTTTGGCCCTAGTTGTCAATTTTAACAAAAGATTAACTCGTTCTATGATTAGTACTTTTGTTAGAGGGGTTGCTGTGCAATTTAGCTTGCTGTCCTATTACGGCAATCTGCAAGATCTGCAGAAAATTGTAGAAAACAACAAGAAAATCCCCTTTATAGGCCGCCCGAAAGTGTCCAAACAGTGCTAGATCCAAGATCTAGGGGTGGGAATGCTCCAAGAAAGAAGATGAATCACTTTGGACCACTTTCAAGTCTTAAACCTGCAACAACATGGAATTTCCAGCTTGGGGTCAAAACCCCCTCAGTGTAAACCCAAAAATTTATTCTAGTAAGATATTTAGTATTATAACTGTTGGAAATTACTATTTTTTAGCTGCACATCAAGGATATAACTTATAAAAATCAAATTTGAAGCTAATGCAATGTGTGTTTTAGATATACTTGAGGGTAGCACCTTGTGTGATGAGAAATGTGCAGAAAGTGATGTGGTATAGCTGTAATTTGCTGCAAATCTACACAAACAACTTAATACGCCTGTGGAAATGTGTAAAATATGCTCAAAATGGATATATTACTTCATTGGCTTAGATCTAGAAATTATTTGTTCTTTTATCCAAGAATTTTACTAACTATGATAGATGTTTATACAAAAAGCTAGTTAATAACACAAAAAGTGGAATGTTTTTTAATATTTTACAAATAAAGTGGTTGACCGAGTGAGGCTTACTTTGGCCCCCTTTACTTGCCACCTTGCTAGGTTGCGACCACAATTCTCTTTCTTTGGCAGCTTTTCCTTGAGGACTAAGATACCATGAGGAGTCGAGGGTGAGACTATCCCACTCAAACTAGTCTACAACATATGTAGGAAATATGATCCCACTAGGAGGATCTAGTCGTTCAAGGTGCCACAACTGCTATATCAACAATAGCATCAATATCCCACACCCTTGTTAAAGATACCCCAGAGGGCTTGTTCAATGCTTGAGTATGTCTTCCTAATACTAGCTAAGGTTGAGGTGAAGACTTTGGGCCTAGATCTGCTCTTCCAGGAAAAATGGTTTCTTTATTGATGGCATAAATGATGTCACAAATCAACAACTTCAAATGGGAGGAAGAACTAACACTTTATAACTTCCTTTTCTAATGGTTAGTTTCCCCCATCCATTAGAAGAATATTTGCTTGACTTGTCATACACAAGTCGGAGACTAAGTCGACTTCATGAGAAAAATGTATTTTTTATTTAGAGTTTTCCCACTTAAGGGTTCGATTTGACTCACACATCCCCAAAGTACAATGTTTCACTTGCTCATGGCAGCGAAGACTCCTAAATGAAGAATAATAGCCTTTGGTGTTAGATTTTGGTAACATCGGATAAGTGTTCTAGTCTCGATTTGTGTCTAGGAGACTAAGGAACACGAGATCTCCAAAACCCAAAAAAGGTTTCGCGAGATAAGCTTGCAAAACACCTTAATTAAATTAATTGATCAATAATTAAAAATGCCTAAGTCTTAGGAAAATTGATTAATTAATGGGAATTAATTAAGGATGATCGAGAATGCTCTAGAGACTCACACAAATCGAGTCTAAAATGATCTTAGCCGTTGATGAGGATCTAATCATGGCCGTTGAAGCTCCAGCGAGAAATTATAAGATCAAGTCGATGGGATGGAGATGGACACAATTGAGAGATCAGTAGTAAGGTAGATTGAGCTACTCGGTGCGCAAAGATTCAACGAGGGAAGAGTTCAAGCCAGAGGGAGAGGATCAATGATTGAGGGAGAAATAGAGGAAAATTTCAAAGGAATTTTCCAACAATTTTCGAGTTGCAAATAAACAAGAAAGAGGGAGGCGGAATTAATCTGCAGGAAAGCCGTCTAGGCTGTGAGCTAAAAAACCCTAGTGCGAGTGCCAGGAAGAGATTGATTCAGTGGTTTAAGGTCGGTAGACCACCTGGAAGGCAGAGCGAGTCATTTCTAGAGCCAAAGGGAGGTTAGACGACCTAGTTGGAGGAAGTTTCAAGGGCCGTCTAGACTTGCGCAGGCGAGTAGCCAAAAGGCAGTGCAAGCAGGCCAGAGTGAGGCCGAGTTGGTTTTGGAGAGGGAGAAATTTTCTCCTAATTAGTTTTGGCCAGATTATTTGCCAGAGGATAGCCAGTTGGGAATCTAGATTATAGTACTCGAATTTTTACAACTGCATAATAATAAAATAAACCCTCATCCATTGCATCGGTTTTCCCTTCGGGGTTTTTCTGGGGACTTTTCAGTCCAAAAATATTGGTGTCATTTTTATTGTGTGTGAGCATATTTTCTCAACTTCTGGTTTATTTTCCGCAACATATTTGATTTTTGGGTGAAAAGTGCAATTTTGAGTTTATCGATATTTGCTATAATAATAAATAAACTGCTAAATAGTTAGGAGATAAATTTCCAGTAATTGCAATCAAGGAATTTTCACATGGTATCGAGCATTGAAGATCAGATTAGAAGGCTCAGAAGCGAGAGGAGTAGAATTGTGCAGTTTCAGAGGGAGGGAGATCTGAGCACAATATCTCCAGATTTGCACAGGCCAGCTAGGCAGTGCGAATTGCTAGGCATAAATCGATTTCCTGTTGCAGGTGCGGGAAAAATTCGATTTGCCTAGAGCATGATTCTAGTAGGAAATGAATTTGTCGGATATATGGTTCTAGTGTGCAGATTAGTTAGTTTGTTGAGCAAATTTGGGCGCAAAAGTTTTGTAGCAAAGGGTTTCAGCTACAAAACTGTGTAGGGATAGGAAGAGAAAACCACACTGAAGAGGAATTTCCAGAATTTCTCATAGGGTTTCTAGATCCAGATTTTAGGAGGAGATCCAAGCTTTCCAGTTGTAGTGGGTCGTAGCAGTTTTGCTAGTCAGCCAATGCGAGCTTTAGGAGCAATAGTTTGTGTACTAGTTTTCGAAGACAAACTTCTGGAAGGTAGAGTGAGTTGCCCAGTTGAGGTAGCAGGCAGTGCATGTGCCGAAAAGGGACATTCAGAGGCAAGCAATAGCAAATCTATGCATTTTCAAAGGAAGTGCGAGTAGCAAAAGCAGGGCTGCAAGAAAGAGATGAAATTTCAGTTATTTCTCAGTTTTTGAGTTTTCATTGGGATGGCCACATCAGGGCTTAGAGATCAGGATAAACTTGACAGAGCTTCAAATTTTGGCATCTAGAAAGCCAGAATGCAGTTTCTGTTAGATGAGCATGACTTGAAGGATTTCGTGACAAATGTCATGGCAAAACCAACAGATACACAACAACTGGCTACCTTCAAAAGAGAGATGGCCAAAAGGAAGAGGATGGTCTTGGATGGGGTCCGAGATCATATCGTTCCACTTATTGCAGAGAAGGAAACAACAAAGGACATGTAGGATGCCGTTGTGAAGCTATACCACGATCCATTTGAGAATCGTGATATGATTCTCAAAGAGAATCTCAAAGAGACATTGAGGACCACGAAGATGCAGAATGGTGAAGGCATGACTCCCTACCTCACCAGTTCAAAATTATCCAAGATGAGCGAGCAACTGTAGGAGAGAAATCAGAGGATAATGAAATCGTGTGAATTGCTTTGAATGGGTTTACTAGAAAGTGGGCAATGTTTGTCCAGGGAATTATTGGATGGGACAAATTGCCAGATTGGGAATGTCTTTGGAGTGACTTCACACAGGAGGAGCTTAGGCTCAGTCTTGTCTAGGGCACTACTAGCAGCAGTATCAAAGGGCCGAAGGTTGAGAAAGAGGAGGGGAATGTAGCCCCTGCCAGTGTGGGAAAGGTGAAGAAGGGTCTCACTCAGGGACAAAGCTCAAAGGAAGGCGAAAAGAAGAAGGATCTGTCGAAGATAAAATGCTTCAGATGTGGTGAGTTTGGTCACTACAATACATAGTGTCCCAAGAAAAAGAAGGACAAGAAGGGGCAACAACAAACCGTAGTTTCGGCAGAGATAAACGAGTTAACCTCTAGGTTGGAGGAGTCCGCATTGGTAGTGACTATACTTGTAGATGGAGGAGGAGCATGAGGCTTTAAAGTTGCAGGATTGGGTAGGGTCCAAAGAGGACAACATCAGACAGGTGTTTCCTCTTGGATCATTACCTTAGCTATGGGGGCCCACAATATCCAATAGCATGGGGATCGAGATGTCAGCAGGCGCAATCATATCTTGAGAAACAATACAGAACTAGTTGCAGTCAGATACTAGAGGGGTGCAAAGACAGTTAGGCACAGTCAGATACTCAGTAGATAGAGCAGAGTTTGTTGCAGTCAGATACTCAAAAGACAATTGCAAAAGCCAGTTGTAGGGATAGTAGATTAGTTCTCAATTGCAGTAGTTGCAGCAACAACAACATGAGATCAGATGCAGGGCACGCAGTGTTGGCAGCAGTGCAGGGTCAACAACAATGCAAATGCATAGTGGTTCAGCTACAAGGTTAGCAGATGAATCAGAGTATGTGTAGTAGCTTGGTGGACAATGATAGGTTGTTGTAGATGTCAAACATCGGCAACGTGGTCTAGTTATAGAGGGGAGATGTTTATGAGAGAACACCTAGTCCCGATTTGTACCTAAGAGACTAAGGAACACAAGATCTCCAAAACCCAGAAAAGGTTTTGCTAGATACACTTGCGAAGCGCCTTAATTAAATTAATTGATCAATAATTAAAAATGCCTAAGTCTAACTTAGGAAAATTGATTAATTAATGGGAATTAATTAAGGATGATCGATAATACTCTAGAGACTCACACAGATCGAGTCTGAAATGATCTTAGCTGTTGATGAGAGAGCAAGAGCAAGGTAGATCGAGCTTCCTAGTGCGTAGAGATTCAACGAGGGAAGAGTTTGAGCTAGAGGGAGAGCATCAGTGATTGAGGGAGCAACAGAGGAGAATTCCAGAGGAATTTCTTAGCCGTTTTCTAGTGCCGGATAGGCAGGAAAAAGGGAGGCTGAGTTATTCTGCAAGAAAGCTGTCTAGGTTGTGCGAGTGAGCCATAAACCCTAGTGCGAGTGCCAGTAAGATATTGATTTAGTTGTTGAAGGAAGGGTGACCATCCAGAAGGTAGAGAGGTTAAAAATAACAATGATTTTATTTTTTCGTAATTCAGAATTTATTTGGCTAAATAAATAAATTGTTGGGAATAAAATTAATTCCTGTGAGAAAATAAATCTGGCTGGTATTTGGAAGTTTAGCAATAAGTGGCAAAAGAATTTTAACCTTTGTGTTAGTAAGTGGTGTAGTGCGCATAACCATGAGGATGTGAAGATGAAGTTGTTTGTCCTGTCTCTAGAGGGAGATTCTTTAGATTGGTTCACAGAACAAGATGACAATAAGTACACAATTTTTAAACAAATCACAAATGCCTTTAGTGAGAGATGGGGGGATAAGAAAGAACAACGAGACTTGTTGGCTTCACTTAGCACAATAAAGAAGAATGAAAATGAGACAATGGAGGAATTTAATTAAAGATTCAATGTTTTAGTAAAAAATATTCACATAGACATTAAGCCTCCTGACACTTCTATTCTCATTTATTATATTGAGGCCTTCATTGGTGACATGAGATATTAGCTAAGAGATAGGGAACTAACAAGCCTTAAGGTTGCCCAAATAATGGTTGTGAAAACTGATAAAAACATGCAGGCCTCAGGTAAATCAAGCTTGCCAGGTTTCACAAGGGGAACTCCTTCAAAACCTTAAGAGCTTAAGAACAAAGTAGTTAGTTCAGAAAATAAATAATCATCTAGTGATCCATTAAAAGAATTGACTCAACTAATGAAGGCCATGGAAGTCAACCATGCTAGTTAGATGTGTGCCACGCAGAATAGATTATTTGCCATGGAAAGGTTGCATGCAAATAATTTCCATCCCAAAAAAAGTGATAGGTGGCAAAAGAGAGGGCTTCCCCAAAATCAGAGGCAACCAAACCAGTTGGAAACCAAAAATTTGGTGGAGCACCAAGCACCTTCTTTTTGCAAACCTTGCAGCGAATTTCATGAAGAATCCACTTGTCCTATTTTCCACCAAATCGTTGATGAAGAGCCTGCAAGAGCAAGTGGCATTAGAGTATCTAGAGCATATAAATATGGTGGGTAGAAAGCATACAATTTCTACGGATCATTGGATAGAAAATATGAAGAGGAGTCAAAGTACAAATATTGTGACTGTTGCTTATGACAATTTTTAGTAGAATTTATGAAGAGAAGCCCACAACTAAACAAATCCTTGTGATGGCAAGACATAAGGGAATAATATATCAGTGAAAAGGGAATAAGGATCAAAACAAATTTATTTGAATATTACCAAAACTTTCACTCCTCCAACCTCATACTTAAGCATTGATTTGGGAGCTGGATAAATAATGCTAAAGTATTAGTCCCAGTGGTAGAACTCCTCAAGATACCGTCCCAGAATCATAAGTTGCTAAAAGCCATAAAAGGTCCGCAAGGAAAGAATAATGAAAAAAACTTTTAAGGAGACAAATGAAGATGCATGTGTCATATTGTAGGGCATGGATCTGGATAAGGGGAATGAAAAGCATCAACCTTTCTTCATCTCTTTGCTAGTAAATGATTATCTTCTACCCAATTGCATGCTAGACTTAGGTGCCTCTTCAAATGTTATGACAAAGAAGGTCATGGAGCAATTGAATTTAAGAATTTCAAGACCTTATCATAATATTTGTGCCATGGACTCAAAAATTGAAGTATGTGGATTGATAAAGCATCTCCAAGTGCGCTTTGTAGTGTACCCAAATATTTCAATTTTAATGGACATTGTAGTCATCGATGTGCCAGATGCATGGGGTACGTTGTTTTCTTGAAAATGGGCTTCCAGTTTGGGTGGTAATATCTAATTGGGTCTATCATATGCCACCATCCCAACCCTTGATAACACTTTTGTCAGACTCAACAGAGAGTTGGAAAAGAAATATCATGTTGAAAATCCCAAGAAACCAAAGAATGAATTTATCTATGAAACAAAGGATCTTGGAAACTATGCTATTTTATCCAATTTTTGAGCACCTATAAAAGATAAAATTAAGGAAGAAAAAAATAATGAAGTTTGGTATATGAACTTTGATGGGGCTCATTCATTGTCAGTTACGGGTGCTGGGATTGTCATCACTTGCCCTTCGGGGCAAGCCTTCAACTTTTCCTAGAGGTTAGAGTTCGAGGCAACTAATAATGTAGCAGAATATGAAGCACTCTTATTGGGATTAAGGATCAGTAAAGACATGAGGATGAAATTATTGAATATTAAAGGCAACTATGATTAAGCAATCTTTCAGGTATACAATCAATTTGCATGCAAAGGTGAAAGGTTGAGGATGTACATAATTGCAGCCTGGGATGCCATGGGATATTTTGATGCATTAGATATGATAGAAGTTCCCATGGAAATGAACAATAGAGCATATGAGTTGGCAGTGGTAGCTTCAACATTTCAGCCTACAGAGGAATTAATAAAAGATCAATTAAAAATGGAAGTTGTCTTTATACTGTTTGTTATTGACAATTTAGATCATTGGCAAGTTTTCAAAGATGATAAACATATATTAAGATTTATCAACAATCTGCCCGAATTCTCAGATTTTCAAGTTATCTATAAAGAGAAGGGTGTGAATATCAAGATGCTGATGAGGCCATGATATACCCCACTTCAAGGGGACTCATAGTTGTTGAGTAGATATTTGAGTCTTTGACAGGTATGACAATCATAGAAAAAGGAAGAAAAAATAAAACTTGGTGACTACATAGAAGTAAATATTGGAACATATCAAGATCCCAAGCTAATAAAAATTGGAAAAGGCACATAAAAAAAGAGAGAAGTGAATTGATAAATCTAATAAAGGATTATAGCGATGTGTTGGATTTCACTTATGATGAATTAAAGGTTTACAAAGAAGATGTCACCCAACACATGATCCCTCTTAAGGAAGATGCCAAGCCCTTTAGACAAAATTTGAGGCAAATCAACCTCAAGTTGGCCTTCTTAGTGCGAAAGGAGCTTCAAAATATGTTAGTTGGAGGTGTCATTGCACAAACCAAGCATTCTCCGTGGTGCTCTAATTTAGTGGTTGTCTGGAAAAAGGATGGAGAGATAAGGTTTGTGTGTTGATTTCAGGTTCTGAAATATATCATTTAAAAATGACAATTACCCTCTTCCTAAAATGGAAACCTTACTACAAAGAGTCACTGGGTCAAGAATGATGTCCATATTAGATGAATTCTCCGGATATAATCAAGTGATGGTTAAAAGGGAAGACCAAAATAAGACCACCTTCACAACACCTTGCGACACACTTGAGTATTTAAGCATGCCATTTGGATTAACTAATGCAGGTGCTACCTTCTAGAGGGCCATGGATTATGCTTTCAAAGGTTTAATTAGAAAGATCATAGAAATTTATCATGATGATTTAACTGTTTTCTCTCAAAAGATAGATTAAGTCACATTAATCATTTGAAGCAGGTTTTTAAAAGGTGCCATAAGTATGGCATCTCTTTAAATCCAACCAAATTAGTGTTTGGTGGCAATGAGGGAAAGTTGTTGGGTCACATCATCTTGAAAGATGGGGTAAAGATTGATCCTGAGAGAATCAAAGCAATTGAAAAAGTTCCTTTACCCCATACCAAGAAAACCCTCCATTCTTTTCTTGGCAAAATTAACTTCACTAGATGATTCATTCCAAAATTTGCCAAGATATAAAGCCCATTCTCACACTTTTAAAAAGGTATGCGAAGTTTGAATGGAGTGAGCATGGAAGGAAAACTTTTAAAGATATCAAGGCCTCAGTTACAAAGTCTCCTATTCTAATCAACCCTTACTACAAAGATTTTCAAATTTTCTCCTTTGCATCTGAAGATACTATTGTGGGGGTTTTGCTCCAGAAAAATGATGAAGGACAAGAGCAACCCATTGCATTTATGAGTAAGGGTTTGCATATCTCAGAGTTAAATTACAATATTATGGAAAAGCAAGCCTATGCCTTGGTCAAATCACTTAAACATTTTAGGTTCTATATTGTGTATTCAAAGATAGTGGGATATGTGCCCCACTTAGTAGTAAGGGACATATTGGCCCATTAGGATTGCTTAACGGTCGGGGAAGTGGGTCTCTAAAAGACAAGAATACTGGTTAGAGATAAAACCCACCAAATTGGTTAGAGGTCAGGGCCTGACATATATGTTAACAAAAGGAAATGAGAAGGCGTTGGGTGTAGTATGTCAGAACAGTTTATTAGAACTAGTGATTTCATTTGAGCTTCAGAGATTAGAGTAGCTTGATTGGTATGTTGATATCATTTTTTTCTTTCAAGACCTCACTTGCCCAAATCATCTAGTAAGTTGTAAAAGAAGGGCTCTAAGGTAAAAGGCGTCTAAGTACTGCATGCCAAGATGGACTCACATGCAGGAACCTCAGGGGCTTAATACTTAAATGTGTTGATGAGTCATAGTCTGGGATACTTGTGATCGAATTGCATGCAGGGATTTTGTAGACACTATACAACTAAAACAACAATCCACAAAATCCTTAGGGTAGGCTATTACTGGCCAACCATTTTCGTAGACATACATAAGTTTGTCAGAAGTTGTCAGCCATGTGAGCTATTCACAAGGAAACAAAAACTAGCAGCCTTTCCTTTGCAATGGGTAATAGTTGATGCACCTTTTCAACAATGGGGTTTGGATTTCATAGGCCACTTCAAAGAAAATTCGAGAAATGGGTATACTTGGGTTTTGACTGCTACTGATTATTTTACCAAGTGGGTGGAAGCTATATCTACTAAGAGCGCAACGGATAAGCTTGTCATTGACTTCTTAGAAGACAAGATTATGACAAGATTCGATGTACCCACTAAGATTACAATTGATAATGCCAAAGCCTTTAGCTCAACATAATTTTCCTCTTTCTGCTTCAAGTATGGCATTGTCTTGTCCCATTCATCAAATTTTTACGCCCAAGGAAATGGACTAGCAGAGTCTAACAATAAAAATTTGATGACTATCATTAAGAATACAATAGGAGACAATAAAGGTCATCTGATAACAAAATCAAGTATGTGCTATGGGCTGATAGAATAACAAAGAAAAACGCTGCTGGAAAGAGCCCATTTGAGTTAGTATACGGTATGGATGTTACTCTGCCAATACTATTGGAAACACTGGGAGTGGGGGCGGGGGTGGGGAGGAGGGTTGGTGAATCAGTGCTTCTTAGCAATCAACATTTTATTAATCCTTTTCAGGGCATTAGTTAATCTTCAGTTATTATAATTATTCAGTAAAAGCAGTAAACAACAATGCAAACGATAGAGAGACAGTAGGCACAAAATTTTTAGGTGGAAAACCCCCTCTGGGTCAAAAACCACCAAACGCTTTTCTAATAAGTTCTTTAATCTCCAGCCCCAACTGAAAAGAAAGCTACAACTTCCTAAAACTCTGGAAAAACATTCTTCTCCAGCTCACATTGGAAGGACGCCCCAACGCCCTGGTTTTATCAACAGTCCGCTGAAAGGATGCCCTTACAATGCTTCTCATTACATAGGACAGTTGTTGATGGTGTGACAAGGATGGCTGCTCTGTCTCCAAGAAATGTCTTTGTTGTAAGGCTGCCTTCAAGAGATGATGATGAATGTTATTGATTGTCACTTCAAGTTCTTATATGCCCTTGAGTCTTCTTCCACCTGCACACAAAGATTCCCAAGACAAGACCCAATCCAAAAGATAGAACAAAAATGACACTTACCTCTCCCTGCAATACACTTGTTAGTATAACAAAACCATTCAAGCATTTGTAATAAATATGGAAGACATATTAATTAACAACAATGAAACATACCTGTAGTAGCTTGTGCCTTTTATGCTGTCCTTACACAGTCTAGAAATTTATTCAAGGTTCCACATAAAGATGCTTGACTTGTTTACAACCTAGAACTAGACCATGCAAACTTCTTGACAGTCCTAATAACAGACTTAAAACAAGGTGTGTGACAGACCTTTAATGCAGGATATGTGACAGACTTTTAATGCATTTGGCTTATATTGATAGACCTACAGGACACCTTACTATCTAGACTAGAACTCCAAAAGAAAACCACAACAACTTTACAAGGGACTGACTGTGATAGACTTCAATAACAAGGTCACTTTACTTGCTGCCCTATTACAATCTACAAGACTCAATACACAAGAGTTAATACCCTATACACAACAGTCCTAGATGATGTTTCTAATGCATGCCTTCACAAATTTGACACAGTCCACAAACACGGATGATGAAACTACAGCTGTAGGATGTACAGATCTTCTTAATACAAGTGTTCCACTGCTTGCTACTGTACCTCCTTGTTTTAGATAGCAATAAAACTGGAAACTGTACTATTCAGCGTTGAAAGTTGAAACTGCACTTGAATTCTTCACTGCTGAAGGAATTGTAAGCCACTGTTAGTACTTCAATTCCTTCTTAAATACTTGTTTATTTTGTGTACTTCAAACAATTCATTACCAAGTGAAGCTGGATTGTATCATTGGACATCAAATTATAAGATTCAGTTTTAATAACTTGGATGCTTATGTTCATAATACTTCCCAATCAAATGATGCTATGCTTGTAAACAAGAAGATATGCCAAGAGTCACAAGAAGCCTGCTATAGTAGATTATCATCTTAGATAATGAAGCCGCAGAGGTGATGCCTTCAAGGGAGAGGCTGATCTTCGCTGAGTTAATGCTAGAAGTATCTTCGAACTGCACAGACTTACGGAATCATACTCTTAATCACAAGTGCGAACTTCTTCCCAATCTTCTGTCCCTTGTTTGTAAATGCCTCTTGTAAGGTGACTTCAAAAGAAACGAGGCCCCAAAATATAAGAAAAATTATAACCAAACTCTAGCCCAAATGATCTCTGCGTTATCTGCCTTAGGGGTGACCGAAGATTTCAGAGGGACAGGATATGCGTTAATTTCAGGTTTTGTTTGTATAGACAAAGGGAGGGCTTTTAGAAGATGAACTTTGGATAATTTTGACAAGTAAAAGGGGTTTCAAACATTTGACAAGGACTCTTTTAATAAATAATATTAAATGACTACTTTAACCCCCAAGTAAGAAAACTGCTGCCCTTTTGGATGAAGATTGGGTTCCTCCCTTTTTAATCAATGAAGGATATTGCTTAAGCATGTGTGATGCCCTACTTAAATTAATGTTATGTCAAACATCAATAAGCCCCCTTTAATAATTAATAAATTCTAATAACAACTCTATTTAAAATTTGAAATCAATGATTGACTTAGTGCATATGGTCCTACCAAGGTTGTGAAGTCAGTGATTGGTTTATTGCCTTTGGTTCTATTTAAAATTTGAAATCAATGATTGAATTAGTGCATATGGTCCTACCAAGGTTGTGAAGTCAGTGATTGGTTTATTGCCTTTGGTTCTTGAAGTTATTCAACTTATACACAATGAGATTGCGGCGAGAATCCTTGTCATATATTGACAACCGTAGGTGAATAAGGTGTCATGTCACTACCCCCTCGGGTTTTAGCCCACAACACTGGGTCTTCAACTTAAAATGCAAATATCTTTCAAACAGTAACGAACTGTGTGAGGTACCACATATCATCAGAAAGATCTTTCAGAGGAGAAAACAACTAGAGTGATTTGGATGCGAGAAGCCAAGAATTTCTATGTCAAATTTGCCGACGAAGATCGAGGTAGCTCCTGTTTTTATTTGGGTTGACATCAATGACAACCACCTATTAACAAGTACACATGAAGCTTACAGTATATTAGCTCCTTCAGAGTTTCAAGTTGGTCAAAGATGCATTTCATAACAGGTTAAGTCAGATGATAGAGGTGGATGAAGTCAGAAGGAAGGCCTTTGATCATAGTTATAGGATTTAGGGTAAAGTCAGGAGGGCATCTGATAAATCTTCTAATCCGAGAAATTTCCAGGAAGTCAACATAGTGCTATTGTGGGACAAATGAGGAGAAAAGCCAGGGAACCATGGAAAATTCAATAGCCTATGGGTAGGGCCTTACATCATCCACGACATGGCTTGTTCAAACTCTTATCATCTCAGCCAGTTGGATGGCGAACCAATGAATTTTCCTATGAATGGGAAACTTTGTAAGTTATTCTTCACCGAAAACATTTAATGCCCAAGGGGCATCCTTTGTAAAATATTTCTAACCTTTTCCCTTATATTTTGTTGAGTTTTCTTTTTTTCAACATTTTCTTCCATGGTCCCCTAGGGCAGCTCAATTAGTGATCAAAGTAATTTGAAATCTGTGAAAACTGAGAGATCTAAGGTTCAAATCCCCTCGGTTGTGACCCGGTTTATGGAGAGGAGGATAGGCCGTAGGCTCCCAAAGGTTTACTGGTAGTTACGTGTTAGGCGGGTTGCTGGATTCCAACATTTCTTCCTTGTATTTAATTTCTTACATTGCAACTGATAGGATATTGATAGTTCTGTATAATGGATGTACTACTAATATTCCTTTGGGGGAGACATTTGTGATTTTACAAATTAAAAATTTTGGAGTTCTCGCATGCTTTCCTTTGCTAAAGATCTAGGACATGTCCCCATATGGAGCCAGATGTTACCTCCCTAGATGTACCTGGTTAGGACTTGTAGTAAGCCATTAAGGTCGAACTAGGCACTTGTTCAAATTTCAAGTTCATAAGCCTTGCAGGACAATTTTATCCCTTTCTTCTAGTTTTCTTCTCTATGCAACTTCTGTACACCCTGTTACCACTCAATCCAGCAGGGGACCTAAAAGGGGTTCCTATGAGGGCAATTTCTAGGTTAAAGGCAATGGTGGAGGCTTAGTCCACTGTCACCACAACTAAGTCTCCTTGCTCTTTATGGACTTTCACTGATGGGAGGAGTCCCAGTAGTGTATGGATCACTTGCAAAATATATGTCAATGGGTAGGTGGAAAGTGACCCTGTAAGCCCTTTCCCAAGGATGGAGTGAAGAATGGAACTTGCTTGCTCTTTAAGTAAGGGACTTGGTCGTCCAGGGGTAAGGGGTGCGGATTGGAGGGTTGAAGGAGAAGAAATAGGCTTATAGACGAGGTTCTCAATCCCTACAATCCTTGGGAAACTTGGATTTTCAAATGGTCATTGACAAATAATCTTTATTGAGAAGTGGGACCACACGGGGCCAAGTGGACCCAGTCCAAGTTCGGGGATGGAATGTAGCAACCAATGATGTTCCTATCCCGGATAAGGTGAAAGGAAAGGACCAAACAAGAATATTTACTTCAAATGGTTGAATTGATCTTGTTGAGATCTAGCCTTGGGGATGCCTAGGAAAAATTCGATCCTAGAGCTAGGGCTTGGGATTCTTGGAGATTCCACCATTAGAATTGCCTCAAATTTGGAGGAGAGTGAGGGGACCCACCAGCGTAGTAGCCTATAGGAGATCAAAACTTTTCCTTGGGTCAATTCCTGGGAAATTGATGCCCTAGGTGACCTAATGGGGCTATACCTAGGGAAAATGGGAAAGGGTAAAAAGAGGGCTAAAATGATCATCCTTTTTGAGGGATCAGTGCCTAATTCACTTGGAGATATGGAGTCAAGGATGATGATGAGTAAAGACTTAGTTTTTTGATCAAGGAGGCCCGGAAAGTCAAATTCATCCCAATGTTGAGAGATAGAAAAGAAACATGACCTTCAAGCATTTATACTTTAAAGAAAATGATGCAAGCTTATTGAGACAAATAATATCTAGGACATTTCATTCATATAACATTGGCCCATACATTAAATTAGCTAAAACATGCTTAATTCCACATTTCAATTATGCAACAACTAGCCCTAATTTTACCAGTATGCAGCAACAAGAATAACAACGTCAAAATTTACTTACAACATTTTAGAATATATCCAACCAACATTTCGTTTGCAAGACAGCTCCAAGACAAGAAAAATAACCCAAATCCATACGTCAAAATTCATCCATCTCCAAAAAATATCCTCCGAGGAAAAATGTGAAGTTCTTTATGATTAGAGAGATCCCAATTCAAGTGATGATCCAAATGAATGTATCTAACATCAATATATAGCCTCTTAAGGAGTTCGAATTAGCTTATGGGCCTACATTAGCCCCTAATGATAAAAATTGAAAATCATGTGCAAATAAAACCCCTATTAGTGACAAGCCCACCAAATTGGCTCACAAGTGTAAAAATAAGCCTCACAAGGGGCCAAATAATAATATGTACATGTCGTGGGGCCCTCCAAACGCCTAATAATGTCCTGAAGTGCCATACTGAGGAATAAATTCCTTGGAATATGATGGACAAGGGGGTGGCCCCTTGTTCTCCAAGTAATAGACTTGTGGTGCTCCTAGTGGGTCTAAGGGAACATAAATGACTCCATGGGTCTCCATATGAATAAGAGATGCCTGTAGATCCATCGCAAGGGTCCGAGTGGTGGAATGAATGCTGCCATGACATCATACAAATCCTGGAATACCTGCTAGGAGTGTGGGGCTCCTGTGGGGGGTCTGCTGGGCAAAATGTACCAAGCATATCACCATCATCCCAAAAGTGGATCGCTAGTAGTCTCTAAGCATCAATGAAGATTCGTGGAGTGTTGTCTACTGCTGTGGAGCCCAATGGCTCTCTATACACACCATATATGTGCCAATGCAGACCTCTAGGGTTAGGATCCCGTATAGGGAGACCAAACCCAAATGGAAACCACATATAATCCGACATAAGATCCAATGCGTCCCCTAGGCTTCCCCTACAACTAGTCATTAAAATAATCGGGTAAAAGAGTTTACAAATCATGAATAACAAAGTTGGCACTTCATAATGGCATGCCCTTCCATGGTGGGCTTTGGCATGTGCTAGTGTCTCCAAGCTCCAAAGGGGGTTAACCAAGTACCTTATTAGGTGGTTTCAACCCTTAAAGGGGATGGTATGTCCGAGGTACATCCCTATAATGGGGGTGGAAAGTGGTAAATAAGTGGAATGGAGTAGGGAATGAGAAGGGCAATCCTGGGCCACATATTGGGGCATAGGGGTAGCTAGATAAGGGGAAGCCCACACCTGGGTATGTAATGTGTAGGAGGGAGCAATCGTGGTACATGAGGTGCCCCGATCTTGATTTTTTCACCCTTCTTTATATGCCTTTTGCCTTTTATGAATTTTATTTAATTGACTGCTCAGGGCTCAAAGGACAAGAGCATGATGTGTAAGATATAGCAATGATTACCCCCTTTGAGGTAGGTCGGTTCATCACCCTCCAGGGGTTGGGACAATCATGGGTTCCTAATTGATAAAGGAGGGTCATCTAGGGTCTATGAAACCTTGGTGATGACCATGGATTGGGGTAGATCTCATGTATTGTTTTTTGCCCACGTACTAATTTTTTTGTCCCGACCATCTTTTGCATTTTGTGGTACAATTTCCTGTTAAATGTGGCCGATTATGCTTTTTTTATTTTCTTTTAACTGCTTCAACCTCTGGGGCATCATTCCAGGCCTGACCCAAGGTGGGGGCAAGGGGACAGGGAGGCTGGTCCTATGTGGACTCGGAATGGAAATGTGGACCCAGGTGGGAGAAATGATGAATGGGGTATAGTGAGTGGAAAGGGAGTAATATATGTGGATAAATGAGAGGGACCACACACCCAAAGTTGGGGTTTCCCAAGTAGTACCACCCTAGAACCAAGCGGTCAATAAAGGAGATCCCACAAGACTAAGAGCCAAGGGTAACAACCAAAAGAGATCAAGTGGACAAGAGCACTAACTAAGCCCACCCTTTCTGCCAAATCCCCCCATCAATCCATACCAAGAAGTATCCATGATAAGTAAACTCAATACTCAATTACCAAATGACAAGACATACCTTCGGATTAGGGAGGCCTGCCTTCAAACATATGATCAATATAGGTGGGTGAGGGCTCAAGTGGCAGAGAAATGGCACAATGAGCTAGTAGGAGGCTGCAAGTGGTTGTCGGTTGAGGCTCATCATGGAGAAAAAATTCTCACGGGGATATCACCCACGAAGTGGTGGGTAACACACCCCATGTGGGAAATGGTAATAAATGATGTTAGCATGATGAACTTATGTAAAGGCTTAGCTCCCTAGGACCTAGTTATTAGGGAAGTTACTCTAGAGTGTTTTTTTACATGGTTAATTATTTGTTCATTTTAGCGATTAATAATTTCCCAAGTTTTTTCACTCATACCTCCAAAGTTGGTGTATGTCCTAATGGCTAGGCCTTATTGGTGTTGTCTAAGTCTAGAGTCAATGTATATTACTGCGCAACTCATTATTCTGAGTTTTACGGAATTGCATTAGGTTTTTAAATTTTTTCCTCGTAAAATTTATGTAACAATAAAAAATGGTACTAGGAGGTATCATATGCCTTGGGGGTACTCATTTGCTAACTCAGAGGACCCACTTTACCTTAGTACCCCAATCTTGAGAAAAAAAATATTGGTGTTTCCTCATGAAAATCAATTATTCACTCAAAAAGGTCAATAAATTAGCTCTCTATTTTTAAGGAAACATGTTGGAGACAAGT
This sequence comes from Pinus tabuliformis, assembly GCA_031772625.1. Taxonomy (NCBI): domain Eukaryota; kingdom Viridiplantae; phylum Streptophyta; class Pinopsida; order Pinales; family Pinaceae; genus Pinus; species Pinus tabuliformis. The sequence continues at coordinate 1,126,888,050 of CM062817.1, forward strand.
TAGGGGTAGTTGTTGTAAGTTCCGTCTTTCTTCAAAGTGTTTTTCTTCTCAAAAGTTTCCTCGTCTTTGAGTGCTTTTCTTCTCAAAAGTTTCGTCTTCTAGAGATTAGCGCCTTTGTTCTCTAATGGCAAGTAATGAGTTTTGGATCTAGTTTTTTCATCTTTTAAGAATTCACTATTGTTTGGAAACTTCTTCCCCTTTGACTATGAAACAAAGCACTCTCCTCCATTTCAATAGTTTTGGGAATTGGAAGAGAGTTTGCTTGCATGATATTGTAATTATTTTCATTGTGGAATAAATAAATAAAAGGGCTTTGGAGGCTAGTCGATGGTGTACAAGTCTTATGTGGGTGATTGATGCTTGAACTCAATGTATGAGGTTACCTTTGCCTGATAATTTTTTTTCAAACTTTGTTTCATAGACCTTGGAAGGGGTGTGTACAAGTCTTATGTGGGTGATTGATACTTTAACTTAATATATGACGTTACCTTTGCCTGATAATTTGTCTTTCAAACTTTGTTTCATAGGCCTTGGAAGGTATTGTTACCCAGTAGGAATAGATTTTTGCAGTTGGTTATTTGTTAAATTTATTTGTTGTCTTACATCTTGGAATTCAAGATGATATGTGCTTCTAGTTTGATTGGCATATTTTCTAGATTTCATATGTAGGAAACACCTATCTCTTAACGAAGTTTCTTAGCAAGATCTTTCGTAAGCTTATACAAGTACCTCGAATTGAAAAAGTGGATTGACCTTGGTTGGATCTTTCACAGGCTTCAAATTTTATGAGAGAAAAGTCTCTTAGTGCTCGTGCAGCAAACTTCATTGCCCAAGGATCACACATACAAACTCTCCTTTCTTTCTTCTTGCTTTTTGAACTCAGGAAATCTAAATTCGTTTGGTTACTTAATTCTAAGCTTTAAATTTGATGTACTTGGAAAATCTTAGTGGCATTTGTTTGCTGTCCAAACAATGAATTGAAGCATCCGAGAAAGCTAGCCTTAGTTAGCTTTCATTTTTTTATTTTAGGCTAATTTTCACTTCACTTGGAAATTACTTAGATTTAAGGTTAATTTTTTTCTGATGTTCCCAAAATCATTTGAGGCATATTTTGTTGCTAGTAGCTTGTTGATCTTACATGTTTGTTGAGCAGACAGTAGGAAGTGCTACTATTTTTTTGAGGATCTAGATTATGTAGGACGCCTGGGAGGTGCCAATCTTCTTTCTTTGTTTCGAAGGGCAACAAAATTTTCTAAACAAAAGATTGTAACCTTAAGGGAGCTAGTGGGAGTCCCCTAGGCATCCCATCTCCCTTATCCCGGGGGGAATTTGTGTCTTTGTCTCATTTCGACGGTGTGATTGTTTCTTCCCTTTTCCTGGTCAAAATTAACTTTTGAAAAGTAACCCAAGCATTGCAATTTTTTTTTTTTTTTAAGATTAAGGTTCTTTCAAGTTTTAGATTCAATTTGACTTTCTTAGAATAAATTTATTTTACAAACAAGTTATGTTGCCAGGAAACGTGGTTTCGAGGACGAGGACGTCACTTTTTGAAATAGGGTGTGTGGGTTCGTTAGGGGTATATATATATATATATATTATATTTTATAAATTATAATATATATGAATTTGTATATTTTCCAACTTTAAACAAGAAAAATAAAATATTTATGATTTAAATGTTAAAGTTTTAAACATGCACATCATTGAACTTTCAACATTCACATTGAAATTTCAAAATTTCTAGTTTGATATCAAGTGCAAATTAGAGTCTACATATTAATAAGAATCATGATATCTGTCCTTTGTCACACTACATTCAAAATTTGCCTTAAGGCATCTCCAAACATGAACTAGGAAATTTCAAAATAGTGAACTATGGCTTCCTCAAGCCATGCCATCAGCATCACTTGGATCTCCAGTCGGCATGCTTTCTTGCTACATAGCTACAATAGTAATGACCTTAACATAGCTACAATAGTAATGACATTCTGTTAATTTTAGGTATGTTCTATGCTTAGAGCAATTTATTTCAATTTTCACAGTTAGCTCAATATCTTTTCCAGATTAGCAATCACATCAGCGTTAAAGTAAATTGCAGATAGAATGTAAACATAAATTGCTGAAGACAAGCCAAGACAAGAGGACACAAGATGTGGCGCTAGCCAGGGACAAACCCCAATGTGGGGAAACCCTTTGATCAATTCTTCTTATATGTTCTTCAATAGTTCAGCATATATAGAGAGAGATATAGTACATTTACAACAGAAGCCAACACTTTGACTTATCTAATTAAGAGCATAGATCATCTCTAGGAAGATGACACATGAGATCAGTTGAAGACATGCGATTTTCCAAGCTGACTCCTTCACCTATCATTGTGCTGCATCTCGTCATCATGTTGCATCTCACCGTGCTGCACCATGTTGCACCCATCATCACAATGCTCGACCTCATGACCATGATGTACACATCATACTGCTGTACCTTATGCTGCATTGCTGTCCCATGTGCCATTGTTGCGCCATGCTAGCCACTGCTTTCCTATGTGGCATACTATTGTCCTACTGTTAGTGACATAGGCATTCCATGTTTGCTTGTTGTCCCATTGTTTTGCTGCTGTCCCATTACAGCGTGCCATGCTGTCTATGCTTGCTGTTGTCATACATACACTGATCCTTCTAGCAACAATCTCATCATCAAATTATCCTCATACTTATATTTGAATGCTGGTGCACTATTGTAGTTCTGCAACTCTGGTTAGGGCATCAACAGTACCCTAACAACCACCTCTAAACTCTGCAATAGTCTTGGAAAAGAGTGTGCCTTACCTCCCTTGAGAAGCTACCGTCCTACGCTGCCTGTGCCATGTAACTGTTGTAGTAGTATGGTCTTACGACCCTCCACAACTCATCCAAACAGTTCTACGTTCCACTGTAATTGCAACAGGGATTTGCGGCCATCAATTTCAGAAAGAAGTTCACCCTAATCCGCACCAAACATTCCAGATTTAAAGCTGCTCTTTGGCCTTGTCACCTGCTCAAACTCAGACCCAAAACAGTGAAGAGAAACATCATAAATCTTGCCCAGATTTGCCTCTAGGCTCGCGGCCTACCTCCTGTAGCAGCTTAGCCTTATTACAGATGTTTTCTTACCCAAGACAAACCCTTCACATCAAGTCCTCCTTCTTCTTGAGCTGCCTTAGGATAGCTTCGTTAGGGCTGCCTTTAGGTCTTAGTGAGGGATGCTTTTAGGTCTGTGTTAGGGTGGCCTTTAGGTATGCGTTAGGGCAACTTTTAGGTGTGTGTTTTAGTAGGGACCAACGTATAGGTTTAGGGCTCCTTCTTGATAGCGTCAGGGCTTCTCTTCATGGCTGCGTCCTCTAGATTAGGGCAATGTATTTCTTCTTCTAGACTGTGGCTAGGGCAACCTCTTTTCCTCCAATGTCTAGGGCTTCCACTCCTAGATTTCTCTTCCACTAAAACCCAAGACAAGTGGAGAGAAATCAAGATAGAAGTGTGTGTGTGTGTGAAATGACTCTCAAGTCATCTCCTTTTATACTAAAACGTTGAGCACATGTGGAGTTTATTTGGTTGCTGGCCGACCTTGATGAATTGTCTTATAACACAAATAAATTCATAACTCCATGAAAACTTATCGGAATCAGATGATCTTTAGATCAATCCTATACCTCTCGATGAGAGGGATCCAAGAAAAATATCAGTTGCCATAAATAAGATAACCCACATGGAGTTTGGCCCTAGTTGCCAATTTTAACACATTCAGCGTACACAATGAATCTACAGTGGCCATCTCTAGGTTGAAACTGCAGAAAGAGAAGTAAAAAGGCTAAGCTTGAAAAGAATTACAACAAAATCAGTAAAAAAAATTGACCCTAATGTTCCCAATTTTGGGGTTCCACGCACCCTTTGTTGGGGTTTGACGCACCCAATTAGACAAAAGAACCCAAATTTTGGTTGCAAAGATCCTGATGCTTACTCAGAGAACCTGGTTCTTTTGGGTGCGTTTTAGAAGAACTCGTACCTGAACCAGGTACTTGGGGACGAGAACTTGAGATGGGTTCGAGAACCCCACCTTCGAGTTCGTGAACTCGTGCAACATAGCAAATAACTAATGAACCCTACCGACCGAGTTCTTGTTATGCTCTCAACCATCATAAGCATAAGCCTAATATTTGGCATGATTTAGAGAGGAACTTGTGTTGCGATGGATAGTGTTTGTAACACACTCGCTTACAACTCTAACCCAAAGAAGGTGGTTACTGTGTTGACCTGACTCCTAATGGTCTGTATGGAAATGGGGTCTAAAATTTTTGACTTTTTTTCAAACTTCCCAAAACCCAAAACAAATGATACCATCACGTTCGTCTCATTGAGACGATTTCGACAGTATAAAATTTTAGCTTAATTGGGCTTCAGGATCAAAAGTTATTGCCTTTCAAAGTTTAGTTCACGAACCTTAGAACCTTACCTTAATCTGCCACATGGCATGTTGCCCACGACCAATGCCATTGAAGTGGTACTTACAACCTAGTGGCATGCCACCTCACCATAGTGTACGAATCCATAACTCGACACCCATATATGTATATATTATAGTATCGATAGGGGGTCCATCTCTCTCACTATTTAACAATAACAATGCAAACTATATATTATTATTGTATATAACTTGGCCACCCACCCCGACGGGCCCTTGTCATACAACAACAACAGGAATCATTTGCAACCGACAGTCGGGATACAATAGGGGCCCCTAGTTAATGTTCTCGAATTGGGGTTCCGCCCTGTGCATCCAACGACTCTTGGTGCACGGAAAGATCGACGACTGACATTAAATGCAAACCCCCCTCCCCCCCTTTGCCATGTCACGAGGGGGGGTGTACTTTCCTGGTTACAAAGCGCGGTTTTTCCGTCTACATTTGATGGTTTGCATTTACCGCAAACATCCGACGATGACTAATAAGTGCAGACCCCCACCTCCTCCTTGTTGATGTCATGGGGGGGGTCTACATTCCACTAAATCCATTTATTCATCGGTCCATTGCAGTCGTTGATCACTGCCACATCTAAGCTTCCAACCCTTGGTCTTGACTTCTTGCCATATGGTTTCCATGAGCTTTTGAATTCCCAGCCCCCACATGAACATATATATATTTCTAATACTACCTCGTCTCTCGTGGCGGCACCACCCCTCTAGGGGTCTACCTCGATGCGATGCCACTGTGGTTTATGCCATGTCACTGGAGCCAAGAGCCCCACCTTGAGAGAGAGAGTCCGGGTTGACCCTCATTGTGAGGAACCAAATTCCAGAACTTGAGGTAGAGTGCTCTCAAAAGAATCTTAAACAAATATTAACAGGGTTGTCTCGAGGCCGCCTCACCTCCACCCACCAGCCATACATGATCCACATAAGGCAAGAAACATCCTCATTTACACAGGCGCTTATAATACAATATCCAAACATCTCTAGGGATGTAAAAACAAAGAGTCTCAATTTAAACCTGGAGAGAGAGATATAGATAATAATAAGGAGGTTTTATTAGCTGTGTTACTCCTATAGGAATATCAACACACTCTCTAAGAACTTCTTTTTGGTACTTCCACTTGTGTTCTCAACCCACCCCTTTGGACTACCACTAGGTTTTATCAACCCACTTGTCCTAGGTGCCTTAACCTCTTAGAAGTTATTAACCAACACAGTCTCTAGTGGATTTATTAGCCTTGTAAGGCATAACAACTGCTTAGTTATTATCAACCAACAAGCTTTCTGAGTTTCTCAGCATGACTATCATTTGAGTTGACTTTGTGATTATCATCTAACAAGCCTTATGGTTTTCTCAATTGGGATATCATGAGAGTTATGCTCTATGGTTATTAGCTAGCAAGCCTAATGTTTTCTCAGCTGTGCTTTCATCAAAGCTTCGCTTGTCTGCTAAATTCTTTCAGTATCGCCATGTATCCCTCTACGTTGCCTCACTGTATGAATCTTGATTGATAGATCCTAAACATTTGCCTCTCAGCTTCCACTTAACTTTCTGTTTCAGCTAACCAACCATCCCTGTCTTTTCATGGGTCTGTGTAGGCCCTCCTTGTGGCTAACGTAGCCCATAGTCCATTAACATTTTGTCCTTCTGTTTGCTTGTAACTATTGCTCAAATAGAACATGGGCGCATCCTTCATTTATAGCTGAATTTAATACATAGTTAGACCATTAAACCCACTTAGTCAACCCATGACTGATATTTAAAACAACCAACTTCCTCAAGCAATCTCCCTCTTCAAGCAATGGAATCCGTGTCCCTTTCTTTTAGCCATTTAATTTATGATTGCATAATTACAAGGACATGTTTAGAACAAGAATTAACCCACAGGGGATGTCACAATATTATTAGGGAAAACCGTTCAACTATTATTGTAAAATTTGGATACTTGTTCGCTGACTCGTGAAATCAGAGGAATGCTAAGAAACTAAGTTTCTTCTTATCAATTATTCGTGCAATTTTCTTGTATCCTTTTTAAGATTGTTTTTTTTTTGCAAATCATAAGCAGATCAACATATGCACCTCTCCTTTTTCACTCACTTTTGTAAATCCAAGTGAAATCCATAATAATAAAATTTATCAAGAGCATTTCACGGAAATATTTGACAACATATGCGTTGGGCCACAATTACATTTTGCCCGGGTTCTCATTTCCAGAATGTAAACATTTATTCTGGCATTTGTCCGTCTTTTTAGCTATTTAAATTATCACAATTATTATTTGTTAGGCAATTGCTTGAATCATATGCTACTAGATTAGATTGGTGATTTATTTTGCTCTTACATTATCATTCAAGTCCTAGAACACTTTATTTTTTGCTATAGCTTACTTTTCTTAGTTATTTTCTTAGGGACTACCGCCCTTGGCTTCGCTAGGAGTTAACCTAGACGAAGGAGTCGAGATAGAGTGATAGTTAACTCAACTTGAGACTCATCCCCGAGGCCATACCTTCTCGTAGTACAAACTTTTGACCATCAGGTTATCTTCTCGCACTGCTACCTTCCAATCCCAAGATGAGCACATCTTGATCTTCATAGTTGCCAGGTATCAGAGATTGAATTCCTCTCCATATTCTTCAAGTATTCCATCCACACAGTTGAACTTGCCTCAACTGTCATCATGAATACTTGCAACATTCCTTTAGGTAGCAAAACAATATGTTAACTAGATAACCAATAATAGATATTAACAAACTTACCTTACTATGACGACCTTCTCAACACGACATCAACATCCTCATGGTCCATCTCCACACGAGTCTTCCTTTATGTATTAGAGTGTCCAAGGATCCAACTTGATTACCAAGTTACCATTCTTTTGTGGAGATCATGTTAGATGTCTTGAACATTTCATTCTTTCTAGACTAAGTTAATTACATCTTCCTAGGCATCATAATGACTAACTTTTCTTGTAGGATGTATATGAGTCCCACCTAAAAGTTATTTCAAAATATACATTTCTATGCTTTCATACAATCATCTAGATATTAGCATCTCATTTTGAAAGAGAAATGGATCTCTTTCCTTATGAGACTGTAACTGGACCAACTGCATTTTATCATCCTTATGGAGTATATGTCATAATGCTTCTTCCAAGAACCTCCAAAGTGATGGTTCTTATAGGATCTTGAGGATCCACCTTGGCAAAATGACAACCTCTAACATAATGTTAGATGATGAGAGGATGAACCTTATGCAAGTTGATCTCAAACTTTAAAGGACTAGATGATTCTTATAAAGCAAGCCAATCAAGTAGACTCTAAATATGCTACTATCACATGATGCCATACTAAATAAAAAAACACAATAATGCATGCTTACTCCTTTAATGAACTTGATATCATCAATACTTCTAGGGTCCTTACAATTCCCTCCTTCCATCATTCTCACCAAAGCACAAACACTACTTTGCTTCTCATTTTGCTTCCTTCATTTTTGTACCTACATTTTTTTTACTGACAAGTACCACCAGGCAAAATATACAAGTACAAGAGTATGATGTCAGTTTTGTTAATCTAGCGATTGCATGGTATCTTAAAGGGTGAATTCCTAGGGTTTTCAAATACAAACCTTAACCAACTCTAGGGACATGATGTCATACCCTAGACTTCATTCAATTTCATCCTCTCTAGGATTTGCCATACACCCTAGGCTATGTACAAGCCCTAGAAATCAAGAGTTAAGGTTTCTATGAGGGAACAATAAGATAAGGGTTATGGTTTCCTCATGACTAGGGTTTCTAAATGCCAATTAGGGTTTACAAATCCTAGTTACCAACAACCTTCAACAAGGTGAAGACTACAAAACTCTAGAATTAAACAGGCTACAAAACCTTAATACATTATGTGTTCAACCCTTTGTGCATAATACAATTATACATACCTTATAAACAAGGGCTACATACCTTAGTCATCCATGATCATCAGAAGTTGCTACAAAGCCTTCTTCAATCCTAGGTACTGCTACTTCTACTGATGTCATGATCTTTCCAAGAGTAATGCCAAATCAAGATGCTCTTCGTAAGGTGTTTAATTGTAGCTATAGTCCTTCAAGCTCAGTTTCAACACTCCAATAATTTTTATAAAAGTCTTTGATTTAAACAATAGGTCTGGTACCTATTTCAGACTTTAGGTCATGGAGCTCCTGGAGTTTTTATTGTGATTACTTATCTCTTGCGTTGAGACTCCGGTTTTTCAAATTTAGTAGATCTGGTACCAATTTATGATGTCCTTCTCCAACCTCTAACCTCTTAGCAAAACCACTGAAATTCCTTGAGGCAAGGCTATTAAAATGCCTCTCCGTCATGCGAATTGAAATTGACTGTTTTTATATGACCCTCTGGAGTAGGTACCTTTGTGACTTTGGCCCTTAAATTAGGGCTTCACACTTTCACTGTATATGTTTCAAGAATAGGCCCATAGATTCTTCCATACAGGTCAACCTATTTCCTCTACCAAACGTCTTTTCTTATAGGCTAGAATGACCATTTCTAGCCTATCTAAATTTTAATTCATCTTCCCAGAAAATGTGATTACAGGGCTTGACTTTCTTTGCAGGAATTTCGTCCTCCCTAATGGGACCTTCAACCTGGACAAGGGTCTCTGCTTTCCCTCACGGATCTTAGAAAAATGATGATAAGGTTACCTATTAGGACTCTTCTCCACTTCACAAGACTTGTGGCCCTTGATCCATAGTTCTGTCCATTGTTATAGAGGCCTCGACTCTCTTTCTCATCACAGTGAAGTTATTATAGGGTTGTGGCTCTTCTCCCTTCAACGAACGAGCAAAACAAGGCATGCAAACTTCTTCTAGGCCAGATCTGAAACTCTCGGTGGCTCTCTCCCACAGTCAACAAGGTCATCTAGATTTGCGACATTCCCTTGTAGCAGAATCTAGGTCTTTCGACCTCCCAATTAATGCCTAGAGCTATGCTTGCAGCTCCTTTTATGACCTTGACTTATGGTTTCGGATCTGTGGCTTATTGGTGCTAAGCTTGGAGCAAAACAATGAAGAAAACAAGCCTCATTTAGGCCTAGAGAATTTCGGCCCTTAAAGATTGCAAGTAGTCCCTTTTCTTGTCTTGAAAACCATTCAAATTACAGTGACCTTCCAACTTCCAAAGACACTAACCAAGCTCTGATACCATGTTGGAAAATTAATGAAGGCAAAATCTTATTCTTTAACATTTTCCTTACATGACATTTATTTGTGATATTAAGTTCTTCTTGTCATTATTATGCTTATGTTCTCATCATCAAATAAATGCCAAAAACAATAAAGATCACATGAACACATGATATAGGCTCCAAGCCAAGGCAAAACCCCTCCAAGGGGAAATCCCAATAGAAATTTTCTTTTTCTCCCATAGAATATCGAAAGGAGACTTCCAAGACCCAAAGATAAGACCCTTAGCTTCCTCCAACACATAAGATGAACAGGCATATAACCCAAGAGATCTTCAAGGACAACATCATAGGAATTCAACATAAACATGATCTTTAAGTCATCTTAGACCTGAGGAAACCCTAGGTCTCTTACAAAATAGATCAACCCTCCTACACATGCCCTTGACCATCCTCTTACAAACATTCGCCCTTCCTCCAAACTGTAGACCTCAAGTTAAAGAATGTGAGCTTCTTGTCTACCCTTAAGGATAGCGAAGTCATCCCTTTTTGTAGCCTTTGAGTGGCTCGTCAAGCCTACTTAAGGGCGAGTTTACTGGCTGACCAACTTGATCCTTTGGAGTATTTAGACTCAATAAAATACAAAATAAAGTTTCTTTCTTTGATACATGTGTCCACAAGGGTCTTTTATAGTGTAATGATGACCTTTGACTCATGAAATACCTTATAAGCATACAATGGATGCTTTGACCTATGGACCATTGACCCAAGCATGAAACCCATGCTTTATAAATAATTTTCTTTTACATTTTTCTTTCTTCTTTTGATCAATACATAGAGATTACATTATTACATGAGACAAATGACACTTATGAAGACCGAAACTAGTTACATTCTTCAACAACCCATAACAAGAGAGATGCATTACGATGAAGAGAAAGTGACCCAACTTGGGGTTTCAATTTTTTAAAGAGTTGTGTTATGCTTTTCGAGAGGGACACGTGTCCCAAAATCGTGACACGCTACTTGGGCGAACAAGATTTGCTAGGTCCATGAATCCCTTGTGTTCGGACATGTTCGTCCCACTAATCAGACACGTGTCATTCGAGAATTGTGTCTGAAACGCAGGATTCAGGACACGTGGGGGGGGGGGCGAATCTAGTTACATAGACACACACACACATCACCTCGCATGAGTGTTTGACATGGGACATGACGACCTTAGAAATAGGACACAAAGGACACTTTATAACAAATTAGTGAATTATTACACACACAAAAATGAAAAATAGACAAAGATTCAAATCTGAAGAGTTACCTTTGAGACAAGCCATAGATAGAGTTGTAACAATTGGCAGAACCAAATCATTGGAGAAAAAAGCACAAAAATCCCTCTCCATTGGAGAAAAAAGCACAAAAAATCCCTTCATTGCAGAAAAAAGCACAAAAAGTCCCTCTCCACAGTGGCAAGTGGAACCCCAACAATCACTAAATGTGGTTGAACCAAGGCCACTATCGTTCAACCATCCTCTAGACTATTGACAAACCCATATTGTGATGATTGATTGCAAGAAGGTTGTACTATGGGGCCATATGGCATACATGACCCAGTTGTGCCATGCCTTGCATGTGTTGCCAATCTAATGTCATATGGAGGTGACCTTGGAATAGGATGAATACACCTAATTTTTGGTTGTTAATTGCTAATATTGCTAGCTTATAATTGCTTGTTAGTTTTATTTTGTTTATAATTTGTTATGTTACACATATTTAATGTGTTGGAGACATGAGCATGACACGTGTTTGTCATGTGTCCTGTTCATAGGACGCGCGCGCCAAACACATGCCCTAATTGTGTCATGAATTCAGACATGTGTCCGGTGAAAAAGTGGCCAACAACTTCTTAAAATCATTTTTTTGATTTATTCTCATGCATTTCAGTCACAGGTTTGGAGCTCTCAGAGCTTTTGGAGTGTAGCTAAGGGCTATTAAGTAGTGTTAGAAGGGATTCCAAGTGCTCAGAAGTGGATTTCCTTTTACATAAATTTAACATTACCATTAATTGTTTCAGGATGTTTGAGAGTGGTTCCAACCTCATTGGATTTTACATGGAGAAAGTAGAATTTTAGATCCCAGACAAAATGCAGTAGACTTAACAGTTTTCAAGATTTCAGGATTTGGGTAATTACAACATTTCCTTTGGATTCTGTCATGTATGAGTGTATGAAACTAGTATAAAATCAAGAGCACCAAGCCCTCAAGAGTCTACATACGTCAAAGTTGGTGGCAGTGGTTGTTGAACTCCTTTGTCATGCCCCTAGTAAAGACGTACCCATCACTCAAACAAAATCTCGATTTGACATGTTATTCATTTTCTATGTTATTTTAATGCTTAGAGGGTGATATTGATGATGAGGATCCCAATTTAGACAGTGATTTTGATGGTGTGTAGTTATTTGTTGTAGGATGATTTTTTTGGACACTAGAGGCCATTTAAAGCCTCTTTGTTGATGTATTTTGGCACAGATATGGATTGCACTCGGTGCTATCGTGTTATATATGCATTAGTTGTATGATTGAATTTGTATCATCATCATGTTAAACTGTAAATGTTTTAGTATCTAAATTCTAATGAGGTTTGAGTCTTTGTCGATATTTCATTAATATAGACAAAGACTCAAACCTCATTAGAATTTAGATACTAAAACATTTACAGTTTAACATGATGATACAAATTCAATCATACAACTAGTGCATATAATAACCAAAATGAAATATTTAATATAGACAAAGACTCAAATCTCATTAGAATTTAGATACTAAAACATTTACAGTTTAACATGATGATGATACATATTAAATCATACAACTAGTGCATATAACCGAAATGGCACCGAGTGCAATCCATATCTGCACCAAAAATACATGAACAAAGAGGCTCTAAATTGCTTTAGAGCCTAAAAAATATCATGCTACAACAAATAAGAGGCCTATTGTAGAGGAGGCACCTTCATGGTTAGAGGTATGGGAACAGCCTGAGCATGTGCGTCAGGCAGAGGAGGATCTGAATGGTCCACTGTTGTTTTGGGGGAGCAGTTGGTCTAACAGGAGGACATTGGCACTGAAGAGGCTTATGAGGGAGCCTATCATCAGCCTATACATAGATTCATACTTGGGCACCCACCAGTGGACGTCAGACTGATGCTTTAAGGCCTTCTAGTGGTAGATGAGCACTCCCCTTTTCCTGTAAAAGGGGAGGAAAGAATCAATAACTAACTGCTATATTGATCCTTGTAGATGATTGATCATGATGAAATACACTTTATTTATATTTCATGTCATTTCGTATTTGTTATTTCATTCTATGTCCTTGACTGGACTATTATTATCAAAATTCACTGTCAACTTTGAGGTATAATTTGGCAGCCTATCATCTTATTTTTTTTCCGAAGAAAAAGCGAACTTTTTATTAAGAAAATAAAAAGTTACATTGCATATGCTGAGCATTTCCAAAACTACTGATTGATTGACCATGCAATCAGGCAAAAAACTCCTTACTGTCTTTTTTCCACTGTTTTCAGAACAAAGTTTTGCTGAAGGAATCGGCTGTGTTTGATACAGCCAAGATCTAGAAGATGTCCTCCCCGAGAGAGGCAGTTTTCACATATAAATATATACTTCATATCTTTGGGTCTCCTCAACAGAGAGGAAAACAACCCACAAAAAGTATAAAATACCATAAAGTCCGTTTGCTTAAAAACAAAAATAAGAAGTCTGTGTAATAAGTCTGTGCATGAAAAAATAAAAAAGATAAGCAGAACATCAGCTGAAGATTATGAATATGGCGGCACATCTGATGATGAAACCTGTCCTTGACAGTCTTCCACTATTTTCCACCCTCCCAAAGCTTGCTGCAAACCTTCCTTAGAAAGCTTGTCCGCGGTGTCGTTGCTGTCCCTGTAGATATGGCATAGAGAGAAAATGTTAAAAGATGATTTTAATACCTGCAGTTCTTCCAGCATGGGTTTCAAAATTTGGTTTTTGCAAGTGCTTTTCCCGTTGACCCAATTTATCACATTGAGAGAGTCTCCAAAGATCTGAATAGTGAAGGTGTTTCTTTGAATGAGCCAGCATAGGAGAAGTCTCAGAGCTGACATTTCGGCAAAATTGTTTGATCCTGACCCCAGTCCGACTGAGGCTTTGAGGGAGTGGTTTGCATTTAGATGGATGATGATACCAGCGCCTGCTAGGTTGTTTTGAGAGGCTCCGTCAAAGAACGCCTAGGGCATGCCTTCTTTGATTTGCACTGTCTTATTTACAGATTGAGGTCTTTTCTCCTCTGGTTCTGGAATAGAAGTGAAGATGGAAACCGCTTGAATAGCAGTGGCATTGGGCGGGGTTCCCTTATCTTGGAAAATGTTTCTATTTCTAGCAAGCCAGACTCCCCAGCAGATGATGGGCGGAAGATTTCTCAAGTTCCCTTCCGGATATTGTTGCCACCATTTTGACCATGCCTCATCCAGGTTCCCATTTCCCCACTGAAACTTTTTATTCATCAGTTTCTCTGCCTCCCCCCAAATTTTTGTAGTTTCAGTGCAATTTAGAAACAGATGGTTGATTGATTCCTCTTCATTCTTGCAAAGGGGGCACCTCCCAGGACCATACATGTATCTGGCCTGGAGGATGTCCCAGGATGGAATTTTCCTTCTGAGAAGGCACCAGAAGAAGAGTCTGGCCTTTGCTGGACATTTAAGCTTCCAAATATGTTTTGACCACCACTCTGGTTCTCCCCATCCTTTCCTGGATAAAATGAATTTGTATCCCTCTTTTGGAGAATATTCACCTGTTTCTCCATGGGCCCAAATCAGACTGTCCGGACTGTCTTTAATCCTAACATTGGAGCGAACTAGTTCTTGAGTGAAAGAATGCCATTCATTCCACCACCTCTGATCCAGCTGAAGATCCCCCCGTCTTTCCATGCCTGGCTCCACATGCTCGAGTGACCTACCTTTTCCACCTGGTCTAGAGTAAGTATGTTTTTTCCTTCTAAATGCCTGATTAGTCCAGGTGATAAGGCATAGTTTTCGTTGCATCCTATCCAAGGATCTTTCCCGATCTTCAAATTCCTTCCATTCCCGATCTTCCATGCCAGACCTTGTTCAATTACCTTGAAAGATTGCACCGTTGCCTTCCATATCACAGAGGCATTCTGCTTGTTCTTATCCGGGTTTCTTATCCAATCCTCCAGTGGAATGGGGTCTATATATTTTCTTTTTACCACTCTGGTCCATAGGTTTTCCATCTTTATAAGTCTCCAACCCGATTTTGCTGCCAGAGAGAGACTAAAATCGGGAAGACTTTTAATTCCCCAGCCGCCCCATTCCTTTGATCTTGCCACTTTGTCTCAGGCCACCCATGGTAGCACCGAGTTTTCCTTGGAACCATCCCATAAAAATCTGCTACATAGTCTTCTGATCTTCTCCAAAATGCCCTTGGGGACCCACGTCAGTGCGGCCCAGTATACTGGTATAGCCAATAGCACTGATTTTATAAGAGTTAATCGCCCCGCTCTAGAGAGCCATTTGAAACTCCAATGAGAAATCCTGGATTCTATCTTTGCGATCAGCCAGTTCCAATCCTCCTTCTTGTAAGCATTTGGTTTTAGCCAGAACCCTAAGTACTTGAAAGGAAGATCCAGAGTACTAGGCTGGAACGGTAAGACAGATTGAAGCCTTTCCCTCTCTTGTACTGCTATACCTGTCATTAACAGCTGGGATTTCCTGTAGTTTATCTGCATGCCTGTTGCTTTCAGAAACAGATCTAAAATAGATTTTAATTCCTTTGTTTCAATTTGCTCAGTATTTGTGAAAATCAAGATATCATCAACAAAAAGGAGATGTGAGATAAATAAATTAGTAGCTACTTCAATACCTTTTACCTTAACCTCCCTTCTGGCCTTGTGGATCAGCTGGCTGAGGCCCTCTGCAACTAACAGGAAAAGGAGGGGGGACAAGGGGCATCCCTGCCTCAGGCCCCTTTGACCTTTGAAAAAAGGAGTAGCTGCTCCATTGATGAGTAGAGCATAACTTACATTCGAGATACAACGCATAATCCAGCTGATGAAATCAGGTTTAAAACCGAGATGAGTTAGAAGCAGCCTGAGATATAACCAATTTATCCTGTCATATGCTTTGGATAGGTCAATTTTAATAACAACACCCTTCTTGTTCTTCTGTCTCACACTATGCATGACCTCCTGAGCAACTCCTATTGCTTCATGTATTTGTCTTCCCGATAAGAAGCCAAATTGCTCCATTGAAATATGCCGCGACAAGATTGGTTTGATTCTGTTCGCTATCACTTTTGCTATGATTTTATAGATACTGTTACATAGCGAAATTGGCCTGAAGTCCTCAAAACAATCCAGGACTTCCTTCTTTGGAATGAGAGCTATAAAAGTGGCATTAAAAGGGCTATAGACCTCACCTTTTATCCTGGCTTCCTCCACCACTTCTGTGATTTCAGCTCCTATTAGGTCAAAGAAATGTAGGAATAGTTCTATAGACCATCTATCTGGTCCAGGATTTTTCTCTTTTGCCATGGATTTTATTGTAGATTCTACTTCCTCCTTTGATACCTCACAATATAGGTCCTCCGCTTCGTCCTCCTCTAAGAATCTTGGAAAACATTGAGCAGTCTTTATTACCTCAGCAATTGTGGTCTCTCCTGGATCTGCAAATTTCTTTTGGAAGTGTCTTTGTCCTAACTCCGACAAGGATTTGAAAGTCTGCACTTCCCTTCCTTCTTCGTTTTTTAGGGCCCAGATGGTATTTTCCGATTTCCTCCCTTTGGCATAGTTGTGGAAAAACCTGGTATTTTCATCTCCAGCTTTTAGCCATATAGCTCTACTCTTTAGTCTCCATTCCTCTTCTTTAGCCAGAAGAAATTTGATCTTGAGTTTCTCAAGATGAAGAATTTTATCCTTTGAAGCCTGAGACAAGTATCCATCCTCCTCTATGCTTTCCAGCTTTCTAAGTTCCTCACATATCTTATTGAATTCCTCATTCTGGGCTTCCTTCCTAGCCTTTGCCCAGCTTATAGTGGCTTTCTTCAGTCTTTTGAGATTTTCCATAAACAAGAAGCCTTTATCCTCTTGTGCATTGGCTTCCGGGTGCTTCCATGTTTGCTTGAAAAGATTGATAAAAGACTCATCTTGTAACCAAGAAGAATTAAATTTAAAGGGTGCAGGGGGCTTTGGGGGGGGAGTGGAGAATTCTAAGAATATAGGGAAGTGATCTGAGAGCCCTCCTTCTTCAATCCATTGTCGAAACATGGGAATCCTGGCCGCTAACTCATCATTTATGAGAAAACGATCCAGCCTTTTTGCCACTCTAGCATCCCCTGTTCTCCTGTTCCTCCAAGTCGGCTTTAATTTGAGCAAATTTATGTCGATTAGATTGTTGACAGTGAACATATTTAAGAAAAAATCTGTCAAGGGGTCTTCCCTGGCCGAAGGACCCCATGCCTCCGCTCTACCTATAGAGAAATTTAAATCCCCTCCCAGCACCAAGCTTTTGCCCTTCAAGAAAGATTTTGACATCAGATCATTCCAGAAAGACACCCTATCCTGGCAGGGGCCATATACATTGCAGATGGATAGGGGGAAGGCAAAATCCGTGGACTGAACTTCCATTCCCAACGCCTGTTTCGTCCCCCACTGATTGCAAACCTTAATTCTTCCTTCCCTATAGCCTATTGCCAATCCTCCAGAGTGACCTTCTGAATCAATTGCTATGAATCTCCAGCCAGGCAACAGAGCATTTAACGCTGTCTCCACTTCAACTCCACTTCCAAGGGTCTCTTGGAGAAAAAGGATGTCTGTTTTTGAGTTTAGAAACATCTCCTGTATGGCCAGTTTTTTGGGTTTACTGGCTAAACCCCTACAGTTCCAAGAGGTCAGGATCATTTTATAACCTCTTCCGGGGCCTGCACTGCTCTAAGAGCCCCAGTGATAGACTGTTGTTTCCCATCGGCTACATCAAACTTAGCTTTTATCTGGGCCATGGAGAGGTTGGATTTTCTACCTCTTTTTTTCCTTTTTTGGCTTTGGGAGGGAAGCAGACCAATACCTCCTACAGAATCAGAAATAACCGGCTTTTGGTCGAGGGATCGAAGGTTGTAGGGGCAGGAAGGGAGAATGGCCGAGGGACCAGGGTCAAGAGAACCACCTTCACTGTTCAGGTCTAGGGAGGGCAAAGCAGCCGAGATGACTTCTATTCCGGATCCCTCAATGTTTTCATCATGATTTTTTAATTTATCATTTATATTAGAAAAAACAAGCTTATGAGGAGGAGATTGCTCCATACAAACATCCATAGATTCAGAGATTTGAACAGGAAAAGTGGATGATTCAAAACACATACCCATTGCTCCTTCGGTAGGCAGTGTCGACCCTTCATGAAGCATCTCCTTTGCTGGGGCATTCTTCGGTTCCAAATCTTTGTCTTCAAGGATGGGAAGAGGAGCCTGTTGAGCTTTTTCCGTCGGCTGCACTTCCATCTGGGCCGCGTTCTCCTTTTCAGCATTTATCTGATCATCTGGGCATTCCTGTCCCTGAGAATGATGGAATGGACTGTGAACAGGCTCCCACTGCGCCGATGCCTTTTGAAATCGCCGCCTACGCCTTCCAAGGGGGCATTCCTTTGCCAGATGCCCATACTCGTGGCATCTGTGGCACCTGAAGGGCAGATATTCGTAATCCAAAATCTGTTCGAACACCATGTCCTTGTATTGCAGGTTTATCTTCTTTGCAAGTCCTTTGCCAGGGTTCAAGCTGACTAAAATCCGTGCCATGGCTTTGTTCCGGGTTTTCAGAAAGGACATGTCAGCTTCCAGATAATTTCCCAATCTATCCCCTATGGCTTTGAAGACAGATTCGGTCCATAAAAACGATGGCAAACCCGGAGCCCTAACCCAGACCGGGTAGACATCCGTTTTCTCACGGCCAGCATCAAACAGCGGTGTCCATTTCTTCATGAGAACAGGGATATTCCCAATAACCCAATTCCTTGCAATCACCCAGTCAGCCGCCTCTTTGTTCTCAAACCGAAACATAAACCATCCTTTCGCCAAAGTTGAGGCTTCGAAAGCCCTTTCTTGACCTGACATCCAGTTCTTTTCTCCCCATTCTTGGAGGAAACTAGAGGAAAATTTCTTCCCTCTCGCCCTACCCACCACAGTGCAGTCTGCCACCTCCAAAGTTTCCTCAATGCTCACTTCCATACCCAAAACCAGGTTCCCTTCCAATTCCTGATCGCCTATGGGTCTTTGTTTTTTCCGCTTCTCACCTCTTTTCTTTCCGCCGGAGTCTTCCTCCCTTGCCTCCCTGTTTAAGTCGGGCCCTTCCAACCTAGGGTTTGTTTGAGTGTGCCCTGTCTCGGCCCTAGAAAATGTTGGAAAATCCACAGCCTCCCGGAAGATATTTGCATGGGGTGGATGAGTTACCTGAAAACCCTGGTCCTCTGCAGGAGTTGCCTTTTGTTGAACTGAGGATAAGACAGTCACATCTTCCGGCCGACCTCCATTTCCCTTTGAAGCGCCCTGATCTTTCCCGATAGAAGCCCTTGTTAACACTGAGACTCTTCCTGCCTTCTTTCCACCCGACTGCTCGGAGCTTGAAATGAAATTTACTATATCCTCTAAACCCCCAGATAGCACTGGCTCCACAACGGGTGATTTCCCTTTGTTTCCATGGCTCGGATGGCGGAGACCTGCATGCAGTGAATCCTCGCCTGGTTTGGCTGGCTGCTGAAAGACGTGGAAATCTTGATGAAGCAGAGCATTCTCATCATAACCCTGGGTCAGTTGAAGGAAAGATTGATTAATTCTGTGCGTTTCCGGCGAGAGGGTTCCGGATCTGAAAGACCCTGTCTCTCCAAAATACCGTTCTATATTCTTTGCTGTCGGGTCTTTACCCCATACCGACAGGATATCCTCCATAACCGGGTCCAGATCCACAAGCTCGTTGGAGTTTACCATGGTTACTGTGCGGTTCTCAGGGTTGTTCGCGAAAACGAGTTTTTTCTGCCAGCACAAGGGTCAAAGAATTTTTACCCTTTGTTCCCAGCTGTCCACCCTGAGCAGTAAAATATTACCTCCAGCTGCCCGTTCTCCTTTCGCTGACTTCTGAATGCCCTGCGCGTCGTACACTCGCCCTCCGGTCGACGCTCCCAAGGTAAACCCTAGCCCTGATCAGTCAGGACCTGGTTCCGGCCAGAACCTCCGCGATCGAACCCTTCCCCTCATCGTTCCCGAATCCAACTTCCTCTCACTTATCCAACACTTAGTCAAAATTGGAAAACCTCCCAACTATGCCCTCCTATCATCTTATATATCAGTGTTCTTTTCATATTTATGTGGCAATGTGAATATTGGATGTTGCTATTGTTTTATATTCAAGAAAATTGAAAAAGTGAATATATATTGATTTGATAATATGATATTGCTGTTGGTTTATTTAATGCTGGCCGGTTATTTGTAATTATTTCCTGATTATTGCTGATCTAATATTTTTGTGATGTTTGCTGATGAATTGCACGTTACTGCTATTTCGTCAATGGTTACTACCAACCTTTTCTGAAACAATGCATTGAATCAAACAACAAAATCTGTTGAGTGATGAGAATATAGTAAGCTATAGTAAAATATACAAAAATATAGTAAGCTATAAAATACTAGTTTTTGCATTATAGTATTGAAATATCTGACACTTTTCAATCTATCACAAACTTGAGACAATAGTCTTGCTTACTTACATAATGTAAGTAGATTCTAGACACTCTATACCAGTAATCATTGCAGTTGTCTCATGCTTCCTTATTAGTTAAAGTTTCCAATACCATTGAAATTCTCAAGATTTTTGCTTTGCGTCTCCTACCTCTTGCATGAAATACAATTTAACACTAGAAACTTTTAGTTTATGAATACATATTAGGCATTTAAAGTTATGGCTGGAGATTGGAGAATAAGTGGCGAAAAGGAGAATTCCATTTTACTATATCAATTTTTTAAGCATGTCATTGTATTCTTGTTGTTAGCTTTGAAGGAGCTTAAAGTTGTCATGGAATGAATGCTTGAGTTTAAAAGAGACCATCAGAGCAGAGTGTTACGGTTCAATTTTTTTGATGTACAGGTACAAAGTCCTTTGTTACAGCACTTTTTCATGCCCTTGAAGATGGTTCAATTCCAACATCTATTGAGAAAATCGAAGGTACCAAGCTGAATGATGGTGCAACTACTCTTGTTAGTGGAGGTCCTACAGAATTGAGAAGCTCTTCTCCAAAACCTGAGAGACTTCCCAGTGCAGGAGTTCATGTATCTAATGATCTTGAGGAAAAGGAGATAAGTGATGATGATGATGATGATCGCAACCATAAACATAGAAGGAGAGTCAGTCGGTCTCAATCTTTTGATCGGGATGGTGAAGAGGATGATGAGACGAGACCTTTCAAGAAGCGGGGCAGGCTTTCAGATAATGGCCAGTCATTGCAGGAAGGTGAGGCACAGTTTTCAGATCGCTGCAGGGAATATACCCCATTACAAACAGAGAGAGAAGGATCTGTAAAGTTTGACAAGAAGCGTCATGGTTCTTCACCCTTTGCCCGGTTGAATGTGGATGGAGGTCAAAAATCGGTGAAGGGAAGTCAGACATATCGTGTTGAACCTGCTCCTCGGTTTGATGTGCAGAATTCCTTTCTTCGTGCTCCTTTAGGAAGAGGAAGGGGAAGGAGTATAGGTAGCTGGGCTCCACATGATTCAAGGTTCACCTCCATGGAGACAGTTGATTTTTCGTCAGCAATGCCTCAGGGACCTACGTCTTCAAATATGTATCCTGCAAGGCCTATATCAAATCCTGGAAATTCTGCAAATTCATCATGGAATGCATTTGGGTTGATTCCTGGAATGCCTAATGGTGGTCTGGAGCAGTTGCATACACTACATGCTGGAATGCAAGGACGAGCCCCCCCTTTGAATCCTACCATTGGATTAACCATGGGCATGGGACACACTCGGTGCAGGGATTTTGAGGAGCGGGGATATTGTCTTAGAGGGGACATGTGCCCAATGGAGCATGGTGTAAATAGAATTGTTGTAGAAGATGTTCAGGTGTGACTATGACTTCTCAAGTGTCTAATATTAATGACAATTATAACAAGGAGTTCCAAGCTATTAATGAGCTGGTTGCTATTTTACTTTCTAAACATCAGTGATGTAAAAAAAGACTAGTATAATTTTGAATTTTCGCTTGTTGATGTGTTATCTTGGATGCCATTTTCAAACTAAATTTGACAAATTTTCTTTTAATTTCAGAGCCTTTCTCAGTTCAATCTTCCAGTTTCACTTCCAGGTGGGCACTTGTTGGGGATGAAAACTGGGCCAGTTGGACCCTCAGCTGCTGTTGTTTCCAGTTTACCATTAAGTGGCAAAAACTCATACAATAAGAATTTTAAATATGGAGCAAATGAGGATGCTGCACGTACAAATGGGATGCCAATTGTTTCTGCAGAAAATGAACCAGATTTTTATGATCCTGATCAACCTCTATGGAAGAAGGATCATCCAGATGTATCTGTTGGACTGATGCTACAATCGTCACCTAGGAAAGGAGATGGAGACCACTTGTGGGAGGATGATTCATCTGATAGACATAGCTGTCAATTTTCTGATAGCAGTGAGAGACCTGGTAGAAGCACAGGCACAGGCTTTGTTTCCCATAATATGGTTCCTTCTGCATGGGGTCGTATTGGAGTTGGTGATGCTGCAATAACTAAATCGGGAGTTAATAGAACAGGAGATACACCAAGCGAACTTGTGAAACATGGAAAATATTCCCGAAAGGAAATATATGACGAGCAACATTCTTATGGGCCAGAAGAGGTACAGCAAGGAAATTGTGACAATGAAACCGAAGCACACAAAGATATAGGATTTAAAAGTGTCAATGCCAATTTGCCAAACCAAAGAGTTGAGGACTCTGTCATCCCCAGAGTCCATGGAGAGTCAGGCTCTCATTCAGGTTCTGGTTTTGTTACTCGTGGAAATCTCTCTCGTGGAAATCGTGGAAAAGGAACTGAGAGAGCTTCTCGTACGCTCTTTGTGAATTGTATACCAATCCAAAGTAATAGGAGGGAGGTTCTCCTTTCCCATTTTAAGAAATTTGGGGAGGTTCTGGACATTCATATCCCAAAAGATTCTGAAAGAGCTTTTGTACAGTTTGTTCACCGAGAAAGTGCTCAGGCTGCCCTTACTTCACCAGATGCTGTAATTGGAAACCGTTTTATTAGATTGTCATGGGCAAATCGAGATAGTGTAACAGCAACAGAAGAAAAGAATGCAACAACAGGTGCTTCAGGAAGTATTCTGTGTGCAAAGACAATTCTTCAATCTGAGCAAATACATGCTGAAAAAGGAAAGGAAAAGGTTTATGATGTTGCTCCGGCTGCCTCTGGAACTTCAACATTTGAAACACCTACCATGGAGGGAGGTGCTTTGAATTCTGTCACAGGGAATGACTTATCCACCCCATCTTTTTCTAGTGTGCAAAAGAAGCAAGAAAGATTAGAACTTTTGGAGGCACTTCGCCGAAAGCAGGAAATGTTGGCAGAAAAACGTGACAGTTTTCGGCGTCAATTGGATAAACTTGAGAAACAGGTGAGTTGCTCAACATTGCCAATAAAGAAAGGAAATTCTATTTTTATTTGAATGGTACTTATTCTTAATGTATTTGTCGGTTTATCATGTTTTGAATATTTGCAGGGAACAGTTAGTAGAGCTGAGGCATCAGATAGAGATCAAGGGGCACAGCGAAAGAAAGCAGAGGTGAGTGCCGAATGTGCAAACATAAGCAAATCATGCAATACTAACCTTCACTCAACTGCTAGACTAGAGACTGGCCAAAGGAATGAAAATTTACTCACTAAAAGCAGTTCTGGAGATATTCCAAGTCAGACAGCAAGCTCGAGCTTGTTAACACATCCAGTAATTCCCCAGACATCACCAAAGGGTTTGAAGTTGCAGTTACCCCGTTTCCCAAGATCACTAGCAGTGCCAATGTTCCATCCAAATCGATTTAAGTTGGACAATCGTCCCACTGCATTTAGGATTCTTCCACCACTACCTGTGGGTCTCATGGATGTAAGTATGGTAACCTTGAACTATGTTTCATATTTTAAAATTTGACAAAATAAGCACTGACAGCTTAAGTGACTATTCAACTTTTCTATTTGTTGATCTATGCAAATTTCTTGTCAGATTGCTTCCCTGAAGGAACATTTTGCAGTTTATGGTGATCTCTCCTCTGTGGAATTTGATGATGTGGAAGGTAATGTAGATGAAACATCCAAGGCACCAGAAAAATGTAGTGTACGTGTCATCTACACTACCAGGCGTGCAGCTGAAAAAGCTTTTACCCATGGTAAATTTTGGCAAGGACACAACTTGCAGCTTGCCTGGGTAATGCCCTCCAATAACACTCCTAATCATTTCAGTGTAGACACTGCTGCTTCTCGGATTTCTAAAGGCTCTTCTGATGGAGCCATTGCAGCTGAAAAGGACTCCTGTGCTGGAGCAGCTAGTGTTGAAAAGGATTCCTCTTGCGGAGTACTTCAAATTGAAAAAGATACCTGTGTTGAACAAAATGTTGTATTTAATGGTGGTAATGATACAGACAATGTAGCTCAAAGCTTTATGGAAGGGTGTGGGCATTCAGTAGCAAATCTGAATGGAGGAAATCATTCTGATGCCGTGCAATGTTTATCACCCCAGTCACAAGAAAATAATGCATTAGCCAAATTGGATGGCAGCAGTAGCAATAACAATTACTATTGCCCCAACATACCTTCTGACTGATGTTCTGTTGCAAGGTGAGTACAATCAGGCCTAATTGTGTGGGAAAGATGTTTTTAATATGGAGGTTATTGTAAGAGGTTGAATATCCCAAATTGTAAACCTCACATGCTTGTGCCAATTGCACTGCTTACTTTCCCTTCTCATTTTTATCCAGTTCTTTGTTCAAAATTGCAGTTGCAGATGCATGTTATGTTGAGGACTGATGATCTTGATCCATATAAGTGCAATTAACTCGAGTTATAAAAGTCTCTGAGCATGAGTGAATCTAGGTCCACAGCTTTGTTGAATCCTTTACTTTGCTGCAGGATTTAGTGGAAAGCATCTCATCTCTTTTTATGCATCTTGTGGGCTTGGAGTTGTCTTGCAAGGGGATGCGTTTATGAAATTAGTTGCTCTTGCTGGATACAATTTTCTGATTTGCTGCAAGAAGGAATTATTTTTATGAAGTGAGGGAGGCTGAACTTATTTCTCCTCTAAAATTCGCTTTCCCTCTCTCATCATTCATCTGAGTAAGGGGAGCAAGCCTGTTGAAGCTGTGGTTACACAATTTTGAACACTCTTATTACTGACAAAAGATTCTATCTATGTTTGTTTCAGGTCAAGGTATGAGCTCCTTTGTATATTATCAAAATTTTTACTCTGCAGGTTTCTTTGTATTTGGTAGTCTCCTAAGGGAAGGATATTACAAGCAACACACATTAATTGGGCTGGAGTTTATTTAATCTAGTTCCCAAAATTTTCCTCTATTCGTGTCTGTTCACTTGGCAGTGTAGATTATCAGCTCTTTGCCAATTCTATCAGTTACGTTAATTTTCAAACTTCTTGAATTCAACTGTCTTTCTTACTGGAAAGATGTCTTCTTCTTGTCTCTATGGTTTTGTCCTTGCATAAATTCAGCAATTCCCTTGTTAATGTTTTTGAAATTTTATTAATTTCTCAAAGGGTGCATTTATATCTAACAGTTTGTGTTTTTGTAACAAATATATCTAACATTTTCAAACTATGATGGGGGGTAATACAATTATGGAGAGCTTAAGTGACAAACTGCAACATAGAATTTTTGTAATTTATTGTTGGATCTGATTACAAATCTAGCTCCAACTGCACTTGATGAACTTGTTATAGAGCTTTGCCTCAGTTTTCTACAACTTTTATGAATGTGTTTCAGGTGTACTAGTATGTTCCCTTTAGTGCACACATAATTGTGAACTTACAACATGGCATATCGAGATTTTTTTTGTTCATCTACGTGTTTCATCTCCTTGCTTTGACTTATATTTCGTTAAAAGGTCAATAGCAATTAATCCTTTACATAGATTGACAATCTGTGCAACTAAATAGCATGTGATTAAAAAGTGTAGCACTCACATGGATTCTGATTCTCAAGTATCACTGATAACACATAGTAAGTACTTATGCACACATTGCATAGCTAACATTTGTCATGGTTTAAATGTCAAAGGAGCAAGAGATTTATTTTTGGAGAACTCGTGCCACATTGGTGTTGATTTGGATAAGGCTGAGTCTGGATGTCCCTGAAACCATTGGTTGATGTTTCCCAGGCCTCCCTGTCTTTGGTGGGAAATGCCTAGGCGACGTCGGAGAATTTACCTACGTCCTTGGTGAAATTCCCTTCCAAATGGGGACTTCACCCTACTGTCCCAAGTCCCTGGAGACTGGTAAATGCAGGGGAGGCATATCACAGGGGTGGGTTGGGTTCTCATGGAACATTCTAATTTGAACACCTATTTGGATATTACCATTTGTTGAACTAGGCCTTCGTGCTTTTATTTATGGGGTTGGATGTTTGTTTCTTCTGCTCCTTTCGTTGCATGGAGATGACCCCCTTCTCTTAGTGATAGAGTTCTCTCCTTTGTGATGGTTGCTTTCATTGCCCATGTAGCTAAGAAACTCTGGGCATGTTCCCTCTGTCTTATATCAAGCTTGGTTTCTTTGTTGGAAATTTGGAATTTCTTCAGAGCTTGTGGAATCACTTCCCTTCTGAATTCTTTCCTTGTTGGTCCTTTTATAACTTTCTTATACCCTTGATCAAATCAGTGCACATGGGTTCCTGAAGTTTTTTCATGCTTTTTCTAGTCTTTTGACATTTGGTTTAGCATGAGATCTTAGATGATTCACCATACCAGCGATCTGGTTCTTTACTCCTTTCCATCCTATTTAATGTTTTTGGTATGGTATAATGGGATCTGGATGGTTTGTTATGTGGGGTTGGTGATATTTCCCCGGCCAAATTCAATTCTCCCTGGGTAAAATTAGCTCCTCGTGGGATGCCATGGCCATGCAAGCTGGACAGCTGTCGAGATAGACATAGTTCCTAGCCGTAGTGATAGTGCTTTATTCTTCGGTTGTGTTGGGTGGCTTTGATAGTCAAAGGATGTGCCTTGAAATGTGTTTTTGGCACAAATCAGCAGTCCTTGAGTTAGGATTTCAGAACAGGGAATGGAATATGACTTTTCAGAATGCAAAATTTGCTTATAAAAGGCATTGCCTTGGATTGGGATTATATATAGTTTGTTCTTTGATTCTACCTGCCTGAAACAAGTGAATTGACCACACAAATTTTGTGTGAAAGAGCTTTACCATCTCATACATACATCTATGCAATTATTTGATTTTTCTCAATTTTTTGCATCAGTATACCTCTCTGGAAGAAGTCACAGTTGAACCCACATGGACCTATCATCAGTAAAGTAGATTGAAATAAGGATGCCATCTTTGGAATTGTAGCCAAGCATACCTGGAAAAGTAGCCATTAGTTAACACTTAGCACGATTGTGGATCCCTAAGGTTCTTTTTTTTAAACAAACAAGGGTGGACTTAAACCTACCTCTTCAACCCTTCAATAGTGGTTGAATGTAACAATAACAACCTTCAATCTCTCTTCCAAACTCTCACAAATGGTAGTCTTCAGACTCTTTTGCAAGCTCTCACAAATATGCTCCTCAACAACTATCAAACAACCAGCTTAAAACCTAGTGAAGATGAGTGAAATTACTGAAATGAGAAATATAACGAGAAAACAGGAAGTGAGTGAGTGTTTTAATCCACCAAGGACCCAAGCCATGCCTAAATCAATGTTTTGAAAACTTGTCCTGGTTCCCACAATCAAGGAAAAAACTCAAATTCATTGTCATGCACAGGATTGCTCTGGGTGTGTTTTTAAAAGTCCCAGGAGCATTTTGGGAGTGCTCAAGGAGCACTCAGGGAACGATCCTCCATAAATTTTTTCAAAGGGAGCACACTCCTAAAAATCACGCCCATATGTTGGATTTCTTGTGAACCTAGTATCCAATGCTTAATTCCTAGTAATGTTTATCAAAACCGAGCTGGTCATCGAACTAGTAGCCCCTCCAGATTGAGAATCAGACTGGAACTGGTAAAAAAACTGGTTAACCAAAATCACAAAAAATATTCAAATTTTATATATATATATATATATCTATCTATCTATCTATATATTCATGTGCATGTGCATCCATATGAATCCAAACCATTTATAGACAAATAAGCAAAAGTTCCCATTGTTATATAATGCAAGGGTGCACGTAACCAAAATAGCACCAAGTGCAATCCATCTCTGAGCCGAAAATACATCAACAAACAGGCCCTGGATGGCCTCTAACATCCCAAAAAAACCCATGCCGCAACAAATACCTACATATCATCAAAATATTTTTCTATATTGGGATTTTCGTCATCAATATACCCTCTAAGCATTAAAATAAGATAGAAAAAGCTTAGCATGTCAAGTTAACATAGTGTCCCAAGGGGATTTTTAGCCCTTAGGGTTCTATGTTTGTCTAGGGTTTCCAATAGGTCAACAGCAGAATTCACTTATTCACATAACAATGGCCATTCATCTATGTAATATACTAATATAAAACATCTTCAACAGTGATATAATTCTTCAACTACACTTCAATAAGCTAGAGTTGACCCCCAACGAACAATAGATTCCTCCAACCAATAATCCACAGTATAGTTCTGATTTGCCAAGTCAATTTAATAAGTCAACATTCAACTGTGACTTATGCTAGTACCATCTAATTCTATTGTTACTATACTAATTGACTCACTGTCTACTATGCTGCTACCGAACATGTTTGCTGTTGAAGGGGGTGGAGGGGCTTGTGGCAGCCCTGTCCAATTCCAAGCATACACTGCTGTTGGAGTGGTCTTCTTAACCTTGCCTGTACTGACCCTGTTGCTGCCTCACTTAATCATCCACCGGATGCTATCCAGACTCACATCAGTTGTGGGCTTCAGAACTCGATATAATCTGTAGACAACTGTGATAGGTACCCACTGCTTTTGCAGGAGGTTGAACATATATGAATGGAGCACTTCTTTAGGATAAACCCTTAAAGAACTAACAATGAATCTAAAGAAGGACGAACTTGTGCTTCATATGCTTAGTGATGACTGCAATTTCCCTGCAGCCCTCAGCCCTATGGCCCTAGGTTGCGGCCATGTGGTCTTCTGACAGAACTGTCCAACGAAACTCGCTGCCTAGAGTGTTGTAGTGACCAGATATCCACATAAATACCTCTGCTTCCTCAGACAATTATCCAACCGAATTCTCCGGGAAGATTTCCGCTGCACAAACAAATCTAGACTTCCTTTCTTGCTGGCCAGACAAATCTAAGTTGTTCCAAGAGATAGTGCTGTAACAAGACACAGAAAGAAATCTAGCAAGGGTGGGATCACCGCCACCGAAACTGGATAGGGGATTAGCTAGTATTGGATCATCTTTGCTGAAACTAATCAAGAGAAGGGGTCTTAAAACCATAAGAGCCTGAGGCTCAAAGAAAACAGAGACCATTCAATCCAATTCAATCATGATGAAATGATCTTATCTCTCTCTTATTTATAGATTTCTCATGGGGTTTTCTTCCATAATCTAATGTGAGGGTTTTACAAGAGCAACCCCCAATTTGGGCTTTTTGCCCCAGCAACCCCAAAACTTACCCAATGTTGCCCCAGATCATTAGATAATTTGTTTCCCCTTTTATCAAAGACTATAACCTACGGGGTTGGATAGGCTACTTCACCTTCCCTTGGGCCACTAATCAATAGCGGAAATTATAGAATTCTAGTTCCATACTCTCATCCCTGACAAATTTCAATGGAAACATTGCAATCCCCCCAATCCTGATATCTTAAAAAACTTTTAAGTCTGTTGGATTTTTAGTGGGATTGAAAATTCTACGTTCTCCATATGAAATTCAATGAGTTCGAAACAACTCTCAAACATCTTGAGTCAATTAATGGTAATGAAATTTAAATAAAAGGATGAAAATGAAAGATAAAAGGAGAATGCCGCTTTTAATTTAACATTGTTATTAATTGCATATCATTACTAGGGCAGGATGGTTAAATACTAGGCTTTCATAGTCATAAATCATTGCTTCAATGCTTCAAAAAAAATGCATTCAAAGGGTTGCTTTCATAGTCATAAATTATTGCTTCAATGCTTAAAAAAAAATGCATTCAAAGGGTTCTTGGTAGCATTATACAAAACTGGTTGGTTCAGACCAAATTGGCTGGTTTAGTGAAAAAAGGCCGTTTGGTACAAAATTGGCCGGTTCGTTACCGAACCAGCAAAAAATGGTCTGGTTCAGTGGTTTGAACTGGTTTTGCCCTCCAACTGGTTGGACCAATCGGTTCTAACTGGTCTGGTCTCGTTCTGACAACATTGATTCCTAGCAGAAAACTGATCTATTGATCAAATACACAGCCAGGTTCCTAACACATTAAAATTTAATGGAAACAAATATACCGATCTCAATCACAAGGACACAACAGATCCTGCCTAGTCACCATTTTTCATTAATAATCCAAATTTACTTGGGCTTCCATCCTAGGATAATGGCTCAACTGAGAAAATACAACTGCATTGGATCTGATCTAGCAGATCTGCGCTTGATTGGTGCTTGATCTTCTTGACAGAGTTGGATCTCTAGGCTCCCTCCTACACTTCCTTGGACGAGACACTCTAGAGTATCACACTTCTCCTCCCAAGGCTAGTGCCGTTGTATGGTGTGCCTTCTCCCTCTCCCTCTCCCTCTCCCTAGCTTTGCTTTTATAACTTTACATTGAGCTAAATCCCTAACCCTAATCTCCAAAGTGATTGATGGTCAAGATTAAATCTTGCCTCACTTGAGATCAATGGCAGAGATTAAAACAAAATCACTAAAGTAATTTACTTTACTTTTCCCGAGTTTACTTTAGCTCAATGAGCCAACATAATATTTATGTGCTTTTCTTAAGTTACAAAGAAACTTGCTCAACCTAGAGCAAGTATTCCAGGAAGTGTACTCCAAATGGCACTTAATTGCTCCTTTTGGGAGCATGATTCGGGAGTGAAGCAAAGTGTGGGGAGGAGTTCCTTCCCTGCAGCGTAGGCCTTGACCACACATTAATTTGGTGTGGAATGTCTCAATTTCTATACCTGTCTGGAAGAAGTCAGTTGAACCCGAACTTGCTCTTCCTCAGAAGAGTCGAGTGAAATAAGAATGCCATCTTTGTAATGGTTGCCAAGCATACTTGGAAAAATAGTCTTTAGTCAACAATTTTGTAGATCCCTACAGCTCTGAAAAATGATTCCAAAAATGCCACCTGCTATCTTTGATTTTAACTCTACAAATTTGAAGGGGATTGTGCTTATTACTGGACAATTGCTTAGCTGCATAATTGACTCGTTGCACTATGATTTTCTGGATTGGAGGAAGTGCATATACCTTAGTTTCAAACTTCCACCACCTTTTTTCTGGCAAGCTTAAGGAATTCCATTTTCTTTAGATCTCAATTTCTATACCTGTCTGGAAGAAGTCAGTTGAACCCAAACTTGCTCTTCCTCAGAAGAGTCGATTGAAATAAGAATGCCATCTTTGTAATGGTTGCCAAGCATACTTGGAAAAATAGTCTTTAGTCAACAATTTTGTAGATCCCTACAGCTCTGAAAAATGATTCCAAAAATGCCACCTGCTATCTTTGATTTTAACTTTCCAAATTTGAAGGGGATTGAGCTTATTACTGGACAATTGCTTAGCTGCATAATTGACTCGTTGCACTATGATTTTCTGGATTGGAGGAAGTGCATATACCTTAGTTTCAAACTTCCACCACCTTTTTTCTGGCAAGCTTAAGGAATTCCATTTTCTTTAGATATGATTTCAAAACAGGGAATGGAATGACTTTTCAAAATGCAAAATTTGCTTATATAATGCCTTGCCCTGAACTCGGATTGTATACACAATTCTTTGTTTGTACCTGCCTAAGACAAGTGAACTGATGACATGCTAATTTGGTGCGAAAGAGGTTTACCATCTCATACATATGTCTGCTGTGTTATTCAAAATTTCTCCAGTTTTTTCATCTATGTACCTGTCTGCAAGAAGTCACAGTTGAACCCAAACGCCCTTCATCAAAACAATGGATTGAAGTATGGTTGCCATCTTTGGAATGGTACATGGAGGCATACCTGGAAAAGTAGTCTTTAGTTAAAAATTTTGTAGATCCCTATAGTCATGAAAAATGATTCCAAAAATGCTACCTCCTATCTTTGATTTGAACTTCCCAGATTTGGACGGGATTGAGATTTACTGCACAATTGCATAACTACATAATTGACTTATTGTTGCACTGTGATTTCTGGATTGGAGGAAGTTACATACCTTAGTGTTCAGTTCTTCATCACCTTCCCGATAGGAAGCTTCGGGAATTCCATTTTCTTTATAAATGATATTAGAACAGGGAATGGAATATGACTTTCCAGAAAGAATGCAAGGTGAACGGGGTTTATACACTTCTTACTTCTTTGGTGGTACTCACCTAAATTAAGTGAATGGAACACATGCTAATTTAGCGTGGAAGAGCTCTAGCATCTCATACAGATAGCTATTATTTGATTTTCTTAACTTTTTATCTCTATTCCTGTCTGGAAGAAGTCACAGTTGAACCGACACTGCCCATTCATCAAAAGAGTGAATGGAAATAAGGATGCCATGTTTGGAATGGTAGCTGAGCGTACATGAAAAAGTAGTCTTTAGTTAACACTTTTGTAGATCTGTATGGTTTGGAAAAATGATTCCAATATTGCCACCTTTTCCTATCTTTGACTTGAACTTCCCAGATTTGGAAGGGATTGGGCTTTACTGGACAATTGCTTAGCTATATAATTGCCTCTTTGCCATGTGATATCCGGATTGGAGGAAGTGCACATACCTTTTTGTTTCCAACTTTTCACCACCGTTCATCTGGGAAGCTTTCACCCACAATGGGGAATGAGTTTTGGCTGTCTTGATTCACGTGGCATTCTTTACCTAGGAGTTTATACCCTTTATCAAGTAGCCCTTCCAAACAAATCTGTTTTATTCATTTTACTTTTTGAATCTCTGCTTCTAATATATGGAGCATTTTCCTCTGGATTAGACTCTCATCTTCCTTGATTTTACCAGTAAAACCATTAAGATTTTTGAAGTGCTTACAAACATGCACACATGCAAGTGCAGTCACGCGCGCACACACACACACACACTGATATATATATATCTATATATATATATATATATATAATGCATGGTTAAGTATTTCAAGTTTTTAACTTTGAAAAGCAAGAAAATATGAAGCATAGAAATCACAGAAAGATGTGTGTTCAACGTTTGGGGTGGGTTGTGCAATTAGACGTTTTTGAAAACATGAAGTTCTATACTAGTAATGGGACTAATATTCTGAAGAAAACTCTTCCCTGGACATATGTTGAATTCAGATGACCCTACTCTTGAAAATGTAAAATGGTGACTTTTGTATGTGCAGTTCACTCATTTATCTTCAAGTTGCAGGAATATAGGTCTATTCCCTCCCAATTAACAGTACAATATTGCATCATAGGTAGTTTCAAGATATTCAACTATTTCATTCTCTACTTAGAGCAAAAGAAAGCCTGGATGAATATAGAGAAAATGTTGACAAATATAACAATAAGTCGAGACATGTTGAAGGAACTCTTGTAAATATTACATACAAAGTAGATAAAATATATGTCAAGGGAAGGTGGATGAGGGTGACTTTTCAGAATCAGGAGAAATAGCAAGACTTGACTAATACATTACGCATGATTTGGGGAAGCCAAAAGTAGAAAACTATTGTTTGAGAATGCAGCACAACAGTAAAGAGGTGGACTTTTAAAATAAAAGTAAGCTATATAAAGAGTGTATTGAAGAATACCATGGACGAACTATATGGGACATATCTTACTTGATTAGGTAGCCTCAGATCTCTAAAAGAACACTTATTGGTCAGTCATAAATCATTGAGGCTTTGGATTTGGTTTAGGCGTAATGCCTTATCCATGCAATGGAATGTGTTTTTTCTAGTTTGTGAAGGAGATTAAGCACCTTTGTGAAGGGGGCCTACCTAAACATTGTCATGCATAGTGGACTCTGTTATATATCTAAAATAAAAAAATGCATGGTGGACTCCGTTATATATCTAAAATAAAAAGCTTAATTTCTTGTGAAATTTTGGAGAAATAAACCATTATATTTTCCATATATACTAATCGTCCCCAATTAGTAAATAGCGTTCCCTGCTAGGAGGGTTTCACATAAAATCATGGTTATTGAACTTACAGTGGTTTAAAGTGGCATTTTACAACATTCCAATAGGTCACAAATGATTTCGAATTCTGGTGAGCCTCCAACCTTGACACAAGTTAGAGAAATGATTACTGTTTGCAAGAGTAGCCATTTCCCAATTCAAGGTCTATAATAAATTAGGGTATTTCAATAATTATCCTCGTACATAGCCCTTATAATTGTTCGGACAAAGGAGCTGTACATTTTTTTAAATGAATTTTGATATTCGAAAATCCCTTTTCTTGCCAATTTTGTAATAGAAACCCCATTTGATTTTGTTGTTCTTTAAGTCATAACCATAGAAAAAAGAAAGACATTATTTTAACGTCTACGAGGCTAAAGATAACCCATGGGACATATTGCTTCTTCATCTGGTTGATGTATTCGACCCTTTTTATGTGAAGCTTCAAGATAAATGTTCCCATCTTCTCGATAAACCCCTCACTAAATAGATTATCCGAAGATCTAACTGCCAGCATATCTGCATAACTTCCCTGTTGTCTTTGAAGGCCTCACATTCTAAAATGAAATGTTTTTTTGTCTCCACTGTTCCAGAAGAACAAAAAATGCATAGTCTTTCCTCGCACACTTCTTTTGGCCTTTTCCAGCGCTTTGTTTCACAATGGAGTTGATGAGAATTAGTCCTTAATTGAACAATAAAAATTTTTGCTCTCTAAGCGATGTTGGCCTCTATGTATGCTTTTGGTTGATGACTATGAGTGGATTAAACACTTCAATATAGTACTTTTTCTTTTTTCCTAGCTCTTTATCCCAAGTACGCTTGTGGAACTTTTCCATAACAAAAGCTTTTATCTCTTCGCTGTTTATGGGACATGCGTTCAAGCAAATAGCCCATTTACTAAAGCATTTGTTATTTTGCTGCATCCAAGGTTTTTTGCTCTTGCACACTCTATCATTAAAGAGAACCTAGGTCATCTACCCTCTTCCATTTGCTTAATTTTTTTAAAATACCTTATTACTCGCACCATAGCAATTGCTTCAATAGGC
Source organism: Pinus tabuliformis (assembly GCA_031772625.1). Lineage (NCBI taxonomy): Eukaryota > Viridiplantae > Streptophyta > Pinopsida > Pinales > Pinaceae > Pinus > Pinus tabuliformis. The sequence continues at coordinate 1,126,923,308 of CM062817.1, forward strand.
GCAGTGCCTGTTTCACTTAACAAGAAAGCATAAGGAACTACACTTTTAATTTTGAATTTGTTTGTAATCAAACGCTTCTGAATTTTCTCAAATTTCCTCCACTACATGTTGGATGTATTGTTGGCCCATAGTTCACAACCATAGAGAATTACCAGAATCACTAGAAGCCCAAAAAGAGTTTGAGTGGTTTTCTAGTCCCATAACTCTGCCTTTCTGCACCTATTTTGAAAAGCATAAAATTCTTTCCAACCCCCCAAAGTTCTTTTCTTTCTACAACCATTCCAACTTAGATTTTTGTTGAAGTCAATTCCAAGGTATTTGTAATCCACAACTTTTTCTAGAATGTTGCCTTCAAAGTAGAACTTATGCTAGTTATGTTTTCTTTTCTTAGAGAAAACCACTACTTTCGTTTTGCTGATATTGACTTGCATTCCTACACTTCTACAAAAATGCTCAAGGGATAGTAAGTGCTCTTGCAAACCAAGAGCCGATTTAGCAATCAGAATAAGGTCATCTGTATACAAAAGAAGCCTTATAACAGACTTGCCCAAATAGATACCATCACCCCCTTGCGAATTTAACCACTCCTTAAGCTTGTCGATATATAAACCAAAAAGGGTAGGAGACAGTGGGCAACATTGCTTGACCTCGATATCCCTTCTAAAACTTTCAGAAATGCCTGTTGAAGTTCTAATTTTGATTTTCACCTCTACATACAGCCTATGCACAACTACTCTCAAATGTTTAGGAACACCAAGTCCCTCCATTCTGTGCCAAAGCTTATCCCTAGGAACCGAGTCAAACGCTTTTCTGAAATCAACAAAGCAACATAAGATTTCTTCCTTTTTCTCCCAAACTTTTTCAATGATGTGTCTTAAATTTATACAATGATCAACTGCGGAATGTTTAGGTCTAAACCTTGCTTGCCCTTTAGCATACTTATCTCTTTCTTTGGGCCACTTGCTAATTTTGTTTTCTAGCATGCTTCTAAATAGCTTTGCAAACAAAGGGTTTATCATGATGGTCCTATAATTGGAGGGATTATTGATGTCATCGCTCTTGAAAAGAGGTATTGCCAGACTAGTTGTCCAATCTGTGGGGAGCCCTTGTTGTATGATGTTGTTGAAGATTTTTGTAATGTGAGGTGCAAGAGTCTTTGAGCCCCACTTTAGATATTCTGCTTGGAGTTCATCTAAGTCTTTTGTTTTTCCAACACCCAACTTCTTGATACCCATTTCTACCTCTTGTATCATGAAGAGTTCAATATCAATGTTGACTAAGGGGGGAGGGTCAATCTTGGGAACTTGCTCATAAAGTTGTCTTGCATAGTCAAACCATTTAGAAGCTATAATACTATTTCCAGTTTGTATTTTTTTCGGTTGGGATTATTTTTCCCTAGGAAGATTAGTTCTTCCCTCCTTGAAACCATGAAATTAACCTTTTTCTTGCTTTATAACTGCTTATAAGGTTTGAGCTTTATGTATCCTTGTTTGACTTTTTCCACATTCTCCTTGCCTTTTTGCATTCTTCGTCAAACCAAGCATTAACCAGAAAGCAATTTGTTTTAGACTTTAATTTTTTCACTTTGCAAGTGCACATTGAATTAAATGTGTTAATTCATGACTATGAAGGCTGTGAATTGTGATTTTCTCCTTCTCAAAGAGCCTCTCTAGCGTCATTTTGAAGGTATTGCAATTTTCTGGGGTCAAAAGAATTCTGCCATGTGGGAGATTTTGTTTGACATGCTAAATTTTTGACTCTAATTGTTTCTTTCCAATCCAAGAGAAACATAAATAAATTGGCTTGTGATCTGATTTTAAGTCCCACAACTGATTTCCATTCAAAAACTTCTTCTATTTTCTCACACAAACCATGCGAGTAAATTATATAATCTACTACACTTGCTCCATTGTAAGTATTGCAAGTGAAATTTCTGGACTTTGCCCATCTAGTCAAGCCATTAAAAATGACATCAAAGGCCCCACATAGAGTAAACAATTGTTCACCAAGTGATTGCAGCGCTTGTCTTTTGAAATTCTTTTCCACTGATGATTACTCTCTTCTGTAAGCCAAATAGGTTCTCAATCATCTTTACAACAAAGAATGCTAGCTTGCTCACTTGCAGTCTTAGCATTGAAATCACCCACTATAAGGACTTCACCTAGCTGCTAATATGTTGCAATATTTGCTTTTAAAGTTGCAAATGGATCTTTGTAGTCAAACCCTCTACCTTTGTAGATTTTTGAAACTTGCGGTGCAAAATAACACGCTGCATTTCAGATGTGGTTTCCATTTTTTGATATTTTAAACCAAATGAATTTCTTATTTGAGTCTTCTTTTTCTCACTGAATGAGAAGACCTTCTTTCTCCCTTACTAAAACCATGATACCCCCGTGCCCTTTGCCATTCCCTACTGCTTTGTTCCACACTGCCATCTTCCAGTATCCTTCAAACATAGGTGTCTTGCACCGTTCATGCTCATGTGTTTTTATGAGGCAAATTATGTCCCTATCTTCTGCAATAGGCCCTAACCCAGGTTCTCGTCTCCATGGGTAACCTCTGCAGTTCCAACAAACTAACCTTAAGGAAACCTGGGTATGACTTGATTGTTATTTATTTTGACGTGCAAGACTCACATTTGAGTCTTTGTCCCTGCTTTCCCATACCGACCTTGCTTTTTGATTTCTTGTTGAGGAGCTTGTTGCCTCTTCTTTACTAGCATCTTGCTGCTCTCTTTTGGAAGGAGGTCTAAATTGTGCTATGACAACTTTGCTTTTATAAATTCATGCTCTCTTGCCTTCATCTCTTGCTGCCCTAACCTTTAAAATTTCCTCCCTTCTTTCCTCTTGTTGTTTTACAGTTAAATCTTCTTCTAGGAAAAAACGAGAACCCCCAAGAGATGTTTCGGGTTTAGAATGATATATTTATCACGCAAGTTAGGCATGATGACTTTTATGGCCCTGACTCTTTCCTCGTTAAACTTACCCACCCTCCATGCTTGGCATATTTGTTCTTGCCATAACAACTTGCCTTTCAAGAAGTCTCTTGCAAGGGCAATAGTACATTCATTTTTCCCATAGTCTTTCACCCCTTTAATAATTATGTTTGCTGCCCTATTTTGTCATTCATTGCCTTCATTATCTTGTATGTTGTCAACCTGAATATTTGTTTCTCCTTCCTTATTAACATAATTGCTAATAACTTGAGCCCACGTTTTGGAAACTTTGGTGGAATCTCCTTTCGTTTCTTCTCTTGCTTTCTCTTCATGGTTGTTTATTTGGGCAATCATTTTCCTTTTATCCTGGGATGATTTCACATTCACCACCTCTGTACTTTCCACTATAGATTTTTTTATGTTTTGCACATCTGCCTTCATGTGTTGCCATTCTATCTTCTCTCTCAGGAGAGCTTCTTGTAGCAATGCCATTTGTTTTTTTAAAACTTTATTGCTTTCTGCTAAAGCCTTGTTCTCAGCTGTTGTTATATGAATTTTATGATCTCTTTCTTGCTCTTTAGCTTCTAAAACCTCCAACCTTTGTTTTGCATTTAACAATTCTTTCACATAAAGATTAGATGACTAGGTGAGAGGTTTGGATGTGGGGCTATATAAGCCAGAATCATCAATGACTTTTCCTCTAGATTTCTTGTTGCCACGTGCTTGTAGAGGGGACTTGTTTGAGTGCTTTCTGCGAAGGGCTAGAGTACTTTCATTTTTAGACCATTTTTCCTTGTCTGCTCCCATTTTAGACGAGCTACTCTTCGTTTTAAAATGCCCTGATATTGTTTGGCATTGACCCAAACCCACTTCCCAGCTTTGGCGGATGAGACAATTTTCACTTTTCTTAAATCATTTGTTTCCACATGTTCTAAAATTTCTTGTCCCTTTGTTATGTTTGAATGCATTTGTCGTCCAACCTGTTTCGAGAAATATGTAGGTCTATAAAATGCCAAGATTACTTCGCACTGCTCCCTGTTGTTCAGGTTATCGTTGCTCCTTGCTTGCTGCTCGATACTTCTGCTGCATAAAATCTCCTTGCTCTCACACTGCTCACTGTTCATTGCTCGTTGCTCTCACTGCTAACCACACTGCTCACACTGCTCTGCTCACACTGCTCGGACAACTGCACTGAACAAACGAGAACTCATTGTCACTCCAAGAGAAACTTGTCAAAGAAAGTTGCAGCAGAAAAGTTCCCACAAAGTTCTCTGTGCAGATTCTTAAAATAATTGTTGTCGTGCTCTCCTTTTCTGAAATTTTGCAAAGATCTCCGAAATGTGTTCGAATTAGGTCTTACATCGAGCAAACTAGCTCAAATCTCAGGAAATATTGTACGCCGAAAAGACTCGGACTCTTCCTTCCCAATGCTGTCACTGAAAAGACTCGGACTCTTCCCTTACATGGCACTTCACTAATAATCTCCCTTACATGGCACTTCATGGCATTTGACTAATATTTTATATGTGAGTCTTGATGGGATGCGATGAAGCTAACCTCTGACAACTGTTTGAAAAAGGGTGTTGTACCTTTTTTTAATGAACATTTGATATTCCAAAATCCCCTTTTCCAATTTTGTAATATAAACCTGATTTGATTTTGTTTCTCGAAGATTTTCCGAAGGTTTCCATTTCTATGTGCACTAACAAGTGTTTATTGTTGCTTAGGTAGACACACTTCTTAATTGTAGTTTAGGAAAGCATGATTGGTCTTATCGTTTAACATGAAAAAGAATGACTACTGTGGCTGTTGATGTAATGAAATAATATTTATATTTCATCAGTGGGAGCTTCTCATTGAGATGAACAATAATATAGGACTGGAATGTTATAGGTCATGTAACTTGCCGAAACCAGCTTTATTTTATTAATCTAGAGATTTAGATATCAGGAGCAAATAATTTTTCCTGTCATTGTCATTGCATAGTCTCCTTTAAATTTTTTCAAGATCTATAAGGTTTCAAGTTGTCTCTTATTTAGTATCTCCAACCCTTCAATTTTTATATCTGTACTTAAAATAACAATCTGGTCTTGCTTGCAAAAATAAGAATTATTACAAGCCACTTAAGAACTATATGTGAATACATGTTCCTTTTGGAGGCTAACAAATCTCTTCTTGATTGCTTGTAGTCTTGATTTATATATGTTGAACTTTGATCCTTGGGTTGCATTATTGCTTTTTGGATTATGTCAACATAAAAAAGGAGAGGATGATTTGAAATTGATAATGGTATAATATGTCATCTATTTGAGTACTTTTTCAGTGGAAAAAATTTGGATGCACTGGCTTGTAGGGCCCATTTTAGTGGCAAGTCCCAATTTAGAGATGTGGGCTTTGAAACCTTCCGTAGCCATTTTGAAGCATTAAATGACATATTTTTGGGTCAAAATTTTGTAAGCATAGTTCCTAGCTCCTCAATGCCACATCAAGATGTTTCCAACGATGTGAAAATCACCTCAATCAAAGTTTACATGTAAAAGTTTTGCTTCCCGCAAGTTGACCTACTTTGTTCACTACCATGGGTGTAGGTGTGTGTGAAATTTCAGGGAGAGTCTAGAAGGTTTGAAACCTTAACACTAATTAGTGGTTGAGGTTTGCAATAACTCTTAACACTAATTGGGGGTTGAGGCATGCAAAAGCCTAACCATATGAAATGATTAGACATTGCTAAATATTGGGGTGTTAGGAGGAGAGGGGTTTCAGTTATTTAACATCGTTTTGTTCCATAATTGAGTGTAGTGTTTAGGAGTGGGATTTGGGAGCATAACAAAGAAATAGATTTTATAGCAACTTTTCAATCCACGATGTCATAGACAACTCTTTAGTGAGTGCACCTTTATTTGTATTTGCATTTCCATAGCTAAAGAAGAGAGAGCATAGCATAGGCCTCACCATCTAGTTGGGTTTTCTCCTCTTCAGGTTTGCTAGGATATGTATTGTGTTCATTCGCTTGTTCTTTCAGTTTTAATTTGTCATTTTTATAAATCTAAGCAAAAAGCTAGTAATAATCAATCTGAGGTCTAAGGAAATAAACCTTCATAATAAAATATTTTAACACAATATAAGATTTATTATGATACTTTGTTCTAGTGGAATATCCATGGTAATTTATGAATTGTTTTGGTATTAGAGTAATTTCTTTGGGTATTTTGTGGAAATTTATAGGATTTGAGATTTGGCTAAACAAGGAAGTCACACGAACCAAACTGTGGTGGATGAATCAATTGTAACAACCATAGAGATGCAACAAAAGAGATGTTTGCAGGGCTAGAAGAGTGCAGGGCTAGAATAGCAAGTTGTTGGTATCTCTCACATGGCCCTCTTCATGGTGGTTTTGATGAACAACTTCAGAGATTTGAAGGAGCTTAGTGGCTCTAATAAAGATCTGGAAAAGGAGTTCGAGAGAGAGCAACCAAGTTGTAATTCCATTACTTCTTCACAACCTTTTTACGAAATGGAAGCCAAAGTGGACATCAAGCCTTATTAAATTGAGATCAATGCTGCTAAGTTGAATCATTGGTTGCAATAGTTAGAAGCGTGTTTCAACATCCATGATATAAACTGAGAGTACATATTTTTATTTGCTTAATAAAAACTAAAAGAGTATGCAATAACTTGGTCGGAAAGCCACATAGAGACACATAGATAATACTGTGTTGCGCTAGTAACTAATTGGGTGGTGTTCAAAAACATCATCACGTCCTAGTTCTATCTTATGGGTTGTTTAGAGGACTAGTGGATCCATTGGCATCACTTCAGGTAAAGTCAAGGGTGCAGTGTGCAAGAGTGCACCATTGAGTTTAAGAAAATTATGATCATGTTAGGCATCTCTTCGAAGAACATAGATGAACTCCACAATCATTTGCAAAAGCATGTGTTCTTCAAACGAAGGATCATTAATGAGGCTTGTGTGCAAGCATTATATTGGTAGAACATGGGCCATAAGAAAGGACAACCAAGTGATTCTAAATAGAAAGATCACTAAGATGCTTCCAAGGAGGGAAAGAGGAAGCCGAAAAGAAAAACTATTGTACGTCGATGCAAGGATCCACAAAACCACTGCAACCATTGCAATATTAATGGTTGCATTGAAGGTATGTCTTGGAAGCTACATTCATAGTTGAATTCAAAGAACCATGAGAAGGATTTTAAGAAGAATGTGCTAGCCATAGATTCAAGCAACTAGGTAGAACATAACTTAAATTTGCATGAGAATTTTTTTTGCACCTCAAAGTAAAAGGAGGTGATTTTTAGTAGCCATCATCATAAGGAAGATGCAGAGATGATATAACTTTTCCATATTAAGATCCAAGTAAAAAAGACCATGGTAGAGGCTCTACTTTATTTCGATTCATAGACTAACCTCAGAGAAACTAATTTGATTAGTAAGCTTCGGTTGGAAGTTCATGATCATCCTAAGCCCATATCAATTGGGATGGGTAAACAAGGATGTAAGATCAAATTTTCTAGAAGTGCAGGTTTTATTGATTAAGTGAAGTTAGATGTATATGATGCATGCAATCTTTATGTGGAGAGAAAACCACTACTAATTGATCAAAGATGAGAAGTATTTCATCGTCAATGAACACCAAAGAATTAAAGATCTCTTTGGTAGATGTTAACTACGCTAAAAGTTGATATGTTCTAGCAAGAAGTAGTCTTAAGAGAGGATTAGTCGAGTGATGAATTAGTAAGAATAGATGCATCCTTGGAGGGATCTACTAAAGAGCATAAATAACAATTGGAGTTGTTGCAGGGATACAAATGAGTGTTCCAGGAGCTTAAAAGGTTACCAACTAAGAGGGAAGTGGAGATATAATTGTTGCTTAACTCTGTATTACCAAATATTGGGCTATATAGATAGTTTGTTATAGAAGCAAACAAAGTGAAGAAACAATTCCAACAATTATTGTAGCAGGGACTAATTCAACCAAGCAATTAACCTTGTGGGTCACCTATCAATGCAATACCTAAGAGGGATGCTATTTGATGAATGCATATCAACTATAGAGTTTGAACATGTTCACACTCAAGAATATATATCTTGACCTATTAAATAGAAAAGCTCTTGACCTACACTTAATCTTATCTAACCTCATTGATCCTACACTCTGGTCTAGAATAGACGCTTGCTCAACACTAAAATCTCTTAAGATTGAAGAACAAAAGAGCCTCAAACAAGCCCTAAAATTTGAAAATTTGAATAAGAAATTCATCATCTATCCCAAGTCCTTGATAACATCCGGCGAACCTTAGTCTAAGTGCAAAATAAACCTAGGGCAGATCTCCTTTCTAAATTCACTCATTTCGGATGAGACCAAGCCACTCTCAAATCATAACTCATTGAAAGGTACTCAGGAAACAAGCGTAACCAAGACAACAAAGACTTCAAAATCCGTAAAACAGAAAGAATCCACTCTGCTAAAATGCGTAGCTAATAAGATGAATAAGACTAAGTCACAAATAGATAAGTTGAAGCCTCATTCAGTAATAGACAACATGTCCAGGGAGATCGAAATATCATCGAACAACAAATACAATAAGGCTGTGATGCCTTCAAATAATGAAACTTTGGAAATTGAAACAACCCCTTCCAACAGTGGAACTGATATGCTTTATGCTGAGGTTGATTCGACTGCGGTTTCAGTTGAGCTCTCGGCAATAGACAATGGGTCCAGGGAAATCGAAATATTATCCAACAACAAATACGATAAGTCTGCGATGCCCTCTTCAGATAACAGATCTTTAGAAATTGAAACAACGAACAACAGAACCGATATGCTTTATGCTGAGGTTGATTCGACTGCGGTTTCAGTTGAGCTCTCGGTAATAGATAATGGGTCCAGGTGGTGCGACTGTTATAATGAACACAAATGATTACAATGAGAAGATGCTAGACCACCTGAACAACAGTGGATGTTACACTAAAATAAAAAAGAATCCCATAAGAAAGATCTCCAAGGTTGTCAATGACCTAATAAAATCAAGCAAAGAGCACAACATTAAAAATCTCATTGAATCCAATCCCTACACCCTTAAGATTTATGGAGCCCCTAAAATTCACAAAGAAGGGATCCCCATAAGACCCATTGTCAACACCATTGGTGGTCCCACTTACAATCTCGTGAAATATCTTGCTAAAAAACTTAAACCCATGGTGGGGAACACCAGTTCCTTTGTCAAAGATTCTAATCACTTCATCAATGAGATCAAGCAGATAAAACTAGACCAACATGACATATTGGTGAGTTTTGATGTGAAATCGCTTTACACTAACATTCCCATAGATGAAGCCATGGAGGTCATCCAAAAAATCACTGATCTGGACACATCTAAATTAGTAGAAGTTTGTCTAAAATCAACCTTTTTCAGTTTTAAAGATGATATATATGAGCGGACTTGTGGTGTAGCCATGGGATCACCTCTATCTCCCATAAACACTAATCTGTTTATGGAACATTTTGAAACCAAAGCCATTGAGTCTTCCCCATTAAAACCTAAACTTTGGAAAAGATTTGTCAATGATACTTATATCATTTGGCCTCATGGAAAGGAGAAATTAGATATTTTCTTAACGCACCTTAACAGTCAATCTAACTCTGTCAAATTTAAAATGGAAGTGGAAGAGAATGGCACCCTTCCCTTTCTTGACATCCTATTCAAGAGAAACCAAGATGGTTCTATATCTCACCAGGTCTATCATAAAAAAACCCACATAGAACATTACCCTCATGCCGAATCTCACCATCACCCTACCTAGAAATTGGGGGTTCTCAACACTCTTGCTACTAGGGCTATTCGCATTCTGATCAATGATCATTTTGAACAAGAAAAGAAACATCTTATGGATGTTTTTGAAAAGAATGGATATAGAAGACACCAAGGAATGAAAGCTTTCAAGAAGGCTGAGAATCCTAAAAACAAACAACTAACCTATGGAGGATTGTGCTGGTAAGGTCCACCTGTCCTACATATTAGGCACCACTGATAAAATCTCTTACATTTTAAAGAAAAATAACTTAAAAACATCCTTCAAACCCATGAACACCATCAACAGATGCCTAAAATTGGTAAAAGATCCTATTGATCCTAAATACCACAAAGGGGTTTATTTGGTTCCTTGTTCTTGTGGGAAAACCTACATTGGAGAGACTGGTCGATCAATCTCAACAAGAATTCAAGAGCACACTGCTAACATTAAGCATAACCGCTCCAAAACCTCAGCCTTGGCTGAGCACTCTAATAAAACCAATCATCACATGTGTATTAAAAACTCTAGTGTTGTGGCCAAAATTGATCATTATCACCACAGGAAATTTAGAGAAGCTATCCCACGCTCTTTTCACTTGTTTTAGCCTCCATAACCTTCCTTTAATAACCCTTCCCTATACCCAGTCAAACATTTCAACATAAAAACCAATATCAAAAACAAAAATAAATAATCTTTAATACCCATAATATATATATATATATATATATATATATATATATAACTAAAATTGTAGTTAATTTAAATGTCAATTACAATCCTAATATAAATAAATAAAAACTTCATCAATTAGCCAATAATAATTTAAAACAATATATTAAAGCTTATAAGCATTAATAATTTTAGAATACTCAATTTGAAATAAAAATTCTACTTAATTTAAAATCATTATAGAAATTAATAATAAAAATTAATTTATGATGCATAATAATAAAATAAATTAGTTCATAATTATCATTAAACATTAGATATTAATTATTATACATTTTAATCATTATAATTAAATAAAGATAATTTTTCATACAACTTATTGTATTTAAATCACCAAAAAAAAATATAATATAAAATAAAATAAAATAAATAATAATAATAATAATAATTAATTAACTAATAATCTTTAAAGGAAACTGCATATTAAATTAAAACTAAAAAACTAAAAACATTAACATACTAAAACATAAATATAAATAAATTATAACATGAATTATAGCATCATCAAACATGTCGGCTGTTTTCCCTTCCCAACCCTAACCTTTATTTATTAACCCTATTGAGTTCTGACTTATTCATTCATGGATCTAATCTTGATGATGAACCACATAGGTTGGTTCAAAACGTCGATTTCAAAAAAACATGAATGTGATGACTTCAAAAGATAACACCACACAAAATAAGGATCGCAGAAGCCTAAAATCAATAATATATACCTTCTACCCTGGATTGATGATTTAGTAGGCTAGTTGCAACATGCCAAGTACTTGACCAATTTGGATCTTAAATTGAGATACCACTAATGCACGCTTTGTCTTCATTTATGGTATTAATGAATGATGTATTGTGTCCCTATTTAGATTAATTTGAAATAATGTATTTGAATGAGATGTTTGTTTATAGCTCTACTTGGGAAGCACACATCTTGCATCTAAAGCAGGGGTTAAGAGACTCTGAAAAAGTATCGACTATTGACTAAACTTAATAAATGTGGGTTTTCTTAGCAAACATTGGTGTATTTGGGGTACATGATTAGTGGATGGGAACTTGAGATAAATCATGTACAAATGGAGGCTATCCTCAAGTGGTCAATTGCTATTAATGTCATTGAAGTTACAAGCTTTGTTGGGGCGGTGTATTACCTATGAAAGTTCATAACATCCTTTTTAGTTGTAGCTTGACCATTCCATGCCATTATAGCTAGTGATAAGATTTTCTAGTAGGGAAAGAATTAATAGAAAACTTCCCATGAGTTGAAACAATTGATTAATCAAGCACCAATCCTTGCATTTCCTAACTGGTAGAAGCCCTTTGAATTGGAGAATGGATACAAGTGGATACACTATGAGAGCGATCTTTATGCAAGGATATGAGCCAATGTACTATCATCCCAAGATGTTTCACGGGGGAGTCTTGAACTGCCCTACCAATGATAATGAACTCTATGCTCTAGTTGAAGAAATTAAGAAGTGGAACCATTCCTTGATTGTCAAAGGAAACAATTATTCACATTGATCACCAATCACTACAATATTTGTAGGCCCATTATAAGCTTCAACAAACTAGACACTACAAGTAGATGGGGTTTTTGTAACAATTTCTTCTACTCATATATAAGTAGGTAAAAATTAATAAGTTGGAAAACATGATTTTGTGGCCAACCACATCCAAGATTATGGTTTTGGAAACTCTTATGTACATGGTTCCTTTTACCCACGATGCATACAAAGAGGCATACAAAGAAGATAAGGAATTTATCAAGGTATTTTAGATGCTATGTGGCCAAATTTGTGCAAAAGGAGGTGCCAATTAGTGTTGACTATCATATCTGGAATGGTTTACTCTACATGTTAGACAAGCTCTTTGTCCCTAAGGGTGAAAGGTTACAACTTATCAGAGAGGCTCACATCATCAATGTTGCAAGGCATTTTGGTTTTGGGAAGAAAGTTGCCAACTTACAAAGGTATTGGCCTACAATGCAAGATGTATGTTGATATTTTAGAGGATGAATACTTTGTTGTACCAACAAGCCTAGTAATAGAAAGCAAGGTTTATACCATCCCTACCTATACCAAGTTTACCTTGGGAAGGGACATGATTACCTATTTGTAATAATTGTGAGGTTCAACAAGATGTCCATTCCTATGCCTTTTATAAAGGCCATTAATGGACAAGAAACAACAAACATGTTATTTGAACAAGTTTGGATGCCATTTGGGGTACGAAGGAACACCATATTAGATAGGAATACCAAAATTTTGAGTGCCATTTGGACTACACTTTGAGAAAATATGGACACCAAGTTGAAGAGATCTACAACATTCCATCCATATACAAATGGAAAGATGGAAGTAATCATCAAGATGTTGGTTCGAATTTTTAGGCGTAATATCATAAACATTCAAAGGCTTGGGATGAAAATTTGATTGATATTCAACCCTTTTATAATGGATTAGTCCATACTTCTATTAGTAAGACCCCTTGTGAAACTTGCTTTGGTTATTTGATGCCTTTGCTCTTCGATGCTGTATATGGACAAGGAGGAGTGAGGGAAGAGATCACAAGCAATGGAAGGCTTGAAATTTGTGGAAAAAGATTAGGTAAATCCATTTGCAAGTATAAGAGACACTAAAGAAGTCATAGGAAAAGCATAAGGCTTGACATGATTAGAATAGACCTGAGATAACATTCAAAGGAAGGCATAGTTTGGTTGCAATTGAGCAAAGAAAGACTACAAGGTCTTGGTAATAATATCAAGGCCTTGTGATATGGTTCTTTTGAAACATTGGAAAAGGTGGGGTGATAATGCCCACAGAGCCAATCTAGCTCCATACATGCACATTTACTTAGTAGTGCACGTGGAAAAACTAAAACTCTATGATATTTCCATGTTGGATCAAGAAGCCAAGCATGCCCTACCTACCACAGAGGACTTAGTGCCAACCATAGGCAAAGTGGGAAAAAAATTCAATGTTACAGAATAAGTTTAGACCTATCATATAGGGGCAACATGACCTTTGGCAAAGTAGGTTGAAAGGACAACTTCCAAAAAATGCAAAATGGTACTTCAGGGGCAACATGACCTTTGGCAAAGCAAGTTGGACAACTTCCAGGAAAGGAAAGATGGTACTTCTAGGAGATGGTAGAGAAAAAATTTTGTAGCCTCATTAAGTGAAACCTTTTGGGGATCAAAAGTCTCCCTAAATGGGAGGTATGATATGTAGTAGATCATTATATATAATTTGACATCTACCTCGACACTTTTTTGGTGGAAGAAATTAGAGGAATTGGCCTGGAGGACCCATTTTAGTGGTAGTCCTAGTTTGAATATTTGGGGTCTAGAACCTTTTGGAGCCATTTTGAGGCTTCAAACCTCAAGTTAAAACTCTATGATCATTTCTCCTAGACTCTTGAGACTTTTCTACATTGATACCTTTCAATTGTTGCGAAAACCACCTTAATCGGAGTTTGTATGCATATGATATGCCTCTTACAAGTTGACCTACTCTATTGGTCACCATGGTACCAAGTGTGTAGAAATTTTGAATACTAAACACTTATTCACAGAGATTATATCGATTATACACTATTGCAGAATACATGCATAATACATAACTTCCTCTACGTTGATCATCAATTTAGCAGCATTAAAAACAATGAAACATCAATCGCATGCACACATTAACACAATATGTAACCCGGGGAAAGCATACAGCTGAAAACCCCACACTATCTGTATATTATAATGATTGAGAACATGTAACAATACATAGTACAATACTCCTCACAAGTACTCAGTACTATCTCCACCTGTTACACACAAAACTAGCTCAGATCCGAACAAGTCACAGGTTCAAATCTCCTCCGCTGCTTTGCCTGCCTCCACTGCACAATCCAAAGTGAAAATCACGTGAGCACAAGCTACAATTGCCTTGGTATTGGCCCACACTGCGCAGTCCTCATTGGCATAACTCAATCCCATTGATTGTGCAAGATCTCATGCACAACTATAGTCACAACTGATAGCAATCTCAACCTCTAACACCTGTCTCCATTGAACTGTACATGCACTGAGTTAACTGATGTATTCTTCAGTTGCTTTATGAGTTAATAATTAGTGAATTAATTAATATTTAATTCACACAACTCATCACTAGTGTATTCTTTAGTTAGACTAAAATACAACTAGTTCAACCAAGTCAAACTGAACACAACTCCATCAACTGCACAATCAAATCCACCAAACTCAACCACATGAGTTCTAATTGAAGTCCTGCATGCAATAACTCAATTGACCCACAAAGAAAACGTATTTCCTTCTGACAGCTGCATGTGCCACATCTGTAGCTCAAACTGAAGTGCTCCAAGAGGATAAGATAATGTTTATAGTCCAAATATTATTATGAGACAATAATATTCGACTGTTCTATTTTTAGCCTGGCAGTCTAAAAATAGAAACCTGCCTATATGTCTAAAAATAGAAGTTCATCTATTTTTATCGACATGACCAATCATCCACAAATAGCGTCCTGCAACTCATAGACCATGATCCATATGTCTAAAAATAGACATAGTCTAAAAATAGACTTTGCGCCAAAAATAGCCTGCGGGCCCACTTAGTGAAGGCGACTTCTTTCCACTAAGCTCCATCATCTTGTTGCATTCTCAACAAAGTGGACGACATATTAGCCCCCATTACTCACATGAAATCTTAGCCCCCATCACTCACATGTGGGGCTAGTCATGTGTGGATTCTCAAGAAGATTGTAGGTGGTCCAAAATAGTAGCACTAATTGAGGGTTGAGGAATGCAAAACCCTAACTCTATATGGTAATTAGACTATGTTAACCACTGGGTTGCTAGGAGAAGAGGGGGTTTCATACTTCTATATTTGTTCCATAGTTGAGCATAACATCTAGGAGTGGGATTTCTGAACACAATAGGAGAAGAAGATTTTGTGGCAACTATTCATACCACAATGTTATAGGCAACTTCATAGTTGTTGATTTTTCAAGTACAATGTAGACTAGTACTTATTTTTGAACACTGATAATTACTTCTGATGATTATGTCTTCTTTCAATATTTACAACTTCTTCATCAAGCAATTATACTTAAGAAATTCAACCATTAACAATAGAAGGAAAAAAGAGATCACAATGCACAAAAACAAGACAAAGTTTACCTAGGGGAAACACACTAGGGGTAAAAATCAATGTTCCATCGAGTTTTTGGGACATGGGAGCACGGGAGAAGGGACATGCACAAGGGGGATGTATATAAGCAACCCTAAAATTTAGGGAAATTTAAAGGAAACAAGGGGATGTTCGAGTCATAAAAATTATAAATTATTAAAAATTTAATATATAAAAATAAAAATAAAATCCTAACAATATGCCAATAACTAAATAGTAAATCTTAATAATTATGAAATATACATCCAAACACTGAATATGCTCATCATTTTGTTTTAGACTATTATCATTTATGAATTATCATTTGATATTTCTGCAATGTAAATCTAAAAATAAATTACTAAATTTAATTTATCATTTGACATTATGTAATGTTCCATCTAAATTCATCATTTGGCATGATGCAAGGTACATCTAACTTAAATTCATCTTTTGACAATTGAAATTATGCAATGCACATAAAAATGATGAAAAATAAATTCATCATATGACAATGACAATGACATTATGTTGACGTCTAAAATAGCCATGGAACACTAAACTAAAATTAAACATAGAAAGCAATGAAATACAAAATAACAATTACAAAATGACAATCTAAATACTAATAGTCACCGAATTAGTGAATTTAGATGCCATTATTTAACACTGGTGATTGAACACTGATAGTAAAATAAAAATAGTAACATAGAAATTGTAATTTAGACCACAATATGCCACAAATTTATTTATTTATTAAATACAAACACAAATTATTTAAAAAATACTAACACGAAAATTAACTCTAATTGTGGCGACTAAGTGGCTCCAAAAGTTTGGACAACAACTTGGGACAACAATTCCAAATGATAAATCACACCCCAAGTCATAAATCAAACTTGGGATGGCAGTTTGGGATGACATCTCAAATGATAAATCACACATGGGACGACAACTTGGG
Source organism: Pinus tabuliformis (assembly GCA_031772625.1). NCBI lineage: Eukaryota > Viridiplantae > Streptophyta > Pinopsida > Pinales > Pinaceae > Pinus > Pinus tabuliformis. Next base: position 1,126,939,917 of record CM062817.1, read on the forward strand.
AACAAAACTCTAAATGTCTCAGCCCTTGGTTGATGGTAAACCTAAATCAGAGACTCAAAAAATTGTAGATGGAATCGAGCGATGATAGAAGGAAAAGCTCTAGTGGCTAGGTAAAATGTCGAGCGACAAAATGAGAAGCTCAGGCAATAAGGTAAAAACTAAAATGATAAATCGTAGGGTTAAATTTAAGTTTTAATTTATGGTTTATTTTATAATATTTTAATAATATATATATATATATATATATATATATATATATATATATATATATATATATATATATATATATATATATATATATATATCTATATATATCTATTTGTTTTTAAGTGTTATTAGCAAAAAAGATTGGCCCGTGTCCCTCCTATGTCCCCCCTGCGCCCCCCCACCCCCCATAAGAGCGACGTGTTTCATCACCAAAAAACATCTCCCCAGAGTTTCCCCAAAAAAGGGGATGTGGGGAAACATTTCCCCAAGAGTTTCCATGTCTCGGGAGCGTGGGGCAGCGAGGAAGTGCGTCCCCCGTCCTGGGGGATGCGTCCCCGTGGAATACTGGTAAAACCCCAACAATCTTTTCCTTAGAGAATCAAATTCGACAAGAGATATCAAAGTCAAAGTTATAGATAAACTAACCGATAAGATCATCCACCAAGTATCCAAGTTAGTCTTGATTGCAACCACATAGATAGAAGGTGTTGCCCTTATTGCGCAAAGATAACCAATAGAAGTTCAACCCCTTTAGCGAACATATGTACCACAAACCTTCAACCCTCTTCCATAGATACGAATCACAGAGTTTCAACCCTCTACCTCAGGATGCAAGCTCTTGGCCTTCTTTCACATAATTATATCACTGGGCTTTTGTCCTTCTAGCATAGAGATAGACATGGAATTTCTGCCTCCTGGTTCATTAGAAATTTGACCTCTTAGCATAGAGACAAACCACAAAGATATGAGCTCTTTCACAAAGATGATTCGACCTCCTTGATGTACAAAAGTTTGGCTTCTTTGCATAGAGAAATACTATAGAAAATCTCGACCCTTCCAAGAGATATGTTACAAATAAATATAACCCTTCGAATTGTCTTCAATATCCTTGATCTACTCCTTGACCTACTTCATATGGCTAGAGATATTCTTGCTTGATGCTCAGAGCGAGTTATGCTTGGAGAGGAGGATGAATGACTTCAATATATAGTGAATCCATGGGTCGAATGGGTGCTAAAAATAGTGGAGACAACTTGTAGGATAGAAGGCTGAATTAGACTATTGGGGCTCCAAATAAAATTTAAATTTGACTTTTAATAAATAAATATAATTTGATTCTACAAATGAGCATGAAGATCATGCTTTACAAGTGCAACAATGATAAATATATTAATATGAAGACTAACCATAGCTACAAAATTCAACAATAATGAGTACCCCTTTATTTGTATTTGCATTTTCATAACGAAAGAAAAGGGAGCAAAGCATAGGCCTCACCTTCTAGCCGGGTTTTCTCTTGTTTTTAAGTTTTCCATGATACATCTTGTGCTCATTTGTGTGGATGGTATGTTCTCGCTATTTCATATTTCAATTGTTTTCATAAATTTGAGCAAGAAGTTAGTGATCATAAATATAAGATCAAAGGAAACAAACCTACATTATAAAAGATTTGAGCATGATACAAAATCTATTTGACAAACCATGCTGGTGGAATATCCATGTCAATTTATAGATTAGAGGATCATCTCATTCTTAGCATTCTTTATTTTCTATGGTTTTCATGTAGAGATCCATAACTTGTAGATATTAATGTACTTTCACTATCTCTGTATCTTTGCACACCCTCAAAGAGATGGATTAAGATGCAGGTTTGTGAGTTTTACACACAAGTGTAGAAGATATTGGACATAAGAATGAGAAAGAATGGAATGATTCATTTTTAAGTGGTGATACAACATCTCATTACATAGTAGGAGAAGAGGACTATGTGATATAATTCCCAGATATTTAACCATCTATTCTCTACATTAAATACCTAATTATTACATTACTTTATTACTAAACCAAGTCCTATTTTTGGAGGTTCTAATTATGACCATTATATCTAACACCTTCCCATAATGGTCATATTACATGCTTGTTCCAATGCAAAATAACAAAAGCATTACATTTGTAATACGTTTCTAGGATAAATCCAAAATTATGTCTTTAATAACAATTTGAAGTGTACTATGCCCAACAAAGTTTATAAAGTACAAATTATATCAATCCATATGATTGACCATTAACTTACTAGTGCGATGAGAGCTAATAAATAGTCAACCTATCCACTGTTGACCTAGATTGGCTTGTTAATCAGACTCACCTCCACATCTTGGCAATCCAACATATCAAAATTTTACATTTTCTTCTTTGAGGAAGAATCATTTTGTTTTACTACTTCATCTGCACCCTCCTTTTAGGTCATCTTCTCATGAATTACAACAAATAATGCATAATATAACAATAATTTGCCTTTGCTTATTTGTTGATTTAAACTTGTTTCAACATCAACATTGAGGGTTTCATTTCTCAAGATCTATGATACCTAATACCTTTTTGACCTTGGTATCATTGTTGAATTTTTAATGATTACAATTATCTTTTTACAAAACCAATCTCACATTCTCATAATTTATCAACTAGAATAAGCCCCTTCTTCCTCACCCATAGCAGGCATACTTGATTTATTCTTGTCAACAATAAAAACACATTAAATTTATGTTGAAGTGTGTTGTATGATTCAATATAATACTATTTGAATGTAGATTTTTATCCAAGCAAATTATATGGCAAACATCTTTAATTGTCTCACTTCTTAGATAAAGTTGACCATTTCCATTTTCTCCTCTTCTTTGCCACTCAACATAAGATAATCAAATTGTAATTCGTCTTTCTACAAAGTCAGTGTGTGTGTGTGTGTATACACACACACACACACACACACACACACACAGAGGCACACACACACACACACACACACACACACACACACACACACACACACACACACACACACACACACACACACACATGCACACACACACACACACACACACACACACACACACACACACACACATGATTTCAAAATGATCTCTAGTATCCTTGATTTTTATCAAAGGATCTTGCAAAGAGTCAAAGCTCTCTATTTGAGGGAGGAAGGCTTGATCATGTTTTTTTGAAGTTTTGTGCATGCTTTGTGAATCCCCCCACATGGTAAATCAATCATTAGCATCTTGAACTTTGCGGAGCATTTCATTCATTATTGACAGCCTAATTATTATCACAATCTCGTGTCATCACATCACGTGTCGCTTGGGAATCCACGTTAGTTTCTCCATGTTTCCTTTCACAACACATGTCTATGAAAACATCTATATCTAATGATTGTAAACATCCTTTGTTTCCATGAATTGCAATTATGTTTATTAGAGTTTTAGTTTCCTTCCAACATTATATGGAATAAATTGATCATTTTTAAGGGTTTTAATTAGACCAAATTGCTTCTATCAACACACAATCACTTCTACAATATTTTTAATCTCAAAACCATGCTATGCTCAGGAGAAAATATCTCTTTTGAAAGAACTAACAAAAAATATCTTCCACCAATTTAAATGTAGATACTTTCATGTAAGAGTATTAATAAACACATAATTTTTGTGGATTTTCACACATCCTAAAACCACCTTTCCATTCCTTGGAATTTTCCCCCTCTCTCCCTCCATCACTGCACCCTCATGTTTGTAGTCACTTGTGTCAAATACCAATTATAACTCATCCCAAGGATGATTTCTATATTAAATCTCTTGTGACAATGCCCTATGGTGGATAATTTTTTTGTCTTTGTAATTGGATGGATGTGGTATTTGCGATTTGTCCATCTCCCCCCCCGACCACCCCATGGTGTAATATATAGATGGCCCACTATTAATCAAAGTAAATGACAATGCTTTACATGAGTAATCTCTTTATCACCTAGTTAACTACACCTCACAATGAAATTACGAGATGCTTTGGTTTTTAAATTTTTATGAATTTGAGATAGGGACTTCCTTTCTTTGATCAAGACCCTCTTTGACACATGTATCACCTACTTATACACAAGGTGACATCCCTTCTATATCAATCATGAATTTCAGGTCAACCCAAGGGTTCTTCTTTGACCAATATCATTATGACCTTCTTTGATAGGGTTTGGTCCACCCCACCTTTTGACTCCCTCAACAACTGTTCTAGATTGACAGTGTCACAAGAAGGCTCTTCACGTGAAACATAATCCTATAGAAGCTCTACATAGATCATGAGTAGTAAGTGAGCTCCTATAAGTAATACTTCATGTTGTGATATTTTCTCGCCTTGATATTGTACCCTTCTCTTTTACATAGATAACATAAGATATGAAATACACTTCCCTAATGGTTAAGAGTATGTGTTTCCTTTAAGAAGACCATAAGCTGAAATTCAGAGGGTGCGCTAAGGTATGTATACCTACGTAGACATAAGTAGTTAAATTGTTGTATAGAGGAAATCCCTTTTTCTACAAGCAAGAGGGTCTCATACAACAATTTAACGTTTGGGTAGCTCATATCCTTAAATTAGAATATTATTATTATTATACAAAAAAGAAACTTATCTTTGAATTTTTTTCTTTCTTACTTTTATCTAATTATATCTTAGCACTTTTTTGATTGTAATAGTCTTTTTGCTATTTCACCTAATTTTTAGACTTCTTTTCGCCTTAATTTTGATACCATATAAGTTTTACACACAAAAATAAAATATTAATACATATAAAATAATGGGAAAAATGGCTTCATTATTAATTGTCACAGTTTTTATTAACATAACATGAGAGTACAACATATAATTCTGAAATATTTAACTATTTAACTATTACATTAAATAATTTACAATTGCATTACTTTAAATATGGTATTAAATAACTTGGTATTGCATCACTTTATTAACAGCAAAGCTTTTTTTAGGTCTTTTAGAAATGTTTTAATAGGATAGTTGCATAGAGTCCAAAATGAAAAATTAAAGGAATTTGTTATATTCGAAAGCCATAATAATGTATTATTATACACTTTTTAAAAGCTAAAGAGAAGTAACCAGGATTATTTCAGGTTTTTAGAAGGTGAATTAGAATTGGGTAAATTTAGGTGTTAGTAATTGTTTTTTTTGCTTTTGTATTTTTTTTTGTATGGTTTACAGAATTTTGGACATCAGTGATCACTACGTCCATAGAATATTTGTATTAGGCAGATCCATTCGAAGGGGTCACTTTCTACTGGTTCAACCATGGAGCTTGACCTCATAACTTCTCAATAGCAAAGGTGCTTTAATGACGAGAACTCGACCAATTGAGCTAACCCTCAGGGCTAAGTGTTTGTAACTATTGACAATGTACAAATAAATTTAGCATGGATTGACATGTACCATGCACACTCACACTTTTAGCTGCCATAAAACTACGATCAAGTACTTTAAGGAGAAAACTCTTTTTAAATTAAAAAACTTGAAATAAGGTTTAGAATGTATAGTTAACACTATGTTCATTACATATATATATATATATATATATATATATATATATATATAATTAATTAATTAATAAGTTAATAATACTTTTCTTCTATAATAATATTACTTAAAATATATATTTTTAAAATAATAAAACATGTATATATTACCGTTCACCATTTATTAAAAACAATATATTTTTAATTTTAATTTCATATTATATGACTAATGTTATATATATATATATATATATATATATATATATGAGAGAAAAACTTCATTGCTATGATATTTATTAATTTACAAAATAACACATAAATTATATATCAATATAACAATTACCTATAAGGTTTTTAATTAATATTTGAAATTTGGTTCTTTTACTTCGTAAATAAAAAACATAACATGACAATTATATTTGTGTAAAAATTTATTTAAGTAAGCTTTGAGGGTTAGCTTAATTGGTTGAGTCTCCATCCGTAAAGCACTTTTTCTATTGAGAAGTTATGGATTCATTTCTCTTGATACCCTTGAAGTTAGACTATATAGTTAATCCAGTAAGAAGTGATCCCTATTTCCTTGATACAAATATCCCATAAATATTAAAAATCTATTTAACTATAAATATTTATGAATATAATACGATTACCAAAATAATATAATACTATATATATTATATATATTAATTATATAATATAAGGTTTATAATCATTTAGAAGCCATTGCCTTTTTTTTAAATTAAGATAAATTACAATTTTTTTAAATATAATGGTATTTTTTTAAAGTTTATTTATTTTTAATTGAATTCAAAATCATATAAATTTATGAAATTATCAATTAATTATATAGATGTATATGTATATGTATGTGGAAAAAATAAAATTAATATTTATTAATATTTTAGAATATAGTCATTTAAATATATAATTTATGATTGAAATATTAAAAAATTATTTTAAATTAGAGTTTTGGAGGAATATTTTTGTCTGTAAATCGAAATAAAATAATCCGATCCCTTTAAGGGAATGAGATGTCTATCCTAGGAACCTCTATGACTCCCCAGACACTATGGGCAACATCAGAAGCACTTATATAGAGGGAGATACCTTTTCTTTGGAAGATGTGGAATCCAAGATTAAGAAGCTTGCTAACGAGAAGGCTAGGGATATCGAAGGGTACCAAACTGAAATTCTCAAAATTGGGAGGTATATCCTCACCCCGCACTTGCACAATCTCCTCAACTTGGTGGTTAAACACGACTCCCCTAAGTTTTGGACACAAAGCCTTATCTTGCCTATATTTAAAAGTGGGGATAAAAACACTCCCTCTAACTATAGGACTATCATGATTAGCCACATTTTAACCAAAATGTATGGGATCATTCTGGAAAAGATGATTAGCACTGGATTGAAATCCATGGTAAAATAGCCATTGGGAAAGCTGGTTTTAGAAGGCATCACTTTGCAATCAACAACCTTATCACTCTTAGGACCATTGCAAAGGATTTTCGTAGAAGTAAGACTGATCTCTTCTGTTGTTTTGTTGACTTTAGAAAAGATTTCGACACGGTTCCTCGGGAGAAGTTATGGAAAAGGCTTGATGAGATAATGGTTCCTCTCGAGTTAAGGGTCGCTGTTATTAGATTATACGCAAATGTTATTACCAAGCTTAAGACCACCAAGGGTTGGTCTACTAAAATTAAATGCAACATCAGTGTTAAACAAGGGTGTCCCTTATCCCCTACCCATTTTGGCATTTACATTGACAAGCCTAAGGAATGTTTAGAAGTTGCTTGTTGCGAAGGACCCAAGCTTGCTGATATAGTCATTACTCTTCTCCTTTATGCTGATGATATCGTTCTTCGTGCCAGAATTCCTGACGATCTCAACAAGTAACTTAAAGCCCTCCATGATTACCATTCCAAGATGGGTATGATTGTTAATACTGAAAAGACTAAAGTTATGCTTATTAAATCCAAAAAGGTCGCCTATGATAATTTAATTTATGATAACAATTACTTAGAGAATGTTTCTTCTTACAAATATTTAGGTATTGACATCCACCATCAACTCAACTAGAACTATAACATTGAGAAAAGGATTATAGGAGGTTGGAAAGCTTACTAAGAGCTTGAAAACAATTGTAAGATGGTTTATCTTTGGGTTTGGAGTTAAAAGAGTTCCTCTTCGAGACTCTCGTCACCCCAGATATGGATGTGAGGTGTGGGGTCGCAGTATATCTAGAGATTCATGGAGAAAGATTGAAATGATCCAAAAACAATTCATAACCTACAATCTCAAGATTAAAGACTGAATATTGCCTACCCTATTCTCTTGATTGAAGCTAGTCTTTCCCTCATTGAATGCAAGACTATGTTTACGTATTTGATGTATAAGAAGAAGTTGTACACCATGGAAACCAAGAGACTCCCAAAAATTGCTTCTAACTCTAGTCAAAACCACCTTCGGCTCAAATGAGGGTGACATAAAGATGCCAAGTCCTGGCTCGATCATTGGGAGATAAAGAAGATCATATTGGGGAACAAGGATAATATTAAAAACATCATTAGTTCCAAATTTAAGGATAAGTTGTGGAGTGATAAGGAGTTAGAGGGGAAAAGAAAGTTAAGATACCATGAGGGAATCAACCCCACGCTTGCTATATGGCTTGCTAACTAAAATTACCTTTCTATCTTAACCAATGCTAAGAATAGAATGAATATTGCTAGGATTAGAAGTAATTCTCATGAACTCTGGAGTGAAACCGAAAGTTGGTCTATTCCAAAGATACCTTGGGACGAAAGAACATGCCTCCTTTGCAATACTAAGAGAGTCGAAGATGAAAAACACTTTCTCTTGGATTGTCCGTCCCTTACTCACATCCGCTCTCATTTCCAAAACATTTGCCCCACTACCAACCTCCTTGACTTGTTCAGTCAGCAAAACTACAGTGACCTCATAACACTTCTTTCTCTCATTTTTGATCACAAAAATAAATTTTTAAATAATCTCAATTAACTGCTTCATTCTTAAGGTCCGATCATATTAGTTTTAGTGAATGTTAATCATCACCATCATCAATAAATAAATATTTTTTATTTATTTATTAAACATTTAATTTAATAAAAAAATAATATATAACCTAATTAATATGTATTATCTCTTCTTTATTAAATGAATAAAAAATATTTGATTTCAATAATGAAATACATGATTAAAAATTAGATTTCAATAATTAAAAAAATAGTTAAAAGATTCATTCAATTAAATAAATGATTAAAGGTTGCATTTATGAGAATAAATAAACAATGAACACATCATCTAAATCAACCAATGAACCACCACTTCAAAATTTATATGTATTTTGAGAATTTCTTTACAATTTCTAAGAAAATATTGAATTACTTATTAAAATCTTGGACATTAATTTTAATGTCGTAGAGAAACATAGTAGGGTTCCCATCAAGATCACTTTTAAAATATTGAAAAATATTTATTTTAAATCTTTGGAAGTAATCGATTACCTTGGAGGTCTATCTAAAGAGACTTTGTTCGTCTGATTTGAATACACGTGTAGTGGCACTCACAGATAAATGGCGCGAATACCAAATCTTTCCATTTAAATTTTAAACCCACAAACTTAATTAAATTCAATCGTGTGGTACTGCTCCATAACTTGGAAGTTATAAATAACTAATTGAAAATTACCGAGATTAATTACAATATACATTGTTTTTGGGCGAGTATAATAAAATAAAATAATAATATTATATTACTTTAAACCTTACCTTAAATAAATTAGTATTACATCACTTTCTCATTCACTCTTTATTAACCATTACATTAAATAACTTAAATATTGCATCATTGACTTTTTATTTATTAGATTTAAGTGACCATCATATCTAACAAGATCCATTAGTATATTATTAATGTCACTCTTTACACAGAGGAGGTCTACAAAGAGGTCTTCCATTAGTATATTGTTAATGACTCACTCAACATAGAGGTCTTCCTCTTCACGATGCTTGAACCCCAATTCCAGGTGGATTTTCAGGTATTGCAATTCTAAATGAATGCCTTGAAGGTCCATGGAGGGGTAATGTGAGAAGGAAGCCTTTATGCCACATGACTATACCAAGGGAGATTTTGTGCATACAAAAGTTCCTAGGGTTGATTTGTATGTATTTGAAGGTTGTGATCTTCCACTAGTGACTTGTAAGTGGTATGCGATTGAATCTTAAAAGTCCATGGAATCATAGGGTGACTAGGAAGCCTTAAAGCTACTTTAGTATATATTAAGAGAATTTTGTGCTATTAACTTGTATTTATTTCAAGGTTGGGAGGTGTACATTAAATTATTGATTTTATTTCTTGCTTAGTTAAGATTATTTTTCACAATTTTTTGTTTTTTCCTAAAAGAAAAATTGTAATTTTCATTCATAAAATAGTGAAAATTACATATCGTAGATGCTGATAAGCATATCCCAAAATGATTGTTTGTAGATGACTCGAAACAGGTTTATGATTGTGTTGACGGTGCTGGACCCGCCAACATGTTAGGGAATCTCTTCGGTAAGAAGTCCCAACTAGACCTCAGACCGTTTGGAGTAGGAGTCCCAATAGTGGGTAGTATGGTATCGCCTTGATAGTGGTTGCACACAGAGGTAAGTAAGATGTCCTTGTTGGAAGAAAGGGTGTGACCTTGCAGCAAGTCAAGGAAGGTGCATGAAAGGCTCTAACACATGGAAGGGGAGAAGAGTGCGCCCCTTAGAAACCTGTGATAGCACGCAGCTTGAAAGGGAACACATGAGATGAAAGACATCACGAGATGGAAAGCAAGATAACCGACGATCCAAAGTGATGGGTTATACCAACAACACGCTTCGATAAGATTCATACAAACACATACAGAATAGTCCATACATACATGCGTAAATTACAACTACATACATCATTAGAGTAACCAGGATAGCCGAACTACAATAACAATATATGCATGAAACGTGTTGGCTTTGTTATATTAAAAGAGTGAAAGATCCAATCATACATACAACCATGACAACCACTAGCCCCAATAGTGGAACATTACAGTCACTACCGCCTGCTCCTCCAAAGAGATGTACTGGCGAGAAGCCAAGGCTCATTACAATACACTCCAAGATTTCTCTAAGTTATACCTATCAGAAGCTTGGCTCCCAAAATCCTGTACAATGAGTTATGAGGTTCTATATATAGCAAAGGGTGGGGTGACCCTTGACATTCCCCTTTGTGACTCTTAGCCTACCCTCATGACTCTTCAACTTACACATGACTGTTTACATTCTACTATTGACACTTGGTCTTTCACTTTACAACATGTTTACAATACAATCTGCACATGTACCCATGTGAGACAAAAATGGGCTTGAGTAAGCCATACAAGACATCACTAGGACTCGAACAACTGTGGGAAGACTAACTCATCGACATCCTCTTGGTGATCGATGGTAGCGAATTGATGCCAAGCTTGGTAGTTTGTTATGGTGTCCATGTACTCCGTGGTGACATCCTTTTGAAAGCGAACTCTTGCCTCTGTTGCATCCGGGTACACTAATTTGGTACCTTTGTCCAACTCGTCAGATAGCATACGCATCATGGTATTGAGTGCAGCCGGACCAACGAAATACTGGTGCGTATTTTCTGCGCTCATCTGTAAGTCTTTGCTGCTGGCTATGCACATCAACTGCTCGAAGTACATGTCCAGCTCTAGTCGGACTTGGTTCTTTGCTTTCGCCTCAGTGAGTGTGCCAATGGATGGGATCACATGCGTGTGCATAATGACATCCATGCTCCTGAACGCTCGTGCATGTGAAGCCTGTAAAGTGGTGATGAGCTGTGGGAGTTCCTCATAGTTTCGGATCTGACTCCGAATGCGTGCCTTCAACTCCAATTTCTTTGGCTTCATCATATTTAGTAAGCACAACGGGGCTCCCTTGTACCTCATTGTCCATATCTGCATGTGATCGACAACAATGTGTATGTATGTCAAGGTGCATGCTCTCCTAGCGCAGTGCTATTGCTAACTGTTGAGATGGACAACTGACTTATGCACGATGATGAACCTGAAGTACAACTTCCACATGATTGTATCAGGAGACGATACTTCATTAAGTATCACTTTCATCAACTCTGCTATGGCGGATGTTGTAGCTTGCTCTTCTCCCTGCTTGGTTGCTTGTAGCTCCTTAGCCATGCGCTCATTCTCAGCTATCAAGAATCTCACACTTGAGCTGGTGGCTTCGACATATGCCTTTGTAGCATCGACCAATACAGCTGGATGTATGCACACATCGGACACGATCACTCATTCTTCAAACTACACAGGAGATACATGGACCTTCGGATTGGGCACTTTGCGTGACTGCACAACTATGTGTTGTCACTCATCGAAGGATATGTTGTGCACATCTGCTTCTGGATTGTCCTCAAGGATTTCAATGTCTCCTTGATTGCTTGGGACTTGCTCTACTCCCAGATTTGGTGAAGCCAATGGGGTGACCTCTTGGTCCTTAGGCATGAGGTCAATGTCCTGATCTTGCTCAGGCTGAACCACATCCATGTCCATATGTTCCAACATCTGTTCAATCTCCTTAGCAAAGTCCTGCTCCTGCAACTTCTCACCTTATTTTCTATCTGCCATCTATTCTGATGAATCAATAACCTGTATGGGCACAGTTTCATCAATGTGTGCATGCTGCACCTCCTGTTATTCCTGTTCCTGCTGCGCTTCCTTCTCTCTTCTGTGCAACTCTTGTTCTTCCCTTAGTTGTTGCTTCAACTCCTGCAACTCCTTTTCTGCCTCCTCCAGCTTTTGCTTCTCCCTCTGTCTTTGCGCAATCCTTCTGTCACATTGTCACCTCTTTGCCTCAATCTCCAAAGATACTCTTAATACAAGTGGATCTGCTTTGAACTTGCAGCTTTGCTCTGCCTCTACGCTGTTGGCAACCTTCCTCTTGCCTTTGTCAAGTGCAGGTCTGTTGCCCTCTGCTACTGCTGATGTTGCTACTCTCTGAGATGTTGCTTCCTTCTGCGCTGCTAACCACTCTACAACCATTCTGATCGGTTCATTGAGCCTTGAGAAGTTATAGCAGTATCTCCATGGGTCTTCCTTAGGCCAATGACACGCCTCGTGGATCCAAGGATTATACACTCTCGTACAATGGTCTTGTACTAAGCGATGTGGGTCATATGGATTGAGACTTTTGGTGCCAAAGGTGAATCTCTTGAATTCCTCCTTCTTAGCCTTAGCATGCTTGAGATTTTGGATCTCATACACTGATCCACAAAGGAAGAGCGGGCCAAGGTGCTTTCTTCTTCTTGTGCAGGCTTACTGACAACCCTGTCGAGATGTGGTATGCAACCTCTTGCATGACCAACTTGTCCATGGAAAACTTTGGTAACACATGCGAAGCCTTCTCCGCGCTGTACATCTAGATGAAGGTGCTAAGGGGTGAGGCATACCAATCTGCTATGTTAACTAATGCCTCCATCGCTTCCTGTGACATGCAAGGCAAATATTGCTCAAATATCATCATGTACACCAGGGTGACGAAGTGGTATGATAGCTATATTATAACTCTACAGACGCTGCATTAGGAGAACAACCTGCAATAGGTGTGCACAGAGGTTTGTGAAGGTGTCCATGCCCAACCCAAGCCAAGGAACTACTGTCAGGCACAAAATGCATCAAAAATTTAAGCGGACATGAAAAATATTTTCTTGCTAACCCTTGGGTGGATGCCAGGCATGTGTCACTTGTCCCTTCAGCTGGAGAGCCAACATGTCAGACCATTGAAAGGTAACCCTTTGTTTGCCAGCTGATCCAATACAATCACCCAACTCCGCAGGAATGTTTCTATACTCTCTTGGCCATATAAACAACATGCAAAGATGACCAAGAGATGATAAGCCTTCTGTAGTATCCTTGCCTTGTAAACTTGGTTTGGTGTTTTCCTGAACTTAGATGGATATTTCACCCATCTCTTCAAGATGTCTCTTGAGTTTTCACTACTGCTGGGCCTGGTGAAGGGTGCATCCATTGTGACAACCAACTACAGAAATTGATACATCTCCCGAAAGTTCTCTGCCTTGAAGGTAGCAAGTTTCATTCCACTGAAACTGCTCAACACCATTGTCTCTGGATCAATATGCGAGACAATCCAATGGATCATGTCCGCGCATGGAAACGCAGGATACTTGCATGCAATCTAGTACAAGCCAGACTTGTGTATGTTGACATAGACTCTGCGGTCCTCCAGATTATCCTCAATGGTGCCTGAAAAGATATCATTGATGTCCTGCCATTTGATATTGATATCCTTGTCTATGAGCAACTTAGTGTCTTCATAGATGGGCAAGCTCATAGACACTTGCTCAACCACATCTCCAGTTGCACTTTCAATGGTGTCCTTTGACCCTATTCTATTGGAAGTCATTGTCCCTATATTGCTGAGATACTATTGAACACCTGTGATACTTGGAGACAAAGAAACAATCATGGCAAGAAAACTATTAATTGAAAACCAAAAGCAACTTGAGGACTAACATGCAACACCCTTGGGTGACTGACTAGAAGATTGGCATAATTTTCACTTGGAGGCTGAGATATTAACTGCCAGAACTGCGTAGAACATATTCCAAACTACCAATGAGATGACTGACTGCTGAAACTGCGCAGAGAATAGTCCAGCTTGGCCTGACGAGGACTAAAATTTCACAGTCCGCAATTTCAGTCAGCGTGACTGCAACCCAGAAAAATTGCATTGCACAATTCCGGGGGCCAAGTGAGGCAATGCCTCTCAGAATTGCGTAGAGAATACTCTAGGAGGCTAGTGTGAGGAAAGCTCTATGTAATTTCTGGGAGCAAGGCAAGGCCTTCCATCCCAGAATTGTGCGGTGCAAGCTAGGCAAGGATAGGTCGGGGCCAAGGCAGCTCAGACCCGTCGACGAGTGACTAAGAACAATAATTACTAAATGCATGTGCGAAACTAGGTGCCGACATGAGTGAATGAACATGCATGCAATCAATGAGTGAAAGATTCAGTAAACCGGGAACACAATGAAGTGTGTGAAGCGAATCGTCGCAACGACAACCGTGAATGCAGAAACAATGTCATTCATGCGACAACAAGGAGATGCAATGGAAAACTTGAAAAAATGCATCTATAAGGTAACATGCATTAAAATGACAACAAACGTTCAATAAAACCACGCAAACAAAATTCACACAAATCGAGATACAAAAAGCGACGTAAAAGCAGCCAAAGACCTGAAAAGTTGACTTACCCAAAAAAAGCTGAGTTGAGTGTGCCAAAGGTTCCTAGATGCAATGGGAATGCCAGAGCTCCAAGATCGAAGTGAAGAATGAGCTCTGAAGTGTCAAATAAATAGTTTTGACAAGATCGAGGCTTATGACGTGCATGTCACAATTCTAGGAAAAAGCGACACTTGGCGGGAGGTTTTTAAAATGACTTTTGAATGTAACCCCCAGCTGCTAAAAATATGCCCCTAAAACATAGGGATGCTTTTTGCTTTTTTGAGAAAAATCTTCCATGCATGCAAGACAAGATTGGAAATTCCTTGAGAGAACCGGTCAACTTGTGAGAACATGCAATAGATTGCAAGCCTTTGGATGACTTCTGTGCAGTTTCTAGGCTGTGTGGCTTTGGCTGCCCCTCAAGTGTTGACCAATTTCTATACTAAAGCCAAGGATGCCAGCTAGAACTGTGCAAATTTTGAGAGCAAGCCCAATGATGGGCTGCTATGCACAATTTTCAAGGGGAAGACAGTCTACTTGCTTTGTGCATTTATGGAGAGGAATAGGCTACCTTGTTGCTCTTCGCAGTTCTGGAGAGCAAGGATGGTTTCCCTCAAGTTCTGCACAATTATCCAAGTGAGAACAAGAGCCAATAAAAAACCAAGCCACGTGATGTCAACTTGTGGTTGAAAGGAAAACAAGTTAGCAAACACAAGATGATAAGCCAAAGAAACTCAACTGAAATAATATGTACCTGGGCAGTGCAAGACATGCTGCTAAGGATGGTTGGTAGGGAGGCTCCGAAACAAAGCTAAGGAAAAATTTTGGAGGATGGTTGTAGCCGCTACAACAGATTGTCCATAAAAAAATTGAGTGTCCAGAGTCTCTAATGAAAATATACAATCCAAAAATATAAGCATATATATATTCGCACAAAAATTTCACTAAGTACTGTGATATTTATGTTATATGCTAGAAATCTTTTCAAAATTCTCCTTCTAATCATCATTTTCAAGTCATGTCTTATATTCTACCAGCCTGCTCTATGAAAGTATGATGCTAATATTGGAAATGTTTTGCACCCATGTGTTCCACGATCATCCAAGTGCCAAGGTCTTGTTGCGTACCTTCTTTGGAAAGCTAATCATAAATTGTGTTCCTTTCCCTATATATATGAGTGCAAGAAATAAAATCAAATTGTCCTTTAATCATAAATGTATCATCCAACAAGTTCCTAAGAGCGTGTGTGTGATAGTGTGATGTCCAATTCAATCGGCTAATGATAACTTTTGAGTCACCAAATACCTGCAGCTGTCGACATCCCTTTTCTATGGAAAATAGAAGAGTGAGTTTCAAACTGTATACTTTGGCATAATTGTTTGTGCCCGTGCCAAGACCAAATTTCATCTCATAGAAATGTTTTCTGTTGATATAAACTACAACACCCCCTCCACATATTCCTTGTTTCGCTGAGCCATCGAAGTAGGCCCAAAGATTGATATTTTCAACAGATATGTTACGAATGGGACCAGAATGGTTCTCTTCCGGGATGAGAATGTATTTAGCAAGCACCTGTGCCGCAAGAAGACCAGGCATGCAAATTTGATTTTCATTTTTTTTTTGACCAATCCAGATTTCCCATCAAATTACAATCGAGACATTCATTTATTTTTTTCACAAACATTCTGAAACTGGTCTTTCCAACCCTTGTTCAAATGCCTACCATGCCACCTATGTTGTATTTAATGAAAGGTAAGTCATATTCAAATATGATTTGCAGCATTCCATTGAAGGAATAAGTGATCAACATATTCCTCTGATAAATTGCATAACACACACTAAGAAGGACCCTAGAAGGATATTTTCCTAAGGTTGTCCTCCGTAGGGATTTTATTTGATAGAATGCACCATAAAAGTAGTTTTGATTTTGGGGGACTCTTCAACTTCCATATGATATTCCACCACCAGGATATGTCCTCTCTTCTTTTATGGTCATATGCTACCTGGTATCCCTCCTTAGGATTATACTGTCCTCCTTTTGAATGTACCCATATAAGTTCATATTTTCAATCTATCAATCTAACATGAGACAGTGATAGAGTTTTAGTAAAATCCATCCATGCTTGATGCTAGTGATTTGGTAGATTTAATTCCAAGGCATTTGACCAACCTTGACCCCATATAAAAGTATTAACCGGATCAGAGATATGATTTATCGATGTAATGCCATGTTTCGATAAGAATTGGACAATATCATGGGGTAGATGATACCTATTGCCACCGCCAGGCTAAGGATCAATCCCAATACGTACCATCTCGCCTGTACTGATTCTCCATGCTAGTCCAAATTCCACAATATTGAAGGAAGCCAACAAAAATTTCCAGATCGAAGATATATTTGCTTTGTTCTTATTTTGGGACCTAATCCATTCTTCCATTGATAGTGGGTAGATATATTTCCTGGTAATAACTTTTTTCCAGGGGCTTCTGGATGTGATTAGTCTCCAACCAGCCTTTGCAGTGAGAGCCCTTTAAAAGAAAGATAAATTCTTAATCCCCCAACCCCCCATTTCTTGGGAAGGGAGATACGATCCCATCTAATCCATGCGAAGGTATGACCCTCTTTTGATCCAAGCCATAGATATGCACACCAATGATTTTGGATAATATTCAATATCCCTTTTGGAGTCCATGCCAAAGCCATCCAAAAGACCAATATGGCCTCTAAGACAAATTTTATTAGAACTAATCTCTCAGCCCTAGATAACCATCTATGGCTCCAAGAATTTAGCCTCTTCTCAATTTTGACTATCGTCCACATCTAATCATTCTTCCTATAATCATTTGGCTTTAATTGAAATCCTAGGTACTTTAATCTATCATCGAAATATACTGATTGAAAAGGAAAATGAGAGAGTGCATAAGATACCTCCTCCCTAGAACATCCAGAAGCCAAAATAGTGGATTTTATTTATTTATTATCATACATGTAGCCTTTCCAAACAAAATTGAGATTTGCTTGAAAGCTGTAATGTCTCACAGGGATCCATCCAAGCGGATTAACACATCATCTACAAAAGGTAGGTGAGTCAATGGAATGTTCTCGGCTAAAGGAGCTTTGAACATATTTCCTCTTCGCCTAACGTCCTCCATAAATTTGTTGAGGCCTTCCATGAATAATATAAATAACAATGGGGACAAAGGGAAACCATGTCTGAGACCTCTTTCAACATGAAAAAATTCAGATGTTGATCCATTTATGAGAACCACAAAATATATCGATGTTATACAACACATGATCCAATTTTTGAACCCGACATGGAATCCCAAATGTGTAAGAAGCATTCTAATGTAAAGCCAGTTAGTTCTATCACACACCTTAGATAAGTCAATCTTAAGTACCACACCTTTCATTTTCTTTGTTCTTAGGTTGTGTAATTCTTTTCAAAAAAATAACTAAATAATATATATATATATATATATATATATATATATATATTTGAAAAAAGATGGTGGTATTTATTGACATAGGGGATTTTTTTTAAAAATAATAAATAATTAATTTTAATTTTATATTGTTTAATAATATTATAGAATTTTTGTGAACCAATGAGTGGAATGGTTAATAATGATGGGTGATTCCATGGTTATCATAAGAGCTTTTCATTAGAGAACTTTCTCATTCAATCTTTACTTCTATATACTTTGTCATTAACTAAACATTGTGGAATATAAATTGATACAATAAGGTTCTATCATGTCTTCTCTAATTTCAATATAGAGGAAGACATACAAGCAAATGAGAGGATCCACTTAAGTGAAGGGACCTTATGTGAAAAGGGGGAGGGGCATATCAAGGACCACCACATATCTTTAAATATGAGTTTCATTAAGGAGTAACACCACCCAAATAAAACATGTCCCTCCATGCAAATGATAGGAAGGAAAATAAACATTAGTTATTGCTACACCACATTCACAACAAACTGCTTATTCTAGCAAATTTATGAGTGGTGTGATGGTGGAGATAATTTTGTGTCTAGGATGAATTTGTGCTTTGGGGTTTAATTTAGGAAATGAAAGACACATATGACACTATTCACTTGTAAGGGAAGAGCTCGATCTCTCAACTAGCTCTATGCATTGCACTTCTAGGTATCCCTTATAACAATGTGCATAGTTTGATGACACACTATCTTACCAAAATTGTCATTACAATTTTTGCAAATTAAAAGCTTGCAAAAAGACACAACCAATGTGAGAAAGATGTGGAAAATACAAATAACAATATTACCAACTTAACAAGAATTTTATTAAGTTCTTGTTTTTTTAGGGTTTGCATGAAATCATGATTTTCATGTTGATTTTGAAAAGTGATGCAACACCACTCTTTTTGTGGGTATTTTTTTTACACTTTAAATTTTCTAATGTATGAAGAATTAACATTTTTTTACCTGTTGAGTTTTAAAACCTTTTTAAAATTTATCTATTTTATTTATTCATTTAAGAGGTTTTCAAGTTTGTCTACCTCCCTTTTTTGGCAAATTATGGTATTTTAAACATTTTCAAATTTGTCTACTTCCTTTTTCTTTTCTTATTCCTTTTTTTTTTTCAAAATTTGGTTTTTTAACTGTTTTTCAAATTTGCATAATTTTATTTTAGTTTTGAGATCAAAATTAAAATTAATTAACAATATGGCCTTGAAGACTGGTATTGTTGAAAGTAAAAACACATAAAAATGGCTCTAAGTATACTAGTCATATTACATGATTTTTTTTCATTAATTAAAATTTCAATAATTAATATTGAAAAAATTAAATTGAGAAAAAATTGTAAATATTTTTAATAGGGTGAAAATAAATTAAAAAAAAAAAAACCTGACAAACAACCTTTCCACAAGAAAAACTAAAAAAATGCATTATTTTAATAACATTTTAAAAAATAAAATAAACTCTTTAAATCAAAATAAACATTAAAACTTAGCCCATGTGAGGTAGCTTCAAGATCGCCTCGATAGCGAGGACTCCCTAAATTTTTCGGGTTAAACCCTCAATGGGCAAAAAAATTCAAATATATATCAGCCTAAAAAAGATAAATATTAAAATTTGAAAAAAACCTCAAGTTTTGGTAGAAACCCAAAAATAAATAAATTTAAATTTGAAAATAATAAAAAATTAAACGCATATAAAAATAAATAATAACAAATTAAAATACTACTATATATATATAAATAAAATTATAAAATAAATAAAATTCGTAAAAAATTCTAAAATATTTACCAAAAAATATGAATAAAATTTAATAAAAAAATAAAAATAAAAACTAAAAATAAAAATTAAACTTTAAAAAGCATCAGAAAAAATATAAAATTAAATACTTTGGCTACTTATGCTTTAAGGGTGGGTTTCAGATAAGAGTCACTCGGAAGGTGAGAAGACCCATCTCCTTAATGTATATGAGAAGAATGACTATAACAGATCTCAAGGTATCAAGGCTTTTTTAAAGGCGAGCAACGACCTGAAAATTAAGAAAGAACCTAAATAATGAATTTCCAGTGTTTAACTTCCCTTTATCCAGGGGACTACCGACAAGATTGCTTGTATTCTTAGGAAGCACAATGTCTCTTCCACCTTTAAACCCCTAAACAAAATTCGTAGCTCCCTAAGATCAATAAGGACCCCGTGGAACCTAGAAACATGAAAGGTATGTATTTGATCTCATGTTCTTGTGAGGCTCCCTACATTGAAGAAACTAGTTGTTCCATCAATCAAAGGACTCAGGAGCACACGACCGACATAAAACAATATAGGAATCACTCCTCAACTTTGGCTGAGCAGACTGAGAAGATGAAACACCACATTCGTTTAGAGGATTCCTAGGTCATTATGAGGATTGATTATTTCAATCACCGTAAATATAGGAAGGTTATTGAAATTGAAATAATGTCTAAGACGCTTAATAGGGATGATGGATGGACTATAAGTAGTTGTTGGATCCCTTCCCTTTATTCCTAGTTTTCCTCCTCTGCTCCCTTCCTTTTGGGTCAATTTTTGTTTCCCTTGCTTTCTTAGCCCTATTCTTTTTGGTGGAAAGAGAATGGGCTGATCCATTTCTTTTATGGCTTTTTCATTGGTTTATGTTAGCATTATATTTTTCCTCCTTCTGTATTGTTTCTTTCCCTCTTTTCCTTTTATTAGTAATCAAAATATTTGTAATAATTATTATTTTAACATTGATAATACCATGATATTAATAATAAGTGTGGTTTGATTTTCTCTCTCTCTCTCTCTCTCTCTCTCTCTCTATATATATATATATATATATATTTCTATCATTATTATTATTATTGATCTTTTTAGTGTGTGTTTGGTCCCTTTAATTGTATTTTGACCAATAGTATCTAATTTTGGAATATTTCTTTGAATTTTGAATTAAACTTTAACCCATTCCTTTTATTTCTTCCTTTTACACAAGAAAATGACCTCCTCATCAGCTCAGAGGAGAAGGGAAAGATGACTAAAATGCTGACCAAGTTCACTGGTCTATTTGTCAAACTAACGCTCTCCAAGAACTATAAACCTGCTTTATATTTATTCCTAGCCATGCATCAGGTGCGTTAGTGCCTAGGGTAACTTTGTCTGTTGCCTTGGTAAGAGCGTTAGTCAACTTAAGTGAGTTTCTATGGGTCAAATGAGAAAGTTGACCAAGAAATATCCCTATATTCACTCCTATGTCAGCTCATACAAGCAGGGAAACATCCAGATTCGACCTGTTTGGAGGAATCACTATTCTTAATGGAGTCTACAAACAGGGAAAGAGCATAAAAGAATGGAAACATCTCTGATTTTTCCCCAAAGGAACTCATGAAGGATTTGGAAAGGCTTACCCTCTCATGCTGTATATTTGAGGCTAGGGCCATTGTGAAAGAGGTCAAAACATTTGAAATGATTTCCTATTGACTGTCGAATATAATATTAGACATCAACTCTTCAAGAGGTTAAGAAGAGAGAGAGAGAGGGAGAGAGAGAGAGAGAAGCTAGAGGAGTAAGGGAAGGCTGATACAACCGATGGTTGTAATCACTCTTTTCTATCATTAATATAGACATGAAATTGTGTTGTCCACTCCATGGCGTTGGTATTGTGATTCATTTACATGTTTATGCAACGTTATTGATTATGAGTGGCTTAGATGTATGTCGTTAGATATCCCTATGTATTAATGTATTGATTATTGAAGTTATATGCTATGATATTACACCTCGTCTTGTTTATGTGCAAGTATTGATCTTGGATCTATTTGAGGGATCTTCCACTCCGCTACTTTGCACTCGCCAGTAACACCACACCAAGACCTGAGGTAAAGATCCTTCTTCCTACTTCAATTCTTATTTCACTAATATGGATATGTGCATGTATCTTTGGGCCAAATGCAGCTAATATGACTGTCTGTCAAGGATTTCGGGAAGATCCTTGAGGGTATCTCCATCACTAAATACCCGTGCATTAATCCCTATAACATAATTTGTGACTCCGTTGGGGACTACACTTCGTTCCTGGTTTTCTCCCAGAAAGTTCGTAGATCTCTCTTTCTTCTAGGCCTTCTTGTACTTCTTGATCCCCTTTTTGACCACTCAGGACTATACATCTCCCTTCTCTCTGTGCTTAGCCCTAGATATGATCCCCACAACCTTCTTTTTTAAGCCTATTTCCTCACTAAAACACCCTGCTAGTGTAAACAATGCTTTATAAAGCACTGTGGCCTTGCATACAGAGCGTTAATGCAATCACTAACTCTCTGTACCCTCTGTTACAGTGCGTTAGCCAACCATTTCTTGATAAACAAACTATTCTGTGACGTCATGGGTTGGGAAATTTACTTGTATACTGATCAAGGATCTGTAGCTGTGCATGTTTGATTGATATTTGTCTCTTGAACAAATTTTTTCTTTTAGGGAAATAGCTTTACTACTTAAGGTTTTTCATAAAAAAGAAAATACAATTTATTTTTTTTACTATTTTCTGCTTAGTTGGTTAAATATGCATTTATTTGGTTTCAAAATTTGTTAGTGAGCATTGTAGTTATGTCAGTTGTGCTTACGTTTTACTGAACTGGATGCATGGTATATATATTGGCGTATAAATGACTCGTCCCTTGTAGAAGCAACTTATTCATCAAAACTGAAATTTAAAGCATTGTTTTTGCATGATTTGAGTCAGGGTCCCACATAAATTCATACGTCAACATCTCCACCGAAGACTTTAACAAAGTACATTTAAAATTTACATAATAAAATCAATGAGCAACTCTTTCTTGAGTAAACACATATTAGTTCAGGTTAGGATTTCGGGTTAGGAAGTTGTGAGTTAATTGCCCAAGATCATACATCGAAACTAGTGTCATTAACGAGGGAAATCCTTTTGCACTCATACTATCTGGGACCACTCCAGTAAAAGCGGAGCTAAATATGAGACAACATCGGACTGTAAACGAAGGTAGCCCACCTTCGCTTGCATCTCCTTTGGGTATGCTGTGTATCGGGGATCCCTTTGGGATATCAGAGTCGAGTAAGGGACTCAGGTATCCTGCCCACACAGCGTACTGTCTGCGACTATGCCCCCCCCTGGTAGTGTCTGTGATTTGAGGTAACCATAGTGGCCATACTTTTTAGGGACAAACACAAGGTGACTGGGGCGGGCTACCTTGGTACCTAACATAGATGAACCTACTCTGTCTTTGGTTTTTGGGAGGGTGCTTATCTTCACGAGAGTACTTGGCCCTTTAATATGAGGTTTGGGTGAAGCTCAAGAGTAATCGTAATTGTACATTCGGCCAATCCTCTCTTTTATCCATTGTGATACTCGGTTTCATCTCCAGAAAATGGTGGTTATCAGACAGGGTCATACCCTCTACTTGTTGATTGATTTCTTTAGAGTATTTTTTATTTTTTAGGTGCTAGTATGTTATCACCGAGACTCTAGTAAAAATCAATGTAAAATATATTGATAAAATTTATTAGTCACTGTGGCTACATCTGGCTCTCGTCATCAATTTAGACGGCTATTAGGTCTTCCCCCACTCACTGTGGAGGATTCGTCAAGCCCCAGTGAACCGAATTACCCATCTTTGGGTAATCAGTCTCCAAGGTCTCACACTGAATCAGTCTGGACATCCCACAAGTCAAGTTTACTAGAATATTTCTTCATTGAAGGTTTCATTCCTCCATATAATCCTTCGATCATGAATCCGTTGGGACCTCTCTTGATTCCAGTTGCACCCGTACCTCCTGTGTCTTCTGCTGAACCTATACCTACCATCCCATCGACGACTGACGGGTCGTGGGATTTTGTGGATACTTTTGGTCCACCTCTGCTTTCCTAGTCGACAATCAGTACTACACCTCTAATGGTAAACCATGCTATCCCAATTGTCCTAGGTTTGAACCCTATAGTGACACCCAACGCGAGTGGAACCTAGTACATACTAGTTTCCGCCCCTTTTGTGTCATCTCCCAGACCTTCAACAAGCGCTATGTATAGCGCTCCATATAGCAGGGTTAGCACGGGTCCGTTCAACAACCCTTTTGGTTGGAATCCATTGTTTAGTTCCGATCCCCAGGTTTAGATGCCTAGGGGCATCGTTCCCAATATGCACATATCGTCTAGGAACATTATGGTTCCCCTTCCACTTACATGACAATAGGGACAATCATTGATTGACATGAACCCTTCTTATGTCAGTCAAGGGCATATGGCTAATTACGTGGCTAGCAGGATCCCTCCACAAGGTATCGCTCAATCCATCTGGGCACCCCACTCTCAACCTCAAATGAGTCATGGGGGAACTTATATCCCCTATCTTAACAACCCTTATGGAAAGCCACAATATATGACTGTACCCCAAGGAAATTATTATTCCACACATCCTGTGTATAATATTGGGAACAACACGATGGGAGGACCGCAAGGATCCTCAAGTAATTTATCATCGCCTTGGTTTGATTCAGGAGCATCAAATACCTTGCCTTTCTTGGAAACGCTTAACATCCATGACTTGTACAAACTCACCAATGAACCATCTATCACAACTTACTTTGGCCTCCAATCCTGCACAAAATTCCCATAGACATCCCGAAGTTCGAAGGGAAACAAGGGGAGGATTCGGGTATGCACATTATGACATATCATTTATGGTGCATTTCTA
Source organism: Pinus tabuliformis (assembly GCA_031772625.1). Taxonomy (NCBI): domain Eukaryota; kingdom Viridiplantae; phylum Streptophyta; class Pinopsida; order Pinales; family Pinaceae; genus Pinus; species Pinus tabuliformis. The sequence goes on from CM062817.1 coordinate 1,126,964,971, forward strand.
ACTCCATGGTGGATGATAGTATCTGACTTCGACTCTTTCCCCGCACCCTTACTGGCAATGCATCCAAGTGGTACATTGAGTTACCACGCGCGCCAACCAATACCTTTGGCGCTTTAGCGATGGAATTTTTAAAGCACTTTCAGCGACCCATCCGCGATGAAATTGGGACGGAACTCCTTACTTCTTTATGTCAGGACACCACCACCCACATCTCTGATCACATCCATGAATAAATACGTAGGTGGAGGTTAGTCAAAGCTCCCCTCCCAGACTATCTATTAGCGAATTGGTTCTACAAATATCTTCTCCCTCAAATCACTAACGATGTTGCCTTAGGTGGTGTGGTCACAAAAGACCAATCCATTCATTGTGCCCAACACTTAGATTTGATATATTCGCAGTTGGCACTTTATACGACGTCATTCCCAATGCCCCCAGAAACTCCAATCGTCCCGTTACTCAGCAACCTAATGCGCACACTGATGATATCATTGGAACTACCTTCGGGGCTACTGTAAAACAACTTAGCGGTCACATTGCCTAGTTTTCAGTTGACCCCGCTACCCAATCAACTTCTCTTCCTACCATCATGATAAACTCTATGTAGTATACACAAAAACTTGGTGGTAAGAACAAGAATAACAAGAAAAATACCGCTCCTTCTGAAGAGTAGTCAACCAAGCAGTTCATCTCAAAGTAGAGAGCTGTCGCGCCTCCTGACAGTGGAAAGGACAACGCTGTCAAGTTCCCTTGCAAAATTTGTGCGGAAGACCATATGACACATCATTTTCCACGTCTCCACGAATGCATAGATTTCCTTGCTTAAAAGGACACTAGTCAGACCCCCGCAGTCCTAAACAACCCTTTCCCTGCTTAGCAGTAGTAGCATCTGATTGAAAACCAACCTCTACCCCCGCAAGGGGGAAATGGTGGTTCTCATCATCCTTCAGCTGGTGAAGGACCATCTATCGTTTACACCTTTGAAACAGTCGATCTTCAAACCAGAGCCAAAAATTATGGAGCTCCAGTCACTCATGCTGAGGAATCCTCTTCAAGTCAAAACCCACCGCTGCCTAACGATCTTCATATCGAAAGGCCACTTGCTGATCTTGTGATCTGCCTCTCAAAAGGGGAACTTCATCGCACAATGCATAATACATATGTACTTGCTGCCTAGAAGTACAATATTGTAGAAGATTTGGTGCAAACACTGTCAACTATGTTAGTGCTCAAAGTATTGCAAACTTGTCCAACACAAAGGAAAGCTCTGCTTTCGGCAATTGGTAGGGTCAACCCTCAATATTCCATGCTTGCAATTTTTGACATGGAAAAATGTAAACCTCCCCTTTCATTCCAGATTTCATTTCAAGTGCAAATATTTTTGAAGAGGCAAGGGGTACATAAAACTGTCATTGACAAAGGTGCTTCAACTTGCGTCATGTCAGCTTCATGTTGGCTCGCTTTGGGTTCTCCAACCCTCTCACGGCCATCGAATTCCCTTAAAGCTTTCAACAACCACACTTTCATCCCAAAAGGTTACCTTGCCAGTTACCCCATCACTTTGAGTGGGACAATGGTAATGATGGATATCGAAGTCGTGGATCGAAAAATTGACTACAATCTACTGTTGGGTCACAGTTGGACTTATGTCAGGACTTCCATTGTGTCTACTGTCTTTCGTATCATCCTATTTCCATTCGATGGAAGGATAGTCATAGTGGACCAGCTGTCCTTTTGCACCCCAGATTACTCCCCGTTACCTAGTGGCTCTGTACCCTTAGTGGGTGGTATTCCTAACTCTTACGTCAGTATCGGTACCGGTCTATTGAAGGGATCTTCCCTGATGGGTTGTTTTCCTCTCCCGCCACCTGGGTTCCAAAGACAGTCTCTATGGTCTCATCTATTCCTCATGAACCGATCGATCCTTGGATCCTCCTGACCCCTTTCGACATTGGCTCTTATGGAGAACAAATGCTGCCTTCACCAGCTGAATTGGCCTACCAAGCCATTCAATCTGCATCTGAATCTATAATCACTTTGGTCACGACCAACGGTACCACCTCCTCTCCCATAAATTCTCCTTCTAACGATCTCCTCAATCAAGTCCTACCTTCGGACAAAGCTATTCGAGAGATCATGTGTTTAGAAGAGCGACCTTGGGAGGATTCTCACCATCGCGTTTCGATATCTGATTCGAACACGATGCCCATTCAAATCCTGTCTTTTGACACACTTGAAATTGTTCCCTTGCCTTATACGACTATCCAAACTTTGGACTCAGAAGGGAACATGGGAAATCTTTCAAAGACATTGCTCATCGATATTTCAGTCAAGACAGGCATCGTGGAAAACATCCAAATTGGAGCCGATTTCACTCTTGAGGAAATTGCAAGCTTCACCTGCCTTTTTAAGGAATTTTGCGATGTATTTTCTTGGTCTTACGAGGAAATGCCTGACATAGATCCATCTATTGTCGAGCATGAGATCAAGGTGTATGACAATGCCAAGCCTGTCTGCCAAAGGCTTCGACCAGTCCACCCTCGTAAAAATGCAACCATCAAGACTGAGGTGGAAAATTTGTTACGTGCTGGTTTTTTCTACCCTATTCCCTTGACGGAATGGGTTTCTAATTTGGTTCTTGTAGATAAGAAACATGGTACCATCCACGTTTGCGGCGAATATTAATACTTGAACACTGTGTGTCCAAAATATAATTATCCGACACCATTCATTGACCAAATAATCGAACACTGTGCCGGTTGTGAATCCTTATCATTTATGGATGGTTTCTCAGGTTACAACCAGATCGCCATAAAACCGATGGACCAGCACAGAACCACCTTCGTTTTTTCCTTGGGGAATATTTGTGTATTGAGAACTCCCATTCAGATTAAAGAATGCTGGAGAAACATTTCAACGTGCCATGAACTACGGATTCCATGATATCAGACATATTGTTCAGGCTTACTTGGATGACCTCCCAACCCATTCCAAGGAGCGAACTCAACACCTAGTTCATTTACAAGCAATATTTCTTAGGTGCAGGTTCTATAACATACGTATGAATCCACACAAATGCATTTTCTTTGTCGAGTCTGGAAGCCTACTTGGTTTCATTGTCTCAAAACATAGGATTAGGGTTGATCCTGATAAGGTAAAGGCAATTACTCAATTTCCCAAACCACGATCCATTTTGCATCTCCAACATTTGCAAGGGAAAGCAAACTTCTTACGACGGTTCATCGTAAATTATGCCGAGTTGACGAAAGGCTTTATGTGCCTAATAAAGAAGGGAGTACCATACTTGTGGGATGATCAAGCCCAACGATCATTTGATGCCTTGAAAAAGGCACTTATATCAGCCCCACTGCTTAGTGCTCCCAACTATGGGCACGACTTTCTCCTCTATTTGGCAGCCTCATCATCTTCTCTTGGAATGGTGTTGGTCCAAACTCACGGTGATCTGAGTGAGCATGTGACCTATTATCTATCGAAAGGTTTGGCTGGGCCCGAACTCAGATATTCACATGTGGAAAAGCTGTCCTTAGCAGTTGTCTTTGCTGTCAATCAATTATGACATTACATACTGTTGCGATAGACTACTGTCATTGCTTTAGAGAATCCCATGAGACACATTTTGTCTCGTCAAGTCATTGGTGGAAAATATTCCAAATGGATAGTTATCCTCCAAGAATTTGATTTGGTTTTTGCCACTGCCAAGGCGAAAAAATCCTTAGTCTTTGCTGAAATTTTGTCAGACCTTCCCATTATTGATCCTTTATTGGATGAATCTGTCTATCTGATCGACTCTAATGACCCTTGGTATGGTAACATTCTTGTCTACCTCCAAGCGCAACATTTACAACCTGAACTATCGGCAGGCGACCGTCGTCGCATTCGCCACCAAGCCTGACACTATTTAGTGTTGAACAATACTTTATATCGCCATGGCGCTGATACAGTTCTTCGATGTTGCCTCACTCATGAAGAGGCGGAACACGTTTTAAATGAATGCCATGCTGGGGCATGTGGCGGTCATCTTTCTGGCATATCTACTACCCAGAAAATTTTACGCGCAGGCTACTACAAGGCAATCCAGCAGTGCCACCCTTCTCAAGTTTTACAGAGAAAATGCGCGCTCCCCCGGCCCTACTGCACCTAGTTATCTCCATCGGTCCTTTTTCCAAATGGGGTATCAACTTTGTCACATGCAATCCCACTTCCTCTGCTAGACACAACTACATTATTGTGGCTATGGACTATTTCACGAAATGGGCCGAAGCCCTTCCCACTTTTTGGGCTGGTGGATAAACCGTGATGCTATTCTTGTCTAATTAGGTTATGTGTCGCTTTGGTGTGCCCCGCACGATCATTACAAACCATGGGTCTCATTTTCAAAATCACATGATGTCTAACTTAACATCGTTGCTCGATTTTTTCCAAGACCAATTGTCCTCCTACTACCCCCAAGATAATGGCCAAGTAGAATCCGTTAATGGCGTATTAAAGATCATGATACACAGGTTAGTAGGGAATCACATAAACAACTGGCATCGAATGTTATATCTTGTGTTATGGGCATATCGAACCTCAGTCAAAACTGTTACAGGCTTTACAACATTCCAACTAGCTTATGGCCTGGAAGCAATTTTACCTATCGAGCGTCAAATTCGTTCCCTTAATATTGTTGTTGAACTCTTGCCCGACACCACTGTTGAAGAAGAGCACCTGTTATACCTCAATCAAATGGATGACACCCGTCGAGATGCCGAATTGGCACTCGAAGCCCACAAGCGCCGAGTCAAAGCTCAGTACGACAAAAAGGTCAAGCCTCGTTCTTACCAAGAAGGAGATTTGGTTTTACTCTATGATAAAAAACATGACCTCTTGGGGGCAGGAACGCTTCAACCCTTATGGATTGGTCCATATGTCGTCACCAAGGCCCTCTCAAAAGGGGCATATGAACTTTAGGACTGTGAAGGAATCCCGCTCGATGAGCCCCGAAATGGGCTCTATCTGAAAAAGTATTATGCCTAGTACTACACTAGGCATGTGCTTTGTAATTCTATGTATTTATAAGTTTTTCTTCTTTTTGATGTGACTGGATTTTTTGGTATTTTTTGAGTATTTGTCTCATACATATTTCTCATCATGCAGATTTCATCATTACCCTTAGCATACGTAGGATACGCGGATGGTGCTAGTCGTCACACATGGCATATTACATTAGCTGCTTGGGTCATTTACACACTTGAGGCGAACTGCTTTGTTTCGGGGGAGTATTTCTTGGTACTGCCACCAACAATATTGTTGAGTATATGTTTGTAATTTCACTTCTCACTAAAGCATCATCTCGGGACATTTCCAATCTGGTGGTCAGGTTAGACTCTCAACTTGTTGTTATGCAATTGATAAATCATTATCACATTCACAATCCAATCTTGTTACATAATTATTTAAGAGTACGACTCTTGGAACGTCAATTTGAGTTTATTACATATGAACACATTCCTTGAGAATTTAATGCAGTTGATGATTCCTTAGAAAACTATGTATTAGATTGGCATCTGTCTCATTTATTATAGATACATGTATGAAAGTAAATATTTACACAGTTAAAAATTTACACAAAAGCTGAAAAAGCATTTACATCATAAAATACCAATATATATGTATATATATATATCGAATCCAGTATTTTACATCAAAAAATTTCCCAAAACTTCGGTGTTTTTAAGTACAAAATGGCTACTAAAGCCTCGCTATAAACACCCACTGACTACACCATGCGTCTGCTAAAAGATCCTACTGCTCATGAAAAGTCAATATTCCTCTAGCTATCCTCCGAAGAGGAACTAGAAACCACTCAGGCACACCAACAATGTGTCGCTGCATGTGACTGGGAATCTCCCTCATGGGAAGGGGGGAACACCCATACTTAGACCATTGAGGTTCCAAATAACCTTGCAGAGACTCTGGGCATCATCCCCATCTTCGGCAGATGCTCCCATACCAGCTCCATGTAGCCGGTCCCCTCACCTTGCTTGGCGAGGCATGCCTGCAGGTTGCACCGGTGCCACATCTGTGTCAAGCAAAAGCTTCATGTCAGTACTTGTTCACCCATAAACAACAAAAACATTACATAAACATTCAAAAGCTAAAAAATATTTCAAAGTACTCTAAAAACGCCTTCTTACCTTGAGGCGCCCAATTGGTATTAGGTGTTGTTGTGGCCACAGCCACCACCCTATTAAAACATGCTCTGGTAGAAAATTTGAATGCGTCCCCTAGAAGTTGGATCTTTCACTTCTCTGAATGATCTGTTTTTATCTCAGGGATTTTAACTCTGTGCCGAGTCAAATCTTCAATTCTTAATGGTCAAGACCCCCTCGAATAAATCTCTGTTGCATGATTCATTCACAACCCAGTCTAGCCCTTTATTGATATCCTTCATCGAGACTCTTTCAATCCTCATAAACCTTCATGGTGCCCTATGCCCACACATATAATCACCCCCACTCTTTACCCCTCAAAACCTTCCATCGCATCTTTATTCCCATTATAACTCTTTTACAACAGAAATGCTTTGCAAAGCATGCATGACTTAACATCTCCGCACGTCCTCGGTCTTTACACATCCTCCTTGCATACCTTTATCGTATATCGCAGGTCACATTGATCAAGGGCAAGGCCTATCTCTCATGAATAAATGCGATGCGATTAGGCCTCCACTCGCAAATCACAATCGCACTTTGCTAAGACCCAAAGCCCAAGCTTCAAACATTCCGCAATATGGCGGACCCACTAGGATCATTAACCACAATATATATATTTTCGGGTCCGCTCCCCCCAATTGCAAGTCACAATCGGCGGAGCCTGGGGCTTATAAATAAGGCGCACTGTGATATACCAGACCCTCCGGGACTATTAAATGCAACATATATATTTTTCAGGTCCGACCTATCACCAATCGCAATCAGCAGTCGACGAAAGTAAAGCCCATGCTATATGCGAAGGGGTGATGAGTGGACCCGACGATAATTATACGCCCGGGCACATAATATTTGAAGTTCGACCGTGGGTTTTCTCGTGTTTTCCCGTGTATTCGATAAAATGTTGCATCCGGGTTTTCAAAGGAAAATCCCATATGGCGGACCCGTTGAAACTATTAATCACAACACATATATATTTCGGGTCCGCCTCCCCAATCGCAAAGCACAATCGGTGGAGCCCAAGGCTTGAACATAAGGCGTGATGCGATGAGCGGACCCGATGGGATTATTAACCACAACACATATATATTTCGGGTTCGGCCTATCGCAAAGTGCAATCGGCAAAGCCCAAGGCTTAAACATAAGGCGCGATGCGATTAGCGGACCCGACGATGATTATAGATTCGGGGGGTATATTATTTGAAATCCGGCCTTATGGTTCAACCGCGGGTTTTCCCGTGTATTCCCATGTATTTTGATAAAATGTTGTGGTCCGGGTTTTCAAAGGAAAATCCCGTAGAGTGAATGGTCTGCTTTTGAAGCATTGTCAAAGCAATCCTTGAGTAAAAATGAATATTGTGGGCAACGAGAATACGTGTCATAGCAGGTTCGGTGGTTTGATAATTATAGTTGCTCTGCGTTGCAATATTAAATAGAAACTGTGGCTAAATGCAAGGTTTGTTTGTGGGCATGTTTGTCATATTTCTCATAATCATAACTAATATGAATTATTTCTGTAGGCGAGTTCGAGTGGACCCGGTAGCGGATAAAGGCGATTTATATTAAGATAACACCTTTGCACCACCGACGTCGATATTGCAAAGACATATTCTGTCGAAAGGGATATGAACCACCATAGTGAATAGTGGAGGCACCCACCATGTTAAGAGGAAGCACAACACTGATACATCAAGATTTTATTACCTCCAAACACACCTTCAATCATGCCAGATGTGGGATGATGAGCGCAGTGTCTTCAGTTTCCTTTAGGAAATGATAGGGAATAACGTCCGCTCAATATAGGTGCGAAGGGATGACACGCAGTCATCCTCTTTTAATCAACGTCTATTCATTTTGACAAGAAATGAAGCACTCCAGCAGATATGCCCTCTACGTGTCAATGGTTACACCGACTGTTCTACGATTGTATATTCTGATTTGTATATTGAAAAGAGAAGGGAGGTGAAAGGTTAAGGGAGGACCGAGGATCAGTTCCTTCTGCATAAATATTACCTCCGGAGATGAAGGGAGGACTTTTTTTTGGAGAGAACGAATTTTGATTTATTGTGCTAATAAAGAAGACTTTTTGGATCTAGAAGGAGCCTTTTGTTTCAGATTTATTTTCCTCTTTCATGTGTTTAGAACCAGGGTGTTGTTTTTGGCATAAATATAAATATGTTTTGTTTTGTGCATATTGATAATAGACAATTCGTGATTAATCTTGGTTATTCAAATATAATTTGTTACCATGGTTAATTTATGAAAGGTTGTTGATTTGAAACCTTGTTAAACATCGGTTGCAACTGTTATTTGTATGGAAAGGAGTGTGTATTCCTGTATGAATAATTTGATTGCAATTAAGATTTAATACAACCTTGTTCATCTGTGAACCAGTAATTGATTCATTTGGACTTGGAATCTATATACATGATGTTTAATCTCTTTCATTATGCTCATGCAGGATAGATTAGAATAGTTAAGATTAGTATAGATAGGACAATAGATATAGGTTAGCTGTTTCTCTTGTTGATTTAATTGAAGTCTTCCTCCGGGGAGAAATATTTCAACACCTATAACAGTTCACTAGATCCTTTAAAACCCATTGGAACTAGCCATCCCAAATGAACGCAGATCTAATTGGGGCCTACGATCATGTTAGTTCCCCTTATTGGCATAGCGAAAATTCGCCGTGTCAACAAATTGGTGCTAGAAGGAGGGCCTGAACCGCCGTCCACTGCTTTTTATGATTTCATCTATAAACGTCATGCATGGATTCAAAAATATTAATGAATGGATCGTAAAGGTCGAAAATATCCTTCCTCCCATTTGGAAAAGCCTCATTTTGAAGAAACAAAGATCCCTCTAAGTCCCGTGTTTGGGTCACCCAAGGAAGAGAGACTGTGGGAGTACCCTGTCACTTAGGAACAACCAGTCAGAGTACTTACTCGTGCTTACGCTTGTTCCCTATCACAGCTCCCCATCTTTCAGTCTTTACCTCCGACAGCTAAAAGAAAGCCAAGGATCTATCACATAAACGAAGAGACATTTGCAGCCCCTTCTCTTGAAGATATTGTGCTAGAGTCTTTGCAAAGTATCGACACTCCTTGGGAAGAAATTCCTGAGGATCCCCCTTCTAAAGGTAATCCCTAGCCTGATTTGGAAAATCCTAACAAAGAACACCCGAGGGAAACCTTCAACTAGAGCCTCCCTATCCATAATATGGCTTACGTTCCCCCTCCAGGTGGGAATTTGCCTCTACTGCCCCCTCCAGGTGGGAATCTACTTCTACCGCCTCCTCCGAGTGGGAATCAACCCCCACCTCCTCTGGGAGCACTCCCGCCCTGGCTTGCATAGGATGCCGTAGCAGTACTTGGGCGACAACATGCCTTACCCAAGAACGCAGAAAGAGTATTGCCTAAGTTCGACCCTGAACGAGGAGACACTGCTGATAACCATTCACTCTTTCTTCCTAGCCGTGCACATGTTGGGGGTAGCCGATGAGGATGTGGTATGTCACTTGTTCCCTTACTCTAATTGGTGTAGCCTCCACATGGTACTTTAGCTTGAGAATGGGGTTGATCACCTCATGGGGTGCCTTTTAGCAGGCCTTCTTAGACAAGTTTGGCGATGATAAACCACCCATGGCCTTAGTCTTAGAACTATCCTGTTTAAAAATGGAAGCCAAAGAAAAGGTCAAGGATTTTAACATCTGGTTCAACACTTTGTTCAACAGAATCATGCCTAACACTAGACCTACTGATGAGGTGCTCATGGAATTCTACATCACTGCTCTCCTTGACTCTACTGCGATGTGGGTCAAGAGAAGCAATGCACAAACCTTACAAGGTGCTATCGATGAAGCAATAAAATTCGAGAATGAAATGATTAGTCTCACAACATGTCATCATATGAATGAACGAAAGAAAGCCTCTCAGTCATCCAAGAAGAATAATGGGAGTGATAACAAAGTGGCTGAGGTCAAAGAAAGGGACACCACAGATGTGGAAGGTTTGCATCAGATCATTAAGAAATTGACGAACACAGTCATCGATATGAAAAGGAATTCTGGAGAGAGTACAAGTGGGAATGGAGGAGATTATAACAACAGAAAACCCTTCAAACATTTCTATCGTAAGAAGAAAAAAGGTGTTCATGGTCAACTTGCGTTGCCTGCTCCACCCAATGAAGGGAATTTAAATATGGAAGAGCTGGCTCTTATCGGATCACTCCTTAACAAAGAAGAACCTATAGTGGAGTTGGAGCCAGAACAAGAAAATGAGGAAGAATACCAAGTAGAAGAGCCCTTGGATGAAGAATCTCAAATCAATGTACTATGGGATTTCTATACAAATGAGAACGATGATGACAAAGGAAATAATACGACATAAATCCACACTAATGAAATCCACACACGATGTAAAGGGCCACTTGCGAGTGTGATGAAGCCTGTAGAACAGATAAAGAAAGATGTTCACCCTTTGAAGGCATCCACTCCCAAAGTTCCTGTTGAGAAGGTCAGACCTAGTGGTGATTCCAAGAGTACTCCAGTTGTGAACTATCCACAGAGAGATAATACATCTTCGACTGCAACAAAGGCGACTCAAAATGGTAAACTCCCACCTAAGAACGGAAAAACCGGTAAGTTTACTGTGCCCTACCCTGCTTATAACATTGATTACAACATTGTGGATGATCTTAAGAAATCTCGAGCTAATATCACATATTTCGATTTGTTAAAGTTAACGCAGCAAAGAGATTTGCTTTTGAAAGCTATGAATGAACGAAATTGCAAATCTCCCACCAATCCAAGTAGTCAAACCAAAACTTTGGTGTCCAGACCCATTAGTACCTCCAGTACATCCCAAAATCCACTAGCCATGGAAGCCACTTTGTCAAAAATAAATCAAACGCCCCAAGATGTCAGTGCAGCCATGATAGGAAGGAAATCAAAATCCATGACTCCACCTTTCCTTATCACATTTGAAATCTTCAACATGAACATACACAATTGATTGGTAGATTCCGGTGCCTAGTCCACTATTATGCCTTACGCTGTTGCTAAAAGAATTCGTGTGATACCTGAGAAAACTGGAACTCGAATTATGCAATTGGATAGGACAAATGTGAAATTAATTGGGGAATTGAAAGATGTGTTGATTCGGATGGCTACTAAACCACAATACACACAAGTCATTGAGATGGTTGCAGTTGACATACTTGAGGCTTATGGAATGCTTCTTAGTAGGGATTGGTCAGCAAAACTGAATGGATATTTCTGAACTGATTGGTCCCATCTCTTGTTACCTCAGAAGGGAAAAGGTGATATGCTGAGAGTTGATCGGGAAAGATACATGGAGTATGTGGTGATGGAACTAAATGGCCCCAATGAACCTGTAATGTTTACCAACTCTATCCTTGGGAATTATAGTTTCGACGTATGTGCCATCAAAACATGTTTAAGAGAATTCCATGCAGAGACAATTGGAGAAACTGTGACAAACACATAGTTGGAAGCTCTCCTCCGTAGTCCAACTTATGAATTATCCTGTATTATAGTATATGATAGGAATAATTTTGTAGAAAGTAGTTCAATTGATGTAACATTAGATTATATATTTTGGACACTCTATTTTTATGGCTCTAACTGCCTTGAAGGTGCAGGTGCTGGAAGCATTCTCATTGACCTGCAAGGGAACCAACATTTGATGGCCAGCCAGTTGGAGTTCGTGTGCACCAATAACATCGCAGAATACGAAGGCTTGCTGCAGGGCCTGAAAAAAGCCATTGATATGAAGGTAAAAAATATTAAAGTTTATGGTGACTCACAGATAATTGTGGACTAGGTAAGGAAAAGGATACACTGCAATTTGCCACACCTGGTAAGGTACCAAAATGAGGTATGGAGCTTAATTGAAAATTTTGATTCTTTTAATATCACATACATACCTTGAGGGAAAAACCGAGACACCGATTTGATGGCTGGTATGGCTGCGAAACTTTTGCCTGATCTTAGATTAAACAAGAATAAATATTATGTTGAATTGATTTTTAGACCATCCATGCTTGATAACATCTCGAATTGGCAGGTGTTCGAAGGTGATGAACAAATCCTATAGTTCCTGCATTGCGAAAAGACATATAAAAATGCACTCATTGATTAAAAGGAGCATGACAAGCTTATGAACGAGAGTAAAGATGAGGAAAAGGAGCAGCCCAATATAATTCCCAAGTCAGTTGTCAAGATGGAGCACTTGTATGACTTGCATGATAAATTTAAGATGCTGACCAACTGCAAAACGTATAGCTCATCCATGAAGTATGAATTCATCAACCTTGGAACCAAATAAGACCCAAAAACTGTTAATTTGGGCATGGGGTGCTCTCCACAAGAAAAGGCTGCATTTTTCAAGCTGTTTAAAGAATACACGGATGTCTTTGCATGGACATATGGTGACTTAAAAACCTTTGATACCAACGTTATGCAGCATGTAATTCCTTTGGTAAAGGAGGCTAAGCCCTACGAAAAAAAGCTTCGTAAGATGCATCCAAGCCTAGAACCATTGGTGAAGAAAGAATTAAACAAAATGTTGGATGCTAAAATTATTTTTCCGGTCAGACACACTCGCTGGGTAGCCAATCTCGTGCCAGTAAGAAAGAAAATGGAGACATCAGGCTATGTATTGATTTCAGAAACCTGAACAAAGCATCGTAAAAGGATAACTATCCTATCCATCCTATGGAACACATTATTTAGTGAGTTTCTGGGTCTGAAATGTTGTCCCTATTAGATGGGTTTTTAGGATATAAACAAGTGTTGGTATCTAATGAATATCAGCTTAAGACAACCTTCAACACTAAATGGGGCACTTACGCATATCACAAAATGCCGTTTAGACTTATTAGTGCGGGTGCCACATTTCGAAGAGCTATGGACATAGCTTTCCGAGGGTTGATTAACAGATCAGTAGTGGTTTACATGGATGAAATTACTGTGTATTCATATCACAAAAGGGATCATATTTATCACCTGAAACATATTTTCAAAAGATGCCGAAGATACATAATATCGTTGAATCCTAAGAAGAGCGTCTTCGCAGTTACAAAAGGGAAACTACTGGGTTGTATCCTCTCTAAATAAGGGATTGCTATTGATCCTGAAAGAATAGAGACCATCATGAGAATACAACCCCTTGCAAATAAAAGGGCAATGCAATCTTTCTTTGGGAAGATTAATTTCGTTAGGAAATTTGTCTTAGGTTTTGCAGAAATAGTGCGTCCCATGCAGCTAATGATGAAGAAAGACGTTGTGTACAAGTGGAGCGATGAAGCTAAGAAATTGTCTCAGCGGATTAAGGAGGCCATCACAGAAGCTCCTGCATTGGTCAGCCCCAATTTCAACAATGAATTCTTCTTGTACACTTTTGCTTCTGATGTTTCATATGCCGCAATCCTCACTCAAAAAAAAGATGATGGCCAAAGTCCCTATTTCTTATATGAGCTCTGATCTTCAGGGAGCAGAACTGAACTACCCAGGCGTGGAGAAACAAGGTTTTGTGGTTTTTAAAGCCGTAAAACACTTTTGCCCTTATTTATTAAAGGCCAGGACTAAAGTAATCGTTCCCCATCCTACTGTAAGAGCCCTCTTCATGCAGAAAGAAATGGGTGAACGGAGAGGGAATTGGGTAACCGCACTTCAATAATTCGTCCTCGAGATTAAGCCGACGAAGATAATTCGAGGGCAGGGTGTAGGCTAGCATCAGAAGCCTTGGTAGATAAAGAAGGGGCATCTGAAGAACCAGAAGCAAAGAGCATGAAAAATGCACAAGTAGAATTCAGGGAGGAGCCCCTATGGATTAATGAGACGCTGATGTGTGAGCACAAAATGTCGGAAGCCCTTTTGGATCCTGAGTCGTGGCATTACGACATACACTTTTATCTAACATGAGGATCATGTCCCGAACACATGGATGCATCATGAAGGAGAGCACTCAGATAGAAATCTAATCAATATCACTTGGCCAATGACACATTATACAGAAAAAATTATGATGGAATTTGGCTGAGGTGTTTGGAAAAGGATGATGCTAATCATGTCTTGAAAGAAATGCACGATGACCCAGTAGGTGGTCACTATGACGGAGAGACCACTGCTCACAAAATATTAAGAGCTGGATATTATTGGCCCACAGTGTTCAGAGACTCGCATGCCTACACTCGGAAATCCAAGGTATGTCAAACTACTATAGGACGAGAAAGAAAGCCAGCTGTTCCCCTCAGGCCTGTTATGATTTATCACTCGTTCCAACAATGGGGCCTAGATGTCATAGGCGAGATCACTCCGAACTCTTCACAGTAGCAGAAGTATATACTCACGGCGATTGACTACTTCACCAGATGGACTGAAGCCATCCCGCTTCAGAAGGTAAATGAAGACGAGGTAATATCATTTATTGAGAAATTTATTATCAACAGGGTTGGCATCCTTGATGCTTTCATATTTGACAATGCTTCTTACTTTTCATCACTGAAATTGACTGAATTTTCTATTGATAAATCAATTCACATAAGGTATGCATCAAACTATTACCCCCAGGGAAATGGAGTTGCAGAGTCCTCAAATAAAAACCTCATCCGTATAATCCGTAAATCTGTCGCCGACAACTAGAGGAATTGGCACAACGCCCTAACAAACACCCTTTGGGCCAATAGAGTCACCCCAAAAGTAGCATTAGAAAACTCCCTATACTTCCTCATCTATGGACAGGAAGCCATCCTGCCTCCCAACGTTACCCTTCCCTCCTTACAACTCTCCCAAGCTTCAAGAGGGACCCCTTCAACCTTACTTCAAAAAAGGATCAACCAATTGGTGAGGTTGGAGGAATTGAGAGATAAGTCCAGAAATAAATTCATAAATCACCAAATGATTGTGAAGAGATGGTTTAATCGCCATCTAGTAGGAGATAAAGATTACCAAGTAGGAGAGCTAGTCCTGAAATGGGACAAGTTGAATGAACCAAAAGGTAAACACACTAAATTCCAACACTTATGGTTGGGCCCGTTCCAAGTTGTGGAAAAAATTGGTCAGGGAACTTACAGATTGAAAACTTTACAGGGAGAAACTGAAAAACTCCCTGTTAATGGCCAACATCTTAAGAGATATTTCCAGTAGCCACCACATGGTGGTTACCTCCTGAGTAGGTTAGAATTCATTTTATTTTGTTGTTAGCTTAGTTATATTTTCGTCCCTTCCATTCTTGTTGTTTCCGCAAAGTTTATTTTCCTTCTGTTTTGAATTTCAGTCCTTTTCAGCCAACGGATTTCGGCCCTCCACTCTCGTTTTCACTTTTATAACTCTCTTCAGATTGCCCTCGTTCACCACCTTCAACTTTTTCCTCCCTCATTAACCCACTGATGACTCTACCGATCCTAAATTCATCGTTACCTTGCAAATCAAACAAACTTTCAATGATCCTATGAGAACTTGAAAATTAGCTGCGGAATTCAAATTGAAGCCACTCATTAGCATCTGTTGGGAACTAGGTAAGATCTGTTGATAACCTGATACGTGGAGCATGTAGGGACATCTTTGTAAAAATGAAAAAATGTGTAACCGTAGCTGGACTGGCATGGCGAAAAGCTGCATTTTAAAAAAATACCACTCAGACCTAGCCTATACTTTCCTGTAAGGTTTGCAATTATTCTCCATTGGTCCCATCCACCACACTAAGTTTTCCAATAATTGTCATCTACAAGTAAACCTCCTTTCATGGGCTAATCTCACTGTCATATACCCTGTGGCAAATCCAATTGTGCTCTAATCCTTGTGCCTGAAACTGGAAGGACTTATTTAAAAGAAAATGAAATGTCGAGTCCTTGTGCCAATTTGGAAGGACAGGTTGTTTGGGAAGCCGGTTGGAGTAGGGACTATTGCTAGGCTCAGAGTACTGGTTGACATAGCAAGCCCAACCTTGCTTAAGCGGTTTAAAAATATGGCATGATCCAGGACTGTGCCCCATTCAGTGATATGAAAATATAACACTGAAATTCTTACATAAAGTGTAGATAAACACATCTATATCAAGTTTGATGAGCGATAAAGAGCTGAGGTACACACCTAAACAGGTATTGACAGACCAGTGATGGCCTCGAAAGGATTTTTGAAAGTAGAAAACAGGTAAAGGAGGGTCAATAAATCCCATAATATTACCATTGGAGAATGCCTGTCAAAACCCTATCAGTAAGTTGAAGCTATTTGTCTTTATCCCACCTGAAGAAATTAATATTGAAGTGGAAACCATGCCTGTCCATCCATACAGTTTGCATTTCAAGTTTATCTTAACACCTTGATGTTCTGTTGATCCAAGGTTTATTTGGAAACAGAGATAACTGGTTCGCCCAGTGGTTTGGCATTTGTTGTGGCCACAACCACCACCATATTAAAACATGCTCTGGTAGCAAATTTGAATGGGTCCCCTAGAAGTTGGATCTTTCACTTATCCAAATGATCTGTTTTTATCTCAGGGATTTTAACTCTGTACCGAGTCAAATCTTTAATTCTTAATGGTCAAGACCCCCCTTGAATAAATCTCTGCTGCATGATTCATTCACAACCCAGTCTAGTCCTTCATTCATATCCTTCAACATGACTCTTTCAATCCTCATAAACCTTCATGGTGCCCTATGCCCACACATATAATCACCCCCACTCTTTACCACTCAAAACCTTCCATCACATCTTTATTCCCATTATAACTCTTTTACAGCAGGAATTCTTTGCAAAGCATGCATGACTTAACATATCCGCACGTCCTCGGTCTTTACACATCCTCCTTGTATACCTTTATCGTATATCGCAGGTCACATTGATCAAGGGCAAGGCCTATCTCTCATGAATAAATGCGATGCAATCAGGCCTCCACTTGAAAATCGCAATCGCACTTTGCTAAGACCCAAATCCCAAGATTCAAACATTTCGCGATATGGTAGACCCACCGAGATCATTAACCACAATATATATATATTTTTGCATCCGCTCCCCCTATTCGCAAGTCAGAATTGGCGGAGCCCGGGGCTTATACATAAGGCGCACTGCGATATACCGGACCCGCCGAGACTATTAAATGCAGCATATATATTTTTCGGGTCCGGCCTATCGCTAATCACAATTGACAGTTGGCAAAAGTAAAGCCCATGCGATATGCGAAGGGGCGATGAGCAGACCCGACGATAATTATACACTCGAGCACATAATATTTGAAGTCCGACCTTATGGTTCGGCTGCGGGTTTTCCTGTGTTTTCTCGTGTATTCGAAAAAATGTTGCGGTCTAGGTTTTCAAAGGAAAATCCCATATGGCGGACTCGTCAGAACTATTAATCGCAACACATATATATTTCAGGACTGCCTTCCCAATCACAAAGCACAATTGGAGGAGCCCAAGGCTTGAACATAAGGCGCGATGTGATGAGCGGACCCGATGGGATTATTAACCACGACACATATATATATTTTGGGTCTGGCCTATCACAAAGATTAATCGGCAGATCCCAAGCCTTAAAGATAAGGCGCGATGCAATTAGTGGACCCGATGATGATTACAGATCTGGGGGTATATTATTTGAAATCCTGCCTTATGATTCGGCCGCGTGTTTTCCTGTGTATTCCCATGTATTTCGATAAAATGTTGTGGTCCGTTTTTTCAAAGGAAAATCCCGTAGAGTGAATGGTCTACTTTTGAAGCATTGTCAAAGCAATCCTTGAGTAAAAATGAATATTGTGGGCAATGAGAATATGTGTCACATCAAGTTCGGTGGTTCGATAATTATAATTGCTTTGCGTTGCAAGCTTAAATAGAAACTGTGGCTGAATGCAAGGTTTGTTTGTGGGCATGTTTGTCATATTTATCATAATCATAACTAATATGAATTATTTATGTAGGTGAGTTTGAGTGGACCTCGTAGCGGATAAAGGCGATTTATATCAAGGTAACACCTCTACACCACCGGTGTCGATATTGCAAAGACATATTCTGTAGAAAGGGATATGAACCGCCATATTGCATAATGGAGGCATGCGCCATGTCAAGAGGAAGCACAAAACTCATACATCGAGATGTTATTACCTCCAAACACACCTTCAATCATGCCAGATGTGGGATGATGAGCGCAGTGTCTTCAGTTTCCTTCAGGAAATGATAGGGAATAATGTCTGCTCAATACAGGTGCAAAGGGATGACACGCAGTCATCCTCTTTTAATCAACGTCTATTCATTTCCACAGGAAATGAAGTGCTCTAGTAGATATGCCCTCTACGTGTTAGGGGCTACACCGACTGTTCTTCGATTGCATATTCTGATTTGTATATTGAAAAGAGAAGGGAGGTGAAAGGTTAAGGGAGAATCGAGGGTCAGTTCCTTCTGCATAAATATGACCTCCGGAGATGAAGGGAGGACATTTTTTTGGAGAGAACAACTTTTGATTTATTGTGCTAATAAAGAAGACTGTTTGGATCTAGAAGGAGCCTCTTGTTTCAGATTTATTTTCCTCTTTCATGTGTTTAGAACCAGGGTGTTGTTTCTGGCATACATATAAATATGTTTTGTTTTGTGCATATTGATAACAGACAGTTCGTGATTAGTCTTGGTTATTCAAATATAATTTGTTACCATGGTTAATTCATGAAAGGTTGTTGATTCGAAACCTTGTTAAACATCAGTTGCAACTGTTATTTGTATGGAAAGGAATGTGTATTCCTGTATGAGTAATTGGATTGCAATTAAGATTTAATACAACCTTGTTCATCTATGAACCAGTAATTGATTCATTTGGACTTGGAATCTATATATATGATGTTTAATCTCTTTCATTATGCTCCTGCAGGATAGATTAGAATAGTTAAGATTAGTATAGATAGGACTTAATATATATAGGTTAGCTGTTTCTCTTATTGATTTAGTTAAAGTCTTCCTCTGGGGAGCAATCTTTCAACACCTATAACAGTTCACGGGATCCTTTAAAACATCTTGGAACTAACCATTCCAAACAAAAGTAGATCTAATTGGGGCCTGCGATTGGGTTAGTTCCCCTTGTTGGCATAGCGAAAATTTGCCATGTCAACAGGTGGCAATATCAAGTCAGGATTGCCTGTAAATTCCATGCCCTCGTAGGCATAGTCATCTATCATCAGGGTTTGACCACTGAGCCATTCAAAGAAATATTTTGTGAAAAAATGCTGAATGGGTACCCCTCCAGTGCGAGGATCGAGAGATGTCCATCGCCCTTGCCTTGGCTCCCTCGGATTAAGTGAACCTACACTCATTTGAGGTCTCGTAACGGGCACCCTCTCAAGTATAAATGATACAATGAGAGTACCATACTTGAAACTCTGTTGGGTTCGAGTCTTACATGTCGTCAACTCTGCCTCCAGCTGACGAAGAACTACCTCACACTAGTTGAAGATCTGAGGCTGGAAACAATCAAAGGCAAGCAACAATTGGGCCTTTGTCGCAACATGGGGACTCTGGGACCCACCCCGCCAAGTGCCCAATAATGTATAATATGGCTCTCATAGACATGAATATGATCTGCTCTATAGGGACCTTGTTATTCACAAGTTCACTCTCAGGAATGCAATAAGTCTGGATTAGATCTAGGGTTAATCGTGGATCGGTCCTACCCCTGGTCAGGTTTTCTCATGCACCTCTACACGACAAACCAGTCAGAAAATAGATGTCATCTCTGTCGATCAAAAGCTCATGACCCCCAATCCTAAACACCCCTTGGTGTTCATCCCAACACTGAATGATCCAGCTTAAAAGTTCTTCCTGACCTTTCATCAGGTCAAGCCTTGCATATTTCATCAAACCACATCGGCGCAATGCAAGTACCCAATCTTGATCATTTTGCATAATTAATTCCTGACAATATTGGGCTCGTCCCTCCACAAAC
This sequence comes from Pinus tabuliformis, assembly GCA_031772625.1. Classification (NCBI taxonomy): domain Eukaryota; kingdom Viridiplantae; phylum Streptophyta; class Pinopsida; order Pinales; family Pinaceae; genus Pinus; species Pinus tabuliformis. Next base: position 1,126,985,128 of record CM062817.1, read on the forward strand.
TAGTCATGATGGATCAAAACCTGCACAAATCAACCCAAAAATCAGTGCAAATGGGGCAAAAATGCTTGAGAAATCACTGGTTGGGGTTTGGGAATGCACCCTCATGCACTAATTCCCCCCCTTAGGAAAAATAGGGTGCACTAACGTCCTCCTCTATGTCGTGAAGGGCATTTAACGCCCCTCTAGACCTAGAGGGGAGTGTTAGTCGCATTTATTGAGATAGGGCCTCCCCAAATCCTAAAATTCCATCGCTAATGTAGCTAAAAAAGGTTAAAGAATGCAGGATAAGGGTTTTTCCATCTACCTGGAACAAACGACAAGTTGAATGGTCACTTGGATTGCCTGCAATCGTCCGTGGAAGATCTGCTCCTCTTTAGCTCCAGAACACTCTCACAACACTCAAATGATGCAAATGGTGAAAACGAAGGGTCAAAAACTCCCTTATATCACTATGGAGGTATGAATTATCTTAATTAAATTCATTAAAGTAGAAGTCGTTCATTTCCTATGTTATTTATCAGGCACCATGTCGACATATTGTAAAAAATTACCCATGTTTTGATGAAAGGAATTTCAGGGCTGAATTGTATAAATGACAATGTTCGATTCATTATGAGCGCTTTCTTTTATGGGATATTTTCTCTATCTTGAACTAAAAAATCCCCAAGTTTTCATCATCGGGCTTGTTAAACTCCTACGATGAAGGTATGAGTGCTTTCTTTTTTGGGACCCTTTCTTGCTCTTAAATTTTAAAATCCCCGAGTTTTTCCCTTCTTCAGGCTCATTAAATATACGAAGAAGGGATGAGCAATTCTTTTACCTCTTTTTCGTCACTCATTAAAATGAAAAAGATACCTCGAGTTTTCTTCATTTGACTCGTTAAAATTTGATGAATATCTATTGAGTTTTTCATCGCGTGACTCATTAAAATTTCACGATGAATATCAAGTTTACTTTGTCTCCTCATACTCGTAACAAAATGAGGCAAACATCTATTGACTGTAGGTTTATCTCTTTATCCAGACTCAGTAGACTAACTTATGGAAAAGGAACCTTTTTAGGTATATTATTAAACCTTTGTTGCACTCGGTTAAAAACTACGACAAAGGGACCACCCTCGAGTCACTCTTTACGATCTTTTTAGATTCTTGAAATATGAAAATACCATCGAGTTTACCCATATGTACTCATTAAATAAATCAGATGGGGAAAGTGGACAATACAATTTCTTTATGTCAGTATTTTGTAAATATTTTTTTGGCAGTAATCGCTCCCTTGAACATGGCACTCCCTCAAAAAAACCTTCTTTGTGACGGCCTCTCAATATGAACCTTACCATCCTATGAGTTTAGCCTATATACCCCGATGTTCTTGCATCTCTGTATCCTAAAACTCTTTGGTGTTCATGAGTCTAGTGCTGCATGGTTAAAACCTTTGTGGCATGCATTCTATTGCTCAAAGGGAAACCCTTTTTCTTCTATTTCCTCCATCAAACCGTCAAGCATATCCTTCCATCATGCCCTCTGTCAATTTGACCCAATGCTCAAACTATTCTTCAAAAAAGAATCATTCTTGTCCCGTTTCATGTCGACTGATGTAGGAAACATTATTGCCTACCTTTCGACGGGTCTCTTCCTATCAACTTCAACACTCTATCTAGGTAGTAGACCCAGAAACACTTCAGTTCCTTGGAACTTGCAGACAATAGTGGCAGGTTTCCTTGTGTTTGGTCAGGGGTTTTCATTATTGGCTCATGGTTAAATGATTCTATGAGTGTTCGATGACAAAAAAATTATTCACACTCGCTAGATTGTACTGTGCATCTTGGAGACCATCACCATTATCAACAACCATCCTCGTGTCTGTTAACAGTCTCCATTATTGACTGGTAATCAGATGATTTCATACATGTTTGACCTCAACGCCTTTATTCACATGTATCAAACTATTCTCTTAAGGTGAAGCGGAAATAAAGACCTTGGGTAGAGGCTTATATCACTCAACCTTGTTTCCTCTCCCAAGTTGTGTATATTATTTTTTGAGGCAACTCATCAGAATGATCTTATTATGACACAAGTTCCACATTGTGTTTATCAGCGGACATGATCGTCATATCTCTTTATCGAGAAATCACTCTGACATAGCTACTAAGCATGGGAATTCCCGACTCAGGACATGATTTTAGATGTTTTATATATATGTTTTGTATCATCTTTCTTGTATTCCTGAAGCTTCGATCCTCTCTCTCTTTTTTCGAAGAAAACGACAGTAATATAAAGTATTTTGGCCATCGTCTCTGACTCTAATGTCACACTTTAAGGGGCATCTGTTACAAAGGAAAATGACCTCCTCATCAGCTCAGAGGAGAAGGGAAAGATGACTGAAAGACTGACCAAGTTCACATGCCTATTTGTCAAACTAATGCTTTCTAGGAACTAGCAACTTGCTTTATAAAGCTTCCTAGCCATGCATCAGGTGCGTTAGTGCTTAGGGTAACTTTAACTGCTGACTCGGGAAGAGCATTAGTCAACTTAAGTGAGTTTATGGGTCAAAGGAGCAAGTTGACCGAGAAATATCCCTATATTCACTCCTATGTCAGCTTATAAAAGCAAGGAAACATCCAGATTCGACTTGTTTGGAGGAATTACTATTCCTAATGGATTCTAAAAACAGGGAAAGAGCACAAAAGCATGGAAACATCTCTACTTTTGCCCAAAGGAACTCATGAAGGATTTGGCAAGGCTTATCCTCTCATGCTATATATTTGAGGCTAGGGCCATTGTGAAAGAGGTCGAAACATTTGAAAGGATTTCCTATTGACTATCGAAGCTAGTATTAGACATCAGCTCTTCAAGAGGTTAAGAAGAGAGAGAGAGAGAAGCTGGAGGAGTAAGGGAAGGTTTATACAACCGATGGTTGCAATCACTCTTTTCTATCATTAATATAGACCTGCAATTGTGTTGTCCACTCCATGGCGTTGATATTGTGATTCATTTACATGTTTATGCAATGTTATTGATTATGAGTGGCTTAGATGTATGCAGTTAGATATCCATATGTATTAATGTATTGATTATTGAAGTTCTATGATGTGATATTACGCCTTGTCTTGTTTATGTGCAAATATTGATCTTGGAGCTAGCTGAGGGATCTTCCACTCTGATACTTTGCGCTCTCCAACAACACCTCTCCAACAACACCACACCAAGACTTGAGGTAAAAATCCTTCTTCCTACTTCAATTCTCATTTCACTAATATGGATATGTGCATGTATCTTTGGGCCAGTTGCAGCTAATATGACTGTCTGCCAAGGATCCCGGGAAGATCCTTGAGGGTATCTCCATCACCAAACACCCGTGCATTAATCCCTATAACACTTCCATATCTTAATAATAATAATAATTTGTTAATTTATAATTTTTATCTATTTTTTATTTTTAAATTCTTTGTTTTATGTTTTTTTTTTTCTTTTTTAGTTTTTAACTTTAATAATTTTTATTCTCTCTTATATTCATTTTGGATATATTATTATTATTTAAATTTTGGTCATTTGGAAGTTAGTTGTTGCATCTATATTATATTTATATGTTCTTTGGATCAAGCTATCTACCTATGTCCTGATAATGAACCACAATATGTGGTTCAAATGCGTCGATATAAAATCATTTATGTGATTTCTCTGGAAGATAATTTATTTAAATTGAAAAACTAACAGGGTACATAGTATGTAGTGGTTCTAAGCATATTTGGCATCACTACCCATTACAATAGCACATCATTATGACGAGGTGATGTTGGGGCCTATTGTAAGGGTAGTCCGTAGCCTACATGGTAGTCAGGCTTATTAGAGAAACCCGCTCCTCCATGTGGCAAGTCAATTGCCACGCGGGCTGCCGACTACCCTTACAATTCTAAGCGAGGCGTGGTTGATTTTTTTCTTCGGTTTTCTTTTTCATTTTTAAATTTCTGTTTATTTTTGTCTTTTTGTTTTTTGTTTTCGTATATTTAAATTTTATTTTATTTTTATTTTTATTTTTAATTTTTAAAAATGATTTTGTTTTTAATCTTTTATTAATGATTTATTTATTAATTTTTTTTCTTTTCCAAGATTTGTATTTTGATTATTATTATTTTTAAGATATGCCACGACAAAACGATGGCAGTGTTGTAGGGTGAAGGCTCGTGGTTAGGGCTTCTCGTGGTTTCTCTAGCAGGAAGGGGGACCTGCTCTAAAGGTGCTCTGACCACATTGGAAGCTTAACTGCACGAATGGATTCACTAGAGTCAACATTATTTTCAGAGAGCCCAGTTCACATGAATTTTTTTACACATGGTAAGGGATATTGGTCTTCCAGGGCTTTCTCCTCAAGATTTGGTGGGTTTTCAACCGAGGTTGAGTTATCCATTGTTGGGTCTGCATAAAAAAGTCCTATGTTTGTGGGTCAAGTGCTTGTTACTTAAGGGGAATATTCGTTGGGACTTTCACCTCCGGTAAGTCAGTTTGATTATGTTTCAATCCCGTTGGTGGCAAATGGGAGGGTAAATGGCGTTGAGGCATCCTTGGGGCTAAATTTTACTGCACCTTCTTACTATACAAGCTTTGGTTTCTCCATATCGGATGTTTCATTGGGTCCTTTACAAGATGCAGGGTTTGTATTCCCCTCATTTTGGCTGAGAGGTGAGGGCTCTATCCCATTTTTAGATGCAAGAGGTTTTATCCATGACCCAGAACTAGAGAAGATTATATTTGAGGAATTTGTAGGGGATGAGATTTAGTCGAATTCTTGTGGTTTATTGAATTCATTCATGGTGGCAAGTGGAGGGGTTGATTACATTGTTGACCTACCTACTGAGGGTGCTATAGAAAAGGAAGGTGGTGGGGAAGTTGCCCCTCTATCTCCGTTAGGGTTTCTGATGTTTCCAAACAGAAAAAGGGGAAAAACAATGTTTATAGGTGTGAGTTGAACCTTACACCATATAATATGAGTCTGGGAGTTGACGTTGAGATGGAGGATGTAGAAGACATGGCTACAAAGTCTTTGGTGTGCAGATTTAAAGGTCAAAAATTATGTATTGGCACCCTGAGCAGGAAGTGGCTCGAGGAGGAAATAACACCTAAACTCAAAGTTGAGCTAGATTTGTTCATGTTTGATAAGGGTTGGATTATGTTAACCTTTGGTTCACATGAAGAGGCATCTATAATTGCAAACAATATCTATTCTATTGATGCCACACTAGTGTTGTTCAAATTTTGGAGCCCTTTTTTTGGCGCTAGTTGCGTGTGAATGGAATTTTCTCCTATCTGGGTTTTGCTCCTTGGTCTTCTGAACCATATGTTGAATGAGAAGAGCTTTAAAGACCTGAGAAATACCATTAGGGTTCTTCTCTAGGAAGATTACTCGTTATAGGAGACGAGGGATAAATCAATGGAGATAGTATTGGTGTCTCTGTACATTCATAAGGAGTTGTTTCAGACTTTCAACATCAGTAGAGGGGTCGAACAGTTTCAATTTCTGGACTGTGAGGGAATTCCTTTCAGTAGTAAGAAAAAGTTGAAGTTGAGGTCGAGGTGATCCCATTCCACCATGTGATATTTTCCTCACGTGAATGAGAGTGTCACAATGACTTAACTCCGGATTTTGCGCTTGTGACCGGGTGAGTTTTTGGTAACATGGTACTAAAGAAATAGAGCATTACAAAATAGGGTAATTTAATCTTCATAATAGGTGATCAATGTTATAACGCACTATGATGAGTACAAAGGGTGTGTTACAATCATAAATATGCCATAGAAAAAGGTTGAACTTTGACCAAAGGTAGAGTGATCTCCTTTGAGCTGATGTGGAGGTATTTTCAGTGATAGCAAATTCATCCTAAAGTGTGAGGTCAGAGAAGAAAGTGATAACTGAAATACTTTATAAAATAGTAGATGAGAGAGAGTAATCAAGTATTAGAATGGAAGGAAGCCTGCAAATAACAAAAAACATATGTCACATATAGATCATGTCTTGAGTTGGGCATTCCCATGCTCAATAGACAAAGATAAAGCATGGTTGTTGAAAAATGCAATGTGGATCAATGTAGAAAGTGATAGATAATGGAAAAAAAAGAGTACACAGTAGCCACTAGCATGTACAATGTGGATCTATGTTGCAGTGCAATTAGTCTGTGATAAGTTGTCTCAAAAACAAAATGTGTAGCTTGGGAGAAGAAACAAGGGTGACTAATGTAATTCTCTTCCCAAGGTCTTTGCCACTGTCCTGAAATGGCATAATCCTATACATGTGAATGAATGAGATGATAGTGAACATGTGAGGATTCTTCTAATTACTAGTCAATAATGAAAACCATTAACATATGCGAGGAAGGCCACCAATAAGGATGATGGTTTCCAAGATGCCTAGTACAATCTAGTGAGGGTGACTAGATATGTTGAGGTTGAACACTCGTATAATAATTCAATTGGGAGACAATAATGAAAACTCCTTTTAAAACACATGGAAACCAACCATTAATGACTGCAAGCTCGAGGGTACTATGATGTTTCTTAATACACTTACTAGATAATTTGTTGAATTCGATAAGAAGGGATATGATAAGTCCCACACCAATTGACACAAAATAACAATAAAGTGATTTATTTTTAAGTGATATGAACAACAAGGTGGACTAACTCAGGTGAAATGGACACATGGATAATAGAGTGGTTGATAAGGCCAATAGATAGTAGACAATCCCTTGAACAATGGAAGGCATGACACCAAGGAGACCAAATAGCATAGACTCAAGAACACTAGAGAGTAGGATACGAGGACGAAAATATATCAGGGTATTAAGACAAGAATCATAAGATGGTAGGGTTCAAAGAGAAGTTGATATCTGATAAATGGTAAAAATGTTGGACTAGTGCCATGTTCAAGGGATAGATAGTATATTATTGCCATAAAATTTCTTAGTGAAATAGATAGCAATGACTATTATTATTCCATTTTTTCCAATTTTGTTTAGTTTTCATGAGTCCAAGAAGGGTAAAATGAATGGTCTTTTCATGTTTAAAGAGTCTGAAAAGAGCTTAAATAAGACTCCAGGAGGGATCTTTTTCATGGTTGATGATCGGGTGCGAAAAAGATATAATGGTAAACCTGGAACAATTCCTTTTCCGTAGTTAATCCATTGAGTCTAGATAAAGAGATAAACCTATTCTCAATAAATGTTCTCCTCATTTTGTTACGAGTACAAGGGAGGACAAAGTAAGCTCCATATTCTTCATAAAATTTTGTACGAGTCAGACAAAGAGAAATCGATATATTTTTTAGATTGACGAGCCAAAGAAAGAAGGAATTTACCTTCTTCCTAGGATTTTTACAAGCCCAAATAAGTAAAATCAAAGTTTTTTTTTTATGAGCAAGAAAAACACCATAAAAAGATTATTCATGTTGGGAGAAAAGCGATCAAATCTATTTAGAAAAATCACTCAAAGACAACATCAATAGATTAAACATATTGCAAATAACTTTAAAGGAATGGAAGGTGAGAAAAAGTGGAAAGACTACATTAAAATGACAAAACCAGATGGTTAGGCATACCTCCAAGGCTATAAATAGGAGTTTTCAATCCTCTTTGGACAATTTGTGTTTGGAGAGCTGTTTGGAGGTGAAAACAGAGAAAAATTTTCGAGGTGATTTGCACGCTATCTAGGCAACCATTTCTGATTATTCCATTTCCAGATAAGAGACAGGACCCTAAACTCTTCATTATTTCTCTTGATGTAAGTTTTCATCGTAAGTTTTGGGTTTATAGGAAATCCCTATATTGTCAGGCCAGGTAACGCGATCACCTAGTCAAAATGGTGTGTTATAACACAATTCCCAAAAGGGGAAGTCATGTTATAACACATTGATATTCAGTGTGGACCCTTGTTACTGCAACCAACATTGTGGAAACAAAGTAATTTACTCTTTTTAGGCTTACCACATGGGATGGAAAATGATACAAGGTGTTTTTGGTGCAGGTTAGTTCAGGTAAAAATGATGACATGGAGGGAAAGAGTCCACGAGTAAGTAGAAATGGAAATGATAAACAATCTGGAATGCTTAACACCATTGGGAAGATGTGGGATTTTTAAGCATGTTAGGACAAAGTTGATGGGGGCACGAGAATATCTTTTGGAAACCATAGACCAAATGTGGGACACACATTAGAGAGTTTTCATGGTGGGGGATCGGGAGTTAGAACTCGATATGGTTGATATCTACTTGCTCACACGGTTATCACGATGAGGCAGGGAGGTAAACCTAACAAGAGGAAGAGAAAGTGCAATAACCACCATGGACCTCATCATTGAGTTTTGCGTACCAGGGATGAGAAAGACGAGAAACACGATTCCAATCAAGAGAGTGAGTAGACCACTATAGTCTATTCTATTCATTATTATATCATTTTCAAGGTCCAAGAGTCTGCAAATGGCCACCAAGGCCCAAATGTTGATCGAGGTGGAGTGAATGAAGCCACAGGTGTTCAACTAGTGCGAGGGTCTACTGGTGCGAGTGAAGGATGAACTGATTGCTAGCAAGACAAGGGCCCAAAGGGAGTTTGGATATGGTTCATTGATAGTGGCCTTATTCTTGAAGAGAGTGCATGTTATGAGGCCATGAGTGGTATTACCAGTTGTAGACCTGAGAGAGATTAGGATATAGAGGTAGACTCATCTAATTCCTAGAGTGGGAGGTGGGTTGATTCCACGATATTTCGAGCTGGAATTATTTTCATGGTTCCTATTATAGCATCCATTTTCATTTGAAGTTTCTTAATAATATTACAAAAGCAAAATATAAAAAAAAACAAATCAAATATTATGTATAAATTTCTGAAAAATTAAAAGGTCTAAACGCCAGAGTATTATTTTGTTGTCTAAAAAAAATCGACAATGTAAATGGGCCCGACCCATTTACTAAATTTCATGCAGGTTCAAGAGGTGTGATCAAGTGATAAATCGATAAGCACATTGAGGTGTGCTACAAGGAAGCAACGAGCACAAAAATTAATTCAGGCTTAACCCCCGCAGTTGACCGTGATGTTGGCATGGTTGACCACAATCTACGACCTGAGATTATTGTGGGGATTCAACTTTGATAAAGCTCTTGTACATTCCTTATCCCCACGGTGGGCCACCCAAATCGTTCCACTCCACGTCGATCACTCCATGTCTTCCGCCACCTTCATTCGTTAATCGCCCACATCACTCACCATACCCCCTCACCTCATCCACCACTCCATTAATACACAACATTTATTTCACAACATTTATTGCAGATTTTTTCCCCCGTTTGGTTATTGTATATAATCAAAGTGTAAAAGAGAACATTGTATTAATCATTCGCTTGTAAAACATAGCAGCGTCCTTTCTAATTCAATATTTCGAGTCAGCAATTGTCTTTAGCAACTATATTCCGAGTCAGCAATTGTCACCCACCAGACGTCATGGCCAAGCAAGTAAGTTCTTCCTCAATCATTCATACCCGATTAATGGATGTCGAACACGATATTTCTGATACCCTCTGTACAATGAAGCATCTACCATTATATCAAGAAGTCATTCTAAACTGAAAAATTCCCCTGTATCCATGGCAATGGTTAGGCCAGGTGTTTTAGTAGCCTTCGTCCCTAAGACTCACTTGTTTCCCGAATTCATCCAATGGCTAGCCTCAACCATGTACCCTAAGAAGTGCTTCGTAATGAATCATTTTGGAGAATTTTTTTTCCAAGTAACCACTCAGTTAATTCACCAAGCACTGAATTACCCTGTGTCAGGAACATACACTACCTTTACTGAGGAATCTCTGGTCTCCCATTATGATAGCTTGTCACCCCAAGAATTGTCTCATGTCACCTCATTCTTAGCTCCTAAGTTAGGACAATTCTCTCTAGATGATAATCTGTTCTCTTTAGATATTTTCATAGTTGATATAAGACTAGTCTTACAAGTAATTTCAAAGATTTTAGGGAAAGAAGATTCCAGACAGGTTGATAAAGTGGTGCTGGGATTCTTCTCCTTAATGATGAAGCCAGAGGTTGTGCTAGATATTCCATCTTTTTGGGTAAATGTCATCAATACTCAGTTCATGACTCTACCTCTTACTGGATCTTTTAAGTTTCCTTCAGTCATTACTTATCTGTTTTTATACCACAACATTGAGCACTTCTCAGGGTTGGAATTAAATGTTGTTGATCTGAACAAGAGAAAACAATCAGTGGTATTTTGGACAGACTTGGTCAGAGGTGATCCAGGGCATATTAGATTGTTTGAGTTCACCTCTTTATTTCTTCCGGTGGTTTACAAGATCTTGAATGGAACCTTACCTCTAGCTTTTATTCCCAAAGCTCAGGAATTCCTTAAATTGAGTAAAGATGTGAGGTGTGGTGACTGGTATGTTTTTGAGGATAATGTAGAGATTAGGATTTATGGAGCCTCAGTTAAACCATACAGATTGCCCAAATTTGTGCCAACGAGGCTCTTTTCCATGGAATTTACCAGACAGGGTTTGAATGTGGATCAAGTCCATTTTTTTCCCATGAAAAAAGGTTATTTGTTTAAGTTTCCCAGAGCAGTAAGTCCTTTCATTGTGAACACTAGAAAAGCTGCTCAAGAGGTTGAAAGGCTATTAAAGGACATGTGTCTTTTACAGGTGGTTGAGTGGGCCTATGACCCTCACCAGGTTATTTCCAAGAGGAGGATGGAGAATGGGTATTCAACATTTGTACATGAGAGTAGACCAGAAACAGAGAAGATGGAAAATGAAGGTTTACAGGTCACCCAGGGGGCGGAGATTGAAACTCCTGGAATTTCAGAAAAGGGTGCCAAGAGGGCTAGAGAAAATGTTATTGACTTGGATGAAGAAGAAGTAGAAGCAACCAAAAGAGCTAAACTTTCAGATGTAGTGACTGCGGCCCAACCTGACCTAATAATTCAATTAGGAGAAACAGAGGGTGCACCAGCCTCTCCATCTTCGAGAGAGCTTTCTCATGATCAGGTTCCTTTAATTCAAAATATGTATGCTCAAATTTCTGAAAGAAAAAAAAGTGCAAGTAAATATGGAGGCTCAAGCTGAGTCTCAAATTGTTCCTAAACAAACAAGATTGTTATGTGCTATTGACTTGGAGAGAAGTCAATTTAAAATTGCTTTCTCTCATCCTACTGAGATGTCTGTTGGATCTGCTAGTAGTTTCAAAACTGTTAATTTGACTATTGATACTCACAAACTTCCCATGCTTGACAAGATCAACTTGCATATTCAAATTGGGCAATTGATTGTTAATGACTTACACAAAACTAATGCAGTTGCTGTTAAAGCAGAGAAAATGTTGAACAAGGTAATTCAACAACTGAAAGTGGAAAAAGCCAATTCTAGGACCCTAAATGCCCAGGTAGGAGAATTAAAGAACATTAATGTCAAGATAGGTATCAACCTCGATGATCAACCTGCAGTACAAGAACTGTTGAAATCTGTTAAGGCAGAGATTGGAGTTTTGAAGAAAAAGTTACATCTGCTTACAAGAGAACATCCCATTGCTGTAGGGATAGCTGAAGTAGAGAATGAAAAAGAGAAGCTATTACAGGACGTATTGCAGAAAACTGAAGAAGTTTATTTACTTAAAGAATCTTTGGATAAACTGCAACAACAAGTGAGTTCTCATGTTTGTACAATAGTCATGCCAACAAATGTAGAAGATCCAGCAGCACAGGTATTGCAGTTGGCAACAAAATTGAAAATGGCTAAACATGATACCAAGAAAGTACAAAGGGAGTTGGAAACGGCCTGCAAATTGTTAAATTTGAGTGAAGAAGAAGCAAGGACAGAAAAGGAGAATGCAAAGAAGTACCAGGAAGATCTATTAAGGACTGAAGAAGAGGTGAAAAGACTAAAAGAAAAATGAAGGGTAATATGTCCTTAATTCAAGCTAGGGAGATTTTATGGGATGAAATCATTGAGATTATTAGGAACATCTGGGAGTTCGTTGTCATTATGTTTGATGAAAAAGCACTGGTCAGAGATATGGAAGGTGAAGTTATGAAGGACAAGCAGAAAGATCTAGATAGATCAAAATTTGCTAAAAGAATGATAGATTTTATCAATTCCAAGTCTGCTTCAGAGCTTAAAGAGCATGAACTTCTAGACAGGACATAATGTGCAATTGATTTCAACAAAATTATTGTTAGAAATATCTACAAGAATAATGCTGAAAAAAAGTTAAGCGAAATGAAGGAAGTTGACTCTAAGTTTAGCATACTATTTGATAAAAGAGTGAGGGTTGGGCTTCCCTCTTGCTGGGATTTACAGGGAAATCTGCTGCCATGGAAAACATATGAAACTTTGTTGGTTGAAACAAAGAGAAAGATTGATAACACTCATGAAAAGACAACAGTATTGAAGGGATCCACTATTGTAAACTATATCCATAAAGATTTTAAACTTCTGTGGATGGTGCAAACTTTGTTTACAGATAAGCCAACTTATAGTAGGATTACATCATTCAGGATAACACTTGATAAACTAGAAGAAGCACCTAATCAAATGTGCCACTGTGGATAAAGTGCAAGGAATGGATGATAGAACAGGTAAAGGGTACAAAGCAGATCAACGCGCCAAAGTCTCAGATTCAAACAGTGATCATCAATCACCAACCATAATTTAATTTCTGTTATCTTATTTTCTGGGAAAGAGGTGTCTTTTACCCTCTAATGTAACATTTTAAAATGAATTTTACTTTTAGATAGTTAGATAAGCGGTTTGACAGTTTTGACAGTTACCAACTGTCCCATGAATGTATAAAAAGATGAAAAATTATGAAAAAAGGGTTGGATTTTCATAGAGGGAAAGGCTATACTATTTTGTACTCGATAAATTGATGATTAATGAAAGAATCAAGGGTTTCCACACATGTTGGGTATGATTTTGTTATTTCTCCACTATGTGTCATTTTGTTTATTCATCTCTTTAAATATGGTAATGAAGTTGCAGGTCTTTATTTACTTATGTAAATGAAGTTAAATTCCTTAAAGGGCGCTCCCATATTTAAAACCTCTTTCTATATGTTTCCTCTAAATTACAGAGAATAGTTCCTGTTAAACACATCATATTGTCTTTAATTTCTTTACATATTCTTCACATCACATTCATATTCAGCATCACATGGCATTTTGAGACTTTTTCAGTCATCTAAATATTGGGGATTTAAGGTCAAGTCTTTCAGATTCTTCAAATAGAGATTCAACAGAGATATAAGTGACAAACATAATAAATCATTAATGTCTTAGGCACAATTTCTCCACAACCAGGAAATTGGTTTCCTAAGGGACAAAAGTTCCGAAAGTAGATCCTGATGACAGAGGAATTCCCTTATGCAAGGATAGACTCAAACGAGATCCAAAGTTGGTATTACTGTCGAGTACGCAGTGGGGACCTCTAGGTAAGAATATGGATTAATGAATTTTTTTTGCTTTTGAAAATTATGTAAAAAAATTGGTTCAAATGTAACAAACTGAAAAAAGTTTGATATGACATAGATGCGGCACCAGTTCATCCTATGGGGATTCCTTGAAGGGTGAGGCAAGGAGAGAAACTAGCAGAGGCTGGAGTGACAACAGGATATAGAGAAACAAATGAGGAAGAAGATGACACATGAATTCTTTGAGAGGTTTAGAGGAACCTAGAGGGAATATCGATGGGCATTCTGCCACTTCCTATGAGAGAGATACTAGTACATTTCTAGAGACATATTGTGGGTGTGTTAGAGAGGTTCCTAGTACCATTGGGAGACTAGCATGAGTGATAGTGTGATATCATGACTAGTAGGCTCATGAGGACTAGTAGATATATGTTGGTCTTAGGGTGTCATGTCCAAGCTCTATAGTAGCCATTTTGTATAAACATCTAAGTTTTGGGACTCTTTTTATGTACTAAAAACTTTATTTTATCTATACAATATATACAAACACTTTTTGGTTTTTCCATCATATTTGATTTTTTGGTGTAACTTTTTATGGAATTTTACACACATGCTTGTAACTAAAATTAATGTAACGAATTCCAATCTAACACATAATTTTCCAATGAATCGGCTAATGTATTAGATTGTCTTGGGACATGCTCATAAGCAATAAACCCAAAATAACACTCCAAAATACGAACCCTAAGAACATTGTAAAGTAACATTTGATTGTGAATGTTATAAAGAATATTAAGATGCCTAACCACCAATTGGGAATCTAACCTAACCACTAAGTAAGAGATGCTAAGAGCAATGGCCTCTGGAAGGAGTTCGATAATAGAATGTGTACTCAGTGACATTATTGGTAGCATGACCAAGGAATAATCCACCAAAGCTAAGGAGATCTAAAGAGGGTGTATAGAGAACCCAAGCGACTGATGTGATGTGTCGAGTGTAATGATTGACACCATCTACATGTCCAATGTAAGGTTTGGGAAACAAATTCATCCGTGAAAAGAGACAAGAATGAGGAAAATAACCAGGACTAACCAAAACAAGAAAAAGGAAAAGAAACACACCAAAGGAAGCAAAACATTGTACATAAAAGTTACAAAGCATATTCTAGCAGGATGTTAAGCATAGTAATTTTTAAGATAGATCCCATTTCAGGGCTTCGCGAGTGGGTTTCCATCACAATTTGTAAGTTGATAGGCACCTTTAGAAAGGACCTGAGTAAAAATGTAAGAAATAAGACACATGAATAGGTTTCCTAAGTTTCATTATGAGTATAACTCTTGAACAATTGTCAAAGAGAAATGGACAATCTCAGGTCGATCAAGTGACAGGATTTGCAGAGGGTTCGTGTTCAGGTCAAATGGAAAATATATTGACATAATATGGTGGAACTCATCCCAAGGCCACTCAAAAAGAGATATGATCTCCATAATAGCCTCGTTAGAGGGAAATATGGTGTTGAGAAGATCAATAGAGGGAGTTGTAATGCAAGAGATTGTAGGACCATGAGCCCCAAAAAAGGAAGCAAGATAATTGGATGTAGATTGAATAACTTGATAAGATAGTTCTTCTAATGACAACGACATATGTTCTCCAAAGGGTTCAATTGTGGAAGAGTTCGGGATGATCCATGGCTCTGTAGATCCAACATGTACAATAGAAACAATAGAAATGGTCATAGGAACCTCGGGAGGCGAGAGAGGGAAACACCCTAAAAGTGAGGATCCCTTAAAAAGTCCCATCCCAAGACTAACAAAATTTTAAGGAGTACCACATAAAGGAACGTTGCTAGAAGTTGGCAGTTGAAAGTCTAGAGTGTCAAAAGACAATTTGTCCAGAGTCACAATTTTTCCTTAGTGAGGAAAACACATGAGTCAGAAAATTGACGAGACAATGGATTTCATGACATAATTCCAACAATGCCCCAACAAAAGGTTGTAATCTAGTGGACTATCAACATCTTCAATATTGACCAAGACAGTCTTCCCACCAAGAGTAATGTGAAAAGAAGTGATATATCCCTTAGGGATGAAAGTATGTCCATCAAAAGATTTTAGGGAATTAGATGGTGAAGTAAGTGTGGGCGAACGAAGGGCCAACCAACAAGAAGTAGCCATTACATACGTGGATGCAACTTCATCAATGATAGTATGGTGAATGGATTTTCCTCTCACATGAAACTACATTTGAAAGGCAAGTTAGCGTGAGAAGCGAGGTTTACTCTTGTCCATGTCGAAGACAACTAGATTGGAATATAAGGGGTTAACCCTATCTATAGCCTCGAGTAAAGTTTTATGTTGTGCTTGAGTCTTATGTAAGACTTCCAGAGAAGACATAACACAAGGAGCTTGTGCAATATCTTCTACAATGTTTTAGTTTTGGGTAGTGCGAGAAGCATGGTTGTGAATAGTTTGGCGGAGCAACCATTTTTTTCGGTGAATAACAGGGTTGTAAATAGGTCTCTCGATATGGAGATCATTAGGTGGAGGTAGAGTAGAGGTCGACCAAGTATCCAAAGTGTTTGGGACAAGGTTGCAATATTGTTTAGATCATGTTTTTAAACTAACTGTCTCATCAAGGGCATAGATGGTAGAGGATCCTTCTCCGGGATAAGGGGGATGGGAACCTCTAGTACCCCCTTGTAGGGGTGGAGGTGGATTCCCAACCGTATGTTGGTGTTGTTTTTTTTGTTGGGTAGAGAAAGGATTATTTAATATAGTAGGAGTGTGAGGAGTGTCCTTTTTCACAAGAAAATTAGTGCACTCTTGAAGGCGAGGGAATTTATAGGTCAAACGGTCCTTAAAGTAGATCTTGTAAGGAAACTTTAGATTTTTCTCTTTCCATGGGCTAGAATTAGCAGTAGCAAGGAATTTTTGCACTTGAGCATGCTAAGAAGATGGTTGTTCATCAGAAGAAGAGGCCTTTTTCTTGTTCTACTTTTTCTTTATGTTGGGTTGTTGTGTAGGCTACGTAGAGTTAATTTCAACATGTGGAGGAGAAGTAATGTGAGGAGGCATAGTTGAGGCATGTTAGAATTTAATTAGTGGAGCAATGAAACACATAAAATATTGCGGAAACACAAATATGGAAATGCATAAAACAAAAGAGACACATATATATGTGATTCACCCAATTTGGGTTACGTCCATGGAGAAACAATTAGTCCCTCCTTTTATATTATCCATAAAAATGATCAAACGGTCCTCAAAGTAGATCTTGTAAGGAAACTTTAGATTTTTCTCTTTCCATGGGCTAGAATTAGCAGTAGCAGGGAATTTTTGCACTTGAGCATGCTAAGAAGATGGTTGTTCATCAGAAGAAGAGGCCTTTTTCTTGTTCTACTTTTTCTTTCTGTTGGGTTGTTGTGTAGGCTACGTAGAGTTAATTTCAACATGTGGAGGAGAAGTAATGTGAGGAGGCATAGTTGAGGCATGTTAGAATTTAATTAGTGGAGCAATGAAACACATAAAATATTGCGGAAACACAAATATGGAAATGCATAAAACAAAAGAGAAACATATATATGTGATTCACCCAATTTGGGTTACGTCCATGGAGAAACAATCAGTCCCTCCTTTTATATTATCCATAAAAATGAAGAGATACATCGTACAACATATCTGTTTTAATTTCCTTTTTTTTCTCACACGGTCTCCTCTCTCTTTCTCGTTCAGAATAATAATACACAATTGTAATACAATGACCTCATATAAACCAAGGCTTTCCTTCTAGGGAAAAACCCTAAATTAACATAACTTATACCGCAATATCATCCACCTAATGAACGACCTAGATTGACTACGAAGTTAGGAACAAGGATCCAATGCGGTTGCAACAAAATCCTCTAAAAAATCAGGAAGATAATCAGTCTCCACACCCAACAATCTCCTACTTGGAGACTAATTATAAATAAACTCCATTTTTTCATATCTTTTTGGAAAATTCTCCCACTTGGACCTGGTTGTTTCTCATCTTCACCATCATACTTGAAGAACAATTGAAACTGAGAAGAATCTCAGTTTATCCCTAGTTACAACCTTTGTAAGATATATGCAAGATTCTAGCTAGTGTATATCTTTTCCGGATTCTACTGTCCATCTTCCAAAATTGACCATATGAAATGGTATTGGAGTTGTATATGTTTAGTCTTGGAATGAAATGTTGAGTTATTTGCAAGATGTGTGGCACTCTGGTTATCACTGCATAACTTTCCAATCTCCTGCTTCTTACCCAATTCATCCATAAACCTTTGCAACCAAATAATTTCCTTATTGGCCTCTATAGTAGCAACATACTTTTCTTCCGTTGTTGAAGTTCAACAACACTTTTCATTTTTTAAACCCAACTAACAGTTGTTCCACCTACAGTAAAAACATACCCTGTGGTGCTCCTCCTGATATCTCTATTGCCATATTTGCATCAACATATCCTTGTAGAAAAATGTTTGAATCTCCAAAACATAATGCTTTATTTGTGGTACCTCTCAAATACCTGAGAATCCACTTCACTTCCATCCAATTCTATTTTCCTGGATTATTCATATACCTACTTACAACTCCCACTGCATGTGAAATATCAAGCCTTGTGCAAACCATTGCATACATTAACCTTCCAACTATTGATGCATATGGAACTTTACTCATAATCCATCTCCTCCTGGGTCTTGGGAGACATCTCCTTAGTTTGACATGGCTAGCCAAAGGTGTACTAATTGTTTTTGCATTCTGCATATTAAATCTTTCCGACACATTTTCTATGTACTCACTCTGAAACAATGTTAATTTGTGATATTCTTGTCTCTAGTTATTTTCATACCAAGGATTTATTTTGCAGCACCCAAATGCTTCATTGCAAATGAATTTTCCAATTTTACTTTGAGCACATTTATTTCCAGCATGTTAGACTTTGCAACAAGAATGTCATCTACATACAATAGCAATATAATATAGTTGCCATCATTTTTACTTTTAAGATTAACTTAATGGTGAGAGTGACATCTAGTATAACCTTGTTCATACATAAACTTGACAAATTTTAGATACCACTAACTTGGAGCATGTTTTAATCCATACAATCTCTTCTTCAACTTACACACTAATTTCACCTTCCCTTTTACCTCATACCGTTATGGCTAATGCATATAAATTTCTTCCTCCAAATCCCCATGGAGAAAGGTTGTATTTACATCTAATTGTTCAAGATGAAAATATTTTGTCGCCACTAGACTTAAAATATTTTTGATTGAAGTCATTTTAACAAGAAGATAAAATATTTCATCAAAGCATATACCTCTCTTCTGTGCAAACCCCTTCACAGCAAGTCTAGCATCGTGCCTCTTTTTACCTTCTTCTTCTTCCTTCAATCTGTAAAGTTTAAACCCATTTATTCGGCAATGTTGTTTTACCTGCATGAAACTTGACTAAGTCCCAAATTTGGTTTTGCATCAAGGAGTCTGTCTCTTCTTCCATGGATTTATCCCACTTCTTCTCGGTTTCTACTCGAATTGCTTCTTTGTATCTTTCTGGTTCACCAGAATCAATCAACAATACATAATATAATGAAGGAGAGTATCGTTCATGGGGCCTACTTATCCTGGTAGATCTTCTAACACCACTTCCAAGTGTCTTATGTATCTTTTGTTGTTGTGGTTGTTGTGGCTACTAATCATTATGATTTTCAAGCACCTTTACTTTTTCTGTGATCTCATCAAGCACTGTGTATTCTTTGTTTTCCTTTTCCTGTTTATTTCCATGTATCTGATCCTTATACAAGGCATTTTCATTGAATATGACATCTCTGCTCCTAATTATTTTGTGATTTTCATAACCATATAAACAATAACCAAGATCATTTACACTATATCTATTAAAGGTACATTTCTTTTATTTTGCCTCAAGATTTGTTCTATTTTCTTCATTAATGTGGACAAAAGCTTCACTGACTGAAAGTCTTTAAAAATGAGTAGTTTACCTTTTTACCTGTTCATGCCTCCTCTAGAATACCACAATCCAAGGAACTTGACAACCCTCTGTTTATTATATAAACAACAATATTTATAACATCTGACCAAAATTTTGTTGAAGGAAATTTAACTAGGTTCAGTCTTCATAAAATGTACTTTTGATATTTGTACTTATTCAAGAAAAGAAATATTATTTTATAATATATGTCAATGAGTTTCTTTCTCATTGAAATAGGTCTAGCACATGTTGAGTGATATAGGTGAGTCAATGAGTTAAAAGAAAATAATGAAGACCTTAACAGCATGTTACACCATGTATATAATTGTATTAGAGTCAAAAGGAACACCTCCAAGCAAATTCAAAGTCTCCTTCTTGCAATGACATCCTTCAAGCAACAAAATGATGATTGAATATGTCAAGTCGGCCTACTGTCCTCTAGTCGGCCTCAAGTCAGCCTAAAGGAGGGACAATCCTCTATATATAGAGGTTGTCCACTCCCCTAAATAGAACACACTCATATCTATGAAATTAGTGAAGAAAAATGAGGAAGAAAAGGGTGAACGAAGGACAAGAACGAGTCTCTAAGTGTAGCGAAGAAGAAGGGTATACAACCGAGCTTAAGAATACTATTTCTAGGGAAAACTATAGCCACACATGAGAGAAAAGGAGGACTGTCTCTGTAATTATGACAACAACAACTCACATCTAATATACCTCACCATTTGGGGCTGGTAATCTAGGCCTATAATGCATCCCAATCAAGCTACGAAGAAGGGAACTCAAGCAAATGAGAAAAAAGCCTAAAACATCAACTAAACGACTACATGTGTGAGAAATTAGGGCTGTAGGATAGTCATACTAAGTATGTACTTACATCTCAAGGAATAAGCTCATTTGATTAAAGAAGGAAGGCATCATCTTATGTGAAATATTTCACTAAGGATTAAGGAAAAATATCTCTTCTCGAACTAAGCATAACAAGGTCTATCACCAGTTGCTGAAAGAAGTAGGAGGACGAAGTGCCAATAGAAGGAGGAAAAAGTGTCAAGAAACAAAGTGCAGGAAGAAGGAAGGACTTGACTAGTGCTTGGAGGATATTCTTGTCTAGGGTATAGGGTTTGGAAATGATCAATAATAAGCTTCAATAAGAGAAACTTACTAAAGGTTTTTCCTCTCAAGAGAAGAGAGATTTTGGCCCTGGCAGAGAGCCAACGTCTTGTGTTCTTGTTCGTATTTTTTGGTAACAGTTTGATGAGGTACTCACACATACATTAATAATAATAAGAAGAATATTAAACTAATAAGAAAAGAAAAAATACTCCACAAATTGTTATCAAGTCAAGAAGAAGCACACTACACCTAATTTCCCTGGATGCTTCAACATGGTATCAGAGCTAAGGTGCCACATCAAGGAAAGGGCATCTCAAGAACACTCATAAGGTGACTCATCCAGGAAGGACATCTACAAAGTTGAAGCACAAGCCAAGAAGTCTCAATCACTTCAAGAACAAGAAGGCCTACCATCTATCTTTCATCAAGAAAGACTACAAAGTAAAAGAAGAAGCCTTTTGTACAAAGACACCTACAAATAAGAACAGATCAAGAAGGGACCTACACCACAAGCCAATCCATCAATCAAGTCTACTTAGATAAGTCAACTTGAAGAACATTAAGGTCAAAGGAAGGAAATCCATTAAGTCTTCAAGGAGAAAGAAAATCCACTACATTTCAAAATCTATCAAGTAAGTATACGTCCCCTTCTGAATATACATCAACGCCATTTTGCAAGGAAAGCAACAAATTGGTAGGTACCAATAAATTTCTTGAATGGAAGAAGAAGATTGATTTACTTCTCAAGGAGAATGAACTCCTAGAACATGTTAAAGGGAATATCACTATCCTTGCTAAGGAACAAACTCAAGCCTTAGCCAAGTATAATATGGATGAGACAGGAGCTCAAAGGATTCTAATAGAATCAATCAAAGAATCTCTCTTTCCTTATGTCTCCAAATTTGAAACATCAAAAGAAATTTATGATAAGCTAGTATAACTATTCTCGGTATCCACAACCGAAGAAGTGATATATCTAAGAAATGAGTTGTACAAGATGAAGATATCGAAGCAAGGAATAGCTTCCTACTTCATGAAGATCTATGGGATGAGGGATCACCTTTAGGAGCTTGGGGAAGTCATGTATAACAGGGAAATGCAAACTGTAGTACTCAATGCTCTACCTGAGGATTGGGGAAACTTCACATAAAGCATATATGCCAAGAAGGAAGCAACCATGCTCAATGAAATGTGGTCTTTGTGCAAGACAGAGGAAACCAGAATTAAAGCAAAGGAAGATGTGGGATCAAAGGAGAAAGCATTTGATACCATGGCTAAGAGAAAGGGAAAATTTGGAAAATTTGGTACACGAAGTAAAAACAACAAAGACATGTCCAAAATCCAATGCTATGGATGCCAAGAATATGGACACTACAAAAGGAATTGTCCTAAGCTTAAGAAGGACAACAACAACAAAATAAAGAAGGAAGAAGCTCACATGAATCAAGAGGTGAAAGAAGAAGAAAACAAGAAAAAATATCATTTGGATCTCTACTATGATTAAGTCAAACTCTTTACTTCAAGTCTTCTTTCAAGGTTTTGAGTAGGATAGGAGCATGTAGGAATAAAATAAAATTGCATGACTAGAAACATCTTATAGAATCTAGAAGCATGAAGTACATAGAGTTCTATATACTCACGAAGAAGGAGCATTTATAATGAGAATAAAATGCATGGTTAGAATTATCATCTAGAATATAGGAGCATGGTACATATAGCTCAAGGTATTCATGTATACCTAGTATAGGACCTCATCCACGATGACAGAAAATTGATCATGATTAAGAATATTAGAAGACCTCCATCATCAAATGAAAAGAACCATTTGCAAGGCAAGGGTCTTTAAGATCCTATGATGGAATCTTCAAAAGAAGGTTCATGAACCAAAGAAGATGTCTCATTGAGAATCCCATTCATGGGATTCAAGAAAATGATGATATGCAAGCAAGCTAAGATGAAGCAAGAAGGGACACACCAAGGACAACCAAATGAAGCTAAGATGATCAAAGGAGAATCAAGATGAGGTATGTATGCATCAAAGTTTAGTCATGTTATCATTTGTATATTATTGAGTCATGGGAATATCTCTATAACATGATCAAGTATGAAAGAATCTCTTTCACCAATGACATGCTCGAAGGCATGTACTACAATGCAATGAAGGTCAACAAAATAATATGCTCACATAAGGAGTATAAGATTGCTGACTATGAAGCAAGAAGAAATGTTGATTAGTCCAAGAAGTAAGCAATGAAAAAGTGCTCTTAAGGATCCTAAGATGGTTGACCAATTTATCCAAAGAAAATAAAATGAATAAAGAGATCAAGCATGTGAAGATCACCATGATCACCGAGAATAACTATTTGACAAAATACTTTGAAGATATCTCTTGAATGAAGGCAGGAAAACTCTGACAAAGGAAGGAAGGACCCTTGACACCTATGAAGGCCTTGGAGATATGAAGGATGCAGATAATTGATTCTACTCTACAAAGATTCGTGATGAAGAAGCCATCCAACAAAAGAAAAAGCAATGTTGAAGAAATATCAAGATGAAGTTATGGGCTACTAGGTCGAAGTACATAAACAAGAAGCATCCATAAGAAGAGTATTCTGAAGCATGGATAGATGAAAAAGGAGTAGCCAGATGACAAAGAAACCTGATGTATGACAAGAAATCCACTTTCCATAAAGGAAGCAATGACATGAAAAACCAGGAGGGAAAGCGATCAATGGATGATGCGCTACCTAGAAGAAGTTCGAAAAAAGACTTCATAACATCAAAGCAAGGAAGGAGATCAAGAAACTAAAGGACCCACTAAGAAGAAGTTGTTGATGAATGAAAGAGTCCCTAGTTAAGAGGGAGCTTTGATAGGTCCCTGATCAAGAGGGAGTTTTGGATCACCCCTGATTACAAAGGAGTGATGATTGTGTTTTTTTTATTTCATGTGTCATGCACTAGACCAGGACTGACAACCGTAAGTCTAGATGAAGGAAATGAATGGAAATGAAGACACAAGATAGACACAAAATTCTTGTATTCACTTGGGAAGAAAAAATGGGAGAATTGGGTAATCATTTGGCATCCGATACTCTTTGAGGATGTGTAGGGCATTCATGACAAGAGTAGGCAAGAGGATCAATATTCTTTGAGGGTTGGGAACCCAAGACAAGAATAGTCCTAGAAGGTCATACTAAGTTAACACCTAGATGGGTATGTACCTTGAGAGACAATGACTAAGGTGTCTATAAGTCATTGGTCTTGCCAACATTGTGCTATGATCTATTAAGATATAGAGTTGTCAGTCAAGGCTTTGCTGTGGAAAAAATATTGGTTATTGTGATGCTATAACAGATGGATTGCAAATCCGGTTTCTCTTATGTGAATTATTCAAGATTGAAACATAGCCAAACACCTTGTAATGTTGTACGAATACCTCCCTAGTCAAGAGGGAGTGTTGAAGGAAATCTAACTAGGTTTGGTCTTCATAAAATGTACTTTTGATATTTGTACTTATTCAAGAAAAGAAATATTATTTTATAATATATGTCAATGAGTTTCTTGCTTATTGAAATAGGTCTAGCACATGTTGAGTTCTATAGGTGAGCCAAGGAGTCAGAAAATAATGAAGACCTTAAGGGCATGTTACACCATGTATATAATTGTATTAGAGTCAAAAGGAATACCTCCAAGAAAAGTCAAAGTCTCCTCCTTGCAATGACATCCTTCAAGCAACAAAATAATGATTAAATATGTCAAGTCGGTCTACTATCCTCTAGTCGGCCTCAAGTCGGCCTAAAGGAGGGACAATCCTCTATATATGGAGGTTGTACACTCCTCTAAATATAATGCACTCATATATTTGAAATTAGTGAAGAAAAAGGAGGAACAAAGGGTGAACAAAGGACAAGAAAGGATCTCCAAGTGTAGCGAAGAAGAAGGGTATACAACCGAGCTTAAGAAGGTGATTGCTAGGGAAAAATACAACCACACGTGCAAGAAAAGGAGGACTATCTTTGCGGTTATGAAGAAAACGAATCACAGATGATGCAACTCACCATTTGGGGCTAGTAAACTAGGCCTATAAGGCCTCCCAATCAAGCAAAGAAGAAGGGCACTCAAGCGAAGGATAAAAGAGCCTACAACATCAAGTAAACCACCACACGTGCGAGAAATTAGGGCTGCAGGACATTCATACTAAGTCTGTACTTACATCTCAAGGAATAAGATCATTTGATTAAGAGAAGGAAGGCATCATATTATGTGAAAGATTTCACTAAGGATCAAGGAAAAATATCTATTCTAGAACTAAGAATAACAAGGTCTATCACCAGTTTCTGAAAGAAGTAGGAGGATGAAGTTCCGAGGAATGAAGTGCCGGAAGAAGGAGGAAAAAGTGCTGGAAAACAAAGTGCAGGAAGAAGGAAGGACTTGACTTGTGCTTGGAGGATATTCTTGTCAAGGGTCTAGGGTTTGGCAGTGATCAATAAGAAGCTTCAATAAGAGAAACTTACTAAAGGGTTTTCCTCTCAAGAGAAGAGAGGTTTTGGCCCTGGAAGAGAGCCAACAACTTGTGTTCTTGTTCTTATATTTTTGGTAGCAGTTTGATGAAGTACATACACATGCATTAATAATAATAATAAGAAGATTAAGCTAACAAGAAAAGTAAAAAGACTCCACAAATTGTTATTAAGTCAAGAAGAATCACACTACACCTAATTTTCCTAGATTCTTCAACAAATTGTAAGGGTAATCTTGCATGTAATCTCATGCACCTTACACACTCCATGATTTTCCTGTTCATCCTTTCTGACACACCATTTCCTATGGTGTTCTTGGAAATTTCTTTCTCTTTTAATTCCATGCTCTGAATATTAGTTATCAAACTATTTGCTACAATATTCACCTCCGTTGTCTGATCTAAGACATTTCAACTTCTTTCCTATCTCATTCTCAACCAAAAATTTCCTTTTTTCTGAAAGTATCAAATACATCAAATTTATTCTTAATACAATAAATCTAGGTTTTTCTAGTTTCATCATTAATAAAATTAACATAATAGTGAGAGCCACCGAGATGATACCTAAACAGATCCCCATACATCTGTATGCACAAGCTATAATTTTTCTCTCTTCATTTCTTTCCCAACTCTGAGAAATTTGACTTATGTTTTCGATAAACTCAATTTTCATAGAAATACAAATCAA
This sequence comes from Pinus tabuliformis, assembly GCA_031772625.1. NCBI lineage: Eukaryota > Viridiplantae > Streptophyta > Pinopsida > Pinales > Pinaceae > Pinus > Pinus tabuliformis. Next base: position 1,127,010,912 of record CM062817.1, read on the forward strand.
CATACTTCAAACCCGGCAACAAATTTCTTGAGTGAAGAATAGTCATCCCTTTCCCACTCATGTGCCCGATCCTATGATGCCACAATGTCATATTTTGTTCTGTGGAGATTAAACCATTAACATAATTAGAAATATCTTTGCATAAATACAATGTACCAATATTTTCTCCTTTTTTTTCTATTACTAGGGCTCCTTTAGTGACCTTCCAGGTTTTTCCTATGAATTTAGTTACACAACATTCACTACCTAACTACCCCGTTGAAATTAGATTTGTCTTCTGATCTGGAACATGCCTTACCTCTTTTAATAGCCATTGGTTTCCATTTTTTTGCTTTATAAAAACCTTACCCATTCCAATGATTTTACAGGGTTTATCATCAACCAAATGAACCCACCGAAAATCTCCTTGAACATAGTCCTAAAATTGTTTTCTATCAGGCGTGGAATGGAATGAAGCCCCTGAATCTACTAACCATGCATCAATAACATTTTCTAATGAAAGAATCAGTGCATCTTGAAACACATCGCCTATTACATTCGCTTCGTGATTGTTTTCATGTTGTGTGACTCCTTCTTTTCCCTTCCGAGACTTACTGTCTTTCTTTAGGTGTCCCTTATTCCCACATTTCTAGCACACTATCACTGATCTGGGTTTGGATCTTCCTTTTCTTAACTTACTGCGATTTCTTGGGCTCCTACCTCTTTCCATGTTTCTTCCCCTAGTCTTTGTATTCAAAGCATTACCTGATGTCTCACCAGATCTTTTCAGTCACATTTCCTTGCTAAGGATGGCACCAAAACCATCATCAAACTTTAAAGTACTAGATCCAGAGACAAAGTTACTAATAGCCATAACTAAGCTATTCCAACTTTCTAGCAATGAGCATAAAAATAATAGAGCCCTAAATTAATCATTAAAATTTATCCCTACAAAACTTAACTAACTGGTAATCATGTTAAATTCATTTAAATGATCATCAATAGATCCACCTTTTGATATCTTCATACTAAATAGATGCTTAATAAGAAATACCTTATTTTAGGCTGAGGGTTTTTCATATAGTTTGGCCAATGCTATCATTAAACCTATTATTATCGTTTCCTTTGAAATGGTGATTGCCATCGATGTTGCCAGACATAGTCATATTGTTCCTAGTGCCTTTCTGTCGAGAAGGTCCCATTCTTCATTTGTCATATGCATTGACTTCTTAGATTTTCCACTCAATGGAAGGTATATATATTTATGATACATATAATATTCCATTTGCATCTTCCACAATTGGTAGCTTTGGCCGTTAAATTTATTGACCCTAAACCTACCATCTTTCGTTATTTCTCCCACTTGAACCAGAAAGCCCTCTCTCCTGCTAGTTTATCGTCCAAATACACCTTCAGATATAATACTAGTTGTTAGAAATTAATTAACAAAGAAATGAAACACATAAAATATTGCGGAAACACAAATACAGAAACACATAAAATTTAAAACAAGAGAGACAGATATATGTGGTTCACCTAATTTGGGCTACGTCCATGGAGAAACAACCAATCCTTCCTTTTATATTATCCAAAAAAAAGAAGAGATACAACCTACAATAGATTTGTTGTAATTTCCTCTTTTCTCTCACACAAACTCCTCTCTCTTTCCCACTCTAAATAATACTACATAATCGTAATACAATTCCCTCATATAAACTGAGGGTTTCCTTCTAGGGAAAAAAACCCTAAATTTACATAACTTCTACCGTCAGATCATCTGCCTAATGAACGACCTAGATTGAATACAAAGTTAGGAACATGGATCCAATGTGGTTGAAACAAAAACCTTTGAACAATTAGGAAGATAATCATGCTCCACACCCAACAAGGAAGGGGTAGGAGTAATAGATAATTGGCTAGCTTGTCCTCTCAACTATTTGACAATGGTTCCAGATGTAGCACTGATAAGGTCGTTGGCATGAGTACCAAGTTTTTGTGTAACGAGAGTATTATAAGTACGAGGATCATTGGGGATATGTTAATAAAGCATACTTGATGGAGAAGAAAAGAAATATAAGTGTTGGTCATGACGAATTAATTGGTATTCAATAACAACTTCGGACAAGGAAACATCCTTCATAATAGGAGGTAAGAGAGACTTACAAAACCAATCAGCTAGCAAGTAATCTAAAATAGGTTCCTTTACTAACCTATATCTATTTCTCCATTCATTGATGTTATCAGTGACATGAGTGGAGGTGTTTTGTTGTAAGGTAGTCAAGATTTGGTTCCAGTTCATAATGGATTGGAAACTAGAAGTGCTTTAAAAACTCCATAGCAAGGGTATCAAATTTATTGATAGAAGCATGAGGTATTTCAATGTACCATTAGGTTCCTTTTCCATTCAAAATGCGAGGGAATATTCAAAGCTGGATATTATCGCCAATCATCCAGTTAGAAAGACACCAAAGGTGGTAATGGGTGACATGTGTAGTTGGATCGTCTCCCTGTTTTCCATCGAAATTAGGAATGTTTGCAGGAATCTTATGTGGGATTGGAGGAAAAAGTAAGTTATCATTGATGGGATCATTGGTCAAATTGTATGGATTTGGTACCTCAAGAGTATCCAGGAACGATAATGCAACGAGTGTAGTTAGATCAGACCATGGAAGAGCTGAGCGACCAGAGGGACCAAGAGGTCCTCCCATCAATGGGTTTTCAACATGGTACAAAGGTTGTGAAGGACAGTAATTTCCTTGAGGTGTTGGTGGAATCGAATATATTGATGGGACATAAGGCATGCCCCCAGTCTGAGGAAGGTTACCATAATAGAAGTTTTCCCCAATAGGTAATGGTGGCTGAGTTTGGAGGCCCAAAGGAGATGTAGTAGGTCCAAGAAATGGAACACCACTAGCCACATAAGATGGACTGGGTAGAGGACCACCACCAATGGAATAACCACCAAATGGAAAGGCATTAATCAAATAAATACCTAGTTGAACCAAAGGTTACATGGGGGTAGGAGTGTCCTCGATAGGTAGATGGATGCTAGAAATGTTTTCCCCACTCTGTAATGGAGGGGGAGCTGAGCTAAGTAGCAATTCTAGCCAAAAGAATTGTTGAATTTTATTGAGTTAGGAACACCTGATGGGTTGGGAGTTGAGGTACTAGGAGCTAACACGAAAATAATTGAAGCGATGGAAACAATATATTGTTGACTCCTGAGAACCACCCAAAGTGGGTGTAGTTGGGGCTCCTTGAGTAACATAGGATATATAGCAGGATAACCGACAACAAGTGTGTAAATTGATGCATGTGGGTAGGGTAAAGTGGACCAAAGGTTTCCAAGGAACATGATTCACTAGCAATCATCGAGGCATTTAAATGGGAAAATAGAGAAGACACAAAAGGAAAAGGAGTGACCTAAATCAATATGGGCCCAAGAGGGTTGGTTAGAGGATGATTATAGGGAGTTACACAGTCTTAAGTAAATGGATCCTCTAGTAGGATATAATCTGGGTTAGTAAGGCTCAATTCAGGGTGTGAACCTGGAGATAGACTTCCTTGAGCAGAGGAGGAATCTGGGTCACTTGTATGTTCATCCATAATGATTCGGGGAAGGCCTCATCATAGGTGTCTAGACCGATGAGGTCCTGTAGTAGCCACAGTGAATGATATATGTTTCAAAGATTTATTAGTAAGTGGTTATATATCATCTCAATGACATACAACACACTCCTAAAAAGAAAAAAGACTTTAAGAGATCAATAATCAAACAAACTTCTTCCAATAGTCAAACTAGCTGACGACGGAACCTAACATTGAAAGACTATGAGAAAAAACCTTGTTGGGATAGAGATAATTATTATTACTCTTGAGATTCACCCAAACCTTAGCTTCAAGAGTGTAAGGACTCTTGTGGAGATAATTACCCTCCCAAAAAACCAAAGACGAAGTAGGTTTGTTTGCGTTCGGGTACCAGGGAAGCCCGCCCTAGTCACCTTGAGTGTGTTTCCCTAAGAGTTTTGCCACTATAATTTACCTACAAATCACTGTCACAAATGAGGGGGGCGAATCACGATCATTGACAACATGTATGTGGGAAGGGTATTTGAGTCACTGACTCAGCCCTAAAATTCCCAAAGGAATCTCCAGTACGCCAAATGTCAATCAAAATGCACTCAAAGGTGGGCTACCTTCTCATACACTCGATGTTTCCTCACACTTAACTCCCATGAAAGAATATCGGTCCCAATCAATGAGGGTGTCATAGTATTTTCACTCACTAGTGACTCTAGTCTAGTTTACAGTCTTGGGGAGTTGACTTTTAGAGCCTAACCCAAGGCCCTAGCCTAGACTACTATGCTTTTTCCCAGCTAAAAAAGTTGCTAATAATTTTATTATGAGATTTATTTTAGGGTACTTCTTAAAACTCTTCGGTAGGGGTTTTGACATATGAAATTTGTGATGACTATGACTCAAACCATGCAGAAAATTCTCTTAAAATTTTCCTTTGATAAAGAATGATTTTGCAAGGAGAGAGTAGCACAAACCGTTTCCAAAAATAAACATCACAATGAAAATTCCAACATGCTAAAGAAATGCAAACTTCTCACTCAAAACTAAATGCACACTACAATAAAATGAACAATCAAGCAACTAAGAAAAGATATGTTTTTTATTTTTTATTTTTTCTTTTAAGGATGCAAGAAATTCAAGATAAGCTAAAAAGAAAAAATGAATGTAGCAAAAGTAATCAGAGTTCAGGATAATAGAGACCCTAGGAAAAAACCAAGAAAAATACAAACATGGAATTCCACAGCAAGGGTGAAAAAGCACAGACTTAAGGCAACAACACAGGTGATATGAAAGAGACAATATGTTATACCCAAAGGTAACACACTGGATATAAAGGACATAGTGCATCATAACACACTAATTTCCACTAACATGATGCATTACATGATCTTTGCTCAGAAAACAACAGTTTCGGTCAATATCAAGAACTCTAAACAACTATACTAGCATGCATACAGGCAACAAGAAATCAAACAATGACAAAATCAGAGATCTAGGACCTAAGAAGTGTTGTCATTGCAATCAACACCCTCCAAAATTTTTCCCGCACTTGAATTTTGGAGCCTATTGAGCATCTTATAATCTCTCGCTCTATGATTATTCCATGATCGTTTTATTTTTTGCAAAGTGTTCAAGTCTTATTCCTAGTTTCAAACTGCCAAGTCACTTGCACACACATGCTCAGTCTTTGACGAGTTCATGACAAAACTTCCTTTATGAAATATTGAACATGCATAGAACCATCCATCGATATAGTGCCTATGTGATTTTCAACTTGTGTCAATAGTCATTGCACACTTTCATTGACAATCCCCCTCACTTTGCTTGTGATTGTACTTATACTTCAGTGAGTTTTCTCAATTGTCATCTTTTGCACACTTTTGTTTTCACAAGTGTTGACATCACATTCGCAGTTGTTTCTTTTGCTCATTTTAACTTTAATAAGTGTTTTTTTTCATGTTATCTTCTCTCTGGCATGTGTTACTTTCAAGGTCATTCGCATTTTGCAAGTTTCATATTCATGTTTTCCTCTTGTCGTAGGTGTCACTGTTGTTAATTTCACTCATGTATTTGTCACACCTTTTCACACCTCCAAAGATAGTTTTGGTGCACTATTCTATGTTAAGCGATATTTTACATATCATTAGAATATGTACTAGACACATTCCTACAACTTAGTGGGCCTTTTGGTCCATGTTTGATTCGTGTTTGTATGTATTTATCTCTTTCACTATATTAGTCTCACACTTAGTCATTTTGTAGCCCTTCTTGGTCCTTCAACTCAGTGCAAGCGTAAAGGAATTATCCCTTTAACCAGGTCATGAACGCAACTTCTTCATGACCCTTGTTAACATATTTTTTCCTCCCATACTAGTGCACTGAATCTTTTCTAAGGTCCCCTCCTTCTCACATTGCATTAGTACTTCCTAGGACAAGAACCTAGCCTTTTGCTGCCTCCCTCAGTGAAAAGCGCATTCTATATGAACAGGAAGCCATTGTTGGAGAAGAATTTTGCCCTCCATTTTAGCACTTCTTAATTCCTCCAGGCTGAGGAGAGGAACCCAAAGGTAACCACAAACCACTTTGAAACTAGAATCTAGCCCTTTTAGTTTTAGAGAGGAATCTCTCTATATGATTCTTCATTCACTTAGGTCTTAGGATAGGTATTAAGATCAGGATGGAATAAATTTAACAGTTTGTTGACAGGGAAGAGGGAAAATCCATTGGGCATGGAGTTATATGGAGCTAATGGTTTTCAGTGATAGGATAAAAAAATGAGGAACCTTTTAACAGGGGCAAGGTAGGCAATCCTTCTGAATTTTTTTTATCGAATTTCGTTACAGAGGGGTTATCAGAGTAATTGTGGAATTGAAAATATCTAAAGCATCTAGCTGAGGATGAATTCTATATGTCACAATGGAAGAAAAAAATTAAATGTTCAATAAGCTATAACATAGCACTTAATAATGAATTTTGAGATAAATCCTTAATTAACTAAACATGAAAACATAAAAAAGAAATCATGGTTATAACAAGAGATAAATTCACATACACAGGAGAAAACATCACCATAAGAAATTGACACATGAATCACTATAAAAGTCAACTTAAGCCTTCATCATTCACTGAAACTTTAATGAAGATATACAATGAACTGTGTCTTCTTTCTCTAACCTTGACAAACCAACCAACCATTTTCACACTAAAACTCATGAAATATATACAATTAGCTCATCCTTGGACTTAGGGATTCGAGCTCAACCATTTTCCCAAAGATAGAGTCAATTACATTAGATTTAGAAATTGCCTGCTAGGAAATAAGGAACGAATTTCTAAAACATAGGTTGTAAATATTCATTCGAATCTTCCAATATATGACACCTATTGCAAAATTGAATGAGGTTATTGTAATTTAGATCACTTTTTTAAATTTGGTTCCATTCGGCCAGAAACCTATTTTGAAGTTAACTGCTAAAACAGTTAAAAAAGTAGCAAATTCCTAGCAGCAAAAGTGCAACAAGCTTCTTTTTCATATTATATGATCAATGCTTGAATGTGGAACCTACAAGACACTCAAGGACATTTTTCATAACCATGAGAATCAATTTCGTGAGCTTTGGATTTGAATTAAAAGATCAAAATATTGACATTGTGAATGTGCTGCGCTACTTCAATATCACAGCGAATTCACCATTTGTATACTTTTGATCATCCTATGTACCTATGAATGTGCCAAACATGTGTAAAATAACTCTTAAATCATAAAATACCTATTAATAAACACCTGAACAAATTGCAAACCTTCCTTCTTTGAAAATCATCATCTACAACAGAAGCGCAACGCCAAAGTGCAGTGAATTTCCACCAACATATGTTGACCGAGGAAAAAATTTAGCTGATGATGTTGAAAACCTTAACAACCTTCTTGAGCCTCCATAGAAAAGAATAAGGGCCAAAATATTCGTCCTTTATCAAATTTTTACACTTTTGACAGTAGTGCAGTAATAATGTAGCAACTTTGGAATTAGGGTTTTAGATGAGGGCTTATGGAAAACTTTGAATGAAAATTCCCACATTAACAAGTTCAAACATAAACCTCCATAACCAAATTTAGTAGTTTGTTGCTTTTATCTATAGTGAAAATTTAAATTCATAGGCGCATCAAGAAAGCTCAACGCATGAGGGAAAAGGTTTATTGATGTTCTAGGGCAATAACAACAAGATGTGAGACTCTAGACCACTGATATGGAATTGTTGTGATTCAAAATATGGGTGGCAGGCAAAGTTTATAATGTTTGATGCAGGTAAAAACATAAAATGCAACGACTGAATGAAAGTGCAGCGTATTCTCCAGGCACAACAAGGAAAACATAGTGAGCTATGAATTCGAAGGTTGTGAGGTCATGTGAGCATTTTCCTTGACAGGCAAGGGTAAATTTGATCTAGGTGGATATTGGTGTCCACCCTCCTATTCCACTTGGACCCCCAACACTGTCTTTTTCAGTTTCCTTAATTGTAGCACAATTTACTATTTTTGGCAGTTTTTCGGGTCCTGAACTTCCGGAGCTGTTTTGAGGCCCTAAACGACGTTCTTAAGGGAAAATGGAGAGATTATGGATGTTCTAAAATAGCTAATCTTTTTGTTTGTTGGCCTACTCTTTGAGATCTTTGAAACGAGGTATTATGATAACCAAACAAAGATTGTATGCCAAAGTTCTGACCCTGGGAAATTGATGTACCAATTTACCAAAACGGGCCCACAGTTTTGGCGCATCATCTCATAGGATTAGGTTCCTAGATGTTTAGGGTTTTCAATTGTTTCAATAATAAATAGGCCTTGGAGCCTCATTATAACATAGTTCAGAATGCCACATCTCTTCTCAAAGATAAGCTACCATTGCCCGAGCTAGTCTTATTTCCATTCTGTTTGTAAGCATATTTCAGTTTTTGACATTAATGAAAGTAAGTGTTATTTCTGCTTCAGATTTGTATATATGGTAATATCTGTAATTTGTTGTATTATTGTTCAAATTTGGATCAAAATTGGACGACATGCAAGACAAATCATTCAAGAAAATGAGGATTTGAAACCTAGAATTGGCGATAATCTCTTGACTTGAAGAAGCGCAGCGACTGTGTGAAAGCGAAACACCTACCCTACAGACTTAGCACTACGGACTCCAAGTGATGTACAAAATGCTTTTGATGGAATAATAAGTGGATCTCTTGTTTCTTGAATGCTAAAATAAAGTTTTGAACTTCCAAGATGAGCCACATTAGTAGAATTTTGAGGTCTAAAATGGGCTTCCTAAGAAAAATGTACAACCAAAATAAAATTTATAAGAACCAATAGGATTCAAGATGATGATATCAACCATGGGGATGATTCACCATTTTTGGAGTAAAAAAGTAAAAAGATAAAAAATAAATAAATAAGAAAACTACTTTTTCAATTCATATTTTTAACTTACCTCCCTAAGGTTTTACTCAAATTTCAAGCGGGATTACTCGTTGGATGCAAAATTTAATTGCCCATCCAAGGAGTACCCATGTTTCATACTTTCGATGGACCCTTCTACACGAAAAATGAGAAATACATGAAAAACATGATTGCAAGCATGTTTTTCATGTATTTCTCATTTTTCGTGTAGCAGGGTCCATCGAAAGTATGGAACATGGGTACTCCTTGGATAAGGAATCAAATTATACATCCAACGAGTATTGCTGCTTGAACTTTGAGTAAACCTACAGGGAGATAATTTGAAAATACGAGTTAAAAAAAAATATTTTTTTCTTTTTTCCCTCTAAAATTTGATGATGTAATGTAATATTATTTTATTATTTCCACTATTATTTTATAATTTCCTTAGGAGACCCATTTTAGACCTCAAAATTACCCTAATGAACCCACCTTCAAGAAAAATGATTATAATATGAAACTCTAATCATGAAAACGCAACAACTAAAAATATGTGCAACGCATGTGTAACCATTGTATTGGAGGTGATGTCATAGCACAATTTGATTTGACAACCTAACTGACTGAAATGACCCCACTACTTTGTCCCAATGATGAGAAGACAAAACTTACTATGACCTCACTCATGATTTTGTATGAGACATTAACCCTAGGCTCACTTAACTCAACCCTTTAGAGAATCAATGACTATATTTACAATTCTAACATAATTACATCAATAATATAATTTTACATTCTTTACAAAGACTAATAACTTGATCTCTAAGAGATCATAGCAAAACCTTTACATATTTACCAAAATAATAAAAAGACTAAGCTTTATTTTGACTACTATAACATAGGACACTAACATTGGCTCCAATGGGGATGGAATCCTCCTCGTAAGGTGTAAAATGACACCGTAGACTAGTAGCCTAATCCATTATGCAGATCCAAACCTCAATTTCGCAAACTACTAACTTTTTTTGCTTTAAAACCACAGAAATTGAAACCAAACTGAAAACCTCAAACTGTACATGATAGGTTGCGATCTAAAAACTGACTGAAACAACTACTTGAAAAACTAAAAATCAAACTAAGACAAGTGCTTTCCCAACAAGTTTATTGATCACACCATTTCATACTCTAACCTATTGAAGAACTGTTGAAATCAAGTGATACAAAAATTCTAGTGAAACCAATCAAGTAGCTGCTGAAATAAATAGATTTCTTGATTGTTCTTGTACCATATGGAAATTGGACAGTGTAATGGCATTGGAAACTCATGATGCTTCTAGTCTCCATATTGGAAACATTATTGAAAACACAAGCTGAAAAAAACTTCCATATAGTGAGCTATAGGATCATAAAGACATGATTTTTTTGATGATCCTTTGTTCGATGATCCTCAAGGTATTCAACGATTGGCTTGTCATGGCTGAATTTTTCAGATGTATTCACTATGTCAAACAATGATTTCAAATGTGCATTGTCAAACTTGTGTTCAAAATCAAAACATTCATCAATATGAAAATCATAGGGCAGCACTACCTCGTATCATTTCGGTTGGAAAAAGTTCTCAAATGATTTATTTTGACAGTGGAAATTGTGTGGCTGAATTTGAATCTCTAAGGCTTCAATATATTTTTCAATTTTTTCAACAAATGATTCTAAAAAATAGCTCTTCCCCTAATAATATTTGCATAATATTAAATACCTAGGTAAAAAGACTAAGAAAGATTATTCCACTTGATCATCGTCAAACATATAAAAATGCTCTCTAAAAACTTCAATAGACAATGGATCTTCAACATATCCTGTCATCTTGTTTGGCTAGGAAATTGGATTAACACTTTAAACTTTGAATTTTTTGGATAGTGGAGTTGCCATAGATGTTATGAACTCTGGATTGTTTCACAATGGAGTTTCCCGGTGAATAATGCACAATCATCTTGTGTCTGATCATTATTCACCATTAGTAATCAAATCTGAAACTTGATGGTTATTTCCCAGGGAAGATGGAGCCTTTTTCTCCTCGACAATGGCGTCACTATGTTAGCACTTTGTAATTCCTCTAGGCTGAGGAGAGGAACCCAAAGGTAACCAAAAACCAATTTGAAACTAGAATCTAGCCCTTCCAGTTTCATAGAGGGTTGTCTTTGTATGATTGTTCAATCACTTAGGCCTTAGGCTAGGTATTAAGATCATAATGGAATAGATTTAATAGTTTGATGATAGGGAAGAGGGAAAATCCATTGGGCATGGAGTCATATGGAGTCAATGGTTTCCAGTGAGAGGATAAAAAAGGAGGAATATTTTAACAGGGGAAATGTAGGAAATCCTTTTGGTGTTTTTTATTGAATTTAGTTGCAGAGAGGTGAGCACAGGAATTGTGTAGTTGACAATATCCAAAGAATCTAGCTAAGGATAAATTCTAGATGTCACAATGGAAGAAAAACATTAAATGTTCAGTAAGATATAACAGAGCACCTAACAGTGAATTATGAAATAAATCCTTGCTTAAATAAACATGAATACATAAATAATCAATCATGATTATAACAAGAGATAAATTCACATACATGGGAGAAAACAACACCATAATAAATTGACACATGAATCCCTGTAAAAGTCGACTTAAGCTTTCATCATTCAGTGCAACTTTAATGAAGATGTACAATGAACAATGTCTTCTTTCTCTAACGTTGGCCAATAAACCAAACATTTTCACACTAAAACTCATGAAATATATACAATTATCTTATCCTTGGACTTAGGGAGTAGAGATCAACCATTTTCCCAAAGATAGAGTCAGTTACATTAGATTTAGAAACTTCCTGTTAGGAAATAGGGAGTGAATTCTGTAAAATAGGGGTAAAATATTAGATAATATCTCTCGAATAATAATAGTTTTTACCAAACTGAAAGAGGTTTTTGTTGATGAGTTTTTTCTTGAGAGAAACCTCTCTCATTTTTTGAAAATTATTCTCTATATCCTTGTAATCCGCACCCAAAGATCATGACTAAAACAGAAAATGACGAATGTTGGCGGGAAAAGTTCCCTAAGGCAAGGGTTGACAACCTCAGCAAAGAAGAAAAAAAATAACCAACAAATATAAGTAAATAAATAATTCCAAACATGTTAATTACTAAATGTGGACTTGGAAACATACTCGGAGGTCCTCCGTTTGAAGATGTTCCTGTAGGGTCCAAACCATCTGCTTCCTCCATAATCGAGTAGGCCTGCAAGTCAATTCAGAGAAGCATATACATGATATATAATTCAATGTGCATACATAAAATATATGTTATATCATCAAATATAAACATACAAATTGATATTCATGAGACAATAACATATCAGGAACAAGACATGAGCTTCTTTATTGATAATCAACAATAGGTACAGGAAAGGTACAACCTGATCCAAGCCAAAGCACCGACAAAGCCTTCCTCTAGATTTGTATAGCCCAAGCCATGAAGAAAAACTCTCTAAAAAATGCAAGGATATGCTCTAAATATAATGAACATCTCTGCAAAGGAAACCAGGGTTTCCATAGAGACTAGGAGTGCAAGAGGCACAAAAATCAGACTTGATCTGGGAGAAAAATGGGTATAATGTCGATAGCCCTTCTCTTATGTATTTTAGGCCTACTGAAGGTGTGTATATATACCACCTAAAATTAGTTAATTCAGTTGTGCTGCGAGCTCTTGTAGGTGGGCTCTCGGTAAAACACATAACCCACCTAAAAAATAACATATTATTTTATTTTTTCATATTTTAATAGGTATATGCAGGTATGTAGTTATAAAACTTGCGTATGTACATTCTTTTGAATGGGAAGAGTCGCGTATGGAATTTGAAATATTTTTTTTCAATATAAGATCAATTATGCTTTTGAAAATGTTGCCCAAGGCCATACAAGGGCATCCAGTCTACATGAGTGCTAAATGATGTTATAACAATGAAATCTAAAAATAGGTTGTAAATATGCATTTCAAAATTCCAATATATGATACTTGTTACAAAACTAGAGGACATAATTGTAATTTAGCTTGTGCTTGACAAAAACCTCTCTCACTTTTTCAAAATTCAGTTCCATTCGGTCTGAAACCAATTTTGAAGTTAACCTCTAAAACAGTTAAAAACGTAGCAAATTACATGTAGCAAAAGCACAACGAGATTCCTTTTCATATTAGATGATCAATGATTGAATGTTGAACCTGTTAGCGCTTGAAATTTCACCTCAGGCTGAGAAAGGTAAACCTCAAGGCAACATCAAACCATTTAGCCTCGTAGCTAGCCCTACGGGGCAGGAGAAGGCTCTCTCCGGTCTATCTCGGTAAAATCTTCAATAGATGAGATGACCAATAAGGTAACACTGATATTAGGCTAGTAAACTGATCAAAGAGTTTGATTTGAGGTTTTTCGGTTTTTGGTGGCAAATTGAGGAGAGGGCAATTTTGGGTGCGGGGATTGGACACAGTTTTTGCAGGGGGTTTTTTGGGGCGAGGTAGGAGACAGTATTGATGCTTTTGATTGAGGTGGATGGTCAGGAATGACAGGTGAGGAGCTAAGGAGAGCAAACAATAACTTTGAATTCTCCTTAAACAGTAGAAAACATTGAAATTAAACAAACTTAAAAGCAGAGCATGACAGTCATGAATTCTTACTTTAACACTTCGTTTGTTTAATGTGCAGAAGGAAAAGAAAGGAAATGATTCACATAACACACTTACAGGTACATAGAGAAACACACCATCAATACATGTAACCACAAGAATCCCAAAAAGGACTGCAAAACCCTGGTCTTCCTTAGCCAAAAATTGCAGAGATACAGTGAATAATACAATGATAGCTTATCCCTCAAGAGTCCAACCATGAAAATGAGCAAGAAAGTACATAATATAGATGATCTAACCTCTTTCCCTGCCTCCATGGGTCGAGCTCACTATCCTAGGAGCTGTTTCAACCACTTCTAAACTAAGCACTACAAACTAGGCAGTCAAAACAACTTGCCTCTATAAGCTAGGAAACCAATTCATTCATTTAATATTTACCCTTTTCATGAATGAATCTTCTAGAAGTGTTACATAAGAGTAAAAGTGTCTTAAAAGTACAATAATTACATCAAAGAGAATCATAATTCACCCCAAAAAGTCAAACTGGGTCAAAATGCGCTTTTCTGAGCTGTACAGTGCATTTTGGAAAAATCTGCCTGACGGGTCGCGTGTCCCTGCCTGATGGGTCGCGCGCCTTTGGAGCCATTTTTGGGGCACTTTTAGGTGGAAAAATTGAGAAAAAGTAGGCTTGTTGGAAAGGTCTATGAGTCTAATTTCCAACCCAACTGGAATTTCTGAATTTGGAGTTCATTTGCCCTGTCAAAAATCAAATCTCCCAAGACTGCTTTCTGCAATTCAAAAAAGTGGCAGGGAGTCATTTTTTACTAGTTTTTTGACTTTCTGGAGGCCCAAAACTTCACCAAATCTCAAGTCCATCCATGAGCATGTGTAACTTTGCATGACAAATCTGGAAATGCTGAGTTTTTGCCAAATGGAGTTGCCATGATGAAGGGTCGCGCGGGGGGTGAGACCCGTTAATGGGAAAAACCTGCAAATTGCCTGAAAATGCCAAAATTCACCCAAAATTCTCAAAATTTCTTGGGATTTGTGCTGTGTCTAGGCTATTTAGTGCCATTCTCAGTCAAAGAGGCTTTGGCCAAAATTTGGAGTGGATCGGGCCTTTTCCGTCGTTTTAGTGCCTTGGCCAACCTCCTTGGATCTGGCGATTGCAATTTTGACATTTCTCTAAAACCATGACACCTGTGCAAAAAGTGAAGGAGGTTTTTCTTCTTTGGCATGTTATGGACAAAAAAATCTCTCAGTTTTCCAATATTCATCTTTTATTGCTCTGGAACATCATTTGAGTGCGACTTGTCCCGATGTGTGAAACAAGGAATTTTGTCGAAATGGAGCGAAATGAAGGGGATAGGGGGCTTCTAAATTCTTGGGGAAATTTTTGGGAGTGGGGAGGGATGTTAGGAAGCAGGGGAAAGTGGAATCTCAGGGATTGAGTGAGGGGAAGGGGTCCAAAAGGGTAAAACACAGGCCAAACCTAGAAAATTGCCAAGTTGTAGCTAGAAACTAGGGTTTGTGCAAAAATGAGGAATTTGGGGGATCTAAGGGATGGGAAGCATTTGATAGGGTATTTTAAGGATAGGGGAAGGTTTATGAACATCTGGATACAAGTTTTGCCGATGATTTGACCGTCCAAGAGAAATTGGCTTTCAAAACCCTATGAGAGGGAAATAACCTTGCCAAGGCACAACTGAAGCATGAACAAGGTGTAAAATGACTCATTAGACACTGAGATGATAATGACAACCCTATGAATGATGATAAACTCAGCTGAATGATGACATAGACTGAAATTTGGACAACTTTAGAAGGAGTTAAAGCAAACCCTAGACCTAATGCCTAGTGACCAAATTTTGCTTGAAAACTCTTTGTAATGACAAAATTTGACCTTGACACTCTGAGACCACTTTGTAAGAGCATATTTGATCACTGGAGGAAGGATGGAAAGACTGACACTAACAGAACCTGAAAGACACTCAAGGATATTTTTCATAGCCATGAGAATCAATTTCATGAGGTTTCGAGTCGAATTAAAAGATCAAAATGTTGATTGTGTGGAAGTGCGACGCATTCGCTACGCTACTTCAAAAGCGTAGTGAATTCGCCATATGTGTACTTCTGATAATCCTTTGTACCTATGAATGTGAAAAAAAGGTTGAAAATAACTCATAAATCATCAAATACATATTAAGAAACACCTAACCAAACTACACACCTTCCTTGTTTGAAAACCATCATTTACAGCAGAAGCGCAACAAATTTCCACCTACATATGTTTGACTAGATGTTGGTATGATATTACTACTTAGAATTTTACTAACTAAATATAAATTTTGCTCAATTTTTGGTTATTGCATGGATGCACTAAGGAAAAGTGGACTTAGAGGACCCACATTTTATTTTTGGCTTAAGAGGCACTCAAACATTAGAGCTAGAGGTAAAATTGCAACTTTGGTGGAGCATGGGGGCCACCACAAGAGAATTTCGGCCCACATGGGAAGTACACTGTCATTGGAGCAGATTTAGTGTGGGGAATTCGATGTGGGCCCACATGGGAATTTTTGGAGGCATATTGAAAAAAGGAGGAAGAGTTACTCATTGTCTAAGACAAGAGCACGCTTGAGCTGAAGCCAAGTATGCAAATGTTGTTTAGCACATGAGTGTATCCGAGTAGAGATCTTAGCCCTTGCTACGGTGGACTTCGAGTGCCAGCCCAAGGAGGGAGTTTCACCTTGCCATTTTTGCACTACCAACAAGATGGTCGAATTTCTAGGAGGGGGGTAGCTACAACAGCGTAGGGACTGTGTAGTCTTTTGTGGGAGCACTCCGAGAGGTGGAGGCGTGAGTTGGGGATTGGGATGAAAATTTGAGTGAAGGCATGGGGAACATTTTGAGGAGTATTGCAGCCATTTTGGAGGCCATTTGCAGCAGAAATTACAAGTGGGTCAAATTACCTAGCAGTTGAGCCATTGAGGGGAAATAGGGTTGAATTTCCAAAGTCAAGAAAAGGCCAATTCCTTCGTGGGTTATTATGGGTGCTTGGTGGAGAGGCTAGGATTATTTTCCCAGAATTTTTTGAGCATTGGAGAGGGCCGTAGAAGAAGATCCATTCAACTAGAAACATATTTATGAGCATCTTCAACATAGAGCCTGAGCATCATAGCAACAGATCAGAGGGAGGGTGTCTTATTTGTCATTTGGGGCTTTGCTAGATTGCCTTGAGAAAGCCCATGTGCACTCATTCCAACACCTTATTGTACACCAATTTTCATTAATAAAAAGAACTTAGCAACACAGTTTTGGTGTCAGTTTGTGATTTGATTGTTTGTCACTATTTTATGGTATTTTTGTCTATGTTTGATTTTCATATTTACTGTTAATTTTCCTTATTGATATTACAGTGGTATCTGAGCTCATAGAATTGTAACAACTCGTGGGAGCAATGTAGTCTATGACACCGAAGGATAGGAAAAGCACGACATGCCGAAGGAAAAGGTATAGAAGCAGAGAGAGGTAGTTGCAGATTACTCCTGACCCTGTGAAAACAAAGCCTGGGGTTGAAGAAGCAAACATGGGGGACAACAAGGAAGACAAAAGGAGTGAAGAAAATGAGTTTTCCCATATTTTGTTGAAGGCAGTCCAGGACTTGTCCCAGAATATCGAAGGAATGGGCCAGCGAAATGGTAATGGCAACAAGGGTAAGGGAGTCCAAGGGCATTTCTAGTTTGGAGAAGGGTCTGGCACTTCGTAGCACCATGCATCCCTTAATCTCAACATGCCATTATTTCCGAATACACCCCTTAGGTATACAATTCACACATTCCTAACATCTGGAGTTGGTGGGAAATCGGAGCAGGAGGAGGCATCTTATGGGGACTATTTCTTGGAGTATCAGTCCTATGGACTTGATTTTGGGAAGGCCATTACTTTCAAATATTTCTGCCAGTTGAAGGGTAAAAATAGTCCCAAGGGGTACAGTGGAGGAGGCTACATGCAGGGGCGGAATTGTAACACACGATGGAGAGGTTGTTTCTCCCAAATTCTGATGGGTCCTCCACGAGCTCGGCCAAGGCATGGGTCGAAAATCTGGATGTCTATTTCTAGTTGAATCATATGAAGGAGGGAGAGGCAATCAAGATTGCCACATTGCATATATAAGGGCAATCCCATGACTGGTGGTTCCATGGGTTGACCATGTTGGGACATGTAGGAGATGATGATTTCACTAGGTGGGTGTTGGAGCGGTTTGAGAGGAAAGATCCGGAGGAGGATTTTGGGGAGGTGACAAGGCTCAAGTAGATTGAGAGTGCAGAAGCATACATCTCAGAGTTTTTTTGATTGTCTGTGATGGTGTCAGATTTGTCGGAGTCTACGAGGATTTACATGTTTTTTAATGGGCTACCAGAGCCATCGCGTGGATTAGTGAGGTCCAACAAGCCCACTACATTACAGGATGCACTAGGGAGAGTCCAATATTTACAGGATGCCCTACCTAGGGCTCTAGCACCACTACCTCGTAGATAGGGTTTCCAGCAAAGGGGAAAATACACCAGGGATCCACCACCAAAGGGAAATCAAGGGCATGGGCAGCTGGATGAGGAGACTTGGAGAGACCTTAGGAGGAGGAAATTGTGTTTCACTTGTTAGGAGCCATGGGCACTAGGCCACAAATGTGCAGTGGGCAAGGCACACTACATCGAGGTCTTCTCTGACAACGATGTAGAGAATGAGACCTATTTTTAGATCGGTGGAGATGATAGCACAACACCTCAGGAGGGAGGACCACCACCACCACCACCACCACCACCACTAGTAGGGGGAGTTTCCTTTGCACCTTCTGGAGGGGTCCTTGCATCACTGCGAGGGGTACCCAAATTTTTGACTCTGAGGATTAGAGGCATTGTTCAAGGGAAACGTGTATCATTTCTAGTGGACAGTGGGGATACCAATAATTTCATTGATGCTCAGATGGTCCAAATGAGAGGCATCACAACTGAGGAGTTTGAGGGATTCACAGTTCTTGCTCCTCGGGAAGGACCATGTATTTCACCTGCTATGTGCCATCTTTGACAGTGACCATGCAGAACTACTCCATGACAGATCATTTTTTTGTAGTAGATGTACCATACAACAACATGGTGTTGGGAGTCCAATGGCTCTATTCGCTTGGTAGAGTCACAACTGACTGGAGGAATTTGGAGATGGAGTTTGTACGGACAGATGGAAACCCAATTTTTCTATGAGGAATGCATTCATATCTGCCATAGACTGTTTCAGCCCACATGATGGAGGCTGATTTGAGACATGGGGACATTGAGTGGGTTGTGAAGTTGAGGATCTCAGAGGCTGGGGTCAATCCCAAGCCACCACATCTGGAGATACATGCTATTCTTGACAAGTACCTAGTTTTATTTGGAGACATACCACCGGGTCAACCACCTGAATGGGGGTTTGAGCACACTATTGAGCTGGAGCCAGGAGTGCAGGTCATCATCACCACTCCTTATTGACATCCCAAGGCATATCTTGATGAGATAAAGAGGGCCATCGATGATCTCTTGGAACTTGGGCATATCATGCCAAGTTATAGCACTTTTTCTTCATTCGTTGTGCTGGTGAAGAAGAAGCATGGGTCCTTACATATGTGCATAGATTATGGAGCCATCAAAAAAAAGACACTGAAGAACCTCTACCCCATCCCACGTACAGATGAGTCGATGGATGAGTTGAGGGATGCTAAGTTCTTTTCAAAGATTGATCTGTGGTCGGGGTACCATCAGATCCATGTGATGGACTAGGATGTCCCGAAGATAGAATTCTAATGCCATTATCGACACTTCTAGTCCTTAGTTATGCCTTTTGGGCTGACCAATGTGCTAGCTACGTTCAAGTCATGCATGAACCAAGTATTTCATGGGAAGTTGAGGAAGCTCTAGCTAATGTTATTTGATGACATATTGATTTATAGACAGACTTCGAAGGAGCACTTGCAACACCTTGAGACAGTACTGCGCCTTCTAAAGGAGCAGAAGTTCTATGCTAAATTGTCAAAGTGCGAGTTTGGGCTGACTGAGATGCTCTATATACAACAAACCATTAGGGTGGATGGTGTGAGAGTACATGAGGAGAATATCAGAGCTATCTGGGATTGGCCAGAGCCTTAGAATGTGACTGAGCTTAGGGGTTTCGTGGGCATATGCACTTATTATAGGAATTTTGTGAAGGGTTTCTCCCAACTAAAAGAACCCCTCACTGACTTAATGAATAAAGGGACATTCGAGTGGATGAATACAACACATGAGGATTTTTACTACTTCAAGGAGGTAATGAGTAGATGTCTGGTGTTGGCACTTTTTGACTTCACTCAGCATTTCATTTTGAAGTGTGATGCATCAGGAGTAAGTGTGGGGGTTGTGTTGATGTAGGGAGGGCACCCCATAGCTTTCGAGAGTCGGAAGCTACTGCCCCATGAGCTACTATACTCCATATATGATAAGGATATGTTGGCCATCATGCATGCATTGGCCAAGTTCAGGCAGTATTAAGTGGGGAACTGGTTTAAAGTCAAGACAATCACAACAACCTCAGGTTATTCTTGGACTATAAATAGTTGTAGGAGAGGCAACAAAAGTGGGTGAGAAATCTCCAAGAATTTAACTTTGAAATTGAGTATGTCAAAGGGAAGCACAACGTGGTGGTTGATGCATTGTCCAGGAGGCCAACTACACTTTCTCTAATGAGAATTTCCACGGACTAGAGGGTGTATCCACTAGTGGAGTACTCCAAGGATTGGTTCGTGAGTGAGGTCCTTGATGGGTTGGTGACAGATGACTGGTACAGGGTGATGAATGAGGTGATCTACTTTCGGGACCAGATTTACTTTGTACCCAACTCCCAACTAAGGGAGAAGATTCTATAGGTTGCCCACAACTCACCACTAGCAAGGCACCAAGGGTTCAAGAAGACATACAGGACCATTAGAGATCGCTTTGCATGGAGGGGCCTCAAGGATGATTTTCTAGGGCATATCCAAGAGTGTGACACATGCCATCGGAACAAGGGTGAGCAATCACAACCCACAAGCCTATTATAGTTGCTTCCCATTACAGAGAGGAAGTGGGAGAGCATATCGATGTATTTCATTATCAGGTTGCCCATAGTATAGGGAAAATACTGCATTTACGTAGTGGTGGACTGCCTGATGAAGTTTTCTCATTTCTTCACCATTTTAGCATGGTACTCGGCTTCACAGGTGGTCGAATTATTCTTCAGGGAGATGTTTCGGCTACGTGGTCTCCAAAATACCAGTTACATTGACCCGAATAGCCGATTCATGGGTGGATTTTTGTAGGAGCTATTTCGGTTGGTCGGTACTGAGCTCAATCTGAGTACCAATTACCACCCTCATACAGATAGGCAGATAAAGATATTTAACAGATGGTTGGAGGGCTAATTGTGTAACTATTTGATAGGGCAGTAGAGAGCATGGATACAGTGGATGCACTTGAGTGAATACTACTACAACAATAAGTACCAAATTTCCATAGGTATGTCACATTATGAGCCTTGTATGGTTATGATGCATTGTCTTTTGATGATGTTATGTTTGGGAACAGTAGGGTCCCAAGGGCCAAGGACTGGATATAGGAGAGCCAATACATATTGAGAGCTCTTAAAGACAACATGCAGATGCCCCAAAACTAGCAGAAGATTTATGCAAATAGGGCCAGAGTTGAGAGGTAGTTTGAAGTAGGGGACTTTGTCTTCTTGAGGCTTCAACCATATCAGTAGTTTACACTCAAGCAGAATGGGGCTGTGAAGATCAAACCCCGCTTCTATGGACCATATCGTGTCACTTGGAGGGTGGGGGAGGTAGCATATGAGCTAGAGCTACCCCCGAGGAGTTGGGTGCACAACATCTTTCATGTGTATTTCTTGAAGAAGGCATTGGGACAACAGGTTATAACAATGGAAAAGCTACCCCTGTTGAACTAGATTGTAATTGATGTCAATATGGAAACATTCTGGATAGTAAATAATGATGTGAATCCAATTATAGAAGATCCGTGAAGCAACAGGAGAAGGAAGAGTCCATCGGAAGCCATCAAAGAAGAGATATTGGAAGAAGAGCTATCGGAGTAGAGAAGAGCTATTGGAGTAGTGTACTGGAAGTAAAAGTAAAGAGAAACCACAAGAGTGATGAGCCAAGACAATGTAGATCTATCGCATATGCCAAGAGTAAGAGCCATATCGGAGGAAGTAATAAACCATGGGAACCCTTTCGACAATATATAATATTGGTAGAAATCTTATCGGAGAATATATTATATTAAGTTATGTAAACACTGCTCAAACCGTCGATTGCGATAGTATTGTGGACCCGCGGTACCATTACAATTCACCTTAATGAAATATCGTGTCCAGCTATCGGAACGTTCATATTGCAAATCATAAGGGATGTATATCCAAATCCTCCGATTGTGATAACATTGTGAACCCACTGCACCGTTATAACATGACTTAATGAAATATTGCATCTCCAAAGATCACAAGTTTCAAAGGGATCTCAAAACACTGATTGTGATATAATACGTGGACCTGATAGATCCATAGAATATACCTTTATGTAATACCATGTTTAGGTATCAGGAAAGTTACGTAAATCATAAGGGTTGTCGCTGTCGGACCGCCAATTGCGATAAGACTTGTGAACCCGACTGCTGATTGCGATAAAATCTTGTGAACCCAACCGCCGATTGCGATATTAGCTGTGGACCCAATGGATCTATTGAAGATGGTTTAATGTTATATCACATTTGTTTCATTGGAAGTATGAATATTGGCCATGTTACATTAGTGATGTTAAGAGTTGCGATTGCAGGACCTCCAAAAGTTGCAATTGCGATTGAAGTAGTGATGTGGCATGTGGGACCTCCCTGAGGGTATAGCCTCTCTTTTATGGTTTCCGTGAATAATCAAGTCTATGGATGAAAGAATCTTCAATATGTTTTAATATACAAGTCGACCTCCTTCCAATAAATGTGTATTTCCGGTCATTGGTGAAACCCATATAAATATAAGTTAAGACATATCATTTCTAACCATTGATTGTGTGCATCGATCATAGAACAGAACGACAGTTCACAACTCGTGAAAATGAAGGAAAAATAGAAAGAAATTCAAAGGTCAAGTGAGCATAGAGGAAGCCGAAGGTCTAGCGGGAGATGAAGGTAAAAGCATTTTGTTGACTGGGTTAATCATTGAAAGTTCGGACTTATAATGAATTTGTAGAAGCACATCCCGTGATCTGTTAAAGAGATTGCATAAGACATGGTTGTTTTATAATTGCATGCACAACCTAAAGCCACGACAATCTCTCTTTTGAAGTAATTACTCTTGAAGCCGCGACATTTTCTCTTGTGAAGCAATTACTCTTGAAGCAGTTATCGTGACAACTAGAATAGAGGGTTGAAATAGAGAGTTGTGTGTGTGCAAGTAATTTAAGATACATTGACGATTGTGTAAAGACTATTGAAGACCATGGTGTGTTATTCATCATGATGTGACTTGGAGATTCTATTTTGGAAATATGAAGAGTTGTGAATAATCCTTCATATGAAGGCAGATTGTCATTGATGTAGCAGTGAAGCTGTAGATTGACAAAATTCAGTGAAGAAGATTTTGGGAGTAGAGAATTACTATCAAACATATCTAGAAAAATATAGCAGTGGGTTAGAGCCGAGAGGGTTGGTGCCTTGAAGGTTGGAGCCTCGAACAAACAAGGTTGGTGCCTTGATAAGATAGGGTCGAAGCCCTTGGGGTTGGTGCCTTAGAATTGGAAGGATTGGTGTCCTTGGAGTTGGTGCTACTAAATCCAAGGTTGGTGCCTTGACAAGACAGGGTTGGTGCCCTAAAGGTTGAAGCCTCACAAAAGACCAAGTTGGTGCTTGGAAACAGGTTGGAGCCCTATATATATTGTACCTGCTTTATTTTCAAGATTATATTAATAAAAATATCTATTCCTATTGTTCATTTTGTGTTCTAAATATAATTAATTTAATTGGTAAAAGTAACAATTGAAAGAAATACTAATTCATCCCCCCCTCTCAGTATTTCCAACAACTGTTATCAAAGCCAGTACCTTCACACAAAGCCTAACAACTTGAAGGTTGATCGATTAGAACACAAATGGCAAAGACAGGGAAGAAAGTCTCTAATCCTCCTAAAGATGTGTCTCCCTCAACCATCGAAGTTGAAATCTATCAATCTGTAAAGGCTCCATGGTTCAATGGAAACTTTGATATATGGGAAGCAAGAATGAGGAATTTCTTAAAGACTCAAGGCATTGAAATCTAGAAATCAGTGATTGTTGATAGTATGATGGATGGAGAATCCAAGGAGTACAATGAAAAAGAAATGAAGGAAATCTTGAATGGGCTACCAGATTCTATAAAGAACAATTTAGGAAAATTTTCATCAACAAAGGGTATATGGGGAAAACTTCATGACCTTCACTCAAAAGGAGCATTGACCATGAGCACTAGTCAAGAAGATGATGGAAACCAAGAAGGAAATCTAGAACCCATCATAGAAGCTGAAAATGAGAATGATGACATCAAGGCTAAAGAAGACCTAGAATATGAAGAGAATGAAAAAGATTTTGAAGAAGATATCCTCACTAAACTTATGGATGCCAGGAAGAGATTATCAGTTTGAAAAAGGAAAACGAAGAACTTAAGAAGAAAGCACTAGCTAGTGACCAAGACCAAACAAGGAAGAAAGTTGACCTTGTCAAGCTTCAAGCTTCAAGTACAAGAAATGGATGAAGAGCTCGCCAAGCTTAAGAAGGAATTTCATCAATGCAAAAGAAAGCATCATGAAGAAGTCATATCCATGAAAAATCAATTGGAAAAAGCAAAGAAACAAGAAGATAACTTGTCAAGCCACCTTGAACAAAGGCACAAGAGCTTGAACAAACTTGAAGTAGAGATTGGTCAATTCAAGGAAGAGGTCTCCTCCCTTAGATCACAACTAGAAAAGGAAAGGAAACAAGCACAAGGAACTAAGAAGACAATGGAAGCATTGGTAATCATAGAAGGACATATTGTTGAAGTAGAAAAGTAGAAAAACACCATGATATGCCAACTAAAAGCAAAGGATGAAGAAATATTCAAACTAAAATATGAACTCAAGCTTATCAAGGCCAAAACATGTAAAACTACAAGGATCACAAAAGAAATGGAGAGAAGTGTAGCAAAGGAAAATGAAGAAATCTTCAGAATGAAATAAGATATCATCTCCCTTAAAATAGAAGCAAATAAAGCAATACATATCAAGGAAGAGTTTGAGAAGAAACTTGCTAAGAAGAATAATTATTGTGAAAGATTGGAAGAAGAGATTGTCTCCCTCAGGAAAATGGTTTAAGGGATGGATAAATTTTTGAAGAGCTCACAAGACTTGGATGACATGCTGAGCCATCAAAGATCCCTATTTGATAAATCATGTCTTGGCTATGAAGGAAAATCCTCAAGCAAGAATGATAATACTTCAAATAAAAAGGATGTGAGGAAGCTAGAAAGAAATATTAATGCTCTTATTTCCAACAAAGGCAAGGATAAGTGTCAAGGAAACAATGAAGGAAGTTCTGTTCAAAGAAGAAATGTAGATGATGTCAAGGATGTAAGAAGTAATGGTTATAATCAAAGGATCTCAAGGCAAAAAGACTTTAGAAGTACATCAAGAAAACCTTCTTCTCCCAGGTACCAAAGTATATTTCTTGGTTATTGTTATTCTTGTACAAACTTTAGACACATGGAAAAATATTGTAGGGCTTATCATAATATAGACATTATGGTCCTTGACAATCCCCGAGAAGCAATTATGCATGAAGAAGTCATGAATTCTTATTCATGAACAACATAGAATGCTTCAAGTTTCATCACATTGGTCATATGACACGTGATTGTAACTTAACTTGGGTTCCTACACAAGCTAGAACCATGCCAGAGAAGAAAGTTACACAAGTATGGAGAAGAAAGAAAATACAATCTGAAAATCTCCTAAACTCTCCAGCCAACAATACATGTTGTTGACTCGATGAATATATCCTTGATATTTTGAGTGTTTGATGACGAGATTCTACCAAAAAGAGACCATGCATACAATTAGGGGGAACCTTTGATTCTTGATCATTATTGCAGAAGCTATCTGTGAAAGGGTCCTTATGAAATCCTTGATGAGTTATATTAACAATAGTTCTTTGATAAAGATCATTTCTCAGGAGCACTACATTGAAGAACATGATATTTTAACCATTCTTTGGACTATTTCTGAAGATGTTTTCCACTTGATCACTAAGAAGAAATTGGAGCAGCAGAGAAGTCCATCTAATGCTAGATAAATAAGTGAATAACTATGTTGTTGTTATTATAGAAGTTGAATATTTTGACTGAGGTATTTGATGTGAAAACAAGTAAATTATGGACACAATTAGAGGAAACCTTCAAACAAATAGATACATCTGGGAGTGAAGCTTGAAGAAAGAGCAGTTAGCAGCATCTAACATAATTAAAGCATTGCAAAAAGTTGTCAAACAGTGGAAAGAATTTAAAACATAGTCACGGGTTGGATATAAAAAAAATGGGAGAATTTTGTGGTGTCGAATATCGATGAGAAACTTAAGGAGAAGCACAGAGATACAAAGGGATCTTGATTTGAAGAAAGATAGCGAGAATGAAAATTTCAGTGGCATTTTCTCTTGATTCAAACTGTGAAGGCCTTTTAATTCTGACTGTGGAGACAACAAAATACGGTGTAGAAGCGTAAAAACTTGGACTTGGACATTTGGTGTATGACTATTTGGAGTATGTTTTGAAGCATTGAAGTGGAGCATCTTTAAGCATTGTTGAAGCCATGATGAAGAAGTTTTGAGACATGAAGAGGGGATAATGTGCTAGCTGATGATGAGGCATAAGTCCTTCTATCTTGAGTAAAAATAAGAGCACCACGACAGGGGGAGTAACATACCCATAAAAATCTACTGTTCATAAAGAACATAAGCAGTTTGAAAGTGGGAGAAGTTCGATAGGGGGAGTCCTTGTGCACTCCTTTTCCATTGATGTCAAAGGGGGAGAGAAGAAGAATATTTCCACCAATGAAAAAGGGGGGGATTGTTGATCTAGATTGTCATTGATGTCAATATGGAAATATTCTGGATAGTAAATAATGATGTGAGGCCAAGCATAGTAGATCTGTGAAGCAACAAGAGTAGGAAGAGTTCATCGGAAGCCATGGAAGAAGAGCTATCGGACCAGAGAAGAGCTATCAGAAGAAGAGATATTGGAGTAGTGTATTGGAAGTCATAGAAGTAAAGAGAAACCACAGGAGCGACGAGTCAAGACAATGTAGATCTATCACATATGCCAAGAGTAAGAGTCATATCGGAGGAAGTAATAAACTATGGGAACCCTTTCGACACTATATAATATCGGGATAAATCTTATTGGAAGATCTATTATATTAAGTTATGTAAACACCTCAAACCCCCGATTGCGATAATATTGCAGACCCACAAGACCATTACAATTCACCTTAATGAATGTCCACCTATCAGAATGTTCATATCGCAAATCATAAGGGATGTATATCCAAATCCTCTAATTGCGATAACATTGCAGACCCACTGCACCATTATAACATGACTTAATGAAATATCTTATTCGCAGTAATCACAAGTTTCAAAGGGATGTCAAAATGCCGATTGCGGTATAATACGCGGACCCAATAGCTCCATAGAATATACCTTTATGTAATATCGCATCCAGGTATTGGGGAAGTTATGCAAATCATAAGGGTTGTCACCGCCGATTGCGATAAGACTTGTGAACCCAACTGCCGATTGCGATAAAGTCTTGTGAACCTGACTGTTGATTTTGATATTAGATGTGGACGCGATGGATCTATTGACAATGGTTTAATATTATATCACATCCGTTTCATTGGTAGTATGAATATCGGCCATGTTACATCGATGATGTTAAGAGTTGTGATTGCGAGACCTTCGAAAGTTGCGATTGCGATTGAGGTAGTGACATGGCATGTGGGACCTCCCTGTGGGTATAGCCTCTCTTATATGGTTTTTGTGAATAATCAAGTCTATGGATGAAAGACTCTTCAATATGTTTTAATATACAAGTCGGCCTCCTTCCAATAAACGTGTCTTTCTAGTCATTAGTGAAACCCATATAAATATAAGTTAAGACGTATCATTTCTAACCATTGATTATGTGCATTGATCATAGAACATAACGATAGTTCACAAATCGTGAACATGAAGGAACAATAGAAAGAAAGCCGAAGGTCGAGTGAGTGCAGAGGAAGCCGAAGGTCTAGCGAGAGACGAAGGTAAAAGCATTTT
Source organism: Pinus tabuliformis (assembly GCA_031772625.1). Taxonomy (NCBI): domain Eukaryota; kingdom Viridiplantae; phylum Streptophyta; class Pinopsida; order Pinales; family Pinaceae; genus Pinus; species Pinus tabuliformis. Next base: position 1,127,038,982 of record CM062817.1, read on the forward strand.
GTTGACTGGGTTAATCATTGAAAGTTCAGACTTATAATGAATCCGTAGAAGCACAACCTGCGATATGTTAAAGGGACTGCATAAGACAGGGTTGTTTTATAATTTTATGCATAACCTGAAGCCAAGACAATCACTCTTGTGAAGCATACTCCTGAAGAATTTATTGCGACAATTTGAACATAGGGTTGAAACAGAGAGTTGTGAGTGTGTAGGTCATTGAAGATACATTAATGATTGTTTAAAGACTATTGAAGACCATGGTGTGTTAGTCATCATGATGTGACTTGGAGATTCTGTTTGGGAAATATGAAGAGTTGTGAAGAATCCTTCATATGAAGACAGATTGTCATTGTTGTAGCAATGAAGATGTAGATTGACAGAATTCAGTGAAGAAGATTTTGGGAGAAGAGAATTACTATCAAACATATCTAGAAAAAATATAGTAGTGGGTTGGAGCCCAGATGGTTGTTGCCCTGAAGGTTGGAGCCTTGAACAAACAAGGTTCGTGCCTTGATAAGATAGAGTCATTTCCCTTGGGGTTGGTGCCTTGACAAGAGAGGGTCGGTGCCCTAAATGTTGGAGCCTCACAAAATTCCAAGTTGATGCTTGGGAATGGGTTGGAGCCTCACAAAATTCCAAGTTGATGCTTGGGAACGGGTTGGAGCCCTATATATATTGTACTTGATTTATTGTAAAGATTATATTAATAAAATTATTTATTCCTATTATTCATTTTGTGTTCTAAATATAATTGATTTAACTAGTAAAAGTAACAATTGAAAAGAAATACTAATTCAACCCCCCATCTTAGTATTTCCAACAACCCCCTATGGACGATGAGGGGAATTTGGTGCTGGAACCAGAGGTCATTTTGGATACCAAGGAGAGGCATTCGAGAAACAGGGTCATCAAGAAATTTATGATTCGATGGAGGAATCTTCCAGATGAGAATGCCACCTCGGAGGGGGAGTATATACTCCAACATCCTTCATTGTAGATGCTTGAGGACAAGCAACGTTTTGGCGGGGAGGATTATGATATTCCTACTTAGTATTTTACTAAGTAGATATCAATTTTTCTCAATTTTGGGTTATTGCACAGATGCAATTAGGAAAAGTGGGCTTAGAGGACCCACAAATTATTTTGGGCTTAATAGGTACTCAAACATTAGAGATAGAGGTAAAATTGCGGATTTGGTAGAGCGTGGGGGCCACCACAAGAGAATTTCGACCGACATGGGAAGTACGTTCTCATTGGAGTGGATTTGGTGTGGGAAATTTGATGTGGGCCCACATGGGCATTTTTGGAGGAATCTTGACAAAAGGAGGAAGAGACACTCATTTTCTCATCCATAATTTTCAAAATTGTCTAAGACAAGAGCACGGTTGAGCTGAAGCCAAGTCTGCAAGCGTTGTTTAGCACATGAGTGTCTCCGAGCAGAGATCACAACCCTTGCTTCAATGGAATTTGAGTGCCAGCCCAAGGAGAGAGTTTCACCTTGCCATTTTTTCATTACGAGTAGGAGGGTCAAATTTCTAGGAAAGGGGCAACTACATCAACACGGGGATTGCACAGTCTTTTGTGGGAGCACTCTCGGAGGTGGAGGAGTGAGTTGGGGATTGGGCTTAAACTTTGAGTGAAGGCCTGGGGAACATTTTGAGGAGTATTTCAGCCATTCTGGAGGCCATTTGTATTAGAAATTATAGGTGGGTCGAATTACCTAGTAGTTGAGCCATTGAGGGGAAACAGGGTTGAATTTCGAAGTCAAGCAAAGGCCAATTCCTTGATGGGTTATTCTGGGTATTTGGTGGAGAGGTTGGGATTAATTTCCCATAATTTTCTGAGCACCATAGAGTGCCCTAACAGGAAATCGATTCATCCATCAACATATTTCTAGGCATCTTTAGCGCAGAGCTTGAGCAGCATAGCAGCAAATTAGAGGAAGGGTGCCTTCTTTTTCATTTGGGGATTTTTTAGCTTGCCTTGAGCAAGACTAGGTGCACTCATTCCAACACCTTATTGTACACCCATTTTCATTAATAAAAATAGCTCAACAACACAGCTTTGGTGTCAATTTGTGATCTAATTGTTTGTCACTATTTTATTGTGTTTCTATCTATGTTTGCTTTGCATATTTACTGTTAATTTTCCTTAGGGATATTACATTTTGGGTCTTTGACCGAGAAGAATAGTTGGTTGATGATGTTGACAACCTTAACAAACTTCTTGAGCCTCCATAGACAAGAATAAATGCCAAAAACTCAGACCTTTATTAGTTTTTTACACTTTTGATAGTAACACAGCAATAGTGTAACAATTATGGAATTAGGGTTTTAGATGAGGGCTTATGGAAAACTTTGAATGAAAATCCCTACATTAATGAGTTCAGACAAAAAAACTCAACCCTCAGCCCCAAATGCAGTAGTTTGTTTCTTTTATTTACAGTGGAAATTTAAATTCACAGGTGCAACACATGACAAAAAATGTTTCTTGATGCTATAGGGCAGCAACAACAAGATGTGAGACTCTAGACCACTTATATGGAATTTTAAAGCTTCAAAATATGTGTGGCATGCAAAATTTAGAATGTTTGATGCAGGTAAAAACATAAAACACGACGATTAAATGAAAGCACAACATATTCTCAAGGCATAGCTAGGAAAACACATCAATTAAATAAAAGTGCAGCATATTCTCCAGGCACAACAAGGAAAACACAACGAGATATGAATTCGAAGGTTTCAAGGTCATGTGAGTATTTTCCTTGACATGTAAGGGTAAATTGGACAACATGCATGAAAAATCATTCAAGAAAATGAGGATTTGAAACCTAGAAGTGGTGATAATATCTTGACTTGAAGAAGAGCAACGACTGTGTGAAAGCACAACACCTTCCCTGTAGACTTAGCGCAATGAACTCCAAGTGATGTCCATAATTATTTTGATGGGATAAGTAGTGGATCTCTTGTTTCTTGGATGCCAAAATAAATTTTTGAACTTTCAATATGAGCCAAACCCACCTTCAAGGACAATGATTGTAATTTGAAGCTCTAATCATGAAAATGCAACAACTGAAAAGAAGTGCAGTGCATGTATCATAACCATTGTACTGAAGGTGATGTCATAGCACAATATAATTTGACAACCTAACTAATTAAACTGACCCCACTACTTTGTCCCAATGATGAGAAGGCAAAACTTACTATGACCTCACTCATGATTTTGTATGAGACATTAACCCTAGACTCACTTAACTCAACCCTTTAGATAATTGATGACTATCTTTATAATTCTAACATAATTGTTGAAGTTTCTAATTCTAACAATTAGAAACCCTCCATGCACTTTACTGATTTATTCCTACCTACTTGTTCTGTTAATTAACAAGTTATTTACTATGTAAATACTGAAAATAAATACAAGTGCATGCTCAACACATTACAGATCATCAACTGAAGGAAACAGAAACAAGCATACAAATGACACTGTTATTTTTGGACTAATGTCCCCAGAAAAACCCAATGCGGGAAAATTGGTGCAACTATCTAAGGGTTTTATTATTAAGTAGCTCTTTTCTGAGTACATTGGGTGCCCAACTGGCTAACCCAACATATATAAAAAAAATTGGCAGCAATACCTCTCTTCGGAAACAGGTATTTGGAAAGCCTGCTCCACGAAATCCCTCTCCATCACAATTTGAAGCTCAGCGTCATCCCTGCTGGCCTCCGCGTCAGCTTGAAACCCTCTACGTCAGCCTACTGAGGCTCTGCGCAGCCTCTCTGGCTCTCCGCGTCACTCCTTCAGCCTCTGTGTGGATGACGCAAGCCCTTTTGGCCCTCCGCAGTCTCTGTTGCCTCTGTGCGTGGCTCCCTCTGGCTCTGCATCTGCCTCTCTCTGCTTTTGTGCTAGTCTCTTGGCACTGCCCCTTCCTCTCTTCCTCGTACTCACTGCCCCTCACTGCAACTGATTACTGATTCTATCTCTCTTAGCTGTTAGGATATTCCGACACATAGGAAATAGTTAAGTATAACTTGGTCTAGTATAGAGTTAGGTAAAGTGTGTTTCTTTACTATGTACATTTTGTAACTTACAATCCGATGGTCACGATATGTAGTGATCCGACGGTTCATTCTCTCCTCGGTATTACCGACACTTGATCCATGGCTTAGCACCCGATTGGTCCATGATCTCTATTTAAAGAGCATGGAGGGTCATTTGTAGGGTAACCGTCCATGAGAGAAGCTTATGTAAATTTTCATTCTTTTATTAATAAATTGCCTGAAGTGGCCGCGTTGGCTCAGGCCGTGGACTGTTTCCCTCTTTGAGGGTTTTAACCATGTCAAAATACTGGTGTATTGATCTGTGATCTGTGTGTGAGCGGTGTCCTTTGGTGTTCTGTCTGAGGAACTTACCCTGTAAATTCCTACATGGTATCAGAGCTATTTGAGGGCCGCGTCCGTTGGTGATCCAAATCTGAAGCCGGTAGAACTCCATCCGACTGTCGTTTCCTAGATCTACTGTTTCTGACTACTTTCGGGCCAAGAGGACTGCTCTATTGTGTTGGGAGCATCTGTTTCAGTGAGGAACCCCTTTCGTTTCACGCGAAAAGGTTTCTGGTAGCCCTAGCTACGTCATTTTTAAGATCTGGAGGTATACAGTGTTTATTTGTAGTTTACAGTTATTTTCTCTCTGTTTATTTCAGTTTCGGTTTATTTAGCTTTTTTTATTACCGGATCTATACCTTTCATTTTAGCGTATGCTCTTTGCTCCGCGACTCTGTGCAATCTGGGCAAATTAGAACAGAAAGGAAGGATTTTTCACATGCGTATGCTCTTTTCCGCTGCGCCTTAGTGTGATCTCGGAAAATCAGAAACATTGAGGAAAATATTTAGTTTCCGGCTAAAGCTAACTTTGAGCCGTGAGGTTCATTTTTTTTGTATGTCCGTGTTGGGTTTTGTGTTTTTTTGTTCTGTAGGGAAAAAAAAGAGAGCTTTCTCAAGCAAGCATGCAACCCAAAGCACCCCCCCCTCTCTCTCTCAAACTTTTAGTTTAGCTCACTTGGTCCAAATCTAATTTATGAAAGTAGAGGTCTTGAGTTCAAGTCTCCTTTTTGTGGGGGCAGATTTTTCATTTCCGCACATTCCCGCACTTCGTCGGCATCTTCATCAACTTTTCTTCAAAAATCCATAACTTCTTCATCCGGAAGCCGTTTTCAGAGCCATTTTTTTTGAACCAGCCTAATTTTTTGAGATCTTTCCATTGGAACACTTAGTTTCAGCATCTATAGCTTCAGTTTCTGTTAAAATGGAAAGTCCATGCCAAGTTATTCTTGACAGCACCAACTACTTCCAATGGTGGTCCTACATTGTGGATTTACTTAGAAGTAAAGGTCTCTACAGAATAGCCTCAGGCCAAGAAACCAAACTGAAAGATGAAGATAAGGCAGCTAAATGGTAAAATAGGCAAGATCAAGCACGTGGGTTGATAGGGATGTCTATTTCTCCAGATCTTAGATTCCATATTGCAGAACTTGATACTCCTGAAGAAGCAATGAAACAGATCACTAAAGTTTTTGGAATTAAAAATGAACTTAAATCCCATCAACTTGAAAATGAGTTGCTTACATTGGACCCCAATAATTTTTCTTGCATTGAAGATTTTTTGTCCAAGTTCAAGACCCTTATACTTCTCTTGGAAGGTGTTAAGGTTAAGAAACAAGATAGTAGCCTTATCTACTCCATTCTTACTAAGTTGGGACCAGCCTATTCTGTGTTTGTTTCCACCTTCCATTCTACAAGAGAAGCCTTCATTTCTCAAGGACAAGCCTACAAGTCCCCTTCCTTTGATTCCTTTTGTGATTCTTTAATAAGAGAACAAGAAAAACTCTTACACCTTGGTCTTTTTCATCTTGGAAACTCTTCTAAGAAATTGTTAGCCGCCCAGCAGTAACCAAATTCAAAGAATCCTAAGAAGTTGTATCCTAAAAGGAATGGTCCTAAACCAAACAAGGGTCCTAAGCAATTTCAGCCTCAAAATGAAAAATCATTTCAACAAAATGATAAGACAAATAAAAACAAAGGGAAGAAGACTGATAGACATTGCAAATTTTGTAATCGAGATGGCCACTTAGAATCCAAATGCTTTAAGAAGATGGAAGCCTTGGAAGCAGCAATGGAGAAGCATAATATCCATTTGGAGCACTCTTCAACTTCAACTTCATCTTCAGGAATGAAACTTTCTGCATGTGGTTGTCAAGCATCTCGGTCTGGCTATGCACTAAATGTATCTTCTTCTTCTCATTCTCATGAGTGGCTCATTGATTCTGGAGCTTCTTATCACATGGCCAAAAACAAAGCCATGTTTTCTTCTTTAAATGATTGTAACACCAAAAATATATATGTTGGTGATGATAGATCTCTTAGTGTTGTAGGGACTGGAACTGTTCATATAGACAATGGTCAATTTAATGATGTATTATGTGTTCCAACCTTATCCTGCAACCTTCTATCTGTATATCAGATAACTCATTCAGGTGAAGGTAAAATCGTTGAATTTTCACTTCACGATGTTGTAATTAAGGACCTAAGAGATCCTAGATAGATTTTAGCTACTGGCATTGTTGATGATTCTACAAGGTTGTATAAGTTTCACAAATTTGGGTCATCAAATCTTCCCTCAGTATTTGTTGCTCATAACGATGAAGTGAGCAAACTTTGGCATGAGCGATTTGGTCACTTAAACTATCGCTCTCTTCAGAATCTATGTAAAGAAAATATGGTGATAGGTCTTCCAATGGTATCTTGCAAAGATGGTGTTTGTTCCAGATGTGTACTCGAAAACATCATTGAGACAGTTTTGAAAAACGTGCCTCTTGGCATGCCTCAATGCCTTTATAGCTTGTGCATAGTGATTTATGTGGACCACTTCCAGTTGTTTCATTCTCTAGCTACAAGTATTTCTTAACTTTCATTGATGATTTCTCCAGACGCACTTGGGTATACTTCTTAAAACTCAAGAGTGAAGTATTTAACATGTTCTTGGCCTTTAAGGCCTTTGTTGAAAAACAATTTGGACATCAAATTCTTAAGCTAAGATCTGATAATGGTGGAGAATATGTTAACAACAAATTCATCAACTTTTTCACTGAGAATGGAATTTAAATGCAACATACTGTTCCATATACACCACAACAAAATGGTGTAGCTGAAAGGAAGAATCGCACCTTAAAGGAAATGGCTAATTGTATGCTTCAATCTAAAGGACTTAGTCTTAATTATTGGGCATAAGCAATTAACTGTGCAAATTACATATTAAATCGCACTCCTACTAAGGTTTTAAAGAATATCACTCCAGAAGAAGCATGGAGCTCAATTAAACTAGATGTAAGTCGCTTTCATGTTTTTGGAAGTGAAGCATGGGCCCATATTCCAGATGAGAAACATAAAGCTTTAGAACCTAAGAGTGAAAAATGTATTTTTGTTGGATATTCTGAAGATGTCAAAGGATATAGACTTATTCCACTTAATTCCAAAAATGTTATCATTAGAAGAGATGTAAAGTTTGCTGAAAATATATCGGCCTACGAGCCTAGTTCAGCGGATGTGCCACCTCTCCCTATCTCTTCTACTTTTGAAAATATTTCTTCTTCAGATGATGAAAGCGAGGATGAAAATCCTCCCCCACCTTCTCAGGATCCTCCTTCAGCTCCTCAGCTTCCAAAATGGGTCCGTGCTACTCGGGATGCAACAGGTGATCTTGCCGGTGATCCTACAGATCAGCGACGTACACGTTCTCAGTTTGATATAGCCTCTTCTTTACTGGCTCAAGCTTCAGTGAATTATGATCCGGACACCTTTGCAGAAGCTTCAGGCCATCTAGATTGGGAAGAAGCTATGAATGAAGAATATCATTCATTATTGGCAAATGATACATGGGATCTTGTTCCTCTACCAAAGGGATGAAAACTTGTTAGATGCAAATGGGTTTATAGAACCAAGTATGGACCAGATGGGAAAGTTGATAAACATAAAGCTCATCTTGTTGCTAAGGGTTTTTCACAAGTTGAAGGCATTGACTACACTGAAACCTTCTCCCCTGTTGCCAAAATGAACTCTATCCGCCTTGTTCTTTCCCTTGCTGCCTCTTTCAAATGGGAAGTCCATCAGATGGATGTTAAATCTGCCTTCTTGCATGGGGACTTGCATGAAGAAATCTATATGGAACAACCTATTGGCTTTATACAAACAGATTCTAGCCTTGTATGTCGGCTTAAGAAATCCCTTTATGGTCTCAAGCAAGCTCCTCGAGCTTGGTATGCCAAAATGGATAACTTTCTTTTAGAAAATGGCTTTTCTAGGTGTCATTCTGACAATACTGTCTACACCAAGAAAGTGGGCAAGTCTCTTATCATTCTTGTTCTTTATGTTGATGATCTTATCCTAACTGGTAGTGATCCCAACCTTATAAACCATGTGAAGTCTAGCCTTAAAAGGAAGTTTGAAATGACAGACTTAGGACACTTACATTATTTTCTTGGTCTTCAAGTCTTGCAATCCAAGGAAGGTAATTCCCTTTCCCAGTCCAAGTATGCCTGTGATATTCTACGCCATTTTCACATGGAAGACTGTAAGCCAACCCCTTCTCCCTTTCAGTCTAGAGTCAAAATTTTAGTCACTTGTACTTCTCCTGAAGTTGATGCTACCTTATACCATCAACTTGTAGGAAAACTTTTGTATCTAACCCATACTCGTCCTGACCTTTCCTTTGCCGTTGGCCTTGTTGCTCGGTTTATGCAAAACCCACATGAAAGTCATTGGAAAGCAGCTAAAAGAATACTTCATTATGTTCGAGGTACAGTTCAGTTTGGGATTCATTACAGTGCCGAAGCAGCTCCTCTATTGGTTGGTTTCATTGATTCCGATTGGGCTGGTGACCCTGATGATCGGAAGTCTACTGCAGGTTATGTGTTCACTCTTGGTTCAGGACCTATTACATGGGCTTGCAAGAAACAAGGTGCCATTTCTCTTTCTTCAGCAGAAGCTAGGAAGGAAGCCTTGTGGCTTCATCAGATCCTGTCAGAGTTTGGCTTTCAGTAGCAACATCCGACTACACTTTGGTGTCATAAACAAAGTGCCATTCAACTATGCAAAGATCCAGTCCAACATCAGCGCAACAAACACATTGAACTGCACATGCACTTCATCAAAAAGCTCATCCATGACCATGTTCTTGAAGTGCAATATTGTTCAACAGATGATCAAGTTGCAGACATCTTTACAAAGGCTCTCACAGAGGAAAAGTTCACCAAACTTCGATTTATGGTTGGAGTTCAGGAAGTTGTCACTAAGGGGGGATAGGCTCTAGTGCCTCCTTCCTTCTCCTATTGTGTCATATTTGTAAATCCTTCAATCCTATCCCAAGTTGTTCTTAAGGGGGGATGTTAGGATATTCCGACACATAGGAAATAGTTAAGTATAACTTGGTCTAGTATAGAGTTAGGTAAAGTGTATTTCTTTACTATGTACATTTTGTAACTTACAATCCGACGGTCACGATATGTAGTGATCCGATGGTTCATTCTCTCCTTGGTATTACCGACACTTGATCCGTGGCTTAACACCCGATTGGTCCATGATCTCTATTTAAAGAGCATGGAGGGTCATTTGTAGGGTAACCGTCCATGAGAGAAGCTTATGTAAATTTTCATTCTTTTATTAATAAATTGCCTGAAGTGGTCACGTTGGCTCAGGCCGTGGACTGTTTCCCTCTTTGAGGGTTTTAACCACGTGAAAATACTGGTGTATTGATCTGTGATCTGTGTGTGAGCGGTGTCCTTTGGTGTTCTGTCTGAGGAACTTACCCTATAAATTCCTACATTAGCAAACCCGCTCTAGAGAATAGAATGACTGATCACTCTGGTGTATCCTCCAAGTGAACATTAAGCCTCCTCTTATACTTTTCTCGTTGACAAATCAACGACTGAGATTAAGTCCCTAATCAACGGCTAAGATTAGATCTGGTTTGATCCATGTCTTTTGGACCATTCTAACACAGTTTTATATTAATTCACATTAATATTTTAATTTCCCTAAGTTTAGACTTAGGGACTCCATTAAAAATATTAATTATTTTAATATTTCCCTAACTGTTTAGAATCTACCCAAACCCTTTCTGGGTATTGGAGATCTCATGTGCCCTAACCACTCCACCATATTTCGTGGCTAGAGCACATCCGATATGTTGTGGCCTCAAAATTCTGTTGCTGAAACATGGGGGATAACCACCCATTTCGGACCTTAAGACAACTCCTTTTTCGTTTAAAGTGGTGGCTTCGAATGGAGATAATGGGACCGGTTTCCTAGTGTGGTTTTTAAGATGAGAGTGGGTGGTTTATGAGCGCTTTGTAATAGAGTAATGATAATCTAAGTGACCTATTCTACCATGCAATTTCTCTAACTAACTTATTCTAATATAAACTCGGGTGTTCTTGTGTGATATGTGATCTACAAAGATATCTATTTAGCATGTGATAATAAATATTGAACACAACTAAACAGAGATGATAACGTAAAATATAATTCCTTTGACTAAATAATTAATCAAAGGAATTTATAAAATATATCGAATATATGATGAGTTATATATGAAAATCACAACCTTAGCTAGGCATCATACAAAAGTGCAATTAATGCTTAACAGAAATAATAAATCTCACATATAATCCATGAAAGTAAAGTTTTTACACTAATTAAATGCAAACATAATCAATCATACACGATAATAGTACCATATGTGTGAAGTCCTACTCATTTGACAAATGACATAGACCAACTTCTTTCTTCAAATCAAATTGTCTCCCAAGAATACAAAAGTGCATCAACAAAGGAAAGTAGTCTGATATCTGAAAGAAACGATCCTGTTCCATCATTTCACCAAAGCATTCACAAACTTACAATAGTGCGTTCTTTGAAAATGTTTTTGATAAAATTCTAGACCCTTCTCTAAATACATGAGAAGGGTATAAATACTACTTTAACTAAATATGTAAAAATAGATTATATAAAATTTGAGGAGGTTTCAAACAACCTTCCTCCTAACTAGGTAACTAACTCCAAAAATAAATAGAGGCTAAATAAATGAAACTAAGAGGATGACTTGTTGTCTGTCAGCTTGTCCTTTAAATCGAAAATATTGTTCATCGATTGAATTTGAGGAGGTGGCCTAAAATGAGTCCTAAGCTGTACTATGAAGATTGCATCGATGAGCGGTGGCAACATCCTTTGAGTCATGTGAAGGGAACAATCGAGAGTCATAATATAGCTATGTAGCTTAACCAGATAATGCCAATACGACTCCTAATTGGTTGTTGTCAATTTCGTAATTGCCTCTCTCTGACTCCCCGCCTTTTCTTGCCAGTCTTTATATCGAGTAGTTAAATCATGCATCTCTTTTGTATTGCCTTCTTGGTGAGATTGGTGGCGAACAGGATGTGGTTCACTGCTTTGACGATGTTCTTTGATACTCCAGATTCCCTTGCGACTGCTAGCTCAACCTATTTAATTATGGCATCCAAATCTGTATATAGAATGCCTTTACGAGTTTCTTCAATCTCAGGTAGATTGGCCTTCTTTCCATATTCCGTTTCTTGCCACTCAATGAACTCAAAGATCCTAGTGTTTAAATCATTAAACTCCATTCTCTGGTTGATTTCCTTGTCTGTCAGCTAGTCGTTAGTAGTTAGATAGGGAGTAATATGTGACATCTTTTGGCAGAAATACTCTTGTTGTCTCACCAAAAGGGAATTTAATTCCAAGGCCTCTTTGATGAACTCCTCAGTAGTGGGAACATCCTTGTATCTTTCCATGGATTACTACATTTCCTAGAGTTGCATGTTTTTGGCCGATATATCGGCCTCATGGCTTATTTTCAAGACCTCCATGTCTTGCTGCAATTGCTTTAGTTGCTCTGCCACCTGCCTATTTGCGCTTGCTTTCTCTGCCTCGAGCTCTTGTTCAAGCTGCACAATTCTCTCCTCTTTCTCCCTTAGTAGAGTAGAGACCTCAGTAGCCTTGTCCATAGTGGTCGATGCGTATGCTCCTGTGAATTGTGATAGTCTAGTCAAGTTCTCGGCTGGATTGAAAGGAATGTCCTTCCAGACAATGTCCATGGGCTCGTTTCCTAGTGGGAATTCAGGTGCATCTACCCTTCTCCTTTTTCTCTGCCTTCTAACTATAGCCTTGTGGAGAGGGCTATAGAACACATCAAGTGGAGGTATTTCAGTCACTTTGAGAACAATCTCCGATGTGGGCAGAGTAGGGATAATTTCAGTATGCTGGGACGTTGTTGCTTGTTCCTCCATAGGTGTAGATTTCTTGTCGGCAGACTTGGGCTCTGTATCTTTTTGAACATGCGGAGGAGTTTTGAATTCCTTTGTTTCTTGGGTATTTGAGGCTTTGGGAGTGCCTTGCAATTTCTAATTAAATTGATCCCACTCCTGCTCCAAACTACCGCCTTTGGTCTCTGAACCGATTTATGTAGTTGGGGTGCTCATCACTTTCTTCTCAGCTGACTTCCTGATAGACTCAGCTGTGTTGTCGGCATCTTGGGGATTCCCTGTGTCTGGTGTTTTCTCAGCGTTTACCTGAGAGTCTATTTGAGAGCTAGGGCCTCCACTCTCAACAGTGACGCTTGGAGTAGACTTATCCTCGAGTTTTAATAGATGCATTGGGATCACTCGGAGCCTCTCATCTTTGAATTCCTGAAATCTTTGAAAATCTTCAGGTTTCAGATTTTCTTTTTCCCATTCGAATGCTTGTTCGAAGGATACGGTTGATTGTAACAAATCCTCAAAATGCTTATTGTTGGGCCTAAAAGTTATCCTTAGAATACATCCACTTTCACTCCATTTACACATTTTCTCACCTCTATTCCACCACCATGTCACCACATCATCTTCACTTTCATCATTAAATGGGTTACCATTGTGTTTTCCAAAACATTTTAATTATTAGTATTTTTAAGTGAATTTGTGGTTAAAATTTAGAAAATAATATCCATATACTTATACATAACAATTAGAATGAGTTTGTTGACATGTGTAAGTATAAAGGAAGCTTCCAAGGCATCTTTATGTGGCACTCTATGTTCAAATTCGAATTTGAGGAGATCATGGACCTCATGGAGAAGATCATGGACCTCATGGAGGAGATCATGGAGGATAGGGTTATGTGTCACCATTGGTTGAGAAATATGTGGATCGAAGGAGGGAATAGTGGGCCTACATTTATGAGTTTGTTAGCATAGCTTTTATATAAATAGGAGTGTTATCTCCTTCATTTTTAATCTTAATTTGTAATCTTAATTTTTAGAATCTTAGAACTAGTAGAATTTAGAATAGTTTTGGTTTGGATCATATGAGCTTATATCCATTGTACTTTGAAAATTATGATGAATAATCTGGAGCTTCTTTCATCCTCTACATTTGACTTCTCTTTTGGTGTGCTTGTGAATCCTTGGAAGGATCCCCATTGTCTAGCAAGTACACTTTTGTTTTGGTAAGCTTTTACTTTATGTTTGTTTGTGAATTTCATTAGATTAAATTATTAGGTTCATATGTCTGAAATATTAATGAATGACCTTTCGTAAGAAAGTATTAATGTTTCCTTCAATGAATCTGATTTGTTATTTAATGTTTGATTTCATTAGTTTAAGTTTTTGATTTATATGCTTGAGATATAAACGAATAGTCTCTTGTAAGAGAGCTTTAATATTTCATGCAATCAACCAGAATTATGTTTAAAGAGCTTTAATTTCATTAGTTTAAATAGTTGATTAGAAATATTAATGAACAGTCTCCTGTAAGGGAGCTTTAATATTTCTTCACCTAGCTTAGTTTAGTTTGTCTTTAAGTCCATATATATTCAATGATCCTCGAAGTTTACTTACCCGGTTTGATAGTAAATGAAACTCTAATTTGCATCTGCATTTTAGACCCAAAATTTTGGCGCCATTGCCGAGGAGGATGATTTGGAGATAGACTTAGGAAGTTATTTTATTGCAATTTCTTTTTATGGACTAACTTGTGAAACCTGGTTACAACAGGATCTTCATAAAGGAGTTCAAGTTTGAGCTTCTGAAGAGATCTCATTCCACCAATTGAATTAGGAATTACACCAGTAAGTTTGTTACCTGCGAATGACAAATTCTGAGCACTTCGCATACCGCCAATTTCCATTGGAACGGTCCCATGAAATACATTGTCTGAGAGATCAATATATTGAATAGGCTGCAATATTCCCCACTCTGCAGAAAACTTCCATGTAAAATAATTATTAGAGAGATTTTTATTTTGAATAATTTTAAGCTTACTTAAAATCCCAAGATGAATATCTCCAGAAAGATTCAGATTGCTGAGGTCAATTCCAGTGAGCATACAATTATTTCACATAATTCCATGCCACGATGTTGGAAAACCTTTCAAATCCACTGATTTTTCATTCCATGAGTTAAGTACAGACAAAAGGATCCTTATGGATTCCTTTCTTGAATTCAAGAAGTTCCAATGCATCCATAGAAAGCGTTTGAGCCGTAACAAATCCAACGGATAGAGCAAGAGTTGTTATTGTTAGAAGTGTAACAAACTTCATTCTACTTATTTCCTCGGATATCAAAGACATATTTACTTTCCAAAACCTTGCAAAATGAGCTTCCGTTTCAGAATTGAGGAATTCAAACCAATGAAGCTCTTCCGTTCATCATTTCCAAATAATGCATTGGATGCTTCAAGATAATGCTAATCAGCAGGACACAATATAAATTGCCAAGCTTTTACATGCACATGAGTCATCAGACATAAACAGGGAGTGAATTTACTTTTCATGGTTATTTTTATTATTAAAAATTAGATTGTTATTACCATCATGAACTGGACTAAAATTATACTTTTGATATTCCTTAATCTGTTTCATTTTGGCATACAATTTTTGCATAAGAATCAGGAAGGGAAGGGCCATCTCTTCTTGAACAAACTTATGTTCTTTATTCCAAGCTTTTTTAGCAGGTTTCGGATGATCAACTGATCATTAAGGAGATTAAATTGTGATGACAATTGGTCTTCAAAAGACTATTTTCAAGAAAAATTCTAAAGAACAAGACCATGATCATAAGAACGACATTTCTAGAAAATTACAAGTTGTTTTAACTTCCTGTAAGGGTTTAATGGTTTGATATGTTGTATGACATATTAGCAAATTCGAAGACTTGGGGGTTATTCCTAAATGTACAAGGATGGTGAAATACCTATCCACACTTGAATTCAAATTCTACAGGTGGCTGGTCAATGCTGGTCAAACTCAACTATTTTAGCAGAAATTCCAGAATTAATGAGAAAAATTGCTATTTTTGAGATTTTTCATGCCATAATTCACTTTTTCCCAGCAAGACTCATTATCCATTTCTCATTACTCACATTCACTTCATTACGTTTTCTTCAATCCTGACACACCAATAAAAGCAACGAAGCTCATTTACAAGCTTTTTGTTCCACTTTAAATATTCATTGTCAGTTTCCAATTTCCTACCCTTGCAAATAAAACCTTGCTTCCATACACCATTGAGTCCATAGTCCTTGAGTTTAAATATTTTTCTAAAAACACCTTGAAGCTTGCATGCCTTAAGGGCAAGCTATCATGCCGATAAACAAAGGGAATACATCAATGTTCCTTGTTCATCGGATCTTCTAAGTATTTGGCAACAACAAATTCATTCATACTTAGAAAGATGTGTTAGGGGCATCTTGACTCTCATCCACACCAAAGATGGGAGCTCTTGTGTTGACTAGTGGCATCCATTAATGGCCACTAAGTTAACAATTTCTTGTTAAGTTTGACACTGAAACATTTATTCACATGACAGGAATTGTGCCAACGAGTGTTGAAGACTTGAAGATCCATCATTTTGTAACAGAGGAAGAAGATTTACTTTCATTACTTTTTAGTTTTTGATGTAAATGACTTGAGGACAAGTCAATAAATAAGGCTGGGGGGCAAGTGTAAATTCTAAATTTTGTATACCTTCCAAGCCTTATAAATTTTCAGTCGCATTCAGTAGCAGATTCCGAACATTTAACAGAAGATCTAGCAGCAGATGTAGCAACAATAAAAGATTCACTTTTTCGACTTCATCCACCATTTTCATAGCCAAGTGAAGAAGACTATGATCAGAATTTTGCAGCCACACATGCACAACTCTCATCCATTTTTGAAAGGGTGAGTTGAGTTATGATATTTTCTAACTTTTAACCATTTAATTCCTTGAAAGCTAGAATGATAATTTTTGGAAAAACTTCCTTTTCTCATTAAATCATAAAACTGCTAAAACTATCAGTTTGGGGGGAGGATACATTTACATTGATACTTTATCACATTCATATTTTTCCATATTCATATATCACATTCCAAAACTCACATACTTTCCAAATATATTTACTATTACATCATCATAAGCATATAAATGGCTTTGTAAAAAAGTACTTTAATTGGATGCCAACACAATCATTGTTGTACACAAGAACCAACCATGATGCATTCCATTATCATTATGCAAAGATCATACATTGAAGGCAACAAATAAAATATGGTTGAAACACAAGAACCAACCAAGTTTCAATTCATCAAAAACACTTTGCAAAAGTTAAGTAAATGATATCATGCAAAGTTTAAGCCAAAGCTCAAGTATCAAAAAGTAATAGATTGCATGAGGACATGCAATACCTTCAGTTTGGGGGTATGTTGGGCCTAAAAGTTACCCTTAAAATACATCCACTTTCACTCCATTCACACATTTTCTCACCTTTATTCCACCACCATGTCACCACATCAGCTTCACTTTCATCATTAAATGGGTTACCATTATGTTTTCCAAAACATTATTAATTCTTAGTATTTTTAATTGAATTTGTGGTTAAACTTTAGAAAATAATATCCATATACTTATACCTAACAATTAGAATGAGTTTGTTGACATGTGTAGGTACAAAGGAAGCTTCCAAGGCATCTTTATGTGGCACTCTATGTTCAAATTCGAATTTGAGGAGATCATGGACCTCATGGAGGAGATCATGGAGGATAGGGTTATGTGTCACCATTGGTTGAAAAATATGTGGATCAAAGGAGGGAATAGTGGGCCTACGTTTATGAGTTTGTTATCATAGCTTTTTGTATAAATAGGAGTGTTATCTCCTTCATTTGTAATCTTAATCTTCATTTGTAATCTTCATCTTTTGTAATCTTAATTTTTAGAATCTTAAAACATAGTAGAATTTAGAATAGTTTTGGTTTGATAATATGAGCTTATAGCCATTATACTTTGAAAATTATGATGAATAAAATGGAGCTTCTTTCATCCTCTACATTTGACTTCTCTTTTGGTGTGGTTGTGAATCCTTGGAAGGATCCCCATTGCCTAGAAAGTATACTTTTGTTTTGGTAAGCTTTTATTTTATGTTTGTTTGTGAATTTCATTAGATTAAATTATTAGGTTCATATGTCTGAAATATTAATGAATGAACTTTCGTAAGAAAGTATTAATGTTTCCTTCAATGAATCTGATTTTTTTATTTAATGTTTGATTTCATTAGTTTAAGTTTCTGATTTATATGCTTGAGATATAAACGTATAGTCTTTTGTAAGAGGGCTTTAATATTTCATGCAATCAATCAGAATTATGTTTAAAGAGTTTTAATTTCATTAGTTTAAATAGTTGATTAGAAATATTAATGAACAATCTCCTGTAAGGGAGCTTTAATATTTCTTCACCTAGCTTAGTTAGTTTGTCTCTAAGTCCATATATATTGGATGATCCTCGAACTTTAGTTACCTGGTTTGATAGTAAATGAAACTCTAATTTTCATCTGCATTTTAGACCTGTTGAGGGCCCCGAAATCGGGTTGACAACAAGGGGGATACCCACCAGGTCCGGAACCTGGTTGGCAGCTCCTTGCCCGTTTGGAGTAGCGGGTCCGACTGGGGGTAATGGGACCAGTTTCCCAATGTGAAGGGTGTGCGTGTGTGTGTAGAGTTTGATGGTATTGATTTAAATGTTTTTCTAAGCTAGTCTTAATTCTAACTGCTAAACTAACTCTATACTAATGTAATCTAATTGAAAAAAAACAATACATCTAATCTACCCTAACCCGGGGTGTATACCCACCCGGTCCGGAACCTGGTTGGCGGCTCCTTGCCCGTTTGGAGTAGCGGGTCCGACTGGGGGTAATGGGACCAGTTTCCCAATGTGAAGGGTGTGCGTGTGTGTGTAGAGTTTGATGGTATTGATTTAAAGGTTTTTCTAAGCTAGTCTTAATTCTAACTGCTAAACTAACTCTATACTAATGTAATCTAATTGAAGAAAAAAAATACATCTAATCTACGCTAACCCGGGGTGTTTTCTTTTGTTATGCGATCTAGAAAGATTTCAAACAACAGCTGGTAATAAAGATCATTAAGCTATTATCAGAATATAAATCAATAAAGATAAACCACTCTGCATAAGAAGTTAGGCAGAACAGTTGTGAACAACATATCGCATAATTAGTTATTCATATGTCAAGCATAAATAAATGACTCCACCGTACAGAAGTGCCAAATGGTAATACACACATTCATACAGTAACATATAAAGAACTCAGCTGCATATCACTCTAGGAATACTAGCAGAATTTAGTCAAGAGATAAAAGTACCATTTATGACTGACTTCACTAATAAACTTCAAGCAATAATGTTTTATTTCTACTTGTTCTAATATCTGCTAAGAGTACAGAAGTGCAACATCAGTAACAGACATTAAAATGCAAACATAAATAAATCTCGATCCATCCATTCATCAAAAACCTCCTCCGAGGGTGCAGAAGTGTATGTTCTGAGGACAAGTTTTTTGACAGATTTCTGAACCCTTCTCCAATGCAACGAGAAGGGTTAAATACTACTAACTAATTAATCTTAATTACAGGAATTTAGGGAAACGGCTTTCAAATCACCGCCCTTTACTAAAAGCAAATTTATTTCTAAAACTTAAATCTAATTTCTGACCGTTTCTGTATATTCTCCTTAGTGCTGTAAACAGTGCAACGTTTGCCTGGGAAGAGTCGGCTGGCTGCCTTCTTCTTTCGCTCGGGAGATAAAAGTGGAAATAACAAGAGCTGGCACCTCCTTCTGACAGACCAGAAGATATTTTCGAAAATCTTTTCTCTAGCTGGGTGTATTCGCTGCGTATATACTTAGCACAACCCAGGTTCTTCTCGAACTGATTTTGCTGTTGCTATTTTGGTTTCTGGTCGTGCGAATGACTGAGCGAGTTAGGAGTCGTGCTGTATGGACAATTCCCTGTGTCGAGAATTTCTTCCGTTCTTTGTTCCAGGCTTTTCTGGAGCGTCCTCCTTCTCTTGCGCTTCTTTCTCTGCTTTACCAAGTCTGAGCTTCAGGATCTTTTGCAAACACGCTGCTTTTGTGTGCCTTTGACTCTTCGTCTTGGACAGTCTAATTTCATCAGTGCCGGTTGGCTGATAGTCTGGAATCCGCGGTCCTGCTGTATGCGGCATCCATTTGCGGAGGCATCTTCTCTCTGTTATCTGATTGGCGCTTTCCCCTTTTCCTTAGATGTTTCTTGCATATAGGTTTATATCAGTTGCGTGTCTTGCAGTCTACACAAAGAAGAAGGGAAAATGAAAAGATTGACATGAAAGCATTAAATTCTAATGAATGCATAATCCTGACATTCATCATGACTTGACTCTTCGGAAAATGCGATGCAATCATTTCTGGATACTCAAGCATGCGGTCATTAATTTCATTTAAGGTGCGCGCTTAATCTTGGGTCTATCGTGTATGTCGGAGAATTCTTGCGATGAGTCTTTTCATATCGCAGATCGCAGATCGCTGACATCGCAGATCGCTGATTTCATTCAATGGTTTATGCTTCTTAGTGCGACGTTTGCGATGTGCGATGTCGCATATCGGCGATCGGCGTTTCTTGAAGATCTTTTCTTTAAGAGCGCTTGGAATGCATGTGACGCAATGAACTTCGCGTCGCTCTTTCGCAGTTTTGCTTTTCGCGCTTGGGGGATGCTTCAGTCTTTCCTTGCGATGCGATTTAAGCCTTAGGGATAAAAGTACAAAAACTTTAACAAAGTATTTTTTGGATTTTTTGTTTAGGGTCCCCCCTTTGCTTGATGTTATGGCTAATATCAAACAAAGAAGGGGGGTTGTTGGTGACCACAACAATGGCGATTCACTGTGAAGAACCAGTTATCTCTGCTTGTTCTATTGCACTTTCACTTCCAAAACAGAAAAATTTTCATATATCTAAATTTTGTTATGGATAGATAGAGTATTACCCCTTATCCTGTCAATGATGTTTCGTCACAACTTTTTATTTCATTCCGATTGTTTGCTTCCTCTGGGTTATTTCTTGTATTTACACCAGACATTACTCGGTCTTTTCAAAGATAAAATAAGGTCTTCTCTGCGTACTGGCTTTGTAAAATACGCTCATTTGTCGTAGGTAGAGCCTCTGCTGCCCGCAAGCGTCCATAGCCTCGACAGGGTTACCATGTTATCCAGCAATGATCCTTTTTCCTGCTTGAGGTCATTTACAACATTCCAGAGAAAAATCCTTTCGACCCTTTTTCTTTCTTTCTTAATTTTTTTATTCTCTAAAGAACAATGTCTTGGTTTGGTGGCCAAATTATGACACGGTCATTCACTTGATTTACACTTTTGCTGAACAAGCTGGCTCGTGATGAGACCCCTTGTCTTTTGATTGCAACAATCTTGAGTCGTTGCCCTGTTTTGGTAGACAGTATTGGCAAAGTCAGCAAGTTATAATATCTGTGATCATGATAAGCCGGTTCGTGATGAGACCTCTTATTCTTTGAGATATGGTGTTTTCTTGGATTGTTTCTCTGGATGCTGCGATTTTCCTTAGCAGGGAGGAAGTCATTGTTTTTCCTTAAGAAAGCTCTGGACGACAATAATAGAGTTTAAAAACAACAGTTTTGCAGAGAATACTTATTTTATTATTGATGATACCTTTCATTGCGTTGGCGTAAAACAATTTTTTGCCAAAAGTTACTTTCATCCCAGATTTTTTTGAGGTTGAAACTGACATCATATTCAGGCTAAAGTTAACTCTATCTGTCAATAATAAAAGCCAGATTTTTCGAAAAGTTTTGCTATTTATACAAGTGAAATCAAAATCTGATAGAGAAATGGTATGTTCCTTCATGAATACTATTTATGATCATTCACAACCAACCTTTATTTATAAGAAATGAAAAACTAAAATAAAACTAAAATTATCCTACAAAAATAGAAGAGTGACCTTCTATGGGAAATATTTTTGAGAATTTGTCCATTCACAGGCAGAGAATCTTTCCTGCCTGTTAAGTCCTGCAACACAAAAGTCGATGGGCCTATGACCTCTACAATCTGAAAAGGACCAAGCCATAGCTTCTGGAATTTCGTATGTTTGCCCTTTTCTTCATGAGCCTTATCCCACTTCAAAACTAAATCTCCCATCTGAAAGTTTTTTCTGGTTATTATGTTCGAGTCAAAAGAGGATTTTATTAGCGCTTGGTGGTGAGCATGGGTTTTCTTAGCCTGTTCTCGTTGTTCTTCTAGCTTGATTATTTCCATTTGTCTTAGTTGTAAGGAGGAAGTAGATACTTCATCAATGTATTGTACTAAGGACAAGGAGGGAATGACTAAGTCAGTAGGAAGAACTGCTTCTCTCCCGTAAACTAAATTAAAGGGAGAAGTGCCGATAGAGGCTTTCTTTGTAATTCTGTCTGCCCATAAGGCGTTTACCAGCGCTTTGTGCCAATTCTTTTGGTTTTGGTCGACTGTCTTTTTAATAATCCTGATTAGGTTCTTGTTTGTCGATTCAGCCAACCCATTACCTTGCGGATAGTAGTTGGCGGAATACTTCAGTTTGAACCCTCTTTTGAGCGCGAACTCAGTCATGGTATTTCCAGAAAAATATGAAGCATTATCAAATAGTAAGGCCGTTGGCAATCCAAACCTAGTGATAATAAACTGATCTATGAATTCAATAATGTTTTCAGAATTAGCTGTCTTGAGAGGAACCGCCTCTACCCATTTAGTAAAATAGTCAGTTGCTGTGAGGATATACCTATGTTGTTTAGAGGAGTGAGGAATGATCTCACCTATTATGTCCAGGCCCCATTGACTGAACGGCTGTTCGATGTTAACTGGCTGCAGTGGCATGGATGACTTCTTTTGTTTTCCTGCAGCAGTCTGGCAGACCTGGCATTTCCTTACGTGATTGTACGAGTCTTTGAACAGCGTGGGCCAGTAATATCCTGCACGTAAGACTTTATGTGCGGTGGCTTCTCCAGCATAGTGTCCACCTGCTGGTCCATCGTGGAGTTCCTGCAAAACCTTTTCGGCTTCAGTTTTCTCAAGACATCTAAGAAGCACAGAATCATAATTTCTTTTAAACAGGACATCATTTACGAGCTGGTAATTTTTAGCTTTCAATCTCAGGGCTCTCTTCTTGGTGTGATCCAGGTGAAATGGAGCATACCCGTTCTTAAGGAAATAAATGGTGTCAGCATATAATGATTCTGCGTCGTTTAGGCTTACCTCATACGCGTGTACCTCTTCAAACGAGTTTTCAGGGATTTGCGATGCTCCAGCTAACATCTTGCAGAAGCCTTGACCTCTTACGATGTGTGCCGGCTTGATCTCCAGGTCGTATTCTTGTAAGGCGGTGATCCAATTCGCTCTCTTTTCGCCCACATCCTTCTGTATCAGGAGGTTTCTTACCGCTGGAAACGGTACTATGACCTTGGTATGGGCCTTTAGCAAGAAAGGTATGAAATATTTGATCGCTTTGAAAACGGCGTATGCCTGTTTCTCTACGTCCGAATAATTGAGTTCAGCACCTTGCAAGTTTGAGCTAAAAAATTCGATTGGAGCTTCCACCTTTTCTTGATTCGCTTGAGTCAAAATTGCAGCATAAGAATTCTCTGAGGCAAACGTGTATAAGACAAAAGGTTCTGAAAAATTTGGGGTTGCTAAAGATGGAGCGTTGATGATGGCTTGTTTGATTAAGTTAAACGCTTCATGCTCGTCTAGACCCCATTTAAAGTTTGAATTCTTTTTTATCATTTTTTGTAAAGGAGAAATAATACGTGAAAAATCTGGGACAAACCTTTTCACAAAATTGATCTGTCCTAGGAAAGATTGCATGGTCTTTTTGTTATGGGGCATGGGTATCTCGGAAATTTCCTTGATTCTGTCAGGTTCAATGTGAATGCCAGATTTGGACACTATGAATCCTAGCAATTTCCCTTCACTCAACGCGAAAAAAGATTTCTTCGGGTTAAACGAGATCCCATACCTTAAACATCTTTGAAAGATTTGCTTCAAATCTTTGAGATGGTCGCTTCTGTTCTTGGAGTACACAGTTATATCGTCCAGGTAAATCACTACCGATTTATTGACTAAACCTTTAAATGCAATGTCCATGGCTCTCTGAAAAGTAGCACCGGCATTGATCAGACCGAATGGCATCTTCCGATATGCGTAGGTACCCCATTTGGTTCGGAAGGTGGTTTTTAACTGATCATCTGGGTGTACTAGCACTTGATTATATCCTGAAAATCCATCCAGGAAAGACATTAACTCTGAGCTTGCTACTGCCTGTAATATTTGCTCCATCGGTGGGAGGGGAAAATTGTCTTTCTGACAGGCTTTGTTGAGATTCTGGAAGTCGATGCAGATTCTAATATCCCCATTTTTCTTCCTAACAGGTACCATATTGGATACCCATTTGGAATGTCTGATCGGGAAGATTATTCTGGCTCTCAACAACTTATTCAGCTCAGTTTTTATCTGATTTTCCAAGTTGGGGTGGATTTTTCTGAGCTTCTGTTGGACAGGTTTCTCGCTGTCAATCATAGGGATAGTGTGCTGAATGATAGAAGTGTTGTAAGTTTTCAGCTCGTCATAATTCCAGGCGAAGACGTTTTTGTACTGTCGTAGAAGACGGATATATGCTGATTTTTCTTCGGGGGCTAGGCCTTGGCCTAGATTAACGTTTTGCGGCTTCTCATCGGTTCCTAGGTTCACTGATTCGTAGTTCAGAGTTGAACTGTAAAGCTTGGCATTAGCTGACCTTTTGAACCGACTTTTTAAGTCATATAAGTCTTCTAGTTTGACCACCGATTTGGGTATAGCATTATCAGTGCTATTTTGTTGTATTTGGTGATCATGACAGTCTTCGTCAATTATCTGGTTTGAGTAAGATCCTTCAGAGGTGAGGAAACTTACGATGTCTGGGTCGTCGTTGAATACCCTCCAGTTGGTGATGTTGTCAGGGATGGACAGTTTAAAAATTAACTCTATCGAGAATCTATCTGGACTAAAGTCTTCGGAGGGAATGAGTCTGGAGGCTACATTAGCTAACAGGTCTGCGCTTGCATTTTGGAGTCTCGGGACTGACGAAATATTGAATGCTACGAAATGTGCAGTGAGATCTTGAACTAACGATTGATAGTGCTTCAAATGACTTGACAGGCAGTGTATGGTGTTACGTACCTGTTTGACGACGATCTCGGAATCTCCAAAGACTTGAAGATACTTGACGTTCAATCCGATTGCTTTGTATAGGCCTTGCACCAAGGACTCGTATTCCGCTGTGTTGTTCGTGCAATTGAACTCGAGTCTGCATGTAAGCATAGTCTTATTTCCGTCTGGGCTAATTAGAACGCATCCTGCTCCTGCTCCTTCGTTGGACTTAGAGCCATCAAAATATAATTTCCAAAATAAAGATGTATTTATAGGGTTATCTAAAAAACTAACACATTTTGAATCATCAGTCTGGGAAAAGTTTTCTACTTGGGACAAAACTGAATTTTCCAAATAAGGTGATATGTGAGCATTGAAATTTTCGAGGAAAGAATCTACCGAGTAGTTGCCTATGATGCTGCTGTTGTATGCTATGGCTTCATTCTCTCCTTCCAGATCCGTCACTATGTATTTTTGGTGTAACTCTCGTTCAACCTTTATTTGATTTGGTTTCCCGTTGGAGGGTAACCACATGTGCGACCAGTCGGTTGAAAAGTATCCGTGGATTTTCTCGGACCAGTCCCTGCTAAGAATCAAACCATAAAATTTAGGGATATCAGCGACTAGAATGTCGATAACCTGGCATACCTTGGGGTTAGACGACAGTCTTATGGTCACTTGGTTAAGTTCACCTATCACTTCGACTTGCGATCGATCAAGTTGAACTATGCGCACTGCTGATTTTTGCGGTTGAACATTCAGTTTGGCACATATTGACCTGGGTAAAATATTGGTTGAGGCACCAGAATCAACCAAGCAGTTGTGCACGTTTCTATTAAAGATTTCATAAGTGAGGAGGAAAGGAGGAGTATGAGATCTAGATCTTCCTCCAATCAAAGCGATGTCATTCGGATCGATTTTATTGATCGTGTTGACCGGAGGTCTTCCTATCTGGTGGGAAGCTACAGCTGTAGGTAAAGGTGTAGTAGGCACGTTATGTAACTCTTTCATCATGATTTTCTGTTGGTGTTTCAATTTGATCAACTTGTACAGAGTGATATTAGCCCTAGTCTTTTTCATGTCATCGATGATGTTATACTCCATTTCATCCGACACTATCAGTGTTCTTGATGGAGGCGTTTGATCTGATTAGACTGGGCTAAATTGGGTCGCTTTAGCAGTTGTTTTCTTTGTTGCAACCTTTTCTTTTGCTGCAGGGCTTGCGCCCTTCTGTTTGGGGGTAGTTTGGGGAGGATCAAGTTGATTTTTGCTTCGTGTGCTAACCGGAAATGCTTCTTGATCTTCTTCTTGTGGGAGGATGAAATCCCACATTCCTTGCAGTTCCACCACTTCTTCATCGTCGGTCTGTGTTTCGATGGTGCTCTCTTCTTCTTCTTCTTCATATTCGACGTTTGAGACCACATTGGGTGGCTTCATCTCCATGGGAGGATTTCTTTTAAAATTCCTAAAAGGCTTTCTTGGGGACGATTCTGCTACTTGCTTTATTATGTCAATCATCTCATTAGACATGGCCTTTAACACCTTTTGTAATCCTTCCATATCGAAAGGATCTTTCGTTTTCTTCTTCTTGGTGTCTTCTTTGAAAGAGATTTTCTTAGATTTACGTTCTTCGATTGTAGATCTCTTTTCTAGGGCTACTATGCGTTTTTCAACTGCTAACGCCTCAGTCAAATTTTCAACTAAGGTTGTCTTGCTTGCCCTATCTACGAAGATGGCCAAGTTTGAAGGTAAGGCCGTGATGTACCATTCACATCTCACTTCCTCGCTGGGTTGGGAAGCAGCGGGGATTTTGTTGAGGATCTTGTTGAACCGTAAGTTAAAATCTTTAATGGGTTCCCTAGCCTCAGCTTTGAGATTGGATAAATTGTTGATCAGTGTCGCTGTCGATCTATCATCACCGAATTTGGTAAGAAATTGATTTTGAAAAATGTCCCAGCTCGTGATAGATCCGGAGGGCAGCGAAAAATACCATGACCCGACTGTCCCTTGCATTGTATAGGGAAAAAGTCGGACCACGGCATCTTCGTTGGTAACTCCGTTGAGATTAACAGAAAGCATGAAATTATTGATATGTTCTTCAGCTAGCATTCCTGTTTCTGGATTGAACTTCGGTAGCCATTTCTCAGGATGGGCGGGTTTTGGACTTAGGGGTGGAGGCATTAAAACCACCCCAGGATTGTTCCATGGAGACTGGGCCATCACTGAGTTGCTAGTTAACAAAAGTGCAGAAGGTGATTTCTGATGTTGAGAAGATGGAGATATTATGATCTTCGATGATTGCGGAGGAAGGGTTGTGGAAGATGGATGGGTGATTTGAGGTGAAGATGTGGGTGGTTGACTTCGCGGAGAGGGAGTTGAAATGGACGAAGTGGACGAAAGAGTCTCTCTTTCAGACTCTGGAAGTGCTTTCCTTGCTCTTTTCCTAGTGGGGAGAGGAATTTCAGTTGGCTGGATGCCAAACCTTTCACTCTTCAATCTGGTCAGGGGATGAGCAGGATTGTACTGCGAAGTCACGCTGCCTTTAGATTTATCAGACCTCTGAGTAAAAATAGAGAATCCCTGGAGTTTATGAATCAAAGTTTGAATTTCAGGGGGATCAATGATAAGTTGGTCTGATGTATTAGGGTGTGTAGCAGCGGTGGATGCCCGAGCGACCTCTAGTTCCGAGTTTAATCGTACCGGAGAAGTTGGGGAAGTTGGTGAGGGTGATTTGCTCTCAGAATGGTATTTGGATTTTGAATTATGTGCCATTCATAGCTCAGGCCCTCCTTCTAGCGCCAGAAAATGTTGAGGGCCCCGAAATCGGGTCGACAACAAGGGGGATACCCACCCGGTCCGGAACCTGGTTGGCGGATCCTTGCCCGTTTGGAGTAGCGGGTCCGACTGGGGGTAATGGGACCAGTTTCCCAATGTGAAGGGTGTGCGTGTGTGTGTAGAGTTTGATGGTATTGATTTAAAGGTTTTTCTAAGCTAGTCTTAATTCTAACTGCTAAACTAACTCTATACTAATGTAATCTAATTGAAGAAAAACAATACATCTAATCTACGCTAACCTGGGGTGTTTTCTTTTGTTATGCGATCTAGAAAGATTTCAAACAACAGCTGGTAATAAAGATCATTAAGCTATTATCAGAATATAAATCAATTAAGATAAACCACTCTGCATAAGAAGTTAGGCAGAACAATTGTGAACAGCATATCGCATAATTAGTTATTCATATGTCAAGCATAAATAAATGACTCCACTGTATAGAAGTGCCAAATGGTAATACACACATTCATACAGTAACATATAAAGAACTCAGCTGCATATCACTCTAGGAATACTAGCAGAATTTAGTCAAGAGATAAAAGTACCATTTATGACTGACTTCACTAATAAACTTCAAGCAATAATGATTTATTTCTACTTGTTCTAATATCTTCTAAGAGTACAGAAGTGCAACATCAGTAACAGACATTAAAATGCAAACATAAATAAATCTCGATCCATCCATTCATCAAAAACCTCCTCCGAGGGTGCAGAAGTGCATGTTCTGAGGACAAGTTTTTTGACAGATTTCCGGACCCTTCTCCAATGCAACGAGAAGGGTTAAATACTACTAACTAATTAATCTTAATTACAGGAATTTAGGGAAACGGCTTTCAAATCACCGCCCTTTACTAAAAGCAAATTTATTTCTAAAACTTAAATCTAATTTCTGACCGTTTCTATATATTCTCCTTAGTGCTGTAAACAGTGCAACGTTTGCCTGGGAAGAGTCGGCTGGCTGCCTTCTTCTTTCGCTCGGGAGATAAAAGTGGAAATAACAAGAGCTGGCACCTCCTTCTGACAGACCAGAAGATATTTTCGAAAATCTTTTCTCTAGCTGGGTGTATTCGCTGCGTATATACTTAGCACAACCCAGGTTCTTCTCGAACTGATTTTGTTGTTGCTATTTTGGTTTCTGGTCGTGCGAATGACTGAGCGAGTTAGGAGTCGTGCTGTATGGACAATTCCCTGTGTCGAGAATTTCTTCCGTTCTTTGTTCCAGGATTTTCTGGAGCGTCCTCCTTCTCTTGCGTTTCTTTCTCTGCTTTACCAAGTCTGAGCTTCAGGATCTTTTGCAAACGCGGTGCTTTTGTGCGCCTTTGACTCTTCGTCTTGGACAGTCTAATTTCATCAGTACCGGTTGGCTGATAGTCTGGAATCCGCGGTCCTGCTGTATGCGGCATCCATTTGCGGAGGCATCTTCTCTCTGTTATCTGATTGGCGCTTTCCCCTTTTCCTTAGATGTTTCCTGCATATAGGTTTATATCAGTTGCGTGTCTTGTAGTCTACGCAAAGAAGAAGGGAAAATGAAAAGATTGACATGAAAGCATTAAATTCTAATGAATGCATAATCCTGACATTCATCATGACTTGACTCTTCGGAAAATGCGATGCAATCATTTCTGGATACTCAAGCATGCGGTCATTAATTTCATTTAAGGTGCGCGCTTAATCTTGGGTCTATCGTGTATGTCGGAGAATTCTTGGGATGAGTCTTTTCATATCGCAGATCACAGATCGCTGACATCGCAGATCGCAGATCGCTGATTTCATTCAATGGTTTATGCTTCTTAGTGCGACGTTTGCGATGTGCGATGTCGCATATAGGCGATCGACATTTCTTGAAGATATTTTCTTTAAGAGCGCTTGGAATGCATGCGACGCGATGAACTTCACGTCGCTCTTTCGCAGTTTTGCTTTTCGCGCTTGGGGGATGCTTCAGTCTTTCCTTGCGATGCGATTTAAGCCTTAGGGAGAAAAATACAAAAAATTTAACAAAGTATTTTTTGGATTTTTTGTTCAGGGTCCCCCCTTTGCTTGATGTTATGGCTAATATCAAACAAAGAAGGGGGGTTGTTGGTGACCACAACAAGACCCAACATTTTGGCGTCGTTGTCGGGGAGGATGATTTGGAGATAGAATTAGGAAGTTATTTTATTGCAATTTCTTTATATGGACTAACTTGTGAAACCTGGTGACAACAAGATCTTCGTAAAGGAGTTCAAGTTTGAGCTTCTGAAGAGATCTCATCCCACCAATTGAATCAAGAATTACACCAGTAAGTTTGTTACCTGCAAATGATAAATTTTGAGCACTTCACATACCGCCCATTTCCACTGGAACGGTCCCATGAAATAGATTGTCTGAGAGATCAATATATTGAATAGGTTGCAATATTCCCCACTCTATAGACAACTTCCCTGTAAAATAAATTTTAGAGAGATTTATATTTTGAAGCATTTTATGCTTACTTAAAATCCCGAGCCGAATCTCTCCAGAAAGATTCAGATTGCTGATGTCAATTCTAGTGAGCATACAATTATTGCACAGAATTCCATGCCACGATGTTGGACAACCATTCAAATCCACTGATTTTTCATTCCACGAGTTAAGTACATAACCAAAAGGATCCTTCTGGATTCCTTTCTTGAATTCAAGAATTGCCAATGCATCCATAGAAAGTGTTTAAGCCGTAACAAATCCAACAGACAGAGAAAGAGTTGTTATTGTTAGCAGTGTAACAAACTTCATTCTACTTATTTCCGGATATCAAAGACATCTTTACTTTCCAAAACCCTGCAAAATGAGCTTCCATTTCAGCATTGAGGAATTCAAACCAATGAAGCTCTCCCATTCATCATTGCCAAATAATGCACTAGATGCTTCAAGGTGATGCTAATCAGTAGGACACAACAAATCTATAATGCCAAGCTTTTACATGCACATGAGTCATCAGACATAAACAGGGAGTGGATTTACTTTTCATGGTTATTTTTATTATTCAAAATAGATTGTTATTAACATCATGAATTGGACTAAAATTATGCTTTTGATATTCCTTAATATGTTTCATTTTGGCATACAATTTTTGCGTAAGAATCAGGAAGGGAAGGGCCATCTCTTCTTGAACAAACTTATGTTCTTTATGCCAAGTTTTTTTAGCAGGTTTCAGATGATCAACTGATCATTAAGGAGATTAAATTGTGACGACAATTGGTCTTCAAAAGACTATTTTCATGAAAAATTCTAAAGAACAAGACCATGATCATAAGAACAACATTTCCATAAAATTACAAGTTCTTTTAACTTCCTGTAAGGGTTTAATGGTTTGATATGTTGCATGATAGATTAGCAAGTTCAAAGACTTGGGGGTTATTCCTAAATGTACAAGGATGGTGAAATACCTATCCACACTTGAATTTGAATTCTACAAGTGGCTGGTCAACACTGGTCAATCTCAACTATTTTAGCAGAAATTCCAGAATTAATGAGAAGAATTGCTATTTTTGAGATTTTGCATGCCATAATTCACTTTTTCCCAACAAGAGTCATTATCCATTTCTCATTACCCACATTCACTTCATTACATTTTCTTCAATCCTAACACACCAATAAAAGTAACAAAGCTCATTTACAAGCTTTTTATTCCACTTTAAATATTCATTTTCAGTTTCCATTTTCCTACCCTTGCAAATAAAACCTTGCTTCCATACACCATTGAGTCCATAGTCCTTGAGTCTAAATATTTTTCTAAAAAAACCTTGAAGCTTGCATGCCTTAAGGGCAAGCTATCATGCCGATAAACAAAGGGAATACATCAATGTCCCTTGTTCATCGGATCTTCTAAGTATTCGACAACAACAAATTCATTCATACTTAGAAATATGTGTTAGGGGCATCTTGACTCTCATCCACACCAAAGATGGGAGCTCTTGTGTTGACTAGTGGCATCCATTAATGGCCACTAAGTTAACAATTTCTTGTTAAGTTCGACACCGAAACATTTATTCACATGACAAGAATTGTGCCAACGAATGTTGAAGACTTGAAGATCCATCATTTTGTAGCAGAGGAAGCAGATTTACTTTCATTACTTTTCAGTTTTTGATGTAAATGACTTGAGGACAAGTCAATAAATAAGGCTGGGGGGAAAGTGTAAATTCTAAATTTTGTATACCTTCCAAGCCTTATAAATTTTCAGCCACATTCAACAACAGATTCTAAACATTAAACAGAAGATCCAGCAGTAGATGTAGCAACAATAAAATATTCACTTTTTTGACTTCATCCACCATTTTCACATCCAAGTGAAGAAGACTATGATCAAAATTTTGCAACCACACATGCACAACTCTCATCCATTTTTGAAAGGGTAAGTTGAGGTATGATATTTTCTAACTTTTAACCATTTAATTCCTTGAAAGCTAGAATGATAATTTTTGGAAAAACTTCCTTTTCTCATTTCATAAAATTGCCAAAACCATCAGTTTGGGGGGAGGATACATTTACATTCATACTTTGTCACATTCATATTTTTCCATATTCATATATCACATTCCAAAACCCACATACTTTCCAAATATATTTACTATTACATCATCATAAGCATATAAATGGTTTTGTAAAAAAGTACTTAAAAGTTAATTGGATGCCAACACAATCATGGTTGTCACACAAGAACCAACCATGATGCATTCCATTATCATTATGCAAAGATCATACATTGAAGGCAACAAAAAAAATATGGTTGAAACACAAGAACCAACCGAGTTGCAATTCATCAAAAACACTTTGTAAAAGTTAAGTAAATGATATCATGCAAATTTTAAGCCAAAGCTCAAGTATCAAAAAGTAATAGATTGCATGAGGACATGCAATACCTTCAGTTTGGGGGTATGTTGGGCCTAAAAGTTATCCTTAAAATGCATCCACTTTCACTCCATTCACACATTTTCTCACCTCTATTCGACCACCATGTCACCACATCAGCTTCACTTTCATCATTAAATGGGTTACCATTGTGTTTTCCAAAACATTATTAATTCTTAGTATTTTTAAGTGAATTTTTGGTTAAACTTTAGAAAATGATATCCATATACTTATACCTAGCAATTAGAATGAGTTTGTTGACATGTGTAGGTACAAAGGAAGCTTCCAAGGCATGTTTATGTGGCACTCTATGTTCAAATTCGAATTTGAGGAGATCATGGACCTCATGAAGAAGATCATGGACCTCATGGAGGATAGGGTTATGTGTCAGCATTGGTTGAGAAATATGTGGATCAAAGGAGGGAATAGTGGGCCTACATTTATGTGTTTGTTATCATAGCTTTTGTATAAATAGGAGTGTTATCTCCTTGATTTATAATCCTAATCTTCATCTTTTGTAATATTAATTTTTAGAATCTTAGAACATAATAGAATTTGGAATAGTTTTGGTTTGGATCATATGAGCTTATAGCCATTGTACTTTGAAAATTATGATGAATAAAATGGAGCTTCTCTCATCGTCTACATTTGGCTTCTCTTTTGGTGTGGTTGTGAATCCTTGGAAGGATCCCCATTGCCAGCAAGTACACTTTTGTTTTGGTAAGATTTTATTTTATGTTTGTTTGTGAATTTCATTAGATTAAATTATTAGATTCGTATGTCTAAAATATTAATGAATGACCTTTCGTAAGAAAGTATTAATGTTTCCTTCAATGAATCTGATTTTTTATTTAATGTTTGATTTCATTAGTTTAAGTTTTTGATTTATATGCTTGAGATATAAACGAATAGTCTCTTGCAAGAGAGCTTTAATATTTCATGCAATCAATCAGAATTATGTTTAAAGAGCTTTAATTTCATTAGTTTAAATAATTTAGTAGAAATATTAATGAAGTGTCTCCTGTAAGGGATCTTTAATACTTCTTCACCTAGCTTAGTTTAGTTTGTCTCTAAGTCCATATATATTGGATTATCCTCAAAGTTTACTTACTCGGTTTGATAGTAAATGAAACTCTAATTTGCATCTGCATTTTAGACCCAACAATTATCATCGTGATTGTATGGCTTGAGTTTAACTCCAATAGTGACATTGTATGCCACTTTGTTTGGATAAAATTGCCTCTTAGGCAATATATGAAGCCTAAGGGCTTCCATATGTTCTCATCCCTTAGTGGCATGAACAAAATTGTCTAAAGCAAAAGAACCGCATTTGACAGGGAAAATGAGCCATAATGACTTCTTATCGTCTTTGAGAACTTTAGTTAGGCCCTTTCCCACAGTCTGGTAGGAAATATCTCTTGCTAATAACTTATCAAAAACATATAAAGGAAGGACGTGTGGATCAGTTGTGCTACCAAAAACCCTATTATAAGTCAACCACTCTTTAATAAAATACTTGCCTACAGTAAGCAGGTTCGTAGCAACTTCTTGGGAAAACCTAGGGGCTTTCTTATTGAAAATAATTTGATGTAGGGGCAACACAAAAACATGGAATATCTTATAGAAGTGAGGTATGTAATTTGACTCCCATATTTTTTTATGACTGAGATGGATTGGGTAAGGATCTTTTAGGGTCCATTTCTAACCCATGGTTGGAAATGTTGTGCAAAAACAGATAGCTTCCATAATGTAGGCACTATAATAGAAGGGAGGGAGGTTATTTGAAAAGGAGGCTTTCTTCTGTCGATATTTGGTAATGGTGGTGGCTAGGTTGTCAGATAGGATGGAATGCCAATTCATGATATGGGAATTAACACATGCATCAATCAGAAGAATACATTCTATTGAAAACTTAGTATTATTGGGTATCCCATACAATCTATATAACATGGCTGCTGCATAGTTGTATGGGTTTGCCAAGGAGGCTATAGCATACATACCCGATTTTTCGTACTTGATTTTTTTTCCGACACCCTCCAACCCTGAATTAGCTTGAAGGGGTCTGGATTCTTCTTTACGAAGTTAGCCACAAATGTATTATCGTAGATATCTTGGGGATTAGGTATGTGGTACATTTTCTTCAAATCCTCTTCTCTAAATGACCCAATGAGCTCCATCTTTGAATTCTTGAACTGCCTATCTTCAATGATAAGGTTTTCAATTACCCACCTGATCATATCTGTATAGGGGAGGATTTTAGCCCTTTCTCCTATCCTATGAAGGAATGAATAGGAAGCATCTCTACATTGAAGTTCTGAAGGCCTTTTTGAGTCAGTTTTTGCTCTCGTAACAGTGATTTTAAGATGCTCGTCCTCCAGCCTATTGTAAATTACTTCCCAAGACATTGTGCCTCTGAAAACATAAAAAATTGTATCATCAAATATAGGAGCCATATTTGTAAACTCAGCTTCAACAATGGTATATTTGATCTGTTTCTGCATCACCTTTCTTAGGGACATGTATTTTGTCACTTTCCTAAGATAGAGAAGATATATCAGCACAGACGATATCTAGTAATTAAGATTGAAATATTCTGTGAAATGACTTTGGATTGCGAGAAAGGTTTTAATGAGATACTCGATTATAACTACACATAACCAGGAAAATGATTATCCTTCCTCAGGTTGCTAAATATTTAATAACCTGTCAACTCGTTTGTTTTAGCATTTAAAACTTAATTATTCCACATTTTTTACTCTTAAAAGGGATACAGTATAGCATTATCGGATGTATTAAGCGAAATACGATTTCGGATATTGCAATATCACATTTCCAAAATCGTTTGTGGTTGTTCTAATGGCTTGGTCAAGTTTCTCGCGAACTATGCAAAGCGTGAAATGTGATTGCAAAATCACAAGGTGATGTTATCGCAGTAGGAGACCTAATCACATATCACACTTTTGTAAATGTTTTTTAACATGGTCATGTGGAAAAGTGCAATTTTCGATCTGCAATATGAATTTGATCCTTAGTTAATTTTGCAATGTTTTTCTAGGAATTTTCTTAAAGTTAGGGTTTTATTATCCTAAGCCTAAAAATTTCAAAGGGTCCCCATTTACAATTCTAAGCCTAGCTATTGTTTGTTATAAATGGGGGGGTTGTTTTGTAGTACAACAATTGGTGATTCACTTGGGAGAACCAGCTATCTCTGAGTAGTTTTATGAAATTTCTAAAAACTTTCAAAGTAATTAGGGTTATAAGAATAATGATTACATGAGTTATAAAGTAAACAACATGTCTTTGGAATCATCATTACTTGCTCAACTTATTTACTTAATTACTTTACTCTTGTAATGATAAAAGTATAAACATTTGCATCAACCAATAAAGTTTAAAGTAATATAGTAGGTGTCTTTTGCAGATTAGTTTTTTGTAGTTTACTCATTTATCACAGATAGAGCCTCTGCTGCCAGCAGGCATTCATAGCCTTGATAGGGTTATCTTTTAACCAACAATGATTCATTGTCCCATCTGTATGAATTTTCAAATTTCAAAATGATATTCACTTGGATTGAATCTCACTTGGACCTTGTCCCTATTTTCCCTTTTTAAATGTAATTTTATTCTTTTTGGTTTCTTAAAAGACATTGCTTAGGCATGGTAACCTACTAATGACAATGCCATTCACTAGTTGTAACTAAACTGAACAAGCTGGCTCTTGATGAGACCCCTTGTCTTCTGATCGAGGAGACCATTAGCTATTACCCTGTTTGGTATGCAGTATTGGTAATATCAGTTTAATCACTTCCCTATGAACATGGTAAACAAGCTCGTAATGAGACTTTTTATCTTTTAAGTTTTTTATATTTTAGAATTACACTCTAAAAAAGGAAAATTTTAACAGATGGGGTGGATCATTGGCTCTTTTGAGAGTTTTGGGTGATAATGATAGAGTTTTTTAAGATGTTGATCTGCAAAAATCCTTACTAGGTTAAAGATTATTTTCTGGACTGATAACAAAACCCTCATATTCTATAAAGATAAGAGTTTGTTTGTAAAATAAATGTTTTAAGAAAGGTCAAGTTTTTCCAAAGAAATCAAGTTTACTTTAGTACTCAAATGTCCTAATTATTCCTTTTAACTCTTACTTTCTTATAAAAGCGAAAAACATAAATGTTATCAAAGATTTTATTTTGAAATCCAAAAGTAAATACTATTTGACCATTATTTTCCTAGAAAGAAATATGTTACAAAATTGGAAGAGGTTATCTCCTAGGATAAGTACTTTTTCAAAATTTTCCCATTGATGGGCAAAGAGTCTTTCTTACCTGACAAGTCTTGTAGAAGAAATGTTGATTGTCCAATTTTTTCAATGATCTGAAAAGGGCCAAGCCATAGTCTTTGGAATTTGGTATGTCTACCCTTTTCCTCGTGTGCTTTGTCCCATTTCAGAACCAAGTCACCTACTTAAAGATTTTTATGACTGGCAAAAGTTGTGTCAAAAGAAGCTTTGACTAATTGTTGATGATGGAAGTGGGTTGCTTTAGCCTTTTCTCTTTCTTCTTCAAGCTTGAGAATTTGAAATTGTCTAGCCTGGAGAGAAGATGAAGGGTTTTCATCAATAAATTGCACTATGGATGGGATTGCTACATTTGTGGGAAGAACAACTTCTTTTCCATAAACTAAAGCGAAAGGAGAAGAACCAATAGAGGCTTTCTGTGTAATCATGTCTGAACATAGAGCAAATGTTAATGCTTTGTGCCAATTCCTGTGATTTTAATCAATAGTCCTTTTGATAATTCTAATGAGGTTCTTGTTTGTTGATTTTGCTATTCCATTACCTTGTGGATAATAATTGGCTGAATATTTCAACTAGAAACCTCGCTTAAGAGAAAATTCTACCATTGTATTTCCAGAAAAGTAAGACGCATTGTCAAACATTAAAGCTAAGGGTAAGCCAAACTTGGTACTTATGTACTCATCAATGAAGTTTGTAATATTTTTTATATTAGCTATCTTTAATGAGACAACTTCTACCCACTTAGTAAATTAATCAGTAGCTATAAGGATGTACCTATGCTGTTTGGAAGAGTTAGGAAAAATCTCACCAATTATGTCTAATCCCCATTGTTCGAATGGTTGTTGGATGTTAACTAGTTGTAAAGGGAATGTTGGCTTTCTTTCTCTTTCGGCTGTGATTTGACAAGTTTTTCATATTCATGTGCATCTTTAAATACCGTTGGCAAATAATACCCTGCATGTAGGATTTTGTGAGCCATGGTATTTCCTCCAAAATGTCCTCCAGCTGGTCCATCATGTAATTCCTGCATGACCTTTTCGGCTTCAGGTTTCTCTAGGCATCTCAGCAATACTGAATCATAATTCTTCCTAAACAATACATCATTGACTAGTTCATACTGATTTGATTTCAATCTTAAAGCTCACTTTGTTTTATAATTAAGATGC
This sequence comes from Pinus tabuliformis, assembly GCA_031772625.1. Lineage (NCBI taxonomy): Eukaryota > Viridiplantae > Streptophyta > Pinopsida > Pinales > Pinaceae > Pinus > Pinus tabuliformis. The sequence goes on from CM062817.1 coordinate 1,127,076,735, forward strand.
ATAGGAGCATATCCATTTTTTAGATAAAATTTCAAATCAACATATTGTGATTGCGTCTCATTGAGGCTTACCTTTGATATTTGTACTTCATTACCTTGATCTTCTTCTGGTGGTAACTGGGAAGCTCCTATTAACATCCTACAAAAATTTTGGCCCCTGACAATTTTAGTTGGCTGGATTTCGAGATCATATTCTTGGAGTGTAGTTACCCAATTAGCTCTTTTCTCCCCTACTTCCCTTTGGATCAATAGTTGTCTTACTACAGGGTACGATACAATTATCTTTGTATGGGTTTTAAGAATAAAAGGTTTGAAAAGTGTCAAAATTTAAAAAACAGAGAATACTTGTTTCTCTACAAATGAATAATTTAATTCGGCGCCTTGTAAGTTAGAACTGAAAAAGGAGATAGGTGCCTTAACATTTTCATCGTTCAGCTGTGTCAAAACTGTTGCATATGATGTATCAAATGAGAAAGTATATAATACAAAAGGTTTGAGAAAGTCTGGGGTTGTCAATGAGGGAGCATTAATAATATATTTTTTAATCAACTCGAATGACTCTCTTTCATCCTTGTTCCATCTGAAAACTGCATTTTTTCTTATCATCGCTTGAAGAGGTAGAACAATTTGTGAAAAATATGGGACAAATCTTTTTACAAAATTTATTTGGCCTAGGAATGATTGCATGTTTTTCTTGTTGTGAGGGAGGGGAATTTTTTTGATCTCTTGGACTCTATTAGGATCAATGTAAATTCCTTTCTTGGATACTATAAACCCAAGGAGTTTTCCTTCTGGTAAAGCAAAATAGGATTTTTTGGGATTTAAGGAAATGTCGTATTTCTTGCATCTTTCGAAAATGTGTTTCAGGTCAGCTAAATGATTGTTCCTATCCTTGGAATAGACTGTGATGTCATCCAAGTAAATAACCACCGATTTATTGATTATACCTCTGAAAGCAATGTCCATAACATGTTGAAATGTGGCACCCGCATTAATGAGTATGAAAGGCATCTTCTAATAGGCATATGTTCCCCACTTGGTCCTGAATGTTGTCTTTAATCTATCATCTAGATGGACAAGTATTTGATTATATCCTGATAATCCATCTAGAAAGGACATTAATTCAGAACCTACAACTGATTGCAATATCTATTCCATGGTGGGCAACAGAAAAATATCTTTTTGGCAAGCTTGATTCAAGTTTCTAAAGTCAATAAAAATCCTGATATCTCCGTTATTTTTCTTTACGGGTACCATATTTGATACTCATTTAGAATGTCTAATAGGTAAGATTATTTTGGATTTCAGAATTTTGTTCAATTTTGATTTGATTTGACTTTCAAGGTTTGGGTGAATTTTGTGAAGCTTCTGTTGAACTGGCTTTTCATTTGAAGTCATGGGTATGGTATGTTGAATTATAGAGGCATCATAAGTTTTGAGATCTGCATAATCCCAAGAAAAAATGCCTTTATACGTCTTCAACAACTTGATGATGATTTTCTTTCTTCAGATGATAGGCCTAGACCTAGGTTGACATTTTGAGGTTTTTAGTTTGACCCTAGGTTTACTACTTCAAATATCAATGTAGAACTTTGAGTTTTGGAGTTAGTAATCTTCTCAAATCTATCCTTTAGATCATAAAGATCTTCCATTTTAACCACAGACTTTGGGATTGGGTTATGATCATGATTAAGCTTGATTTCTAGATCATGCTCATGTTCATCTATAATTTGTTCTTCATATGATCCCTCTGATGTAAGGAAATTAACTATATCCGCATCGTTGTTGAATACTCAACAATTTGTTACATTGTCAGGGATTGATGGCCTAAATATTAATTCTATTGAAAATATTTTTGGACTAAAGTCTTCTAAGGGTATAAGCCTGGATGCCACATTAGCAAGTAAGTTAGCTCTTGCGTTTTGTAATCTAGGGATTGAAGATATGTTGAAAGTAGAAAAATGAGAAGTCAATTTCCGGGCTAAAGATTGATAGTATTTAAGGTGCCCAGAGACACAATGAATTGCATTCTCACCTATTTCAAAATTATCTCCAAATCACCGTAGACTTGCAGGTATTTGACATTAAGACCGATGGCTTTATTCAGTCCTTGGATTAGTGCTTCATATTCAGCGACATTGTTTGTGCACTGGAATTCAAGTCTACAGGCCAACATGGTTTTCTCTCCTTGCGGATTGATCAAAATGCATCTTGCACCTGTGCCATCCTCTGACTTAGAACCGTAAAAATAGAGAGTCCATAACGAATAATTATTAGAAACTTTATCTACTAAATTTAGACATTTGGAAGGATCTGTTTGTGAAAAAATTTCGATTTGAGAGACTACAACGTTATTTAAAAAGGGAGACCTTTGAGCATTAAAGGATCCTAAAGAGGACTTGACTAAGTAATTTCCAATGATATTATTAGCGAAAGCAACAGGTTCGTTGCTACCCTCGAGGTCAGTGACCGTATATTTCATGAATTTCTCTCGGTCAACCCTTATTTGGTTAGGCTTACCATTGTGTGGTAACCACGTGAGACCAATTAATTTTGAAATAGCCATGTAGCTTTTCATGCCAGTCGCTACTGAGAATTAAACCATAAAATTCAGGGATATCGGCTACCAGAATATCAATTATTTGGGAAACTTTTGGATTAGAGGAAATCCTAATTGAAACTAATGTTATCTCTCCAAGCACCTCAACTTTTGTCCTATCTAGCTGAACTATGTGCACAACATATTTTTGAGGTGTAATGTTCAATTTGGTACACACAGCCCTTGGCATTATATTTGAGGAGGCTCTTGAATCAACAAGACAGTTGTGAACTTTCCTGTTGAAAATTTCATACGTGAGTAGAAACGGAGGAACATGAGAAATATACCTATCACCAATCAGAACTAGATCTGAGGGATCTACCTTGTTTGAGGATGAGGGAGGTTTTCCCATATTGTAGGTAGCTTGAGTAACTACAGTAGATGGCAGAGGGGATACTGGAACTGCTTTCAATTCCCTTAATAAAATCTTCTGCTATTGTTTGAGTTTAGTGAGCTCATGCAGCGAGATGTTAGCTCTAGTCTTTTTCATGTCTTCCACTATATTGTATTCGACCGTGTCTGAGATTACCAATGTTTTTGAGGCATTTGGGGAATCTAGAGGGATAGGATCGGTTTGGCTAGTCTTATATTTCTTAGCTATTGTTTTCTCCTTTGCAGGAGTAGCAACTTTCTGCTTGTGATTTGTGATAGACATGTCAGGAGAATTTTTGCTTCTTGTAGTTACTGGCATTGCTTGCGCCTCTTCTTTAGTTGGGAGAATAAAATCCCACATCCCGTTTAGTTTAATCTCTTCTTCCGTTTCATCTTCCTCTTCATTTGGTGAATCTTCTTCTGTGTCTTGGTCAAATTCAGCATTTGAAAAGGTGTTTAGGGGTTGTGACATAGAAGAAGGGTTCCTTTTGAATGATCAAAAAGGTTTCTTAGGAGCAGAGGATTCTGCAACTTGTTTTTTAATTTTGACCATTTCGTTGGACATTGTCTTTAACACTTTTTGAAGGCCTTAAAGATCAAAAGGATCTTTTGAAGCCTTGTTCTTAGAGTCATCCTTAGAATTCACTTTTTTGGTCTTCCTTTTTTCTGTTTGTAATCTCTTTTCGAAAGCTATGATCCTTCTTTCTACAGACAAAGCTTCTTTCATGTTTTCTACAAGGGTAGCCTTATTGGATCTATCCACAAAGATTGCAATTTTAGAAGGGAGAGATGATATATACCATTTTATTTGTACATCTACAACAGGTTTAGAGGCAGTTGGGATTTTGTTCAACAATTTGTTAAATCTAGAGTTGAAATCTTTGATATTTTCATCTGGATTAGCTTTCAAATTAGAAAGATAATTGATCAAGGATGTTATGGTCCTATCATAACCAAATTTTGAAAGAAACACTTCTTGAAAAGTATCCCAGTCTCTAATTGAACCTGCTAGGAGGGAAAAACACCAAGACCCATCAGATCCTTGGAAAGTATAAGGAAACAGTTTGATTACAACATCTTCATGTGCAACCCCATTGAGATTCATGGCTAACATAAAATTATCTAGATGTTCTTCGGCCGGGAGAGCATCATCAAGATTATAATTAAGAAGCCATTTTTGTGGGTTTGCTGGGAGTGCTTTTGGATTTGCAACTAGGACAGCACCAGGATTTGTCCAAATTTGATTGGCCATAACTTGAGTCGGGGACTGAGAAAATGGGAAGGTTGGTCCAGAAGTAGGTATAGATGGTGAATAACTTACTACTGGATTAGTACTGATAATTGTAGTACTAATTGGAGAAGTGGATGTTTGGGGAATCATGGATTGGATAGAAGTGGATGGAGGAGTAAATGGATGGTAAGGTGAGATGATCTCACTAGTATCTAATTAAGATGTTGATGAAGTGACTTTCCTACATCGTGGAGGAATGGGGAACTCGAAATGGGTAACCCCAAGTCTCTCACTTTGCAGTCTAGTCAATACACTAGTGTGTTGTAATAAGGAGGTAACACTCTCTTCAGATAATTCTGGTCTCTGTGGTTTTTCTGTATAAATGGATATCTGTTCCAATTTCTGTATCAAATAATGAACTTTGGGAGACTCTGAAGTATAATTTGGGGAAGGTGGTTGCCTTACTACTTCATGAGATGAGGGAGATGTTTCTACAACTTTAGACTTCCAATCAGGAGATTCTAAACAAGTTTGAGAAGGGGTAGAATTGGTGGAGGGGTTTTGACTCTTATGAATGAATTTTAGCTTCATCTTCCATTCATAGTTGAATTCCCTCCTTCTAGTGCCAAAATTTTGCGGCCTCAAAGTTTTGCTGCCGAAACATGGGTGATAACCACCCGGTCTGGACCTTAAGACAACTCATTTTCCATTTAAAGTGGTGGCTCCGACTGGGGATAATGGGACTAGTTTCCCAGTGTGGGTTTTAATATGAGAGTGGGTGGTTTATGAGCACTTTGCAATAGAGTAATGATAATCTAAGTGACCTATTCTACCATGCAATTTCTCTAACTAGCTTATTCTAATATAAACCCAGGTGTTCTTGTGTGATATGCGATCTACGAAGATATCTATTTAGCATGTGATAATAAAGATTGAACACAACTAAACATAGATGATTAAGTAAAAGATAATTCCTTTGACTAAATAGTTAGTTAAAGGAATTTATAAAACATATCGCATATATGATGAGTTATATATGAAAATCACAACCTCAGCTAGGCTTCATACAAAAGTGCAATTAACGCTTAACAGAAATAATAAATCTCACATATAATCCATGAAAGTAAAGTTTTTCCACTAATTAAATGTAAACATAATCAATCATACACAATAATAGTACCATATGTGTGAAGTCCTGCTCATTTTACAAATGACATAGACCAAATTCTTCCTTCAAATCAAATTGTCTCCCAAGAATACAAAAGTGCATCAACAAAGGAAAGTAGTCTGATATCTGAAAGAAACAATCATTTTCCATCATTTCACCAAAGCATTCACAAACTTACAATAGTGCATTCTTTGCAAATGTTTTTGATAAAATTCTAGACCCTTCTCTAAATGCATGAGAAGGGTATAAATACTACTCTAACTAAATGTGTAAAAATAGATTATACAAAATTTGAGGAGGTTTCAAACAACCTTCCACCTCACTAGGTAACTAAATCCAAAAATAAATAACGACTAAATAAACAAAACTAAGAGGATGACTTGATGTCTACCAACTTATTCTTTAAATTGCAAATATCGGTCATCAGTTGGATTTGAGGAGGTGGCCCGAAATGAGTCCTGAGTTACCCTGTGAAGATCGCATCCGTGAGCGGTGGCAACATCCTTTGATTTGAGTGAAGAGAACAGTTGAGAGTCATAATCTAGCTATGTGGCTTAACCAGATACTGCCAATACGACTCTTGATTGGTCATTGTCAGTTTCGTAATTGCCTCTCTCTAACTCCCCGCCTTTTCTTGCCAGTTTTTATACCAAGTAGTTAAATCAAGAATCTCTTTCGTATTGCCTTCCTTGGTGAGATTGGTGGTGAAAAGGATGTGGTTCACTTCTTTGGTGATGTTCTTTGATACTCCAGCTGCCCTTGCGACTGCTAGCTAAACATGTTTGATTTTGGCATCCCAATCTGTAAAGAGAATGTCTTTATGAGTTTCTTCAATCTCGGGTAGATTGGACTTCTTTTCATCTTTTGTTTCCTACCACTCAATGAACTCAGAGATCTTGGTGTTTAAATCATTAAACTTCGTTCTCTGGTCGATTTCCTTGTCTATCAGCTAGTAGCTAGTAATCAGATAAGGAGTAATATGTGACATATTTTGGCAGAAATCCTCTTGATGTCTCACCAGAAGGGAATTTAATTCCAAGGCCTCTTTGATGAACTCCTCAGTAGTGGGAACGTCCTTGTATCTTTCCATAGATTGCTACATTTCCTGGAGTTGCATGTTTTTGGCCGATGTATCATCCTTGTTGTTCCTTAAGAAACCAATTTCCTGGCTGTAGGGAAATTGTGCTCAAGACATTAATAAAAGTTATTTACTGTCACTTATTGTTTATTATATTCTCAGATGAAGGATTTGGAAAACTTGGCCTTAGACTCTTAATACATGTATGATCAGAACATCTCAGAATGCCATTTGTTGCTAAATATAAATGATGAATGAGGAAAGTTTTGAAGAAGAAGTTAAAGATAATATGTTGATCTTTCACAGGAACTACTATCCATAACTTAGAGGAATTATGACAATGAGAACTGAATCATAAACAATATGCTGGTTTTTCATAGAAACTATTACCTATAACTCAGAAAGGAGATGAAGGTTTCAAGTATAGGAGCGCTCTTTAAGGGATTTTAACCTACAACTTCATTACTATACTTGAACAGAAGGAAACATAGCATGACACATGACAGAGAAACTTACAAAATTATATGTAACAACTCGTGGAAACTTCTGCTTCTTTCCTTAATCAGTGATGATATCAGGAATACAGTGGCCCGGTTCTCCAAAATTCCAACCCTCTATTAGTAAATTTTCCCCCCTTTATACATTTCTAGAACAGTTATTGATTTTTGAAACCTATCTAACTGTTTTCTAACCATATGAAGTAAACCACTATAGAATTTACAGAGGGTAAAATACCTCAAAGAACATGAAATAGCAAGAAAAAAACTGAATTTAGAAGAAGATGGTAACTATTGGCTTTCTCTGTTGATTTGCTGCCGAATTCCTCTGTAAACACTCTAATGATGCTTAACTCTTCTTAGACGTAATTCAATGTGTTTAGTCTGTATAATATTGGTCTTACATGGCATTCTGATTGGCCAAAATGCCAAGAAACATATAAGATTGTCTTCTTCTTTAGCTTCGGCTCTAATCCTTGATTTTCAACATTACACAGTGAAATTAACGTGACTTCTCATTAATCTAGAACTTAAAAAGAATAAATCATGCTTCATAACCTGTCAAATCCGCCCATACAACGCTCTGTTAACTTCCATCACAAATCGCAATCGGCCATGATAATCCCTGTTATGATGGAAATATATGATGAAACACTACTTTTCCGCTTCCAATACAGGTTTTGCATAGTTTTCGAGATATAATTTCCCGCCAGTTCATTTCCACCATTGATTTGTGTTTTTCAGATCAAATGACCTGTAAAGGCTTTGAGTGAGTTTTAATAAACACCATCTATTTCCCAGAATAGTGCAAACTTATATCTTATAATATATATATTACCATCAGATCTGGCCCGCAATCGGCATGTAAAATATATATATAAAGTACTATGTGATGGTCATGGACCCGCCGGGCTTTAAAATTATAATAAATATATGCTTTGGGTCTGCCCTTCCTTATATAATTCTTTATATAATAAAACCTTATATAAAACAAATATATGTAAATATCCAATAGAATCTTCATAACCATGATATGATGGACGCGAGGTATTATACAAATATAACACATGAAATATCGGGTCTAAGCATATAAGTCACAATCGGCGCTTGTCCATATACATGCATAAAGGCAGACCCAACAGACTTTAAAATATGATATATATATATATATATATATATATATATATATATATATGTTCGGGTCCGGCCCTTATCACATATCATGATCAGCGGGGTCATATGCATATAATATAAGCATTTTATATTGTTTCGGACCCGCTGATGTTATAAAATATGCCATATAGATCTTCGGGTTTGGAACCCAATCACTAATCGCAGTCGGCGCTTATCTGCCGAGCTAACCATCCATATTGCGGACCCTTTGAACTTTTAAACGTAGCATATAATATTTCAGGTCTAGTGTTAATGTTTTAACACTTGTTTTCTTTTGTAAATCCAATCTTTTCCTTCATTTCCTTTGTATTTTATTTTTCGATATACTTCTATTATCTCTTTTCAAATGTTTTTCAAAATTAATTTAACACATGTTTCTTTGTAAATCTGTTATGGCTACGCTTTCAGATATATATACATTTAACCATTAGCTTCCGATATACCATTATTTCTCCTTCCTTTTACTTTGTCTCCTTCTTTTTTTAAAGTATTTTCAAAAAAGGAAAGTTATACAAAATAAAAAAATGCATGTTACAACATCTGGCTCCACTTGGGGATAGTGATTTTGCCACGAAAGCACTAAGAACTGCAGATTAGTGCCTTCACCTCGGGCATGGAGTCATATATTGCTCTACATAAACTGAAATACTATGGCATTTGTACAATGGCTTCACTCCAGTATTCACAATGAAATGATGCTTATTCTTTAGAACTGGAAGTAGTGTTTTAAATATTGCCCATTAACAGGCAGCTGTAGAGTCTCACCATCAAGATTTTCAAGGATGAAAGTATTATTGGATCTCACTTCAGAAATTCTAAAAGGACCATACTAGAGAGGATCAAACTTCCCATGCTTACCCTTATCCTCTCTTCTGGTATCCCATCTCAATACTAAGTCTGCAACTTTAAAATAAATTTCCCTGGCTTTTCTGTCAAAAATATTTTTCATCTTGGATTGATACATAATCAAGTTGTCTCTTACCTTGTCCTTGTTTTCGCTAAGCTCCACCACTTTATTCATTCTTCTTACCAAAGCATTTGGCTCTTCTTTCACCTCCTGAATCATCGCAATCACTGGTTTCACAAGTTGAATTGGAAACAGAGCTTGAGTTCCGTATCCTAATTCAAAAGGTTATTTCCCTATGGATATTCTTGTAGTTACTCTAGCAGCCCACAAAGCAAACTTTAACTTAGAATCCCAATCTCTTTGATTTTCTGCAATGGTTTTCTTTAGGATCTTCATCAAAGTCTTGTTAGTAGATTCAGCTAATCCATTTCCTTGAGGATGGTAAGCTGTTGAATGGGACAAAATAAAATTATACTTTTGACAAAAAGTGATGAACTTACTTGAATTGAAGACTTGAGCGTTGTTTGTTATAATTTTAACGGGGCATCCAAATCTGCTGAAAATATTTTCTTCCAAGAATTTCATCACTACATGATCATTTGTTCTGTTAGTAGAAATTTCCTCTACCCATTTGGTGAAATAATCTATTTTTGTGAGAACCCACCTGTGTTGGCCGCTTGAAGGTGGATTTATTTCTCCAACAAAGTCTAATCCCCATTGTCTAAATGGCTCCTCTAAGAAAACTAGAATTAAAGGTAAAGGAGCTAATTTCTTCTTCTCAGCAAAAAGCTGACACTTTTGGCAACTTCTAACAAACTTATAGGTATCACCAAATAAGGCAGGCCAATAAAATCCAGCCTGAAGGATATTATGTGCAGTTACTTTCCAACTATAATGTCCTCCACAAAATCCCTCATGATAATCTTTGATTGTTTCTGGACATTCATCTTCTGTTAAACATAGTAATAGAATTCAAGCAGGATCCTTCCAGTACAATCTGCCTTTTACAGTCGCATATGGCTGTGCCTTGATCTTTAGTGCCCTATATTTTGTTCTGTCTAAGGATTGAGGATAAGAAAGAGAGCACAAATAATGAATTATATGTTTATACCATTTTGAACATAAAAATTTATACCTGATCTTCATTTCTGGATTTTGCTCTCCCTCATTTTCTTCAGCTGCTTTTTCATCTACAGGTGCCAACAAGTTAATTCCCAATGCCTGAAGGTTTGATTCTGTTAACAGTTTTGCCAATCCTTGTCCTGTTACCAACTTTGTGGGTTTTATAACCAAATCATATTCTTAGATCTTGGCAATCCACTTTCCTCTCCTGCCTTCTACATCTCCCTGTAATAATACATCTTTCGTTGTAGCATTAGGCACATAAGCAATGATTTGGGATTGCAGCACATAAGTTCTAAAAGCTTTCAGGGCTTTTACCAAGGCATACGCCTGCTTCTCAATAATATTATATTTCAGCTCAGAATCCCTAAGAATCTTACTGAAGAATGCAACTGACTACTCTCTCTCTTCATCATTCTTCTGCAACAAGACAAAAACTATCAAACTTAATGAGGCAAATGAAAAAAATTGGAAAGGATTCTAATAATCAGGACTGATTAAGACTGGAGATGCCTAAAATGCCTCTTTAATCTTGGAAAATGATTCTTTAGCTTCCTTGGTCCAACGTACTTCATTCTCCTTCTTCAACATATTAGTGATTTCTTTCAGGATTTTTGCATAATTGGATACAAATCTTCTCAAGAAGTTTATCTTTCCAAGAAACTTTTGAATATCCTTTTTACTTCTGGGAAATTATATTTTCTGCACAGCTTGTACTCTGGCTAGATCTATCTTTACTCCTTCTCTGGAAACAATGTGTCCCAACAATTTTCCTTCCTCCAGAGCAAAAATTGATTTCTTGGTATTTAAAGAAAGTCCAAATCTTCTACATTTATCAAAAGTTCTTTTCAAATGATCTAAATGTTCTTCATCGGACTTAGAAAAAACAACAATATCATCCAAATATATTACTACAAACTTATCTCCAACAAAAGCGATGTCCATAGCCCTTTGAAATGTAGCTCCTGCATTCATCAATCCAAAAGGCATTCCGGCATACATAAATGTTCCCCAGGGAGTTCTGAACGTTGTTTTCTTCTAATCCTCCTTGTCCACAACCACTTGGTTATAACCAGAAAATCCATCTAGCATTGACATTCTAAAAGATTATGTTACCTTTTGCAGCACATGATCCATTTTAGGCAAAGGATAATTACCTTTCAAAGAAGCTTTATTTAGATTTCTGAAGTCAACACACAACCTTATTTATCCATTTTTCTTTTTCACAGGTACCAGATTAGCCACCCAATCAGAATATCTGAGTGGGACTATTATTTTGGCATCAAGCAACTTCTTGACCTCCTTTTCAATTGATGGTAGAAATAGAGGATTAATCTTCCTAAGCTTCTGTTTGTAGGGTTTAACCCCCTCCTTCAAAGGAATCTTATGCTAAATAATATTTACATCATAGGTTTTGAGATCTTCATAGGACCATGCAAAGACATCAACATAATTCTTGAAAAGTTTAATATATCTTTCTTGAAAATTAGGTGAAACTCCAGCATATAATTTGACTAACCTGGGATTCTCCTGAGTGCCAATGTTGTGATCTTGAATATGTTCATCCTGTGAGATTTTCCCTGAGTCCACAGCCACATCATTGGAATTAAAAAGCCTTTCAAGAGGAACAAGTCCCTTTGGCAGAATATTATCTTTCAATTGAAAGATATTCTAATTTGCTATTGAATCTTTTAAACCATCGGCTTCTGTAATTGCTATTGTCTCTTCTTCATCCTGGTCAATTTCTGTGCCCTGGAACTCTTAAACCATAGTAAAAAACTCCTTAATTTTCTTGTCATCTTCAAAAACTTGCCAGTTCTTAACATTATCAGGAACAAAAGGTATGTGTCTCATTTCTACCTCATATCTTAATCTTGGATTAATAGGAGGCTTGAAAGTGCTAGCAGCCACAACCAATGAGTCTACCAATCTATTTTCATCTCTTGGAATGAACTGAATGTTAAAATCTTTAAAGAAGTTTTCAATCAAATCCCATACCTCATTTCTGTATGCCCAGAGTCTAGGATGCTTTGTTTGGTAGTGATATTTTATCTGCTTAATAATTAGCTCCGAATCTCCAAAAGCAGAAATTGATTTGACTCCCATTTGTTTGGCTATTTGTAGCGCAATAATCAAGGACTCATATTCTGCCACATTGTTAGTTGCCTCGAACTCTAATTTGAAAGAAAAAGGAAACAAATTACCTCCAGGTGCAATTAGAAGAAAACCAGCACATGTTCCTTCTTTTGAATAAGCTCCATCAAAGAAACATTTCCACACTTCTTCCATTTGTAGCTCTGTAATTACATTGGCTGAAGCAAGCTGCTTCTGATTATCTTCAGCCAGCTTTGCATTATCATGCAGTGTGAAACAAGAGAAATCATCCTTCTCCTGACTATATATAGGTGAGTTGCTTGCTCTGTTTTTTGTAATTTTTTTTACAAACCTAGTTTCTCTATACAATCTCCTCTCCTCCCCACCAAAAACCGGTATAACAGCATATGTAAAATCTAACTTCAAAACACCTCCCAATTTAGCCCCCCAGGACCTAGATAGAAGCATTCCAAATCTAGCAGGGATATCTGCTAATACAACATCCATGAGCAAGCTTCTAACGGGAATTTGGGCTAGTGACATTGCCAGATCCTTAATAACCCCCAGACACTTGACCTTGTTTGAGTCAAAAGAATACAAATCCCTATAAGGTTTGGTCACTTGTAAATTTAGTTGCTTCATCACTGATAAAGGCATAATATTATGTGAAGCCCCTGAATCAAACATATAATTATGTAGAAGGAAATCCTGAACCAATAGGGAAATATAAAAAGGAGGTATTGAAGAATATACTTTCTCTACATGTGGGCCAAAAACCACTACTGGTTTATCTTCTTGTAGATTTACAGTATCACTCTCACTTTCTTTTAAATTAATAAACTTAGAAATCGCCTTTTGATAAGTAGATGTTTTTGCCAATTCTGTAAGGGGAACCTGTATTCTTAGCTTTTCCAACTCCTTGGTAAGACTAAACAAGTGACCTTGTTTAGCAATCTTTTCATTCTCATCTTCACCTTTTTTCATGACTGGAATTGTTTGAGGTATTGAAACAAGTTTCTCCAAATGAATTTTTCCAATTTGATCTTGAGAAGACTCCCCTCGAAGTATCTTTGTCTTGTTATTCATATTTTGTTGTTGTTTTCCTTTATCTACTTGTTTTGTAGAATGAGATTCTTGTGGAGTCGCCTTTGATGAGGAAGTTGAAACTTGCTGCTCACCTTCATTTTCTTGATTTCTCGATCTTTTCCTAGATCTCAGGTCATATTTTTTATGTAGCTCATCCTGCATAAAATCAGAAAATTGTTTCCAATATTCATCAATTTAATTTTCATTATGAATAGCATCTGCTTCATCATACACATACTCTTCTCCTTCAATGCTGAGTGCATCTTCATCAACTGCATATAATGTGGAAATTTTATCTTCAGGTTGTTCTTCACCAGGATCTGCTTCTATATATAATGGTGGTTGAATTTGATTTTGATCTTTTCTTTCCTTTTGCAATATTTGCAAAGGTTGCCTTCTAAATTGGGGATTAAAATTCTTATTATACTGTGTTTTTCTCTGAGAGTTCTTATTTTCTAAGTCTAACCTATTTAACTTATTTGATATGGTTTTAATTATATTACACATATCCTCCAATGATTGACTTTGAGAGGACTCTATCTTTGCCTTTCCCTTGTCTTGGGAAAGCTGTGCTTCTGGTGCTTTTCCTACAGCCACTAGATTTGCTTCTATCTCTAAAGCATCTGTTTGGATTTGATCAAGGGTTGGAGCTCTCCTTTTCCTTAATGTAAATCCAAAGTTTGATTCAAAAGCCCCCGCAAAAGTTATTTTCGCACCAGCAACAGGAGGCTTAATCTCTACTGGGAGACTATTGTATAATTTGTTAAATATTTTGACAAATTCAGCCACAGTTTCATCAGAATTCTTCTTTATGGCATTAAACTCTGTTAATGAATATCCATGATCTCTTTTTTCTCCCCATCTCTGAATAAACACACGTTCCATCTCTTCCCAAGAAGGAATGGTATTATTGGGAAGTCATTTGAACCATTTTCTTGCTTCTCCATCTAGGGACTGAACAAAAAGTCTTAGAGCAACATCTAAATGTTCAACATTTAGGCTTTCTGCAAAATTACAAAATACTACTACATGATTCTCTATTGTTTGTTCATCTTCTCCTGAAAAACGAGGAATATTTTTGAGGTAATCCTGTGGCATTTGATTGTAAGGTTGTGGCAGTTGAAGAGGTGCATACCTATTCACTAAAAATGCAGGTGCTGCCATGTTTACTGAACTTTGATTACCAACAAATGTGGAACTTGATTGAGAGGTAAATGGACTGTGCAAAGGAGGTAATGTGGTTATTGGTTGAGGTTGAATAATTACAGTAGGTAAATGAAAAGTAACAGATTCAAAAGATTGGTCTTGACGGCTAGGTTCCCAGAATGAGGATGATGAAAAATATGTCTCTGTATCAGATGAATGTTCAGATAAGTTGTTGCTTGATGCAAACAATGTAGGAATTGGTCTATTTGAGATCTTAGACTTCCTAACCCTTCTTGAAAACAGCCTTTCAGGATCTGAAAAAGCTTGAACCTTCTTTTGTGAAGTGTCTAATCTTGTATGGGGTCTTCTTGAAGCCAAAGTTATTACTTTGATTCAAAATAACCAAATATTCCCTCCTCACTGAACAACTAGAGGAAAATATTGAAACCGAGGGAAAAACCTTCTTGTCTTCTCAAGACATTAAGAAAATTTATTTACTGCCATGTATTGTTTATTATATTCTCAGATGAAGGATTTGGAAAACTTGGCCTTAGACTCTTAATACATGTATGATCAGAACATCTCAGAATGCCATTTGTTGCTAAATATAAATGATGAATGAGGAAAGTTTTGAAGAAGAAGTTAAAGATAATATGTTGATCTTTCACAGGAACTACTATCTGTAACTTAGAGGAACTACGACAATGGAACTGAATCATAAAAAATATGCTGGTTTTCACTGAAACTATTACCTATAACTTAGAAAGGAGATGAAGGTTTCAAGTATAGGAGCGCTCTTTAAGAGATTTTAACCTGCAGCTTCATTACTAGACTTGAATAGAAGGAAACATAGCATGACACATGACAGAGAAACTTACAAAATTATATGTAGCAACTCGTGGAAACTTCTACTTCTTTCCTTAATCAGTGATGATATCAGGAATACAGTGGCCCGATTCTCCAAAATTCCAACCCTTACTTAGTAAAAATTTTCCTCATTTATACATTTCTGGAACAGTTATTGATTTCTGAAACTTATCTAACTACTTTCTAACTATATGAAGTAAACTACTACAGAATTTACAGAGGGTAAAACACCTCAAAGAACATGAAATAGCAAGAACAAAACTGAATTTAGAAGAAGATGGTAACTGTTGGCTTGCTCTGTTGATTTGCTACCGAATTCCTCTGTAAACACTCTAATGATGCTTAACTCTTCTTAGCCGTAATGCAATGTGTTTAGTTTGTATAATCTTGGGCTTACATGGCATTCTGATTGGCCAAAATGCCAAGAAACATATCAGATTGTCTTCTTCTTCAGCTTCGGCTCTAATCCCTGATTTTCAACATTACATAGCGAAATTAACGTGACTTCTCATTAATTTGGAACTTAAAAAGAATAAATCCTGCTTCATAACCTGTCAAATCCGCCCATACAACGCTCTATTAACTTCCATCGCAAATCGCAATCAACCATGATAATCCATGTTATGATGGAAATATATGATAAAACAATGCTTTTTCGCTTCCAATACAGGCTTTGCATAGTTTTCGAGGTATACTTTCCTGCCGATTCATTTCCACCATTGATCTGTGTTTTTCAGATCAGACGGCCTGTAAAGGCTTCGGGTGAGTTTTAATAAAAACCATCTATTGCCCAGAACAGTGCAGACTTATATATTATAATATATATATTACCATCTGATCCAGCCCGTGATTTCCATGTCAAATATATATCTAAAGTACTATGTGATGGTCACAGACCCCCCGGGATTTAAAAATATAATAAACATATGCTTCGGGTCCGCCCTTCCTTATATAATCCTTTATATAATAGAACCTTATATAAAACGAAATATATGTAAATATCCAATAAAATCTTCATAACCACGATATGACGGACGCGAGGGATTATAAAATATAACACATGAAATATCGGGTCCGACCATATAAGTCGCAATCGGCGCTTGTCCATATACATGCATAAAGGCAGACCCAACGGACTTTAAAATATGATATATATATATATATATATATATATATATATATATATATATATATATATATATATATATATATATATATATATATGTTCGGGTCCAGCCCTTATCGCATATCGTGATCGGCGGGGTCATATGCATATAATATAAGCGTTTTATATTATTTCGGACCTGCCGATGTTATAAAATATGCCATATAAATTTTCAGGTCCGGAACCCAATCTCTAATCGCAATCAGCACTTATCTGCGGAGCCAACCATCCATATTGCGGACCCGCTGAACTTTTAAACGTAGCATATAATATTTTGGGTCTAGTGTTAATGTTTTAACACTTGTTTTCTTTTGTAAATCCGATATTTTCCTTCATTTCCTTTGTATTTTGATTTCCGATATACCTATATTATCTCTTTTCAAAATGTTTTTCAAAATTACTTTAAGACATGTTTCTTTGTAAATCTGATATGGATATGCTTTGTGATATATATATATATATATATATATATATATATATATATATATATATATATATATATATATATATATATATATATATATATATATACCCATATAACCATTAGCTTCTGATATACCATTACTTCTCCTTCCTTTTACTTTGTCTCCTCCTTTTTTTAAAGTATTTTAAAAAATGAAAGTTATACACAATAAAAAAAATGCTTGTTACAACAATCCTCATGGCTTATTTTCAAGACCTCCATGTCTTGCTGCAATTGCTTTAGTTTCTTCACCACCTACCTGTTTGCACTTGCTCTCTCTGCCTCGAGCTCTTGTTCGAGTTGTGCAATTTTATCCTCTTTCTCCCTTAGTAGAGTAGAGAAATCAGTATACTTGTCAATAGTGGCCGATGCGTATGCTCTGGTGAACTGTGATAGTCTCATCAAGTTCTGATCCAGATTGAAAGGAATGTCCTTCCAAACAATTTCCATGGGCTCGTTTCCTGGTGGGAGTTCAGGGGCATCTACCCTTCTCATTTTTCTATGCATTCTAACTACAGCCTTGTGGAGAGGGCTATAGAACACATCAAGTGGAGGTATTTCAATATGCTGGGACATTGTTTCTTGTTCCTCCATAGGTGTAGATTGCTTGTCGGCAGACTTGGGCTCTGTATCTTTTTGAACATGTGGAGGAGTTTTGAATTCCTCTGTTTCTTGAGCATTTGAGGCTTTGGGAGTGCCTTGCAATTTCTGATTAAACTGATCCCACTCCTGCTCCAAACTACAACCTTTGGTCTCTGAACTGATTTCTGTAGCTAGGGTTCTCATCACTTGCTTCTCAGCTAACTTCCTGTTGGACTTCGTTGTGTTGTCGACATCTTGGGGCTTCCCTATGTCTGATGTCTTCTTAGTGTTTACTTGAGAGTCTATTTGAGAGCTAGGGCCTCCACTCTCAATAGTGACGCTTGGAATAGACTTATCCTCGGGTTCTAATAGATGCATTGGGATCACCTGGAGCCTCTCATCTTTGAATTCCTAAAATATTTGAAATTCTTCAGGTTTCAGATTTGCTTTCTCCCAATCGAACACTTGTTCAAAGGATACAGTTGATTGTAACAAATCCTCAAAATGATTATCGTCATGATTGTATGGCTTGAGTTTAACTCCAGTAGTGACATTCTATGCCACTTTGTTTGGATCAAATTTCCACTTAGGTAATGTATGAAGCTTGAGGGCTTCCATATGTGCTAATTCCTTAGTGGCATGAACAAAATTGGCTAAAGAAAAAGAACTACATTTGACGGGGAAAATGGGCCATAATGACTTCTTGCCATCTTTGAGAACTTTAGTCAGGCCCTTTCCCACAGTTTGGTAGGAAATCTCTCTTGCTAATAACTTATCAGAAACATATAAAGGAAGGATGTGTGGATCAGTTGTGCTACCAAAAACCCTAATATAGGTGAACCACTCTTCAATAAAATACTTGCCAACAGTAAGCAGGTCTGCTGCAGCTTCTTGGGAGAACCTAGGGGCTTTCTTATTGAAAATCATTTGATGTAGGGGCAACACAACATCATGGAATATCTTATAGAATTGAGGTATGTAATGTGACTCCCATATTTTTTTATGACTGAGATGGATTAGGTAAGGATCTTGTAAGGTCCATTTCCAAACCATGGTTGGAAATGTTGTGCAAAAACAGTTAATATCCATAATGTAGGCAGTAAAATAGAAGGGAGGGAGGTTATCTGAAAAGGAGGCTTTCTTCTGTCGATATTCGGTAATGGTGGTGGCTAGGTTGTCAAATAGGATGGAATGCCAATTCATGATATGGGAATTAACATAGGCATCAATCAGAGAAATCCATTCTATTGAAAACATAGTATTATTGGGTAGCCCATACAATCTACATAACATGGCCACTGCATAGTTGTAGGGGTTTTCCAAGGAGGCTATAGAATACATACCCAATTTGTCATACTTGAATTTGTTGTTCAACACCCTCCAACCCTGAATTAGCTTGAAGGGATCTGGATTATTCTTTGCGAAGTTAGCCACAAATGTATCGTCATAGATATCCTGGGGATGAGGTATGTGGTACATCTTCTTCAGATCCTCTACTCTGAATGACCCAATGAGCTCCATCTTTGAATTCTTAAACTGCTTATCTTCAATGATAAGGTTTTCAATTACCCACCTAATCATATCTGTATAGGGGAGGATTTTAGCCCTTGCTCCTATCCTATGAAGGAATGAATAGGAAGCATCTCTACATTGAAGTTTTGATGGTGTTTTTGAGTTAGATGTTGCTCTCGTAATAGTGATTTTAGGACGCTCATCCTCCAGCCTATTGTAAATTACTTCCCAAGCCATTGCGCCTCCAGTAGCATCACAAACTATATTAGCAAAGATAGGTGCCAACTCTGTATATTCAACTTCAACAATGGTTTGTTTGCTCTGTTTCTGCATCACCTTTCTTAGGGACATGTCTTTTGTCACTTTCCTGAGATAGACAAGATATCTCAGCAAAGACAATATCTAGTAATTAAGATTGAAAGCTTCTATGAAATGACTTTGGATCATGAGAAAGGTTTTAATGAGATACTTGATTATAACTACCCATAATGAGAAAAATGATTATCCTTCCTTGGGCCACTAAATATTTAATAACCTGTCAACTCGTTTGTTTTAGCATTTAAAATGCAATTATTCCACACGTTTTATCGGACTTAATCGCGCATTGTAGTCTTAAAAGGGATACAGTATAGTGTTACCAGATGTATTAAGCGAAATGCGATTGCGGAGATTGCAATATCGCATTTCGAAAATCAATTGTGGTTGTTCTAATGGCTTGGTCAAGTTTCTCACGAACTATGCAAAGTGCAAAATACGATTTTGAAATGACAAGGTGATGTTATTGCAGCGGGAGACCTAATCGCATATCGCACTTTTGTAAAGGTTTTTTAACATGGTCATGTGGAAAAGTGTGATTTTCGATCTACGATATGAATTTGATCCTTAGTTAGTTTTGCAAGGTTTTTCTAGGAATTTTCTTAGAGTTACGGTTTTATTATCCTAAGCCTAAAAATTTAAAAGGGTCCCCATTTACAATTTTAAGCCTAGCTATTGTTTGTTATAAATGGGGGGGTTGTTTTGTAGTACAACACAATGCTACCCCAAATCAACACTCCCTCTTAGGGAGGACTATGCTCTAGCAATACTCCTCACTAAGTATTACCCTGATCATCCGGCATCAGTCCCTGTGCTGATGCTGGGCTTGTTTCCCAACATCCTCTGCACTATTTCATCTTGTACTGTTGGCCCATAGCTCTGCCACTGCCATTGTTGCATTTGTATGACAGCTCCCTCTGCATCCATGATTCTTCCCATGGCCCTACCACTGCCACTGCTGCATATGCACTACGTCTCCTCTCATCATGTTGCTTCGTGCTGCCCATAGCACTACCACTGCTAACTGATACACTGCAACTCAGTTACTGAGAAGTAACTAACTGATCTCCCAAATTTGACCTCTCTGTTAGGCTAGAGTACTCCTGATGTTGAAGCTCCCTTTGCTCCTGATAAGTGCTCCCTCTCTGTCCTTTGCGCTACTACAACAACTCCCTGCATCTTGCACCGTTCCACACCTCTCTTTGCCATCCTACACTGGTGAAAAACTCTCGTGACTCTCGCATTGTTGCAGCCTGCTAGCCTCGCGTTGTATTGGGAATTTTGCATTGTAGCTCTCTTTGCCGCTTCATCCGCATTCGTCTCTACCCACATCTATGAGTCCTGCTACTCCTATTTGGGGCTCTTGTAGCATGGTCTAATCCAAGAGGCTGGGTACCTCGAGGATCCTGCCCCACATCGCCTATAGTCCGTTTGACTACAGCTCGATGTCTCCCCACTTCCACTCAAGTGGTGTGTGTGCGCTCATGGCACACAAAATAGAAAGAATCCTGGCCTTCCAGATGCCAAAGTTGGATGCCTCATCCAACCTATCATGATCCCTCAGCCCATTCATGGCCATCTCTCTGCTCTTCTTGTTGACTCCTCCGAGTCTCTCTACTTCCCTCCTGGAAGTTCTCTGTTTGACTCCTGCTGAGTCTACTTCCCATTTGGAAGTTCTCTGTTCGACTCCTACTGATTCTACTTCCCATCTGGAAGTTCTTTGTTCGACTCTTGTTGAGTCTCTCTACTTCCTACCTAGAAGTTCTTGGTTCGACTCCTGCTGAGTCTCTCTACTTCCCATCTAGAAGTTCTTGGTTTGACTCCTACTGAGTCTCTCCACTTCCCGTCTGGAAGTTCTCGGTTCGACCCCTGCTGAGTCTCTCTACTTCCTATCTGGAAGTTCTCTTATGGAATTCCTCTAAGTCCTGATTTTCCACCTAGAAATCATTCTGCCAACGTCAAGTTGCCCCTCTCTGATCATCTATGCAACAACAACACTGATCTGGATTCCTTGGCTAGAAATATGCATTGGCAAAAACTCCCTCTACCTTGGTCTTGCAACGTTAGGTATTGTCTCGAATACAGTACCCCACCATCTCCACTCTACAACTTACCCAAAGCCTCCTAAACCCCAGCAACCTGAAGGTTAGAGCTCCTAGGCTCTGTGAAATCCCGGCACCGGCAAATCAACTTCCTTAGCCAACTGCGTTAGCCCTCCTGGCCTCTGTGTGAGCCTGTCTTTACCTCCCTTAGCCTCTGTGCTACCTATTCTTGGCTCAAACTTGATGATGCATGCATTGCATCACCCCTTCCTTGCTACTTCTCTGCTAGGAACAACTTCTGTCACTCGGGACAACTGTTTTTTGTTGTTTCTTCTCTGCTCGGCTGATGTCCTCAGTTCTCATGTGATCTGTAACCTCCCTCTGATACCATGTTGAATTTTCTAATTTTAACAGCTAGAAACCCTCCATGCACTTTATTGATTTATTCCTACCTACTTGTTCTGTTAATTAACAAGTTATTTACCATGTAAATATTGAAAATAAATACAAGTGCATGCTCAACACATTACAGATCATCAACTGAATGAAATAGAAGAAAGCACGCAAATGACACCGTTATTTTTGGACTAATGTCCCCAGAAAAACCCAATGTGGGAAAAACGGTGTAGCTATCTGAGGGTTTTATTATTAAGTATCTCTTTTCTGAGTACACTGGGTGCCAAACTAGCTAACCCAAGAGAGATAAAAAAAATTGGCTGCAATACCTCTCTTCGGAAACAGGTATTTGGAAAACCTGCTCCACGAAATCCCTCTCCAGCACAATTTGAAGCTCAACATCAACCTGGAACCCTCTATGTCAACCTATTGAGGCTCTGTGCAACCTCTCTAGCTCTCTGTGTCACTCCTGTAGCCTCTACGTGGATGACGCAAGCCCTTCTGGCTCTCCGCAGACTTTTCTACCTCTGTGTGGCTCCCTCTGGCTTTGCGTATGCCACTCTCTTTTTTTGCGTTAGTCTCTTGGCACTATCCCTACCTCTCTGCCTCGTACTCACTACCCCTCACTACAACTAATCACTGATTCTATCTCCGTTAGCAAACCCCACTCTAGAGAATAGAATGCTTGATCATTCTGGTGTATCCTCCAAGTGACCCTCAAGCCTCCTCTTATACTTTTCTTCTTGACAAATCAATGGCTGAGATTAAGTCCCCAATCGATGGCTATGATTAGATCTGGCTTTATCCATGTCTTTTGAACCATTCTAACACAGTTTTATATTAATTCACATTAATATTTTAATTTCCCTAGGTTTAGACTTAGGGACTCCATTAAAAATATTAATTATTTTAATATTTCCCTAACTGTTTAGAATTTTCCCAAACCCTTTCTGGGTATTGGATATCTCATGTGCCCTAACCTCTCCACCAAATTTCGTGGCTAGAGCACATCTGATGCTACCCCAATAATATAATTTTACATTAGATATCATTTTTTGGGATTCAACTGCGTTAAGTAAGTCATTCAAACGTATGACCATTTCCATGAGAGGTAGTCGTAACTGACTAATTTCTCATGATTTTTGAATAGTTCACTTAGCACTCATTGCATCGGGTGATGCTCACAGGGGTGAAGAAGTGGGATTGAAACTAGTGAAATGTGGAGAACAAATCACATAGCATCAATCATCACTTCCGGGGCTTGCACCCGGTAACCAGGACTTCCCAGGAGGTCACCCATCCCAGAACTCCTCTGGCTCAAGCGCGCTTAACT
Source organism: Pinus tabuliformis (assembly GCA_031772625.1). Taxonomy (NCBI): domain Eukaryota; kingdom Viridiplantae; phylum Streptophyta; class Pinopsida; order Pinales; family Pinaceae; genus Pinus; species Pinus tabuliformis. The sequence goes on from CM062817.1 coordinate 1,127,099,822, forward strand.
GTGGAGTTTTTCCCCACAATCAAGCCCACTTAGCTTGCTACCCCATTTGCAAAACCTTAGCAAGTATTGTGCCTCATGAACCATTCAAGTAGAGATCCCTTGACTCTTTTTGAATTTAAGTATGGGGGATTTACGCAGTGCATTATATTAGATATCATTTTTTGGGATTCAACTGCGTTAAGTAAGTCATTCAAACGTATGACCATTTCCATGAGAGGTAGTCGTAACTGACTAATTTCTCATGATTTTTGAATAGTTCACTTAGCACTCATTGCATCGGGTGATGCTCACAGGGGTGAAGAAGTGGGATTGAAACTAATAATTTTACATTCTTCACGAAGACTAATAACTTGATCTCTAAGAGATCATAGAAAAACCTTTACACATTTACCAAAATAATAAAAAGACTAAGCTTTCTTTTGACTACTTTAACATAGGACACTAAAACTCCCAAGCCCGAGTGCACTTCACAACAATGAAGTTCACTTCAAAACAACAAAGCGCACTTCAAAACAACAAAGCGCACTTCAAAACAACAAAGCGCACTTCAGAACAACGAAGGATCCTTAGTATCTTCAAAAGTGCATGCAACACTAACGAAGCACAAAGCTTTAGGGTGCATGGTGCACTCATGAAGAATGAAGCCTTCATCCTTCCCTCTTCCCTTAGGGTGCATGGAGTAATCACGAAGCATGAAGTGTTCATTTGAGTGCACTCCTTCGACTTGAAGAACTGCACCCTCCTAGTTCCAGTTGAGCACACTAGCACATTGGGAAGGATTGAATCCTAACCCCTTCATTCCTTCAATGTTCACCCTTGCACCCTCATTTATTCATAGAGTGCATGATTTCACCCTAAACACATGAGTATATTCCCCTTCATCTCTTCAGCATGTGCCCTTGCGCCCTCCTTATCCTCTTGAGCGCATGAGTGCAACTTGAAGGCCTGAAGATTGAGCCCTTCATCGCTTCGGAGTGCACCCTTGTGACCTCTTAACCTATTTGAGCATAAGAGCACACACTGAACCCACAAATGATTTCCTTTCGTGCTTCAAACTTGTGCCATGTGCCCTTGAGCTCCCTCTCTCTTTTGCTTGAGTGCACAAGTGCACCTTGAAGGCCTCTTATGAGATTTAACCCCTCATTTCCTTCAACATAGAAAAAATGAATAATGTAACCTTCCTAAGCCATTGATGATTTTGAATGTGCCCTTCTAATCAAGCCTCCTTATTTTAATCCTCTCACAGGCTTATCATGAGTTGATCATTCCATGAGCTAAGTAGTGATAAAATAGATGTTTTAAGACTAATTTTTCCTTTCCATGAATGATCTTGATTAGCAGGAATACTATCTCATCATGACAAGGTGATTCCCAATGAATATAGTAAATAATATGGACAAAGAACAGTTGCATAGAAGAAGCACAAAGAAGAATAGTCGTGAAGACATGAAGTAGATCATGTACCAAGACAAAAAGAATACATTGCATGATGACTCAGAGGATTCTAATATTGGTCAAAGACCCTTTGGAGAGAGAAGATAACCAACAAATCATATCTCCCACTAAGTTGAAGCATAGACCAAATTTATCATCAAGAATGTGAGATGAAGCAGCAAGGAAGACAACTTGGCATTGCCACCTCATCATGAAGTCCATCTCATCATTTTCAACTTGTAACTTGTACAAGTTTCATCATAATGGTTAATATGCATTCATGTGTCATGCCAAATCATGTAGAATGTAATGATGTATTCTCAATAATGGACAAAATGTAATGTGTGGAAGTCCAAGAGTCATATGTGGAATATGAAAAGTAAATTAGTCATATATGGACAAAATGTCTTTAGGAGAAGTCCAAAAGTCACATAGATAAGTTCAAAGGACATAGTGTAAATCCAAGTGTCATGAGGATAGTCCAAATTTAATGAGGATGTGAAAGGTCATTCCTCTTGTTATAAAAGAAACCTCATAACTCAAGGAAAAGGGTTTTTTTAGGCTTAAGCTTTGGATAACTAGTCTTGGCTTCTCTATTTGGCATATGAGAGAAAACTATTCTTTGGAGAAGCAAGAAGTGACTTAATGTTCTACTACTTTAACTAGTGCCTCACCATTGTAACCGTGTACTTAGATATTTCACCTTATAATTGAAGCTCTATGAGCCAACACATTTTCATGCATGTAATGTGAATGTCTTAGTATTATTCTTAAGATCTTTTCTATATATATGTTTCGTTCATATGCACTAAGGAAATTTAACTATTTTGGTGGCCTTGATACTTATCTTGTTGAAGGTGTGTTATATGTTGTTTAATTATTGTTGTGTCTATGTGAACTATTTCACTAGATAACTAACGAATATTTATTTCCTCGTGTGCCTTTCTTAGTTTAGTACTCTTACTTCCTTCTAAAGGCTCAACTTTTTCTCCCCTCTCGTGAAAATATCCTTTTACACACTATAATCGGTGTTTCACAATGTCAACTTGCTTATTCAAGGTTTATGTATATAATCTCTTATGTTATTCATTGAAACCAAGGCAAATATTACAGTTATGGTGGTCAATTTGATACTCCAGATGGGGCTAATACTCCAAATGATGTGAGGTCTAATTGGGACTTCACATCAGGGATATCCCCTGTATGTTGTTGGTATCTAGTACCGTCAACATTTTGGCACTAGAAGGTGGGCTAGATGACAAGTTGTGCCGATTTAGTCTGGTTTGAATATATTATCTTTAATGGCTCATCCTCAAATCATACTCTCAGGTTGTTTCTCTAATTTATCTAATGGTCAAATTTTAATCCACGATGAACCTCTTTTTGACTTGTCTCAATTGAAGTTTAATGCTTAGGATGGAACATCCATAGCTGAGCACATTTATGATTTTCTTAAATTTTGTGAATATTATGAAATTGACGATGAAGATTTTTCTTTTGTGCTTTTCACACTCACTCTTTAAGGTCGTGTTAATCGATGGTATCATACCTTACCATCTGCATCTATCCATTATTTTGATCAATTTATCAAGGAGTTGCAGTGAACTTTTGATAGATATGATTACCGAGATGTTTATAAAAGAATAAATCAGCTTAGAATGGGGCCTAATGAATCAATTGAGGATTTGTCTAAAATATTCCTTCACTTATGTTATGAGTTTCTTAAAGAAGATATGGATTGGGATTTCTTTGAGCAAAAATTTGAACATTTGGTTCGAATCTCTTTGAATCAGTTTGAATCTAAACCTCCATATGTCCTTGTTTCCCCAACTTTTGTAAATTTTGAGACACCTTTAATTTCAGAGGAGCCACCTAATTTTCCTTGTGTTACTTGTCCTACTCCTTTTCCAATACCAATTTGGGTTCCTCCTTGTGATAATGATCAATTTGGGAAATCTGAAAATAAAATTCGTAATCCATATTTCAACCTTCTCACACTTTCCATGATTCAGATCCAATGGAGGAAAACTTGGAAAGTTTAATAGAGCCTAAGGTGAAGGCTAATCCCTTAATTTCTCAAGATAATATTAATGATTATAACTTCAGTCTTGAATCTAATTTTGATACTAGTCATCCTCTATCATCTTTGTTTCATGATCCCTTGCCCCTTGATCTGCTTGATCAATCTCTTCTGAATCCAAGTATCGATCAAGAGCAAGGTAGTCACATTTCACAGGTAGAGGAGCAGGAAAGTGAGGATTATGTTTATCTTTATTTTCTTTTTCAAAATATTCCATGTCAATATTATGTTCTCCCATCCTTGGTTGATTTTGAATCTAGCAATCTTGGTGATGAATCAAATAAATTTAATTTTCTTAATCAACTTGAAGTGTTGGAAAACCTTCATTTTGTTGATTATGATTCCATTATTTCATGTAATGATGGTTTCCCAAGTGCACCATTTAATTTTCTGATTCCTCAAGAATATTTATATTTAAAATATTTAGATCTTGAATCTATTTCGGTTAAAGAATATGTTATTATGGAAAATTTCTCTTTACCTCACTATCCCTTATGTTCTACTTTTTGTAATGCATTAAATTGTCATGAAGATACTCCATTCTCTTCAAGCTCATCATCTAATGATTTGGAGTTTGAATTGACACAAGGTAATGAGGTCATCCATGATGAAGAAGAAGATAAGAAGTTGATCAAGTATCCATTCCATTCCTTATCATTTCTAGTCTTGCATGAGGAGAATTCCTTAGTTCAAGTTACTCATGAAATTCATTCAATATATTCATCCTTAGAGGTGAAATCAGAATAAATTTGTAAATTGGGTAATTTTTTTGTTGAAGATGTAAATTCTAATCAAAACAATAATGTATGTGGCTACCATAAGGATACTAATGATCTAGTTGAAATTATTGGTGGTAGTTGTCCACACACCATGCATGATTTGATCCAATCTTCAAAATATGATTCCATAGTCCATGAAAGTTCTGGAACTTGTCAAGGAGTCGTGGCACTTCAAATTCTATTGATGGTTATGTTAGGTTCTCATGACTCTGGTTAGGCCCCCGAACTAAATCATATTTGGATATTCTTGTAGGAATTTACAGGGTAAGTTCCTCAGAAAGAACACCAAAAGGACACCGCTCACAACCAGATCACAGATCAATACACCAGTATTTTTGACGTGGTTAAAACCCTCAAAGAGGGAAACAGTCCACGGCCTGCGCCAACGTGGCTACTACAGGCAATTTATTAATCAAAGAATGAAAATTTACATAAGCTTCTATCATGCATGGATTACCCGAACAATGACCCTCCATGCGCTTTAAATAGAACTCATGGAACAATCGGGTGTCAAGCCACGGATCAAGTGTCGGTAATACCGAGGAGAGAATGAACCGTTGGATCACTACATATCGTGACCGTCGGATTGTAAGTTACAAAATGTACAACGGTAAAGAAACACACTTTACCTAACTCTACACTAGACCAAGTTGAACTTAACTATATCCTATGTGTCGGAATATCCTAACATCCCCCCTTAAGAACAACTTGGGATAGGATTGAAGGATTTACAAATATGACACAATAGGAGAAGGAAGGAGGCACTAGAGCCTATCCCCCCTTAGTGACAACTTCCTGAACTCCAAGCATATATCGAAGTTTAGTGAACTTCGCCTCTGTGAGAGCCTTTGTGAAGATGTCTGCAACCTGATCATCTGTTGGACAATATTGCACTTCAAGAACATGGTCATGAATGAGCTTTCTGATGAAGTGCATGTGTAGTTCAATGTGTTTGCTGCGCTGATGCTGGACTGGATCTTTGCATAGCTGAATGGCACTTTGATTATCACACCAAAGTGTGGTTGGATGTTGCTGCTCAAAGCCAAACTCTGATAGGATCTGACGAAGCCACAAGGCTTCCTTACTAGCTTCCACGGCACCACGATACTCTACTTCTGTTGACGAAAGAGAAATGGCAGCCTGTTTCTTACAAGCCCATGTAATAGGTCCTAAACCAAGAGTGAAGACATAACCGGCAGTAGACTTCCGATCATCAGGGTCACCAGCCCAATCAGAATCAGTGAAACCAACTAATAGAGGAGCTGCTTTGGCACTGTAATGAATCCCAAACTGTACTGTACCTCGAACATAACGAAGTATTCTTTTAGCTGCTTTCCAATGACTTTCACGGGGGTTTTGCATGAAACGAGCAACAAGGCCAACAACAAAGGAAAGGTCAGGACGAGTATGGGTTAAATACAAGAGTTTTCCTACAAGTTGACGGTATAAGGTAGCATCAACTTCAGGAGAAGTACAAGAGACTGAAAGTTTGACTCCAGACTGAAAGGGAGAAGGGGCTGGCTTACAGTCTTCCATGTGAAAATGACGAAGAATATCACAAGCATACTTGGACTGGGAAAGGAAAATACCCTCCTTGGATTGCAAGACTTGAAGACCGAGAAAATAGTGTAAGTGTCCTAAGTCTGTCATTTCAAATTTCTTTTTAAGGCTGGACTTCACATGGTTTATAAGGTTGGGATCACTACCAGTAAGAATAAGATCATCAACATAAAGAACAAGGATGATAAGAGAGTTGCCCACTTTCTTGGTGTAGACAGTATTGTCAGAATAACACCTAGAAAAGCCAGATTCTAAAAGAAAGCTATCCATTTTGGCATACCAAGCCCGAGGAGCTTGCTTGAGACCATAAAGGGATTTCTTAAGTCGACAAACAAGGCTGGAGTCTGTTTGTATGAAGCAAATGGGTTGTTCCATATAGATTTTTTCCTGCAAGTCCCCATGAAAGAAGGCAGATTTAACATCCATCTGATGGACTTCCCATTTTAAAGAGGCAGCAAGGGAAAGAACAAGGCGGATAGAGTTCATTTTGGCAACAGGGGAGAAGGTTTCAGTGTAGTCAATGCCTTCAACCTGTGAAAAACCCTTAGCAACGAGACGAGCTTTATGTTTATCAACTTTCCCATCTGGTCCATACTTGGTTCTATAAACCCATTTACATCTAACAAGTTTGCGTCCCTTTGGTAGAGGAACAAGATCCCATGTATCATTTGCCAACAATGAATGATATTCTTCATTCATAGCTGCTTCCCAATGTGGATGGCCTGAAGCTTCTGCAAAAGTGTCAGGATCATGATTTACTGGAGCTTGAGCCAGTAAAGAAGAGGCTCTTTCAAACTGAGAACGTGTACGTCGCTGATCTGTAGGATCACCGGCAAGATCACCTGCTGCATCCCGAGTAGCACGGACCCATCTTGGAAGTTGAGGATCCTGAGAAGGTGGGGGAGGATTATCATCCTCACTTTCATCATCTGAAGAAGAAATGTTTTCAAAAGTAGAAGAGATAGGAAGAGGTGGCACATCCGCCGGACTAGGCTCGCAGGCCGATTTATTTTCATCAAATTTTACATCTCTTCTAATGATAACATTTTTGGACTTAAATGGAATAAGTCTATAACCTTTTACATCTTCAGAATATCCAACAAAAGTACATTTCTCACTCTTAGGTTCTAAAGCTCTATGCTTTTCATCTGGAATATGGGCCCATGCTTCACTTCCAAAAACACGAAAGTGACTTACATCTGGTTTAATGGAACTCCAAGCTTCTTCTGGAGTGATATTCTCTAGAACCTTAGTAGGAGTGCGATTGATTATATAATTTGCACAATTAATTGCTTCGGCCCAAAAACTAAGATTGAGTCCTTTAGATTGCAGCGTACAATTAGCCATTTCCTTTAAGGTGCGATTTTTCCTTTCAGCTACACCATTTTGTTGTGGAGTGTATGGAACAGTATGTTGCATTTGAATTCCATTTTCGGTGCAAAAGTTGATGAATGTGTTTTTAACATATTCTCCACCATTATCAGTTCTTAGCTTAAGAATTTGATGTCCAGATTGTTTTTCAACAAAGGCTTTGAAGGCCAAAAATGTGTTAAATACTTCGCTCTTGAGTTTTAAGAAGTATACCCAAGTGCGTCTGGAGAAATCATCAATGAAAGTTAAGAAATACTTGCAGCCAGAGAATGAAGCAACAGGAAGTGGACCACATAAATCACTGTGCACAAGTTGTAAAGGGGCTGAGGCGTGCCAAGAGGCACGTTTGTCAAAACTGTCCCGATGATGTTTTCCGAGTACACATCCGGAACAAACACCATCTCTGCAAGATACCATAGGAAGACCTGTCACCATATTTTCTTTACATAGATGCTGAAGGGAGAGATAGTTTAAGTGACCAAATCGCTCATGCCAAAGTTTGCTCACTTCATCATTATGAGCAACAAATACTGAGGGAAGATGTGATGACCCAAAGTTGTGAAACTTATACAACCTTGTGGAATCATCAGCAAGACCAGTAGCTAGAATCTATTTAGGATCTTTTAGATCCTTGATTACAACATCATGAGGTGAAAATTCAACAATTTTACCTTCACCTGAATGAGTTATCTGATATACAGATAGAAGGTTGCAGGATAAGGTTGGAACACATAGTACATCATTAAACTGACCATTGTCTAGATGAACAGTTCCAGTCCCTACAACATTAAGAGATCTATCATCACCAACATATATATTTTTGGTGTTACAATCATTTAAAGAAGAAAACATGGCTTGGTTTTTGGCCATGTGATAAGAGGCTCCAGAATCAATGAGCCACTCATGAGAATGAGAAGAAGAAGAAGATACATTTAATGCATAACCAGACTGAGATGATTGACAATGACATGCAGAAAGTGCCATTCCGGAAGTTGAAGTTGAAGTAGGCTCCACATGGATGTTATATTTCTTCATTGCGGCTTCCAAGGCTTCCATCTTTTTAAAGCATTTAGATTCTAAGTGGCCATCTCGATTACAAAAGTTACAATGTCTATCAGTCTTCTTCCATTTGTTTTTATTGGTCTTATCATTTTGCTGAAATGATATTTCATTTTGAGGCTGAGTTGGTTTAGGACCATTCTTTTGAGGATATGACTTCTTAGGATTCTTTGAATTTGGCTGCTGCTGGGCGGCTAACGCTTTCGTGGAAGAGTTTCCAAGATTAAGAAGACCAAGGTGTAAGAGTTTTTCTTGTTCTCTTATTAAGGAATCACAAAAGGAGTCAAAGGAAGGGGCCTTGTAGTCTTTTCCTTGACAAATGAAAGCTTCCCTTGTAGAATGGAAAGTGGAAACAAATACAGAGTAGGCTGGTCCCAACTTAGTAAGGATGGAATAAATAAGGTTACCATCTTCTTTCTTAACCTTAACACCTTCCAAGAGATATCTAAGGGTCTTGAATTTGGACAAGAAATCTTCAATGCAAGAAAAATTATTAGGATCCAAAGTAAGCAACTCATTTTCAAGTTGATGGGCTCTAATTTCATTTTTAATCCCAAAAACTTTAGCGATTTTTTCCAATGCTTCATGAGGAGTCTCAAGTTCTGCAATATGGAATGTAAGATCAGGAGAAATAGACATCCCTATCAAACCACGTGCTTGATCTTGTCTATTTTCCCATTTTGCAGCCTTGTCTTCATCTTTTGGTTTCTTCTCTTGGTCTGTGGCTATTCTGTAGAGACCTTTACTTCTAAGTAAATCTTCCATGTAGGCTATCCATTGGAAGTAGTTAGTGCTGTCAAGAATGACTTGGCATGGACTTTCCATTTAAAAAAAAAAAAACTGAAGATGAAGATGCTGAAAGTAAGTGTTCCAATGGATAGATCTCGAAAAATTAGGCTGTTTTAAAAAAAATGGCTCTGAAAAAGGCTTCCGGATGAAGAAGTTATGGCTTTTTGAAAAAAAATTGTTGAAGTTGCCGGCAAAGTGCGCGAATGAAAAAAAAAATCCGCCCCCACAAAATGGAGACTTGAACCCAAGACCTCTACTCTCTTAAAATAGCTTTGAACCAATTGATCTATACAAAAAATTTGAGAGAGAGAGAGAGAGAGAGAGAGAGAGAGGGGGGGGGGCTCGATTTGCGTGCTTGCCTTGAGAAAGCTCTTTTTCCCTACAAAACACAAAACACAAAACCCAACACGAATATGCAAAGAAAAACGAACCTTGCGGCTCGAAGTTAGCTTTAGCCAAAAAACTAGATATTTTAAAAAAAAAAATCTCAAAGTTAGCTTTAGCCGAAAAACTAAATATTTTTCTCAATGTTTCTGATTTTCCGAGATCACACTAAGGTGCAGGGAAAAGAGCATACGCATGAGAAAAATCCTTCCTTTCTGTTTCTGATTTGCCAAGATCGCACAGAGTCGCAGGGCAAAGAGCATACGCAGAAATGAAAGGTATAGATCCGGTTTAAAAAAAGGGTAAATAAACCGAAACCGAAATAAGCAGAGAGAAAATAACAGTAAACTGCAAAAACACTGTATACCTCCCGATCTGAAAAATGACGCAGCTAGGGCTACCGGAAACCTTTTCGCATGAAACGAAAGGGGTTCCTCATTGGAACAGATGCTCCGAACGCAACAGAGCAGTCCTCTCGGCCCGAAAGCAGTCAGAAACAGCAGATCTAGGAAACGACAGCCGCATGCAGTTCTACCGGCTTCAGATTTGGATCACCAACGGACGTGGCCCTCAAATAGCTCTGATACCATGTAGGAATTTACAGGGTAAGTTCCTTAGAAAGAACACCAAAAGGACACTGCTCACAACCAGATCACAGATCAATACACCAGTATTTTTGACGTGGTTAAAACCCTCAAAGAGGGAAACAGTCCACGGCTTGCGCCAACGTGGCTACTACATGCAATTTATTAATCAAAGAATGAAAATTTACATAAGCTTTTCTCATGCACGGATTACCCGAACAATGAACCTCCATGCGCTTTAAATAGAACTCATGGACCAATCGGGTGTCAAGCCACGGATCAAGTGTCGGTAATACCGAGGAGAGAATGAACCGTCGGATCACTACATATCGTGACCGTCGGATTGTAAGTTACAAAATGTACAACGGTAAAGAAACACACTTTACCTAACTCTACACTAGACCAAGTTGAACTTAACTATATCCTATGTGTCGGAATATCCTAACAATTCTCACATAATTATTTCCTTTATATGGTTTCAATGGATGTAAATTCCTTCTTGAAAGTTGTGTACTTTTCAAGCTTTCAAGCTTTTGTCTTCAGTCATATTGAGGATTTTGTTTCAATTGATTATTCCTCATGTAAATCTCTTATATAATACTCAAGTTCAAAATGTATATCTTTCATGGATGAGCGAAGCTATGAACTTGATCATTCTAAATATTATCTTTGGCCAAAGAATTCATAGCTGTCACATTATTTTGAAAGTAATTAGGTCTTAATCCTTCTTGTAAATATTCTAATGCTAATCATTTTCATTTTGGCACCAGATATCCTCTTGAGTTTTAATGAATTTTGTATGTTATTTGTTGGATAAAGTTCCTCTTTTCCATCCACTACATCTTGTTTGGTTTCAAGTTTTTTCCATATTGGTATTATTTTTTAATGATTATGATGTCAGTCCAGTTTGTAGCCAGTCACAAGTAGATGGTTTGTCACATTCCACATATGAGAAAGGTGGTTCTTTCATTCAAATCATTTGCAATTTTTTTCAAACTGTTGGGTGTAGAGCCTGATTATCTTCTTTATTTAGAGGTATCGCCACATTGGACCCCAATTCGTAATTTTTCACCAGGGGGTCCAGGATCTAACGTGCAGGAAATATATGTGCTCAAAGGAAAATTGGCAAAATCATTTGCAATGAAGGATTTGGGTGCTGCAAAAAAAATCCCTGGTATGAGAATAACTAGAGTCATGAAAAATTGCAAATTAACATTGTCTCAGAGTGAGTACATACAAAAGGTGTTGGAAACATTTAATATGCAAAATGCAAAACCAGTTACTACACCTTTGGCTAGCCATTTCAAACTAAGTAAGGAGATGTTCCCCAAGACTCAGGAAGAGATGGATTATATGTCTAAAGTTCCATATGCATCAATAGTTGGAAGCTTATTGTATGCAATGGTCTACATGAGGCCTGATATTGTGCATGCAAGGGGAGTTGTAAGAAAGTACATTAACAATCTAGGAAAATAACATTAGATGGCAATGAAGTGGATTCTCAAGTATTTGAGAGGTACCACATATCAAGCATTATACTTTGGTGGTTCAAACATTTCTCTACAGGGATATGTTGATGTAGATATGGCAGGTGATAGAGATAACAAGAGGAGCACCACAAGGTATGTGTTTACTGAAGGTGGAACAAATTTCATTCGGGTTTCAAAATTGCAGTGTTGTTTCACTCTCAATGATGGAAGCAGAGTATGTTGCTACTACAAAGGCTAGTGAATAAATGATTTGGTTACAAAGGTTTCTGGATGAATTGGATAAGAAGCAAGAGTTGGGAAGGTTATACAATGATAGCTAGAGTGCCATTCATCTTGCAAATAACTCAACATTTCGTTCCAAGACTAAACATATATAGTTCAAGTACCATTTCATACGGTCAGTGTTGGAAGATGGATAGTTGAAGCTGGAAAAGATACACACTAGCCAGAATCCTGCATATATGTTAATAAAAGTTGTAACCAAGGAGAAATTGAGATTTTGCCCAGTTTCAATTGGTCTTCAAGTATGATGATGAAGATGAGAAACAACCAGGTCCAAAGTGGAGTCATTGTCCAACAAATGAAGTAGCGGTGGAGTTGCTATAATCAGTTTCCAAGTGGGAGATTGTTGGGTGTGGAGCTTGATTATCTTCTTTATTCAGAGGTATCACCACATTGGACCCCAGTTCGTAATGGGGCAACAACGTCGACCGTTTTTCACCGCCAGGGGGGTCTAGGAGGGCGACGACAATTTTTATGAGCCCCCCTTGGCGGGGGTTCGAGGGTAACGCCCTCGAAGCTAAAAATAGATATAAACTTTCTTTTTAAAATCTTGTAATTTCGTTGTCAATCTAAGTTTTTCATTAGGAAGATGATTTGACGGTAGAAGTTATGTTTATTTTAGGGTTTTTTGCCCTAGAAGGCAACCCCTCAATACATATGATGGAATTGTATTGCAGTTTTTTATGTGTGTATTATGAGCGAGAAAGAGAGAGGTGTTGTAGGGAAAAGTATCCGATTCAGATGACCCTATCCCACTCTAAGGGTGATAGTACCTCAGCAACAACTGTAAAGAAAACTACTTAAGGTTTACTTCTTTACGAAAGCAAGAGAGAATGAGGAAATGCACTAACCGTTGCCTTGCGCTTAATGTCGAATCCAAACTCTTCTCTTCGCTGCTTGCTCCCAACTCCTTGCTCTTTTGCTGGCCCAGCTACAATGAGATCCTGCAAAATAACAAAGAAGGAAACTACAAGAAGCATGCAATCATAACTGATTCAAGGATTAGCATAAATCAAATATACAATTATCACAACACATCATTGAAACAAATGCATATAGAAGAACCTCAATAGCTTTTATTAATGAAGAAGTAAAGTTCTGAGAAGGTTACAACCATTGAAGGCCCCAATCCAGCAACACCTCCCAGCAGAAAGAATTTCTCCTCTTCACCTCCTTCAAGCAATCACCCAATAGCTCTATAGTGAAACCAACAGCATATAATTACTTTGCACAAAATTCCAGCCCCCTGAGCTCATAGGAGAGAGCTCAATATATAGATGAATTGAGAAAGGATGAGTCAGCTTGCAACTGATGTGTAGCTGCCTTGTGTCCTCTCTCTCTTCAGTTGATCTTCAGTTCTTGAGTCCACTTGGAGAACCTTGCTTCCACTTGGAGAAACAGAGCCTCTGACTTATCACAAGGCGAAATCCCTGATCCAAGTGTCATTTTTGGAAGATTCCAGAGCAATGACTCAGTGTGCCACTTGTCCCATCTCGCTCAGCGCAGGTGGCCTTTGTTCCACTTGCTTTGCAACGCAGGTACACCATGAAGGAGTTGAGTTTCAGCGCAGAAGCCTAGTGGAGCACTTGCTTTGATTTCAGGATTGCTTGTTTTTTGAGTGTTTTCAGGTGGAGAACTGATCTGAGAGCTGTTGGTTTGCTGACCTTGTTCCTCTAGGGGTAGGAACATCATGTTTAGGGACTTTGGATCCCTTGGATTATTGACAATTCATGCCTGTTGCTGTAAGGCACAAAATTGTCTATAACAAGAGGAGATTGTGTGAGAGTGAGGAGGAAATTACAATGGGCAATTATAGGTTGTATATCTTCATTTTTCTGGATAATATAAAAGGAAGGACTGGCTATTTCACTATGGATGTAGTCCAAATTGGGTGAACCATGTATATCTGTGTCTCTCTCTTATTTTATGTAATTTTTGTGTTTGTGTTTCTGGAATATTTATGTGTTCCATTGCTCTGTAATATATAATTTTCTAAAACAAAGTTATATATATTTCTTGTTCACTAATCAAGAGTCTTTTTCCCTAGTTATCCTATTTGATCATGATAATTGTCATTCAATTTTCCATTTTCCCATCAATATATCTCATGATAGTTGTTTTACATCATTTGATATTTCTTTGTAAAATGTTGTAATTCCGTAGTCAATCTGAGTCGTTTATTAGGCAGATGATCTGATGGTAGAAGTTGTGTTTAATTTATGGTTTTTTCCCTAGAAGGAAACCCCTCGCTATATATGAGGGAATTGTATTGTGACTGTGTATGTGTGTATTCTGAGCGAGAAAGAGAGAGGAAACTGTGTGAGACTAAAGAGGAAATTACAACGGATCGGATGTAGGTTGTATCTATTCATTTTCTAGATAATATAAAAGGAAGGACTGGAGGTTTCTCCATGGACATATCCCTAATTGGGTGAACCACATATATTTGTGTCTCTCTCTTATTTTATGCATTTTCTTTGTTTGTGTTTCTGCAATATTTTATGTGTTCTATTGCTCTTTAATATATAATTTACTAACACAAAATTATATATCTTTGTTATTAACTAATCAAGAGTCTTTTTCCCTAATTAGCCTATTTGATCATGATAATTATCATTCAATTTGTCATTTTCCCATCAGTATATCTCATGATAGTTGTTTTACATCATTTGATATTTCTTTGTAAAGTGTTGTAATTTCGTAGTCAATTTGAGCCATTCATTAGGTAGATGATATGACGGTAGAAGTTATGTTTGATTTAGAGTTTTTTTCCATAGAAGGAAACCCCTCACTATATATGAGGAAATTGTATTGCGGTTGTGTATGTGTGTATTCTAAGCGAGAAAGAGAGAGGAGACTGTGTGAGAGTGAAGAGGATATTACAGTGGATCGACTGTAGGTTGTATCTCTTCATTTTGCTAGATAATATAAAAGGAAGAACTGATTGCTTCTCCTTGGACATAGCCCAAATTGGGTGAACCACGTATATATGTGTCTCTCTCTTGTTTTATGCATTTCTTGTGTTTGTGTTTCTGCAATATTTTATGTGTTCCATTGCTTTGTAATATATAATTTTCTAACACAAACTTATCTATCTTTGTTGTTTACTAATCAAGAGTCTTTTGCACTAATTAGCCTATTTGATCATGATGATTGTCATTCAATTTTCCATTTTCCCACTAGTATATCTCATGATAGTTGTTTTACATCATTTGATTTTTTTTTAAATGTTGTAATTTTGTAGTCAATCTAAGTTGTTCATTAGGCAGATGATCTGACGGTAGAAGTTATCTCTAATTTAGGTTTTTTTTCCCTAGAAGCCAACCCCTCACTTTATATGAGGGAATTGTATTGCGGCTATCTATGTGTGTATTCTGAGCGAGAAAGAGAGAGGATATTGTGTGAGAGTTAAGAGGAAATTACATCGGATCGATTGTAGGTTGTATCTCTTCATTTTGCTCGATAATATAAAAGGAAGGACTGGTTGTTTCTCCGTGGACGTAGCCCAAATTGGGTGAACAACGTATATCTGTGTCTCTCTCTTGTTTTATGCATTTTCTGTGTTTGAGTTTATACAATATTTTATGTGTTCCATTGCTCTATAGTATATAATTTTCTAACACAACGTTATCTATCTTTGTTGTTTACTAATCAAGAGTCTTTTCCCTAATTAGCTGATTTTATCATGATAATTGTCATTCAATTTGTCATTTTCCCATCAGTATATCTTATGATAGTTGTTTTACATCATTTGATATTTCTTTGTAAAATGTTGTAATTTCATAGTCAATTTGAGCCGTTCATTAGGCAGATGATATGATGGTAGAAGTTATGTTTAATTTAGGGTTTTTTTTCCCTAGAAGGAAACCCCTCACTATATATGAGGGAATTGTATTGCGATTGTGTATTTGTGTATTCTGATCGAGAAAGAGAGAGGACACTGTGTGAGAGTGAAGAGGAAATTACAGTGGACCAACTGTAGGTTGTATCTCTTCATTTTTCTAGATAATATAAAAGGAAGGAATGGTTGCTTCTCCTTGGACATAGCCCAAATTGGGTGAACCATGTATATATGTGTCTCTCTCTTGTTTTATGCATTTTCTGTGTTTGTGTTTCTGCAATATTTTATGTGTTCCATTGCTCTGCAATATATAATTTTCTAACACAAACTTATCTATCTTTGTTGTTTACTAATCAAGAGTCTTTTGCCCTAATTAACCTATTTGATCATGATAATTGTCATTCAATTTGCCATTTTCCCACTAGCATATCTCATGATAGTTGTTTTACATCATTTGATTATTTTTTTTAAATGTTGTAATTTCGTAGTCAATCTAAGTCGTTCATTAGGCAGATGATCTGACGGTAGAAGTTATGTCTAATTTAGGTTCTTTTCCCCAGAAGGAAACCCCTCACTATATATGAGGGAATTGTATTGCAGCTATGTATGTGTGTATTCTATGCGAGAAAGAGAGACGATATTGTGTGAGAGTTAAGAGGAAATTACATCGGATCAATTGTAGGTTGTATCTCTTCATTTTGCTCGATAATATAAAAGGAAGGACTAGTTGTTTCTCCGTGGATGTAGCCCAAATTGGGTGAACCATGTATATTTGTGTCTACAACAGATGGCAGAGGGGATACTGGAATTTCTTTCAATTCCCTTAATAAAATCTTTTGTTGTTGTTTGAGTTTAGTGAGCTCATGTAGTGAGATGTTAGCTCTAGTCTTTTTCATGTCTTCCACTATAGTGTATTCAACTGTGTCTGAGATTACCAATGTTTTTGAGTCATTTGGGGAATCTAGAGGGATAGGATTGGTTTAGCTAGTCTTAGATTTATTAGCTATTGTTTTATCCTTTGCAGGAGTAGCAACTTTCTTCTTGTGATTTGTGATAGACATGACAGGAGAATTTTTTCTTCTTGTAGTTACTGGCATTGCTTATGCCTCTTCTTTAGTTGGGAGAATAAAATCCCACATCCTGTTTAGTTCAATCTCTTCTTCTGTTTCAGCTTCCTCTTCGTTTGGTGAATCTTCTTCTACTTCTTGGTCAAATTTGACATTTGAAATGGTGTTTTGGGGTTGTGACATAGAATAAGGGTTCCTTTTGAATGATTGAAAAGGTTTCTTAGGAGCAAAGGATTATGCAGCTTGTTTTTTACCTTCAACCATTTCATTGGATATTGTCTTTAACACTTTCTGAAGGTCTTCAAGATCAAAAGGATCTTTTGAAGCCTTCTTATTATAGTCATCCTTAGATGTCACTTTTTTGGTCTTCCTTTCATCTGTTTGTGATCTCTTTTCCAAAGCTATGATTCTTCTTTCTACAGACAAAGCTTCTTTCATGTTTTCTACAAGGGTAGCCTTGTTGGCTCTATCTATAAAGATTGCAATATTAGAAGGGAGAGATGATATATACCATTCTATTTGTACATCTACAACAAGTTTAGAGGCAACTGGGATTTTGTTTAGAATTTGTTAAATCTGGAGTTGAAATCTTTGATCTTTTCATCTGGATTAACTTTCAAATTAGAAAGATCATTGATCAAGGATTTTATGGTCCTATCATCACCAAATTTTGCAAAAAAAACTTCTTGAAAAGTATCCCAGTCTCTAATTGAACCTGCTGAGAGGGAAAAACACCAAGACCCATCAAATCCTTGGAAAGTATAAGGAAACAGTCTGATTACAACATCTTCATGTGCAACCCCATTGAGATTCATGGCTAACATAAAATTATTTAGATGTTCTTCGGCCGAGAGAGCATCATCAGGATTATACTTAGGAAGCCATTTTTGTGGGTCTGTTGGGAGTGCTTTTGGATTTGCAACTAGGACAGCACCAGGATTTGTCCAAGGTTGATTGGCCATAACTTGAGTCTGGGACTGAGAAAATGGGAAGGTTGGTCCAAAAGTAGGTATAGATGGCGAAGAACTTACTATTGGATTAGTACTGATAATTGTAGTACTAATTGGAGAAGTGGATTTTTTAGGAATCATGGATTGGATAGAAGTGGATGGAGGAGTAAATGGATGGTGAGTTGAGGTGATCTCGCTAGTATCTGATTCAGATGCTGATGAAGTGACTTTCCTACATCGTGGAGGAATGGGGAACTTGAAATGGGTAAACCCAGGTCTCTCACTTTGTAGTCTAGTCAATACACCAGTTTGTTGTAATAAGGAGGTAACACTCTCTTTAGATACTTCGGGTCTCTGTGGATTTTCTGCAGAAATGGATATCTGTTCCAATTTTTGTATCAAAGAATGAACTTCAGGATACTCTAAAGTATAATCTGGGGAAGGTGGTCGCCTTACTACTTCAGGAGACGAGGGAGATGTTTCTACAACTTTAGAATTCTGATCAGGAGATTCTAAACAAGTTTGATAAGGGGTAGAAATGGTAGAGGGGTTTTGACTCTTATGAATGCTTTTCGAATGTTTTTTAGCTTCATCTTCCATTCACAGTTGAATTCCCTCCTTCTAGCGGCAAAATGTTGTAGCCTCAAAATTTTGTTGTCGAAACATAGGGGATAACCACCCGGTCCGGACCTTAAGATAGCGCCTTTTCCATTTAAAGTGGTGGCTTCTACCGGGAATAATGGGGCCAGTTTCCCAGTGTGGGTTTTAAGATGAGAGTGGGTGGTTTATGAGCACTTTGCAATAGAGTAATGATAATCTAAGTGACCTATTCTACCATGCAATTTCACTAACTAACTTATTCTAATATAAACCTGGGTGTTCTTATGTGATATGCGATCTACAAAGATATGTATTGAGCATGTGATAATAAAGATTGAACACAACTAAACAGAGATGATAACGTAAAAGATAATTCCTTTGACTAAATAGTTAGTCAAAGGAATCTATAAAATATATCGCATATATGATGAGTTATATATGAAAATCACAACCTCAGCTAGGCATCATACAAAAGTGAAATTAATGCTTAACAGAAATAATAAATCTCACATATAATCCATGAAAGTAAAGTTTTTCCACTAATTAAATGTAAACATAATCAATCATACACAATAATAATACCATATGTGTGAAGTCCTGCTCATTTGACAAATGACATAGAAAACCTTCTTTCTTCAATCCAAATTGTCTCCTAAGAATACAAAAGTGCATCAACAAAGGAAAGTAGTCTGATATCTCAAAGAAATGATCATGTTCCATCATTTCACCAAAGCATTCACAAACTTACAATAGTGCATTCTTTACAAATGTTTTTGATAAAATTCTAGACCCTTCTCTAAATGCATGAGAAGGGTATAAATACTACTCTAACTAAATGTGTAAAAGTATATTATACACAATTTGAGGAGGTTTCAAACAACCTTCCTCCTCACTAGGTAACTAACTCCAAAAATAAACAACAACTAAATAAACAAAAATAATAGGATGACTTGTTGTCTGCCATCTTGTCCTTTAAATTACAAATATCAGTCATCGATTGGATTTGAGGAGGTGGCCCGAAATGAGTCCTAAGCTATCCTGTAAAGATCACATTGGTTAGCGGTGGCAACATCCTTTGAGTCGTGTGAAGAGAACAATTGAGATTCATAATCTGGTTATGTGTCTTAACTAGATACTGCTAATATGACTCCCAATTGGTCGTTGTCAGTTTCGTAATTGCCTCTCTCTGACTCCCCGCCTTTTCTTGCTAGTATTTATACTGAGCAGTTAAATCAGTAATCTCTTTCGTATTGCCTTCCTTGGTGAGATTGGTGGTGAAAAGGATGTGGTTCACTTCTTTGGTGATGTTCTTTGATACTCCAGTTTCCCTTGTGACTGCTAGCTCGGCATGTTTGATTTTGGCATCCCAATTTGTAAAGAGAATGTCTTTATGACTTTCTTCAATCTCGGGTAGATTGGCCTTCTTTTCATCTTCTGTTTTCTACCACTCAATGAACTCAGAGATCCTAGTGTTTAAATCATTAAACTTCGTTCTCTGGTCGATTGCCTTGTCTGTCAGTTGATTGCTAGTAGTCAGATAGGGAGTAATATGTGACATCTTTTGGTAGAAATACTCTTGATGTCTCACTAGAAGGGAATTTAATTCCAAGTCCTCTTTGATATACTCCTCAGTAGTGGAAACATCCTTGTATCTTTCCATGGATTGCTGCATTTCCTGGAGTTGCATGTTTTTGGCCGATGTAACATCCTCATGGATTATTTTTAGGACCTCCATGTCTTGCTGCAATTGCTTTAGTTGCTTCGCCACCTGCCTGTTTGCACTTTCTTTCTCTGCCTCGAGATCTTGTTCAAGTTGCGCAATTTTCTCCTCTTTCTCCCTTAGTAGAGTAGAGACCTCAGTAGACTTGTCCATAGTGGCCGATGTGTATGCTCCTGCGAACTATGATAGTCTCATCAAGTTCTCGGTCGGATTGAAAGGAATGTCCTTCCAGACAATGTCCATGGGCTCGTTTCTTGGTGGGAAATCATGTGTGTCTAACCTTCTCCTTTTTTTATGCCTTCTAACTACAGCCTTGTGGAGAGGGTTATAGAACACATCAAGTGGAGGTATTTTAGTCACTTTGAGAACAATCTCTGATGTGGGTAGAGTAGGGATAATTTCAATATGTTGGGATGTTGTTTCTTGTTCCTCCATAGGTGTAGATTGCTTGTCGGCAGACTTGGGCTCTATATCTTTTTGAACATGCGGAAGAGTTTTGAATTCCTCTGTTTCTTGGGCATTTGAGGCTTTGGGATTGCCTTGCAATTTCTGATTAAATTGATCCCCCTCCTGCTCCAAACTACCGCCTTTGGTCTTTGAACTGATTTCTGTAGCCGGGGTTCTCATCACTTTCTTCTTAGCTGACTTCCTGCTGGAATCAGCTGTGTTGTCGGCATCTTGGGGCTTCCCTATGTCTGGTGTCTTCTCAATGTTTATCTGAGAGTATATTTGAGAGCTAGGGCCTCCACTCTCAACAGTGGCACTTGGAGTAGACTTATCCTCAGGTTTTAATAGATGCATTGGGATCACCCGGAGCCTCTCATCTCTAAATTCTTGAAATCTTTGAAAATCTTCAAGTTTCAGATTTTATTTCTCCCATTTGAATGCTTGTTCAAAGGATACGTCTGATTGTAACAAATCCTCAAAATGATTATCGTCATGATTGTATGGCTTGAGTTTAACTCTAGTAGCGACATTGTATGCCACTTTGTTTGATCAAATTTCCTCTTAGGCAATGTATGAAGCCTGAGGGCTTCCATATGTATTGATTCCTTAGTGGCATGAACAAAATTGGCTAAAGAAAAAGAACCGCATTTGACAGTGAAAATGGGCGATAACGACTTCTTGTCGTCTTTGAGAACTTTAGTCAAGCCCTTTCCCACAGTCTGGTAGGAAATCTCTCTTGCTAATAACTTATCAGAAACATATAAAGGAAGGACACGTGGATCATTTGTGCTGCCAAAAACCCTAATATAGGTGAACCTTCAATAAAATACTTTCCGATAGTAAGCAATTCTGTTGCAGCTTCTTGGGAAAACCTAGGGGCCTTCTTATTGAAAATCATTTGATGTAGGGGCAACAAAACAACATGTAATATCTTATAGAAGTGAGGTATTTAATGTGACTCCCATATTTTTTTATGACTGAGATGGATTGGGTAAGGATTGTAAGGTCCATTTCCAACCCATGGTTGGAAATTCTATGCAAAAACAGATAACATCCATAATGTAGGCACTAAAATAGAAGGGAGGGAGGTTATCTGAAAAGGAGGCTTTCTTCTGTCGATATTCAGTAATGGTGGTGGCTAGGTTGTCAGATAGGATGGAATTCCAATTCATGATATGGGAATTAACATAGGCATCAATCAAAGGAATCCATTCTATTGAAAACTTAGTATTATTGGGTAGCCCATACAATCTACATAACATGGCTGCTGCATAGTTGTAGGGGTTTGCCAAGGAGGCTATAGCATACATACTCGATTTGTCATACTTGAATTTGTTGTCCAACACCCTCCAACCCTGAATTAGCTTGAAGGGGTCTGGATTCTTCTTTGCGAATTTAGCCACAAATGTATCGTCGTAGATATCCTGGGGATCAGGTCTGTGGTGCATCTTCTTCAGATCCTCTACTCTGAATGACCCAATGAGCTCCATATTTGAATTCTTAAACTGCCTATCTTCAATGTAAGGTTTTCAATTACCCACTTGATCATATCTATATAGGGGATGATTTTATCCCTTGCTCCTATCCTATGAAGGAATGAATAGGAAGCATCTATACATTGAAGTTCTGAAGGCCTTTTTGAGTCATTTGTTGCTCTCGTAACAATGATTTTAGGACACTCGTCCTCTAGCCTATTGTAAATTACTTCCCAATCCATTGCACCTCTGGCAGCATCACAAACTATATCAACAAAGATACGAGCCATCTCTGTAAATTCAGCTTCAACAATGATTTGTTTGCTTTGTTTCTGCATCACCTTTCTTAGGGACATGTCTTTTCTCGCTTTCTTGAGATAGACAAGATATATCACCACAGACGATATATAGTAATTAAGATTGAAAGCTTCTGTGAAATGACGTTGGATCGTGAGAAAGGTTTTAATAAGATACTTGATTATAACTGCCCATAATGAGAAAAATGATTATCCTTCCTCGGGCCACTAAATATTTAATAACATGTCAACTTGTTTGTTTTAGCATTTAAAATGTAATTATTCCACACGTTTTACCGGATTTAATCGCGTATTGTGGTCTTAAAAGGGATACAATGTAGCGTTATCGGATGTATTAAGAGAAATGCGATTGCGGAGATCGCAATATCGCATTTCGCAAATCATTTGTGGTTGTTCTAATGGCTTGGTCAAGTTTCTCGCGAACTATGCAAAGTGCAAAATGCGATTACGAAATGACAAGGTGATGTTATTGGAGCGAGAGACTTAATCGCATATCGCACTTTTGTAAAGGTTTTTTAACATGGTCATGTGGAAAAGTGTAATTTTCGATATGTGATATGAATTTGATCCTTAGTTAGTTTTGCTAGGAATTTTCTTAGAGTTAGGGTTTTATTATCCTAAGCCTAAAAATTTAAAAGGGTCCCCATTTACAATTTTAATCCTAGCTATTGTTTGTTATAAACGTGGGGGTTGTTTCATAGTACAACACGATGCTACCCCAAATCAACACTCCCTCTTAGCAAGGACTGTGCTCTAGCAATACTCCTCACTGAGTATTTACCCTGATCATCTGGCATCAGTCCCTATGCTGATGCTGGGCTTGTTTCCCAACATCCTCCACATTGTTGCATCCTGTACTGTTGCCCATAGCTCTGCCACTGCCATTATTGCATCTGTACAATAGATCCCTCTGCATCCGTGTTGCTACCCATGGCCCTGCCACTACCACTGCTATGTATGCACTACATCTCCTCTCATCATGTTGCATCGTGCTGCCCATAGCACTACCACTACTAATTGTTGCACTGCAACTTAGTTACTGAGAAGTAACTAAATGATCTCCCAACTCTGAACTCTCTGTTAGGCTAGAGCACTCCTGATGCTGAAGCTCCCTCTGTCGTTGACAATTGCTCCTTCTCGACCTGTGCACTGCTAAAATGACTCCCTACATCTCACACCATTTCACACCTCTTTGTGCCATCCTACACTAGTGAAACACTCCTGTGACTCTCGCATTGTCGCAACCTACTAGCCTCACTCTGTCCTGGGAATTTTGCATTGTAGCTCTCTCTGCCGCTTCATCCGCTTTTGTCTCTACCCACATCTGTCAGTCCTTATACTCCTCTTCGGGGCTCCCGTAGCATGGTCTAATCCAAGAGGCTGGGTACCTCAAGGATCCTACCCTCATCACCTGTAGTCCATTTGACTACAGCTTGATGTCTCCCCACTTCTGCTCAAGTGGTGTGTGCACTCATGGCACACAAAATAGAAAGGATCCTGGTCTTCCAGATGCCAAAGTTGGATGCCTCATCCAACCTGTCCTAATCCCTCAGCCCATTCATGGCCATCTCTCTGCTCTTCTTGTTGACTCCTCCGAGTCTCTCTACTTCCCTCCTGGAAGTTCTCTGTTCGACCCCTGCTGAGTCTACTTACCATTTGGAATTTCTCTATTCAACTCCTACTGAGTCTACTTCTCGTTTGGAAGTTCTTTGTTCGACTCCTGTTGAGTCTCTCTACTTCCTACCCAGAAGTTCTCAGTTCGACTCCTATTGAGTCTCTCTACTTCCTGTCTGGAAGTTCTTTGTTTGACTCCTACTAAGTCTCTCCACTTCCCGTCTTGAAGTTCTCAGTTCGACCCCTGCTGAGTCTCTCTACTTCCCGTCTAGAATTTCTCTTATGGACTTCCTTTAAGTCCTGATTTCCCACCTAGAAATCATTCAGCCAACGTCAAGTTTCCCCCGCTTCGATCGTCTGTGCAACAACAACATTGATCCAGATTCCTTGGCTAGAAATCCGCCTCAGCAACAACTCCCTCTACCTTGGTATTGCAATGTTAAGTAATGTTCTGACTACAGTACCCCACCAGCTCCACTCTACAACTTACCCACAGCCTCATAAACCCCAACAACCTGAAGGTTAGAGCTCCTAGGCTCTACATATTCACGGCATCGGCAAATCAACTTCCTCAGCCAACTGCGTCAGCCCTCCTGGCCTTTGTGTGAGCCTGTCTTTGCCTCCCTTAGCCTCTGTGCTGCCTCTTCTTGGCTTGAACTTGATGATGCATGCATTGCATCACCCCTTCCTTGCTGCTTCTCTGCTAGGAACAACTTTTGTCACTCGGGACAGCTGTTTTTTGTTGTTTCTTCTCTGCTCAGCTAATGTCCTCATTTCTCATGTGATTCGTAACCTCCCTCTGATACCATGTTGAAGTTTCTAATTCTAATGGCTAGAAACCCTCCATGCACTTTACTGATTTATTCCTACCTACTTGTTCTGTTAATTAACAAGTTATTTACCATGTAAATATTGTAAATAAATACAAGTTCATGCTCAACACATTACAAATCATCAACTAAAGGAAACAGAAGAAAGCACGCAAATGACACCGCTATTTTTGGACTAATGTCCCCAGAAAAACCAAATGTGGGAAAAATGGTGCAACTATATGAGGGTTTTATTATTAAGCAACTCTTTTCTGAGTACACTAGGTGCCAAACTAGCTAACCTGAGAGAGATAAAAAAAATTGGCTGCAATACTTCTCTTCGGAAACAGGTATTTGGAAAGCCTGCTCCACGAAATCCAGCACAATTTGAAGCTCAGCTTCAGCCCTGATGGCCTCTGCGTCAGCCTGAAAAACCCTCTATGTTAGCCTACTGAGGCTCTATGCAACCTCTCTGGCTCTCTGTGTCACTCCTGCAGCCTCTGCGTGGATGACACAAGCCCTTCTTACTCTTCGCAGTCTCTGTTGCCTCTGCGTGGCTCCCTCTGGCTCTACATATGCCTCTCTCTTTTTCTGCGCTGATCTCTTGGCACTATCCCTACCTCTCGGCCTCGTACTCACTGCCCCTTGCTACAACTGATCACTGATTCTATCTCTCTTAGCAAACCCCGCTCTAGAGAATAGAATTACTTATCACTCTAGTGTATCCTCCAAAGTGACCCTCAAGCCTCCTCTTATTCTTTTCTCGTTGACAAATCAAAGGTCGAGATTATGTCCCCAATCGATGGCTAAGATTAGATCTGGCTTGATCCATGTCTTTTGGATGATTCTAACACAGTTTTATATTAATTCACATTAATATTTTAATTTCCCTAAGTTTAGACTTAGGGACTCCATTAAAAATATTAATTATTTTAATATTTCCCTAACTGTTTAGAATTTTCCCAAACCCTTTCTAGGTATTGGAAATCTCATGTGCCCTAACCTCTCCACCAAATTTTGTGGCTAGAGCACATCTGATGCTACCCCAAATCAACAATAATTACATCAATAATATAATTTTACATTCTTCACGAAGACTAATAACTTGATCTCTAAGAGATCATAGAAAATCCTTTACACATTTACCAAAATAATAAAAAGACTAAGATTTCTTTTGACTACTTTAACATAGGACACTAAACTCCCAAGCTCAAGTGCACTTCAAAATAATGAATTTCACTTCAAAACAATGAAGTGCACTTCAAAACAACAAAGCGCACTTCAGAACAACAAAGGATCCTTAGTATCTTCAAAATCGCATGCAAAACTAATGAAGCACGAAGCTTTAGGGCACATGGTGCACTCACAAAGAATGAAGCCTCAATCCTTCCCTCTCCCTTTGGGCGCATGGAGCAATCATGAAGCATGAAGCATTCATTTGAGCGCACTCCTTCAACTTGAAGAACTACGCCCTCCTAGTCCCAGTTGAGCACACTAGCACATTGGGAAGGCTCGAATCCTGACCCTTTCATTCCTTCAATGTTCATGCTTGCACCCTCATTTATTCATTGAGTGCATGAATTGACCCTGAACACATGAGTATATTCCCCTTCGTCTCTTCAGCATGTTCCCTTGTGCCCTCCTTATCCTCTTGAGCACGTGAGTACAACTTGAAGGCCTGAAGATTGAGCCCTTCATCCCTTTGGAGTGCACCCTTGTGACCTCATAACCTATTTGAGCATAAGAGCACACCCTGGACCCACAAATGATTTCCTTTCGTGCTTTGAACTTGTGCCATGTTCCCTTGAGCTCCCTCTCTCTTTTGCTTGAGTGCACAAGTGCACCTTGAAGGCCTCTTGTGAGATTTAACCCTTCATTTCCTTCAACATAGAAAAAATGAAAAGTGGAACCTTCCTAAGCCATTGATGATTTTGAATGTGCCCTCCTAATCAAGCCTCCTTCTTTTAATCCTCTCACAGTCCTATCATGAGTTGATCATTCCATGAGCTAAGTAGTGATAAAATAGATGTTTTAAGACTAACTTTTCCTTTCCATGAATGATCTTGATTAGCAGGAGTATTATCTCATCATGACAAGGTGATTCCCAAGGAATATACTAAATAATATGGACAAAGAAAATTGCATAGAATAAGCACAAACAAGCATAGTCATGAAGACATGAAGTAGATCATGTACCAAGACAAAAAGAATACATTGCATGATGACTCAGAGGATTCTGATATTGGTCAAAGACCCTTTGGAGAGAGAATATAATCAACAAATCATATGTCCCACAAAGTTGAAGCATAGACCAAATTTATCATCAAGAATGTGAGATGAAGCAGCAAGGAAGACAACTTGGCATTGCCACCTCATCATGAAGTCCATCTCATCACTTTCAACTTGTAACTTGTATAAGTGTCATCATAATGGTTAATATGCATTCAAGTGTCATGCCAAATCATGTAGAATGTAATGATGTATTCTAAATAATGGACAAAATGTAATCTATGGAAGTCCAAGAGTCATATGTGGAATTTGAAAAGTAATTAGTCATATATGGACAAAATGTCTTTAGGAGAAGTCCAAAAGTCACATAGATAAGTTCAAAGGACATAGTGTAAATCCAAGTGTCATGAGGATGTGAAAGGTTGTTCCTCTTGTTATAAAAGCAACCTCATAACTCAAGGAAAAGGGTTTTTTTTTAGGCTTAAGCTTTGGATAACTAGTCTTGGCTTCTCTATTTGGCATATGAGAGAAAACTATTATTTGGAGAAGCAAGAAGTGACTTAATGTTCCACTACTGCAACTAGTGCCTCACCATTGTAACCGTGTACTTAGATATTTCACCTTATAATTTAAGTTCTATGAGCCAACACATTTTCGTGCATGTAATGTGAATGTCTTAGTATTATTCTTTAGATCTTTTCTATATATATGTTTTGTTCATATGCACTAAGGAAATTGAACTATTTTGGTGGCCTTGGTACTTATCTTGTTGAAGGTGTGTTCTATGTTGTTTAATTATTGTTGTGTCTACGTGAACTATTTCGCTAGATAACTAATGAATATTTATTTCCTCGTGTGCCTTTCTTAGGTTAGTACTCTTGCTTCCTTCTAAAGGCTCACTTTTTTCTCCCCTCTCGTGAAAGTATCCTTTTACACACTATAATCAATGTTTCAGAATGTCAACCTACTTGCTTGTTCAAGGTTTATGTATATAATCTCTTATGTTATCATTGAAACCAAGGAAAATATTTCAGTTATGGTGGTCAAGTCGATACTTCGGATGGAGATAATACTCCAAACGATGTGAGGTCTAATTGGGACTTCACATCAAGGATACCCCTTGTATGTTGGTGGTATCTAGTACCGTCAACATTTTGGCGCTAGAAGGTGGGCTAGATGACAAGTTGTGCCGATTGAGTCTAGTTTGAATATATTATCTTTAATGGCTCATCCTCAAATCATACTCTCAGGGTGTTTCTCTAATTTATCTAATGGTCAACTTGTAATCCACGATGAACCTCTTTATGACTTGTCTCAATTGAAGTTTAATGCTTAGGATGGAACATCCATAACTGAGCGCATTTCTGATTTTCTCAAATTTTGTAACTATTATGAAATTGATGATGAAGATTTTTCTTTTGTGCTTTTCATCCTCACTCTTTAAGGTCATGTTAATCGATAGTGTCATACCTTACCATCTGCCTCTATCCATTCTTTTGATCAATTTCTCAAGGAGTTGCAATGAACTTTTGATAGATATGATTACCGAGATGTTTATAAAAGAATAAATCAACTTAGAATGGGGCCTAATGAATCAATTGAGGATTTGTCTAAAATATTCCTTCACTTATGTTATGAGTTTCTTGAAGAAGAAATCGATTGGGATTTATTTGAGCAAAAATTTGAACATTTGGTTCGAATCTCTTTGAATTAGTTTGAATCTAAACCTCCATATGTCCCTGTTTCCACAAATTTTGTAAATTTTGAGAGACCTTTAATTTCAGAGGAGCCACCTAATTTTCCTTGCGTTCCTTGTCCTACTCCTTTTCCAATACCAATTTGGGTTCCTCCTTGTGATAATGATCAAGTTGGGAAATCTGAAAATAAAATTATTAATCAATATTTTCAACCTTCTCACACTTTCCATGATTTAGATCCAATGGAGGAAAACTTGGAATGTTTCATAGAGCCTAAGGTGAAGGCTAATCCCTTAATTTCTCAAGATAATATTAATGTTTATAACTTTAGTCTTGAATCTGATTTTGATACTGGTGATCTTCTATCATCTCTGTTTCATGATCCCTTGCCCCTCGATCTGCTTGATCAGTCTCTTCTGAATCCAAGTATCGATCAAGAGTAAGGTAGTCACGTTTCACAGGTAGAGGAGCGGGAAAGTGAGGATTACTTTTATCTTTCTTTTCTTTTTCAAAATATTCCATGTCAAGATTATGTTCTCCCATCCTTGGTTGATTTTTAATCTAACAATCTTGGTGATGAATCAAATATATTTAATTTTCTTAATCAACTTGAAGTGTTGGACAACCTTCATTTTGTTGATTATGATTCCATTATTTCATGTAATGATGGTTTCCCAAGTGCACCATTTAATTTTATGATTCCTCAAGAAGATTTATATTTGAAATATTTAGATCTTGAATCTATTTCGGTTAAAGAATATGTTATTATGGAAACTTTCTCTTCACCTCACTATCCCTTATGTTCTACTTTTTGTAATGCATTAACATGTCATGAAGATACTCCATTCTCTTCAAATTCATCATCTAATGAGTTGGAGTTTGAATTGACACAAGGTAATGAGGTCATCCATGATGAAGAATAAGATAAGTTGTTGATCAAGTATCCATTCCATTCCTTATCATTTCCAGTCTTGCATGAGGAGAATTCCTTAGTTCAGGTTATTCATGAAATTCATTCAATCTATTCATCCTTAGAAGTGAAATCAAAAGAAATTTGTAAATTGGGTAATTTTTTTGTTGAAGATGTAAATTCTAATTAAATCAGTAATGTATGTGGCTACCATAAGGATACTAATGATCTAGTTGAAATTATTGGTGGTAGTTTTCCACACACCATGCATGATTTGATCGATTCTTCAAAATGTGATTCCATAGTCCATGAAAGTTCTAGAACTTTTCGGGGAGTCGAGGCACTTCAACTTCTATTGATGGTTATGTCAGGTTCTCATGACTCTGGTCAGGCCCTCGAACTAAATAATATTTGGATATTCTCGCATAATTATTTCCTTTATATGGTTTCATTGGATGTAATTCCTTCTTGAAAGTTGTGTACTTTTCAAGCTTTCAAGATTTTGTCTTCAGTCATATTGAGGATTTTGTTTCAATTGATTATTCCTCGTGTAAATCTCTTATATAAAACTCAAGTTCAAAATGTATAACTTTCATGAATGAGTGAAGCTATGAACTGGATCATTCTAAATATTATCTTCAGCTGAAGAATTCATAGTAGTCACATTATTTTGAAAGTAATTAGGTCTTAATCCTTCTTGTAAATATTCTAATGCTAATCATTTTAATTTTGGCGACAGATCTCCTCTTGAGTTTCAATGAATTTTGTATGTTATTTGTTGGATAAAGTTCCTCTTTTTCATCCACTGCATCTTGTCTGCTTTCACGTTTTTTCCATATTGATATTATTTTTTAATGATTATGATGTCAGTCTAGTTTGTAGCCAGTCACAAGTAGATGGTTTGTCACATTCAACATATGAGAAAGGTGATTCTTTCATTCAAACCATTTGCAATTTTTTTCAAACGGTTGGGTGTAGAGCTTGATTATCTTCTTTATTCAGAGGTATCACTGCATTGGACCCCAGTTCGTAATGGGGAGGAAACACCGCCCGTTTGTTTGCCACCAGGGGGGTCTAGGTTCTAACGTGCAGGAAATATATGTGCTCAAAGGAAAATTGGCAAAATCATTTGCAATGAAGGATTTGGGTGCTGCAAAACAAATCCTTGGTATTAGGATAACTAGAGTCATGAAAAATTGCAAACTAACATTGTCTCAGAGTGAGTACATACAAAAGGTGTTGGAAACATTTAATATGCATAATGCAAAACCAGTTACTACACCTTTGGCTAGCCATTTCAACTAAGTAAGGAGATGTGCCCCAAGACTCAGGAAGAGATGGATTATATGTCTAAAGTTCCATATGCATCAACAGTTGGAAGCTTATTGTATGCAATGGTCTACATAAGGCGTGATATTGTGCATGCAGTGGGAGTTGTAAGCAGGTACATGAACAATTCAGGAAAATAAAATTGGATGGCAGCGAAGTGGATTCTCAAGTATTTGAGAGGTACCACATATCAAGCATTATACTTTGGTGGTTCAAACATTTCTCTACAGGGATATGTTGATGCATATATGGCAGGTGATAGAGATAACAAGAGGAGCACCATAGGGTATGTGTTTATTGTAGGTGGAACAAATGTCATTTGGGTTTCAAAATTGCAGTGTTGTTTCATTCTCAATGATGGAAGCAGAGTATGTTGCTACTACAGAGGCTAGTAAAGAAATAATTTGGTTAAAATGGTTTTTGGATGAATTGGATAAGAAGAAAGAGTTGGGAAGGTTATACAATGATAGCCAGAGTGCCATTCATCTTGAAAATAACTCAACATTTCATTCCAAGACTAAACATATATAGTTCAAGTACCATTTCATATGGTTAGTGTTGGAAGATGGACAACTGAAGCGGGAAAAGATACACACTAGCCAAAATCCTGCATATATGTTAACAAAAGTTGTAACCAAGGAGAAACTGAGATTCTACCCAATTTCAATTGGTATTCAAGTATGATGATGAAGATGAGAAATAACCAGGTCCAAAGTGGAGTCATTTTCCAACAAATGAAGCAGTGGTGGAGTTGCTATAATCAGTCTCCAAGTGGGAGATTGTTGGGTGTGGAGCCTGATTATCTTATTTATTCAGAGGTATCACCACATTGGACCACACTTCGTAATGGGGCAACAAAATTGACCATTTTTTCACCGCCAGGGGGGTCCACGGGGGCGACGACAATTTTTATGAGCCCCCCTTGGTGGGGGTTCGGGGGCAATGCCCTCAAAGCTAAAAATAGATGTAAACTTTCTTTGTAAAATCTTGTAATTTCGTAGTCAATCTAAGTTTTTCATTAAGAAGATGATCTGACGGTAGAAGTTATATTTAGTTTAGGTTTTTTTGCCCTAGAAAGAAACCCCTCGATATATATGATGGAATTGTATTGCGGTTGTTTATGTGTGTATTATGAGCGAGAAAGAGAGGGGAGACTGTGTGAGAGTAAGGAGGAAATTACAATGGATTGGGTGTAGGTTGTATATCTTCATTTTGATGGATAATATAAAAGGAAGGACTGGCTATTTCACTGTGGACATAGCCCAAATTGGGTGAACCACGTATATCTGTGTCTCTCTCTTGTTTTATGTAATTTTTGTTTTTGTGTTTCTGCAATATTTTATGTGTTCCATTGCTCTGTAATACATAATTTTCTAACACAAAGTTATCTATATTTTTTGTTTACTAATCATGAGCATTTTTCTCTAATTAGCCTATTTGATCATGATAATTGTCATTCAATTTTCCATTTTCCCATCAATATATCTCATGATAGTTGTTTTACATCGTTTGATATTTCTTTGTAAAATGTTGTAATTTCGTAGTCAATTTAGTCATTCATCAGGCAGATGATCTAATGGTAGAAGTTATGTTTAATTTAGGGTTTTTTTTTCCCTAGAAGGAAACCCCTCACTATATATGAGGGAATTGTATTGCGACTATGTATGTGTGTATTCTGAGCGAGAAAGAGAGAGGAGATTGTGTGAGAGTGAAGAGGAAATTACAGTGGATCGGTTGTAGGTTGTATCTATTCATTTTGTTGGATAATATAAAAGGAAGGACTGGAGGTTTCTTCATGGACGTAGCCCTAATTGGGCGAACCACGTATATCTGTCCCTCTCTCTTTTTTCATGCATTTTCTTTTTTTGTGTTTCTGCAATATTTTATGTGTTCCATTGCTCTTTAAAATATAATTTTCTAAACACAAACTTATCTATCTTTGTTGTTAACTAATCAAGAGTCTTTTTCCCTAATTAGCCTATTTGATCATGATAATTGTCATTCAATTTGTCATTTTCCCATCAGTATATCTCATGATAGTTGTTTTACATCATTTGATATTTCTTTGTAAAATGTTGTAATTTCGTAGTCAATCTGAGCCATTCATTAGGCAGATGATATGATGGTAGAAGTTATGTTTAATTTAGTGTTTTTTCCCTAGAAGGAAACCCCTCACAATATATGAGGGAATTGTATTGCCGCTATGTATGTATGTATTCTGAGCGAGAAAGAGAGAGGAGACTGTGTGAGAGTGAAGAGGAAATTGAAGTGGATCGGCTGTAGGTTGTATCTCTTCATTTTGCTAGATAATATAAAAGGAAGGATTGGTTTCTTCTCCTTGGACATAGCCCAAATTGGGTGAACCACGTATATATGTGTCTCTTTCTTGTTTTATTCCATTGCTTTGTAATATATAATTTTATAACACAAACTTATCTATCATTCTTGTTTACTAATCAAGAGTCTTTTGCCCTAATTAGCCTATTTGATCATGATAATTGTCATTCAATTTTCCATTTTCCCATCAATATATCTCATGATAGTTGTTTTACATCATTTGACATTTATTTGTAAAAGGTTGTAATTTCGTAGTCAATTTGAGCCGTTCATTAGGCAGTGATCTGATGGTAGAAGTTATGTTTAATTTAGGGGTTTTTTTTCCATAGAAGGAAACCCCTCGCTATATATGAGGGAATTGTATTGTGATTGTGTATGTGCGTATTCTGAGCGAGAAAGAGAGAGGAGACTGTGTGAGAGTGAAGAGGAAATTACAGTGGATCGGATGTAGGTTGTATCTATTCATTTTGCTAGATAATATAAAATGAAGGGCTGGAGGTTTCTCCATGGATGTAGCCCAAATTGGGTGAACCATGTATATCTGTGTCTCTCTCTTATTTTATGCATTTTCTGTGTTTGTGTTTCTACAATATTTTATGTGTTCCATTGCTCTATAATATATAATTTTCTAACACAATGTTATCTATCTTTGTTGTTTACTAATCAAGAGTCTTTTCCCTAATTAGCCTATTTGATCATGATAATTGTCATTTTCCCATCAATATATCTCATGATTGTTGTTTTACATCATTTGATATTTATTTGTAAAATGTTGTAATTTCGTAGTCAATCTGAGTCGTTCATTAGGCATATGATATGACGGTAGAAGTTATGTTTAATTTAGGGGTTTTTTCCCTAGAAGGAAACCCCTCACTATATATGAGGGAATTGTATTGTGGTTGTGTATCTGTGTATTCTGAGTGAGAAAGAGAGAGGAGACTGTGTGAGAGTGAAGAGGAAATTATAGTGGATCGACTGTAGGTTGTATCTCTTCATTTTTCTAGATAATATAAAAGGAAGGACTGGTTGCTTCTCCTTGGACATAGCCCAAATTGGGTGAACCACGTATATATGTGTCTCTCCCTTGTTTTATGCATTTTCTGTGTTTGTGTTTCTGCAATATTTTATGTGTTCCATTGCTCTGTAATGTATAATTTTCTAACACAAACTTATCTATATTTTTTGTTTACTAATCAAGAGTCTTTTGCCCTAATTAGCCTATTTGATCATGATAATTGTCACTCAATTTTCCATTTTCCCACCAGTATATCTCATGATAGTTGTTTTATATCATTTGATTATTTTTTTATAAATTTTGTAATTTCGTAGTCAATCTAAGCCGTTCATTAAGCAGATGATCTGACGGTAGAAGTTATGTATAATTTAGGGTTTTTTTCCCTAGAAGGCAACCCCTCGCTATATATGAGGGAATTGTATTGAGGCTATGTATGTGTGTATTCTGAGCGAGAAAGAGAGAGGAGACTGTGTGAGAGTTAAGAGGAAATTAAATTGGATCGGTTGTAGGTTGTATCTCTTCATTTTGCTCGATAATATAAAAGGAAGGACTAGTTGTTTTTCCGTGGACGTAGCCCAAATTGGCTGAACCATGTATATCAGTGTCTCTCTCTTGTTTTATGCATTTTTTTGTGTTTGTGTTTCTACAATATTTTATGTGTTCCATTGCTCTATATTATATAATTTTCCAACACAATGTTATCTATCTTTGTTGTTTACTAATCAAGAGTCTTTTCCCATCAGTATATCTCATGATAGTTGTTTTACATAATTTGATATTTATGGTTTATCATCTAAGTATTCATATACTTTTCAAGTAGTTGAGTCTCTTCAGCCTTCGCTGATGGTTATGTTAGGTCCTCACTATCTTGACAAGCTTTCTGAACATGGTTAGATTCATTTTACCTTACAAGACTCTCATCCCAATTCCATGTCATTAATCGAAAATCTATCTCTACAAGAGCTTCAGGGTTTTCTAGAGGATTGTTTTCAATTTATGATCTGATTTATGATTAGTTGGAGGCCTCTTACTTGGCAAGTCCTTTTTCTAATAACAAGCTTCGGTCTTTTCTCATGCTTGCTAAGAAGGACAATACAAATAAAGATACGTCCACAAGAAGTTTTAAAGGTTTGTTTGGTTTTGGTTTTCATCGAGAAGGTAAGGATGGAAGGTTGGGTAAAGTCAGGTGATATGACAAATATTTCTTCCTTGAATAAATACCTTCAATGTTTTTTGCAAGATTTTCAAGCTTCTATATTTTCTATTGCACCTTATTATATATAGGTTTTAATTTCTCTTATGTTTGTGTTTTCAGGCCAGGAACAATTGTGGTGGCTTCATTGGAAATATCATTACACTTAGCCCTAACCTTCTAGATTGTTAGGTTAGGATTAGGCTTAATTTCATTTAGTTTCCTTTGCATTGCACCTACCTTTTGTTCTGCTCTCCATTGAGTCTTTGCATTTTCTTGTTTTCTTATTGTATATTTTGCCTTATGTTTTGCCTCCATTTACTTTGTTCTTCTATTTTGTGTTGTTGTCTTATCATCTATGTTCCTTTTGTTTGTTTATTAAGACTTTACATGGAAGATACTCTTGTTTGGCTCAAAACAAAATGTGGAAAATCTTGAAAAGGGAAATTTTGATGACGAATGATGCTTGGCTAATTTTTTACCTCTTCTATATCCTGCATTTACATATCTTTCAAGTCAATGATGTCTAAATGGAAAATATGATCCACTCGAATGGAAAGCCTTTGATCAAACTATAAATCCCGTATCTTTTCTAGGATCCTCGTTCCTCAACTCAGTATTGTAAGTAAATAGTGTTTTTCTTGTTGATATAGTCAAGTAGAGAAAGGAGAAAATCTAAAGTGAGAAAACCAATATAAGAGGTCATACAAATATGCATATGAAGGGGAAACCTCTTTTTCTCTCAATAAGTTGGGATCCCACTTCCACCCATTGAAAATAATAAGTGTCAAAGTATGGTCTTACTAAATAAATAAATAAATGGTGAAAGAAGAGAAAGACTTCATGTGCAATGAGGTGAAGCAAGTGACTTTGTCGGGGTATTATCCATGCTCATTGGCAGCAATTCTCCTTTAGTGACTCTGTCAGGGTACTGAACATGCCTGCTAGTAGTGGAGCAACACCAAAGATGAAACTCATACTCTGAATATCTTCAACTCGTCGTGCATATTTCCCTTTCCTAGATCAAAACAGTTGTGATTTTCAAAGCCTTGATATGTGTTCAACCAAGTAAGGGAAAGGAGGGGACTATATCTCTAACTGAGTTAATTAGAGAATCCAAGGTAATATGAAAGATGAATCAATACTTCCTAAAATACTGATACCTTCACTTAGATAATTAAACCTAAACAGAGAAGTTGGAGTTCTACCAGTGTGTCGCCAAGTGTTGTCGCTACAATCAACACCCTCCAAAATTTTTCCTACACTTAAATTTTTGAGCCTACTGAGGATATACGATATGTCCCTCTATGGTTACTCCATGATCATTTGATGTTTAAAAAAAAATTCAAGTCTTCTTCCTAGTTTCAAACTGTCAAGTCACTTTCACACACATTCTCAATCTTCGACGAGTTCATGAGAACACTTCCTTTATGCAAGATTGAACATGCATAGCATAATCCATCAAGACAATGTCTTTGTGATGTTCAACTCATGTCAATAGCCAGTGTCCACTTTCATTGACAACCCCCTTCACTTTGGTTGTGATTGTACTTATTCTTCGATGAGTTTTCTCAACCTATGTCTTTTTCACACTTTCACAAGTGTTGCTTTCATGTTCGCAGCGATTGCTTTTGCTCATTTTTACTTTAATAAGTTTTGTTTTCGTGTTATCTTCGCTCTGGCATGTGTCTCTTTCAATTTTTTTTGCATTTTGCAAGTGTCATCTTGGTGTTTTCATCCTATCACAGGTGTCTCTTTTGTTAATTTCACTCATGTATGTGTCACACCTTTTCGCACTGCCAAATCTAGTTCTTGTGCTCTCTTCTACATTACATCATCCATATCATTAGAATATGTGTTAGACACATTCCTACATATTAGTGCACCTTTTTTTTCATCATTTTCACAATTTTCGCAACTTGTACTTTGTGTCGTAATGTGTTTTTTCAATTGTCGCACTTAGAAATAAGTGTCGCTTTGCTATTGTTTCGAGGTGTGATCATTATACATGAGTCATGTGTATCATTCTAGCTTGATTGATGGAATTTATGTGTGTGGTCCATGTTTGAGTCGTGTAATGAATTTTTCTCTTTCACATTGTTGGTCTCACACTTAGGCATTTTGGATCCCTTCTTGGTCCTTTATCTTAGTGCAAGTGTAAAGGCATTGGCCCTCTAACCAGGTGATGAGTGCAACTTATTCATGCACCTCATTGACATATATTTTCCTCCCATACTTATGCACTAAGTATTTTCTAAGGTCTCCTCCCTCTCACAATGCATTAGTACTTCCTAGGACAAGTACCTAGCCTTTTGTTACCTCCCCAGTGAAAAGTGCATTCTAGATGAACAACAACCATCGTTGGAGAAGAATTGTGCCCTTCCAAGCCCAAAAGGAATTAAAAATTAAAATGTGCACTTCAAAAAAGTGAAGAACACTTAAAAACAACAAAGTGTATTAGAACAATGAAGGATCCTTGGTCTCTTCAAAAGCGCATGGTGAACTCATGAAGAACAAAGCTTTAGGGTGCATGGTGCACTCACCAAGCACAAAGCCTGCATCCTTCCCTCTTCCCTTATGGTTTATGGTGCAATAATGAAGCCTAAAGCCTTCATTTGAGTGCACTCCTTCGAATCAAATAACTGCGCCCTCCTAGTCCTTGTTGAGCGCACTGAGAAGGCTCGAAGCCTGACCCCCCATTCCTTCGGTGTGCACCCTTGTGCCCTCCTTTGTTCCCTAGGTGCACCCTGAACACATGATTATATTCACTTTCATCTCTTCAGCATGCATTCTTGCGCCCCCCTTGTCCTCTTGAGTGCATGAGCGCATCTTGAAGGAGTGAGGCCTAACCTCTTCGTCCCTTCGGAGTGTGCCCTTGTTCCCTCTTAGCCTCTTTGAGCACATGAGCGCACCCTGAAGCCATGAATGATTTCCCTTCATGCTTCGGACCTGAACCCTGCTCCCTTGAGCTTTCTCTCTCTTTTGTTTGAGAACACAAGCACACCTTGAATTCCTCTTGTGAGCTTTGACCCTTCATTTCCTTTAGCGCAGTAAAAGTGAATAGTGGAACCTTCCTAATCCATTAGTGATATTGAATGCACCCTCCTCATAAAGCCTCCTTTTTTTAATCCTATCACAAGCCTATCATAAGCTGATCATTCCATGAGCTAAGTAGTGATAGAATAGCTTTTTTAAGATTTATTTTTCCTTGCCATGAATTATCTTCATTAGTGGGAATATTATCTCAACATAACAAGGTGACGATCAAGGAAGATAGTAAAGAAGATGAATAAATAATACTTGCAAACAAGAAGCACAAAGAAGAAAAATCATGAAGACATGAAGAAAATTACGGACCAAGACAAAAAGAAGACATTACATGATGACTTAAAGGATTCTGATATTTATCAAAGACCCTTTGGAGGGAGAAGAAAATAGAAAAATAAGATCTCCCATGAAGATGCATAGATCATATTTATCATAAAGAATTCAAGATGAAGCAATAAGGAAGACAACTTGGCATTTCCACCACATCATGTGGTCCATGTCATCATTGTGAAGTTGTAACTTGTACAAATTTCATCATAATGGTCAATATTTGTACATGTGTCATGCCACATCATGTGGAATGTAATGATGTATTCTAAAGAATGCAAAAAATGTAATGTGTGGATGTTCAAGAGTCATATGTGGAATATGAAAAGTAAATTAGTCATATATGGACAAAATGTTTTTAGGAGAAGTCCAAAAGTCACATAGAGAAGTCCAAAGGACATAGCGGAAGTCCAAGAGTCATCAGGATAGTCCTAGAGTCATGAGGATGTGAAAGATCATTCCTCCTATCATAAAAGCAACCTCATAACTCAAGGAAAGGGTTTTTTTTTAGGCTTAAGCTTTGCAGAGCTAGTCTTGGCTTCTCTGTTTGGCATAGGAGAGATAATTATTCTTTGGAGAAGTAAGAAGTGACTTAATGTTCCACCACTGGAACTAGTGCCTCACCATTGTAATTGTGTACTTAGATATTTCACCATATAATTGAAGCTCGATGATCCAACACATTTTCATGCATGTATTGTGAATGCCTTAGAACTATTCTTAATATGTTTGTTATATATGTTTCGTTCATATGTACTAAGGAAATTGAAATATTTTGGTGGCCTTGGTACTTACCTTGTTGAAGGTGTGTTGTATGTAGTTTATTGAAGGTGTGTTTTATGTAGTTTAATGATCATTGTGTTTATGTGAACTATTTCTCTAAATAACTAATGAATCTTGTAGAAATTTTGAATAATTTAACACATATTCACAAAGATTATCCTGATCATACAATTATAAGCGGAACATGTATAATACATAATCTCCTCTACGTTGATCATCAATTTACAGAAGCAGAAACATTCACAGGCACACATAGAAGCATCAATCAAACTCATTAACACAGTATGTATCCCGGGGAAAGCATCTCGCTAAAAAACCCCACACTATCTGTATATTATATTGATTGAATCATGTAACAATACACAGCATAATACTTCTCACAAGTATCTCCACCTGTTACACACAATACAGCTCAGATCTGATCTCCAAATCTATTCCACTGCTTGCCTGCCTCCACTGCTCAATACCTGCTCAAGAACTGATGAGAATGGCTCACCAAACTCGTATTTCACCTCAAAATAGTCACTCACACTTTGTTGGACGTGAGCAAAGGCTACAATACTGGGCAAATATGTGAGCAAACTCATTGGCATACTCAATCCCTTGATTGTGCAAGATTTGGTGCACAACTATAGTCACAATTGATAGCAATCTGATTCTCTACCACCTGTCCCTGTTGAACTGAACATGCACTGACATGCAACTGAGTTAACTGATGTATTCTATAGTTGCATTATGAGTTAATAAATTTTGAATTAATTAATAACTAATTCGCCCAACTCATCTCTAGTCTATTGATTAGTTAGACTAAATACAACCAGTTTAACAAAGCTAAACTGAACACAACTCCATCAACTGCACCTCCATTCCACTAAACTCAACTCACTTGAGTTCTAACTGAAGTCCTGCATGCAACAACTCAACTGACTCATAAGAAAAGTGTATTTCCTTCTGACAGCTGCATGTGCCACCTCTGTAGCTCAAACTGAAGTGCTCCAAGAGAATAAGATCAAGTTTATAGTCCAAATATTATTATGAGACAATAATATTTGACTGTTCTATTTTTGACAACCAGTCTAAAAATAGACTTTGATCACTCACACTTTGATAAAAAATAGAAGTCCATCTATTTTTCCCAACTTGACCAATCATCCATAAACAGCAACCTGCAATCCATAGACATGATCCATATGTCTAAAAATAGACATAGTCTAAAAATAGACTTGCGCCAAAAATATCCTGCGGGCCCACTTAGTGAAGGCGACTCTTTTCACTAAGCTCCATCATCTTGTTGCAATCTCAACAAGAATTTATTGTTGCACACTTTTCAACACTCCCTCTCAACAAGAAAGGATTCCTCTCAAACCCGATCCTGTAACTCTAGAATGTTCTCTATGCAACACATCTGGCCGGTCCACTTGCTCTGTCATCAAAGTCTCTGACTGCTATTGCCTCTGTCGACTGAAACTCTGCATCTCTGTGCTTTTCAGTATCTGACTGCTCTAGCCTCTGTCACTTTGATCTCTGACTGCATCCGTGTTGCTGCTGGTTCTATCTCCCAGCATTGCATCCGCACTGCACCTCCCAACTGACCTCCCTGTTGGGATAGAAACATCCTCTGATGCTGAAGCTCTACCTGCTGCTGACAAGTGATCCCTCTCTGACATCTGCGCTACTGCAACATCTCCATGCATCTCGCACCATTGCACACCTCTCTGTGCCACCTAGCACTGTGCAAAACACTTGTGCCTCTCGCATTGCTACAGCCTACTAGCTATGCGCTGTCCTGGGATTCCCTGCATTGTCACTCTCTCTGCCGCTCCATCCGCATCTGTCTCTACCCAATCAGTCAGTTTCTGCTACTACACATTGGGGCTCCCGTAGAAAGGTCTCATCCAAGAGGTTGGGTACCTCAAGGATCTTACCCCTCCTCCTTGGGACAATCAATCCACATCACCCCACCTCCTACCTAGAGGTATGGCTGCATGCGATCCCTCAGCCCACCTGGCTCGAAGTTTCCCCCTACTGGAGGTCTCTGGATGAGTAGATGTCTCTACTCTATCTCCTCTCAGCTTCCCTTTTTGTGGTTGCTCCACAACCTCCTGAAGCTGCTGCACCAATCGTGGCTCCTCCACAATCGTCTGAGACTTCTTCTGGCTCTGCATGTTGAGAGGTAATATACGCTCCCTCTCAACCACCAAGTCTCCATCAGTTGCCTCGCTGCTCAAGGCTTTGCATGCATCTTGAACCTCAAGAGCATACAGGTTCCTGACCCATGAACCAATCTCATGACAACGAAAGCATCTCACCTTCGACTTGTCAACCTTCTTCCCACCACTGGAAGAACTGGATTCGGAAAGAGAAACCTTCCCCTTCCCTTCTTCACCTTACTCGCTAAGGCACAGTTCTCCTCATCCTGCATGGATGAAGAACCGTCTCTGGTGCTCCGTCTAATCTCCTCCTGCATCAAATCCGACCATAGTGGTTCCCAATTTGGCAGTTTCTCCCTTCCATTCACCGAGTCCTGGTAGCTATGCCAACTCTTAGGAAGGTCAAGGAGTGCTAGACTCACCATCCTCATCCGACAGTCACCCCCACACTTCCCAGCTCATCCCGACATTAGGTGAACTTCGTGAGATACTGGGGCATACTGTCTCCATTCTCAAACTTAATGTTTCTGAGTTTTATCTCTTGATTTGGAATTAAATTCGAATTCCACCAACACAAAACTCAACTGCTTCCGATCTAGAATTCGTGAGAACACAATATTTCTCGTACAGAGATTGACTGTATGGGCATTCACCGGATATCTCACCTTCCAAAGGAAGGATGAATCCAGAGGCTACCTGGCCCGATTACAGACTCTGCCTGAAGAAATAGAATGTAAACACTTCCTGAATAGTAGATTTGATGATCAATCCTCGCTTGATATCCTGTAAAAATCTCTTCTACAAATCAAGCAGCTCTGATACCATGTAGAAATTTTGAATAATTTAACACATATTCACAGAGATTATCCTAATCATACAATTATAAGTGGAACATGTATAATACATAATCTCCTCTACGTTGATCATCAATTTACAGAAGCAGAAACATTCACAGGCACACATAGAAGCATCAATCAAACTCATTAACACAGTATGTATCCCGGGGAAAGCATCTCGCTAAAAAACCCCACATTATCTGTATATTATATTGATTGAATCATGTAACATTACACAACATAATACTTCTCACAAGTATCTCCACCTGTTACACACAATACAGCTCAGATCTGATCTCCAAATCTATTCCACTGCTTGCCTACCTCCACTGCTCAATACCTGCTCAAGAACTGATGAGAATGGCTCACCAAACTCGTATTTCACCTCAAAATAGTCACTCACACTTTGTTGGACGTGAGCAAAGGCTACAATACTGGGCAAATACGTGAGCAAACTCATTGGCATACTCAATCCCTTGATTGTGCAAGATTTGGTGCACAACTATAGTCACAATTGATAGCAATCTGATTCTCTACCACCTGTCCCTGTTGAACTGAACATGCACTGACATGCAACTGAGTTAACTGATGTATTCTATAGTTTCATTATGAGTTAATAACTTGTGAATTAATTAATAACTAATTCACCCAACTCATCTCTAGTCTATTGATCAGTTAGACTAAATACAACCAGTTTAACAAAGCTAAACTGAACACAACTCCATCAACTGCACCTCCAGTCCACTAAACTCAACTCACTTGAGTTCTAACTGAAGTCCTGCATGCAACAACTCAACTGACTCATAAGAAAAGTGTATTTCCTTCTGACAGCTGCATGTGCCACCTCTGTAGCTCAAACTGAAGTGCTCCAAGAGAATAAGATCAAGTTTATAGTCCAAATATTATTATGAGACAATAATATTTGACTTTTCTATTTTTGACAACCAGTCTAAAAATAGACTTTGATCACTCACACTGTGATCACTCACACTTTGATAAAAAATAGAATTCCATCTATTTTTCCCAACTTGACCAATCATCCATAAACAGCAACCTGCAATCCATAGACATGATCCATATGTCTAAAAATAGACATAGTCTAAAAATAGACTTGCGCCAAAAATAGCCTACGGGCCCACTTAGTGAAGGCAACTCTTTTCACTAAGCTCCATCATCTTGTTGCAATCTCAACAAGCATTTCTTGTTGCACACTTTTCAACAAATCTTTCTTTCCTCGTAGGCCTCTCTTAGGTTAGTACTATTACTTCCTTTTAGAGGCTCACTTGTATCTCCCCTCTCATGAAAGTATCCTCTTACACACTACATTCGTTATTTCACAATGTTATCTTACTTACTTATTCAATGGTTATGTATATAATCTCTTACATTATTCATTGAAACCAACACAAGCCTTACCATTATGGTA
The DNA here is from genome assembly GCA_031772625.1 of Pinus tabuliformis. Taxonomy (NCBI): domain Eukaryota; kingdom Viridiplantae; phylum Streptophyta; class Pinopsida; order Pinales; family Pinaceae; genus Pinus; species Pinus tabuliformis. Next base: position 1,127,143,753 of record CM062817.1, read on the forward strand.
GTTGGGACGATACTCTGAATGGGGCTCCTACTCCAAATAGTGTGAGATCTGATTGAGACCTCACAATGAGGAGACCCCCTGTATGTTGGTGGTATCCAGCATTGTCAACACGAAGAAAATAAACAAAGAAGCTAGATACTCCCTAGTGGAGTTATCAATTCTTTTATGGGGATAATTTCTCAGATGGATAAAGAAAGACCCTTTTAGGTTTTCCCATAAACCTGAGACAAATAATACAAGGGATCAATTATTCTAAGACATGACTCATTCAACAATACTAGAAGCAAGCTGAAAATTGACAAGATAATGCAAAAGAGGAACCTGTTTTCCCTCGTGTCCATATATGTTGGAGTTGTCAGTGTGACTTAGGAAGTGCTCCTAGCTAGCTCCAAAGGATGGTCCTACACATAAAAGACTAGATCAATCTTTTCGTATCATAACAATTCGCCAATTAAAATCATAGTGAATAAGAAATCAAACACCATTGAATGAATCATTACATTTCATGCTTCCAAACAATCATTAGTCAAACACAATAGAAATAACAATTGAACAACAATTTGGAAGGAAGAAAAAATGATCTATTTATTAATTAGAAGAAGGATGTTTACAACCAAATACTGAAGTTGCAACATTACCTCCTCCATCTCCTACCTCCAACACTCTCTCTCACTAATGATGTCAACAACATAACAATGCTTTGAATTCTGATCTTTTCTCAATGGCCAAGCTCTCGATTTATAGGTAAATGGAGGCTATGAGGACTATCAGTTTCTCTCTTGTGAAAATTGGGCAAAATATTTAGAGTGGGTGAATTATCCTCATGAAAATGGATTTTAGTCACTTTTAGGTGCTTCGTTTGTATAGGAAAAAGTTAAATATGAGGTTGAGATGATCACCTTCCACCATGTGAGAGTTTCCCTATGTGAATGATAGCGTCACAATGAGTTAACTTGGGCTTTTGCACTCGCGACTAGGTGATTTTTTGGTAACGTGGTCTAGTTGACTCAAACTAAGCGTTACAAACTAGGGTAACATAGTCTGCATGCTAGGTGACCAACATTATAACGCACTTTGTTGAGTGCAAAGGGTGTGTTACAGTGATAAAAAGGCTAGAGAAAAAGGTTGAACTTTGACTAAAGACATAGTGATCTCGTCTAAGTTGATGAGGAGGTATTTTTAGTGATAACATCTACTCATCTATTTAGCTTTATGTCATTATTATTTTTTTTGGGTTCCAAATTGCATCAGTTATATTTATTTCACCATTATTATCAATAAAACAGGCACACCTTTCTTCAATATGAAAAGGAGTCTTTATCATGGACATCGTCTTTCTACTATACTTATTCTAGTGGTTTCTAAAGGGCTAAGTAAATTGATAAAGGATGAAATTTTTGAAATGTGGCAACAAGAATATTCCAATTTAATTTGTCCTTGAATTAAATTGTGAATTAAAATCGAATTTAGTCTTAACAGCTACTTGGAAATAATTAATTAATTAATTTTAAATTAATTAGTTAGAGAAATTCAAGTTAGGAGTCTTTCTGAAGTCATGCAAGAGTTATCCATTAAATTAAGGAGATAATATTGAGTTATATTTGAGTTTCAATTAGTTAACTCAGTTTACTGAGTTAAGTCCAGTTAAATTAGTTTCAAACTGTATGAGGAACTAATAGTGAGTTAACAGTTAGTTGATGCATGCATGCACTCAACTAGTGCTACTCTAGTTAACTGTAGATTACATGTGTTTTCTCAAAGAGAAAACTCATGCATGCAGTCAAGGATTTAATCCTTGAGGATTACACAATTCTGACAGTATGTGAGAGAGGTTTTCCACTTGGTTTAAGGTGAATCATCCACAAGGAACAATGCAAGGAAATAGGAGCTTGGAGCATCTGCGAGCATCTGTGAATGTATTGAGAGCTGGCTAGCTGTGAGAGCTAAGGCTTTGTATAATTCCTATGTATTTCCACCATGTATGATAATACATCAGTGTGGGGTTTTTAGCTGAGGATTTCCCCAAAGTATTTTCATGTGTATTGTGCATTGATTCTTCTTCTTCTAGTTATATTGTTCACTTTGATCTTTAAGCTTCCACAAATTGATAGTGAAGTAGGTTATAGTATTCTGCTTTGATTTATATTGCATTATCAGGTTAACATACATCAGATTTTATACATTGTATCAGAGCTGGATTTGTAGAAATTTTCTACATCGTATCAGAGTTGTAAACAGTATACTGAGAAGAGAATTCCAAGTTTGAAGTTTGGGGTTGCAGGTGCAAATCGAATTCATATCATATTTAAAGGTTGGCAATGGCGTTCTATGGATTGAGACTCGAATATGCCTTAGAAGGTAGCTCGAATTACATAGTATGGAAAGATAGAATGAAGGTTGTACTAGAAGACAATGGCTTGAAGGATTTCATTGATCAAGAAATCCCAAAGCCATCTTCAACTAATGCACAACAGTTGGCTGAGTGGAAGAAGTGTGTGGTGAAGGCGAGACAGATCATCCTTGAGGGAGTTCGAGACCATATTGTCTTGAGTCTCCATGGGAAGGATATTCCATTTTCAATGTGGAAGACATTGAAGGACCTCTACCAAAACAATAGTGACTAGAGGAAATTGGCGCTCAAGGATAAGCTTCAAAGAATCAAGATGGAGAAGGGCGATACTATTTCCACATATCTGAACAATCTCACCACTTGCAGAGATGAGCTTGGCAGTGTGGGAATAAATACTGCTGATGATGATATGGTGAGCCTCGCTCTCCTTGGCCTTCTAAAGAGTTGGAATAGATACCAGGACTCTGTGAATGGAAGGGAGAAACTATCAAATTGGGAACGACTGTGGTCGGATCTTATGCAGGAGGAGATCAATAGGAGTACACGAGATGGTTCTTCATCCAAGGATGATGATGAAGAAAATCTAGCCTTAGCAAGTAAGGCAAGGAAAGTGAAGGGGAAGGCTTCCCATTCCAAATCGAATTCTTCTCATGGAGGGAAGAAGGGTGACAAGTCTAAAGTGATATGCTTTAATTGTCACGCGATGGGACATTATGCAACTAATTGCCCATCGAAGAAGTCCAAGAAGGGATCCTTGGAAGGATCAGAAGGTGAGGCATTAGCCTCTCAGTTCGAAATGGACTTTACCCTCATCGCATGCATGGTGTCATCGATGATGGGTTATGTCTGGTATCTTGACAGTGGAGCCTCATTCCACATGACCGGTGATAAAAATTTATTCAATGCCTTGGAGGAGAAAGACCTCAAGATGTGCATAGATACGGGTGACGACGGAAGGTATAATGTTTGAGGAGTGGGCATGGTGGCTTTTTAGAGGGATCCTGGAGCTCCTCTCACCTTGACAGATGTGAAGTATGTGCCTGAATTGCAGAAGAACTTGGTATCCATCACAATGTTGGAGGATAAAGGCTACGACATTGTCTTCAGTAAAGGAAAAGCATTCCTAAGACACATAGCCACAAGTCAGACCAAGAGGATAGGGATTTGGGTGAAGAATCTATATAAACTAGAGGTAGATGATTGTGCAGCATTGAGTATGAAAGTAGAATTGGTGCAAAGCCAAGACATTGGTGAGTTATGGCACAGACGGTTGGGCCATTTGCATCATGGGGCTTTGAAGATAATGCAGCAAATATCTACAGAACTTCCCAAAGGTAAACTTGAGCAAGTTGACACATGCAAAGGTTGTGCCTTGGGAAAGTACACCAAGTCTTCCTTTCATGATCAAGACAATCGAGCAGAGGCTATCTTAGAGTGAGTTCATACTGATGTGTGTGGACCATTCTCGATGGCATCCACAGTGAAGAAAAGGTATTTTGTGATTTTCATTGATGACTATTCTCGTAAATGCTGGATTTATTTCATGCAAAAGAAGGACCAAACTTTCACAAAGCTTTGTGAGTTCAAAGCTTTGGTCGAGAAAGAGTCAGGGAAGAAGATCGAAGCCTTGAGAAGTGACAACAGTGGAGAATATTTCTCTCAAGAGTTTAAGGACTTCTATGTAGCGGAAGGAATTAAACAAGAGTTGACGGCACCTCATTACCCACAGCAGAATGGGGTGGCCGAGAGGAAGAATAGAACTATTGTAGGGGAAGCACAGGAAATGTTGCATGACCAAGGCCTACCACTTCACTTGTGGGCTGAGGCATGCAACACAACGGTCTATTTGCATAATAGAAACCTGCATCGCATACTTGGGATGAAGACACCAGAGGAAGCTTTGTCCAGTAAGAGACCAGTTGTGGGTCACTTTAGGATCTTTAGCTCATCGGTATATTGCCATGGGACAAAGGATGCACGGAAGAAGCTTGAGCCGACAGTAGAGTTGGGGATACTTGTGGGGTACACTGAGATACCTACAACTATCGGGTGTACTTGCCTACTAGTCGAAGGACAGTTTTTTGCAGAGATCTCAAGTTTGATGAGCAGAAAGCCATGTGAGTTGCCCTTGAGAGGGAGCTCCAACTATAGGCTATGGAGGAACTATTGGTTCCTAAGGAGGAGGAGCCTCAGACTTATGCAAAGCAGTCGCATGCAGAGGTTTCAGGAGTGGATACATCCACTCAAGCAGAGTCTTCCAGAGATGGACAAAAGCACACAAGAGAAGCTGACAGATTGTTGGAGGATGCGAGAGAGAATTTGGAAGCACCATTTTCTCAGCACAGACAGAGGAGTTCATCTAAGAGGTACATTAGATACATGGCCCTTGTTGGGGAATGTGTTGAGACCAAGCCATCTTCCTTTGAGGAAGCAGTGCAGCAGTCGATTTGGGTTGATTCTATGGTGGAGGAGTATGACTCCATAGTTCGTAACAGTATTTGGGACGTGGTTCCGAGACCAGAGCAAAAGTCATTTGTGAGTTTCCGTTGGCTTTACAAGGTAAAGCAAGCTGCTGATGGTAGTGTGGAGAAGCATAAGGAAATATTTGTTACCCGTGGCTTTTCATGGGTCGAGAGGATCATGTTGTTGTAGTATATTTCGATAGAGGAGCAAGATGTTGACATTTTGACAAAGGCATTGTCAAAGTGTAAATTCGAGTTCCATAGAGACAGGATTGGGGTGGCAGATAATCCATTTCTTGTTGAGAGGGAGTGTTGAAATGTGGAAACAAGAATATTGCAATTTAATTTGACCTTGAATTAAATTGTGAATTAAAATCGAATTTAGTCTTAACAGCTACTTGGAAATAATTAATTAATTAATTTTAAATTAATTAGTTGGAGAAATTCAAGTTAGAAGTCTTTCTGAAGTCATGCAAGAGTTATCCCTTAAATTAAGGAGATAAGATTGAGTTATATTTGAGTTGTAATTAGTTAACTCAGTTTACTGAGTTAAGTCGAGTTAAATTAGTTCCAAGTTGTTTGAGGAACTAATAGTGAGTTAACAGTTAGTTGATGCATGCATGCACTCAACTAGTGCTACTCTAGTTAACTGTAGATTCCCTCATCAGAAACTCATGCATGTCTATTCTGAGAAAGACCCAGTTGAGATTAAAGTCAAGGACGGTGTATTATCAATTTCATGTGTTTTCTCAAAGAGAAAACTCATGCATGCAGTCCAATCCTTGAGGATTGTGCAATTCTAACAGTGTGTCAGAGAGGTTTTCCACTTGGTTGAAGGTGAATCATACACAAGGAACAACACAATGAAATGGGATCTTGGAGGGCAGAGAGGAAGGTTGAAGAGAAGCCAAGATTGCCTGTGAGCATCTGTGAGGATTGTACTAAGAGCTTGCTAGCTGTGAGAGTTAAGGCTTTGTATAATTCCTTTGTATTTCCACCATGTATGATAATACAATAGTGTGGGGTTTTTAGCTGAGGCTTTCCCCAAAGTATTTTCATGTGTATTGGTTATTGATTCTTCTTCTTCTGGTTATATTGTTCAGCTTGATCTTTAAGCTTCCGCAAATTGATAGTAGAAGTAGGTTATAGTATTCTGATTTGATTTATATTGCATTATCGGGTTAACCTACATCAGATTTTCTACATGGTATCAGACCTGGATTTGTAGAAATTTTCTACAGAAATATCTAAGAATAATTTCAAAGGCATCTCTATAATCAATAATTGTTTCCTCACACATCTCTTTATGGATGACATGTTAATCTTCTTGAATGGACAGCACGACACAGATTGTTCCTCTAATATCCTTTTGAATTTGATAATGGAACTAGTATGGTTATTAATATATCCAAATGTCAATTGTTTCAATGGGATGAAAACTCTATTTAATGGAAAATTAGGGATGGCTTCTTGTGAATATTTAGAAGGGGGTAAACATTTGGTGCAATAAGTGGATTTTCCAGGGTAGTAGATGGGTACTAATAAAATCTATTATAGAATCAACCCCTATATATAGGGCATCTCTAGCATGGATTCCATTGTGAATTCAATCAAACATATATCCACAAGATTCTTATGAGTAGGCAAACCAAAAACAAATTCCCTTTACTTTAGAATCATGGATTTTTTTTGCAGTACCAAAAGCGTTGTGTGGGTGGGAACTACAAAATACTCCTTGGTTCAGAACAACATTTGTATAAAAGTGTATTTGGAGATTAATTATAGGGTAAATATGATGGCCAAGGTGGTTCACCAAAAATATATCATTCATTTGAAGAATTTGTTTCCAGATTTTTATCCATAATGAACATTTTTAATTGGCATTTCAAGCCCTGACCGAGACCCATCATCATGAGCAATTGAAGAGAGAAAGAGAAGAGAAAAAATGTATAAATAGATAAAAGGAAAAGGAAGAAAATAAGACGGCGGGAGGTGAAAACTAAAACCTAAAAACCTAAAAGGAATTAGATTAATTAATTAATTAATTATATTGATATTAATATTGATTAATTAATTCATAATAACCTAACATATTAGAATAATAAAAAATAAAAATAGAATATTAATGTTAATTATATTAAAGTTAATAGTATATAAATGTATATAAGGAATTATAATAATATATTTCATTAGCGAACTTACTCTCCCTTCCTGACAATTGAAAGAGTCGGACGAAGCGATAGAAGCGAAGACCAAGGTTTCGATATGTGGAGTCGTTGAAGATATGAATACTCTTGCGTCAGATGGAGAAAAATGAGGTCAAGGGCATTGTCGTTGTGTGCAAGGTCAGGATTCACATAGATCTGCAGCCTATACTGATCCGAAGACATTACTCGGTCTGCCTTTCAGCGCAGGTGAAGTATTGCTCAAATGGGAGAGTCAGCCCGCGACAACAGCTGAGATTTATTCCTCTGGAGAGGACTCAGTAGACAAACCATGGTAGAAAACACTGGATCGAGTATCTATACCCCCGTTGAGGAACATATTCAGCTGATATTACAAATCGAGGATGATGCAGATCCGCTTGAACAATTTTTCGATGGATCAATACTCTGTTTCAATAGATCAGAGGGTAAAAAAGACTCGCCTCTCGTCTACGACGTCGCAACCTCCGTTAATCATCTTAACACAGTCTTATGGAATAAATATGGTTCTTGACATTCATATCTTCCCATAAAGGAGATTGGATCTGAAACCAAAGATCCTCTTTCAAGTTTTTATTAAATCCCCAAATGGGAAATCACATTTCATATGGATCCTAATAGTCAATCGGGTATCATAGTTGAAGCAAAATATCTTTCATAACCTGGTGTTTCTGACATGTCTACAAAATTTGATCTATGGATGAAAAACACTATAGGGCGATCAGAGTATTCAAGAATACAACGTCTCCCGGATATCCACCATCATTTTGAATCTAAGATTGCAGGGAGGATCTGCTAGATCGAGCAAATCAAAGGGAGAAAGGGATATGTCTGGATCCAATCTCACTTTGGGTCTGGACCATTGTAAACCATAGGGAATTACTACCTGATGTGATACACGGGCTATTGACTAGATAACAATGACCTCCTAATCACGCACTTATGGAGGAAGACGTACCTACCTACCTACCTGGGCTCTTATTACTACTCCCGGGATGAAACTGCAAGAAAGTAAAAGAGTTATACCCCTTCTTACTGCTTAGGTCTGGTCCTATTTAGAACTAGAGTTTCTTTGGTGCATTCCAATATAGTAGCTTCCAAAGGGACAAAATTAAATCAAGGATAGAAAAATGGAAGTCCATCATTCAAAGACATCCTTAAAGGAAAATCGGTTGCCCCCGCAAATCCTGTTCAGACACATAACATTCCTAGACCCTATATTGTGGAGTAATGAACACAAGTTCCAACATGTAGGAATTTACAGGGTAAGTTCCTCAGAAAGAACACCAAAAGGACACCGCTCACAACCAGATCACAGATCAATACACCAGTATTTTTGACGTGGTTAAAACCCTCAAAGAGGGAAACAATCCACGGCCTAAGCCAACGCGGCCACTTCAGGCAATTTATTAATCAAAGAATGAAAATTTACATAAGCTTCTCTCATGCACGGATTACCCTACAAATGACCCTCCATGCGCTTTAAATAGAATTCATGGACCAATCGGGTGTCAAGCCACGGATCAAGTGTCGGTAATACCGAGGAGAGAATGAACTGTCGGATCACTACATATCGTGACCGTCGGATTGTAAGTTACAAAATGTACAATGGTAAAGAAACACACTTTACCTAACTCTACACTAGACCAAGTTGAACTTAACTATATCCTATGTGTCGGAATATCCTAACATCCCCCCTTAAGAACAACTTGGGATAGGATTGAAGGATTTACAAATATGACACAATAGGAGAAGGAAGGAGGCACTAGAGCCTATTCCTGAACTCCAACCATAAATCGAAGTTTAGTGAACTTCGCCTCTGTGAGAGCCTTTGTGAAGATGTCTGCAACTTGATCATCTGTTGAACAATATTGCACTTCAAGAACATGGTCGTGAATGAGCTTTCTGATGAAGTGCATGTGTAGTTCAATGTGTTTGCTGCGCTGATGTTGGACTGGATCTTTGCATAGCTGAATGACACTTTGATTATCACACCAAAGTGTAGTCGGATGCTGCTGCTGAAGGCCAAACTCTGACAAGATCTGACGAAGCCACAAGGCTTCCTTACTAGCTTCTACGGCACCACGATACTCTGCTTCTGCTGATGAAAGAGAAATGGCAGCTTGTTTCTTACAAGCCCATGTAATAGGTCCTGAACCAAGAGTGAACACATAACCGGCAGTAGACTTCCGATCATCAGGGTCACCAGCCCAATCAGAATCAGTGAAACCAACCAATAGAGGAGCTGCTTCGGCACTGTAATGAATCCCAAACTGAACTGTACCTCGAACATAACGAAGTATTCTTTTAGCTACTTTCCAATGACTTTCACGGGGGTTTTGCATGAACCGAGCAACAAGGCCAACAGCAAAGGAAAGGTCAGGACGAGTATGGGTTAGATACAAAAGTTTTCCTACAAGTTGACGGTATAAGGTAGCATCAACTTCAGGAGAAGTACAAGTGACTGAGAGTTTGACTCCAGACTGAAAGGGAGAAGGGGCTGGCTTACAGTCTTCCATGTGAAAATGACGTAGAATATCACAAGCATATTTGGACTGGGAAAGGGAAATACCCTCCTTGGATTGCAATACTTGAAGACCGAGAAAATAGTGTAAGTGTCCTAAGTCTGTCATTTCAAATTTCCTTTTGAGGCTAGATTTCACATGGTTTATAAGGTTGGGATCACTACCAGTAAGGATAAGATCATCAACATAAAGAACAAGGATGATAAGAGAGTTGCCCACTTTCTTGGTGTAGACAGTATTGTCAGAATGACACCTAGAAAAGCCAGATTCTAAAAGAAAGCTATCCATTTTGGCATACCAAGCCCGAGGAGCTTGCTTGAGACCATAAAGGGATTTCTTAAGTCGACAAACAAGGCTGGAGTCTGTTTGTATGAAGCCAATGGGTTGTTCCATATAGATTTCTTCATGCAAGTCCCCATGCAAGAAGGCAGATTTAACATCCATATGATGGACTTCCCATTTGAAAGAGGCAGCAATGGAAAGAACAAGGCAGATAGAGTTCATTTTGGCAACAGGGGAGAAGGTTTCAGTGTAGTCAATGCCTTCAACCTGTGAAAAGCCCTTAGCAACAAGATGAGCTTTATGTTTATCAACTTTCCCATCTGGTCCATACTTGGTTCTGTAAACCCATTTGCATCTAACAAGTTTTCGTCCCTTTGGTAAAGGAACAAGATCCCATGTATCATTTGCCAATAATGAATGATATTCTTCATTCATAGCTGCTTCCCAATCTGGATGGCCTGAAGCTTCTGCAAAGGTGTCAGGATCATAATTTACTGGAGCTTGAGCCAGTAAAGAAGAGGCTCTCTCGAACTGAGAACGTGTGCATCGCTGATCTGTAGGATCACCGGCAAGATCACCTGCTGCATCTCGAGTAGCACGAACCCATTTTGGAAGCTCAAAAGCTGAATGAGGATCCTGAGAAGGTGGGGGAGGATTGTCATCCTCACTTTCATCATCTGAAGAAGAAATGTTTTCAAAAGTAGAAGAGATAGAGAGAGGTGGCACATCCGCCGGACTAGGCTCGCAGGTCGATATATTTTCATCAAATTTTACATCTCTTCTAATGATAACATTTTTGGACTTAAATGGAATAAGTCTATAGCCTTTTACATCTTCAGAATATCCAACAAAAGTACATTTTTCACTCTTAGGTTCTAAAGCTCTATGCTTTTCATCTGGAATATGGGCTCACGCTTCACTTCCAAAAACACGAAAGTGACTTACATCTGGTTTGATTGAGCTCCATGCTTCTTCTGGAGTGATATTCTTTAAAGCCTTAGTAGGAGTGCGATTTATTATGTAATTTGCACAGTTAATTGCTTCTGCCCAAAAACTAAGACCAAGTCCTTTAGATTGTAGCATACAATTAGCCATTTCCTTTAAGGTGCGATTCTTCCTTTCAGCTACACCATTTTGTTGTGGAGTATATGGAACAGTATGTTGCATTTGAATTCCATTCTCAGTGCAATAGTTGATGAATGTGTTTTTAACATATTCTCCACCATTATCAGATCTTAACTTAAGAATTTGATGTCCAGATTGTTTTTCAACAAAGGCCTTGAAGGCCAAAAAGGTGTTAAATACTTCACTCTTGAGTTTTAAGAAGTATACCCAAGTGCGTCTGGAGAAATCATCAATGAAAGTTAAGAAATACTTGCAACCAGAGAATGACACAACTGGAAGTGGACCACATAAATCACTATGCACAAGCTGTAAAGGGGCTGAGGCATGCCAAGAGGCACGTTTTTCAAAACTGTCCCGATGATGTTTTCCGAGTACACATCCGAAACAAACACCATCTCTGCAAGATACCATAGGAAGACCTGTCACCATATTTTCTTTACATAGATGCTGAAGGGAGCGATAGTTTAAGTGACCAAATCGCTCATGCCAAAGTTTGCTCACTTCATCGTTATGAGCAACAAATACTGAGGGAAGATTGGATGACCCAAAGTTGTGAAACTTATACAACCTTGTAGAGTCATCAGCAATGCCAGTAGCCAAAATCTGTTTAGGATCTTTTAAGTCCTTGATTACAACATCATGAGGTGAAAATTCAACGATTTTACCTTCACCTGAATGAGTTATCTGATAGACAGATAGAAGGTTGCAGGATAAGGTTGGAACACATAATACATCATTAAACTGACCATTGTCTAGATGAACAGTTCCAGTCCCTACAACATTAAGAGATCTATCATCACCAACATAGATATTTTTGGTGTTACAATCATTTAAAGAAGAAAACATGGCTTTGTTTTTGGCCATGTGATAAGAAGCTCCAGAATCAATGAGCCACTCATGAGAATGAGAAGAAGAAGATACATTTAATGCATAACCAGACCGAGATGATTGACAACCACATGCAGAAAGTGCCATTCCTGAAGATGAAGTTGAAGTTGAAGATTGCCCCAAATGGATGTTATGCTTCTTCATTGTTGCTTCCAAGGCTTCCATCTTCTTAAAGCATTTTGATTCTAAGTGCCCATCTCGATTACAAAAATTGCAATGTCTGTAAGTCTTCTTCCATTTGTTTTTATTGGTCTTATCATTTTGCTGAAATGATCTTTCATTTTGAGGCTGAGTTTGCTTAGGACCCTTGTTTGGTTTAGGACCATTCCTTTTAGGATATGACTTTTTAGGATTCTTTGAATTTGGTTGCTGTTGGGCGGCTAACGCTTTCTTGGAAGAGTTTCCAAGATTAAGAAGACCAAGGTGTAAGAGTTTTTCTTGTTCTCTTATTAAAGAATCACAAAAAGAGTCAAAGAAATGGGCTTGTAGTCTTTTCCTTGAGAAATGAAGGCTTCTCTTGTAGAATGGAAGGTGGAAACACATACAGAGTAGGCTGGTCCCAACTTAGTAAGGATGGAATAAATAAGGTTACTATCTTCTTTCTTAACCTTAACACCTTCCAAAAGATATCTAAGGGTCTTGAACTTAGACAAGAAATCTTCAATGCAAGAAAAATTATTAGGGTCCAATGTAAGCAACTCATTTTCAAGTTGATGGGCTCTAATTTCATTTTTAATCCCAAAAACTTTATTGATTTGTTCCATTGCTTCATGAGGAGTTTCAAGTTCTGCAATATGGAATCTAAGATCTGGAGAAATAGACATCCCTATCAAACCACGTGCTTGATCTTGTCCATTTTCCCATTTAGCAGCCTTGTCTTCATCTTTTGGTTTCTTTTCTTGCCCTGTGGCTATTCGGTAGAGACCTTTACTTCTAAGTAAATCCTCCATGTAGGACAACCATTGGAAGTAGTTGGTGCTGTCAATGGTAACTTGGTATTGACTTTCCATTTCAACAGAAACTGATGCTGAAGATGCTAAAAGTAAGTGTTCCAATGGATAGATCTCGAAAAATTAGGCTGGTTTAAAAAAAACAGCTCTGAAAAAGGCTTCCGGATGAAGAAGTTATGGCTTTTTGAAAAGAAGTTGTTGAAGTTGCCGACGAAGTGCGGGAATGTGCGGAAATGAAAAAGTCCGCCCCCACAAAATGGAGACTTGAACCCAAGACCTCTACTCTCTTAAAATAGCTTTGGGTTTTGTGTTTTGTAGGGAAAAAGAGCTTTCTCAAGGCAAGCACGCAACCCACCTCTCTCTCTCTCGAGAGAGAGAGAGAGAGAGAGAGAGAGAGAGAGAGGCTTTGGGTTGCGTGCTTGCCTTGAGAAAGCTCTTTTTCCCTACAAAACACAAAACCCAACACGGACATGCAAAGAAAACGAACCTTGCGGCTCGAAGTTAGCTTTACCCAAAAAACTAAATATTTTCAAAAATTGAACCTTGCGGCTCAAAGTTAGCTTTAGCCGAAAAACTAAATATTTCTCTCAATGTTTCTGATTTTCCGAGATCACACTAAGGTGCAGGGAAAAGAGCATACGCATGAGAAAAATCCTTCCTTTCTGTTTCTGATTTGCCCAGATCGCACAGAGTCGCAGGGGCAAAGAGCATACGCAGAAATGAAAGGTATAGATCCGGTTAAAAAAAAAAGCTAAATAAACCGAAACCGAAATAAGCAGAGAGAAAATAACAGTAAACTGCAAATAAACACTGTATACCTCCAGATCTTAAAAATGACACAACTAGGGCTACCGGAAACCTTTTCGCGTGAAACGAAAGGGGTTCCTCACTGGAACAGATGCTCCGAACACAACAAAGCAGTCCTCTCAGCCCAAAAGCAGTCAGAAACAACAGATCTAGGAAACGGCAGTCGGATGTAGTTCTACCGGCTTCAGATTTGGATCACCAACGGATGCGGCCCTCAAATAGCTTTGATACCATGTAGGAATTTACAGGGTAAGTTCCTCAGAAAGAACACCAAAAGGACACCGCTCACAACCAGATCACAGATCAATACACTAGTATTTTTGACATGGTTAAAACCCTCAAAGAGGGAAACAGTCCACGGCCTGAGCCAACGCGGCCACTTCAGGCAATTTATTAATCAAAGAATGAAAATTTACATAAGCTTCTCTCATGCACGGATTACCCTACAAATGACCCTCCATGCGCTTTAAATAGAATTCATGGACCAATCGGGTGTCAAGCCACGGATCAAGTGTCGGTAATACCGAGGAGAGAATGAACCGTCGGATCACTACATATCGTGACCGTCGGATTATAAGTTACAAAATGTACAACGGTAAAGAAACACACTTTACCTAACTCTACACTAGACCAAGTTGAACTTAACTATATCCTATGTGTCGGAATATCCTAACACAAAACTGGCTATAGATCTAACAGAAACAAATGATTTGTGCTCATTATATGAATCTCAAGCTATTATATGCAGATTCAATAGTTTCTGGCCGAATTCGATGGATCTTTTTCACTAGATCTTCACAACTTGGATAACACACTGTGAGATTCATCTTTGTTCCAAAGGTTTTTTCATAGTTAAGTTAGAATCAACAAAAGAATGAGAATATATTTTGTGAGAAGGCCCTTGGGTTTTGGGATCTATGGGACTTTTTATTACCTCATGTTTCCCAGATTTTGATGCCAAAACAATGGTAGTCTCAAGAATGTCGGTATGGGTCAAGGTGCATAATCTTCCCCTACACTTTTGGCATCCCAAATTATTGGAAGGCATTGGGAACCTCTTAGAGTGATACATCAAAATAGATACAAAAAGAGTCAAAGAAAGGATCTACACTTTCGATTTGAGTGGAAGTGGATCTTAGCAAAAGATTTTCAGATCACATCCTTCTGAATCACAATAACCAGTGTTGGATACAGTTTCTTGATTTTGAGAACACGATATTTAGATGTTGAATATGCCAATAGACAGGTCATCTTCAATCTACATATGCCGATGCAAAGAAATAGCCACAAAGGAAGAAGAAACCGAGAAAGAAACCCAAAGGATGGAAATTTCCTCAACATTTACCCAATGTCGAAGAGGGTGAAGAAGAAATGGAACCCTTTACCAATGAGGAAGTCCAAAATCCACATGAAAGTGCAGGAAACGAGGAATAAAATCATGTAGTATTAGAAATCCCAGAACCACTAGTGCAGACGAAACGGATTCCAGAAGTAAAGGATCTAGGGGGTAACAAACACCATCGTGCATCTGAAAACTCGGAGTCCGATAAGGAAAATCCAAGAAAATATGTTGAGAATCAACTAGCATTTGTAGCAACCACACCATCTCAAGGAGAATGGTGGAAAGTAGAAAAGAAGAAATGGATAAAAGGGTAACTTGTTTTTTTTTCTCAATCTGTCTACTCCTATTATTTATACAAAAATATTACAGCAAGGCCATGGCCTTGAAAGTCCTGCCATGAAATTGGCATGTTACAAAAAGATCATGATCTCAGTGCAGTGTGAACCTTCAGCAGTATTTTGACTACACCTACGACACGACACAGTGCTGAACAAAAACTAAGACGAAACTTGCATAGCTAGACAATGGTAGACATTAACGACACATTGATAGATAGGGACCTGAAACATGCAATAACTTCGAGAATCAAAACAGAGTCGAGCTCCTACTTCAAAAACTGCAAGGGCAAAAACCTGGGCTGGATTATTCATCCTCAGAGGTGTAAGGCTCCTCGACGACCCTGCACCCGAATTGAAGAGAGTCCTCCGAGTCAGAATGAGGAACCGCCGAGCCTGTAGGTTCACCACGAGCTGGCGCACTTGGACCTGCAGGGACAGCCGGATTCACCAGCGAAGCACCTCCCATGACCTGGCGCTGATTGTCCACCGGATTCGCCATCCTCTGTTCTGCGAGTGCTCCTGGATGGGCTGCTCCCGAACCCCTATTATCTTCACATTTTTCTATGGTGACTGAGACTATGAAGGTGGAGTTGGCGAGAGAACACGGGATGCGATAACGCACAGTGGGATGAGCAGCATGCTCACAATCAACCCTCCCAATTCTCCCACGACCCCTGCCTCTTCCGCTTCTGGTGGCGGGGGACTGCTCCGCCCAGGTTCCAACGTGTCTGAGGATCGCTGAGAGGCCGCGCGACCACGGGAGCCACCACGTCTGCTCCCCATCCTGGGCCGTTCGCGCGGCATTGCAATGTTCAGTGAATTGTCGAGAGAGTGAATACACAGAGAGGAGTACCCTGAGTGAGGCGAAACCAGAACATCAATTGAACCATAAGATCCCGGAACCAGAAAGGGAATGACGGGCCTAAGTTCGCTTGTATAGAAGCTCAAAGAGACACACAACGCTGCAATCCATGAAGCCGCAGAGGAATGCGACAAAGCCGCGGGAACGATTAGCTTATGGAGCGCCATAGCACAGTTAACCAGGCAACGGATGGAGGAAGTAAATGCCTCCATTAATAGGCTTGTGCGAGACCAGCTCGCCCGTCCTGCCTCATAACTCGTGGCGTATTGGGGCTGACACCTGCCCACGTGAAACGCCATCTGCATACCCACCGAGTTGTCAAACACCCGCATCCGGGAGAAAAGGGTAACTTGTTTCTCTACATGTTAAAGTTTTTTTATTTATTGACTATGTGATTACCAGTCATTAACTGACCTATTGAAATTCTTTATAAGCATCTACAACATGTAGTTTTGTTTTCATTAATAAATTACAATTTATCCTCGAGAAAAAATATAGTTCATTAGCGAGTATGTTAGAATATCCTCATATATTTAATTACTTAGTAAATTAATTAATTAATGAAATTTCATAATTTTAAATTAATATAGAAGAATTAATGCATAAGTTAATTATATTAACTGTATATTAATGTAAAATATATAAAGAAACTTAAGAACTATAGAATTTTGAAGAAAGAAGGATAAATATTAATATTAATAGAGTAATATTAGTAATGATAATACTCTGATGAGAATATAATGTTAATAATGACCCTTTTAATTTAATATAGAAAAGGAGGGAACAAACCTTTAAATATGAGAGAGCGTAGAGAGCCAACTCTTATTAACTTCCGGACCACCATCCCTATTGAGGTTGTTTGGATGTCTTAATATCTCTAAGGCCTCTTTGAATCTTCTCCTAAAGTAGTGATCATCCTTTGCAATGATAGTAGTGTCTTCAAGGAAAATGTGATTTTTAGTGTGGAGGGAATGCTCTACAAGAGCAAAGGAGAAAGAGTGGCGATTTTTAATGTCAACACAATGTTATTTTATTCTTTTTTTGAATGACCTATCAATTTCACCAATGTATATTTTTCCACAGGAGAAATTGATTTTATACTCCTTTTAGTTGATGTTGATCAATGTTTTCCTTAACAAATTTCATATTTTTCCTCAGTTATTAATGGTTTGAATATAGTACCAATGTTCTTTTTCCTGATAATTTTAGCTATTCTATTTGTTACACCACATATGTATGGAAGGTGAGCTTTTATGCTGGAAAGTTGTAGATTACTTGTTTTTTGTGTAGTTTTTCTTTTTCTTTCTCTCTTTTAATGGCCTTGGTAATTTTTGTATCCTTGTACCTAATCTCTTTGAACACCTTACTAATATGATACAATTTTTTATCCAAGTGGTCTTTATCATTTATCCTAACAGCTCTTAAGGTCGTTGTATTATGGTTTCCAAATTTTTTAGCTAGGTAATGGTGGGCGTTTGCATGTAGGTGATTGTCAATATGAGTCTTCTTTTTTAATACCTAACTCCCTATGGTCCCATCCTCATTTATAGTAATCAATACATCCAGGAAGGGAATGCAATTATTATCCTCCAGTTCCATAGTGAACTTTATATCATCAGATATTCAATTAAGATGATATAGGAATTTTTTTATTTCTTTTTTACCATGTTGCCATTTCACATCAGTGTCATCAACATACCTTTTCCATCTTCTAGGTTTCAATGGGTAGGAGTCTAATGCTTTATGTTCAAAATTTTCCATGTAAATATTAGCTACAATAGGAGAAATGAGGGAGCCCATAGCAACACCAATGACATGCTCATACTATTCTCTTTGGAAGCTAAAGAGTGTTGAGCAAAGCACGGACTCCCACCAATACACCACTCAAAAAATCAGAATCCTTAATACATTGACCTTAAGAGTTGTTAGGATATCTGATAAAGATCACTTGGATCAAGAATTGTATCATATTAGTAAGGTGTTCAAAGATACTGGGTACAAGGATAAAGACATTACCAAGGCCATTAAAAGATCAAAAGAAAAAGAAAACACTACACAAAAATCAAATAATATACAACCTTCTTGCATAAAATCTCACCTTCCATACATACATGGCATAACTAATAGAATAGCTAAAATTCTCAAAAAAGGGAACATTGGTTCTATATTCAAACCATTAATAACTATAAGGCAAAGTATGAAATATTCTAAGGAAAACATTGATCAGCATTAACTAAAAGGATTCTATAAAATCAATTACTCCTATGGAAAAATCTAAATTGGTGAAACCGACAGGTCATTCAAAACAAGAATGAAGAGCATTGTGCTAACATTAGAAACCAATGCTCTCAATCCTCTACTCTTGCAGAGAATTCCCTCCACACTAAAAATCACATTGCATATGAATATCACTACTTTAGGAGAAGATTCGAAGACGACTTAGAGATATTAAGACATCCAAACAAATTCAATAGGGATTGTGGTATGGAAGTTTGTAATAGTTGGTTCCTTGTGCTCTCTCAGCTTTAAATGTTTGTTCCTTCGCTTTCTATATCAAATTAATAGGTTCACTATTAATATTATACTCTCATTAGATTATTACCATTAATAATATTACTCTAATAATATTAGCATTTGTCCTTCTTCCTTCATAATTCGGTAGTTCTTAAGGCTCTTTATATATGTTACATTAGTATACAGTTAATATAATTAACTTAGGAATTAATTCTTCTATATTAATATAAAACAATTTAATTTAATTAATTAATTAATATAATATTTAATTAAATAATATATGAATATTCTATTATACTCACTAATGAACTATATTATTATAATTCCTTCTATACATTTATATACTATTAAATTTAATATAATTAACATTAATGTTCTATTTCTCTTTTTTATTATTTTAATATGTTAGGTTATTTATGAATTCATTAATTAACCAATACTAATATAATTAATGTGTTTATGCTATTATATTAATTAGTTATTTCTAACTTTCTGATTAATTAATCCCAATACATTACTTAATCAATCTCCTTACATCATTATATCCTAATAAATTAATTAATTAATTTGATTCCTTTTCTGTTTTAGGTTTTCACTTCTTGTCGGTTTATTTTCTTCCTTTTCCTTTTTATCTATTTATATATTTTTTTATCTCCTCTTTCTCTCATCAATTACTCCTAATGATGGGTCCTGCACTAGAATTGAAACGTCCATTAAAAATATTCACTGTGGATAAAAATGTGAATACAAATTCTTCAAAATATATAAGCCATTCCTCAATCATTAACTAGCTAAGAGATTCAATGAAAACCTCTAAGAACAGTTCCATTATTTGGAATGTCATCATTCATCCTTTTCCAGGTCAAGGATTCTGATGGGAGATTGGGGATGGTTCTTAGGTTCTCATAGGTAAGGACCCATGGATTGGGAGTCTCATACATCATATTCTCCTGTATTCACTTATAAATAAATTAAACAAAGAGATTTTCCACCTTTTAAATCAAATTTCTTGGAGATATTATCTTATGGGAAATCAAGGGTGGCTCTCTTTAGAGGACTTACGACTAGAAGGTGACCAAATTGCAACCTGGGAATCTTTTACTAGAGCCCTCCAACAATATTTTGTTAATCTATCAAAAAAACTTGATCAACTTATATGCGATTCAAATCCTAAGTTTGTTTATGAGCCAAATTTTGTTACTTACAGTTGTTTCTTCATAATTTGTAGCTAAATCCTCCTTGGTGGGGGAAAAATCTTTGGAAATTAAAGTGCCCTCCAAAGGAAAATTTATTCATTTGGTCCTCCTTAGTAATAATGCTAATACATGGAACAACTTGCAAAACCATTCCTTCCAGGAACCTAAGAAATGTTTCCTACTCTCTCAAGCATCTAAATTAGTGAAACACCCCTTTATTAGTTGTCCATTTATGCAATTGGTATGGCAGGAAATCCGCAATCTACAAGTAAACTCTTATATCATTGAGGGACTTTCCATTAAAGAGACCCTAAAAAATTGGTTTTCAAGACATCAAAAGGCCTAACATAGATATCTTCCTTTATCTGCTTCTTGTGGGGTGTGGTTGGAAAAGAACCATGATATATTTGATAATGTTGGAATTTCCTCCTTGAAAGTAGCCACTCAAAGCTTAGCAATCATGAAATATTATATGCCTCAAAAACAAAAATCATAACAACATCCACAATGATATATCTATCAAAACTAATTGACTTTAGTATTTTTTGGCGAGCCTACCCAAGGTTCTCCATCCAAAGGAGGTGTTGATGAGATTATTTTTATGTCCCAATCACACTATATTTCTCTTTTAGAAAGCATTATCCCTTATTAAAATAACTATGTGGAATTGATGGATCTAAAACTTCTTCTTTAGATTCCTCAAGAACACAAGATATCCTATATTAATTTGTATGGGGACTAAATTGTTGAGGCATTGTACACTTTGTAGGTAATATTAGTCAATTAGAGTTTAGTCAATCAATGGTTTTGTCAAGAAATATGACTAGGAATGAACATCCACAAGTCTAGTCGGGACAATAGACTAGGGACAACAAGTTTACATTCGAATCAAGAGGTCAACAGTCAAGTTAGAAGAGCAGTTACCTCAGTCGAAATTCATGAGAAATTTAGCAATTGACAAAATTCTATAGTTGATTGGAGTAGTCGAAGGGATCACAGTCAAATGAATGTGCATAATTGACTCATATTGGTGGTTGAAAGGAAAATTATTATAATTAAGAAATGGTTATGAATCCGAAGATTCTCGTGATCTTAGCAAATCATCCTCATCCACTTGTATTGGTTCAATATGCTTTGAATTAGGGCTTCCTTATGCCTTTAAAGAGAGCATGATGTAAGGTGAATTAAGGATGATGATGTATGATGAATGATATAGTATTAGGTGTGGACTAAGGTTCACATTCATTGCAATTATTTGTATGATTCATTTGAGAACATAAGAGTGATGTGTATTAAAGGTTAGTTGGTTTTCCCAGCTAAAGGTTTCTTGGATAAAATATTTATGTTGAGTAATTATTTATGGTGTTCAATTGTTTATTTCATGATCTTTAAGTTCTCTCATGATCTTTAAAAGTTTATTGTAATTGAGCTTCTAGTTTAGTTTATATCTCTAGTCATTTTTGTATTTATACTTTCTACATATGTACTAAGAATTAGGTGCCTTAAGCCCAACATCCAGTATCAAGGCCATTTCTTCTAGAAGAAAAACCCATTTTGGCTACAGAGAAGTGTCTCTACCATAAAGGATTTAGGATATTTAATCTAGATATATTTAAGAACGTAATTCTTGTTCAAGATTGGAGATGAGCATATTCAAGTGGGAGTCTTTAGATGGAAATTCGGTTAAGGATGGCTATCAATACAAGAATTAAGATTGAGAAGTTTAACTGCCAAAATTTTGAGCTTTGGAAGCTTAAAATGGGGGATCTCCTGATAGATTGATAATAGTGGATCAATATGCATCTTAAACGCCTCCAACTAGAATGTTGGCAGAGGATTGGAAGTAAACTGAAAGAAAGATGAGGAGTACAATTCAACTTTGTCTTGAAAATTTGGTATTACTAAATGTCTCAGGGGAAGACACTGCCAAGAAACTATGGGATAAGTTGGGAAATTTGTAATAGTTGAAATTATTGGCCAATAAGTTCTTTCTTCTAAATAAAATTTACCTTCCAAGGATGAGAGGGGGTGACTCTGCCTTAGAACACCTTCATACATTTAATATTCTAATAAACTAGTTGGAAATCTCCATTATAGAAGAATAAAAATATATCATTATTTTGTACTCTTTGCTATACTCATGGGATAGTCTAGTCATGGCTATTTTGAGTAACATAGCCACACTAATTCTTGATGATGTGGTGGCACCTTTGTTATTAGATGATATGTGGAGAAGTAACATGGAAGAATCAAACAAATATGTTCTTTCAATCAGAGGTTGGTGGTGGATAGAGGTAAAGATAAATTCTCCAAAGGAAGATCTATATCAAAAGGAAGGTCTAAGTCTCATGCTAAGTGTAAAAGAATATTATGGAAGGTAGTAAAGAAAAAGGATCTGATGAGAATTTGACTAAAGGGAGAACTTCTTCAGATGAATGAGGAGATGTGTATTTGTATTCAACAAGTACATATCATTCCACGAAGCATGGTTGATCTACCAAAGGATGATTCGACAACCAGGAGTGTTGGTCGAGGTCAATTTCAACTAGTGCTAAAGGGTAGTTAGAGTAGCAAAATTCCAAGAGTATACATATTCCAAGTTTGGCTAGAAACTTGATATTTTTCAATCGAATGGGTGATGCAAGTGTGCATACCGTATTTGAGAAGGATTCAAAATAAATGGTTAATGGAGTGATGGTGTCAGTGAGAGGTGTTCAAGTTAGGACATTTTACAAGTTTTCATGTCATAACAACTCAACTAGATGCAAAACTATAATCATCTCTGAAAGTGACATGTCATCCTCTTGTATAGTCAACGAAACAATGTTGTGGCATCAAAGAATGGGACACTTTGGAGAGAAAGAAACTTGAGACTGATGGTTTTCTCGATAACTCTCTAGAATTTGATTTATGTTAACATCGTTTTTATGATAAAGAGAATCATATTAGGTTTCCATCTGGTGCTACAAGGGAAAAAGAAATTTTTGAGCTAATTCATAGTAATGTATTTGGGCTAGT
Organism: Pinus tabuliformis; assembly: GCA_031772625.1. Taxonomy (NCBI): domain Eukaryota; kingdom Viridiplantae; phylum Streptophyta; class Pinopsida; order Pinales; family Pinaceae; genus Pinus; species Pinus tabuliformis. The sequence continues at coordinate 1,127,166,616 of CM062817.1, forward strand.
ACCAATGCATCCATTAAGTGACTCCATATATTCTGTATCCTTCTTTGATTAATTATCTAGGATGACATGGTTATACTTCTTGAAGAATAAATAATATGTTTTCGAGAAGTTTTGGAAGTTCAAATCTCTTATGAAGAACTAGACATATAGAAAGATAAATATGTTTAGAATGGATAATGAAGGTGAATTATGTAGTAAATAATTTGAGAAATTGTGCAGACAACATGGGATATTATTCCATATGACTACTCAATATATTCCTCAATAGAACAAAGTTTAAGGATTAAAATGGCAAGAAGCATGCTCAACGGTGTGGGATAAACACAACAGTTAGCGGTGAAGGAAGCTAACACCACATGTTACTTAGTGAATAGGTCTCCAGCATCAACATTAATCGAAAAAAAAAATCTATATAAATTCTAGTTTGATAAAAACCCATCACTAACACATCTCAAAGTCTTTGGCTGTGAGAAATTTTTCCATATCCCAAAGGAGAAGAGGACAAAGCTAGATAACAGGGTAGTCAAGTGTATTTTCAATGACTATAAGGATGGAATGAAAAGATATAAGGTATTGGATTCAATGACAAGAAAGATTGTTTATAGTCAAGATGTAATATTCAAGGAATTTAGGTACTTCCAAGACTAAAAAGACTCTAGAAAAGGAGAAAGGAAAACAAAAGTTGGTGTTTGACTTGAAGTCGGAAGAAAATCACTAAATAAGTTGACTAAGTTAGATTAAGAGGTGAAACAATATAATTTTATTCTAAGGAAATTTGATCGAATAAGGAAATAAATAGAAAGGTATGCCACACCTAACTTATGTTATTCTTTTGTATTGTATGCTTATCAATGGTGAACTCATGATAGTCGAGAAGGCAACCAATTCAACAAGGGGTAAATTATGATCGAAATCCATGGGGGAAGAAATGGATTCTTTGTGCAAGAACAAGACATGGAATTCAATCAAATTACCTAATGGAAAGAAGCATGTTGGTTACAAGTGGGTGTTCAATAAAATGTTGAACGTAATAGGTCAAGTTATGAAGTACAAGGTTCGACTAGTGGCTAAAGGTTATTCCCAAGTTGAGGGAGTCAACTTCAGAGAGATATTTCCCCTATTGCAAAATTGATTTTTGTTAATGTCTTTGGCTTCATAATTTGAACTAGAAATAGAAAAAATGGATGTAAAGATAGAATTATTACATGGTGATTTGGAAGAAAGAGTATACATGAAACAACTTGAAGGATATGCAGTAAATGGGAAGGAGAAGTTGGTATATATGTTGAAGAATTCCCTTTTTGGTTTAAATAAATCCCCCAGGATGTGGTACCAAAAGTTCGACACATAAATCCAAGGATTGTGATTTGTGATAAGCCAAGTTGATCACTCTGTATATGTCAGTTTTGAAGGAAAGTGTGTCATATTTGTAGTTTTGTATGTTGATGACATGTTGTTTATTGAAAACAACATGGGTTCAATCAATAAGGTGAAGATGCACCTATCTTCCAAATTCAACATGAAGTATTTCAATGTTGCACATGTCATTCTTTGAATGGATATTAGGGAGACCATGTATTTAAGAAGATCTATATCATTCAAAGGAAGTACGATGAAACAATTTTGAAGAATTTCAGCATGTAGGATTGTAAACCAATGAAATTACCTATTCCTGTTGGGGAAAGATTAATTGTTGAACTTTGTCCAAATACACAGGAATAAAGAGAGGACATGGACCATGTTCCATGTTCCATATGAAATTCTTGTAGAGAGTTTGATACACGCAATTGTATACACTTTATTGGATATTGCTCATGAAACGAGAGTATTGAGAAAATAAATCACAACACCTAGAAAAGAGCACTAGTATGTTGTCAAAATAGTACTTAGGTATTTGCATCGCACAAGTGATTATGCAATCTATTACCATGAAGAAAATGAAGATGATAGTGTAGCAATTGTAGAGTTACTTGTCAATGCCAACTAGGCCAGCAACCCAAATAAAACAAGGTTGACTAGTGGATATTTTTTCAACACATTCGGTGGAGATATTAACTAGATGAGTAAACAATAGTCAGTCATGGAACTATCAATGATGAAGGTTGAATACATGAAAGCCACTCATACAAGAAAGGGAGCAATATATTTGTGGCATCTATGTTTTGAGATTGGGATTTCTCAACAAGCAATACATATAGGTTGTGACAATCAAAATTCAATATTCCTAGTAAAGAACCCAATTAATCATTCAAGGAAAAAACATAGTGATATCCATTAGATACATGGTGGAAAGAAAGAAGAATATGTTGGTAACAGTAGATACAATAAAGAGTGTTTCAAACTTTTAAACAAAGTCAATGAGTGCAAGTAAATTCTCTTGGTGTAAAGAGGAGTTGGTTATGGAATCCCTAGTTCTCTAGAATCATGGTATTAACAATTCATGCAAAGAATACAACAAGTGGGAGAATGTTGAGATGTTTTTATCTTTGTAAGTAATCCTAGTCAATTGGAGTTCAGTCAACTAATGTTCTAGTCAAGCAAGATGACTTGGAATGAACCTCAAAAAATCTAGTTAGGACAATCAACTAGGGACAAGAAGTCGATGACAAGTCTGGACGTTACCGATTAAGTTGGAAAAGCATTTACCTCAATGGAATTCAGTGGGAAATCTAGCAATCAATGAAAGTTGATAGTTGACTAGAGCAGTTGAAGGGATCACAATTCATTACATGCGCATAGTCGACTTAGATTGGTGGTGGACTAGAGGTGGACTAGTGGTCAAAACATTGACTACACTCTAGAAACAATTTGAAATCCCAAGATTCTTGGAATCTTAGCTAATAATATTCAACCACTATACTAATTTGAGATGCTTTGAATTATGGTTTTCCTATGCCTTTAAATAGAGCATGATGTAAGGATAATGAAGGATGATGATGTACGATGAATGCATTATTATTAGGTGTGGACTAAGGTTGACATTCATTGTAATTGGACATATTAATCTATTGAGAATATACGAGTATTGGAGATCAAAGGTTAGTAGCTTTTCCTAGTTAAATGTTTCCAAGATAAAACATATTTGTGTTGTATAAGTATTTATGGTGTACCATTTTTTATTTTATAATCTTTAAGTTCTCTCATGATCTCTAAAGTTTTATGCTAATCGAGTTTCTAGTCTAGTTTAATGTCTAGTCATTTCTGTATTTGGACTTTTTGTATCTATATTGAGAATTAGGTGCCTTAATTTGGATGAAAGGAGCTTCTAAACTTATGAGCTACTACTTGTAGCCTCTTTTTCAAATCATTTAATATCAACTTTCATCATTTTCTTGTATCTCCTTTGACCATGTTTATGGGATCATAAATCAAGAGGTAGATAGATTATCCAAGGTTGGATTGGAAAAGGACCCAGGCACATATAAAATCACAACAATAAAGGAAGGTAAATAAACAAAATATCTTCATGACACTTAGCACTAAATGAAATTTCTACTTCTTATATGATTTTTTCTTTTCAAAAATGGTACACTAACAGTATATATGTGGTTCTAAATGTGTTTTTTTAATCCAAAACAAGGGTGAACTAATATAAATGGGTGGGATAAATAACATACTTTTGACGGTCATCTGGGGGATTCTATATATAATAGGAAACAAAGAAACTTCTTTGATATGGTGGTTATTTTTTTTTGGAAACTTGGACTCTTTTAGACATACACCTTTTTAAGCTAGTTAGCCTTCACAAATTTCTCTTGGAATATATGGATGTAATCTTATTTCCTCTTGCAATATATGGATGCAATATTATTTCATCTTGGAATATATGGATGTAATCTTACTATAACTAATAAATTTACATATTTTTCCCTAGAAAAAATAAATAAATAACCTAACCCATGTGCCAATAAAATCCATGTGTGACTAAAACTCACATGCAACTTACCAATTTTTTTATGATTTCATGGTTCACTCGTGAAACCCAAAATCAAGGAAATTTTTAGGGGCTAATATCTGCAAATGGGTTGATTTCTCATGCTTTTTCCAAAAAAAGATTTGTCAATTTCCATTTTTTTAAAAATGATCACCATAATATTATATAATATAATTATTTTGCTTTAAAAATGCCAAAAACTGTAGAAACTACATAAAATCATTAGAAATTTCAATGCTTTACAAAAATATCACCAAACATTTAAAATTTCTTAACTTTGAAATAAAATTTCATCCTTAAAATTATCCCTCCCCGAAGTTTTTTTATCACAAAAACCTAACACATTTCCCCAAACATGGACGTTTTTTTCAAAGTTTCAATTGAAAATTTGAAGTCTCTATGGATTCATTGGGTGAAATCCAAAAAATTTCCATCGAAAAATCCTAAAACATTTTCCCAATGGAAAATTCAAACTGCAAATGGATTTATCAGTCATAAGTAAATTTAAAATTTTTAAATAGGAAATTTAAAATTTAAAATTTCTATATAGGAAACTTTCTCCATTTCTCCGACCACAAATGACTTGATAGGGCTTTGGAAAAATAGAAATATGTTTATAGTAAAAACTTCATAAATTCCCCTTATTAGTCCCTTCCTAAGAGTTGATTGAAAATTAATTCGTCGTTTGACCAAAAAACTGTGTTCAATTTTTTTCTTTAACCAAAGTTCTGGATTGGAAATTTCCGTCAATGAAAGTTTTAACCAATGTTTTGATTTTTCCCTTTTATTGCAAACTTCAAGTGCCCAAGGTTATTTTAGTCAAGCCAAGTTATTATCCAAAATTGTACTTTAAACAAAGGTTGGAAAGTTCTTTTTCTCCAAAGTTTGGTCTTATTGCGAACTTAAATTTTTTATCAAAAGTTTTATCCAAATGTTTGGTCTTTTTTTTATCCAAAGTAGATCGATATCTGAAGTATTTTATTTGGAATCCCACCACTTCGTGGCAAGTTGTCTGAGCCTCTTTGAAATAATATGTCTAAAATATTATCTCTCTTCTCCCTGCGCCTTGGATTCGCCATTACCTTAGTCATGGAGTTCCTCAAGAGGCATGATATGATTTATGCCTCTTAATTCCTCTTAAGTTAGCCTTGAACTCTTCAATTCATCCCTGAACTTCCTCTTTAAACCCTGCCCTATCAATGGTGGATAAATTCATTCTTGTTTTTTGGAATCTTGTAGCAAACCATAAGGTGGTGAGTCCTGTAGCAGAAATTCTTTTGCAGCAAGGACTGAATTTGGATATTAATATGGTACTGAAAGCCCTTTCCTAGATGGTAAACTACCTCTGTCCTTGGCTATGTATCTGCTGAAAAAGGAAATGTCAGTGACGTGCCAAAAAAACAAAGAAAATGGCAAGTTTCATGAAAAGCAAATTTCATCATAAGTTTCAATTCCTATGCAAGTTTCAGTTTCTATGCATTTTCTTTGTTTCACAATAAGTTTCAGTTTCTATACAAGTGTCAGTGCCTATGCATTTTCTTTTGGCTGAAAGAAAAAGAGCGATGAATAGTCTATGAATGAAACCAACAGATATTCGCTAAAGATTTTGAAGGAAATACGAGAATATTTTGAATATGATATCATTATATTGTTTGTGGCTTATAAATTATTGAGATTTAGTTGTGCTATTTTATGTTGAAACTTTTAAATTTATGGCTAGCATCATTCGAGCAATGTAAGAAGGAAACAACAACAATATTATTTCTTTTAAAATACGGCATATAGTTATATAAAAGTATTTATAAATAGAAAGTCAAAATGTTGAAGGATATTCTAACCTTTAGAGTTGTTAGGCAGTCATTCTTACCTTAGTTTTATGCTTCTAATGCACTTAAATAAAAATTGTCCCCGAAGTTTGAACTTATATCTAGTTATATTGTATTTCCCTTTTGTTTCTAATGTTGCTTCCATTTTTTCTCTATCACACATTACTCTCTACTTTCACCATCAACGACATAGGTCGATTCTCCGGTGGCAAATTTAACATCATACCTTATGGTTATAAAGCTAGAAGAAGCTTCCCCTCGCTTTGTTATAGATCTTGTAGGAGAGTCCCTTATTCCAATTGCATTTTCACCATGAAATTGTTAGTGATAGGTTAAGGTAATCATTAGCTTTCTGCCCCATCTTTGATAGGCAATAAACCAGGCCACCCATCGGATCTTGCAGGTACAGGCTCCCAGCCCACGGCCAATCCATTAATCGTTCCCGAGCTTGAAAGTGTAAGACAATGGGAAGTAAGACCATTTAGCCCATTCAAACCATTTCTCCATGAGAAGAAATCTCTATGGCCAGTGACATATCATTCCAAATCTTCTACTTAGTATCTCTACCAATCATTGGGAAAACATACCTCTCCATGGGCACTAAGTAATCTCTATTGGCATGCATAACATATCCTACAAAACGACTCCAGAAAGGAAGACAAGCATACCTCTATAAGATTTATTTTGTTGGATAATATAAACGGAAGGACTGGTTGTTTCTCCGTGGATTAGCCCTAATTGGGTGAACCACATATAACTGTGTCTCTCTCTTATTTTAAGCATTTTTTGTGTTTGTGTTTATGCAATATTTTATGTGTTCCATTTCTTTGTAATATATAATTTTCTAACACAAACTTATCTATCTTTGTTGTTTATTAATCAAGAGTCTTTTTCCCTAATTAGCCTATTTGATCATGATAATTGTCATTCAATTTGTCATTTTCCCATTAGTATATCTCATGATAGTTGTTTTACATCATTTGATATTTCTTTTTAAAATCTTGTAATTTCGTAGTCAATCTAAGTCGTTCATTAGGAAGATGATCTGACGGTAGAAGTTATGTTTAATTTATGGTTTTTTTCCCTAGAAGGAAACCCCTCACTATATATGAGGAAATTGTATTGCGACTATGCATGTGTGTATTCTGAGCAAGAAAGAGAGAGGAGATTGTGTGAGAGTGAAGAGGAAATTACATCGGATTGGTTGTAGGTTGTATCTCTTCATTTTTGCTTGATAATATAAAAGTAAGGACTAGTTGTTTCTCCGTGGACGTAGCCCAAATTGGGTGAACCACATATATTTGTGTCTCTCTCTTGTTTTATGAATTTTTTGTGTTTGTGTTTCTACAATATTTTATGTGTTCCATTGCTCTATAATATATAATTTTCTAACACAAAGTTATCTATCTTTGTTGTTTACTAATCAAGAGTCTTTTGCCCTAATTAGCCTATTTGATCATGATAATTGTCATTCAATGTTCCATTTTCCCATCAGTATATCTCATGATAGTTGTTTTACGTCATTTGATATTTATGGTTTATCATCTAAGTATTCATATTATTTTCAAGTAGTTGAGTCACTTCAACCTTCGTTGATGGTTATGTCAGCTCCTCACTATCTTGACAAGCTTTCTGAACATGGGCATATTCATTTTACCTTACAAGACTCTCATCCCAGTTCCATGTCATTAATCGAAAATCTATCTCTAAAAGAGCTTCAGGGTTTTTCAAAGGATTGTTTTCAATTTTATGATTTGATTTCTGATCAGTGGGAGGCCTCTTACTTGGCAAGTCTTTTTTCTAATAACAAGCTTCGGTTTTTTCTCATGCTTGCTAATAAGGACAATACAAATAAAAATACATCCACAAGAAGTTTTCAAGGTTTGTTTAATTTTAGTTTTCATCAAGAAGGTAAGGGTGGAAGTTTGGGTAAAGTCAGGTGATATGACATATATTTCTTCCTTGAATAAATACATTCAATGTTTTTTGCAAGATTTTGAAGCTTCTATATTTTCTATTGCACCTTATTATATATAGGTTTTAATTTCTCTTATCTTTGTGTTTGCATGTAGGGAACAACTACGGTGGCTTCATTAGAAATATCATTACACTTATCCCTGACCTTCTAGATTGTTAGGTTAGGAGTAGGCATAATTGCATTTAATTTCCTTTGCATTACACTTGCCTTTTGTCATGCTCTCCATTGAGTCTTTGCATTTGCTTGTTTTCTTATTGTATATTTTGCATATTGCCTTATGTTCTACCTCCATTTACTTTGTTCTTATATTTTATTTTGTTGTCTTATCATATATGTTCCTTTTGTTTGTTTAGTAAGACTTTGCATGGAAGATACTCTTGTTTGGCTCAAAACAAAATGTTGCAAATCTTGAAAATGGAAATTGTGATGACGAATGATGCTTAGCTAATTTCTTACCTCTTCTATATCCTGCATTTACATATCTTTCAAGTCAATGATGTCTAAATGGAAAATATGATCCACTCGAATGGAAATCTTTTAGTTGAACTATGAATCTCGTATCTATTCTAGGATCCTTGTTCCTCAACTCAATATTGTAAGTAAGTAGTGTTTTTCTTGGTGATATAGTCAAGTAGAGAAAGGAGAAAATCTAAAGTCAGAAAACCAATATAAGAGGTTATAAAAATACTCATCTAAAGGGGAAACCTCTTTTTCTCTCAATAAGTTGGGATCCCTCTTCCACCCATTGAAAATAATAAGTGTCAAAGCATGGTCTTATTAAATAAATAAATAAAGGGTGAAAGAAGAGAAAGACTTCATGTGCAAGGAGGTGAAGCAAGTGACTTCGTTGGGGTATTATCCATGCTCACTGGTAGCGAAGCAATGATTTTTATCCTATAGTGAATCTGTCAAGGTACTGACCATGCCTGCTAGTAGCGGAGCAACACCAGAGATGAAACTCATACTCTTAATCTCTTGAACTAGTTGCACATATTTCCCTTTCCTATATCAAAATAGTTGTGATTTGGAACGCCTTCATATGTGTTCAAACAAGTGAGGGAAAGGAGGGTAATATATCTCTAACTGAGTTAATCAGATAATCCAAGGTAATATGCAAGATGAATCAATACTTACTAAAAGATCGAGACCTTTCACTTAGATAATTAAACCTAAACAGAGAAGTTGGAGTTCTACCAATGTGTCGCCAAGTGTTGTCACTATGATCAACACCCTCAAAAAATTTTCCTACACTTAAACTTTTGAGCCTACTGAGGATATACGATATGTCCCTCTATGGTTACTTCATGATCATTTGATGTTTTACAAAAATTTCAAGTCTTCTTCCTAGTTTCAAACTGTCAAGTTACCTTCACACGCATGCTCAATCTTTGACAAGTTCATGAGAACACTTCCTTTATGCAAGATTGAACATGCATAGCATCATCCATCAAGACAGTGTCTTTGTGATTTTTAACTCATGTTGATAGCCAGTGTCCACTTTCATTGAGAACCCGTCACTTTGGTTATGATTGTACTTATACTTCGATAAGTTTTCTCAACTAATGTATTTTTCACACTTTCGCTTTCACAAGTGTTTCTTTCATGTTCGTAGCTATCGCTTTTGCTAATTTTCACTTTAATAAAAAAAAAATTCATGATATCTTCGCTCCGACATGTGTCTCTTTCTTGTTTGTTTGCATTTTGCAAGTGTCATCTTAGTGTTTTTCTCCTATCGCAGGTGTCGCTTTTGTTAATTTCACTCTTGTATGTGTCACACCTTTCACACCACCAAATATGGTTCTTGTGCTCTCTTATACATTACATCATCTTACATATCATTATAATATGTGCTAGACAAATTCCTACATCTTAGTGCACCTTTTTTCATAATTTTCACAATTTTCACAACTTGTGTTATGTGTCGTAATCTGTTATTTCAACTGTCGCACTTAGCAATAAGTATCACTTTGCTATTGTTTCGAGGCGTAATCATTATACACGAGCCATGTGTACCATTCTAGCTTGATTGATGGAATTTATGTGTGTGGTCCATGTTTGAGTCATGTGATGCAATTCTCTCTTTCACTTTGTTGGTCTCACATTTAGCCATTTTGGATCCCTTCTTGGTCCTTTAGCTCAGTGCAAGTGTAAAGGCATTGGCCCTTTATCCAGGTGATGAGTGAAACTCATTCATGCACCTCATTGACATATATTTTCCTCCCATACTTATGCACTAAGTATTTACTAAGGTCTCCTCCCTTTCACAATGCATTAGTACTTCCTAGGACAATTACCCAGCCTTTTGTTGCCTCCCTCGGTGAAAAGTGCATTCTAGATGAACAACAACCACTGTTGGAGAAGAATTGTGCCCTCCCAAGCCCGAAAGGAATTCAAAAGAAAAATTCGCTCTTCAAAAACTGAGGAACACTTAAAAACAACAAAGCGCACTAGAACAACGAAGGATCCTCAGTCTCTTCAAAAGCGCATGGTGCACTCATGAAGCACAAAGCTTTAGGTCACATGGCGCACTCACGAAGCACAAAGCCTTCATCCTTCCCTCTTCCCTCAGGGTGTATGGTATAATCATGAAGCCTAAAGCCTTAATTTGAGTGCACTCCTTTGACTCAAATAACTACGCCCTCCTAGTTCCTGTTGAGTGCATTGAGAAGGCTCGAAGCCTAACCCGTTCGTTTCTTCGGTGTGCACCCTTGTGACCTCCTTTCTTCCCTGAGTGGACCCTGAACACATGATTATATTCCCCTTCATCTCTTCATCATGCACACTTGCGCCCTCCTTGTCCTATTGAGTGTATGAGCGCAGCTTGAAGGCATGAAGCCTAACCTCGTCGTCCCTTCAGAGTGCGCACTTTTTCCCTCTTAGCCTCTTTGAGCACATGAGCACACCCTGAAGCCATGAATGATTTCCCTTCATGCTTCATACTTGCACCCTGCTCCCTTGAGATTTCTCTCTCTTTTGTTTGAGCACACAAGCACACCTTGAATTCCTCTTATGAGCTTTGACCCTTCATTTCCTTCAGCGCAGTAAAAGTGAATAGTGGAACCTTCCTAATCCATTGATGATTTTGAATGCACCCTCCTAATCAAGCCTCCTTCTTTTAATCATCTCACGGGCCTATCATGAGATGATCATTCCATGAGCTAAGTAGTGATATAATAGTTGTTTTAAGATTTATTTTTCCTTGCCATGAATTATCTTCATTAGCAGGAATATTATCTCAACATGACAAGGTGTTGATCAGGGAAAACAGTAAAGAAGATGAACAAAGAATACTTGCAGAGAAGAAGCACAAAGAAGAACAATCATGAAGACATGAAGAAAATCATGGACCAAGACAAAAATAAGACATTGCATGATGACTTAGAGGATACTGATATTGATCAAAGACCCTTTGGAGGGAGAAGATATTAAAAAAGAAGATATCCCATGAAGATGAAGAATAGATCATATTTATCATAAAGAACTCGAGATGAAGCAAAAACGAATACAACTTGGCATTTCCACCACATCATGTGGTCCATGTCATCATTGTGAAGTTGTAATTTGTACAAGTTTCATCATAATGGTCAATATTTGTCCATGTGTCATGCCACATCATGTGGAATGTAATGATGTATTCTCAAGAATGGAAAAAATGTAATGTGTGGAAGTCCAAGAGTCATATGTGGAATATGAAAAGTAAAGTAGTCATATATGGACAAAATGTCTTTAGGAGAAGTCCAAAAGTCACATGGAGATGTCCAAAGGACATAGTGGAAGTCTAAGAGTCATGAGGATAGTCCAAGAGTCACGAGGATGTGAAAGGTCATTCCTCCTATTATAAAGAAACATCATAACTCAAGGAATGGGGTTTTTTTTAGGCTTAAGCTTTGCAGAGCTAGTCTTGGCTTCTCTATTTGGCATAGGAGAGAAAATTATTCTTCGGAGAAGTAAGAAGTGACTTAAAGTTCCACTACTGGAACTAGTGCCTCACCATTATAATTGTGTACTTAGATATTTCGCCTTATAATTGAAGCTCGATGAGCCAACACATTTTCATGCATGTATTGTGAATGTATTAGGACTATTCCTAAGATGTTTTTTATATATGTTTCGTTCATATGTACTAAAGAAATTGAAATATTTTAGTGGCCTTGGTACTTACCTTGTTGAAGGTGTGTTGTATGTGGTTTAATGATCATTGTATCTATGTGAACTATTTCGCTAGATAATTAATGAATCTTTCTTTCCTCGTGTGCATCTCTTAGGTTAGTACTATTACCTCCTTTTAGAGGCTCACTTGTGTCTCCCCTCTCATGAAAGTATCCTTTTACACACTACAATCGTTGTTTCACAATATCAACTTACTTATTCAAGGTTTATGTATATAATCTCTTATATTATTCATTGAAACCAACAAAAACCTTACAGTTATTGCAATTGGCACGATACTCTGAATGGGGCTCCTACTCCAAACAGTGTGAAATCTGATTGGGACTTCACAATGAGGAGACCCCCTGTATGTTGGCGATATCTAGCACTGTCAACAGGAAGAAAATAAACAAGGAAGCTAGATACTCTCCAGTGGAGTTATCAATTCTTTTATGGGGATAATTTCTCAGATGGATAAACAAAGACCCTTTCAGGTTTTCCCAGAAACCTGAGACAAATAATACAAGGGATCAACCATTCTAACACATGACTCATTCAACAATACAAGAAGAAAGCTAAAAAAATTGACAAGATAATGCAAAGGATGGACCTGTTTTCCCTCGTGTCCATATATGTTGGAGTTGTCAGTGTGACTAGGAAGTGCTCCTATCTAGCTCCAAAGGATGGTCCTACAAATAAAGAAGACTAGATCAATATTTTCGCATCGAAAAAATTCTCCAATTAAAATTATAGTGAATAAGAAATCAATCACCATTGAATGAATCATCACCTTTCAAGCTTCCAAAATCATTAGTCAAACACAATAGAAATAACAATTGAACAAAAATTTGGAAGGAAGAACAAATGATTTATATATTAATTAGAAGAACGATGTTTACAACCAAATAATGAAGTTGGAACATAACCTCCTCCATCTCCTACCTCCAACACTCTCTCTCAGTAATGATCTTGACAACATAACAATGTTTTGAATTTTGATCTTTTCTCAATGGCCAAGCTCTTTATTTATAGGTAAATGGAGGCTATGAGGACTGCTAGTTTCTCTCCAGTGAAAATTGGGAAAAATATTTAGAGCGGGTGAATTATCCTCATGCAAATGGATTTTAGTCCCTTTTAGGTGCTTTTTTTGTATAGGAAAAAGTTAAATATGAGGTTGAGATGATCACATTCCACCATGTGAGAGTTTCCTCATGTGAATGGTAGTGTCACGATGAGTTAACTTGGGCTTTTGCACTCATGACTAGGTGATTTTTTGGTAACGTGGTCTAGTGGACTCAAACTAAGCGTTATGGACTAGGGTAACGTAATCTGCATAATAGGTGACCAACATTATAACGCACTTTGTTGAGTACAAAGGGTGTGTTGCAGTGATAAATAGGCTAGAGAAAAAGGTTGAACTTTGACTAAAGACATAGTGATCTCCTTTGAGTTGATGAGGAGGTATTTTTAGTGATAACATCTCCTCATCTATTTAGCTTTATGTCATTATTATTTTTTTTGGGTTCAAAATTGCATCAGTTATATTTCTTTCATCATTATTATTAATAAAAAAGACACGCCTTTCTTCAATATGAAAAGGAGTCTTTATCATGGGTGTCATCTTTCTCCTATACTTCTTCTAGTGATTTATAAAGGACTGAGTAGATTGATAAAGGATGAAATATCCAAGTATAATTTCAAAGGAATCTCTATAATCCATAATTTTTTCCTCGCACATCTCTGTATGGATGACATGTTAATCTTCTTGAATGGACACCATCGACACATAGATTGTTTCTCTAATATCCTTCTCAATTTGATAATGGAACTAGTGTGGTTATTAATATATCCAAATGTCAATTGTTTCAATGGGGTGAAAACTCTATTTAATGGAAAATTAGGGATGACTTCTTTTGACTATTTAGAAGGGGGTATACCCTTGGTGCAATAAGTGGCTTTTCCAGGGTAGTAGACGGGTACTGATAAAATCTATTATAGAATCAACCCATATATATCGGGCCTCTCTAGCATGGATTCCATTGCGCATTCAATCAAACATATATCCACAAGATTCTTATGGGTAGGCAAACCAAAAACAAATTCCCTTTACTTTAGAATCATGGAATTTTTTTGCAGTACTAAAAGCGTTGTGTGGGTGGGGACTAAAAAATACTCCTTGGTTCACAACAACATTTGTATAAAAATGTATTTGGAGATTAATTCTAGGGGATATATGATGGCCACGATGATTCACCAAAAATATATTATTCATATGAAGAATTTGTTTCTGGATTTTTATCCACAGTGAACATTTTTAATCGGTGTTTTAAATCCAGACCGGGACCCATCATCAGGAGTAATTGAAGAGAGAAAAAAATGTATAAATAGATAAAAGGAAAAGGAAGAAAATAAGATGATGGGAGGTGAAAACCTAAAACCTAAAAACCTAAAATGATTTGGACTAATTAATTAGGATATAATGATGTAAGGAGATTGATTAATTAATGTATTGGGATTAATTTATTAGAAAGTTAGAAATAAATAATTAATATAATAGTATAAATTAATTAATTATATATATTGATATTAATATTGATTAATTAATGTAATTCATAAATAACGTAACATATTAGAATAATAAAAAAGAGAAATAGAATATTAATGTTAATTATATTAAATTAATAGTCTATAAATGTATAAAAGGAATTATAATAATATATTTCATTAGCGAACTTACTCTCCCTTATTGATAATTGAAAGAGTGGGAAGAAGTGATAAAAGCGAAGACTAAGGTTTTAGTATGTGGAGTCGTTAAAGATATGAATAGTCTTGCGTAGGATGGCGAAAAAGGAGGTCAAGGGAATTTTCGTTGTGTGCAGGGGCGGGATTCGCATAGATCTTCAGCCTATACTAATCCGAAGACATTACCCAGTCTGCCTTTCGTCGCAGGTGAAGTATTGCTCAAATCGGAAAGTTGGCCCGCGACAACAGCTGATATTTATTCCTCTAGAGAGGACTCAGCAAACAAACCATGGTAGAAAACACTGGATCGAGTATCGATACCCCCGCCACGGAACTTATCCAGCTGATATTGCGGATCGAGGATGGTGCAGAGCCGCTTGAACAATTTTTTGATGGATCGATACTCTGTTTCAATAGATCGAAGGGTAAACAAGACTCGCCTCTCGTCTACGAAGTCGCAACCTCCGTTAAGAATCTTAGCACAGTATTATGGCATAAATCCGGTTCTTGACATTCAGATCTTCCCATAAAGGAGATTGGATTTGAAACCAAATACACTCTTTCAGATTTTTATTAAATCCCCAACTGGGAAATCACATTTCATATGGGTCCTAGCAGTCAATCGGGTATCATAGTTGAAGCAAAATATCTTTCATAACCTGGGGTTTCTAACATGTCTACAAAATCTGATCTATGGAGGAAAAACACTGCAAGACGATCGAGTATTCAAGAATACAACGGCTCTCGGATATCCACCATCATTTTGAATCTAAGATTGCGGGAAGGATCTGCTAGATCGAGCAAATCAAAAGGGAGCAAGGGATGTGTCTGGATCCAATCTTCCAAAGGGAACAAAATTAAATCAAGGATAGAATAATGGAGGTCCATTATTCAAAGACATCCTTAAAGGAAAATCAGTTGCCCCCACAAATCTTGTTTAGACACATGACATTCCTAAACCCTATATTGTGGAGCAGTGAACACAAGTTCCAACACTGACTATAGATCTAACAAAAACAAATGATTTGTGCTCATTATATGAATCTCAAGCTATTATATGTAGATTCAACAGTCTCTGGCTGAAGTTGATGGATCTTTTTCACTGGATCTTCTTAACTTGGACAACAAACTGCGAGATTCATCTTCGTTCCAAAGGTTTTTTCATAGTTAAGTTTGCGTCATCAGAAGAATGAGAATATATTTTGCGAGAAGGCCCTTCGTTTTGGGGATCTACAAGACTTTTTATTACCTCATGGTTCCCAGATTTTGATGCCAATAAAATGGTAGTCTCAAGAATGTCGGTATGGGTCAAGCTGCATAATCTTCCCCTACACTTCTGGCATCCCAAATCACTGGAATGCATTGGGAACCTCTTAGGGTGATACATCAAAATCGCTACACAAGGAGTCGAAGAAAGGATCTACACTTTCGATTTGAGTGGAAGTGGATCTTAGCAAAGGATTGTTAGATCACATCCTTTTGAATCACATTAACTAGTGTTGGACACAGTTTCTTGATCTTGAGAACACGATATTTAGATGTCGAATATGCCAGCAGACAAGTCATCTCTAATCTACATACCCAAATGCCAAGAAAGAGCCACGAAGGAAGAAGAAACCGATAAAGAAACCCAAAGGATGGAAATTTCCTCAACATTTACCTGATGATAAAAAGTGTGAAGGAGAAATGGAACCCTTTACCAATGAAGAAGTCCAAAATCCATATGAAAGTACAGGAAACGAGGAATAAAATCATGTAGTATCAAAAATCCCAGAACCACCAAAGCAAATGGAACGAATTCGGGAAGTAAAGGACCTAGGGGGTAACAAACATCATCCTGCATCTGAAAACTCAGACTCTGATAAGGAAAATCCAGGGAAATATGTTGAGAAACAACTAGCATTTGTAGCAACCATGCCATCTAAAGGAGAATGGCGGAAAGTAGAAAAGAAGAAATGGAGAAAAGGGTAACTTGTTTCTCTACATGTTAAAGTTCTTTTATTTATTGACTATGTGATTACCAGTCATTAATTGGCTTGTCGAAATGCTTTATAAACATCTACAACATGTAATTTTGTTTTCATTAATAAATTACAATTTTTCCTCAGGAAAAAGTATAGTTCATTAGCGTGTATGTTAGAATATCCATATATTATTTAATTACTTAGTAAATTAATTAATGAATGAAATTTAATAATTTTAATTTAATATAGAAGAATTAATGCATAAGTTAATTATATTAACTGTATATTAATGTAAAATATATAAAGAAACTTAAGAACTATAGAATTTTTTTGATAGAGGAGGAATGACCTGTTAAAGAGTTTTGTGAACCCAACGTTTCAGACTACTAAGTGAGTCCATCATTAGGGGATGCGTCAATAGATTTTGAGATATTAATGATGTATCCAGGAGCTGTATTTCAGAGTATCTATATGGGTTATGAAAGGAATACTATAAGAAATTTAGTCAGCCAATATCTGATTAGTTTGTTAATATATTTTAAATTTATTTTTATTTTTTTAAAATTGATTAAGGATTTACTTAATTCATTTACTATAATCTAATTGAATATCTAAACTCTAGTGTTCACTAAGTTTTGATTTATTTTTAATTTGAATTATTACAACACTTTTTTTATGTGAATTTCTAGATTATAATAAATTATGAGAATTTTGATTTTATTTTTAATAAATAAATAGTAGCGAAACTGGATTAATATGAGAATTATATATATATATATATATATATATATATATATATATATATATATATATATATTTGTTTAATTATTATTAAGAATTCTTGATTTTAGATTAATAAATGAAGTGTCTTATATTGAATTTTAAACCATTAAGGATTTAGTTAGTTAATTCACTAACTAACTAACTAGTTAATGGTTTAAAATTCAATATAAGACAGTTCATTTATTAATCTAAAATCAAGAATTCTTAATAATTTTATATATATATATATATATATATGAAAATAATTCTCAGATTAATCAAGTCTCACTACTATTTATTTATTAAAAATAAAATCAAAATTCTCATAATCTAGAAATTCACATTAAAAAGGATTGTAATAATTTAAATTAAAAATAAATCAAAACTTAGTGAACATATTCAATTAGATTATAGTAAATGAATTAAGTAAATCCTTAATCAATTTTAAAAAATCAAGATATATATATATATATATATATATATATATATATATATATATATTAACAAACTAATCAGATATTGGCCGACTAAATTTCTTATAGTATTCCTTTCATAACCCATATATATACTCTGAAATACAGCTCCTGGATACATCATTAATATCTTAAAATCTATTGATGCATCCCCTGATGATGGACTCACTTAGTAGTCTGAAACGTTGGGTTCACAAAACTCTATAACAGGTCATTCCTCCTCTATCAAAAAAAATTTCCTCACCTATATGGATTCATTATTTAACTATAGAATTTTGGAGAAAGAAGGATAAATATTAATATTAATAGAGTAATATTAGTAATGCTAATACTCTGATGAGAGTATAATGTTAATAATGAACCTCTTAATTTAATATAGAAAAGGAGGGAACAAACCTTTAAAGATGAGAGAGCGTAGGGAGCCAACACTTATTAACTTCCGAACCATCATCCCTATTGAGGTTGTTTGGATGTCTTAATATCTCTAAGGCCTCTCTGAATCTTCTCCTAAAGTAGTGATCATCCTTTGCAATGATAGTGTCTTCAAGGAAAATGTGATTTTTAGTGTGGAGGGAAATCCTCTACAAGAGAAAAGGAGAAAGAGTGGTGATTTCTAATGTCAATACAATGTTATTTTATTCTTGTTTTGAATGACCTGTCAGTTTCACCAATGTATATTTTTCCACAAGAGCAATTGATTTTATACTCCTTTTAGTTGATGTTGATCAATGTTTTCCTTAACAAAATTTATATTTTTCCTCATAGTTATTAATGGTTTGAATATAGAACCAATGTTCTTTTTCCTGATAATTTTAGCTATTCTATTTGTTACACCACGTATGTATGGAAGGTGGTGAGCTTTTGTGCTGGAAATTTGTAGATTAGTTGATTTTTGTGCAGTTTTTCTTTTTCTTTCTCTCTTTTAATGGCCTTGGTAACGTATTTATCCTTGTACCCAATATCTTTGAACATCTTTCTAAGATGATACAATTCTTGATCCAAGTGATCTTTATCATATATCCTAACAACTCTTAAGGTCGTTGTATTAAGGATTCCAATTTTTTTAGCTAGGTAATGGTGGGCATCTGCATGTAGGTAATTGTTAGTATGAGTCTTTTTTTTTAAATACCTAATGCCCTATGGTCCCATACTCATTTATAGTAACCAATACATCCAGGAAGGGAATGCAATTATTATCCTCCGATTCCATAGTGAACTTTATGTCATCAGATATTCCATTAAGATGACATAGGAATTTTTTGATTTCTTTTTTACCATGTTGCCATTTCACATTAGTGTCATCAGCATACCTTTTCCATCTTCTAGGTTTCAATGGGTAGGATTCTAATGCTTTATGTTCAAAATTTCCATGTAAAGATTAGCTACAATAGGAGAATGACGCAGGAATCAATTGTTTTGATAAATCTCAACAATCGGCCCTGCATTTGATTTTCCTTTATAGTCAAACCTTCCACAACGCTACTCTGATTTCCTTTATAAAATCCCAAAACAATGATATTTCCCCTTTTTAATAGAACCGCTTGCAATTCTCCTTAGATCACAACATAAATGATCAACGGTCCAAATTAAATCGCATAATCGCAATCGTTATAGTTTCAGACCTTTTTTCCTTTGGCAGTGAAGTGTTGTGATGCGATGGCTCTCAATCGCATATCATAGTGTTACCACAGCTGGGTTTCCGATAATACACAAGCCTTCTTGTGATGCGAGATTTCGCGATCTCACTTCGCAACTCCTTGAGGCCTGCGGTCCGACCAGACACCGATGTTTTACTGCGATGTGATATTACAATGATTGCTCATCACAATTCATCAAGGCTTGAGCTCTTCCCCCTTACAAACAAATATTTTGATGCGATACAGGATGATCTAATGATCATCAGGATTTCACACCGTTGGTTCGAACTTAGATCAATGGCTGGGACTTAAGCGGGCATCAACATTGTTAATAATATAAAGGCTGTGATTTCTATTAACTCTGTGTTTTATATCGTAGAACATGAAAACTTAGAAATATTTAACTCCATCCCGAATACAAATAAACAGAAATAAAACGAAAGTTCACACAGAATCGATGTGTATATATAATCCCACACAGCATCAATTTATAAATACTATCAAGGTTACAGAGTCTCGACCCTCTGGCTCGATTACAAAATTTAAAAAGACCCCTATTTCAATATGGAAATCCTCGCTATATTACTTGACTCCCGCTTCCTCAATCCTCTCTTATCCTTGCTAATCCTTTTGCATTACATTTTTCTTCTTTTTATCAATCCAATCCTTCCTAACAACTCAATCTCTATTTTTAAACACTTTAACAGCCAATCTCTATTTTCAAGCTCTATCACACACCTTTGCTAACAACTTATCTTTGAATCTAAAATAAGACAATTTCTAACTATTACAATAAATGAAATACAGCTCATTTCTTGAGAGATCCAACCCTCTCGATAAAAACTAACTTTTGACCACTCAGGTCAATGAAATTCAACTTGTTTAGCCACAACATGTGAACAGACTTTCACATTGCTAGCTAAGTCTAGATTCTCTTGCATCAGAGAAAGGGGGGATCCCATAGGAACACCAGTGACATGCTCATACTATTCTCCTTGGAAGTTAAAGAGTGTTGAGCAAAGCACAAACTCCCATCATTACCCCACTCAAAAAATCAGAATCCTTAATACATTGACCTTAAGAGTTGTTAGGATATCTAATAAAGATCACTTGGATCAAGAATTCGATCATCTTAGTGAGGTGTTTAAATAGACTGTGTACACGGATAAAGACATTACCAAGGCCATTAAAATAGAAAAAGAAAAAGAAAACACTGCACAAAAATCAACTAATCTACAACCTTCTAGCATAAAATCTCACCTTCCATACATATGTGGCATAACTAATATAATAGATAAAATTCTTAGAAAAAGGAACATTGGTTCTATATTCAAACCATTAATAACTGTAAGGAAAAATATGAAATCTGTTAAGGACAATATTCATCAGCATTAACTAAAAGGAGTCTATAAAATCAATTGCTCCTATGGAAAAATCTACATTGGTGAAACTGAGAAGTCATTCAAAACAAGAATAAAAGAGCATTGTGCTAACATTAGAAACCATTGCTCTCAATCCTATGCTCTTGTAGAGAATTCACATTAAACATCACATTGCATATGAATATCACTACTTTAGGAGAAGATTCGAAGAGGCCTTAGAGATATTAAGACATCCAAACAACTTCAATAGGGATTGTGGTTTGGAAGTTTTTTAGAGTTGGTTCCCTATGCCCTCTCAGCTTTAAATGTTTGTTCCTTCCCTTTTTATATCAAAGTAATAGGTTCACTATTAATATTATACTCTCATTAGAGTATTAGCATTAATAATATTACTCTATTAATATTACCATGATATATTTGATAATGTTGGAATTTCGTCCTACAAAGTAGACACTCAAAGCTTAACAATCATGAAATATTATATGCCTCAAAAACAAAAATCACAATAACAACCACAACGATATATCTATCAAAACTAATTGACTTTAGTATTTTTTTGGTGAGGCTACCCAAGTTTCTCCATCCAAAGGAGGTGTTGATGAGCTTATTTTTCTCTCCCAATCACACTATATTTCTCTTTTAGCAAGCAGTATCCCTTATTCAAATAACTATGTGGAATTGATGCATCTAAAACTTCTTCCTTAGCTTCCTCAAGAACACAAGATATCCTATATTAATTTATATGGGGACTAAATTTTTGAGTTGTTGTACACTTTGTAGGTAATATTAGTTAATTAGAGTTTAGTCAATCAATGGTTTGGTCAGGAAAGATGACTAGGAATGAACATCCACAAGTCTAGTTGGGACAATTGACTAGGGACAACAAGTTGACATTCGAATTGAGAGGTCAATAGTCAAGTTAGAAGAGCAGTTACCTTAGTCAAAGTTGATGGGAAATTTAGCAATTGATGAAATTCTATAGTTGATTGGAGTAGTCGAAGGGATCACAGCCATATGAATGTGCATAATTGACTTATATTGGTGGTTGAGATGAAAATTACTACAATGGAGAAATGGTTATGAATCCGAAGATTCTCATGATCGTAGCAAATAATCTTCATCCACTTGTATTGATTCAATATGCTTTGAATTATGGATTCCTTATGCCTTTAAAGAGAGCATGTTGTAAGGTGAATGAAGGATGATGATATATGATGAATGATTTAGTATTAGGTGTGGACTAAGGTTCACATTCATTGAAATTAGTTGTATGATTCATTTGAGAACATAAGAATGATGTATATCAAAGGTTAGTTTGTTTTCCCAATTAAAGGTTTCTAGGGTAAAATATTTACGTTGAGTAATTATTTATGGTGTTCAATTATTTATTTCATGATCTTTAAAAGTTTATTATAATTGAGCTTCTAGTCTAGTTTATATCTCTAGTCATTTTTGTATTTATACTTTCTACATATGTACTAAGAATTAGGTGCCTTAAGCCCAACATCCGGTATCAAAGCCATTTCTTCTGGAAGAAAAACCCATTTTGGCTACAAAGAAGTGTCACTACCATCAAGGATTTAAGATCTTTAATCTAGATATATTTAAGAACATAATTCTTGTTCAATATTGGAGATAAATTTATTCAAGTGGGAGTCTTAAGAAAAAAATTTGGTTAAGGAAGGATAGCTATCAATACAAGAATTGAGATTGAGAAGTTTAACTGCCAATGTTTTGAGCTTTGGAAGCTTAAAATGGGGGATATCCTGATAGATTGAAAATAGTGGATCAATATGCATCCTAAAATGCCTCCAACTAGAATTTTGACAGAGGATTGGGAGAAAACTGAAAGAAAGATGAGGAGTACAATTCATCTTTGTCTTGAAAATTCGGTATTGCTAAATGTATCGAGGGAAGACACTGCCGAGAAACTATGGGATAAGTTGGGAAACTTGTAATAGTTGAAATTATTGTCCAATAAGTTCTTTCTTCTAAATAAAATTTACCTTCCAAGGATGAGAGGGGGTGGCTATGTCTTAGAACACCTTCATACATTTAATATCCTAATAAACTAGTTGGAAATATCCATAATAGAAGAATAAAAATGTATCATTCTTTTGTACTCTTCGCTATACTCATGGGATAGTCTAGTCATGGCTATTTGGAGTAACATAACCACACTAATTCTTGATGATGTGGTGGCACCTTTGTTATCAGATGATATGAGGAGAAGGAACATGGAAAAATCAAACAAATATGTTCTTTCAATCAGAGGTTGATCGGTGGATAGAGGTAAAGATAGATTCTCCAAAGGAAGATATATATCAAAAGGAAGGTCTAAGTCTCATGCTAAGTGTAAAATAAGATTATGGAAGTGTAGTAAAGAAAAAGGATCTGATGAGAAGTAGACTAAAGGGAGAAATTATTTGGATGAATGAGGAGATGTGTATTTATATTCAACAAGTATATAATCATTCCATGAAGCATGGTTGATCTACCAAAGGCTGATTTGACAACCAGGAGTGTTGGTCGAGGTCAAGTTCAACTAGTGCTAAAGGGTAGTTAGAGTAGAAAATTTCAAAGAGTATAAGTTTGGCTAGAAACTTGATATTTTTCAGTCGAATGGGTGATGCAAGTGTGCATACCGTATTTGAGAAGGATTCAAAATAAATGGTTAATGGAGTGACGGTGTCATTGAGAGGTGTTCAAATTAGGACATTGTACAAGTTTTCATTTCATAACAACTCAACTAGATGCAAAACTGTAGTCATCTCTGAAAGTGATGTGTCATCCTCTTGCCTAGTCGACGAAACCATGTTGTGGCATCAAAGAATGGGGCACATTGGAGAGAAAGAAAAACGAGACTGATGGTTTCCCCGATAACTCTCTAGAATTCAATTTATGTTAACATTGTGTTTATGAGAAAGAGAATCGTATTAGGTTTCCATCTTGTGCTACAAGGGAAAAAGAAATTTTTGCGCTAATTCATAGTAATGTATTTGGGCTAGTACCAATGCATCCATTAAGTGACTCCATATATTATGTATCCTTCTTTGATTAATTCTCTAGGATGACATGGTTATAATTCTTCAAGAATAAATTACATGTTTTCGAGAAGTTTTGGAAGTTCAAATCTCTTGTGAAGAACTAGACATATAGAAAGATAAATATGTTTATAACGGATAATGAAGGTGAATTATGTAGTAAATAATTTGAGAAATTGTGCAAACAACATGGGATATTATTCCATATGACTACTCAATATATTCCTCAACAGAACAAAGTTTAAGGATTAAAATGGCAAGAATCATGCTCAACGGTGTGGGATTAACACAATAGTTAGGGGTGAAGGAAGTTAACACCACATGTTACTTACTGAACAGGTCTCCATCATCAGTATTAATAAAAAAAAATCTATATAAATTCTAGTTTGATAAAAATCCATCACTAACACATCTCAAAGTCTTTGGTTGTGAGAAATTTTTCCATTTCCCAAAGGAGAAGAGGACAAAGCTAGATAACGGGTTAGTCAATTGTATTTTCAATGACTATAAGGATGGAATGAAAAGATATAAGGTATTGGATTCAGTGTCAATAAATATTGTTTATAGTCGAGATGTAATATTCAAGGAATTTAGGTACTTCCAAGACTAAAAAGACTCTAGAAAAGGAGAAAGGAAAACAAAAGTTGGTGTTTAACTTGAAGTTAGAAGAAAATGACTAAATAAGTTGACTGAATAAGTTGATTCTAAGGAGATTTGATCAAATAAGGAAATAAATAGGAAGGTATGCTCCACCTAACTTATGTTCTTCTTTTATATTGTATGCTTATCAATGGTGAACCCATGATAGTCGAGAATGCTGCCAATTCAACAAAGGGTAAACTACGGTCCAAATCCATGGGGGAAGAAATGGATTATTTGTGCAAGAATGAGACATGGAATTCAATCAAATTACCTAATGGAAAGAAGCATGTTGGTTACAAGTGGGTGTTCAATAAAATGTTGAACATAGTAGGTCAAGTTGTGAAGTACAAGGTTCGACTAGTGGCTAAAGGTTATTCCCAAGTTGAGGGAGTGAACTTCAGAGAGATATTTCCGCTATTGCAAAATTGATTTTCGTTAATGTCTTTGGCTTCATAATTTGAACTAGAAATAGAAAAAATGGATGTAAATATAGCATTATTACATGGTGATTTGGAAGAAGAAGTCTACATGAAACAACCTAAAGGATTTGCAGTAAATGGGAAGGAGAAGTTGGTATATATGTTGAAGAAGTCCCTTTGTGGTTAAAATTAATCCCCCGGGATGTGGTACCAAAAGTTTGACACATAAATCCAAGGATTGTGATTTGTGATAAACCAATTTGATCACTCTGTATATGTTAGTTCTGAAGGAAAGTGTGTCATATTTGTAGTTTTGTATGTTGATGACATGTTGTTTATTGAAAACAACACGGGTTCAATCAATAAGGTGAAGATCCATCTATCCTCCAAATTCAACCTGAAATATCTCAATGTTGCACATGTCATTCTTTGAATGGATATTAGGGAGACCATGTAGGAATTATAATGAAACAATTTTGAATCATTTCAGCATGTAGGATTGTAAACCAATGAAAGTACCTATTCCTGTTGGGGAAATATTAATTGTTGAACATTGTCCAAATACATAGGAATAAAGAGAGGACATGGACCATGTTCCATGTTCCATATGCAATTGTTCTAGAGAGTTTGATACACGCAATTGTATACACTTTATTGGATATTGCTCATGCAATGGAGTATTAAGAAAATAAATGACAACACTTAGAAAACAGCACTAGTATGTTGTCAAAACAGTACTTAGGTATTTGCATCACACAAGTGATTATGAAATCTATTACCATGAAAAAAATGATGATGATAGTGTAGAAATTGTAGAGTTACTTGTCAACGCCGACTAGGCCAGTAATCCAAATAAAAGAACGTTGACTAGTGGATATTTGTTCAACACATTCGGTGGAGATATTAACTAGATGAGTAGACAATAGTCAGTCATGGAACTATCAATGATGAAGGTTGAATACATGGAAGCCACTCATACAAGAAAGGGAGCAGTATATTTGTGGCATCTATGTTCATAGATTGGGATTTCTCAACAAGAAATACATATAAGTTGTGACAATCAAAATTCAATATTCCTAGATATCGGTAGTGATGAAAAAACATTTCATGTGTAAAGGAATGAGACGTTGGTTCTGAAGAATTACAAACCTTGAAAACAAACCCTAGCTGCATCGCTCCATGACCACCTTTGGGGGGGATCGACCCCCCCAGCCTTCGGCACCTTCATCTTCGACAGCTTTCCTTCTTCGCCTGCCAACACCCCATCAAGCTCCCGATCCAGGGCCAATGGCAAAGATCTGGCGGAAAACCATACTTCAAATACCAATGGATCTATGGTCGCGTGGAACATTCCCAGCCAAAACAGGGCAATAGGCCCATCCCCTTTCAAACCGCTATCGGAGGAAACACCATCATTGATCATCGAAGACCCCTGGATCAAAGAATACAGAGATCACATGAGTAAACATTCCCTAATCTTCTGTTTCATAGGAGTGCGACTCAATGAAAAGTCTCTTTGTTGGTGGATAAACCAGAAATGGAAGCCCAAAGGGGACTATGAACTTTAGTTGGGGGCAAGAAGTTTTTTCACGGTCATCTTCGCTCACAGGGATGACAAAGATCTCACTTTTGAAGGAGGCCATTACTTTTACAACTTGGAAAGACTCTACATGACATACTGGAGACCCAACTTTGCTCCAGAATAGGAAGACTTCAAAAAAGTTCCAGTTTGGCTCAGACTCTAATCCTTTCCTGTTGAGTACTGGAATAAGCGCATCTTGGAATCCATCGGGAATCAGTTGGGCGTCTTCGTCAAAACCTCAGATCTCACATCTCAAGGTAAATACACTGCCTATGCTAGAATTTGCGTTTACATGGATGTCTCAATACCCCTCCCAAGCAATATTGATCTTATCCACAAGGGAATTCATTGGAAGCAATCCATCGACTATGAAAACATCCCTTTCAGATGCTAAAAATGCAGACATCATGGACATCTCAGTCATGGGTGCCCTCTAAGTCAACCCCCACCTCAAACCAAAGCGGACAAGGTGGATAACCTGCCCCCATATTTCATCCCTGTTTCAAAGAAAAACAAAAGGCAAAAGGGAAAAAATCCTCTGAAACACTCCTCCAACCCGACCCCCACCTAGCCGAATAGCTTTGAAGTATTGGGCAACCTTGATCCAAATGAGAACCCTCTGGAATCACCCGCCTCCATAGCTCAAGATCCACCCATACATGTTCATTCATCAAACCTTTCAAACACCTCCATCCCAAACCCTGACGCACACCATGCCTAGCCACAGCATCAAAACCCACAACCCTATCCCATCCAGAATGATACAAGCCATATCTCATTACAAGCCCCTCCCTGTATAGAAACTCATTCAGACCAGCCACCCTCGACCACTCCTACCAATCCCCTGGAAGAGATCATAGGTGACCTAGATCTCCAAGCGGTCAACAAGCAATGGTCCAAACAAGGAGTGGATGCCATTCCCCCAGAACACCTGGAGAAAATCAAAATGGCATACCCGCAGTTAGAATATCTCAACCAGAATGTAGCTAAAAAGCAATGGGGAAATTGTTGGCATTATGATTCAAGTGTTGTCCTTGATGGCAACTCACTCAGAGGTTGATACAGGTGCTCAGAGGTTGGTACAGGTGATGGCAACTTAATCAGAAGACAGATCTTAGTACAGCATGCCAAGGAAGTTCATATACGCAGGTTCGTTAAGCCCAAGTCGCGTGTACACGCTAGTTGGATTCAGAAAAAGCGCGTGTATGTGGAAAAGTACCTTTTGGTCCATGGTGGTTAGTCCTTGGAAGTTGTGCCTATGATTTCGGACCATTGTGTCTCGACGGGCGTGTCGATCCCTAGTTTGAAGTTGATGGTATTGTGTTACTATGGTTTTGGCTCTTGGTATTGAGCAAGGCCTAAGGCTATATAAGGAGAAGAAGATCATTAGGCAAAGACATCTTTCGACAAGGCTTGAATATCTAAGAGTGAAAGAGATCTGATATGCAGGTGCTGGGTTGCTTGATCTAAGCCAAGGAGAGATCACATCGGTTGATGGAAGACTAGATCTAAGGATAGATCGGGATCTAATGGTTTGAAATGCACTATCATGATATGGTTGATTTTGCGTATTTCTAGATCTGCATATTGTCGCAATGTTATGTTCTGGGTCTAACTGATGTCTGGTACAGCTGCAAATTGAGAAAGTTTATTTTTAGATCTGTACGCAGGTTGGCTTCGGTAAAAACGCGTGTATACG
The DNA here is from genome assembly GCA_031772625.1 of Pinus tabuliformis. Classification (NCBI taxonomy): domain Eukaryota; kingdom Viridiplantae; phylum Streptophyta; class Pinopsida; order Pinales; family Pinaceae; genus Pinus; species Pinus tabuliformis. The sequence goes on from CM062817.1 coordinate 1,127,194,849, forward strand.
CGGGTTTTGTTCATTGAAGTAGCGTATATCTTTTGAAGCTTGATTTTGGGTTTACAGTGGGGTCTGACTGTCATTGCAGAGTTCTGTAGTCTGCTCTGTGTTCTGGTAACTGGTGATTGACAGGGTTCAGTGGTTCAGTGATTCAAAGTTTGGTTGTTTTATGCTTCAATGATCTGTTGTGTAAATTGAATGAATTGGGGTCTACAGATTGTAATGTTGTGCTTCAGGAATATCCAGTCTGAAAATGTATGAAAGGTGGTACCTGAAGGAAAGAAGATTGTAGGTCAGCACCTACGTACTAGTATCTTGGCTAGTACAAGAGCAAAGGGGGTTGGAGCTCCCTTCCAAGGAAGTTTGGAGAACGAGAGAAGGTTGTAGCCTTCTGCAGGTTGTAGCCTGCGTACTGGTATAAGGCTGCACCAGTACAAAAGATTGTAAACTGAAGTTTCATATTAAAGAAAGATAGAGACAACTTGCAGCAGGTGGTTTTCACCCACATTGGGTTTCCACCTTACATCTTGGTGTTCATGTGTGTGGCTTTTGATCTGTTCTGTTATACTGCACCTGTTTACTGTTAATGTGGTGAATAATGTCCTGATGAACTTAACTGAAGAATAAGCTAACTAAATTATGAGTTTTCTTCTTATACGCTGTTTTATTTAGTCACAGTAGCGTGTACACGCTGGTTCACCTAACTGAAGTAGCGTATATGTTTCTGAGCATTGAAAAAGTTTGATTGATCTAATAATACTGATTCACCCCCCCCTCTCAGTATTATTTCCAACAGAAATAGTAGCCAAACATGCATTCGAGCCAACCTGGATCTAGACCAATACAAGCCGAAAGGTCCGGGAAGAAAAAGGGGGAGAAAATCGACAAAACAACAAATACAAGAACTCGGCAGGTGCCTAATCAATGAAGGAAAAATTAGGGCTCTGGTCCTGTCCACACCAAAGGTTACTCAATGAAGATTACAACCTGGAACATCAAAGGGCTAAACCTCCAAAAGACAAATCATAAAAAACCGTCTTTTCACGCAATCACCAGACCTTATCCTGCTTCAAGAATCAAAATGCTCCTCCAACGGCATAGAGACGCTTAAGAAACTCTTTGCAAAAGGCTATCATTGCATAAGCACAGAAGCCATTGGGCAAGCAGGAGGGCTTCTCATGTTTTGGAATAAAAACAAGTTCTTCATGCAGAATGCTCTGTCCACTAAGCATTCGTTATCAATCATCTTCAACATGCCAGAATCAAAGCACACGATATGCATTACCAATGTGTATGGACCTCAGCAAATCCAGGACAAATTCAAGATGTTGGAAGTCCTGGACAAGATCCAACAACACCATGGAGCCAACCACTAGATCCTAGGTGGTGATTTCAACATGATCACCACCCTAGAGGAGAAGAAAGGAGGCTTAAGAAGACTGGATAAAGATCCGGAAGCACATAGCTGCATCTAAACTCATTGATGTTCCCATAGTCAATGGTCTGTATACTTGGAAGAATAAGCAAGGGGGAAATAGGCAAGTTGCATCGAGGCTCGATTGGTTCCTTATCTCAGAATCCATCATGCTCCAACATCTAGACATGGAAGCCAGCATTATACCTATTGGGGGATCAGATCACTGACCAGTGCAGATGCACTTCACCAATATGGACAAGCCTCAAAACAGGCCTTTCAGATTCGAAGGTTTTTGGATAGATCATTCAACCTTCATGCCAAATATACAGAGCTGGTGGACTCAAACCATAATAGAGAGCGATAACATCATGTACATCTTCCAGCAAAAGATCAAGATCATCAAGGCCAATCTCAAACGTTGGAACAAGAACACCTTTGGTAACATTTTTCAAGCCAAAAGAGAGCTCAAAGAAAAAATGGCAAGCCTCCAACAAATAATGATCAAGGAAGGGCCCAAATGAGGAAAGGTTAACTCAGGAATCAAACCTTCAAAAGCAATGGGAAGAAAGGATAAGACAAGAAGAGTTTCTCTGCAAACAAAAATCAAGGGTGCAATGGTTAAAACATGGGAAACGCAACACAAGCTTCTTCCATAAGTCAACCATTCAGCATAGAGCCAACAATCGTATTCTATCCCTTTCAAAAGCTGATGGTGCTAAAGTTTTTACCAGGGAGCAAATAGGATCTGAACTTCACTTATAATTCAATTCACTTCTCACTGATCCCAATCATGATAGAACCCAAGCTATCAATAAATTCATCGATGTCATTCCCCCCTTAGTTACAAAGGAGCAAAACTTCCTTCTCTTAAGAGAGTTCACTGAGCAGGAGATTGAAGAAGTCATCTTTACCATAGCCACTGACAAAGCCCCTGGACCAGACAACTTTACAATTGAATTCTTCAAAGCTTGCTGGCCCATTATCAAAGCCGACCTCTTCAATCTCATTAAGAACTTTCAGAGAACTAAGAGAGTGCTACCAGCCATCAATGCCACCTTCCTCACCCTAATTCCAAAATCTGATCATGCTGACTCCCCCGACAAGTTCAGACCCATAGCCCTTTGCAACGTCACTTATAAAATCCTCTCAAAATTGATGGCCAACAAACTCAAACCCATCCTTCCCTCAATCATATCTCCAGAACAGTCAGGATATGTTGAAGGTAGACAGATAAGTGACAGCATAGTTCTTACTCAGGAAGTGTTGCATTCTATCAAAACTCAAAGGATTCCAGGTATGCTCTTTCAGCTTGACCTCTCCAAGGCCTTTGATAAAATTAGCTGGACCAACATCAGAGCAATCCTCCAGGCTTTCTTCTTCAATCAGATTTGGATAAATTGGATAATGGAAATGGTCTCAGGATCATTCTTTTCAACCATGCTGAACGGAGGCCCCCCTACAACCCTTCCTCCCGTCCAGAGGTATAAGACAAGGAGATCCCCTGTCGCCTTTTCTCTTCGTCATCTTGGCAAAGGGTCTGGGAAGATCTCTATCCCAATCAATCTAAAAGAATCAGCTCAAAGGAATCAAAGATGCACATTAAGGCCCCACAGTAACACATCAGCAATTTGTATATGACACAATGCTCATGGGAACCACCATGGTGAAGGAAGCTCGAACCTTCAGCAAGGTGCCAAGGACATTCATGGAGGCCCTAGGTATGGAAATCAATCTAACAAAATCCAAACTATTTTTCTTCAATACTTCTATCCCTGTGTAGAGAAATCTCAGCAAAATTCTCAAAATTCAAAAGAACTCCCTTCCAACCAAATACCTTGGCGTCCCTCTTTCGGAATATGCCCCCAAAGCTGCAAACTGGGAAGACCTCCTTAACAAAATGAAGGCTAGATTAAGTAGCTGGACTCACAGAGCCCTAAACATGGCCAACATACTAGTGCTGGTCAAATCAGTTCTTCAAACAATGCCAGCCTACATGCTCTTGGCCCTAACGGCACCTAAAACAGTTTATAAATCCATTCGAAACATCCAACAGTCCTTCCTCTGGAATGGAGATTCTAAGAAACCCAAATGGGCCCTCCTCAAGTGGACAGACATATGTAAACCAAAATTGGTGGGATGACTGGGCTTAAGAGATCCTGAAATCCTAAGCTAGGCTGTAGTAGCAAAAATCTGGTGGATATGGGTGGAAAATCCTAATTCCCTTTGGGGCACCTTATGGAAAGCAAAGTATACAAATCAAGTCCAAGACAAAGACCTTATTAGGCTCACTGGTAATACTCAAGGATCCCCCCTCTGGAACAAAGTATGGGAAAATCGACATATTGTTTAGAAGCATAGCTTCTGGGAAGTGCAACAAGGCAACACCGCCCTCTTCTGGGAGGATGCTTGGTAGCAGCCCCCCCCCCCCCCCCCCCCCCCCCCCACCCTTGGACCACCTAGAGTGGACTACTCTTAAAAGTGACATGCAAGAGGCAGGGTTGAGGAAGGTAGTAGACTACTGGAAACCTCAAACATCGGCTACTACATGGAAAAAATGGCTAACCCAAGGCCACAATGAGCATATAAACCCTCTCTTACAAGAACTAGACCAGCACAGAATCCTCGCATCGAGTAGACAAGATATCCTTCACTGGGGAAATAATCCTAAAGGAACTTTGAGCCTCAAAGAAGCCTACAAAATCATAGCTGCTTCTCCTGATTTGCAACCTTACCCCAAATGGCACTCTCTTTGGAATAGAGGAACATGGCCCAAAATAACCCTGTTCTCCTGGCTGGTCCTGCATAACAGAGCACTCACTTGGGAAAATATTCAAAGACGGGGTTTCATCATGCCCTCCTGTTGCATCCTCTGTGAGAATGATCAGGGAACTCTCAATCATATTCTCAACACCTGCCCACTGTTCGCTCTCTTTGGGATGACATGGCCATTATTTTCAGACAATCCGACAGAAACAGGAACTCTATCTGTCTTACACTGAGCAATTGGAGATCCTCTATATCCTCCAACAATCTGGTCAATAGGGCATGGAATCTCATTCCAGGAGCCATAGCTTGGATCATCTGGAAAGAGCGTAATGCTTGAATCTTCAAGAACTCGACGATGACAGGGGAAATGTTAACAGGAAAAACGTGACAGCTAATCACAGAATCGATCCATGCCATGGATATAATGTAGCAAGAGTGAAACACGTCTCCGAATGACCAAAGGATAATCCAGATCCTAAATCTCAAAGCCAAGACCACTCCCACAAGCAGGAACCAGACCTCCGCTGCGATGAAGCAGGAAAAATGGGGTATGCCTCCATTTCAATCATTCAAATTGAATTTCAACGGGGCGTCAAAGCAAAACCCGGGAAAAGATGGTTATGGTGGAGCAGTCAGGGATCACGCCGGGAACATCCATCTCATCTACCATGGAAATCTGGGCACGAATACCAACAATGCTGCAGAGCTAATCACTCTCATCAAAGGCATCACCCTGGCTGATCGCTACAAATTTCTACCTCTGGTGGTGGAAGGAGATTCGGAGATTGTCATCAAGATGATGAGAAAACTCCAAAATGGCACTCAGGTGGACAAGCTAACACTCAACTGGAGGCTCTCGGAAATCTTGAAGGATCTACAGGGCCATCTCAGCAACATCCAAGGTGTCACCTTTCAAGTGGTTCGAAGAACAGCAAATAAGCTGGCCGATGCCATGGCCAATGCTGGGTTTCAATCCAATCTTGAAGATTATCACATCCTCTAGCAAGACCTGGAGGAGGGGTAACTCAAAGCAAAGTGCAACACCATAAACAATGCAGACCATTGAGCATGACGGACGTGGTGTTCCTTTGATTCTTCTATGTATTCATCTATTAATAATTCTATAGGTTGTACAAGTTCTAATAAAAAAAACAGAGACTAGACCAGCTCAGCTGTAGAAAGGCAAACACAGGGAGGTCCCCTCAACTCCCACTCTGCATCATGTACTCTACTGTATTCTATTAATATAAAGTCATGTTGAACCTTTACAAAAAAAAAAAGGTTCAATATTCCTAGCAAAGAACCCAATTAATCATTCAAGGAAAAAACATATTGATGTCAATTATATACATGGTGGAAAGAAAGAAGAATATGTTGGTAAAAGTAGATACGATAAAGAATTTTTCAAACTTTCAAACAAATTCAATGAGTTCAAGTAAATTCTCTTGGTGTAAAGAGGAGTTGGTTCTGGAATCCCTAGTTCACTAGAATCATGGTATTAACAATTCATGCAAAGAATACAACAAGTGGGAGAATGTTGAGATGTTGTTATCTTCGTAAGTAATCTTAGTCAATTGGAGTTCAGTCAACTAATGTTCTAGCCAGGAAATATGACTTGGAATGAACCTCAACAATTCTAGTTAGGACAATCAACTAGGGACAAGAAGTCAATGACAAGTTTGTACATTACCAATTAAGTTGGAAAAGAATTTACCTCAATTGAATTTAGTGGGAAATCCAGCAATCAATGAAAGTTGATAGTTGACTAGAGCAGTTGAAGGATCACAATTCTTTGAATGCACAAAGTCGACTTAGATTGGTGGTCGACTGAAGGTTGACTAGTGGTCAAAACCAAATTGACTACACTCTAGAAACAATTTGAAATCCCAAGATTCTTGGAATATTAGCTAATAATATTCAACGACCGTACTAATTTGAGATGCTTTGAATTATGGTTTTCCTATAACTTTAAATAGAGCATGATGTAAAGATAATGAAGGATGATGATGTACAATGAAGGCATTATAATTAGGTGTGGACTAAGGTTGACATTCATTGTAATTGGAAGTATTAATCAGTTGAGAATATACAAGTATTGGAGATCAAAGGTTAGTTGGTTTTCTTGGTTAAATGTTTCCAAGATAAAACATATTTATGTTGTATAATTATTTATGGTGTACCATTTTTTATTTTATAATCTTTATGTTCTCTCATGATCTCTAAAGTTTTATGTTAATCGAGTTTCTAGTCTAGTTTAATGTCTGGTCATTTCTGTATTTAGACTTTTTGTATCTGTATTGAGAGTTAGGTGCCTTAATTCGAATTTCCATGTTAGTCATAAATTGGATGAAAGGAGCTTCTAAACTTATGAGCTACTACTTGCAGCCTCTTTTTCAAAACTTTTAATATCAACTTTCATCCTTTTATTGCATCTCCTTTGACCATGTCTATGGGATCATAAATCAAGAGGCAGATAGATTATCCAAGATTGGGTTGGAAAAGGACCCAGGCACATGGAAAATCACAACAATAAAGGAAGGTCAATAAACAAAATATCTTCACGACACTTAGCACTAAATGAAATTTCTACTTCTTATATGATTTTTTCTTTTCAAAAATGGTACACTAACAGTATATATGTGGTTATAAATGTGTGTTTTTAATCCAAAACAAGGGTGAACTAATATAAATGGGTGGGATAAATAACATACTTTTGACGGTGATTTGGGGGATTCTATATATAATAGGAGAACACAACAACTTCTTTGATATGGTGGTTATTTTTTTTTTGGAAAATTGGACTCTTTTAGACATACACCTTTTTAAGCTAGTTAGCCTTCACGAATTTCTCTTGGAATATATGGATGTAACATTATTTCCTCTTGCAATATATGGATGCAATATTATTTCATCTTGGAATATATGGATGTATTCTTATTATAACTAATAAGTTTACATATTTTTCCCTAGAAAATATAAATAAATAACCTAACCCATGTGCCAACAAAATCCATGTGTGATTAAAACTCACATGCAACTTACCAAATTTTTTACGATTTCATGGATCATTGGTGAAACCCAAAATCAAGGAAATTTTTAGGGGCTAATATCTGTAAATGGGCTGATTTCTCATGCTTTTTCCAAAAAATGATTTGTCAATTTCCATTTTTTCTAAAAATGATCACCATAATATTATATAATATAATTATTTTGCTTTAAAAATGCCAAAAATTTGTAAAAACTATATAAAATCATTAGAAACTTCAATGTTTTACAAAAATATCACCAAACATTTAAAATTTCTTAACTTTGAAATAAATTTTCATCCTTAAAATTATCCCTCCCCGAAGTTTTTTAATCACAAAAACCTAAAACATTTCCCCAAACATGGACGGTTTTTTCAAAGTTTCAATTGAAAATTTGAAGTCTCTATGGATTCATTAGGTGAAATCCAAACTTTTGCCATCGAAAAAACCTAAAACATTTTCACAATGGAAAATTCAAACTGCCAATGGATTTATCGGTCATAAGTACATTTAAAATTTTTAAATAGGAAATTTAAAATTTAAAATTTCTATATAGGAAACTTTCTCCATTTTTCCGACCAAAAATGACTTGATAGGGCTTTGGCGAAATCTAAATTTGTTTATAGTGAAAAATTCATAAATTCCCCTTATTAGTCCCTTCCTAAGGGTTGATTGGAGATTAATTCATCATTTGACCAAAAAACTATGTTCAATTTTTTTCTTTAACCAAAGTTCCGGATTGGAAATTTCCATCAATGATAGTTTTAACCAATGTTTTGAGTTTTCCCTCTTATTGCAAACTTCAAGTGCCCTAGGTTATTTTAGTCGGGCCAAGTTATTTATCCAATATTGTATTTTAAACAAAGCTTGGAAAGTTCTTTTTCTCCAAAGTTTGGTCTTATTGTGGACTTAAATTTGTTATCAAAAGTTTTATCCAAATGTTTGGTCTTTGTTTTATCCAAAGTAGATGGATATCTGAAGTATTTTAGTTGGAAGCCCACCACTTCATGGCAAGTTTTCTGAGCCTCTTTGAAATAGTATGTCTAAAATATGACCTCTCTTCTCCCTGTGCCTTGGCTCCGACATTACCTTAGTCATGGAGTTCCTCAAGAGGCATGATATGATTTATGCCTATTAATTCCTCTTAAGTTAGCCTTGAACTCTTTAATTCATCCCTGAACTTCCTCTTTAAACCCTGCCCTATCAATGGTGGATATATTCATTCTTCTTTTTGCGAATCTTGCAGAAAACCATAAGGTGGTGATTCCTACAGCATAAATTATTTTGCAGCAGGGACCGAATTTGGATATTAATATGGTACTGAAAGCCCTTTCCTAGACGATAAACTACCTCTATCCTTGGCTCTGTATCTACTCAATCAATATGAGGCATTCATGCACGTTCTTTTTATAGATGTTGTTTTGGTTGTGGTTACGCTTGCTAAAAAAGGAAATGACAGTGACCTGCTAAAAAAAACGAAGCAAATGACACGTTTCATGAAAAGCAATTCTCATCATAAATTTTAGTTCCTATGCAAGTTTTAGTTGCTATGCATTTTCTTTGTTTTACCATAAGTTTAGGTTTCTATGCAAGTGTCAAAGCTTATGCATTTTCTTTTGGCTGAAAGAAAAAGAGTGATGAATAGTCTGTGAATGAAACCAACAGATATTCTCTAAAGATTTTGAAGGAAATACGAGAATATTTTGCATATGCTATCATTATATTGTTTGTGGCTTATAAAATTTTGAGATTTAGTTGTGCTATTTTATGTTGAAACTTTTAAATTTATGGCTAGCATCCTTTGATCAATGTAAGAAGGAAATCAATAATAATATTATTTCTTTTAAAATACGACATATAGTTATATAAAAGTATTTATAAATAGCAAGGCAAAATGTTGAAGGATATTCTAACCTTTAGAGTTGTTAGGTAGTCATGATTACCTTAGTTTTATGCTTCTAATGCGCTTAAAAAAATTGTCCCCAAAGTTTGAACTTATATCTAGTTATATTGTATTTCCCTTGTGTTTCTAATGTTTCTTCCATTTTTTCTCTCTCACACATTACTCTCTACTTTCACCATCAGCAACATAGGTCGATTCTCTGGTTGCAAAGATAAAATCATACCTTCTAGTTAGAGAGCTAGAAGAATCTTCCCCTTGCTTTGTTATAGATCCTGTAGGAGAGTCCCTTATTCCAATTTCATTTTCACCATGAAAGTGTTAGTGAGAGTTTAAGGCAATCATTAGCTTTCTGCCCCATATTTGATGGGCAATAAACCAGGGCACCGATTGGATCTTGCAAGCACAGGCTCCCAATGCACGGCCAATCCATTAATTGTTCTCGAGCTTTAAAGTGTAATACAATGGTCAGTAAGACCATTCATCCCATTCAAGCCATTACTCTGTGAGAAGAAATCTTTATGGCCAGTGGGAGATCTTTCCAAATCTTCTAATTAGTACCTCTATCAATCATTGGGAAAACATATCTCTCCATGGGCACTAAGTAATCTCTATTGGTAGTCATAACATATCCTATAAAACGACTCCAGAAAGGAAGACAAGCATACCTCTATACGCTTTATCATGTGGTTGTGTCATTATGTGGCAATGAAGAGACATGGTTCAACCCTGCCCTCGTAGATAGGACTTTTATTTCCATGGTGTTCAACTTTTGGCCAAAGAAGGTGCCGCTTGTACTAATGTTGTAGAAATAGATAGAGAAACACAACACAAGATCAAATATGTAGGGCATATATAAATAGTTAATTCATTATAAATAAATTTGTAAAATAGGTAATTCATTATAAATAAATTTGTAAAATAGGTAATTCATTATAAATAAATTTGTGGCCCATTTCTTGACCACTTTTCCACACTGCCAAACTATTTATCATGCATTTTTACCAAGTATTCATTCATGCTTTGGCATGGACATGAGCTATATGGAAAAATTTTAATGAAAAAAAATCTAAACATTTTACAAAGAACAAAAATATATAATTTAACATTTGAGTTTTTTAACATTAATATATGAAATTAGACCATATAAATTTTAGAAATATATAAGATTTATAAATATTGGAAAACTTTTAATGAAAAAAAAAACATTTTACAAAGAAGAAAAATATATAAGACTTACTTAGAGTGCCATATTTCATTTCAATTGACAAGTACAATTTCATTGTTTATTCATCTTATATTTCATTGACAAATACAATTTCATTGTTTATTCATCTTATATTTGTTATATGCATAAATTTAAAGAAATCTTGTAAAAGAATAATAATCCTTCTTTCATAGAACAATTTCTGAAAACAGACCATATGGCCTCCTGCAATCTTATTACCATTAATAAACTTCCCCAATTAAAATTCATAAAACAATTTCTCAAAACAGACCATACGATCTGCCGCAATCTTATTACAGTTGAGAAACTTCCATCTTCAGTAAGACCAGAGAAAATGTAAGCGTTTTCATTCTAAGCAGTAATCCCGGGTATGATGAGTACTAAACTTTCTTAACATTTTCATTATTCAATGACAATCCATGTCATTCTGAGCAGTAATCCCAGGTATGATGAGTATTGACCTTTCTTAACATTTTCATTATTCAATGACAATATAGAACAATTTCTTAAAACTATCCATATAATCCTTTTGCAATTTTACTGCAACTGTCAAACTTCCATCATTGACAGGACTAGATAAAATGCAAATTGAGTTTTCAAAAGCAATGATGGCAGGACCCATATATATTGGCTTTCCCAACCAAAATTTGCATCGTGAATAGGCAATCGAGCCCAACTTGTGATGCAAAGATTAGGAGACCTATATGTTACCCACAGGGACTACTGATTGCATGCACACTTGTTACTTAATGAAAAAGGTTGCTCTATAATATTTCTATGAAGAAGTTTTAATAAACCTTTAGGGAATTAAATTTCAGAGAATAATTTATATAAATCATTTGAAAACATTCCCTCTGCTTTCGAGCTCATTACTTTCTAGTAATGGATAAAATATATACTAAGGATGATTGAGCTTCTTCATATAATCAAACCCATATATATAAGCATTTGTATGTAAATATATCTTCATACAAGTAGTGCCTAAAAGATTCCTCGTCTATGGAAACGAATTACTTAATATATGAATTTGTTAGATTTAGATGGTAAATAAAAATATTATTAGTTATTCATAGAGCCTTAAAATTTTGTGTCATCTTAGAATGGGTGTCATCTTAGTTATTTTTTATTAAAGGAATTGATAAATGGATTAGTTTCTTATTCAGGTGACATGGGTCAATTTTTACCACTACCACTAAACATTTATATGCTTATATATTCACATTCCACAAACACAGATAAATCAAAGGATTTAAACCTCAAATCTTTTGATACATAATTCTTATTTTTAAACTATCCCAAAAAACTACAATTGATTATATTAATAAATTTAATATTAAAATTTACTTTATTACTTATATATATATATATATATATATATATAAACCAATCCTATATATAAAACCAATCCACATGCAACGAAAACCTATATACAATTTACTAAAATGTAAATAGTCTCATCTACCTTTAATAAATCTAAAATTTTCCATATAAAACCTAAAACATTTCCCAATAATCAATGAATTTTCCAATGTAGCGTTGGATTCACCCACCATTTGTGAAATTTAAATTATTCCCATCCTAAAAACCTAAAACATTTCAAACACTTCAAAATTCTCCCTATTGCCAATGAAAAAGTTACGAATCAAGTTAGAAAGGATTTTTAAGAAACTTTAGGGTTAAATTCCATTGAAGAATTGATATAAATCATATGAAAACATTCCCTATGTATTCAATCTCATTAATATAAAATATTTACCCAAGGATGACTAAGCTTCTTCATATAAACAAACCCTTGCATTTAAGCATTTATATGCAAATATATCTTCATATGTGTAGTGCATAAAAGATTTCTCACGTATGAAAATGAATTAATCCCTGAATTTGTTAGATAAAGCTTAGTAAATAAAACTAGTATCCATCATTAATAGAGCCCTGAAAGTTATATAATATTTTGTTTTATGTGAACGGTACATAATTGTAATCTCACTTCTGAAGAATAAGATAATCAAGAAGAAAGTCATAGATTTTTATATTTAAATAATAAGTTACTTCAAAAACCTCCATGAATTTTAGTAAATACTCATTTTATCAAAATTTAGTAAACCCAAATATAACTACGGACCTTGCAAAAAAATAGAAAATAAAAAATATGTGCGCATTAGATATAAATGAATTTTCTATCTTTAAAAAATCACCATTACAAGAATTTACACACTCTTAGTAATAATTAAATTCTTACTAATGGTTACCACTTTTCCAATAACTATAAGAATCTTTTGCATATAAGCTTATATTTTGAAAATGTAATGCTACATTTTCAGTTTGACTATATACTTATATTTATGTGAAGTGTGTTTCCTTCACATGCATCATCAATATCCCAAGCTACATTCTACCAAAGACTTACCCATAATTTTAGAGTGACAAGTTTGTAGGCTTTAATATCATTATAACCAAGTTTTAATAGTTGAATTTAGTAGATAATATAAGATTAGTATGATCCATGGTTAACAAATTTTAAATGAGAATTACTATACTAACTCATAAGATAATTTAAGAATTCCCAAATCTTATTACAATTGGGAGATCAAGGCACATGTTTTGGCCTACGTCCTTTTTGGGAGTTAAAGTAATTCTAGCTCATAAAATAATTTAAGAATTCCCAAATTTTATTACAAATGGGAGATCAAGGCACATGCCTTGGCCTACATTCTTTTTGAGAGTTAAAGTAATTCTAGCTCATAAGATAATTTAAGAATTCTTAAATCTTATTACAAATGGGAGATCAAGGCACATGTCTTCGCCTACATCCTTTTTGGGAGTTAATCTTACAAAGCTTTCCATCTACATTTTAAGACCATTTGACTTTGATTCCTCAACTATGCAACAGTTATATATTAGCTGCTAGGAAGGACTCAAAACTTGTCTACTATTCAAAATAAATAAGAATCTCAATGTTGACTTATACATATTAACTTTTTAGGAATTACCATTCATTAGTAAAAAAAAAAAATTCTCTTGTCTTCAGATCTTCTTAGAAGACTTTCATGACTTAATCGTCATTATGTATGCATTGTATTTCTTTCATGTAGTTGCGCTCATAATGCCAATTAAGGCGCTCTATCCATGATCAGTATTGGATACAAATCACTTGCTTGGTTTTGTTCTTTCATTCATTATTGACCTCTTCCCACTAAATTAACATTCATAGGTGTTCAAGTAAATTAATGTGTAAAAACTCTACCCTTCCAACACATACACGTATTGATATAAATATATATTTACTTCTAGCAACCCTAAAAATAGTAACAAGTGGATATAACATATATAACATCAAGAAGCCCCAAGTGATAGCTCAATTGGTCGAGCCGTCGTTGCCAAGTGCATTTCATATTGGTAGGTCACGAGGTCAAATCTCCTCGATGCCCTTGGGGTTTGGCCCAATATATTAGGCCGCCTTTGGTAGATCTGTGTGGATAATTGCCCGTGGACGTAGCGGCCACTCAGTGACTGCGAACCATGGCTGCCTTAAAAAAAAAACATATATAACATCAAGGAATTTTCTATTCATATTTTTCATCAAAATTCAACATAGTATCATAAACAACCAATTTCGCAATTCAATGGACAATAAGTTATTTACATGACCATGAGCATCATTTCCATAGCATCTATTAAGCATCACATTATAGGTTTAAGATACATAGGTAGTTATCTGAAAATACTTGTTGCTAGCAATTTATCTAAGAAGGATCACTTTCCACCCAAGTGTAGGCTCAACTAGACTGCTACTCTCTATAAATTGTCACCACTTATCCATGCCATGCTACCACAACGGGAAAATATCAACGCTGAGAAATGTGGGGTAGTTGAAATCAACTCTCCTTCACAAATACAAGAACATCAAAGAAATCCTCTATTTGTTAAGCCTAGAGTATCCACAAATTTCTAATGTCTCTCAACTTTCTAGCATAGCAAGAGGGAAATCCATTCACTACTCTATAGTCCCTTGAAAACCTTTTTTCCCATTGCTTGTCATCCTCATTTAACACGTGTCAATTCATGCCCCCCAATGTTTAACTATGTCCTAAAGCTCCCATGTGAGTATTTTGTATGCAAAATTCATTTTTAGAGAACCCAAAACATACCAATATAGATCTAATCTATGATTAGCATATTTAGGCACCCCAAACTCAAAAAAATAAAAAAATAATCATAGCGCCTTAGGAATATTTCCACCCAAGAATGGAAGCATTCTACTCGTGATTCTTCTTCTCTAGGCACTCATGTGCTTATACTTCCTTTGTGCATGGTCTAAATGTCCCCATGGATGTATCCTCCACATGTTTTTCTCCCATTTTCCCACACCATTCGTATGTCAACCCTTGAAATCTAAGATGGGTACTTTCTCATGCTACATTGAATTTTGAAAACACTCCAAAGCCACCACTAAGCCCCATTAAATTGTGGTTTGTGGTTGCTTCAACTACCCAATGCTTCATTCAATGAGCTATTGGTGGTGGTAAAAACCAAAACCACAACTTTATATTAATTTTTGTATAAAACTGATATGATAATCACCCTATGGGTTTTCTCAGTGAAGATTTATTACCTAAAGGTATTACAGACTAATGTGCTGGTGTGTATCTATGTTATTTAGGCAACGGATCGATCAGATTGCAAATACACAGACACTTGAAATGGAAAACAACAAAGAAATATAGTAAGCAAATATAAGAACACAAGAATTTAACAAGGAGTTCACCCTATCCTCTAGGGCTACATCTCCGGTCCAGCTTTTAGTGGTGGCCTTCTTTTATTATGTCTTAAAGCATAGAATTACAATAGAGGAGCTCAATATTAGTCTCCTAAAATAGAATTTTGCTTGGCAGGGTGCTTCCTGGGTTCCCCAGGCCACTAGAGTGCATAGACTCTTTTCCTCACCAGCTCTTTGACCTCTCTGGTCTTTGATGGAAAGAGCCCAGTCTGGTGCTCAGTTCTAACAAATCCTCTCAGGGATGGCTTGAATCCCTCAAGCTCTCTGGTGCTCGACGCTACCTTTTGTCAGCTCGGCCCTCTGTCTTCTTTCTGCTTCTTTTGCTTCACTGTCTTTCTTCGCTTTCTCTGTCATCTTCCTTTCCCTCTCCGTCTCCCTCTCGGTGTTCGTTGTCTTCTACTTCATCTATACATGGCTTTAATCCATTCGATCCCATGGTTGTTTGATTCCCCTTCCACTTCCCGTCAGATCACCTGCTACAGCTACGTTTGGAGTTCCTTGTCTTGGCGTCATCTTCGGCTCACAGGGAGTGGCCACTTGTCCTCCTGCAACTACGCCAGCTTGCCTCGTCGGTTCAGTTTTTCCGTTACGTCGTGGAGTGATTCATCTACCACCTTGGTGGTCAAATGGGACGTCAAATTCTTATAGATCGTGGCTTAATCCCCTGTCGATTTTGGCTTTCCGATCGGGCGCAATCTCAACTGTTAGATTTGGGACCTCCAAATCCGATGCCATTCGCACATTTTGCACGGTTGACTTTCTCAACTGTTAGCACGTGATGAGCAGTGTTTTCTCTCTCCTCCACTTGCCATGCATCGACTGTTAAGTGGAATCGCTCTATTTTCACCAAAATTGCTTATCGACCAAGGGTGCCCCCGATAAATACCGCCGGTTTTTGGAGCGCGAGTCCTGCCTTTTCCTTTAGCCTTTTCCCCCACGGTTTTCCCAGCTCTCGTGCGACCGAGCGCTCGAGGCCTCTCCTTCTTGAGGGGTTAATTGCACATCAAAAACTGCCTCCTTTTCCCGATCCAGGCCTCCCAGGGGCTAGTTTCACCTCCTGCGCAGTCTCCATGGGCCTCGGTCAACGCGCTTTGACCAAGGTCCTCGTCGTTCCACGTTGGCTGCTAACTGCCGTTGTTCAAAGGTGCTTTTGATCACTGCTCTTACTTCTTTGATGTCTATCCCGATCTGATACAATCACGGTTCTCTGATAATTTTTCATGGATCCAATTCGGATCAAAAACTTTGGGTGAGGTTTTCTAGCAACGACGGGCAATGCTAATTTACCATAACCCCCTCACCAATTCCCATTTTTGGTATCATAATCCATATCAATGCTTGCATTCACAGTGGACTACTTAGCATTTTTAATTATCAAAGGAATATTTACATACATCGCATTTTTAATCGTTTAGCTTAGTTCATCGTAACAATGAAATTTAAAAGTTATTATAAGTGATAACAACATAATTAGTTACAATAACCCTAGGGTTAAAAATGGGATTGTTATGAACATGGCATATATTACCTTGAGACCATAGAGATACTTTTTGGTTCCAAGCACCTTGAATTCTTTCTTATTTCTCTCTCCAAGTGTGGTGAACTAGTAATGAACTCTAAAGAAAATATGAAGGGTGTCTCTTTCTAGTTGTATTATTGCAGTATAAGGCTATTTACTTCTTTTTGTGGAATAGGCTTTGGTTTTCCTTAATTTTATAGAATGATGGAGGAGGCGTAGATCAAATCTTAAAACTTGGCAAACAGCAAATCATATACAAGTTTAGAGTCTCATGATGGATCATAGCCAACCTATCCCAACCTAATGTACTTGTAAATATTCAAATCTAGAAGGTTTTGGAGTTGGTCGCTTATTGAGGAAACATGTGATCAATCTCTCCTAATAAAGACACAGAAGTATTTAGTTGCTCCTTGAAAAAGCACAAGAAGCATTTGGTTGCTCATTGTAAAGACACATAAGGAATTTGTTTCTCCTTTCATAAGAACCATTTGGTCACTCCTTACAAGAGGACGAGGAGAGACCATACTCAAAACAAGATTGTTTTTGTCAAAAAGATGTAATTTCAAAATTATGACCTCAATAGGGCACGTATGATGCCTA
Source organism: Pinus tabuliformis (assembly GCA_031772625.1). Taxonomy (NCBI): domain Eukaryota; kingdom Viridiplantae; phylum Streptophyta; class Pinopsida; order Pinales; family Pinaceae; genus Pinus; species Pinus tabuliformis. The sequence continues at coordinate 1,127,212,073 of CM062817.1, forward strand.
AGGTAACAAATAATAATATAACACACTTTTATATATCTACATGCTAGTCTGCAACAATAAGTCAAAACAATATTGACATACTTAAGCATTCCATCATCAAACAACTTGGTTGTACTCCATTTAATCAATATTAACAAGAAGTATTAGTCGATCACCAAGTAAACATCTCAAGTTGGGTTCACTTCATCAAAACATCAATAGCATACCCCCTTAAACACAACTAAAGGAAGCATGCATCAATCCATAACACCTTCAAGCAATAAGAAAACTATTGAGATGTGTAGCTTGGGAGGTACTCCCATGGCCCCTAGGGTACTTTATGTGGATTTGACCCACAAAAGAGTGGTTTTGTGGGCAATGTACCCAAGTGGTGGGATTTGGGCACATGTTGGTCGAATAAAGACTGTGAGGGCACCATTGGTGAGAAAATAAGGGAACCAAAGGCAACAATAGAAAGATATAAGTATAGGAGGCCATGATAGGTCTCAACACACAAGTGAAACTCATCTTAAGAAGCAAGTCTAAGGAGCTAAGGGAGTCACAAACCTTAGGAGGAGCCACATCCATATAGATCAACTCTTATGGTCTAATTTTCTGTGTTAAGGAAGTCCAAGTTATGATGAGATTGAGATTGAGTATCTTTGGAGGGTTTGTGCCCTGGTTAGGGCTTTACACATGTTGAAACTAGGATAAATGAAGCATGAGTTCTATGGATTTTCCTCGCCTAGTTAATAATTGTACATGTCGAGTTTTTGTCATAGAATTCTTTGTTGCATGGTGTCTTTTGTTCAATGTGTAAATGAGGATTGGCTAAGAATGATTAGTGGTTGTTATTTCCATGAAGGAGAGGTTGTATCCGTAACATAGGTCTAGTTTATGTTCTTGGGAGGGTTGAAGCCCCAATATTTGTGCTACATGAGGGCTTAAGCCTCAGGATAGATGAGAAAAGGGGTCAAAAATATTAGGACTGAACCAAGAAGTGAAGGAAGGGAAGTTTTGTTATGTTCCAGCCTTAGAGTGTTAATAAAAGTGTGAAAGATTAGTGGAAATAGGACAGTAAAGGGGCTTATGTTGTGGAGTACTTGAGTTTCTAAGAGTGGATGGTGTTAAGGGCTAATTATACATTGGTATAGGAGGATCTAAACCAATGTGATAAGTCTGACTAGTTAGGGTTGTGTTGGATAGTGAATTCAAGGTGTTAGCAGACATTGTTTGAATCCTAGTGTACAATGATTTTGAAGAGGCAAACAACACTATAAGAGGGCAGAAATTTGAGCCTATGTTCAATGACCTTTGGAGAATCATTTTCATTGTTAGAAGGTATATTTGAGGAACTATTTGTGCAAGTGAATCTAGAGTAGTAGAAGACCTTGCAAGCAGTTGAGTACAGAGAGTTTGGATTAGCAAGATCTATGTGAGTATAGGTGGCAAAGGACCTGCCAGGTGTTCAAGACAAGTGCACTGAAAGGGTTGGTTTCAAGTGCTTCTTTTGCAAGTAAGTCAAGTTTGTTCTTATTCTTAGGTAGATTGAGATTCAAGCATTGTTGACCTCAAGCCCTAGTTTTCCTTGTATCAGGGCTAATTATAAGGGCCGTGATTTCAGGTACAAGAGCCATGTGTTTGTTGTATTAAAGTCGTAATATAAACAATTTTCGGGTCTGCAAAAATAGTTTGTACTTTGTCGATTCACTATTTTTACATTTCCGTTGTGAAAAGTGTTTGGAGTTGTGGTATTTTAGTGTGTTTGTGATCATGTTCTAGACATACACTTGATTATGAAGTACTAGGGAAAAATCAACAAAAACAACACAACTATGAAGCACAAACAACATAATATATTCAATTAAAACTTTGTTGATTGATAATATAGTTGAAGTTTAGACCACCACCCCAAGGTGTCAATAACAAGAAATATAATAATTGTACTAATATATGATCTATGATATACATCTATAAGAATTGTACTCATATAGAATCGATGATATACATCTATAATAATTTTATTGACATAGAATCGATGATATACCTCTACATGAATTGCATTGATATACAATTGATGATATAATCTATAATAAACCATCAAACATGTATTCAAATGATACACAAGCATGCATCAATCTCACCACAATCAACCCTGGTAATTGAAATTGTTCTAAAATTGTCTTCATGACTCTTTTGCAAAACTCTAATAGAATAATTGCCATTATTACAAGAAATTAAATTACCGTATCAATTCCTTCACTTTTTAGGATCAAGATATTAATCAGAAAAATAATTATGTTCCAATTGAATAGAAGGTGCAAGCTCATGGTCCTAATCAACCAAAAATTTAGGACAACCTTACACACCAACAACAATGTCATTTGCAATAAAAAGTTCAGATTGGGCATACTTTGATCAACCAAATCTTTAGTCATCTTAATAGAATCATCAATATCCTATTTCCTTTTTGAGTCAATGAGATGTATTTCACCTACAACAATCGATACTAATCTAATCTTCACAAAGAAATTCCTATTTGATGATGAAGTTTGATCATATCCAACACTTGCTATGAGCAATCTTAGCTCAGGAATAATGTGAATAACCAAACCATGTCCACTCTTCCTAATTCAACATTTGATATAATCCATCATACCTAGAAATCGAGACCCAATGCAAGTATATGTTTCTTAAAACTAAGAGAAAACACAACATTAGTAGTCGATAAACAATGAGAATTCAAAACATCAACATTGTCCTTCTGACAATCAACAAGGTTGTAAGAAATATCATCAAATGTAAAAAAATTAATTGGAGAGATTATAAGCTCAACATCATCATAATTCTTCAAAACCATCTATAATAAATTGGCTTCTAGCTCAAGACCCAGCTTGTAATCCTACAATACTTTAATGGTCTTTCCTTTCTCAACCATCTACAACAACAAAAGATATGATATTTCCTCAAATATTTTTACTCATCAAATAACTAGACATTATCTACCTAAATGGGAGAAGCTTCCTCATGAAGCTCATCAACAAAGGTTAGCAAGCAAGTCGCCTCATTCCTTAACTGGGTATTAGTTGTCTCCATCATATTCTCCTTCAAACCATTAATATTTATATGAGATAGTTTTTAACTTCCTCATCCAATTCATCAAGTATGTTGTATCCTCAAATTCATCCATAAGGTTTTGAAAGGCACATTTCAATATTTTTTCCAAGACATTAATATTTATTTGTTTTTCATCATGACTCTACAAAATATTATTATGTAATAAGGAAACCTAGTCCTCCAACTAGGCATGGGTTGTCTACATTTGATCGACAATATTCAATTTTATGTAAATAATAGAGAAACAATATTCTACAAGGAATTAACTTCTTCAATCATGAGATTCTTACAATGCAACAACTTTCTCTCACAAATTTAATTCTTCATTTTCAAAAGGCACCCATATTTTTTAAAAAGGGCACAAATAAATTTTAATCAACACTTTAGTCGAATTTTGACCAAACAATTATCCTTCCTATTAGTCAATATTCGACTAGGTTAATAACACTTATTTAAATTTCAATAAAACATTAGAAAAAGAAACACAATGAATGCCCCAAGGATAGAAACCCTTGGTATTTAATAATTATTTTATTATGCCAAGTTGAGTCACGCAATCTCTTCTAAGTTCTATGCTATTACTGATTTATGTAAGGGAACTTTTGGGGAATGCAAGCCAAGCTTCTTCAACAATTGTCAACCAACTACTCCATACATCCATCAATGCATGGTCTAATCAACTATAATGTAGAGTCAATAATGCATCAATTGACTTATTATTAATCAAGGAAGTGTTCAATGCCTGACTATGAGTTGAATAGACCATTCAATCTCTTTTGCTTGATCACTCCTCCATAAACTCATATATTGAAAGAAGACTCATTTCACATGTTGGCATAAATCAATTGAAAGAAAACCTATCGAGACTCAGCCAAGTATTTCGCAAACCACAATCAACTTCCACCAATTAATTTCATAATGCACATCCTATATGGAAATTGTTCCAAATCATACCAACATTAGGGCATAAATGCTTCCAACATCCACTCAAACAGCTAGTCTTCTACAAATCACTACTTGGATGATACAAGAAATCTCTAAAAACATAATGCTCAATTCAATGTTCAATACTAAAGAAAGGTATTACACATGATCAGTTGATTACCAATGGTTGGGGCATACAAAATCTTTTATCTTCCATTGATATTCATAGCTAAAAGTATAGTTTATTTAATAAATGGAGTTGGCCTAATGGATACAACATCCACACTAAATTTTTTCTATTCACCTAGAATTTAGTTGACTAGAAAAGACTCCACGATCATAAAATAACACAATAGATCTAATAAACACACCAAAGGTGGATCTAAATAAAAATATGGCTTAAACATCCAAGGATGTGTTGATTTTGGAAAAATAATACCCAATAAATTACCAAAGCATTTGAAACAAACTAGAGCACACAATGGTCAAGTTCAAAATATCATAAAGATAGTTATAACTCATCATATTCTCAAATCCATAGAATCGACATATTAAAGCCATTAACTATAATGGAACTCATTCGCATTCGACAAAACCTTGACCAAGAACCAAACATCTTGGATACCATGTTCGAAAAAGAAAAAAACGTCATAAGTGAAAACAAAGATTTCAAGAGAAATTGGTGATTTCAATAGGCACTATTAGCACTTAAGCATAATTATTAGAGTTCCAGTAGTAGATACTGATGATAATTGTACCAAATGTGATGTGATAGACCAATCTGAGGGACAACAGACCCCATAAATACCCATAAAAAATGGATCTAAAATGATCAAGTGGACATAGTTGATTTCATGTGCCCAATAATTTATATTCCTTGATTGATTTCTTCTTCATGATCAACTACACATTCCCACGAGATGTGTTTACACCAAGAACCACTAATTCCAATATATATTGCTAAAGAAAAGGATAGAGCCGCCACCCTCATAAAGAAAATTTCACACATCCACAAAAAAGTGTAATGTATCTTGTAAGGCCAACAATATAAGTCTGAAAAAAGCCACAATGTACACCAAGTGTCTCACTCTTTCCAAGAAAGTGACCAAGTTTGGATAGAAGTAGAAAAATTAGGGTAATTTTGAGGTTAAAATGGGCCTTCTTAGGAAAATAATGAAATGAGAGACATGAGTTTTTAAAGAAAAATAAATGAAACTAGTTTTCTTATTTTATGTGTGGTTTATCTCCTTATCGGTTTACTCAAATGTCAAGTGTAAGACCCTGTTAGATGCGGAATTAAATTCCACATCCAATGAGTACCCATTTTGCATACTTATTAGTTAACCCACATCGGAAAAAATGAAAATACATAAATAAATAAAAATGTGTTTGAACACATTTGTTTATGTATTTTCAATTTTTTCCGATGTGGATCTACTCAGAAGTATGCAAAGTGAGTACTCGTTGGATGTGGAATGTAATTCATACAACGAGTGTCTATACTTGACATTTGAGTAAACCTATAAGGCAATAAGCTATATATATATAGTTTTCTTTTTTTCCCTCCAAAATATTTACCCCTGGGGATGATGTCATCATCTTGAATATTATTGGTTATTTTCAAGTTAATTTTATTAGTACATTTTATTTTAGGCCCATTTTTTACATCAAAATTCCCCTAATGAGGAAAGGTTAAGAATCCATGTTGAAAAATCAAACTTCTTCAATATAGTCTTTACTCAATTTTCAAAGTGTTAAGTCTTTTCGAACTTAATCTACCACCTTATTTTGGAATGCATTTAGTTTTCAACATTGATCTATAGAAGTCCCAATGTTTGAATCAAAACCTAAATTTCAATGCCTACCAATTTGGATCCATAACACTTAGCATCAATTTTCACTATTCAAACTAGCAGTTAACATCTCGACATTAAGACAAACCTTTGGTCATTATCCATCCAAGCAATGTTTGCGTCATGCTAAGTGGTACAACCTTGAACAATCAAATTCACTTTCATCAATTGTGCCTAGAAGAAATGGAATCCATTTATTTCCAATGGTAGAAAGAATGATCAACATCAAACTTCCCAACCCAAGATGCACCAACTTTGATACATGCCAACACTAAACCATTGATTAGGTATAGAACCATTTAGGATTCATTGCACCAACCAATAATAATGTAGGGTTGAATCAATCTACTTCCTACAATTGTAACCAACATCTCTACCATAACTCTAATAGTATAGAAGCTAAAAGAGGTTGGACAATTTTGAGACATCAAGTAATATGATACTCTTGTACAAGATGTTCATCCCTAACATAGTTATTTTAAATTTCATTGTAATTAATAAAAAGAGAGAGAAGTTTTGTATTTTTATTATTGTGACATTACGTGTTTCCTTGAATATGTCTAAAAAATACCATAAATTGTTTATTTATTTAACAATTTGTGATTTAATTCCTCCTGTGCAGTCAAATCAATGGTACGAAGTTCATGTTGCGTTGAAAAATGTAGCATGAAATTCTCGATTTGATTTTGCCTTGATTAAATTGAGAAAAATTAAATTTCCACATCAATAGACAACTTCGATGAAGTTAACTTGTTTTACATGGCTTGTGTCACCCAGTTTACTAAGTAAATTCGAGATGGAGGAGTTAGAGTTCAGTTATGCATGTATGATTGCTAATTTGTAGCAATCAAGGTCAGTTATCTAAGATTGTTTTTAGTTAAACTAGTTCCAAATTTTGGAGGAACTAGTGGAAAGATCATCAAGTTAATTAATCAATCAACCCAAAATATCTAGTGCATACAGAGAATTCAAGATACCAGTTGAGGTGAATATTCCAAGGCAGTATAAGATCAGTTGTAGACTAGTATTGAGTGTACAGGTGTTGCATGCAGTCAGATGATCAACCTAGAGGAATTGCACAATTCAATTGAGGGAATTTCCTAAATAATAGGGTCTAATTCCTCAAGGAACAATGCAAGGAAATAGGAGCTCAATCCGAGGGAAAATTTGACTAAGTCTAGGTCAGAGTCCTTTGGTGAGAAGAGAGATAGATTGTGCACTTGCAGGGTGAGCTTAGTTGAGCAAATCAATTATAATACATCTCTATTTCATTTTATTAATGCAAGAGGCATTGGGTTTTTTAGAAAATTTCTTTCCCCATATAAAATTATTTGTTACATGTATTATTCCTTCTTGCATGTCTAAAATTTTTGTTCTAAATTGTGAAATAATGTCCACATAGCAGTAGCGTAGATCTGTGTCTTGTGATTTTGATTAAAACTTCATGAGCAGTTGAAAATTACATCCTAATTTCTACAAGGTATCAGAGTGGGATTCACATTAGAGTAGGCAATTAAAAGTTGGTTTTAAGAGGTTTGAATTTGAAGATCAATGTAGCAAGATTTCTTCAGATCTGAGAAGATGGCCTTCAATGGACTAAGGCTAGAGTATGCCTTGGAAGGCACCTCTAATTTTTTTGCATGGAAGGATCGCATGGAGGTAGTATTGGATGACAATGGGTTGCTAGAATACATCAAGAGAGATGTTGCAAAACCTCAAGCATTTGATGCCCAAAACCTTGCTTAGTGGAAGAAAGATGTAGCCAAGGCGAGGAGAATAATATTGGAGGGAGTTCAGGATCATATTTTTTGAATTTCCACGAACAAAGAAACTTTGTTCGCGATGTGGAAAGCACTGACAGAATTGTTCGAGAACAGAAGTGACCATAGGAAGTTAGCACTCAAGGGTAAACTTTGAAGTATCAAGATGTAGAAAAATTACACAATTCTATAGTATACGAGAAAGTTTACATGGTATCATGATGAACTTGGCGAGGTTGGTGTTAATTTCCCTGAAGAAGACTTAGTAACCTTAGCACTTATGGACTGACTTGGTGTAGGAGGAAATAAGGTCGAATACTAGAGATGGGACTTCATTCAAGGGCAAGGATGAAGAAAAATTTGCATTGGTTGTAAAGGAAAAGAAGGGAAAATGGAAGAAATGCCATTCAAATGAGAATTCAGTCAAGGGGGCAAGAAGAAAGATCTGTCAAAAATAAATGCTTCCATTGTCATGAATTCGGGCACTATACCACGAAGCTTCCACATAAGAAGGCAAACAAGAAGGCCTTCGGAGGTTAATCAAGTGAATCTTTGGCTTCATAGTTCGAGCTTGGCTTTACCCTCATTACACCCATGGCCAGCACAATGATGGGGAGCATGTAGTGCTTGGACTCAGGTGTGTCATTCCATATGAAGAGAAATAGATATTTTTTTAGTGACCTAGATGAGAAATATATGCACATTGATATGGGGGACAACGGAAGGTATAGTACAACCGAGATTAGTACAGTCACCTTTCATAGGGAATTGGGCTCCCCTATCATGCCCCTTCTCAAATACATTTGTAACAAGGTGTTTCTACACCATTTTGCACAATTTTGGCTAAGGAAAACAACCCATCATTTTCGACTTAGGGACTTAGGAGAAAATACAACTTTATTTGACTACTAGTGGAATGTGGGGACCACCCACATGTGAATTTGAACTAGACCATTCAAATGGATTGGAGGGAAGTCGAATAGTTGGATGGAGGGGGCCACATGAGGCAAGGAAGGCCCAGGAGGAGGAAGCTCTCATTTGGATTGATTCTTACACCTTGCAAATCGAAATTACTTGACTATTCGCTCTGATGCTTAGCTGAGTCAACCAGTTGTTTAGCCACGAATCTCTCAAGCGAGAGATTAGACCTTTCCTTTGGGGGAATTTCCGTGCCTGCCCTTGGGAGGCAGTTTGATAAGCATTTCAGGAGATCCGGGAGTGTGTTATAGCACCATCATTCAGCCACAAACAGGGAGTGTGTATTTCTGGCTAGCTGAAGAATACACAAGAGGAGTTGGAGCTATCACTGATCAGACATTTTCCAGGAGAGTTAGAGAATTGGGAGAGCAACAGTAGGCCAAAATTTCTTGTGAGTTTTGGAGCCAGCAGAGCCAACATCCCAACAGTTTGAATTACTGGGCTTGGGGACAGTGCAGAGGGTCAGTCCAGCATTTTCATGGAGCTTAGAAGTAGGTGCTACAGGCTGGAAGCCCATTCGAGAAGTCAGGGGATTTATAGTAGGGGTTAGCCTAGCATTTTGGGACTATTTCCGGGAGGATTTACAGGCAAATTCAAGCAGGCCGATTTTTGCAGTTGCAGCTGAAGTTTGGCTCCTTGGGGGTGGAATTTCAGAAGTCTAAACGAGCTAAATTCCTTCGTGGATTTTCCTGGGTTTAGGCCAAGGAATCTAGGGTTAAAATATTATAATTTTCTAAGCACAAGAAGTGGACTTTCCAGCCATTCGAACTTAGTAGAAAGGTTGTTTTTTGGGCAACACGGTGTAGATTGGTGCCACAATTGGAGAAATCATTGGTTCAGCCCTTTCTCACCTGGGTTTGGTCATGCTTCTCCATTAAGACAAGCCCAAGTGCACCATTCTATTATCCATTGTATTTTTCCCTCAAAGAAGTAATAAAATGGCTCAGCAATTCCTTATTTACATCATTTCCATGGGTGTTTAATGTGTATTTCATTTTTATATTTTGCTGCACATATTATATGATATCACTTGTATTCCTATTTAGGAACATTACAGTGGTATTAGAGCCTAGTTCTTGGCTCAGCTGTGGGTATTTTCTCCTATGAGAGAAGGGGACCAGTAGAACATCACATACCAAAGGCAGGGGTACCAGAGCAGAGAAAGAGAGTTGGAGATTACTCCAGACACAGAGGACATAGGGAAATAAGTGGTAGAAGAGGAGGACATGGTGGAACCCATGAGAAGGGAAGAGATGGCTTTCGACAACCTCTTGAGAACCTTGAATTACCTAGCTAAGGGTCAGAAAGATATGATGGAAGAGATAAATTTGCAGAATAAAGAGAGGACCACTCCTACAGGGTTTCTATTTGGGGGAACTTTTGGAGCCTCTCAACCATTTGATCACCTCTCACCAGCAGCGCAACACCCATTAGCTAGTGGGCTAACACGTACCACACTGCCCTCTTTCGTACTAATGGCACAAATCAAACATGCAAGGGGTGAAGACCCCATTCAGATGGGAGACTATTTCTGAGAGTGGCAATTTATGGATGCAGACTTCAAGGAAACACTCTCTTTCAAAGATTTATGCAATCTCAAGCAGAGTGAGAAGAACAAGGGTTATGGAGGACAGGGAACCCAAAAATATGAGTTGCAAAGGACCATAGGGAAGATGTGCTTCCCTATTTTCGATGGCACTTCAAAGTACATGGATAGGGCTTGGGTTGAGAAGATGGACAACTATTTCCAACTCAAAAGGATGATAGAGCAAGAAGCTATCAAGATGGCCATGCTACACATGGAGGGGGAAGCCCATGGTTGGTGGTTTCATGGCTTGGCCACCCTAGGGCATGCCATTGTGGCTTCTTATGAGGACTTCACTAGGAGGGTGGTGGAGAGTTTTGACTAGAGAGATCTAGAGGCCCATTTCAAAGAGCTCATCCAACTGCGCCAAACAGGCAACTCAGAGTAGTACACCTCAGAGTTTCTATGAGTATCAGTGATGGTTTTGGATCTATCAAAGGCTAAGAGGGTGTATACCTTCATTGAGGACTTTCTTGAGCCTTGTGTGGATTGGTGAAGTCACACAGACCCTCCATGCTATAGGAGGCAGTGTTGTGCACCAGAGATCTACAAGGGGTCGTCCCCAAGACTAGAGTGCCTTTTCCTGCATGGACCCCTTTTCCATAGAAGGGGCAAGAGACTAGACCTCCACCTCAGAGGACCACATATGGGTGGTGGCAGATATATGATGAGACATGAAAGGACCTTAGGAGGAGGAAGTTGTGTTTCACATGCAGGGAGCCTTGGGCACCAGGCCATCGGTACACTGCCGGTAGAGCACACTATATTGAGGTTTTTTCAGACAATAACTAGGAGGATGAGGTGGAGCAGGAGTGTGGTGAGGGAGATGGTGATATTACAGCAGATAGAGGTCCACCATCACCACCTCCACAGGGAGGGGCATCCCTTGCCCAATCCGAGGAAGTCCTTGCTTCCTTATGCGAGATTCCAAAATTTTTGACATTGAGGATCAGAGGCACCATACAGGGGTAGAGGGTGTCAATCCTAGTTGATAATGGGCTACCCACAACTTCATAGATGCCTAGTTGGTTCAAAGGAGGGGCCTCACCATGGCTGATTTTGAGGGCTTTTCAGTTCTAGTACTAGGTGACTGCACCATACAGTGCACTCGATATGTGCTTGCCTTGACAGTAGTTGTGGGGAACTACTCGATGACGAACAATTTATTTGTGGTTGATCTACCTAACACCAACATGGTGATGAGTGTCTAGTGGTTGTACTCCCTTGGGCAAGTCACGAAAGATTGGAGGAAGACAGAGATGGAGTTCATTGGGTCGGATGGAAAACTATTAATTCTGAGAGGCATGCAGTCTTATCCACCTTAGATAGTCTAGACCCACATAATGGAGGTATATCTGTGACATGGGGACATTGCATGGGCAATAGAGCTAAGGATTTCAAAGGTTGGGGGACAGGCCCAGCCACCAGCACCAGGCATACAACCTTTACTAGATAGATACGCAGTTGTGTTTGGGGACATTCCACAAGGGAAGCCACTAGACAGTGGATTCGAGCACACTATTGAGTTCGAGTCGTGTGTGTAGGAAGTGATCACCACCCCTTATAGGCATACCAAGGCCTATAAGGATGAGATAGAGAAGGCCATTCAAAAGTTGTTAGCATTGGGCCATATCAGGCCAAGTTCCATTCCCTTTGCTTCTTTAATAATACTATTGAAGAAGAAGGATGGAACCCTTCATATGTGCATTGACTATCGGGACCTCAACCAGAATACATTGAAGGACTGGTACCCCATTCCCCACATAGATGAGCTGATGGATGAGATTAGAGGAGCCATGTACTTCTCTAGATTGATCTACATTCAGGGTACCACCAGATCAGGGTGTGGGATCAAGATATCCCTAAGACATCTTTCTAGTGCCACTATGGGCACTTCGAGTTCCTGGTCATGCCATTTGGGCTACCCAATGCTCTGGGCACTTTCAAGTCATGCACGAACCATGTCTTCCGGGGATAGTTGAGGAGGATTGTGCTGGTTTTCTTCGATGACATTCTAATTTGAAATCGGACATGGGAGGAGCATCTCCAGCACTTGGAGGAGGTATGCTAGACAGAAGGAGCAGACAGGGGGTAGCGAGCGCCCAGTGCGTGAGGTGATCCTTAGCACACCCATTCCCCAAACTAGAACACCCCGGATTTCTGGTCGTCTGGAGGAGCAAAGTTTTATGCCAAATTATCCAAGTGTGATTTTGGCTTCGCAAAGATGCTCTACCTAGGGCATATCATCGATGTTAAATGGGTGAAGGTCCATGTGGAGAAGATATGGTCCATCCGAGATTGGTCGATACCATGATATGTGACTACACCGAGGGGTTTCTTGGGCATTTGCACCTACTACAAGAACTTTGTCAAGGGGTTCTCACAACTGGTAGCACCCTTGACCGATTTGACCAAGAGATGGGCTTTCACATGGACTGATGGAGCATAGGTTGCCTTTGATCGCCTCAAGGAGTTGATGAGCAGTTTCCCGGTCTAGGCACTTCTAGATTTTACCCAACCTTTCACCATGGAGTGTGATGCATTTGGGGTGGGAGTTGGAGCATTTTTGTCATAGGATGGGCATCCCATTGCTTTCTAGAGTTGGAAGCTCCTACCACATGAGTTGTCACATTCCATATATGAAAAAGAGATGATGGTCATCATGCATGCATTGACCAAATTTCGACAGTACTTGGTGGGAAACATGTTTCGAGTGAAGATTGATCACAACAGTCTTCGTTACTTCATGGGGCAACATGGCCTCAATGACAAGTAGCAGAGATGGGTCATCAAGGTGCAGGCCTATGACTTCAACATATAGTATGTGCAGGGAAAGTACAATGTGGTGTCTGATGCTCTATCTCGGAGACCAACTGGCTTATCCCTCATGATCATCTGCCATGATTGGAAGGCTCAGCTATTGGTGGAGTACTCCAAGGATAGGAGGGCATGCGAGGTCTTGGAGGCTACCCATGTAGATGAGCATTACAAAGTGATGGATGAGGTCATCTATTACAAGGAGTGCATTTTCCTAGTACCCAACTTGCAGTTGAGAGAGAGGGTGCTCTAGGAAGCACATGACTTGCCATTATCCAGGCACCAGGGGTTCCGGAAAACATATATGGAAGTCAGGGAGAGATTCACATGGAAGGGCCTCAAGGGGGACATGTTGAAGCACGTAGAGGAGTGTGTGGCATGCCAGTGGAACAAGGGGGAGCTTATTCACCCTATAGGATTGTTATAGCCACTTCCCATCCCCAAGGGGAAATGGGAAAGTATATCTATGGATTTCATCACAGGGCTCCACACAGTGCAGGGGAAGGACTGGATCTACGTAGTGGTCGACAGGTTGACCAAATATGCCCACTTTTTCACCATCCCCACCAGATACACGGTTGCACGGGTTGCAGAATTGTTCTTTCGGGAGATTTTCGGTTTCACAAACTCCACAAGAACATTGTGAGTGGCAGGGATAGCAGGTTCATAGAAGGTTTTTGACAGGAACTTTTCAAATTGATCGAGACAAATCTCACTCCTAGCACTAGCTACCACCCTCAAATAGATGGCCAGACTGAGAGGGTTAATCACTGGAGGGGTACCTGAGGAACTAAGTGACCAGTCAGCAGAGGGCTTAGATTCGATGGTTGCATCTAAGAGAGTATTGATACAAGACCACCCACCACATGTATATTGGTATGACTCCTTTCCATGATTTATATGGATATGATGCATTATCTTTTACTGACATTTTTTTTTGGAGATAGTCGAGCCCCAAAGGCCAAAGATTGGGTCCAAGAAAGCTAAGACATCCTCAAGGCTCTCAAGGATAACTTGGTGATAGCTCAAAACTAGCATAAGGTGTACACAGACTAGCATAGGACAGAGAGGCATTTTGAGGAGGGGGACTTGGTGTACCACTGGCTACAGCCTTATAGGCAGTTTACGCTGAAGAATAAGGGGGTCGAGAAGCTACAACCTCACTTCTGTGGGTCATACTAGGTGATTAGATGAGCTAGGGGGGTGGCCTATGAGCTAGAGTTGCCTTCAAGGAGTAGGATCCACAATGTATTTCATGTATCATGCCTTAAAAATGTGTTGGGACAACAGGTGACAGTAGCAGCAAATTTACCCCCATTGGATGATGAGTTCCACTTGGTTTTGGAACCTGAGGCCATCTTGGAGAGCAAAGAAAGGAAAATGAGGAGCGGGACCATCGGGAGTTCTTGGTGCATTGGAAGAACTTGCCAAATGAGGATGCCACCTAGGAGGGTGAGCATATTTTGGAGCACCCATATTTGAGGTTGCTTGAGGGCAAGCAACATTTGGGAGGGGAGTACTATCATGTCCCTTCTCAAATACATTTGTAACAAGGTGTTTCTACACAATTTTGGCTAAGGAAAAGAACCCAACATTTTCGACTTAGGGACTTACGAGGAAATTCGACTTTATTTGGTTGTTAGTGGAATGTGGGGGCCACCCACATGTGAATTCGAACTAGGCCATTTGAATGGCTTGGAGGGAAGTTGAATAACTATATGGAGGGGCCCAGATGAGGCAAGGAAGGCCCAAGGAGTTAAAAGGAGGAGGAAGCTCTCATTTGGATTGATTCTTACACCTTCCAAATCGAAATTACTTGATTGTTCGCTTTGTTGTTTAGCTGAGTCAACTAGTTGTTTAGACATGAATCTCTCAAGCAGGAGATTCAACCTTTCCTTCTAGGCCCACCCTAGGGAGGTAGTTCCATAAGCATTTCAAGAGATCCAGGATTTTTGGCTAGCTGGAGAATACACAAGAGGAGTTTGAGCCATCATTGATCAGACATTTGCTAGGAGAGTTAGAGGATTGGGAGAGAAGCACTAGGCCAACATTTCTTGGGAGTTTTGGAGCTAGCAGAGCCAGTATCCCAGTAGTTCGAATTACTGGGCTTGGGGACAGTGCAGAGGGCCATTCCAACATTTTCGTGGAGATTAGGAGCAGGTGTTATAGTCTAGAAGCCCATCTAGGAAGTCAGGGGATTTATAGGAGGGGTCATCCCAGCACTTTGGGACTATTTCTGGGAGGATTTACAGGTAGATTCTAGCAAGCCAAGTTTTGTCGTTGTAGCTGAAGTTGGGCTCCTTGGGGGTTGAATTTCAGAAGTCTAAACCAGCTAAATTCCTTTGTGGGTTTTTTTGGGTTTAGGCCAAGCAGTTCGAGGTTAAAATCTTATAATTTTTTGAGCACAGGAAGTAGACTTTCCAGCCATTTGAACTTAGCAGAAATGGTATTTTTTTGGCAGCGTATGCAGATTGGTACAACAATTGGAGCAGTCACTAGTTCATCCATTTCTCACCTGGGTTTGGTCATGCTGGTCCATTGAGACAAGCCCAAGTGCACCATTCTATTATCCATTGTATTTTTCCCTAAAAGAATTATTAAAATGGCTCGACAATTCCTTATTTACAGCATTTCCATGGGTGTTTAATGTGTATTTCATTTTTATATTTTGTTGCACAGATTATATTCTTTATATCACTTGTATTCCTATTTACAAAAATTATATCCCCCCTTAGCTCAAGCATGCCATGTTCATTACGAGCAAAAATAAAAATCTCATCTCTATTGCAGTTTAGAATATTATGGTTATGATGTGATATTCAGCAAAGGAAAGGCATTCCTAAGACACATAGCCATGGGATAGGTGAAGCAGATCGGGGTTCATGTGAAAAAACTGTAAAAGCTGTATGTGGAGGATTGTGTCACATTTAGCACAAAGGTGGAGAAGGTGCAGAGTCGCAATGTTAGTAAACTTTAGCACAAAACACTTGGTCATTTGCATCATGGCACTTTAAAGATAATGCATCAAATAACCATAGGCCGATTCCCCAAAAGAGAACTTGAGCAGTAGGATGTAATCAAACGATGTACCTGGGGCAAGTACAAAAAAACCACATTCCATGATCAAGACAGAAAAGCACATAATAACAAGGATCCACTCTGATATTTGTGGACATTTCTTGACAGCCTCCACTTCTAGGCACAAATATTTTGTCATTTTTATTGATGACTTCTCATAGAAGTGTTGGATCTTCTTCATGCAGAAGAAGGATAAGACATTCTCCAAGTTTGTAGAATTCAAAGCACTGGTTAAGAAATAAACATGCAAGAAGGTGAAGGCTCTCAAGAGCGATAATGGAGGTGAGTATGTGTCAAATGAATTTAAATTTTTCTGTGAAAAAGAAGCTATTCAACGAAAGTTGACAGCACCCCACAACCCACAGCAGAATGGGGTGGCTGAGAGAAATAATTGTAGCATTCTGCGAGTAGCGATGGAAATGTTACATTATTAGGGCCTACCTCTACATTTACAGGTTGAAGCATGTAACACATCAATCTATTTGCAGAACTGGAGTCCTCATCAAATTCTTGGCATGATTACACCAAAGGAGGATTTCTCAAGGAGAAAGTTAGATGTGTCACACATCAAGGTTTATGGAGTCTTTTTTTACTACCGTGTGTCCAAGGAATAAAGGAAGAATCTAGAGATGACAACAGAATTGGGGGTATTTGTGGGTTACACAGAAAGTCTTCACAACTACCATGTGTACTTTCCTTCCCTCAGAATGATAGTTGTGTGAAGGGACGTGAAATTTAACGAAGACAAATCCATGTGATTCTCTCTTGAGAGGGAGCTTCAGATCCCACTAGAAGAGGATATTTTAGCTCCAAAGGAGGAGCCTCAAGAAGTTGTGGAGCAGGCACAAATTGAGGAGTAGAGAGTGGAGACAACCACTCAAGAAGAACCATCCAAAGAAGGTCGGAAAAGGACTAGGGAAGCTTAGAGACTTTTGCAGGATGTGAGGGAGAATGTGAGTGCTCCTTCAAATCAGTGCAGGTAGAGAAGGTCACCATATCAGTAAACTAGCTACATGATCTAATGACTCATCTTGTAGAGACCGAGCCATCCTCTTTCAAGGAAGAATTATAGAAACTTGTATGGGTTGATGCAATTGTGGAGGAATATGAGTCCATTGTAAAGAACAATGTTTGGGAAGTGGTACCATGACCATCAAATAAATTAGTTGTGGGTTCGAAATGGATCTTCAAGGTAAAGTATGTTGTAGACAGAAGCATATAAAAGTACAAGGCCATATTTGTGGCCATGGGGTACTCTCAAGTTGAGGGGTTTGACTATGAGGAGACCTTTTCTCCTATAGTAAGGTACTCATCCATTAGATCAATTCTCACTCTGGTTGCACAAATGAGGTGGAAGATCCACTAGATGGATGTGAAAACAACATTCATGAATTAAGTTATTGAGGAGGAGGTGTATATCAAGCAACTTGAAGGCTTTGATACTTTTGATCAGGATTCTCATGTGCGTAGACTCAAGTGAGCATTGTACGGTCTTAAGAAAGCACCCCATGCTTGGTACACCACAATCGATAGCTATCTCACCGGTTTGGGATTCAAAAAAAGTGAAGTGGATGCAAACCTCTATCACATTTTGGTAGAAGGTAATTTTTTCATTATTGTATTATATGTTGATGACTTGATTTTAACTGGTGATGAGTAGTTGATCAGATCTTGCAAGGAGGATCTTGCAAGAGAATTTTAAATGAAGGGCATGTGTCTCATGCACTACTTCCTTGGATTGGAAGTATGGCAAGGTGGTGGGGAACATTTTGTCTCTCAGGGAAAGTATGCCAACGAGATAATTCACAGATTCTACATGGATAGTTGAAAACCCATGGAGACACCTCTAGCGACCAACTGGAGGAAATAGGATGCCACATTATGCGAGGAAGTGGATGCTACTTTTTATCGGCAGTTGGTGGGTTCACTAATGTATCTTGTGAACACACAACCAGATATGTGCTATGCATTCAAACAACTAAGCCAAGCTATGGTTAGTCCAACAAAATTATTTTGGAGGGAAGTTAAGCATGTTCTATGATACCTCAGAGGCACTATCCAGTTTGGACTATGGTACAGATGGATAGATGGAGTGAATTTGTGTGGCTTCATAGATGTAGATTGGGTGGGGAGTCCATCATACTAAAAGAGTACATCGTGTGGAATTTTTAGTGTTGGGTCTAAAATGGGTTTTTGGTAAAGAAAGAAGAAAATATATATAGCACTCATCCTAGCAGAAGCAGAACACATGGTTGCCAGTAAAGCAACATGTAAGGTGATATGGATGAGAAAGATACATGTTGTATTGTTTGGTCAAATGATGGATCCAACTGTGATATACTGTGATAATCATAGTTGCATCAAGCTCTCTAAAAAAAAAATATTTTTCATGGTCGATCCAAGCATATAGATATTGGTATCACCATTTATAGGACTGTGTGCGGAGGCAAATAATCTTGTTGCAGTACATTCCAACAGAGGAACAAGATGTTGATATTTTGACAAAGGCCTTGTCAAGAGGGAAATTTGAGTTCCATAGGTGCAGGATATGGGTGGTTGATAATCCCTTTCTTGCTAAGAGGGAGTGTGGAAAAATGTAGAAAGAAATCTCAATTTTATTTTTCCTTGATTAAATTGAGAAAAAATGAATTTCCACATCAACAGATAGCTTGGATGATGTTAACTTGTGTGACATGGCTTGTGTCACCCAGTTCACTCAATAAATTCAATTTGGATGAGTTAAAGTTTAGTTCTACATGTGTGATTGCTAATTTGTAGCAATCAAGGCCAGTTATCTTAGGTTTTTCAGTTAAACTAGTTTCAACTTTCGAAGGAACTAGTGTAAGGTCAGTTAAGTAGTGGGAATTCAGTCAAACTCAGTGATCATCTAGTTAAGTGATCAATCAACCCAAAATATCTAGTGCATAAAGAGAATTTGAGTTACCCAGTTGAGGTGGAGATTCCAAGGTAGTGTAACATTAGTTGTAGACTATCCTTGAGTGCACAGGTGTTGCATGCAGTCAAATGATTAGCCTAAAGGAATTGCACAATTAAATTGAGGGAATCTCCTAAATAATAGCGGATAATCCCTCAAGGAACGGTGTAAGGAAATAGGAGCTCAAGCCCAGGGAAAATTTGACTAAATCTAGGTCATAGGCCTCTAGTGAGAAAAGAGATAGGTTGTGCACTTGTAGGGTGAGCTCAGTTGAGAAAATAAAATGTAATACATCTCTATTTCATTTTATTAATGCAAGAGACATTGGGGTTTCTAGAATATTTCTTTCCCCGGATAAAAATACTTGTTGCATGTGTGTTATTCCTTCTTGCATGTCTAAATTTTTTGTTCTAAATTGTGAATTAATGTCTGCAGAGCAATAGTGAAGATCTATGCCTTGTGATTTTGATTAAAATTTTCATGATCAGCTGCAAATCTATAGCCTAATTTATACATATTTATTGCTTGCATGGTGCTTTAGTTCCTCATCTAGGGGAATAAGTTTGAATTTTTCAAGCTAGAGTAATGTATCGGAGTTCAAGGTTATAGTAAAAGGCAACTCATCGAGAATTGTGAATGGAAAAAATTCTATATTAAGTGGTGGTATCATTGTAAGGATCTTGATTACTAGTAGATGTGATAGATTTGTTGTGTTATTATCACATTTAAGGGGGATACCTGCGTCTAGAGTACACAATAGAGAGATAATCCTTGTAATTGTTAGGTAGAAATATTTACAACTTATTGAAGATAGATATCATTGGAATAATAAATCATGAGAATGTAATTGCATTATGGCAAAGGCAAGGATCCAAAAGTGGTATGAAACATCATTGAAACTTTCATGAAGTTGACCTTGTGAAAGGTGTGAAACAATAATGAAGTTTGTTTTGACCCAAGGATTTGATAATTCTTTGTGCGAAGTGTTGGAAATGATGTAATTAGATACTCCATATCTCATAATTATCTCCATGTAGGATTGATATATATGTGTTTGAATGTATCACTATAATACCCATTGTGGCATGTCAACCCTTGATTTTTTGTTCCTACAAGGAATGTCAATAAATTTTATTAGGCGTGATTGTATGCCTATTATAGAAAATAAAAATTAGACATATTGGTAACAATGATTGTTATAGCATATAATGCTTTCAAAGAAGCTAACATTAACAAGTACAAGACAATGATATCACTATAGGCCAATTAGAACAAAAGAAGGCATTTGATTCTAAGAAAAAAAGTGTTTCTTACATGTCCCACTTGTATTTTTATTATAATATTAAAATAATAATAATAATAATTTGATATTATTATAAAAAATAAAATACAACCAAAGGAAGTACACTCTGAGAAGTTGGAAGAAGAAATTGTCTTGTTAAAAAAATAAATAGAAAAGAAAATAATACTAATTGTTGCAATTGCTTTATGTATGCCTCTATGGCATCGCAACACTGACACCACTAGGCTTGCAAACTGATTGATCTTTTTTTGTAATTACGATTGTATGTAATTAATGTAAAGAAAATAAAAATTGTAATGCTTGTCTCATGGGTTTCACGAGAAATGAATTTTATTTTTAGTTAAGGATCCCATTTTGAGCTCTTAGGATTGGTCATAAAGTCAAATTGAGTCAATTTCATGTATGAAGGACCCTTCTTGGGCATGTTACAAATGTATGTAATTCATTGAAAGAGTCTAAAATATCTTCCAAGACCAAGCTCAAGCACCTCCGTCAAGTCGGCCTTAAATAAAATAATGAAGCTACACCAAATGACATGTTGGCCTAGGAAACTATCAAGTCGGCTTATTTCTCATGGGAAAACCACTATAAATAGGCAACTTGGCCTCCATTTGGAACTTAGATTTTCGATCAAGGAGAAATCTGCAATAAGAAGTGCAGAAATCACTAGGAAAGGAACCTCACCACTAGAGAAGAGAAGTAAAGGAAGAGTGAATTATTTGCTATTTTTTTGGGTTAAGTACATTCCACACGTGCGAGAATCTATTGCTACCTATTGCAGGAAGAACGAGATACCAAAGTCATATTGTGAAGACAATTTTTGGAGAAGAACAAGGTGATTCCGTAGCTAAGTTAAAGAATAAATAACCTCCATCTAAAGGAAAGTGAATCAAGGTGTTTATCTCCCTCATATGTTACAGCTAGAACTTCAAAAGTAGGGCCAAGAATTGCATAGCAGAATCGAGGAACTGAAATTCATAGAAGAGTCGAGATTTTGAAGGAGCGAAGGAAGTTTGACCGCCATTGATTAAAGGAAGAAATCAAACAAGAAGGCTTGTGCCTTGGTCTTGGAGAGGTCGTTGTATCAAGATTCTAAGTCTTGGTCTTGGTATTCGTCAATTGAAGTCTCTATAAGAAGAAGAATTTGTTTGGGTTTTCCTCTCAAGTAGGAGAGGTTTTGGCCCTAGTTGATCGCCTACATTATGTGTCTCTTGTCTCTTTATTGTTTATACATTGGTAGTTGTTTGATTAAAAACACAATAATAGTCTAACGAAAGAGAATATCTGAATCTAAAGAAGTAAAAATCATTCACAAGTCATTATCATATGAAGATAAATCACCTAATCTTGATTCCCTATATTTCTCAACATGGTATCAGAGCTAAGGTGAGAAATCAAGGAAATGGAATCTCATCAAGGGACACTCAAGTACTCAAGGATCAAATCTCTAAGGATATCAAAGTGAACTCAAGATCTACAAAGAAGTATCAAAACCCTAGATCAAAAAATAAGTCTACACCAGAAGAAGTCTTGGGATCCTCAAAAAGACCACAAATACCCTACTCAAGTTGAAAAGACTTATAAATCAAAGTTTCATGAAGACTATTCATATTAGAGAAGTAAGATCAATGACGTTGTCATCATCTTCAAAAGTTCTAAGGCAATTTCCTCAAAATTGAAGCAAGGACCTTTCCATTGAAGAAGATCATCCAAGAAGAATCAAGACACCATCAAGAAGTCATAACTTATCATCATCAACAAGGACATCACCATCAAATGATATAAAGTGATCTCCCTCTTTGTAGGTCAAGGATAATTCTTTAAGAGAACTATCTTCATCAAGGAGAAGCTGTCTATCATCTATATTATCGTCAATTTCAAGGAGGCAGAAAGTGGAAGAAGCATCTTCACAAGTAAGTATATTTATGTCTCAATTTTTCAAAATGTCTTTTGCATGGAAAGCAAAATTTTTTTTGGGGCTTCAAACAATCTTGCATGGAATAAGAGGACAGATCTAAATCTCATTGAAAATGAGATTATGGATCATGTCAAAGGATCTATCACCAAACCAATGAAAGAATATGCTCAAGCACTTGCAAAGTTTATGAAAGCGGAAGTGAGGACTCAAAGGATTCTCATAGAATCCATCAAGAATCCCCTCATTCCATATGTATGTAAACTCGACACCTCAAAAATAAATATATGACAAATTGGTAGAGTCGTTTTCTGTAAGCATTGTAGGAGAAGTTATCTCTCTAAGGAAATAACTCTATCAGCTAAGCATATAAAAAGAAGAAGGGATAGCCTCATACTTCATGAGGATATCTAAAATAAGGGATCAACTTCAATATATGGGAGAAATAATGTCTGACAAGGAGATGACCACCATAGTACTAAATGCACTACCAAAGGAGTGGGGTAACTTTACTTCAAGCATTTATTGGAAGAAAGAAGCTACTCCATTCCAGGTTCTATGGTCATTATGCAAGATTGAAGAAACCAAGATGAAGGGTAAAACTGGTGTGGGATCAAGTGATCAAAATCAAGCATATGTTGTTATGACAAAGAGAAGAGGAAAATCTGGGAAATTTGATCCTCAGAAAAAGAGAAGGAACATGGCTAAGATTCAATGTTATGGATGTCAAGAATATGGGCATTACAAAAGAGATTGTCCTAATCTCAAGAAGGACAATAATAAAAGAGGTAGAGAAGAATCCCATATCACCGAAGAAGTGGAGGAAGTTGAAAAGAAGAAGTCCAAGAAATAGCAAGTAAAAGATATATACTATGATTGAGATAGTCTTCCTCACCTAATCCTTTTGAAATTCATGTTTTCAAGTTTTCTATTGTAAGATATGGCTATCATGAATCATTACGGAAAATGATATGATGCATCATGGCATCATAAAAGAATTAAAAACAAGAGCATGTGACATCATCCTAGAGAAGCATGAAAGATAGTGGAATTCTAAGGCAGAAACCCATGGAAGGATATAGCCCATGGAAACCTCATTAGTAACATAAGTGGTACTTATGGGAAAAGGAATAAAAATTGATTTACTACAAATCTCATCATACATCAGTCAAAGTAAACATTTGTTGGGTGATGATACTCAAGAATCTTGATCGGAAGGTTCACCGATCAAAAGGAACCAAGGGTTTGATCAAGAATTCCATCTTGTGGGAATTCATGTAATAATGGTATCTGTCGGTTTTAACCCCGTACAGAAATTACCTGCATACGAATTCTAAAACACATAAAATAAACAATGCAAGAGCATAACACATAAAACACATATACACAAAGATTTTCCCTTGGATCCCAAAACTGGGACTACCAACTTGATTTTTCATTATGTTCCTTTCAATGTTATAATACATATTTATACATGCCAAAGCATCCAATACCATGGACCAAAAACCACCACGTCCAAAAAACATGTGTGAAAATCATGCACAAAACCATAGGTGGGTCCGCCCAACCTAACATAGAGTCCAAAACCAAAATTTTCTGGGGCGCTGCCCCGGACCCCATAAAGTGGAGTTACAGGTGCCCCTCAAACCACTTGTGACCTCCCCCCCTCTAACCCCCGGTTAACTACGTGGGCTATACGTGGAAAGAATATAACACAACCAAACATTCTCCCACTTGTTGTTTTCTTTCCACAGGGGGCGCACAAGAGAGCTTAGTCATTTATCCACCCCTGCAATGCCCATTGTTTCTCTACACCAAGAGAACTTCTCAAAGCTCACAGATTTTGTCAATGCATCTGCAGTATTCTTCAAAGTGTCCACCTTTACTAGAAACACCTTTTTGTCTTCTATCATATCCCTCACAAAGTGATACTGAACATTAATGTGCTTTGTCTTTGAATGATATGCGGGGTTCTTTGCCAAGAAAATTGCACTTTGGCTGTCATAGTCCATCCTTATAGCTTCCTGTACTAACCCCATACTTGAACACAATCTCTACAACCAAACTGCTTCCTTACTTGCATGAGTGGCTCCCATGTATTCTGCTTCTGTAGTTGATAGTGCCACTACATATTGTTTCTTACTCATCCAACTGACTGCACCTCCAAATAGGTTAAACACATACCCACTTGTATATCTTCTCTAATCCAGATCTCCAGCCCAGTCTGCATCAAAAAAGCCATGAATATCCAACACTTTGTCCAATCCTGGTATTCCTTGGTAGCACAAACCATAATCACTAGTGCCACGCAAATACCTGAAAACTCACTTCACTGTTGTTCAATGCTCCTTCCCTAGTTTTGACATAAACCTGCTCGATACTCACACTGCATGTGCAATGTCTGGTCTAGTATAGACCATTGCATACATCAGGCTACTGACTACACTTGCATATGGAACACGGCACATGTCCTCTTCCTCTTCTTGTGTCTTGGGACACTGCTCAACAAATAACCTCACACCTACAGGAATAGGAACCTTCACCGGTTTACTATCCTTCATATTAAACCTCTGCAGTATTGTCTCGACATACTTCCTCTGGTTTAACCAGAGCTTCCTCTTTTTCCGATCTCTTTTAATTTCCATGCCCAAAATATAGTTTGCAGCACCAAGATCTTTCATGTCGAATTTGAAGGACAATTGGGTCTTCAAATCCTGGATAATTTCTTTATTATTTCCAACCAACAACATATCATCCACATACAAGACCAAATAAATAACACGGTCACCAATTAATTTAAAATACACACAGTGATCTGCTTTGCTTCTGGTGAGGCCAAGTCCCCGTATAAATGTATCAAATTTCTGATACCACATCCTTGGTGACTGTTTTAACCCATATAGAGACTTCTTTAACTTACATACCAGTCTTTTCTTACCCTTCACCGCAAAGCCTTCAAGTTGCTTCATGTACATCTCCTCTTCCAGATCCCCATGAAGAAATGTTGTCTTCACATCCATCTGTTCTACCTCAAAATCAAAAGCAGCAGCAACAGACAAAACTAATCTAATAGAAGTTACCTTGGCAACAGGAGAAAAAATATAACCAAAATCATTTCCCAGCACCTGGGAATAACCTTTTGCTACCAACCGAGCTTTATATTTCTCCACTTTTCCTTCTGCATTTGTCTTCTTTTTGAACATCCATTTTCTGCCAATGGGTTTCCTTCCAGCTGGCAACTCCACCAGATCCCAAGCCTCATTTTTTTGCAAAGATGCCATTTCATCAACGATGGCCTGTTTCCAGATTTTTCCATCCTCTGAGTCCACTGCTTCCTTCACAGTTATGGGATCATCATCAGTAATAGACAAAGCAAAATTTGAACAGAAAGCAGATGGACTATACCTTTCTGGCTGCCTTCTTTCTCGAACTAATCTTCTCACAGCCGGAGTTTATGGCTCTTCATCTTCTGATTCCTCCTCTGCTTTAGAGTCTGATTCTTCCTCCTTTAGCTCAAACTCTATCTTCTCAGGTTCCTTTGGTTGGACTTCATGTTTAATAACATCTTTCACCTCTCTGAACACCACATCTCAGCTGTACACAACCTTCCTTGATACTGGGTTCCAAAGCTTATAACCCTTTAAACCACCCTTATACCCAATAAAGATGCAATTTTCAGATTTACTATCCAACTTTGTTCTTTTCTCCTTTGGAATATGTACATATGCATCACATCCAAATACCCTCAGATGTGAAAGAGAGGGTTTCTTACTAGTCCATACCTCTTGTGGAGTCTTATCCTCCAACGTTGATGAAGGTGACCTGTTGACTAGGTAACGTGCAGTATCCACTACCTCTTCCCAAAATTCCTGTCCTAACCCAGCACCACTGAGCATGCTTCTTGCCCTTTCCATCAACGTCTTGTTCATTCTTTCTGCAACTCCATTTTGCTGAGGTGTATATGGAGTAGTCTTCTGCTGTGCTATACCACACTTCTTGCAGAATTCTTCAAATTCCTTACTGCAAAACTCTCCACCATTATCTGTCCTCAGCACCTTTATCTTCTTCTCTGTCTGATTTTCCACTAGAGCCTTAAATTCTTTAAACCTATTAAAGACTTCAGATTTCTTCTTAAGTAAATATATCCATGTATTCCTTGAGAAGTCATCTATAAATGATACATAGTACATAGACTTACCCAATGATGGAACCTTCACAGGTCCAAACACATCATTTTGCACAAGCTCTAATATATGTTTCGCCCTCTTACCACCAGAGGGGAAACTCACCCGATTCTGCTTCCCGTATACACAATTTTCACAGAAATTAAAATCTAGAGAGCTATTACTCATACCTTCTACCATACCTTTACCATGAAGTATTCGAAGGCCCTTCTCTCCAATATGTCCAAGCCTTTGATGCTACAACATGGTCTTTTCTCCAGAGACCACTAGATTTTTTGCTCCACTTTTAGGAACCATGGAACTGTTGCACCCATCAACAACAGTGCTACCTTGCAACTTGTATAGAGTTCCAATCTGAACTCCCCGCATCAATACCAGTGCTCCCCGAACCATCTTGCAGGTATCCTTCTCGAACACTGTTTTTACACCTGCATCATCCAGCTTACTAACAAAAATCAGATTTCTGGCTAATGCAGGAATATGCCGAACACCCAGAAGTGTTCTAACCCTTCCACCTTGTAGCTTCAACTTTACTTTTCCATGACCAATGATTCTAGCCTTCCTGTCATCCACCAAGAAGACATCACCACCATCATATTTCTCATACTCACAGAACCACTCTCTATGGGGAGTGAAGTGAAAGGATGCACCTGAGTCAATCAACCATGCCTCATGATCTACATGTGTACTTGAAGAAGCCAAGTACACATCCCCACCTTCATCTAAGGTGGTTTTCACCTCTGCAGAAGGAGCCTCATCAGATCCCTTTCCTTTGTCAGGAGCTTTAGATTTACAGTTCCTTTTGAAGTGGCCTTCCTTTCTGCATTTCCAGCAAACCATCTTTATAGGATTTCCTAGAGATTTAGATCTCCCTCTAGATTTAGATCTCCCACTCGATGACTTATTTTTGTTTCTGTTCTGGGACCATCCTCGTACAGACAAGGCATCACCATTTTGGCTCTCCATATTTTTCCGTCTCATCTCCTCTGTGAGCAAGGCTGAGACTATTTCATCAAACTGCAAGGCAGTTGCATTGCTACCTATTACAATAACCAGACTATCCCACGAATCTAGTAGAGAACACAACAAACTAATGCACTTATCTTCATCTGAAATTTTAATATCAACAGATGCTAACTGACTTACCACAGTATTAAATGCATTCAGATGCTCTATCACCGAGTCTCCATCTTTCATCCTCAGGTTATACAGCTTTTTCCGCAGGAACAGTTTATTCACTAGAGACTTAGATTGGTACAAAGTCCCTAACTTGTCCCAAAAATCCTTTGCTGTAGCTTCCCCTGATACATTCAGCAATACTGAATCTGAGACACACAATCGCATTGTGCTCTTTGCCTTCCGATCCAACTTCTTCCATTCTTCATCGAACATCTACCGCGATCCACTGATCTTTATCCACCAACAAATCCTCCATCTTGAGTTTCCACAACTCAAAACTTTGACCATTAAATTTCTCGATCTCTATCTTTCCACTGCTCGCCATCTTCTTTCACCACCAAAATCGATCTCCCACTGAACAGGGTTTACCACAGGCCCGAGCGAAACCTCTCAACAACAAAGGCGTCCCCTTGAAGCCAAATCTTCTCTGATTCCAAATGTAGGTTTTAACCCCGTATAGAAATTACCTACATACGAATTCTAAAACACATAAAACAAACAATGCGAGAGCATAACACATATACACAGAGATTTCCCCTGGATCCAAAAACCGGGACTACCAGCTTGATTTTTCATTATGTTCCTTTCAATGTTATAATACATATTTATACATGCCGAAGCATCTAATACCATGGACCGAAAACCATCGCGTCCAATACCATGGATCGAAAACCATCGCGTCCAAAAAACATGTGCGAAAATCATGCACAAAACCATAGTTGGGTCCGCCCAACCTAACATAGAGTCCAAAACCAAAATTTTCCGAGGCGCTGCCCCGGACCCCATAAAGTGGGGTTATGGGTGCCCCTCAAACCCCTTGTGACCTCCCCCCCTCTAACCCCCAATTGACTACATGGGCTAGACGTGGAAAGAATATAACACAACCCAACATTATCATGAAAAAAGAGGTGAAGCATATCAAGGGATTGAATTTATTTCAATCAAGAAAGCTACTGAAAGGAATTCTAAGATGACCAAAAGGAAAATGAGGTATGTATACTTGTATTCGATATTGTAGAGTCATGTCATATGCAGGTAACATGGATAAATTCTCTATCTTGAGAGCGTGATCAAAAGGGATCTCCTCCTTTGAAAAGATGTAGCAAGGCATGTGTCACACATTGTCTAGATGAAATCAACATAATATGTCCTCATATGAAATATGAGGTGGTTGACAATAATTGGAGGAACTTTGATTAAAAATTCCTGGGAAGAAAAATGTGTGAAGAAAGAAGGAAAGATATCATGTAATATGCAACCATGAAGAAGGAAATCAACATCTGAGAACTGAAATATATGACTAGGATATCTCCATGAAAGATGACTATGATGAAGTATGAAAAAGAAAGACCCTTGACAGTATATATATTTTTGACATGTGTTGATGTGTATGCAGGATGTTGATGCAAACTAGAAGGTGTCATGATGAAATACCATCACAAAGGTAATTTTGATTTAATTTTGATTCCTTAATTTTTGAATGATATTAGGATGGACTTATGCAGGGCTTCCAAGGGAAGAGCTATGAATACCTTCCAACATTGATGTCCATGTAGTAGGATGAAATATCCTTAAGGAAAAATGGCATGAAGAAGGCAACATGGCATTAAGAAATGCCAAATATGATATGATGGATCACTTTCTGATGAAAAGGAATAATGACATGACTGACTCATAGATGAAAGTGATGGATGGTCTGTGCCCTACAAAGAAGTCCCAAAACATGAAGACTCCTCAATAAAGAAAATATTTTCATGACCTCGTGAGGAGGATTTCTTCAAGATGTTGGTTGTCCCATCATCTCCATCTAGAGAGTTTTTGTAGGTACATAATTAAGAGGGAGCTTGGAAACAAGGTCCTAACTTGGTAGAAACTTGGAGGAAAATTTGTACGCCAAGAGGGATCTTAGGTACATTCCTTCTGTAGGAATGAGTACATTCCTTCATTGCAATAGGTATGTCCTTCCTAAGTTGAGAGGGAGAGATAGAAACATCATTCTTTTCTTCACTTGGGAAGGAAAAATGGAGGATTGGGTAAACATCTGGCATCTGATGCTCTTTGAGGATGAGTTAGGGAATCCAAGATAAGATTATTCTTATTTGATGCTCAATGTGTTGCTTACAAGACCATCATGACTAGAGAAGCACGAAATCAAAAGAATGTGACTGGGATCATGAAAAGGACCCACAATAACTTTTATGCTCTTGAAAATGAAATAGAATGCTCTATCTGTAACAACTTCATTCATGAAGATTCTACATGTAGGAGTAAATTTCGGCAAACATATCAAAAGGATCAAGCTTCATTGGGTCCCAAAACATGGAGAAAGAAATAACCACAAACAGAAAGATGTGGAATAGCCTTGTATGCAGAAGGACAAGAAAATCAGTGGTATATCGACAGTGGATGCTCGAAACACATGACAGGTGATAAAGAAAAACTTCAGTCATATAATGCCTTAGAAAAGGAAAAGAAGGTTTCATTTGGTAATGACACTCCTGTAGTCATAAAAGGAAAAGTCTCTGTTCTCTTAAAAGAAAAGGTTAAAGCTGGTATGTTATGTATGTTGATGGTCTAAAGCATGACCTATTAAGTGTCAGTCAAATGTGTGATCAAGGAAATGAAGTAGTATTTCGATCAAATGGATGTGTTGTTCGTGAGCTTGATACAGGAGAAACAGTGATCAAAGGTGCAAGAACTCCAAACAACTTGTACATACTCAAGGGAGGACAACGACAGTGCTATCTAAGCAAAAATGATGAGCACTGGCTATGGCACAGAAGACTGGGGCATCTAAGCTTCCCTCAAATAAAGAAAGCACGCAGATACCAGGCGGTTCGTGATCTTCCAGATATCTGTATTCCAGAAAATACAATATGCAAATCATGTCAATTTGGTAAGAAAACCAGAACACATTTCCCTGAAAAGGAAGGATCGACTAATAAGCCTCTTGAACTTGTTCATACTAACTTATGTGGACCATCAAGGAAAAGGTCACCTCGTGGAGAAGAATATTTTATATTATTCATTGACGATTTTTCAAGAATGTGTTGGATAGGACTTCTAAAGCATAAAGATGAAGCATTTGAAAAGTTCAAAGCCTTCAAATCTTTAGTTGAAAATGAATCAGATCGCAAAATCAAATGTCTCAGATCAGATCAAGGAGGAGAATTTACCTCGGATGAATTCTTAGACTTCTGTGAAGAACATGGAATAAGAAGGGAATTCTCTACCATAAGAACTCCTCAGGAAAATGGAGTGGTAGAAAGGATGAACAGAATTGTTCAACAAATGGCACGTGCTATGCTAGATGAGTCTGGAACTCCTGCAACATTCTGGGGTGAAGCTGCATTTGTTGTTGTCACTATTCTCAACAAAACCAATGTCCACGTAAACAGCACTCAAACTCCACATGAACTTTGGTATGGTAAGACTCCCATTGTAAAATACTTCAAAGTTTTTGGAAGCAAATTTTGCATCAAACGCACTGATGAATAACTTGGCAAGTTTGAACCTAGAGCAGATGAAGGCATTCTCCTTGATTACTCTTCCCAAAGTAAAGGATATAAGTGTTATAATAAAAGACTTGGGAAAATTGTTGAAAGTATTTATGTTGTGGTTGATGAAGCAGGCAAAAATCCAAAGCAGGTAAAAATCGAAGATTATGAAGAAGATGAGGACTATCCTTCCAAATCAAATCAAACTAATTCTGAAGAAGAAACTAGTGAGGCACCAGAAGAACAAATAAGGGTAGAAGAAAAGACTCCATCCAGGTATGTTCAGAAGAATCATCCAGAGACTCAAATTTTGGGGCAGAAAGAAGCAGGTGTGCAGACAAGAAGAACTATTACAAAAGCTTCAAGCTATCTAGCATTTATTTCCTCCGTCAAACTGCAAAATGTAAATGAAGCATGCAAAGATGAATGTTGGGTCAAGGCCATGAATGCAGAACTTGAGCAGATAGAAAAGAAAAATACTTGGGAATTGGTTCCTATACCTAATGTTAAGAATGTCATAGGAACCAAATGGATATTCAAAAACAAGCTGAATGAAAATGGAGAAGTTATTAGAAACAAGGTCAGACTTTTTTGTAAAGGGTATGCTCAACAAGAAGTTATAGAATTGAAGAAACTTTTGCACCTGTTGTGAGACTTGAAGCCATAAGAATGTTCCTTGCTCTTTCTAGCTTCCAGAAGTTCAAAGTATATAAAATGGATGTGAAATCTGCCTTTCTTAATGGAGACCTAGAAGAATAAGTATATATTGAGCAACCAGACGGATTCATCCTTGGAAATGATCCAAAACTTGTATGCAGACTCAAAAAGGCTCTCTATGGTCTAAAACAAGCTCCAAGGGCCAGGTAATATCGTCTTGACAAATACCTTCATCAACAAGGTTTTTCAAAAGGATCAGCTGATAGAAATCTATATATAAAAATTGACAATGGTAAATTGCTAATACTTGTTGTGTATGTTGATGATATAATTTTTGGTAGCAATGAAGAAGCCATGAGTAAAAACTTTGCTTTGGTAATGCAGAAAGAATTTGAAATGTCCCTACTTGGTGAGCTCACATATTTCCTTGGTTTACAAGTTCAACAAAATAAAGATGGTATTTTTCTATCACAAACCAAGTACCTTGAGCAGATCTTGAAGAAATATGGCATGGAAGATTCTAAACCAATATGTACCCCAATGGTAACAGGATGCAATCTCAGTGAAAATGATGAATCAGCAGCAGTACATCAACCAACCTACAAATCCATGATTGGTAGTCTTCTCTATCTAATAGGTACCCGACCAAAAATCATGCATGTAGTGGGAATAGTTGGAAGATTCCAAGCCAATCCAAAGGAAACACACCTTCAGGAAGTCAAAAGGATTTTCAAATATCTTCAAGGAACACAAAACTTTGGTTTATGGTATCCTAGAGATACAAATCTTACACTTCATGCATATATAGATGCAGATTGGGAAATAAGCGTGGATGACAGAAAAAGCACTAGTGGTGGTGCATTCTATATGGGTTCTAGATTAGTGTCTTGGTTCAACAAGAAACAAAGTTCAATTGCATTATCTACAGTTGAAGCAGAATATGTGGCTGCTGCATCTTGTTGCACATAACTTCTTTGGATGATGCAAACATTGCAACGCATTCAAATCACATGTACTCCACCCATCTCTATTCTCTGTGATAATACAAGTGCAAGCAGTATTTCAAAGAATCCAGTCATGCATTCCAAGACCAAGCACATACCTATCAAATATCATTTTCTCCGAGAACAAGTGATTGAACAAAAGGTCAAATTGGAGTATGTTCCCTCCAAGGAACATGTGGCTGATATATTCACCAAACCACTGCCCAGAGAGACATTTGAATACCTCAGATAGAAGCTGGGATATTTGATGCATCATCTTGCCCTTGACATCTATCTGTTTCAGAGAACAGTGGTTGTACACGAGTTTCATGAAGCGTATCCATGTACATATACAGGTTGTTATGGATACAGTCGCGTATATGTTGGTTTGAAGAATATCAGTGCTGCCATTATCTTAGAAGATCTTGCTACAATTTCACAGTTGTTTTTTATTCAAGTGGAACAAGTGCAGAGGGAGATCATGGTTGCTGGTCTGGATGGTGATTGAAAGATGTTGTTGATGATAGTTTCTGATGACTATCATAGTCTTGTTTTAGATATTTTGTCTCTATGTTATGTATATCTTTTATTATCAAGTTCATGTAACGACCTATTTTGTTTCCCCACTATGCCTGGGATGGATGATGTAATGTTCTTGTTTTATCATGTATAAACTTTTGGTGTATCCCCACTTGGTTGGGTGGATGAGTCAATCTTTGTATATCCCCACTTGGTTGGGAGATGGATGTATGTATGAGTCTTTGGTGATAGGAAGGTCATTTATGATGTATATAGTCATGTTCTTCTTGTACAACATCTTTTTGCAGACCTTTCTCACAGTCAAGGGGAGCATGAATAGCACACTTCAGCATATCAGAGAATTCAGCATGTACTCAGGGGAAGCATAACCTTTTGCCCTTGATGACAAAGGGGGAGAGTGACTTGGGGTTGCCATCAAGTCCAAAGGGGGAGATTGTTGGCATTATGATATAGGTTTGGCGCTATGACACAAGTGTTGTCCTTGATGGAAACTCACTCAGATGACATATCACAGATCAGGCTCTCAGAATGAAGGAAAAAGATATATACACAGGTTCACTTTGACCAAGCCGCGTATACACGTGTGTTCGCCGACCAAAAGGTGCATATGCGTATACATGCACTTTCACTCAAGAAAAGGTGCATACATGTTGGAGAATTTGGTTTTGGTCCGTGGTATTTGGTCCATGGTATTGTGATCCATAGTATTGGTCCAAGGTATCTTGTCCGACGTGTTGACCCCAGGTATTTGGTCCAAGGTATTGGTTCTAAGTGGTTTTGGACCATGGTCTTGAGTAAGGCCTAAGAGTATAAAAGGAGGAGGAGATAATTAGGCAAAGGCACTCAAGTATTGAATATCTAATGAAGAGCAAGATCTAGAATACTAGTCATTGGGTTATGGTGCATAGCTGGATCTGAATCAAGGAGGAACTTGAGCACTTGAAGAAGAATAAGTTATATGGATGGGTCAAGATCTTAAGGCTTGAAGAGAAGTATCTTTTCATGGTTTTGATATTTTATTGGCGCATGTCGTAATCTATAAATCTGATGATCTGGGAATAACTAATGTCTGAATAGCTATAAAGGTTAAATCATCTTTTACATATCTGTATGCAAGTTCATTACAGCAAGGGCACATATACACACTGGTTAAGCATATAAAAATAGCGTATATGCAGTTTTGTCTTAAGAAAAGTGCGTATGCATGCAGGTTCAACACATTGAAGTAGCGTACGCCTCATAAAATATGTTTCAGCTACTTCTGTTTGTTGTTGCAGTGCTCTAGCTTCTAGCTTGGGTTCTGGTTACTGTTATTGTGTTCTGGTTATAGCATTCAGAAAAGTGATTGTTTGATTCAATTTTGGTTGGTACAAAGGAGATTGGTTGATGCATATATATTTGATGTTATTGATGGATCCAGTCTGAAAATTTATGAAACGTGGTCCTTGGAAGAAAAGAGGAGGTTGTAGCCTTCTGTAGGTCAGCACCTACGTACTAGTAAACACATCAGCTATTACAATAGCTAAGGGGGTTGTAGCTCCCTTCCAGGAAAAGCTGGAGAATGAGAGAAGGTTGTAGCCTACTGCAGGTAGAAGCCTGCATACTGGTATAAGGCTACACCATTACAAAATTTGTAAAAAGAATTTTTCTTATTAAAGAAAGATAGAGACGATTGCAGCAAGTGGTTTTCACCCACATTGGGTTTCCACCTTATATCTTGCCTTCATGTGTGTGATTGCTTGTTCTGTTTACTGCATCTGATTACTGGTTATATGGTTCTGATACACAGATTAAAGATCAACTAACTAAATTATAAGTTTGCAAGGTATACGTGGGTTGCTCTAAACACAGTTGCGTATACAGGAAAGTTTCATTAATAGAAGTAACGTATATAAATATGTTTATGGAAATGAAATATTGTTAAATTGCTAATACTAATTCACCCCCGCTCTCATTATTATTTCCAACACTTTCTGTGTGGCAATGTTGGTTGATATGGTGTTATATATATGTGTTACCAATCTGACTCTTCTTATAAGAATTATTCAGATTGAGAATTTCCAAGTACCTTGTATGGATTATGAATACCTCCCTAGTTAAGATTGAGTGTTTAAAAGTGTAACTAGGTTAGGTCTTCATAATGACATGTGTAATTGTGATTTTATGTAACTAATGTAAAGAAGAAAAATAAAATTATTTTTGTAATGCTTGTCTCATGGGTTTCATGAGAAAGGAATTTTATTTTTAGTTTAAGGCTCCCATTGTGAGGTTTTAGGATTGGTCATAAAGTCAAATTGAGTCAATGTGATGTATGAAGGACCCTTCTTGTGCATATTACAAATGTATTAAGTCATTGAAAGAGTCTAAAATATCGTCCAAGGCCAAGTTGAAGCACCTCCATCAATTCAATCTTAAATGAAATAATGAAGCTACACCAGATGACATGTTGGCCTAGGAAACTATCGAGATGACTTATTTCTCATGGGAAAACCACTATAAATAGGTATCTCAGCCCCCATTTAGAAATCATATTTTCATTCAAGGAGAATTATACAAAAAGAAGTGTGAGAATCACTAAGAAAGGAGCCTCATAACCAGCAAAGGGAAGGAAAGGAACAACAAAGTATTTGGTATTGTTTTTGGGTTTGTTTTTTGGTTAAGTACATTCCATATGTGTCAAAAAAAATTCTCGCCTACTGTAGGAAGAACGATATCCCACAATAATATTGTGAAGACAATTTTTGGAGAAGAATAAGGTTATTCCCTAGCTAAGTTAAAGGAGAAATAACCTACATCTAAAGCGAAGGGAATCAAGGTGTTTATCTCCCTCATATGCTACAACTAGGAATTCAAAATTAGGGCTGAGAACTACTGAGTGGAATCAAGGAACTGAAATTCATAGAAGGGTCGAGATAGTGAAGGAGGGAAGGAAGTTTGACCATCATTAACTGAAGGAAGAAATAAAAAAAAGAAGGATTGTGTCTTGGTATTGGAGAGTTCTTTGTGTTAATGGTCCATGCCTTGGTCTTGGTATTCGTCAATTGAAGTCTCTATAAGAATAATAATTCGTTTGGTTTTCCTCTCAAGTAGGAGAGGTTTTGGCCCTAGCTGATTGCCTACATTCTCTGTCTCTTGTCTCTTTATTTTTTATGCGTTGGTAGTTGTTTGATGAAGAACACAATAATAATCTAAATAAAGAGAATATCCTAATCGAAAGAAGTAAAAAGCATTCAAAAGAAGTTATCATAAAAAGAGAAGTCACCTAATCTTGATGCCCTAGATTTCTCAACACCTCTCCACCTAGTCAATGTGGTTGTCATGTGTCAAGAGCCCGTGAAACTCTATGACGCGACTCTACTATTGGCATATTCAACTATCGAAGGTCTTTATTGTCCCTTAACCTCTTATTTCCATGGTGGTAGGTCGGTCGAGTGGTTAGCCATGACCAATCTAGCCTCACCTCTCCCCTTTTCTCAGGAGATCGCATATTTACATACCAAAAATTCAAGCCCTCATTTTTTTTCAAGAAGCTCAATGAGATCCCAAAGGTTGATGTCTCTGCTCCTCAAGTCACAGTGATACATCTACAACTATATGAAAGGGGTTTGGTTGGTCAATTAATGGGGTTATGACCTTCCCCAAGATCAGTTTGAGTATGGGTCATAAAAATTTGGAAACCTCTCATTCAAGGAATGACCTTCTCCTTATTCTATGGTAAGCACTTCT
Organism: Pinus tabuliformis; assembly: GCA_031772625.1. Lineage (NCBI taxonomy): Eukaryota > Viridiplantae > Streptophyta > Pinopsida > Pinales > Pinaceae > Pinus > Pinus tabuliformis. The sequence continues at coordinate 1,127,249,083 of CM062817.1, forward strand.
ACACTTCATTCAAGTATTCTCTTTCATTAATGTTTGCATGCCTACGCATTTCAGGGAAAAACAATAATTTTGGTCCTCTCTTCTTAGCCTCACAAATTCTAAGTATGGTTCACCTAGCATCTTTGGGGGTGACTTCACCACCACTTTGCACAAATGGGAAAAGAAAGGGGGCTCCCAATTAAAGATTCATTCCAAGAAAAAAGGAAGCTCTCATTCAGCAGCTCAATGTAATGGATATAACACCTATTGGGCATCGCTACACTCAAAATAACGGGAGATCTAGGCATGGCCATATAGCGGTGAAATTAAACAAATTCTTGATATTAGACACCTTCCTCTCCCAACGTCTTACAGTATGCTCTCATATCCTTCATTTGTGTGGTTCTTACCATCACCCAATTAGTCTACAATTGGCTCTCCTCATCAACTATGGACATAACACCTTCTTCTTCAATTATTTATGGATCTGGGATTAGATATTTCAAGAGATGATTTCCCAGTCTTAGTAGAATGGTCCAACGATAGTCCTATTCAAATATGGGAATAAAAAATCAAGAAATTAAAGGAACGAATAAAATATTGGGTCAAATACTTTCAACCTACCAGACTGACGATGATTCAAAAGTATGAGAAAAATATTGGGATAATACGGTCCTCCATGGAAACGGAATGGATCACAATTGATCTTCTGCACCATGAAAAGGAATATTTTGTAAAATACTACATAGCTTTAAAAGAAGAAGAACACTAGAGGCTTCAACATCAAGGCTTTGGTTGTAAACTTCCCTTCACTTTATAATAATACACAATTTTTGGTTCATCTTCCCAAAATGTATATGTTCATATATTATTTAGCTTGACATTCCTTAATCAGTTGAGTAGGTTGTTATTGGATTTTCTATTTTTTTTGGCATGCTTTTTTGTGTCTTGATCACTTGTGCAAGTGCATAAACACTGAGAGAAGAAGGAAAAATCCCATGACACAAGCGTTTCATGGTCTCAACAAAGGAAATCGAAATAGCATTAAAACGAGGTAGGTCATCTCCATGCCATCTCCTTCATTCTTCTTTTCAATTGTAACCTAGGAAGATGTCTAGTTGATTGTCACTTCAGTTGCTAGACCCACTCATTGGGCAAGAGGGATTGTCTTTGTCTGCAGAGAGGATTAAGGTTGTCAACAAAATGGTGACTCCACTGGGGAGCCTATGATTCTTTCCATCCAATCCTTCACCCGGATCTTTTGACTAATTTGACCAACGTCAATTTTTCGGCTTGTCTGCATCAGTCTGGGTGTATACCATCACTAATTACTGCCTTAGAGTACCTTAACAATCATGATGGCATTGTGGTTTTTACCTTTATAGTCGCGGTGAAAAAAATATCTTCATTATTTGGTCGCATTGAAGTCATCACTACTTTTGCTATACAAAGTAGTGATGCCACCGCGGGTTTTCCTATGAAAAGTAGCAATAATCGTGGGTTTTGGTATATAAAGTAGCGATGATCCTTATATGTGATAATTTTTTAGGTTTCTGTTAGGCCCCTATACTACTAGTGTAACCCCTTATTGTTATTAGTATAACCCACTTATTATATTGATGTACCCATGTAGTGCCCATATTGTTACTATTGTGCCCCATAGAAGCCCACTATTGTTATTATTATGCCCTTACATTATTATTGTTATGTCGACTCTGATTATGTTATGACCCCTTAGACTCCTATATATAGAAAGGAGGTATTTTCATTTGTATCATCCAAAAATTGTTCATTTATGTAATGTAAAGGAGGTTGCCCCCTCGAAGAGGCTGAATTCTAAGGTGTTGATCTGTCTTTTCTATCTTTTCTTGAGCTGGTTTCATAACATTTGGTATCAGAGCTTTGGATTCTAGGGTTTCGCTACTCCAAACAGGTCACCGTGGCATTTTCGCTATAACTTGTTTTCTGTGACGTTTCAGAAGTTGCAAAAAACACCCATTTGAGAATAAATCGCACTAAACCGTGGGTCCAAATTTCAGAGCTTTTGGTGCGATATTTGCGGAGATATGATCTGAGGAAGTTGGTCTTTTTGCAGACTCCTGAATTACATTCAAAACAGGTGACCTGGGGAAAATCGTCATAACTTTCTCTCTGGGGATCGGATTGAAATTTCGTAAGAAGGTACAGAAAGAGGACAGACATTAGTTTCTTGTATGAATTTTTCAGATCCAAAGGTTGAAACAGTGACTCGTGGTACGTCATACAAGTTCGCTCTACTGAACTAATCTATAATCAGGTCATCTTGGGAGATTGTGCATAACTCTTTCTTGGAGAATCCATTTTGGATCAGACTAGTGGCATTGGAAAGAGGACACAGAGGGCTACTACACGCTCACAATTTCAGAACTTAAAGATCCGAAAGTACAGAGTTACAGTCGTTTCAAGGTCGAGCTCCTAAAATCAAGAAAAATCAAGATGAGGAAGTTTGATGGCAAGAATCCGGTAAATTGGATACTTCAGATGGAGCAATATTTTGATCTACCTGGTGTACAACTATTACAAAAGGTATGTATTGCATCTTCATATTTAGAACCAGATCAATTTTTATGGTACAAAGGGCTTTGTTCTCGTAAACAACTTGTTACGTGGTCAATTTTCACGGAGGAAATGATAGCACATTATGAGGATACAAAGAGCAACACCTTCTTTAGAGTAACACCACAACAATTGGAAAGAGTAAAAGGGCTTTGTGACATATTGGAAAGCAAAATTATGGAAACCAGGAAGCGTACCCCTCACAACTATAAATATGGAAGTGTTATTTCTCCTAGCCTTCCACAACCTACAAGGGTTACACCACAACAATTGGAAGAAAAAAGAGAAAAAGGGATTTGTTACAATTGTGATAGCAAATGCACTAAAGGTCATAAGTGTGCTGAGAAGAAATTATTTTACATAGAATATGAAGAGGAGGAAGAAAAGGATCAAGAAACAACAAAAGAAGAAGATATACGACAGGACCCCACCCCAGAGAAAGAAGAAATGAATCAAACCATATCTTGTAAAGCATTGGCAAGAATTACCACTCCTCAAACTCTCAAGATAGAAGGACATATTAAGAAGAAAAGGGCGCAAGAAGTGAAAGATCACATCGAAAAAGAAGAAATGAATCCAACCATATCTTGTAATTCATTGGTCGAAATTACCACTCCTCAAACTATCAAGATAGAAGCACATATAAAGAAGAAAAATGTTCAAGAAGTGCAAGATCACATCGAGCATCAAGAAATGAATCTGACCATATCTTGTAAAGGTTTGGAAGAAATTACCACTCCTCAAACTCTAGAGATAGAAGGACATATCAAGAAGAAAAAGGTTCAAGCAGTGAAAGATCACATCGAGCATCAACAACAAGTTCTCCAAATTTTAAAGGATAACGCCACTTCGGTGCCAAATCAAACGAAACAACAGGTAGATCAACATCGTAGTGAAAAAAAATTTGATGTAGGGGATTGGGTATTTTTACTGCTACATCTCAATCAAGCTATTTATGAGAAGGAAATGTTGGCAATACTACATGCACTTAAAAAATGGTGACCTTACCGAATGGGAAGACTCTTCAAGGATGAGGATGTGGAAGCATTGTTTTGTGCTATTTATATTATCCAACCAGATTGGATAAACAAAGCAAGGGATGAATGGAAGAAGGACGAAGAAGTATGGCCACTTTTTCAAAAGTTGAAAAAGATGCCAATTCAAACAATATTTCCAGAAATTGAAGAGGAAGGAAAAATCATATTGGAACCTGGAGCAGTCACAGAAACAAGAACCCGACAGCTACGAAATCGATCAATTTCTGAGTATCTCATCAAGTGGAAGAACTTACCCACTGAATATTCCACATGGGAGGACAAGAATTTTATACAGAAGCATAAAGAACTACTCAAGCATTGAGGACAACGCTTTTTGAAGGAGAGGGTCATGTTAGGCCCCTATACTACTAGTGTAACCCCTTATTGTTATTAGTATAACCCACTTATTATATTGATGTACCCATGTAGTGCCCATATTGTTACTATTGTGCCCCATAGAAGCCCACTATTGTTATTATTGTGCCCTTACATTATTATTGTTATGTCGGTTTTGATTATGTTATGACCCCTTAGACTCCTATATATAGAAAGGAGGTATTTTCATTTGTATCATCCAAGAATTGTTCATTTATGTAATGTAAAGGAGGTTGCCCCCTCAAAGAGGCTGAGTTCTAAGGCGTTGATCTGTCTTTTCTATCTTTTCTTGAGCTGGTTTCATAATAGTTTCTTCCTAAGAATCCAGTGTGTCTTGGCCCCTAAGGTCTTTTCCCATCCTATATGCTTGGATTTGTCAATGATTTGATTGATTGCCATGATTAATTTGCAAAATTTGTCTCATTGGCTTCGAAGTGAAATCTGACTGAGTTCTAGGGTTCCTAGTCAATTGGTCATTGTTTTCTGCTTGTTGGTCTCATTTAGATATTTTTTTTGTTGATTGATTGAGTGTTGTTTGTTGTAGAAATCATTGAAAACATTGTTTTACATTTGTTTTAGCTTATATTTCGAAATTTAATTTTCGTGAAACTGCATTAGATTGGTTGCATTGAGAAGTTATTTTTTGAGATTTATCATTGAGAATAGATCACATTTTTCGATGATTGAAAGCTAAAAACTATATTAGGTGCATCAAATCATTCAAAATGAAAAGAAAATCATAATTCATATAAGTGCATCTTTGTAAAGTCAAAATCATTTTGCTTTCGAAAAGTTGCATTTAGGATAGTGAAAAGTGAAAATATTTTTAACTTTTGGCATTGCATTTGGAAGATGAAAATGAAAGTTATTGGGAGGCATTTTACGTGATGCATTTTGTTTGATGCACTATTGATTTAAATTTCTTCCCTTGGTTAGCCTAGCTTTCACGGAAACAAAAGTTTTATCTTTCTCATATAGTTGCATCATAGGTGTTCGCGTGACATCGTTAAACCCTTGAAATCAAAACATAATTTCAAGATGAACTCTAAAATCTATCAATTAATCTAAGGATCATTTGAAACATTAACGTTCATACTTAGTGGTCTAGGATAGAGACATGTTCTAGCATCTATAAAACTTAGCAGTTGTTGTTCACTTTTGCATTAGATAGCGCTATCACGGACTTGTGCTCCCCGTACCATCACGTATATAAATGGAGGCCCTCATAGGTTGCAAACCTTATCCATAGGAAGCTGAGTCTGTCACGCTTTAAACATGATACACCGAACACAGCATTCGGGGAGATTGCCTGCACATACGTCAAGTCCTTGGTAAATTTTGTTGTTGAGGTGTATATTGCAGTTCACGATTACTTTGTACTCCTTTTACCCAGAGTTACCTGAATAGTCATTTCGATCTTTTCTGACTCTTTAAATTTTAAAATATCATCGAGAACTTGTCCTTTCAAGCTCGTTAAACCATCAAAAGCAACTAGAGTCACCTTTTCGTCCTTTTCTCAACTCTTAAAACATGAAAAGGCAAAGTTTTTGTTTCAAATTCTAAAATTAACTGACCATGGAACAACACCCTTCCTATGGAAATACTCCTTAGTAGATCTTAGGTTGATACCAATGGCAACCTTTCCTAAGTCTACCAATCAAGGAAGCCCTTCTAACAGGAATCCTAGTCCTTTTCTTTCTTTTGAAAATACTGGTGCTCCCTATATGGCAACGTTGTCCCTTCCTGGATTGACCCTTGGTCTACCAGTTTGGTTATTTTCGACCTCGGTGGTTCCGAGTGTCCACACTAGTTTTCAACCAAGTCCTCCACCACCTGAACAACATCAACCTCATGTTGATCTTAAATTTTACCCCTCTCCTTCTTCGCCTATTTCTTCACCCCATTCTTCCTCTTCACTTGGTGAAAGTCTGGATTCTAGTAACCATGAAGCTAAGAAGAAGAAGAAGAGGATGAAGAAGAATAATCAAACTAAACAAGGGGGAAACCAAACAACTATTGTTACTAATGCAACTAATCAAGAAAAATCTTCCAACGAGCCACGAAAATTAAAATTCCCTTACATGTTATGTAAGGGTGACCACCTTCTTTGGAATTGTCCTGGTATTCCCAAGGTCTTAAAAGTGTGGTCTTCAGGTTCACAACGACCTTTGTCATCAATCTCTGGTGATCATGCTGGTGACAAACCCTCAACTAGTAATAGTAAAGCTCCTAGGAAAAAGGGAAAAGTCAAATTTCCCTATAATTTGTGTGAAGGTAATCATCCCATTCACCTTTCTCCTCTTGTGGATGAAGCTTCTAAAGAGTTGGAAAACTTTACAACTTCTCAACCTCATCTTATGGTTGGTTATCGAAGTCTTTCCCCTTATCCTTCACTAGTTGATCCAGTGATTGATCAAAAGTCATCTTTGGTCAACCCCGCTCTCTCTGAAAATGAGTCTCATGAGTCCATTCTCAACCAACCATTGGTTGAGAAATCGATAGACTTGACTCCACCTTCAGTTAACCGCACCGTTCTAGTAGAGAGTGAACCTCATACTACTCAGTTTCTTCTGGTTTCTTTAGTTTTGAATGAACTGGAGGGAAATCCTCCTGTTTCCAAGGTGCATGGAGAATCTCCCATGTTCCCATAGAGAAAGAGGGAAGCTCTCAAATTCCCACGACACCCCCCTCCAAGTAGTTTGGCCACTTCTTTTGATTGGAGATGGTTAGAAGGGTATCATCTTCCGTTTTATGTGTCTTTCTATATTATAGTATAGGCTTACCATATGGTCGTACCTAGCACAATCATACATGAGGGTGAATTTGTTAGCATTTTTTCCTCAACTTCTTGGCAAGCTTTAGTTTCTCCTCAGCTTGTCCCCATCACCCAGAATTTGTTAGATTTTAACAGAGGAACCAGTCAGTTGTTAAGGATCCTTCCTAAGTTTCCTATTACTTTGGGAGGAAAGAGTCTCTATATAGACATGATGGTTTTCCAAGGCCCTTTAGACTTTAATCTACTCCCTATTCATGACTATGTTTATGTCATGGGAGATCTTGTTTCTTCCCTCTTTCAAGTGATGTGTTTCCCACATGAGGGAAGCATTGTGATCATTGATAAAATTACATTTATTGATCCTAAATCAGCTCCCACTCAACCATCATCCCTAAATGGTTCTTATATGCAAATGGTATCACCCCTGCCACAGGTTAATTACATGGCCACATGTTCCATGCCCACATCTACTAATGATCTAGTAGGTGATGTAGTACATCATGTACTAGGGGAATTGGAGCCTGATTTTTTCATTTGGATCCCTGGATATGTATCCCTTCCAAAGTGTTTTTTTCCCATCTGATGAGAACCTCTTGGAAGCCATGGCCTCTTTTGGTCTGTGATCAAAAGGAATGGAGCAGAGTTTCATTTTTTTGTCAATCTCATTAAAAAATGAAACAAGGACCATGGAGCAGGGTTCCTTGTCTTGTGTCAAGCTCCTTAAAAAATAAAACAAGGGATGTGGAGCATAGTTCCTTGTCTTGTGTCAAGCTCCTTAAAAAATGAAACAAGGGTTGTGAGGATAGTTCTTTTACTATGTCAACCTCATTAAAAACGAAATAGGTATCCATGAGCATGGTTCTTTTCCTGTGTCAAGCTCATTAAAAAATTAAACAAATCCCCTTCCAATTCAAGTCTTCGACTAGATCTCGTAAAATCCCAGTCGAGTCTTTCACTTGATCTCATAAGTGAACCCTCTTTCCATCCACTTAGGTGAATGAAATGAAGTTTGAGGGGCATGTACCTAGAATTGAGTCATTATGTTGGGGGCATGAAAATTTATCTCAAGCATCGTTTATCTTTGTTTCAAGCTTGTGTAAAAATGAAACCAAACCCAAGCATAGTTTATCTTTGTTTCAAGCTTTTGTAAAAATGAAACCAAATTCAAGCATAGTTTGTTTCTGTTTCAAGATTATGTATTTAAATGAAACCATTCCCACTTTACATCTCATGATTGTTGTTTTTATTAGCCGATTTTTGTTAGATGAGCCTTGGTTCATTCATACCATCCTCACCATCTCTTCGGCCGATCATATGCTTTCACATGGTCGATTTACCTATGCCTAAGAAACATCTATGATGGGTGGTCTTATTAGTCAACCTCTTGACCTTTACATGTTTTGAGGAGTTCCAGCATTATCGGAACCAGTTTCTATCCTCTTATACCACTCATTCCTATAGGTGGAGTCATCTTTAAGCTCTTTTCCGACTCTCGAAACACGAAAAAGATCGGCGAGTACTTGTCATTTCAAACTCGTTAAAATAAATTAATTGGCGTCAGCTCAGTATACATTTACCCCTTTTTCAGGCTGAGATTGACTATTTACAAAAAAGGGACACCTTTTTTGACATGGTCAAGAGGTTCTCTCAAATATTGTTTTCTACCTTTTCGAGTTCGAGAGACAAATTACAAAAAGGGGCCTCATAGAGTTTTCTTTTTCGTCTCTTTTTCAAACTCTCTAAATATGAAAAATATACCGAGTTATTCTTCCATTAGACTCATCAAATTTTTTACGACGAAAGACTCGTCACAATGATGAGACCGAGTTTCTCCTTACTAGGACTCGTAAAACTTACTAGGATGGATTCATCTTAATGGTGAACTTATATGAAAAGTATAAGGTATCCTCTTCAAGATTGTGTAAAATAAAGAGGTACTCGCTAGAAGTAGCGGGGAAAAATGAAGATGAAGCATCCTTTGTATAAGCAACATGTCACTCTTGAACATGACACTCATTTGTCTCTCGTGTTGGGTTTTGGATATCATCACTCAATCACTTGTCCTCCCGAGTTTGGGTGATCCATTTAGCCTCTCATTTGACTATTTCATTTTTTCATCATGACATTTAGTCCTATGTTGCATCAACTGCTGCCACACTCCATAGCCATGTCGCTAGTGTTCAAGAGAAGTCCAATCTATAGTTATTTACCTATACATCGTTTGAGTCATTGTTACAGTCTTGAAACTTATTCCACTTTGTTCCTCTTTTCATGTCGATGATGGGGGAATCATTATGAACCTCCTTCGATGGGTCACTTCCTGTCGACTTCAGCTCATTATCCAGGAAGATAGCTTAGAAACTCCCTTTCAGTACCTTAGAGCTTTCATGCATTAATGACAAGTTCTTTGCATCCGACGAAAGGTTTTCACTATTGGCCTTCGATCGGGTGATTCCACGAGTGTTTGAATTTAGATTCGTTATCACATTCATGGATTTTACTGTCGTACCTTGAGAGTTATTGTCATTATGGGTGGTTCATCTCGTGCCTGTTAATGGGCTACATCATTGGCCAGTAATCAAGTGGTTTTATAGCATGTTCGACTGCAACGCATTCATTCGCATGTTATAATTCATACTTTGATCAGGTAGTGATGGAGCGGAAGATCTTGAGTCTTGTCTGATATGACTCATGCCACATGGGGTTATATGTTATTCATGATTGTACACATGTGTCTTTTATATGGATGAATGTGACCATACCGTGGGACTTTATATTTATGATGATGATCCTTATATATCAGATGGTTGCGTCCATACCTTGGATCTTAGATTTACAGATGATCCTTCTTATTTAGATGGTTGTGCCCATGCCATGGATCCTTTCATATAGTCCTTATTATCCGGATGGTTGTGCCCATGCCTTAGACTCATGTCTTGCTCTCACATATGTATATGTATATGCATCCTTTATTTGCAGGTCTCTTGACAGTATGTGTCCTCATCCTTGCAAAAGCTTGTAAAGAATCGTAGCCATCACTCCTTGTTCTGCCTTCATGCTTTATGGGGCATTTGTTACATAGTATTTTGTCACGCCTCCCTGTGACATACCCTAAAGTACCCAAAACATGACTACAATGCAGTGTATTCATTCATATATGCAGTTCAGATCCTCCCTAAGACATTTATTGGAAAATGCCTTGAGCTTCCCCCAAAAGGAAATGGCTCTTAAACCGTAATTTGAGAATCATCTATTATGAAACCAGCTCAAGAAAGGATAGAAAATATAGATCAACGCCTTAGAATTCAGCCTCTTCGAGGGGGCAACCTCCTTTACATTACATAAATGAACAATTCTTGGATGATACAAATGAAAAGATCTCCTTTCTATATATAGGAGTCTAAGGGGTCATAACATAACCAGAGCCGACATAATGTAAGGGCACAATAATAACAATAGTGGGCTTCTATGGGGCACATTAGTAACAATATGGGCACTACATGGGTACATCAATATAATAAGTGGGTTGTACTAATAACAATAAGGGGTTACACTAGCAGTATAGGGGCCTAACATGCCCCTCTCCTTCAAAAAGCGTTGTCCTCAACGCTTGAGTAGTTCTTTATGCTTCTGTATAAAATTCTTGTCCTCCCATGTGGAATATTCAGTGGGTAAGTTCTTCCACTTGATGAGATACTCAGAAATTGATCGATTTCGTAGCTGTCGGGTTCTTGTTTCTGTGACTGCTCCAGGTTCCAATATGATTTTTCCTTCCTCTTCAATTTCTGGCAATATTGTTTGAATTGGCATCTTTTTCAACTTTTGAAAAAGTGGCCATACTTCTTCGTCCTTCTTCCATTCATCCCTTGCTTTGTTTATCCAATCTGGTTGGATAATATAAATAGCACAAAACAATGCTTCCACATCCTCATCCTTGAAGAGTCTTCCCATTTGGTAAGGTCGCCATTTTTTAAGTGCATGTAGTATTGCCAACGTTTCCTTCTCATTAATTGCTTGCTTTAGATGTAGCGGTAAAAATAACCAATCGCTTGCATCAAAACATTTTTCACTATGATGTTGATCTACCTGTTGTTTCATTTGATTTTGCACCGAAGTGGCGCTGTCCTTTAAAAGTTGGAGAACTTGTTGTTGATGCTCGATGTGATCTTTCACTGCTTGAACCTTTTTCTTCTTGATATGTCCTTCAATCTTTAGATTTTGAGGAGTGGTAATTTCTTCCAATCCTTTACAAGATATGGTCGGATTCATTTCTTGATGCTCGATGTGATCTTTCACTTCTTGAACATTTTTCTTCTTGATATGTCCTTCTGTCTCGCTAGTTTGAGGAGTGGTAATTCCGACCAGTGAATTACAAGATATGGTTGGATTCATTTCTTCTTTATTGATGTGATCTTTCACTTCTTGCACCTTTTTCTTCTTGATATTTCCTTCTATCTTGAGAGTTTGAGGAGTGGTCATTCTTGCCAATAGTTTACAAGATATGTTCTGATTCATTTCTTCTTTCTCTTGGGTCGGGTCCTGGCATATATCCTCCTCTTTTGATGTTTCTTGATCCTTTTCTTCCTCCTCTTCATACTCTATGTAAAATAATTTCTTCTCAGCACACTTATGACCTTTAGTGCATTTTCTATCACAATTGTAACAAAGCCCTTTTTCTCTTTTTTCTTTCAATTGTTGTGGTGTAACCCTTGTAGGTTGTGGAAGACTAGGAAGAACAACACATCCATCTTTATAGCTGTGAGGGGTAGACTTCCTTGTTGCCATAATTTTACTTTCAAATATGTCACAAAGCCCTTTTACTCTTTCCAATTGTTGTGGTGTTGCTCTAAAGAAGGTGTTGCTCTTTGTATCCTCATAATGTGCTATCATTTCCTCCGTGAGAATTGACCACGTAACAAGTTTTTTACGAGAACAAAGCCCTTTATACCATAAAAATTGATTCGGTTCTAAATATGAAGATGCAATACATACCTTTTCTAACAGTGGTACACCATGTAGATCAAAATATTGCTCCATCTGAAGTATCCAATTTACCGGATCCTTGCCATCAAACTTCCTCATCTTGTTTTTTCTTGATTTTAGGACCTCGAACTTGAAACGACTGTAACTCTGTACTTGCAGATATTTAAGTTCTGAAATTTCTACCTGTAGTAGCCCTCTGTGTCCTCTTTCCAATTCCACCAGTCTGATCCAAATTGGATTCTCCAAGAAATAGTTATGCACAATCTCCCGCAATGACCTGATTATAGACTGGTTCAGTAGAGCGAACTTGTATGAAGTTCCACGTGTCATTGTTTCAACCTTTGACTCTTAAAAATATATAAAAGAAAACTAAAGTCCGTCCTCTTTCTGTACCTTCTTACGAAATTTCAATCCAATGCTTAGAAAGAAAGTTATGACGATTTTCCCCAGGTCACCTGTTTTGAGTGTAATTCAGGAGTCTGCAAAAAGACCAACTTCCTCAGATCATATCTCCGCAAATATCGGGCTAAAAGCTCTGAAATTCGGACCCAAGGTTCAGCAAGATTTCTTCTCACATGGGTTTTTTTTGCGACTTCTGAAACGTCACAGAAAAAAAGTTATAGCGAAAATTCCACGATGACCTGTTTGGAACAGCGAAACCCTAGAATCCAAAGCTCTGATACCAAATGTTATGAAACCAGCTCAAGAAAAGATAGAAAAGATAGATCAACGCCTTAGAATTCAGCCTCTTCGAGGGGGCAACCTCCTTTACATTACATAAATGAACAATTCTTGGATGATACAAATGAAAAGATCTCCTTTCTATATATAGGAGTCTAAGGGGTCATAACATAACCAGAGCCGACATAATGTAAGGGCACAATAATAACAATAGTGGGCTTCTATGGGGCACATTAGTAACAATATGGGCACTACATGGGTACATCAATATAATAAGTGGGTTGTACTAATAACAATAAGGGGTTACACTAACAGTATAGGGGCCTAACATCATCATTCTTATGAGGCTAAAAATTGTGATGGTCGCATGTTGCACTATGCCAGACCCGCAATGACATCGCTTTATTTTCTCATATACCCGTGATGCCATCACTATTTTTTCTCATATACCCACGATGATCCCAAAAAGGAAATTTTCCAAAAGAGGATGATAAGCTTTGTGATCTAGATGCTTCCAGGGCAGTGAGCTGGAGGTTGTTCAACGTAGATGAGGTCAAATTATCCCAACTTGGCCTCTTGGTCTTATCCCTATGAGCTACCTCCTTGAAATGACAGCCTAATCCTATATTTGGAGGGATAATAACTCCCTTTCTCAACCTATATATTCATCCTCTCCCATTCCCAAATGGTTGGTCAGGTTAGAGGCTGGGTCGGTCTATGGTTATTTGCACCCTTATGCTAATATTGTGCCTAGAGGCTATTCATTTGACTTAGAGAAGGAGTGCTTGGAGAGTTCTTGGCTTGGACTTGAATTACCACTCAAGGAGAGCCTTTCAACATCAAGGCTTTGGTTGTAATCTTCCCTTCACTTTCTAATAATACACAACTGTTGGTTCATTTTCCCAAAATGTATATGTTCATATATTATTTAGCTTAGCATTCATTGATCATTTAAGTAGGCTGTTATTAGATTTTTTGTTTGTTTTGGCATGCTTTTTTGTGTCTTGATCACTTTTGCAGGTGCATAAACATTAAGAGAAGCAGGAACAATCCCGTGACACAAGCGGTTCAGGGTCCTCAACAAAGGAAATCGAAATAGCATCAGAATGAGGTAGGCTATCTCATTAGTTCTTATTTTCAATTGTAACCTAGGAAGATGTCTATTTGATTGTCACTTCAGTTGCTATACTCACTCATTGGGATAGAGGGATTGTCTATGTCCGCAGAGAGGATTAACCTTGTTGACACCCCCTCCTCCACCTATTCTGATAGCTACAACTTTCTCGTCCCTTATCTCATCTCTCTTCCTTCCTTGTGAAAGTCCCCCAGTCTCCAAATTTGTTAAGATATTGGACACCATTCCTAAGATATATTTTCCCCTTTCCATTCCTCACAAAGAAACTCTCTCCCTTTTCGAGCAAGGACTAGTCGGGAAATTCACTGAACTATAGCCCTCTCCAAAAGTTGTGAAAAAATGGATAGAGTGCAACTGGTCTCTGAAAGTCCAAGGGAAAATCTCGTAATTCTTCTGTGAAATAGTATACTTGTTGTAGTTGCTACAAATCCCCTCCAAAAATTTCCCATGATTTGATTTCAAAGCATCCCTTTGGTGATAAGAGTTATCATTTCAAATTACATCAAGTTTTCTTTTTAATTTACTAAGTTTCGCAGTGACTCATTTTCTCATGTTAAGCTTGTGATGTCTTAATTATGCTTTCCCTTTAAAAACTATTGGGCACTCCTCGATAACAGTCAGTCCTTGCCGAAAGTAGTTTCACAAATTCTGAAGATAGACAAAGAAACTTTTGTGAAAGCAAGTTAAGTCTTGTCTTGATGACACTAATTGCATGCCTTGCTTTGAGGGATTGTGAAATCATCTATCATAGTGAACTATGCAACCCCATGTCGGAGTGAACTGCACAATCCACTAAGACAAGCAACTACACAATCATTTGTGAGAGGAAACTGCGTGACCCCTAGTGACAATAAAATATGCAATCAGTTGTGAGAGAAAATTGTGCAATACACTGAGCCAATGAATTTCTCAGTTCCTAAAGCAAGCGAATTGTACACTCCTAAAAGAGAGGAAGTGCACACTTCCAAAAAATAACCACGTGCACTTCTAATTGAAAGTGTGGCACATGTTTCTAATTGGATCATTTGACATGTGTCAAATGTCTAGGAGTGGCTACTTGATTTTAGGCATGCGCACCTGAAACCCGAACCCTAATATTATGGGTGCACGTCTATATAAGAAACCGATCCTAGATCTCATTATCACACTTATCTTTAGATCTCTACTCATTCTCACAAGCATAAAGAGCTTTGGATTCCATTTCGTTGTTTTTCCGAATAAGTTTCTCAATTGTCATTTTTTACCACTTTTGCTTTCACTTTTGTTGCTTTTACTTTCACATGTGTCATTTTGTCTTGATTTTCTTATAGAAATTGTCATTTCTACTATTATTATCTTATACAAGTGTCATTTCAGTCTTTTGAAATTCTTTTCAAGTGTCGCATCCCATTCCTTGTCTTCTCACCCATACTAATTCTTATTGTTAGATGTATTTATGCATGCATGTCCTTTCTCTTTCATTATCTTCCTTCTTTGTGTGAGTAACTTGTTTGTATGAATCTTGGGATGATCCACATCCTTCCTCTCTTTAGTCACCAAATCTGGAGTTTTCCATTCTGCTAGACAAAACTGTGCAATTTTTAGTCTTCTTCCCTCTAGAACTGTGCATTGCACAATTTCTTCCAACATTGACTCTCTATTGTCATCTACAACTACACAATCATTGGATCCACAACTGCTCATTTTGTAATCATATTCAGCAATGAGGCCTTCCTGTCCCTTGCAATTGTGCATTCCACAATCTAGGCCCCTCTCTCCTGCAGTAATTGTGCATTATGCAGATCTAATCCTTAGTCAATCTCCCTCGCAATCAAGAACTATGCAATCATTCCTTTGATGCTATGTAGTTCACATTTATAAAGACCAGTGAGGCCACTCTACCTCACTTGTGCTCCAAAATTGCACAATCCTTCTTCCTAGTGATTGTTTTATGCTTGTGAATTGATTGTTTAGTTGATCTCTTGCGGAACTAACTTGTTATCGCCATGAGTGCACATGTTTTACCAGACACTGCAGATCTAGAACATATCATTCTTTCATCATCTAATAGCACCATTCCTCCAAAGAAGGTATCATATAAGGAGGTTACAGAAAGCAATATTGAAGATGTCATTAACAACAGATTTCCAGGAGCTCCTATCTTGTCAAACACTCAATGATTTATCGATAAAGACGATATTTTCACATGGCTCACTATCAAAGATGTATTCAATTCAAAGGAATTCACAAAATATTTAGAATATAGGGAAGTATATGAGAATTTTCAGAAGTCGAGGTTCGACAAAGTTGCCTACATGTATCTAGTTCTTCCTTGTGTCAATGTCATCAAATGGATATTGCAAAGTCTAGACACTAAGAACATGGTTCTCAATAGTGTTAGTGAGTAGAAGCTTGCCTCATCACAGTCACGTGACTTCCACTTATATTACAACACTTGGATTGTCAATTTAATGCAACTTGGAGTTATCTAGAAGAAAATTGAATCCTTTTCCAAAGGGTGGATCTCCGCGTTTTATTGCCTTATCATGGAAGGAAAAGTATTCAATTGGTCACGTCTATTATCCCAACAGTTGAGGGTTAATTTGAACAAGGAGAAAGAACCATCCAAGGGAAATCAACCACATTTTTACATGTCTGCCTACTTATTGGATGGTATTTGTGCTCACCATGAATTCCCAGGTATAGGGTGGAGGTGGACCTCGAGGATGCTCCATATCAATCTATATTGAAAAGTATTGTCAGAGTATAGTTGCAAACGGGTATATGAGAAACTTGTTGAGAACTTCTTCATGGTTCTATATCAAATTATTTTTTAGCAAGAAGCTCCTTGCATGTCCCATGAGCCCAAGAAAGTAGTGGTAGAGATAGCAGATTGGTTTGGCTCACCTTAGGGAACATACCTCAGAGTGTTCAGCTCTCAGAAAGTTCCACATATTTTTCCAGGGTATATGACCGATAAGGTGGTCATGCAGGAGGTTTCTTATCATCTTAGCACAGGTCTATCTTAGTTGCTATAGAAGAAGAAGAAGGCACCTTGGCCTTCCTTTCCTCTGCAAGTGGGATCCTATGAGCTCAAGAGATTAAAGGCTACAAAATCATAAGTTGAAGAACTTACCAGCCTTAAGTTTAGTGATATTAGATTTCACGAGTATGATCCCAAGGGAGTATGTAAAAGACATTGTTCCAAGTTATATTTTGCTTAGGCTTATGAGTCTTATTGTCGAAAAGAGGAAGAGAAGATAAATCATTGTTACAATGCTTCCTAACTACATGCACTAGGAAGTGAGGTAGTCCCTTCTAGTGAATTTCGTAAGAAAATAATGTTAAGGAAGGGAATCAATAGAAATTTCCCACTCCAGTCACCATTGCTAAGTATAAGAGGAAATTTTTGCATAATAATTGTAGTAGAGCAAAGCCGAAAGTTCAAACAAAATCTTATTATTCTGAGAGCAATCAGAATAACTATAGAAGAACTAGCAAGAGGAAGAAAAGAGACAGGAGCAAGAACAAAAGTAGGAAGAGGAACAAATATAAAAAGATGAACATGAAAGGAAAGAAAAGGAAGACATTCAAGAACAAGAAGAATTTAGAAAGAAGGAAGAATAAGAAGTGAGAAAGAAATAGTTCGAGGAAGAACAGCAGAAACAATTGATGGATTAAGAAAGCAGGCAAAAGCGGGATGAGGAATTTGTAAGAGAAATAGAGGAGAAAATACAGGCCCAATACATGGAGGTTGAACAAGAGGAAGATAGATGAGAGATTGACATTGTGCCCATTGCAAAATAAGCCAACAATTAACCTTCACCTCCTCTTACTGGTGAGCACATCCCATTCACTAAGTGGGAATATCTCCTCCAGATGATGATATGGTCAGGGATATTTCGAACCTTACCTTTGATCAGTTAAAGAACATAAGAGTGCAATAAAGGAAAAAATATTTTCCTAATGACTTGGTCCATACTATTTCCATTCATACAAAGAGGGTGAATGAGTCTAATACCGAGAAGAATCTGAATGCAATTGTAACAACAAACTTAGCCTTCGCACAAGCTACAAAAGTAAACATTGATTTCTTGATGGACTAAAATAAGCAACTGGAAAAATATATATCTTTTGTTATGCAACAAATTGATCACCTCCTCACCGAGAATTAGAGGTTGTCTTCCACTAACTCTCACATGAGGGATTTGTGTGCATATATAGGTGAGGAAATGCAATCATTGGGTGACACTATGAGACAGTTGTGTGAAGAAATGATCACCCTTCATAAGGAAATGGTTCCCTTCCATACAATGCAAAATATACCATAGGAGAATGTGAAAGTTTTGAAGGTAACTCATGCATCCATCAATGTGATCCAAGAACAGTGCTCTAAGTACAAAAATTCACCATTAGAGTTGGCCAGGAAAACAAGGCAGGAATCATAATTGGAAAGGATTGAGGTTAGAATGCTTGTTCACGACTATACCATAGTTTAGACACCTTGGTTAGAATGCACAAGATTCCTTCTATAGGAGCACTTTCATAAACAAAGATCATAAATATTATCAGGCAATAAATTGAAGAATTCTTGAGAAATCTAAGGCAGACAGCTACTAAATACAATTTGGAGATCGCAAGGTAGAACATTCATAAGTTTGTAGTTGGACCTGCCAAGTTAAACATGAAGTTTTTCTTATTATAGAATAATGTTCAAACTGGTTCCAAAACTATTTATCTGGATGCAGTGGAGGCAAGAGTCATATATAATCCAGATATTCCATCAAATCTTGAGGACATAGAAACACAGTACAAGGCTTGGTATCATTATGTTACATCAGAGCTACAAGTAGAAGTTTTCAAGCTAGAGCTTCCTCAAGCTCAAGCATAGTGTATAGATTTTTGTTTTATTAGGCTATAGTCACATTTTGCCTTATGTGATTTTATATTTAGGAAATAATAAAAAATGTAAATGTAAGTGGAAGTCCAAGAGTCAAATATGGAATGTGAAGATTCATTAGATATAATAGAGACAAAAGAAGCTCAAGAATCATTAGGGAGATCAAAAGTCACAAGGGAAGGTGAAAGGTCACCTCATATGTTATAAATAAAACCTCATAACTCAAGCACGAGGCTTGGAACTTGAGATTGGTAGTCTTGCCTTCTCTAGTATAGCATAGGAGTGAATATCATTCTTTAGAGAAGCAAGTAGTAACTTCATGTTCCACCATTGGGGCTAGTGTCATATCATTGTATGTATACTTGCAACTTTCACTTAATCATATGAAGCTCTCGAATCCAGAACACTTTCATGCATGTATCATGAATGTTGTAATATTATTCTTTAAATGTTTACGATATATTTTTTTTCATTCACGCTAAAGTAAATGAACTATTTCATTAGATTTAGTATATCTTATTGAATGTTTGTTGTATTTGCTTTCATAATCATTATTATCTTGAGAAATATTTTGCAGGATAACTAACAATTCTTTCATACGTGCATGTGTCTCTTTTAGGATATTAATTTTCTTCTAGAGGTTCACTCTCCTTTCCCTTTGTGTGAAAGAACCTCTTATGAATTACAATCGATATTGTACAAAGTTTACTTACTTTTTTATACCAAATATAGGTGTATGTCTTCTTATGTGTTAATTGCATCCAAGGCACATCTTTAAGATCACATCTATGGAAACTGTTATCACCCCAAGAAACTCTCCTAGGTTGTATTTCAAAGATGCTTGGGAACATTAAAAACTCAACAAAAATGTTGGAAGATGGTAGATGAATGGAAGGAATGATGCATATTCAAGCCAGATAACCACCTCTACTATGCTTAACCCCAGACATGGGTGAACACCCCCAAACTACAAGGCTTTAGACCAAGAATTACTCACCGTTTAAGGAATAGGTGAACATGGAGAATACTGACCACACCAGCAGATGCACAAGACCATGTGATGGCCAGCTGCAACTAGTACAAAGGTCTGTAAATCTATTTCCTAATGCACAGATAGGATGATAGCTCTCTGGCACCAAGAAAACAGAACCCTGCATACACCTTTAATAATACATACTAGATTCTAACTCAGAGGTGGGATGACAACCCCTCTAATGCTAAAGACCAAGAGCATATGAAAAATGCATAACAGGCACAGCCTGGAACAAATAAGAAGTGGAAAGTGAGAAATTAATAGCAAAAGAAGCTTGTATTAGCTTAAAATGAAAACCAGATGCTGCAGGTATCACAGTGGTTACAGTCTCCAGAAGTTGAACTTTACATCAAAACAATATCCATCAACCCTCATTACATCTTGTTTCTGGGTATATATGGAGGTTGATTACAAAAATATTTGCTATCCTATGCGTGGAGTGGTCATAATGGACCACCAACCAGCTTAACTATCTGATATGGGTCTCTAAAACAAACTGATGCTTCAATAAACAAAATTTGACATTCTCTGTTACTTAGTTGTACTCCTCGAGTAGGTGGAGTGTTGTATGAATAAATCTCCATAACTACTAAAGGCGTTTAACTGCTCGAGGCTATACTTTCCTTCCTTGGTCATGCTATCTCTTGAATGAGGTAGTTGAAGATTAACTGTGCAAAGTGCTGGTGGGTAATCGCCTTCTTCCTTTGGATGCACGGGATAGGCCAAAAACACGATGATTGCATGGGAATGAATGGAGGGTAGGGAATAAGTATTAGCCATTGGATGGAATAGACGGGCGGTTGAGATCTCTTGGCAGGCGGCGTCGGGAGGAAACAGAGGCGTAATTGATTGTAAGCCGTTAGATCTGGCAGATGGACGGCACAGATTGGATTACAGGGGCTATCGGGAGGAAACATGAATGGAGAATCGTGGGCCGTTAGATCACGGTCGGGCAGATTCGACGGCTATCGGGCGGCAGAGACGCGCGAATGTTAACGAGCAAAGGATGTACGTCTGGGCAGTAAGCGGTTTCCCCGCACTGCTTTCGAGAGGCAGGTGGTATCCGTATGCGGGGGCGTGACGCAATAGAACGGTGGCGCGTGTCATATGTGACGGCGGGGAAACCGCTTTCCCTGCCGGGTTAAATTGCAAGCACTTTATGGGAGCGGGAGGCGCAATCACCGTTAGATCTCACGGTGAATGCGATCGACAATGGGGAAGCGAGAAGGGTTTAACGCACAGGAAAAAGGGCTGCGACGACAGGGACGTTGGATTAGGACAATCAACGACTGCGATTAAAGAACGACGAAGGGCTGAGGAATGGCAGAGTAATGCAATCGCAAAGGTCGTATGGGCGCGGGTTCATGGGTTAAGCACCCGGGCTTAAGAAAAAGGGTTATGCAGAGTTTTGGAAGCAAAACGGAGGTAAACAGGGCTAATGGGGTTTATGGAGTTATAAGTAGAATGAAGGAGAAAATGAAACCGACTGCTGCAAGCTTTCCTCAGGCACGAAACAACACTGCCACACCTGTTTTCAATCCATCAAATGTCGCAAAATGTAGCAGAGCTAACACTGGCTCCTTCTGGGGATGAGATCCTCCCTGTGAGATCTCAAGAACCTGCAGATCAATGCCTTTCCAGTTGAAAACAAATTAGAAAAACTCCTAGTGTTCCATTGGACATGGAGTCTGACTGAACCTATACTAAAACTGATAAAACAAAATATTTACAACTTTAAGGCCAAAAGACCTTAAATCACATAAATTTTTAGAAAACGCCCATTAACTAGGCCATCAAAAACTACTTCTCCTCCCATAATTTTTAGTATGAAGGTGTTGTTTCCTTGAATTTTTGAAATAATAAAAGGACTTGTCCAGAAAGCATCAAACTTCCCATGATTTCCTTTATTTTCCTTTAGTGCATCCCACTTCAACACCAAGTCTCCAACCTGAAATTATCTATTTTTTCCTTCTTTTCAAAGGCTTCCTTGATCTTTTTGTGATGTGCTGCAGCCTTTTCAACCAGCTATTCTCTAATCTGATGTACCTCTGCTAAATCAGTGAATCTCTTTGCCATGTCTTCTTCTTCATCCTGCTCTTCTTGAAGAAATTTTTCCACAGGGAGAGTTAACTAAATGGGGAATACAGCTTCAGTGCCATATACCAACCTAAATGGAGAATTGCCTGTGGATTTCTTAATGGTCATTCTGTTAGCCCACAGTGCATACTTGAAATTAGAATCCCAATTCTTTTTATTGTATTCCAGCAGCTTCTTAATTATCCTTATCAGGCTTTTATTAGAGGATTCTGCTAGACCATTGCCTTGAGGATAGTATGGGGTGGAATGAACCAGTTTAATACCCATTGAATCACACATTTCCACCAATTCCTTTTCCCTGAATGCTGCTGCATTGTCTGTGACTAATTTGTGTGGACAACCAAATTTGGTAAAGATATTTTCAATTAAAAACTTAATGACCACATTATGATCAGCCTTCCTAGCATAGATTGCTTCAATCCACTTAGTGAAATAATTAGTGGCTACTAATATCCATCTATGCTGGCCACTGGAATGTGGATTATCTCTCCAATGAAATCCAAGCCCCACTGCTGAAAAGGTCCTTTTGCCTGTATTGGTTTTAGGGGCATGGACTTCAACTGTTGCTTTCCTTCAAATCTTTGGCACCTATCACAAGATTTAACAAATGAAAATACATGAGAAAATAAAGTGGGCCAATAGTACCCAGCTCTGAGAATATTATGGGCAGTGATCTTCCAGTAATGGTGCCCTCCACACATGCTGGAATGAAACTGTAGCATAACTTCTATTGACTGTTTTTTGTCTAGCCACCTTAAAAGCACTCCATATGGATCCCTCCAATAGAGCAGATTTTCATAGATACAATATTTTTCTACCCTAAACTTTATAGTTATGGCTTGACTTTAAGTAAAGCTTGAAGGGATTTCTAGCTTCAGCAAGAATTTAACTATTACAGAATACCAATCAAAAGAAGCTATATTTTCTGCCACTGGATGCTTTCTTTCTAGTTCAACTGCTTCCTCTTCTTTATCTGTCTGACCAATTTCTGCAATTGTGCACAGGAAATCAATATCCAATGATCTGCAATTTTCTTCTGCCAATAATTTGGCAAGACCCTGACCTCTAACCAGCTCGGTGGGCTTCAGTTCTATATTAAATTCAATCAATTTTGCAATCCATTTAGCCCTTCTTCCATCAGCATCAGGTTGTGTCAAAACATCTTTTATTGTAGCAGAAGGTACATATGCAATTATCTTTGAATGCAGAATGTGAACTCTGAAAGATTTCAAGGATTTGATAAGGACATATGCATGTTTTTCAATAATGTCATACCTCAGCTCAGCATCCCTCAAGTTCTTGCTGAAAAATGCCACTGGATGCTCTGAGCCTTCTTCATCTGCTTCCAATAGAACTGCTGCAATGGTGTCTTCAGAGGAAAATGAGAATACATGGAACTCCTTGCTGTAGTCCGGACTTATTAAAGTGGGAGCCTCCATAATAGCTTTTTTAATGGACTCAAAAGATCCTCTTGCTGCATCAATCCATCTAACCGCTGACCCCTTCTTCAACATGGAGGTAATATGTTTCAACAGCTCTGCAAAATTTGGTATAAACCTCCTCACAAAATTAATCTTGCCTAGAAAGGACTGAATATCCTTCTTTGATCTTGAGACAGATAAAGTCTGTATTGCTTTTACTCTTTCTGGGTCAATTTGAACACCTGCAGCAGAAACATGTCCTAACAACTTGCCCTCTTCTAAAGCAAATTGTGACTTTTTAGGATTGACTGAAATTCCAAACCTCCTGCACTTCAAGAACACCTTTTTCAAATGCTGCAAATGATCTTGATGGCTGCTGGAGTATACTATTATGCCATCAAGGTAGATGAGGACAAATTTATCCTTCTCTCCTACAAATGCTATATCCATAGCTCTCTGAAAGGTAGCTCTAGCATTCATCAACCCAAAAGGCATCTTGGCATACATAAAAGTACCCCAAGGAGTGGTGAATGCAGTCTTTTCTTGATCATCTAGATGCACAACAATCTGATTAAACCCAGAAAAATCGTCCAAGAAAGACATTACTTTAGCTCCTGAGAATTTTTGCAGCAAATGCTCCATCTTTGGTAGAGGATAGTTGTCTTTCTTGGAGCATTTGTTCAAGTTTCTGAAATCAACACACAGTCTGATTTCTCCACTTTTCTTCCTCACCACTACTAGGTTGGCTACCTATTTGGAATATCTAAGAGGAACTATAATCTTGGTAGCCAACAATTTTTTAATTTCTTTTTCAATCAGAGGAAGAAGCATAGGATTTATTGGTATCAGCTTCTGTTTGAAAGGAATGGTATCTTTCTCTAGAGGGATTTTATGTTGAATAATCTTTTTATCATAAGTTTTCAAGTCACTATACTCCCAGGCAAACACATCAACAAATTGCTTCATTAATCTGCAGTATTCAGAGCTTTGGTCAGCAGACAGATGAGTGGAAAAATTTATGTATCTAGGCTGACCTAGACTCCCTATATCATGCTTATAGACTGCAGATTGATCTTCTTTTTGGGCAGCCTTGTAAGGCACATCATTCTGGTCAAACAATCTTTCAAGAGGAATTAGACCCTTTGGAATATGATTACTAGGAAGCTGGACAATACTTTCTTTGCCAATTTTACTTCTAAGATGGGATTTGGGGCTTTCTAACAAGGCTTCATTCTCTTGGTCAATTTTCATTTCAGAAAACTCATCAATGACTTGTAGAAACCTATTTATCTCATCATCATCTTCAAAAACTTTCCAATTCTGGACAGTATCAGGAAAGGATGGTCTATATTTCATTTGGACTTCATAAACCAATCTGGGAGGCATGGGAGGGATAAATAGACTAGCAGACACAGCAAGGGAATCAGCAAGCTGATTTTTGGCTCTAGGAATATATGAAATACAGAAATTTTCAAAGGAATCTTTGAGTCTCCATACCTCATCTCTGTATGCTTTTAGCCTTGGGTGCTTTGCCTAAAATGTTTTATTTACTTGCTGAATGATCAGATCAGCATCTCCAAATACCTTCAGACTCTTGATTCCTCTCTCTTTTGCTGCGTTAAGGCCCAACAACAGAGCTTCATACTCTGTTATATTGTTTGTAACTTGAAAAACCAGCTTGTAAGATAGATGTGTGCTTTCTTGCTCTGGAGATACTAGCACCACCCCTGCTCCTGCAGTTTCCCTGGAACATGCTCCATCAAAGAACATCTCCCAAACCTGACTTCCTTGCTCTTCCTCGACCTGATTTTTTGGTTTCCTGAGCTGCATTGAGGCCTTCTGAGATTCTTCTATTTGGAGAATACATGCTCCAAAATCAATGTCCACTGCATATATGGGATGATTAGTAGGATTCTTCTCATCACTGATGATATATGCCAACTGTGCTTCTCTGTACAATCTCCTGCTTTCTCCTCCAAAAAATGGGACAGTAGCATAATATATATCATTCTATAATGTCCCATCTAGTCTCTTAATCCATCCTCTGGACAACAGCATGCCAAACTTAGGAGGGACATCTGCTACCACAATATCCATCATCATACTCTTCATGGGCAGTTGAGTTAGGGTAATGGCTAGATCTTTGATTAATCCTAGGCATTTCACTTTCCTTGAATCAAAAGAGAATAAATCATGATAGGGTCTGGTGATATCAAGGCCTAACTCTTCCATGACAGCTTTAGGCATTAAATTGTGGCTGGCCCCTGTATCTAGCAGGCAGTTGTGGAGGATTTTGTCATGAATGGTCAAGGAGACATAAAAAGATGGAGAATTATTATCAGCAGGTTCAATCATGGGGCTAAGCATAATGGCAGGCTTTTCATCTTGCAAATTGACAGTGTCAGTGGAGGTTTGTGTGGTTTCCAGCTCAAGAGCTTCAAGGATAGGCTTTCTAAATACTTCACTCTTCACCACCTCTATCGGAGGCATAGATATTTTCAATTTCTGAACTTCTAACTCAAAGCTGAAATAGGAAGGAAACTTATCAGAACCTCTTACCTCTTGAATTGGAGCTTTGAGGACGACTGGATCAGCTGCTGGTCTTCTCTGTCTGATATTCTATGACTCTGTTTGGATAGTATCTCTTTGGGCAGTATTCTCCTTGACATTTTTTTCATTTGACCTCAGATTATATCTTAGTTTCTCCTCAGTTCATAGAACAGCCTCTCTGTCCCACTCTTGACTGTCTTGTTCCTGCAGCAAAGATTCTTCATAAGTAGCCAATGTCAAAAATGCAACACTGCCTTTATCTTCCATGTAGTGAATTTCATCCTCATCTTCAAATTGTTCCTCCTCCATGACTACATTTTGGAAAGGAGCTCTAACCTTCTGTTCTTCATTTGTTTCTTTGCCCCTCTGAATTATTTGTAACTGTTCATTTTCTCTTCTGAATGGATTTGGATTTCTTGGAGCAAATGTGTTCTGCTGCCTTGTTTTTCCTGAATTTTGCTCAACCTTTAGCTTAGAAATTTCAGCAGCCAATGACTCTATCATCTTAGTCATTTTATCTAATTTAGGCTCTGAAGATGATGT
Source organism: Pinus tabuliformis (assembly GCA_031772625.1). Taxonomy (NCBI): domain Eukaryota; kingdom Viridiplantae; phylum Streptophyta; class Pinopsida; order Pinales; family Pinaceae; genus Pinus; species Pinus tabuliformis. Next base: position 1,127,275,167 of record CM062817.1, read on the forward strand.
AGAGGAGGTAGAAGCCTAAGCTCTCTGCCTCCTTCTGTCAACTTTACCTTTGAGCTTTTCTGCAGCCATGATATTAGACTCTACTTCTAGGGTTGCATCCTGCATGTCTGCCAGAGTAGCACATATCCTTTCTCTCAACAATAGGCAGAAATCAAAGTCAAAAGCATTGGCATAAGTTAGTTTGGAAGAGGTGGGGGTAAGCTTTACCTCAGCTGGTATCTTACTATACATATGATTAAATCTTTAATAAAATCAAGCAATGATTCCCCATTTTCCCTCTTTAGGTTACCAAACTCTGTATGGTAATACATCAAGTCCTTTTTATCTCCCCGGTGCTTCAAAAACACATCATCTAAGGCTTCAATACCAACAATAGATCTAGGGGTGTCAGGCGGAAAGAGTCGATAGTGCGGACACAACCAACCTCCCTAGGAGCCTAAGACTCTCTAGTGACAAACAAGACAAATAAGAGCAATCCTTCTCTAAACATGCATTTACTATATAAGAAATCAAGTGTTTAGATCCTACTTGTAGTCCAACGCTGTTGCAGTAGTCCAGCCTCGCTGATCCGGATGAGCTCCTCCTTCACTTCGAAACCTGCATTCACTAACAATCAAACGATTAAATAGCACTTTGATAATCTCATAAAATAAAACATATTTAACACATAGACCAAGGAGTACATGAAACAACTCATAAATAACAAGTTATTGAGAAGAATGGACTCATTTGCATTAATAGGTAACAAAAGGAACAAATACAACCTGAGCCTTGGTGTTGTGCAAGTCCCTCCCAGGGTCCATCAAGAGTTCTCCTTTACTTTGACAAAGCTCACCCACTTCCAAATAGAACAAGCAAAGATGGAAATCTCTCCTCACAAGCTTCTAAATGGGAGTCCTAATTCCTGCAGCATTTACCCTTAGAAATGTATAGTTTCCAACCTCTCCTCCTTCTGGCCCAATGCCTATATTTATAGTGCTCAAGAGGAAGTTAATCAGGTCCACCATCAATGGGATAATCCCCTCTTTGGATGGGATAGCTCCCTTATTGATGGGATAAGTTCCTCTTTGGTAGGAGTGTATGAACCATCTGGAGGCGCTCAATACACGTCGAACAACCTTCTAGAATGCTCTAGAAATGACCACAAGTAACTTTTTAAAGATGAAACTTGCGCATTTTAACCTTTCCAGGGGGACGCACCTGCCCCTTTACATACAGAGCATCCAAAGACGCAGATTTGGTGAACATTGGGTGCGTCCCCGCAGGTAAGGTTGAGAGAACCTGCGTCCCCAGAGATAAATACATTTAGAAAGACTTTCTCTCTTTTTTGGAGTTTGACATGGAGAGCAGAGGCATAAGACTTGCCTAAGAGGATAGCATGACTGTTGATAGAGCTATACTAACTGTAAATAGTCATGGTGACATTTTTTAGTGTAACAGATTGCCCCCTAAAGTGCGAAGCCTGTAATAGATTAGGGTTTTGTATTATCTAGGAAGGGTGAAGCGCTTTATCATTTCAAGGATTATCTCGTGGAGAGCCTGGTCAGAACCTGCAATTTTCAACACAAAATACATGTATAAGATTATATCATCACTGAGGTAGGCATTCCCATACTCAGATCAAAACTTTAACTAACAGACTAACTACTCTGATACAGGAATGATCTTGCAGTACATCATAATCATACACTTTTGTAGACACAGTATGGGCGCAGCCATCTGTTTATGATTAGTCTACTTAGATAATGAATACAAAACTCCTCGTAGCCTGGATGGTGGAAACTAGATCCAGGGTCTTCATTTCTACTTCCCGAATTGGTACGATTCTAGCCATGCGAATAAATGAGTTGATGTCGAACATGGTAGAAACCACTTGATTACCAGTCGATGATGAAAACTGTTAACAAGCGTGAGAGAGACCACCAGTAATGTCAATGGTTCTCAAAGTACCCAGTACAATCCATGAGATGTGAATGAATGAGTTGATGTCGAACATTTCACGGAATCCTTCGATCGAAAGTCAATGATGTAAACTGACGTCAAAGGCGAGAAACCTGCCATTGATGCATGCAGACTTCAAGGCACTGACGATTTCTAAGTCATCTCTCTAGATAATGTGCTGATGTCGATAGAAAGCGACCCGTTGCAGGCAAGCCCACAACACGAAATCATTGTTCAAGTTGAAGAAATGTTGCTGTAAGGACTGACTCGGGGATGGTCAAATGGATGACAAGTATTTTGCAGATGAGAGTTTTGCTTGCAGACCTCTTGAACACATAACGACACAACAGATGGCTTGGTGATAAACGACCCAAAGTTAATCCCCGGAACCCGGTTGAAGACTTTCAAAGTGGTTTGATCAACTGTGAGGTAAAATATTTCCCAACCCAGGTGAATGAAAAGTGTCGTGTTCAAGAGTGGTAATAAAGTTTCTTCTGAGACAAAAGGTAACAAATAGGCTCATTCTTCTCTCTTTTCCCCCACCATTTCTGGCAAGTACCTCTTTATTTTTAACAAGCTTGAGGAGGATAACATATGCTTGATTATAAGCTCATCCTTCGGATGAGTCCAACCTAGTTTTGATTCGAACCCTAGGAAGGAGTGGTTCGTTCCTGTTTGTAATTGAACAGGTCCTTTACTGTAAAATGTTTTAACGAGCCCAGTATAGGAGAAACTCGGCGTTTTTCAATTTTAGAGAGTCTGAAAAACTTAAGAAGACTCCAAGTTGAACTTTTTCGTAGATTTGTGTCCCTCAAGTCCGAAAAAGTATAAAATAATACCTGGGGGAACCGCTTGATCTTGCGATCAAGGAGTACTTTCATAATTAGTGCCACTGACCTGAAAAGTAAAAAGCGATCAAGGACACGTCGTTTTATTTCCGTATCGAGTTTGAAACGACAAAAACCCGGCAATCTTTTCCTGATTTTACGATCAGAAAAGAGCTATAAGGGGACCGTCTTTTAATTCCGTTTTAACGAGTGTAAAAGAAATGCTCGGCAATCTTTTCATTTTTTAGGAGTCAGAAAAGGGCTTAAAAGATGACTCTGAGGTTTCACTTTTTCGTAAGTTTTAACGAGTTCGAAAAAATGATAAAAATGTACTCATGGTTTTCACTTTTTCGTAAGTTTTAATGAGTTCGAAAAAATGATAAAAATGTACTCATATGGCCGACTTTCAATTTAATTTACGAGCAGGAAAAGACGGAAAGAACTCGACATTTTCATTTGTTTTACGAGAATGAAAGATAGCAAAATAATCTCGGGATTTTCATGAGTTTAACGAGTCTTGAAAAATAACTGAAATTGACTCGAGAGGTTTCATTTTTACAAAAGCTTGAAACAGAGAAAAACTATGCTTTAAAATAGTTTCATTTTTTCACAAGCTTGAAACAGAGATAAAAATGTGCTTGATGCCCCCTAAGCATAACTGCTAGAGCGCATGCCCCCCCCCAGCTTCATTTCATTCAACTACGGTGGATGAAATGAAGGTTCAAGTGCGAGATCATTTGAAAGACTCGACCTAAAACTATAAGAAAATTATGCAAAAACTGAAATAACTAACCTAAATACTTAACATCTATGAGATCTAGTCAAACTCTCGACTCAAGTAGAGGAGGATTTGTTTCATTTTTTAACGAGCTTGACACAGGAAAAGAACTATGCTCGGATTTAGTTTCATGTTTACACAAGCTTGAAACGAAAAACTATGCTTGTTATAAGTTCACATGCCCCCAGCATAATGACGCAAAACGAGGTATGTGCCCCCCAAGCTTCATTGCATTCAATGAGGTGGATGGAATGAAGCTTTACTTTCAAGATCTTGGAAAGACTTGTGGGAGCTGTTTCATTTTTTAGTGAGGTTGACACAGGAAAATAACTATCCTCAAAACCCTTGTTTCATTTTTTAAACGAGCTGGACACAAGATAAGGAACTATGCTCATAACTATTTCTACAATCTACCTAACAAAAACTTTACTCTAAAAACCTTGATTCATTTTTTAACGAGCTTGACACAAGACAAGGAACTATGCTCATGATCCTTGTTTCATTTTTTAATGAGCTTGACACAAGACAAGGAACTATGCTCACGACTATTTCTACAATCTACCTATCTAACCTATCCTTGTTTCATTTTTTAACGAGCTTGACACAAGATAAGGAACTATGCTCAAAAAGTTCGCATGCCCCCAGCATAATGATGCAAAGCGAGGTACATGCCCCCCAGGCTTCATTGCATTCAACCGACTGGATGAAATGAAGGTTTACTTTCAATATTTAACTTGAAAAGGGAGTTGTTTCATTTTTAAGGAGGTTGACACAAGAAAAGAACTATCCTCATACCTGATTCATTTCTTAACGAGGTTGACTCAGTAACAGGAACTGTCCTCAAAATCCTACTTTCTACAATCTACCTACTTAACCTACCCTTGTTTCATTTTTTAATGAGCTTGACACAAGACAAGGAACTATGCTCATAAAGTTCGCATGCCCCCAGTTTAATGATGCAAAGCAAGGTACATGCCCCCCAGGCTTCATTGCATTCAACCAGATGAATGGAATGAAGGTTTACTTTCAAGATTAAACTTGAAAAGGGAGTTGTTTCATTTTTAAGGAGGTTGACACAAGAAAAGAACTATCCTCATACCTGATTCATTTTTTAACGAGGTTGACTCAGTAACAGGAACTGTCCTCAAAACCCTACTTTCTACAATCTACCTACATATCCTAAAATCTACCTGATTCATTTTTTAATGAGGTTGACTCAGTAAAAGAACTATCCTCATGCTAGCCTGTTTCATTTTTTAACGAGGTTGATACAGGGAAAAAACTATCCTCGTGACATCCAGTTTCATTTTTTAACGAGGTTGAGACGGGAACAAAACTATCCTCACACCTGATTCATTTTTTAACGAGGTTGTCTCAGTAACAGGAACTGTCCTCGCCCTCACTGATTCATTTTTTAACGAGGTCGACACAGTAAAAGGAACTTTCCTCGTAACATCCAATTTCATTTTTTAACGAGGTTGAGAGAGGAACAAACTATCCTCGTACTTTGATCATGGCTTCCAACTGGAAGAAAGACATGTCATACCTGGACACACCTTGATCATGGCTTCCAAAAGGTCTTCATCCGAAGGAAGAATAGTTTTTTGGAAGGAACACACGTCAAGGGACTCAAAAGGGATAAGAACATCGTGTTCAAATAATCCCATAGAGTTTTCCATGTCAATTACCGGATCTAAATCAAAGGAAGATGAGCAAACAGTGAGAGGCTCGCTTACATCGGTAACTGAAAACATGGGACCAGTTGCCACATAATTAACCCGTGGCAGGGTAGATACCACTTTAGAATCAGGAACATTTAGGGGTGTCATATTATTGGTAGTTGAGACAAGACTAGGGAACGAAAGCTGGTCTACAGTCACAATATTGCCATTGTGAGGGAAAGACATCACGCGAAAGAGTGTCGATACGACAACTTTCATTGCTTAAACATAGTCTCGCCCAAGGAGTAAATTGAAATCCAAGGGACCTCGAACTACCATAAGATCAATACAGACAATTTTACCTTCCAAGGTAATAGAAAACTTAGGAAGGATCCCTAAAGGTTCACTAATGGTTCTGTTAAAAGCTTTCAGATTCTGCGTAATAGGCGCAAGCTGAGGGGAACCCAAAGCTTTCCAAACAGTTGAGGATAAAATACTAACAGAAGCACCTTCATCTACCTGAGTACGATGTATGTCCCTACCACCAGCCTTGACAATGATTTGGAAAGGGATGGAGGAAGGAAGACGAGGTTCTGTCAGTCTATTCCAATCAAAGGAAAAGACCTCAGTGCTTGGAGGGGGTTATGTAGAAACAGGTGAAATGCCCCCTGGCATAGAAGAATCTGATGTAACAAGAAGAACCTGAGCGGTATGAATTTCATTCTCCAAATGGAAAGTGGGATCGATCGAATGTGAAATTGAATCGACCACTTGATCAACTAATGGATCATCAACCTGAGTGACATGAGTTTCACTCTTCAATGGAAGAGTGTGATCGACCGAATGTGAAATTGAATCGACCACTCCGTCAGTTGACGGTAGGTTGGGAGAAAGTTTACGGTAACCAGTTGGAAATTCTTGCTGTGGAACAGTAAGGTTTTCCAACAATGTTGAGGCTTCATCCATGTGAGGGCAAATGTGAGTTTGATGACTCCCTTTGCATAACTTACAAGGAAACCTAACTTTACTCTTTTTCCCAGGAACCTGACTATCACTGGTTGATAGATCAATAGAAAGTTGATGAGATTTTTCTGACCATACTTCCAAGACCTTTGGAATACCAGGACAATTGACAAGGAAGTGGTCACCCTTACAAAGCCTGCAAGGGTATTTGGGTTTACGATGCATGTCGGAGTTTTCCTCAACACAACTAACACTTACAGTCGTGGTTGGTTGGTTGACTTCTTTCTTATCTTGCTTCTTCTTCTTCTTCTTCTTCTTCTTCTTCTTCCCTTTCTTCTTCTTAGCCTCCTGGTTAGTAGCATCAAGGCTTTTACCAGGCGAAGAGGAAGAAATGGAGGAAGAAAAATTAGGTGAAGAAGGTAAAGGGTCAACAGAAGGTTGGTGATGTTGAGATGGTGAACTCTGTTGTGGTGAAGCATCCGGTTGAGATGGAATAATTGGAGTATTTTGGGCCAACGAAGTTGAAAATAACCATATCGGTAAACCTATTGTAAATCCAGGTAATGACAAAGTAGCCATATGAGGAGGACCAACATTTCCAAAGTAAGGAAAAGTACTAGGATTCTCATTAGGAGGGGTTCCTAGGTTGATAAATTCTGGAACATTTGCCATTATATTCAACTTCAGTGAATTTTATTAACAATTTTAAAACTAAAATTAACAATTCACAATTCACACTTAACAATTAAAATTCACAATTCACACCTATGGTCTCTAAAAGTAAAAACAAACAAATTAACACTCGCTATCAAATCTAGGAGTCAAACCACACACAAAAAGTAGCCTTCCGGACCGAAAACACTAGTTGGGGATGAAATCCAACATCGCAGAATTCAGTACAGAAGTGGCGGGTGGAACAGTTACCCCGGCAACCTGCTTAATGAATAGACTGGACCAAGTTCCTCCACTTTAACCGTCTCGAGTGAAGTGAACCCCCCAGAAAATCCAAGTGAGTCTAGCCGACGTCTGCTCCAGGTACAGTGGGATCTTCCCTCCACCGTCACCTTGGGTAGAACCCTAAAGATAATGGTCACTAAGGTTACCAACAGCAACAATTATACCTGGGGGAACAGTCTACACTCCGACAGCACGCAAGGGCAGAGTATCTAGCTCAATCCCCTTGCCGGCTCCTTGACAATAATCCAAGGTTTACCGACAAGTGACCCCTGGCTCCTCGACAATGGTTAATCCGAGGTTTACCGTTTGTAATACGTGCGTGTCTGGCGTCGTTCCCAACGAGGGAGGATTGATCCCCTCACTGGTTCGGACACGAGCTCGTGCTTCTCCTTTAAGAGGAGCTTTCCCAGAGTATAAATGTAACAGTTGGATTTATCCTACCACAAGATGAGCTACTTGTTTGGTTTTGCTGTCTTGGAGAGTTAATTACTCTCCTACTCCAAGACACTAGCCTAAGCTATGTTGGTGTATCAGAGCCCTAGAAATATAAAAATTACTAGATGAATTTTAATTAAGCGCTGCGTTATTAAGGCTGTCATTACTCAAATGGGTAAATGGATATGAAACCAATGGTGTTATGACCCGACTCAACTGAATGCAATCGAATATGATAATGTAATCTTTTCAATTCGATGAATCCTAACTAAAGTAAGGAGAGAGTTTCCATTCACTTCCAACAATGCAAAAAATTGATCACTAAGAGAAAATATAACAAATTCTCTAATGCACTAATTTTATCAAGAAAAACTAATGCAAATCAATTCCAAACCATTTTTTTTATTTTTATTTTTGTGTAAATTCAAATCAAAGAAAAATGATCTAAATCTACGATTGATTTTTCAGAATGTAAACTATGCAATTGTAATCTATGCACAATTCACTTGAAAAGTATGCAAATGTAATCTATGCACATTTTTCATTCATATTCTGAAAATGAGAATTCTAATTATGCAAATGAGATCTATGCAAGAGAATTCTCAAACACAAGATGATTCCAATGTAATCTAAGAACCAATCAAGTGCAAGTCGAGAAAATTGGGTGAGAGTTCCAAAGATCAAAAAATAAAAACACTCAAAGGCGATTAACACTCATACACAATTTAGCCCCCCCCCCCCCGGTGAATGAGGGGGAAATTTTTTTGCAAAAACGAAAGCAAAAAGATGCAAAATTATGAAAGGACTGAGAGAAACCTCCAAGTAATGACCAAAGGAAATCAAATTAATAATTTCTCAAAAAGAAACTCAAAACACCCAATTGATGAAAGCTTAAAGCAGGGATGCTAATGAAACAAGTTCAGGTGAAGATCTTTGACAAGAGACTAATGGATCTGGGCAGTAAAAACTAAGAAAAAGCAAAATATAAGAGAAAAAATGCAAAAAATGGAATTTTATTAAATTTTAGCAGGGGACGCAGGCAACCCGTTAAGACAGGTGCGGGCCCGCTCTGTGCACACAGCGACAGTGCGTACAGGGACGCACTGTGCAATACTCAGAGGGTGCGTCCTACTGGAAAATTCAAGAAAAACTAAATTGAATCTAACCCTAAGCTAATCCACCCAAATACAAGTTCACACAGCCAAAAACCAGAAAAATAAACCAATTTTATCAGAGCAAAGTTCATTCAAAGGAAAAGACTTTCACATCAATGGAGTCCCCAGCGGAGTCGCCAATTTGTCAGGCGGAAAGAGTCGATAGTGCGGACACAACCAACCTCCCTAGGAGCCTAAGACTCTCTAGTGACAAACAAGACAAATAAGAGCAATCCTTCTCTAAACATGCATTTACTATATAAGAAATCAAGTGTTTAGATCCTACCTGTAGTCCAACGTTGTTGCAGTAGTCCAGCCTCGCTGATCCGGATGAGCTCCTCCTTCACTTCGAAACCTGCATTCACTAACAATCAAACGATTAAATAGCACTTTGATAATCTCATAAAATAAAACATATTTAACACATAGACCAAGGAGTACATGAAACAACTCATAAATAACAAGTTATTGAGAAGAATGGACTCATTTGCATTAATAGGTAACAAAAGGAACAAATACAACCTGAGCCTTGGTGTTGTGCAAGTCCCTCCCAGGGTCCATCAAGAGTTCTCCTTTACTTTGACAAAGCTCACCCACTTCCAAATAGAACAAGCAAAGATGGCAATCTCTCCTCACAAGCTTTTAAATGGGAGTCCTAATTCCTGCAGCATTTACCCTTAGAAATGTATAGCTTCCAACCTCTCCTCCTTCTGGCCCAATGCCTATATTTATAGTGCTCAAGAGGAAGTTAATCAGGTCCACCATCAATGGGATAATCCCCTCTTTGGATGGGATAGCTCCCTTATTGATGGGATAAGTTCCTCTTTGGTAGGAGTGCATGAACCATCTGGAGGCGCTCAATACATGTCGAACAACCTTCTAGAATGCTCTAGAAATGACCACAAGTAACTTTTTAAAGATGAAACTTGCGCATTTTAACCTTTCCAGGGGGACGCACCTACCCCTTTACATACAGAGCGTCCAAAGACGCAGATTTGGTGAACATTGGGTGCGTCCCCGCAGGTAAGGTTGAGAGAACCTGCGTCCCCAGAGATAAATACATTTAGAAAGACTTTCTCTCTTTTTTGGAGTTTGACATGGAGAGCAGAGGCATAAGACTTGCCTAAGAGGATAGCATGACTGTTGATAGAGCCATACTAACTGTAAATAGTCATGGTGACATTTTTTAGTGTAACAAGGGGCTAGTTCTCTGAACCACTTCCTAGCCTCTCCATCAAGGCTTTGTACAAAAACTCTCATCTGCACATCATTTTCACTTATATCTAAATTATCAACATAACTGTAGAAAGCTTCTAGGTGTTCTTCTGTTGTTACTCCTTTTGTGCCAGTGAACTTAGGCATATATTTCTGATATTCTCCCACAGACATGGGATTCAAAGGAACAGGCAAGACCAAAGGTCCATACCTGGCAGCTACAATTCTTTCTATCTTCGTGGCTACTTGTTGGCCTGCCATGACTGGGGTATGTGGAGGAACACTGACAGATTGAGCAGTATGAAATGGATGACAAAGACAAAGGGATGTTCTGGACTGTATGGGAAGCTTTCTTTGGACTGAGATTGAAAGGGGAACTAGATTGATAAGGAGCTATATTAATCTCTGCAGGTGTTTGTTCACTAGCAGCACTAGGCTCTAAGTCTTCAAATTGTGTATTTTCTACTAAAAAATCCTCATGCAGAGACAAATAAGATGATCCAGGTGGATGTTGGTGGCCACCCACCTATCCCATTTGGACCCCACAATTGTCACTTTCAGTTTTTCAGTTTCCTTAATTATAGCGCAGTTTACTATTTTTAGCAGTTTTTCGGGTCCTAAACTTCCAAAGCCGTTTTGAGGCCCTAAACGACGTTTTTTGGGAAACCTACCACCAATGATTTTTCTATCAAAAAATTGTCTTTTTCGTCATAGTCCTCGGAGAGATCTTTCCAACGAGCTATCATGTGCGTCAAATGGAGATAATACGACCAATTCGCGACCCCGGGAAGTTTGCTGTCCAACTCACCCCAAAACGGGGCCCACAATTTGGCGTTTCATCTTCTAGGGTTAGGTTTTGGGATGTGAAGGGTTTTCCATTGTTTCTCAATAATAAATAGGTCTTCGAGCCTCATTGTAACACAATTCAGAATAGTTCAAAGGCATGTAGCTGCCACATCTCTTCTCAGAGATACGCTACCATCGCCCTAGCTGGTTTATTTCCATTTCTGTTTGTAGCATATTTCAGTTTTTTACAGTAATGAATGAAGTATTATTTCCACTGCATATCTGTCTTTGTGGTTATCTCTGTATTTTATTGCATTCCTGTTTAAGTCTGGATCATAAGATTTCTTAGGCTTACCTGATCCTGGTGCTCCTTTCTGTGATGTTTTCTTCAACTTGATAATCTTCTCAGGGTCGGGCATTGATTTAGCTGGTAATTTCTGAGGATTTCTTCGAGTATGTCTCACAAACAGAGCCAGAACTTCAACGTGGAGTCGCCAAATGTTGGTCTTCCTCCAGTGGAGTCGCCAGATAGATGATTTCAACCAGAAATGTGCCCAGACCTTGTCTATCATCAAAATCTGGAACTGTGTCATTCTCCCAGAGAAGCTGAGCTTCAATCTTCTCTCCCCAGCAATGGCGTCAATTAATGTTATCACCCTAAGAAACTTTCCTAGGTTGTATTTCAGAGATGCTCGGGAACATTACAAACTCAACAAAAATGTTGGAAGATGGTAGATGAATGGAAGAAATGATGCATATTCAAGCCAGATAACCACCTCTACTATGCTTAACCCCAGACATGGGTGAACACCCCCAGACTACAAGGCTTTAGACCACCAATTACTCACAGTTTAAGGAATAGGTGAACATGGAGAATACTGACCACACCAGCAGATGCACAAGACCATGTGATGGTCGGCTGCAACCAGTAGAAAGGTCTGTAAATCTATTTCCTAATGCACAGACGGGATGACAGCTCTCTGGCACCAAGAAAACAAAAACCTGCATACACCTTCAATAATACATACTATATTCTAAAACAAATGTGGGATGACAGCCCCTCTAATGCTAAACACTAAGAGCATATGAAAAATGCATAATGGGCACAACCTGGAACAAAGAAGAAGTGGAAAGTGAGCAATTAATAGCAAAAGAAGCTTGTATTAGCTGAAAATGAAGACCAGATGTTGCAAGTATCACAGTAGTTACAATCTCCAGAAGTTGAACTTTACATCAAAAAAATATCCATCAACCCTCATTACATCTTGTTTTTGGGTATATATGGAGGTTGATTACAAAAATATCAGTTATCCTATGCGTGGAGGGGTCATAATGGACCACCAACCACCCTAACTATCTGATATGGGTCTTTGAAACAAACTGATGCTTCAATAAAAAAGAATTGACATTCTTTGGTACTTAGGTGTACTCCTCGAGTAGGTGGAGTGTTGTATGAATAAATCTCCATAACTACTGAAGGTGTTTAACTGCTCGAAGCTGTAATTTCCTTCCTTGGTCGTGCTGTCTCTTGAATGAGGTAGTTGAAGATTAACTGTGCAGAGTGCTGGTGGGTGATCGCCTTCTTCCTTCGGATGCACGGGACAGGCCAAAAACACGATGACTGCATGGGAATGAATGGAGGGTAGGGAATAAATATTAGCCGTTGGATGGAACAGACGGACGGCTGAGATCTCTTGGCAGGTGGCGTCGGGAGGAAATGGAGGCGCAATTGATTGTAAGCCATTAGATCTGGCAGATGGACGGCGGAGATCGGATTACAGGGGCTATCGGGAGGAAACACAAATGGGGAATCGTGGGTCGTCGGATCACGGTCGGGCAGATCCGACGGCTATCAGGCGGCAGAGACGCGTGAATGTTAACGAGCGGAGGATGTACGTCTGGGCGGCAAGCGGTTTCCCCGCACCGCTTTCGGGAGGCAGGTGGTATTCGTATGCGGGGGCGCGACGTAATAGAACTGTGACGCGTGTCGGATGTGACGGCGGGGAAACCGCTTTCCCTACGGGTTAAATCGCGAGCACTTTACGGGAGCAGGAGGCGCGATCACCGTTAGATCTCACGGTGAATGTGATCGACAGTGGGGAAGCGAGCAGGGTTTAACGCATGGGAAAAAGGGCTGCGGCGACGGGGACCGTTGGATCCGGATGAACAACGACTGCGATTAAAAGAACGACAAAGGGCTGAGGAAGGGCAGAGTCGTGCAATCGCAAAGGGTCATGTGGGCATGGGTTCATGGGTTAAGCGCCCGGGCTTAAAAAAAAAGGGTTATGCAGAGTTTTGGAAGCAAAACGGAGGCAAACATGGCTAATGGGGTTTATGGAGTTATAAGTAGAATGAAGAGAGAAAATGAAACCGACTGCTGCAAGCTTTCCTTAGGCATGAAACAACACTGCCACAACACCTATTTTCAATCCATCAAATGTCGCGAAATGTAGCAGAGCTAACAGAAACCAATTGTATTTTTGCTTGGGGCTCCTACTTTAAACGGTGTGATGTCTACTTGGGACTTCATATCAGGGAGACCCCCTTGGTTGATGGATTTCCAGCACCTTCAACAATACTTTACCTTCTATTTTGAATCCAAGGACTACCGAGACTTAATCTTTGGGAGTGGACTATATTTCATGGATTCAAGGGGTCTCTACTTACATAGATGGACTCCATATTTTGTTCCATAACATGAAATCCTTAGCATTGTACTAGTATGGGTTTGTGTCCCTCACCTCCCTCTCCACTGTTGAGGGGATGAATCATTAAGAACCATAGGCAATGTAATCAAAAAATACATTGATCGGAGTGAACAAAAGGAGAACATGCATGCATGCACAAGGATGTACATAGAAGTTGATCTAACCAGAGGACTCCGTGAATTAGTGAAGCTCAAGGTAGATAACTAGAATCATATTCAACAACTATATTAAAAAATAGCTACCCTCCAAATGCAAGGTATGTCACACATATTGTCATTTTGCTATTATACTTCCAAAGCAACCCGCATCTAAATCTCAAGAGGCGAAAGATGAACAATGGAAAATCATTAGGCGCAAAAACAACAACCCAAATAAATCTTTTAAACAACCTAATCACCCTCATTTTAGACCTTCTTCGCCATCCCTTCACTCCTTTGTTCCTTCTTCCAATACCAAACCCTTGCCTCAATTCGGGACCTCCTTCCCTAGGTCATCTAACACCTTTGAAACTTTAGCCAACCTCCTTCCTAATTCTAATGACCTTCAAACTTCCAACATCAAGCCTAAAGAGGAGGAGGCCTCAGAAGATCCACCTCCCTCAACCTAGCCTCGCATCAGCCTTCAAATTGTATATCTTGACCAACTCTATCCTCATCCCACTTCCCCCTTCAGTTGATCCATCACTTATTTAAGATTTGACTCATCCAGAACCCATCTCCCTTCTCTTTTATCCCCATGCTTCCTTGAACCCCTCAACCCCCTCCTTTGTAGGCATCCTAACCAAAACAAAAGCAAAAGAAGATACAACACCACCATAAGCATTGTTATAGGCCATTTTGTTACATATAGTCAATATGCCTACAAACTAAATCAATCAACATCCATGAACACCTTGTCATCATCCCTACACAAATCCATAAGCATGACTCTTCCAAATCCTTGAGTTTCTGGGTCTGACTACTTCATTTTAGTGCTTTTAAGCCCCAGTTAACCTTGGCCCTTTAGGGACTTGCATTCAGTAGTAGGTTTCCTAGTTCTACACCAGCGCTGATCAAAAACAGGTTGTCCCTTGTTGGGGGTGCCCTTATTCTATAAATTCAGGGAAAATGAAAAGAATATTGAAGCTTCCTATTCCAGAAGCTTCCAAGAGTTGTTACAACCATTTGCCTTGGATAAGAACTTTGAATCCCATCTAATCCTACCTTGGCTATTTTACCTCTTATCCCTTGACATCATCCTCCCATCAAGACATGATCTCAAGCCTAGAACTATAAATGGATAATAATTCCTAAACTACCACACTCTCCTATAAATCTACAGTCATCTACAACATCAGGGTGGGATTTGGGAGACTAATCATACCCTCATGCTAATTCTTTGAACCTTATATACTTATCATCTTCACGCATTAGGTTGACATTGAGGTGTTCTTTGTGACAAGGAAGGACAAGTCAACTTGGGGAGATCTCTACAAGATCAGCTTCCATTTTTTGTTAAACTCTCTCCTTTTCATATTAATCCAAAGAGTATATCATTTTCCTATATGTGTTATGTTATGTTTACATTCATATATTTCAATGCTATGTTGATCCATTGAATAGAGTGATTAGATAATGCTACATAGATGGCGTAGATCTTTGGCTTGGGTTGATTGTATGTGAAGGTTCTAATTATAGCAATCAGAGATACGATTGGATCTTACAATCTAAGAGGAGAGAAGAGCTTGTGACGGATCACAAATAAGCATCTTTCCATTCTCTAATTTGTCTAAGGGGAACTTTATATTCTTTTCTTTTTGTTGTTCTAGACCGGGTCATTAGGTCTAGGGAAGATACTTCTATTTGAAGTCATAAATTTCGAATAACAAGCACTTCAAAGGAAATCTAGAAGGAAGACAAACAATGTAGTATGTGACGAAGTAGCACAAAAGATGTGGCAACGGGCATCCAACAACCAATGGATTCATTTCTAGGGAAAGGGAAAGCATCCAAGGAAACATAGACCTAGGCAAGGAGAGTCAAGGGATATGCCACCTCTACATGAGGTAAATAATGAATTCAGTCTCCTGGAAATACATATACCTTGGGCATGTCTAAAAAAATGCAATAAAAGATCTGATAAGATCATAAAATCTTGCAATCCTATTAATTCAGGAGATCAATTAAATGAGTAGGAAATGACATCTACAATCAGGAAAATCACTAATGTATTCAAAGAGGCAGCAATCAATGCAAGAGGTTCATCAGGAGGAATATACACAATGTGGAATCACACTATTATAGACATTCAAAATATTCATAAATAACAACATTTGATAAAGATCGATTTTCACAACAAAGTAAGTGAAAAAGCATACAAAATCTACAACATTTACATCCCTATGCATTATAGGGACAAAGAGAAATCTTGGATCTCCCTACTAGCTGAGTTAGAAACAGATGGCTCCAATTTCATTATATTAGGTGGTGACTTCAACCTTGTTATGAGCATTGAAGAAAAAATAGGTGGTCCCTTCCTCCCTGATCCAAGAAGAGATAAGCTAGAAACTATTTTGTTGATCACAACTTAATGGACATCGAACCAAATAACAGTAATACATGTGGAGCAAAAAACAAATAGGACTAGGTAACATCAAAGAAAGGATGGATCGATTCATAGCCCATATGGAACTCATCTCAGGATCTAGGATGGTATCTTCTAGGATACTCTCTACAGCAACATCTAATCATAATCCCATTAGCTTAAATCTGGATGAGAGTACAAACTTAGGCCCTCTTCCCTTCCAATACAATCCGCTCTGGTCCACAAACAAAGAAGTTAAAAAACTGACTGAATAGCTTAGCATACTCAAATAGATGGCTCCCTAAGCTTCATCAGGGAGATAAAACTAAAGCTCATTAAATTTTCCCTTAAGAGCCGGGAAAAAACAAGTTATAAAGAGCCAACACATGTAAAGAGCAACCTTCGAAGGGAGATGGCAGATGTGCAAAAAAGGTTGGAAAATGAGGAGGAGATAATAGAGCTCCAAGAAAAAGAGAAAGAACTATATCGGCATTCATACCAAATCAACAAAAGAATAGGATTAAAGAATCAAACCTAGAAGTTTATGGATTGAAGCAGGTGATAAGAACACTAACTTCTTTCACAATTAAGAGAAGGCCAGAAGAAATAAAAATAGTGTTGTCTTAATATATGGTGAAGGGAATGTGTTCATCTAAGGGCCAATCAAATGTGAATCACATTTTCACTTCAGCAAACTTCTGATAGTAAATCTCGAACTAGCTAATTTTGAGGAAATATTGAGACCAATTCCAAAAATGGTAATAAATGAATCTAGCGTTGCTCATATCAATCTAGTGGACATAGAAGAAATGCAACGAGCAATATGGAGTCTGCACCTATACAAAGTTCCAAGTAAAAATGGATTCGCCATCTCCTTCTATCGATATTGTTGGGAAATTATCAAAAAATATCTTCTCAAAATGATCCATTCGGCACATCAAAAATTCAAAGTCGGAGGTAATACCAATTCATCCTTTCTTGCATTAATTCCCAAAGAAACTATACCTTCCACCTTGAAACTATTCCATCCCATATAATTGTATAAGTATTCCTACAAAATCCTCGCAAACCCAATCAAGAACTTTTTTCCACATCTGATCTTCAAAAACTAGGGTGGCTTTATTAAGAAAAGACATATAGCAGACAATATCTTCTTAGTCTAGGAAGCAATACATTCAAGTAATTCTAGAGAAGAGAAAGGCTTCATCCTTAAGCTCAAGATGGTCGATACCTTCAACCGGGTAAGGCACTCCTTCCTCTTTGTTCTCTTATAAATTTTTGGCTTTTCTAACAATTTTCTTGATCTTGGCAAAGCTAGCATCAGCAAGCCATGGATAGCAACCTTAGTAAATGGAAGACTGAGGCGCTTCTTTCATAGCACAAGGGGATAAGGAAAGGGTTCCCCCTCTAAGCCTTCCTATGTGTCCTTCTGGTATAATCCCTTGGTAGAAACATTGAGCAAGAAAACAAAGAGGCCTAACCATTTGCATCCACTACAATAGAAAAATAAAAAGCTTAAACCGCTCCAAACTCGTTGATAACTCATTGTTAATAGGAGGAGCTTCATCTATAGTGACTAAAAGAAGCAAGAATAAACCAGACCTTTTTCTTGAAGCATCGAGAGGATTACTCAATAAGCTCAATACTAATATATATGGATGGAACACCCCTCCCAGGACTCTCAGTAAAATCTCTCAAATCTTTGAAATTCCTTAAAAATATGAATAGACTCACTTCAAATATATACGAATGCCAATATTCAATAATTAAATGAAGGTTTGTGTATGGGCAGGGACAATAGATAAGATGATGAAAAAGATTCAGTAGGGATGAAGTGGTTGAATTTGATGGGTCATAACATTCGAATAAAATCCATATTATCTACCCTTCCCACTTAACAATATGTGATCCTAAAAGCACTAACCAACATCTAAAAGCAAATCAAACTTCTCTTAAGAAAACTTCTCTAGCATGGATGTAAGACAAACACGAAGAAATTCCACTTTCTTAGTTGGAATAAGGTCATGGCCCCTTCTGAAAGAGGGGGATTCAACATTAGGCAACCTGAACTTATGACTATAGCCCTAGGAGCAAAGATCCTATGGAGATTAATCACTGAAGATTTAATAGGGTGTAAAAGTGTTATAGAAATAAAATATTTGAACACCTCTCAATAGCATCTCCTCAAATCACATATTCCTCTCAAATATTTCTCTCTAATTTGGAAATTGTGAAAAAAGGCCCTGTCTATTATCAAATATCACACTTCCAAAATCCTAGGGTGTGGAAACGAAATAGACCTCTGGGAAGACAACATTCTAAGTAAACCAATTATATCCACCATCTGTGATCTTCAACGGCTAAGTAACTAGTGTGTAGAAAGGGGTATAGCAAAGTTAGCACAAATCTCATCCTTGGAAAAAGTAGAACAGCTTGGAGGGCTTGGAAACCTCCACCTATTCCAAATGGAATTTCCCATCAATGGATTTCACTTATTGATCATTTAAAATTTGTTTCTCCTATCCAAATAACTCAACAAGATGGATTCAAATGGAATCTAACAGGGAAGTAATATGTATTCAAAAGTGGCTACATTACACTTCAAGAAGAGAAAACTCAACAACCAATCTAGCCACACTAGAAAATAGTATGGAAGTCAGAAATTCTACCCAAGATTAAAATCTTTACATGCACTCTTCTCAGGGGAAATATCTTGACAATAGACAATCTAAAGAAATGTAATATACAAGACCCTTCTAGATGTCATCTCTGTATGAACTCAAAAGAGACAATCCACCATTTTTCTCTCTTGCCCCTTTTCTCAAACATGTTAGAATTCATTGCTCCAACCACTTCCAATCCATCCAAAATCTGACTTGAACCTGAAAGATTTATTTTCCCATTGGAACATAATTTATGCCTTCACTCTCAAAAAAAATAAAATTTGATCAAGCATTTCTAGTTTAACCTTCCAGTGTTCCTCTTTTGGCAAATATGGCTAGCAAGAAACAAGAGCATATTTTACTCCAACAGAGAAAATAAATATTTGGCTAAATTTTGGGGCCTTACAGCTAAATCCATCCTCCCAAATAGTAACAATAAGTTGTATCTCCAAAGTCTATATGGGAAGAGACTCAATGGTTCCAATTTTCCCTCACAAAAACTACTCAAGTCATCGAGAACCCTCCTAAAAGTCCTCCACTTCTTAAAAACTGGAAAATAAGACTGAATGATTGAGACTTCATGACTTGGATAAAAGAGAAAAAAGGGGCTTGTCTCTTATTTGATGGAGCTTCTAAAAACAATCTAAGGAATGTAGGGGTAGGTGGAGTTATCATACCTCCTAGAGGAGAAGAACAAGTATCATTTGAATGGGGCCTTGGACATGAATCAAATAACAGAGTGGAAGCCTATGGTCTCCTCTTGGGTATCACCATCATTCATCAGCTGCATGTCTACAATCCCATTGTTCTTGGGGACTCTACCTTGTTTATTAATTAGCTAGTCAAAGAAATAAGCCCCGAGAATTCTGAGCTCGATCAAATATTAACCCGCATAAGAAATCAACTAGAAAATTTGGGTGATGTCTAAGTCTTCTATCGCGTATTAAAAGGAAACAATACAGCAATATAACATTAAGAAAATAGAGCCTGTCAGCCACTCCAAGGTGAGGCAAGAGTTAATTCTGAAATATGGACCATCGCCATCCCTTGATCATGAGCATTGATATAAGTACACCCTCAGAACTTGTCTTGCCCCCTACCCGTCCCAAGTCTACATTAAACTCCAAAGTCGATAATTTCAGTGATCACGAGATCAAAAGGGCACTCAAAGGTTAAATCTCCTCCCTCCCCCCCTCCCAGAAATATATTCTCATCTATGAAGGAATGTTTGCGCAAGCCTATCTCCCCATTCTATCCTTTCTTTTGATCGCACGCAAAGACTCTTATCTCTTGAGACTCTCGCATTGTTTAAACACTCGAGCTAGACTCTTATATAACTCTTCACAATGCTTGCATTCTTCATCTTTCCCTTTCCTAGAATCCTTATTCCCTCATCCCTTTGCTACCATTTACCCCTATATCACCCATTACTTAGGAGCACTTTGCAATAGGTCCATCAGGACCTTCCAAACCATCTTGCAGACATTGTGAAAGCCTCAAATTTGATTTGCCACAAACCAATGAAATACAAAGGTGTTGGAAAGAAAAGTGTGAGCAAGCATTCGACTCTGAAATTGGTAGCTTGCAGGTTGATGTAGCATCAATCAGAGAGGCCCTCAAATAGACAAAGCAATGTTGCTATCATATCGATAAGAAGATATTTTCTCTATAAGAAGTTAATATTGCTCATCACCATTACATTGCAAATACGGAACAACGAGTCTCATTGTTGGAAAGAAAATCTACAAAACTCCCAAAATCAAATGACAAAGATCATATCAAAGTCATGGCAAAAGAAAAATCAATCAACTAGGCCTAGCAAGAACAAGCAAGTAGATACCCAGAAGCATCATTAGCCTTCAAATAATTTTTGTAATAACCAATGAAATGCAAATATGATTTAATCCTCCATCATTTTGTAAGAATCTACACAAGTAATGCATTAGGAACAGATGAACTTTTTGTAGTGTGCAACAATCAAACAATGGAAACTCTCCCAATGGATCTGCCTTTTTTCTTTGCATTTATGTATCAAGGCTTTCCATCCTTAGTTATTTTATGGAATTAATACAAATATAATCATTTTTTTCAACAAAAAAATAACTAAGCGAGAATGGAAAAAAAACATTTAAGAAATCTTTGTGCAAGGTACTAAAATTGAGGATTTCTAAAAAATTAAGGTGGAAGCCATAGCCCACTTCTCCAGCCTATATAGCCAAAAGATCCACCTTCTGAGGAATTTTAATCATATATGTTGAGCCATATTTTCAATTCAATCATTACAACATGAACAACTATCTCATAACTCTGCCATCTAAGGAGGAAATCAAACAAGTGGTTTTTTCCCTTGGCCTGGATAAAGCCCCTGGACCTAATGGGTTTTCTGCTCACTTTTATCAACACTTCTAGGATATTATGAACATATACCTTTACAAAATGGTCGGGTACTCCCTCAAGAAAAAGTGCATAGGATGAGGAATCAATTCATCCTTCTTAGCCTTAATCCCTAAGGAAACTTATCCTTCTTCTTTTGCTAGATTTTTTCCTATTTCTCTATGTAATGTATCATATAAAATTATAGCCAAGTTGTTAGTTGATAGACTAAAGAGATTTCTTCCTTTGGTTATCTCTAAAAACCAAGGATATTTTTTCCCCAAGCGCCAAATCTTAGACAACGTCATTTTGGTCAAAGAAGCTATTGATCGAAGTCAAAAATGTGGTGACAAAGGGATGGTCATCAAACTTGTTATGGAAAATGCTTACGACATACTTCAACACACCTTTCTATTCAAATTTTTGGGCAAAATTGGATTTAATTCTAAAGTAATTCAATGGATAAACCTCTACATTGGCTCTCCATGGATTGTGTCAATAGTGAATGGAAGAGTAGCAAACTTATTTAAAATGTCCCAGGGTCTGCGCTAAGGTTGTCCACTATCACCTTTCGTATACATCCTCATGCCATATTATCTCAGTCATCACCTTTAGTATAAAAGAAGAAATGCCCACCTCCTAGGTATTAAGTATGAGGAAGGAATCAAAAGTGTCAATCACTCTCAATTTGTTTATGACACTCTCTTTTTAGGTGTAACTTCCATTGTCATTTCCAGAATATTTAATAATGCCTTGGACAACTTCCTCCTAGCCGTTGGAGTTCAGAAAAACTTGATCAAATGCCAAAACTTTTCCTAGAACATCCATGTTGCCAAACAGAAGTAGATTGGAGAGATTTTTGACTTCAAGACTACTGATAGTTGGAAGGAATTTAAGTATTCATACATCCTTATATGCCTCAAATCTTACTCTCCTCAAACCTGGCACAGTGTCCTTTCACAAGTTAAAGGGAAATAAGTGTCTTGGGGAGCTAAATGGCTAAATGTGGTAGGCCAAATTGTCCTTATTAAAGCAGCTCTTTTAGCTCTTTTTGTGTATCAATTCTCATTTCTTCTAGCCTCCCAATACATCCTTCAAAATCTAACAAAAAAAAAATTGAAAATTTCTCTACGAAGATGGTAAATTTGCAACCAAAGAATTTCATCTTGTCAACTAGGTTATTGTTTGTGCACCTAAACTCCATGAGGGAATGGGTATCTCAGATCCCATCCTTATGAACCAGGCCATAGGGGAAAAATTAGTGTGGAGATTCAAATCACAGAAAGCAACATATTGGTCACAATTCTTGCAAGTTAAATATCTTCAAAGATACTCTCAGAGGCAGGAGGATCAAATCCAGCCATCTCATCGAAGCTCAACAGTTTGGAAACTTCTCTCAACAGTTGCCTCTTTAATAAACAAAATCCTCTGAAAAATTCTAGGAAATGGAGCCAAAATGATATTTGGGCATATTCAATTATGAACCACCCGTCATTGTTTGGCCTATGTTCCATCATTCCTCTCAAAAACCATCTTGATGCTCAAAATAAATTGACGCTAGCTCATATCTCTCTTTGGGACGACAAGGGGCCCTAGACCCGCTGGAACTTAGAAGGAATTCCTTATCATTTTTCGCATCTAGCATAGATACTAAAAGACAATCTAGTGGGTTTTTCTCCCTAGATTTAGAACATGGACGATCAAATTGGGTGGAAATATTCAATCTATAAGATTAAAGAAGGATATCAATATCTATTACTCTCTACTCAAATGCCTTTGAAGTTCTCTCTCTGGAAAAATATTCGGCTTAACATCGCTAATCCAAAGGTTAACACCTTTTGTTGGTTGTTATCCCACAAAAAGGTCTTGATAGTGGAAAATTTAAGGAAAAGGGGTATTCATGCTCCTTCTAGATGCCCCCTATGCAACCAGCAAGAAGAACCGATTTCCCGCCTCTTCCTCCAATGCCCTTTCACTAGATAGGTATGGGAAATTTCCCTTGGACCTTTGTTTTCTCGATCTCGTTGGTCATCTAGATCATTGTCAAGGAAAAATTCTCTTGAATGGTATTGGAATTCTCTTCCCAAGTTTCTTTGTTGGCAAGTTTGCTTATCAAGGAATCATGTTATTTTAAAAAAAATCCACCACCTTCCCAACTCCACAACCTTAAAATCTCTCTCATTTTGTGTCAAATATGGCATCTTAAAACAAGGTACTCTGGACCCCATGCTTGACCCTTGTATAAATCGTTGGCTTGACTTCCTTTTGGATCCCCATACTAGTTACATTTCTCCCATCCCCAAACCCACCCGAGTTGTAAGACATTGCCATCTTTGCTTGTCGAATCAGGGCTTGGAGGAGTTCAAAAAATAAAAGAGATGTTGGATACTACAATTTGATGAGGCTTCAAAGAGGAATCCAAGGGTCGAAGGAGGGGGAGGAAGTATCCTTAATCCCAATGGAATTCTGGAAATGAGATACTCATGAGCATTAGGTCGCATGACTAATAACCATGCAGAGTCGTATGGGCTTCTGCTAGGATTAACTCTCACTAAATACTTGCATCCTCTTAACCTCATGATTCTAGGAGACTCTCTTATTTCACTCCAACACCTCCATAAATATCCTTACCAAAAGAAAATCATCTCAATATAA
Organism: Pinus tabuliformis; assembly: GCA_031772625.1. Classification (NCBI taxonomy): domain Eukaryota; kingdom Viridiplantae; phylum Streptophyta; class Pinopsida; order Pinales; family Pinaceae; genus Pinus; species Pinus tabuliformis. The sequence continues at coordinate 1,127,298,845 of CM062817.1, forward strand.
TTCTTCAAAGAGTGGCTAGGATTTTGGAGGGATTTCAGCGAACCTCCTTTTTCCATGTGTTGAGACATCATAATACATAGACGGATTTCCAAGAAAACTAGGCTTGTAACCTACAAGCTAAACAAACTAACATTAGGGGAATTTTGAGGTCTAAAATGGGCCTCCTAAGGAAATTATAAAATAATAGTGGAAATAATAAACTAAGATTATACTACATCATCAAATTTTAAAGGGAAAAAAGAAAAAACTATTTTTTCAACTTATCTCCCTATGGGTTTACTCAAATTTCGAGCGGAAACACTCGTTGGATGAAATTTTTGATTCCTCATTCAAGGAGTACCCATGTTTCATACTTTTGATGGACCCTACTACATGAAAAATGATAAATACATGAAAAACGTGATTGCAATCACGTTTCTTCATGTATTTATCATTTTGCAATCACATTTTTTCATGTATTTTTCATTTTTCGTGCAGCAGGGTCCATCAAAAGTATGCAACATGGGTACTCCTTGGATGAGTAATTAAATTTTTCATCCAACAAATACTCCCGCTTGAAATTTGAGTAAAATCTTAGGGATATAAGTTGAAAATACGAATTGAAAAATAGTTTTATTGTTTTACTATTTTATTATTTTTTAATTTTTTTACTTTTTTACTCCAAAAATGGTGAATCATCACCCATGGTTGACATCATCATATTGAATCCTATTGGTTCTTATAAATTTTATTTTGGTTATACATTTTTCATAAGAGGCCCATTTTAGACCTCAAAATTCCTCTAATGGATAAACAGAGTTCGGAGGTGGCGAGACATCCCATGACACCTCCCCCACTAAAATTATTTTCCTATGCCCCTAATTGCTCTATTATGATCAGCCTCTCAACCTCAAAGATCGTAACACTCCTTGGAAGCATGAATAGATGGGGTGGGCATATCAATATCTCATGTGTGTCAAACAGGAAGGTAGTGTTGCATGTAACTGAAGTCAGATTCCCCTCCCATATGCAAGTGGTACTACAATCTAGTAGCATTCACCTCATTTCAATGACCTCCCACTGCATCTAGTTATGGGCTCCTCTCTAGCATAAATTATGAAGATTTTTGTGGTATAATTAATGGTGAAACATGGAAGTTACCTCCCTAGCTGAATGAAACCATGGCTCCCCGGTACTCAATCGTTTATGACCATCCCCCAAGCCTTTCTCTATACAAATTATTCTAGGGGAAGTTACCTCTACTTTTCCATCCATAAGCTTTGTGCCTGTCTACCTAGCATTTGCAAGCAACTCATGGTTTGAGATTTCACAAAAAAACAACAATCATCGTGGTGACATTATTAACACATTTGGACTTTGGGTGCTCAATTCTCCTGATCTCAACTTTGATTCTCTCAAGCCTATAGGTTTCTTTGCCCAAACTCCATCATTTCTCTCCATTTTCAACAGGTAATATATCATATCAATAGCCTTGATTTAATTTTCATGTGCGTCTCTTTCCTTTACATGGTTCCCGATCTTCCATCTGGAAAAAAACATGGTTTTACTAGGGTTCCAATCTTGCCTCTTTCTCAACTTTGGCTCTTTTACTCTCCCTTGTTATTTGATTTATGTTATACCACCTCAGCACTTTGTTATATTTTAGTAGCATCATATAGGTGTACATATATATACAATTTATATATAAATTCAAAAGTAGGTGTCGATATGCTTCCCACATACATCATCTAGCTCCCATTCACCTGTTCAGGGTTGTAGCATGTCCATAGACCTTTACCTACTCTATGACTTTTTTGCAGAGCATTGTGACCTCCTTTTCCAGTGTATACACTAGATGTACTAGAAATTCTCCTTTTGACTCCACTTGAATCAACATCCAATCAATGACATAGTTAGCATTAACATACTTTCAACAAATACACATGAAATACATTAGCACTTTCATGAAAGTAGACAATGCAAACATGCATGCAACTAGTTATATCATGTTCAATATTTCCAATGGACCACAAAATTTAGCTATCAACTTATTGCAATTGCTTAAATTCAATAATTTTTTCTTTGATTTCACTTTCAAGAATACATGCTCTCCCACCTTAAAGTTTCTAGTTGTCTTGCTCTTCTCCGCATAACTTTTTTCTATGTTTTGAGCTACCTTTAAACTCTATTTAATCTTAACCATTTTCTCTTCTATCTTGCTGAGAAATTCTAGCTCAAGTATTAATCTACTGGTTGGGTTGTTTTCATTGACCATAGTATTGCATTTTATGCCCTATAAAGCTCAAATTGACTCAGGTTCAATGAACCTTTGTACCCATTATTATTGACAAGCTCAAACAAATCTAAATAATCTTCCCACTTAGATGACTTATCCATCACATACATCCTCAACATGTCTTCAATCACTTGATTTATTCTTTCTATTTTCCCAATTGTTTGGGGATGATACGCCGTGTTAAAATTCAGAATTTTACCAAATCCCTTATATTCTCCCTCCAAAAGTGTGATGCGAACATTGGAACTCTGTCTCAAGCATTTTTTTGTGGTTCTCCATGTAATCTAGCAATTTAATTTTATGCATATTTCCACACTATTAACTACTTGTGACAGAGTTTTACTAGAATAAAATGGGTAGCATTTCTTAATTTATTCACCACCGCCATTACTGAGTCATGTTTCCTTGTTGTCCTAGACAGTTTCATTATAGAGTCAATTGTTGCAACTTTATACTTCCAATTTGGAATTGACAGTGGCTATAGCGAGCCAGTTTGGTGTCTATGCTCAACTTTCACTCTTTGGCATTCCATACACCTAGTAATATAATTAGCTACATCACTTTCCATTTTTGGCCAAAGGTATTGGCTTTTCATTACTACAATTGTTTTATGATAACTAGGGTGAACTACATATGGAATATTATGCATTTTTTTCATAATTAATTTCCTCAATTCTTGAGAATTAGGGACATACAATTTACTTCTATACATAACTATGTCATCTTCTTGTAGTTATGTACTATGGCTACAAGCCTCGAACCATGTGTGGCATAATTCCTCTATGTTGTTTAAGATCTTTGGACTATGACATATACATTTTGAGTAAGCACTCCACCAAGTGCTTCTTTGCATACATTTGTACACACTACAAAATCTCCAGTTAGATCAACAATCATTAAAATATGTGCATTAATAAGTAACTTCTTAAGTAATTGGAAACTCTTCACATTCTCTTGTCCATTCAAACTCAATTCCCTTCTTTTGTAAACAAGTGGTGGAATGAACAATCCTTAAAAAACCTACTATAAATCTCTTGTAGTATCTAGCTAGTCCCATGAAATAATTTGTTCTTGAAACTTTCTTTGTTTTGGCCATCCCTTAATGGTTTCAATCTTATTTAGATTCACCTTTGTGCCTTCTTCTAAAATCATGTACCCCAAAGAGTGAATTTCTCTTGGTAAAATTAACACTTCCTTAGCTTGGCATAGAGTTGATTCTCCTTTCGTACTTGTAGTACCAATCATAAATGATGTTCATGCTCTTCCACTGTCCTGAAATAAGTGTTTGTCATCCAAAAATATACTAACAAACATATTGTTAAGGCCTTAATAAAAAATCATTATTAGTTTGTTAGTTATTGTTGTCCTCTAAGATGATTCTAGGTTAATTAATCATGCGAGAGCATCTAAAATGTTTTGTTTGTTCTAATCTTTTTTTTTATGACCAATGTTATGAATAGTTTGAAAGAGTTGCTTAAACTTTAACACTTGCCAAATAGAATGAAAGGGTTGTTTATTTCTCTAAAATAGTTAATTGATTTTAATTGAGAGAATAACAGAGTCTTAAATAATTACAACTTACTAACTATTCAAACAGAATATGTAATTGATTATAAGAAGGAATGCAGATAAACAATGCTTACTTGCTCAATAAAATGTATTTAATCTAATGTAGATGGGTGTGACAATTTATTGATATAGAAGAGTTTAAAATAACATACAGTTTTATAAACTAATCTCTAATTATTATTTATAACTTCATAGGGGATTTAAGATGGACTGATATTTAGTTTGATCTTACTTAGATTTCTACATAAAGGCTTAAATACATGAAGAAAAACATAATGAAATGAACACAAGAAAAACTCACTGTTGGGGTTGTGTTATATTCTTTCCACAACTAGCCTACGTAGTTAACCGGGGCTTAGAGAGGGGGTGGAGCCCCCCCTTCGTTGCGCCGATTGTGTAGCGGGGGGATCACGGGGGGCGGCAGCCGCCCCTATCCAAGGGGTTTGAGGGGGGTGGGTAGCCCCCCTCTATGGGGTCTGGGGCAACGACCTGGGGAAAAAACATTTTTGGACCCTATTTTAGGTTGGGCGAACCTACCTATGGTTTTGTGCATGGTTTTTGCACATGGTTTTGGACGCGATGGTTTTCAGTCCATGGTTTTGAACGCAATGGTTTTTGGTCCATGGTATTGGATGCTTCGGCATGTATAAATATGTATTGTAACACTGAAAGGAACATAATAAAAAATCAAGTTAGTAGTCCCAATTTTGGGATCCAGGGGAAAATCTCTGTGTATATGTATTTTATGTGTTATTCTCTTGCATTATTTATTTTTTGTTCTTAGAATTCGTATGTAGGTAATTTCTGTATGGGGTTAAAACCTACACTCATGAGGAGAAAAACTATTTGAGGCAAATCCATATTCCTTTCATTAATTTGAAGCAAATCTCCACCTCGATTAAAATTCTGCTTTGAAATCTCATCCAAGGGTTCAACCCTTAATGACTTTCTCTGGAGACTAAGGAACATAAGATCTCTAAAACCCAGAAAAAGTTTCACGAGATAAACTTGTCAAACACCTAAATTAAATTAATTAGCCCTCATTTAATTTTTCCTAAGTCTAACTTAGGAAAATTGGTTAATTAATTGGAATTAAATAAGAATGATCAAGAATGCTCTAGAGACTCACATGGATAGAGTCCAAGATGATCTTAGTCATTGATGAGGATCTAATCATAGTCATTGAACTCCAATGAGGGATTATAAGAGCAAGTTGATGGGATGGAGAGAGACGGAAGAGGGGAGTGAGTTCCTTAGCAGATCAAGCTATGCAGATGCAGAGATACAGCAAGGATGTGAGTTCGAGAAAGAGAAGGAGATCATAAGTGATAGAGGGGCCAGCCGAGAGAATTATGGATGATTTTCCTAGTATTTTTCCAGTGCCGGAGAGGCAGAAAGAGGGAGGCAAAAATTATTCTACAGAGAGGCTCAATAGCAAGTACAAGCAGCCAGAAACCCTAGTGTGTGTGTCGGGAAGGGATTTGTTTCAGTTGCTATAGGCCTGGAGATCACCCAGAAGGCAGAGCGAGTCATTTCCAAAGGCAGAGGGAGCTTGGACAGCTCAGTTGGAGTCAAATTGCAGGTTGTATGAATTTCCTAGGCTAGTAGTGCGAGTTCCAAGCAGTTCGTGTTGCTCAGGAGAGAAAACAAGCAGGCCAGAGGGAGTCCAAGTTATTTTGCAGAGGGAGAAATTTTCTCCATATTATTTTTTTCCAAATTATTTCTAGAGGATTTCCAATTGGGCATCCAGATTATTGTACTCAGATTTTTACTATTGCATAATAATAAAATAAACCCTCATCTATTGCACTAGTTTTCCCTTCAAGGTTTTTCCGAGGACGTTAGTCCAAAAATATTGGTGTTTATTTTATTGTGTGTGTGCATTATTTTCTCAGCTTCCAGTTTATTTTCCGCAGCATATTTTATTTTTTGTGAAGATTTCAATTGTGAGTTTATTGATATTTGTCGTAATAACAAATAAATTGCAGAACAGTTAGGAGATAAATTTCCAATAATTGCAATCAAGGAATTTTCACATGGTATTAGAGCATTGAAGATCATATCAGAGGCTCAGAAGTGAGAGGATAAAATTGTGCAAATTCAAAGGGAAATATAGGCACATTTTCCCCTAATCTATGCAGGCCAACCAGGGGTGCGAAGTGCAAAGACAGTGGGATTCGATTTTCAATTGCAGACATAAGAAAAATTCGTATAGCCTTAGAAGCATAAACTGCAGGTAGTGGATTTGTTGGAAAGCAGTTTCAATGAGCAGACCAGTTGATTCGTTGATAAAATATGGGCGTGGATATTGTAGAAATTCCCACTGTAGATTAACCAGATTATGCAATATAACTAAAGAAAAATACTTAATCTACTTCTACAATCAAACTTGCAGAAGCTTAATCGATTTGAGAAAGATCAAACAAACACATATAACAAAGAAGAAGAATCAATACACATGAAACACAGAAGAATACTATGGGGAAAGCCTCGGCTAAAAACCCCACTATCTGTATTATCATACAAGTGGAAATATCTCAGGATTACACACAGCTTTAGCTCTCATAGCTATCCAGCTCTCAGCATAATCCCTCACTACTGCTCATAGACAGAATAGACAACTCATATGCCTTCTCCTCTATCCTCCAAGCCTCCTATTTCCTTGCACAGTTTTCCCTCGGTTCTCCAGCTGTAACCTTATGTGACACTAATCTCACACACTACTCCAACACACTGTAAAACTGCGCAAATCTCTAGGAATGAATTCCTTCTACATGCAAGAGATTTTCTTATAGGAAAATTATTGCAACTAATAGTACACTATCCCTACCTTTAATCTCAACTGGGTCTTTGTCTTAACTAACATGCATTAGTTATTTATGAGATAATATTCAATTATTTGGAGTACACTAGTTTCGTGCATGCATGCATTAACTGACTGAACTCACAATTAGTTCCTCAAACTGTTTGGAACTAATTTAACTAGACTTAACTCAGTTAACTGAGCTAACTAATTACAACTCAAATACAACTCATCCTTATCTCCTTAATTAAGGGATAACTTCCTTAATTTAAGGGATAAATGTTTTATGACTTTACAAAGACTTCTAGCTTGAATTTCTCCAACTAATTAACTCAAGATGAATTAATTAATTATTTTTCAAGCAGCTGGTGAGACTAAATTCGAATTTTAATTCCCAATTTTAATTCAAGGACAAATTAAAATTGGAATATTATTGTTGCCACATTTCAACACTCCCTCTCAACAAGAAAGGGATTATCTACCACCCCGATCCTGTCTCTATGGAACTCAAATTTACACATTGGCAATGCCTTATTCAAAATGTTAGAATCTTGCTCCTCGGTCGAAATATATTGCAACAACATGATCCTCCTCACCACATAGTCTCTGAGATGATGATATCGAATCTCAATGTGCTTGGACCTATCATGAAATACTGGATTCTCAGAGAGTTTGATAAAACTTTGATTATCACAATAGATTATAGTTGGATCCATCCTCTGATCAAACAAACCAATTAGAATTTTCCGCATCCAAATGACCTCACATGTTGTCTAAATTGCAACCATGTATTCAGCCTCTGCTGAGCTAAGTGCAACCGACCTCTGTTTCCTATTGTACCAAGAAACTGCAGCTAACCCAAGGTTGAAAATTCCTCCTGATGTGCTCTTTCGATCTGATGGACTCCCTTCCCAATCTGCATTTGTGAAGCCCTGTAGCTTCATGCCCTCTGTCCGTCTGTACCATAATCCATACTGGGATGTGCCTCTGAGGTATCTCAAAACATGCTTAGTTACCTTCCAAAACATCTTGGTAGGCTAAACCATAGCTTGACTCAGCTTGTTCACCTCACAGCACAAATTTCGTCGTGTGTTCACTAAGTACATTAGTGAACCCACAAGTTATCGATACACAGTAGCCTCTACAACTTCTCCTAAAGTAGCATCCTCCTTCCTCCAATTACCTGCTAGAGGAGTCTGCATGGGCTTGCACTTCTCCATGTGGAATCTCCTGAGTATCTCATTGGCATACTTGCCATGAGACACAAACAACTCTCCATCCTTCTGCTACACTTCCATGCCAAGGAAATAGTGCATGAGACCCATGTCTTTCATCTCGAATTCTCTTGCAAGGTCCTCCTTGCAAGACATGATCAATTGATCATCACCTGTCAATATGAGATCATCAACATAAAGAACAATGATCAACTGCTTACCTTTTACAATGATGTGGTATAGGTTCACATCCGCTTCACTCTTTGTGAAGCCCAACTCGGTGAAGTAGTTTTCGATCCTAGTGTACCAAGCATGATGTGCTTGCTTCAGCCCGTACAAAGCTCTCTTGAGTCGGTACACCTGCGACTCACGACCAAAGGTCTCAAAACCTTTCGCTTGCTCTATGTACACCTCTTCCTCAATCTTGCCATTGAGGAATGCAGTCTTCACATCCATATGATGGATCTTCCAACCCATCTGTGCTGATAATGCCAACATCGATCTAATAGATGAGTACCTTACTACAGGAGAAAATTCTCATCATAGTCTATCCTATCAACCTGTGAGAAACCAGGGGCAACAAATATCGCCTTATATTTCTCCACACTACCATAAGTAGCTTGATTTACCTTGTAAAGCCAACAGGAACTCATAATTCACTTCTTCTCCAGTCTTGGAATCACATCCCAAACACTATTCCGAACTATGGAGTCATACTCCTCCACCATAGCATCAACCCAAATCGGCTACTGCACTTCTTCCTCAAAGGAAGATGGCTCAGTCTCAACACATTCCCCAACAAGGGCCATGTATCCAGTGTACCTATCAGGTGACCTCCTCTATCTGCGCTGAGAAGATGGTTCTCCCACATTCTCTCTCACATCCGACAACAATCTGTCAGCTTCTCTTGTGCACTTCCGTCCCTCACTGGAAGATTCTGCTTGAGTGGATGTCTCCACTCCTAGAACCTCTGCATGCAGCTGCTCCGCATTAGTGTGAGGCTCCTCCTCCTTAGGAACCAAAAGTTCCTAGACAGCCTGTAGTTGGAGCTCCCTCTCAAGGGAAACTCGCATGGCCTTCTGCTCATCAAACTTGAGATCTCTGTGAACCACTATCCTCCCACTGGTAGGCAAGTACACCCGATAGTTGTGAGGTGTATCAGTGTACCCCAAAAATATTCCCAACTCAGTTGTCAACTCAAGTTTATGTTGCACAAAATATTGTCACCATGACTTTTTGCAACCAGTGTGAGTCTATCACCACTCATATTGTCCTCCTTTGCAAGTCTTAAACCTCAGCTCTTCATGTCAAGCCTTAAAAATGAGAGAAAGTCCTTGAAAATCTCTAAAACTCTAGTTCCGCACTTTCTCTTAACATTACCTGCGGTCCCGCACCCCCTAGTCATGTCCCCTGCGGACCTGCCCACTCTGTCTTTAAAGGAAAGGGTGCGGACCCCTGTAAAAGTCAAAAAGGCGCAAGTTTATTATTAAAAACTCACTTTGGGTTAATTCTGGACGCTTCTAGAAGGAATTTTGAGGTGGCAAGTTTGCTCCTAGGTGGTTCATGCATCCCATAACTAAAGGAGATAACCCCTTGATGAGAGGAGCTTATCCCTTTGAAGAAGGACTCTATCCCTTTGAAGGTGGACTGGTAACTTCCTTCCTCTACACTATAAAATGAGGCATTGGGCTAGTTGCTAAGGAGGTTTAAAGCTGAATATTTTTAGGGTAAATGTTGTTGGAATTTAGAATTCCTAATTGAGCTTGAGAGGAGAGATTACATACCTTTTGATCTCTTTGGGAAGAGAGTGAAGCTTGTCAAAGTAGAGGAGATTCTTGATGGACCCTGGGAGGAGCTTGTACAACATCAAGGCACCAAGGTTGTAAAGTTCTTCTTTGTTTAAAGTTAATACAATCAGATTCATTTTTCTCAATAAATTGTCTTCTATGGTTTATTTCATGAATTCCTTAATCATCATGATAAATATGGTTTGTTATATTGGCTATGCAGGTATTATTTGATGTGTGCATGTTTGTGTTTGCAGGTTCTTTAAAAGAGAGCTCATTTGGACGAAAGGAGTGTGGCTTCCACAAACTAGCATTGGACTTGAGGTAGGGTCTAAAACATCTATTGGCTTTTATTTATAAATCGCAATATTTAGAGAAAGATAGAATTTGTTTGTCTTACTTGTCACTAGATATCCATAGATACTAGGGAGATCGGTCTTGTCCGCAAGAATGATTTATCCGGCCAACAGAATGGCGACTCCACTGGGGACTTGAATTTTTGGTTTTTGCCTTTGATTTTACTTTGACTTGAGAAACTTTTTCTCTGTTTCTGGTTTTTGCCTGATGTGTGTGGGATTGGGTAATTTCTTTAGAATTTGAATTGTTTTTGTTTTTCACACTTTTGAAAGAGGATCGCACGTTCTGGTTATAACAGAGTGCAGACATCCTCGCACTGTTGCTTTACTACACAAAGTGGTACCGCACCTGGTTATATTGGGAGCCTGCGGACCCTGTCAAATTTTTGAAAAACTTAAAATCTTCTCATTCAGTTAAGCTTAGGATTTCTTTATGTGTTTTAGCCTCTGCCCAGATCTACACGTGTCTTGTCAGAAACTTTTTGTAGGTGAATTCCATTGGCATTTAGGTGTTAGGTGAATTTCTAGAAGTTTTGTGTGCCTGGCTTGATTTTCGTTTGGTCGTTGTAGTAACTCAGAGCTTAGAAGCCTTAGAAACCTCAGATCACCCTGGTTTTTGCTGGTCTTCTTTATGAGTCTGACCGATTTGTAAAATTTTTCTTTGGTGAGGAATACATCTTGCTTTTCTCTTTGCGAAGCTTCGAAAGAACTTGTTTTGAAAGTTTTGGATTTCATTTTTAAAAAGAAAACATAAGCTGGTTGTTTTTTGATTAATTTGTTATTCTGAACGAATTAGTCCTTAGTTTGCTAATAAATAAGTAAAACATCCTCAAAAAGAAATTTTGTAAGCTTTTACTTCAATTAGATTTAGAATTTATAGATCTCAAGGTTAGATATTTTTTAATAGTTTTGAGTGTTTTCTAGGAATTTTAAAATCTCTTTTGAAAAGTTTGTTTTTGTAGTTTTTGAGTGGAAAAAGAAAGGGATATTTTTTGTGAGCATAATTAGTAGTCTCGTTTTTGAGTTTATTGAAAAATACAAAAAAAAAAAAAAATCTTTTCATTTGTTTGTTAAGGAAAGATTTGCTTTCAAGCAATTGCATTCTCAACTCTTTCTTTAGCTAGAAATTCATTGAAGAAAAAGGATTGTTTATCATCTTAGGTGCATTTTTAGTGTTTTGGAGTCGAGTCTTCACACCATAAAGTTTCATCTCCACACCTTTTGACTTAAGAAACAACCATAAAAATAATGCTTAAAGTAAAATTTATCTAGCAATATTTTTATTTCTAGGGCTCTTTATCAAGAACATAACTTAGGCTAGTATCTTGGAGATGGGAGTAATTAACTCTCCAAGATAGTAAAAACAAACAAGTAGCTGTATCTTGCGGTAAGAGATAAATTCCAATTGTTACATCTATGCTCTGGGAAGCTCCTCTTATAGGAGTCAAGCACGAGATCATATCCGAACCAGCGGGGTAATCAATCCTTCCTCATTGGTAACGATAGCAGATACACACGTATTAAAAATGGTAAACCTCGGATTGACCATTGTCGAGGAGCCTGGGGTCACTTGTTGGTAAACCTTGGATTATGTAAAGGAGCCTTCAAGGGGATTGAGCTTTGCTACTCTGCCCTTGAGTGTGTATCGGATCACAGACTGTTCCCCTAGGTATATCTGTTTTTGTTGGTAACCATAGTGACCATAATCTATAGGATTCTTTCCTAAGGTGACAGTGGAGGGAAGATCCCACTGTACCTGGAGCAAACGTCGACTAGACTCACTTGGACTCCCTGGGGGGTCCTCTCCACTCGAGACGATTTAGTGGAGAAACTTGTGCCAGTCTGTTTCATTAAGCAGGTTGTCAGGGTAACTGTTCCAACCGCCATTTCTGTATTGAATTCTGCGACGTTGGATTTCATCACCAATTAGTGTTTTCAGTACGGAAAGTTACTGTTTGTGTGTGGTTTGAATTCCTAGATTCTTTAGGCGTGTGATTCAAATTTTTTGGTTCTTTAGAGACTTTAGGTGGTTTTCATTGAGATTTTTCTTTGTTTGCGTGTGAACTAATTAAAATATTTAATCGTGGCTGAATTACCGAGACAGTCCCGTAGACTTCGAGGCCAACCTCCTGAGTTTTCACCAAGCCAGCTTGAAGGGCTACGAGCTCTTGTAACTCCTAGTGAGAGTAGAGTTGGGTCACCAGAAGAAGGAGAATCTTCTTTAGTTGTGCATCCTAATTATCAAGTTCAAGCACCAGAGTATATTATTGAACTAATTTCATTTTCCGAAGTTACTGGTAGTTTTCCTTCTACTAGTGAATTAGCCGAGGAACTTGAAATTTCTGAACCTGAAACTAAACCTGCTGCCACTCCATCATCAGGATTTGATTCTCCAACTTCCAGTGGTCCTGGTTCACCCAGGGTAGGAAGAATCATTACCCAAAATCTTCCTTCTGGACTTATTGCTATTGAAGAACTTGTCACTCCGGAAGAAGGTATATCTATCCCTGAAAATCAACCAAATATAGAACTTAGGGAGCATGAATCAATCTTTTACATTCCACCTAGGAGGGATGCTTGGTATCTTTCATTGACCAATTTTTTAAAAAACCCGGGACTAAGTTTTTCACCACCTCGCATTCCTTTTCATCCAACACCTAGGGTTATTATCCTCCTTTAAATATGTCAAGACAGTCATCCATGTTTTCTCAATCTCCAGAAACATTTTTATATGGCGGTCCTTCTATTCCTTCTGGGTATCAGTCACTTACTGGTACTTTTTCAGGAGCATCTCCTCAACCTGTTGAACAAGGGTTATTAACTGGTAATAACGGAACTAAACCGTTGAGTGTAGAAGATATTCTTATGATGTCAGGTACCATTCCAAATCCGCAGCCTCAAGGTAGTCAGTTACCGCCTAGGGGACAACCTCAAAGTCCTCAATTATCACTTGGGGGGCAACCTCAATGTTATAGACATTTTTGTGCCTTGCAGCACCAAGCATGAAATGTCCATAAACAAAGGGCTCCTAAGTCCCTAAAAGTGTTGTTCCAACCCCTAAAGGAACAAGGTCAACAAATTACAGCTTCTCCCAGAAGTTCTCCACCAGAAACTGCTCAGAATCAGTCAAATCAGGATCATTTCAGCTGCTCCACTGGCTAGCTGCGTTGCATAGCACCTAAATACACTAGCTAGGTGCATTGCAATGCACCTAAATGCACTATCAGGGTGCGTTGAGCGGGAAATGACAAATGGCAGTGCCATTCCACGAGGTGGAAAGACAATGGAAGCTTCTAGAATCTTCTCCAATGACACTTGCCTCACTGAATTCGACCAAGGATGAGTAAGAGGCTCTCAGTCTCCAAGTGGAAGCAAGAACTGATAGAGAGAAGACACTAGTCAAATCATAAGCTGACTCATCCTCCTTGCATACATCTATATATGGATCCCTCATCCCAGAGATCCAGAGGCTGGAATTTTGTACATTGCAAAGAATTGTTGTTGGTTTTGAGATAGATATCAGAGTATTGGGTGATTTATGCTTTGTTGGAGGTGAAGAAGGGGCTTCTTTGATGGGAGGTTGATGCTGGATCAAGAATCATCGGTTGTAACTCCTCCTGGATCTTCTTGTTATATCAATAAAACTATTTGAGTTTCTCCTACATGCTTGTGTATCATTGATGCTTGTTACATTTGTATGTTTAGCTTAAATCTGATCCTAAGCTTTTTATGAATATAGATCCATGTCTTTGTGTAGTTTTCTTCTTCTGTGATCTTACAGGAACTTGGTGAAGCTGGGCAAGTAAGGGAGCAGGTAGCTGGAAGCTGTCAAAGAAGAGAGGGATTGGATCAAAGGACTAGCGCAAGACACAGGTCGGTTCTTTCTATCCCCTTCTATCTTTAATTCATAAAGGAAATACAAAAGTAGTTTTCTCTGTTTGTTTCTAAGGCAGCTGTCACACCTTAGTGGGATAGAGCAGTTCTAAATAAACACTTTTCCCGGTAACAAAATGGCGACTCCGCTGGGGATGATTGTCTAATTAGTTTGTTTGTGTATCTTTTGTTGTTTGTTTCATAAACTTATAAGTAGCATTCGAACTGCATTTGCCATAACAAATGCAAAGTAGACATCTGCTACTTCAATCCATTCACTAGATCTGTTTATGATTTGAACAGCTGATTCACAAATGATCTGATTGCCCTTTGTGATAGCTCTTAGACCCTCCTTAGATCTACCCTCTGATTGTGCATTACTGATTGCTTTTACTCGGCCAAAAACCAAAGACTAAACTGCAAACCGTGACCCAGAACCCAGATAGAATTCTCGTTTCTGCCCCAGCGCAGGTACTGTGAAGAGTTCCTGCATTTCAGCGCAGTTCCTGAGAGGGCAACCTGCGCTGCAATCCAGTTTCTCTGTGTTACAGGTGCGCTGATCAAACTAGCCCTGTGCAGCTGAGGTTCTTGTGCTTCATTCTTTCCAGTTTTGTCTCTGATTTTTGCAACCTGTGATCAGTGTATGTGTCTGTTTAAAAACCCCTTTTCCTTGCTGTAATTCCGCCTCCTTTGTACAAAAGAACTGTAGATGTTTTTATGTGTTTGTTGAGTCGTTTACAGTTTTCCATTGCAATAGTAGAATAGTCGTACTGTCGTCCTTTGATTTAGATCTGTCGCAAGTGTCGATTTCGATCATAGGAGAAAGTTTGATTGTTGTTGATGGTCAACTATACTTTTACTTTTTCCTTTGGTCTGAATTTATGTTTTTCTAGTGTCAAAAACAAGTATTTATTTCAAAATCGTAAAGCGTCGTAATCGTCTTTATCTTTTGATTTCAAAAAGAAGCTTGTTTGTGTTTGTCGCTTGAAAGCAAATTCAGATTTGTACATCAACTTTGTTTTTAGCATCAATATTAAGAAAGTCGAAAAAAATACATGCACATGTGCATTTGCATATTGACAGTCTGTTTGGCTTGATTTAGGAAAGTGCATTTACAGTGTGCTCTTTGCTCTTTGTGAAAATATTGTGTCTTTCTTTTCCCCTAGTAGCTAGGATTTTCATTGCTGAAAAGAGATAAAAGTTTGCTTATCATCTTTAGATTGCATTTTAGGAATTACATCTACATCTCGTGGTGAACCCGAAAGGAAAACTTCATAAGAAAGATCAACTTAAAATAAATTCAATGAATCTAACAACGCTTTGGAACTTAACACACAACATTTAGAGGTCTAGGCTAGAGACATATTCCGGCGTCGTAAAGCCTGGTAACTGTTGTCCTCACTGATGGTTGGGTGATTCCTCCACTTTGAGACGATAAGTGCTAGTACAGACTTGTGCTCCCACGTACCGTCGAGTATATATTGGGAGACCCCTATAGGCTTAAATCCTTTATCCATAGGAAGCCGTGTCTGCCGCCCTATCGATCGCAATGCACTGAACACAGCATTTGGGAAGATTGACTGTCGTACCGTAAAAAGTATTCTGCAATTTTGCGATTGGTTTGGTACTCCCTCTACCTAGATCTCCAGATCAGTCCCTTTCGTGCCTTTTCAGACTCCTTAACGGAAAAGGTCCATCTGAGCACTTGTCACTTCAGGCTCATTAAAAATCGAAGGAGACTAGAGTCATCTTTTGTTTTTTCTCGACTCTTAAAAACTGAAAAAACAAGTTATGTCAAAAGCGTCTAAAATTCATTTAATTCGGAAACACAATTCCCCTTTTTATTTTAGTTGATCGAGTAATCCGCAATCGTGGAAGAAAGTCAATTGAAACCCCGTCGTTCGTGAAGGCTTACGAGTCAACCGTCTTTGTCTCCGGAATCGAAACCAGTACGGACAAAGCGAACTCGTTTAACCGGTTCCAAATCTCCTATTAAAGTTAGAACAAGTGTTCCAACGACATCAGAGACTCCGGTTACTCCAAACATTTCTGGAATCCCTGCCTCTACAGAAGAAGTTCAACAGCCACAGAGGGACAATGATATTGATCCTAGTCTGAGAGTAAACACTTGTATTACCGAACCAGTTCCATCTACAACTGGTTCGGAGAGTCTTGCTCTTCAAACATCTGTCGCTGTCGATTCCATACCTTCTTCGGCACCAGAAATATTTTACGGACCTGACGGTCTTCCCCTTCCACCTGGTCTGATTGCAATTGAAGAAATTGTAGAAGATCCTCAAACAAGTACTCCAACGCACTTTGGAGTCGGGATCACTCTATATACTTCTTCATCAGAAGTTAGTCTACCACTAGCGGAAGCTCCTGTAGAATCGCTAGGTAATCTTTTGGATAGACTACAAATGTCTGAACGACCGTTAACATCTAGGACTGTGTCATCCGACACAGCGACAGCGGAACTTCCTGCTATCACTCCGACAATGTTCACCGGCATACCAGCTGTCCCGACTAGCTCTCAGCCGCTAGAAGGAGCCCACTCAGGGGCTATTACGACAGTATGGTCCGTTCCTGTTTGTTCATCCGGAATAATATCTGGAAACTCTTAAGTTGAGTCTCAACAAATTGATCCATTTGGAGGTCAATCTGGGCAGTCCGTTCCCCAAGGGCAAACAATTCCCTTGAGTTCCGGATTACCACCGTATGGGACGCAATATGCCCTTTCATTATCCCCTCCGGGAGGATATCCATACGGGAGTTCACAACAACATTCAGGTTACACTGGAATTACCTCAAGTGGTTGGGTACCTATACTACCTCAACAACCAAGAGTTGTGTATTCGACGCAACAATGCGTACCTATGTCGAATATCCCGACTACACCAGCTATTGTGACGGTGTCACAAGTTCAAACGCTGCCTGTTGTATGCCAACCTCAGATTTCTCAGGTTGTAATGCAACAACCCCTTGACCCTGCGACTCAACCACAATCGCTGACTAGTGGGGCGACACAGGTCCAGACGGGTACAATTACCCCTCACCTTGGTCCAACAGTTAGTATAGCACAACAACACATGGCTTCACAACCATGGCTGGTGCAATACCAAAAACCACAATTCCAACAAGTATACCAAGGTTCTGAGCAGCAAATCTTTGCGAACAGTGGACAGCCGTACATTCAAAACGGTCAAAATCAACCATTTTACAATGGTCATGTCCACCAACCTTACCAGTCATACCAACATCAAATGCATTATGCTGGTATGCAAAGACCAACTGCTCAGGCAATCCCATATTATCCTGGGTATGCCTCACCTAACCTGAATCAGCAGTTACCCTTTGTGGCAACCTTAGAGTTACCTTATTTAAATCGGTTAACAAACGATCCAATTGCTTACGCCCCTTGGTGGCCAGCGATTCCGCATAAACTTCCATCAGATATTCCTAAATTTAATGGAAATCCGGGTGAAGATCCATCGAATCACGTGATGACCTTTCATCTGTGGTGTTCATCAAACACCCTAAATGATGATTCGATAAGACTTCGCCTCTTTCAGAGGACGTTAACGGGTCCAGCAGCAAAATGGTATATTGAATTGCCTAGAGCTTCGTTCGACAACTTTAGTACCTTAGCCACAACCTTTTTAACCCATTTTCAATTACCAATAAGGTACGAAACGGGAACAAAACTTCTTACCAACTTCAAACAGACAACGGCCACTCACATATCTGATCATATACATGAGTGGCGACGTCGTCGTAGGATGGTAAAAACGTACGTCCCCGATCAGCTATTAGCTGAATGGTTTATCAAGTCATTACTTCCTTCCATCACGGAAGATGCGGCAAAGGGGGGAGTCGTAATAGAAGAGAAAGTCATTGCTCGTGCACAATATCTGGACTTGATCTACACTCAGTCTGGCATGCTCTACGACAAAATACCTAACGCCCCTAGACCGGAATTCTCAATTCCTCCTCCTCCTAAATCAAATAATGACTCTCATGTCGGCGATGGCGTGATTGGCACGACAGACACGAAATCGACAAAGGCTACATCCAAAAAGGCCCGTAAGATTTCAGGTCAAAATGCAAAAGACAAACTTCTTGCTTCGGAAGTAAATGTCGTATCGACAGATAAAGGCAAAGAAACCAAACAACCAGGAAGCAAGAAGAATGGCAAAGGGAAGAAGAAGAAACAGGAGGAATCATCACCTGAAAAATCTTCTTCAAACCCTCCTGGAGATAGGAAACCAAAAAATCCATGCTTCATATGCGATGAGGATCATTGGACCGCAAATTGTCCACACAAAGCTGAGCTTAAGAAATTCTTGAAGAATTCAAAGACCTCCACAGTGTTAACTGATCCATTTCCAAATCCAGGAACAAATCTGGTTGAAAGTGGAAATGCTTCCCCGTCTCAAGTGCTAATGTTGTTGGTTTCAAAACAGCAAAATGATGCTTTGATATCGACAAGGAACAAAGATTATGGGAATCCACAGCTGTCGAACAACAAGGATAAAGATCAACCAAGTAGTTCGACAACAACTTCGACAGAAGTTGTGCCACCCACCATTCCTGAATTAACGATAAAACCGCCAAAGGGAGTAGTACACAAATCGACATTTAATCCCCGCGCTAGAGCGGCACAGCATTATAACATAGTGGAAGATTTGGCCCAATCGCCATCCGCTATGTCGACTCTTGAAGTACTACAAAATTGCCCATCCCAAAGGCAGGCTTTATTATCAGCCATTGGTGGGATTGACCCAAAGGATTTGATCTTGTATCCTTCAATCATAAAGGATACGATCCTCAGTTACCAGCTCAACTAGCTTTCTTTATTCAAGTGAAAGCCCTCAACAAAACTGTTCATCGAACAATTATTGATGAGGGGGCATCTACATGCATTATGTCGATGGGTTGTTGGAAAACTTTAGGATCTCCAACCTTGTCACGATCTTCGACGACATTAAAAGCATTCGACGGAAGGACATATACCCCATATGGTATCCTAAATAACTTGAAAGTTGAACTAGGAGGGAAAACGGTAGAAATAGATGTTGAAGTCATCGATGGGAATCTTGATTACAACATCCTACTAGGAAGACCATGGATTTATGCCATGGCAGCTGTTGTGTCGACCTATTTTAGAAAGATTGCATTTCCCTTTCAAGGAGGGATTACAATCGTCAACAAACAAAACTTCCTCCCCAATGGTTCTCAAGTTACTGGAAGCATTTCCATGATCCATGGAAGCCCCCATTCGCTTCAGAATATCGGAGTAGGCCTACTGAAAGATCCTATACTAATGGGAACTTTCGCTCTTCCACCTCCAATCAATCTGGCGGAAGTAGCATCGATAGGAACCTGCAACATGATATCTTCTACAAAGATCTCAGAAAACGATATCGACATGGATCATGCAGTGGTTTTTCCCCCAAGCCCAACGGATATATTATAGCAATCAATGTTTCTAGCATGGGAGGCAAATCCAAATCAACGCTCATCAAGCGTTTGGATAGGTAGGTCTAGAGAAAATGGTACTCCTTCAGATCCTTGGTCGCGAGTGCATGTCACCGACGAAGGAATTGTCCAATCAATGGTAATTGAAGGAGCACCATGGAATGATTCCCACCATCGTTCTCTTCTTCCGGATTGTGGAGAAGATACTCAAAATGACCTTTATCATCCTTCAGTCTTTGATTTTCTATCAAATACTGTAAATACGGTGGATTCCGAGCGAAAATTATCCAACATTGAAGAGACTATAGCCATAAATATCTCAACCAAAACAGATATTGTAGAGAATATTTATGTTGGCAAATGTTGTTCTCCTTCAGAACTGGAAATATATAACGCTCTTTTTCGCGAATTCAGAGATGTCTTTGCTTGGTCATACAGTGAAATGCCAGGCATTGACTCGAGTATTGTTGAACACGAAATTAAGATGTATCCAGATGTCAAACCAGTACGACAACGGCTAAGGCAGGTGCACCCCAAGAAAGTCGTTGCTATTAAGGCAGAAGTTGAAAAACTTCTCCATGCTGGTTTCATCTACCCGGTTCCTCTAACCGATTGGGTATCGAATATTGTTCCTGTTATGAAAAAACAAGGGACAATTAGAGTGTGTGTCGATTATAGGGATGTAAATCAAGCTTGTCCAAAAGACAACTACCCTACACCCTTCATTGACCAGATAATTGATGAATGCGCCAGATGCGAAATCTTTTCATTCATGGATGGATTCTCCGGGTATAATCAAATAAATATCCGCCCACAGGACCAGTCAAAGACTGCATTTATTTGTCCGTGGGGCACATTCGCATATCGAAAATTACCCTTTGGTTTAAAGAACGTAGGGGCGACGTTTCAGAGGGCAATGAATTATGCCTTCCATGACATCAAAAACATCGTTCAACCATACCTCGATGACCTTCCGGCTCATTCGCGAAAGCGGAATGATCATACGCAACATTTAAGAGCAATATTTCTACGTTGTCGACACTACAAGATACGACTCAATCCACACAAATGTGTATTTTGCGTCAGTTCTGGTCGTTTACTTGTCTTTGTAGTCTCCAAGGATGGGATTCGTCTCCACCCATGTAAGGTCCAGGCAATCATAAATTTGCCTCCACCTTCAAATTTTCTTCAGATTCAGAAACTCCAAGGGAAAGCAAACTTTCTGAGGAGGTTCATTCCAAATTACGCCGAACTTGCTAAAGGTTATACACGTCTTTTGAAAAAGGAGGTACCCTTTGTCTGGGATCAGGTTGCGCAAGCTTCCTTTGATGCTTTGAAAGATTCCCTGATGAAATCATCATTAATGTACGCCCCTGATTATCAAAGAGACTTTAACCTGTATCTGGCTACACCAGATACGACCATCGTAATGGTTTTAGTTCAAGAAGTCGATGGAATTGAGCATCCTATATATTATTTAAGTAAAAACTTAAACGATACAAAAAGCAAATATTCTTACGTTGAAAAGCTAGCACTTGCAGCTGTTCAAGCGATACAGAGATTTCGACACTATGTCCTCTTTCGGAAAACTACCATTCTGTCAGATTGCAACCCCATGACTTATATATTGTCGCGACAGTTACTGGGGGGAAAATACTCAAAATGGATATCAATCCTACAAGAGTTTGATCTGGAATTTGTAAAATCCAAATCAAAGAAAGCTCTAGTTTTCGCAGAATTATTATGCGATCTCCCATCGTCGTCCAACGATGAAACATCCGAAGAATCAATCGTGGATGAGAGTTTGTTTCTGATATCTACAAGCAATGAGTGGTATGGAGATATAATCGTTTATCTCCAAACACAAAAATTTAGGCCAAACACCTCCCACTCTGAACAAAAATGTATTTGATACCAAGCAAAAGGCTACATGATCGTCGGTGATACACTTTACCATCTTGGTATCGATACAGTTCTGAGAAGGTGCCTCACCCATGAGGAGGCCGAAAAAGTCCTGAATGAGTGTCATTCAGGCGCGTGTGGGGGGCATCAATCTGGATATGCTACAGCACAAAAAATTTTACGAGCAGGATACTTTTGGCCAACAATGTTCAAAGATTGCATAACCGCAGTCAGAAGTTGCCATGCTTGTCAAATTTTTGATAGCAAAACCAGAAGACCACCCGCACCTTTACAGCCAATAGTTGTTGTTGGGCCGTTCGCCAAATGGGGCATCGATTTCATGACATGTAACCCCACCTCGACCGGGGGGCATGGGTATATCATAGTCGCAGTTGACTATTTTACCAAATGGGCCGAGGTGATGCCTACATTAGATAATACTGGTGAAACAGCTGCCCTCTTCTTTTTCAATCATGTAGTCGCTAGATTCGGCGCACCACAGGCTATAGTCACAGATCATGGATCGCATTTTCGCAATCACATGATGGTCGAACTAGCTGCCAAACTAGGGTTGTCTCACGACAGCTCTACTCCGTATTATCCGCAAGCCAACGGACAAGTTGAAGCGATCAACAAGGTCCTGACACGCATGCTGCAAAGGATGATCGGAGTTCACAAAAGAAGGTGGCACCTAATCCTGTACTCAGCCTTGTGGGCTTACCGAACATCGGTAAGGAATGCAACCGGGTTCACACCCTTCCAACTAGTATATGGCCTGGAAGCAGTCTTGCCAATCCAGTGTGAAATCTTGTCTCTCAAACTCGCAATTGATCTCCTCCCCGGAACTTCAGAAGAAGAGGCTCGTTTCTTGGAATTAATCCAATTGGATGAAACCCGTCGTGACACCGCTTTGGCTAACGAAGCCCATAAGAAACGAGTCAAGGCGCAGTTCGACAAAAATGTCAAAGCCCGTGTCTTCTCGAAAGGTGACTTGGTCTTGCTTTACGACCAAGAATCCGATAAATTGGGGGCAGGTAAATTTAATTCTTTATGGATGGGCCCCTATATTGTTAAACGAGTGTTAGCAAAAGGAGACTACGAGTTAATGGATTATGACAGAATCCCACTGGCACAACCCCGTAATGGGTTGTACCTCAAGTGTTACTATGCGTAATGGTAACCAGCATGCTTTTGTTATGTTTTTGTTTTCGCTAAAGTGTTTGTTTTGGTCGAGTAATCCACTTTTTACATTTATTGCAGATGTCAAACCTATTGGAGCCATGTGTTGGATATGCCAACGGAGCGAGTCGTAGTTCGTGGAACCTGTCCTCCGCAGCCTGGGCCATTTTTTATCCAAGCGGTGAGTTAGTAAGTTTCAGAGGTGTATGTATTGGTCGATCAACGAATAACATCGCTGAGTATAGTGCGTTGATAGAGCTTCTCTCTGATGCCATCACTCATGCTATACACCAACTAATTGTCAGGCTAGACTCACAACTCGTAATACTACAACTCAATGGTATATATTTCGTCTGAAACCCAGCTAAATATCGCATGTTCCTAAGGGTTAAGATTTTGGAAAGAAAATTTGATCTTATTCAGTATCAACATATTTCCAGAAACTTAAACACATTAACTGACTCATTAGCAAACTATGTGTTAGATAGACATTTGCAACATTTATAAAAAGAAGCATGTCATCAATGTTTCGCATGTGGATCATGTAACTCAACCAAAATAAAACTCCGAAAATCAAAAATATATATAACTGTTTATGGTTTACACATAATGTTCTATAACCAAGACAAAATTGGTCAAATGACCTAAAAACTCAAAATGCTAGGGGGCACCCTAGTCTAATGATGCTCGTGATAGCAAGTCACAGCCTGTGCGATCATGTGTAAGAGACGAGTCCATCGTCTGGGCACACCAGTAGTATGCCGTTGTAACCGTAAAGGTAGCTCATCGGTCCTCACATCTGGAATACCGAGAGTGAGGCCCTCAACCTGCTCCTGCAAAGCTGTGAGAGTCTCGGCCACATCGAGGTCACGAAGAACAGCTCTTCCGACGGCCTCTCCTGCTGGGGCAGCAGCTGGTACTCTCAGGCGAACTATTGGACGAACGGTACCAACATCTGCATGTACACATGAGTTTGATTAAAGTCTTGATAGAATAAAGCACAAGAACATTACAAGCAAAAAACGATAAACATCAATATGGTCAAAGATTTTACCAATGGCGCCCCACTGCTCGCCATCCGGCAGTACGAAATTTGGATCACCCCGGAAGTCCATGCCAGCGTATGGATACTCAGAATAAACCATCTCCTAACGATCAAACCACCTGAAGAAGGTATCAGAAAATGAAATCTGAGACTGGCCAGCATGCCTAGACATATGGTCAACCCATCTCTGCATACGTGGTTCAGTAGGAGAAGGTAAATCGAGTGCAATGTACTGCGGCTGCATCAGTGGTATCTTCTCCAAGGCAAAGGCGGTCAAAATAGAACCATACCCAAAGTTCTTCAACCTCTCGTTCTTTATCTTGGTCAACTATTCTTTTATCACAAGAAGTACTGCATCGCACTAGTTGAACACCTTCGGTTGGAGGCATTCCAAGGCATGCTGCATATAAGATCGATTGGCTACATGAAGAAACGCACTACCGGCCATCCTACCGAAAGTAAACAGAATAGTCCTGAGGGACCTGTCAGTGACATCACGGATGATGATCTTGCCGTCTTTACTCGGCTGAGATCCTTCTCTACAGTACCGGCGGACATAATCTCTCACAGAATCGCCTCCTCGAGCCGAACCTGACAAAGAGATGGGGGCACCCCGCCTCGACAAGCCAGTCAAGAAATAAATGTCTACTGCAGTCAAGGGGATAGATTTGCCCCTGATCTGGAAAACCTGATTGGTAGGATCCCAAGCATCGAGCAAATACTGCAGTAAGTTGATCTGCTGTCTCATGCTAGAAATGCGGAAGAACTTCAGCAAGCCACAATTCCGCAGCGCGTTCACTGTAACTGGATCATGTAGGGCAACCATGTCCTCTTCTTCATGCTCACGTTCTCGCCATGTAAGGGTCATCTTACTCCAAAGACCTCTGAAAAACAAACAAGAGAGGAGTTAGGTCCTGATTTTGGTGAGAAACAGGCAAAAATTCCATCAAAAATTGTGCATCAAATTCCCTTTTTGCGCCCAACGCAGCTGCAGCAGTGTTCTAGGTGCGTTGAATGTCAGATAGCCTTTAGACAGGCCAACATTCAGCGCAGGTTTCGATACACTGAGGATGCGTTGATGGCAGAACAAGTTCCTCAAACCCCAGGGGCTCAGAAAAGCTAGGAATCAAGCTCAAAATGCAAAATGGAAACATGAAATGAAAGAGCTCAGGTTTAGCTCCTACCTGGTCCAGACAGCGTCGAGAATCGTCCACAGAATCTCCCGAAATCAACTGGTGAAAATCGAGGGGGAAAAGCACCTCCAAAGCTCCAACAAACCAAGTTCAAATGAAATGGTAAAATGAGAGGTAAAAAACACTTTTTAATTACTTTTACGTAGTTCAAAGTAAAGTATTAGCGTTTTAACTCATTTTTCAAGCAAATATTGTTCATTTCTGACTAGTTTGATGAAGCAGTTGAAAATACAGTACGATCTTTGAAAGAACAAAGCTATTTATGGTAAAATCAGAACAAGACCATCCAATCGAGCAGTGTTTACCGCGAGGTTCAAGCTCGTTAAAAAATAAACCCGGACCAAGCAAATGTTTCCACCCGCGTTTAAGCTCGTTAAAAAATGAACTATTCCCCAGTAAATAACCACCGTGAATGTAGTACTTCAGCCATTAAAGCCTTGGTCGTGTTTGCACCGTCACCTCCACTTTTCCATTGGCCGATCATTCACCTCCATTTGATTGTTTACCCATTTTGAGGAACAGCTGCGAAGAGTGATTTCACTAGCCATCCTTGTGACACTGTCGTGATTGGAAAATTCCAAACCTTACCTGGAATCAACTGCTACCCATTTTATCACTCGTTCCTCAAAAGACGAGTCTCCTTTAAGCTCTTTTCAACTGACTCGTAAAATATGAAAAGATTGTCGAGTCCTTAGCCTTCCAGCTCGTTAAAGGGACAGGAAGTGCTATCCCTCCTCTAGATTTTAATCTTTTTGGACCTGAGGGATTATTGCACAAAAAGATCGAGCGCTTGTTTTCTTCGGCTCGTTAAAACTATCGAAAATTCATCCCTTCTGTATTGTTTTATACTTTTTCAGACTTAAGGGATTAGATGACGAAAAAGGAATTTTGGAGTTACCTTTACGTACCTTTTCAGACTCTCTAAAACTGAAAAGGACCGAGTTATCTTTGTCGTTAAACTCGTTAAAAAGATTAATAGCGACAAACTTCTCTTTAGACGAGAACGAGTTTCACTATCGCTAGGCTCGTTAAAACATAGCGATGGGTTTGCCTGAAGGGAAAATTATAGAACAAGCATATGTTATCCTCCTCAAGCTTGACAAAAATAAAGAGGTACTGGTCAGCAATGACTGGGGAAAAATTGGGAAGAAAACTCAAAGAATCTTTATTGGTAGCAACTCGCTCTTGAACATGACACTTCCACTCTGTGTCCGAGTCGGGTTGGGTTGTTTCATTCACCGGTCACATCACCATGGTCACGCATACCATCCACATTTGGGGTAAATGCTACCAATCCATCACATAAGTGTCGCCGACATGTTCAAGAGAAGTCATCCAGAGAAGTCACCTGTGTCCCATCCACTACCATACATTATACTTCATTCTTTCATGACCGCCATCCTGAACCGTATATCATCAGATTGTTTTCACCTCCATCAAAATCATTTGCTCCGTTCCGTGTCATTGATGTGGGATTCATTAAGGCCCTCCTTTGACGGATCGCTTCTTGTCGACATCAGCTCATTATCCAAGAAGTTGGTCTAGGAACACCCCATTCAGTACTTTGAAGCTTGCATGCCTTAATGGCAAGTTTCTCACTTCCGGCGACAGGTTTACATCAATGGCCTTTGACCGAAAGATTTTGTGTGGTGTTCGACGCCAAGTCCTTTATTCACACCACGTGAATTGTACTGTAGTACCTTGAGGGTCATTATCATTATCGGTGATTCCTCTCGCGCTTGTTAACAATTTACATCATTGACTGGTAATCAAGCGATGTCTTTCCATGTTCGACTTCAGAACATTTCTCACATGGATCGAATTGTACTTCGAGTGAAGATCGGACGAGACTGAAGACCCCGGATCTAGTTTCATCCATCCGAGCTGCGATATATATTCAGGAAAATAAAGACATTAA
The DNA here is from genome assembly GCA_031772625.1 of Pinus tabuliformis. Lineage (NCBI taxonomy): Eukaryota > Viridiplantae > Streptophyta > Pinopsida > Pinales > Pinaceae > Pinus > Pinus tabuliformis. Next base: position 1,127,325,437 of record CM062817.1, read on the forward strand.
ATGTACAGCATTGCAGCACAGATAATCATCCTACCAAAAGGATGATGGCTCTATCAGAATCATCAGTCTACACTCAGACGATTGTCTGTCCTATGTACATGAAAATGAATTTATGAAGCTGAGCATGGGAGTGCCCGCCTCAGCTAGATCATGAAAAACAGTATGAGGATAATGTATTGTATTGTATCTTATTACAGGTCTCCTCCCAGCATTGAAAGAACTTCGGATCCTCATAATAAAGCATTTCACCCGATTAACGGCCTCATACTTTAGGGGGCAACTGTTATAGACATTTTTGTGGCTTGCAACACCAAGCATGAAATGTCCATAAACCAAGGGCTCCTAAGTCCCTAAAATTGTTGTTCCAACCCCTAAAGGAACAAGGTCAACAAATTACAGCTTCTCCCAGAAGTTCTCCACCAGAAACTGCTCAGAATCAGTCAAATCAGGATTATTTCAGCTGCTCCACTGGCTAGCTGCGTTGCATAGCACCTAAATACACTAGCTAGGTGTGTTGCAATGCACCTAAATGCACTATCAGGGTGCGTTGAGCGGGAAATGACAAATGGCAGTGCCATTCTGCGAGGTGGAAAGACAATGGAAGTTTCCAAAATCTTCTCCAATGACACTTGCCTCACTGAATTCGACCAAGGATGAGTAAGAGGCTCTCAGTCTCCAAGTGGAAGCAAGAACTGACAGAGAGAAGACACTAGTCAAATCATAAGCTGACTCATCCTCCTTGCATACATCTATATATGGATCCCTCATCCCAGAGATCCAGAGGCTGGAATTTTGTACATTGCAAAGAATTGTTGTTGGTTTTGAGATAGATATCAGAGTATTGGGTGATTTATGCTTTGTTGGAGGTGAAGAAGGGGCTTCTTTGCTGGGAGGTTGACGCTGGATCAGGAATCATCGGTTGTAACTCCTCCTGGATATTCTTGTTATATCAATAAAACTATTTGAGTTTCTCCTACATGCTTGTGTATCATTGATGCTTGTTACATTTGTATGTTTAGTTTAAATCTGATCCTAAGCTTTTTATGGATATAGATCCATGTCTTTGTGTAGTTTTCTTCTTCTGTGATCTTACAGGAACTTGGTGAAGCCGGGCAAGTAAGGGAGCAGGTAGCTGGAAGCTGTCAAAGAAGAGAGGGATTGGATCAAAGGACTAGTGCAAGACACAGGTCGGTTCTTTCTATCCCCTTCTATCTTTAATTCATAAAGGAAATACAAAAGTAGTTTTCTCTGTTTGTTTCTAAGGCAGCTGTCACACCTTAGTGGGATAGAGCAGTTCTAAATAGACACTTTTCCCGGTAACACTCAAGGTACCCAGTTACCGTCTGGGGGGTAACCTCAAGGACAGTACATACCTTCGGGACAGTACATTCCTCAAGGTCAACCTCAGACTCAGTACGTACCTCAAAGTCAACCCCAGTATCAATATGTACCTCAAGGTCAACCCCAGTTTTAGTACGTCCCTCAAGGTTATCAACCTCAAGGTCAGTACCCAACTCAAGGTTTCCAACCACCTTCAGTTCAATCATTTGTCCAAGGAGCTGGAAATGTACCTTTGAATTATCAACCCTACCCTCAACCTGGTTATGGTCCTCAATATGCTCAACCTTCTATGGGTCCATACCCCGGAATAAACGTAGTGTGGGATCCATCTCAATCTCAACAGATCTTGCAAACCGAATGTGCAGTTGTCATCTCAATCTGGACAACCCTTGGTTTCTGGTTCAACCCAGCAACCTGTCCAGCCTACTATTCAAACTTCTGCACCTAGTATAGTTTCTCAGCCTGGGCCTAGTTCGCCTCGAACTCCGCCTCAAACGACTACTGCAACATCTGTTCAATCTACCCCACCTACTTCTGGAGTATCAGCAGCTCCAGTTTCTACTGTTCCTGCATCAACTCCTCAAGAACCTTTACCTCAATCTGGACCCACATTTTATACTTCGGTTCAGATGCCTGTAGGGCAACCTGGTCCAAGTACAGTTGTCACAAGTCAACCTAAATTTACTTATCAACCGTACCAAGGACAGTACCAATTTGGTCCTGCTGTGCAGAGCCCAATCTATCAGTATCAACCGTACCCTAGATATACTTATCAGCAACCTCAACAACCCCAGTGTGGTTCGGTTAATCCTAGTTTTCCAGGAGGATATAATATCTCAAATGCAATTCCAATTCCAAGTTATCCTGGATATCCTCCTCCTGGGGCTGGTCTTATGACCCAAGGTTTTTGAGACCCTAATCATCAGTTACCATTCATTTCAACTTTGGACTTGCCTGATTTGTCGCACCTTACGAACGATCCGATTAATTATCTTTCGTTTTGGCCGCCAATGCCGAATAAGTTTCCCAGTGATATCCCAAAGTTTGAAGGTAAATCAGGAGAGGATCCGTCAAACCATGTGATGAGTTATCACCTCTGGTGTGCATCTAACTACATTTCAGATGATTCAATTTGTTTACGTCTTTTTCAATGCACTCTGATTGGTCTTCCGGCCAAGTGGTACATTGAGTTACCGCGAGCCACTTTTTATAACTTTAGTCAACTAGCTACTTCATCCTTAACTCATTTTCAATTGCCGGTCAGATATGACAATGGCACGGAATTATTAAATTCATTAAAACAGTCAACATCTACTTACATTTCAAATCACATCCATGAATGGAGACGTCAACGACATTGAGTGAAAGTTTTTATTCCGGATCAAATCTTAGCATAAGGGTGTGTTAAATCATTATTACCTAAAATCACTGAGGATGTAGCTAAGGCAGGAGTTGTTACTGAAGAGCAAGTAATTGCTCAAGATCAGTACCTTGACCTCGTTTATATGCAGTCAGGTACGTTACACGAGAAAATCCCCGACCTTCCTAAACAAAATCAAATAACTATAGCTCCTTCAGGGTCTCATGCCGCTGACAGTATGATTGGTTCAGTTAACACCAAAAGTAAGAAGAAATCTTCAAAGAATTCTTCTCCTATCATAACTTTACCAGATTCCCCGACAGGAGACTCTTCCGCGGAAATTCCTACCGATATTCATGTCGTAGAATCATCTACAACCAAATCAAAATCTGGCAGTAAAAAGAAGGGGAAGAAGAAAAATAAGCAAAATTCGAAAGAGAAATCAGATAAAACGGAATCTACCGATGAGAAACGTAAACCTCGTTATCCTTGTCTCATTTGTGATGCAGAGCATTTTACAAGAGACTGCCCTTATCGCGCCGAGGTTGCGAAAATTGTCAAAGGTTCTGAAATGCCTGTTGTCTTGAAGGATCCTTTTCCTAGTCAAGACAGTGAGATGATAGGTTCTTCCTCAAATGCCTCAGAAGAACCCATAATGATGATGTCCCATGTTAGGATTGCGACATGATCACAAGATTATGGAAGTAAAAGTCATGTTGATGGTAAGGAAGAAAAATCTTCTAATTCAAACCCATCAACTTCAACTCCTGGTTCAGATCCGCTACAAATCGAGAAACCTAACCCTGACTTAGTAATCAAACCACCTGCTAAAGGTATACTTCGAAAGTCAGCTTTCAATCTGCATGCGAGAGCTACTCAGAACTATAACATTGTTGAAGATTTAGTTATTTCACCTTCAGCAATGTCGGCTTTGGAGGTGCTGCAATCATGTCCAGCACAGCGTAAATTTCTATCGTTGGCTATAGGATCTATTGATATTCAGGACTCAAACCTTATAATCTTCGATTTAGAAAATAGTACACCTCGCTTACCTCATCAAATGGATTTCCAAATTCCAGTGTTAGTCAAAAACAGACCTTGCTATAGGATTGTAATTGATGAGGGAGCTTCAACGTGTATTATGTCGATATAGTGTTGGAGATCACTTGGTTCTCCTACACTCAATCAATCCCCAACGATTCTAAAGGCTTTCGATGGCCGTGGGTTCCATTCTTTTGGCATTCTACAGGATTTACCCATAGGGATTGAAGGCAAAACTGTTAATCTAGATGTGGAAGTGATTGGTGCCCCTCTAGATTACAACCTTCTCTTGGGTCGTAGTTGGTCTTACGTTATGACTGTTGTTGTTTCATCGGTCTTTCAGCTTATAAAGTTTCCTCATAAGGGAAAGATCGTAACTATAGACCAGCTAAATTACTTTTCATTCGACGCAGCCTCTTCTGAAAGTGTCCAGCATGTCGGCAAAACAACTATCCCTTACAAGGATGTTGGGGTAGGATTGGTTAAAGATTCTGGTTTACTAGGAACATTTTCCTTTCCTCCTCCTAACATATCGCCTTCTACTACAACCATTCATATGATTTCATCAGACACTATTGTTTATGATGATCCTTGGATCGTACCTTCCGAATCTGAGATGGATTCATTTGGTGATGCTATGCCAGTCCCTATGAAATTGTGTATCAGGCCGTACAGTCGTTTTCCGATCCTTCTTCAACCGAAATTGACCTAATGAATGTGGTCCATGAAGAATCACTTTCAAAATCAAACTCAGATGAGCAGATTCGTGAAATTTTTTTTGTTGATGATTTACCATGGGAGGATCTTCATCATAAATCTTCGTTCCTACATGAGATTGATCATTTTGAAAATGATTTTTCATCTATTTTTACGACTGATTATGTCAAGGAACCACAGAATCCATTGCAAAATCTTGATTCTGAGTTAAATTTGGGAAATATTTCTCGAATAGTTCTTATTGACATTTCAGCTAAACCTAGAATGGTTGAAAACATTCATATAGGTGCCTCTTGTACAGAAAATGAACTTCAAACATATAAGGCCCTATTTAAGAATTCTGAGACGTGTTTGCCTGGTCATATGAATAAATGCCAGCAATCGATCCAGCAATTGTTGTTCATGAAATCAAAACTTACCCGGATGCTAAACCTATCCGGCAACGTTTGCGTCAGATCCACCCGTGAAAAGTTGCTATTATTAAAGCAGAAGTTGAAAAATTACTTAAAGCAGGTTTCATATATCCAATTCCTTTAACGGACTGGGTATCGAATATTGTTCATGTTAACAAAAAGCAAGGAACGATAAGAATATGTATCGATTATAGGGATATTAATCGAGCCTGTCCTAAAGACAATTATCCGACTCCCTATATTGATCAAATCATTTATGATTGTGCTGGCAGTGAAATTTTCTCCTTTATGGATGGGTTTTCCGGTTATAATCAAATCAACATTCTACCTGCTGATCAACCAAAAACGGCTTTCATTTGTACATGGGGGACATTTGCTTATTGTAAATTATCTTTTGGGCTGAAGAACGTCAGAGCAACTTTTCAAGAGCTATGTCTTAAGCGTTTCATGATATCAAGCACATTGTGCAACCTTATCTCGATGATTTACCTACTCATTCATTACGTAGTGCCGATCATCTCATTCATTTACGAGCAATCTTTATGAGATGTAGGCATTATCGAATTAGGTTGAATCCACACAAATGTGTTTTCTGTATAGAAATGGGTCGGTTACTGGGATTTGTTGTTTTGAAAGCCGGCATTCGTGTCGATCCCTCGAAGGCTGAAGCTATTGTCAAATTGCCTCCTCCTTCGACTCTTCGCCAACTCCAAAGTTTGCAAGGGAAAGCAAACTTTTTATGTCGATTCATTCCTAACTACGCCAAGATAACAAAGGGTTTTACCAAGTTATTGAAACAGAATACTCCATTCTTTTGGGATGAAATAGCTGACAAATCTTTTGATGCACTTAAACACGCGTTGACCCATGCACCGTTATTGCATCCTCCCAACTTCAACCAGGATTAATTCTTGTATCTCCCCACCTCTCATTCCACCATCGGAATGGTGTTAGTTCAGGAAGATGAATTTGGTAGTGAACATGTGATTTATTACCTTAGTCGAACTTTGAAACCGACGGAGCTCAAATATTCACATGTGGAGAAATTGGCCTTGGCAGTTGTTCAAGCTGTCCAACGTTTTTGTCATTACATTTTACTACGCAAAAATACCGTAATTTCCGACTGCAACCTTATGATCTATATTAGGACAAAACAATTGCTAAGGGGCAAGTATTCCAAATGGATTGTTATCCTGCAAGAATTGGAGTTTGAAAAATCTAAGTCAATGAAATCTTTAGTTTTTGCGGAGTTCATGTGTGACTTCCCACTTGCTGACACTGAAACTGTGGCGGAAGAGCCCATTGCAGACGAATCCTTATTTCTTATCAGCACTCTTGATCCATGGTATGGAGATATCATAGTTTATCTCCAAACCCAATCTTTTCGGCCTGAAATTTCAAGATCTCAGCGACAGAAAATACGATTCCAATCCCAACAATACAAAATTATTGGAGATACACTTTATCGTCGTGGGGCGGACTCTGTTTTCCGACATTGTTTAACTCATGAGGAAGCTGAAAGGGTTCTAAATGACTGTCACTCTGGAGCATGTGGTGGTCATATATCTGGGTATGCCACAACCCAAAATATATTGTGCGCTAGCTATTTTTGGTCGTCTTTGTTTAAAGATTGTATTGACGCGGTCCGAAAATGCCACAACTGTCAAATTTTTTATCAAAAGATGTGTGCTCCACCTACTCCTCTCCACCCTATAATTGTCGTCGGTCCTTTTGCGAAATGGGGTATCGATTTTATTACATGTAACCCTCACTCGGCCGGGGGGCATGCGTATATCATCCTTGCGGTAGATTATTTTACCAAGTGGGCCGAGGCAATGCCTACATTTTTGGTAGACGGCAAAACTGCTGCGATTTTCGTTTTCAATCATATAATTGCTAGGTTCGGTGTTCCACAAGCGATTATCATTGATCATGGGCGTCATTTTCGAAACATCATGATGACTGAACTAACAGATCAGCTTGGCCTGTGTCACGATAGTTCTACTCTGTATTACCCACAGGTTAATGGTCTGGTTGAAGCCATCAACAAAGTTCTAGTCATTATGATCCGACGAATCATTGGGATTCATAGGTCGAATTGGCATAACATGTTATTTTCATCGCTTTGGGCGTATCAAACCTCAGTAAAAACATCAACTGGTTTCACTCCTTTCCAACTAGTTAACGGTTTGGAAGTTGTGCTACCCATTGAATGCGAAATCTCATCATTGCAAATAGCCATAGAATTACTTCCAGCCACTTCCGAAGAGGATAAAAGTTTGCTGTACTTGGGTCAGCTAGATGAGAATCGACGTGATGTTGCACTAGCAATCGAAACTCATGCCAAACGTATTAAAGCTCAGTATGATCGAAATGTTACACCTCATAATTTTTCGGAAGGAGACCTAGTCTTACTATACGATCAAGCAAATGATAAGTTAGGCGCTGGAAAATTTGTACCCATGTGGCATGGTCCTTATGTTGTTAAGCAAAAGCTGGCGAAAGGGGCCTATGAATTGGTAGATTTTAACGGTGTCTCTTTAGGTAAGCCCAGAAATGTTCTTTACCTGAAGAGATATTATGTTTAAATATGGGTGTGGATATTTTAGTTAGGTTAGTTTTCTTTCTAGCTGGTGTGTTTTAGATTAGAAAAGTGTGCTCAGTTTAGAAATTGTTTTTGTCATTATTCCTGCTCATCTTGATTTTACTCTTGATATTGCAGATGTCGACGTCTCTTCAAACATACATTGGTTTTTTTGATGGTGCTTCTCATAATACACGGAACATTTCTTCCACAACTTGGGTTATCTATTCACCCTCTGATGATTTGGCATCTATGCATGGGGTAAGCCTCGGTCAAACAACGAACAACATTGCAAAGTATAGTGCAGTGATTGAGTTATTATCTGAATCCATTTCATTTGGGATTCGGAGTTTGATTGTAAGGTTAGATTCTGAACTCGTTGTATTGCAGCTTAATAGAGTTTATGCCATTAGAAATCCGGTGTTATTAAGATTATTTTTGAGAGTTCGTCTCTTGGAACGTGAATTTGACTATATTGAATATCAGCATATTCCGAGATATTTAAATACATTAGCAGATGAAATTGCTTCTCGAATGTTAAGTAGACATTTGCAATAATCAAACAGTAAATTTAAAAACATTTCATAATATGTTTTACAAGATAGTCAGTAATAGTGATATAGCATAGCATATAAGTGTGTCAAATATACATCGTCTTCGATCATAGGTTGAAAAACACCTTATGATTGGCAAAATGATAGTACAAAAATCAAAAATGTCATATGAGTCTACAACAGGCGATCATCCTATCGCTGGTGATGATCACGATAAGAAACCACTGCATGGGCCACCCTACAAAGGAACCTCCTGAAAGGTCTTGGGACCCCAATCACATAGCGTTGTAGCCTAAGAGGAATGTCATCTATGCTAGTCTCTGGAATATCTGCTGTCAAACGCTCTAGATGGTTTTCCAATTCGGCCAAGGTCTCTGTAGATTCGTCCTGTGGGGCTTGTACTGCTGCAGCTGGATGTTTCCTCTCATAAGTCCGGAGAGTGGCTGGTCGCCATGGACCTACATCTGCATTTGAAACCTTTTACTATCATTTTTGGGACGATTTAAAAAACAAAACAAAAAATCCTAGAAAATGTTGAAAATGATTTTACCGGAGTCATCCCATTGCTCTCCTGGTGGTAGAGCCATGTCTGGGTCACCACGATAATCCATTCCAGCATAAGGAAAATCCTGAATCGCAAAAACTTAGTTCTCTAACCAACGAAAATGATCAGGATGAAATCGAACAACCTCTGAACCCTCCTCGAGATGACGGGCCATAACTGCAACCCAACGCATCAACTTGGGCTCTCGGGGAAGTCCAGCTTCAATGGAAAGATGTTGTGGGAGCGACATTGGGACCCTCTCTAGACCAAAGTTCACAACTAAGAAACCATATCCAAAGTTTTTCAGTTGTTCATTCTTTGCTCTAGTCAGTTGGCCTTTTACATTAGCCAACACAACTTCGCACCAGTTGAAGACGGTGCCTCGAAAACAGTCTACTGCCATCCGCATTTGGGATCCGGTGGCCATATGTAGTGTTGCACTTCCGCAGAGTCTAGTGATAATAAATGCAATCACTTTGAGTTCAGGACGGGAGATGGTTTTGATATCAATCCCTTTGTCCTTGGTTTGGTCATTACAAAACTCTAGCCAGAGACTATCGACAGATTGGCCACCTGGCCTACTCCCGAATAGACTCAATTGTTCACCTCTCTTGGGCAAACCAGTCAAAAAGTAAATGTCCTCTGGCTCCATTTCGATCTGGTGGCCGCCAATAATGAAACACTAGTCCTGTATATTCCACCTGTCCACCAGCCACTGCAGAAAGTCCACTTGGGCCCTCATTCCAGGTATGGCCCAGAATTTAAATAACCCGCATGCCTTTAATACATCGATTGAAGGTTGATAATTAATTGCGGCGAGATCCACATCTTCGTGCTCCCGTTCCCGCCAACTAAGCATGGTGTATACCCTGCATTGAAAGAAAAGGCGGTTTAGAACATTCTAAATCAAAGTTTTTGGGCGGAAATTGAAGAATTTGGAATTGTAAAACCTATGCCGCGGGGACCACACTCTCCAGTTAGAGACAGTGCATAGGTCTGCACTCTTCCTGAACAGTAGGAGCGGGCCCCTGGTTTTTTCCTGTGTAGGAAAGAGTCGGGGTCCGCAGGTTTCACATACTGCGCCTGCGGACCCTTGCGAGCGGACTTTTAAACAAAATTCTTCCTAAAAATCAAAATAGAAGCCTAAAAACAAAATTCAAATGGATTAAATGCAATAGTAAAGTGATGTGGATTACCTGGAGGTGACGGTGTTCGATTCCAACAGACAGATTTTCCACAATCTTCACGGGAAGTTTCTTACCCAAAAGCTCTCTTTTCTAACTCTGAAGTCAAACGGTAAAAATGAATTTACAAAAGCCATTTTTATAAGATTTTTTGAATAAATGAATTTTTAATTTGTTTATTTTTCACTTTAAAGAGGTAACCTTTTGATGCATTTTTTATTTATTTTTAAACAGGTATGAGTAATGTTTGAGTTTTTGTGCAGAATATCGGATTTTTCAGGCAAAATTGATCATTTTCAACAAAAAACATTAGAGTCATATTTAAGCTCTTTTCTGACTCCTAAAATATGAAAAGATTGTCGAGTTTTTCTTTTTAAGCTCGTTAAAATGGAATTAAAAAGACGGTCCACTTACAGCTCTTTTCTAACCGTATAAACATGAAGAGATTGCCAGCTTTTTGTCGTTTCAAATTCGGTATTGGTTATAAAATGACGTGTTGTTGATCATTTTTTTACTTTTTCAGATCAAGACACTAATGATGAAAAGTACTCCTTGATCGTAATGGTCAAGCGGTTCTCTCAAGTATTATTTTATACCTTTTCAGGCTTGGGAGACACAAATTTACGAAAAAAGGACAACCATGGAGTTTTCTTAAGTTTTTCTTCTGACTCCCTTAAATTGAAAAACGACGAGTTTCTCCTATACTGGACTCGTTGAAATTTAACAGTAAAGGACCTGTTCAATTACAAACAGGAACGGACCACTCCTTCTTAGGGTTTGAATTTAAACTAAGTTGGACTCATCCGAAGGATGAGCTTATAATCAAGCAAATGTTATCCTCCTCAAGCTTGTCAAAAATAAAGAGGTACTTGCTAGAAATGGTGGGGGAAAAGAGAGAAAAATGAACCTGTTTGTTATACTTTGTGTCTCAGAAAAGCATTCAACCACTCTTGAACACGACACTTTTGTTCACCTGGGTTGGGAAATCCTTTGCCTAACAGTTAATCAAACCATATCGAAAGTCTTCAGCCGGTTTCTGGGTATTAGCTTTTGGTCAATTGTCACCAAACCATATGTAGTGTCGTTATGTGCTCAAGAGGTCAGTGCAAATAAACCGTTCATCTGCAAAATATCTGTCATCCATTTTGACCATCCCTGAGTCAGTCCTTGCAGCTATATTTCCTCAAACTTGATCTATGATTTCGTGTTGTGGGCTTGCCTACAACAGATCGTTTTCTGTCGACTTCAGCTCATTATCTAGAAAGATGATCTAGAAATCATCAGTACCTTGGGATCTGCATGCCTCAATGGCAAGTTTCTCACCTTCGACGACAGGTTGCATCATTGACCTTCGATCAAAGGATTCCGTGACATGTTCGACATCAACACATCTATTCACATTTCATGGATTGTACTGAGTACTTTGAGAGCCATTGACATTGCTGATGGTTTCTCTCACACTTGTTAACAGTTTACATCATTGATTAGTAATCAAATGGTTTCTACCATGTTCGACTTCGACACATTCATTCACATGGATAGAATTGTACTATTTTGGGAAGTAGAAATCAAGACCCTAGATCTAGTTTTCACCATCCAGGCTGCGAGGAATTTTGTTATTCATTATACAGTGGACTATTCATAAATAGATGGTTGCGTCCATATTGTGTCTACATATGTCTATACTTCTGATGTATTACAAGATCATTCCTATATCAGAGTAGTTTAGTTAGTTTTCTATTCAGTTTTGATCTGAGTATGGGAATGCCTACCTCAGCGATGATATGATCTCATATATATATTTTGTATTGAATGTTTTTACAGGTTCCAACCAGGCTCTCCACAAGATGATCCTCGAAATGATAAAGTACTTCACTCTTCTTAGATGACAAATACTATCTATTACAGACTTCGCACTTTATGGGGCAATCTATTGCACAAAATATTGTCACCATGACTTTCTGCAATCAATGTGAGTCTATCACCACTCATATTGTCCTCCTTTGCAAGTCTTAAACCTCAACTCTTCATGTCAAGCCTTAAAAATGAGAGAAAGTCCTTGAAAATCTCTAAAACTCTGGTTTCGCACTTTCTCTTAGCATTACCTGCGGTCCCGCACCCCCTGGTCATGTCCCTTGCGGACTTGCCTGCTCTGTCTTTAAAGGAAAGGGTGTGGACCCCTGTAAAAGTCAAAAAGGCGTAAGTTTATTATTAAAAACTCACTTTGGGTTAATTTTGGATGCTTCTAGAAGGAATATTGAGGTGGCAAGTTCGCTCCTAGGTGGTTCATGCATCCCATAACTAAAGGAGCTAATCCCTTAATGAGAGGAGCTTATCCCTTTGAAGGAAGACTCTATCGATTTGAAGGTGGACCTGGTAACTTCCTTCCACTACACTATAAAATAAGGCATTGGGCTTGTTGCTAGAGAGGTTGAAAGCTGAATATGTTTTAGGGTAAATGCTATTGGAATTTAGACTTCCTAATTGAGCTTGAGAAGAGAGATTACATACCTTTTGATCTCTTTGGAAAGAGAGTGAAGCTTGTCAAAGTAGAGGAGATTCTTGCTGGACCCTGGGAGGAGCTTTTACAGCATCAAAGCACCAAGGTTGTAAAGTTCTTCTTTGTTTAAAGTTAATACAATCATGTTCATTTTTCTCAATAAATTATCTTCTATGGTTTATTTCATGAATTCCTTGATCATCATGATAAATATGGTTTATTTCATGAATTCCTTGATCATCATGATAAATATGGTTTATTATATTGGCTATGCAGGTGTTATTTGATGTGTGCCTGTTTGTGTTTGCAGGTTCTTTAAAAGGGAGCTCATTTGGACGAAACGAGCGTTGTTTCCACAAACTAGCATTAGACTTGAGGTAGGGTCTAAAACATCTATTGGCTTTTATTTATAAATCGCAATATTTAGAGAAAGATAGAATTTGTTTGTCTTGCTTGTCGCTATATATCCATAGATACTAGGGAGATCGGTCTTGTCCACAAGAACAATTTATCGGGCCGACAGTTTCTTTTGGGCATCCTTGGTCACATGGCAATATATCGATGAGCCAAAGATCTTGAAGTGACCCACATATGGTCTCTTCCTAGAGAAAGCTTCCTCTGATGTCTTCATCCCAAGTATGTGATGCAGGCTTCTATTCTACAAATAGACCGATGTATTGCATGAATCAGCCCACAAATGAAGTGGTAGGCCTTGATCATGTAGCATCACCCAAGTTGCCCCCACAATCGTTCTATTCTTCTTCTCGGTCACCCCATTCCTCTGTGGGTTATGAGGTGCCGCCAACTCCCATTTAATTCCTTCCACTACACAGAAGTCCTTAAACTCTTGAGAGACATACTCTCCACCATTGTCACTTCTCAAGGCCTTGATCTTCTTCCCTAACTCTTTCTCAACCAAAGCTTTGAACTTTCAAAACTTTGAGAAGGTTTGGTCCTTCTTCTGCATGAAATAAATCCAACATTTACGAGAAAAATCATCAATGAAAATTACATAATACCTTTGTTTCACGATGGATGCTATCGAGAATGGTCCACACACTTCATTATGAACTCACTCTAAGACTACTTTAGCTCGACTGTCTCGATCATGAAAGGTAGACTTGGCATACTTTCCCAAGGTACAACCTTTGCATGTGTCGACTTGCTCAAGTTTACCATTGGGAAGTCCGGTAGAGATCTGTTGCATTATCTTCAGGGCCCCATGATGCAAGTGGCCCAACCACCTATGCCATAACTCGCCAATGTCTTGGCTTTACACCAATTTTGCTTTCGAACTCAATGTAGCACAGTCATCTACCTCTAGCTTATATAGATTCTTCACTCGAATCCCAATCCTCTTGGTCTAACCCATGGCTATGTGTCTCAGGAACACCTTTCCTTTACTGAAGACAACATCATAGCCTTTGTCCTCCAACATCATGACTGATACAAAGTTCTTCTTCAATCCAAACACATACTTTACATCAATCAAGGTGAGAGGAGCTCCGTGCTCCCTATAAAAAGCAACCATGCCTTCTCCTAAAACAGAGTACTTTCCACCATCACCCATCTCTATGCGCATCTTGAGGTCTTTCTCCTCCAAGGTACTGAATAAACTTTTATTGCTGGTCATGTGGAATGAGGCTCCACTATCCAGATACCAAACATAACCCACCATCGATGAAACCATGCATGTGATGAGGGTAAAATCCAATTCCAACTAAGAGGCTAATGCCTCACCTTCTGATCCTTTTGAGGATTCCTTCTTGGATTTCTTCAATGGGCAATTAGTTGCATAATGGCCCACCTCATCACAATTAAAGCATCTCACTTTGGATTTGTCAATCTTCTTCCCCCCATGAGAAGAATTTGATTTGGAATGGGCAGCCTTCCCTTTCCCTTTCCTTGCCTTACTTGCTAAGGCTAGATTTTCTTTATCATCATTCTTTGATGAAGAACCATCTCGAGTGCTCCTCTTGATCTCCTCCTACATGAGATCCGACCACAGTCGTTCCCAATCCGGTAGTTTCTCTCTTCCATTCACAGAGTCCTGGTAGTTATTCCAGCTCTTTGGAAGACCAAGGAGAGCACGGCTCACCATATCATCATCGGTTGTCATTATTCCCACACTACTAAGCCCACCTCTGCAGATGGTGATCTTGTTCAAGTATGTGGAAATAGTGTCACCCTTTTCCATCTTGATTTTCCAAAGCTTATCCTTGAGCACCAGTTTCCTCTAGTCGCTATTGTTCTGATATAGGTCCTTCAATGTCTTCCACATTGAAAATAGAGTCTCCTTCCCATGGAGACTCGAGACAATATGGTCTCGAACTCCCTCCAGAAGAATCCTTCTCACCTTCGCCACACACTTCTTCCATTCAGCCAATTCCTATGCATTAGCTGCAGCTAGCTTGGGGATTTCTTGATCAATGAAATCCTTCAAACCATTGTCTTCTAATACCACTTCCATGCGATCCTTCCATGTTATGTAATTTGAGCTACCATCCAAAGAATACTTGAGTCTTAAGCAGTTGAACGCCATTGGTGAACTTTGAGGTGTGATAAGAATTTGATTTTGTACCTGCAACCAAGAAAATCAAACTTCGAATTTCCCTTCTCAGTATATTGTTCAAATCTTTGATCACCTTTGCTCTGATACCAAGTAGAAATTTCCACTGTAGATTAACCTGATTATGCAATATAACTAAAGCAAAATACTTAATCTACTTCTATAATCAAACTTGTGGAAGCTTAATCGATTTGAGTAAGATCAAACAGAACACATATAACAAAGAAGAAGAATCAATGCACATGAAGCACAGAAGAATACTATGGGGAAAGCTGCAGCTAAAAACCCTGTTATCTATATTATCATACAAGTGGAAATATTTCAGGATTACACACAACTTTAGCTTTCACAGCTATCCAGCTCTCAGTACTATCCTTCACTACTACTCATAGATAGAATAGACAACTCATATGCCTTCTCCTTTGTCCTCGAAGCCTCCTATTTCCTTGCACAGTTTTCCCTAAGTGCTCCAGCTATAACCTTGTGTGACACTAATCTCACACACTGCTCCAACACACTGTAAAACTACACAAATCTCAAGGAATGAATTCCTTCTGCAAGCAAAAGATTTTCTTATAGGAAAATTCTTGCAATTCATAATACATTGTCCCTGCGTTTAATCTCAACTGGGTCTTTGTCTAAACCAACATGCATGAGTTATTTATGAGAGAATATTCAATTATCTGGAGTACACTAGTTTCATGCATGCATGCATTAATTGACTGAACTCACAATTACTTCCTCAAACTATTTGGAACTAATTTAACTGGACTTAACTCAGTTAACTAAGCTAATTAATTACAACTCATCCTTATCTCCTTAATTTAGCGATATCTTCCTTAATTTAAGGGATAACTATTGCATGACTTCACAAAGACTTCTATCTTGAATTTCTCCAACTAATTAACTCAAGATGAATTAATTAATTCTTTTTCAAGCAGCTGGTGAGACGAAATTCGAATTTTAATTCTCAATTTTAATTCAAGGACAAATTAAAATTGGAATATTCTTGTTGGCACATTTCAACAGATATTTTGCAGCGATGGTTTTAGTTGCAAATCTATGCAGGGACAAGAAGAGAAAAGCACAAGGAAGAGGAATTTCCATAATTTTTCAAAGGGTTTCCAGAACCAATTTTTAGGAGATCCGAGATTTCCAGTTGCAGGAGGTCGTAGCAATTTTTCTAGCCATCTAATGCACGCTTCAAGAGCAGTAGATAGTGTATCATATTCTAGAAAATAAATTCCAGGAAGGTTGAGCGAGTTTCCCAGTTGAGGTGTAGTAGACAGTGTGACAACAGCATAAGGATTTATGGAGGTAAGCAGTAGCATATTTGTGCAATCCTAAAGGAGTGTGGGTAGTAGAAGAAAGGCCAAGGAGGGAAAAGAAAGATATTTTTTAGTTTCAATCTCTAGTTATTTGAGTTTCGCAGAGATCCCTGCAGCAGGTTTC
This sequence comes from Pinus tabuliformis, assembly GCA_031772625.1. Classification (NCBI taxonomy): domain Eukaryota; kingdom Viridiplantae; phylum Streptophyta; class Pinopsida; order Pinales; family Pinaceae; genus Pinus; species Pinus tabuliformis. The sequence goes on from CM062817.1 coordinate 1,127,341,696, forward strand.
AGAGATTAGGATAAACTTGACGAAACCTCAAAATTTGGTGTCTGGAAGGCTAGAATGCAGTTCCTTTTGGATGAGCATGGCCTAAAGGAGTTCGTAACAACAACCATTGTTTTACCAACAAGACCCTATCCACTTTCACGAGCATAAGAAGGATATGGCCAAAGCGAAGAGAACAGTCCTAGACAGAGTTCGAGATCATATAGTCCTGCTTATTAGGGAGAAGGAAATAGCAAAGGACATGTGGGATGTCGTTGTGAAGTTATACCAAGATCAATGAGAGAATCATAAAATGATTCTCAACGAGAAGCAAAGGGCCACCAAGATGCAGAAAGGTGGAGTAACTACCTACGTCACCAAAATTCAAAATGTCTGAGATAAGCTAGCAATTGTAGGAGAGAAACCAAATCACAGTGAACATGTGTGAATTTCTCTAAATGGGTTTACCATAGAGTGGGAAACGTTTGTCTAGGGAAACACTAGACGAGATAAATTACCTAATTGGGAACATCTTTGGAGTGACTTCACACAGGAGGCTATAAGGCTCAGTATTTTCCAGGGCACTACTAGTAACAGTAGCAAAGGGTCGAAGGTTAAGAAAGAGGAGGAGAATGTAGTTGTTGCCAGTAACGTAAAGGCGAAGAAATGTCCCACTCAAGGACATAGCTCAAAGGGAGGTGAAACGAAGAAGAAGGATATGTCGAAGATCAAACAGCATATCGTGGCTTCAGCAAAGATAGACGAGTGAACCTCCAAGTTGGAGAAGTTTGCATTAATACCGGCTGTACCTCTAAATGGAGGAGGAGTGTGAGGTTTAAAAGTTGCATCAATGGGCAAGATCCAAGGAGGACAACATCAGACAGGTGTTCCCTCTTGGATCATTACATTGGCTACGGGAGCCCGTATTACTTAGAATCAGGAGGATCACAATGTTAGCAGGCACAGTCAGATCTTGAGGGACAATGTAGAGCTAGTTGCAGTCACATACTAGACGGGCACAAAGACAGTTCGGTGCAGTCAGATACTCAATAGTCAAAGCAAAGCTAGTCGCAGTCAAAGACTCAAGAGAGAGTTGCATAAACCAATTGGAGTGGCAGTACATCAGTTCTTAGTTGAAGTAGTTGCAGCAAAGTGAGATTAGGTGCAACACGAGCATTTATGGCAGCAGTGCATGATGGCACAGTGTAGTGTCAATAATAATGCAGATGCAGTGGTTCAGCTACAGGGTTCATTGATGAACGAGAATATGTGTAGTGGCTTGGTGGACAGTGAAAGGTTGTTACATATGTTAGACACCAACAATGTGGTCCGACTATAGAGTAGAGATCTTGGAGTAGAGAGAGAACACTTTCATTGCTAAGAGGGAGTGTTAGATTTTGGTAACATTGGAAATTGTTCTAGTCTTGGTTTGTGTCTAAGATACTAAGGAACACAAGATCTACAAAACTCAAAAAAAAATTGTGAGATAAGCTTTTGAAATGCCTTAATTAAATTAATTAGACATCATTTAATTTTTTCCTAAGTCTAACTTAGAAAAACTAGTAATTAATGGGAATGAATTAAGGATGATCGAGAATGCTCTAGAGATTCACATGTTTCGAGTCTAAGATAATATTAGCCTTTGATGAGGATATAATCATGGTTATTGAAGCTCCAATGAGAGATTATAAGAGCAAGTTGATGGGATGGAGAGAGATACAAGAGGGGAGTGAGTTCCTTAGCAGATCGAATTATCCAGTTACAAAGATACAGAAAGAAAGTAAGTTTCAGCCATAGAAGGAGAGCATTAGTAATTGAGGGAGCAGCGTAAAGAATTCCGAAGGAGTTTCCTAGCAGTTTTCCAGTGCCAGAGAGGCAGGCAGAGAGAGGTTGAATATCCAATGCAAGCAGTGAGAAACCCCAATGTGTGTGCCAGGAAGGGAGTCGTTTCAATTGTTGGAGGTCGAGAGATCACCAAGAAGGTAGAGAAAGTCATTTCTAGAGGCAGAGGGACGTTGGACAACTGGGTTGGAGTCGAATTGCAAGTAGTATGAATTTCCAAAGCCACTAGTGTGAATTCCATGCAAGTCGTGTTGCCAAGGAGAGAGAACGAGCAGGCCAAAGAAAGGCCAGGTTATTTTGCCGAAGAATAATTTTTCTCCATATTATTTTGCCAGATTATTTCCGAAGGATTTCTAGTTGGGCATCCTGATTATTGTACTCATATTTTTATTGTTGCATAATAATAAAATGAACCCTCATCTATTGCAGTGGCTTTCCCTTCGATTTTTTTTGGGGACGTTAATCTAAAAATATTAGTGTCTATTCTATTATGTGTGCATTATTTTCACAACTTCCAATTTCTTTTCCGCAGCATATTTTATTTTTGGTGAAGATTGGAATTGGAGTTTATCGATATATGTTGTAATAAAAAATAAACTGCAGAACAGTTAGGTGATAAATTTCCAGTAATTGTAATCAAGGAACTTTCACATGGTATCAGAGCATTGAAGATCAGATCAGAGGCTCAGACGCGAGAGGATAAAATTGTACATCTTCAGAAGGAGAACTGGGCACATTTTCTCCAAATATGTGCAAGCCAACCACCAGTGAGAATTGCATAGGCAATGTGATTCGATTTCCAGTTGCAAGTGCAAGAAAAAATCGAATAGCCTAAAAAGTAGAATTTGCAAGCAGTGGAATTTGTCGAAAGCAATTTTGGCGAGCAGATTAGTTGATTTGTTGAGCAGATTTGGGCACAGTTATTTTGCAAAGAGGGTTTTAGCTCCAGATTTGTGTAGGGCCAGGAAGAGAAAAGCACACTAAAGAGGAATTTCAAGAATTTCTTAGAGGGTTTCGAGATCTAGTTTTTAGGAGATCTGAGATTTCCAGTTGCAGGAGGACATAACAGATTTTCCAATCAGCCAATGCGAGCTCTAGGAGTAGTAGATCGTGTACCAGATTCCAGAGAACAACTTCAAGGAAAGTTGAGCGAGTTGCCCAGTTGAGGTGTAACAAGCAGTGTGAGAACTAGAGAAGGATTTTCAGAGGCAAGCAGTAGCAAATCTGCGCATTCCTAAGGGAGTGTGAGTAGCAAAAGAAAGGCAAAGTAGGGAAGAGAAGGAGATTTTCAGTTTCAATCTCCATTTATTTGAGTTTCACAGATATGGCCACAGCAAGTCTTAGAGATTGGGATAGACTTGACAGAGCCTCAAAATTCCACGTCTGGAAGGCTAGGATGTAATTCCTTTTAGATGAGCATGGCCTGAAGGAGTTTGTGAAAACATCCATACTTGTACCAACAGAACTTGTCCACTTTCACAAGTATAAGGATATGGCCAAAGCAAAGAGAATGGTCTTGGACAGTCTGAGATCACATAGTACTGCAAATTCTAGAGAAGGCAACATTAAAGGACATGTAGGATGTCATTATGAAGCTATACTAGCATCCATCAGAGAATCAGAAAATGATTCTCAACGAGAAGCTAAGGACCACTAAGATGCAGAAGGGTGAATGAGTAGCTCCCTACCTCACCAGAATTCACAATGTTTGAGATGAGCTAATAGTTGTAGGAGAGAAACCAGAGGACAGTGAACTTTTGCGAATTGCTTAGAATGGGCTCACAAGAGACTGGGCAAAATTTCTCCAGGGAATTAATGGACAAGACAAATTGCCTGATTGGAAACGTCTTTGGAGTGACTTCACCCAAGAGAAGCTAAGGCTCAGTCTTGTCCTCGGCACTTCCAGCAACAGTAGCAAAGGGTCGAAGGTTCAGAAAGAGGAGGAGAATGTAGCCCTTTTCAGTAAGGGAAAGGTGAAGAAAGGTCCCACTCAGGGACAGAGCTCAAAGGGAGGTTTGAATAAGAAGGATTTGTCAAAAATCAAATGCTTCAAATGTGGTGAGTTTGGTCACTACAACACCTAGTGTTCCAAGAAAAAGAAGGACAAGAAGGGGGAGCAACAAACCACATCTTCGCAAAGATAGACGAGTTAAAATCCAATTTGGAGGAATTTGCATTAATAGTGGCTATACCTATGAATGGAGTGTGAGCCTTCAGAGTTGCAACATTAGGTAGGATCCAAGGAGGACAGCATCAGACAGGTGTTTCCTCTTGGATCATTACCTTAGCTATGGGAGCCCACATTATTTAGTAGTAGGAGGATCACAATGTCAGTAGGCGCAATCAAATCTTAAGGGACAGTGCAGAGCTAGTTGTAGTCATGTACTAGAGGGGCACAAAGATAGTTCAGTGCAATCAAATGCTCAATACACAAAGCAGAGCTAATTGCAATCAAAGACTTAACAGAGAGTTGCAAAAGCCAGTTGCAAGGATAGTAGATCAATTCTCAATTACAATAGTTGCAACAGCATGAGATCAGGTGCAACGCAGTCAGTGTTAGCATCAGGGCAGGATAGCACAGTGCAGTGTTTTTTTTTTCTCAATTAAGACTAACCTAAGTACCCACGGGGGATTTGAACCAGTGACCTATCGCAAGGAGTGCCTTAACAGCGCACCCAATCACCGTCAATCCAAAGCCCCGTGGGCTTGCACAGTGCAGTGTTAGTAGCAACGGAGTTTAAATTGGTTCAACTACAGGATTAGAAAATGAATCAAAGTATGCACAAAGGCTTGGTCGACAGTGACAGGTTGTTACAGATGTTAGACACCAGTAGCGTGGTCCAACTACAGATGAGTAGAGAGAAAAGAACTTCCTCACTAAGAGGGAATGTTAGATTTTGGTAGCATCAGACAGGTGTTCTATCTCAATTTCCATCTAAGAGACTAAGGAACACGAGATCTCCAAAACACAAAAAAGGTTTCGCGAGATAAGCTAGCCAAATGCATAAACTAAAATAATTAATCATCATTTAAATTTTTCCTAACTTAGGAAAATTGGTTAATTAATGGGAATGAATTAAGGATGATCCAAAATGCTTTAGAAACTCACATGGATCAAGTCTAAGATGATCTTAGTTGTTGATGAAGATCTAATCATGGTCATTGAAGCTCCAACAAGAGATTATAAGAGTGAGTCGAAGGGATGGAAAGAGACAGGAGAGGGGAGCGAGTTCCCTTGCAGATCAAGTTATCTAGTTGTTGAGATACAACAAGGAAGTGAGTTCGAGCTAGAGAAGGAGAACATTAGTGATTGAGGGAGCAACATAGAGAAATCTAGAATTGCTTAGCAATTTTCCGATGTTAGAGAGGACAGAAGAGGGAGGCCAAAATTATTTTGCAAAGAGGTCGAATAGCTAATGCGAACAACCAGAAACCCCACTGCCTGTTCCAGAAAGGGAGTCGTTTCAATTGCGAGAGGTCGATAGATCACCCAAGGTAGAGCAAGTCATTTCTAGAGGCAAAGGGAGGTTAGAAAGCTCATTTGGAATCAAATTGCAAGGAGTAAGAACTTTCCAGGGCAATTGTGTGAGTTCTAAGCAAGTTGTGTTGTCGGGGAGAGAGAACATGCAAGCCAAAGGGAGACCAAGTTATTTTGCAAAGAAAAATTTTCTCCATATTATTTATGCCAAGATATTTCTAGAGGAATGTTAGTTGGGCATCCAGATTATTATACTCAGATATTTACTGTTGCATAATAATAAAATAGACCCTCATTTGTTGCACTATTTTTTCCTTCGAAGTTTTTGTAGAAACATTACCAAAAATATTGGTATCTATTTTATATTAGTGTTAGAGCAAAATTAATCATGCATAATAATAAAATAAATTTATATATTGATGATGATGATGATGGTTAACTTCCAGTGAGACCAAACTTTGGTCCATCGGACCTAAAGAAACGAATTATTTAGTTTGATTTAAAATTTTATTCCTTTGCTCAAAAATTTTAAGGAGAAGACTTCCAAGCTCACTATAAGTTTGACATCATGAAAGGCTAGGAAGGTCAGTATTGCAACAGAGATCTTGAAACTGAGATCTAATGTGGTTGTACGCGAGGCACTCTAAGAGGAAGTGATTTTAACCCTTGATGTTCGTATTCTCACAAAGACGGCAGAACCTTTCCATCCATGGTGTTTTAGTAATTGCCCAATGACCCGTTTCACTATGGAGCTCATGGGTGTTCGTTCTAATCTTGGCTATATTATTTTTCTTCTTTGAGCTAGTTAAAACAGAGAGATACTTTAGATCTTCTAGGGTGAGGTTGATGACCTCCTTATAATATCTTAATTTTCTTTTAGCAATACATAAATTTAATTATATTTATTTTTAATAATAATAATAAAATTTCCTGGAAATTTTTTTATATTTATAAATTCATCTTATATATATAAAATTAATTATATTTATTTTTAATAAATAAAATTTGTTATATATAAATATAATATGTAAATTTTACAGATTTATAAATTTATATTAAAATGGTAATACTCTTATATCATATAGTTAACTTTCACTGTAAATTTTTAAAGCATATAGTGAAAATTATAAATAATTATTTATATTTTTTTAACAATGTTTTAAAAAGATGCATTAGGCATATATATTTTCTTATTAATGTAGCTATATAAATTAAATGGATGATTGGTTAATCGAGATAGACATCTAATCATGATAAACATTAAAACACTTCATGATACATTTCACATTATCAAGTTTAAAAAAAAATGAAAATTACTCTATGGCCCCAAGGGAGACAAAATGTTCAAGTACTTTAGGGGTCCTGGTCATATGAAAAATAATCAAGCAGAGATATATGGTCTCTACCAAGAACTTTTGTTAGCAAATGAACATCAGATGGACACACAATTATGGGAGATTCTCTTGGACACACAATTATGGGAGATTCTCTTCGGTCCTGCATCATCAAAGCAGAAACTGCCAAAAGAGAAATCTACGAAACATCATGAAAAGAAAAAAAAAAATGCAAAAAATATCCCATTTATAGCATATTTCCATGTCCTAGAGACTTCAACATAGAAGCAAACAAATATGCTAGCAAAGGGTGTAAATTGAAGATAGGTGAATTAAACACTAACGATCAAATCAAGTCTGCTATAATTTCCTATTGGTGGATGAAGTCTAGCACTCTCACAATTGTTAATTTCCTAAACTTAAATGAATCTGCCAAGGACATGAGTAAATTCATAGTTATGAAAGATCTCATAATCAATTAGTAGCGTTATGTGTTGTAAATTTTGTGTTTTGTTGAGGCAGCTTTGTAAGGTAATCACCTATAAAACCCCTCTTTGTTACTCAGATATATTGTCCTCATGAAAATCATGTAATTTTACTAAAAAGGAAAAAAACAATTTGAACATTTTGATGAATTAATTATGTAATGTCTAATGTATTTGTTGTAAACCATGTAGAATTATATAATACAACAAATACTCTCTGGTTAAAAATGACAATAGCTTAAGAGAATTTTGTAACTCAATACTCCTCCAAGCTCAGCCTATTAGCCTAAATCATGTAATTCAATAACTTAGTTTCCCAAATCTTTTTAGATAAACAAATTAATTAATTAATTATAATTATAATTAAAAATATATATATATATATCAAAATTATAATTTTATTTTAAATTTCTCATTTAATTATAAAAAAATTCATATATGAATTAATTTTATACATTTAAAAAAATATATAACAAAATTTTTAAACATGTAAATTTATTTATATTATGGATATTTTTAATCTAAATAAAATGTGTTACAATATTTTGGTTGGTTAATATTACATGTTTCAAAAACTATAACATATAACTCATTTTATATGGCAGTATTTTTTTAATTAATCAAAAAATATAAGTCTCAATTTTTAATTTGTAATTTAATATAAAATATTGTAAGAGATTAAATTTTAGTATATAACTACTTAATAATTAAATTAAAATTATAAAAAATCCATTCCAAAAATAAACGTAAACACCGGTAAACATTCACATTTCAACAAATATTGTGAAAATACAGATCACAGAATAAACATTTGCTTTCAATCTGTGCTAAAATACAGCACATGTAGCTTTCACCAAGTTAATTGGCGCAATAACTTGGACACAGCAAGAATATGGTACAGATGATATACAAAAGAGTTCTAAAAGCATTTAGAAATCTAGACGAGGAACCTAAAAGTACTTGGAAAAGCGAAAGGAGAAAATATGAAAATAGATTCCAAACACAAAAGATCATTGTATATTCTTGGGGAGATTTCTCTGATAGCTTATCCAATAAGCTTACTGCCATTTAAGTCATTGCAGATGCAATTTTTAAATCACTTCTTCTGAGCCCATCCACATTCCATGGAAAAAGCTATCAGTGAGTGCTGCTTCTGCCGAGTCATACAACAGTAACCGTTTCCTGAAGGCCTGTAGCGTTCGTTTATCTTTGGGAGAACACCTCTGCCACCCTCAAAAAATTCCGTCTTAGTACATACATACCAACTGCACAAATTGGCCTTTAACAACACCACTCAAAATCATAGCATGGCAAGTTAGAAAATATGTAGCAAAGGAAGATGAACTCACAAATGCCTTCTTGGTGAGGAGAGTATCCGCTAGATAGTGCAACCATAAGGAATTGGTTTTGGGATATCTGCCAACGCAAACAATGAAAACAAGAAATAAGAAGAAATTTTCAGCAACTCCAAAAACCAGTAGTCCCAATTTAACGAACACCTTTCTTTGTCATTTTTAGGCGTACCTTCCTTCCCAGTTTCCCTGGGTTACGTTCAACATCCTTCGATACGTTTCGGCCTGAATTTCAAAGAAAGTTGTTTTGTACGTTACCCAATGAAAAACATATCTAGAAAAGCATTCCAATAATTAAGAGACAAGATTGGCTATACTGTCTACAAAAAAGTCTCACTTCAGTTACAATAATTGAACAGATATATTCCCTATGAAGCAAAAAGAAGACATATGTGAAAGCTGCGGTTAATTGATGAGTTTTGAGACAGTGCATGAGGTTTATGTGATTGACTGTCATAATACCTGAGTGTTTCGCTTTGGGCCTTCAAATAAAGCAGGATCTGCTGATAAATCCAGAAATAGAACCTGATTACCTGTGTTAGAGCATCACAACATTCAGTTTACTCTTATTCCATTCTTTTCTCTGTGCATCTGAATTTTGAATTGTGAAATAATTACTTGAGACAGCTTGATCGAGTGGCGTATGCACCCAGTCGTTACAACTGGTGCATGTAAAAATTCTCATTAAAATGTGATTAACATTGATATCCAAAAAAGAAGTGAATAATAGCAATTCAGCCAAGTCAAAAAGTTAGCTAACCATACAAATCTGCGGAGGACAACTGTGACCATTTCACGCTCGCTAGCATTGCAAATAAATCAACATCAAAGTAAGCCCTTACAATTACTCAATTGGTTTAAATTATAATCAAACTTAATTTATGTATGCGTGGGGACATGTCCCATACCCCTCTCCATCAAAATAAAACGACAAGTTAACCCAGTGGCAGCTATTGCCATCATAATTAAGTGTTAATTACCCAGAGATTCAAGAGTCAACCCCCTTAATTTACCCATGTCTACAGAAAGGGTATATGCAGGCATCTAGAGGTTATAGAGGTAGCAGCCAGAATCCACATTCTGATCCCGTGCCACGCGACTGCAAAACCAGCCCAATTGCCAATTTTTCTAGTCAAAAAAACTAAATCGAATATTGCTTATGAGATGTCATGAGTTCATGCTTACGCCTAATCAATGCTCCTGTGAAACTTGTTCAACCACAACAGTTTAGAAAGAAGGATGACGAGCATGGGAAGTTCAAAAATAAAGAAATCTGAGTGGTGAAAGGGAGCAGTAATGGATTTGTTTCAATTATCAATGGGCTGCCTAGCTAGTGTAATGATGGTTTGCGAAACAGAGCTTCCAACTTTGTCAAAAAAACGAGTTGAATCGGGAAAATATTAATTATCATGCTTCCTGCTCAGAATCTGATTATACATGGTGCAAACTACAATTTTATACAACAAATTAATATGGCACTATATGAATATTTTAGAACTTTGAATCTCGGAATCATATGAAACAAACCCAACTCATTCGAATTTTTTTGTCTTTCATGCTGATCCGATACTAGATCTAAGATAATTATTAAGGTATTATAGACTCATGTGCATGGATATGCCTATGTTACTTTCTGCAATGGATCGATAAGATTGCGAAATACATAGACAATGAAGCAGTTAAAGAAACATAATAGACAACACACATAAACGCAGCAAGTTAAATATGGAGTTCACCCAAAACTCCTCGGCTACATCTCCTGGTCAAGCCTTCAGTGGTGGCCTCTCTATTATGTCTTCAGAAGCAAAGTTTTACAACAGTGAGCTCAAATTGGGCTTCACACAATAGAAACAAAACAATAAGGCTTCACTTGGATCCCCCAAGTCTCTTTTGAGTACACAGACTCTCCTCATTGACTCTCTGTGTCTGTTTCATCTTTGTCTCAGCCCTGCCTACCTTGTCTTCTGTCTTCTGTGGCTTTAAAGCCAATCAGCGATGCATGTTCATTTCGCCTTCTCGGGCTCTTTTTGTCCTGGCCTTTGCCTGCTCGAATCCCTCTTCTAAGCATTAGCAATCATGGCATAATGCCTTTTGGGGAGGTGGCCACCTATTCTGCAACGGATGAGTGCATCGGGCCTTTGAAATCCCTGAAACGAACATTCTCTGTTTACACAGAGAAATGCGTTCAAACACAGGAAAAGTCCGCCAAAACACTGTTCATCGGACTTCAAACATCCATAATTCCGCCTTATACTCCTATCGGATCCACCTTTATGTTGACATCGCATCTCCACCATTGATCTGGGAGATCCAGATCCAACGGCTGTGGTTCGTTCCGGGCGGCCCTTTCGTACGGGGGTTAACCGCTTGATGAGGGTGGTTTCCTCTCTCCTTAGCCTAGACATGTGGTAGCTATTGTATGGGCTCGGGCAGAGCCCAGCCCAAACCACTTACCGCCTTTGGGTCCTCCCGAAATCCTGCCTGTTTCGTGGATTTCCTTTTTATATTTAAAATACGTTAAAACACTGAAAAATCTCGTAAAAATGGCTTTGAGTGGATTTGAAATATTATTCATTTTCATTCCCAAACCCTTTCAAGTCCAGTTTTCATCGCATCAGCGCTTCCCTTGTATTTCGTTTAATAAACGAAATATGTGAAAATACATTAAAAATGCCATTTGACGGATCTCAAATCTTATGAAATAGTGTTTATATTTTTATCGGGTCTGGTCTATCGAAGTCTTAGTCACAATCAGCCATACTCCTTTGCATAGCTCCGATGCGATATTGCGATATCACAATCACATGTCGTTGATCCTCCGAGCCGCAATCACATGTCAGTGATGCAATAGCGTGATTGACTTTGGACCGTTGATTTGCACGCATAGATCAACGGCTCTCGTTTGATCGCACTTCGCGCTATCGTGCTTCCCATATAGCCGCCTCTGACAGCCTCCAATAGTCTTTGCCGATTGCGATTTGTCGATCGGATCTGGACTATTGATCGGCCAAATCCGACGGCTCCTATGCATCACTCCTTTGACCGCCGATAAGCCTGTTTTCCATTGTTTTCTTGGTGTTTTTGGGTCCAGATAGTGTTTTCTCATACGATTGTTTTGACCTTAAGATATTTTTGAAGACTTAGAGGGTATTTGGATCCATTTTGGATCACGCCTTCCCACTTAAAAAGGCTTTTGAACCACCAAAAGATAGTTTTTAAGCATCAATCAGATGAGGATACAACTCCCTCACTTGCCCAATTTCCATCCATCGTGCACTACTCGGTTTGAACCTTTGAGTCCAATTTTGAGGTACTCAACATCCCCTCTGCACGTATTTCTCACCTTCCTGTCCAGAACTGTATCTTCCTACAACTCATTGAGATATTCAAGCAACAGATCATCAATAGAAGGCAACTGACTTTGCTATTCGAGATCTTCAACCAATGAAAGTTCAAATAGTCTCAAGTTCTCTGCATTAACCACTGAATAGATGTGCATGTACGCTGGCAAATCAAGGCGAAAAGCATTCTCACCAATTTTCTCAAGCATCTTGAAAGGCCCATACCTAATTGGCTTCAGCTTCTTTCCTTAACCTTGCATTTTGTCTTTGCTGATGCACAGTCAGACTTGATCACCAACTTGGAAGCTATGCTCAATTCAATGTTTATCATGCCTTTCCTTATACTTGGCTTGGCTCTTTTCCAGCAGTTCTTGCACTGTCTGATGAACTCCTTGGATCTGTTCAATGAACTTGGTTGCTTTGTCCACATCAATGCGTCCATCAACTGCTATGTCTTTACTAAAGACAAAATCCAAGGGAGACTTTGGTGTAAAACCAAAACAAGTCTCAAAGGAGATCTTTGTGTAGAAGAATATTTAGCACGGTTGTAAGCATGTTGCAAATAACACAAACGTTCATCCCAAATCTTGGGACACTTGCTGCAATAACCCCTAAGCAACTAAATCATTGTCCTGTTGACCACTTCTATTTGGCCATCTGTTTGTGGATGAAAGGTTGTGATCTTCTTCAGTCTGGTGATCATCAACTCCCACAGACTTGACCAAAACTTCCCAACAAATCGGGAATCTCGATCAGATACAATGGAAGTGGGTAACCCAAAATGCACCCAGACATGCTGAAAGAACAACTTCGATGTTTGTTCAGCTATAATCTGTTTGTTACAAGGTATTAAAATACTCATTTTGTTGAACCTGTCCACAATAACATATAAATAGTCATGATCTTTTCTAGATTTTGGCAGTCCCCCTACAAAGTCCATGGAAACGCTTTCCCAAGGACGATAAGGAACTGGAAGTGGAGTGTCAAAGCCTAGCTTTCTATTGTTGGGCTTGCTTTTAGCACACATGGTACACCCTTTAATATATCTAGAAAATGTTTCATGCATTCTTAGCCAATAGCAGAATCTTTGCAGCAGTGCAACTGTTTTACTTACACCAAAATGACCTGATATTAGAGAAGTGTGTGCTTCTCGGATTATGTTAACTATTTCAATTTGTGGAATGCATAACTTTCCCAAATGATATAAGAGTTGCTCCTTAACATGATAATCCAATTCTTCTACTTGTTTGTCATGACTTAAAGTTGCATATACATCTTTAAAATCTACATCTTGAGCATATTATTCAATGTAGCTTTCATGCAATACTGAATTATGCTTAAGTATAGTAGATGCATTTATGATTGGTCTTGATAACATATCTGCAACTTTATTGTGTATGCATTTCTTATATCTGATGACTATTTGAAACTGTTGTAGAAAACCCATCCACCTGTAGTGTCTTGATTGCTGCAATTTAGTTTGTGAGTGCAAATATATAAGTGGCTGATGATCAGTATGTATAACTGTTTCTTTGTCCAATAGGTAATGTTTCCACCTTTTCACACTCTACACTAATGCATACAATTCTTTATCATATGTGGGATAATTAACTACTGCAAAATTAAATGTCTCGGAGTGATAGCATATGGGTTTACCATATTGCATCAACACTGCTCCCATGGCATAGTCACTGGCATCTATCTCAATCTCAAATCGTCTTTGAAGATCTCGCAATGCTAATACTGGGGTTGTACTAATCTTTTATTTCAAGGTGTCGAAGGCTTTTTGTTGTTTGCCTCCCCACTGAAACATCTTGTTCAATCATGTCAAAGCATGTAAGGGAGTTGCAATCAAGGAAAAGTTAGCAATAAACTTTCTAAAATATTGTGCTACTCCTAGGAAGCTTCTAACTTCTGTAGCAGATTTGGGTTTAGGCCAGTTCACAATGACTTCAACCTTAGAGGGATATATCTTCAATTCACCACCCCTTGCAATATGACCCAAATAATTCAAAGATGTTTTGCCAAATTCACATTTTGATAACTTAACATAGATATTTTCTTTTTTCAAAACATCTAGAGTCTGCTTTACATGCTTCAAATGTTCTTCCCATGTTTTACTGAAAAGAAGAATGTCATCTAAATATACAATTACAAAATCATCAATAAAAGGCCTGAGTACATCATTCATAACTCTCATGAAAGTGGCAGGAGCATTAGTTAAGCCAAAAGGCATAACCAGCCATTCATACAGCCCTTGCTTCGTTTTGAAAGCAGTGTTCCATGCATCTTGTTCTGCTACTCTGACCTGATGGAAGCCACTATGTAAGTCCAACTTGGAAAAGTAAACAGCTTCTTTCAGTCGATCCAATAGATCATCAATGCGAGGAAGGGGATAATGATTCTTGATCGTTATTTTATTCAGTGCTCTGTAGTCAATGCACATCCTCCATGAACCATCTTTCTTTCTCACCAACACGATTGGAGATCTGCATGGTGATGTGCTTGGCCTTATGAACCCTTTCTCGAGCAGCTCTTATACCTACTTCTTCATCTTTGCATTCTCTAAAGCGGATAACCTGTACATTCCGATGTTAGGCAATGGAGCATCTTGCTGCAAATGAATATCATGTACAATTTCCCTTTTGGGTGGAAAACCTTTAGGTTCTTGAAATAAGATATCATATTTTGAAACAACTTTTTCTAAATCATCTTTCTATTTAGCATCACAGCCCTCAAATACATTGGTTTTATCTGGGCTCTTTTCCTTTACAACCATCAATAAAAATTGCTTGCACGAATTTACAATTCTTTTCATCTACCTTGAGTTTATGAGAGTGTAGTTATTTCTGAGTTGATGAGCTCTTACAATATATTCTATTCCATCTTTCGTGAGTTGATATTTATTTTCAGCTCTATAGAAAATGCCTTTTCTATCATACAAGTAAGGACTTCCTAAAACAATTCCACATATATCTAAGGGAACGATATCTAACTCAACATCATCTACAAAAGTTGACCCAAAAGCAAATCTAAGTTTAAATTGTCTAGTCACTTGTAGCTTTGCTTTATCGCATACCATGCTTCTTCAAATCAGCTTGGGTCCTGCCTTCCCACCACACTAGGGCATTTCCTCCAAGGCGAAGGCTAGCCAGCTCAATCTTTCTCCTTTCTGAATCGATGTTCTACACCCTACAATATACATCAATCTGTCTAATCCATTTATCTAGCTTTTCTGCATTTAATTCTCCATCATATATTGGAAAATCAAATTTTACATCCAATTTAAGCAAAGGGCTACAAAGAGGTGTTGATAGAGGAGGCTTTTCTCCTTTCCCTTTGCCTTCAAAATGGCCATCTAGAAGAGGTTCTTATGTTCCTTTGTCTTGTTTGGAGGTTGAAGTATCTTCACCTCTACCTTTCTTAAATTCTCGATACATCTCTTCTACCATAGCTCTCATGGTCATGAAACTGTCCATGAATTGAGAGTCTGATTCCAAGGGAATTTCTTCCGCCATTTTCCTCCTAGGATAGACTCTTCCTATTTTTGGGTTAGTCTCAACCAGTTCTACTTCTCCTAATTTGAGCTTTCACCTAGTTAGCATTCAACAATCCAACACACGCTTGTCTAAACTTAGCAACCTAAAGCTCTTATACCACCTGACCTGATATTAAATCTAAGATAATTATTAAAGTATTACATACTCATGTGCATGGATATGACTATGTTACTTTGTGCAATGGATCAATAAGATTGCGAAATACATAGACAATGAAGCAATTAGAGAAAGATAATATACAACACACATAAACACAGCAAGTTTAATATGGAGTTCAACCAAAACTCCTGGGCTACATCTCCTAGTCCAGCCTTTAGTGGTGGCTTCTCTATTATGTCTTCAGAAGCAGAGTTTTACAACAGTGACCTCAAATTGAGCCTCACACAACAAAAACAAAACAATAAGGCTTTACTCGGATCCCCCAAGTCTCTATTGAGTACACAGACTCTCCTCACTGACTCTCTGTCTCTGTTTGATCTCTGTTTCGTCCCAGTTTCCAGCTGGAAACGCCCCCCCCCCCCCCCACGTTTCCTGCAACATAGGAAACAACAATACTTGCAATATCAAAGTCTATGAACCTCAATGACTAATGAGTTCAACCCCAGATGGTTGGGTTGCACCCATTGTTCAATCATCTCCACTTGCCACACAACATAAATGACCCAAAAATAACACTTAAGACGCTCCATTTGAAGTCAACAGCCCTTTGGCGCTTTGATAATTTAAATTAACCCCTTCATGACTAAGATACTCACTATCTGGGACATTTTTTCCACCTTCATTGGTCTCCTTTACCAATAATCGATGCATTTATCTCGTGTAGTGCGGGTCTCCAATATTTGTTTCTGCTCAAGTAACAAAGGGATATTTTTGAAGCAAATGGTAGAGCCCCTTACCATCCTTTTCCTCAATCTACAATGCTTTTCTAGCAATTTGCACCTACTGGAGCTTTATCAAATAGTTCTTTGTACTAGATTGCTTAAGTTTTGGAGTCAATACTTCGGCTACCACCTTGTATCTAGTAAGCTAGAGCCAACCAACCAGGTAATATGGGCTTGTTACCCACCGCTTCGTGGGTGATATCCCCAAGATAATTTCTTCTCCATGATTGACCTCAGTCGACAGCCCCTTGTAACCACCTGAGAGCTCGTTGTGCCATTTCTCTGCCACCTGAGTCAGCCATGTGGTCCCTCACCCACCTGTATTGATCATATGTTTGAAGGTGGGCCTCCCGAATCTAAAGGTATGTCTTGTCATCGGGTAATTGAGTATTGCCTTTACTTATCGTGCATACTTCTGGGTATGGATTGATGTGGGGATTTGGTGGAAAGGGTGGGCTTAGTTTGTGCTCTTGTCCTCTTGATCTCTTTTGGATGTTACCCTTGGATCTTAGTCTTGTGGGATCTCATTTTTTGACCATTTGGTTATAGAGTGGTACTACTTGGGAAACCCCGACTTTAGGTTCTTGGTCTCGCTCCTTTATCTGCATATAATAATATATTACTCCCATTCCACTCACTATACCCCCATTCATCATTTCTCCCACCTGGGTGCACATAGGGCCAGCCTCCCTATTGTGAAAATTCCTAAACTAAAATCCTATCACTGCAACAACTAATTTATTTCACCTACTTATTATTCTCAAGAAGTTATTTACGAAAATTCCTTCAGCAAATATTAAAATAAATTCTACTGCAGTTATCACATAGTTACCCAGAACAAAAATACATGCACAAGAATCAATCACATCAACACAGTTATTTTTGGACAATTGTCCCCAGAAAAACCCAATGTGGGAAAATCAGTGCAGCAGATGATGGATTTGTTAATCTTCAGCAGCAATTGCTTTTACAAGGAATTATTTTACAGAGGAACTGAAAGAAAACACCTTAGACTTTTCCTCTAAGACCAGCTAACACTTTGGAGACCCTGCTCCCACTTTTGTGTCACCCCTGCATCACTCTGATTGACCCAGTGTGGCTCTGAGTGGCTATGCCTCCCTCTGCATTAGCCTGCGTAGGCTCTGCGTCTCTCCTCTGGATTACGTCTTTCTTTATGTGTTGTCTTCCACCGCCCTTGCGTCACCTCCTCATCGATCACTTCCTACTGTTGAAGCTCGCCTCTACCTCCACCCTGCAACTCCCCCTAAAATCAATCTCCTCTTCGTTGAGAATCGCATTTCCTTGAGATATTGAGTATCTGTCGTTGTACCTCCAAATGATCCTCAAGTCTTCTCTTATACTTTCTTGTTAATGAATCAACGGCCAAAATTAAGTCCTTAATCAATGACTAAGATTAAAACAAACTTGATCCTCGTCTCTTAGAAGCTTCTTATTCTTATCTTTATTAATACCCATTAATATTTTTATTTTCCTAAGTTTAGACTTAGGAACCCACTAAAAATATTAATTATTCTAATAACTCCTCATCCAGATGGAATTTCTCAAATCGATTTCAAGGTATTGGAGATCCCATGTGCCTTAGCCTCTCCTCCAAATTTCAAGGCTAGATCACATCCGATGCTACCAAAAATCAACACCTATCCCCTTGCCCCCACCTTGCGTCAAGCCTAGAATGATGCCCCGAAGGTTGAAGTAGCTAAAAGAAAAAGAAAAAAAAACATAATTGGCCACATTTAACAGGAAATTGTACCACAAAATGCAAAAGATGATTGGGGCAAAAATAATTAGCATGTGTGCAAAAGCCAATACAAAGCTCTACCCCATCCATGATCATCATCTTGGTTCCATAGGCCCTAGATGAGCCTCCTTTATCATTCAAGAACCCATGCTTGGCCCAACCCCTAGAGGGTAATGAACCGCCCTACCTAAAAGGGGGTGATCACTGCTATATATTACACATCATGCTCTTGTCCTTTGAGCCCCGAGCAGTGAATGATAGAAAATTCATAAAAGCCAAAAGGCATATAAAGAAGGGTGGAAAATCAAGGTTGAGGAACCTCGTGTACCACGATTGCTCCCTCCGACACATTACATACCTAGGTGTGGGATTTCCCTTTTCCAACTACCCCTATGCCCCAATATGTGGCCGAGTGTTGCCCCTCTCATTCCCTATTCCGTTCCAATTATTTATCATTTGCCAACCTCTACTAGAGGGATGTACCTTGGATATACTATCCCCATTAAGGGTTGAAACCACCTAATAAGGTACTTGGTTAACCCCCTTTGGAGCTTGGAGACACTAGCACATGCCAACGCCCACTGCGGAAGAGTATGCCATTATGAAGTGCCCACTTTGTGTATCCATGATATGTAAACTCTTTTACCCGATTATTTTAATGACTGGTAGTACTGGAAGCCTAGGGGATGCATTGGATCTTATGCAAGATTACAGGTGGTTTCCATATCGGTTTGGTCTCCCTATACGGGACCCTAACCTCTAGAGGTCTACATTGGCACATATAGGGTGTGCATAGAGATCCATTGGCCTCCACGGAAATAGAAAACACTCCACAGATCTTCATCGATGCTCAGAGACTACTAGCGATCCACTTTTGGGATGATGGTGATATGCTTAGAACATTATGCCCAGCAGACCCCCATGGGAGCCCCACACTCTTAGCAGGTGTCCCAAGACTTGTACGATATTATGGTAGCACTCATTCCACCACTCAAACCCTTGCAGAGGATCTACAAGCATCTTTGATTCATATGGAGACCCATGGAGCCATTTATGTGCCCTCAGACCCACCGAGAGCACCACAGGTCTACTACTTGGCGAACAAGGGGCCACCCCCTTGTCCATCATATTTCAAGGAATTTATTCCTCAGTATGGCACTTCAAGATATTATTAGGCCACTGGAGGACCCCACGACATGTACACACTATTATTTAGCTCCTTGTGAGGTTTATTTTTACATGTGTGAGCTAGTTTGTTGGGCTTGTCACCAATAGGGGTTTTATTTGCACATTATTTTATCATTAGGGGCTAATGTAGGCCCATAGGCTAATTCAAACTCCTTAGGAGGCTATATATTGATGTTTGATACATTCATTTGGATCATCACTTGACTTGGGATCTCTCTAATCATAGAGAACTTCGCATCTTTCCTTGGAGGATATTTTTTGGAGATGGATGAATTTTGACGAATGGATTTGGGCTATTTTTCTTTCTTGGAGCTTTGTCTTGCAAAAGAAATGTTGGTTGGATACATTCCATAATGTTGTAAGTAAATTTTAACATTTTTATTCTTGTTGTTGCATACTACTAAAACGAGGGCTAGTTGTTGCATAATCGAAATGTGGAATTAAGCATGTTTTAGCTATTTTAATGTATGCACCAAAGTTATATAAATGAATTTCCTAGCGATTATTTGCCTTGATAAGCTTGCATCAATTGCTTTGAATTATAAATGCTTGAAGGTCACTTTTCTTTTCTTTCTCTCAACATTGGATGATGCTGACTCTTAGGGACTCCTTGATCAAGAAACCAAGGTCTTACTCACCATCATCCCCGACTCCATATCCCCAAGTGAATTAGGCACTGATCCCTCAAAATGGATGATCATTCTAACCCTATTTTTACCCTTTTTGCCCTTTTCCCTAGGTCTAGCCCCATTTGGTCACCTAGGGCATCAATTTCCCGAGAATTGACCCAAGGAAAATTTTCGATCTCCTACAGGCTACTGTATCGGTGGCTCCCCTCCCTCTCCCCCAAATTTGAGGCAATTCTAATGGTGGAATCTCCGGGAATCCCAAGCCCTATCTCTAGGATCGAATTTTGCCTAGGCATCCCCAAGGCTAGACCTCAACAAGAGCAATTCAACCTTTTGAAGTAAACATTCTTGTTTGGTTGTTTCCTTTCACCTTCTCCAAGATAGGAACATATTTGGTTGCTACATACCATCCCCGAACCTAGATTGGGTCCACTTGGCCCTGTGTGGTCCCACCTCTCAATAAAATATTATCTGTCTACGACCACTTTGGAATCCAAGTTTCCCAAGGATTATAGGGATTGAGAACCCTGTCTATAAGATTTTTCCTTCTCCCTCAACCGTTCAATCCTCACCCCTTACCCCTGTAGCACCAAGTCCCTTGCTTAAAGAGCAAGCAAGTTCCATTCTTCACTCCATCCTTGGGAAAGGGTTTCTAGCATCACCTCTTGGATCTATGCCTCATTCTCTCTATTGTGGTCCCTTTACCCTTTGCTAATCACTAAGAACTACTACTTTAAATCAACAAAATGGAAAAACTAAATTCACATCTTCTTGGGTGACGCAGGATTGCCAACTACCTAGAGGTGCTCCACACTCAAACTCTTCATTGTTTCCTTGATCATTGTCTCAATGACTTGTTTCAAGACATTCTCCATATATTCTTGCATTACCACAAGCACTTGGTGCATTGATACTACATCTCCCCTATTTGCTCCAATTTCTAGGTTGTCATCCTTGTTAATGGGCTTTTCTTCTTTAGGTTTACTTTTCACATACACCAACTAAATGTCTTTTACCTTCTTGCACCCTAACAATGACACTTCGTCATAGTGCCCTCCATTCATCATCTTGAACAAATTTTGCAAACTGATCACAAAGTCCTCATCAATTACCTAATGTTGAACCAAATTAAGGCAATCTTCTACCACAATCTCCTTCAAAATTCACTATCATCTCTTCAACTTGTTGAACTATTACATAGTCACAATTTCTTGGCTACTATTCTCCAAACTAACAATACTTTTAATGCTCATTGCCTCTTGAATGATAACCTCAACTTTCCTTGTTTAATGACCCTCTAGTCTTCATAATTAACTTTGACCGCATTCACATTCTCTTCTCCTGCACACAAATCAACAAAAAAGGCAATAAGGGAATTAAAACTTTCCTCATGCAACTTCTCTAATGGGCCCACTTCCTTCACTTCACTTCACTAAAGATCTTCCAACACATACGCTGCTATAATATCTTCCTCAACATCCTCTAGAAAGCCCTTAATCATATATGCCTCCTTAATTTCTTCAAGCATGGATTCAATCACATTATCCACTTTCATCTCTTTTGACATGTAAATCACAACTTCTTCCTAATCATACTTCTCATTCTCCACATCATCCTAGGGATCTTCTTTCTTGATCCTACTTCCAACTCATTACTCCCACCATGATGTCTTTCATAGAGTTGATCTCAACCTATTCCCAAATCCTAAGTTTCACTCATGTATGTGTGTGTGTTGTATATGTGTACACACATACACACACAATGTTCCACCAAGTTTTCGAGACGGGGAGGAACAAGAACGGGGAGAGACATAGGGAGGCATGTAAGAGCACCCCAAAATTTTAGGGAAATTCAAATTTAATAACGAAATACATTGATTCATGCATCATAAATGATTCAATAAAACTGAAATAGTTAAATATTGTGTACATTCGATTAAATTCATCATTCATTATTCTAGAATCCAATTAGTACCAAGCAAAATGGATACTATATATTGAAGACCAAATTAGTAAATTGAAACTACTGAAACTCAAAAATAGTAAAAAGTGACAAATCAAAGACTTGGTCTAAGGTCATGAGTGTCTAGAATCAAGATTCAAAAGTTAAAAAATGAACAATGGACAACGAAACAATGTTAGTAAAACCGAACCAATGACTGAACCGATCGACCCCAAAATTGGGAACTGGAAAGAAAAACAAAACAAAAAAGCAATTGACCAAAAAATACATAAATATTCAAATTTTGAAAGGGAAAATCATAAATATTCATGTGCATCAAAATGAATCCAAACCATTATACACAAATATGCAATGTTTCCTATGTATATAGCAAGGGTGCATATAACCAAAATAGCAATAAATGAAATCCATATTTGAACCATAAACACATCAACAAAAAAGCTCTGGATTGCCTCTATGGTCCAAAAAAGTCATGCTACAATAAATACCTACATATCATCGAAATCATTGCATATATTGGGATCCTCATCATCTAGATCACCATATAAGCATTAAAATAAGGTAGAAAAAGCTTAACATGTCAATTTTAAATTTTGTTTGTGTGGTATCTACAATTTTACTAGATTCATGATAGAGGAGTTAAATAATCAATGCCACCAACATCGAGGTACATACTACATAGAGGGCTTGGTTCTCTTCATTAATTGCTAGTTCCAAACCCTCATACATGATAGAATCCAATGGAAATGTTGCAAGTCCCCTAATCCTAAAAGCCTTAAAATTGTAAACTATATCATGTTCATTGTAGAATCTAGGGCAAAGTAGTTTTGTGATGATTCTTCGTTACTTGATAGCAATTTGTGGAGTCTTTTTACTTTTCTTGTTATCTTATGCTTCTTCTTCTTATTAGTGTATATGTGTGTACTTCATCAAACTGCAACCAAAACAAAATAACAAGAACACAAATTTTGGCTCTCTACCAGGGACAAAACGTCTCCACTTTTGAGGGAAAAACACTTTGTAAGTTTTCTCTTATTGAAGCTTCTTATTTGAACAACTGCCACACCCTAGACACTTGACTAGCATATCCTCCAAGCATAGGTCAAATCCTTCCTCTCTCTGCACTGTAACTTCCGGCACATGGACCTCTATCTTCCAACACTTCTGCTTCTTCCGGCACTTCGTTCTTCCTTCTATAGTAAGTAGATCTTCTAGGAGAGATACTTCTACTTAGTGATATCCCTCACCAAAGTGTGACAACACCGCAACCCTAGTCTTCGCACGTGGGAGGTTCCTAGATGTAGGCATATGGCTCCTTCTAACTTCGCTTGAGGTCCTTCTCTCTTCGCTTAGATGGGAGGTCTTGTAAGCCCAAACAATGATAAACTTGAGACTCTTATATTGTTGTTGATGTGACTGCAGACGTGACACTGTTTCTCGCACATGTGACTATGTTTCTCCTTAAGGACTCTCCCTTTGACTTTAGCTTTTACTTCTTCTCCTTCGCCGCACTAGAGGCTCCTCAAACCTGTCTTTTCTCCACCCTCACTGGGTTATCCTTCTTCACTAATTTCATAGCTTCATGATGTGTTGTATGAGGAGTGGACAGCCTCTGTAAATAGAGGTTTGTCCCTCCTCTTTAGGCCGACTTGACTGTATTTTAGGCCAACTTACAGTTTGCACTATAATTCAATTTTTATCCATCGTTTTGTTGCTAGGAGACTTCCTTGATGCTAGGAGAGGATTTCACTTATCTTGGAGGTGTTCCCATGACCTTGTAAGTTGACATACTTGATGTAACATGCCCTCAAAGGGTCTTATCATAATTACATTTTGACTTTGACTTTCTAGAAGCACTTTAAAATGTGCTTGACCTTGCTTTTATGTGATATGAGGCGAACAAAAGCCTATCAAATATGGTATTCAAAATTGTTGTGATAATATTTTATAACACACTGTGCACACTACGTCAACTAACACGAGGACACAGGACACGAAGTACACAAAAATACAAGTATCCAACACGTGACACAATGACCCCTTGGAACATGACATGGAGGACACATTCTATATTATATATTAAAAAAAATAAAAATTAGTGAATTACACATAAAATTTGAAATATATAAAACATTTACATGATGATGATACAAATTCAATGACACAGCTAATGCATATAACCAAAATATCATTAAGCACAAATGCAATCCATCTATGAACCAAAAGTAGATCAACAAAGAGGCCCTAAATGGCCTATATAGTGCAAAAAAAATCATGCTACAACAAATAACTAGTACTATATATCATCAAAATCATTGCCTATATTAGGATCCTCATCATCAATATCACCCTCTAAGCATTAAAATAAGATTTAAACAAAAAAAAAAAAATTGACATGTAAATCGAGATTCTGTTTGATTGAGGGTTGCATTTTTATTAGGGTCGTGATAGAGGTGTTCAACAACTAATG
This sequence comes from Pinus tabuliformis, assembly GCA_031772625.1. NCBI lineage: Eukaryota > Viridiplantae > Streptophyta > Pinopsida > Pinales > Pinaceae > Pinus > Pinus tabuliformis. Next base: position 1,127,365,953 of record CM062817.1, read on the forward strand.
CCACCAACATCGAGGTACATAGAGGGCTTGGTCCTCTTAATTGAATTCTAGTTCCATACCCTCATACATGACAAACTCTAGTGGAAATTTTGTAATCCTCCCAATCTTGAAATCCTAAAAATTGTTAAGTCTGCTAGATTTTGAGTGGGATCTAAAATTCTACTTTCTCCATATGACATCCAATGAGGACAAAACCACTCTCAAACATCCTAACTCAATTAATGGTAATGTTAAAATTTAAGTAAAGGGATAAAAATGGAAGATAAAGGAGAATGTCACTTTTACTTTAAGAATTTAACATTACCATTAATAGCATTAGTATGGCCTGGACAACTCCACTTCCGAACACTTGGAATCACTTCTAGCATTGTTTAATTTCCCTTAGTTGCATTTCAAAACTATCGAGAACTCTAAAATTGCGACTAAATCGCATGAGAATGAGGCAATAAATCAATTTTAGGATTTTTTTTCGCAGGACACATGTCCAAATTTCGGGATACCAATAAGGTTGTTGTCCAACACCAGTCAAACTTGCGTCAAACATGTGTCACCCATGTGTTGTGTCTGACACGAAGGATTCAAGACATGGGGGGACGGGGGGGCGGTGGGTGGGGGAACTTGTCAGTTGACTTAGTGTGCACATAATATTTGTCATGATCTAAATATCAAATCAATCGGTGAATATCATTCTTAGAAAACCAATGTCACATGTGCAACAGATTTAATAATAGATATCCGAAGTGTCCCAAAATCCAGCGACTTCATTTTTTCATCAAAAATATCTCAAGAGACATGGGTTGTCCCCGACATCTGTAGGAATATTGCCTTCAAAAGAAGGGTTCCCAACTATAGTTGCTAAGGATGATGAAACACAAGGAACACATATCGTACAAATTGGGATGGGTTTCTAAGAAGCATTCTCATGTTCTTTTGTCAAGCAACAATAGCTCGAAGAGTGGGGAGGTAGGTCTCACACTCTCCCCACCCAAGTTCAAATATGCGATGAGACTTGGCCAGTTTTGATAAGGCTAGAAGTGTAGACATCGCCTGGGATAGAGATACCCACAAGTGTGGCTTAGAACATCTCAACCCTTGCCAAATAATAAGTTTCATGCGAGGCATGGGTTTTTGTGTTGTTGGCACTTAACATAGGGTTTGTAGTGGCAACCAACCATATTTGAACCTCAATCTCACCCAGATAATTTCAACCGGTTATGAATTTCCCTAGATCTATAGAAATCATGTTCTTTGGAAATAATGATATATATGTGAAAGGAATTCTATTTGCATTTAAATATAAAATAAAATAAAAAATATTACGGTATGCTTTTGAGAGGATGACATATAACGTTAAAGGAATTATATTCGCATAAAAAAATAAAAAATGCATTTAGTACATGTTCATGTGTGGGGGTGTTATACATATCCATCATAGAATAGAGTCTTTTAGAACTTTTTTGAATTTTCTTACCAATGCATGTTGATCCAATTGTTGCAACATAGCTTTCTTCCAGTCCCATTCCTCGATTCCATCATGATCATCTTTTGTTTCATCTTTGTATTGTTATTGTGCAATTGGAAAGCTTTCATGATAGCCTCAATACTTCCCATTGCTTGTGCATGGGAGTCTTCTCAATATCTTCAATTGCCTTAACATTCCTCTAGAGAAAATCACACCTAAAGGAGTGGATGTCCCTATATTCATGCCCCTTCTAATCACCATTGTCACAAATTTCAATAATAACATTCTTAGGGCCATATTTTTCCCACTGAACTTGGAACGAAACCTAATGCATTTGTTCTTTCACCATTTTGGTGGGGATAATATGCCATTTTTCTTCTTTTGTCATAAAAGAAACCTGGCAAGTGCGTTATAGTTTATTAATTTGTTACACTTTTTGGTAAAATATCAAATATCTCCATTTTTGCGAGAGGCTTTTGTATTCTCCCTCTGTTTTCACACATTAGGATTATCTTGCACTTTTAGGCTTAATCTAGATAGTGCGTTTTTTTAAAGATTACAAGTTTTGGGAAAAATTGAACGGTTTCTAAAAAAGCTTGACAATTTCTGGCCATTTGAGAAACCACCTAGAAAGAGCATGATTGATTTCAAAAAGCAGTCAAAAATCATTGAGTTGCTTCTAGTGTTCTAAGAAGTTCCTAGGGATCGTTTCTTAGTCCAAAAGTGTTTTAAACAAAACAAAAAAGCATTCCAAACCACTACAAATGGTTTTCGATATACTTCAATTTAAAAAGAGGAGGGTACATGCTTCTTGCCTATACAATAAGGTTTTAGATTCCCAAGACCTATTAATTGGCAAGTTAGCATCTATATCTTCTACAAATCTTGAGACATATGAGACTAGACAAATAAAGGTTCCTCTTCATAAAGATGATAACATTTCATTATCAAATCTTCACTCGTTCATAGTCCAAGGTGACCTTGTCTCGTTTTCTTCGCCAAAGGACATTACCTTCCCCACACAAGCACGTCAATGTGGGCATGCCACACAATAAATATTATAAAATGTTCACTTGCATCATAGTACAATCCTCTGTGGCCTTGGCTAATTTCTTTCGACAATAAAAATTACCTTCACTGCACAAGCACACAAACGTGAAAGAAAGTCACAAGAAAGAAACGAGGACTTTACCTTTGTGATGGAGCGGAAGCTAGTGGCGGGATTCCCTACTTTGTTCTTGAACTGCCCAGCACTTCCAAAAGATAAAAATATAAACAAAACCTAAATTAAAAAACCTCACGCAGTTATTTTCCTTTGACCCGACCAACAACTAGTCGGGGTTCGAGGCCGACATACCAGTTTTCACACTAAGCATACCCAAAAGCCGACCAGCCAATTAGGCCCCGTCGAGGTCAAGATCAGAGTTTTCTTTCACTCGCAAAAAATACGTCAAGGCCCGACTTTTCTGAGGCCTAACTAGGTCCCAACGAGCATGGTGTCAATTTCCATTCAGTATTCGCTAGGTCGGGAAGTGAGCATGGTCTTATGCCTCCTTTGAAAAGCGATCTGACCAAACTTATTCCAACTACTCCTTTATGGGTTTGCTCTATTCAGTTGTGGAATTTCACAGAATTAACGAGTGTTAATCAAAAACAAAATGTCGAGCCTATCCTAAGATTCGACCATTAATATATATCAAGACAAAAACACAAGGATGCGATCAATCTTTAAATATTTCTATTAACTCAAAGTGGGTAATAACAGAAAATGCACAACACAAAAGAAAAGAAAAGAAAAAATAAAAATAAAAAACCTTTTACTGTATATCTTGCCAGCGACCTCTTTCAGACATCTACTCAATCTCAATCAAACCAATACAAATGCGAACAAAGGAAATAATGCACAGAGATATAATGCACATTTTCGATTACTAAGGGCAACATATAAAGAGGAAATTCAGTGACTTGCCTCTCCACTCCTTCTACCAGAGCTCTTTTTTTTCTCCTCTATGGGAGTCCTCTTATAGACCTCTCTATACTGAATAAAAACATACACAAAATATCTGGACAGCATTTGTAAATGCAACACCTGCCTAAATAATCTAAAACTACCTAACTCCTAAGCCTAACATTCGTCAATATTTACAAAGGCCCACTTGCCCACAGCACCAACTCATCCAAAATATCATAATAGCCTAATATTCCAAATACTTTCCAAAATCAAGACACTTGGCCTTACATCAAACCTCTTAATTTCTAATTTATACAAAATAAAAACGAAGGAAAGTAAGAACCCCATCTAGAATTTGCATGACCCTGCTTGGGATAAAATATGTTGTTTGGAGGTTGATGGTCCTGCATCAAATTCCCCATGTGGAAAAATTTTGACTTCCTAGTGCAATATTTTCAGTCTGCAGACCCTTGAGACCCCATATTGTTGGAAAATGTAACTAGGTTTAGTCTTCATTAAATGTATTTAAGTCATCTTGTAATGTACTTATCAAAAGAATAAAGAAAAGAATTTTTATTATTATTATTAAGACTTATTAAAGAATGGGTTTCATGCTTGGGTCACCATGTCTTAAGTCAAAGTCCCCACTGAGAACTTCTAGGATTTATTCTAAGTCAATAGAGTCATTGTAACTTTAAAGAGACCCTTCTTGGGCTTTTGAATCATGCAAAAAGGTTAAGTATTGAGTCAAATATGAATTATGTTTTCTCCACACCACATCAAGTCAACCTCAAAGGAGGATATTCGACCTCACCAAAGGGCTATAAATGAAGCCATTCGAATTCCATTTGAAGTACTCTCTCTCACAAGCAAGTTCAATATCTCTTGAAGCCGAAAGAAGTGTGAAATAAAAGGAGGAGAAGGAAGTGCGAGTTTTGTCTAGGAGAAGGAGAAAGGGAAAATCGAACCTTTGGTGCAACTATCTCTCTCTCTCGTGCCCTAGTTTGAAAAATCAAAGTTCTCTTATTGATGTCGTAGGCAGTCGCCATATGATGTCGTAGCCAATTCACATGTTGATGTCGTAGCCAGTTGTCGTGTGATGTTACCACCTCAAGAAGTTGTATTGGGCCAAGATCAAAGGTTCTAAGTGAAGATCGAAGTCTTTCAGTGAAGATCGAAGTCTCTAAGGCAAGATCGAAGTTGTTGGGTCGAAGTTGTTGGGTCGAAGAAAGTGTTGTCAACGGTGTTGCTCATGCTAGGTCAAGAAGGATCATCTGCAAGTAAGGAAGAAGGTTGACTTGGTGTGGAGGAAAGTTAGTGTCAAGGTCAAGAGTCTTGGAATGTCTCTGGAAAACTATTGAAGGAAGAATTACTAACTGGGTTTTCCCCTAGAGAGGCGTCTTACCCTAGTTGTGAGCCTACATCTAGTGTCCATTGTTTTATGTGTTATGCTTTTGTAATTGCTTGATGAACTAAAAGAAAGAAGATATAAAGAAATATAATAACAAATCAATAACATCACAAGTAATTATCAAGAATAAGAATTTATTTCTTCCTTTCTGATTTTCTAACATGGTTTTAGAGCTTTGGTGAAGAAAGAAGAAAGAGGCAGTCTCAAGCACTTGATCAATGAACCATTCAAAAGGATTATTTCAGGTTAGAAGTCAACTACATTCAAGGAAGATGTCTAGCACAATCAAGGGAGAGAACAAACTTGAAGGAGCCTCAAACTACAGGTCTTGGAAGAATAGGATTGACCTCGTCCTTGAAAAGAACAAGGTACTAGACTTGGTCAAGGGAAAAGCAAAGAAGCCTACAGATGGCTCTAGTGATATTGACAAAATAATGTTCAGGGAACTAGAATTGGTGGCCATGACTCTAATGGTAGAAGGAAGAAAGGACAACCTTGTCCCATTCATAGCCAGCATCAATGATGCTCAGGAAATGTATGAAGCCTTGTCAAAGTTATTCACTATTAAGAACATTGGTCAAGTCGCAAGTTCAAAGAATGTGTTAAGGACCACAAAGATGACTAAGGAAAACACAATGGCCTCCTTTGTGAAAATAGTAAGAGTAAGAGATGATCTTTTGGCCATTGATGAAATTGTTCCAGACAAAGAACTCGTGATCACTGCTCTATTAAGATTGCCACCAACTTGGGGTGCATTTGCCGCAGAGCTTAACAGTTGGAAGGAAGATCCCACTTTTGAAGAACTATGGATTGCTTGAAGTCAAGAAGAATTGAGGATCTTTTTAGTTCCTAATCTTGAAGAAGTTTCAAATGCCTACACTTCTCAATACAAAGTAAAGAAATCGATAGGATCGCGGAAGAAAGAAGACATGTCCAAACTAGAATGTTATCAATGTCATAAGAAGGGTCACTACAGGAGTGATTGTCTCGACAATCCAAGAAACAAGAAGAGAAAAAGAGATCAAGTCAATCTTGTTGAAGAAGAAGACCTAAAGAAAGTCAAACCCCAAGAATATGACATAACGGACTTACACTATTAAGTCCTTTCCTTCAGGTCCTAGATATTCTATTTCGTATTTTTTATGTTTAAAATTTATAGGTTTTAACATGTTTTTGGAAAAGACTTTTTCTTTTGTTTTATAAGCTTATAGGTATCCCTCAAGCTTTGGAGGGAGCACCCAACAACTCCCAAAGATAAGTATCTCATTTCCTTTCAGTTTTTGGTTTCATGTACTTATTTAAGTTTTGATAATAGTAAATACTAATCATCATTCTCCCTCTATTGTCTTCATTTGAAAACCATATTCTCTATTCTCCAGGAGTATGAAAGAGGACCTCTTAAGACAAGGTTTGTCAAAGAACAAAGGTATGTTTTAAAACATTGATTTCTTCATAATAAATGTTTATTCATTTGGCAATCTATTACTAACATTGTTGTGACTAGTTATATTGAATCATATTGATTCTTATTTAGGGCGATTCATTACTTGATAAATCTACCCCACTCCTATTCTTAACTGGTTTTATAGAACCCTAGAAAGCTTCTCTGGAAAACCCTAACCTAAGGGTATCCTAATGTGAATGTTTGAAACCCTAAACTACTTACGGATATTAAGATATGTTATTTGAAATTTTTATTGATGATGTCATCTTTAGGATTTTGGTATGATCAGGAAAACCTAACTTCTTAGGTTTGAATGATAAAGTCTAAAATCTTGAACCTTTGAGATATTGGTAATGTTGGGTTTGTTATTGAAACCCTAACCTCATTAGGGTTTGGTGGAATGTGTTAGCAAGACCCTTTTAATGTCTTACAAATAATTTCCTTGGTATGTGTGTGTTTGTCTGATCAAACCCTAGTCTACTCAAGTTTGTTATATGTCTAAATCATATTGATCTTTGTGATGTTGGGTTTGACTAACACATGATATCAAATGCCTATGCATGATGATGAAGTCCTAGATCAATGAGTTGACCTATTTGTCGGTGGTCATAAATACTAGGGTTTGGAACTAAGCCCTAGTCAAAGTTTGTCTGCCTAGGATGATAGTATTTGTGACATTCTAGGGCCTTGGAGTTGAAATTTAGTAGAACTAAAAGCTTTTGATGCATGATGTCAATATATGATGATTTGAGATTTGTGTAAGATTGTTAAAATCTGAGTTTTAGTTGGGATTGATGTTTGATTGAAAATCCAGGTTTGCAACTAACACTAGTGGAAGTTGGTCATGTTAATGATTAAGTTGTGATTACTTTTGATTGATTCTTTTGTATGAAATCTAGGATTTGTATGAATCCCTAGTGGAAAATCTAACATATGAATTCTAAAAGTTGTTAGATGCCTTATAGAATCTATATTTTGTTTGAATTGTTTCTAGGATTTGTTATATGTTGTAGTAGCATATGCCACAGCTTTGGAAGAAACATTGAAATCCTAGATGGAACGAGAGTTGTTATGAAGTAGTCTAGGGTCTATGACAAAGTCCCTAGAAAGATGTTGAGGAATATGCGTCTCTTGTTTAAGTTTGGGTATTAGATATATGTAAGGTTGAAATGCTTCTGTAATTCTAATATGGCTAACTTCACGCTTCTATACCTTTGGTTGTACTTGCTATCTAAGTTGTGCAGGTACACAATCTTCAATATGGTGAAGATGTTCGTTGATGTGATCAACATGATGGGGATGATGATAACTCTGATGAAATGGTTGGAAGCCACAAAAGATTCTCTAATGAAAAAAAGAAGAAACTGATCTCCCTGAGATTAAGAGGGAGTCTGGATAAAGAGATGCTCCATGCTTGAGAGGGAGGGCATAGCTTGGTTTTGATTGAAGAATGAATTTCGGAAGATATGTTGTTGCATAAGAATTAGGAAAGGAAAGCATATGATTAAGGAATCCTTTGTCAAAGATTTGGTCGATAGTCCTATTATGGAAAGTTGAGAAGTAACATCAAGTTGTCTAGTTTGTATTTGATTATGTACATGTGAAAGTATATTATTGATTGGGGTTGGGTTTGTACAGGTGAATCTCTCGATGGTTTTGATAGCATGTTGGTTACCAATCAATTTGATCGGGACAGATTTGTTGTCCTTGATCTATTGGATCAATGAGAGTCTTTGTGAGTGAAGCATTGCCTAGGAGGACATATGGTCGGCACTTTGTGTTGATGTCTAGGTCCCGAAGTTGGTGTTGAAGTTTCTAAGTTTACTTAGTTTAGAAACCCTTCATGCACTTTTTCTAATTTATTCCTACCTACTTGTTATTTTTCTTTAACAAGTTATTTACAAAGTAAATACTGAAAATAAACACCATTGCATGCTCAACATATTACAGATCAGCAACTAAAAGAAACAAGAACAAACACCCCACATGACACCATTTTTTTTGGACCAATGTCCCCGGTGTTGACCCTCTCGCCTACACCTACCTACAAGTCAGTGAGAAAAGCCTTCAACCCCACAAGGTGTGGTTGGTGGCAGGGAACTCAGAGAAGGGGTTGTCACACTAATCCTGACTCTCTCTTGTCTAAGCCATCTCTTAGGTTAGCTAAGGGGGGTGGTCTCTAATGAAAAGTTAGGTTAAAAGATGTGAGTTTCTAGGAAAGTGTTATAGTGAAAATGGAATACTTTTAAGGATTATGGGCAAATATGAAGTGAGCAACTTGAAATAATAATGCCAATCTAATATGATTAAAAACCATAAAACCAGTGCCTTATAAGGAATTTGCTCAACAATTTAAAGATATATTTGCTCAAAGTAAAATGCAATGCTCTCAAAAGAGAAAACAAAGTAACCCTGAAATGTAAATAAGAATTTCTAGCACAAGATATGTAAGATACAAAATGCTTTTGAGATAATCAACTTTATAAATCAAAACATGTGAAACATATCTTGCCAAAACCCAAAAATTAGTAATTAACTTGGAAATGTAAAACAAAAGAAGTGCTAAACCAAGACATCAATATGCAATCAGACTTGCAACATGAAAATAAAACACTTGTTTGAAATGATTACAATACTTGATTTTCGAATAGACTTTGCATATGAAAACTCAAACCATCAAGAGACAAGTAAAGTAAATGTAATGGAAAGTGCTCTTGGTTAATTTTATTAATCAGCTCTACAACAAGATTACAATTTAACTCTTCAATCCTGAGACCTCACCCTCGCCCAATGGTATGGATCTCACAGTGAGGAGTCAATAGAGGAGTAGCGGATCCCCAAGATGTCTACTTCAACCAACTTATGTTGGAGGTAAAATTTTAATGAGGCTTGGGGCCTTCCTACACTAAAATACGTAGATGAAATGCAAATTGTGTTAATTCCCCAAATTAAAATAATGATACATGCAAATGCTTCAAAGATATTGATTTGCAATGCTTCAAAATGAGATAGTGTTCAACATAAGTTGCAATTATAACTTCAATTGGAGGAATAAAATTAGCTTACAAGTGTTGCATGTGTTTCATGAATCAATTAAAATGATACAAGTAATTTGCTTGAAAGTAAAATTGGTTACAAATAGACAATGACAATAAATTGCTCCAATATTAAAGATAACAATGTAGCATAAAATTGAAGCATGTATTCAAGTGCTCATGAAACAATTTACAAAGGTAAATGGAAACGAATCAAAGTTTGTTAAGAATATAAAATTCTTGCGTGTAAATGATGAATTGCCCAAAGTAAAGTGTAAGCTTGTAGCTCCAAGCAACAATGAGAAAGAAAACGCAAAGCTCAAATGAAATTGTAACGAACTTTAACTTAATGAAATGTGATAGTGAGGTTGTATTAATTCCCAATTAAAGCATACATGTAAGTAAATGAAGTATGAAAGCTTAAACGATGCAAATGTCAATCCACCCAAGAGAGGCCTCCCTCTAAATGGGGAGATAGGATACCATGCGAGAAATCCCAAGCTCCCAAAAGCAAGTTAGATCTTTTATTAATATTACAATGAGAAGAGAGCCCTTCAAAGTTCTCAACTATACTTCAAGGAGAGTCCTCACAGTAATTGCTAGAAACTTGGACACTAGACCTCTTTTCTTGAGAAAGTAGTGACAAGATCTCACAAAACTTATGCAACGGAAACAAGGTGTAAGTTTCCTCCAAATGCCCACGGCTTAAAGAGGAAAATGGGCATCCAGCTAGTGAACTCGACTTGGCCAAAACAAGCCTCAAAATGGCTCACGACATCCTTGGAAATCGACCCCCCAACACTTTCCAAAAGTCCTACAAACACTTGTTAGATGTTGTGAGAAGTCGCTCTTCAAAATCTGCCACACAAGAGTTAGCAAACAATCCAAACAATGGCTGCAAAATAAGTTAAGTATTAATGGAAAAATCAGCAAGATAAAATATATATGTACAGTTATAATTTACAAAAGGCTAAGCTAAAGAGTAAGAGTAAACTCTCGTCTTTGCTTAGCCATCTTCAAGCTCTTAGATAGCAAATGAAAGAAATGAAGTACAATGTTTTTTAAAATAGATTTAAATTTAGAAGTTCTCAGCTTGTGCACAAGCTATGTGCCGAAATCTCTGCAAAACCACTTTGTAAGATAAAACTATGAAGGTTCAAAGAACAAATGAGAGCTCCTTTAAGAATGTATCAAGAGTGGGTTGGTCTCTCCAAAGACTTCCCATCACGCATCATTCTGTAATCCCAACAAGATGTTCCCTCTACAAAACTTCAATCAAGAATTAGTTCCATATAAACTTAGCTATAAACAATGATAAGAAACTCTAAAGATTTATTTAAAACCAACTAGAGCATTCTATACCTAGAGCATACTTGTAAATCAAATGTCAATGCAAGATAGTTTTACATTAACAAATCTACAAGAGCATATGGAAGCAAATTAGATCAAAGCATGAGTAAAAGGAATTATACCAATGCTCAACAATTCATCACATTCGAAAAGGAGCAACACCTCATGAGTGAAACCCCAAAGTCTTTATTAATATTTCTAAAAGTGTACAACGTAGCAGCGCTTCCGCAAGCAGAATAGCTAGTAACAATATTATATAATGTGAGAGCGCATGGTTCTATTATATAGAGATTTGGGAGAAAATCCCAATGAAGAATGACAATGGCAAATGGCATTGGAGCTAATCCCAATGTAGAAGTGATTAAACAAGTGGCATGACGTGACAATCCCAAAGATAAATTCGAATTTGTTAAATGGAGCTCCAATGCCAAGTGTAAAAATCGAATTTTCGCAAATGGACATCATTTTCTTCTTCCCTTATGTGCCAAATTCGAATTTTATGGTGGAATTACAAGTGTATATGGGTAGTAACCCATGTGGAGACAATTTCCCACAAAAATCTTCACCAAATATTCTCCCAAATCCTCCCAAATGTGCATTAACTTCACAAATTCAAATTTCCAAACAGTTTTTTCATTTAATGCCAGAAATTTGATTCTATTTGAGCACATGTCCTTTCCTTGATTTTAGGAGTCCACATCACCTTGGGACTTCACTTTAACTCCCCCATAATTTTCCACCTCATTTCCGCAACATTTAGCATGTGTGGATATTTATTTTTCTCCATTTATTTAATTTTTGGCTTAATTGCCAAATTTCCCACTAAAATTAGGAAAAATGGGTTTTGAGGTTCCAAAACACATTATTAACCCCTCAAATTGTGTCATAGTAGAAAGTTTAGGGTGAGAGGTGTAATTTTGATTACTCATACTCCATACAACTTCTCTAGACTACACTTATTACAATTTAAATATAAATTTATTTGCAATTTTTAACCTGCGGGAAATCTAAAAATTTTAAAAATGACTACCTAGACCTAACCAAATTCCACGAAATTTTTTGTGTGATATAGTATGGTAATATACATTGACTCTAGACATTAAGATGTGTCAGGGGCTCAACCTTCAAACCGTCACCCCGGCTTTGGGGTAAAACGTAGGTGAAAATACCTAGAAAATTATCCGCCTTTGAGAAAGAAGGGATAATTAACCAGATAAAAAAAGCACTCCAAGTTGTACTCATTCGTTGATCGAGTCCCAACATCCTAGGCCTGTTACAGATTCAAAACGCATCATTACTAATATCACCTATTACAATCCATCGTAGGGTGTGGAATTTGGGTACAAGAAAGATGATGAGAAGATAGAAGTAGAATTAAAAACCTCTGTTGACTGATGGTATCTGATGGTACAAGTGTCCTCTGGATCATCCTTGGGCACGGAGTCTTCATATAATCATCAGGTGCCACTCTAGTGGTCAACACCCAAAAAAACCCAATGCGGGAAAACCGGTGTAGCTATCTGAGGGTTTTCTTATTAAGCAATATCAGAGTATAATCTGGGTGTCGTAACTGGCCTAGCCAACAGAGAATTTCCTTAGTAGCTATACCTCACAGTTTGAGAGAAATATCCTGGCTGAAACCCCGGAAAACCCTTCAAGCAGCTCCTTAGCGCAAAAATGCTCATGCAACCCCAGCGTCTACCCAATCTGGACTGTTTCAACCCTTCTCTGTCTCACGTTGGCCCTATGTCAGCCTTTCTAGGCCTGCGTCAGCCCCAGGAGGACCTGAGTCAACTCTGGGAGCCTCTACATTAGCTGCGCTGGCCCCTCTGGTGCTCTGCGCAGGACTTGGCTACCTCTGCGTGGCCCTGCGTGAGCCCTTGTTGGCTCTGCATCACCCTCCTTGGCTGTTGCGCTGCTCTCCCAGCACAATCTCTGCCTTCTCTGTTTCTCTGTACACAATGCCCCTCAACTGCTCTCCCGATCACTGATTCTATTTTCCTTAGCAAACCCCGCTCTAGAGAATAGAATGATTGATCACTCGAGTGTCTTCTCCAAGTGGCCCTCAAGCCTCTTCTTATACTTTTCTTGTGGACATCTCAACGACCGAGATTAAGTCCCTAATCAACGGCTAAGATTAGATCTGACTTGATCGATGTCTTTTGAACAACTCTAACACAGATTCATATTAATACACATTAATATTTTATTTTCCCTAAGTTTAGACTTAATCTCGTGGCTAGAGCACATCCAATGCTACCCCAAATCAATAGTTGGAAAGGTGGTGTTGGTTATAGAGCTCTATTTTTATATAAACACTTGGGTCTTTGGGTTGGTGGTTAGCAAGTAAGCCTCATGGTATCTAGAAAGGCTGAAAGCTTGAGTCCACCTTAGTCCCACTCAGATAGATTCCCTAGTCAGGAATCTAGTTTGTGGCATTATGGAGCCTAAATTGTTGAGAGACCAACAGATAGATTGCCCTGGTCAGGAATCTAGTCCATGGCATTCTGGTGCCTAAAGTTTCTCATGGTTCATATAATTGAGACCTTTCTTGTACTTGTATATGATGAATACCTCCCTAGTCAAGATGTAGTGTTGGAAAATGTAACTAGGTTCAGTCTTCATTAAATGTATTTGACTCATCTTATAATGTACTTGTCAAAAGAATAAAGAAAAGAATTTTTATTATTATTATTATTGTGACTTATTAAAGCATGGGTTTCATACTTAGGTCACCACGTTTTAGGTCAAAGTCCCCATTGAGGAATTCTAGGATTTATTCTGAGTCAACAGAGTCATTTTACTTTTAAAGAGACCCTTCATGAGCTTTTGAATCATGTAGAAAGGTTAAGTATTGGGTCAAATATGAATTATGTTGTCTCCACACCAAGTTCGCCTTAACATGATCAAGTTGGCCTCAATGGAGGCTACTGGACCTCACCAAAGGGCTATAAATGAAGCCATTCGAATTCCATTTGAAGCACTCTCTCTCACAAGTAGGTTCTATATCGCTTGAAGTCAGAAAAAGTGCGAAATAGCAGGAGGAGAAGGAAGTGCAAGTTTCGTCTAGGAGAAGGAGAAAGGGAGAATCGAACATTTGGTTCAACTATCTCTCTCTCTCTCTCTCTCTTGCCCTAGTTTTGAAGATCAAAGTTCTCTTGTTGATGTCGTAGCCAATTGCCATATGATGTCGTAGCTAGTTGTTGTGTGATGTTGCCACCTCAAGAAGTTGTATTAGGCCAAGATCGAAGGTTCTGAGTAAAGATCAAAGTATTTCTGTAAAGATCGAAGTCTCTAAGGCAAGGTCGAAGAAAGCGTTGTTGTTGTTGTTGTTGCTGCTACTAGGTCAAGAAGGATCATCTGCAAGGAAGAAGGTTGACTTGTTGTGGCGGAAAGTTTGTGTCAAGGTCAAGAGTATTGGAATATCTTTGAAAAACTATTGAAGGAAGAATTATTGACTGAGTTTTCCCCTAGAGAGGGGTTTTTCCCTCGCTGTAAGCCTACATCTAGTATCGATTGTTTTATGTGCTATTGCTTTGGTAATTGCTTGATGAACTAAAAGAAAGAATATATAAAGAAACTTAATAACAAATCAAGAACATCACAAGTAATTATCAAGAATAAGAAAATATTTTTGCCTTTCTGATTTCTAACAAACAAAATGTTATTCTTGTTGATATGCCCGATTATGTTGTTGCTCCAATCCTAAATTCAAAGTGCCAAGGTTCCAAGTTTGATTCTACTGCACTCCACTTGCCTTGTTTAGGCAATCTTGTGCTGTCAACTTGATGTTGGTTGTCCTTCTCCTTCCACGATCCAAAATTTTATTTATTAGTTGTCTCACCCTTGCCATGTTGATGCAATCTTCTATAGTCAACCAAGTGCTGAGACAAATTGTTCTTTCCTCACCACTGTAAGATTTCGTAGGTACTTCCTTCACCAACATAATTATATCATTAGCCTCCACATCCAATCTACCTTCTAGTTGGTACATGTTGTTTCTTCTTTGTTGGTCTAAATTGTTGACACCAGTCAACCTCTCAAATGTCTTCAAGACTTCAATCTTCATTTCATCATATGATTGCCATTCTCCACAATAGAAAGTTAACAATCTTCCCCATGGATCCCCTATTGCACACTCGAAGGATTTGTTACAACAAGTTTCCTTCCCATTGCAACCCTTAGCAAAATATACCATTGCAAATTGTTGGCTTCTTCTCAAGATAGTCTTTTGTTCCACACTCCTTCATTGCAAAGAAAATAAATTTTCCTAAGACAAACTAGTCTCTTTCTCCTCTTTTTCTTCCCCTGGCAACATTCTCTGCCTTCTTTCCAAAATCCAAGCAATCCTTCCATCATATTATTTTTCCAAAAACTTCACAATAGTTGGCTACCAATGTGTGGCTACTTCTTTTATGCAGCTTCCACGAACTATAATTTCATCCTTAGCAAGTTTTATACTTGCACGAAGACAAGTTTATACTCTTCTTAGCAAGACATTGGTCATAGTATCCCTGAACCTGTGTAAGACTTCTTGGTTATAATTGTCTTTAACAAGCCAATTTCGGTCTCTTTGGAGTAAATTCTCCTACTCCTCTTCCGTTTGGACATTTTCCCCACCTTGTTCACTGCAAAATTTGCATCCACATAAAGTATATTAGCTTTTAAAACATGAGGCCATCTAGCCTCTTCTACTGTCCTTTTCAACAATTCGTCTTTCTGGTGGCTTTTATGGGACAGGATTGTCTCATCCTCTCCGATGGCAAATTTCAAACTTTGTCTTCCTTGCACGTCTTGGGAAGCTACTTCTTCATCCTCCTCGTTCCTTATGACAGTTGTAGATAATTGTTCTTTGTGGTCATCTCTGAGACCTGCAACCACACACAAAATATCAGATTTAAAATTATAAGGTTCTCTAGCCTCATTTCATATTTGAGCACTCAAATCTCCATGTTGATCTGAATTCTCTCCCAGATTTAGTCTTTGCTCATGATCTTCCCTTTGTCGGAGGGTTGCAAACCCTTTATCTAATGCTTAGGAATCACATTCCTCAGCTATATTTTCTTCCAACTCCATCTTAACGCGTTGGCTACATACCTTCAAATTAGTTATCCTCCCCTCCACGGAATTAAACTCCTCAAACAAATCAGCAAAACTAATTTGAAGTACAGTTGTAGTTTCATCCTCTGTCAACCATTCTTTTCACTTAAATTCTAGTTACAATTGTTCCAGCAACCCCATTTCTTCCTCATGTTCCATGCACACATCATTTAAACTTTGTCCAACATCTACCTCATACAATTGCAGAGATGCTCCTCTTGGAACTCTATTGTTGCCTTTGTCTCCTAAAGGTAATTCTATATTCTCCCCTTCTTTTATGACAATTTGTAATGATTATCTTACTTCGTGGCCTTCATGACCTGCATATGAACAAAACTCATTAGTTTCAAAAACGTGAGGCTCTTAAGCCTCTATCGATCCTCCTAGTGTCATTTGTTGTTCTAGATATTTCCGGTCATCCATGAGACTCTCTCTCAACCTCTTCTCTTCCTCCTCATCATCATCTTCACTCCCTTTTATTATATCTTTTTGGGGTTGTTCTTTTCCCTCATAATCATTGTTCTCATTTGCTACCAAAGCTATCGCTAACAATTGTTTGCAGGATTCCTCCTCTATGTGCGTCTGGTTTTGAGAGGCAATTTTTGCACCCTCTTCTCTTTGTTGGACATCCTGTATATCTACACTCTTCTGGTATATATGCTACAAGTTCTTCTTGCTGACATTCCATAAGACCTTCATCTAGTTCAAGAATCCAGGGACCAGGGCAATTAGGTTTAGTATGATTCTTCTTGACTTGATAACCATTTGTGAAGTCTTTTTACAATTTGTCTTGTTAGCTTAATCTTCTTGTTCTTCTTATTAATGCATGCGTCTGTGCTTCATCAAACTACTACCAAAACATAAGAACAAGAACACAAGATAATATCTCTTTGTCAGGGCCAAAACCTCTCTTATCTTGAGAGGAAAACCCTTTAGTAAGTTTTCTCTTATTGAAGCTTCTTATCGATCAATGCCAAATACTAGACCCTTGACTAGAATATCCTTCAAGAACAAGTCAAGTCCTTCCTGCTCTCTGCACTTGGTTTCCCTGGCACTTTGTCTTCCTCCTTTCGACACTTCGTTCCCCGGCACTTCGTCCTCCTCCTTGCAGCACATTGTTCTTCCTTCAACTGTTGATGTACATTATTGCACTTGTTCTAGAAGAGACACTTGTGATGAGTCCCTTCCCTTGTGATGATCCTTACCTCCTCCTTGACCAAATGAGCTCTTCCTTAAGGTGTACATGTAGACTTGGTAGGAATGTTCTGCAACCCTAATTCTTGCACGTGTCAGAGGTTTGCCTAATGTAATATGGTTCCTCCCTCCTTCGCTTGAGGACCCTCCTTCGCTTGGATAGAAGGCCTTGTAGGCCTAGATTCAAGCCCAAAAAATGAGATATGCTTGATTGTAAGTTGTTGTTGTCATAAACACAGGCGGTCCTCTTTTTCCTTCGCACGTGTGACTGGTATTGGCCCTAGAACAGTCCCAAAACCTTCGTTGTCCCTTCTATCTTCTTCGTTGCACTTGGAGGCTCCTTCTTCGTCCTTCGCTCACCTTTTCTCGGCTCCTTTACTTCGCTGATTTCATAGGTAGATTAATGGGACGTTGGAGGAGTGGACAACCTCTACATATAGAGACTTGTCTCTCCTTTAGGATGACTTAAAGATTGTTCACGACTTGTCTTCTTTGCTCCAGATTGCTTCATTTAATGGTGCCATTACTAGGAGGAGGCTTGACTTTGCTTGGAGGTGTATTCTTTGACTCTCATACATAAATATACATAGTGTAACATTCCCTTAAGGTCTTCACAATAATTCTTTTGACTCTTTTACTCACCTATAGCACTTTAACATGTGCTAGACCTACTTTAATGAGGAAGAAACCCATTGACATATATTATATAAATAATATTTCTTTTCTCGAATAAATATAAATATCAAAAGTACATTTATGAAGAGCGAACCTAGTTACATTTCCTTCAACACATCCAATGTGTCATCAACATCTTCTAATTGCAGCTTCCTTTGTTGCTTTGGACTCTCCATGCAGTCCATGATACTTTCAAGCAATCTCACCTCAACATCTTGTTGGAAAAGTAACTAGGTTCAGTCTTCATAATTATCATTGTACTTGTATCAATTTGTATTTTATGTAAAAGCATAAAAAATAAATAAATTTTATTTATTTTCTCTACTCAAAGCATGTTCTTTGTGCTCATAGGGTTTATTGAGTCAAAAAGAATATTTATTATGAGTCAAAGTCCCATTTGGACGACTTGCAAGAAAAGAGAAAAATAAGGAAAATTTATATTTATTTTCTCTAGTAAAAGCACGTTGTTCGTGCTCATAGGGTCTATTAAGTCAAAAAGAATATTTATTATGAGTCAAACAGTCCAATTCCCAATTGCACTTCTTGCAAGAAATCAGAAAAATATTTTATTTTGAATTAAAAGTCAATATGTCCTCCACAAGACCCTGCACATAATCCATCACTTCTTGTTCTTCAAAGGTCAAATCAAGAGACATCTTCCATCCATGATAGTCAGATTTATCATGGAGCTTGTCTTCAGCGAGGAAGTAGGATGAGGAACCCATTGAGCCTTTTATACTTGTCCAACTGTCTTTGGTCATTGCTCTTTCACTCTTGCTTGGGTTTTATCTTCACCTCAGCTCTAATACCATGTTAATTTTAGGCAACAATGGTATGTTCTATGCTTTAGAGCAATTTTACTTCAATTTATTTATTAGCCCACTATCAATATTCATATTAGCAATCACATCAACATGATAGTAAAATGCAGATAGAGCATAAACATAAAAAGTAGAAGACAAGCCAAGAGGACACAAGATGCGGCACCAGCCATGGACAAACCCCAATGTGGGGAAACCCTTGATCAAATCTTCTTTTAGTCTTCAATAGTTCAGCAAAGGGAGATAGTACAATTTACAAATTGGTTAATTTATAACAGCAGCAAAAGAGCCCTAACCAAAAAAGTCAACGTTGGTCAATAGGGAAAATTTGACCCTCAGCAAATCGGTCAACTTCAGTCAACTTCAGCCTCCAAATAGCAAGATAAAACAGCCCTCAAAATAGTCAAATTGAGCTCTATCAAAGTATGGTCAAACAACCCACCTGCTGTCAGCTGTAGTTGCAGTCAACGCTGGTAAACTGTCCAGAAATTCGGTCTCCTGAAATTTCGAACGTGTGGAGAGAGAGGCCCAGAAATACGTACCCAATCAATGACGAGAGAGAAAGAGAGAGAAGTGTGAAGATGAGTGTGCCCAAATGAGGCTAAGGCATCATCTATTAATAGCAAACGTTGAGGGTGAATAGACATGACTGTTGGGCTTCTGAGCCTACATAAGTTTGCTGGCCGACCTTGACAATTTGTCCATAATCAAAACAAATTCATAACTTCATTTGTACATGTCAAAATCGGATGATCTCTAGATCAATCATACACCTCTTGGAGAGAGGAATCCAAGAAAAACATCAGTTGTCAAAAATAGCATGACCCATGTGCAGTTTGGCCCTAGTTGCCAATTTTAACAATATCTTTGTATTCTTTGTCTCTTGTGATCTTTATGTTTTACGTTTAGATAATTGTTTGATGAAGTAGAACATAATAAAAGACATTAGAGAAATTTTGCGGTCAAAAATGGGCCACTAAACAAAAATGTACAACCAAAATCAACTTTATAAGAACCAATAAAGTTGAAGATGATGATGTCAACCATGGGGGATGATGATGTCAACCATAGGAAGAGACGTTGAAAAAGCAGTTCTTTTTTTTTTCACTCCAAAATTTGATGAGGTCATTTAATCTAATCTAATGTTTTCTAATGATAAGAAGCCAACAAAATTCTGACAAGCAATTACCAAGTAAGAGAAATCAAGTATAATCTTCAAACCTATTGATCTCTCAACATGGTATCAAAGCTAAGGTCAAGAGAAGGCAATTTGAAAATCACATATTGTCGGCACATTTGAAGCCACTCCTACAGCAATCATAGCATGGTTCCAAAGATAAATCTAAAATATTGATTCAAAGTCTGTAGAGTACACTCTAGAATTATGAGCTAAAGATGAAGGAAAGTTCAATACTATTTCTTGCAATATGAAGATCAGCCTCTATAAGAAGAAGCATCTACAAAAATTTTGTTCTAGTAAAGATACAACGTAAATCTTGATAAACCAAGCTCATGTGAACATTTCTTATAGTATACAAAGGATCTGAAGCCATGGAACATGAGAAGTCTTTATAAGCCTCTAACATGAATAAAATTTGTGACCCTAAATAGTAGATTCGGCCCTATGGTAGCATTTGGTGAATAAGAGGTATCTAAGCCCTCTATGAGACATTTGTAAGGCACCTTAGTCATTCTTGTTGAGAGACACTATGATATATGTTGTGGAAACAAGCATACATGATGATTTCAAATAACTACATTTACAAAGTCTTCTACATCACCTTACGGTCCACATCAAATCTTAAGTATTTACAATGGCAAAGCATACATAACATATGCAAACTTGAGGTGACAATTGTTATGATCGAGGATTGTATTCTTCAGCACATTCCCTTCTTGTTGGTCATTTGAAGATCAATCTAGCTACAACAACTCCTTGAAGGATTACATAGTATTCAAGGCATCTGAGATAATGAAAAGAAAGACTAGAATGAATTTTTGTGATACCTTTATGATTCAAGTTCATAAGACATATCTCTCTCTAACACGAGCCATTATATCTATCCAAGGATGTGGACCTGTGATAGTATCTATGCAAACTTGTAACAATATACTTGTGATGGGAATTTGGAAGGAATACAAGAATCCTAGTATTCTATGACACGTGAAACATATTAAGAATCAAGCGTTTGACTCTTATGACAACCCACTGTCATCTTACAAAAGAAATAGAATTGGAGCTCACCAATTCATACAGGCAATGTGATTATATATGTGTTCTAAAGCTATATACCTGAGGGACGAAGGACAAAATATTATGAAGAACAAAAGTATGCATTGTAATCTGAAGTTAAAAGAACTATATCTATGGAAAGGATCGAAATCATCACTAGAAGTCAAGACTCTGTGCAAGAGGAACCGATATTTTCCAAGCATGATAAAAGTCTATACTTCTAAAATATGTATCAAAAGCAGTGTTACATCTCCTCATAAAAAGGTGTACAATGAGATATCTGAAGGTTCATAAATCATTAGCAACTATCAAGGCTCATATACATAATAGAAGAATGAATGACATCTTCAAGCCAGCCTATCTAACATTGAATCCTGAGAGCTTGATGGCCAAAGGACTGAGATCTATGTTCAACCTTTTGAAGGCTATATGAGACTTGAAGTGTGTGGACAAAATTGAATGTAGTGTGAGCAATCTAGTACCATGCAAGTAAAGTTAAAAGAGGTACATATAGACTACATTCATTTGCCATCAATAGTAATGCTAAGATATTAATCTCTTGAAACATAGTAATGCATCTTAGAAAGGGTTTGTGTAGATATATATCATTAGCAATTGAAGTCCTTTCTTCCATATGAACACTAGGAATGAAATGAATTCAATATAGAAGGCTTGCTAATGATATTTCTAGGGTTTGTACATTGCATATTGTAAATTGAAAGTTCTTGAAGACTTTTGGAATTTAGGGTTTGTGAACCCTAGCATAGCTTGGATCAAGAATAACCCTAGGAACAAAACCTTATCTAATCATGTCCACTATTAGAGATAGATCAACCCTTGAAGTTTAATGTGAGAATAAGGTTGGTGAACAAGTTCAAAATTAAGGAGCTAATCCTTCCCAAAAGATAAGTACTCTATATCATCTTGTTTTTTGTCTTTGTGCCTTGTCCATTTTGTTATTTCATGGTCCTCTAATATAAGTTGCAAGTCAAGACTAGATCTATCTAAAAGCTTGACTAGCAGATGAAAGATTTGAGAGGTCGTGGCAAAGCATGAAGATCATAAGGGAGGGAGCAGTTTAAAGTATGCATCAAAGAAGTCAATTAGATGGCAAGAAGTTCACTTACCTCAAATGGAAAGAGGGATTTGTAAACATCTTGAACGAAAAACACTAGTAATTGAAGTTTGTCAAAAAACCCAAAGGGGCTCGTGAGCAAAAGGACGAGTATTTATCTAGGACAATGTCCTTAAAGCTAGAAGTTGAAGAGTTTTAATGTCGTTGTACCAACAGTTGATTGGTTTGTTTCAGAAACACATTGATTGATAGAATTGATGCTTATAAAGATATTATTAAAGATTAGAACCTAAAGAGCATAAAGAATTATGTTGCAATACGAAGATAATCCATATAAAGGAATGTTGACCTCAAAAGTAGTGAGCTGCTGAATTTGACATGAAGAATCCCATACCTTGTCTAGAGGCTATTTTGATTGAATAATGCTTTGTTTTGGATTTGATTTAGCTCCCTGAAAGGACATATCGTAGAAACATGTGAAGAGGATGGAAAGATAGTAGCTGAGATAACTTGTTTGATGATATTGAATCGGTGGTTGTTTGATTTGATTTGGGAGCACATGGATTGAGTCGGCAGCATTAACGATGGCTTAGAAGAGCATGACGGCAAAATTTTGTTATGTAAGGAAGAAGGCATGTGCTAGCAGCTATGAGGAAGTTTGGCTCCTTGAAGATAATAGATGAGCCATTTGATGACAAAGTTGCATAAAGGATTTAAGAATCTAGGAAGGTCAAAGTTTGATATGAGGTGATGCTAGGAGCTGAAAAGCCCTGCAAGCTACTACTAACATATCCACGAAAGAATAAGTAGTTGATGAATGAGACAAGCTAAGGTTTATGGTTATGTCTCCATGTTTGAGAGCGAGTAAGGATCTCCTCCCTGGTTCAGAGGGAGTAATGACGGACACAATATTCTCCATGTGTCATGCACTAGGCCAGGACTAACAATTGTAAGTCTAGTGAAGGCACTAGTAGGGAGAATAACCACCTGGGCCAGATACTTCTTAAGAATTGGGAATCCCAAATAGGAGTAGTCCTGGGGACTAATACTCTTTGAGGATAAGGCAAGGTATCCAAGATAAGAGTAGTTCTAAGGAGAACCGATATTCTTTGAGGATTGGGAATCCAAGATAAGAATGATCTTGTAAGGACATACCTGGTGAACATCCGAATGTGGTATGTGCCTTGAGAGGCGATGGTGGCGGTGTCCAAATGTGTGCCTCCGAGCATTGTGCTCTAATCTAGTGGAGAGTTTGAGCTTGTCAGTCAAGGCCTTGCTATTTTGTAATTGACAATGTTGGTTATGATGATGATGCTTGATCATGCTTATCAATTAGAACTCTTCTTATGAGAATATTTCAATTTGAGAGTATCCTTATATCATATTGCGAAATTATGAATACCTCCTTAGTTAAGAGGGCGTGTTGGAAAAGTAACTAGCTTCGGTCTTCATAATTATCATTGTACTTGTATGAATTTGTATTTTATGTGAAGGCATAAAAAAAGAAGAAGAAAAAAATTATATTTATTTTCTTTAGTCAAAGCATGTTCTTCGTGCTCATAGGGTTTATTGAGCCAGAAAGAATATTTATTATGAGTCAAAGATTTAAAGTCCCATTTGGACTTCTTGGAACAAAAGAGAAAAATATTTTATTTTGAATTAAAAGGTCAATTTGTCCTCCACAAGAACATGTCAGCCCTCTAGATGGACAAGTCAACTTGCCCAAACAACGTGACCCTTTGCATAGGCAAACAACTATATATTGGCACATGTTCTCCTTCATTTTTCCAATTAGTTCATTGAGTTTTTGCGGCAAATTCAAAGGCTTATATGTGAGTTCTTTGTGGTAAAGGATCTGAAAAGGTGCGAGTTTCTCTATGGAATAGGATGTAAAAAAGATGCGAGTTTTTTCTTTGGAAAAGGATCTAAAAATATGTGAGTTTCTGAGGCCAGAATTATGTGAAGTTATGCGTGTTATTGTGACTAACTCTATGATAATATGCAAGCTAAAGAAGTATTCTAATATATGTGAAGTGTGAGCCATAGAAGGGTTAAAATAACTAGGATATGTGAGCTATAAGAGTACTATAATGTCTGCGAAATGTGAGCTACAAGAAGGACGACTATCCATGTGGAACAAGGCATCTAAAGAATAGGCTTGTGACTAACTAGTTGACCATATTGACGCTAAAGCATGACAGAGAATGGAGGGTTGACATGGACCTTGTGGGTGGTCTTGATCTTGGTCTTTCAGGCCCTAGATTTCTCACTTTCATCTGATTCTATAAGAAAAGAAGATTGGTTGGGTTTCCCCCTTGTGGGGTTTTGCCCTAGCCTGGAGACTATATCTTTGTGTTCTTTGTCTCTTGTGATCTTCATGTTTTATGTTCTGATAATTGTTTGATGAAGAAGAACATAATAAAAGAATAAGAAGCCAACAAAATTTTCACAAGCAATTAACAAGTAGGAGAAATCAATTCTAATCTACAAGCCTATTGATTTCTCAATACATCTTTCCCATCTCAAAGGGTTTCTCTTTGCTCAAGTCCACAATGATGAACTTCTCTCTCCTCGATTTCCTTGCAAATTTAGTAGTTATGTGTGGTTTTCTTCACTCTTGCACCACTTCCACACCTTCTCGATTCTAAGAGCGTCACTATTGTGGCTCTAATACCGCTTAACGCAGCGGAAGCTAGTGGTGGTATTCCCTTGTCTGTTCTTGAACTTCCCATCCCTTATAAAAGATGATAATATAAAAAAACTACAAATTAAAAATCCTTGCGCAGTGATTTTCCTTTGACCCAACCAACAACTAGTTGGGGTTTGTGGCAGACCTACCAATTTTCACACCAAGCAGACCCAAATGTCGACCAGCCAACTGGGTCCCACCGAGGTTAGGATATCAGTTTTTTTTCACTTGTCGAAAAAAAGTCAAAGCCCAATTGGGTCCCACCGAGGTCGAGGTCAATTGCTATTCAGTATTCGTTGGGTCGAGAAGTCGGCATGGTCTTATGCCTCCTTTGAAATGCAGCCTGACCAAACTTTATTCCAACTATTCCTTTTTTATGGGTCTGCTCTATTCAATTGTAGGGTTTCACAAAATTAACAAGTGTTAATCAAAACAGAATATCATGCATGTCCTAAGATTCTACTAATGATATATATCCAAACAAAAACACGGGGATGTGATCAATCTTCAAACACTGTTATTAACTCAGAGTGGGTATAAACAAAAAATGCACTGAACACAAAAAAAACCTTTCGTATATCTTGACATATCAAAACGGCGAACTCAATAACGACGAGAATGGTTTCTCCAAACAATTTTTTTTTAGCTTTGTACTCCTTTTGAGTTACGCTCCCAAACATTTGCAAGCTTTCTCTGCCAGTGGCCTCTTTTAGACATATACTCAATCTTGATCATACCAAAACAAATGCGAAGAGAGGAAATAATGCACAGAGATATAATGCACACTTTCAATTACTCAAAGCAACATACACAGAGGAAATTCAATGACTCGCCTCTCCTCTCCTTCTACCAGATCTCTTTCCTTTCTCCTTGCGGGAGTCCTCCTACAGACTTCTCTATCCTGAATAAAAACAAACACAAAATATCTTGACATCATTTACAAATGGGACACCTGCCCCAATAATTTGAAACTACCTAACTCGTAAGCCTGACATTTGTCATTATTTACAAAGGCCCACTTGGCCACAACACCAACTCATCCAAAATATCCTAACAGCCTAGAATTCCAATTTTTTTCTACAATCACGACACTTGCCTTACACCAATCCTCCTAATTTCTAATTTATACAAAATAAAAATGAAGGAAAGTGGGATCTCCATCTAGAATTTACATGACCCCCCTTGGGTCCAGACAAAATATGTTGTTTGGAGGTTGATGCCCTTGCATCACTTTGCTACACAAGAATGTGAGTGTGAGCACCCAATGCAATATAGAAAAGAAAATGTTAATAACACTATGCTTGGTTGCATGCAAGTTTATGCAAGTAGTCTAAGTGGTGCTACTCGTTTCTTGTTGTCTAAGACAATGTCATTTCACAAATAGTTGCATATGCCAGTACATTGAATACAAAGAAGGCTTCTAAACTAAAATACAATAACCATGTATAATTGCATCAAGAGGAGATCTCCAGTTTAGTGTCATAGAGATCTTGTAATGTAATGTAATGTAATGTCTATAAACCTTTTGACATGGTCAAAATAAAATAAAAATAAAAATAACCCGTCGCATTTTAGCTCCATATTTATGAGAACCCATGGTATTCATGTGGAATATAGCTTATTTAAAAGGGGGAATTAAACCAGTCTAAATCTATCTTAACTCTGGATCTACCATGCGTTGAGAGCATTGTTTTTAAAAACAGTCAGCTCGGAACAGACTCAGTCGAGTTGGTCCGAGCCAAGCCTCCCAACAACGACCCGGCCTAGGAAACAATTCGGCCAGTCAGGTTAATACCGAGCCGGTCGAGCTGTCTAACAACTCGGCCAGCTCGGTATTAACCCGACTGGCTCGGCCGAGTCCGTATTAACCCGATCGGGTTACGTACTGTGGCCCAACCCAAAAAAACAGGGATTTTTTTTAATTGTTTAGTGTGGGGGACTCCAAAGCACTTTAGTTTTTGTTTATTTGGTCTTTGGGGTCCATTTAACTCACCCAACCCCTCTCATTTCCTCACAGCCATCTCATGCATTTGAGTGAGAATTTCAGTGGTAGTTTGTGAGGAGTTGTTGAGTTTGTTTTTAGAGCAGCAGTGAGGAGTCTTGGGCAAGCATTGCAACTGGAGTGAGGAGCTTCTTGGGCAACCATTTGGAGCAGCATTGAGGAGTTGGTTTCTTGGAGCAAGCTTGAGGAGGCAGTTTGTGCCTGGAGGTATTTTTTTTCACTTGTAGAAATCTGCTTTTGCTTATCAAATTTTCTGTGCAAATCTTGAAATCGTAAAGACTGTTTTTTGTGAAAGAAATGAACATTGAATCAATGTTTTTTTTTGTTTTCATTTTCAGATTTTTTGCTTTCGTTTCCAAGTCAAAAAATGGCACCTAGAGTGAAAGATGTTGCTTGGGCATATGTTGAAAAGGTTGATAGTCAAATGCATTGCAAATTTTGCCATAGGAAAATTAAGAAAAGTCATGGGGGCATTAATAGGCTGAAACAACACTTGGCGGAGATTAGAGGCCAAATTACTCCATGTGCCTCACCAGAAATTGGGGAGATTAGGAAGGATTTGTTAACCATATTTGAGAAGTTTAAAGAAGATAAGGCTAGGCAAAAGGAGTTAGAAGCTGAAATTGGGAGGAAGAGGAATATACAAAAAATGATGGTTACCAACCCCCATTTTGATTTTGAGGGTTCTTCCTCTATCCCTTGTACTCATGCATCCAACCCCTTCCGATATGTTCCTCCCTCTTTTCATTCTATTCAAGAAAAGGGAAAGGGTAGAATGAAAAAGGGTGATATGAATATCAAAATTTATTTCACTCCCTCCTCTCCATCAGATGCACATGGTCCTCAAGCTAGTAGAAGTCAAATGCAGCCCACTTTAGATGACCATTGGAAGAAAGAACTGAGGGAGACTGCTTGTGATTACATAGCTAGATGGTGGTATGATGTTGATATCCCCTTCAATGCTTCCCATTCACCATATTATGAGCCTATGTTTGATGCCATACATGCTGTTGGAAAAGGCTTCAAATTCCCTACTCTGCATGAGGTAAGTGGGTATCGTTTGCAGAAGGAAATTGCCTCCATTAATGACTATTTGAAAGATTTCAAGGACTCATGGGCAAGAACAGGATGTACCATCATGTCAGATGGATGGACTGATCAAAGAAATTGTACCATCATAGACTTTCTTATCTTCTGCCCATAGGGAACCATGTTTCTAAAATCAGTTGATGCATCTGATAACGTAAAAGATGGGCAATTGTTGTTTCAGCTATTGGATGAGGTCGTTGAGGAGGTGGGGGTGGCTAATGGTGTTCAAGTCATCACAGATAATGCCTCTAACTATGTTCTTGTTGGTAGACTGTTAGAGGAAAAGCACATTTTGGACCCCATGTGTTGCACATTGCATAGACCTCATGCTTGAGGATATTGGCAAATTAGATTGGGTCAAAAACACTGTAGATCATGCCAAAAGCATAACAAAATTTATCTACAATCATTCATGGATTTTGAACCTCATGAGGAAACACACAAGGGGCGGGGATATTATTAGGCCTGCAATCACTAGATTTGCTACTCATTTTTTGACATTGCAATCTATGCTTTCACAACATAGAAACTTGCAAAATATTTTTTACAGTGAATAATGGAATCTAAGCCAGCTGTCTCACAAACTGGAAGGCAAAGTATTGAAAAAGAAAGTTAATGAAGAGATATTTTGGGGAAAGGCAGCAGAGATTGTGAAGCTTGTTGAGCCATTGGTTAAGGTGTTGCGGTTGGTGGATGGGGAAATATTGGCTATGGGCTTCATTTATGAGGCTATGGATCAAGCAAGCGAGCAAATAAAGTGGGCATACAAGGATAAATTGGCTAAGTATGGGCCCATTTGGGCAATCATTGATGAAATATGGAACAATCAACTCCATCGCCCTATACATGCAGCTGGGTATTTTTTGAACCCACGGTATCATTATAAAGCTAAGGTGACAGGAACTTTGATGGGGGAGGTTAGAGATCGATTGATTGACTACATTGATCGCATGATCCCATTGGAGTGTGATCAGCTGGAAATACACCGACGGGTCGCAACCTTCACCAATGCCTCAGGTACCTTTGGGAAGAACCTAGCAAAGATTGCAAGGGAAGCAGAAGAGCCAAGTAAACAAAAATTTCAATTCTCAAATTCTTAATACTTATTTTGTTAAATCGTTTATAATTTGAAAGTTGGATATAATTTGTAATTTTATTGAGTTAACTCATTACACTCCTATGTTTTTTGCAGCACAATGGTGGGAGGCTTTTGGTAGCTATTGTCCTGAATTGCAAAAGTTTACAATTTGTATTTTGAGTCAAACTTGCAGTGCTATTGGATGTGGGCGTAATTCGCCTGTCTTTGAGAGGATTCACACAAAGAAGAGAATCTGTTTGGATCAAAAACGGTTAAATGATCTAGTTTATGTCCAATACAACCTCCGGCTGAGGCGCAACCAATTTTTGAACAAAAGACCTGATTCAGATTCCATTATGTTGGAAGACATTGATCCAACATCAGATTGGATAGTGGAGAGTCATCCAACGGAGTTTGCTTCTGATGATGATATGGATTATGAATTACAAACGATAGCATCACTCGAACATAATGTTCAGTTGAATACAGATCTCGATCCACTTGTACCAGCCTCAGCCTCACAGCCAGCAAGTCCTCCAATTGCAGACGCTTCCTCTGCTCAGCCACGACAGAAGCGCATATCTCGTTTATCTTAGCATGCATCTGCTACACAGCCTGCTAGTGCTACCACTTCTACAGTTGCAATTGGAAATGATGAGGAGGAGGAGCCATGGGGCCTCCTATGTGACTCTGATGATGATCCAGAGATTGATCCACATAATCTTGGCTCCTCTGGCATTGGCCAGTAGTACTAGTCACAATTTACTTTTGTTGTAGAGGCCATTTCTAGCCTCCTTGGTTATGTGTTTTTGTTTTGACCTCTTGTATTGGACAGTGCACTGGGTGCCATTTTGATATAATGGATATATTCATGAGCCTACTTTGATCATATGTTATCTTCTATCTATAATCTAATGTTGTGTGTTTGGAAACATGAATGAAAATCTTTAAAATTATGTTTTTTTATTCTAAAAAAAATTAATGTATTTTTTACAACGACCAAGTCAATGATATCGAGTCAACCGAGTCGGAGTCAACCCTCGGCCGAGTCGGAGTCCGAGTCGGAGTTTTAAAACATTGGTTGAGAAGGATGAAATCTTCTGAGATGCAAACCTCTTTTAGAATGAAAAGAGATTTGATACCTTTCAGCACTTTAATAATCCAGACTTAAGATGCATCTAGACTGGTTGTTAAAGTAGGTCATGTGGCACTTAATTAACAAATGTTTTACTAAAATTAATTTACCTTCCAAGCGAAATATTTCCCTCATTATTTATTATTATCCCATAAAAAGTGTGATTTGCTATAAACAAATTGTATCCTTAATTAATAAGCAATGGGAAATAACCCTAACACTCTGTCAAGAAAATATATTGTAAGATGGGTATGACCTGTATTGATCCGAGACAATGTGAAGTCAATTATTGCCACTGACAAGCCAAAGGTTTGGGCTTCCATTTGTTTGCCATGCATAATAAATTGTGCCGTCTTTTCCTTGTCACGAGATAGAAGAATGTTACCCCTGCACAATCATTTTTGAAGAGTCATACGTATTTGGTCCCCTTAAAATACCAAAGCACACAAATGATGAATCTGAAACAAAGCTTTCTAAAATTGCATAAGGTCCAATATTTTGAATTGAAATCCATAAATTTATCAGAAACGTCTAGTAATGGGGAGATGAGTAGGACCAGTGCAAGTCTCTGTGTTCAAACTCGCAGGCTGCTTCTGCTACAGCTAGAGAGGCCGTCACCTGTGAGAAATTTGCCAAAATAGATCAATCAACCGGAATGTAACTATAATTTTGATCTAAAAAACTATTTGAACAGAAGAATCTATTTTATTGCAATTTGCAAGAAAACCTGAATCATCACACTTCGAGCTTCATCAAAGTCCGAAAGCACAAAACTCTCGAGGTCCTGCCCTCCATCTGCTAGAATAAATGTTATGTACAACTGATCTAGGATCGGTTAGCTCACTTTCTAGTTGAAAAGACAACTAACTACTTCAAGCTAGGTAACACATGCTTCGTTGAAATATTCTACTCTGCTTTTCAAAACAGTAGATTGAAAGAAATGGTCATTAGACTTCAAACCTGCTTTTCTGGAAATAACATAGGATGGTCATTTTCTGATGTGTGTTTCTCATCCCAGTCTTCCCATGCTTTGATTATAAATGCATCATATGTTCCTTGGCAAACCCGTATTCTGGAAATGCTTAAATTTAACATAAGTATACCAGTAATAAGGGTTTTTTTTTCAAAAATAATTTACTCATAAAACTGAGAAAGGATAATTGAACCATTTATTTCAAAAAGAGAGAATAATTGAAGAATAAGTTCATATAAATAATAATCAATTATAAATTAAATATTAAGTATTAACACACCATAACTATTCAATATATTAACCATCTCATATATGCTAACTATTAACAGCATGGAATTAATAAAAGATAAAATAAATTATTATTATTATTATTATATATAGAAATAATCAATATGAAATAATATCAACAATATATTACTAATATTATTTCTTTTATATATACATATAGAGTAAGTTAGTAGGTATTTTCTATTATCGGATCAAAACTTCATCCATACATGCCATTTGTCTAGAGAGCTTATTGACAATTGTTGGTGCACCTGTTTGAGGCAAGTCCATGATCATGACAAAAAACTATAACAAAATTCTAACTGAGCATCTTACCATTTAAGGGGAACCCTGATGTAATAGGCCCATGACCTTGGCAGAGACTGTAACGAAAATCAAGCTAAGGATCCTGCCCTGAGAAGGGAAACTAAGATGTAATAGTCATTGCGACAAAACTAGACCCACCCACAACGGGAAACCAAGCCTTAAATGTCTCAACATCAACTAACATAATAAACTAAACATTGTTGCAAAAGACTACGAAGGATACCAACATAGATTGCAAGACCAAGAAGAGAACCAAAAGGTTAGGGAACACCAGGGTGATTTGCCTCGTTAAATAGGGTGATGGGAACCTCCTTGGAGGTTCCTAGTGCTCAAACATGAACCTTTCCACTTTGATTTTTCACTAACCAAGAAATCAAGGTTATTAAGAACTTCTTGTGTCGCTCAAGAGCACCCAACCTATCAACAATGCATTGTTGCTCCTCTTCCTACAAAGAGAGAGCCTATGCAGCGAAGCCCTTTCTATGCCAGTATAATCCCTGAGTGTGCTACAATTGTGTGTCCACGTGCTTGAAGTTCCTGGATACTAAACAAATTATGTGATTTCTCCTTCCATCTAGCCCTTTGCTATCATCTTCCTCACTACCCTGATCTGCTTCTCCAACCATTGGGCACAATGTTGTTGCTCCGAGGAAGTGGAGATGTGATATGCCATGGCATTACCGGTTGCGTCCCTCTCCACCCTGGAACTGCAGAAGGGCCATGTCTTATGTTACTTCCCCTTACTCCACCGACGGTATAACACTACCTCCCACTCCCTTGTCCTAATCCAGGGCTATGAGAAACATTACCTATGACTTAACCCAACCTCCATAGTTTGTCATGTAGATGGGGTTACAAAAATGCTCCCTCTTTTTCTAAGTTTGCAAAATTAAAATATGATATCACCATCGCACCCATCTTGTTGAGAACTTTCTAGTGATATAAATTTCACCTCAATCCGAATTTCAAATCAAAAGTTATGTCCATTCAAAGTTTTGGCCAATTAAAAAAGGTAATGTCATCACTAGGCACCACATGGCACCCACGTGACCTTCACTGGGTCTTGGTGGCACTGCCACACTATCATTGTAGGACACACAGTTACTATCCACATCACACTGGAGCAATGCTCCAATGCGTTCCCTCCCACAGCATGTGGCCACTAACAAGTAAAGAGAAACAAGCAGTGGGATCAACCTAACTCTTCATCGGCATGATAGTATGACATTCACAACATGCTAGAACTCACAGTGTGGGCAGTGAGTGGCGACAAGGTTCTGTTTTGAAACCATGGTTTGATCAACCTAACTCCTATTGCTTCACCCAATACAAAATCAACCACAGCGCTTGCGGTGAGCGGTGTTTCACATTGCTTCTTTACAAGTCCAATGGCCCGAAAGCTGGTAGCCAGATGGACCCACTCCCAACACATCTAATTGTCGAGGTCCATCAACCTACTTCTTCGCTTCCCTCATTCTGAAGCTCTGACAGCCAAAACACTGAGAGCCCAACTCTAGGGTGTTACGGTTTGAGGACACGGTCTTATACTTCAAACATCAATGAGTGGAAATGACAAGAGGGAAGATCCTACTTGCCAGTTGCAAAGATACTTTGTCCAAGGGCTAGAACCATTGCCCTCACAGCACCTTGCCATAGTCGGTCATGAATAGGGGTCCAAGTTACTCCTCCTTCAAAATTTAGGAGAGGACATAGTCTCAAGCTCCAAGTCCACGCAAAACTTTATTGACCCTTTGCAGGCCAATATACAAGTTCAGAGACATTCAATTGACCAATTAACTAATCATGAAAGATGTAAGGTTGCATGTCTACTCAAGGAGGATTATGTTCCAATCGTTAAACAATATATTATCTCTAAACATTCAACACTATAGTTTTTCAACCATAGCAACATGAATGTATGTAAACCTACAGTTTACCACCATATTTATGATCTAAGCAATTATCACGATTCACAACAACCCAAGTGTTCATTCAGTTTAAAACATGTAATCTATTTGCAATTCATGAATAGGGCAACAAACTCCATAATCCAAGTATTCAAGGCTGATAATATTGTGTGAGGAATTATAGATCCTCTAGTAAAACAAATCAAGTTTGTTGAGGGCATATCCTATTATATCCCTTAGGCATACCAACCAAGTGAAAGAAAACACCACACACTGTTAACATATCAACCATCACATTAAGTTCCCATATGATAGGCATGATGCCAATTGCAAATGAAAATGAGATTCTCTGTACAACGCGGGGGTAGGGTTTCTCTCTGTTACTAGGGTTTCTGAGCATTTGGCTCGGTTCGGCCATGACAGAGGTGAGAGGGCTTTGAGGCCCCCTCCTTTTCGAGACGCGGTCACAGGTAAAGGAAGGGAACCCAACGTGTCGTTCTTAAACAAGCTCACAACGTACATTGCCTTCCACTCATCCAAAAAAATCAGAGTAGCCAACTTGGGTAAAAAGGAAACAGGAAATGCCCCAAAAGGAGCTTGGAATTCACAGTGTGGAGCGGAGGTAAGAGTCCACTAGTCTATCGCAGCATAAATTTAGAGGCCTCAAACAGAGACCAACAACAACTGCAAACCGAAAGAAAAAAAAAATACCAGTGTTGGAGATTCAAGACCCGGACGTTGCAACCTATAGCGACTTCATGTAGGAGCATGCCATCATCAGTAAGTTCATGGGGATCTAGTCCACGGAAAAAGCACTGAATTGGTGGATTCAAAACAAATAGCGCCCAAAAGCAAAGATAAGATTGCAGTTAGGATCTAAAGGCTTCTTCCCAATCATATTCGATCTCATGGAAGACCAAGGCCGTATTTTCGAGGGAGGCCCATATTTCTTCAATTCGGCAAGTCTTTACATGAAGTATTGGAAGGAAAACTTAACTCCTAAAAAGGAGGACTTCACCAGGGTCCCTGTATGGGTCAGCGTTTACTCACTACCCACGAACTACTCGTCGCCCTCTATGTTAAAAGGAATAGGAGACGAGCTGGGGGAATACATTAAAATGTCAGAGAGTACCAGGAATGGATACTATGTCTCATATGCAAGAATCTGCGTCTACATGGACATTTCAGGGGCATTACCGAGGCCGTTAAGTTGGTATTTCGAGATGAAGTATGGCTCCAAAATATAGACTATGAGCACATACCCTTCAGATGCAAAAAATGCCATGAGCATGGGCAGTTATTCAGAGATTGCCCGCAGAATAACTCACAACAAACCAACACACAAGCGCAAAAGAAGGCAGATGAACAAGGCTACACCAAGGTTGGACCCAAAAACAAAAACAACATGTAAACTCAAGCCAAGCAAGGCCCACAACAATAATCCAACAAAAACAAGTTCGAAGCCCTACAAGAAGAACAAGAAGAACCAACCTCAGATGAACATGTTGATGAAGGAAGCAAAATGCCAATCCAAAACTCAACAATTCAAAATCAAATTCTAAGGGAGAACTTCAAGCACTACCCCACCGAGAATGGCCAAACCTTAGAAGACACTGACATGGACCTGGTAACATTAGAAAATGCAATTGAAGACCATGCTATAGAAGAAGCTCTCGAAGGCATGGATCTCATCTCAATAGAAGAGGAATGGGAAAAAGGTGGTCTGTCTGCCATACCTGAGGAGTATATCCAAAAAATAAAAGGGGCTTGTCTATTACAAGAGGAATTAAAACAAGGCATGGTCACGACACCCCCAGAACACAATGCTCTTAAAGGAATCTTATCAAATATCACAACAGATCAATGCAACCCTCGACGTCCAAGACGAAAGAGGGAGGAAATCCACAAGCCAACTCCTCCAAGATCTAGGAGAAAGATTAATCAATGAGGGCAAGGTGAGAGCTCTCACTCTAACCCCACATCTTTCTCAATGAATTACATCTCTTGGGACATCAGAAGCTTAAATAGCCCTACGAAAAAAAACTCCTAAAACACAAAATAACAGTTGGCAAGAAAAATCTAGAATTCACTGGCTCCGGCGTGGGGTAAGGAACTCCTCCTCCTTCCATCACTTCATGGTTCAACACCGAAGGAACAACAGAATTCTCAGCCTAAGAACTGAGGATGGAGGTACTGTTAATTCCCATTAAGACATTTCGAGCGAGCAAAATGATTTCTATAGCAAGATCCTGGAACGACCTCGGGTAGACAGATCCCATGCCATAAGGGAAATCACTAACAACATTCCCACAATCCTAAACCAGGACAACAACAAAATGCTCCTTGACGAAGTTGAGGAAGTTTAATGAACAAGCTGAATGGAAAAGCTCTCGGACCAAATGGTTTCACCATTCATTTTTTCAAAATTTGTTGGTCTTTCATCAAAGATGAAGTTCATACCCTGATGGTGGACTCGAGGATCAACAAAATAGTGCTACAAGCACTGAACGCCACCTTTCTCGTTCTCATCCTGAAGGAGGAAGGAGTTCATTCTCTAAATCGATTTCAACCTATTACCCTTTGTAATGTAATTTATAAAATCATTTCCAATGTTTTGGCAAATAGAATCAAGACTATTATTTCGCTCCTTATCACAACCAACCAAGCGAGGTATGTGGACGGGAGACAGATTATGGATAACATTATCTTATCACATAAAATGATACACTCGCTTAGATTATGGATAGCATAGCTTTCGACAAACTCAGCTGGGAATATATGCATAAAGCCTTAGCTGTTAGTATGGCCTCATATGAAGTTGTCTGGTTGAGGAAGTTGTTCACTAAGCTGTTTCGACATGTGTTGGAAACCACCATGATACTTTGTGACAACCAGAGTGGGATCTGATTATCAGAGAATCACGTATTTCATGATCGCTCCAAGCACATAAACATCATGTACCACTTTATCCAAAATATGGTACATCGAGGAGCAATAAGGCTCCTTCACATTAAGACTGATGTGCAGGTCATCGATATTCTGACGAAGCCCCTGGAAAAGGTCAAATTCTTGACTTTCCGAGAACTACTAGGAGTCATGGAGAGACCCTCCCTTGAGGATACTGTATGATATGGATATTGAACTTGTTGAAGTTTCTATGTTTAGTTTAGAAACCCTTCATGCACTTTCTCTAATTTATTCCTACCTACTTGTTATTTTTCTTTAACAAGTTATTTACAAAGTAAATACTGAAAATAAACACCAGTGCATGCTCAACATATTACAGATCAACAACTAAAAGAAACAAGAACAAACACACCACATGACACCATTATTTTTGGACCAATGTCCCCGGAAAAACCCAATGCGCGAAAAGTTGTGCAGCTATCTGAGGGTTTCCTTATTAAGAAATATTAGAGTACAATCTGGGTGCCAAAACTAGCCTACCCAACGGAGAATTTCCTTAGAAGCTATACCTCACAGTTTGAGAGAAATCTCCTAGCTGAAACCCCGAAAAATACTTTCGGCAACTCCTCAGCACAAAACTGCTATGCAGCCCTAGCATCTGCCCAATCTGGACAACATCAGACCCTCTCTGTCTTACGTTGGCCCTATGTCAGCCTTTCTTGGCCTGCATCAGCCCCAGGAGCTCCAGCATCAGCGTTTTGGACCTCTCCGTCAGACGCACTGGCCTCTCTGGTGCTCTACGCAGCACTTGGTTGCCTCTACGTGGCCGTGCGTGAGCCCTTGTTGACTCTGTGTCACTCTCCTTGGCTGCTGCGCTGCTCTCCCAGCACAATCTTTACCTTCTCTATTTCTTTGTACTCAATTCCCCCTCAGCTGCTCTCCCAATCACTGATTCTATCTCTATTAGCAAACCTCGTTCTAGAGAATAGAATGACTGATCATCTTGTCTGCTCTCCAAAGGACCCTCAAGCCTCCTCTTATACTTTTCTTGTTGGCATCTCAAAGGCCAAGATTAAGTCCTTAATCAATGGCTAAGATTAGATCTGTCTTGATCCATGTCTTTTGGACCACCCTAACACAAATTCATATTAATACACATTAATATTTTATTTTCCCTATGTTTAGACTTAGAGACTCCATTAAAAATATTAATTATTTTAATATCTCCTGATCTATTTAGAATTTGCCCAAACCCTTTCTGGGTATTCGTGATCTTATGTGCCCAACCTCTCCACCAAATTTCGTGGCTAGAGCTCATCCGATGCTACCCCAAATCAACAGAACTTTGGGAGCTTCAGGGGGCATGGGGTACCTCTTGGGGCGATAAGAAACCATAGGGTGAGTGGTTCAGCCTTCCCCTAATGGTTTGCTATTTAGGTAGGATGAGTGGTTCATCCTTCTCCTCCTAAGACACAATCATAGGGTGAGTGGTCTAGCCTTCCCCTAGTGATTTGTTGTGTACACGGTGACTGGTTCAGCCTTCCCCTAGGATATGCCTTGGCAACATGTAGGCAAGATGAGTGGTTCATCCTTCTCCTGATGAGACATCCTACCCATGCAATCTGGGACTCATAGGAAGTATCTCTCATCTGGCCAATGAGTACAGAAATGATGATAGGGAGGGACCATAGTACTACCGATGGATGCATCGTGTACTACCGTACTCCCTATGCTAGGATGATATTGATCTGGGAACAATTGGAATTGACTTCAGGTCAGTAAGAGTGGTATGAGACACTCTCTTTATTTGAAACTGATTTCGGATCAATAAGAGTGGTATGAGACACTCTTTATTTGAAACTGATTTCGGATCAATAAGAGTGGCGTGAGACACTCTTTATTTGGAACTGATTTCGGATCAGTAAGAGTTGGATGAGACACTCTCTTTATATGGGACTGACTTCGGGTCAGTAGAGAATGGTATGATACATTTTCAATCACTTCTTCTTCATAATTCAACAGAGCAGTGCAGGGAACTACATTGATGGCAGATATGGTATAGACCGGCAAATGGATTAGCAGATGAAGATCTCCCTAGCTAAGAGAGAGTGTTAAAATTGGCAACTTGGGCCAAACTCCATGTGGGTCACCTTATTTATGGCAAATGATATTTTTCTTGGATTTCTCTCTTCGATAGGTGTAGGACTAATCTAAAGATCATCCAATTCCGATATGTATTTATGGAAATATGAATTTATTTATATTATTTGACAATTTTTCAAGGTCGGCCAACAAACAAATAACCCCCAACTCAACCTCAACGTTGCATTTAAATAGAGGAGGCCTCAAGTCATGTGTGACACACATCTCTTGTGATCTCTCTCGGCTCGTTTGGGTTTGGTGGAAAGAGAGATCTAGAGGGAGATCCTTAGCCGCAGTCCTAAAGGAAGGAGATCTAGCCGCAATTCTAGAGAAGAGGCCATGCCTTAAAAGGAAATATCTATACGCAGTCAAGGTACACATCCATACGCAGTCAAGGAGGAAGCCTAGTCGTTGGCCGCAGTAAAGAGAGCCTCCTATCCGCAGTCCAAAGGTGCCCTAGCCACAGATCAAAGGAGCCCTTAATACGCACTTAATGAAGGCCCTAATCTATTGTCCAAAGAGGCCCTAATCCGCTTTCCAAAGAGGCGCTAATCCGTTGTCCAAAGAGGCCCTAAATCCGCAGTCACAAAGAAGCCTTAACTGTTGTCACAAGAGAGCCCTAGCTGCAGCCTAGATTGCCCTAGCCACAGTCAAAATGAAGGCTCTAATCTGCAATCACAGGAGAGCCCTAGCCACAGTCTAGAGAGAACTAGTCGCAACAAATAAAGACCTTTAATCTACAACAAGAAGGAACCTAGACAATGTGGGAATTGACAGCGTTTAATAAGGTTCATATAGTGCATTAACCAAGGTCTAGTGTAGCCTCAAAGAGAAGGTCAGTGTTTAGGGTGATCTCTTAAGATAAGACTGGAGGTCGTGTTGTTGTTCAAGGGTCAAGATTGTAGGGTTGTCAGCGTTGCCAATTGGAGGTTGTTGGGTGCTATGTGTAGGCCTAACTTGTTGTTGGCCCAGGCCGCAGGCCATAGCCAACAACATAGATTGTTCTAAAGGTTGCACAAGTCAAACTTGAAACCGTGGCAGTGGAGTATGCAGCACCACAGCCTTTGAAGGCTTGTATTGTTGGTTGTGTGAAGGATCAAGACTGAAGGTTGATGCCCTAACACATGAGGCAGTGACAACTAGTGCAGCTAGAAGACAACAACGTTCTGGGAAATATATTGGGTCAATATGTGACTATGTTTGGCTCAGTTTGATGAGCATCATGTTGATGCCTCTTGAATGAAAGATTCAGTCATGTTTGTGAAGAAACCTAATAAACTAATAAACCATTCATAAAATAAATAGCAGAAATATAGAAAAACCAAACATGGTGGAAAAGGCCTGAGCCTCATTGTATTCCTCTCATTCTCAATCCAATGTACAAAGAATGATAATAATACAAATAAATACATGAAGAAGTTTGTCTCAACATAATGCATCTGTCTTGAACAAACTTGGTTGAGATATTTTCTCAACAAAACACTAATCTAGGAGAACTAGTTGGAGAGAATCTCTCATCCTAACTAAACTCTCTAGTTTGAGGAACTAACTCCTAATTCTCAAGATTTGATTTATTTAATTATAATTTTGGATTTATAATTGTTTTATTACGAAAGTGAGGCTAACATTCCCCTCCCAATGATAAATCCAAAATAAGAACAAGGAACCCTCTTCCACGTTCTCAAGTTGATCATCAAAAAACATTTGCCTAAAAAACCGCCAAAGCTGGATGCTAAAGAAACTGCAATATGAAGAGACCATGAGTCAGCTGCATGTTTGATTCATCTCTGAATGTCGCTTGACAACTCCATCACGTGCCAAGCTGCAAAAGGATCCAACTGTCCTTTGCTTGAAATCAGCATCCTGTGTCCACTGAAAAAAAATTGATGAACGCCCACTAGCATATTTGTTTGTCCACTAACAAAAGTTGATGAACGCCCATTGGCGAATCTGCTGATGATGATCGCCCACTGGC
This sequence comes from Pinus tabuliformis, assembly GCA_031772625.1. Classification (NCBI taxonomy): domain Eukaryota; kingdom Viridiplantae; phylum Streptophyta; class Pinopsida; order Pinales; family Pinaceae; genus Pinus; species Pinus tabuliformis. The sequence continues at coordinate 1,127,406,195 of CM062817.1, forward strand.
TGATGACGTTGAAAAACAACTCATTGTTGCTTTTGTTGTGTTTGAAAATTGCTCACTGTTGACTTTGTTGTCGATCGCCCACTGGCGAATTTGTTGATGCTCACTTGCTGATGAAAATGCCCACTGGCTACTTTGCTGATGTTGTCGAGACTTTCAGTCTGACAACCACTATCAATTTCATTGACATTTTCCCCCCTCTGTCAGTTGAAAGGAGAGACAATCTTCTTCAAATTATTTCTGAACTCCCCCCCTTCAGGGATAGGCGTGTTTCATTGGTGTACTCCCTTGTTCAACTGCACGAGAGTACCATCGTCATTTTTACTATTGTCTGCAATATGTGTGAGTGAATCCGATTGTAAAACTTATACAATCTTTTGACCGAGGATGACCATTCCCAGGGATCAATCCATGAATAATGATCTGCAATATGGTTGATTGTTGTTGTTTGCTACATTGTGCTGATGAATGATTTGACTTGCCACAATGGTGACAAGGATAGAGATCAAAACATTGATCTTCCAGATGACTAGTTCTTTGACAATGAAGGCATTTTGGTTTGACTGCAACTTCAGTTTGTGTGTATTTCTGTTTGTCTGCAACTTCAGTTTGTGTGTATTGATGTTTGTCGTCAACTTTCTCAGAACTAGCCAATGTGATTTGTGCAAGAAACTTGGCACTGACAAACTTAATGGGCCTTCAATAATCTGGGATATGGAAGTTGGCGTCATCTTTGACATATCCTAAGCCTCGTCGACTTCTGTTACTTTGGATTTCTTCCCATGGCTTGATGATTGATTTGGAAGAAAGTTGAACTGGATCAGGGACTACTTTGACACTTGAAGTTGGTCGGATCAGTGACTTGGAATCATCAGTTGTATTGTTGAAAGACTTGGAAGCATCACTCTTCTCTAGCAACTCAGTTCTTTGTAGTTGTGACTCCAGTTGAAGGAACTCAATCATTTCATGTGCATGTTGAAGATGCACTTGAATATCAGCAAGAGTTGTTTTGCTGATGTTCACCATGTCGCCAGCTGATGATAAAATCAAATTGTTAAGAATTTGGGATAGTTGAATGTGTGTCGCCATGTTAGCTTGCTCATTTTGAATTCAGGCTAGCTTGTACTATTGCTTGTTGTTGATGATTTAAATACTTGCCCGAGCTTTATAACTTGGTTGCTTGAACTCTTGATTTCACGCTCGCTTGATGACAATCGCTTTGCTTGAATGCTTCACTAACACTTTGTGAATGCTTCAATCAACTTCACACTGTCTCGTTTGTTGTAGATGTCATGCTTTGAATTTTCACACTTGATTTTGACATGCTCGCTTGCTTTGTTGTTTGAATGACACGCTCCCTTGATTTATTGCTTATTGCACTTGCGTTAAACACTGGCTTGATTTGATGCTCACTTGAAGAATAGAATACTAGAATTCACACTCGTTTGATGATGATTGCTTGCTAGATGGCTTGCTTGAACTTGCTTGATTGATTACAGACACTTTATGCTTTCTTAAATGTACGCACTGAATGTGCTGATTTTAAAAAAAGGAAGGATGTCGAACACTGTCGAAAATGCACCCAAGAGACAAATGACAAGTTCAATCTTGATGACTCAGTTGAAGACTTACTTGACTTAATGTATTCACCCCAACAATTCAAATTAGGGTGACGGTTACAACCGAGAATGCACCCGTACAATTCTGTTACAAAATGTTTATCTAGAAGTGATACAAAAAGTGTTGATGGTGTTGATGTCGTCTTCGCTTGAAATGCTTGATTTTGTAGCATCCTTAACTTGATTGCTTTGATTACATGATGTGAAATGTGCTCGCTTGGAAGATCATCTTATCAAGTTGATGATGTGACGCTTTGTCTTTTGTGTACATAATCTTCATTACAGCAGCTTAATTAAGCATTCTTATACTTAAGCTTGCTTATGTGCATGTAGTTGTTTAAGCATAACACAAAGAGAGCATTTTTTATAATCTGAATACAAGTCATGCACACGCGTTCAATACACACGGCGTACCTAAGATCCCCTTTTCAATTTCGGGCGGATCTACGACCCAAGAACCACAAAAATTATGATTTTATTAATTACTGGAGTACGTCATTCTTCAATGTCACAACTTTGTCGTGGAAATTTCTCTTGCAAACTTTGGAAGCAAATTGTCTTCAAAAACTGCCTGCACTGACTCAATCGCTCTCAAAGTAAAATATTACTTTGAATTACAATAATGAGTTTCACTTATCAATCCAAATACAAAAAAATGTACTTATGACTTCAAATATGACTAAATGAAGTTCACCCTACCATTCCACAAATCATCGACCTTATTCAACCTTATGACTCCCAAATAAAAATTATTTAATCCACTCCTTATCTCTCCCCAAAGACACTATAATTAAAAAATACACTTTTCAATTTCAATTTCAGCTCCACTTAACTTTCACTCAACCCTTAATTTGACTCTTTAAATTCAATTTCAATTTAAGCTTTTGACTCATCTAACATTAGACAATTCTCTAAATGTGTTTTCTTCACTTTACTTTCCCACTTTCTTGAATTTATCTATGTGAGTCCCTTTAATAAATGAGTGGAAAAAAGGATATGGCAAATACTTGGCATAAATGAATGCAAAGGAAATCCGGTAATGAGGGACTGAGACTATCTGTTGCGAAAAAGAAATTAGTTTCAAAACAGGAAAGTAGCGGAGACAGAGTGGAGAAGACAGGAGATGGTGAGAAATTGAGTCTGTCGTTGTATTTGGCTAGATTTCTAGCACTGGCTTGGAAGAAGATGACTGCTTTCTCCTTTTCTGATTGGCTCAGCTGGTGGTCGTTGTGGCAGCGGGAGAAGAGGTTAGAGAAACTCCATACTGGAAGGTCAAGGAGATAAATTCCACAAAACAGACGGCTTGGCATTTTCCTTGAGGCTCTTGGTTATCCACCAAGCACCCCAATCTATATTGCTGCTGGAGAGATATATGATGGTGATCAGAGAATGGCTGAGCTTGCATCCTGGTTTCCAACATTGATAGGAAAAGAAAAAATAGCTCCTGCAGAACTAACTCCTTTCATGTCGCATGCAACCCAAATGGATGCTTTAGATTATATTGTCTCAGTAGAGAGTAATGTATTTGTTCCTTCATACTCTGGCAACATGGCACAAGCTGTTGAAAATCATCGTCATTATCTAGGGCATAGCAAAACAATTATTCCTGACAAGAAAGCTCTTGTCTCACTGTTCAATAAGATAGACCATGGACAACTCAAAGACATCAAGCGTCTTTGTGAAATTATTACCTTTGCAAGATTGTATGTGTCAGAATGAATCTTCTTATAATCCTATGGAGCATCGATCTAGAGGCTTGAATGCAACTACTGCTCTCATTTGAACTCAATCTCCTGATACGTGACTATGTTGGGCACTCAAGTACTGGCTTTTCACATACAAATGGGCAACATTCTTGAAAGCAATTGCATAAAATAGTTCATCGATCTTGTTTAGCGGTCCTACGTTGGCTTAATTCGCTCGACATCCTTCAAGAGACTCACACATGTAACAATTGCATCCTCATCGACTCTGTTGGCTCTACTTCGACAATATGATTCTATCGGCCCACATTATTGACCCTTCGACCTAGTTATGGCTCGCTGGTTCTAGAAATTCTCATAAAATTAGATCAACCTCTGACTTAACGACAACCGCATCACATTGCATCAGTCGATTAAGCAATTCGAATACAATTGATTTCCGTACATTTGACTCTTACCGCATCCTATCAGGTCGGCTCTAGAGTAGATTCATCTTTTCGAAGGCAAGGTAGAGAGTACTGCAAACATTACATCAATGAAGTCTCATATTGAGCAGCTTGAGCATCAACATAGGGAGTTACAAAGAGATATTTAACAATTGTGCATGCAACAATCAGGATCTGGCTATATTGGTGTCATAACACAGATACAAGCCCACATGATTGTTGGTTTGGAGCAGGAGATCAAAACATCGAAACAGAAACTAGCTGCTATTGTGGGAAACAATCACAATCTTCAAGAGGATCTTTCAGAAATTTATCGTACCAAAAGTCAACTTGCCGATTTGCACAAATCAGAACTTAAGAATAATTACGAGGTGGAGCAACAAAATAAATTCTTCCAAAGTAAAGTAGTTGCTGCTTTTTCTAAGGGAGAAACAATGGCACCAACAAAGAGATGACACACTTACTATAATGTGCATAGGGCATAACAGAGGCTGGGAGGAAGCAACATCAATGTTCTCTGGGGTTCCTATTGAGCTTAAAACTTTCAATGCAACGCTGAAATGACCAAAGTTTGAGAATGACTGATGAGATTGATGAATACATCTTGTTCATTCCTCTTTCAACGATCTTTACATTGATCGGCGCCCAGGATTTCCATGCTCTACGCTATCAGGTGGTCAGATGACGTTACTGAGGTACACAGCTCAGCCTTCGTCGAGTGGGAAGGCACTGTCACACAGCATTAAGCACCATGGGTGGCAAATAAAGAAGCAGTATCTGATACAGAGACCAATGTGTGTGGCAACAGAAAATTTAGTGGGCAATACAAGCATTGAAACAGCTCCAATGCCCAAGACACGTAGATTTTTAATTCAATTTCACATTGATCTCACAAAATTCATCTTACATGGACTCAACTTCCACAAGTAGTCCTTCAACACAACAATTCCAAAATGTTCAAGCTCTAAATCCAAGATTTCCATTAGCTTCGATACCACATGAAGAAATCTAATAAACTACTAATAAACCATTCATAAAATAAATAGCAGAAATATAGAAAAACAAGACATGGCGGAAAAGGCCTGAGCCTCACTGTATTCCCCTCATTCTCAATCCAATGTACAAAGAATGATAATAGTAGAAATAAATACATGAGGAAGTTTGTCTCAAGATAGTGCGTCTATCTTGAACAAACTTGGTTGAGATATTTTCTCGACAAAACACTAATCTAGGAGAACTAGTTGGAGACGATCTCTCATCCTAACTAAACTCCCTAGTTTGAGCAACTAACTCCTAATTCTCGGGATTTGATTTATTTAATTATAATTTTGGATTTATAATTGTTTTATTATGAGTGAGGCTAACAATTTGACCAGCATTGACCTCTATGGTCAAGGCTTTACTATTGCTGTCATAAAATATCAGATTTGTACATTTGTACTATCTCTCTCTGCTAAACTATTGAAGAATTTATCAAGCGTTTCCCCACATTGGGTTTTGTCCCTGGCTGGTGCCACATCTTGTGTCCTCCTGTCTTGGCTTGTCTTCTACTGTTTATGTTTATGTTCTATTTGCATTTTACTATCATGCTAATGTGATTGCCAAACTGGACATTGAAATTGGGCTAACAAGAAAATTGAGGTATATCGCTCATAGGCGTAGAACATACCAAAATTTAACATGGTATCAGAGTTGAGGTGAAGACAAAGCCCAAGCAAGAGTGAAAGAGCAATCACTGAAGATAGTTGGAAAGGACAAAAGGCTCAATGTGTTCCTCATCCCGCTTTCCGGCTGAACACAAACTCCATGAAAAGTCTGACTATCACGGATGGAAGATGTCTCTTGATCTAATATTGGAAGAACAAGAAGTGTTGGATTATGTGAAGGGTAAAATCCTTGAGCCTCCATCAAATGAACCGGTTGCTACAAAGAACAAGTACACCAAGGGTGAAGTCAAAGCGAAAAAGATTATGAGAGATTCCGTTGACAAGCATCTGGTGGCCTACATCTCCGATTTGAACACCTCCAAGGTGATCTACGACAGATTAATAAGCATGTTCAAGGTTAGTGATGCAAATCAAATTTTATTTCTCAAAAATATGTTGAAGGATATTAAGAATGGTAAAGACGAGGATATTCAATCCTACTTCTTAAGAATCACCAAGCTCAAGAATGATCTTCTTGCGATTGGAGAAATTATATCTGACTAGGAACTGACTATCATTACTCTTGGAGGACTCCCACCCAACTGGTATATATTTAAAACCACTATTCTCAATAATGATCACATTCCAGGGTTTGAAGAATTGATGTCGAGATGCATTCAAGAAGAAACCAGGATGGTGGAGCAAGAGATGCCCACTAATAGAAGTAGCCCTACTACTTTCTCTGCTCATGCCAAAAGGAGAAACAATGCAGGGTCTATAGGTAATTTCCATGGAAAGCCTGGATCTAAGGGAGGAAGGAAAGGCAAATGCTTTGCTTGCAATAAGTTTGGCCACTATGAAAGGGAGTGTCCAAATATAAGCGACACATCACATGATGATGACACAATCATCCAAGGGGCAACTTCAACAACAATGATCGAACGAATGACAGGTACAACAGCAAAGGAAAAAGGAAAAAGGACATCAAGCAAATGGTCGACCCTCCAAGAAAGCAAGGAACTCTAAGTATGAAGAATCAAATGTTTTTTCTAATAAGCAAAAGGAGTATTATCTTATATTAGCCCTCTCCACTACCTCTCCTCCGAACACTTTGGGAAATTGGCTTATTGATAGTGGTACTTCAAGGGACTTCACCGGATAAAAGGAAGCGCTCTCTAATATGATAGAGAAGGAAACAAACTTGAAGATTATTCTTGGAGACGATGCCACCTATCCCGTAAAGGGTGTAGGAAATGTTACCATTAAATTGATTCAGGGTAACACGACTCATTTACAAGAAGTTATATATGTACCTGATCTCAAGAAGAACCTGGTGTCCATTTCAGCAATGGAAGACAAAGGTTACAAGGTGGCATTCATTGATGGAAAGGTACTTGTTTGTAAAAGAAATTTTAAAGATGTTATTACTCTTGGGTTCAGGGTTGGCACTTTGTATCAAGTTGCAGGAATTCTATTGGGGACCATGTCTTGCGACACATCTCTTAAATGGCACCAGAGGTGTGCCCATCTTCATTGGAAGGCCCTACCCGATGTGAGACAGATGGTGACAAGGATGTCTGAGTTCAAAGAAGAACATGAATGTATATGTTCGGGATGTACCAAGGGAAAGCTTACAAAGGGACTATTCCCCTCTAGTAATAGCAAGACCACAGATGTGGAACATCCCGAGGGGCTTGAGGTTCATGATCAGGAATCTCATATAAGCAAGATGAAGAAAGCTCTCTATGGTTTCAAGCAAGCACCCCGAACATTGTATGAGAGGATCGATAGCTATCCGATGAAGTTGGGATTCACTAGGAGTGAAGTCGATCCGAACCTTTACTTTAAGGTTGAAGATGAAAGATTTCTCATACTGGTGCTTTATATGGATGACCTCTCTCTAACAGGTGCAGACCCTCTCATCTACAAACGTAAGAGGGAATTGGATTCCAAATTTCGAATGGTGAACTGCAAGCCTATGACTACCCCGATGGAGTTTAACTTTAAGAACTTATGTGGTAATGTTGTCAGACCTGAATTGGGAAATGCCTCTGAATCTCGTCAACTCATAGTAGCATTGATGTCCTTGGTGAACTCTCGTCTGGACATATGTTTTCCAATTAGCATGTTGAGCCTATATATGGTTGAGCCTCATCACTCATATTGGATTGGTGCCAAGAATCTTCTCAGGTATCTTCGGGGCACAATCACTCAAGGACTGAGATACACTGTTGGAAATATGAGGTTGCATTGTTATTCTAATGCTGATTGGGAAGGCAGTGTGGTGGATTGCAAGAACACTTTTGAGTGTTGTTTCTCTTTGGGTTCTTCTTCAATATCCTGGATGAGCAAGGAGCAGAAGTCGGTTGCTCTGAGCACCACTAAGGCCGAATACATAGCTGCGAGTATGGCCTCGTGCGAAGCTGTCTGGTTGAGGAAGCTCTTTAATGAGTTGTTTGGACTTGTGCAGGAAACCACCATGATCCTTTGTCACAACCAGAGTGGGATCCGATTATCAGAGAATCACGTATTTCATGATCGCTCCAAGCACATAGACATCTAGTACCACTTTATATGGGATATGGTACATCAAGGAGCAGTAAGGCTCCTTCGCATTAGGATTGATGTGCAGGTCGTCGATATTCTGACAAAGCCCCTGGGAAAGGTCAAATTCTTCACTTTCCGAGAAGTATTAGGAGTCGTGGAGAGACCCTCTCCTAAGGGTCCTGTATGATATGGATATTGCGCTCTGGGAGCTCCGGTGGGCATGGGGTACTTTCTGGAGCGATGAGAAACCATAGAGTGAGTGGTTCAGCCTTCCCATAATGGTTTGTTGTGTAGGCAGGATGAGTGGTTCATCCTTCTCCTCCAAAGACACAATCATAGGGGGAGTGGTCCAGCCTTCCCCTAGCGATTTGTTGTGTACAGGGTGAGTGGTTCAGCCTTACCTTAAGATACCCCTCGGTTAGATGTAGGCAGGATGAATGGTCCATCCTTCTCCTGTTGAGACATCCTACCCATGCAGTCTAAGACTCATTGGAAGTACCTCTCATTTGGCCAATGAGTACGGAAATGAGGATAGGGACCATAGTACTATCGATGGATGCATTGTGTACTACCATACTCCCTATGATAGGATCAATAAGAGTGATATGAGACACTCTCTTTATTTGGAACTGATTTCAGATCAGTAAGAGTGGTATGAGACACTCTCTTTATTTGGAACTGATTCTGAATTAGTATGAGTGGTATGAGACACTCTCTTTATATGGGACTGACTTCGAGTGAGTAGAGAATGGTATGATACACTCTCGATAGCTTCTTCTTCTTCTTCATAGTTAAACAGAGCAGTGCAGGTCACTGCATTGATGGCAAATATGGTACAGACTGGCAAATGGATTAGCAAATGGAGTTCTCCCTTGTTGAGAGGGAGTGTTAAAATTGGCAACTGGGGCCAAACTAAGGTGTGTCACCTTATTTATGGCAGCTGATATTTTTCTTGGATTCCTCTCTTCGAGAGGTGTAGGATTGATCTAAAGATCATCTGATTCCTACATGTATTTATGGAAATATGAATTTATTTATATTATTTGACAATTTGTCAAGGTCGGCCAGCAACCAAATATCCCCCAGCTCAACCTCAACGTTGCATTTAAATAGAGGAGGCCTCAAGTCATGTGTGACACACATCTCTTGTGATCACTCTCCACTTGTTTGGGTTTGGTGGAAAGACAGGTCTAGAGGGAGAGCCCTAGCCGCAGTCCTAAAGGAAGGAGATCTAGCCGCAATTCTGGAGAAGAGGTCATGCCCAAGCCACAATCATAAAGAGCCCTAAAAGCAGTCTTGTGAGGAGGTCTAGCCGCAGTTAAAAGGAGATATTTATACACAGTCAAGGGAGACATCCAGAAGCAGTCAAGGAGGAAGCCTAGTTGTTGGTCGCAGTGAACAGAGGCTCTTATTCACAATCCAAAGGTGCCTTAGCCGCAGATCAAAGGAGCCCTTAATACGCACCTAATGACGGTCCTAATCCGCTATCAAAAGAGGCCCTAATCCGTTGTCGAAAGAGGCCCTAAGTCCACAGTCACAAAGAAGCCTTAGCCGTTGTCACAAGAGAGCCCTAGCTGCAGTCTAGAGAACCCTAGTCGCAATCAAAAGGAAGGCTCTCATCTGCAATCACAGGAGAGCCCTAGTCGCAGTCTAGAGAGACCTAGCCGCAGCAAAGAAAGACCTTTAATCCACAACAAGAAGGAGCCTAGACAACATGGGAATGGACAGTATTTAATAAGGCTGATGTAGTGGATAAACCAAGGTCTCGTGTAGCCTCAAAAAGAAGGTCAAAACAAATCTGTTTAGGTTGATCTCTTAGGATAAGACTGGAAGTCGTGTTGTGTAGGCCTAAGGTTGATGGGTGTTATGTGTAGGCCTAACTTGTTGCTAGCCCAGGCCGCAGGCCATAGCCAACAGCATAGATTGTTCTAAAGGTTGCACAAGTCAAACTTGAAAGCGTGTCAGTCTCAACTCTCAAGAGTCAAAATATCAACAAAAAATATAATAATGTACATCATGAGTCATCTAAAAGTCATCAAGTAATCAGTCACCGACATCCTCTTCCCCTTTTACGACAATAGGGAATGGCTTTGCCTTTTCCTCTAGAGGAAGAAGACCCTGCCCCTAGGGATACAAAATCAAATGGACTCAATCGTCCTCTAGAAGCCGATGGAAGAGGTGGCCTTTGTGCTATGTTGTTGTTGTTGCCCATCCTAGATGGTGTCACCTCCTCCTCAGCATCCTCATCCAGCTCTGCTACTACCTCCTGACCCTGATGTTGCTCCGCCTCCTCCTCCTCTATCTCTGGATCTCCCTCCTCTGCAACTGCTACATCCTCTAGATCCACACCTAACAATCCAGGATCGAGTCCAAGATCGGCCTCTCAGTGTTGACTCTCCATGAAGAAGTGGTATCAATATTGTCCAATGAGATGGCTTCCACATCAATAGGTTTCTGAAGCTGTCTCACCCACAATCGAAGATTGTAGTAGACATACACCATGTCATTGAGGTGTTGGGACTCCAATCTGTATTAGGGTCATAGATTGTAAATTAGTACTTAGAAAAGTTAAATATTAAAATTAATCAAATGAATTCAAAAAATTTAATTTGAAATCTTTTTACCTGTTGCACTTTTTGGGGTGTATTTTGTCAAATACACTCCAGTTGCACTCACACCCAGAGGAACTACATGTTTGGTTGAGCACTCGAATGGCAAGCTTTTGGAGATGGAGTACTCTGGCACCATAGCTTGTCCACCAAGCATCTACAAGTTAAAAGAAAAATGAGAAACATAAAAAAAAAACATTGAAATTCTAAACTTGAAAGTTTGAAACAAACTGAAGCTTACATGGTATTTTCGTCATCCTATTCTTAGTAGCCATGTTAAAACCAAATGTGCCACCTCCCATCCTATAGACCTCCATTTCTTTAGAAATCTCCTCACGTTCTTGCTCAAACGACACCATCCTCTCGACACAAGAGAATCCATCCATCACCTCGGCATCAAATGTGAAACCACAAGCGTAAGAAAATGCAGGGTTGAGGTAGACACCTGCAGCATGAATGGGGCGATGGAGGGTATTGTTCCATCGTTGATCAATCACTCTCCATATGACCTCTTGTTTCGCTAACCCCTCGTCTCCCTTATCTGCAAAATAAGCACAAATGGCTTCTTTGGCCCTATCCATGGCCTCATACAAGCAGCCCATTGCAGGCTTGTCTCCATCAACCAACCGAAGAACGTTTACCAAAGGTTCTGAAATGGCACACAACTCCTCTACTCCTGCCCAAAAGCTCTTATCATATTTAACTAGTCTACATATGCCCTCTCCCTCTGGTTTGCAGCTAATAGATAAAGAACGCCAATCGATTGAGAGAAACATGCTCTTCACCTCCCACATAGAATTCAACAGAGACTAAAGAGATATGAAAGTAGTGGCAAATCGTGTAATGGCAAGCCGCACCAACTCTTTGTTGTTGGTGAATCTTCTCATCAAGCTAAGCACAGATGAATGATTATATATAAATTTTGTTATGCTCTTGGATGATTCAACAATATCCCTCACACTAGGAATCTTACCTATATCCTCCAACATCAAGTCAATGCAATGAGCAGCACAAGGTGTCCAAAACAAGTTAGGATAGCTCTCCATAAGCATCTTGCCAGCTGCAACATAATTTGCAGTGTTATCCGTTATGACTTGGACAACATTGCTTGGGCCTACTCCCTGAATGAAGATGTCCAACAACTCACATAATGAACGTGCATCCTTAATGTGTGCAGATGCATCAACAGATTTCATAAACATTGTCCCCTTGGGACAACTAACCAAGAAGTTAAGAAGGGTCCTACCCTTCTGGTCAGTCCAGCCATCTGACATGACTGTGCATCCAGTGTGTTCCCATGATGCTCTAAATTCTGCCAATCTAGCAGTGCAATCAGTCTTTTCATCTTGAAGAAGAGGCCCTCTCAATTCTGCAAAGGTGGGGGCTTTGTACCCCGGGCCAACGACAGCAACAGCATCAAACATAGGCTGGTAGAATGGGTTTGTCTTGGCAATGTTGAAAGGAACATCACTCCATAGAAGACACCTACTAACCAACCTGTTAGCTTCTGCCTTTTCTTTTTTTTCATTGATGATTTGATCCTAGGTTGTGAACCAGCTGTTGTTCTAGGAACAAGAAAAGATGAGATAGAAGGATGAGTACCCATGGGTGAGGAAGGTGATGCTGTCGTAGAAGCACTGCCATTCTCAATTCCCCCCACCCTTGAGCCCCCTACAAGTTGGTTTCTTAGTGCTGCCCTAGTGTCTTTTCCGTCCTCTTTATCCATCAATGATTGAATGGCCCATCAGATGATTTCTAGAGTTGTCTTTGAGCAAAGTTCAACATTTTGCCCCGAAATTTGCCCCAAATGGAATTTTAATCTGTTGATGCCTCCTGACATATGCTTGCCACACAACTTGCAAATCAAATACATTCTATTGCCCCCCCCCCCAGTTTTGGGTGTAGTAGCAGGCTCACAAAACTCCCACATAGCATCCAAAATCTTTGGCATTTTGTTTTAAACTTTGAGCTTGAATTTAAAGTTTAAACCTGGGCACAAAAAAAAATTGAACAAACAATGATCCATCAAAATAGTCCTAAACGATGTCCTGAAAGTTTGAAACATATCACTCAAACAATGTATGTATGCTGATCCTATTTGGCTATATTTGACATAGAGCACAGTAGGGTTTTTGCAGGACTTTGTTCCCTACAGATTTGTAGCAGGAACTTACTCTAAATTTGCCAACCCATATAAAATCTTGAACATGTAATAGATTTGCATCAGTTTTATTAAATGACCATATTGAACCCTCCTTGACACTTGGAACCATCTTAATACATGAATGTTTATCTTATTTACTTTCCTCGAACCCTAGTCAGACTAGTGAAAGGGTAGGCTGGAGTCTAAACTATTGACAGTAGGCCAAGAAAGAAGCTCAGACTCTGTAGCTGTTAGCAGGAATTAAGGTAGTGAATCTGGTTCATTTTGATTTTATATACAGTATTGAATTTTCAATTTAATGATAGAACAAAATGTCACTGTAAGAAGAAGAGATTTTTTTTGAAGAAAACAAAGGACTTAACAGGGACATGTTGCTTGGTTATTTACCTTTAAAATATGTGGATGAAATAAATGAAGTCTTCCTTCAAGTATTTTAAGATGGATGGCAAAACTTATTGAATAGACTTTTGTTGATTTGCCATAATCATCAAAGAAAATTTGCTTTTGAATTAAAAATTAATTGGTTATCATAAGTTTTTTCTTGAATTTATTTAAATAATTAGACATCAAATCATCTAATACCCATGGAAAACACTTCACTTCAGCAACATGTAATTTATATTGCACTTTGAAGGGAAAATAGCCCACTAACAAAGCTTGTAACAGCAGTATAATTTCAAGCGTATAATCTGATATGAACATTACATCATGATAAAATGATGAACCTAAATATGTTGCAGCAAGAAGATTTCATTGACTTCCTCCTGCAGCTCAAATAGGTAAACATAATATCAAGCAGATGTCCAAAGATAATATAAACAACAGTGCAACAACTTATGTTAAATTCAAATGGGTACATATGCTTGGAAGATGGTTATAGCAGCCACAAAACTCAAATTTCTCCTCTGAAATATCTCAGGAAAGCTACAGGAATATATGGTTACCTTTAGCAATAACAGTTGCACTTAATCAACTCCCAAATCTGACTTATATGGTTTGGAAATTTGTCTCTCTGCACAACCATCCAACTCATCCACAAGAAAGGGTTTAAAGTTCTGCTACACGGATTTCCTTGTCAGCGAGTTAAGGGTTTGGTCCTTGACTGAAAGACTGAAACATTAAGTTATTAACTCAGAACTGTTTAACTGTGACTGTTGACATACCTTGCCGGCTCCTCTCCACGCAATGGCAGTTGCAAACGGAAGTTGGATTTGGAACGTAACCCTCGATGAGTCGATTCTCCACAGCAGCCAAAACAGTGAACAATGAAAACGCACAGCAAAAAATAAACCGAAATCACCCTTTGCGGCTATTTATCCACGCAAAAAAAAATTCATGCCGATTTTTTCCATCGACTCGCGATTAAATCGGGATTATTTCGATAAAATCGCGATTTTTTCGTTTACGAAAAAATCACCAAAAAGTCGCCCGATTTAATCCTTTTGCCCAAAAAATCGTGATTTTAGGAATAAATCCCAATTTTTTCGGGACTTTTTCCACAGTGCTTTGTATCTTAGATGAACAATTGATGAAATCTAATAGAAGAAGAAGAAATGAATTTCTAGTTTTCCACCTTGTGGGGTTCTGCCCTAGTCTCCGACCAAGCCCCATTGTCTCCTTTTTGTGCATGTTTTCTTCTATTGTTCCTTTACATTTCATTGGAAAAAATGTTGATGGTATTGTTCTTCTACACAATTGCTAATCATGTGAAGAGGTTATGGGATGAATCTGATATGGAATTGATGAAAAGTTAAAGAATGCAATTATCTACAGCAAAGAACAATGTAGCCCTAAGTAAAATTAACACTTCGTGGTGTAAATAGCAAACCGCAAGCACTGAGTGGTTTAATAGACGAGGCAAGCACTTAATAGTGTGTTTAATTGTCTGACAAGCACTAAGTGTTTTAACAAAAAAGCCAATCATTTACTAGTTTCACAGCGAAAGGCAAGCATATACTGGTTTCACAGCAAAAGGCAAGCATTAAATAGTTGGATTTTAATTCTTCAAATACATACTAGAAACACAACCTCCCACCAAGATATCAATGGCCTAATACACATTCAAGGTATTAAATATTTAACACCCGAAGTCATCAGGTCCTTGCCTGATACTTGGCTTTCCTAAAGGGTCATCCCCTTCTATTGTCACTTCAATCTGTCAGAGGGGAAAGGGGGAATGCGCACAACCTGCCTTTCCACTAGCCCAGTTCAATCGCATAATGGTTGTCACTAGCTCTGCCCACTCAGTTCATCCCCAATCACATCTCATTAAACATGTCAAACAAATGGCTTCCCATGTTTGCAAGCAACCTTGGCATTAAGTTCAACTAGGTCAATTCATGTCGTTTCAAGCCAGGCAAGCAAGCAAGTGGCTTCAGGCATTAAAGCAACTTCAAGTAAAATCGATCAGCAAGCAAGCTTCCCTCATCGACCAAGGATTGATAAGGTTATTCCTTCCTCCAGTGATTAAGTTTAATCAGTAATTCCCAACTGCTAAAAAAAAGTTTCAACCAGCAACAATTACCCCACACTAGAGTCACAGTTACATTTGATGTTACAAAATCAAGGGTCAAAACAGAGGATGTTATAGACGGCCATATGGGTGGTGCCAATTATCCTTTGTAACCACCAATTTGGGAATAGACCAACCAAATAACCCCCTAAAGAATGATGGCATAAGCTTATAAATCACAAAACATAGTAGAAATAATTGATGGGAAGATCACTATGAAATGTATCGACCTCAATTGTTGTATTCCATCAGAACCACGACTTCGACAACAATGTAAGCATGACTCCTCACATGCCCAACTGAGGCCTTCCAGATTTTCTCATAATGGACTTCAACCTATGTGCAAGTCCAACCCTACAATATCCCCTCAGAACAACGGTGTTAATTCTACTAGCATGACCTTGGGGTGAATGAGGAGAGTGAGTGCAAGGGCTAGCCCATGCCAAAGACCACTTAATGGATTGATATATTACATTATGATCGGGAAGGGCTACACATGACATGACACCAACACATCGTCCATCCTACCCATGTTGTACCCTATGTGGGGGGTCTCTTGGACTTCTCATGACTGTTCATGTGCACTTGTGGATTTTCGCCTTCCTCACAAGTGAATATCCAATTTACATAATCCATGTGGATCATGTTTCCAACATTCCCCCCCCCCTTTTAATGTGAAGAGTTGTATGCGAGTCTAAGAAGAGAGTTGAAATATGGAGGTGGATAGCAACCAATGGCTTGATATGCTCTTTGAATATGGTGGTTGAAGGAAGACCACAAACCAAATGGGGTAGTAGAAGCCAAAGTCTTCTACCGGTGATGGTTTGAGGTTATGTCACAAGGTTCATCAAATTCGAACCTTGAGGTTCGAATTTCACAAACCTCAAAAAACTTCCAAATTCATTGAGGTTAATTGAACCTGATAGTTGAACCTCAAATTTGAACCCATAGAAATTCAAACCTGAAGGTGAATTTAAATCCAAATTTAATGGATTTTTTTTCGGTTCGCCAGTTTTGGTGACTTCCATACTCCAAGAGAGGCCATATTGAGCGACAACTCGATCTCCTTGACAACGATAACTTAATCTCCTCGATGACAATGACTCAATCCCCTTGATAAAAAACCTAGCTGCAACAACTTGATCCCCTGGATGGCACACTTCACGGCAACTTGTTGCCACATACACTCAATGGCACAACCAATAACAACTTGATGCTTCAAACCCTCAATGCCACACCTAATAGCCACTTGTTGCTACAGACCTCAATGGCAGAATTGAATCTTGTCATCACTCAGCAAAACAATGGGGTTCTCTGCAAGGACACAGCCCGAAGCAAAGAACCGGGTTACAACGTCAAGGTTACAAGGACGCATAGTCATACAGGAACACAGGTCGAGGCAAAGTGATGAGGGTCAAAGGTTATAGTGATGAAGTGTCGACGTGGAGGAAGTTGTGGACATTGGAAAAGGAACGTCGGTCGAATTTACAGGAATGCATCCATTGACACAAGTCAAGGTTATAGTGATGCTCCAAGTTATGGAGCCAGGGTTACAAGCCAATAAAAAGATACGGGCAGCATTTTTCTTCTCGATATGGCCTCTCTCCCACTATGGATGATAAAGTTTTTCATGTATGTCTATTGATCAAAATTCTTACTCATTTATTTTTATTGAAGTCGATTTCTTATAAGATTACCTTTTCTCAAACCTAATGGAGAACCTTATAAGATATATACTTGAGCCTAATGTAAAGCCTTATAGGAACCTCATCAAAAAAATTGAATTCGAATTTGAATTGAACTTAATCATTGCCAAACTCGAATATGAACTGTGTGAGATAAGTTTAAGGTTGACCACCAACACTAAAACTTGGCTCAAGCTAGTTCCTAGAATAATTTCGAATCTATCTAGAACTTATGTCTTATGCTAAATGGAAGTGCTCTTTGATGGTGCTTTGAAGATGACCACAGACTATAGAAATGGTGGTTTAAATATGACCACAAACTGTTGGCTGGCGGAAGTGGTAAGTCTTCTAGTGAGTGGTGGTTTAAGGAGGACTACAAACCAAATGGTGGTTTTGGAATGACCACAAACCAAATCATGCTCATGAAACATAAGTATGTCTCTAGCTATAGTTCTAACTTTGGCTCTAATTGAATCTACTTTTGCGCTCTAGCTAATGGCTTTGATTCTAGTTGTAGCTCAAGTTCGCTTGATATGACTTTGAAATTAGTAGTTGCTATCAATTTCCTCCCTGTCAGATATAGGGTGAGAAGATGAAAATCTCCCCATTACCAAACGTGTCAAAACTCGAGAATGAAATATGCAATATGATCGATATATCTTCTAAGTTGTTGAAGACCATTGCCTAGAAGCAATCCATCTAAGCTGATTTTTTTCTCTTGTGGGGTTATTGTGACTGGAACATCTGCTTGAATGATGAGTATGTTTTCCACAATGCTCACAAGGGTGAAGATCAAAACATTGATCTTTCATGTGGCCAACTCGATGACAATGTTGCCATTTGAGAATCTAAATAAATGTGGAGCAGGCAAAGATGAGTTGTCCTAAAGAAACCCAACACTCTAAAATTGGATTGGCTTAGAGTAGTCTAGAATGTGAAAGATTACTTCCTTTTCATATCTAAGACCTATTTTGGGCTTATAGTTGATGAATTCTTCCCAGGGCCTAATGATGGGCTTGGGAAGTGCAAGTGAAACTTCTTTGTCTTTACTTGAAACTGCCCTTAAAGTGGCTTCATTGATTTGATCACATGCTAGTTGTTGATGGTAATCAATCTCAAATTGAGAATCATTTTGAACAAAGACTAGTTCAAAATGATGATTTATTTGTTGTAGCTCATCTTATTGCAATTGACATTGAAGCTAGAGAGACTCAACATTGTCATGTGCAACTTGTAAACAGATTTGAACATTAGCACGAGTTGTTTTGTCAATTATGATTGTTTTGTAGACAGTGGAAAGTATCAAAGTATTCTATAACTCTTCTACATTATCAATTCAACCCATTTAGAAACCGACTTAGACCTCAAAGGGTTTCTTGGAAGCTCGCCCCTTAACAAATTGAACTCAAGAAATGGAGGGTGTCGACATTGATCGAAAATCCCCTGGTTCACAATGCAACTTAAGAATCACAAAAGGACTATCAACTTACAATGGAAAGAGGCTCCTAAAGCTAGACCAACAAATGGTTCAAAAATCACTGTTAGAAACCCTTCATGTACTTTTCTGATTTATTTCTGCCTACTTGTTCTGATTAATTAAAAAGTTATTTACCATGTAAATACTGAAAATGAATACAAGTACATGCTCAACACATTATAGATCATCAACTGAAGGAAACAAAACAAGCACACAAGTGACATCGTTGTTTCTGGACCAATGTCCCCGAAAAACCCAATGCGGGAAAACCGATGCAACTATCGGAGGGTTTTAATTATTAAGGAGTTTCAAAATACAATCTAGGTACCAAAACCAGCTCGTCCAACAGAGAATAATCTCAGCAGTATTACCTCTTAGTCGGAGACAGATGTTCCGTCTAAAACCCCAGATAAACACTCCGACAAATCCTAGCTCCAGTCTGCCCCACGAAAACCCCGACGTCGGACTCTAAGGACTGTGTCAACCCTTTCTGGCCTAGCGTCTACCCAGTGTCACCCTAGCTCGCCCTGCATCAGCCTCTGGAGGCATTGCGTCAGCCCTTAGAGCCTCTATGTCACCCACGCTGGCTCTCTGAGGCACTGCGCAGCTCCTAGCTGCCTCTGGTGAGCCTTGGTTGGCTCTATGTGAACCTCTGGCTGGCTCTGCGTCCCTCTCTCCCGGCTTCTGCGCTAATCCTCCCGGTACTCTCTCTGCGTCTCTAATTCTGTATTCACTGCCCCTCAGCTGCAACTCTGATCATTCTTTTGACTTCCTCAACAAACCCTGCCCCAGAAAATAGAAACCTTGATCAACTCGGTGTCTTCTCCAAGTGACCCTCAAGCCTCCTCTTATGCTTTTCTCGTTGACAATTCAACAGTCGAGATTAAGTCCCTAATCAACGGTTAAGATTAAATCTAGCTTGATCCATGACTTTTGGACCCTTCTAACACAATTTTATATTAATTCACATTAATATTTTATATTCCCTAAGTTTAGACTTAGGGACTCCATTAAAAATATTAATTATTTTAATATCTCCCAAATTGTTTAGAATCTGCCCAAACCATTTTTGGGTATTGCAGATCTCATGTGCTTTAGCCTCTCCACCAATTTTCATGGCTAGAGCACTTCCGATGCTACCCTAAATCAACACTCCCTCTTAGCTAGGATTGTGCTCTAGAAATACTCCTCACTGAGCATTATCCTGATCATCCGGCATCAGTCTTGGTGTTGATGCTAGGCCTGCTGCCTAACATCACTGCTGCATCATGTACTGCTACCCATGGCCCTGCCACTGCCATTGCTGCATCTGTACGACAGCCCCTCTCATCATGTTGCATCGTGTTGCCCATAGTAATGCAACAGATAACTATTGCACTGCAACTCAGTTACTGAGAATTAAGTAACTAATCTCCCAACTTTGACATCTTTGTCAGGCTAAAGGCACCCATGATGCTGAAACTCCTTATGTCGCTGATAAGTGCCCCTTCTCTGACCTCTGCGCGACTGCAAACAATCCCATGCATCTCGCACTGCTGCCTCACGTTGTCCTCAAATCCTGCACTATAGCTCCCTCTGTCGATCTCTCTACATCCGTCTCTACTGACATCCGCCAATATTGCTACTCCTCTTCGGGGCTCTCGTAGCAAGGTATAATCCAAGAGGTTGGGTATCTTGAGGATCCTACCCCTCATCGCCTGTAGTCCGTCTAACTACAGCTCGATGTCTCTCCACTTCCTCTCAAGTGGTGTGTGAGCACTCATGGCACAATCATCATCTCTCTCCACTTCCTTCTCCGCCCTTGTTGGCACAGCGTTGGTCTCGAAAGCCTTTCCCTTGCTCTTCTTCCTCGGACATTGGCTCGCATAGTGACCCAGTTCCCCATAGTGGAAGCATTTGACCATGGAGAGGTCCTTCTTCTTCCGTTTCTCCTGCTTTCCCTCAAATGCTAGGGCAGCATCCGCCTCTTCCTCCTTGATTCTGATCCCCTTGCCACTGCTTCCCGCCTTGCTTATCCTTCTAATCTCTTCTTGGCAAAGAGTCGCCCACATTTCCTCCCATTCTGGAAGGGTTGCCCTACCCAATATGCTCCAAACAAACACCTCCCAATCTTCTGAGACTGCATTCAGGGTTGTTCTCACCATCAATTCTTGATCCAATGTGGCCCCTATGGAAGTCAGTTGATCCCGGATGTCCTTCAATCGACTAAGGAAGGTGTCTATTTGCTCCCCTTTCTGCATCTGGTATGACTGCAGTTGATTTTCAAGTAGCATCCTTCTCTGCACAGAAGTATGTTGGTACAATTTCTTTATGGCCTCCCACATCTCATTTGTCGTGTCCTTTTCGGTAATATGTGGTACTATATGGTCTTTGACCTTGTCAAGAACGATTCTCTTGGCCCTCGCCATCGCCTCCTCGTACTTGTCGTTCTCAGCTAGGTCAACTGGGATCGTTATCGTCCTCAAAGCGAAGTGCTTGACACGATTCCTGTCTAGAATGGATAAGATTCTAGCCTTCCAGACTACGAAGTTTGAGGCTCCATCCAGTTTGTCCTGGTCTCTTACCCTGTTCACTGTCATCTCGCTGCTCCTCTACTTCCCTTCTAGAAGTTCTCGATGTGACTCCCTCTGAATCTCGATTTCCCTCCTTGAAACTCCTTTGCCAATGTTGAGATTCCCCCACTTCGATCCTTAGTGCAGTTGCACCACTGATCCAGATTTCTTGGCTAGAAATCCTCGACAGCAACTCCCTCCTCCTTGATCTTACCCTGTTAGGTATTGTTTTGACTACAGTACTCCACCAGCTTCACTCCACAACTTACCCACAGACTGCTAAGCCCCAGCAAATTGAAGGTTAGAGCTTCTAGGCTCTACGCAATCATGACACCAACAAAATCTGCACCTCCTGGCCACGTACATCAATCCTTCCTAACTGAGAAAGATGACCAGGCACTGCCTAGGTCAGGTTTGCTCCCCTCTGCCACTACATTGATCCTCTTCCCGGCTCAAACTTGATGATGCAGGCACTGCATCACTCCTTCCTTGCTGCTTCTCTGCTAGGAACAACTTTTGTCACTCGGGACAGCTGTTTTCTGCTGCTGCCGCTCTGCTCGACCGATGTCCTTAGTTCTCCTGTGATTTGCAACCACCCTCTAATACCATGTTGGAATTTCTAAGTCTAACTGTTAGAAACACTTCATGTACTTTTCTGATTTATTTATGCCTACTTCTGATTAATTAACAAGTTATTTACCATGTAAATACTGAAAATAAATACAAGTACATGCTCAACACATTACAGATCATCAACTGAAGGAAACAAAACAAGCACACAAGTGACACTGTTGTTTTTGAACCAATATCCCCGAAAAAAACCAATGCGGGAAAACCGGTGCAGCTATCTAAGGGTTTTAATTATTAAGCAATTTCAAAATACAATCTGGGTGCCAAACTGGCTCACCCAACAAAAAATAATCTCGGCAGTTGTACCTCTTAGTCAGATACAGATGTTCCGGTTGAAACCCCGGATCAACCTCCGACAGCTCCCAACTCCAATCTGCCCCACGAAAACCCAGCGTCAGCCTCTAAGGACTATACCAGGCCTTTCTTGCCCAGTGTCGCCCTAGCTTGCCCTGTGTCAGCCTCTAGAGGCACTGCATCAGCCCTTAGAGCCTCTATGTCACCCATGCTAGCTCTTTGAGGCACTACACAGCTCCTAGCTGTCTCCGTGTGAGCCCTGGCTGGCTCTGCGTCAACCTTTGGCTGGCTATGCGTCCCTCTCTCCCGGTCTTTGCGCTGCTCCTCCCAGTACTATCTCTGCCTCTCTGATTTTGTATTCACTGCCCCTCAATTGCAACTTTGATCACTCTTTCGACTTCCTCAGCAAACCATGCCCTAGAAAATCAAAATCTTAATCAACTCGGTGTGTTCTCCAAGTGACCGTCAAGCGTCCTTTTATACTTTTCTTGTTGATAATTCAACGGCCGAGATTAAGTCCCTAATCAACGGCTAAGATTAGATCTGGCTTAACCCATGAATTTTGGACCCTTCTAACACAGTTTTATATTAATTCACATTAATATTTTATTTTCCCTAAGTTTAGACTTAGGGACACCATTAAAAATATTAATTATTTTAATATCACCCAAACTATTTAGAATCTGCCCAAACCATTTCTTGGTATTGGAGATCTCATGTGCTTTAGCCTGTCCACCGATTTTCGTGGTTAGGGAACACCCGATGCTACCCCAAATCAACAACAGAGAGATTAAAATAGTTGCCAATGGTTGAATGTGCTCTTTGAATCTAGTGGTTTAAGGAAAGCCACAAACCAAATGGACAGTAGAAGTTGAAGTATTTTATTGAATGGTGATCTAAGGTTGACCACCAACTTTGGAGCTCAACCCTAATAGTCAGCAGTTCTCGAAAATTTTCCATACTTGGCTGGAACTCGATGTCTTTTGTTGATTGGAAGTGCTCAGGAATGGTGATTTGAAGATAATCGCACACTGTTGGAACTTGGTTCTAAGGCTCAACAATTCCTGGAACAGTTCCTAATTTAGCTGGAAGTTGATGTTTTTTGCTAACAATAAATGATTTGCAAATGGAAATTTGAAGATGACCACAAATTAATATCAGTATGAAGATGACCACAAACTGAATCACACTCATGGCTTTGACTCTAGCTTAACTATGACTCTAGATTGAGCTTGGAGCTCTAGTTGTTTGTGGCCCAAACTTGCTTGTGCATGCTCGATTGATAGGGATTCAAAACTAGAAGCTTGGTTGTCAATCGCTAGTATTATTCCCCCTAAATAAATACAAAATGAGAGGACATAAATCTTTCCACAATGTTCACAAGGATAAAGATCCAAAAACTATGGACCTCCATGTGGCCAACTCTATGAGGGTGTCAGCTTCTACTAAAACTGCACCCATTTACAATGCAATTTATCCAATAAACTTACAAAAAGTATTATTTGCAAATTACCATTATTTTTATTCTGAGCATGTATTTCAGGACCAAATGTCAAATGCCTTGAATCTTAAACTAGTTCCTTCAAGATTCGTTGTTGGGCTAACTTTGACAATATAATTCAACCCATATACTTTTAGAAATTATCTAATCAAAGCCGCTTAGATTCTCCATATTCAACAAAAATTACCTCCAAGAGTGTAAAATGGCAGTAAAGTAAGCAATACCAACAAGGGCCTCTAAATATTAGCGCATCCTTTGCCATGTCAGCATTTTGTCGTTGCAAGATATCATTACTCTCCTCGATGTGTGAATCCTCATCAAGTTCCATTCGATCTAAACAATGATAAATATTTCACTATAATCTTCAAAACCCACAAATGGATGTCCGAAGAATCAAAAATGAAATATGATAATCAAAACCCCTACTATTATTTAGACATAAGCTTCATCACCACCATTCTTTAAAAGACTTGGTCTCCATCCTATTAACTTTGAAGGTTATGTCAACATTGGAAGCACAAGGTTATCCGACCAATTAGTTGATTGTAGTTGGTTGTTTGCTCAGCAAAACCACAACCCAGAATCTTAAAGTCAAGGCAAAGAGACACTGTGCTTCAATCTAACCAATGGGAATTTCTAAAATCCTATGGTCCATTCCCATCTACACTCTAGCAGTATGAAACTTATGCAAAAATGGCAGGAAACATGAACGTAATCAATGAATAAGCACATAGCCAAAGGAAGAGGATGGTCTAGTATCCACGGCCATGCCCTTCAAGCAATTGGTTACAGAGCCAGGGATATGCTCTTCAAAACCCAAAACCCTAATGAACCAAGAACGAAACAACCAACGAAGAGTTCCTTATTAAGGAAGAGATGGAAGCACTAATATTTCTCACGTGACAGTTGCGATTGGCATGCACAAGACAATGGCGTGAACTTCAAAACCAAGCACGATTTCTTGCAACACAATAAGAGTTGATTGAGTCTCAGTATGACTCAAGCACCCAGTCTAACAAACAGGTTACGAGTATTGAAGAGAATGAGTGATGAGCATAGTTTTTGGATAATAAAATAGATGTGGGGGAGCAAATGAAATGGGTGCATAGAGATATGATACGCACTCAGGGAACGACTAAGAATCTTTGCTAGGCAGAGTAAACAAAGTCCAAAAGTATGACAAAGAACTGCTTAGAACGGAAAAGTATACAAGTCTGAGTGGGAAGCGCGTTTCTATTTTCTCTGATACCATTGTTAGACTTACAAGCATGCAAGAGATGTTTTAGATAAATGTGAGATACAAATCTTATTCATACGATACACATAAATACATAACATTATGACCCTTGGTTTCATATTCCAAGAGGTCCCTTCAACTTCTCATGACTCTTCACATTCACTTGTGGCTTTTCGCCTTACTCACAAGGGAACAATCCAATTTGCATAATCCTTGTCAGAAATTTTTTACAAGATTATGAGTTTTAAAGAGAGAAAATCATTTGCAAAAGCTTTTACCATTAGTCATAGGTTTTCTTCTTGTTTCTTTAATTTTGGTTTTGTTATCTTTCAATTTTTAATTTAAACTTTTCATTTTTTTGACAATTTCCTATGTTTTTTGATATTTACAATTAAACGGCTACCACTTTACAACAACACTTCAATTCTCAAGGGTGGTCAATGCAAGGGTGTTTATATCTTGCTCAGAAGAATCTTAAAGCATTGATATGCACGAAGGCTCAATCATATGACAAACAGCTAGGTAGAAGCATATGCGTTGCTCCAAGGTTTGTCAATGGCACACCAATGGGACATACGAAAGCTATTGGTATTTGGGGATTCCATCATTATCATTAGGCCTATGATGTTGGAAATATTACCAACACTGACAAGGGAGGTGAATTAGTATTGCACACTTTTAACAATTAACAATTAATAAAACTTACAAGACAACATGCAAATAATACTTATCAACAACACATTAATTTATGCATGAAACTTATCTTAAATAGTTTCAATGTCTACCAGTACCAACTTGAAGTTTGCAACAACCCCCTAGTTTACTAGCACCTGTTGGAAGGAGGCACAAACCCCCTAATTTACAGGCTTCAACCTTAATGAATCTACAACTCCCTTGCCTTGCTCTACCCTAGGACCCTTGCTTTAATAAAGAGAAATAAGGACTCCCTACACTACAAAACAGAAAAAGATACAGCAGTACCTATTGTCCAAGTTGCGGGCCTGTAATTGTTGGTTTTTGGAGATGAGTTTGGAGTAGCATCAGACAGGTGTTCTAGTTTCTGAAGTGTCTAAGAGGAGGCTAAGGAACATGAGATCTCCAATACCCAGAAATGGTTTCACGAGATATGACTTTGAAACACCTTAATTAAATTAATTGTCTAGATAATTAAATAGATCCTAAGTCTAACCAAGGAAAATTGGTTAAATACAATATATTAATTAAGGAAATCGAGTTTTGTTCTAGAGACATCTCAAAAGTGATTTGATGAAGTCTAAGATGATCTAAGCCATCGATCACAATTAGATCTTGGTCGTTGGTGCACCAGCGCAAGAATTATAAAAGGAAATCGATGGGGCTTGGAGATGACACATCGAATGAGTAAGGAAGCAAGGTAGCGTGAATTTCCCAATATGTAGTGTTCAGCGAGGGAAGAGTTTGAGCCAACAGAGCATGAGTGAGAGGGTTCAACGGAAATTGGAGAGAAATTTCCACTAATTTCCAGTGTCGAGGGAAGGTTGATTTCTTCTACAGGAAGGATGTACCAGTGGGTGTGAGTTCTCTAATGCGTAGATCTAGGCAACAAATCATATTTCCAGTTGTCGGGAATCAATTATGGAGGACAGAGCAAGTTTCCTAGTGTGAGTGCAAGATCAGCAGAATCTCAGTTTCCAACTAGTGTGTACTCTCTAATTTGTTGAAGATAATAAAATATAAACCCTCATCTGCTACATCGGTTTTCCTTTAGGGATCTTTTAGGGGACGTTAGTCGAGAAACATTGGTGTCATTTTATGTGTGTGCATCTATTTCTCAATTCCTGATTTATCTATGCAGTGTTTATTCTTAATTGCAAAGATTGTAGTAGTGAGCTATTCATTATTTGTCAATAATTAAATAACAAAAGACAAATAAATTGCATCAATTAGAAGAATAGTTTCTAGTTTATTGCAATCTTGGATTTTTCACATGGTATCAAAGGCAAGTCGATCATATCTGAAGCTCAGAGGCGAAAAGAAGTCAGTCCGTGTAGTTTGAGAGGGAGACCTGAAGTATAGGATCCAAACTACACAGGCTAAGCTAGGGTTTGATTTACAGAGGATAGAAAATCAGTTTCCAAGTCCAAGCGGAGGAGAAGTTCGATTTTGCTTCAAATCTACGACAAGAAGCAGTGGTATTGCCAGGAAATATTTTCGTTATTGCAATCTTGGATTTTTCACATGGTATCAGAGGCAAGTCGATCAGATCTGAAGCTCAAAGTAGGAATGAAGTGAGATCGTGTAGTTTCAGAGGGAGATCTGAAGGATAGGGTCCATACTACACAGGCTAAGCTAGGGTTCGATTTACAGAGGAGTACAAAATCGGTTTCCAGATCCAAGTGGAGGAGAAGTTCGATTTTGCTTCAAATCTATGACAAGAAGCAGTGGTATTGCCAGGAAATATTTCCGATGAGCAGATTAGCCAGTTTGCGGAGTAGATCTGGGCAGAAAATATTTGCAACAAGGGTTTGTAGTTGTAGATTTGAACAAGGAAGGAAGAGAAAGCACATAGAGGGAATTTCTAGCAATTTCTCGAAGGGGTTCAAGTTTTTCCAACTAGGGGGAGCAGATCGAATTTCCAATAGTAGAAGGTTGTATAAACCAACCTGTCTAGCCATTGTGAATTCCAGGGTCAACAGTGCGAGCTGCCCAAAAGGAACATCAGGCAGTTTGAGTTTTCGGAGGCACACTGGAGGTTAGTGCAGGAACAAATCTTCCAGTGCAAGAATAGATTTGCGCATTCCAATTTCCAGGAGGAGTGCAAGTAACAAAGGAGGCTAGATCTAGTTGTTTGAAGGAGAAAGAAACTTCCAATTTTTAACCTCCAACATACTTGAGTTTCACAAAGATGGCCACAGCAAGGCTCAACAATCAGGATAGACTTAACAGAGCCTCTAACTTTGGCATATGGAAGGCTAGGAAGAGATTCATGTTCGATGCATATGAATTGAAAGAGTATGTGAAGAAAACCAATGTTCCACCAAGTCTTCGGGACGGGGAGACGCACAAGGGGGACGTGTGGGAGTACCCTCAAATTTTAGGGAAATTTAGGGGGGACTAGGGGACGTCAGGGTATATTTTTTTCGTTATTATATATATATATATATATATATATTTCAAATTCATATTCAATAATGAAAGCATAAATAGAATGATACATACATAATTGAATTAAATAATGAAATACATTGATCCATACTCATCATCGTTACTAATACATACATGATTCATCCATAAACCATGAGATTCAATAATGAAATACTCTGATCCATATTCAGTATTCATTATTCACCATTGTCGAATCTAAATTGATTTAAAAATTAAATTCATCATTCATCATTCTAGATTCTAAATTGAATTAAAATTAAAATTCATCATTTATCATTCTAGAATCTGATTAGTACTAAGCAAAATAGACGATAATAGATATTGAAATCTAAAGGCTGGAATAGTAAATTGATATAACTAAAACTCAAAAACAATGGAGTGATGAGTCTAAAAGTCACTCTAAAGTACACAGAGGGCTTGGTGCTCTTGATTAAATACTAATTCCATACCCTTGTACATGACAAAATGCAATGGAAACATTCCAGTCCATCGAATCCTGAATTCCTGAGAAATTGATCTAAAGACTAGAATAGTAAATTGATATAATTAAAACTCAAAAACAATGGAGTGATGAGTCTAAAAGTCACTCTAAAGTACACAGAGGGCTTGGTGCTCTTGATTAAATACCAATTCTAGACCCTTGTACATGACAAAATGCAATGGAAACATTGCACTCCATCGAATCCTAAATTCTTGAAAAACTGTTAAGTCTGCTGGATTTTGAGTGAAATCTAAAATTCTACTTTCTCCATATGAAATCCAATGAGGTCAGAACCACTCTCAAACATCCTGAGTCATTTCATGGTAATGTTAAAAATTTAAGTAAAAGGATGAAAATGAAAGATAAAGGAGAATGTCACTTTTAATTTAAGAATTTAACATTACCACGAATAACATAGCATTAGTAGGGAAATATGGTCAAATACTACGTTTTCCTTGTCATAAATCATTGTTTACAAGCAAATTTAAAGGGGGACGCATAGCCCATTTTGAGGGGGGACGCCCCACACTAGGGAAACGTCCCCCCTGCGTCTATCCATGTCTCCCCAAAAGGGGGACGTGGGGAAACGTTTCCCCAGACGTCCCCCTGTCCCCGGTGCGTGGGGTGCGAGGGGTGCGCGCCCCCGACCCTGGGAGACGCGTCTCCGTGCAACACTGAAGCAAACCATTGTCATACCAAGACATCCACAACAACAAGTGACCTACAAGAACGAGATGTCCAAATCCAAGAGGATGTTCCTAGATGGGGTTCGGGATCACGTTGTCCCGCATGTTGCATTATTGAATACTGAATACTACAAATGAAATGTGGGATGTCGGCGTAAAGTTATATCAAAATCCATCGGAGAATCGGAAGATGATTCTCAAGGAGAAGTTGAGGACCACTAAGATGCAGAAGAGAGAAAGTGTTACATCCCATCTCACTAGAATTCAGACAATTATAGATGAACTTGTAGTAGTGGGAGAGAAATGACAAGACAGTGAGCTAGTGGGGACAACTCCCATTGGTTTCACCAAGGAGTAGTGTACATTCATCCAGGTCATTTCTAGGAAAGATACACTACCTGGATGGGATCATTTGTGTAGTAACTTCACTCAAGAGGAGTTTACGCTCAGTCTTGCAGAAGGTATTATCAGCAGTAGCAACAAGTGACCGCAGGAGGAGGAGGATGAGGAGAACATAGCCCTTGCAAGTAAGGGAAAGGCAAAGAAGCGTCCCAATCAAGGACAGGGCTTAATGGGAGGAGAAAAGAAGAAGAAAGACTTGTCGAAGGTCAAGTACTTCGAATGTGGTGAATTTGGTCACTATGTCAGCCAGTGTTCAAAGATGAAGAAGGACCAAAGCAAGAACATACAGCAGCTTCGGCAGAGATTGATGAGTTAACCGTCAGATTGGAGGAGTTTACATTAATAGTTGCAATACCACCAATGGAGGAGGATCCTGATGCCTTAGCGTGTCAGGATGGGTAGTGTCTAGTGCAACAGCAACAAGGAGATTAGTTCCAGTTGTTGCAGCATGATCATCACCTTTGCTACAGGGGCCCACAAGATCATAGTAGTAGATTCAATGTCAACAGAGCTAGTTGCAAGCAATTCTCCAGAGAAAATGCAGAGCTTGGTGCACTGGCACAAGCAGTGTGAACTGCTCGGTTGCAGTGTCCAAATGCAGTTCCAGCTAGAGTGATTTCCAATTCGAAGATCAAGACTCAGAGGGACTTTGGTTTCAGAGGGAGCCGCCCTATGGAAGCTCAGTGCTTCAAGATCTGAGGAGATCAGTACACAATTGCAGTGATAGCAACAAAGTGCAGGGGCAGCATAGCAGCAATAGCGCAGAGGCATCAGCGATGTGAGATCAAAGATTGGTTCAACTACAGGTTGGTGGCAAATGAATCAGAATATGTGCAATAACATGGTGGGCGATGAGAGATAGTTGTATCACAATTGTCAAACACCAACAGCGTGATCAGTCCGGCTACATGATCTGAATCGGTTCCTTCAGAAGGCGGGTCCCACACTAAAACCGTCAGGATATCGGAAGGGCTTCAAGTGGTAAGCGGGTTCGACCGACTTCCGCCCGATGCCACACGTTGGGTGACATGCGTCCGGCAGATGTGAGAGAAAACCGCTCACATCGGACGGGTAAATGGCATGCTACTTACCCGGTCGATATGGACAGAGACCGTAGGATCTGGAGGCTCCAAATCAACGGCGAAGGACCGATCTGATGGATGACCGGATTCGACGGGAAAATAGGCCGAGTCGCATAAGATTTGAGATCCGGCATCACCGATCAGTTGGCAGAGGAATCAGTTTCACGGGCAATCTTGGAAGCAATGGAATAACGACTGTTCAAAGAGAACTGACACTCAGTTTGTGAGGAAACAAGTGGCGACCTCTCTATGAAGTGTTACACAGTGATGATGACGCAGAGCAAGGGAATTCAAGCGGACAGTGACAGGAGATCAAGAGAGCCGGGAGCCAGAAACGAATAGTCAGGAAGCAGATTGGCTTTAAGCCACAAACAGACAGAGTAAGAGGAGGCAGAGAGTGAGGAAACAGAAAGCCGGGAGGCCAGAGAGAAGTGAATTGCAGAGAACAGAGAAAAAGCCGAGCTGACCTGCAGAGCAAAGGCAGTATCGAGCCAAACAGAGACAGAGAGAGTCCGAGAGTCTGTGAACTCCAGAGAGCGCTTGAGAGGTTCACGCTAACTCCTCTGAGTAAACCTGTCAAGTATTGAGTCTCGGATTGGAATCATACCACTATGACCAGTTGAGGTCGAGATTCAATAAGGGGAGTCTGTGTACTCTAGAGTCTTGGGGAATCCAAGTATAATCCTACTGATTATCCTGTATTGAATGAGACTCAAATTGAGCTCATTATTGTAAAAACTATGCTTTTTAAGACACAAAAGAAAGACCACCACTGAAGGCTGGACCAGGAGACGTAGCCCAGGAGGATTGGGTGAACTCCTTATTAAACTTGTTGTGTTTATGTGTTTGCTTATTGTGTTTCTCTTACTGCTTCAGTGTCTGTGTATTTCGCAATCTTATCGATCCGTTGCTTAAAATAACATACGCACACCCCAGCACATGAGTCTATAATACCTTCATTAGTTCTCTGAGATTATTCACGAGTGATTTCAGATCAAGTGGTATTAGAGCTCTAGGTTGTTAAGGTTAGACAAGCTTGTGCTGGATTTTGTTGTTGAATGCTAACTAGATCAAAGCTTAAATTAGGGAAAGAAGAGTTGGTTGAAGCTAACCCAGAAATTGGAAGAGTCTATCCTAAGAAGAAAGTGTCAGAAGAAAGTCCCTTGGGATCAAACCCCCAGTTCATGGATAGTTTCCTAGCCATGAGGTCCATGATAGAGGAAATGTATAGGGAGTTTAAGAAAGGTAAAGATGCAGATTCCTCACACTCCAAAGATAAAGGAGAAGAAGAATCTCTCCTCCATGACCACTCCAAAGGCAAAGGGAAAGAAGAAAACTTTCTCAACCCTCCTAATAGCCCTGAAAATAAGAAGAGGACATCTTTGATTAAATTAGATGTTAAATTTGATTTGCCTATCTATGATGGAGATGTTAGAAAATTATATATTACGGAGCAATGGAACACATAAAATATTGCAGAAATATAAAAACAAAAAACCCATAAGAGAGACACAGATATACGTGGTTCACCCAGTTTGGGCTACGTCCACCCCAAACAACTAGTCCTTCCTTTCTATTATCCAGCAAAATAAAGAGACACAACCTACAGCAGATCTGCTGTAATATCCTTTGCTTTCTCTCACAGTCTCACCTCACTACTTCTTGCTCGAAGAATACACATATATTACATAGACTCACTACAATGCCCTCATACAAAGAGAGGGGTTGCCTTCTAGGGAAAAAAACCCTAAACTAAACATAAGTTCAATCGTCAGATCATCTGCCTAATGAACGGCCCAGATTGACTAGAAATTACTATACTTTTACAAGGCAATTTTACATCTATTTTAAGCTTCGGGGGCGCTGCCCCCAAAACCCCCGCCAAGGGGGGGGCTCGACAAAGGTCGCAGCCGCCCCCACTGGACCCCCCCTGCAGTGAATATTTTATGGGCGGTGTTGCCGCCCCATTTCGAATTGGGGTCCAATGTGGCGATACCTTTGTATACAGAAGATAATCAGGCTCCACACCCAACAATCTCCCACTTGGAGACTGATAATAGCAACTCCACCGTTGCTTCCTTTACTGGACAATGACTCCTCTTTGGACCTGGCTATTTCTCATCTTCATCATCATCCTTGAGGACCAATTGAAACTGAGCATATTCTCAGTTTCTCCCTGGTTACAACTTTTGTTAGCATATCTGCAGGATTCTGGCTAGTATGTATCTTTTCTAGCTTCTACTCTCCATCTTCCAACACTGATCGTATGAAATGGTACTTGAGCTGTATATGTTTAGTCTTGGAATGAAATGTTGAGTTCTTTGCAAGATGAATGGCACTTTGGCTATCACTGTATAACGTGCCCATATCATGCTTCTTACCCAATTCACCCATAAACCTTTGTAACGAAATCATTTCTTTACTAACCTCTCTAGCAGCAACATACTCTGCTTCTATTGTTGAAAGTGCAACAACACTTTGGATTTTTCAGACCCAACTGACAACTATTCCATCAACAGTAAATACATATCCTGTAGTGCTCCTCCTGTTATCTCTGTCACCTGCCATATCTGCATCAACATATCCCTGTAGAGAAATGTTTGAACCACCAAAGCATAATGTTTGATTTGTGGTACCTTTCAAATATCTGAGAATCCATTTCACTGCCATCCAATGTTCCTTTCCTGGATTGTTCATGTTCCTGCTTACAACTCCCACTGCATGTGCAATATTAGGCCTTGTGCAGACCATTGCATACATTAAGCTTACAACTGCTGATGCATATGGAACTTTAGACATATAACCCATGTCTTCTTGGGTCTTTGGGCACATTTCCTTACTAAGTTTGAAATGGCTAGCAAAAGTTGTACTAACTAGTTTTGCATTGTGCATATTAAATCTTTTCAACACCTTTTGTATGTACTCATTCTAAGACAATGTTAATTTATGATTTTTCTTGCCTCTAGTTATTCTCATACCAAAGATTTCTTTTGCAGCTCCCAAATCCTTCATTGCAAATGAATTTGCCAATTTTATTTTGAGCACATTTATTTCCTGCATGTTAGACCCTGCAACAAGCATGTCATCTACATATTATAACAATATAATATAGCTGCCATCATTTTGCATTTTCAGATAAACACAATGATCAGAGTGACATCTAGTATAACCTTGTTCAGACATAAACTTGTCAAATTTTAGATACCACTACCTTGGAGCTTGTTTTAAGCCATACAAGCTCTTCTTCAACCTGCACACTAGTTTCCCCTTCCCTTTCACTTCATATCCTTGTGGCTGTTGCATATATATCTCTTCCTCCAAATCCTCATGGAGAAAGGTTGTCTTTACATCTAACTGCTCAAGATGCAAATCTTCAACTGCTACTAGACTTAAAATAGTTCTGATTGAAGTCATTTTAACAACAGGAGAAAATATTTCATCAATCAATACCTTTCTTCTGTGCAAACCCTTCACCACAAGTCTAGCTTTGTACCTCTGTTTTCCTCCATCTTCTTCCTTCAGCCTGTAAACCCCTTTATTCTTCGATGTAGTTTTTCCTACAGGCAACCTGACTAAGTCCCAAGTCTGCTTATGCATTAAGAAGTCCATCTCTTCTTCCATGGCTACCTCCCACTTCTTCCTGCTTTCAGCCTGCATTGTTCTTCATAACATTCAAGTTCACCAGAATCAGTCAACAATAAATAATATAATGAAGGAGAGTATCGTTCAGGGGGTCTACTTATCTTGGTAGATCTTCTAACACCACTTTCAGGTGTTTGGGGTGCCTGTTGCTGTTGTGGTTGTTGTTGTTGTTGTGGTTGTTGATTATTATTATTTTCAGGCACCTTTACCTTTTCAGTGATTTCATCAAGAACTGTGTATTCCTTGTTTTCTTTTTCCTGTTTCTTTTCCTACGATTGATTCTTATACAAGACCTTTTCATTGAATGTTACATCTTTGCTCCTAATGATTTTGTGATTTTTGTAATCATATAAGCGATAACCAAAATCATTAACACCATATCCAATAAAGGTACATTTCTTTGACTTTGCCTCAAGCTTTGTTCTATTTTCTTTATCAATATGGACAAAGGCCTCACAACCAAAAGGCTTTAAAAAAAAAGTAGTTTACCTTTTTACCTGTCCATGCTTCCTTTCGAATACCACCATCCAAGGAACTTGAAGACCCTCTGTTTATTAGATAAACAGCAGTATCTACAGCATCTACCCAAAATTGTAAAGGCAATCCAGCATGCAATCTCATGCACCTTGCACACTCCATGATTGTTCTGTTCATCCTTTCTGACGCACCATTTTCTTGTGGTGTTCTTGGTACTGTCTTCTCTTTGCGAATTCCATGCTCTGAACAGTACCTATCAAACTCTTTGCTGCAATATTCACCTCCATTGTCTGACCTGAGACACTTTAATTTCTTTCTTGTCTCAATCTCAACTAAAGCTTTCCATTTCTTGAAAGTATCAAATACATCAGATTTATTCTTAATACAATAAATCCAAGTTTTTCTAATTGCATCATCAATAAAAGTAACATAATAACGAGAGCCACCAAGAGATGATACCTGAGCAGGTCCCCATACATCTATATGCACAAGCTCTAATTTTTCGCTATTCTTTTCTTTCCCAACTCTAAGATATCCGACTTTCTTCTGTTTTCCATAAATGCAATTCTCACAGAAGTCCAAATCAACATTCTTCAAACCCGGCAACAAATTCCTTGAGTGAAGAATTTTCATCCCCTTTTCTCTCATGTGTCCGAGCCTATGATGCCATAATGTTGCATCTGCTCCTTTGGAAGTTAAAGCATTAACAGAGTTAGAAATACCATTGCATAAATACAATGTACCGACCTTTTCGCCTTTTGCTATTACCAGAGCTCCTTTGGTAACCTTCCAAGCTTTATCTGTGAAAGTTGTCACACAACCTTCACCGCCTAACTGCCCTGTTGAAATCAGATTTTTCTTTAGATCTGGAACATGCCTTACCTCCTTTAGTAGCCATTGGTTTCCATTCTGCTGTTTTACAAGAACCTTACCCATTCCAACAATTTTACAGAGTTTATCATCACCCAAACGAACTTGTCAAAAATCTCCTTGAACATAGTCATGAAAGTATTTCTTATCAAGTGTGGCATGGAATGAAGCCCCTGAATCTACCACCCAGGAATCAGTAATATTTTCGAAAGAAAGAATCAAAGCATCTTGTAACACCTCACCTATCACATTTGCTTCATGATTGTTTTCTTGTTGTGCATCTCCTTCTTTTCCCTTCTGAGATCTATAGTCTTTCTTTAGGTGTCCTTTCTTTCCGCATTTCCAGCACACTATCCCCGATCTAGACTTGGATCTACCTTTCCTTGATTTACTGCGATATCCTGAGCTCTTTCCTCTTTCCATTTTTCGTCAGCTAGACTCTGCACTCAAAGCATTACCCGATGCCTCACCAGAGCTTTTCCGTCGTATTTCCTCGCTAAGGATAGCACCGACAACATCATCAAACTTTAAAGTACTAGATCCAAAAACAAAGTTACTAATGGCCATTACTAAACCATTCCAACTTTTTGGTAATGAGCACAAGAATAACAGAGCTCTAACTTCATTATCAAAGTTTACCCCTACAGAACATAACTGACTTGTAAGAGTATTAAAATCATTTAAATGGTTTCCAACAGATCCACCTTCCGACATCTTCATATTAAATAATCGTTTCATAAGAAATACCTTGTTTGAGGCCGAGGGTTTTTCATATAGTTTCTCCAACACCTTAATCAAACCCTCTGTCGTTGTTTCCTTCGAAATGTTGAAGGCGACCGACGCTGCGGGCACAACTGTACTGTTCCAAGTGCCTTTCTATCGAGAAGGTTCCATTGTTCATATGTCATTCCCGTCGGCATCTTTGTTTTTCCACCCAATGGTAGGTACAGATCTTTCTAATACAGATAATCTTCCATCTGCTTCTTCCACAGCGAGAAGTTTTGGTCGCTAAATTTCTCGACCCTAAACTTACCGTCTTCCGCCATTGCTCCCACTCGAACGAGGAATCCTTCTTTTCTGCGAGTTGATCAGCCAAATAGACCTTCGGCTCTTATACCAGTTGTTAGAAAATTATATATTACGGAGCAATGGAACACATAAAATATTGCAGAAATATAAACACAGAAAACACATAAGAGAGACACAGATATACGTGGTTTACCCACTTTGGGCTACATCCACGCCAAACAGCCAGTGCTTCCTTTCTATTATCCAGCAAAATGAAGAGACACAACCTACAACAGATCCGTTGTAATATCCTTTGCTTTCTCTCACAGTCTCACCTCGCTGCTTCTCGCTTGGAGAATACACATATATTACACGGACTCAATACAATGCCCTCATACAAAGAGAGGGGTTGCCTTCTAGGGCAAAAAACCCTAAACTAAACATAAGTTCTACCGTCAGATCATCTGCCTAATGAATGGCCCATATTGACTAGAAATTACGATACTTTTACAAGGCAATTTTACATCTGTTTTTAGCTTCAGGGGCGCTGCCCCCAAAACCCCCCGCCAGGGGGGGCTCCCAAAAGGTCGTAGCCGCCCCCCCAGACCCCCCCTGCAGCGAATATTTTACGGGCATTTCAAACTGCGGTCCAATGTGGTGATACCTTTGAATACAAAAGTTAATCAAGCTCCACACCCAACAGGAGAGTTGAATGCAGAGAAGCTGGATAATTGGATTAGACAGATTGACATCAATTGCAGGGTGCAAAATATTGACTCAGACATAAGTAAGATTCAGCTGGCCAACGTACGCCTTGGAGGAATTGCCTTGGCATGGTGGGAAGGTCGAACACAAGTTGACATGAAGAAGCATAGTAAAATTCTATCTGTCTCGAGTGAATTTGTTTCTGCAATTAAAAAGCAATTTTATCCACTAGCTTATATGCAACAAGCCATGATGAGCTGGAAAACTCTTCGACAATTGAAAGGGCAAAGTGTACAAGGTTGTACTCAAGAATTTAGAAAAAGAGCATTGATTCTAGGCATTTCTTTAGACTCACCTGAAACTCTGCTGAAGTATATAGGTGGTCTACACAGTTATTTAAGGCATACTATTCTCATGTTTAACCCTACTAGCATAGATGAGGTCTTTGTTCAAGCTATCCATTTAGAGGCTAGAGGCAAGAATTTGGTCCCAGAAGTTGGGGGATCATCCAAACCCACTGCAAGCAAGAATAAGGAGAAAAGAAAACAAAAATGGAAAGAGAGGAAGACAAACACAGTACAGAAAAGCAAGTCTTCATGCACTCACTGTAAGAAGGATGGGCATGATGATGAACACCGCTGGATTTTGCATCCGGAGCTGAGACCTAGGAAGTTCGATGGCAAAAAGAAGAAGACTGATGCAGCTATTCAAAGAGATTTGGGGTCAGATTCAGGAAATGAAACAACCATTGCAGCCACCGGTATAAAAGGTAAAAGTTTTGAAGCATCTACTAGTAATTATGCACAATCTACTGATAATGAAGAAAATGAGAAGAAAAGACATGAGCATTTTCATATTCGAGTTATTTCCAAGCATCAAAAGATTGATACTTTGTTTGATAGTGGCTCACAAGTAAATTTAATTTCTGAAGCAATTGTAAAGAAGTTGGGATTACTGACTACACCTCACAAGAAGCCATATCCATTAGGTTGGTTGTGTGAGAAAGCACAATTACAAGTGACTAGACAATGCAAACTTAGGTTTTTTTTTGGGTCAGCATTTGTAGATGAGGTTGAGTTAGATATAGTTCCTTTGGATATATGTGGAATTGTTTTCAAAAGTCCTTACTTGTATGATAGAAAGGCAATTTTCTATAGAGCAGAAAACAAGTATGAACTCGTTAAAGATGAAATCGAATATATTGTAAGAGCTCACAAACTCAAAAATAATTATACTCTCATAAACTCAAGGTAGATGAAAAGAATTGTAAATTCATGCAAGCAATTTTTACTGATGATTGTAAAGGAAAAGAAACCTTATAAAACCAAAATATTTGAGGATTGTAATGCTAAACAGCACGCTGATTTAGAAAAAGTTGTTTCAGAATATGATATACTATTCCAAGAACCTAAAACTCTGCCACCCCAAAAGGAAATAGTACATGATATTAATTTACAGCAAGATGCTCCATTGCCTAACATCGAAATGTACAAGTTGTCTGCTTTAGAGAATGCAGAAATCAAGAATCAGGTACAGGAGCTACTCGAGAAAGGGTTCATCAGACCTAGCCCATCACCATGTGGGTCTCCAATTGTCTTGGTGAGAAAGAAAGATGGCTCATGGAGAATGTGCATTGATTACCAAGCACTAAATAAGATAATGATCAAAAATCGTTATCCCCTTCCTCGTATAGAAGATCTATTGGATCAGTTGAAAGAAGTTGTTTATTTTTCCAAGTTGGACTTGCATAGTTGCTATCATCACGTCAGAGTTGCAGAGCAAGATTGCTTTCAAAACAAAGCAGGGATTGTATGAGTGGCTAGTTATGCCTTTTGGCTTAACTGATGCTCCTGCTACTTTCATAAGAGTAATGAATGATGTACTCAAACAATTTATTGATGATTTTGTAATTGTATATTTGGATGACATTCTTATATTTAGTAAAACATGGGAAGAACATTTAAAGCATGTCAAGCAGACTCTAGATGTTTTAAAAAGAGAAAAACTTTATGTTAACCTCTCAAAATGTGAATTTGGTAAAACATCTTTGAATTATTTGGGTCAAATAATAGGGGGTGGTGAATTGAGGATACATCCCTCTAAGGTTGCAGTCATTGTAAATTGGCCTAAACCCAAATCTGCTACTGAAGTTAGAAGCTTCCTAGGGGCAACACAATATCGGAGAAAGTTTATTGGTAACTTTTCTTTAATTGCAGCACCTTTACATGCTTTGACAGGATTCAACAAGGTGTTTCGGTGGGGAGGCAAACAGCAGAAAGCCTTCGACACCTTGAAAGAAAAGATTAGTACAACACCAGTACTAGCACTGCCTGATCTTCAAAGACCATTTGAGATTGAAACAGATGCCAGTGACTATTCCATAGGAGCAGTGTTGATACAGCACGGTAAACCCATATGTTATCATTCTGAGACATTTAATTCTGCAATAGTTAAGTATCCCACATATGATAAAGAATTGTATGCATTAGTATAGAGTGTGGAAAAGTGGAAATATCATTTAATGGGCAAAGAGACAGTTATACATACTGATCATCGACCACTTCAATATTTACACTCCCAAACTAAGTTGCAGCAATCAAGACACTATAGGTGGATGGGTTTCCTACCGCAGTTTCATTTAGTCATCAGAAATTACCCCTGTTTTTGGATTGGACCTCCCGTTTGTCAATTTGTGTCAGCGCGAGGTTACCATGGGCCAACGGTCTGCGCCCTTTGACCGAGGGTCCTCGTTGCTTCGTGCTGACCATAAATTGCCATTGTTTAGAGGTTATTTCTGATAAGATCGTCATCCGTAAGATTTTGAAAAAGCGCTCGGTCCAGAGAAAAGCATAAAACCGTACGAAAATCGCTGATTCCGTCAGAAGGGGGGTCCCACACTAAAACCGGCAAGATATCAGAAGGGCTTCAAGCGGTAAGCGGGTTCAACCGAGTCCCGCCCGATGCCACATGTTGGGTGACACGCGTCTGGCAGATGAGAGAGAAAATCGCTCACATCTGTCCAGTAAATGGCATGCTACTTACCCGCCTGATATGGACAAATACTGTAGGATCTGGAGGCTCCAAATCAACGGCGAAGGAACGATCCGATGGATGACCGGATTCAACAGGAAAATAGGCCGAGTCGCATAAGATTTGAGATCCGGCATAACCGATGAGTTGCCAGAGGAACCAGTTTCGCGGGCAATCTTGGAAGCAATGGAATAACGACTGTTCAAAGAGAACTAACACTCAGTTTGTGAGGAAACAGGTGGCGACCTCTCTATGAAGTGTTACACAGTGATGATGACGCAAAGCAGGGGAATTCAAGCGAACAGTGACAGGAGATCCAGAGAGTCGGGAGGCGGAAACGAATAGTCAGGAAGCAGATTGGCTTTAAGCCACAAACAGACAGAGTAAGAGGAGGCAGAGAGAGAGAGGAAGCAGAAAGCGGGGAGGCCAAAGAGAAGTGAATTGCAGAGAACAGAGAAAAAGCTGAGCTGACCTACAAAGCAAAGGCAGTATCAAGCCAGCCAGAGACAGAGAGTCCGAGAGTCTGTGAACTCGAGAGAATGCTTGAGAGGTTCACGCTAACTCCTCTGAGTAAGCCTGTGAGGTATTGAGTCTCGAATTGGACTCATACCACTATGACCAGTTGAGGTCGAGATTCAGTAAGGGGAGTCTGTGTACTCTAGAGTCTTGGGGAATCCAAGTACAATCCTACTGATCATCCTCTATTGAATGAGACTCAAATTGAGCTCATTATTGTAAAAACTCTGCTTTTTAAGACACAATAGAAAGGCCACCACTGAAGGCTGGACCAGGAGACGTAGCCCAGGAGGATTGGGTGAACTCCTTATTAAACTTGTTGTGTTTATGTGTTTGCTTATTGTGTTTCTCTTACTGCTTCAGTGTCTGTGTATTTCACAATCTTATCGATCCGTTGCTTAAAATAACATAGGCACACCCCAGCACATGAGTCTG
Source organism: Pinus tabuliformis (assembly GCA_031772625.1). Classification (NCBI taxonomy): domain Eukaryota; kingdom Viridiplantae; phylum Streptophyta; class Pinopsida; order Pinales; family Pinaceae; genus Pinus; species Pinus tabuliformis. The sequence continues at coordinate 1,127,447,292 of CM062817.1, forward strand.
TAATACCTTCATTAATTCTCTGAGATTATTCACGAGTGATTTCAGATCACTACAGAAGGTTGTTGGGGAGAACAAATTCCTCGCTAAGAGGGAGTGTTATTTTTTGGAGATAGAATTTGGAGTAGCATCAAATATGCGTTCTAGTCCCTAAAGTGTCTAAGACTCTAAAGAACATGAGATCTCAATTACCCAAAAATGGTTTCATGAGATATGACAGTGAAACACCTTAATTAGATTAATTGACCAAATAATTAAATATTTCCTAAGTCTAACTTAGGAAAATCGGTTAATCAAAGTATATTAATTAAGGAAATCGATTTTTGCTCTAGAGACTTCTCAAAAATGATTTGACAAATCGAAGATGATCTAAGCCATCAATCACGACTAGATCTTGGTCGTTGGCGCTCCAGCGAAATAATTATAAGAGCAAGTCGATGGGGCTTGGAGATGACACATCGAATGAGCAAGGGAGCAAAGCAGGGTGAATTTCTCAATGCGTAGTATTCTATGTTGCCAGGAAACGTGGGTGCGGGGACGGTGACGGGTACGGGGACGGCATTTTTGGAAACAGGGTGCGTGGGTTCGTCGGGTAATATAATAATATTAAATTTTAATAATTATATTTTATAAATTATAAATTTATAATTAATAATATATATGAAATTTGAATTTGTATATTTTTTCAACTTTAAACAAGAAAACTTTAATGATAATCATTTAAACATGCACATCATTGAACATTCAACATTGACATTGAAATTTCAAAATTTATCACCAAAAACCTGTTCTTTTGAATCTTTTCCGTGTAACCATGACACTGTGACAGCGATGTGAGAGAACTCAAGGCTACTACTAAAACTGAAAATTCAAAATACATACTAGGATAAATGCTAGACTCAGCTATTTTGGTGAAACTTGGGACAGATTTTGTCACACACAGGCTTTAAAATAACTATGCAGCTTAGGTTCATTTGCAAGGACGCCTATCAATGAATCAGGTTGTGGTCGTACAGACCCTTCCTCCTACACAGCCAAGGAGTGTTAGCATTTCTGCCTCCTGCTCTAATTTCAAGACAGCTTCTCTCCTTATTGAAATTGCTCATTCTGGCTGAAGCTTGAGCTTGTAACTTTGCTTTGAATGTTTAGTCTCTCCCATATAAAAACACGATTTTTTCATAGGAGATTCTTCTCAACCTGATAGTGGTCTAGAATTTTCTTGATGTCTAATCATCCACCTGCCCCATGCATGGTGTGCTCTGTGGTAAAGCAATCCCAAAAACAGTGGCAGCCTTACCCTTCCACAAAACACGCTTATCAGTCTTTCTTTCCCAATAAAATGCACAGCAGCCATCTGATGGCTTGAGGGATAGTTTGTCTTTGAGTGCGAAGCTTTGCCTGAATATTAATTATCTAAGCATAAAACATCTTCGCAGTTTTTAGAGATTACTTGGTGTACAAGTCTGTAGAGACCATATATGATTTAGGCATATTTTCCTAGTTTTAATCTTAACATGATGTTATCAGAATGCTGTGAGAAATTGGCAGATTTTGATACTTAATTTAGCCATTGTCCAAAATAGCCCTTCGCCATTTAACAACATCAGCTGATTACAGCTTATGGCTGGTCTCAATCCTACTTTCTATTTGACCGAAAATGTTTGAACCTGTATGTGTGCATTTACAGTTTATAATTTGATGGTTATTTGGCTCGGGAATGAATGTTTCATTCCAAATTGATTTACAAGAATTCTTAAAAAACAAGACTTGTAAAAAACCGGGTGCGGGTACCCGTGCAACACAAGTTTTGATGGTAAGGACCGTGGAAGAATGTTTCTTTCCAAATTGATTTACAAATTACAAGAATTGATTTAGGGTTTTTTAGGTTTTGTTATAAGTTTTACCTTTGTTATAAGTTATTTTTTAAATTTCAATAAAAAAATTATTTGAAAATTAAATTTTTAATATAGTTTTTTTATGAAGAACCCAAAGAACCCGAAGAACCCAAGAACCCAACCCAAAGAACCCGAAGAACCCAAGAACCCAAGCACCCGAAGAACCCAAGAACCCGAGAACCCTTTAAAGGAAAAGAACCCAAATTTTTTTTTTGAAGAACCCGGTTCTTTTGGGTTCGTCTAGGAAGAACCCGTACCCGAATCCGGTACTTGGGTGCGGGAACCCGGGACGGGTTCGAGAACCCCACCCCCGGGTGTGGGTACCCATGCAACACAGGTAGTATTCAATGAGGGAAGAGTCCGAGCCAACAGAGCATCAGTGAGGGTTCAGCAAAAATTGGAGAAAGATTTCCAGTGGAGATTTCCACAGATTTCTAGAGTTAGAGAGAAGGTCAATTTCTTCTGCAGGAAGGTCGTACTAGTGGGTGCTAGTTCTTTAGTGCACATATTTGGGAAACAGATCATATTCCCAATTGTCGAGAATCATTTCCAGAGGACAAAGCGAGTTGCCTAGTGCAAGTGCAGGATCAACAGAATCTCAGTTTCCAGCTAGTGCATGTTTCCCGCAACAACGTTTTTTGTGCGCATTTACAGGAGGAGGCCGAGTTTGATTTTGTAAGGGAAACAAAGGGTTTGCTAGTCAATCTGCCATTCGTAGTAGTGGAAAAAAAATTGAAACTTTTCCAATGTCTGGAAAGTAGATCATTGTACTCTCTTGTTTGTTGAAGATAATAAAATATAAACCCTCATCTGCTCCACCGGTTTTCCCTTCGAGGTTTTTCCGGGGACGTTACTCCAAAAATATTGGTGTCATTTTATGTGTGTGCACCTATTTCTCAATTCCTCATTTATTTTCGCAACGTTTATTTTTAATTGTGAAAATTGCAATAGTGAACTATTCGTTATTTGTCGTTAATTAAATAAGAGAAGACAAATAAACTCCATCAATTAGAATAATAGTTTCCAATTTATTGCAATCATGGATTTTTCGTAGTAACAGACTTCTGACCATAACCAAAAACCTTCAAAAAGTGTGCTAAAACCCTTTATAAAATGCGCCAAAAAGAACTTCAAACATTGTGCCAAAACTCCTTTCGCCGATAACCTCTCCAATATGGCCTCGCCTCACTTCTTCCCTTGTTTAAACAAATCCAAATTTTCATTGACAAAATTGCTAAAATGCCTCCTCTGCATGCCTATATATAGTGCTCTTCAGGGTCCAAACAATCATTGTGGGGTCGACTTGTCAAAGACAACATAATTAATAAACTTCAAAAATTCATATCTCCTTAACCATGAGGAGTTAGAGGGAGTGCCATATACCATTGGAAAGGTCTTGGAACATGCTTTCCAACCATCTATGTTATGCTTCCATTTGAGCTAGGTAGATGAAGTAAATATGCATTCAAAGAAAGGGTATCAAATTCTCTTTTTCCTAGACAGCGTTTGACATCAATGACAACTTCTTTCAACAATCTCCCCATTTTTTATTGATGACAACCAATATACTCCCCTTAGGATCATGCTCCCCCTTGTCTCCATGCTTCCTAGTCTTTCTCTCCCCCTTTGACATCAATGGCAAATGGTGATACCATGTGAAATTTTCACTACTGAAATTATATTGCAGGAACTGGAATTAATTCTTCTAACTGTAAATTAATTTTATTGCTACAGCAACAACGAATTAATCACACTACAATCTTCAAAAATAAAATATTGCAGAAGATAAACTAGAAACGGAGAAAATACTTGCACACACACAAAATATGACAGCGTTATTTTCTGACAAAAGTCCCCGGAAGAAAACCAATGTGGGAAAAGTGGTTCAACAGCTGAGAGTTTTCATTATTAAGCAACATTGAGAAAATTTTGAGTACAATATTTGTTGCCAAATTGGCGAATCTATGCAAGAGAAATACTGGCAAAAATATAATGAGAGATTTTTCCCTCTCCGAGCAATCCTGACACGGTCTGACCTCTGAAAAGATAGTCATCCAAACTTGTTTGTGCAGGATCTGCGTCACCCTTGCATTGGCTACCAAATGCACTGCCCAAAGCAGCTGCCAATCTAATCGTCCTGCCTGTTGCTAATTGGAAAAATGCTTCTCCGACCCTCTGGAAAATCTTCCTAGCCTCTGGAACTGAAGACGTCCTCCCCTTCAACAAAATCGAACTACTCACTTGAGGCTTTGCGCTGCCTCTATGAAGACTCCTGAAGAATATTTTCGACCTCCTCTTCCTCACGCTCCGGAACTAGAAAACTTCCTCCATACTCACTGTCTTTGCCCCTCTCTATCTTTGCTTCCCCTTTCTAGCTCAAACTCTTCCGACAGAATGCTGCTACTCTGGAAAAATTAAACTGTCGAAGAAAATCGATCTCAAGTGTATTCCCCCATCTACCCATCGACTTCTTGTTATAAACTCCAGTTGGAACTCCAATGGCCAAGATTAAATCTTAATCAATGGTTGAGATCATTTCCTAGTCGGTCTGTGTGAGTTTCTAGAGAAATCTCACCTTCCTCAATTAATTGTTGTTAATTAATCATTTTCCCTAAGTTAGACCTAGGAAAAATTTAATTACTGATTAAATAACTTAATTAAGGCATTTTTTGGAGGAATTTCCTAAAACCTTTTTTGGGTTCTGGAGTCCTACTGTTTCTTAGCCTCTCTGACAATTGTCAAGACTAGAACACCATCTCATGCTACAAAAACTAACACTTCTTTTATATTTATGAAATTTTGCACCTTGTGACTAGGATTATTGCATTTGTAGCATACAATGTTCAAATCATTTAGTGGATCAAATGGATTGCAATTTCCGTTAACAAATCCATGAGCATTTCCAGGTCTATGGTCGACCATTGTATATCCATAATCATTTATGTTTGTTGTCATGACCAAGTCCCATCTTATTAGTAGGTGGTCTTTATCTGCTAATCATCTCATCTAATATTTCAGTGCTTCTCTCAAATTTCAAGTAATCTTAACTTTGTTATTGTTAACATCAATTTATTTCTTGTGTGATTCAATTTTGCTTTCAATTCCTCATAATCTTTGGCTTTCTTTGACTACTCCCTTAACCTATTAATTGTCTTTTCAAGCTCATATTCTCTTCTTCACACCTTTTTAATTGGCCTTTCAATTCTCTATTGTTGATTTTGAGCTTACTCACACTTCATTTAACTTACTGACTTAGCATCTCCCTTTTATAGAAGACACTCATGGGAGCAGAAAAAGGACGAAGTTTGGACTTGGTTTTTGGCACAGATTTGTAGACAATTTATTGTAAACCTTGTTGAAGAAGAATTTCTCCTAGAAGAAGAGTTCTTAGGTTTTCTCCCAAGTTTGGGTTTCCTAGGGAAAATTTTGTTGTCTTTATTGTGCATGGTTATCTCTTTTTTATCTTAATGTTTTGATTGCATTATTAGTGAAATCTTCTATGTATAATTGCTCAATAATATCAGTTGCATAAGCTAAACTATGTAAAAATTATTAGGTAATAATTATCAGATCAAAATACTAGTTTTTATTGTTCATCATTGTAGAAAAAATTAATAGATTCTACTATGTAAGATACGTTGGCATCATATCCTAACTCACTAAGTTCGGGGAACTTTATTGATCAAGTTCGAAGCTCGTCGAGTTTCATCCCACACCGAATTTGTTCGATTAGGTTCAGTGAATTTCAATCTGAACCTCATGCCTAACCTTGAATTCTAACGTCAACATGAAAAATTTGCTACATTCACATGAAATTCGCTTCACATTCAACCTTATGCACTGTCGACCAACCTTGTTGCAGCTCACTGTTACATGCTTTGAGTTATTCATAGGCTTCCACTTTTCAGCGGAGGCAACAACTAATTCCTTCCTCAAACCTCCTTCCCGACATCCCAATAAAATAAAAAGTTGAAATCAAAAAAATTAAGGAAAGTTTGCACAAGAGTGTCCACCACTTTTAACTTACCAAAACCCAAACGTTCTTCGTTTCATTGACAAAGGCAAAGATCCCTAATGCAGCGCATGACACTAATTAAATGATATCATCAAATATTATAGAAAGAAAATTCATATCTTTCCTAGACGCTACAAATGCCTCTTATTTCATATCTAAACATTTGATGAATCTTTAAAGACTTGGAGAGAATTCCCTAGAATTTAAGGAGAAGAAAAGTCATCAGTCACATGCTGACAAGAAACGTGAAGCGAGGAGAAAATAGAAACGTAACTTCGATTACTTAGTTCACGCAAAAGATTTGCATCTAGAAGTCACGCCCACAGTAAGATGATGTCGTTTGTTTGAAATATTTGATGTCATATACAAAAGTGTGAAAGCATTCCCAACAATATTCTTGGAGGGTTCAATGTAAGATATTCAATTTTATAATTTTATTGGGAGTAAATATAGGAGTCTACCACAATATTGAATTTTATTCTTTATATATATATATATATATATATATATATATATATATATATATCTTAAAAAATTTAGGATGTCGAATTTAATGCCAAATTTTATCATCAAAATTTTAACTGTTGAACTTTATTTCAATTTCAAAGTCGTCGAACTCAAATACGAACGCGGTGATTTAGATCATATCTCAAAGTAAGGGATCTCAATACTTTCTGTATGATCAAGGATTCTTGGACTTCTTCTCCTAATCCTCTAATAGCATTGACAACTTCATCTACTCTGAGTAAATAGGTTGCAATATCTTCTAATTCATTCATTTTCAGATTTTCAAACTATGCTCTGTGTCATTGAAGCTTGACCTGTTTGACCTTTTGATCTCCTTCATAAAAAAATTTAAGTTTATCCCAAACCTCTTTAGCTGTGTTGCACCCCATCACCTTGGTCTTAACAGTTTTTGACAATCCACATGTGATAGCATGATGAGCCTTTGAATTATAGCTAAATAATTTCGACTCATCAGGATCAATTGGAGGCTTTTCTGAAACTTTGTAACCATTAACAATAGAGAGACAGACATCCACACCTAAAGCCTTCAAGTAAATTTCCATGCTATTGATCCATAATGCATAATCATTTCCATCAAACACGTGAATTGGGTTTGGAGAGAGGCATTTCATTTCATCCATAGTTGTTTAGGATATTCCTTTTAATGATTAGATTGTTCTAAAGGTAACCTGCTTTGATACCAATTGTTGGAAATATTACCAATACTGAGATAGGGGGTAAATCAATATTGGACACTTTTAACAATTGTTTAAAACTTCATAGGCAAAATGCAAATAATACTTATCAACAACACATTAATTTATGCACAAACTTATCTTAAATAGTTTCAGTGTTTACAAGTACCAACTTAAAGGAGGCAACAACCCCTAGTTTACTAGCACTTATTGGAAGGAGGCACCAACCCACTAATTTACAAGCTTTAACCTGAAGCAAGCTCAACTCCCTTGCCTTGCTCCAACTTGCCACCCTTGCTTTAATAAAGAGAAATAAGTACTCTCATACTAGGGATATTGGCCCTCTCACATACACTGCACAAGAGAAAAAGCTACAGTAGTACATGTTGTCCAAGTTGCAGGCTTGTAACAACCTTCTAAATAGAACCATAAACCTTCAAAGATGAGCCAAAACTCCTTTTAAAAATGCGCCAAGCCGAGTTGGCAGGAGCGAGAGGGGTTATCCTTCGCCTCGATGATCAAAGAGAGATACAATTCGCTTGGGGGTTGGTTATTTCAACAAACAACTAGGCTTAATATTTGGCCCTTTGGAAAGGTTTGGAATTAGCCATCAATAAAGGTATAAGGAGATTGATGGTTTTTGGAGATTTAGTGCTTGTAATAAAACAAGTAAATAGCCTAGAGGGTTAGCTCAATTGGTCGAGTTCCCATTGCTAAAGAACCTCGCCAATGGGAGGTCACGAGGTCAATTCTCCTCTACCCCCTTAAGGTTAGGCTGTGCTAATAAGTCGACAAGATGTAATCCCTACGGGCCAATCTACCCGAATATTTCCTCACTGATAATAGTAATAATAAGTAGGATTATCAGCTAATCCCCCAATACCAGAACTGATTGCTATGCAGTTGAGGACGTTTGAAGAGAGGATTATTCCATGTTTATAGACAAGTAAATACAAAAGTTGATAAACTAGCCAACAAAGGGGCAACCCTAAATCAAGGCATAATGGGCCTACATCAAATGCATATTTTACTTACCCCTTTGCCATGATGATTTTAAACATGTATAAAGTTAAAAAAAAATGACCATTCTAATTATCAAATCGGTAAGGCAAATCACTGGAAAATTGTTGGGTGAAATTACAGTCACGACATTCAATATAATCAACTGGCAACCCAAGGTTTGTTCAAAGGAGGGTGTCATCAATTAATTATATGGGAAAGGAATGCGTACATGGGTTACATTGGCACCCACGCCATGACACATCGTGTTAATGGCAGTGTTGCATGGTTAAGAATGGGGCAACTATGGAGGATAATGAGAAGTAATGATACACATTACTAAATGCAGGGAGAGGAACCTTAGATTTTGGCACATTGGAGTTAAATGTGACCCACCTGAGGAAAGATTGTGAAATTGAAGCTCTTGTTGGGATGGACGGCTCCCATGGTGATTTGATCTGGGCAAATTTGATTGTATTACTACTCAGGCGATGTCGTCTAAGGAATAGAACCCTTCTCAATTACATAGACACAGCTCCCACCAGCATGATGCCAACATTAATTCGAGGTTGGTCTAGAGAAAACAATTCTACAAGAGTTTTGAGCTACATGTGGCAGGAAATGGCATCCCTAGAACCACACTTGCGCGAGCAAGATCAGGAAAGCTTACACCAGATAAATAATTTGATGTAGGCAATGGTGTCGCTATTGGAGTTACTGAAGCATCAAAGTGAAATGGCAGAGCAAGAGCCAAAGGAAAAATTGGGTTTGTTGGATAAAAATGTGATTGGCTATAGAAGAAGTTAGAGAAGAAATTGGCAATTGTGGAGTCAGAAATTGTAGTTCTGGGACTCATAATGGATAGAATGGAAGCAACCTCCAATCAAGGGATCCAGAGTAGTCAAGAGGAACCAGAACCCAATGAGTATCAACCAAGGAACATAGCCAAGGGAATACTTGAGCAAAGAATGTGGCTACATAGCACTGCTAAGGAAAAAATGAACACAGCTTCAAAAGCTAGACCATCTTAAACAAGTTAATTTTCAGTTTCTATTAATGTTTTGCAAGTATGTTTTGTTGCTAAGGGTTCTTTTGCAAAATTTATGGAACATATTCGTATAGAGTAGTAATTAAAAGGTCTCTTAGAGACAAGAAAAAAATATTGTAGATGTATCAAAACAGTAATGCCTCTGAGAAACATGGTATATGTAAAAGGTTTTGGCCTTGAAACCAGATGCTCTTTTAATACAAAACCATAACCGTTTTGTTTTAAAAAAAATGCCAAAAATAACTTCAAAACCTTTTTAAAAAGTGCCAAATTCCTTCCATAGATAACCTCTCCAATCTAGTCTCTCCTCACTTCTACTTCATGAGGTATGAACCACGAAAGTCGTTCTTTCTTCACTTGTTTAAACGAATCCGAATTTTCCTTGAGCAAATTGTTAAATGCCTCCTCCTCATGCCTATATATAGTGGTCTTTGGGGTCCAAACCGTTAGTGTGGGTTCGACTTTTCAAAGGTAGCATAATTAATAAATTTCAAAAATTCATATCTTCTCAACCATGAGGAGTTATAGGGAGTGCCATATACATTGAAAAGGTCTCGAAATAAGATTTCCAACCATCTATGTTATGCTTCCATTTGAGCTATGTAAATGTAGTAAAAATGCATACAAAGAAAGGGAATCAAATTCTCTTTTTCTTGGACAACCTTTGACATCAATGGCAACTGCTTTCAACATATGATTCATGAGACAATTACAAAGGACAATAAGTTGGCTTATGTTCTCTTTTGAATTAAAACCCTCAAAGGAAGGTTTGAATGGATGCAATGGTTCAATATTCTACATTCCAACAACAAACAGGTAGACAGACAAACCAGTCTTGGCACATTTAAAAGCCTAGGGCAATTAATGGACATGAGCATTATCAAGAAATTCCATAACCACACATTTGGGTCAAAATGGGAAATTTTTTGTTTAATAAGAAGAACAATATTTTGTTTGATATCCCCTCAAGGATAAGATTGATTGTTGTTTTTGTTGTACTTGCCCTGTTGACTTCATGTCATAGCTTCTATATGATAATAAAAATATATATATTTTTAAAAACTTCAACTATCTTCACCAATAAAATAATACAAATTAAAATTTTAATATATCACAAAAATTATATATACACACACACATAATATTTTACATTAACAGATAGATAAATATTTATGATTAAAATATAATTAGTACAAAATCAATAACAATACATCTTTATAATAATCTTGACATTCAACATATGCTAATAATATACTAAACTTGTCAAACAAAAAAAATTACTATTTACTTGAATATAGAGTGAACTCACGTTGGGGTTTACTTCTATCCCAACCAACAATGTTATATTCCATTTCCATAAGACCATTGCCCAAAACGACATTACATTCAAATTCAATTGTTATTGCATAACGATATATACGCTTACCTTTTGACTAAGGAATCGAGACTTTGAAGGTCTAAGTTTTGTTTGCCCTGAACATGTGTTAGCCATGGTTGTAGGGCTGAAGGGCCTCAAGCCCCCCTTTTCTTCACATCTACACTCCATTTTCTATAAACCCCTTCGGACAATCCTTGTGGAGGAGGTGGACTTCTCAAAATACACCCTCAAGGGACAAAACATATGGAGATCTCGGCCTCTGACTTTGCAGTAGGGGTTGGAACATTGCGTGCACTTCAAGGTATTCAGTCTATCAAAGCAACATGCATCGACAGTCTCTACAAGGAAAGTACGAGGGTAGGGGCAGGAGGTACTATCCTCACCTGTCACACCACCTCCAATAATCATTACGAGCTCCTCTAAAACTTCTCCCCCTCCTCCAGATTGTGAAATTGCTCGTCCTTTCCCTTTATCAAACCTCACTTATCGATAAGATGAGCCCTCCTCTCCTCACTCGCCGCTAAACACTTCTGAATCACCCCTACCTAACACTTTGTAACCCTCCCTCGTCAAACTATCATTTATGTCATCAACCCTTCAGCTCGTTTCTTGATTTCCTCTATAGCTTTCTCACTCCAAATATGCTAAGCAAAGGCGATCAAAACCCTAGGCATTTGTTTCTGTCACCTCCATCTATCAATGACGCATCCAGACAGCAAATAAAATGCATAATATAAGAGTTGAGTAACCTTCTCTAGTTCTAGGCAAGGACATGCAATTACATGAGATCCACAACATGGAAAAGGAAGCAGTCGTGGGGCATTTTGCTAGTAAAAAATGTCCATGAATGTTATGCAAAGGTTTATTAAACAAACCTTTGCACCAACATTTGGTTATGCTCCAAATGTTTAATTTTAGCCAAGTATTGGACGGGGTGGATGACGAAAAAAGAGGAGGATGCTCAAAAACTCTTGGATGGCAAATGTTACGAGGATCTTAAGCTTTCTACATGAAACTCAAGACAATTGATTTAGATGTTAAATCAGAAAATCAGGCATTAATGGCCATCGAGGTTCGGATCCCTAGACTTCCCCTAATATTCTAGTCAAAAGATGTCTTCAAGGAAATTGGGAATACTCTTAATTTTTTTCTACAAAGTTGATTACTCTTTCCGAAAAACGTGATACATATGCATGCCTAACATTTTGATGGGTTTGAACCTCTCCAAAGAGCTTCTTGCTTCTATCCCCATTAGCTCAAGAACTTTAAAGCATCAACAAAGTCTGGATTATGAGGGGGTCCCATATAAGTGTGGTTGTTGCCGGACCCACAACTATTTAAATAAAGACTACACAAATGGAAAGTCCTCCAAGAGATGGACCAAGAAGGATGCCCTGTATGCACTCTCCCCTCCCCCTTCACCGAAAAATGGAGGTCGGCCCTCACAAAATCAAGAAAGGTTGTCACCTGCACTTCAAACTGAGAAGAAATCATCATTGCCCGAGACCTCCCCATGATCGATTATTCCTTCTACAACTGTCAACTTGGACTTTGGGCTTTAAGCTTCTTCCGCCATGGGGCCCAGCCCTCCAAAGGTACGACAACGATTTTGCAAGCCCCTTATATTTTCATATTTTGATCTTTTTTCCAAGCCTTTGAATTCTCAATTTTCCTCTACTATTTCCTCTAGAGTAGCCCCCTTGATGAAACCTCAAAACCTCAATTTACTGGTTTCCTCCCCTATGTTCTCCATGTTAGGATATTCAGACACATAGGAAATAGTTAAGTTCAACTTGGTCTAGTATAAAGTTAGGTAAAGTGTGTTTCTTTACCGTTGTACATTTTGTAACTTACAATCCGACGGTCACGATATGTAGTGATCCGACGGTTCACTCTCTCCTCGGTATTACCGACACTTGATCCGTGGCTTGACACCCGATTGGTCCATGAGTTCTATTTAAAGCGCATCGAGGGTCATTGTTCGGGTAATCCGTGCATGAGAGAAGCTTATGTAAATTTTCATTCTTTGATTAATAAATTGCCTGTAGTAGCCACGTTGGCGCAGGCCGTGGACTGTTTCCCTCTTTGAGGGTTTTAACCACGTCAAAAATACTGGTGTATTGATCTGTGATCTGGTTGTGAGCGGTGTCCTTTTGGTGTTCTTTCTGAGGAACTTACCCTGTAAATTCCTACATGGTATCAGAGCTATTTGAGGGCCGCGTCCGTTGGTGATCCAAATCTGAAGCCGGTAGAACTGCATGCGGCTATCGTTTCCTAGATCTGCTGTTTATGACTGCTTTCGGGCCGAGAGGACTGCTCTGTTGCGTTCGGAGCATCTGTTCCAGTGAGGAACCCCTTTCGTTTCACGCGAAAAGGTTTCCGGTAGCCCTAGCTACGTCATTTTTCAGATCGGGAGGTATACAGTGTTTTTGCAGTTTACTGTTATTTTCTCTCTGCTTATTTCGGTTTCGGTTTATTTAGCCCTTTTTTTTTTAACCGGATCTATACCTTTCATTTTTGCGTATGCTCTTTGCCCTGCGACTCTGTGCGATCTTGGCAAATCAGAAACAGAAAGGAAGGATTTTTCTCATGCGTATGCTCTTTTCCCTGCACCTTAGTGTGATCTCGGAAAATCAGAAACATTGAGAAAAATATTTAGTTTTTCGGCTAAAGCTAACTTTGAGCCGCAAAGTTCACTTTTTTAAAATATCTAGTTTTTGGCTAAAGCTAACTTCGAGCCGCAAGGTTCGTTTTTCTTTGCATATTCGTGTTGGGTTTTGTGTTTTGTGTTTTGTAGGGAAAAAGAGCTTTCTCAAGGCAAGCACGCAAACCAAGGCCCCCCCCCCCTCTCTCTCTCTCTCTCTCTCTCTCTCAAATTTTTTGTATAGATCAATTGGTTCAAAGCTATTTTAAGAGAGTAGAGGTCTTGGGTTCAAGTCTCCATTTTGTGGAGGCGGATTTTTTCATTCCCGCACATTCGCGCACTTTTCCGCAACTTCAACAATTTTTTTTTTCAAAAATCCATAACTTCTTCATCCGGAAGCCTTTTTCAAAGCTGTTTTTTTTTAAACAGCCTAATTTTTCGAGATCTATCCATTGGAACACTTACTTTCAACATCTTCAGCTTCAGTTTTTTTTTTTTAAATGGAAAGTCCATGCCAAGTCATTCTTGACAGCACTAACTACTTCCAATGGATAGCCTACATGGAAAATTTACTTAGAAGTAAAGGTCTCTACAGAATAGCCACAGACCAAGAGAAGAAACCAAAAGATGAAGACAAGGCTGCAAAATGGGAAAATAGACAAGATCAAGCACGTGGTTTGATAGGGATGTCTATTTCTCCTGATCTTAGATTCCATATTGCAGAACTTGAGACTCCTCATGAAGCATTGGAAAAAATCACTAAAGTTTTTGGGATTAAAAATGAAATTAGAGCCCATCAACTTGAAAATGAGTTGCTTACTTTGGATCCTAATAATTTTTCTTGCATTGAAGATTTCTTATCCAAATTCAAGACCCTTAGATATCTCTTGGAAGGTGTTAAGGTTAAGAAAGAAGATAGTAACCTTATTTATTCCATCCTTACTAAGTTGGGACCAGCCTACTCTGTATTTGTTTCCACTTTCCATTCTACAAGGGAAGCTTTCATTTGTCAAGGAAAAGACTACAAGGCCCCTTCCTTTGACTCCTTTTGTGATTCCTTAATAAGAGAACAAGAAAAACTCTTACACCTTGGTCTTCTTAATCTTGGAAACTCTTCCAAGAAAGCATTAGCCGCCCAGCAGCAACCAAATTCAAAGAATCCTAAGAAGTCATATCCTAAAAAGAATGGTCCTAAACCAAACAAGGGTCCTAAGCAAACTCAGCCTCAAAATGAAAGATCATTTCAGCAAAATGATAAGACCAATAAAAACAAATGGAAGAAGACTGATAGACATTGTAACTTTTGTAATCGAGATGGCCACTTAGAATCTAAATGCTTTAAGAAGATGGAAGCCTTGGAAGCCGCAATGAAGAAACATAACATCCATGTGGAGCATATTTCAACTTCAACTTCCGGAATGGCACTTTCTGCATGTCGTTGTCAATCATCTCAGTCTGGTTATGCATTAAATGTATCTTCTTCTTCTCCTTCTCATGAGTGGCTCATTGATTCTGGAGCCTCTTATCACATGGCCAAAAACCAAGCCATGTTTTCTTCTTTAAATGATTGTAACACCAAAAATATATATGTTGGTGATGATAGATCTCTTAATGTTGTAGGGACTGGAACTGTTCATCTAGACAATGGTCAATTTAATGATGTATTATGTGTTCCAACCTTATCCTGCAACCTTCTATCTGTATATCAGATAACTCATTCAGGTGAAGGTAAAATTGTTGAATTTTCACCTCATGATGTTGTAATCAAGGATCTAAGAGATCCTAAACAGATTCTAGCTACTGGTATTGCTGATGATTCCACAAGGTTGTATAAGTTTCACAACTTTGGGTCATCAAATCTTCCCTCAGTATTTGTTGCTCATAATGATGAAGTGAGCAAACTTTGGCATGAGCGATTTGGTCACTTAAACTATCGCTCCCTTCAGCATCTATGTAAAGAAAATATGGTGACAGGTCTTCCTATGGTATCTTGCAGAGATGGTGTTTGTTCCGGATGTGTACTCGGAAAACATCATCGGGACAGTTTTGACAAACGTGCCTCTTGGCACGCCTCAGCCCCTTTACAGCTTGTGCACAGTGATTTATGTGGTCCACTTCTTGTTGCTTCATTCTCTGGCTGCAAGTATTTCTTAACTTTCATTGATGATTTCTCCAGACGCACTTGGGTATACTTCTTAAAACTCAAGAGCGAAGTATTTAACACATTTTTGGCCTTCAAAGCCTTTGTTGAAAAACAATCTGGACATCAAATTCTTAAGCTAAGAACTGATAATGGTGGAGAATATGTTAAAAACACATTCATCAACTTTTGCACCAAAAATGGAATTCAAATGCAACATATTGTTCCATACACTCCACAACAAAATGGTGTAGCTGAAAGGAAAAATCGCACCTTAAAGGAAATGGCTAATTGTATGCTGCAATCTAAAGGACTCAGTCTTAGTTTTTGGGCCGAAGCAAATAATTGTGCAAATTATATAATCAATCGCACTCCTACTAAGGTTCTAAAGAATATCACTCCAGAAGAAGCTTGGAGTTCCATTAAACCAGATGTAAGTCACTTTCGTGTTTTTGGAAGTGAAGCATGGGCCCATATTCAAGATGAAAAGCATAAAGCTTTAGAACCTAAGAGTGATAAATGTACTTTTGTTGGATATTCTGAAGATGTAAAAGGTTATAGACTTATTCCATTTAAGTCCAAAAATGTTATCATTAGAAGAGATGTAAAATTTGATGAAAATAAATCGGCCTGCGAGCCTAGTCCGGCGGATGTGCCACCTCTTCCTATCTCTTCTACTTTTGAAAACATTTCTTCTTCAGATGATGAAAGGGAGGATGATAATCCTCCCCCACCTTCTCAGGATCCTCAACTTCCAAGATGGGTCTGTGCTACTCGGGATGCAGCAGGTGATCTTGCCGGTGATCCTACAGATCAGCGACGTACACGTTCTCAGTTTGAAAGAGCCTCTTCTTTACTGGCTCAAGCTCCAGTAAATCATGATCCTGACACTTTTGCAGAAGCTTCAGGCCATCCACATTGGGAAGCAGCTATGAATGAAGAATATCATTCATTGTTGGCAAATGATACATGGCATCTTGTTCCTCTACCAAAGGGACGCAAACTTGTTAGATGTAAATGGGTTTACAGAACCAAGTATGGACCAGATGGGAAAGTAGATAAACATAAAGCTCGTCTTGTTGCTAAGGGCTTTTCACAGGTTGAAGGCATTGACTACACTGAAACCTTCTCCCCTGTTGCCAAAATGAACTCTATCCGCCTTGTTCTTTCCCTTGTTGCCTCTTTAAAATGGGAAGTCCATCAGATGGATGTTAAATCTGCCTTCTTGCATGGGGACTTGCATGAAGAAATCTATATGGAACAACCCATTGGCTTCATCCAAACAGACTCCAGCCTTCTATGTCGACTTAAGAAATCCCTTTATGGTCTCAAGCAAGCTCCTCGGGCTTGGTATGCCAAAATGGATAGCTTTCTTTTAGAATCTGGGTTTTCTAGGTGTTATTCTGACAATACTGTCTACACCAAGAAAGTGGGCAACTCTCTTATCATCCTTGTTCTTTATGTTGATGATCTTATTCTTACTGGTAGTGATCCCAACCTTATAAACCATGTGAAGTCCAGCCTTAAAAAGAAATTTGAAATGACAGACTTAGGACACTTACACTATTTTCTCGGTCTTCAAGTCTTGCAATCCAAGGAGGGTATTTCCCTTTTCACAGTCCAAGTATGCTTGTGATATTCTTCGTCATTTTCACATGGAAGACTGTAAGCCAGCCCCTTCTCCCTTTCAGTCTGGAGTCAAACTTTCAGTCTCTTGTACTTCTCCTGAAGTTGATGCTACCTTATACCGTCAACTTGTAGGAAAACTCTTGTATTTAACCCATACACGTCCTGATCTTTCCTTTGCTGTTGGCCTTGTTGCTCGTTTTATGCAAAACCCCCGTGAAAGTCATTGGAAAGCAGCCAAAAGAATACTTCGTTATGTTCGAGGTACAGTACAATTTGGGATTCATTACAGTGCCAAAGCAGCTCCTCTATTAGTTGGTTTCACTAATTCTGATTGGGCTGGTGACCCTGATGATCGGAAGTCTACTGCCGGTTATGTCTTCACTCTTGGTTCAGGACCTATTACATGGGCTTGTAAGAAACAGGCTGCCATTTCTCTTTCGTCAGCAGAAGCAGAGTATCGTGGTGCCGTGGAAGCTAGTAAGGAAGCCTTGTGGCTTCGTCAGATCCTATCAGAGTTTGGCTTTGAGCAGCAGCATCCAACCACACTTTGGTGTGATAATCAAAGTACCATTCAGCTATGCAAAGATCCAGTCCAGCATCAGCGCAGTAAACACATTGAACTACACATGCACTTCATCAGAAAGCTCATTCATGACCATGTTCGTGAAGTGCAATATTGTTCAACAGATGATCAGGTTGCAGACATCTTCACAAAGGCTCTCACAGAGGCGAAGTTCACTAAACTTCGATATATGCTTGGAGTTCAGGAAGTTGTCACTAAGGGGGGATAGGCTCTAGTGCCTCCTTCCTTCTCCTATTGTGTCATATTTGTAAATCCTTCAATCCTATCCCAAGTTGTTCTTAAGGGTGGATGTTAGGATATTCCGACACATAGGAAATAGTTAAGTTCAACTTGGTCTAGTATAGAGTTAGGTATAGAGTTAGGTAAAGTGTGTTTCTTTACCGTTGTACATTTTGTAACTTACAATCCGACGGTCACGATATGTAGTGATCCGACGGTTCACTCTCTCCTCGGTATTACCGACACTTGATCCGTGGCTTGACACCCGATTGGTCCATGAGTTCTATTTAAAGCGCATGGAGGGTCATTGTTCGGGTAATCCGTGCATGAGAGAAGCTTATGTAAATTTTCATTCTTTGATTAATAAATTGCCTGTAGTAGCCACGTTGGCGCAGGCCATGGACTGTTTCCCTCTTTGAGGGTTTTAACCACGTCAAAAATATTGGTGTATTGATCTGTGATCTGGTTGTGAGCGGTGTCCTTTTGGTGTTCTTTCTGAGGAACTTACCCGGTAAATTCCTACACTCCACTACTATTTCTCCCCTCTCGTTGTTAATTTTCAGCAGCTCAGTGACGAATTCCAATCATGGGACTAGATTCTTCTTTTCGAGAGGACCAATTTTGACTATTGAAGTGCTCAATTTGGACAAGGGAAATTGTATTTTTGAAGTCAAGCTCACATTGGCACATTTGTTCAGGTCGGCCTAGAAGAAAAATTACAAGCCCTCCAACATATATAAATTCAAGTGACCTCAAGCTCGTTTGGATATCACATCACACACTTATTTCTCTCTATCTTGATATATCTGAAGTTTCTAGCGAAGGCATCGAACTGGCTGAAAGTATTGAACTAAGTGTAGAACCAAAAGTACCAAACTAGGTGCAAAACTGAAAGTACTAAACTAGTTGTAGAACCAAAAGTATTGAATTGCGTGCAAAACCAAAACTACCGAACCAGGTGCAAGTCTGTGGTATTGAACGGGGTGCAGAACTATGGTACTGAACTGGGTGCAGAACTATAGTACCGAACTGTGTACAAAACAGGCCGAAGTTGCAAAAATGTTGATACTTTGACTTTGATAAGATTTCACTATCGGCAAATAGTTTGGTCTTTGGTTGGTTGTTCTCTTGGATAAGTCAAACATTGACTTGAATTATTATTTGTGGATTTGGGCTCATTGTATTCTCTGTGAACATTTTATGACAATCTAATAAAAGAAGAATTTCAAAGGGTTTTCCCCAAAGTGTGTTTTCCCTGGTCTTTGACCAAATCTGGGATCTCGTTGATGAGTTGTTTGTCTCCTATTGTCATTTGTATTTACTGTTCTATCTTCAATTACTGTTAATGACTAGAAATATTAATTGTTATTAAAAGATTGCTAATTGAATAATTGAATTACGCTAAAGTAATTGAAACAACGTAGAGCAATCTAAAAATTAATATGGTTTCAAAGCTAAGGTGAAGGACAAGCCCAAAATGAGACAAGAGTTGAAGCAATCATCTTTGGAAAGTTGAAGGACCCTTTCTAATCAAATCAAGATGCCTTCCTCCTTCTTCAAGGAGCATAAGAAGTTGGGTGACTCATCTAATTTTGCTACATGGAAAGTCAGGTTGGAAATCATAGTTGATAACAATGATGTTTTGGAATACATTCAGGGAAAAGTACCTGAGCCTCCGGAGAATGCTTCCGTTGCTGCCAAAAACAAGAACAAGAAAGGTGAGTTAAAAGCAAAGCAAATTATAGTTGATGGTTTACAAGATCATTTACTTGCTTATGTTGGGAATTTGAATAAGTCTAAGGATATGTATGATAAGTTGGTCGACATGTATGAAGTCAACAATTTGAATGAAATCATCACCTTGAAAGATCAATTGAAAGACATGAAGATGAATAAAGGAGAGATTGTGCAATCCTATATCATGAGGATATCTCGTCTTAAAGATCAATTGCAGAGAGTGGAAAAATTGTACCTGACAAGGAATTGGTAATTGTAACTCTTAGAGGTCTCGCTCCTATTTGGGAAATCGTCATTACCGCCATAAGCAATAACAACAGTTTTTCGCCATTTAATGAACTTATTGGAAAGCTCACTCAAGAAGAATCCAGAATGATTTCAAGAGGGAGAATTCATCGGCATGGAGAGGAAGAACCCGATGCATTTGTTACTCGGGATAAGAAGAAAAAGGGAAAAGGAAGAACATCTGGTTCGAATAGGTCCTCTCCCAATTCAAGGAACTCTTATAGAAGATCAAGGGATGTTGAATGTTACAATTGTCACAAGGATGGTCACTATGCCCGAGATTGTCCCAAAAAGAGAGATTCCCCAAGATCCAATCGAAGCTACAACGACAATAGGTACGATGATAAAAGGAGCAAATATCGAAGAAGAAGTGATGATAAAAGAAGGCAATATGATAGAAGACAGAGAAATGATCGAAGAAGAAGAGATACTCGGGATGACGCGTGAAGCAAAGGAAAGCTTTGAAAGGTACAAGGAAGAAGTAAGTGTCGAGCAATCTCAAGGGTTTGATGTACAAGACAGGAAGACTCCATTAGTAGATTGAAGAAAGCACTATGTGGTTTGAAGCAAGCTCCCCAAACCTATGCCCGAATTGGAAATTACCTAGTGAACTTTGATATCACATGAAACAGTGTCGATCTAGACCTCCACTTCATATTGGTCCAAGGTATGACTTTGATTTTGATTTTATATATGGACGATTTATTCCTGACAAATAGTGGGCCTATGATGATCAAACATAAGAAGGATTGAGGTCTGAGATATACTTTGATCCAGGTGGATATTGGTGGCCACCTGCCAAGTCCACTTGGACCCCCACCATTGTGTCTTTCAGCTTTTCAGTTTCCTTAGTTGTAACACAATTTACTATTTTTAGAAATTTTTCGGGTCCTAAACTTCCGGAGCCGTTTTGAGGCCCTAAACGACGTTTTTGGGGAAAACTGGGAGCAACATGGGTTTATGGACCGATGTAGTTCTCCCCAAAGTTGTAGTTCTCGGATAGATCTTTCTAACAAGGTATTGTGCGCGTCAAACAGAGATCGTTTGCCAAAGTTACGACCCCGGGAAGTTGATGTACCGAAACGAGGCCCACAGTTTAGCGTTTCATCTTCTAGGGTTAGGTTTTTGGATGTTTAGGGTTTTCCATTGTTTCTCAACAATAAATACGCCTTCAAGCCTCATTGTAACACAGTTCAGAGGCATGTAGCCGCCACATCTCTTCTCAGAGATAAGTTACCATCGCCCTAGCTAGTTTATTTCCATTTCAATTTGTAAGCATATTTCAGTATTTTACATTAATGAAATGAAGTATTATTTCCACTGCATCTTTGTGTATATGGTTATCTCTGTATTTTGTTGCGTTCCTATTTAAATCTGGATCAATGGTATCAGAGCGGTCTTCTTTTTCCTCTGTTTTTTCTTTGCATGTCCCCAACGAAGTCTAGATATAAGGAGTTAGGGCTTGAATTGGTCGAACCTTTGCAAGACCAGCCTCGCAAATCCCAACAGCCTCCCATGGCAGATGAAAAGAAAGACAAGGGGGCAGGAGATCCTATCAAAATTTTGCTCGAAGAAGCCCTCGAGCGACAAAGGAACGTGATGATAGCCAACTTTGCCCAGATCCTTCAGCGGCTACCCAGGGGCGACACATCGGCTTCCAACAGCTACTCTGGAAACTCCACACCGTTTATGGTACAAGTTAATTTTGAAATCCCCATATTTGAGGGTCAAATAGACGCAGATGTCGTCGATAAATGGTTATATCTGCTAGAGGGTTATTTTTTTGTTCATGATTTTTCCAGTCAAGAAAAGATTATTTTCGCTCTTCCCAAAGCAACCCACCACGTCAAGAACTGGTGGAAAACCTACTGCGAGCATAAGGATGAAAGTACAAGCTCACTATTTTTGGCCGCACCCACTTGGAATTCATTTCGGGATGCCATCAAGGCGCAATACTACCCTGTCGAAAGCTATGAGGATCAATCAAAAAGTGGACCACGCTGCGGCAGGGAAAGGACCAAGACGTGCCGAAGTTCACCAATATTTTCCATACCCTTCGCACAAAGTTGGGTATCAAGGATTCGGAGCAGCATTTGGTACTCAAATACCGTGGCTGTCTGCACAAGTACATCCAGGAAGAAATAGAATTCTTGAACATCTCTTCGCTCGGCACTACATACCGATATGCCGTCAGGGTCGAGCAAAAGTTTAAACAGAAGAAGCAAAACTTTGGATCTGCGAATCTGAAGCAAGGGAAAGGTGCCCCCAAACCGTAGAACAAAGGACAAAGCCAAGGCAAGGCGGCCCAAGATAACCCACCAAAGCTGCAAGCAAATAACAGCACCGCGAAGCCGAAAAAGGACACGGGAAAGTGGTGTGAGTTCCATAAGAGCTCCACTCACAACACAAGTGAGTGTCAGGCCAAGCAGTCACTAGTGGCTGAGCTAAAGGTTTCAGGATCGGATGCAGGTTCCGACTTTGAGTCAGAAACCGACAAGGGGAATGACAAAAGGAAGCAGATTATCAATGCGGAGCCCAATGCCACCATTGCCACCACGAAGATCCAGAAGGAGGAACCCGAAGATCCAGAGGAGGAGTGTCTCTTCCACTCCCAGATGTGGGTAAAGGACTCCCCGCTATAGTTCATTGTTGACTGCGGGAGCCAAAAGAACCTCATTTCAGCAGAGGTCGTGAAGCGGTTGGGCTTACCGACCACAGCACATCCACAACTGTACACCATCCGGTGACTTCACCAAGGACAGGATCTTCGCATGAGCCGGCAGTGTCGCCTTCCATACAACATCAAGCCCTTCACGGATGAGGTATTGTGTGACATTGCTCCCCTTGAAATTTGTAATGTATTACTAGGACAACCATACTTGTGGAAGCGACATGTTGTGTATGAATCAAGGCCCTGTGCTGTTATTGTTACTTTGGGAACTAAGTTGTACAAGATACCGGAAGTAGCACCGCCTACCGCCATCTCTTTGATTACTGCAAAACAATGCAATAAGCTCGTTTCCAAAACCGGGAAATTTGTTTTCTTGATGATACGCCCTCAAGGAAAGAAGAAGACCATGGCCACGACCTCCAGACAGGGCCCCTCCGCACGACAACTATAGATGGACAAGGTCATGGAGGAGTACGAGGACATCTTCACCTCCCCCGCAAGGGTTCCTCTGCATTGTCAGGTCAAGCACTCCATCGATCTGACCCCAGGTGCGCCGCTGCCCAATGAACCAATCTATCGACACTCCGTTCTGGAGAATGATGAAATCAAGAGGCAGATTCAAGAGCTGCTGCAGAAAGGTCACATCTGTCCAAGTTCATCACCCTGTGGGAGCCCGATCGTGTTGATACAAAAGAAGGATGGGACTTGGAGACACTGTATTGACTATCGAGCGCTGAACAAGATCATTGTCCATAATAGGTACCCGATCCCACGGATTGATGACCTCTTGGACCAACTGAAGGGGGGGAAATATTTCAACAAGATCGATTTGAAGTTAGGATATCACCAGGTACCAATCGAACCCTCCGATGTGTGGAAGACTGCCTTCAAAGCCAAGGAGGGCCTGTTCGAATGGTTAGTGATGCCTTTCGAATTGACGAATGCTCCTGCAACCTTCATGAGGCTCATGGATGACATCTTGCAGCCATTCACCAACTCATTTGTAGTGGTATACTTGGATGACATCCCGATCTTCAGCCAGAGTTGGGAAGAGCACCTCCACCACATCCAACAGGTTCTCCAAACACTGCGGCAACACAAGTTATGTGCCAATTTGGAGAAATGCACTTTTGGCATGACCTAGGTTCAGTATCTGGGATACATTATTGATGAACAGGGGTTGCATGTGGATCCATCCAAGATCCAAGTCATTCGAGATTGGCCATCTCCAACCACTACGACAGAGCTCCGCAGCTTTCTAGGTCTTGCCAATTTCTACCGCAGGTTCGTGTTGGGATTTTCTCATATCACTTGGCCCTTGAGTCAAGTCACCAAGTGAGGAGCAGAAGCAAAATTCTTTTGGTTTGAATCTCAACAGAGTGCATTCACAGAGTTGAAAGATCGCCTCTGCACAGCACCCGTGCTCGCATTACGAGACTTGCAACAACCATTTGAGGCCGAAACAGATGCCTCTGACTATGCTATTGGGGCAATCCTTATTCAACACGGGCATCCAGTGGCATATCACAGTGAGACACTTTCAGACACAATCCGGAAGTATCCCACTTATGACAAAGAGATGTATTCCATTGTGCAGGCTTGCCGAGAATGGAAGCATTACATTTTGGGGAACGAAACGGTCATCCACACAAACCACCGATCCCTGCAGTTCATACAGAGCCAAGGTAAACTGCAGAATGATAGCCATCAGAAGTGGTCCACATATCTGCAACAGTTCCATTTGAATATCAAGTATAAGAAGGGTAGCACCAATAATGTTGCAGATTGCCTCAGTCGACCACCGATCATGGCATTAACCACTATGCTCAACTCTTGTGGGCACGAGACTTCTCACTGGCCACTTCTCTACAAAAGCGACCCAAAATTCGGCCACACATACCAGACACTTTTGGAGGGTCAACATGTTCCAGATTTTCAACTCCAGGATGCCCTGTTATGCCACCTGGGTCACCTTTGTGTTCCTTCAAGCAAGCGTGCCAAGATGATTTGGGAAGCACACTACAGTCGGGCTGCTGGACATTTCGGGGTCGAGAAAACAGTGGTAGTACTGCGAAAGTATTTCTATTGACCGAATCTTCGACATGATGTTGGGAAGTACATCAGATCATGCACTGCCTGCGCCATTGCCAAACCAACCATAAAGAAGCAAGGCCTCTATACCCCGCTGCCTACCCCTAGTCGACCTTGGGAATCCTTCCACTAAGCATGGAAAAGACTATGTTTTTGTGGTCGTCGACAGGTTTTCGAAGATGACCATGATGGCCGCCCACAAGAAGAATGTCACAGCAGAAGCCACTGCTAAACTCTTCTTTGAACGAGTGTGGGTACACTTTGGGATCTCACAGTCTATCATCTCAGATCGGGACAACCGGTTCCTCAGTACATTTTGCTCCAGTCTCTGGTCGATGCTCGACACCAAACTCACTAAGTCCACAGCCTTCCATCCTCAAACTAATGGCTAGACAGAGGTTGTCAACAAGATGATCATACACATTTTGCGCATGTACAACTCAAAGCATCCATGCACATGGGATGAGAGCTCCCCTATGTTCAACACAGCTACAATCCGACTCTCTACAGCTCGGCTGGCCACAGCCCTTTTCAAGTGGGCTTGGGATTCCAGCCACTATGTCCCATTGATGTGGCCATGCCAATTGCAGCTACTCACGTAGATTCGGCTCATGTCCAGTCCGAAACAGATAAGGCAAGCAGCTTCATTGAGCACATCCAACATATTCGTCAGCAAGTCCATGACATTCTAGAGAAATAAAATGCCAAGTACAAGTAGCGACATGATCAACATTGGGTGCCACACAAGTTTCAGGTGGGCGACAAAGTCTAGTTGCATTTGCAAAAGGAACGCCTTACGGGAGCCTATCGGAAACTCAGACCACTCCGATATGGTCCTTACACCATTACCAAGGCTGTGGGAGACAATGCATTTGAGCTCAGCATTCCCCCATTCCTTGGCCTACACCCAATGTTCAATGTGGACCGCCTTCATCCATACTTTCCACCATTACTCGACACATCCAACATTGCAGAACAACTCACACCCACAGAGTTAAATCCAAATTGCATGGAACAAGCTGCAACTGATAGAGTCATGGAAACACAAATCAAGCACACTCGCCAGCAAAATATCCAATTGTATCAAGTTGTCAAAGCAGGCCAGCTCCTTCAATAGGGCAAGTGGCTCACTAGGGACCAAGTTCAGTAAAAGTTTCCTCATCTCATGGAGGAACTCAACGCAATGGGGACCATTGCTTCCTAAGGGGGGAGGAATGATCCAGGTGGATATTGGTGGCCACCTGCCAAGTCCACTTGGACCCCCACCATTGTTTCTTTCAGCTTTTCAGTTTCCTTAATTGTAACATAGTTTACTATTTTTAGCCGTTTTTCGGGTCCTAAACTTCCGAAGTTGTTTTGAGGCCCTAAACGACTTTTTTTGGGAAAACTGGGAGCAACATGGGTCTTGCTCTTCCCAAAGTTGTAGTTCTCGGATAGATCTTTTTAACGAGATACTGTGCACGTCAAACGGAGATCGGATGCCAAACTTACGACCCCAGGAAGTTGATGTACCAATTTACCCAAATGGGCCCACAGTTTGGCGTTTCATCTTCTAGGGTTAGGTTTTTGGATGTTTAGGGTCTCCCTTTGTTTCTCAACAATAAATAGGCCTTCGAGCCTCCTTGTAACACAGTTCAGAGGCATGTAGCCACCACATCTCTTCTCAGAGATAAGCTACCATCGCCCTAGCTGGTTTATTTCCATTTCTATTTGTAGGCATATTTCAGTGTTTACATTAATGAAATGAAGTATTATTTCCGCTGCATCTTTGCGTATATGGTTATCTCTGTATTTTCTTCCGTTCCTATTTAAATTCGAATCATACTTCCAAAGATATGAGTCTATATGGATACACCAATGATGATTGGACTAAAAGACTCCGTCATACTTCAACTGATGAGCATATTGCAGCATGGATTGATGTAACCCTCTTGAATAAGGGTCTTATTGTTGCCACCCTACACACACACCTAAGTTGGTGAGAAAAGCCCTTAACCCCACAAAGTGTGGTTGGTGTCAAAACTAAGAGATAGGGATGTCACCTATTCCCAACTCTCTTTGTTTAAGCTCGCTCTGAGGTAAGCTAAGGGAAGTGGTCCCTAAATCAAAAGCTAAGTTAAAAAGGTGATGTAAGATTTCTAGGAGATTTCAAGATTAATTTGGATTACTTGAGATTATGAGCAAATATGATGAGCAATATCAAATGAAATATACTTCAAAAAACATCAACACATAACCAAAGATGAGCATATAAGACTAGTGCCTTCAATATTGCTTTAAAATAAATAACACTTGCTCTAAAATGAAATGTTTCAAAGTCAAACACAATTAACCTTGTCAGTCCAAAAGATGTTAGCAAGATTTAAAATTGCTTCCAAAGAAATGCTTTCAAAATATAACCATTCACAATACTAGAGCATGTAAGGAGGCAAAAATAACTTGCAACATGAAACAAGCTAAAACTTCACTTGCAAAATGAACAATATGGTACTTGCCTAAATGAGATAATAAATTCAAAACATCTTCATCATGACAAGTATATAAATGATTTGCAAGTAAAATAGCTTGAAAAGTAAAGTGTGTTAAGATGAAATGCACATAACTAAGCTTAGATGCAATTATCTTGGTTAATTTTAAGCTAAATTCCCACTCTAAGTGAGAGATCATCCTCTTTAACTCTTGCCAAAGGGTATAAATTGGGGTGATTGTAAGAAAGAGGGGTTGAGAACATGGAGGTGTTGTTAATGATACCCTTCCCCTCAGTGTTACGAGTCAGCATGTGTCTTCGTTCCTAAAAGGAGACAAGCCACCTCCATAACCGTAGGGTCACACACTCTTTACCTTACTTCGTACCAGTTGGAAGAATTTTCCAATATTGTCTTTTCCTTAGAATGTCTATCAACCAAGCTTATGCTTGGAGGTAAATTGAAAATGCAAACTAATCTAAAATGCTTAAATGAAATGCAAGTTCGTTCTCCCAAAGAAATATTAAATTTGCAATGCTTCAAAGTAAGGAAATGGTGCTCAACAATATATTGCAAATATAACTTTCAAATGGAAATTAGCTTGTAAGTAAATTAGAATAATGCAATCAATTTGCTTGAGAAACAAAATTGTTTCAAGTAGACAATAGAATGCTCCAATACTCAAGATAACAATGTAGAATTTAGAAATGAAGCATGAACTCAAGTATACATGAAACAATTTGTTGCACTGAATGGAAATGAATCAGTAAACAAAATTATAGTTTGCTAGAAATTAAAATGCTTACATCTGAAGAGTAGATTGCTCAGAGTAAAGTGCTTGTAGCTCAAAGCAATATATAAAATAAAGAATGCAAAGCCTTAAGTTGAATTGTAGCAAACTTATCTAAACAAAATATAAATGTGATAAGTGAAGTTGTGTAAATTTTAAGCATGCAATTAAAATAGAAACCAAGAGAATGCAAAATTTAATCCACCCGCATATTTCTCTCCCTAAATGGAGAGAATGGATGCCATGCGTAAAACCAAGCTCCCACAAGAAAAATAGATCTTTAATTAGCTTTTTTACAATGAGTATAAGGCCCCTTAATGAGCTATCCAAAAGATGGAAGGTAAAATTACAAAATAGGAGTCTATAGGAACCAAGATCTTCTTCCAAAAAGTGGCAACCACAAGAGTCAATGAACAACTCTTGAAATCTGAAAATTACAAGTGCCCAAAGGCCCACGACCAAGCTAATTTGTTGTTGTCCAAGATTGCCCACTGCCCCCCTAAAGTTGATGCTCAAGTGCTCTTAGGATCCTACAACAAATAGTTAGAGTTTCAAATTTTAGCTTCCTCAATCCTGTCAACACAAACGGTGGAACTCTTGGGATCCTACAACAAATAGTCAGAGTTTCAAACTTTAGCTTCCTCAATTGTGTCAACACAAAGGGTTAACATAGTCCATAAATAAATCTGAATTTTCTCTGCAAAACCAACACTCAAACTTAGTGGAAAGGAGAGAGAAATGTTAGCAAATATAATCTACAAATATTCTACAAAATTTAGACTAAGAAATTTGAGCGAAACTCCAATTCTTGCCTAATTTTAAACCTGCTCTTCAATAACAAAATAAAATTGTTATTAGCACAAGAAATTGAGACAAATGTTTTTAAATGAAATTGGATTTCGAAATACAAGCTAAAAGCCAAGGATCCCTAAAACACAAAATCGTAAGATGAGGCCTTGGGAGATGACAAATGCAGGTTCTTCAATGAACTTGCTCAAGAATGGAATGATTCCTCCAAGAATTTCCTCTCACGCTAGAGGCTTGATCCAAGAGATGTCTTTACACAACTTCAAATACACATTAGATCCACATGGGTTAAAAGAAATACAATGACAAAGAGATCTTAGAGATTTATTTGAAAATCAACTAAAACTTTCCCTATCTAAACTCTCAAAACCAAATGTCAATGTGAAATAGGCACACATTAACAAAACTCTAAAAGCAATATGGAAATCATGGACATAATAACATAAGTAGAAACATGAAGCTCAATGATCAAGATATTACCATGCTCAAGAAGAACAACACCTCATAAGTGAAACCCAAAGTCTTTTATTGCAATAGAACATAAATGTACATAAGAGTACAAATTCCCCAAGCACAATAGTTCGTTTTCAATGGATACATAGTGAGAGCTTGTGGCTCTATTATATAAAAGTTTGGAAGCCAATCCCAAGACAAATGGTGACAATCCCAAAGCAAGTGGATGGCAATCCCAATGCTCCTTCATGCAAATTCGAATTTCCCAAGTGGCATCAAAAATCCCTCAAGCAAAATCGAATTCCATGATGATATGACAAGTGTAGAAGGGTAGGGACCCATGTGGGGACAATTTACCACAAAAATCGCCACCAATATTCTCACAAATCCTCCCAAATGTGCATTAACTCCACACATTTGAATTTTCCAAGTAAGCAGTTTCCTTATTTATTGCCATAAATTCGATTTCCTTGAGTGAGCCATGTATTTATGATGCAAGGTGCCAAATCATCTTCCACTTGTCCTTTGACTCATTCCTTTGACTTGAGATAATTTCCAAGTCATTTCCATGTCATTTTGTCACATGGAGCTATTTATTTTTCTCCATTTAATTTATTTTTGGTTTAATTTATTGCCAGATTTCCCACTAAACTTAGGAAAAGTGGGTTTTGAGGGTCTAGAACACATTTTTAACCCCTCAAAGTGTGTCATAGTAGAAAGTTGAGGGTGAGAGGTGTAATTTTGATCACACATACCCCATACAATTGTTGGGAATCACGATTGTCATTAGACCAAAACCCGCAGGTGTTAGTCAACGATCGCATCGCCAGAGATAAGGATCCACGAAAGGCGGTTAGTCCATGTCACGAAACACACGGAGAGTGTTGGTTTATCTAATGGCCAACAATCTCCCTCCAACGCAATCCAGGTGTGTATCGAACTCGTGACCTACCCTCTGATACCACTTGTTAGGAATCACGATTGTTGCTAGACCAAAACCCACAGCTGTTAGTCAACGATAGCATCGCCGAAGATAAGGATCCACGAGAGGCAATTAGTCCATGTTACAAAACACACAGGGAACGTTGGTTTTGTTATCACCCCAAGAAACTCTCCAAGGTTGTATCTCAGAGATGCTCGGGAACATTACAAACTCAACAAAAATGTTGGAAATAGGTGGATGAGTGGAAGGAATGATGCATATTCAAGCCAGATAACCACTTCTACTATGCCTAACTCCAGACATGGGTGAACACCCCCAGACTACAAGGCTTTAGACCACCAATTACTCACAATTTGAGGATTAGGTGAACATGGAGAATACTGACCACACCAGCAGATGCACAAGACCATGTGATGGCCGGCTGCAACCAGTAAAAAGGTCTGCAAATCTATTTCCTAATGCACAGACAGGATGGCAACTCTCTAGCATTAAAATAACAGAAACTTGCATACACATTCAATGATACATACCAGATTCTAACACAGAGGCGGGATGATAACCCCTCTAATGCTAAACATCAAGAGCACATGAGAAATGCATAACAGGCACAGCCTGGAACAAAGAAGTGGAAAGTGAGCAATTAACAGCAAAAGCTTGTATTAGCTGAAAATGAAGACCAGACGCTGCAGGTATCACAGTAGTTACAGTCTCCAGAAGTTGAACCTTACATCAAAATAACATCCATCAACCCTCATTACATCTTGATTCTGGGTATATATAGAGTTTGTTTACAAAAATACCCTGTTGTTCTATGCGTGGAGGGGTCATAATGGACCACCAACCACCTTAACTATATAATATGGATCTCTGCTGCAAACTGCGTGCTTTAATGAAAAAAATTAGCCTTTTGAGATACTCTGTTGTCCTTCTTGAACGGGTGGAATGTCGTATGAATGAAAGCTCCATAACTACTGAATGAATTCAACTGCTCGAGGCATGTCCTTTCCTTCTTCGGCCATACGTCCCTTAAATGCGGTCGTTGAAGAGTAAATGTGCCAAACACTGATAGATAGCCGTTTCTGTCCTTCAGGAGCATGGTACAGGCTGGGAGCGCAGACATTATGGAGGAAGATCCATCGTTGGAGAGCGTGGATCTACGGCAGAGAGCGCTTTGCAATGGCTATCGGGAGGAAGCGGGAACAACAAATGTGATCCGTTGGATGAAACGGACGGACCGCTGAGATCATTTAATAGGAGGAATTGAGAGATGGACAATCGGGATATACGAGGGCCGTCGGATCTTATACGGGCATATCCGACGGTGATCGAGAAGCGAAAGCACGCGGGAGATAATGCGTGGGGACAGTGGTTTTGGGGGCGGGCGGTATTCCCCGCACCGCTTACCGAAGGTGAGTGGTATACGTACATAGCCGAGAGATCACAATAGGAGGTTAACACGTGGATAATGGGATAAGCGGAAAATCGCCGCGATCGAGAGTTAACGCGCGGGCAAGTTTTGGCGGCGTGAGGTGCGACTGCCGTTGGATCGTGAGATGGATGATCGGACGGCGGGAATTAATGCACACGTTTTCGGGACTGATGTGACTGGGACAGCAACAGTAACAGCACGCGGTTATATGAATATAGTCATATGGGTTTAAACTTCGCACCCAGGGACCTGGGGAAATCTGGGTTTATGGAGAAATTTAGAGGAAAACGGAGGTATCGGGAGTTATAAGAGTGTAAGCGGAGTGATGAGGAATGGGCGGTATGGCTGCTACAAATCCCCTTCTTTATCATAGACAACCAATCAAGCTTGCATTTGACCTTCAAATATTAAAATTAACAGCAGAGCTAACAGGTTTATCCAATGTCCAACAACAACTTCTCTAGACATCACTTATTACATTTCATATACAAAATTTATTCCAATTCCACCTTGCGAGAAATTTAAAAATTAAAAATGAACTCCTAGACCTAATCAAATTCCATGAAATTTTTTGTTTGATCTAGTATGGTAATATACAATGACCCTGGACACTAAGACTCACCCAAGTCCTCACCATCAAGTCGTACTCTGGCTTTGGGGTTATGCTTGGAGGAAAAAACTCAATTAATTATTAAGTCCAGGTAAGGATATGATAATTAACCAAGTGAAAAAAACCTCCCAGAGTAAACTCACTTGATGACAAGGTCCAAAGTTACCTAGGCCTATTACATGACTCGATTCCTCATACTAGTATCACTTTTACAATGTCCCCACAGGGCGTGTGGAATTTGAGTACAACGTGAAAAGATGAGAAGAACTAGAGTTGTAAAACTCTAATGACATGATGAACTCTAACGTACATTGAAGCTTGTAATACACCCTTGGGCATGGAGTCTTCAAAAAATCTTCAAGTGTCAGTCCAGTGGTCAACAGGTATGAGTTGATCAAGGACACTAAGCCATATCTTCCCCCCTGCTTGAGCTCCCAAGGTGAGGAATTGAGATGTAGGGCTCCTGGGGTTGAGGGATCTCTGAACAATAAGGTATCGCTCCTATCTATTACGCATAGGGTGGAAGATGTTGCTCCCCTGTCATGGTCTATGCAGATTATACCCCAGTTGGCATCTATCTTTCCCACCCATTTAGCCAATGGGTGTTGGCTGCTTGAGTTAGGCGTGATCCTTACTATTTATGGTAAGTAGCATCCCGCTCAAGCTAGAGATCAAGTGTTCTACCACTGACTTAAAGGATCAAGTTGGGCAGATCAGCAAATAATAGGATAAGTGTGATCCTTTGCCATTTATGGTAAGTGGTATCCCTCCTATTATAGCCAAGCAATGGGATAGGCGCGATCCTTACCTCCCAAGGCAAGTGGCATCCCTCCTATTATCTGAGGTTTCCCAAGTCGTGCATTGGCTCCCCATTAGCAGAGGTTTCCCAGGTTGTAACTTTGGCTCCCCGCTGGCAAACATTTACTGGGTTGTAGCATTAGCTCCCCACTAGCTGAGGTTTCCCAAGTAGCAACATTAGCTTCCCGCTGGCAGTGATTCTGAGTGGTAGCAGTGGCTCCCCGATGGATAGAGAGTGGTAGCTAAAGCTCCCATATGATTCTTCTTCTTTAGGTTCGAGAATGTTTCAACAAATAGAGTCGAGCAGAGATGGGACACGATATGATGACAGGATACTTACAATGATCACATGATGTAGTTGGAATTTCTCCCCAATTGAGAGGGAGTGTTAAGTTTTGGTAGCTCAATGACAAATTCCAACCATGAGACTAGATTCCTCTTTTCGAGAGGACCAATTTTGACTACTGAAGCATTCAATTTGGACAAGGAAAAGTGTATTTTTGAAGTCAAGCGCACATTGGCACATTTGTTCAAGTCAGCCTAAAAGCAAAATTAGAAGCCCTCCAACACATATAAATACAAGTGTCCTCAAGCTCATTTGGATATCACATCAAACACGTCTCTCTCTCTCTCTCTTTGATATATCTGAACTTTATAGCAAAGGTACCAAACTAGCCGAAAGTACAGAACTAGGTGCAAAACTGAAAGTATCAAACTGGGTGCAGAACCAAAAGACCTGAACTAGGTGCAGAATTTTGGTACCAAACTGGGTGTCGAACTCTAGTACCAAACTGGGTGTCGAACTCTAGTACCGAACTGGGTACAAAACAAGCCGAAGGTGCAAAACTGTTGATACTTTGACTTTGACCAACTTTCACTATGGGCTAATATTTTGGTGTTGGTTTGCTTGTTCTCTTGGATAAGTCAAACTTTGACTTGAATTATTATTTGTGGATTTAGGCTCATTGTACTTTTTGTTGAACATTTTATGACAATCTAATACAAGAAGAATTTCAAAGGGTTTTCCCCATAGTGGGTTTTTCCCTAATCAGTGACCAAATCTGGTGTCTCTTGTTGATGAGTTGATTGTCTCCTATTGCCATTTGTATTTATTGTTCTATCTTCAATTATTATTGATGACTGGAAATATTAATTACTATTGAAAGATTACTAATTGAAGGATTGAATTGGGCTAAAGTAATTGAAACAACATAGAGCAGTCTAAAAATTAACACTCCTT
The DNA here is from genome assembly GCA_031772625.1 of Pinus tabuliformis. NCBI lineage: Eukaryota > Viridiplantae > Streptophyta > Pinopsida > Pinales > Pinaceae > Pinus > Pinus tabuliformis. The sequence goes on from CM062817.1 coordinate 1,127,481,360, forward strand.
CCCTTCTTCTAACCCTCTCACGTTTGTTTCCCTCCTAACGCACTCTGGTTCAGCCTCTCTTCCCAACCCTCCTCCCCACTCCCCCAAGTATAGCCTATGTTCTTCAACACACCCCCCTTCCTCCCTTTCCTTTGATTCCTCAAAATCCTTTCTTCCTTAACCAAGGGAAGGTTTGAGCTCTTCTCCAAGGTGCCTCAAAAACCCTTAGGCAGAGGCCGAAAATCCTCCCTCTCAGTCACTCAGAGCCAAGTTCACATGAAAATCAAATCTAGAAAACAGAAATATATTATTTGGGCTCTTACAGAATTTAGCACTGCACAGGGTCCCAAATGAAGTTTCTATCTTTAAGTTGTAGGGGATTAGCTAACCCCTACAAAAATCTAGCAATCAAACAATTGGTAGACCTCCACTCCACTCATATCCTATTCTTACAGGAGACTATGGTGGATGGAACTAAATGCATTTCAACTCTCAAATTGACTTTCCCCTCTTGGGATTTTCTCACCCTAGATGTGATTGGCAAATCAAGGGGCGTTGTTTCCAATTGGGACACTACATGGATTCGACTATTCTTAGCCTGGTCCTTCAAATGAAGGCTCACCATTGAATTTTTTCCAAGAGAAATGGATAAAGCCCTCCTTTATACTAATGAGTACAAGCCCTTTACAGATTGGTAAGATTACTGGTCAAGTTTCTCCAAAATTCCACTTATGGAAATCGAAAGGCAATATTGGGAGGGGATTTAAACTTCACCAAGGAGCTACAAAAATCTAGGGACCTTGAGTTAGGATTGACACCCTCTCAAATTGTTTTATTGAGAAATTGGGATTTTGTGACAACCTCCCCACAAAGATTTTGCCCACAACGTCAAACAACTTTGGATCAAATCGAATAGCAAAATGACTAGATCAATTCCTTATTTCAAAGGCTCTCCTTGACATGAGCACAAGATTTGGTCAAAGATCCTTGGTTAGGGGGTGGGGAGGACCTCTGATCACTACCCTATTCTCCTAAGTTTAGACCTCTTTCCCTCCAAGGCTCCTGCACCTTTCAAACTTAACCCTGCTTGGCTTGATCATCCCCCCCCCAATTGAAGCTTTCAAATCCAGCTAGACCCCCATATCCTCCTACATCCCTGAGTCTACCCCCATCCAATTCCACTAAAATCTCAAAAGGGCAAAATATTTGATTATCAAACAGGCAAAGGGAAAAGAGCAAGCAGACAACACATCCCTAGCTGACATAAAGGCTCAATTTAATCTTTTCTACGAGCAAAATACCTTGGAGACAACTTCAATATACCAAAATATTAAGATAAATGGTTTGGAGGATAAGAAAAAAAAATTATTGTTAGACAATGAAAAATAATGGAGGATGAAGATTAGATATATCTAGCTTCAAGCGAGAGATGTTAACACCAAGTATTTCCACATAATCGCAAGGACATCTTATCTGAACATATCTCTCAAAAACAATTTGGGTTCCTACAAAACCGTCAAATCCATGATGCCACTAACCTTGCCCAAGAAGGCCTTCATTCTATTCACACCAAGAAATGAAGAGCCATTCTCTATTAAGTTGATCTATCCAAAACCTTTGATCAGGTAAGTTGAGTCTATCTCAGACTTCTCCATATTAAAATTTCCAAATACCAACTTGATTTATTTTCTCACAACAATTAATTGTATTCCCAACAATTTATATATTTATCCAAATAAACATTGAATTACCAAAAAATAAAATCACTAGTATTTTTAACTTCTAGAAATGAATATATGCAGAGAAATTTAAATCAAAGAGTTCAACCACACATTCCAAAAACTAATTCACCCACAACGATTCTTCGTCATCAATTAATATGGAAAATCTAGGTTTACAACCCACAGAGATACAAGGAAAAATACAATAACTGAAACCTATAACTCAACCCCCATAACAGGAATCCATCCCAAGGAATTCAGCCACCTAGAAATCGACCTCTGGAAGAAATCAACCTGGAGAAATTTAATCCAATCAATTAGCTTGCAAATCTACTTGTGCCCTCCTTGCATGCTATCACTGTGCCTCAGAAAAACTCGTCCCCCCAACAATTTGACCTTGGAATCTCCCCAACTCAACCTCCTAGATTCACCTTCAATTCACCCTTACTTCTCCTCCTCTGTGTTCTAACCCATAGAGCCACTTGCAGAAAATCACTCTCTGTGATGACTCACTCTCTTGTCTTCTTTCGTGTCTTCACCTCTTCTCTAAGCTTCCTTTATAATCTTCATTAAGTCCTAATCCCTAACCCTAATCTCACTTCTAAAACATCTTGGAGATCAACAATTGAGATTATTTATAAGTCACTTAAATAATTAAATTATTTATCTTTAGAAAATGACTTAATAGTCTACAATAATTAATTGACTTTAATTATTGTACTTTCCTAAGTAAGACTTAGGGAAGAAGACAGAACTCATTGACTCTGTTATCCCCTACAATTTCCTAGGTTGAGGAGGAAATCGAAAAAGGTAACCTCAAACCACTTTCAGTTCAGTAGCTAGCCCTACTGAACTAGAGAGGGATCTCTCTAAGGATTTGTCAATGAATAACTGAAAGAAATAGGTTTTAGGCTAGATATACAAGTCTTGTTTGAGTATCTGAGAATTTAGGGTTTTTTAATTTGCTGGACTAGGGATTAGAACAAGTAATTAGGTCAAGGCCTCAAGTGTACAGTAACAGGTATAAAGAGGAGCTAGATATTAGTGTGTTATGGTGAAACTTAAGGTTTTGTCAATGTAGTATAGGTTTGAGAGTTTAGGAGAACATAATGAGCATGTATAAGCATGAATTCATTAGTTATAGAAGAAAAGAAACACAAGCATGATTTTCCACATAAACAAAGCTTAAATATAAGAATTTTGTCTATATGACTATAAGGAAAACCACAAGAAGAAGATAAAGCATGAAAAGAGAGATGATTTCATCAATTAGAAACTGATCTGAAAGAAAAACAACACCATAGACTCATTGAACAAGTATTCCTAAAATATAGTTGCAACTGCTCCTTGATTAGCTGTAAGAAAACATAAGGTACAAGCCTCTCCACAAAAGTCCAACCCCTCTCTCTGAATGAGAAATGATACATATAGACTCAATCAAATAGCTTCCCCACCTTCAGGAGTCGAATTCCTAAGTGGTGGAACTATTTCTAAGATTCTCTCAACTAACAGGTGAGAGTGAGAAGGTCAAATACAAACTCTTCTCTTAGACTTTGTTTTCAACTTTGCTTCTTTTATGAAGCCTAATTAATCATAAAAACAACCTATCATGTCTACTTATTCATGATTACATCCTCTAACCTCGAACTACTGCAATTACATCATGAGTTGTGACTTTGAACCAGTCAAGCTAAGAACCTAGGAAATTACACAACAAAATTTAAAATAAAAACTCAAAAATTTGCAGAAGTGCAACGCCAACTTTGAGCCCACTTTTAGGTGCCTTCCTGAAGTCCAAATTGAGATCTGAGAGAACAGTCAACTAGCCTTTCCTATCTAGTTTCCATAACACCTTGAATTTTTGAAAATGACCCATGGGAAGGCCTTCAAAAACTCATTCTCCCAAGGTGTCTCCAGAAGCACAGCCCCTATCAAAAAGAGTGGCAAAATGATGATTTTTTACCCTTTTTTCTCATTTTTCTCAAAATTTGAGCCATTTCTGAGAAATTTGATGAAATGGGTTTTGAGAGGAGTTCATCAGCTTTCCAAAAATGTAAGCCACTTGTCATTTGGAGCCCTGAGGAAAAAGCGCAGCACCAAGGCATTACACTTATGTGACTAGTCCTTTCCGATTTTGGCACCAAAATTCTCAGAAAACTAAAAATGCTCAGAAAACCTTCAAAATTGGCCATGAAGTGCAAAATGAGGTATGTCATGCCCTCATGGATGCTTCAGCGAGCATCTCCAAGTTATCCCTCTCATTTTTGTCCTTTAGCGTTTCCTTTAGCTTGTTTTTCAGTTGTTTGAGTTTGATGTTGCAAATCATGTTTCTCGTCTGATAATGATGGGCCATGTGTCTCAATAGTTGATTATCCCTGTTGGCTTTGTCAAGAAGCTGTTCTAAGTGGTCATTGACCTTACTTAGCCAATACTCTCTATCCTCATTGATCTCCAAGGCAATTATGTCCTCCATGTCTAGGTCTTCATCTAGCAGATTATGTCCTTTCTCCTCCTTCAATGCCTTTTTGAGTCCCTTGGTCCTTGGCCTCTTTTTCCTAACTTGTTTTTCATGTTCACTAGGCTCCAACACTATTTTACTTTTGTCTCCTTGTTGCAATACCTTGGATTGCTCTTTCTCCATAATGAGTTGTTTAGCTTTAAGCTGACTGTTTTCTTGCTCAAGGAAGGAAATGATGAAATGAGGGAGTTAGGGAAGGGAGATGATGATAGGGGAATTTTGGGAGATGGATAGGGGTGGTAGAAAACTTAGGAAGTTTGAATGGAGTGAAATGAGAGAGAGAGAGATGAGTAAGAGAATTTAAAAAACAGTCATGCTAGGAAAATTGTTCAAAATGATAGGTATGAGCTAGGGTTTGTGTAAAGGTGAGGTAAACTGAAGGTAAATGAGTTGATTAGTGAATGATAGGGTGATTTACATATGTATAGAGGTATGAGATGACAAATTTTAAAGTTTGCAATGTCATAACTAACAAAACCCATCATTTGCACTAGCTTTGAAGCATGAATTTTCACATAAACCCTAGATGAACACAACTCACCATTTGCACTTGCTTTTCCAAAGGAAAAGAGTGAGTAAGATGATGGTACTTACTTGTTGATCAGCTTAGAAGAGTAAGGAATAGGAATGCAAGCTTAAATTTGAAGTTTGGGTGAGTTTTGGCAAGTTTCGGGCTACTCTGTCCCAAGCGCAGCGCCACCTTCAGAAGCACAGCACTGTTCACAAAAGCGCAGCGTCGTCTTTCAGCCAGCTTTTGGAGGCCTTAAACTGCTCCAAATTGCGAACTTGATAGCTCGTTGGAAAGCTCTTGAAGTTTGCTACAAGATGGACTCATCAAGAATGTAATTTGGACACTCCAGCAGGGAGAAACTTGATTTTCCCAAGGTCACTCCAAAAACCCAAGGTGTCTCTGACAAAAGCACAGTGCCAACTTGTAGAGCACTTTTGGATGCCTTCCACTAATCCAAATCACTATCTGAAGGTACCATTGGAAAGCTTAGGATGTCTGCTACACAATAGAGTCCTTAAGCACTGCCAACACCTGCTCCAAATCCCTGAAAATCTGTCTTGAAGTCAAATTGTCTAGAAGTGTAACAACTCTCTTGTTGCAAGTGTAGTTTGGGCATTTCTCTCAAATCATAATACCTGTGCATAAACTGAAGGAGGTTTTTGTTCCTTGGCCTATCATTGACAAAAACCTCTTTCACTTTTGTAAAATTCTTCTCCATTTGGTCAGAAACATATTTTGAAGCAAAAATGGCCCTATGAGAAATGATGAGACGAGGTAGTGCACTGTAGCACTGTCTTATTTGAAATAAAACATTACCTTTACCTTTATTTTGCTTTCCCTAAGCTGCTAACTCCTTTTACCCACTGAATTACAAGATGGAAATGTTTTTGTTTTGACCTATGGTATCATGATGACACATGGAGTGAAACCCTAAACCATGACCTAAAATGAGGAATTTAACCATTTCATGACCCAAGACACTTAAATGAAGATATGATACCTCGAAGAAGATAATGACCATGATGAGTGATGAAGACCATGAGTAAGTGACCTAGACATCAATAGCCAATGACCAAATTTTTATTTGAAGATTCATTGAAATGACAAAAATTTGACTTGATACCCTAACAACACCTTGTAAGAGCATATTTGATCACTTGTGTCGGGCTAAACTGATTGACACTAACAGAATCCACCAAACAAGCACCTAAAGAGGCAATAAATCATCTCCCACATGCTAAGACACCACACCTATGCAAAAGACCATTTGAAGCTACCACAAGCTTCAACACTCCCTCCAAGCAAGGAAGGGATTTTCCACCACCCCCAGCTTATCACAATACTTCACAAACTTCCCTTTCACTAGAGGCTTAGTAAGAACATCTGCCACCTGCTTTGTAGAAATGAACTGTAGTCTCACAACTCCTCTTTGGACCCTGTCTCTGATGAAGTGATATATGATCTCGATGTGCTTGGAACGATCATGAAACACAAGATTCTCAAAGAGCTTCATGCAACTTTGATTATCATAGTGAATCATTGTTGGCCCCATCTGCAAATCAAATAGTCCTATAAGCATCTTGCATAGCCACACTGCCTCACAACTCGCCATTCTCGCTGCCATGTACTCTACCTCTACTGAACTAAATGCCACTGATTATTGCTTCCTAATGTACCACAAGATCATGGTTGATCCCAAGTTCAAACAACATCCATATGTGGATTTTTTGTCCACTACCCTCCTTTCCTAATCAGGATCTATGTACCCTGCAGCTCCACTCCTCCACCTCTGACATATCTCAGTCCAAAGTCCATCATACCTCACAGGTATCTCAGCACATGTTTCACTACTACCTAATGAACCTGTCTTGGCTCCACCATGAACTAGCTAAGTGTGTTCATAGCAAAACATATATTTGGCCTGGTGTTGACCAGATACATCAAGGAACCTATCAGCTACCTGTACAATGTGGGATCCACCAACTCACCTTCAAAAGCACTTAGCTTCAAGTTAGTAATCATCGGTGTATACATAGGCATGCAATCCTCCATCTTGAACCTCCTCAAGATCTCAATTGCATACTTGCCTTGTCCAAGGAAAATCTCTCCTAGTTGTTGCCACACTTCTAATCCCAAAAAGTAGTGCATCAAGTCGATGTCCTTCATCTCAAACTCTAAAGCAAGATCCTCCTTGCACATTCCTATGAGCTACTTCAATCCTATAAAGAAAAGATCGTCCACATTAAGTACCAAGATGAGTGGTTTACCCTCAACAAGTACATAGTACAAGTTGGGATCCATCTCACTCTTTGTGAAGCCCAGACCAAGAAGATATCCATCAATCTTGGCATACCATGCACAAGGAGCCTGCTTCAACCCATAAAGGGCTTTCTTCAACCTACATACATGGGAATATCTCCAATGCACCACAAAACCCTAAGGTTGCTCAATTTACACCTCCTCAATCACTTCACTGAGGAAAGCAGTCTTCACATCCATTTGATGTATCCTCCACCCCATCTCTGAAGAAATGGATATAATTGCTCTAATGGATGCATATCTGGCGACAAGTGATTACAAAGAGATTAAGTGAACAAGGGGGAGGAAGAACGATGGAATGCACAAGCAGAGCTAAGGTTTTATCTATATCTGCATCCTTCCTAGGCGTCGTCGCCAACCCAGAGATTGCAAAATGGTTCATGGGCATATATTGGATTGAAGGCAAAGATCCAAGGATGCCTTCAAACATAGATTGACGCAACAACATAGTCTATTGTATCCCTGCGAAAAAATGAGCATTGGAGGATTAAAAGTTTTATCAAATATGCATTACATGCGCCACTCGAGGGCATGTGGTTGTTTTAACCTACATATCATATTCATAAATGGTTCTCCCATAAATGGTTTCTTCTAACCTGGAAAGTGGTTGGTGGCACTATTTACTAGGGATTGTGTGACTCGGTTAGCTGCACAGGGCCATCTTATGTGATATTCTCTATTTACATAGTTTTTTATGGGACTTCGCACATGTCATGGTAAGGAGTCTCCTGTGGAGAAAAGGTTCTCTATTGGGTTTTTATTGTATCCAACTTTATTTTTTATGTATACAACAAAGTTTCTTGTGTTTATTCTTCCCTTAGATTGAAGGTTCTCAAAAGGAAAAATTGGATTTGAAGGGAGGTTTTCAAATCTTCGTCAAAACCCTAAATGGGAACTCGATCTTATTCTAGGTTTCTGGATCTAATCGTGTGGTGGATGTAAAACAGCAAATAGAGCATCAAATTGGCATTCCCTTACCTTTGCAATGCCTATTATATGAAGGGAAGCAGTTAATAGACTTGTCTCCATTACATGGTTATGGTATTTCAAGGAATTCCATGATCATCATGGTTACGAGCATCTATTGTGGAGCTACGAGTACTAGGAAACCAAAGGCCTTAGGATCTTATAAGGAAGTTGTTGGATCCAAAATCCCCATTAGTGGAGCTACAAGTTTTAGAAACTCCAACGAATCAGGCTCATTCAAGAATGCGATGGAAGGGAAGGCATCCATTCCTGCATATCAAACCCAAAATATGCCAAGGCCCTACATTGTCGAACAAACAAAACAAGCTCCTACCATGGAAGTTAAAAATATAGAGGTAGAATCATTATTTTCTTATCTTCAATCCAAGGCTATAATATGCAAGTATAATGCATTCTGACCAAGATCTGAAGATCTACACCAGTGGGTTTTTTCTTTTGGGACACCAAACTATGAAATATGTTTATGTTCCAAAGCCTTCTTCATAGTTCAATTTTATACTCAAAAAGATTTGTAGAATGTCCTAAATGAGGAGTCGTGGTTTTGAGGTCTGGCAAGGCTCTTCACTACTGCATGGTTTGCTAATTTCGATGCCACAAGCATGGTGGTCACAACAATGCCAATTTGGGTGAGATTACCAAACCTCCCTCTTCCTTTCTAGCACCATTAGGTCCTTGAAGATATTAGAAACACTCTAGGAAGATTCAAAAAGATGGACTGTGACAGGACAGAAAAAGGCAACTTCACTTTAGCCAGAATATGTGTAGGTATAGACCACAGTAAAGGTCTACTTGATCGTATCCATTTCAAACATAAAAACTTTAAATGGACACAGATATTAGATTATGAGAACACAGCATTTATATGTCGAATGAGTTTTCAAATTGGACACTTGCAAAACACTTGCCCACAGCCAAAAAAGGTTCCAAAAAGAAAAAGAGGCAAGAGCATAAGCCTACAAGATGACAGGTATCTAACCCTCTCCTTTCTGAACAAGAAGAAAAGAATATGGAGGAAGTTCCAAATACGGAAGCACAAGTGCCACATGTTAAATAGGAACATGGCGTTGGCATGGACCAGTCAAGAACTGTGACCCACATTCAAAAGGATACTAAGTTGGTAGATGTCAAAGCAATAGAGTAGTAGAAAGAGGAAACGCTCAACGAAACAAGCAGGAGGGGTATAAAGAGAACTCATGTATCTGAGATCTCTGATTCCAACAAAGAAGTCCCTTCTCATGCAATTGGAAATGAATTGGCAATAGTAACAACTAAACCCAACCATTGGCTTTGGCAAAAGGTTCTCAAAAGGAAGGGCAAAAAGGGGAAGTTAAGTGATTTTATCACACTTAATCTCGATAAAATGTATGTGAGTTGTTATTGTTTTTTCATTTTTATTTGCTCATCATTCGAAAGGTTGACATGATTGAATGCTTAACAGCATCTACAAAATGTAATTTTGTTCTTTGTTTACAAGTTGAATAAAATTATGTTTCTTTCCTCGGAAAAAATATCTAGCTACAAGTGTTAATGTCTCCACGTAATCCACTCCCTACTTCTAGGAGAACCCTCTCGCCACAAACCTCACTTTGTACTTCCCAACACTGCCATCAATTGCATGTTTGATCTTATAGATCCGTCAAGAAGTGACCACAAGATTTCCCTCCAGTCTTGGCACTATGTCATATACATCATTGCTCATGATGGAGCTATACTCCACCATGGCATCCCTCCAAACCTGCTCATTTATAGCCTCCTCAAAAGTGGAAGGCTCATACTCACTGACGCTACTTGTCAATGCCAAAATACTAGAAAATCTTGTCGACGGTCTGCTCTACCTGAAATTGCTACTAAGAGCCTCCACATGCTCCTCAACATCTCTCAAGGTTTGCTCAGCCCATTTCAACTTCCTCCTGGTAGAGCTTGAAGGAATATCCAGCTACTCCAGATCTATTGATTGTGTCCCTACTGCTAGTGTTGTTGGTCCCTGTTTAGCCTTAGGAGCTTCTTGCTCTTGATCCTCTACCACTGTTGGCTCTCTCTCATGAGATCTCCTACGCGTCCTATCCTCATCAAATCTGACATCCCAACTCAAGATCACTTTCCTCTAGCCTGGGATGTAGACTCAATAGGCCTTTAAGACTTCACTGTAGCCACAAATACGCCCCTTTCTAACAAGGGCTCCATCCTAGTCCACTTCTTTGTGGGAACATGTACATAAACTGGACAACCAAAGATGCGCAAATGGCTAACATTCGGTTTCACTCCTATAAAAAACTCATCAGTAGTCACATCCTCCAATATCCTATGAGGACACTTGTTATGCACGTACACAGTTCGCCCACAAAAACATAAGCAATTCTTGATTATAGATCATTGCCCTTGCTGCCTCCGTTATGGTCTTGTTCTTCCTCTCGGCAACCCAATTCTACTGAGGGTTGTAAGGTGTACCATGAGCTCCTTCTTAATTCTCGCTTCCTCCCAAAAATCGTAGAACACATTGCAGGTATACTCATCCCCATTATTTGATCTTAGCAGCTTAATCTTCTTCCCAATCTAGTTCTCCACAAGAGTTTTGAACTCTTGAAACTGATCAAAGATTTCATCATTGGTCTTTAAAAGGTAGATCCAAGATTTCCTCAAAAAATCATCTATGAATTTTGCAAAGTATAAAGACCCTGTGATCGACATCACATAGGACCACAAATATCTAGGTGCACCAAGTCTAGGACTCCCTTAGACTTGGTCTTGTTGTTAGGATACACAACCTTGGCTTGCTTGCCAAGCACACACCCTTTACACACTCCATCATGCTCCACCTTGATATCTAGAAAACCAATATCGATCCTCTGCAACATGGGGAGATCTTTGTAGGGTAGGTGTCCCATCCTCCTATGCCATATCTCACTCTAGTTGTCACTCTCATGTATGAGAGATTTCGTCGATTGTCACTCTCATGTATGAGAGCCTTCGTCAGTTGTCACTCTCATGTATGAGAGCCTTTGTCAGTTGTCCTCTCAAACGGGAGACATCCCTCTCCCTTCTCCTAATCACTTGCTTCTTGCTTGGATCAATTCCTTTCGACCCAACAGCGACTTCACCTCCAATAAACCTAACCTCTAGTCCTTTGTCTTCTATGGCCAAAATTGAAAGGAGATTCTTCTCCAAACCCGATACATACAACACTTTGTTCACCTCCATGATACCACCTGAGTCCATCTGAAACTCAACACTGCCAATGCCTTCCACTACATAGTTGGCCTTATCACCAAGCTCCACCTAAACATCCCTAAGCACCTTGGTCATGTTGCTGAATACCAATGTTGCGAAAATCGCAATCGGTATTAAATTGGCGAGGGTTTGAAATCGGAAAAAAAAAAACATAAAAATCGCTATATATATATATATATATACAAAAATCAAGATCTTTTCAAAAAAATCGCAATTTTTTCAAAATGAAAAAATCACTAATTTAACAGTTTCAGCGAAAAAATTGTGATTTTCGCAACACTGGTGAATACATCTCAAGGTCTCGTCATGTGACAAGATGCTCCACTATCCACAAACGAGACACCTCTCATGATGGTTCCAAAAAGGCAAAAATTTTCTCGAACTTTTCAACCATCTCTTCCATCTATGCAGTGGTTGTCGTAGTTGTGTTAACCTTGCCCTTCCTTTTGTTTAGACACTGACTGGAAAATGCCTGAACTTGTGACAAGCAAAGCACTTGACTTTGCTCATATCCTTCTCCTTTTTGTTTAGTGAAGATCCTCCTCCACTCTGGTTCTGTTTGGACTTCGCTTTGCCCTTTTTCGCTTGTGCAGCAAGAGCAAGCTCATATTTCTCCTCAGTTCCCTTTCCTTGTCCTCTAATCAATGAGTTCTCCCAAATCTCCTTCTAGATGAAGTCATCCCATAACCGACTCCAATCAGGAAGTTGTTGGCTAGTAAGGATCCCATCCACAAATGTGGTCCAGTGCTTGACACAACCCTTCAAAGCAACTTTTACTAGCTCTAGATCACTCATAATTTCCCCAACCAATGAAGCTCATCATGAGCCTGTTGGATCCTCGCAAGATAAGATGTCACCGTCTCAAATTTGCTCATTTTGATGTTGTTTAATTTCTCCTACAGCACCATTTTCCTATGTTCATTTGAACTCTGGTAAAGATCGATCAAAGCTACCCACATCTGACATTCGGTGTCCTTCCATAATATGTGAGGAATTATGTGATCCCTCACACCACCCAAAATTATACACCTTGCCTTCATATATTTAAGATTGTGATCCATTGCAAGGTTTGGATCTGAAGGAACTTGAATGTCTCCGTTTACGAGATCCGACAGGCCATTCATCTTCAAAATCATGGTAATTCGATCCTTCCAAGGACTGAAATTAGCAGTCCCATCCAACCTGTCTTCATATCGCAGATTGCTCAAAGATGCTATCTTTACAAATTAACCACAACCACAAGACCCAACTGCAAAATTTTAAGAAAAATAACTATGTTGTCGTAAAAAAAAAACTCATTGTAAACCCTCATGATCTCAAATTCCTCTCTCAAAGTCTTCTAGATAGCTCTATGCCATATTAAAATTTCCAAATACCAACCAAATTTATTTTCTCACAACAATTTATTTATTTAGCCAATTAAACATTGAATTAGCGAAAAATAAAATCACTAATATTTTAGCCTCTAGAAATGAATTTATAAAATGGAATTTAAATCAAAGAGATCAATCACACATTGCAAAAAATAATTCACCCACAAGAATTCTCTAACATTTATTAATCTTGAAAATATGGGTTTTCAACCCACAAAGATACAAGGAAAATTACAATAACTAGAACCTCTAACTCGGCCCCCATAAGATGAATTTGGCCCAAGGAAATCAACCTCTGGAAGAAATCAACCTGGAGAAATTCGGCCCAATCAATCAACTAGCAACTTGACCTGTGCCCTCCCTGCATGCTATCACTGCACCTCAAGAAAACTCAGCGCCTAACAATTTTGCATTCTCCAAAGCAAATCGACCTTCCTCCAACAATTCGACCCTAGAATCTCCTCAACTCGACCTCTTGGATTCACCTTCAATTCACTCGTACTTCTCCTCCTTTGTGCTCCAGTCCACTGAGCCACTCGCACTAGAGAAAATCGCTCTCTGTGATGACTCACTCTCTTGACTTTTTGTGTGTCTCCACCTCTTCACTAGGCTTCCTTTATATGTTAATTTATCTAAGGGCTATATCGTTTTTTGCTTTAGATAATTGCATTATACTCTTTCCAGCATTTACATATTGCATTCAACCCATTATATCATAACATCATTAGCAATTATGTAGAAAAAACAATAACATTGCAGCGGAACAGAAAATGATCAACAAAAGAAAAGCATGCACAATAAAGACACCAAGATTTGGTCAAACACAAGGGCAAAACCCTACAAGGGGGAAAACCCAAAATTCAATTCTTCTTCTATTAGATATTCATCAATTGTTCAACTAAGATACAAAGTACAACATCATGAGACATAGTCCAACACATCAGGCTACCTAGGGCCTATACATGTCTTGTTCACAACTTTGATTGTGAACAAGATTCAATACTTGTCATACAATATTGTTACCAATAATAGCAAAGTCATTGTTATTATGTAACAACATCATTATATCATCATTCCTATATAAGATCATTGATATCATATAACTCGTGCATTGTAGCCTGAGCAATTGGACATAGGAGATCTTTGTCATAAGAAGAACCAACCATGTGTACATTGTCATCTTCATACATACTCTATAATGCAAAAGCTTGTTGTAATGCAATGTGAGCCACCTTATTGTAAGGTCAGGCAAGAGTCAACATGAGTGAGTAGTCCAGTATGTAGAAATTTCTGTTTTCCCACCCCGGTTTTCAGTTTCTCCTTATTTCTCCCATATAGTTAAATGCCCTTTCCCGTAACCATACATTTAACAAGCTGAAAAAAAAAAAATTTGTTGAAAACACAAATTTTGAAAATTTTACAAAATGCTGGAAATTACAAAAATAAAAATCAGCAGTAATAAACAGCCATTAAAACACATTTAAACACTGAGATTTTTGGTCAATGTGACCCTGGAAAACCCCCCTACAACTCTTGGGGAAAACCAGTTCGAGAGCTCTTCTTTATTTCTGAAAATGTCTTTTTCACAGTGAGAAATATTCAGCAAAAAAACAGCAAGCAAATTTACAACTTATCTCTTTTCCCATGCCTCACAGCAAACTAGAAATTACAGCAAACAGGACAGCAATAAATGTTGTACGGCCTCCTCGATTTTCGTGCCCACTTTCAGCATTAAATGTTGTTGTACGGCTAGCATTAGATGCATTGTACGAACTGCAATAAATGCGATGTACGACCCTCGTTTTGCGTGCAAAAAAATTGGCAAATTGTTCCTCGACTTTTGTGCAAACCACTCCTCAAAAATCGTGCCAAAATTTGCCTTTCACTGTGTGTTGAACCAGCTGTACAAATCTGCTCAACTGCTGTCTTGGAATGTGTGCCAAGCTGCTGTCTCCTTCTCCTCCCTGCTCAGAAATCTCCCTTGCTCTCTTGCTCTCCTTCTCCCAATCTGCTCATGAAAGAATGAATGACATTTTCCTCATTTTCCTCCTTTAATCTAACCCCAAGTGACTTTTGGGTGATCCCTAAATCCAATGGCTGAAATAGATTGAGATCTAAGGCTGAGATTAAATGCTCATTTAAATCTCACTTTTTATTTTTTAATTCACCCCACTTTAATAAAGACCCACTTAATCATTTATTTCCAAAGTCACTTTTCCTTTCTAATTTTTCATTGACTTTATAAAAGTCACTTTAAAATTAGACTTGGTAACTTTATCACTTAAAGTCACTTTTAAATTAGATTTAACTTTATAAAAATTATAAAGTTACTTTAGGAGAAAAATTAAATTCTTTTGGACACTTTTCCGTAGGCCAAAGATCAAAGCCTAAGGGAACCACCTGTCCTCCGGTACCAAATTTCAACACTCCCTCTTACCGAGGAAGGTGTTCCTCACCACACCCATCTTGTCTCTGAAGTAGACATGCTTGCCCCGTGGTAAGGCTTTGGTAAGAATATTTGCAACCTGCTCATCAGTGGAAATATACTCAAGCTTTACAGCTCCCTTCTGAACATAGTCTCTGATGAAATGATATTTGATCCCGATATGCTTTGACCTGTCATGAAATACTGGATTCTCCATCAGTTTAATGCAACTCTGGTTATCACAGTAAATCACTGAAGGTCTCAACGGCTGACCAAATAAGCCAAACAACATCTTGCGAAGCCAGATAGCCTCACAACTAGCTAGACTGGCTGCCATATACTCTGCTTCCGCTGAACTCAGTGCTACTGACTGCTGCTTCCAACTGAACCATGACACTACTGCTGAACCCAACCCAAAACAGCACCCTGAAGTGCTCTTCCTATTAGAAGCACAACCTGCCCAATCAGAATCAGTGTATCCTGCCAATCTCACTCCATCTCCTTGCCTGTAGTCCAGACCATAATCCACTGTCCCCTGCAAGTACCGCAAAATGTGTTTTGCAGCCACCCAGTGAACCTTCCTAGGCTCACACATAAACTGACTCATCGTGTTGACTGCAAAACAAATATCTGGTCTAGTGTTGACCAAATACATCAAGGAACCAATCAGCTGCCTGTACAATGTGGGATCCACCAACTCGGAATCTGAAGCATGAAGCTTCTTCCAGTTGGTGATCATCGGTGTCGACATGGGTCTACAATCCTCCATGTGGAATCTGCTAAGGATGTCCACAATATACTTCCCCTGCCCCAGGAAGAAATGCCCCTCCTCCTGCCACACCTCCAAGCCCAAAAAGTAATTCATCAAGCTGATGTCCTTCATCTCAAACGTTGTCACAAGATCTCTCTTGCAATGCTCTATGAGTCCCTCTGCACCTGTAATGACCAAGTCATCCACATACAGCACTAGAATGAGAGGCTCCTCACCTATCACAATAAAGTAAAGGTTCAGATCTGCCTCACTCTTTGTGAAACCCATCCCCTGCAAATATGTATCTATCCTGGAGTACCAAGCTCTGGGAGCTTGCTTCAGGCCATAAAGGGCCTTCTTCAATCTGCACACATGGGACTCCTTCCCATGCACCTCAAAGCCCTGTGGCTGCTCAATGTACACCTCCTCCTGTATGAAGCCATTGAGAAATGCGGTCTTCACATCCATCTGGTGGATCTTCCAACCCATCTCTGCTGCTATCGATATAATGGAGCGGATCGAAGTATATCGAGCCACGGGAGCGAAGGTCTCATAATCAACTCCCTCTACCTGGGAGAACCCTCTAGCCACAAACCTTGCTTTGAATTTCTCAATGATGCCATCTGCAGCATGCTTTACCTTGTAAAGCCATCTGGAAGTAACCACGGATTTGCCCTCAGGCCTCAGCACCACCTCCCAAACATCATTCTTCATGATAGAAGAATACTCCTCCTGCATGGCCTCTCTCCAGACCTGCTGACTAGCTGCCTCCTCATAGCTAGAAGGCTCAGAGTCAAGGATGCTGGTAACCATCGCCATATAGCTACAAAACCTCTCAAGTTGTCTACTCTCTCTGACCGGCCTCTTCGGCTCAGCAACAGATGTGGCATCTCTCAAGGTGTCCTGAAGCCACTTGGGCTTCCTCTTCCCTGAGCGCACTTCTCCCACCGGAGAATGAAACTCCTCCTCATCATCATCAGGAGCCTAAACTCCTGACTGTCTGTCTGTTGTCCTCCTGCCTGCACCTGAACCTGTAGAAGCCGAGGTACCATGTGAACTGTCCATCAATGGACTCCCTAGTGAACTGCTCTGCATGCTGCCCGGAGCACCACCCCTCTGACTCGGTGAGCCACTGCTCACTGACGGACCTGACATCCTCATAGGTGTACCTCTTGATCCTCCTGATCCCTACCCACTAGATCCCCGCGACTGACTCAACTGCTGCTGAGGGTCTGGCTGATCCAGATACTCTAACTCCCATGACCTCCTAAAGGCCCTGTCCTCCTCGAACTTCACATCCCGTCTTACAACAATTCTCCTCTGTGCAGGAATGTAAATCCGAAAGGCCTTTGAGGTCTCACTGTAGCCTACAAAGATACCCTTCTCTGCGGTGGGCTCTAGTTTGGTCCTCTTCTCCTTGGGTATATAGGAGTATGTAATGCATCCAAAGATATGAAGATGACCAATATCAGGCTTCTCCCAGAGAAAGCCTCCTCCGGAGTCATGTGCCCCAAGGCACGATGCGGACTCCTGTTCTGCAAGTAAACAGTTGTGTTGTAGGCCTCTACCCACAAGAACAATGGCAACCGCTGATCATGTAACATGGCTTTGGCAGCCCCTATGATGGATCTGTTCTTCCTCTCCACAACCCCGTTCTGCTGGGGGTTGTAAGGAACAGTGAACTCCCTCCTAATGCCTGCCTCCGCACAATAATCAACAAACTCTCCAAGGGTGTACTCTCCTCCATTGTCCGACCTCAGGGACTTGATCTTCCGACCTGTCTGTGTCTCCACAAGAGCTCTGAACTCCTGAAACCGCTTGAAGAACTCACTCTTGGTCTTCAAGAAATAAATCCAGGTCCTCCTGGAGTGATAATCAATGAATAAAACATAGTATTCATATCCACTCAAGGAAACATGAGACATCCGACCGCTCACATCAGAATGAATCAAATCAAGTATCCCAGTCGCTCTGTTGTCACTGCTGGGAAAAGGGGATTTGGCAAACTTGCCCATCGCACAACCTCTGCAAGTATCAAAGTGATCAGTACTGAAATCTGGCACACCTGTAGTGATCTCCCGCAATGTCCTCAAGGCTCCATGATACATATGTCCCATCCTGCGGTGCCAAATCTCACACAGCTCAAAACTGCTAGCTCTGCTGTCAGTACTACTGCTCAATGCCAAAAGGGGCTGGAATGCAAACTTGTACACCTTTGCATGGCGTACACCTATCACTCTAGCCGAATCAGCTGGAGTGCCCCTGGGATACATCAACACCTGTCCTCCCCTGAACAGTACCTCATATCCTCTGTCCTCCAAAGCTGAGATGGATATGAGGTTCTTCCTCATCCCTGGCACATAAAGAACATCTGACACTTTCAAGGGAGGTTTGGACTCCCTCTGAAATGTCAGTGTCCCCACCCCGACTGCTCTAACAACTCTATCATCACTGAGTACTACCTCTATATCAGTGCCACTCTCTAAAAGCTCTGAGAAGTACTCACGGACTCCTGTGATGTGACGTGAAGCCCCACTGTCCACATATCAGATACCTAAAGATGCTCCGCTAATCGAGGGAAAAGCATGCTCCCTCTGAACCTGTGTAGCAGGTGATCCTGCACTAGAGGACTCACACGTAGTGAACACAAACTCCCGATCAAAACGACCTGCAAATTCATCAATCTCTGCTGAAGATGCCACGTCTTGGTTCTTCCCCTTCTTCTTCTTCTTCTCCGGACACACAACTGCATAGTGTCCCATCTTTTGACAATTCCAACACTTCACCTTGGAATAGTCCTTTTGTGTGTTCCCCTGTTTACCTTTACCTTTGCCTTTGCCCCCACCACTGCTTGTGGAAGCCTGCTTCTTCCCTTTGCCTTTCTTGCCTCCTGCCACCAGTGCTACATCCTCATCCTGCTCAACTGGCTTGGCTGCCCCAAGCTGACGTTTCCTGATCTCTGTCTGAATGCAATCATCCCAAAACCTCTCCCATGTGGGAAGGGTCTCACGTGCACAAACCCCATCAGCAAAGTTCAACCATGAATGGGGGAGGCCATTCACTGCAATCCGCACCAACTCAGTGGGTGGAATGGCCTCTCCAATCGCTGCCAACTCATCTCTCACATTAGTAATCTTTGTGAGATATCCAGCTGCACTATCATTACCCATCTTAATGTTCTTCAGCTTCTCCTTCAAGACCATCTTCCGGTTCTCATTGGTACTCTGGTAGAGATTGGACAATGCTGTCCACATCTCATGGGCATTGCTCTTTCCTCTCACATGAGGAATGCAATGGTCTTTGATTCCGTCTAGAATTAGCCTCTTAGCCTTATTGTTCTTTTTATTATAAGTTGTCAACTGAGTAGCATCAGTAGGCACAACAATAGGGTTTTGTGTGGTATGCACCATGATATCTCAGACTTCTGCCTCCTCAAAGATACTCTGCATTCTCTCCTTCCAAACGCTGTAATTTGTATGCCCATCCAACCTATCCTCCACCCTCAATCCCAATGACATCCTGTTGTCCTAAAACTGAAAAATAGCACTGTTGTAGTAAAGATAAAACTGTTGTTTATGAAAAAATCAGCTTGCTGGAATTTTCTGAGTGAAAGATCAGCAGCTGTAATTTTTCCTTTTGCTGTCCCAAACTGCCCTTCAGCACTCAAGCTCTGATACCATGTAAAAATTTTTGTTTTCCCACCCCGCTTTTCAGTTTCTCCTTATTTCTCCCATATAGTTAAATGCCCTTTCCCATAACCATACATTTAACAAGCTGAAAAAAATAAATTTGCTGAAAACACAAATTCTGGAAATTTTACAGAATGTTGGAAATTGCAGAAATAAAAATCAACAGTAATAAACAGCCATTAAAACACGTTCAAACACTGAGACTTTTGGTCAATGTGACCCTGGAAAAACCCCCTACAAATCTTGGGGAAAACCAGTTCGAGAGCTCTTCTTTATTTCTGAAAATGTCTTTTTCATAGTGAGAAATATTCAGCAAAAAAACAGCAAGCAAATTTACAACTTATCTCTTTTCCCATGCCTCACAGCAAACTGGAAATTACAGCAAACAGGACAGCAATAAATGTTGTACGGCCTCCTCGATTTTCGTGCCCACTTTCAGCATTAAATGTTGTTGTACTGCCAGCATTAAATGCGTTGTACGAACTGCAATAAATGCATTGTACAGCCCTCGTTTTGCGTGCAAAAAAATCAGCAAACTGCTCCTCGATTTTTGTGCAAGCCACTCCTCAAAAATCGTGTCAAAATCTGTCTTTCACTGTGTGATGAACCAGTTGTACAAATCTGCTCAACTGCTGCCTTGGAATGTGTGCCAAGCTGCTGTCTCCTTCTCCTCCCTGCTCAGAAATCTCCCTTGCTCTCTTGCTCTCCTTCTCCCAATCTACTCATGAAAGAATGAATGACCTTTTCCTCCTTTTCCTCCTTTAATCTAACCCCAAGTGACTTTTGAGTGATCCAAGTGACTTTTGGGTGATCCCTAAATCCAATGGCTGAAATAGATTGAGATCTAAGGCTGAGATTAAATGCTCATTTAAATCTCACTTTTTATTTTTTAATTCACCCCACTTTAATAAAGACCCACTTAGTCATTTATTTCCAAAGTCACTTTTCCTTTCTAATTTTTCATTGACTTTATAAAAGTCACTTTAAAATTAAACTTAGTAACTTTATCACTTAAAGTCACTTTTAAATTAGATTTAACTTTATAAAAATTATAAAGTTACTTTAAGAGAAAAATTAAATTCTTTTGGACACTTTTCCCTAGGCCAAAGATCAAAGCCTAAGAGAACCACCTGTCCTCCGGTACCAAATTTCAACACAGTAATATGAGAGTGAAGCCAGATCACATAGAAGGTAGATCATTGTTAGACCACTGTGTATAAATAGCAAAGTCACCAAGTCGCCATACTGTCATTAGGGTTAAAATTCACTGCTACCATATTGAGTTAATACCATATCACATATTATTGTCATCATGTGTGCCAATATGATCCATAACAATACAGCATAGAGGATGACATACATACAGTGTAATAGATCGATGCCCATACCGAAACCTTGTCAAGTAATGCAAATATATTGCCATTACAATGAGACTAGAGACGATACAGAGATGTGAATCCATGAGCTATTACAGTGAGATCACACGCCACTACAATGAGCCCATTATACTTTAACACAATGTGAGAGTCACCAAACAGAAATTCCATGCGAGAGTTATCTAATCACCATATTGAACTATCATGTGAGATCATATATATATATAGTCATGTAACAAAACGCTTGTAGCAAACATGAGAGTATAGAGTCTAGACCTATAGCATAAGGCTTGTGACATATGTGAGGGTATAAACCTATGACAAAAACAATAATAGATGTGAGAGACGTGTCATATGTGAAACATTTGTAGACAGAGTGAAGTCTTGTAACCAATAAGTATGCGAGAACCCTGAACCATTACAATGATTCTATACCAAGAGCGAGAGACATGTAGCCATCCAAAATTTCAATCCAAACGAAGTTACAGAGAAATCCAAATTTCTTGTGCCAAAGAGACTAACACAATAGGGTATTTATAGTTGTTTGAGGGTCCAAAAGGACACGTCTTTTTGCCAAGCCAACTTGAAATTGAAAAATTGAATTTTATTAAATAATTTTCCCTCCAAGGTTTAAGGCCAACTTAATGTGAGATTATAATTAATTCTTAAAATAGATATATTCATTTTCTTTGCTTGCTCAATTAAGAGGGAGGACTAGGGGATTTCTCCCTAGCTGCCAAAATTAACATTATAATCTTCATTAAGTCCAAATCCCAAACCCTGATCTCCCTTCTAGAACATCTTGGAGATCAACAGTTGAGATTATTTCTAAGTCACTTAAATAATTAAATTATTTATCCTTAGAAAATGACTTAATAGTCCACAATAGTTAATTGACTTTAATTATTGTATTTTTCCTAAGACTTAGAAAGAAGACATAAATCACTTACTCCACCAAGCAAGCACCTAAAAAGGCAATAAATCATCTCCCACATGTTAAGACACCAAGGTCATGCAAAAGACCTTACGAAGCTACCACAAGTTTCAACACTCCATATCCAACTAGGATTCTACCACTTGTTTGTAACCTAGGTGATGAATTGCATCAACACAACCTCTTTTGCCTTGCTGATCAATGGAGCAGCCTCTCCTATTTTCCATGCAAAAAGGCATTAGACAGGATTGTCCTCTATCTCCTCTCCTCTTCCTCCTAGTGGCAGAAGGCCTAAGTAGACTAATTATGGATGCTAAATAGAGAGGGGGATTTAAAGGGATTATTATCTATCAAGGCTGCAAACACTGACATCTACTCTTTATAGACGATATTCTGGTTTTTTCTAAAGGAAACATATCCCATCTTCAATCTCTAAGAGATCTGCTATCCATTTTTATTGAAGCTACAGGAACGAGGATAAATAATGAAAATTTATCCATCTATGGTTGGAGGATATCGAAAGGGTAAAATCCTTTGTGGAGGCTTTTTCTCTATTCCAATCAATCAGATGGAATCAGGAATATAATATCTGGGCTTCATTTGAAACCTGTCAAATACCTCAAATCAAACTGAAGATGGCTTTTGGAAAAAACAGAAAAGAAAATCTGAATCTAGTGTAATAAATGGCCCTCAAGGGCAGGAGGATTAGTTTTGTGTAAAGCAGTCCTAAAAGCCATCCCAATATTTTGGGCTTCATTAACTTGGATCCCTTTGGGCATTATCCAAAAATTGAAAAGAATCATCGGGAATTTTCTTTAGGCAGAAAGGGAAGACAAAAAGATGTTTGCTCTCATAGCCTAGAAGTATATAGCCATCCCTAAAGACCAAGGTGGGTGGGGATTAAAAAATCTTACCTGGTTCTCCAAAGCCCTTGCTGCCAAGGGGTTCTGAAAGATCATTCAGGGGGAAGGTCTTTGGGCACAGATCACTCAGCAAAAGTATATCAAACCCCTATCTACTCTAGATTGGATCATATCCTCTCAAATATCTGCCAAAAATGGGTCCATCATATGGAAGACACTTATCAAAACCTTTCCTATAATTGGTGACTATCTCTACTGGAAAATAGGGAATGCTCACAAGTCCATATCGACAGAGACACATGGAACGGCAGTCAACATTGGTATAAATTGTTGGAGCCCCTGGTACACTTGCTAAATGAAGAGGGTTGGAACTTGGTACACCTTAAACCAGATAGCAACAACCCCAACCTTGATTGGACAACAAGAATGGATCTCTGCGAAGAACTTGCATCTAGGAGGAGAGAATGTTGAAGCTTGGTTAGCATACAACCAATGATTAAAATTCTCCAATGTTACTATCATAGACACTGAAGATAGTCTTATCTAGACCCCAAATCCAAGGGGGGTATATGCTCCAAAACAAGGGTATCTGACTCTTACTGCAACAAATGCCCCCCGTGACCTCCCCTAGTGGAGGAAAAACTATAGAAATTAAACATACCTCCCAAATCTAAACCGTTGATGTGGTTGTTGCTAAAAAATAAAGTGTCTACTTGGGATAATCTACAAAAACGATCCTTTCATGGGCCGAGATACTGCTCCTTGTGCAAAGGTTGATTTTGAAACAATCTCTCATCTTTTAATACACTGCTCCTTGTCCAAAGAAGTATGGAAAGAAATGAGCCAGTTGGAGAAACAACACTTTCCTTGGGAAGCCAGTTCAATTAAAGAACTTTCAAAATGGCTACAAATTACAAAAAACCCAAAGCACAAAGCCCTCGCTCTTATGGTTTCTTGGGGTATTTAGCTTGAAAGAAATAAGACAATTTTTAAGGACAAAATTCCAATCCCCATCATAGCAGCTATCAACAATCTTTCAATATCCAGGGAAATAAAACAATCCACAAATGGAGAGGTCCACACCCAGACTCAGAAAGCAATCATACAATCAGACTACCCTTAGTCATTTTTTGACGATGTAGCTCAAGGTTCCCCCTCTAAGGTAGGAGCTGGTGGAATTTCAAATTTAAATCACAACACGTCCTTCAATATATCAGCAAACGCTGGACCAGCCACAAACAACCATGCAGAGCTCTTTGCTTTAAAATTGATTTTGCAATTGGCAAGAGACATGAGAATCTCAAAACTTCATATATATGGGAACTCTCAGATAGTAATAAAATGGATGTTGGGATCAACACAGTTAAACAATTACCCTCATCTATGTCTATTTCAAAAAGTATGCACCTTAAAGGACATTTTCTCTGAGATCTCTTTTGATCATGTTTACAGGCACAAGAACGCAAAAGCTAACTCCCTCTCAAAAGAGGACTGGATATGGACCAAGGCACATGCAAGGTTACAAAAAAAGAGGCAGGACAGCTGCAAGAATATATTATTAACCCTTGGAAATAACTGAAAAATCTGGAACGAATATGATGCTTTTGATATACTGTTGATAAAACATTGACTTTGAAACAAATTTTGTATGTAAGTAAACTGATAGTTCGTTTTTGGATGACCTTATAGCGAGCTATCGATTATATAGACAGGAAGTTAAAAAATGGACTACGGTAGACGCTCTTTTTTCGCGTTTTTGTGGTGATATTTAAAGAGGCGCATCTCTATCAGGCTATAGGCCATACGAATGCTTTACGCATATGTCCATGTAGTTTTGCTTACTACTCATAAATAGAATTACGGATTTTTTTCCTCGAGAAAAAGAAAATAAGAGTGAACTCACGCTTTTGTTTCTATGAAGTTTGTGCAAATGTTCTTATTCGCACTTTTGCCTCCATCTCCACGTAAGCAGTTCAATGTTATGGAAAGTAAAACCTCAACAAAAAGGTCAGCGCATGTCTGCATCCAAATAAAAATATAGAGATCAGACTTTCAATATATATAGAGGCACAAGTAGAAATCAGACTTCCAATATATATACAGGCGGAGGTAGAAATCAGATTTCCAATATATATTAGGAAGAGGGAGAGTTTTAGAGAGCATAACTACGTACTTTTTGGACCTCTCCATTTACCAGAAAGTCCCCATCAACAGGTACAATTTTAAAAACATTTCCAGCACCTTTAAAGGCTTCTCCAAATGTCCCTTCACCAATCTTAACAATACGGCTCACATCACTGTTATCACGCATGGAATTATCTATTAAGTATGTAAGTTCCTCTCTTGTAAGGTATTTGATAAATAAAATATATTAAATAGTGGCATTTGTAATACCTTGTGCGAAACCAATTTTTTAACAACCATGGAACTGTTCAGAAGCAATATTTTACGAATAAAATATATCAAATAGTCGCATTTACACTACCTTATGCCAAACCAAAATTTGACAAACATGGAACTGCCCAAAAGCAAGATTAACTATGAGCAGCATCAATGTTTGATAGAAAAGCATGATGCCTTCATTCAGAAACTACCTACTTCTGAACCATGAAAAAAGTTCAGGAGTACTCGGAAGAAAGGTTTGCAAGTACTGACACAAAATGAGATTAAAATTTAAATGTATGATTTACCAAAAAGAAAAGGAATGAGTAAACTGACCAAAATTCAGAGAAAGCTTCTGATAGGCCCAAAGGCTTTGTCTGCTGACAAATTTTAAGTAATTTATCAAATGGTGGCAAGATATCAACTTCATCTTCATCTGAACTCGGTGCTTCAATATCCCAAACTCCAACTTCTTCATCCTGACCCTCTTCCTCCACGTACTCTTTGACTGTCTCACATCCCTTAAAATTCTCAGATTTGTGCAGATCAATTATATGCATGTTCTCAAAGGCCTCTAAAATGGAGCCTGTATCAGAAGGTGAAACCTTGTCTTCAGTATGTGGAATGACTTCACGTAGATTCGGGCATACAGAGGTTACATCTTGCTCATCAGTATATTCTTTCTGGTTCAGAGGTTTGAACTTATGGAACGAAACGCCATCTGATGATATCAAAATATCTGAAGATGCTGTTGATTGAGATTCAGACTGCGGCGTTTGGAGTAGTGAGGAAAGTAAATCTGAACCACTTCTGACTCCAGCATTTGGAGTTTGTGTGAAAGATTCAGTCCCTGTCTCTTCCCAAACAACACCGAGACCTGTAAGTGTAGGCAGATTCTGCATTGGAGATGAATGCGTTATTTCTTCCGAGCTTTTTTTCCATCTATGCGTAGGAGATGGATTGTCCTCCTCATCCAACTCAAAAGAATCCACCTCTTGAAAGTAAGTCACATTTTCCTTTACAAAGTCAATTGGAGGGGCCTCGACCCTTTTCTGCAATTTTCAAAAAGAGAACAACGAACCAGCTTGTCTATGATACAATTCCATGCATCTAATTAAGTAGAAGTTGCAACCAATATTCTGAGGTTGAGGAAATTACGATTAAAACCTCAGATAATGTGTCAAGAGTTATTAAAGCCTTACATTTGGAAAGCTTCTTTTGGTTTTCTTCTTGGGTTGCTTTCCTTTCATTTTAGGTTTTGAGCCCTTTTCGCGTGCAAATGCAATGCTTTTCATTCCCCTGTACCACACATTTAACAACCAATTCTCATATTGGGAACTCACTACCTGCTTCCTGTGCCTCCTAAAAGGCGAATATTTCATGTACAAAATATATCAGCGATTTGCTTGAAATTGCAAATTCAAGGAATGACGTTGCTACTCGTTCAATCCAAGCATAGAAACAAGTGTTCCCCTTATGTTCTTTCTATGGCCATTTTAAAGTCTTTCCGAACAATATAATGATGCTCTAAAAATAAACTGTTTATCCACTATGAAAAAATTTGAGATTGTTAGAACCGAAAGGCGTATGGTCTGTGTGAGGCTTATAATTTGGATGCAGGTAGAAATAGTAAAGAAAGCGAAGAGGCGAAGTAAGAGAAAATGATGTATCGTAATGCTCACCGGGTCGATAAAGATCTACCAATCCAGCTTTCCCTGTGACTCTTGCGTTTGAAAATTTGTCCATCCCCTTGAAATCTGTAAGGATTAAAATAAAAACAACTTTTATTGAGAATTTCGCTTTTGATGATTTGCAGGAAGTCATCAACATGGGGAGATAGATTTGAACCTTGCACCTCTCGCTTATTTCAATTAAGCAAAATGACCTTTCCAATCCAACACAGGTTAATCCCCTGTTTATGAAAAGCTGAACTATATCGAAACAAAATAGGGTGATCCCCTATGGAAAGCCCGGTATTGGAACAAAAATGGAAATAAAGATGGGATGGGGGCATTCAAGCTCTTCGCGTCTGGCATGCCCAACAGGATAAAACCTATCTATATAGTTGAAATTCACTCACTCATCGGGCTCCTCGTCTTGTGTTTGCGCTGATACTTGACATTGTGACTGGCTTTTCTTCTTTTCGATTCCCTTGCGCCTGTATACCACCGGGTGCCCATCCTGGATATCAAACCAGCTGACTGCTCCTCCTCCTCCTGCTATCGATCAGATCAGATAAAATGAGCAATCATCAGTACTAACAATATCAGTTTTATGGTTTCCACTCAAAATAAATACGCCAGAAATTGCCTGAATCAAACAAAAGATTGTGCTTTCTCACCTTTGTCTTTGTGCATTTTGATTGGGGTTGTGAATGAATGACGATCATAAAGCTTCTCCCGCTTCTGCTCTGCCTGTTCTGTAATGAGTAATGAATATAAATGGCATATTCCTAGTTTTCAAATTTCAAACGCTGGGGAGGAGGGAAATATTCTTATCGTTATTGAGCCCTAATGTCCAAACCTTCGTTTACCTGCTGAGAAATCGTATTTTCTCTGCTTCCCTTTTTTTCCATAGAGAAAATATCGTCCTTTGCTAAGAAATCGTATTTTCTATGCTTCCTTTGTTTTTTTTCCCTAGAGAAAATATCATCCTTTGCTAAGAAATCGTATTTTCTATGCTTCCTTTTTTTTTCCATAGAGAAAATATGTCCTTTTCTATTTAAAAAAGGGAGCCCAATGAAAAACACCATTATTCACTCTAATCACATAAATATGATAGGGAAAATTGATAATAAGTAGTCGTAGTTATCAAAAGCTGGTTTTTATGTAATAATATGATAAAAGAAGTGTCATGATAAGATGACAAAAAATAGTAATTTCAATAATCCATGGAGATTGATGATAGAATTGATATAGTTGGCCCATTGGAATGTACAATATGTAGACCGATCTATTCTAGTGATAGTTATTGTTCTATGGAGATGAGGATTCTCCCATGACTCATTAAATGATTGCCCTATCTACCTTCAAAAAAAAAAGTCTTTTTCCACATTGAGACCCTTCTTTAAAAGTATATATGCTTGTTTGTTCCATTCTCCATGAGTGTGTTGAAAGAGAGAAGAAAATAAATTTTTCCTTTAGTATTGTTATTTTGTCCTTCCCGTGCATCAAATTTAATACTTGAATATTATTTCTCAGCGTTAATTGGTCAATGATACATTTGGAATCACCATAAACCTGTAAGGAATCAATTTGAATGAGAGAAGCAAATAACAAAAGCCCCCAACAAGTTGTAATTTCAACCTTGGTATTGGAGCCAATCCCCATGTTCAACCAAATATGATAGGAAAGAGCCCTTTGAAGGAGTAAGTGAACACCCCCACCTCATAGACCATCCTGTGAGGCACCTTCAAAAAAACCAACATGATAGGAAAGAGGGCATGGTAGATAACAAAAAGGACGAACTCGCTTGTGCTTTTCTGGTCTCAAGAAATCCTTGAAAAAACCAATGATATGAGGACATATGAAAGGACGTTTGATAGATCGGTCCTCAAAGATGAATTTGTTCCACACCTTCCAAATGCCCCACACTATAAACAGGTAAAGTTTTGAATCTACCCATCTTGAGGTTCCACCAATGAAGACAAGATTCAAAGGATGTAATAGCACATTCAGGATATTGAGAGATGTTAAAACTTCGTTCCATAAGCCTCTAGAATAGGCACACTAGAAGAAGAGGTGATCAACAAATGTTGGCTCGTTCAAGCATAGGTAATCGACATTTGGACTAGTGAAGCCCCTATGTAACAAATTATCCCAAGTGAGGATGTTGTTTTCGAGGGAGAACCATACAAAACATCAAAGTTTTGGCAATAGAGGTCATTTCCAAATCTTCCTATGCCACCATATGTCCTTTGGATCAAGTGAGGAAGCAAAGATAGAGTCGTAGGCTTGTCTGGTTGTGACCTGACCAGAGGATGTGTTCCAACTCCAAACAATGGACTCCTCATTGTTAAAAAAATCTCGCTTGATAAGAGACTTTGAACAAAATAATCCCATTTAACAGCCAGCTATCCCTGTAAACCAAAGTCAATAGAGATTTTCCAACAATAGCAGGGAATAGCCAAAGAGTTAGGCATTGAGGCATGGCATAGCCTAAAAACTCCATATGCATTTAAAGAAGAGATAAATCCCAAAGATAGTGTTGGGTCCCTATAATACTAATAATTACCCAATTACTATTGTAGTTATACCCCTTATTTATATTGTTGTGCCCCTATTACCCCCATATTGTTATTTCTGTGCCCCATAGAATCCCTCTATTGTTATTTTTGTGGCTTTATATTATTATTGTTGGGTCGGCTGGATTATATTGTGACTCCTTAGACTCATATATATAGAAAGGAGGTTTTGTCATTTGTATCATCCAAGAATTGTTCATTTATGTAATGTGAAGGAGGTTTCCCCTCGAAGAGACTGAATTCTAAGGCGTTGATCTCTCTTTTCTATCTTTTCTTGAGCTGGTTTCATAACATTTGGTATCAGAGCTTTGGATTCTAGGGTTTCGCTGCTCCAAACAAGTCATCGTGGCATTTTTGCTATAACTTTTTTCCTGTGATGTTTCAAAAGTCGCAAAAAAAACCCATTTGAGAAGAGATCGCGCTGAACCTTGGGTCCAAATTTCAAAGCTTTTCGCGCGATATTTTCGGAGATATGATCTGAGGAAGTTGGTCTTTTTGCAGACTCCTGAATTACACTCAAAACAGGTGACCTGGGGAAAATCGTCATAACTTTTTTTCTGAGCATCGGATTGAAATTTCGTAAGAAGGTACAAAAAGAGGACGGACTGTAGTTTTATTTTATATATTTTTCAGAGTCAAAGGTTGAGACAATGACACGTGGCACTTCATACAAGTTCGCTCTACTGAACTAGTCTATAATCAGGTCACTGCGGGAGATTGTGCATAACTCTTTCTTGGAGAATCCAATTTGGATCAGACTAGTGGCATTGGAAAGAGGACATAGAAGGCTACTACAGGTCACAATTTCAGAACTGGATGATTCGAAATTACAGAGATACATCAGATTCAATATCAGGCTTCTACAAAGTAAAAAAAAAGGTGTGTAGTTTTTTTTTAATTTTTGCATAAGCTTGGTTTGAAGGAATTCAAAGGGCATAGTAAAGAATTATTATCGGTAACTGATGCCCCGAGGAAAGAAAATGCAAACACCTAGTAAGGAACCTGAAAGCTCTAGCATGACTCATGAAGAAGAGGAAGAAATGCTACATGATATATCAAAATTACAAGAACAAGTGCAACAAATGTCACGCTCACAAAAACTAACAGATGCTAAGATAAATGGCGTGGAATCTAAGATAAAGGGCATGGAAGCTCAGGCGAATGGCATGGATGCTAAAATTGATGGCATGGATGATAAGATGGAAGAATTGAAGATAAATATGAATAAGTTGCTACAAGAAATGGTCACTAAGGGTGAAAGAGTACTAAAGGAAACTCATGATGAGAACAAAAGAAATGTTAATCATGATTCCATAGACTCTAATGTTGGATCGAAGACTCACCATGTTCCAAAAATCGATATGAGGAAGTTTGATGGCAAGGATCCCGCCACATGGATATTACAGATGGAGCAATTCTTCGATCTCAATAATGTGCAAAACACACAAAAGGTACGTATGGCAACTTTATATTTGGAACCAAATCAGTTTGTATGGTATCAATGGCTTTGTTCTCGTAAACAATTTATCACTTGGGCAATTTTTACGGAAGAATTGATAGCACATTATGAGGATACAAAAAGCAACACTTTTTTTAGCCAATTGATAAGTCTAAAACAAAAGGGTTCAATAATGGAGCACATTGAGGAGTTCCAAAAATTGAACATAAGGGTAAAAGATATTCCAGAGGAGCATAGGATTGATGTGTTCATAGGGTCTTTAAAGGATAATATCCAACATGATGTGCGCCTTTGGGAACCTGATTCATTAGAGAAGTCATTCAGGTTAGCAAGAAAAATGGAAAGCAAAATTATGGCAACTATGAAGCATACCATTCACAACTATAAAGACGGAAGTGTTGTTGCCCATAGTCTTCCACAACCTACAAGGTTGACACCACAACAATTGGAAGAAAAAAGAGCAAAAGGGCTTTGTTACAATTGTGATAGAAAATACACAAAGGGTCATAAGTGTGGTGAGAAGAAATTATTCTACATAGATTGTGAAGAGGAAGAAGAAAAGGAGCAAGAAAGGTCAAAAGAAGAGGATATATTCCAGGAACAAAGCCTAGATGAAGAACAAATAAATCCGACCATATCTTGTAATGCATTGGCGGGAATTACCACTCCTCAAACCATCAAGATAGAAGGACAAATCAAGAAGAAAAAGGTAATAGTGTTGATTGATTCAGGAAGCACCCACAATTTTATTCATTGTAGGGTAGCAAAAGAATTGAATTGCTTCCTATATCCAGCACCAGAGTGTCAAGTGATGATTGCAAATGGAGGAACAATAAATTGTCCTGGAAAGTGCCATAATATCAAGCTATCCATGGGAGAATATGTATTGACTAGCCCAATGCTTTCCATTCCAATGGGAGGTGCTGATGTTGTACTAGGAGTCCAATGGCTACAATCCTTGGGTACAATAGCTTTTAATTTTCAAGAACTTTTCATGAAATTTTTTGTGGAAGGAAAGGAAGTTGAATTAAGGGGTATTGCAGGGAAACCAGGAAAGATAATCAGCTCTAATGGCATGACAAAGCTTCTAAAAAAGGAGCAAAGAGGTGTAATTGCACAATTATGTTCGCTAGATGTTTCCACATTGGAATCATCTATTTCTCCAGATCTCCAAAAAGTCCTGGACAATCATTCCAAGGTATTTGAGACTCCCAAAGGTCTCCCACCTATGCGTGATCATGATCATGCTATTCATCTGATTCCAGGAAGTGTTCCTCCAAACATCAGGCCGTACAGATATCCATATGTCCAAAAAAGTGAAATTGAACGTATGGTTGCAGAAATGCTAGAGGCTGGTATAATTCAACCGAGTCAAAGTTCTTTCTCAGCTCCAGTAGTATTGGCGCACAAGAAGGATGGATCATGGCGCATGTGTCCAGATTATAGGGAGCTCAACAAGCTCACTATAAAAGATAAGTTCCCCATTCCTGTCATTGATGAATTACTGGATGAATTGCATGGATCAATTTACTTCACCAAGTTGGATCTTCGTTCGGGATATCATCAAATCAGAATGAAGATTGAAGACATTCCGAAAACGGCATTTAGAACTCATGAGGGTCATTATGAATTTTTGGTCATGCCTTTTGGCCTTACCAATGCACCTTCAACATTTCAAGGTTTGATGAATTCAATTTTCAAACCATTCCTTAGAAAATTTGTGTTGGTATTTTTTGATGATATACTAATCTACAGCAAGTCTTGGAAGGATCATGTTGACATGTTGACAAGGTGCTACAACTATTGGAGGAGAAACAATTATATGCAAAAAGATCCAAATGTTTCTTTGGAGTCCAGGAGGTGGAATATTTGGGTCATATTGTATCTCATGAAGGAGTTAAGGTAGACCCTAGCAAAATTAAAGCCATTAAGGAATGGAAAATCCCCACATCCATAAAGCATCTACGAGGATTTCTTGGGTTGACAGGGTATTATCGCAAGTTCGTTAAGAATTATGGGAGAATAGCAGCACCTCTAACAACATTATTGAAGAAAGATTCATTTTCATGGACTCCGGAAGCAACAAAGGCCTTTAAACATCTTAAAGAGGCAATGTGCCAAGCACCGGTCTTAGCTACACCGGACTTCACAAAAACCTTTATTGTGGAATGTGATGCTTCAGGAAATGGAATTGGTGCTGTTCTAATGCAAGATGAAAGACCCATTGCTTTTGAAAGTCGTCCAATCAAGGGAAAGTTTGTAAGCAAAGCTATTTATGAGAAGGAAATGTTGGCAATACTCCATGCACTGAAGAAATGGCGACCCTACCTAATGGGAAGACACTTCAAGGTAAAAACGGATCATGATAGCCTTAAATACTTTTTAGAACAAAGATTATCCTCTGAAGAGCTACAAAAGTGGGTCACAAAGATGTTGGGTTATGACTTTGAAATCATCTACAAAAAAGGGAAGCAAAATGTGGTGGCAGATGCACTCTCAAGAAAGGATGAGGATATGGAAGCATTGTTGTGTGCCATTTCTATTATCCAACCAGATTGGATAAACGAAGCAAAGGAGGAATGGAAGAATGACGAAGAAGTGTGGGCACTTATTCGAAAGCTACAACAAGATTCCAGTACTTCTGATACATTTAGCTAGCAAAATGATTCGTTATGGTACAAAGATCGCTTATACCTCTGTAAGAATTCCCAGCTAAAACAAAAGATTCTTATGGAATTACACACTTCTCCCTTAGGAGGGCACTCAGGATTTTTAAAAACTTACCACAGGGTTAAGAAGGAATTTTTTTGGGATGGCCTTAAATCAGATATTCAAAAGTTTGTGGCGGAATGTTTGGTTTGCCAACAAAATAAAGTTGAAACAATTAAGACACCGGGTCTATTACAACTTTTATCCATTCCAAGCCAACGTTGGGAGGAGGTTTCAATGGATTTTATCACAGGTTTACCCAAGTCTGAGGGAAAGAGTGTCATCATGGTGGTAGTTGACAGACTTACCAAGTATGCACACTTTTGTGCATTATCACATCCATTTAAAGCCAGTACAGTTTCTACTGCATTTATGGAAAGAGTTCAAAAGCTACATGGAAACCCAAAGATTATTGTAAGTGACAGAGATCCCATTTTCACTGGAAATTTTTGGACAAAATTATTTTCTTGTCTTGGTACTCAGTTAGCTCATAGCTCATCTTATCATCCTCAATCTGATGGGCAAACCGAGACAGTAAACAAATGTTTGGAAGGATATCTTCGTTGCTTTGTATCTGATAAACAGACACAATGGGTCAAATGGTTGCCTCTGGCTGAATGGTGGTATAACACTTCCTTCCATACAGCAACAAAAATGACCCTATTTATGGCACTTTATGGGTACCAACCACCATCAATCACATCATATTTAAGAGAAAATTCTAAGGTTCAGGCAGTGGAACATCACATCGAACATCAACAACAAGTCCTCCAACTCTTAAAGGATAACCTCGTGTTGGCACAAAATAGAATGAAACAACAGGCAGATCAACATCGCAGTGAAAGAAGTTTTGATGTAGGTGATTGGGTATTCCTACGGCTACAACCATATAAGCAAATGTCCCTAAAGCAAGGTAAGAAGGATAATAAATTATCACCAAAGTATTATGGTCCGCACAAGGTGTTGGAAAAGATTGGTACTATGGCATACAAATTGGAGCTTCCTGCAGCTTCTCGATTGCACCCAGTTTTCCATGTTTCATGTTTAAAGAAGGTCATAGGCGACAAGCTCCCAGTTCAAACAATATTTCCAGAACTTAACGAGGAAGGAAAAATTATATTGGAACCGGAAGCAGTCACAGAAACAAGAACTCGACAGCTACGAAATCGATCAATTTCAAAGTATCTTATCAAGTGGAAGAACTTATCCGTTGAAGATTCCACATGGGAGGATGAGAATTTTATGCAGAAGTACCCAGAACTGCTCAAGCGTTGAGGACAACACTTTTTTGAAGGAGAGGGGCATGTTGGGTCCCTATAATACTAGTAATTACCCAATTACTATTGTAGTTATACCCCTTATTTATATTGTTGTGCCCCTATTACCCCCATATTGTTATTTCTGTGCCCCATAGAATCCCTCTATTGTTATTTTTGTGGCTTTATATTATTATTGTTGGGTCGGCTGGATTATATTGTGACTCCTTAGACTCCTATATATAGAAAGGAGGTTTTGTCATTTGTATCATCCAAGAATTGTTCATTTATGTAATGTGAAGGAGGTTGCCCCCTCGAAGAGGCTGAATTCTAAGGCGTTGATCTCTCTTTTCTATCTTTTCTTGAGCTGGTTTCATAACAGATAGATGATAGAAAGAGTTAACCCCTATAAAGGGATCATTCCCAAGGATAACTTGATGTCCATTTCCCACCTTCTAGGCTAGCCACTTAACAATCCAAGATAAAGCCTCCACTAGACCCTCTAGGTAATCAACCCAAAAGAATATTTTTGCAAATTATAAGACTTCGGCCATTACAAAATAGGCTTGTCATATAAGTATTTGTCAAAAATGGTACGACTCTAGATATCTGAACCAATTATAGCCCTCTAAAAACTCTTCATAACAGGAGCTAGACCAAATCAATGAAGAATTTTAAAACCCCAACCCCCAAAGCTCTTGGGTTGAAATAGAAATTCCTATTTGGCCAAATGGAAGTCAAATCTCATCTTCTTGCTAGACCAAAGAAAATTGAACATGCTTTGGTGAATCTTCCTAATTGTAGATTTAGAGAGCCTAGAGAGTTTTAACTAGTAAACTTGTATAATTTCCAAATTTGACTTAACCATAGTCATTCTACCACCTAAGGAAAGCCACCTTTAACACTCATTGTCGATTATGCTTTCGACCTCTTAATAAACCAGGACTAGTCTTCCACATAGTAATAATTTGGTTTAAGATGATATCCCAAGTAGGTAATGTCGTGTTCAATGGGGACTACCTTGTATGGAAGGATATAGGCAATAGAATCAATGGTCTGATCCGAAATATTATTGTATTCTCTCTCATGCAATCTTACTATGTCATTATGTTTGTCAATATGTAATAATTCTAATCTACGCAACTACTAAAAGCAATTTTTGACCTTAATACTTTTTAATTTATTGAAGAACTATGAATTGAATGACTAATAATGGATTTACTATTGATTTTTCACAAGATCTACTTAACTGATTACTTCTTATGATTTCTTATATTTTTTTTCTTGCATTCAAATTCATCATAAAACAATTACACAAAAGATCTCAAGAGTAGAAACAAAAGGCCAATAGAATCATAGAGAAACAACCAAACAAGAGACACAATAATTTGCCTTCGGAAAACCCACATGGGGAAAAAACCCCACAACCTTTTCTTAGAGAAATCATTAAGTTCAACGGAGATACATCAAGTCAACATAAAGTCAAACACATCCCTCCTCACACCTAGTCTCCCTTTAGATAAGTCTCATATTTCTTTGTTTTGCCTCATATCTATGCCTCATATATGTCCTTTGTTCTGCCTCAAATCCGCCATTTTTCTTGCCTCAAACTCATCCATTACTCTAGCTCAAATTTGTCCTTCTTCCTTGCCTTAAATGATCTTAATTGCCTTTACACAACAATAATCGAGTTGCCCATTTGGAGAGGTCGAATCCTCTATTTGTACTTGTCTGGGAGGTTGAATGGGTATGACCTAAGGGGCAAAGTGGCTTGACTTCTTAGAGGGTCGACTTTAATTTTTGGGGCCAAGAAATTCAATATTATAAATTCAAAATTTCTCTTTTTTAAAAACCAACATGAAGAACATGTCACATATTTTCTCTTTTAACAATAGCATAAAGAACATGCTTTATATTTATCATTATAAATACATCAAGAGCTAAAATATTAATTATGAAGATCGACCATAGCTACAAAAATAAACACTCCCTCTTGGCTAGGGAGGTATTCATAATGACTATATAGATGTTCTCATGTTGACAAATTTCTCTAAGAAAAGGTTATAATAAATTATGAACATCATTCAATTACCATAATTTGGTCAACAACTTTGACACATGGGAAATCAACAACATCAACATTATCTAATTACCATAATCCGGTCAACAACGATGACACATGGTAAATCATGAGATTCAAGTTACCATAATTTTGGTCGATACATCTGACCTATGGTGCATCCTCACCATAATCATGGTCCGTACATTTAACCTATGGTGCATCCTCACCATGATCCTGGTCAGCACTCATGGCACATGGTATATCTTTGGCATCAACAAGTCACCATGACTCTAGTCGACGCCTCTAACCCATGGTATGCTAACTAATCCTAGTTCACCATCATCCTAGTCAATCCCTTTGACTCATGGTGAAACCCTAGGGACATACTCAATATATTTGAGTAATTTGGTCCCAAATTCAAAGGCCACACTTTACTTGAGAAATTATGGGCTTGATGCTAAATGGACTCACTCAACCTATTTGGAGTGTAATATAAGCATGTTGTTGAAAGGCACCCACTCAACTGAGTGATCTTGAGCCTCTAGGACCATTCTTCCTAAGTACGGTTGACATACTTGACACAGGAAGAATGATTGTCCTTTGCTAGACCTTGATCCCTAATTTGGTCAACATAGTTGACATAGGGAGAATGTTTGTCCCTAATGTTATCACTCTACACATTTTCCCTAATCCTGATCAACTTGACCCAAGGAGAAGGACTATCCTAGATTTTTCAATTTCATCACTCCCTCTTGCTGAGAGAGACATCATCAATTACTCCAACCTTGTCCTTACATCCAGGGACGGAGGCCTTGTCAGCAATTTGCTTGACTAAAGAATAGTACTGAAGCCACATTGCTTCCTTTTATACCACATCTCGGTACTAGACCTCATTATGCTTCAACCTGTCATCGTGGATGTCAGCTGCAATTGATCAAGACAATCCTACAAGTAGACTCTGAAGCCATACTGCTTCTCAACTTTTCAATCCAATCACAATATACTCAACTTCTACAATACGAAGTGCAATAAATGATTGCTTCCTGCCCATCCAAGAAATCACAACAAAGCCCAAACTGAAGCAATATTTTGATGAAATCTTTTTGTCTTCACAACTTTGTGAATTTGTGAATCCTTACAGTTGTACTTCACTATTTGAGGAATATCTCAAACCATAACTGACTATGCCATGACCAACTATACCATGTTGGTACTCCAACACATGTTGAGAAACATGCCTTGGCTCAATCATAAACTAATATGCTTCCTTCATTGGATCGATCACCACAACTACTTTCTTGTCACCCTGACTAGGTGCTCCCTCTAACACTAAAACATATTTTGTTGTGGTAATTATGGCTACTCCTTAGCATGACAAACCATCATCTTGAACTCAGAGGTCAACTCCCTCTGAATCTAAAATAAGGTTTTCTGACTACTCCCTCTTTTATCTAAGCAATTATTTTGCTTCCATCAAAGACAAACAAGATCAACCTTGATCCATCAATCCAAAAATTCCAAGCCCAACGTGACTACTTGTGATTGTACAAACCTTTCTTTAATCACAATAGTTCTTCTCAGATACCTCAAAGCCCGAAGGTAGCTCTATGTACACTTCTTCCTCCTCGCTTACTTCATTAAGAAAAATGATCTTTGCATCCACCTGGTGCAATTTTCAAAGCAATGATAATAGTTATGATAGGTGTACTTAACATTTTTAAGATGAATGAGAAAGTTGCAGTGCTCTGAATTTCTGAACTATTGTGATGTTGAACCAATTTTTGACCTTGAATGGTTGCATGGCCCTTCCAGAGACCTCTCCGAGAGGGGAGCGATCCCCTTCGCCACTCGATCTAGTTGCATAGGGCTTTTGTCCCTCTTTTCCTCATTAGGTCTGCTCCATGAATGCCCATTGATTTCAAATTTTGTCAAACACCTTGACTCGATTTCATAAATAGACTTTCTTCCCACCACTCCCTAAAAAGCAACACTCTCTTTAGCTGAATGAGGATTGGTTGATCAATTTATCATACTTTGGCCTTCACCAACAGTAGTACAAAAATGGATTGAACATAATTGGTCCCCAAAAATTCAAGGGAAAATCTCGATTTGTTTCTATAGCAGAAGATACTACACCTTCTACTTTGAATCCAAGGAAGATAATGACCTGGTCTTTAGAAATGGACCATAATTTATGGATTTTAGAGGCATCCATCTGAACATATGGACACCATATTTTGATCCAGAGCTCGATATCCCCAGTGCAGTCTTAGTTTGGGTTCATCTTCCCCACCTCCCTCTTCACTTTTGGGGAAGATGAATCAGTAAGATCCTTAGTTAATACAATTGGGAAATACATCAAACGAAGCGAGTCGAAGGAGAATATGCATGCATGCACAAGGATATGCATGGAAATTGATCTAGGTAGAAGACTTCCTAAAGCAACAAAGATCAAAGTAAATAGTTGGATGCACATTCAACAGCTCGACTATGAACAACTACACTTTAAGTGCAAGGTATGCCATGAATATGGTCATTTTGCTAACCGATGTCCTAAGCAAATAGCATCTAAATCTCATGAAAGTTAGGGAGCGCAATGGGAAACTTCCAAATACAAAAGCAATCCTATTAAGTCATCTAAACCGCCAGGTCACCCCCTCTCTAGGCCTTCCTCCTTTGCCCCATCCTCCTCTAATGTTGAACCAATGTCTCAACCTATAATCCATCTACATGCCTCCTTCAACTCCTTTAGATCATTGGTGTCAGGATAAGCATTGGTAACTCCACGAATAAATTTATTTTCTATTCAAAAGAGTTATTGATATAAACATTGGAGAGGGTGACTCTTGGAATTCATATTCCAATGTCTCTTCACATTCTCGTTTCATATTTACAATTTTTTCCCAATCCCTAAGGATTAGGTATTAACATTCCCCCCCTTAATCTGAAGGGATGTTGGTGAGTCCAAGCATAATTTTGAATCTTTCAAACTTTTTCTTCCAAGTGCTTTGGTGAAGATGTTTGCAATCTACTCGTTTGTGGAACAATGGCATAAGTGAATAGTCTTGGCATCAACATGATGTTGAATCAAATGATACTTTGTATCGATATGCTTCGTTCAATCACAGAACTTTGGATTTTTTGCCGATTTTATTGCAGAAGTATTGTCAATCAAAAGAGGAGTAGGATGCACTTGTTCTTCCTGCAAATCCTTAAGAATTTTCTTGAGCCACACAATTTCCTTCTTTACTTCTGTAACTGTCACATATTCTACCTCTACAATGGAATCTGTTGGAACTGACTATTTGCGTGACCTCCAGGAGACAACTCCTAATCAAAGACTCATAACATAACCTGAAGTACATACTCTATTTTCTTTATCTCCATTAAAGTATGAATCAAAGTATCCAATCAAGCTGAAGTCATCCACTTATATACTTGAATCCAAAGTCTTGAGTTCCCTTCAAGTACCTTAGAACTCTTTTTACAGTAGACCAATGACCCTCACAAGGCTTTTGCATAAACCTGGAGAGGATTCCAACAACAAATTAAATGTTTGGTTTGGTAGTAGTTAGGTAGTTAAGACTTCGTACGAGTTGTATGTACTTAGTTGCATCCTCAAATTCATTTCCTCCTATGGATGTGAGCTTTAAATTTCATTCCATTGGAGTGGTCAAAGGATTGCACTTAGTCATGCCAAATGTGTTCAGCAAATCTCCAATGTACTTTTTTTGAGAAAGGAATATAAACTTATGATGTTGAGTTACTTCAATACCCAAATAGTAGTGAGCATATCCCAAATCTGTCATCTCAAAACCTTTCCTCAAATTTTTCTTTATAGATGCAACATAATTTTCATTGTTCACTATCATCAGTAGACATGTACATACACCATAAGATATACAACAATTTTGCCAACTTTCTTGAGAAATGTAGAAATTCTAACTGTAGATTAACCTAATAATGCAATATAACTAAACCAAAAATATTTTAATCTACTTCTACAATAAATTATTGGAAGCTTAAAATATTTGAGCAAGATCGAACTGAACACATATAACCAAAAGAAGAATCAATGCACATGAAACATAGAAAATACTCAGGGGAAAGCCTCAGCTAAAAACCCCACTATCTGTATTATCATACAAGGTGGAAATATATCAGAATTACACAAAGCTTTAGCTCTCACAGCTAGCCAACTCTCAGTACAATCCTCCTGGATGCTCACAGGCAAACAAGGCTTCTCACAAACCTTCTCCTCTGCCCTCCAAGCCTCCTATTTCCTTGCGCAGTTTCTCCTGGGTGATCCTCCTGTTACCAAGTGTAACATTGATCTCACACTAATCCGGATTTAGACAGGAACGCAACAAAATACAGAGATAACCATATACACCAAGATGCAACAGAAATAATACTTCATTTCATTAATGTAAAATACTGAAATTTGCTTACAAACAGAAATGGAAATAAACCAGCTAGGGCGACGGTAGCTTATCTTTGAGAAGAGATGTGGCAGCTACATGCCTCTGAATTGTGTTACAATGAGGCTCGAAGGCCTATTTATTATTGAGAAACAATGGAAAGCCCTAAACATCCAAAAACCTAACCCTAAAAAATGAAATGCCAAATTGTGGGCCCTGTTTGGGTAAATTGGTACATCAACTTCCCGAGGTCGTAACTTTGGCATACAATATTCGTTTGACGCGCACAATATCTCGTTAGAAATATCTATTTGAGAACTAAAACTTTGGGAAGAGCAACATCGGTCCAAGGACCCATGTTGCCCCCAGTTTTCCAAAAAAATGTCGTTTAGGGCCTCAAAACAACTCCGAAAGTTCAGGACCCGAAAAACTGCTAAAAATAGTAAACTGTGATACAATTAAGGAAACTGAAAAGCTAAAAGAAACAATGGTGGGGGTCCAAGTGGACTTGGCGGGTGGCCACCAATATCCACCTGGATCATTCCTCCCCCCTTAGGAAGCAATGGTCCCCATTGCGTTGAGTTCCTCCATGAGATGAGGAAACTTCTGCTGAACTTGGTCCCTGGTGAGCCACTTGCCCTGGTGAAGGAGTTGGCTTGCTTTGACAACTCGATACAGTTGGATATTTTGTTGGCGAGTGTGCTTGATCTGTGTGTCCATGATCCGATCAGTTGCAGCTTGTTCCATGCAATCTGGAT
Organism: Pinus tabuliformis; assembly: GCA_031772625.1. Classification (NCBI taxonomy): domain Eukaryota; kingdom Viridiplantae; phylum Streptophyta; class Pinopsida; order Pinales; family Pinaceae; genus Pinus; species Pinus tabuliformis. Next base: position 1,127,523,324 of record CM062817.1, read on the forward strand.
TTAACTCCGTGGGTGTGAGCTATTCTGGAATGTTGGGAGTGTCTAGTAATGGTGGAAAGTATGGCTGAAGGCAGTCCACATTGAACACTGGGTGCAGGCCAAGGAATGGGGGAATGCTGAGCTCAAATGCATTGTCTCCCATAGCCTTGGTAATGGTGTAAGGACCATATCGGAGTGGTCTGAGTTTTCGATAGGCTCCGGTAAGGTGTTCCTTTTGTAAGTGCAACCAAACTTTGTCACCCACCTGAAACTTGTGTGGCACCTAATGTTGACCATGTCGCTACTTGTACTTGGCATTTGATTTCTCCAGAATTTCATGGACCTGCTAGCGAATATGTTGGATGTGCTCAATGAAGTTGTTTGTCTTATCTGTTTCGGACTGGACATGAGCCGAATCTACGTGAGTAGTTGCAAATGGCATGGCCACATCAATGGGACATAGTGGTTGGAATCCCAAGCCCACCTGAAAAGGGTTGTGGCCAGTCGAGCTGTGGAGAGCCTGGTTGTAGCTATGCTGAACATAGGGGAGGCTCTTGTCCCATGTGCGTGGATGCTTTGAGTTGTACATGCGCAAAATGTGTACGATCATCCTGTTGACAACCTCTGTCTGGCCATTAGTTTGAGGATGGAAGGCTGTGGACTTAGTGAGTTTGGTGTCCAGCATCGACCAGAGACTGGACCAAAATGTACTGAAGAACCTACTGTCTCGATTTGAGATGATAGACTATGGGATCCCAAAGTGTACCCACAATTGTTCAAAGAAGAGTTTAGCAGTGGCTTCTGCTGTGATATTCTTCTTGTAGGCCGCCATAATGGCCATCTTCGAGAACCTGTCGACGACCAAAAAAACACAGTCATTTCCATGCTTAGTGGAAGGAAGGCCTGACATGTAATCCATGGAGATGGATTCCCAAGGTCGACTCGGGGTAGGCACCAGGGTATAGAGGCCTTGCTTTTTGATGGACGGTTTGGCAATTGCACAGGCAGTGCATGATCTAATGTACTTCCCGATATCCTATCAAAGATTCGACCAATAGAAATACTTCTGCAATACTGCCACCGTTTTCTCGACCCCGAAATGCCTAGCAGCCCGACTGTAGTGTGCTTCCCAAATCATCTTGGAACGCTCGCTTGAAGGAACACAAAGGTGACCTAGGTGGCATAACAGGGCATCCTGGGGATGAAAATCTGGAACATGTTGACCCTCCAAGAGTGTCTGGTATGTGTGGCCGAATTCTGTGTTTCTTTTGTAGAGAAGTGGCCAATCAGAAGTCTCGTGCCCATAAGAGTTGAGCATAGTGGTTAATGCCATGATCGGTGGTCGATTGAGGAAATCTACTACATTATTGGTGCTGCCCTTCTTATACTTGATATTCAAATGGCAATGTTTCAGGTATGTGGACCACTTTTAATGGCGATCATTCTGCAATTTCCCTTGGGTTTGTATGAACTGTAGGGGTCGGTGGTCTGTGTGGATGACCGTTTCCTTCCCCAAAATGTAATGCTTCCATTGTTGGCAGGCCTGCACAATGGAATACATCTCTTTGTCATAAGTGGGATACTTCCGGACTGTGTCTGAAAGTGTCTCACTGTGATATGCCACTGAATGCCCATGTTGAGTAAGGACTACCCCAATAGCATAGTCAGAGGCATCTATCTCGACCTCAAATGGTTGTTGCAAGTCTGGTAATGCGAGCACTGGTGCCAAGCAGAGGCGATCTTTCAACTCTATGAATGCCTTCCATTGAGATTTAGACCAAAAGAATTTTGCTTTCGCTCCTCCCTTGGTGACTTGACTCAAGGGCCAAGTGATATGAGAAAATCCCAACACGAACCTACGGTAGAAGTTGGAAAGACCTAGAAAGTTGCGGAGCTCTGTCAGAGTGGTTGGAGATGGCCAATCCTGAATGTCTTGGATCTTGGCTAGATCCACATGCACCCCCTGTTCATCAATAATGTATCCCAGATACTGAACCTAGGTCATGCCAAAAGTGAATTTCTCCAAATTGGCACATAACTTGTGTTTTCGCAGGGTTTGGAGAACCTATCGAATGTGGTGGAGGTGCTCTTCCCAAGTTTGGCTGAAGATCAGGATGTCATCCAAGTATACCACTACAAATGAGTTGGTGAATGGCCGCAAAATGTCATCCATTAGCCTCATGAAGGTTGCAGGAGCATTCGTCAATCTGAAAGGGATAACCAACCATTCTAAAAGGCCCTCCTTGGCTTTGAAGGCAATCTTCCACACATCGGAGGGTTCGATTGGTACCTGGTGATATCCTGACTTCAAATCAATCTTGCTGAAATATTTCACCCCCTTCAGTTGGTCTAGGAGGTCATCAATCTTTGGGATTGGGTAACTATTACGGACAATGATATTGTTCAGCGCTCGATAGTCAATACAGAGTCTCCAAGTCCCATCCTTCTTCTGTACCAACATGATTAGGTTCCCACGGGGCGATGAACTTGGACGGATGTGACATTTCTGCAGCAGTTCCTGAATCTGCCTCCTGATTTCATCGTTCTCTAGCACGGAGCGCCAATAGATTGGACCATTGGGCAGCGACGCACCTAGGGTCAGATCGATGGAGTGCTTGACCTGACAGTGCAGAGGAACCCCTGCAGGGGAGGTGAAGATGTCCTCGTACTCCTTCACAACCTTGTCCATCTATATTTGTCGTGTAGAGGGGCCCTGTCTGGAGGTCGTGGCCACCGTCTTCTTCTTTACTTGAGGGTGTATCATTAGGAAAACAAATTTCCCAGTTTTGGAAATGAGTTTACTGCATTGTTTTGCAGTAATCAAAGAGATGACGGTAGGCGATGCTACCTCCGGTATCCTGTATAACTTATTTCCCAAAGTAACAATAACAACATGGGGCCTTGATTCATACACAACATGTCGCTTCCACAAGTATGGTTGTCCTAGTAATACATCAGAAACTTGAAGGGGAGCAATGTCAAACAATACCTCATCCGTGAAGGGCTCGATGTTGTATGGAAGGCGACACTGATAGCTCACGCAAAGATCCCGTCCTTGGTGAAGCCACCAGATGGTGTACGGTTGTGGATGTGTTATGGTCGGTAATCCAGTCGCTTCACGACCTCTGCTGAAATGAGGTTCTTTTGGCTCATGTTATCGACAATGAAATGTAGCGGGGAGCCCTTTACCCACATTTGGGAGTGGAAGAGACGCTCCTCCTCCTCTGTATCTTCGGGTTCCTCCTTCTGGATCTTCTTGGTGGCAACGGTGGCATTGGGCTCCGCATCGATAATCTGCGTCCCTTTATCATTTCCCTAGTTGGTGTTGGCATTATGACACAGGTGTTGTCCTTGATGGCAACTCACTCAGATGGTAGATCACTGTTCAGGCTCTCAGAATGAAAGAAAAAGAGGTATACGTAGGTTCCCTTTGACGAAGTCGCGTATACACGCGAGATTGTTGATCAAAAGTCGCGTATGCGTATGCACGCACTTTCATAGATGAAAAAGCACGCACGTGTGGGAAAACTTATTTTTGGTCCATGGTATTTAGTCCTTGGTATTTGGACCTATGGTTTTGGACCATGTTATCTCGTCTGAAGTGTTGAACCCATGTATTTGGTCCAAGGTATTAATTCTTTATGGTTTTGGACCATGGTATTGTGTAAGGCCTAAGACTATAAAAGGGGAAGGAGATCATTAGGCAAGTGTATTGACTCAAGCATTGAATATCTGATGAAGAACTAGATCTAGAATACTGGTCATTGGGTTATAGCTAGATCTGAATCAAGGAGGAACCTGAGCGCAAGAAGAAGGATAAGTACTATTGATGGATCAAGATCTTAAGACCTGAATAGTAGTATCTTTATGTGATTTTGATCTGTTATTTTTGGCGCATGACTTGATCTATAAATCTGATAATCTGGGTATAACTGATGTTTGAATAAGTGAAAAGGATAAATTATCTTTTATAGATCTGTACGTAGGTTCAGCGAAGAAAAGGCGCGTATACACGCTGGTTCTGTAATGCAGAATAGCGTATACGCTGGTTGGCCTTATTTCAGTAGCATATGCATGCAGGTTGTACACATTGAAGTAGTGTACGTCTCTTCAAATATGTTTTAGCTACTTCTGTTCATTGCTGCAGTGTTCTGGGTTCATAATTGGTGTCTAGTTACTGTTGCTGTTTTCTGGGTACAACATTCAGAGAAGTGACTATTTGATTCAGTTTTGTTTGGTGCAAAGGAGATTGGTTGATGCAGATATAATTGATGTTTGATTGATGTTATTCATGGATCCAATCTGAAAATTTATGAAACGTGGTCCCTGGAAGAAAAGAGAAGGTTGTAGCCTTTTGTAGATCAGCACCTACATACTAGTACCTCAGTTAGTACAAGAGCTAAGGGGGTTGTAGCTCCCTTCCAGGAGAAGCTGGAGAACGAGAGAAGGTTGTAGCCTTTTGCAGGTAGCAGCTTGCGTACTAGTATAACACTGCACCAGTACAGAATCTTTGTAAAAAGAAGTTTCTAATTAAAAGAAGATAGAGACAAATTGCAACAGGTAGTTTTCATCCACATTGGGTTTCCACCTTATATCTTTGTGTCCATGTGTGTGATGTTTTACTGCTCCCGTTTACTGTTCTTATGATCAATGAAGTCCTGATACATTTAATAAAGATCAACAATTAATGAATCTTAAGTTTTCTGATATACGTTGGTTGCTTTAGACACAGTAGCGTATATACGCAATTTCCCATAGATGAAGTAGCGTATACAAATCTGATTGTGAAATGGAAAATAATTGATTTGATAATACTGATTCAACACCCCCCCCCCCCCCCACTCAGTATTATTTCCAACAACTGGTATCAGAGTAGGTCCTTCAGAAGAAGCTTTATCGCTTGAAGGAAGATCTATCATCATGAGCAACTACGAAAAGGAGGCATCTATCAGGCCACCAATATTTGATGGAAGCAACTTCGTCTATTGGAAGGTAAGAATCACAACCTATCTTCAATCTCTTGGTACAGAAGTTTGGGATATCATGGAAACAGGATACACATTTCCATTAGCAACTCCTACAGATACGGCTGGTAAGAAGCAGTATGAAACAAATGCAAAGGCTGTCAATACTCTATTAGGGAGCTTGTCTCAATCAGAATTCGTCAAGGTTATGCAGCTCAAAATCGCAAAATAAATATGGGACAAGATTGTTCTGAGCTATGAAGGAGATGATCACGCAAAATGTGCAAAACTACAAACTCTCAGAATTCAATATGAAAATCTCAGAATGCACAATGATGAAAGTGTGGCTAATTATTTCTTACATATAGATGAGATTGTTAATTGTATGAAAAACTTGGGTGAAGAGATAAAAGAAGTAACTTTGGTTGAAAAAGTTCTAAGATCTTTGTCTTCTAAGTTTGAATCAAAAGTCTCGGCCATAGAAGAAAAGCAAAATCTTCAAAGTATTACCATGTCATAGATACACGGAATCCTAACTGCTTTTGAAATGAGAAAAGGGGGACCATCAGACATGAGAGAATCTACATTCAAAGCCTCGGGAAAAGGAGAATACAATGAGTTAGGACATATGTCAGAAGAAGAGGAAGAATCAAACTTTGTCAAGAACCTTCAATGGGGTTCTGGAAGATTCATAGGTAAGCTACCTTTTAGATGCTTTGCTTGTGGAAGAGTCTGTCACTATGCAGCCAAGTGTCCTCATAAAGATAAGCTTGACAAAGGTAAGGAACCAGTTAGATGGAATAGAAAACAGAATGTAAGTAAGAAGAGCTATTATACACATGAATACAGTGATGGATGTTCAAATAGTGATGAATATGAACAAGGTAATGATTATAGACTTTTGATGGCTTTTGAAGATGATGATTTCTTGGATGCTATAGATGAAGAAGGTCTTTATGAAGAAATTTCTAAACTTAAAATTTGTTTAGAAGAAAAGAATATGATTATAGATACTCTAACATTCCAACTTGCTGAAAGGGAAAAACACAATGAAAAGTTAGAATGTGAAATTGTGGGACTTAGAAAAGATATTGAGAAAACAAAAGCTCTTAATCTTAGATTTGCTAAAGGATCTGAAACTTTAGATGAGATTATCAAGGTGCAACGTTCTCCTCTAATCAAGACAGGTCTTGGTTATACTGAAGAAGCATCTCAAGCACAGAAGCCATCTACCTCCAAAAGTTATCTTGAAGCAGCAAGGAGAAATGAACAGGTTGACAATCGACAGCAAAGGCACAGTGCAGATCACCAGGTAAATCAGGGACAATTTACTTCAAGAATGAATAGAGATCACCCAATAAATCGAGGGCAATCTACTTCAAGGATGAACAGAAGCTACAACCAACCTCAGGTAAATCATTATCAATTTGCCTCAAGAACAAATGGCTAGGGAAATTACAATCACCTGGACGAAAGGTTTGATAATCGCAGGAATTTCTTTAATGGCCAATGTTTCTCCTATCATAATTTTGGACACAAAGCAGCGCAATGTGTTGCCTACAAGACCATCATGACCAGATAAGCACGAAATCAAAGGAGTGTGTCTGGAATCATGAAAAGAACCTACTGTCTAGTCAATTTAACGTCTTAAATTGCTCTACATAAATTATCAATCCGGGTATCGTAAACTGATGAAGTGTGGTGCACTATATGTGCTTAGTTAACCTTTCTCTTACTTCGTTGTTTTATAGTTTATGTTGTTTTTGGGGTTTTGTTCTTGTTGGTTTTCTAAAGTGTTTAATGCAACTAGTTCAATCGAAATAAAATGCAATAATCAAATAATGAGAGAATGACTATGAGACCCAGTATCCTTGCTGCTTCAGCAAAAGGACAAGATGATTCTATCACGTCATTAGTTCATTAAAAGGCTATGTGCATCACTAATCTACAATCAACTTGAAAGCAATTTATGTACAATAATATACATGTTAAAAAGAAAATAAAATGCAGTAATTCAAACTGTACATTAATATACATGAAAATCAGAAAAAAAAATACAAGAAATTAAAGTGACAACTATACAAGGCAGGGGCCCCCTACCACCTATGAAATCAAATGCTTAAAGGAAAATAAAGACATCAAATAAAGGACTAATGACATCGGCCCAGTATCTTTGTTGCTGATTTAAAATGAAAATGAAATGTGAAATCTAAGTGACACTACATAAAGGAGACAAATCACACTACTTTAACCTTTTCTTAACCTTTTTGCCTTTCAGCTAGTTATGAACAAGTCAACAATGTGAGTCTTAAAGCAAACTAAACCAAGCTGTACTAAGTGATATCTTGGCTCCAATAAAGTTATTTGATTATGGAAAAAGAACCATCAATAGATGAACAACTTGATATCTAAGAGCAAAAAGTGAAGTGCAAGTTAAAGAAATGATACTAATGAAAATCAAACTACAGAAAAATAAAGGTCAGCAACATAGACAAGATGATCACACATGCCACTAGTCATGAAATCAAAGTAAAATGAAACACACTTGCATGAATTGAAATTGCATGAATGAAAAATCTAATCTACCTTACATTCTACAAAGCAATATTTACAAAATGAAATCTACTCTACTTACATCCTAATATGCTCCATGACATCTACTTCACATCTCCTTCCATGTTGAGAACATCAAAGCTTTATTCAACTTCTTCAAAAGTACAAAGTACAACAAAGTTCTCCAAAGCTTTCAAAAGCCATGGGACTAACAAGCTAAAAGGACTAAGAAAAGACTAAAAGGGAAGACTAGCAAATGAAGGAGAGAGATCTCCTATTTATACAAAAAGATGAGAGCCATCTCATTAATGAGAATCCATGAATCTCTCCCTCTACCTCTAGAGTCCTAATCAGAATAGGAACTGATAAGACACATGTCTTTTTAGAGTTACAATACAATTAGGAGATGTGACACATATCCTCATGATCCCATGATTCTTTCCAACCAAATTCGAATTTGGCCTTAGAGTGCCACATAAGGGTCTTCTAGAAGTCTCCTTTCAACCTCAACATGTCAACAACCTCAACCCATTTGTTAGGTATAAGCATATGCACATTATTTTCTAATGTTTAACCACAAATTCACTTAAAAGGCTTAGAAATAATAAAGATTGGAAAAACATAAAGGTGGCCCAATGATAATGAAAGTGGGATGAATGTGGTGACATAGTAGTGAAATGGAGATGAAATGGAGGTGATATAATGGACATAATAGTGAAAGTATAATGCAAATGAATGACATTTTCAAGACTCAACATACCCCCCAACTGAAGCTATTGCATGTCCTCATGCAATATATATTACATTAACTCTTTTGATCCTTGAGCTTTGGCTTAACTTTGCATGATATCATTTGATAACTTCATATTTATGCAAAGTGTTTCACTTGAATTGCAACATGGTTGGTTCTTGTGTTACAACCATTTTTGTTGTTGCTTTCTATTTTGATCTTTGAACTTTGCATAATGATATTTTGATTATTGTTGCAAAGTATATCTTTATTGGATTGCATGATGGTTGGTTCTTGCGTGACAACCATGATTTTGTTTGTATCCAATTTATCATTTAAGCACTTTTTCAAAAGCCATTGTATGCTCATAATAGCAATGTAATAATTAATATATGTTGGAAGTATGTGAGCTCTTGAATATGATATGGACATGGCAAGATATGAATATGAATGTATTCCCCCCCCCAACTGATGGTATTGGCAATTTTATGAAATGAGGAAGAGAAATGTTTTTCCAACAATTATCATTCTAGCTTTTTATGGAATTCTATGGTTAAAAGTTAGAAAATTCCGTACCTTCACTTACCCTTTGGAATGGATGAGTTGTATGTGTGGTGGCTGAAAAATTCTGATCATATTCTTCTTCAAGTGGCTGAACAAGAGGAGTCATGGATAGAGAGATAAGATGACTTTTTATTGCTTCTACTAAAACTTGCTGAATCTGCTCCAAAATGCTGAAAATAATAGTCTTCATGTCTTCAAAACTCATTGGCACAATTCCTACTATGTGAAAAGATGTTCTAATGTCGAACATAGTAGGAAATTGTTGGCTTAGTGTCCATTAATGGATGCCATTAGTCAACACGAGAACTCTCACCATTGATGACAATGAGAGTCAAGATGCCCAAACACATCTTGCTAGGTACGAATGAATTTGCTGAAGTCGAGTCACCTAGAAGATCTGACGAACAAGGGACATTAATGTATTCCCATTGTTTGTCAGCATGAGGACTTGCCATTAAGGCATGCAAGTCTCAAGGTGTTTTTACAAAGAACTTAGACTCAAAGGACTATGGACTCAATAATTTGCATTGAAGCAGGGCTTATTTGCGGAATGAAAATGACAAGGAATGGAAAGTGAAAATGGAAGATGGCAATGGAGAACAGAAATGGCAACGGTAATAAGCATGTGAATGAGCCTCTTGCTTTTATTTGTGGGTTATGAATGGATAAAAAGAGATGGAAAGTTTATATGAATGTAAGTGAAAAGTATGGAGTGGAATGAGGTGAATGGTTTATTATGAAGTATGGATGTGATGGAGACAATAATATCTGAAAGTTTTTCAAGTGTTTGGATCTGATTTTGCATCAACATATTTCCTCTTTGTTGCTGATCATCCTCTTATGAAACAAATTGGTCTCTTAGAGAGACACCATTCTCTTGTAGTCATTTGTCCTTCCTCCTGAAACCTGCAAAAAAAACTAATACTTCTTCTGCAATGGAATGTAAGATTATCAAAGGAGAGAGGTGATCAATCTCTCTAGTTATGATATTTACACACAAAACAAAGAATTTGTATTAATGAAACAAGTTCTCAAAGGAAAAATCAAAAGAATTTATACCTGCTTTGGAATTAGTGCCTCAAGTTGATGTTGCTTCTTTTCAGCAATTTATTTCATTATTTGCCATTTCAAACTCTAATGATATATTTCTCACTGTATAGATCTTGTTGAGATCTTTCCAATGGTACTTAAATCATCAAAATCTGATTTTGTATGAGAAAGATAGGTTGATTTGAACAATGAGGTTTTTCTGGCTGCGGAATTGGGGAACAGCTCTGTAGCTAAAAATCTTGAAAAAAAGTTAGCCATTCATCTTTCATTATCAGTCCAAAATTAATCAATACCTTCAGAAAAGTGAGAAAATAACTTGTTCATTTCATTGATTCAAAATTATTATTTTTTCTTGACATGCAGCGACTTAGTGTGGCGACTCAGTGTGGCGACTTTGTGATAACACACAATTTGACTTCCCTTTGACCGGGGTCTTTTTCATCAAATTTGACCGAATGAATAGGACACCATCCATGTACTGACATTTCCCTAGCTACCCATGTGACTTGTTTTGCTTGAGGACACCTGCAACCTAGAGTTTAACAAAACAGCTGCGGAAACGTTGTATTGGCTGCGGAAAGTGCAGAGTGTAGAAAGTACTGTGAAATGGAGTGGCTGTGTGCGTGGAAGAGAAAAAAATGTGCCCCTTCAAGACAACTAACTTAACTAGTGCAATTCACGGTTCAGGCTGTCAGTGGAATAGCCGCACTGTAATACGAGGTAATACAGGTAGAAAATGGAACCGTGGAGTTTGAAACAGAGCTGCGGGGTTTAAAACAGAGACGTGAAGTTTACAGCAAAACGAGAGCGGAAATGGTGAAAGTGTGAAGAAGTGGAAGACAAGCATGAGAATGAGTTCAAATGCGTGTGAGAATGGAGTGATAAGGGAATGAGATAACGGCCAAATCCCTTGGAGTCGGACGACTTTCATACACGTTTCAGTTTTTGGCTGCGGAGATCGTGGTGGAGAGGAGCCGTATAAGTTTTAAACACCTCTTGCTTGGCGGAGTTTTATGGAGTGAAGAGCCGTATGTAATGGAGTTAGACAGTGCCGTGTTCAAAACAGGTATTAATGATTTGCAAACAGGTGGCAAAGGGTGGAAGACGTGGGAGAGGTAGAGTAGGTGCCAGCGCAGAGCCGAATTAAATCACTGTCCGCTCATTTAATTGAAAGTTTTGTTTTTTTCACGCGCGGCAGTCAAAAATGGGATCCAAAGAACCAAGGATTTCTCCCAGACCGCCACGAATTTTCTCAAACGGTTTCTGGGTTATCTAATTAACCTACCTGGAAAAAAAACCCATGTTTTATTTTTTCTAAATTCGTCTCTGTTTAGGAGAATCGAAGGTGTGAAGTTTGACGTTTTTTTGCTGTTTACGCATTTTTTTGAGTTAACTGTTTGCCTGTGGGAGGATAGGAGCGGAGAAAGACTGATATCTGGGGTAGTTAGCTGTGTGTTAGGTCTGTAAGTTAGATCATTAGTTTTTGATTGGTGGAGTGAGTATGGTATGATAGCTGTTGTACTTCTCTCTGTATCGGTATTGGCAGAACAACCCAAAGTTTCTACGTTTTCGCGTTCAAAATCTCTGGGATTACAAAGGGGGCAACCGATCTATATTGTAATGCTTTTAAGGCTCTCTGAGATCTTATCCTCTAGTGCGTTATTGAAATACTTGCTCAAGCTTAGGATGGGGGTTGACGCTATTCTTGTTGCCCGCAAGCTGGGAATCCCGAACGAAACCAATGAAAAAGATGCTTAAGTAAAAGACCACTACCCAAAAGTAGTATTGAAAGTATAAGATCTCTTGGGTCCAGAAGCATATGAATTTCGATGAGCTTGTTCCATTATTGAAATTCTACTTTCATGAAGAGGTTCAGATGGTTGTGGTTTCAGGAACATCAAAGCTACTCCGAGCTAGAAAACTGGCCATGGCTGAAGGACAAGCGCAGGGATGTAAGCAACTCTCTGTTTCTGACTGATAATGTAGCTATCCAAGGGTGAAATCAACTCAAAAATATGCCACTAAATGATGAATGCCTCCTACAGGAACCAACCTCCAAAAATGCACAATTCGGTCCTCTTTTTTTTTCATATATACAGTGCATTTTTTTATGTTGCATGTTTATTTCAGGCCAAAGCTTGATCAAGGAGGCAGATTTTTTATTGAAGCCACAATGAAAACTAGGAATGGAGATAGCCATAAATTGCTTTTCTCTTTTTTTTTTTTCTCTGAAATTGTAAAATTTTATAAAAAGGATTAATGATTTTCAATTTCAGGCAGCAAATACTTCAAGAAAAACATGTTAAAAACAAGACTTTGACTGAGGTCCTAGGCTAGTTTTTCATCGATCTGAGCTGGGTGACTAGGATAGGATCCATGTCGGGACAATTCTGGAGATGCCCATGTGGTTGGTTTTTTTATTGGATGCCTGTAACCTGCTAAACCTTGAAACAGCTGCGGAATTCACAGCTAGCTGCGGAATCAGGGCAGTTTCCGCACCTAAGTTGCAAAACCTTATTAAAACAGGATACAGTGTTTTGAAGACCACTACAAACCATAACCAGACAATTTTGGACAATTTGAACCTATCAAAGCAGTTGAATTTCACTTTTTTTTCATCATTTTTTTTTATTGAATTAATTGAAATGTTGAAGTTTATTTTGTCTCCTATTTTTTCTTAACAATTCTTTTTCTGATCCTCCAGATCACACAAAGTGCAGGAGGAGAGCATACTCAAGATTTTTTTTTTTTTTTTTTTACTTAACAATCCTTTTTCTGATCCTCTAGATCACACAAAGTGCAGGAGGAGAGCATACTCAAGAATTATTAACCTTTTTTTTTCCAGATGTAAGAAATAAGGTATCCTAATTACACTTCCCCGGCAACGGCGCCAAAATGTCTAGTCAATTTAACGTCTTAAATTGCTCTACATAAATTATCAATCCGGGTATCGTAAACGGATGAAGTGTGGTGCACTATATGTGCTTAGTTAACCTTTCTCTTACTTCGTTGTTTTATAGTTTATGTTGTTTTTGGGGTTTTGTTCTTGTTGGTTTTCTAAAGTGTTTAATGCAACTAGTTCAATCGAAATAAAATGCAATAATCAAATAATGAGAGAATGACTATGAGACCCAGTATCCTTGCTGCTTCAGCAAAAGGACAAGATGATTCTATCACGTCATTAGTTCATTAAAAGGCTATGTGTATCACTAATCTACAATCAACTTGAAAGCAATTTATGTACAATAATATACATGTTAAAAAGAAAATAAAATGCAGTAATTCAAACTGTACATTAATATACATGAAAATCAGAAAAAGAAATACAAGAAATTAAAGTGACAACTATACAAGGCAGGGGCCCCCTACCACCTATGAAATCAAATGCTTAAAGGAAAATAAAGACATCAAATAAAGGACTAATGACATCGGCCCAGTATCTCTGTTGCTGATTTAAAATGAAAATGAAATGTGAAATCTAAGTGACACTACATAAAGGAGACAAATCACACTACTTTAACCTTTTCTTAACCTTTTTGCCTTTCAGCTAGTTATGAACAAGTCAGCAATGTGAGTCTTAAAGCAAACTAAACCAAGCTGTACTAAGTGATATTTTGGCTCCAATAAAGTTACTTGATTATGTAAAAAGAACCATCAATAGATGAACAACTTGATATCTAAGAGCAAAAAGTGAAGTGCAAGTTAAAGAAATGATACTAATGAAAATCAAACTATAGAAGAATAAAGGTCAGCAACATATACAAGATGATCACACATGCCACTAGTCATGAAATCAAAGTAAAATGAAACACACTTGCATGAATTGAAATTGCATGAATGAAAAATCTAATCTACCTTACATTCTACAAAGCAATATTTACATAATGAAATCTACTCTACTTACATCCTAATATGCTCCATGCCATCTACTTCACATCTCCTTCCATGTTGAGAACATCAAAGCTTTATTCAACTTCTTCAAAAGTACAAAGTACAACAAAGTTCTCCAAAGCTTTCAAAAGCCATGGGACTAACAAGCTAAAAGGACTAAGAAAAGACTAAAATGGAAGACTAGCAAATGAAGGAGAGAGATCTCCTATTTATACAAAAAGATGAGAGCCATCTCATTAATGAGAATCCATGAATCTCTCCCTCTACCTCTAGAGTCCTAATCAGAATAGGAACTGATAAGACACATGTCTTTTTAGAGTTACAATACAATTTGGAGATGTGACACATATCCTCATGATCCCATGATTCTTTCCAACCAAATTCGAATTTGGTCTTAGAGTGCCACATAAGGGTCTTCTAGAAGTCTCCTTTCAACCTACACATGTCAACAACCTCAACCCATTTGTTAGGTATAAGCATATGCACATTATTTTCTAATGTTTAACCACAAATTCACTTAAAAGGCTTAGAAATAATAAAGATTGGAAAAACATAAAGGTGGCCCAATGATAATGAAAGTGGGATGAATGTGGTGACATAGTAGTGAAATGGAGATGAAATGGAGGTGATATAATGGACATAATAGTGAAAGTATAATGCAAATGAATGACATTTTCAAGACTCAACACCTACAATAACTTTTTTGCTCCTAAAAATGAAATAGAATGTTCTATTTGTAACAACTTCGGTCATGAAGATTCTGAATGTAGGAGTAGGTTTCGACAAACAATTCAGAAGGAGAAAGCTTCATTGAGTCCCAAAACATGGAGGAAGAAAGAACCACAACTAGAAAGATGTAGTATAGCCTTATATGCGGAAGGGCAGGAAAATCAATGGTACATCAACAACGGATGCTCGAAACATATGCTAGGTGATAAAGAAAAACTTCAATCATATAGTGCCTTAGAAAAGGAAAAGAAGGTCTCATTTGGAAATGACACCCCTGCATTCATAAAAAGTAAAGGTTCTATTCTTTTGAAAGAAAATATTAAAGCTGGAAATGTTATGTATGTTAATGGCTTAAAGCATAATCTATTGAGTGTTAGTCAAATGTGTGATCAAGGAAACAAGGTAATATTTTGATCAAATGGATGTATTGTTTGTGAGCTTGATACAAGAGAAAAAATGATCAAAGGCACAAGAACACCAAATAATTTATACATACTCAAGGGAGGACAACAACAATGCTATCTAAGCAAGAATGATGAACACTAGCTATGGCATAGAATATTGGGGCATCTAAGCTTCTCTCAGATAAGGAAAGCATGCAAATATCAGGCGGTTCGTGATCTCCCTGACATCAGAATTCCAGACAATACAATATGCAAATCATGTCAGTTTGGGAAGCAAACCAAAACTAATTTCCCCGAGAAAGGAGGATCAGCTAGTAGGCCACTTGAACTTGTCCATACTGATGTATGTGGTCCAACTAGGAAGAGGTCACCTCTAGGAGAAAAATACTTCATATTGTTCATTGACGAATTTTCAAGGATGTGTTGGATAGGACTTCTTAAGCATAAAGACAAAGCTTTCGAAAATTTCAAAGCATTCAAAGCCTTGGTTGAAAACGAATCAGATCACAGAATCAAATCCTCAGGTCTGATCGAGGAGGGGAATTTACCTCAGATGAATTTTTCGATTTTTGTGAAGAACATGGAATAAGAAGGGAATTCTCTACTGCAAGGTCTCCTTAGCAAAATGGAGTAGTGGAAAGGATGAACAGAATGGTTCAACAAATGGCTCACGCTATGCTTGATGAGTCTGGAACTCCCGCAAACTTCTGGGGTGAAGCTGCATTTGCTGTGGTTACTATTCTCAACAAGACAAACGTCCGGGTGAAAAGCACTCAAACTCCTCGTGAACTTTGGTATGGTAAGACTCCGACGATTAAATACTTCAAAAATTTTGGAAGCAAATGTTACATCAAAAGAACTGATGAAAACCTTGGCAAGTTTGAACCTAGAGCAGATGAAGGCATTCTCCTTGGTTACTCTCTCCATAGCAAAGGATATAAGTGTTACAATAAAAGACTTGGAAAAATTATTGAAAGTATTGATGTAGTGATTGATGAAGAAGGAAACATTCCTAGGCAGGTAAAATCCAAAGATTTTGAAGATGATGAGGACTATCCTTCAACATCAAATCAGACTTATGATGAAGAAGAAACCCATGAGGCATTAGAAGAACAGATAAGGATAGAAGAAAAGACTTCATCCAGGTGTGTTCAGAAGAATCATCTAGAAACTCAAATTTTGGGGCAGAAAGAGGCGGATGTACAAAAAAGAAGAACTATTTCAGAAGCTTCAAGTTATCTAGCATTGATCTCCTCCACTGAACCACAAAATGTAAGAGAAGCATGCAAAGATGAATGATGGGTTAAGGCCATGAATGAAGAACTTGAACAGATTGAAAAGAATAACACTTGGGAGTTAGTCCCTAGACCAAACAATAAGAATGTCATAGGGATAAAATGGATATTCAAAAACAAGCTGAATGAAATGGAGATGTTATTAGAAACAAGGCCATAATTGTTTGTAAAGGGTATGCTCAACAAGAAGGTATAGACTTTGAAGAAACTTTTGCACCAATTGCTAGACTTTGTTATAGACTTTTTTGGGCACTGCAACCTCGATCATAAATTTCCATAAACCAAGGGCTCTTAAGTCCCTAAAAGTGTTGTTCTGACCTCTAAAAGAACAAGGTCAACTGATTACATCTTCTCCCAGAATTTCTCCATGAAAAACTACTCAGAACTGGTCAAAAGTGGACCATCTCACCTGCTCCATGGTCAAAGTGTGCTGCATCCCACCTAAATACACACGGGAGGTGCGATTCATCTTGAAAAGCCCTTCTATGGGGTGCGATTGGCAAGAGTGGACAAATGGCAGGGTCAATCTGCAAGGTGGAGGATCATGGAATCTTCCAGAAACTTCTCCTGTGACACTTGGCTCTCTGCATTCGCCCAGGGATGAGTAAGAGATCATCAATCTCCAAGTGGAATCAAGAACTATCAGAGAGAGGACACTAATCAAATCTCAAAAGCTGACTCACCCCCCTTTCAAACATCTATATATGGATCCCTCATCCCAGAGATCCAGAGGCTGGAATTTTGTATCTTGTAAGGAAGTGCTGTCGGTTTCTTGGTGTAATATCATAGTGTTGGGTGATCTAAGCTTTTCATGAGGTGAAGAAGGGCTTTCTTGCTGAGAGGATGATGCTGGGTCAGAACAATTGGTTGTAATCCTCTTTGCTATTCTTGATTATTAATAAAGCTATTCAAGTTTTCCTCCACATTCTTGTATGATCGATGATATATGCATTTGTGTGGTCAATATATATATGGTCCTATATTGTTTATGATAATAGATCTATGTTCTTGGATAGTACTATGCTGCTTTGATTCTATAGGTGCCCTTTGAAGCTGGGTAGACGAGGAAGCGAGTGGCAAAGATCTATCAGAAGGGAGATGAATCAAACAAGGAACCAAGCGCAAGACAGAGGTTGGTCTCCTTTATTCCCCTCTTATCTATTTCTCATAAAGGAAAATGAAAGTGGTTTTAGTTTGTTTGTTTCTAAGGTAGCTACCAGCCTTAGTGGGACTAGCAGCTCTGCATAGACACTAGATTTCCCGATAACAAAATGGCGACTCCGCTGGGGAGCGAATAGATTGTTTTTTGTCTACATTTGTTTGCTTTATAAACTTACAGACGGAGCCTGAAGTCAAGCCCGCTAGCCTTCGAACTGCATTTGCTATGCAAGTGCAAAGTAGATCAATGCTGCTTCAGTCTATCTGTGGCTTTTGTTTATGAATTGAACAATTGATTTACAAGCTCTCTAATCGCCCTTGTGGTGGCTCTAGTAACCTCTTTAGATCTACCCCTGTGATTGATTTACTGATTACCACTTGCTCGGCCTAAATCCCTGAACTGAGCTGCAAACTGTGACCTGGAACCCAGTTGAAGTCTCGTCCCTGGACCATCGCACTGTCTCTTCTTTGGATTCTAGATGCATCGCACTTCCCGAGTGTAGTAGGTGCGTTGCATCTCTTTTTCCCTGTGTTACAGGTGCGCTGATCAGACAAGGCCTCTTTTGCTCTTAGATTTTGGTTTCTGTGTTCACTCTTTTCAGCTCTATTCAGGAGTTTTGCTGCCTGTAGTCAGTACACCTCTGTTGAAACCCCCTTCCTTGCCATTATTCTGCCTCCATTGTGCAAAGAACTGTAAATGTTTTTATGTATTTTGAGCCATTTTCAGTTCTCTTTTACAAAGAAGTAGCGTAATTGAACTGTCGTTTCTTGATTTGAAAGTGTCGCAAGTGTCGTTTTCAGTCATAGAAGAGAATCCGATTGTTCTTGATAGTCGATTACACTGTTACTCTTGTATTTTATTTGAATTAGTAGTTTTTCAAGTGTCGAAAGCAAGTTTTCAATTCCAAATCGCAAAGTGTCGTCATTGTCCTCATTTTGTCTTGAAAAGAAACTTGCTAGTAATGTCGCTTTGAAAAATAATTCAGATTTGCACTTAGCTTTCTTTTTATCATTCACACATTAAGAAGGCTGAAAACAAATACATGCATGTGCATTTGCATTTAGACTGTTTGTTTGTTTGATTTAGGATAGTGCATATAGTGTGTGCTCTCTGCTCTATGTTGAAAGAATATCATCTCTCTTTCCTTAGTAGCTAGGATTTTCATTGCAAAAAGAAGATTAAACGATTGTTTATCATCTTAGATTGCATTTTAGGAATTGTACATCTACATCACGCGGTGAACCTAAAAGGAAAATTTCTTAAGCAAGATCAACTATAAAATAAATTTAATGAATCTAAAAACGCTTTGGAACCTAACGCACAACATTTAGAAGTCTATGCTAGAGACGTATTCCGGCATTATAAAGCCTGGTAACTATTGTTTTCATTGATGGTTGGGTGATTCCTCCACTTTGAGACGATAAGTGCCAGTACGGACTTGTGCTCCCACGTACCATCGAGTATATATTGGGAGACCACAATAGGCTTTATCCTTTATCCATAGGAAGCCGTGTCTGCCGCCCTATCGATCGCAATGCACTGAACACAGCATTCGGGAAGATTGACTGCCGTACCGTAAAAAGTATTTTGCAGTTTTGTGATTGGTTTGGTAATCCCTCTGTCTAGATTTCCAGAGCAGTCTCTTTCGTTCCTTTTCAGACTCCTTAAAGGAAAAGGTCCATCTGAGCACTTGTCACTTCAGGCTCATTAAAAATCGAAGGCGACTAGAGTCATCTTTTGTTTTTTCTCGACTCTTAAAAATTGAAAAAGCAAGTTGTGTCAAAGCATCTAAAATTTATTTTAATCGAAATAAATATCACCTTTCCTACGTTGGTCTTAGGTTGAGAAAAATGGAGTCCACCAACCAAGGAGTTCCCCTTGGAGGAAATCCTAGTCCTTTCTCCTCTTGGGGAGATGTTGGCACACCCCATATGGCCACATTGTCGCTTCCAGGATTGACAATCGGCTTGCCCGTATGGCTCTTCTCAACCTCTGTCGTTCAGAACACCGTGATTCCTGAACAATCAAGTCAGCAACTAAACGATACCAGAGTTACCCCCCAACCCTCTACTTCGTTCAATTCTTCCTCTCCTCCTTCCTCTTCGCTTGATGAAGTTGGTAAAGCCAAAAATCAAGTAACTGAGAAGAAGAAGGAGAAGAAGAAGAAGGAGCCAAAGGCAAAAGGGGCGACCAGGAATCGTCTAGCGAAAATCCACACACTGCACCATCCGGGCCTAAATCGCCATGTGTCATTTGCAAAGGAGACCACTATCATCAAGATTATCCTTGCATCCCTCGGATCTTAAGGGACTAGTCTCCTCGTTCGCACAATCCGGTGTCATCAACCTCTGATGATCATGTTGAAAGTACACCGTCAACTAGTGAAAGTGAAGCCCCTTGACAAAAAGGAAGATGTAAATTTCCTTGTAAACTGTGTGAAGGCAATCACGCCGTGCACCATTGTCCCTTCTTAGACGAGGCTAAAAGAGTTTTGGATGACTGTCTGGTTTCACCGTTACGGATTCCTCCTGGATATAAGAAGCTCTTGCCGAGTCCGTCACTAGTTGAAAATCCGGCTGAAACGCTCTTATGGTCGACCGAAGCGTCTATCATTGAAGATAAACCATCTGAATCCAAACCAGACGAAAGTCAAAAGGTCGAGGCGGCAATTGACCCGGTCTTGCCTTCAGAGGATCCATCTTCAGATGATACAGTCACCGAAGAGAACAAGAACAACATTGTTCAAATTCTCTTCATAAGCACAGACTCCGATGAACATGGGGGCAGTCTACCCGTTCCTTTACCGCAGGAAGGAAGTTCGTCAGAGTCATATCCGACCGTCTATTTGGTCCCACCTCCAAGCAACGTAGTTGTTTCCTTCGATTGGAATCTACTAGGCAGACCCCGCTTACCGGTTAGTGTACCATTTTGAATCATTGCTCAAATATACAGAATGGTCATGGCCGGTACCATCATAGATGAAGGGGCTTCTGTGAATATCCTTTCCTCGACTGCTTGGAAAGCGCTTGGTTCTCCATCGCTTTTGCCTGAAATGAGAAATCTAACAGGCTTTGACAAAGGAACCATTCGACCGTTAGGGATCCTTCCCAATGTGCCGATAACATTGAGAAGGAAAACCGTTCACATGAACGTAATGGTAGTCCAAGGACCCCTGGATTATAATCTACTCCATGGACGTGACTATATTTATTGTATGGGAGCCATTGTCTCGTCACTCTTTAGGGTAATGTGTTTCCCGCATGAAGGAAGAGTGGTCAAGCTCATATACCAGCTTTCATTCCCCAGTTCACACATAGCAAATAGTCATATACCATCCCTGAATGGTCTTTTCACACAAGAAATGTCTCATCAATCCCCAGTCCGTCCTCCTGATGAGCGCGAGTGATTCGGGGGATATGACTGAAACCCAGGGGGCATGCACCCTGGCCTATTTCGACAGGAAAACCTTGGGTATAGGGTAGGTTTCCGCAAAGGATATATGACTGGTTGACACACCCGTCCATTTAGGAAAATGGGGTTAGACCGGAATAAGATACCTCTGTTAAAGGTAGGCCTTTCCCGATAAAGCAAATGTTTTGTCTGCAAATTGAGGGGTAACTTGGAAACTCTACTTCGCTATACCTGGGGGCATGCAAACCTTTTGGCATGCAAGCGAAGAGCGACCATTTATTTTTTTAAATTTGTAGGTCCTCTAACCCTCTAAACTCATAGGACTGGTCGTTTCCTAACTTGCATAAAGAAAAGATGCGGGGCAAAGCTTTGAAAAAATGTCGTTTTTATTTGAGACATGCTTATTATACGACTGGGTCGAGCAGTTTTAACGCGGAATTCAAGCTCGTTAAAGAATAAACATAAGCAATGAGCAAATGTTCCCCCATAGTTTAAGCTCATTAAAAAATGAACCAATTTCCAGTAAATAACCATTGTGAATGTATTATCATCAGCCTTTGAAGCCTTGGTCGTGTTCTCATCATCACCTCCACTCTGTATTGGCCGATGATTCACCTCCATTTGATTGTTTACCCTTTTTGAGGAACAGCTGCAAAGAGTGATCCTGTTAGCCATCCTTGTGACATTGCCGTGATTGGAAAATTCCAAACCTTACCTGGAATCAGCTGCTACCCGAATTTATCACTCGTTCCTCAAAAAACAAGTCTCCTTTAAGCTCTTTTCAACTGACTCATAAAATATGAAAAGATTGCCGAGCAATTGGCCTCTCCAGCTCGTTAAAGGGACCGGAAGTGCTATCCCTCCTTTAGATTTTAATCTTTTTGGACTTGAGGGATCATTACACAAAAAGATCGAGCGCTTGTTTTGTTCGGCTCGTTAAAAGTACCGAAAATTCATCCCTTTTGTATTGTTTTATACTTTTTTCAGACTCAAGGGATTATATGACGAAAAAGGATTATTGGAGTTTTCTTTACGTCCCTTTTTCAGACTCTCTAAAATTGAAAAGGACCGATTTATCCTTGTCGTTAAACTCGTTAAAACTGAATAGCGACAAACTTGTCCATACAGACAAGAACGAGTTTCACTATCCCTAGGCTCGTTAAAACATAGCGATGGGTTTGCCCGAAGGGGAAATTATAGAACAAGCATACGTTATCCTCCTCAAGCTTGACAAAAATAAAGAGGTACTGGTCAGCAATGACTGGGGAAAAATTGGGAAGAAAACTTGAAGAGACTTTATTGGTAGCAAGTCGCTCTTGAACATGACACTTTCACTCCGCATCCGAGTCGGGTTGGGTTGTTCTGTTCACCGGTCATATCACCATGGGTCCATCACACCATCCATATTTGGGGTTAACGCTACCAATCCATCATGTCAGTGTCGCCGATATGTTCAAGAGAAGTCGCTCAGAGAATTCCCCTATGTCTCACCCACTGTAATACATTTACGCTCCATTCTTTCATGACCGCCACCCTGAACCTTACATCACCAGATCGTTTTCACCTCCATTAAAATCATTTGCTCCGTTCCGTGTCATTGCTGTGGGATTCACTAGGGCCCTCCTATGATGGACCTCTTCTTATCGACATCAGCTCATTATCTAAGAAGTCGATCTAGGAACAACCCTTTTAGTACTTTGAAACTTGCATGCCTCAATGGCAAGTTTCTCACTTCCGGAAACAGGTTTACATCAATGGCCTTCGATCGAAAGATTTTGCGTGGTGTTCGACGCCAAGTCCCTTATTCACACCATGTGAATTGTACTGTAGTACCTTGAGGGTCATCATCATTATCGGTGATTCCTCTCGCACCTGTTAATAACTTACATCATTGGCTGGTAATCAGGCGATGTCTTTCCATGTTCGACTCCAGAACATCTGTGACATGGATCGACTTATACTTTGAGTGAAGATCGAACGAGATTGAAGACCCTGGATCTAGTTCATCCATCCGGGCTGCGATATATATTCAGGAAAATAAACACATCAAATGTACATCATTACTGCACAGATAATCATCCAACCTAAGGGATGATGGCTCTACCAGAATCATCAGTCTACACTCAGACGATTGTCTGTCTTATGTACATGAAAATGAATTTATAAAGCTGAGCATGGGAATGCCCACCTCAGCTAGATCATGAAAATATTATGAAGATAATGTATTGTATTGTATCTTATTACAGGTCACCTTCTAGCTTGAAAAAACTTCAGATCCTCATGATAAAGCATTTCACCCGACATCAACAGATTAACGACCTCATGCTTTAGGGGGCAATTGTTATAGACATTTTTGGGCACTGCAACCCTGATCATAAATGTCCATAAACCAAGGGCTCTTAAGTCCCTAAAAGTGTTGTTCCAACCTCTAAAAGAACAAGGTCAACTGATTACATCTTCTCCCAGAAGTTCTCCATGAAAAACTACTCAGAACTGGTCAAAAGTGGACCATCTCACCTTCTCCATGGTCAAAGTGCGCTGCATCCAACCTAAATACACATGAGAGGTGCGATGCATCTTGAAAAGCCCTTCTATGGGGTGCAATGAGCGAGAGTGGACAAATGGCAGGGTCAATCTGCAAGGTGGAGGATCATGGAATCTTCCAGAAACTTCTCCTGTGACACTTGCCTCTCTGCATTCGCCCAGGGATGAGTAAGAGATCATCAATCTCCAAGTGGAATCAAGAACTATCAGAGAGAGGACACTAATCAAATCTAAAAAGCTGACTCACCCCCCTTTCAAACATCTATATATGCATCCCTCATCCCAGAGATCCAAAGGCTGGAATTTTGTATCTTGTAAGGAAGTGTTGCTGATTTCTTGGTGTAATATCATAGTGTTGGGTGATCTAAGATTTTCATGAGGTGAAGAAGGGCATTCTTGCTGAGAGGATGATGCTGGGTCAGAACAATTGGTTGTAATCCTCTTTGTTATTCTTGATTATTAATAAAGCTATTCAAGTTTTCCTCCACATTCTTGTATGATCGATGATATATGCATTTGTGTGGTCAATATATATCTGGTCCTATATTGTTTATGATAATAGATCTATGTTCTTGGATAGTACTATGCTGCTTTGATTCTACAGGTGCCCTTTGAAGCTGGGTAGACGAGGAAGCGAGTGGCAAAGATCTATCAGAAGGGAGAGGAATCAAACAAGGAACCAAGCGCAAGACAGAGGTTGGTCTCCTTTATTCCCCTCTTATATATTTCTCATAAAGGAAAACGAAAGTGGTTTTAGTTTGTTTGTTTCTAAGGTAGCTACTAGCCTTAGTGGGACTAGCAGCTCTGCATAGACACTAGATTTCCCGATAACAGACTTGAAGCCATAAGAATGTTCCTTGTTCTTTCTAGCTTTCAGAAGTTGAAAGTTTTTCAAATGGATGTGAAATCTGCCTTTTTAAATGGAGACTTGGAAGAAGAAGTGTATATTGAGCAAGCAGATTGATTCATCCTTGGAAATGATCCGAAACTTGTATGCAGACTTAAGAAGGCACTCTATGGTCTTAAACAGGCTCCAAGGGCTTGGTATTATCGTCTGGACATATACCTCCATTAACAAGGTTTTTTAAAAGGATCAGCAGATAGCAATCTATATGTAAAAATTGATAATGATAAATTGCTAATACTTGTCGTGTATGTTGATGATATCATCTTTGGGAGCAATGGAGAAGCCATGAGTCAAAACTTTGCCTTGGTAATGTAGAAAGAATTTGAAATGTCCTTGCTTGGTGAGCTGACATATTTTCTTGGTTTACAAGTCCAACAAAATAAAGACGGTATCTTTTTATCACAAACCAAGTACCTCAAGGAGATCTTGAAGAAATATGGCATGGAAGATTCAAAACCAGTATGTACCCCTATGGTAACAGGATGCAGCCTCAGCGCAAATGATGATTCAGCAGCAGTTCATCAACCAACCTATAGATCCATGATTGGTAGTCTGCTCTATCTGACAGGTACCTGACCAGACATCATGCATGCAGTGGGAATAGTTGGAAGATTCCAGGCAAATCTGAAAGAAGCACACCTTTAGGCGGTTAAAAGAATTTTCAAATATCTTCAAGGGACACAAAACTATGGCTTATGGTATCCTAGAGATATAGATCTCACACTTCATGCATATATAGATGCAGATTGGGTAGGAAGCATGGATGACAGAAAAAGCACTAGTGGTGGTGCATTCTTTATGGGTTCCAGATTAGTATCTTGGTTCAGTAAGAAACAAAGTTCAATTGCCTTATCTACAGCTGAAGCGGAATATGTGGCTGTTGCATCTTGCTGCACACAACTCCTTTGGATGATGCAAATTTTGCAAGATTTTCAAATCACTTGTACTCCACCTATCTCCATTTTATGTGATAATACAAGTGCAATCAATATTTCAAAAAATCCAGTCATGCATTCAAAGACCAAGCACATACCTATCAAATATCATTTTCTCTGAGAACAAGTGCTTGAACAAAAGGTCAAATTGGAATATGTTCCCTCCAAGGAACAGGTTGCTGATATACTCACCAAACCACTGCCCAGGGAGACATTTGAATACCTCAAACAGAAGCTGGGAGTAGTTGATGCATCATCTTGCTGTTGAAACTTGTCTGTTTCAGAGAAAATTTGTTGTACGCGAGTTTAATGAGAAGAATCCACGTACCTACGCCAGATTATGAGGATACAGTCGCGTATATGTTGGTTTGAAGACAAACAGTGGTGCAGGCTCAGAATGAAAGGAGTCTAATATGGGTATGACAGAGACCATCTGGCATAGGTTCAGGGGGAGCATATATATTCTTCTAATAATGCATTGTTGGCATTATCCTAGAAGATCTTGGTTCAAGTTCACAGTGTTTTGGTTTCAGGGGGAACAGGTGCAGAAGGAGAACATGGTTGCTGGTCTGAATGATGATTGATAGATGCTGCTGATGATAGTTGTTGATAACTATCATAGTCTGGTTGTAGATATTTCGTCTCTATGTCATGTATTTATTTTCTTATCAAGGTCATGTAACAACCTACTTTGGTTTCCCCACTATGCCTGGGTTGGATAATGTAAGTTCTTGCTTTATCTTGTGTAAACTTTTTGTGTATCCCCACTTGGTTGGGTGGATGAGTCAATCCCCACTTGGTTGGGAAGGTCATTTATAAAGTTATGTATCTTCTTGTAGAACATCTTCTTGCAAGACCTTGCCTATAGTTAGGGGGAGCATGGACAACACAACAAAGCAGAGATTTCAGCATGAACTTAGGGGGAGCATAACCCTTTGCCCTTGTTGTCAAAGGGGGAGAATGACTTTGAGTGACTTGGGGTTGCCATCAAGTCCAAAGGGGGAGATTGTTGGCATTATGACATAGGTTTGGCACTATGACATAGGTGTTGTCCTTGATGGCAACTCACTCATATGGTAGATCACTATTTAGGCTCTCAGAATGAAAGAAAAAGAGGTATACGTAGGTTCCCTTTGACGAAGTCACGTATACACGCGGGATTGCCGATCAAAAGTCGCGTATGTATATGCACGCACTTTCATAGATGAAAAAGCGTGCACGTGTGGGAAAACTTATTTTTGGTCCATGGTATTTAGTCCTTGGTATTTGGACCTATGGTTTTGGACCATGGTATCTTGTCTGAAGTGTTGAACCCATGTATTTGGTCCAAGGTATTAAATCTTTATGGTTTTGGACCATGGTATTGTGTAAGGCCTAAGACTATAAAAGGGGAAGGAGATCATTAGGCAAGTGTATTGACTCAAGCATTGAATATCTGATGAAGAACTAGATCTAGAATACTGGTCATTGGGTTATAGCTGGATCTGAATCAAGGAGGAACCTGAGCGCAAGAAGAAGGATAAGTACTATTGATGGATCAAGATCTTAAGACCTGAATAGTAGTATCTTTGTGTGATTTTGATCTGTTATTTTTGGCGCATGAATTGATCTATAAATCTGATAATCTGGGTATAACTGATGTCTGAATAAGTGAAAAGGATAAATTATCTTTTATAGATCTGTACGCAGGTTTAGTGAAGAAAAGGCGCGTATACACGCTGGTTCTGTAATGCAAAATAGCATATACGCTGGTTGGCCTTATTTCAGCAGTGTATGCACGCATGTTGTACACATTGAAGTAGCATACGTCTCTTGAAATATGTTTTAGCTACTTCTGTTCATTGCTGCAGTGTTCTGGGTTCAGAATTGGTGTCTGGTTATTGTTGTTGTTTTCTGGGTACAACATTCAGAGAAGTGACTATTTGATTCAGTTTTGTTTGGTGCAAAGGAGATTGGTTGATGCAGATATAATTGATGTTTGATTGATGTTATTCATGGATCCAGTCTGAAAATTTATGAAACGTGGTCCCTGGAAGAAGAGAGAAGGTTGTAGCCTTTTGTAGGTCAGCACCTACGTACTAGTACCTCAGCTAGTACAAGAGCTAAGGGGGTTGTAGCTCCCTTCCAGGAGAAGCTGGAGAACAAGAGAAGGTTGTAGCCTTCTGCAGGTAGCAGCCCGCGTACTGGTATAGACTGCACCAGTACAGAATTTTTGTAAGAAGAAGTTTCTAATTAAAAAAAGATAGATACGAATTGCAGCAGGTGGTTTTCACCCACATTGGGTTTCCACCTTATATCTTTGTGTCAATGTGTGTGATGTTTTACTACTCCTGTTTACTATTCTTATGATTAATGAAGTCCTGATACACTGATTAAAGATCAACAATTAATGAATCTTAAGTTTTCTGATATACGCTGGTTGCTTCAGACACAGTAGCATATATACGCAGTTTCCCATAGATGAAGTAGCATATACAAATCTGATTGTGAAATGGAAAATAATTGATTTGATAATACTGATTCACCCCCCCTCTCAGTATTATTTCCAATAGTTGGGTTCTGACTCAGAGTCAGAACGTGCATCGGTTTTGAAACCTTTAGCTTAGCAACTAGTCACTGCTTAGTCCGACACTCACTTGTGTTGTGAGTGGAGCTCTTATGGAACTCACACCACTTTCCCGTGTCCTTTTTCGGCTTCGCGGCGCTGGTCTTTCCTTGTAGCTTTGGGGGTTGTCTTGGGCCGCTCCTCCTTGGCTTTGTTCTTTGTTCTACGGTTTGGGGGCACATTTCCCTTGCTTCAGATTCGCAGATCCAAAGTCTCGCTTCTTCTAATTAACCTTTTGCTCGACCTTGACAACATATTATTATGCAGTACCAAGCGAGGAGATGTTTAGGAATTCTATTTCTTCTTGGATGTACTTGTGCAGGTAGCCGCGGTATTTGAGTACCAAATTCTGCTCCAAATCCTTAATACCCAACTTTGTGCGAAGGGTATGGAAAATATTGGTAAACTCCGGCACGTCTTGGTCCCTTCCCTGCCATAGCGTGGTCCACTTTATGTATTGATCCTCATAGCTTTCGACAGGGTAGTATTGCTCCTTGATGGCATCCCAAAATGAATTCCAAGTGGGTGCGGCCGAAAATAGTGAGCTTGCACTTTCATCCTTTTGCTCGTAGTAGGTTTCCCACCAGTCTTTGATGTGGGGGGTTGCTTTGAGAAGAGCGAAAATAAGCTTTTCGTGAATGGAAAAATCATGAGCAAAAAAATAATCCTCTAATAGATTTAACCATTTATCGACGGCATCTGCGTCTATCTGACCCTCGAATATGGGGATTTCAAAATTAACTTGTATCTTAAACGGTGTGGTGTTTCAGAGTAGTTGTTGGAAGCTGATGCGTCGCCCCTGGGTAGCCACTGAAGGATCTGGGCAAAGTTGTCCATCATTGTGTTCCTTTGTTGCTTGAAGGCTTCTTCGAGCAAGATTTTGATAGGATCTCCTACCCCCTTGTCTCCATGGGAGGCCATCAGGATTTGCGAGGCTGGTCTTGCAAAGGTTCGACCAATTCAAGCCCTAACTCCTTATATCTCGACCTCGTTGGGGACATGCAATGAAAAACAAAGAAAAAGCATACCGCTCTGATACCACTGATCCAGATTTAAACAAGAACAAAACAAAATACAGAGATAGCCATATACACAAAGATGCAACGGAAATAATACTTCATTTCATTAATGTAAAATACTGAAATATGCTTACAAACAAAAATGGAAATAAACCAGCTAGGGCGATGGTAGCTTATCTCTGAGAAGAGATGTGGCGGCTACATGCCTCTGAACTGTGTTACAATGAGGCTTGAAGGCCTATTTATTGTTGAGAAACAATGGAAAACCCTAAACATCCAAAAACCTAACCCTAGAAGATGAAACGCCAAACTGTGGGCCCCGTTTCGGTAAATTGGTACATCAACTTCCTGGGGTCGTAACTTTGGCATACGATCTTTGTTTGACACGCACAATATCTCGTTAGAAAGATCTATCCGAGAAATACAACTTTGGGAAGAGCAACATCGGTTCATGGATTGATGTTACTCCCAGTTTTCCCAAAAAAAGTTATTTAGGGCCTCAAAACGGCTCCGGAAGTTCAGGACCCAAAAAAACTGCTAAAAATAGTAAATTGTGATACAATTAAGGAAACTGAAAAGCTGAAAGAAACAATGGTGGGGGTCCAAGTGGACTTGGCGGGTGGCCGCCAATATCGACCTAGATCACACACCCTATAAAACTGCACAATCCTCAAGGAACCTTGTTCCTTCTGCATGCATGAGTTTCCTTTATAGGAGAAAACATGCAACTGATAGTACAATGTCCTTGAAATTTAGCTCAACTAGGTTTTTCTCATAATAGACATGCATGAGTTAATGATGAGAGAATCTTCAGTTATCTAGAGTACACTAGTTGGATGGATGCATGCATTAACTGAATGAACTCACAGAGTCCTGTTAGCTATTCCGTTCACAGAGTCCTGTTAGCTATTCCAGCTCTTTGGAAGGCCAAGGAGACTGAGGCTCACCATATCATCATCAGCTGTAGTTATTCCCACACTGCTAAGCTCATCTCTACAAGTGGTGAGCTTGTTCATATATGTGGAAATAATATCACAGTTCTCCATCTTGATTCTTCGAAGCTTATCCTTGAGCGCCAATTTCCTTTGGTCACTACTGTTTTGGTAGAGGTCCTTCAATGTCTTCCGCATTGAATATGGAGTATCCTTCCCATGGAGACTCGAGACAATATGGTTTGGATCTCCCTCAAGGACGATTCGTCTCGCCCTCGCCATACACTTCTTCCACTCAACCAACTCTTGTGCATTAGTTGAGCCTGGCTTTGAGATTTCTTGATCAATGAAATCCTTCAAGTTGTTGTCTTCTAATAGCCTCCATGCAATCTTTCCATGCTATGTAATTCAAGCTGCCTTCCAAGGCATACTCGAGTCTCAAGCCATAAAACGACATTGAACAACCTTGAAGTATGAGATGAATTCGATTTGCACCTTCAACCCCGAACTTCAAACTTCGAATTCTCTTCTCTGTATACTGTTAACAGCTCCGATAAACTTGGCTCTGATACCATGTAGAAATTTTGACTGTAGATTAACCTAATAATGCAATATAACTAAAGAAAAATACTTTAATCTACCTCTACAATCAATTAGTGGAAGCTTAAAATATTTGAGCAAGATCGAGCTGAACACATATAACCAGAAGAAGAATCAATGCACATGAAACACAAAAAATACTCAGGGGAAAGCCTCAGCTAAAAACCCCACTATATGTATTATCGTACAAGGTGGAAATATATCAGAATTACACAAAGCTTTAGCTTTCGCAGCTAGCCAGCTCTCAGTACAATCCTCCTGGATGCTCACAGGCAAACAAGGCTTCTCACAAACCTTCTCCTCTGCCCTCCAAGCCTCCTATTTCCTTGCGCAGTTTCTCCTGGGTGATCCTCCTGTTACCAAGTGTAACACTGATCACTCACACTGATCTCACACCCTGTAAAACTACGCAATCCTCAAGGAACCTTGTTCCTTCTGCATGCATGAGTTTCCTTTATAGGAGAAAACATGCAACTGATAGTACAATGTCCTTGACATTTAGCTCAACTGGGTCTTTCTCAGAATAGACATGCATGAGTTAATGATGAGAGAATCTTCAGTTATCTGGAGTACACTAGTTGGATGCATGCATGCATTAACTGACTGAACTCACAATTAGTTCCTCAAACAATTTGGAACTAATTTAATTGGACTTAACTCAGTAAACTGAGCTAACTAATTACAACTCAAATATAACTCATTCTTATCTCCTTAATTTAGGGATAATCTCCTTAATTTAAGGGATAACTGTTGCATGACTTCAGAAGACTTCTAACTTGAATTTCTCCAACTAATTAACTCAAGATGAATTAATTAATTATTTTTCAAGCAACTGTGAGACTAAATTCGATTTTAATTCAAGGACAAATTAAAGTTGGAATATTCTAAATTCTATATTTATCATTTCTTGTTGCTATTTTCAACAAGAAACAAATTTGCATCATCAAGATCATGGTGTTTGAAATTTAGTTTCAGAATATGCCTAGCCAATTTCTCGTACCAAGTTCATGGTGCTTGTTTGAGGCCATACAAGTATTTGATAAGCTTACATAATTTGTGCTCTTGTCCCTTCACAACAAATCCTTCCGGTTAAGACATAAAAACATTAGCTTTCAGATCTCCATTCAAGATAATAGTTTTACATCCATTTTATGGGTTTTCCATCCATTATAAGCTACCAAGGCAAAGAGACTCTAGATGGTAGCCCTTTTTGTTGTGGAGGGGATTTTTCCTCATAATCAACCCCTTCCTTTTGAGGAAAACATTTTTCCACGAACCTAGCTTTATGCTTGTCAAGTGAGTCATTTGATTTATACTTGTTCTTAAAGACCCACTTGCAACCAATTAGTTAGGTTCCCAATGGAGGGTTCACCAACTTCCAGGTTCCATTCTTTATCAGAGCATCATACTCTTTCTCCATTGCTTCTTTCCATTCATCATGAGAAGAAACTTCTTTAAAGGAAGTTGGTTTGAAATCTCCATAAAAAATTTAATTCACAATCATGAGAACCATCCATATCAACAACTAAATCATAATCGTCTACATAACCTCCATTATGTCTAGCATAACTTCTGGTTACTGTATTTCCAACCTCATAAGAATGAACACTTTGAAGTGTCTTTGTGAGCCATTTTGGAGGACCTTCTTGAGATAGCCCATGTTGTTCAGTTGACTAAGATGGGGCTAAATCAAGATTTAGCCTTCCAATTCTCTCAATCACATCACTCAAAGTGTATTCTTGATCAGTGGTTGGAGATTCATGAGGGGGAGAGAGTGCCTCAAAAGGAGATTCCACAGATTGATCCTGGATAGAGATCCCCCTTTCAAGATGTGGAATCTCATTATTAAATTCCTAAAAATATTTTGTATGGCCGAATATGTCAAGGCAATCAAGTTGTCACTCAACAACATTGTCAATCTTGGAAGATTTGAGAAAAAATACATATATAGACAATATAAACTTCTTATTTACTTCATCATAGAGTTGATGTGCTTTTGAGGTATTTTGGTACCCCAAGAAGATACATTCTGACTCCTTACACCAAGTTTGTCTCTTTTTTCCTTAGGTATTAAGGCATAACAAGTGGAACCAAAAACCTTGAGATGCCTCACAGAAGGAATGTGTCCATGTTACCTTTCACAGGGAGTCTTGTTTTTTAGAGTATGAGATGGACTATGTTCTTACTATACACTGCACATAGAACAGCATCAGCCCAGAACATCAACTTAACATTTTTTAAAAACATCATTGTACATACCATATTAAAGATTTTCCTATTCATTCTTTCAGCTACACCGTTCTGTTGAGGATTATAAGGCACAATTGTTTGATATTGGATCCCATGCTGGCGAAGATAGTTTTCTAATTCATTTGAAGTATATTTTTTTCCATTATCATTATGAATATAGTTAATATGCGATTGTGTATTGCTTTCAATCCATGCATGATTTTTTTTGAAAGTTTCAAAAGCTTTAGATTTGTTCTTCAACATATATACCCAACACATTCTAGTGTAGTCATCATGTATTTATTTCCATTTGTAGAAGGAACAAACATAGGGCTACACAAAGCGAAATGAATCAATTCAAGCTTTCTATGTGCTCTAGAATGAGAATCATGAAATGACTATTTGTTGTGTTTTCTTAAGATACAACCATCACATTGCTTAAGTTTCCTTAGAATGGTGGGAAAACTAGTAACACCATTTCTCTTCAAGAAATGAATATTGTCATAGTTCAGATGTCCAAATATAGCATGCCATAAGAGACTAGATAATAGTGTACCTTAATCATATTGAGAATTATATGCAAAGTTTTGTGCATGAGTAGAGGTTCCTAGCAGATTCAAGAGTATTTCTTCTTCTATCCCAATCATGACAAGTGAGTTGTTTGATGCTTTTCTCACCTCGACCTTGGTATCAAACATGTGAATGGAGTGCCCTTGCTTACAAATGTGAACCAAGGACAACAAGTTTCTCCACAACTCTAGGAGGTAGAGAACATCATGTAGAAGAAAGTCAGGGAGACCAGACATTTTGAGCCTGCTAGTGCCAAGTCCAGATGGCTTGAGTTTTGACTTGTCTACAAAGTAGACTACTCCGTCTACATTATCATTAAATTCTTCAAATAAATATCTTTGGAAGTTTGTGTGGCAGGTTTCTCATGAATGAAGCAACCATGCATCTTTCCACAAATCAAGTGAAGCATTAAACAAGTCTTTAATAACTCCAATATTGCAATGTGTCACAATATAATGAATGTATTCAGGTGCTTTACCTTTCCATGGATCTAGTGATTTGCATTTATCTTCATTTCTTTCTTATGTGATTTTGTCCCAATATAGATTACACGTGGAAGCATCATGTCCATTTATGCTACAACATATGCAATGAATATCAAGCCTTCCTCCTTGGTAAATTTTGCCTCCTCTACCTCTATTATTTTTATTTCTACGTCCTCTTCTTCCACCTCTTCATCTAGAGGAATCATGTGCCTGATTCTTCTCTTTCTTGCAAGGCACACAACTTTTTCATAAGGCCGAACAATTATCTTCTTCTTCCCAAAATATTTCACTCTTTATGCAAACTTCTCCACAAGAGAGTCAAAGAAAATCTCCTTAAGTTTTCCACTAGCCTAGAATTATTCAATATAATGAGAATAAGTGGGATATAATGCCTTGACGAAAGTTGTGAGAGAAACATGTTAAGTCCTTGTAATACTAGTGTAATCCCCTTATTGTTATTGTTAGTGTGGCCCCTTATGGTTATTGTTGTGCCCCATTGAAGCCCACTATTGTTATTGTTATGCCCTTACATTATTATTGTCATGTAGGCTCTGGTTATATTATGACCCCTCAGACTCCTATATATACCAAGGAGGTATTTTCATTTTTATCATCCAAGAATTGTTCATTTATGTGATGTAAAGGAGGTTTCCCCCTTGAAGAGGCATATTTTCAAGTCGTTGATCTATCTTTTCTTTTGTTTTGTGATATGGTTGCATAACATTGAGTATCAGGGCTTCAAATTATAGGGTTTCGCTGCTTCAAACAGGTCATCTTAGCATTTTCACTATAAATTTTTTTATACGAAACTTTAGAAGATGACAATTTGACCACGTGGTATTCCTCTCATCCGGGATGGTTTAACATGGAGAATCAAGGAAGGAAATGCAGTCCGTATTGGCACGGACCCACATGGATTGGATGTGGCAATGCGCACAGATTGCCAACAGAGTTGATTCGACACCTTCACATTAGGGACATCACTCATATTAGACATATAGCAGACAACACCAACTCATCCATTCTATTACAGGCTTGGAAAACAACACAAGATTTGGACATACCACATCAATGGCAGCAGGAATGGTATGACTACACTGAAGCCCTTACTTAGGCACATATTCGGATAACTGAAGGACCAGATGAGATTGTCTGGGCGTTTGCAAAGCACAGCACATACTCTCCAAAGGATGGATATCTAAAGTTGATGGAACCTTACAAACCCCAGCACATCAACCCTACTTGGAAAGCACTCTGGAAACTCAAAGCTACTCCATGAGCCCGCCTACTTATGTGGAATATACTGTTTGACAAGATTCCTAATGGTCTCAATTTGATGAAGAGAGCTTTCCATGGTCCATTCTGGTGTCATCTCTGTTGTAATGACGAGGAAAGTACTAAACATCTCTTCTTAAATTTCCCCATCATCAAGGAACAATGGAGCTACATCTATACACACTATCCTTTTTTAAAAAACTGGCAAGGTAGGAACATCATGGATGCCTGGAGTCTATGGTGTGAAAACCACAATGGAAAAGCCAGAAATATGCCTTTACTTATGTGCTGGTCATTATGGATTGCTAGGAATCAGTCTATTTTTAATTTAAAGAACCCACACTGGCCTGCTATTATGATCAGAACCACTGCGGACTTTGATCTCCTACCCGAGGAATATACTAATTCCCCTCCCCGAATTATCAAGCCTGAAGACATTGACAAGACTATTCCATGGGCATACTTTGATGGATCCGCTCAGGAGGCGGGTTGTGGTGGAGGAGCCATACTATACCTGAATGAATCACATTGCTTCAAAATACAAATGAGATTAGGGAGGGGAACAAACAATTTTGCTGAATTATGCATTGTAAAACACCTCATACACTTTGCATTAAAAAAGCATTGCAGACATCTTCAACTCTTTGGGGATTCCAAAATTGTTTGCAATTGGTTAAATAGAGCACCACATTGCAATGCATATTCATTGAGGCATATTTTAGCTGAGGATCACAAATTGATTGCTACTTTTGACTCATTTACCTGTCATCACATTTACAGGGAGCGCAACACGGGGGCAGATTTCCTATCCAAAGAGGCAGCACTTAGATAGAGCGATCGCTGGTTGATACAGGAAGAGATCAATGGGACTTTCTACTAGCATTACCATAGACCTTTCATTGATCTCCAAGAACATGGGCTATAGGCCCATTTATTTTTGATTAAACACTTGTTTATATTATGCTATTTATATTTTACTGCACTTGAACTACTGTTTAAGACGTATGGTACCAATTTTGATGTTTAAATTCTCTCTCTGAAAGAGACGGAAAAATTTTGATACAGTTTCTCTATACAGAGAACAGACACAGGAATCAGATGAAATGATATCAAGGCTCCCTGTGTGGAGAATACATCTATGGATATTTTTTGTTCTTTTGAACTTGATAGGAAATCTTGCCTCCACATGCATATGCTCAGGCATCTACAACATGTAATTTCTTATATATTAATAGAAATTACGACTTTTTTCCAAGGGAAAAAGAAATTTTGACCACATGGAGCCAAAATCTTTATGAACTTCATGTAGAAATTTCAAATATTGGTTCGCTATATTTTTTGAGATATGGTCCGAAGAAGTTAGGTTTTTTTCATCCTCCAAAATTCAATCTCAAACAGGCGACCTAGGGAAAATCATCATAACTTTCTCTACAGGCATCAGATTTGAATTTTGTAAAAAGTGGTTGAAATTTCATGTGTTTTAGTTTTTCGTGTATCATTTTAAGGGTCGAAGGTTGAAACAATGACACATGGAATTTCGTAAAAGTTCGCTCTACTGAACTAGTCCATAATCAGTTTATCTTGGGAGATTGGGAATAATGTTGACTTGAAGAATCCAGTATTGGTCTGACTTGTGGCGTTGGAAATAAGATTCAAAGGGATGTTACAGGACAAAATTTCTGACCTTGGAGAGTCGAAATTACAAAGATACAATAGTTTCAATATCAAGCTCGTAAAAAAGTAAGAAAAAATGTGTATTTTTAAAAATTTTGCATAACTTTTGTTTGAAAAACTAGTTTGAAGTGATTCAAAGGGCTTAGTGAACCATAAATATCGTTGTTTGATTCCAAAGTACCTTGAAACAAAAAAAATGGACACACCTAGTAAGCAACCAGAAATCTCTACTATGACACATGAAGAAGAGGAAGAAATGCAACATTATATATCAAATTACGAGACCAAGTGAAACAAATTTCACTTTCGCAAAGAGTAACAAAAAATGAACCGGAAGCTAATATGGATGGTTTGAAGAATGCTTTAAAATCTGACATGGAAGCAATGATGAATGTCAAGATGGAAGGTTTGAAGGATGGTTTAAAAACATAAATGAAAAGGGCTCTGAAAGGTTTGACAAAGTTGCTACAATAAATGCTTCCTAGTGGAGACAAGGTACTGCATGAAAAACATGATGAGGACAAAAGGAATACGAATTATGATTTTAGAGAATCGAATAGTGGTTTGAAGACTAACCACATTCCAAAGATCGATATGAGGAAGTTTGATGGCAAGGATCTGGAAACATGGATACTACAAATGGAGCAATTCTTTGCTTTACATGATGTACCCGACACACAAAAGGTACGTATTCCATATTTATATTTAGAAAAAAACCAATTTGTGTGGTATCTATGGCTTTGTTCTCATAAATAAATTATCACTTGGACAATTTTTGCAGAAGAATTGGTAGCACATTACGAGGATACAAAGAGCCATACCTTCTTTAGCCTCAAACAAAAGGGTTCAAGGCATAGCACATTGAGGACTTCCAAAGATTGAATATCAAGGTAAACGATATTCCAGAGGAGCATAAGATTGATGTATTCATAGGGACGTTAAAGGATAACATCCAACATGAGGTTTTCCTTTGGGAACCAGATTTATTGGAGAAGACATTCAAGATGGCAAGAAAAAGAATTTGGCAACAAGGAATTCTACCACTCACAACTATAAATATGGAAGCGTTGATTCTCCTAGCCTTCCACAACCTACAAGGTTGAGACCACAACAATTCAAGGAAAAAAGAGAAAAAGGGCTTTGTTACAGTTGTGATAGAAAATGCACTAAAGGTCATAAGTGTGCTGAGAATAAATTATTTTACATAGATTGTGAAGAGGAGGAAGAAAATGAACAACAAACATCAAAGGAAGAGGATATACACTAGGAAACAACCCCGGAGAAATAATAAATGAATCTGACTATATCTTGCAATGCATTGGAGGGAATTACCACTTCTAAAACTCTCAATATAGAAGGGTATATCAAGAATAAAAAGGCAATATTGTCGATTGATTTAGGTATTACTCATAATTTTATTCATTGTAAGATAGCCAAGGAGTTTAATTGCTTTCTATATCTAGCACCAAAGTGTCAAGTGATGGTTGCAAAATGGAGGAACTATAAATTGCTCTGGAAAGTGCCATAATATCAAGCTAACTATTGGGGAATATGTATTGAATATTCAAGTTTGTTCCATTCCAATGGGTGGTGTTGATATTGTACTAAGAGTCCAATGGTTACAATCTTTGGGGACTATAGCTTTTAATTTTCAAGAACTTTTCTTGAATTTTTTTTGGGAAGGAAAGGAAATTGAATTAAGGTGTATCATAGGGAAATCAGGGAAGATAATAATATTTGATAGCATGAAAAGCTTTTGAAGAAAAAACAACGGGGCATAATTGCACAATTATTCTCACCAGAGGTTCAAACATCGAAATCATATATTTCTCCAAATCTCCAAAAAGTCTTGGACAATCATTCCAAGGTATTTGAGACTCCTAAAAGCCTCCCACCTATTCGTGATTACGATGATGCTATTCACTTGATTCCAAGAAGTGTTCCTCAAAGATTAGGCCATATAGAAATCCCTGTGCCCAAAAGAGTGAAATTGAACGTATGGTTGCAGAAATGCTAGAGAACGGTATAATTCAACTTAGTAAAAGTTATTTCTCTTCTCAAGTAGTATTGGTGCACAAGAAGGATGGATCATGGCATATGTGTCTAGATTATAGGGAGCTCATCAAGCTCACTATTAAAGATAAATTTCCCATCCCTGTCATTGATGAATTGTTGGATGAATTACGTGGAGCAATTTATTTCACCAAGTTGGATCTTTGTTCAGGATATCTTCAAATTAGAACGAGGAATGAAGACATTATGAAATAAATATTCAAAACTCATGAATGTCATTATGAATTTTTGGTCATGCCTTTTGGCCTTGCTAATGCACCTTCCACATTTAAAGGTTTGATGAATTCCATTTTCAAACCCTTAGAAAATTTGTGTTAGCATTTTTTGATGAAATATTAAT
This sequence comes from Pinus tabuliformis, assembly GCA_031772625.1. Lineage (NCBI taxonomy): Eukaryota > Viridiplantae > Streptophyta > Pinopsida > Pinales > Pinaceae > Pinus > Pinus tabuliformis. The sequence continues at coordinate 1,127,562,241 of CM062817.1, forward strand.
CTACAACAAGTCATGGAAAGATCATGTTCAACATGTGGACAATGTGACCAAACTATTGGGGTAGAAACCATTATATGAAAAAACCTCCAAATGTTTCTTTGGAGTACAAGAGGTGGAATATTTGGGTCATATTGTATCTCATGAGGGTGTTCAGGTAGACCTTAACAAAATTAAATCCATTAAGGAATGGAAAATCCCCATAACCCTAAAGCATATTCAAGGATTTCTCAGGTTAATAGGGTAATATAGCAACTTTGTTAATAATTATGGGAGAATAGAAACACCTCTAACAACATTACTGAAGAAAGATGCATTTTCTTGGACTCCATAAGCAACTAAGGCCTTTGAGCATCTTAAAGAGGCAACATGCCAAACACAAATCTTAGCTACACTAGAATTCACAAAAACATTTATTGTGGAATGTGATGCCTCAGGAAATGGAATTGGTGGTGTTTTAATGCACAAAGGAAGACCCATTGCTTTTGAAAGTAGTCCAATCAAGGGAAATTATTTACACAAAATTATTTATGAGAAGGAAATGTTGGCAATACTACATGCACCAAAGCAATGGTGACCTTACCTAATGGGAAGACATTTCAAGGTAAAAACAAATCACAATAGTCTTAAATACTTTTTGGAACAAAGATTATCTTCAAAAGAGCAAACAAAATGGGTCACAAAGGTGTTGGGTTATGACTTTGAAATCATCTACAAAAAAGAGAAGCAAAATGTTGTTGCAAAAGCACTCTCGAGAAAGGATGAGGATGTGGAAATATTGCTTTGTGCCATTTATATTATCCAACTTGATTAGATAACTAAAACAAGGGATGAATGGAAGAATGACGAAGAGGTGTAGACGCTCATTCAAAAGTTACAATAAGATCCCAATACATCTAATACATTTATTCAGAAACAAGATTCATTATGATACAAAGATCACTTATATCTCTGTAAGGATTTCCAACACAAACAAAAGATTCTTTTGGAATTGCACACCTCCCCCTTAGGAGGGCACTCAGGATTTTTAAAAACTTACAACAGGTTCAAGAAGGAATTTTTTTGGGCTGACCTTAAATATGATATTCAAAATCTTGTGATAGAATGTTTGGTTTGCCAATAAAATAAATTTGAGACAATTAAGACCCCGAGCCTGTTACAACCTTTAGTCATTCCAAGTCAACGTTGGGAGGATGTCTCAATGGATTTTATCACAAGTTTACCCATCTCTGAAGGAAAGAGTGTCATCATGGTGGTAATTGATAGAATTAACAAGTATGCACACTTTTGTGAATTATCTCATCCTTTTAAAGGCAGTGTGGTTGCTACTGCATTTATGGAAACAATTCAAAAGCTACATGGAAACCCAAAGATTATTGTAAGTGACAGAGATCCCATTTTCACTGGAATTTTTTGGATAATATTATTTTCTTCTCTTGGTACTTATAGGGAATTATATCAACTAATACACATGAAAAATACTTGAGACATAGAAATGGCAGAAAAGGCCTCAGCCTTACTGTATTCCTCACACTCTCAATGTAATGTACAAATAATGCTTATGATACACATATAAATACATGAGGAGGTTTGTCTCAAGATAGTACATCTATATTGGACACTATGGTTGATAAAATATATCAACAACATACTAATCTAGGAGCCTAACTAGTTGGAGATAATTTCTCAACCAACTAGGCCTAAAATGACTCCTACCCATGAGGAACAAACTCAATCTAGAAAGGAAGGATTAAATCCTAACTTTTATGATTTTAATTAATTTAATTATTTGGAATTAGAATTGTTTTAACATATGAGAGTGAGGCTAACATCCCCCCCAATGATAAGTCCAAAATAAGAACTTGGTACCATCTCCAAGTCCTCATGCTGAAACTGTTGACCCTAAAAAATACTGCTCGAAAAACCACCAAAGTTGGATGCTGGAAAAACTCTAATCCAAAGAGAACATGAGTTAGCTGCAAGTCTAAGTCATCTTTGAAATTTTTCTTGACAACTCCATCATGTGCCAAGCTGCAAAAGGATCCATCTGTCCTTTGCTTTCAATCAGCGTCCTTTGTCCACTGACCAAATGTCAATGATGCTCACTGGCGAATTTGCTTGTCCACTGACAAAATATTGAGAATGCCCATTGGTGAATTTGTCGATGCCCACTTGCTGGTTTGTTCATGATGCCCACTCGCTGATTTGTTGATGTTGTCGAAACTTTCAGTCTGACAACCACCCTTAATTCCATTATAATTTCCTGTAGAAATTCTCACTATAGAAATTTCACTGTAGATCATTTGATAATGCAATGTAACTAAAGCAAAATACTTGATCTGCTTCTACTATCAAACTTCGCGGAAGCTTAATCAATTTGAGAAAGATCAATCAGAACACTTATAAAAGAGAAGAAGAAATCATACGCATGAAACACAGAAGAATACTGAGGGGAAAGCCTTCGCTAAAAACCCCACTATCTGTATTATCATACAAGTGGAAATATCTCAGGATTACACAAAGCTTTAGCTCACAAGCTATCCAACTCTCAGTACAATCCCTTACTACTGCTCATAGACAGAATAGTCAACACATATGCCTTCCTTCAATCCTCCAATCCTCTTATTTCCTTGCACAGTTTCTCCTGGGTCCTCTGGCTGCAACCTGTGTGAATAATCCTGTCACACACAACACTGACCTCTGAAATAACTCTGCAATCCTGAAGGAGATAAGTTCTACATGGATGAGTTTCCTATATAGGAAAATTCCTCCAACTGATAGTACATTGTCCCTTCCTTTAATCTCAATTGGGTCTTTCTCTGAACTGACATGCATGAGTTATTTATGAGATAATATTCAATTATCTGGAGAACACTAGTTGCATGCATGCATGCATTAACTGACTGAACTCACAATTAGTTCCTCCAACTGTTTGGAACTAATTTAACTGGACTTAACTCAGTTAACAGAGCTAACTAATTACAACTCAAATACAACTCACCCTTATCTCCTTAATTAAGGGATAACTTCCTCAATCAAAGGGATAACTGTTGCATGTCTTCACATAGACTTCATGTTTGATTTTCTCCAACTAATTAACTCAAGATAAATTAATTAATTATTTTTCAAATAGCTGCTAAGACCAAATTCAAATTTTAATTCTCAATTTTGATTCAAGGACTAATTAAAATTGGAATATATCCTGAAATGCTATTTATAGCAATGCTATTTTTAGCATTTCATTTTTTTTGCTATTTCCAACAAAGTTGGAGTATATCTTGAAATGCTATTTATAGCAATGCTATTTTTAGCATTTCTTGTTGCTATTTTCAACACTCCCTCTTAACAAGAAAGGTATTCAACTAGAACCCGATCCTGAACCTTTGGAATGTTTTACGTGCAACACTTTTCTCAAGTGTTGTTGCTCCAGCAACTCTAAAAACAAAAAATATCCAACCTAAATCAGAATGATGCCTTTGTCATCAAAGTCTCTGACTACCATTGCCTCTGTTGACTGAAAACTTTGTGCCTCTGTTCTCTTTAGTATCTGACTGCTCTAGCCTCTGTCACTTTGATCTCTGTCTGCATCAATCACACTAATTCCTCCTGCTGCATTAGTGCTGCTAGTGGTCCTATCTCCCAGCACTGCATCCACACTACATCTCCTCTCATCATGTTGCATCGTGCTGCCCACTGCCGCACTGCAAATTTTACTGAGAAGTAAGTAACTGATCTCCCAACTGACCTCCCTATTGGGCTAGAAACATCCTCTCATGCTGAAGCTTCTTTTGCTGCTCCTTCCACATCTGTCTCTACCCACTCAGCCAATCCTGCTACTCCTCATCAGGGCTCATGTAGCAAGGTATAATCAAAGAGGTTGGGTACCTCAATGATCCTGCCCCTATTCCAGCCTTCTTGGGACTATCACTCCACATTTCCTGACCTCCCACCTGGAGGTATGGATGCATGTGATCCCTTTGCCCACTTGGCTCAAAATTTCCCCCTACTGGAGGTCTCTACATGAGTGAATGCCTCCACTCGGTCTCCTCTCGGCTTCTCCAGTTGTGGCTGCTCCACAACCTCCTGAAGCTGCTTCACCAATTGTGGCTCCTCCACAATTGATTGAGACTTCTTCTGGCGCTGCATGTTGAGAGGTAATGTACTCTCCCTATCAACCACAAAGTCTCCAACAATTGCCTTGCTCCTCATGGCTTTGCATGCATCTTGAACCTCAAGAGCATAGAGGTTCTTGACTCGTGAACCGATCTGCTTCACCTGTCTCGTGGTGATGTGTCTAAGGAAAACCTTTCCCTTACTGAAGACTACATCATAGCCTTTATCTTCCAGCATCGTGATTGATACCAAGTTCTTCTTCAGTCCTAGCACATACTTCACATCTATCAAGGTAATGCAAGCTCCATTCTCCCTCTGAAAAGAAACCGTGCCCACACCTGAAACATTATACTTTTCTTCATTACCCATCACTATGAGTATCTTGAGGTCTTTCTCCTCTAAGGTACTGAACAGACTCTTATCACCAGTCATATGGAATGAGGCTCCACTGTCAAGAAACCAACCACAACCCATCATCAATGAAACCATGCATGCGATGAGGGTAAAATCAAATTCGAATTGAGAGGCCAACACCTCACCTTCAGATCCTTCCTTGGATCCCATCTTGGATTTCTTCAATGGATAATTTGTTGCATAATGGCCCACCTCATGACAATGAAAGCATTGCACTTTCGATTTGTCAAACTTCTTCCCACCATGGGAAGAACTCGATTTGGGATGAGAATCCTTCTCCTTCCCTTTCTTTTCCTTACTCGCTAAGGCGCAATTTTCTTCATCCTCCTTGTATGAAGAACCATCTCTGGTGCTTCTTCTTATCTCCTCCTACATCAAATCCGACCAAAGTTGTTCCCAATCTGGCAGTTTCTCTCTTCCATTTACTGAGTCTTGGTAGTTATGCCAGCTCTTAGGAAGGCCGAGGAGAGCAAGACTCACCATGTCATCATCGGTTGTCGAGATCCCTACACTTCCAAGCTCATCCCTGCAGGTGGTGAGCTTGTTCAGATATGTAGAGATCGTGTTGCCCTTTTCACACTTGATTTTCCGAATCTTGTCTTTCAGCTCTAGCTTCCTCTGATCACTATTGTTCCGATATAGATATTTCAATGTTTTCCACATTGAAAACAATGTCTCCTTCCCATGGAGACTCGAGACTATGTGGTCTCGAACTCCCTCCAGAAGGATTCTCCTCGCTCTAACCACACATTTCTTCCATTCTGCCAATTCTTGGGCATTAGCAGTTGCTGGCTTGGGGACTTCTTGATCAATGAAGTCCTTCAAACTATTGTCCTCTAATACCACTTCCATGCGATCCTTCCAGGCTATATAATTCGCGTTGCCATCAAGGGCAGACTTGAGTCTTAAATCGTTGAACACCATTGGTGAAATTTGAGATGTGATAAGAATTAGAATTTTATAATCATGAACTTCAAACTTCGAACTTCTCCCTTCTTTCTATAATGTTCTTCGCTTTGATCACCTTTGCTCCGATACCATGTAGAAATTCTCATTGTAGAAATTTCACCGTAGATCACCTGATAATGCTATGTAATTAAAGAAAAATACTTGATCTACTTCTACTATCAAACATTGCGGAAGCTTAATCAATTTGAGAAAGATCAATCAGAACACTTATAAAAGAGAAGAAGAAATCATACACATGAAACACAGAAGAATACTCAGGGGAAAGCCTCAGCTTAAAACCCTGCTATCTGTATTATCATACAAGTGGAAATATCTCAGGATTACACAAAGCTTTAGCTCACAAGCTATCTAGCTCTCAGTATAATCCCTCACTACTGCTCATAGACAGAATAGACAACACATATGCCTTCCTTTAGTGCTCCAAGCCTCCTATTTCCTTGCGTAGTTTCTCCTGGGTCCTCTAGCTTCAACCTGTGTGAATAATCCTCTCACACACAACACTGATCTCTAAAATAACTGCGCAATCCTAAAGGAGATAATTCCTTTTGCATGGATGAGTTTCCTAGTATGAAACCAGCTCAAGAAAAGATAGAAAAGAAAGATCAACGCCTTAGAATTCAGCCTCTTCGAGGGGGCAACCTCCTTTACATCACATAAATGAACAATTCTTGGATGATACAAATGACAAAACCTCCTTTCTATATATAGGAGTCTAAGGAGTCACAATATAATCCAGCCGACCTAACAATAATAATATAAAGCCACAAAAATAACAATAGAGGGATTTTATGGGGCACAGAAATAACAATATGGGGGTAATAGGGGCACAACAATATAAATAAGGGGTATAACTACAATAGTAATGGGGTAATCACTAGTACTATAGGGACCCAACATGCCCCTCTCCTTCAAAAAAGTGTTGTCCTCAACGCTTGAGCAGTTCTGGATACTTCTGCATAAAATTCTCATCCTCCCATGTGGAATCTTCAGCGGATAAGTTCTTCCACTTGATAAGATACTCTGAAATTGATCGATTTCGTAGCTGTCGAGTTCTTGTTTCTGTGACTGCTTCCGGTTCCAATATAATTTTTCCTTCCTCGTCAAGTTCTGGAAATATTGTTTGAACTGGGAGCTTGTCGCCTATAACCTTCTTTAAACATGAAACATGGAAAACTGGGTGCAATCGAGAAGCTGCAGGAAGCTCCAATTTGTATGCCATAGTACCAATCTTTTCCAACACCTTGTACGGACCATAATACTTTGGTGATAATTTATTATCCTTCTTAGCTTGCTTTAGGGACATTTTCTTATATGGTTGTAGTCGTAGGAATACCCAATCACCTACATCAAAACTTCTTTCACTGCAATGTTGATCTGCCTGTTGTTTCATTCTATTTTGTGCCAACACGAGGTTATCCTTTAAGAGTTGGAGGACTTGTTGTTGATGTTCGATGTGATGTTCCACTGCCTGAACCTTAGAATTTTCTCTTAAATATGATGTGATTGATGGTGGTTGGTACCCATAAAGTGCCATAAATGGGGTCATTTTTGTTGCTGTATGGAAGGAAGTGTTATACCACCATTCAGCCAGAGGCAACCATTTGACCCATTGTGTCTATTTATCAGATACAAAGCAACGAAGATATCCTTCCAAACATTTGTTTACTATCTCAGTTTGCCCATTAGATTGAGGATGATAAGATGAGCTATGAGCTAACTGAGTACCAAGACAAGAAAATAATTCTGTCCAAAAATTTCCAGTGAAAATGGGATCTCTGTCACTTACAATAATCTTTGGGTTTCCATGTAGCTTTTGAACTGTTTCCATAAATGCAGTAGAAACTGTACTGGCTTTAAATGGATGTGATAATGCACAAAAGTGTGCATACTTGGTAAGTCTGTCAACTACCACCATGATGACACTCTTTCCCTCAGACTTGGGTAAACCTGTGATAAAATCCATTGAAACCTCCTCCCAACGTTGGCTTGGAATGGATAAAGGTTGTAATAGACCCGGTGTCTTAATTGTTTCAACTTTATTTTGTTGGCAAACCAAACATTCCGCCACAAACTTTTGAATATCTGATTTAAGGCCATCCCAAAAAAATTCCTTCTTAACCCTGTGGTAAGTTTTTAAAAATCCTGAGTGCCCTCCTAAGGGAGAAGTGTGCAATTCCATAAGAATCTTTTGTTTTAGCTGGGAATTCTTACAGAGGTATAAGCGATCTTTGTACCATAACGAATCATTTTGCCAGCTAAATGTATCAGAAGTACTGGAATCTTGTTGTAGCTTTCGAATAAGTGCCCACACTTCTTCGTCATTCTTCCATTCCTCCTTTGCTTCGTTTATCCAATCTGGTTGGATAATAGAAATGGCACACAACAATGCTTCCATATCCTCATCCTTTCTTGAGAGTGCATCTGCCACCACATTTTGCTTCCCTTTTTTGTAGATGATTTCAAAGTCATAACCCAACATCTTTGTGACCCACTTTTGTTGCTCTTCAGAGGATAATCTTTGTTCTAAAAAGTATTTAAGGCTATCATGATCCGTTTTTACCTTGAAGTGTCTTCCCATTAGGTAGGGTCGCCATTTCTTAAGTGCATGGAGTATTGCCAACATTTCCTTCTCATAAATAGCTTTGCTTAAAAACTTTCCCTTGATTGGACGACTTTCAAAAGAAATGGGTCTTTCATCTTGCATTAGAACAGCACCAATTCCATTTCCTGAAGCATCACATTCCACAATAAAGGTTTTTGTGAAGTCCGGTGTAGCTAAGACCGGTGCTTGGCACATTGCCTCTTTAAGATGTTTAAAGGCCTTTGTTGCTTCCTGAGTCCATGAAAATGAATCTTTCTTCAATAATGTTGTTAGAGGTGCTGCTATTCTCCCATAATTCTTAACGAACTTGCGATAATACCCTGTCAACCCAAGAAATCCTCGCAGATGCTTTATGGATGTGGGGATTTTCCATTCCTTAATGGCTTTAATTTTGCTAGGGTCTACCTTAACTCCTTCATGAGATACAATATGACCCAAATATTCCACCTCCTGGACTCCAAAGAAACATTTGGATCTTTTTGCATATAATTGTTTCTCCTCCAATAGTTGTAGCACCTTGTCAACATGTTCAACATGATCCTTCCAAGACTTGCTGTAGATTAGTATATCATCAAAAAATACTAACACAAATTTTCTAAGGAATGGTTTGAAAATTGAATTCATCAAACCTTGAAATGTTGAAGGTGCATTGGTAAGGCCAAAAGGCATGACCAAAAATTCATAATGACCCTCATGAGTTCTAAATGCCGTTTTCGGACTGTCTTCAATCTTCATTCTGATTTGATGATATCCCGAACGAAGATCCAACTTGGTGAAGTAAATTGATCCATGCAATTCATCCAGTAATTCATCAATGACAGGAATGGGGAACTTATCTTTAATAGTGAGCTTGTTGAGCTCCCTATAATCTGGACACATGCGCCATGATCCATCCTTCTTGTGCACCAATACTACTGGAGCTGAGAAAGAACTTTGACTCGGTTGAATTATACCAGCCTCTAGCATTTCTGCAACCATACGTTCAATTCACTTTTTTGGACATATGGATATCTGTACGGCCTGATGTTTGGAGGAACACTTCCTGGAATCAGATGAATAGCATGATCATGATCACGCATAGGTGGGAGACCTTTTGGAGTCTCAAATACCTTGGAATGATTGTCCAGGACTTTTTGGAGATCTGGAGAAATAGATGATTCCAATGTGGAAACATCTAGCGAACATAATTGTGCAATTACACCTCTTTGCTCCTTTTTTAGAAGCTTTGTCATGCCATTAGAGCTGATTATCTTTCCTGGTTTCCCTGCAATACCCCTTAATTCAACTTCCTTTCCTTCCACAAAAAATTTCATGAAAGGTTCTTGAAAATTAAAAGCTATTGTACCCAAGGATTGTAGCCATTGGACTCCTAGTACAACATCAGCACCTCCCATTGGAATGGAAAGCATTGGGCTAGTCAATACATATTCTCCCATGGATAGCTTGATATTATGGCACTTTCCAGAACAATTTATTGTTCCTCCATTTGCAATCATCACTTGACACTCTGGTGCTGGATATAGGAAGCAATTCAATTCTTTTGCTACCCTACAATGAATAAAATTGTGGGTGCTTCCTGAATCAATCAACACTATTACATTTTTCTTCTTGATTTGTCCTTCTATCTTGATGGTTTGAGGAGTGGTAATTCCCGCCAATGCATTACAAGATATGGTCGGATTTATTTGTTCTTCATCTAGGCTTTGTTCCTGAAATATATCCTCTTCTTTTGACCTTTCTTTCTCCTTTTCTTCTTCCTCTTCACAATCTATGTAGAATAATTTCTTCTCAGCACACTTATGACCTTTTGTGTATTTGCTATCAAAATTGTAACAAAGCCCTTTTGCTCTTTTTTCTTCCAATTGTTGTGGTGTCAACCTTGTAGGTTGTGGAAGACTATGGGCAACAACACTTCCGTCTTTATAGTTGTGAATGGTATGCTTCCTAGTTGCCATAATTTTGCTTTCCATTTTTCTTGCTAACCTGAATGCCTTCTCTAATGAATCAGGTTCCCAAAGGTGCACATCATGTTGGATATTATCCTTTAAAGACCCTATGAACACATCAATCCTATGCTCCTTTGGAATATCTTTTACCCTTATGTTCAATTTTTGGAACTCCTCAATGTGCTCCATTAATGAACCCTTTTGTTTGAGACTTATCAATTGGCTAAAAAAAGTGTTGCTTTTTGTATCCTCATAATGTGCTACCAATTCTTCCGTAAAAATTGCCCAAGTGATAAATTGTTTACGAGAACAAAGCCATTGATACCATACAAACTGATTTGGTTCCAAATATAAAGTTGCCATACGTACCTTTTGTGTGTTTTGCACATTATTGAGATCGAAGAATTGCTCCATCTGTAATATCCATGTGGCGGGATCCTTGCCATCAAACTTCCTCATATCGATTTTTGGAACATGGTGAGTCTTCGATCCAACATTAGAGTCTATGGAATCATGATTAACATTTCTTTTGTTCTCATCATGAGTTTCCTTTAGTACTCTTTCACCCTTAGTGACCATTTCTTGTAGCAACTTATTCATATTTATCTTCAATTTGTCCATGTTTGTCTTCAAATCTATCTTCAAATCATCCATCTTAGCTTCCACGTCAATCATCTTAGCTTCTATGCCTTTCTTTAAATAGTCCATCTTAGCTTCTACACCTTTCTTTAAACCATCCATCTTAGCTTCTGTTCCTTTTTGTGCAAGGGACAGTTGTTGCACTTGGTCTTGTAATTTTGATATATCATGTTGCATTTCTTCCTCTTCTTCATGAGTCATGCTAGAGCTTTCAGGTTCCTTACTAGGTGTTTGCATTTTCTTTCCTCGGGGCATCAGTTACCGATAATAATGCTCTACTATGCCCTTTGAATTCCTTCAAAATAAATTTTCAAACCAAGCTTAAGCAAAAATTTAAGAAAATCTACACACCTTTTTTCACTTTGTAGGAGCTCGATATTGCCTCTGATGTATCTCTGTACTTTCCAATCATCTACTTCTGAATTTGTGAGCTGTAGTAGCCCTCTGTGTCCTCTTTCCAATGCCACAAGTCTGACCCAAATTGGATTCTCCAAGGAAGAGTTATGTGAAATCTCCCACAGTGACTTGCTTATAGACTAGTTCAGTAGAGCGAACTTGTACGACGTGCCACGAGTCACTGTTTTGACCTTTGGATCTGAAACACTCATACAAGAAACTACAGTCCGTCCTCTTTCTGTACCTTTTTATGAAATTTCAATCCGATCCTCAGAGAGAACGTTATGACGATTTTCCCCAGGTCACCTGTTTTGAATGTAATTCAGGAGTCTGCAAAAAGACCAACTTCCTCAGATCATATCTCCGAAAATATCGCGCGAAAAGCTCTTAAATTCGGACCCAAGGTTCAGCACCAATTCTTCTCAAATGGTTTTTTTTTTCCACTTCTGAAACGTCACAGAAAAAAAGTTATAGCGAAAATGCCAGGATGACCTGTTTGGAGCAGCGAAACCCTAGAATCCAAAGCTCTGATACCAAATGTTATGAAACCAGCTCAAGAAAAGATAGAAAAGAAAGATCAACGCCTTAGAATTCAGCCTCTTCGAGGTGGCAACCTCCTTTACATCACATAAATGAACAATTATTGGATGATACAAATGACAAAACCTCCTTTCTATATATAGGAGTCTAAGGAGTCACAATATAATCCAGCCGACCTAACAATAATAATATAAAGCCACAAAAATAACAATAGAGGGATTTTATGGGGCACAGAAATAACAATATGGGGGTAATATGGGGCACAACAATATAAATAAGGGGTATAACTACAATAGTAATGGGGTAATCACTAGTACTATAGGGACCCAACATTTCCTATATAGGAAAATTCCTCCAACTGATAGTACATTGTCCCTTCCTTTAATCTCAATTGGGTCTTTCTCCGAACTGACATGCATGAGTTATTTATGAGAGATTATTGAGTTATCTGGAGAACACTAGTTGCATCCATGCCTGCATTAACTGACTGAACTCACAATTAGTTCCTCCAACTGTTTGGAACTAATTTAACTGGACTTAACTCAGTTAAATGAGCTAACTAATTACAACTCAAATACAACTCATCCTTATCTCCTTAATTAATGGATAACTTCCTCAATCAAAGGGATAACTGTTGCATGTCTTCACATAGACTTCATGTTTGATTTTCTCCAACTAATTAACTCAAGATGAATTAATTAATTATTTTTCAAACAGCTGCTGAGACCAAATTCGAATTTAATTCTCAATTTTGATTCAAGGACTAATAAAAATTGGAATATATCCTGAAATGCTATTTTTAGCATTTCTTGTTGCTATTTTCAACCTTTCCCCCCTTTGTGAGCTGAAAGGAGAGACAATCATTTGCACTCGATTTCTGAACTCCCCCCTTCAGGTGTTGGAGGGTTTCACTGGTGTACTCCCCCGTTCAACTGCATGAGAGTACTATCTTCATTTTTACCGTTGGCTACAATATGTGTGAGTGAATTCGATTGTAAAACTTATACAATCTTTTGACTGTGGATGACCATTCCCAGGGATAAATCCATGAATAATTGATCTTCAATTGGTTGATTGTTGTTGTTTGCTGCATTGTGTTGATGAATGATTTGACTTGCCACAATTGTGACAAGGATGGAGATCAAAACAATGATCTTCCAGATGACCGGTGCTTTGACAATGAAGGAATTTTGGTTTGACTACAACTTCAGGTTGTGTGTAGTCCTGTTTGTCTTCAAATTTTTCAGAACTAGCCGATGTGATTTGTGCAAGAAACCTTGCACTGACAAACTTAATGGGCCTTGAATAATCTAGGATATGCAATTTTGTGTCATCTTTGACATATCCTAAACCTCGTCGATTTCTGTTACTTTGGACTTCTTCCCATGACTTGATGATTGGTTTGGAAGAAAGTTGAACTGGATCAGGGACCACTTCTATACTTGAAGTTGGTTGGATTAATGACATGGAATCATCAGTTGTATTTGTATTGTTCAAAGACTTGGAAGCATCACTCTTCTCTAGAAACTCAGTTCTTTGTAGTTGCAACTCCAGTTGAAGGAACTCAATCATTTCATGTCCATGTTGAAGATGCACTTGAATATCAACAAGAGTTGTTTTGCTAATGTTCACCATGTCGCCAGTTGACGATAAAATCAAATTGTTAAGAATTTAGGACAGTTGAATGTGTGTCGCCATGTTAGATTGCTCACTTTGAACTCAGGCTCGCTTGTACTATTGCTTATTGTTTATGCATTAAACACTTGGTAGAGTTTTATAACTCGGTTGCTTGAACTCTTGATTTCACGCTTGCTTGATGACAATCGCTTTGCTTGAATGCTTCACTGACACTTTGTGAATGCTTCAATCAACTTCACGTTGGTTCGTTTGTTGTAGATGTCGTGCTTTGAACTTTTGCACTTGATTTTGAAACACTTGCTTGCTTGGTTGTTTGAATGACACACTCGCTTGCTTTGTTGTTTGAATGACACGCTCCCTTGATTTATTGCTTATTGCACTTGCATTAAACACTGGCTTGATTTGATGCTCACTTGAAGAATAGAATACTAGAATTCACACTCGTTTGATGATGATTGCTTACTGGATGGATTGCTTGAACTTGCTTGATTGATTACTGACACGTTGTGCTTTCTTGAATGTACTCACTGAATCTGCTGATTTTAAAAAAGGAAGGGTGTCGAACACTGTCAAAAATGCGCCCAAGAGACAAATGACAAGTTCAATTTTGATGACTCAATTGAAGACTTACTTGACTTAATGTATTCACCTTAACAATTCAAATTAGGGTGTCGGTTACAACCGAAAATGCACCCGTACAATTCAGTTAAAAAATGTTTATCTGCAAGTGATACAAAAAGTGTTGATGATGTTGATGTCGTCTTGGCTTGAAATGCTTGATTTTGTAGCATCCTTAACTTGATTGCTTTGATTACATGATGTGAAATGTTCTTGCTTGGAAGATCATCTTATCAAGTTGATGATGTGACACTTTGTGCTTGTGTAGTTAAGCTTGATTAAGCGCTCTTATACTTAAGCTTGCTTATGTGCATGTAGTTGTTTAAGCATAATACAAAGAGAGCGTTCCGATAATTTGAATACAAGTCATGCACACGCATTCATTACACACGGTTTACCTAAGATCCCCTTATTCAAATTCGGGTGGATCTAGGACACAAGCACCACAAAAAATTATGATTTTATTAATTACTGGAGTACATCATTCTTCAATGTCACAACTTTGTTGTGGAAACTTCTCAATGAGAATGTCACACTTGCAAACTTTGGAAGAAAATTGTCTTCAAAAACTTCTTGCACTGACTCAATCACTCTCATAGTAAAATATTACTTTGTATTACAATAACGACTTTCTCTCAAACAAATTCACTTATCCTTAAGACTTCACAAAATCACTTATTACTCCATTACATAAAAATTACAAATACTTGTCATTATTGTTCGCGCTCCCAATTTATCAAGCTGCATTCTTATTAGCCCCTAGAAATGTTATGGATTAGATATCTAAACTTTTAAGAGATTTTTTATGGTAGGGAGGGAAAGGTAACGAAAGAAAAATGCACTTAGCTAATTGGGAATTGGTTAAAAGGCCGATCGCAGAGGGTGGCCTCCAAATTCGTGATCCCTCCCTCGTTAACCTTGCATTGGGAGGAAAGCTCCTGTGGAAATTGGCACATGAGCCCAACCATCTGATCAACACTACTCTGTTGTCCAAATACGCTCACAACCCGTCTTTCAGAAATCTGCATTTTGACCCCCCTGTCAACAGCTCGCAGGTCTGGATTTTGCTGTAAAAGCAGTATCTTCTTCAAAAAATCACTGTACAGAGTGTCGGGCAATGGAAAGCGAACCAATTTGTGGCATGACCGAATCATGGGGCACGATCCTTTGGAGGAGAACGAGGATATATCAGACCTTAGAGACTGGTTGAATCGTGTAGGTATCAACAACTTATATGACCTCTCTGTTTGGGATCACCGGGGAGAATGGGCCGGATGGGACTTCCATGGTGTCCTTGTCTGGTTAACGCCCCAAAAAAACCTGCTTATCGATCTGTTGGAAGATTCTACTCCTGAAAACCGATACATGAAAGACAGTTGGGCTTGGGGATCGTTGGGCTTGGGGATAGTTGGGCATATACTCCATAGTAGCAGGCTACAAAGCTCTTCAGGACTCAAAGAACACTAGTCTCACTTTGGCCTTTTGGAAACTAGTCTGGGACAATCTAGCTCTTCCAAAAGTGAACTTCTTTTTCTGGACTCTGGTCCATAACAAACTTCTAATAGGAGACAATTTAGAGAAAAGGAACATTGTAGGGCCTCATAGGTGTGAGCTATGCAGAAGCAACCTTGAAACTGCCCAACATTTATTCTTGGATTGCAATTTTGCTAAGGAAGTGTGGGGTCTTACTCTTTTGGATCTTCAGATATCCGCTTTCCCTCATAGTACTGTTGCTGATCTGTTTGCCTCTTGGAGCAATTTCTATCCTCATAGCATCCCCATCAAATCTTTCTGGCATAAAGTTTGGACAACTATTCCCAAATTTGTTTGTTGGTAGCTCTGGTTGGCCCGTAATGATCAGATCTTTAATGGATTTTGACATTCCCCTCTACAGGTCGCAGTTAAAGTTAAGGCCTTCCTCTTGGAAGCAGCCCAACAACAGTTTTTTAAAGAAGATTCATTGCTCCTACCCGAAGAAAGGAGATGGCTTCGCCCCCTCGAGCCTTCTCCTCGAAAGTTCCTTCTCACTCCTCAAACAACAAACCCAGAATGGCGTAAAAGAGACTCTGAGGATTCTTTCATAAACTAGTGGAGGTCCAAAAATCTAACCACAATCTTCTTCGATGGGGCCTCCAAAGGAAACCCCGGGATTGCTGGTGCTGGAGGGGTCATTTATTCTTCGGATGGGAGTTCAAGAGACTGCTTCTGCTAGGGTTTAGGCCAGAAAACCAACAACCAAGCAGATATATTTGGTCTTCTCAAAGCTTGCCTCATAGCAAGAGAAAAGGGTGTCAAATACCTCCAAGTTTTCGGAGATTTTGAGATTCTAATAAAAAAATTAAACTCGGAGGATCTCTTCAGCAATGCTAGTCTCAACAAAATTCTGGGCAGATCGAAAAGAGTCCTTCAAGATTTCACCTCCTACAAGTTCTATCATATCCTCAGAAACCTGAATGGTGAAGCGAACCAGATGGCGAACAAAGGATGCTCTCTCATGAAAGGGCAGCTAATTATAAACGACGACAATTCCTTTCAAATTCCTTGAAAATGATGCAACTTAAAAGCTGAATTTGTTGGATGTTTACTTTGTAATTGGGGCTGCCTCGGCAAAGACCCCTCCTATCTTTTTCAAATAAATAAAACTTATATCCATTACAGTTAAAAAAAAATAAAAAAAATTACAAATACTCCTTATCTCTCCAAAATGTACAAAAATCACTTTTTACTTCTCACTCCAAATGAAACTTATCACTCCAAAATTACAACAAAAATAATTTCACTTTATCATTCCACAAAATCACACCTTATCTCTCCAAAATAAAAATTTAATGCACCTTTATCTCATCCAAAAATTCTATGATCACTTATGTCTCCAAAAACAAAAACATTTACAAAATTTTACACCTTATTACTCCACTTATAAAAAATACCAACATTTCTTATCTCTCCATTTCAGAATATCAACTTACCAACACTTTTTATCTCTCCAAAAATACCTCCCTGAATCAAGCTTCAGTTCTTCACAATCTTGAAGTGTCTGGAAAATTTTATACATGCATGACTTTGGCGCCCGAGAAAATGTAGCAAAGACAATAGGCCTTGCCCTTCTTTCAATTTCTTTTAAAAGCTCATAAAAAAAAATCAATGCCAAAGATGTTTCTTGTCTAGGGAAAAACATATTCAAGAGATGTTAATGGCAGACTAATGAATCCCATCCGAGGGACTGATAAAGGTGAACGTAAGGGTCCTAGTGCCGTCGTTTGCTGAACATCCATGCTAATTCAACCACGAAATGAATTTTGGATTCAGAAAGATTAAAAAGGGAATCTGTGAACAACTTCAAAGTCCATCAGTAATATAAGGCATAATCAAACATCGTTTGCTGGAATACAACTGGATGGTTTTTTTTGTCATAGTTGTATTGTTTTCCATCAGATATTCAGCCTTTGCAAAAGATAGCAGAAGTGGAACATCAGATGGATCCGAAGAATGGGGTTATATTGAAGTCAGGCCAAAGGCCCACATTTTTTTGGTGGCTTTATCGCAGTCCAGAACGTAGAACAGATTCATGGCACCTTATTCTATGGTTGCAAGATGGACCGGGGGCTTCAGGTGTTGGTATTGGAAATCTTGAGGAAATTGGACCACTATACACACATTTGAGACCTCGGAATTCAACTTGGTGACAAAAATAGCATCTCTTATTTGTGGATGGCCCTGTTGGTACAGGTTTTAGCTATGTAGAAAATCACAGATTGGCAGTTACATCAGACGGAAAAGCAGCAAAAGACTTGTTTACTTTTCTGAAAAGATTTTTGGAGACAAATAGGGATGTACAAAACAACCGTCTTTTCATTGTTGGTGTATCATATGGTGGAAAGCACACAACCATTCTAGGACTTTAAAACAAAGGTTGCAGAAAAGAGGCATGGCTCAAGAATGTTAAGATAATTCGAATTGACAGAAATGGCCTCCTTACCTCCAGCGTGATTTACCTCCAGCGTGATTTACCTCCAACGTGATTGGAAGTAGATTTATTAAGTGCTAGTTGCATTTTGCCCCACATATTGAAGCAATGGGAGAATTATTAGTTGAGAGGATGAGATCATATGGCCCATACATTGCCTCGCATTTACGCTATGAGAAAGACAAGCTGGCTTTCAGTGGAAGTACCTATGGATTAACGGGTGCTGAAGCTGATGAACCAACGAGCACAACAGAGAGCACCCCATACTGGAAGGTCAAGGAGATAAATTCCATAGAACAGAGGGCTAAGGGACTATGTCCTCTTACTCCAAAAGAGGTTGGCATTTTCCTTGAGGCTCTTGGTTATCCACCAAGCACCCCAATCTATATTGCTGTTGGATAGATATATGGTGGTGATCATAGAATGGCTGAGCTTGCATCTCGGTTTCCAACATTGATAAGAAAGGAAAAATTAGCTCCTGCGGAGCTGACTCCTTTCATGTCCCATGCAACCCAAATTTATATTATCTCAGTAGAGAGTAATGTATTTGTTCCTTCATACTCTGGCAACATGGCACGAGCCGTTGAAAGTCACCGTCGTTATCTGGGGCATAGCAAAACAATTATTCCTGACATGAAAGCTCTTATCCCACTGTTCAACAAGATAGACAGTGGACAACTCAGAGACAACAAGCGTCTTTCTGAAATTATTACTGAAATCCACAAGAAACGACAAGGGTCACCTAGAAAATGAAAAGGCCCTATTTATGGAACAAGAGGAAGGGAGAGGTTCCTTACATAAGAGTGATTCTATATAAACCCTTTGCCAGATTGTCTGTGTCAGAATGAATCTTCTGATAATCCTGTGGAGCATCGATGTACAGGCTTGAATACAACTACTGCTCTCATTTGAACTCAATCTCCCTGATACATGACTATGTTGGGCACTTAGGTGTTGGCTTTTCACATACAAATGGGCAGCATTCTTGAAAGCAATTGCATAAAATAGTTCATCGATCTTGTTTAGCGGTCCCATGTTGGCTTAATTCGCTCAACGTCCTTCAAGAGACTCATACCTGTAAAATTGCATCCTCATCGAATTTGTTGGCTTTGATACCACATGTAGGGAATTAAATCAACTAATACACATGAAAAAATACCAGAGAATATAAATGGTGGAAAAGGCCTCAGCCTTACTGTATTCCTCACACTCTCAACGTAATGTACAAATAATGTTTATAATACACAGATAAATACATGAGGAAATTTGTCTCAAGATAGTACGTCTATCTTGGACACTATGGTTGAGAAAATATCTCAAACATACTAATCTAGGAGCCTAACTAGTTAGAGAGAACCTCTCAACCAACTAGGCCTAAACTGACTCTTACCCATGAGGAACAAACTCAATCTACAAAGTTAGGATTAAATCCTAACTTTCATGATTTTAATTAATTTAATTACTTGGACTTAGAATTGTTTTAACATATGAGAGTGAGGCTAACAATACTCAATTAGGTCATAGCTTATCTTATCATCCTCGACATGAAAATTCGGATAGAGAACAAATGTTTGGAAGGATATCTTCGTTGCTTTGTATCTGATAAACAAATACAACGGGTAAAGTGGTTACCTCTGGCTAAATGATGGTATAACACTTCCTTCCATATTGTAACAAAAAATGACCCCATTTATGGCACTTTATGGATATCATCCACTGTCCATCACATTGTCTTTAAGAGAAAATTTTAAGGTTCAAGCAATGGAAGATCACATTGAGCATCAACAACACGTTCTCCAACTCTTAAAGGATATCCTCACTCTGGTGAAAAATCGAATGAAACAATAGGTAGTTCAACATCGCAATGAAAGAAGTTTTGACATAAATGAGGGGTATTTTTACTGCTACAACCATACAAACAAATGTCCCTCAAGCAAGCTAAGAAGGATAATAAATTATCACCCAAGCATTATGGTCCTTACAAGGTGTTGCAAAATATTTGTACTATGGCATACAAATTGGAGCTACCTACATCTTCGTAAGTACACCCAGTTTTCCATGCTTCATGCTAAAAGAAGGTTATCAGTGACAAGTTCCTAGTTCAAACAGTATTGCCAAAACTTGATGAAGAAGGAAAAATCATATTGGATCCTAAAGAAGTCACGGAAAGAAGAGGCCAAGAACTACATAATAGATCAATTTTAGAGTATCTCATTAAGTGGAAGAACTTACCTGCTAAAGGTTCCACACGGGAGGATGATAATTTTATACAGAGACATCCACAACTACTGAAGCGTTGAGGACAACACTTTTTTTGAAGGAGAGGGGCATGTTACGTCCCTATAATACTAGTGTAATCCCCTTATTGTTATTGTTAGAGTAGCCCCCTATTGAAGTCCACTATTGTTATTGTTGTGCCCTTACATTATTATTGTTATGTAGGCTCTAATTTAGAATCCTATATATACTAAGGAGGTATTTTCATTTGTATCATCCAAGAATTGTTCATTTATGTGATGTAAAGGAGATTTCCCCCTTGAAGAGGCATATTTTCAAGTCGTTGATCTATCTTTTCTTATGTTTTGTGATTTGGTTGCATAAAAAAACATTTATTTTAACTTTGGTAGTTTCCATATCATGGATAATAGCTCTAATTTCAGAGGTTAGGGAATGGGGATCATCATATTTCAATTACAGAGTAAAGAGTTTGATCATAAGTTGGACTACTTCAAGCTCGAAGGGTGAGTCATGTAAGTCTTTCGAATTCTTTAAAGAACTAAAAGCATTTGTGAATGGTGTAATGTAATGACTCAACTTTTCATTTACTGATGCAACAATCAAGGCATAGGCATTGTTGTTCTTATTTTCCCATATGGAATGCTCTTTGTGAGATGTGGGATTTTCATGTGGATTTACAACTTCTCCTTCACATACTCCTTTCCACAATTCATTGAAAGTGAGGGTATGTTTTATCTTTATGGACCATGCATGGTAATTTCTCTTTTCCAATGAGAACTACTCCAACTATGGAGATGAGTGAGTGCATTTAAAAAAAAACTATCAGTTGACATTTTTTTTTTGTATTCAAGCTTCTGTGATCCATAATGAATTAAGCAAAGTCTTTCGGTAGAAATCACATAAGAGAAATTTTTGGCCGACGCGTTTCGAACCAATAAGTGTGGTTCATCATCAAGACCAAATGAAGAGGCACACCATGGCAAAGGCTTAAATAAAAAGCAATGTAGAGATATAATTTCAAGTAACGGCTATATTTGAACAATAATATTTAAATTATGACATTGATTTATTAATATTTTAAAAACAAATATTAATAAGTAATGGCTAGTTTTTGAAAAAAATATTTAAATAATGATATTATTTCATTAATTTATTAAAAATATTAATAGGTAACGACTAGTTTTTGAAAAATAATATTTAAATAATGATATTAGTTTATTAATTTATTAAAAATATTAATATGTAACGACTATATTAAACATATAGTTTTTGAAAAATAATATTTAAATTGTGATATTAGTTTATTACTTTATTAAAAACAAATATTAATAAGTAACCGCTATATTAAACAACTAGTTTCTGAGAAATAATATATATATATATATATATATATATATATATATATATATCTATATATATATATATATATATATATATATATATATAGAGAGAGAGAGAGAGAGAGAGAGAGAGAGAGATATAGATATAGATATAGATATAGATATAGATATAGATATAAATATATATATTAAAGAAGGGGAGTAAAAAATTATAAAAATGAGTGAATGGAAATGGTTTCTGTAACCACATCACCCCATATTTATCCAATTTAACCTACTCACCAGGGTATACATGAGATGAGAGATACTATACGAGACCCAATTTCCAAGATGCACTTATGGAGAATGGGGTCCACATGTTCATAACTGACTGCAAACACCCAATGACACATGATCACACTGCTATCAACCTAACTTGACCCAACATTATTTATTTTTAGTTTCGTTTCCTTAAATTTAACATAATTTTCTATTTTTGGTAGTTTTTCAAGGTCTAAACTCATGAGGTCATTTTGAGGGCTTAAACAACATTTTCAGGGAAAACAGAGAGACCAGAAAAGTTCTACAATTGATTTCACAAATTATTTGCTTGAATTCCTCGTGGAAATATTTGAAACGAGGTATTATGATAGTCAAATGGAGATCGTATGCCAAAGTTACGACCCCAGGAAGTTGGAGGTCCAAATTACTCATTTATACAAACACTTTGTGTACATAGTACATGTAGGTTATAAATACATATATGTTCACTAATTCAATAAGTTCACCATAGAATCATCAAGAAGGATCTATGCCCTCTCCACATAGTTGCAACAACACTTATTAGTCCATACATTCATCAACCAATCAATAACTAAACAATTCATGATAAGAGCCATAAATGATACACATCATATAACCCATATAACCAAGAAATAACTACCATAGGAATCATGGCAACTCAATTATAATATCACTAATACAACCACTAATAGTATTCATGAATCACAATAGAAGAATAACTCTTATTATTATATGAAAATACCAACCATGTCAGGGACTTCCACATACCACCCGACCACAAATTGCACTGAACCAAATCTCTCTTTTAGCCAATCAACTCCACGTCATATTCCACGCATGAATGTTGGATCTCATAGAATAAGCAAAGATGAAACCAAACTATGGCTTCGAGAGGCCAAACCACCTCAACCCTCACCTACAGTGATCCACCTCTACGGTTGGACATCACTAACTCCAACTAGATCTATCTCTACCCAAGTTGTCTAGGGCTCCAATAACTAGTAACTCAACCCACAATCTTCCATGGCTCCAGAGTGTCTGTCCAACCTGACTCAAGGAATTGTAACTCAACCCACCAAGGGCTTAAGATTTTTTTTCCCAACCTAGGCTCTAGGACTAGTAAATCAAACCAAGTTGTTCCAGGGCTTCAAAAGTATTTGTTCCAACCCACAACCATAATGAACATGAGCACCAACCAGAAAACAATCAAGTGGAAAAAAAAACCCGCAAAACCATGGTTATCTAGGAAATGACAAGGCAAGACTAAAACCATTATCAATCCAGATAAATCTCCATGCCAATGATAACACATAACCAGAAAGTCACATGCATATACCCTGCATCCAGAAATCATCAAGGAAATCACACATGCAACCTGATACCTGCAAAGTAATCCAGCTATAGTTGTTGATCTAATTGTTCCCTTGCACTTTCCTACTTTCCTTTGCCTTCTTTCTCTATTCCAAGTGAAAACTAAAGTGCTCCAAGCATGCTCCAAGATTTCTCTAAGTGTTCATGAGTATGAGAGAATGATCGAATGGAAGAGAGCTCTAAAACTGAACTGACAAAAAGTTGTGAACTGATCCTCAAAAGCCTTTTTATCATTGAGGCCTCTATTTTCTTTATTTTCTCTTCAATTTCCCTCTCATGCAGATATGTGTCTCTTCACCTTCATTTTCTTCTATTTTTCTTTATTTCGTAAATAAAATGTCAATTATTTCCACTGTGCCTTTGTCAATTTCCATAGCCATAAATTAATCCCAAGTTATGCCTATCACTATGTTTTGCCCAACATTCAACTTGGAATAGTGTCCCATGACCTTGGTATTATTTTATTTGCATGGAAAATCAACTAGGGTTGTTACAAACCCCACCCCCTTAGGAGAACACCGTCCTTGGTGTTCTATGACTCCTATGATCAACAAACCATTGAAAACGAAACATACTTCCTATGGAGCTTTATAACATTGTTCGATGCAATATTTATAATGAACGACAACTGTAAACCATGACCAACATAACAAACATGACAATCATATGACTTATTGTAGCTTTATAACACAACCCATTGCAACATCAACAACAACATCCATATATATACATATACATATACCAAAAAATCATTTGCTTGAACCATCAAATAATAAAGGATATAAAGCCCACATCTCATCAACCATCTCCCATGTACGTTCATCAGACCGAAAGTGTTTTCACTGCACTTTAACTTGTTTGATTGCTTGGCTCCAGAGCATGATTTGTTTCTACTACAATAAGCATTGTGGTTATGGCTAGAATTTTCCGTTTGGTTCCACTTGCAATACAGAGTCAATCACACGATCAACATCCTGGACATATTTCTTAAGCAATGAAACATGGAAAACATCATGGAATTCCACTGTCAGAGGTAGTGCAAGTCTATAGGCCATTGGTCCAATCCTCTCAAGGATCTCAAAAGGCCCACAATGCCGAGATGCTAGCTTGGCACATGACCCAATCCTCAAGGAGATCTTCTTTGGATTGATGCTCAAGTACACATGTTCCTCAACATGAAACTCCTTAAATACCCTGGGTCGATCTGCATAACTCTTATGCATGTCTTAGATTCATTTTGATAACCTACATTTCCTATTCCATCTCTGCCAACATATCTGGTCTAATCAATAACCTTTTCATTAGATCACTCCCACTGATAGGAGTATTACAACTTTGCCTATAAAGAGCCTCAAATGGACTCATCTTCAAGGACTCGTGATACCTATTGTTGTGTGCAAACTCTACCATTGAAAGATACTATTCCCACTTCTGATGCTGATGCATGAGATACATCCTCAACATGTCCTCAAGAATCATGTTAACCCTTTTTGCATGTCCATCTGTCTATGAATGATAATCTGTACTGAAGGCCAAATTTGTGCTCAAACCTGCAAACAACTTCTTCTAAAACCAGGAAGTGAACTTGCCATCTTCGTCGGATACAATATTCTTAGGTACACCATGTAATCTCACTATCTCCCTAATGAAAATATGAGCTACCTCACTAGTTGAATTCATGAACTTAACCACAATGAAATGAGCTACCTTACTTAACATGTTAACCACAACCATGATGGAATCATGCTGCTTCGATGTCCTCGACATACCTATAATGAAGTCCATGGAAATGACCTCCCATTTCCACTATGGAATTGGAATTGGCTGCAATAAACCACGTGGATGCTTACACTCTATTTTTACCTGCTGACAGTGCAAACATCTACCAACAAACTCGACCACCTCTTTCTTCAAGTTCAATCAATGGTAGATCCTCTTCACAACTGTTAAAGTTTTTTGATATCCCGATTGACTTGAATATAACTTGACATGAAATTTCCTTAAGATAAGCTTCTTGAGATCACTGTTGTCCGACACATAAATCCTGTTCCTGAATCTGATAGAGACATCTGGCATGAGGTGATACTCCTCATCACTATCACCTTCACCTTGTTGTTGTAACTTCTGCTTTAGTTCTTGATACCTGTCATCATGTTTCCTCGACGCAAGATCCACTCCTACAAATCTATCCCATAAGGACTCATTGTTGCAATATGATTCACCTACACTCTTTTAATAAGAACATTTATAATCATGTTCTCCTTGCCCTTAATGTACTTGATCTCAAATTCAAACTCACTGAGATGAGGCAACCATCTAGCTTTCTTAGCATTCAGATTAGGCTAGTCAAACAAATACCTTAGCCCACTGTGATCACTCATCAAGACACACCTCCTGCCAAGAAGATAATGCCTCCACATCTTCAACACATGAATAATAGCTACCAACATGAGATTGTGAGTCACATAGTTATGCTTGTGCTCATTCAACTTCCTTGAATCATATCATACCACCTGTATTTCCTGCATCAGGACTCCACCAAGTCCTCTCTTACAAGCATCTGTACATACCACAGACTCTTTGTCAGGACCTGTAATCTTCAAAACTGGAGCATTTGTAAGCAACTCCTTCAACTACTCAAAACTAGTTGCACTTTCTCCAGTCCGTTCAAACTTCTTCCTTTTTTGCAAATATGTAATAAGATAGACAATATGTGAGAAGTTCCTGATGAACCTCCTATAGTAACATG
Source organism: Pinus tabuliformis (assembly GCA_031772625.1). NCBI lineage: Eukaryota > Viridiplantae > Streptophyta > Pinopsida > Pinales > Pinaceae > Pinus > Pinus tabuliformis. Next base: position 1,127,588,060 of record CM062817.1, read on the forward strand.
TTAATCCCATGAATGATCTGACCTCATCCACATTTATAGGAGTTGCCCACTCCATGGTAGCTCTAATATTTTCTGGGTTCGTTGCTATACCTTACTTAGCAACAAAATGTCCAATAAATGAACTTATGTCTAAAAGAAACTGCATTTACTAAGCTTGGCATACAATTGATGCTCTCTCAATAATCTTAACGTTTGACAAAAAATATTTCGGTAAAAATCACATAGGAGAAAATCTCGTTGACTCATTTCGAACCAACTAGTGTGGTTCATCTTTAGGAAAAAATGAGGAACCCGATCTAGGCATCGAAATAAATAGATGTAGAGAAAAGCTAACTAGCAGTTAGATTTTAACAACTAGTTTGACTCAAGAATTGTTATTAATATTAATAAAATTATTTTATAGAAAGAATTTTTGTAATTCAAAATAAATTAATTATAAATGATATTTATTTAATATTTATAAATTATATAAATTTATTATAAGTAGTACTATTAAACATAATTATTATCTCGCTCCTCAAGCATGGTAGGTCTCGCTCCTCCGCTTTGGTAGAAAATGGAGAAAAGAAAAATCATCACATCTACATCGAAGAGGCTAGGGTCATTGCAAGGATTGACGATTTTCATCATCATAAATTTAAGGAGGCATTGGAAATTGAAAAAAGGCCTATAAATCTGAATAGAGAGGATAGTTGGAGTATCAGTAGGCGTTGGATCCCTACTCTATCTTCCTAGGTCTATTTTTTTTTGGTTGACAGACTTTTTTATTAAATTTGAGTAGAAGTTATTTTATTTTTATTTATTTCTTATTTCTTTGTTAATAAATTTATTTATAATAATAAATATTATTTTATTTATTGGTTTTTTTTTTTTTAATATATGTATTGCTTTGTATTATTATTATTATAATCAATCTTATTAATAATATTATTGATTTTTGAATTCAGGCTTATGTGATCCATATTATATTCAGAAGAGTCTTTTCAGTAGAAATGACATAGGAGAAAATTTTGCCGATGAGTTTCTAACTAGCTAGTGTGGTTCATTATCAAGACCAAATGAAGATGCAGATTATGGCACAGGCTTAAAAATAGAGGGCGATGTAGAGACCAAAAGATCATATAACAACTAGTTTATGAAAATTCTATAACGACTAGTTTAAGAATAATAATATTACAAATTATAATAATAATTAAGATTAAAATAATAATAATATTGATATTAATATTAATTAAGAAAGATCGAAAAACGTAAACACTAATAATAAACAAACAATCCAAGTGAGCCAAATATAGGGAAGACTCAAAAAATAAAAATAAATAAATAAAATAAAATAAAATAAATAAATAGGAATTCCTCATTAACGAGTCAAGATCCTATAACAAAAACAATAATTAAAGGAGACTAAAATTAAAACAAAGCAATCAAAAGGGAGGGTAAAATTATTATTATTATTTTTATTATTGAAAAAAAAAATTACCATTCCTTTTGATTGCTTTGTTTTAATATGAGTCTCCTTTAATTATTATTTTTGTTATAGAATCTTGATTCATTAATGAGGTCTTGACTCCTATTTATTTATTTTTGTTTTTTGAATCTATTTGGCTGACTTGGATTGTTTGTTTATTATTAATGTTTACGTTTTTCGATCTTTCTTAATTATTATTATTATTTAATCTTATTTATTATTGTAAATTATAATATTATTATTATTAAACTAGCCATTATAGGAATATTATTTGATCTCAATAATCATTATTAAAATATTAATTTTCATAAACTAGTTGTTATATGATCTTTTGGTCTCTACATAGCCCTTTATTTAAGCTCGTGTCATGATTTGCATCTTCATCTGGTCTTGATGATGAACCACACTAGCGGGTTCAAATGCGTTGGCAAAATTTTCCCCTATGTGATTTCTACCGAAAAGACTCATCTTAATGTAATATTATTGATAATAATAAAAAAATTATCACTAATTATTTTTAATAATACTATTTATAATAAAGTTATTTAGAAAGAAATTATTTGTATAGATTTATACATATTATAAATAAATATTAGATTTATAAACATTATAAATAAAAATTATTTATAATAAATTTATTTTGAATAATTTATAGTAATAAATTATTTCTTACTATAGAATACGATTTTTATTTTCATAACAGTGAGTCATACTCATCGTTATAATCTTTCTATATGTCTTGTTTGGTAATATTATTATTATTATTCATTTTATTAATAATATTCTTAGAATATACTAATTATTTTTAATAATATTACCTACAATTAATTTATATAAAATTTTAAATATTAAATAAATATTATAAATATAATTTATAATTAATTGATTTTGAATAAATTATTTCTTTCTATAAAATAATTTTATTAATATTAATAATAATTCTTGAGTCAAACTAATTGTTATAATGTAACGGCTAGTTAGCTTTTCTCTACATCTATTTATTTTGATGCCTAGATCGGGTTCCTCATCTTGTCCTAAAGATGAACCACACTAGTTGGTTCGAAACGTGTCAACAAGATTTTCTCCTATGTGATTTTTACCGAAAGTTTTTTTGTCAAACATATTATGGACCACAGAAGCTTGAATTAAAAAAGCTTATCGTTGTTTCCAAGTGTTTTGTATGATCTTCCTCATTCTTAGAATATATCAATACGTCATCAATGAATAATATCAGAAACTTGTCTAGATAATGACGCAACACATTATTCATCAAACACATGAAAGTAACTGGAGCATTAATGATGGAACTCTAAATTAGACATAAATTAAGGGCCATGCCTCTAAATTATACATAAATTAAGGCCCATCTCACAATCCTTCAACACATTAAACCTGTCTTTTTGCACTAGATAATGTGGTTTTAACTGTAATATGTTTATTAGGAAAGTTTATGGATAATTGCATATTTGTGCCTAATATTATTTATTTTTGTTGAATATTGTGAGAATAGTGGGCATATTATGAAAATTTGGAGGAGGAGATAATTTAGGAACTTGCTCCCTACTATACGAGGATAAATATTAAATAATAAATCAACAAGATATGATGGAATTGTGGCACAGATTATGGAACTCCAATGATTGAAAAAATCTAGGAATGTGTTCCTTACCATTTAATGCAGATTCCTAGTATTGGGAACCACATCCACTAATAAAGGTATTTTGGTGGGAAAAACTTCCTCCTTTCATGAGGAATGATTCTTAATCATTTTGTATAAGTACCAAGTCGAATTTTCCTCTAGGGGGCTGATTTTTTATTAGTCTTCTTGTGGAGAGAACTTGTATTTTTGTAGCTCCACTTTCATTTCTTGCACGGATGTAATTATATTGATGGAAATAATGAAGATTGGTGCTATGTTCAGCTTCTAAATCTTGGTCTCCTCTAGAGTTTTCTTGGCTTGGCCATCCCAGGAGCCCTTTTGTATCATTTACTTTTATTTTTTTCACTTCTTATTCACATGCATCTCTTGTTCTTGTCTTTTTTCTATTTCTGCATTTAGTATTAATGGTTTCTTGTTGTAGGATTGGGTTAAATGGTTGAAGTAAGTGGTTTTCCAGGATCACAAGCATCATTTCATCTTTGGAACAACTTTGGAGGTCATAGTAATCATTGAGCTACTTGGATTAGTTTGCTTATTCCAAAATCTAGATTTTTGGAAGTCCCTTATGGAAAATAAAAATAAATTTTTGTTATTTTTTAGAGCATGCTAACGAGCTTCAATCGAGTTGATTCCACTTGCATTAGATCACAAAAGCATTCTAGTTAATAACAAAAATTACCGCATTGCATTTTCACTTGATTATGTTAGACATTTGATAGATTCACTAGCTCACTAGTTCTCGAATTTCTATATTTTAGACTAGTAATTTTCTGCCATTTTTTAGCTTGGGTTAAGAGAGGTGTTTTTGAGTGATTCCACTTGGAATGGAGACCTAAGACATGCTATTCAATAATAAAAAAATTGTCTGAAAATTGTCCCGTTCAATTCAGATTTGGTTTGGTTGGTAATTCGGTGAATTATAACCCCCTATAGCAAATCTGTTGTTTCCTGTAGTAAACTACAGGAAACCCTATAGCAGCCTTCCAACATGTATATACTTGCCAAGATTCACTCAAAAAACTTGGCTATTGTCTCTTTGGGTTGAATCAAGACCCCCAGGCTCTAAATCAATTATTAGGGAATACTAAAAACTTCTCAGGACTTGCCCCTTTACCCATGCAAAACATTTTAGCAATTTGGGTTAATGGACAAATTTATGACTTGGATAATACAATGATGATTTTCTTTATTGCCAGATCCAATGAACTCTATTAATGGATCTAAACTCTTTGAAATGTAATGGTTGACATTTATCTTTACTTTATGCAATTAGAATAGGCTTCTTTCCTTGTATTTTCTTTCTTGCAATAGGTTAAGGTTTCCATTTCGAGCATTTCATTTTTTGAAATTAGTTTAGGATTTGATTTTATTACATGCACTCCATTACAACATGACAACAAAGGAATGGCACATTGTATGTTGCACATATAGTGCCGATGCCTCTTAAGTTTTCACGAACCTCGGGTTGATAAATAAAGTCGGTAGCCTTGGGATTTGCAACATTCTTGTTGCAATACTGAGGCTCATCACTTTTTGGCGCCATTGCGGGGGAGATGTCAAAGTATGCATTGTTTTTTTCCCTAGTTGATTAATTTCTTTTTATTTTTTTAAAAAACAAAAAAGATTGACATTAGGCATATTTCATTTCAAAAACAGAAAAGTGCATTACATTAGTGTTTTTATTCAATGAAAAAAATAAAATTAAAAATAAATAAATAAAATAAAAATTCTCTAACACCAACCCACTCCCCCATTTTGACCATGTGTTAAAAAAGTAGCTCAAAATTCAAAGTTTTCGTACTGGTGTGGAACCTAGATGACCGCATAGTGCTCGTCATCCTGAATCTGACACAACTCATTTCGTGTGAAACGAACTCTGTATGACTCAAGAAATGAGTTTTGTTCACTTTCCCAAACAGGCAAATTTAAAAAAAAAGGACAGCCTAGTCATCAGTCCGTACTGCTGATGTGGTGCTGACTTGGCAGGGTATGTGGATGTTGACATGGTCAACGAGCCCCTCAGTGAATTATATCGTGCCAAGTGGCACATTTTTATTTGTCAAATTTTAGTGGTTTTGATTGGTTGAAGGAGTGGCCAACCACAGGTTGACATGTGGCCCAACTGGAGGCCGCCATGTGGCAGCCCTGAAGGCCACCAAAAGTTTTTCTATAGTCTGAGCGGAGGTAGCGGGGGTCGAACCCGTGACCTCCCAACACACAACAAAGTCAACTACCATTGCATCATGCGTCGTGTTTCTTAACCATATTGATTGCGCATTTGTTGTAAAGTTTAATGTCACGGAGTTTGGAGGTTGGGTCAGCCCGTAGACTTAATCGCCTATGTGAACGTCGTTGTTTGCCACCAACAGTTTATGTGACCGTCGGAGGAAAAGGGGCCAGCGACGGGGGATAGTCCCTGGGCGCATGGACCTCTATATGGCCTTTCTTCGACTTTTTAGGCCTCGACAACCAAATTATCCATTTGAAAAATCTGCCCGAATTTTGGCGGATTTTGTGGTCAATTAGCGAGAATTTGGGTGAAGATGAGGGTTCTGTGCCAGATTTTGGGCAATTTGCAGAGCGAATAGTGGAGAAACTATGAGAGGTCATAAATTCTTAATTTTCGACCAAATTGGAAGGAAAAAGAGCCTCGATGGCCATTTTTTAACATTCTAGACTCATTGGAGCAGGTTGTAGAAGCATTTGAGCATTGTAAACACATTTTTTACACATAATAGAGAGGCCCAAGCCACTGAAATCTGAACCAAGGAGACGTAGCCCAGGAGGCGTGAACTCCTTCATCATGTTCCTATTGTGATGTGTTCTTGGTGATGTTATGTGCATTTATATCTTGCTATTCATTTTCTTATTTATGTTAAATTGCTCATAAAATTAAGAGAAAAACTAATTTTCACTTGCAATAAACTCATGAATCCTTAAGCACATGAATAACATTTTGTTTATAATCTGAGGAGGATCTTAGCACAAAAAAACTAATATTCCTAATCAGATCATTTTGGTATGAGAGCTCTTGGTTTTCTTTGTGCAAGAAGGATTTAACTGTTTGCAAGTTTATGCCATGCTTACAAGGTTAAAGCTCAAAAGAGGAGAAGGGAAGCTGGTTGAAAACCTTGAAGTTGGGTCAAGAGGAAGGAGGGAAATGTTGCCACAATATCCAACACTAGTTCTTCCTCAAGTTGCAGTTGAGACTACAGTGAGCATGTCTCATAAAGGAGAACCTACAAACATTATAGAAGACGACAAGGTCTTCAGGAAGGCTTTATTTGATATGACAAAGATGGTGAAGATCCTCTATGAAGAGAGGAATACTAGGCTGCAGGGTGAAAGCCCCAAACCTCCCAAAGGAAAGGGTTCTTTAGGAGGAGGAGGTAATGGAAGTGGAGGTAAACCTCCACCCTATCCACCATCTTCTTCATCTTCTTTTTCATAGGCATCTTCACCCTTTTCCACTAACACAACCCTTACTCATACTCATCAACATACCTCAAAAGGAACTGGTAAATCACCCTTACCAAAACTTGATGTTAAATTTGAGCTGCCCACGTATAATGGTGAAGTGAATGAAGAGAAGCTTGATAATTGGATTCATCAGTTGGAGGTCTATTGCATAATTCAAAACCTCGAAGAGGATGACATAAAGATTCAGTTGGCGTCCTTGAGAATGGAGGGTGTAACACTAGTATGGTAGGAATCAAAGACACAAGAGGAGATTAAAAAACATGGTAAGATCTCAATTTATTGGTCTTATTTGATTGTTGCAATTAAAAGACAATTCTACCCTGTAGCTTATATGCAGAAAGCCATCATGAATTAACAAAACTTTAGACAACTCAAAGGTCAAAATGTGCAAGATTACACCCAAAAATTCAGAAAAAAGGTCTCTAATGTTAGGTGTAGATTTGTAATCACAAGACACGCTGCTAAAGTACATATGGGGTTTACACAGTTACCTTAGGCATACTATCTTAATGTTTAATCCCAATAATCTAGATGATGTGTGTGTGCAAGCCACTCATCTTGAGGCAAGAGGGAAAAACACTCCAGAAGAAGGTAGTAAAAAGTCATTTAAGGGTAAGGGAAAAGAAAAGGGTTTCAGAGAGAAAGGAAAGGAAAGTGCATCTATAAAGAAGGAATGAGAGAAATTAACATGCAAATATTTTTCCAAATAGGGGCTTGATGAAGCTCATTGTTGGAAGCTTTATATTGAAATGAAACCAAAGAAATTCAACAACAAGGGAAAACAAAAGACAACTGCAACCACTCAACAAGATTTGGGATTCGATTCGGGTAATGAAACTAAAATTAGAGCCATGGGTATGAAAGGAAAAGAATCCATTGCTAGCACTAGTACTTCAAATTCACACAATGAAACTCCAAATGAGAATAATAGGATAAAACTTTTTCACATAATGGTGATCTCAAAACATAGCAAAATTAATATACTTTTCGACAATGGCTCTCAAGCCAATCTTATCTTTGAAAATATTGTCAAAATTTTAAACTTGGAAACCATTCCACATCATAAACCATATCCACTTGGATGGGTGTGTGACAATGCACAATTACAGGTAACCACAAAGTGTAAACTGAAATTCACTATTACTGCAAATTTCATAGATGAAGTGGAACTTGATGTTATGCCATTAGACATATGTGGTATAGTTTTGGGCAACCCATATCTCTATGACATAAAAGCTATCTTCCATAGACATAAGAAAATACCATTTGTTCAAATATGGAGTAGAATATATTATGAGAACTCATAGCAAGAAACTAAATCTTTCACTTGTTAATGCGGGGCAAATGAAAAGACTAGTGAATTCAAGCAAGAATTTTGTGCTTTTAATTATCAAACCCAAGAATGATGTTGATAATGAAGATTTTAAAGGTTGTAATTCAAAATTGAAATTTGAATTGGTTGTTGTAGTTAACCAATATGATGAGATGTTTCAGGAACCAAAAGGATTGCCTCCCAAGAGAGGAATCCAACATGAGATATAGTTGCAACAAGATTGTCCTCTTCCTAACATTGACATGTATAGGATGTCAGTGATGGAAAGTGCAAAAATTAAAAAGAAAATTCAAGAGTTCTTGGATAAAGGGATCACCAGACCATCTTCTTCGTTATGTAGTTTACCTATTGTTTTGGTGCCAAAGAAGGATGGAACATGGCGCATGTGTGTGGACTTTTGTGCATTGAACAAAATTACGGTAAAGAATCGTTACCCACTACCTAGAAGAGATGATTTACTTGATCAATTGAAAGATGCAAAGTATTTTACTAAGCTAGACTTAAGGAGTGACTACCATCAAATTAGAATTGCCGAAGGAGACATTTGGAAGACAACATTCAAACAAAACAAAGTTTCTTTGAATTACTAGTTATGCATTTTGGTTTATGTAATGCTCCTGCTACATTCATGTGTGTGATGAATGATGTGTTGAGGCCATTTCTTGATGAGTTTGTTATAGTTTATTTAGATGACATCTAAATTTTTAGTAAATCTCGTGATGATCATGTCATGCACGTGAGAAAAGTACTTGATGACTTAAAGAAAGAACTATTGTATTTAAAGATGTCAAAGTGTGAGTTTGGAAAAACTTCTTTAGTTTAATTGGGTCATATTGTTGGAGGAGGTAAGTTGAAAATATATCCCTCCGAGGTTGATGTCATTTTGAATTGGCCAAGGTCCAAGACAATTACTAAGGTAAGAAGTTTTTTGGGAGAAGCCCAAAATTGGAGAAAATTCATTGCTAAATTTTATTCTATTGTAGATCCTTTGCATGCATTGACAGGTGTGAAAAAGGTTTTTCAGTGGGGAGACAAACAACAAAATTCCTTTGATGCATTAAAGGAAAAGATCAGTTCAGCTCCAATACTTGCACTTCCAAACTTGAGACAGTCATTTGATATTGAGATTGATGCTAGTGACTACACCATGGGTGCGGTCCTCATGCAACATGGTAAGCCTATCTGTTTTCATTCAGAAAATTTCAATGGTGCGGTGATTAATTATCCTACATATGATAAGGAATTGTATGCATTGGTGTAAAGTGTAAAAAAATGAAAATACTACTTGATGGTATGGAAACAATCATTCACATTGATCATCAACCATTGCATAACTTGCAATCACAATCAAAGTTGCAGTAATCAAGGCACTTTCGATGGATGGGTTTTCTTCAACAATTCCACTTGGTAATAAGGTATAAGAAAGGTATCTACAATAAAGTTGATGATATGCTTTTTAGGCCTATTATCAGTGCAACTACTTCACTCAAGCATAATTATGTTTTGCATGAAAGTTATGTTGAGCAATATGCATAGACAATGAATTTCAAGATGTTTATGCAAGGTTGAGTCAAGGTAGCCAAGTAGAGGAATTGGATTATCATTTGCATGATAACTTGTTGTACCATCTTGGAAAGCTTTGTATTCCATAGGGAGAAAAAGTCAACATCATAAGAGAGGCACATACTTCTCTTATTGTTGGTCATTTCGGTGTAAGTAAGACGGTGGTAAATCTATAGAGGTATTGTTATTGGCCTTGTATGCTTGAAAGTGTGTCACAGTTTATTAAAGGATGTTCATTATGTGCAGTCAGTAAGCCTAGCAATAGGAAGTTAGGATTGCACACACCACTTCCTGTTCCTTCACGACTGTGGGAGAGTGTTTCTATGGATTTTGTAGGAGGTCTTCCATTGCCAAAAAGAGGTCATGATTATTTGTATGTAGTTGTGGATAGGTTCAGCGAAATGTGTATTTTGATGCTAGTTAAAAAGGAAGTTATAGTTGAACAAACTACCTAGTTATTCTTTTGGAATGTATGGGTGCATTTTGGATTTCCCACATCCATTATTAGTGATATAGATTCTCGTTTTGTTGGGAAATTTTGGTTAAGTTTGTGGGGATTCATGGACACCAAATTGAAAAAGAGTACAACATTTCATCAGCAAATAGATGGTCAAACAGAGGTGGTGAACAGGAAAATAATACATCTTCTTCGTGGTTATTGCAACAAGCATCCTAAGTTGTGGGATGAAAATTTTCACTATATTCCACATGCTTACAACCAAGCCAAGCACTCTTCAACTCAAACATCGCCATTTGAGACATGTTTGGGATACTTGCCTAAGTCTCATTTGGATTTCATTTTTGGGAAAGATGTTGCTATTGATGGTCATAGTGACATAGACAAAGAAAGAAGGTTCATTGAACAAATCCAATTGGTACACCAAAGAGTTCAAGAACAACTTGAAAAGAGCCAAGGCAAGTACAAAGCAAGGCACGACAAGCATCGTGTAGATCACAAGTTCCAAGTCGGTGATGAAGTTTGGCTTCACATTAGCAAAGAGAGGCTCCAAGGAGAAGGTAAAAAACTGAAACCAATTAGATATGGTCCATTTAGAATTTTGGAAAAGATTGGTAACAATGCCTTCAAGTTGGATTTGCCTTCATATATGCAAATTTAGGTTGTTGTTAATGTTGAGAACTTAAGGTTGTATGAGTCTCCATTGATTGAAGATCAAGGAGAAAATGTCCAAATTCCTTCCATAGAGGATTTTTCTCTTGAATACCTTGATGAACTACAACAAAACACCATTATTGGTAGAAGAACAAGGTCTTCAAAACGAGGGAATGTGGGTTACCTTTGAGTGGCGCTCAAGGGAACAAATCCTTCAAAGGCCAAATGGATCAGGATTGGAAAGGTGAGGGAACTGTACCCTCACCTGTTGGACAACTTAAATTGATCTTTTGGGGTCCAAAAGGCTTCTAGATGGGAGGAATGATCAAGTGCTCAAAAAATAGCTCAAAATTAAAAGTTGTCGGATTAGAGTGGAACCTGGACGACTGCATAGTTCTCATCATCCTGAATCCAGAACAACTTGTTTCGCGTAAAACAGACTCCATATGACTCCATAAACAAGTTTTTTTCACTTTCCCAAACAATCAAAATTCCAAAAAAAAGGGCATCCCAATCAACAGTCCATACTACTGACATGGTTCTGACTACGCAAGATATGTAGACATTGACCTGGCCATTAGGCTCCCTGGTGAATTATATCGTGCCAAGTGGCACATTTGTACTGCTCGGATTTTTGTGGTTTTGATTGGTTAGAGGAGTGGCCAATCACAGGCTGACACATGACCCAGCTAGAGGTCGTCACGTGGCAACCCGAGAGGCCACCAAAAGTTTCACTATAGTCTGGGAGGAGGCACTGGGGGTCAAATCCATGACCTCCTGTTACACAAAATTTTGTCATTGTCCTTGTACTCCCTGTTCCATGATCCTGGAGGACCTCTATAGTGAACCCTACATGCTTCTCCTTCATGAAGAAAATCCCATTATGTCTTTCTTCATGACCAAAACAATCCCCTTTTGCATCATTTCCCAAAAATCTTCTGTTTTTCCTAGTTTACAAGACCGACACTAATGACCCTTGTTCTCCTCGTGCTGATATACAGGGATTAGAATTGTCCCTAGCGCCGACCGGAGTGAATGAGCCTTGTTCCAGTCTCGCCAATCCTCTTTTGGAAATTTTTTTAAATAAGGAGCTGAAGCTTCCAGCTCTAGAAGCTTCGTAATGGAAGTTTGGTAGATGGTTGGGCCAGATGGAGTCGAGGATGTCAGTTTGGGATCCTTTCCCATATAAGGGTGGAACTACTTCAAGAGATAAGATGTTCTCCCATGAGAAGAGGAACCATCTCCCATTCATTCATGCTATATAAACCTCCCTTTTTCCCAAGCACAAGCTAGTGTTAATGTTGGTGTGCTAGTGCTAATTAAGTTTGGAGCAAACAACAAGCTATTCATAGTTGTAGCTCTCTAGTTTTGTGTAAGGGAGAAGTGTGAATTTGGTTTAGTGTGAAGACTAAAGGGAAGAGCCTTAAAACTATCATTGTTGAGGCCATCACGGAATGCTAACGGAAGTGTGTGGGAACCTAGTTTTGTTGGAGGAGAACAACACCGTCAAGGCAATGGTTGTAATCTCTCAACTATCGATTGATTTCCTACATAATGTGTCATCTCACATGTTTATGGCTTAATGCTTCTTGACTTGTTAAGTTGGTTGAATTACAATTTGTTTGTTATCATGGTTGTTGTTTGTTGTTGTTTACTTGTTTCAGGTGTTCGAAGAAGGAAATGGGAGATCACTAGAGAAAGCAAGCAAGGCCATCACCAAACGGGATAAGCATATTAAGAGGTAGGCCCTTTTAATTGGTACTAATATAAGGAAATCCCCCGAGTGGAGTCGCTAATTTGTGGAGTCACACAACCATGTCACATCGCCTTGCAACCTGGACTTTTGTAATCTGAGCCTAGGGTCTTGCGCTCCAACACAACCTGATAAAAGTACAAATTCTAACATGTGAATAAATGTGTTTATATACATGTATATTTTAGATGGATGGCTGCAACCATACCATGAGTTGTCATATGTGATCCTTCTTATTATTGGATGGTTGCGACCATACCTTGGTTTCGATATGATCCTCTTTATCGGATGGCTTCACCCATGCCTAGATCCATTTACATGGTCATTCTTAGGATGGCTGCATCCATGCCATGATTCATGTATCATTTGATAGAGTTTTCAGTTATGTATATGTATTTACACTTGCTTGTAGGTTTTCCTACGACAAACTCTGATTCCTCGCACTGATTCATAAAGCATTTCATCCCTCACTCTAGTTCGGCCTTCACGCTTTAGGGGGCATCTGTTACATAGCATTTTGTCACTGTCCCTGTACTACCCATTCCATGATCCTGGAGGACCTCTATAGTGAACCCTACATTCTTCCCCTTCATGAAGAAACTCCCATTATGTCCTTATTCATGAGCAGAATAATTCCCTTTTGCATCATTTCCCAAAAATCTTCTGTTTTTCCCAGTTTACAAGACCAGCGCTAATGACCCTTGTTCTCCTCGCGTCGATATACAGGGATTAGAACTGTCCCTAGCAACGACCGTAGCGACTCAGCCTTGTTCTAGTCGCGTCAATCCTCTTTTGGAAAGTTTTTAAAATAAGGATCCGAAGCTTACAGCTCTAGAATCGTCGTAACAGAAGTTTGGTAGATGGTTGGGCTGGATGAAGTAAAGGATGTCAATTTGGGATCCTTTCCCCTATAAGGATGGAAATACCTCAAGAGATAAGACCTTATCCCATGAGAAGAGGAACCATCTCCCATCCATTCATGCTATATAAACCTCCCTTTTCCCAAGCACAAGCTAGTGTTAATGTTGGTGTGCTAGTGCTAATTAAGTTTGGAGTAAACAACAAGCTATTCATAGTTGTAGCTCTCTAGTTGTGTGTAAGGGAGAAGTGTGAATTTGGTTTAGTGTGAGGACTAAAGGGAAGAGCCTTAAAACTATCATTGTTGAGGCCATCATAGAATGCTAACGGAAGTGTGTGGGACCTGGTTTTGTTGAAGGAGAACAACAACATCAAGACAATGGTTGTAATCTCTTCTTGATTTAATATATATGCAAATATCGATTGATTTCCTACATAATGTGTCATCTCACATGTTTATGGCTTACTGCTTCTTGGCTTACTGCTTCTTGACTTGTTTCAGGTTTTTGAAGAAGGAAACGAGAAATATCTGGAGCAAGCAAGCAAGTCCATCACCAAACGGGATAAGCGTACTAAGATGTAGGCCCTCTTAATTGGTTATAACCTAAGGAAATCTCCCCAGTGGAGTTGCCAATTTGTGGAGTCGCACAACCATGTCACATCGCCTTGCAACCTGGACTTTTTTAATTTGAGCCCAGGTTCTTGCACTCCAACACGACCCGATCAAAGTACACATTCTAACATGTGAATAGATGTTTTGATATACATGTATCTTTTAGATGGATGGTTGCGACCATACCATGAGTTGTCATATATGATCCTTCTCATTATTGGATGGCTGCAACCATACCTTGGTTTCGATATGATCCTCTTTATCGGATGGTTACGCCCATGCTTGGATCCATTTACATGGTCAGTCTCTGGATGGATGCATCCATGCCACGATTCATGTATCATTTGACAAATTTTTCAGTTATGTATATGCATATGTATATGTACTTGCTTTTAGGTTTTTTGACGACAAACTCAAGTTCCTCGCACTAATTCATAAAGCATTTCATCCCTCACTCTAGTTTGGCCTTCATGCTTTAGGGGGCATTTGTTACACAACATTTTGTCACTATCCCTATACTCCAAGTTCCATGATCTTGGAGGACCTCTACAATGAAGCCTACATGCTTCTCCTTCATGAAGACACTCCCATTAGGTCCTTCTTCATGAGCAGAACAATTCCCTTTTGCATCATTTCCCCAAAATCTTATGTTTTTACCAGTTTACAAGACCAACGCTAATGACCCTTGTTCTCCTCGCATTGATATGTAGGTATTAGAACTGTCCCTAGCGCTGACTGGAGTGATTGAGCCTTATTCCAGTCGTGCCGATACTCTTTTGGAAAGTTTTTTAAATAAGGAGCCGAAACTTCCAGCTCTAGAATCTTCGTAGCAGAAGTCTTGTAGATGGTTGGACCGGATGAAGTCGAGGATGTCAGTTTGGGTTCCTTTCCCCTAAAACCTCAAGAGATAAGACCTTATCCCATGAGAAGAGGAACCATCTCCCATTCATTCATGCTATATAAACCTCCCTTTTTCCCAAGCACAAGCTAGTGTTAATGTTGGTGTGCTAGTGCTAATTAAGTTTGGAGTAAACAACAAGCTATTCATAGTTGTAGCTCTCTAGTTGTGTGTAAGGGAGAAGTGTGAATTTGGTTTAGTGTGAAGACTAAAGGGAAGAGCCTTAAAACTATCATTGTTGAGGCCATCATGGAATGCTAACGGAAGTGTGTGGGAACCTGGTTTTGTTGGAGGAGAACAACAACGTCAAGACAATGGTTGTAATTTCTTCTTGATTTAATTTATATGCAACTATCGATTAATTTCCTACATAATGTGTCATCTCACATGTTTATGGCTTAATGCTTCTTGACTTGTTAAGTAGGTTGAATTACAATTTGTTTGTTATCACGGTTGTTGTTTACTGTTGTTTACTTTTTTCAGGTGTTCGAAGAAGGAAACGAGAGATAGCGGGAGCAAGCAAGCAAGGCCATCACCAAATGGGATAAGCATAGTAAGAGGTAGGCCCTCTTAATTGGTTCTAACCTAAGGAAATTTCCTCAGTGGAGTCGCAAATTTGTGGAGTCGCACAACCATGTCACATTGCCTTGCAACCTAGAATTTTGTAATTTGAGCCCAAGGTCTTACACTCCAACACGACCCGATCAAAGTAGAGATTCTAACATGTGAATAGATGTGTTGATATACATGTATCTTTTATATGGATGGCTTCGACCATACCATGAGTTTTCATATGTGATCCTTCTCATTATTGGATGGTTGCGACCATACCATGAGTTTTCATATGTGATCCTTCTCATTATTGGATGGCTGCGACCATACCTTGGTTTCGATATGATCCTCTTTAATGGATGGTTGCGCCCATGCCTGGATCCATTTACATGGTCATTCTCTGGATGGCTACGTCCATACCACGATTCATGTATCATTTGACAGAGTTTTCAGTGATGTATATGTATATGTACTTGCTTGCAGGTTTTCGGACGACAGACTCCGGTTCCTCGCACTTATTCATAAATCATTTCATCCCTCTCTCTAGTTCGGCCTTCACGCTTTACGGGGCATCTGTTACACTACATTTTGTCACTGTCCCTGTACTCCACGTTCCATGATCCTAGAGGACCTTTACAATGAACCCTACATGCTTCCCCTTCATGAATAAACTCCCATTATGTCCTTCTTCATGAGTAGAACAATTCCCTTCTGCATCATTTCCCAAAAATCTTCTGTTTTTCCCAGTTTACAAGACTGACGATAATGACCCTTGTTCTTCTCGTGCATATATGTAGGGATTAGAACTGTCCCTAGTGTCGACCGGAGTGATTGAGCCTTGTTCTAGTCGCGTTGATCCTCTTTTGGAAATTTTTTAAATAAGGAGCTGAAGCTTCCAACTCTAGAAGCTTCGTAACAGAAGTTTGGTAGATGGTTGGGCCGGATGGACTCGAGGATGTCAGTTTGAGCTGCTTTTCCCTATAAGGATGGAACTAACTCAAGAGATAAGACCTTCTCCCATGAGAAGAGGAACTAACTCCTATCCATTCATGCTATATAAACCTCCCTTTTTCCCAAGCACAAGCTAGTGTTATTGTTGGTGTGCTAGTGCTAATTAAGTTTGGAGTAAACAACAAGCTATTCATAGTTGTAGCTCTCTAGTTGTGTGTAAGGGAAAAGTGCAAATTTGGTTTAGTGTGAAGAGTAAAGGGAAGAGCCTTAAAACTATCATTGTTGAGGCCATCATGGAATTCTGACGGAAGTGTGTGGGAACCTGGTTTTGTCGGAGGAGAACAACAACGTCAAGACAATGGTTGTAATCTCTTCTTGATTTTATATATATGCAACTATTGATTGATGTCCTACATAATGTGTCATCTAACATGTTTATAGTTTAATGATTCTTGACTTGTTAAGTAGGTTGAATTACAATTTGTTTGTTATCACGGTTGTTGTTTGCTGTTGTTTACTTGTTTTAGGTGCTCGAAGAAGGAAACGAGAGATAGCTGGAGCAAGAAAGCAAGGCCATCACCAAACGGGATAAGCGTACTAAGAGATAGGCCCTCTTAATTGGTTCTAGCCTAAGGAAATCTTCCATAGAATGTCTTGTTTGTGGCTAGACCTGCTATCGGGCTAAAGGAATTGTTTGTGTATGCACTTAGAATTTTACTTCACCACACCTCCCAACACACAACAAAGCCAACTACCATTGCATCACATGTTGTGTTTCTTAACCATATTGATTGCGCATTTGTCATAAAGTTTAATGCCACGGAGTTTGGAAGTTGGGCTAGCCCATGGGGGCTAGCTCACAGACTTAACCGCCCATGTGAACATCATCGTTAGCTGCCAACAGTTTATGCAACCGTTGGAGGCAAAGGAGCCATTGCTGGGAGCTAACCCCTGGGCACATGGCCCTCGATATGGCCTTTCTTTGAATTTTTAGGCCTTGACAGCCAAATTATCTGCCCGACAAATCCATTCGGATTCTAGCAGATTTGGTGGCTAGTTAGCAGGAATCTAGGCGAAAATGAGGGTTCGGTGCAGGATTTTGGGCAATTTGTGGAGCGAATAGTGGAGAAACTAGGAGAGGTCATAACTTCTTCAATTTCCGACCAAATTGGGAGAAAAAAGAGGCTAGATGGCCATTTTTGGACATTTTGGACTCATTAGAGCAGGTTGCATAAACATTTGAGAGGCCCAAGCCATTGGAAGCTAGACCAAGGAGATGTAGCCCAGGAGGGGTGAACTCCTTCATCATGTTCGTGTTGTGATGTGTTGTTGGTGATGTTCTGTACATTTATATGTTTTTGTTCAGTTTCTTAATTATGTTAAATTTCTCATAACATTAACATAAAAACTCATTTTCACTTGCAATAAACTCATGAATCTTTAAGCACATGAATAACATTTTATTTATAATTTGAGGAGGATCTTAGCACAATAAAACTAATATTCCTAATAAGATCACATGTGATCACATGGTACAGTAAGAGCCACATCACCATCCACTTTTGCAAGTAGAAGAAGAAGAGATGGCAAAGAATGTAGAAGAAATGGATGGTGATGCTGACAATGAGGAATATCCTCTCGGATTTCCCATTCAAGATATTGATGGTAGTGTGCACATGAAGAACATCCCTCCATATTTTCTTCAAAAAATTCCTGGTCTAAGGTCAATGGATCTAGAAACCTTTCTCTTTGAATTTGAAATCCTTTCTAGATCATATGTTTAATTACTAAACACTCAAAAATTGAGATTGTTTCTGGAAGCATTGAAGGATAGAGCTCTTAAATGGTTCATGAGTTTAGGGACTAATCCAATAAGATCATAGAGTGAGATGAAAAATATATTTCTAGAAAAATATAAAGATCATGATCTTAAAGAAGAAATCTTTAGAATGAATTAAAAAGAAGATGAGAGTCTAGAGGATCTAACAAAGAGGTTCATGTATAATGTTAAGAGGGAAAAATTGCATCATTTAGGATCAAACACACTAAAAACCCTCTTACTTAGAACAATTAGGGATGAGTGGATTGATCTCCTTCGTCTCATGAGTAGAGGTGATGTATGCTAATTATCATTTGAAGAAATTTGTGAAACATGCAGACACATATCAAGAGGAAGGTCAAGAATAAGTAAATCAACATCAAGATCAGTAAGTCAAGCTAAACTTGGAAATTCGTTTGATGAATTTAAAACATGAATTCTTAGAAATGTAACCAAACAAGTAGAAATGTTAAGAATGAAAGATGAAGAAAAAGAAGATTCTAATATTTCTGTTGACCATGCAGAATTACATGTTATTTAATATTGCCCTTCATTACCAAGTTTGAAGGAAGTTTACCAAGAGAACAATGGAGCAAGTCAATTTCCAATGCAACTATGTTATGTAGCCCCAAGAGGATCATGGCAACCTATTCAACCTGATATGATGCAAGAGCCTAATTCACAATTTCAAGTTTATGCACATCCATATCAAATTAATTGGAACACACCCTTTCCTTGGCAACCTTGGTCATCTCAACCCCAAAACCAATATTGGAAACAAGGTTGGCAATGAACTTATGGGACCCATCCACAATATCCTCAATATTTTCTTCAATATCCTCCATGCCCAATTCCATGTTATCCCTACCATACACCTCCACCACAACCACAACTACCTGTACCACCATCTCCAAACCCACACAATTAAGTAGCTCAACCCACTTACAATGCTGTACAAAACTTCCAAATGTCTCCTCTTGATATCAATGGTATTCATCTCAACTCAGGAAGAATAATACAAAAAAAGTGTTCTCTTGACGCCATTGAAGGACAACATGCAGAAAAAGAAGATTCAAAAGAGAAGACCAAAGAATCATGGGATGCACTTGATCAAGAGAAGATATCAAAATCAGAGATTGAGAAATCTCCCTCATGGTTACCACCAAATCCTCCATGTATTCAAGATAACAATCAACAAAAAGAGGAAGATTTGAAGGTCATGGTAGAAGAAGACATGAATAATGATCTAGATACACAAACAAACCAAGGGCATCAAAGTTATATTGAGGTTTGGTTCCAGAAAATCAACAAG
The DNA here is from genome assembly GCA_031772625.1 of Pinus tabuliformis. Taxonomy (NCBI): domain Eukaryota; kingdom Viridiplantae; phylum Streptophyta; class Pinopsida; order Pinales; family Pinaceae; genus Pinus; species Pinus tabuliformis. Next base: position 1,127,607,431 of record CM062817.1, read on the forward strand.
ATGGAGCATCACTCTCTTTTTCAATTGTGCTTGATATTTTCAAAGGCAAAGCATTTGGTCTCTAAAATTCAGGTATATGTAAAAGCATATATTACAAGCCTACACATCAATTTATCTATCATCTATACGTGCACTTGGCTCCATTGGAATATTCCTACACTTGAAAATGATTTTTTTTTTCAAGTAGAGTAGGATAGGAAAATAAATGAAAAATGAAAAATAAGAGAAAAAATAAAAATCTCAGGTGAAAACCTCCTTTGAGGCGCCTGAGATTGACTCATTGATTGAAAACCTCCATGAGGTGGTCAATGGGTTGGAAAAAAAGAAAAAAGAGAAAAAATAAAAGATCCTAGGTGAAAACCTCCTTTGAGGCGCCTAGGCAGACCTACTAGTTGAAAACCTCATTGAGGCGACTAGTAGGCCTAGAAGAAAAAAGGAATAAAAAATAAAAATATTTCCTCCATGTATCTCTCTCTCATGAATGCAGGTGTTCTCCATCATCTGCAAGTAACAAAAACAAGTTGGCACCAAAGAAAAGAAAAAATTGGTCAAAATTCTAGTCAAAAGAAGTCAAACTTGGACTTTCTCCTCCTTTGCTCAGATGCTCCAGAAGGGCCAAGTCCATGCCAATCCATCACCCTCATCTATTTCCACCATCCACCCATCATTCCCAAGATTTTCCCATTCATTTTCCTTGTTGTCCTAAAATACTACATGAATGCTCTGTTTTACTATAGGAAACAAAAATACATAGAGCATAAAATTATTTTTGTCATATCTTGAAAACCATGCATCCATTTTCAAATATGTTTTAGGTGGAGATGCATATGGATGATGGTAACATGCTCAAGCGATTTCAACAAATTTCGGTGCACAATTTTCGAGAAATCAACCTCCATCACCTACAACCATTTTTTTAATTTTCTCGATATTTGTGCATCCATTTAAAAATATGTTTCATGGGGAGATGCATATGGATGATGGTAACATGCCCAAGCAATTTTATCAAATTCCAGTGCATGATTTCCTAGAAATCAACCTCCATCAACTTCAACCATTTTTTTCTCGAGATTCGTGCATTCGTTTGCCTTTTTTTTATGGGGAGGTGCATAAGGATGATGACAACATGCTGAGAAAATTTCAGGTTAATCCATCCTATCGTTTCGGAGATATGGACAAAACAAGGTTGCTACAGGGTTTCCGGTAGTACTACAAGAGTCCTAGTTTACTACAAGAAACATGCTTAAAGCTATAGGAAGGTACATAAGGTGAAATAAAGTGTGGGAAAGGTGCCTAAAGGTGGAATAAGGTATAGGAAAGGTGAAAATCACCCATGGCCAAGCCCAACACTCCAAGAAAGCCGGATTTGACTAAGATAACTGCTCATGGTAACTGGAAGACAGAGGTTTAGAATCACCAAGCTATGAAGACCTGTACAGAAGAAAACAAAGGAAGTTATCACCTCCAGAGGACCATGGATCAATCATCAACTTAGCAGCAACATGCATGTATCTCCATCAACCATCAAGTAGGTACTTGTATGCAATATTCTTGACCTCTTCCCTTGAGCATATTATAGTTAGAAATTTGTTTTCAATGCATTAGAGATGAGGTTTTATAAGCTAAGCATGGGTCAGCAGTCTTGATCGCCTTCAACTAGTTAATTTCAGCTCACTCCTTCACTCATGCAATGTAGAAAAGCCAAATTAGGAAGGGTGATGATTTCAAAGAATGGGGACAATAGTTAAAAGAAGAAATTTCTGCAAAGACCAAGTCACCACAGCTCTCCAAACCCACCATCCACTTCATCCATTATCTATCCATCATTCATCCATCCCATTTCACAAGAAGAAAATTAATATTTTTCAAGAACAAACCCTAAACTTTGTCTCCCCCTGGAAATTCCTTAAAAAAATTCATAGAGCACATCCTCTCCATTTTCACAAACCTACACTACTCCCTCTGAGCCCTAACATCATCCTCAAAACCCTCCACATCATTTCTCATCACTCCCATATAGTTAGAATACCCTAAAAGAAGAGGAATGACTGCTACAGGAAGGAAAAATGCTGCTACAAGAAGGAAAAAATGAACAAATTGTGCTAAAACCCAAAATGGCAGTGCCTAAGAGAGACCTAATCAAAACATAGAACTCCAAGGCCATTAGGAAATCATCTAGGCCACAAAAGAGAAGAAGAAGGCAACAAAAGGAAAGAAGGCATTCACCATCAAAATAGAACTCAAACTACATTGATGAAAAGAGGTTTTCCAAGAGGTCTCTAAACTCTTTCTAGATTTTTTCCAAGGCCTAAAAGATGTTATAGAAATGGGGAAAAGGCATGGAAGTTAAGTTGAGGGCCTACCCTAGGCTCAAACTATTATTTGTGCTCAAAACAAGTTTAAACAAGGTTTCTTGTAGTACTACAGAAATTGCTATAGGGTTTCTTGTAGTTAGTACAAGAATTGCTACAGGATGTCCTATTTCTCATCTAAAGGTGTTTTGAAGGTTTCAGAGGTGTCCAAATGGTGGAAAATGGTAGCAAAAGGTTGGAAAATGATGTGGAAGACCTTGCGAAATTTTTTCAGGAACCCATCTTGAATAAGGGGAAGAAGGCAGGCTAATGGTCTCAATAAACACTATGATTTTCTCTATGCACAAACAGTTTTGGAAAAATGAGTGAAAATGGAATGAAGGTTTCAAGGGAGAGGATATGAATGAAATGGATCTACAAGCCAATAGATTTCACTTGCAAAGAGGAAAGTTATGTTTTGTTTTTGCTTGAAAGACTGTTAAACAATCATGAAAAGAACAACTATATTTTTGTGCTTGTCCTTGCAGAACTTACAACCAAGATTCTTAAGAGAAATTATTGAGGAATGCATAAGAGAGAGGCCAGTAGGGCCATGAATGAGGCACAATGAGGTCACTAATTTGCTTAGAGGATAAGCAACACTTTCAAGAAGGGGTATGATGGGACTCTAAATTAAACATAAATTAAGGGCCATGCCTTTAAATTAGACATAAACTAAGGCCCATCTAACCATCCTTCGACACATTAAACCTCTCTTTTTGCATTAGATAATGTATTTTTAACTTTAATATGTTCATTATGAAGATTTAGGATAATTGCATAGTTGTGCCTAAAATTATTTATTTTTGTGGAATATTGTGAGAATATTGGACAAATTATGAAGATTTGGAGGAGGAGATAATTTAGGGACTTTCTCCCTACTACAGGAGGATAAATATTAAATAATAAATCAACAAGATATTATGGAATTATGGCATAGATTGTGGAGCTCCAATGATTGAGAAAATCTAGGAATGTGTTCCTTGCCATTTAATGCAGATTCCTAGTATTGGGAACCAGATCCACTAATAAAGGTATTTTTGTGGGGAAAGCTTCCTCCTTTCACGAGGAATGATTCCTAATCATTTTGTATAAGTACCAAGTCAAATTTGCCTCTAGGGGGTTGATTTTTTATTAGTCTTCTTATGGAGAGAACTTGTATTTTTGCAGCCCCACTTTCATTTCTTGCGCGGATGTAATTGTATTGATGGAAATAATGAAGATTGGTGCCATGTCCAGCTTTTAAATCTTGGTCTCCTACAGAATTTCCTTGGGCTTGGCCATCCCAGGAGCCTCATAGCCATTTTGTTTCATTTAATTTTATTCTTTTCACTTCTTATTCACATGCATCTCTTGTTATTGTCTTTTTTCTATTTCTGCATTTAGTATTAATGGTTTCTTGTTGTAGGATTGGATTAAATGGTTGAAGTAAGTAGTTTTGTAGGATCACAAGCATCATTTAATGTTTGGAAAAACTTTGGAAGGTCATAGTAGTCATTGAGCTACTTGGATTAGTTTGCTTATTCCCAAATCTAGATTTCCGGAAGTCCCTTGTGGCAAATAACAATAAATTTATGCTATTTTTTAAAGCATCCTAACAAGATTCAATTGAGTTGATTCCACTTGCATTAGGTCACAAAAAATTCTAGTTAATAAAAAAAAATACTCCATTGCATTTGCACGTGATTAGGTTAAGCATTTGATAGATTTACTAGCTCACTAGTTCTCAAATTTCTAGATTTTAGACTAGTAATATTCTGCCATTTTATAGTATGGGTAAACAGAGGTCTTTTTGAGTGATTCCACTTGGAATGGAGACCTAAGGCATCCTAGTCAATAAAAAAAATTGTCCCATCCAATTTGGATTTGGTTTGGTTGGTCATTCAGTGAATTATAACTCCCTATGGCAATCTATTGTTTCCTATAGTAGACTACTTGAAACCCTGTAGTAGCATTCCAACATGTATATACTTGCCCATATTTGAAAAATTGTTTATTGTCCCTTAGGGTTGAATCAGGACCCCTAGGCTCTAAATCAATTATTAAGAAAGACTAAAGACTGCTTAGGACTTGTCTCTTTACCCATGAAATTTTTTTTCAGCGATTTGGGTTAATGGACAAATTTATGAATTGGATAATACAATGATGATTTTATTGATTGCCACAACCAATAAATCTGTTAATGGATCTAAACTCTTTGAAATGTAATGGTTGACATTTATCTTTACTTTATGCAATTAGAATAGGTTTCTTTCCTTGTATTTTATTTCTTGCAATAGGTTGAGGTTTCCATTTTGAGCATTTCATTTTCTGCAATTAGTTTAGGATTTGATTTCATTGCATGCACTCCATTACATCATGACAGCAAATGAACGACACATTGTATGTTGCACATATAGTTTTGATACCTCTTAAGTTTGTACGAACCCCAAGTTGATAATTAACGTCGGTAGCCTTGGGAGTTGCAACATTCTTGTTGCAATACTAAGGCTCATCAATTAGTAAGACCAAAGGGAACTACTACAAACTCATAATACACATACTTGATATAGAATGTGGTTTTGTAGATGTCCTCTTCTTATATGCGTACATGATGATATCCTGATCTCAAGTCAACCTTCGAGAACACTGTTGCTCCCTTTAGTTAGTCAAACAAATAATCAATCTGCTACAAACGATACTTGTTCTTGATCCTCACCTTGTTCTTCTGTTTGTAAGCAATGCACAACCTGAGAGTATCGTCCTTGTTCTTCACAAACAACACTGGTGCACACCAAGGTGACACACTTTTCCTTGTGTATCCTTTATCAAGCATTGCCATAAATTTCAATTTCAATTCCACCAACTCTTGAGTGCTCATCTTGTGCGGTGCCTTCAATGTTGGTGCTTCTCCCGATGTCAATTCAATAGAAAAGTCCACTTCCTTGTGAGGAGACAACTTTGAAATCTCTATAGGAAACATATCCTGAAACTATTACAAACCATATGCATATTCATAAATTCATCATCCTTAACATCCTTTCTTTTGTCCTTATAAATATGAACTGCAAACAATACACATCTGTTCTCGCTACTGCGCTTTGCCTGCATAAATATAACCATTCTCACTGATGTAGGCTTCTTATTTCCGGGTAAGATTCTACTCTCTCCATCATCATTCAAGCACTCAATAGCCTTATAATAGAAATCCACTTTAGTCCTGTGAAGGTACAACCAATCCATGCCTAGAATCTTGTTGTATGATATCAATGGAAGCACATTCAGATGTAGTGATGTAGGCATACCATTCAATTCAAATGCAGAAGATCTCACCCAATGATGGACTCTCTTCTTGGTCCCTGTAGCCAACTGCACCAACCAAGATTCTACATGAAATTCTTTATTCAAACCACACTTATCCACCAAGTCAGGACTAACATAACTATATTTAATCCATGATCAATCAAAATAGAAACAACTTGATCAAAAAGCTTACCTTCCATCTTGATAATAGATGCCTTATGATCAGCTTGCCTATTATCCAATATTGCATAAATCCAAGGAATGCTCTATCCAACACCCCCAACTATCTTTGCTGCCTGAGCACTGTAAATATGAGGTTTTCCACCTTGATGTTATGGACAATCTCTCCCGCGATGATCCTTGCCACAAGTCCAACACTACAAAGGCTTCTTGCCATAACCTTTGTTATGCTCATTTGACTGAAATCCCCGTCCTTTGTCAAATGAATTGAACTTCTTGTACGACACTACATTCTACTTGTTACCTACATCCTAAGGTCTTCTTCACTTCTTATCTCACTTTCATTTAGTCTCTTCATTACCTTTCCAAACCTACTTGGGTTCCAACTTACACTTAGACTAGTCATAATAATGCTTCAACTTCCCCATTACTTCCTCTAATGTCCAAGGCTCATCATACTATATTCAATCTTTAAATGCTAATGGAAATCCACTAGCAAATATTTGAACCTTCATCTTATAATCCCTAAGATACGGTACATACCTCAACAAATTCATAAACTTAGTCGTGTACTCTTCATCTGTCATAGAACCCATCTTCAACTCGTAGAACTCCTTAGCCTTACCGTCATAGTATCTCTCTGAAAAGTACTTATTTCCAAAGATTCTTTTGAATTAACTTCAATTCAAATCCTCTGCCTTGATGCCTTTGACATGCTTCACATCTTCCCACCAAATGTTTGCTTTTACCTTGAGACTGGAAATGGTTATCCTGTATTTCATATTCTCTGTATAATTGTGCAACTCAAAGAACTTCTTCATCCCAAGTAACCAAGCTTCTGCATCTTTTGGTTTCTTCAACTCTCCATCAAAGGTAGGATGCTTCGCTTTCTTGAACTCATCTAACAAGTACTGCTTCTCACTCCTCCTGTAAGGATGATAACGGTGATGACCATGTTGTCTCTATGATCTAGAACTAGAATAAATCCCATAACCACTACCTCTCTTATCAGGTGAGTCCATCCATCTTCCACCTTTGACTGTGTCATCCTTGTCTTACCTATGTCCTCCATGAGATCTGCTACCATATGCCTTGCAACAACCTCAGGTTAAAATTTCATGTAATAAAGTTAATAAAGGAAAAATAAGACCAAGGTCATGGGACACATATTCCAAGTTGAATGTTGGGCAAAACATCCTATTGGATGCTCATTTGGTTTATTGTGGCTAAGGGGAAATTGATAAAGGCAAAGAGGCATTAATTGGCATTTATTGATGAAAATAAAAGAAAATGGGAGAAAAGGGAGATTAAATGTCACATGTTTGCATGAGAAGGAAATTGAAGGAAAAATAGAGGAAAATTGAAGAAAATAGAGGCCTCAATGATATAAAGGCTTATGAGGACTAGTTCATAACCTTTTGTCAATTTTAGCTTGGAGCTCCCTCTATTCTCTCATAATATTGCACACTTAGAACATTCTTGGAGCATTCGAGAAGGAAAAAGGAAAGCAAGGGAAAAGCAAGGAAAGTTGGATCAAGCAACTTCAACAGGAATACTTGTAGGTAATAGGTTGCATGTGTGATTTCCTAGCTGGTTGGTGAATGCATGATACATGCACTTGTGTATTTGATTCTTTTGTTGTTATTGGCATGGGTTTTTTCGGGTGTGACAATGATTTCAACCTTGCCTTGCCATTTCCGGATAGCCATGGTGTGATGGGGTTCTTTCATTTGATTTAACTTTGGATTGTTAGATGGTTTTGGAACGAGGTGAGGTGGTCTTAGGAAAATTCTTAAGGGACTAAAAATCCCTTTACCAGTTTTGGCGAGATTGTAGTAAAGCTTGAGGGTGGAGATGGAAAAATTCCTCAAGGTATTGGTGAAGAAATTCTAAGGTATCCAAGCTTGTTTAAGGCCTAGTGATCCCTTTACCAGTTTTGGTGGGATTGTGGTAAAGCTTGGTTGGTTATGTGTTTGTTTTGGGCCTAGTGATCCCTTTACCAGTTTTGGCAGGATTGCGGTAAAGCTTGGTTGTTTATGTGCTTACTTTGGTCCTAATAATCCATTAATCGAGTTTGGTGGGATTTCGGTAAACCCTAAGTGTGGAGGTGGTGTAATCTCCAGGAATCCCTATTTGTTTTGTCTTGAGTCCCACATTCATGCTTGGACTATGGCATGGGGTTGATTAGCTAAAAGAAAGATTTGGTTCATCCCAATATATGGTCGGGTGGTACGTTGAAGTCCATGTCTTGGTTGGCTTTTGCATATGTTAATAAGAGCTATTTTCCTCTTGTATTTCATGAGTATTTGTACTCGTTATTATGTGGATTTAATGGTTGTTTTATCATTATTATTATTCTGGTTATAAGCATGGTTTCATAATAGGTTCTAGTTATGGCTCTTGACATGTTTTGATTAGTTGATGAATGGTTATTGAATGCATGGGTTAATAGATGTTATTGCAACTATTATAAGAGGGAATTAGAACTTCTTGATGATTCTTAGATAAATATCAGGACCCTATGTTCAGATATGCATTCATGACCTGTAGATTACATGTTTTCAATATGTTTGATGAAATGACTGTCATGGTTAGACCTGGTTAGGTCAAGTTTATTTTATCAAGTTTTGTATGAATGGCTTTGTCTTCATGCTATTTATAATTCTATAAAGTCTCACTGAGTTTGGGTATCAGTCTGGAGGTTGACCTGGAAATTAGGGTTAGAATTCGGGATCACACCCTCTTAACTAGACATTTTAGGTCACAACCTCTACTTGATAGGCTTATGCATGCTGTTGGAGGCCCTCAACCACATGGAGGCCTTGTCATGCATACTGTTGGGAGCCTTGGTCAATGAAAAATCATTCTAACTTAGGGCTTAAGCACTAGGAGTGGTTGTTTGGATCCTAAGTGCCTTGTAATATGTGTATTATGCTCTGAAAGGTCAATTTATTGTCAGTTGTTAGCTCCACTTCCTTAATGTGGCCTAGGAGGTAGGGTCATGTCATAGTAGCTCTTCATCTCATGTTTACCCTACCAAGATGGTGAAATTGGGTAAATTTGGGAGGGGTGGTTACATGCCCCATTTTTTCTTCCCTCCTATCCATAACTAATCCGTGGTTTTCCTTGTCTCCATAAATTTGATAAGCTCTGAAAGATCACTGCATTAACCTCTGCTTGTTTTTCTTGTGCCCTGGAAAGCATTTCCTTTGAATCTACCTTACAACTTTTGATCTTTGCCTTTAAACATCTCAATGTATCTATTATGTCAGGAGAGTACTCATCTCTTCGCTGCTTATCTGATCTATAAGGAGAGTCACATGAATTGTACTCCACCATTCTACTTGTCATCTCTGATCTTCTACATGCAAACACATCATATCAAATAAACCAAACATAAACATGATTAAACATACCTTAGTGAATTTCAGGTGAGGTTATCTCATCTGCACAAATCAGTCCATATTAGCACTATATATATAACCACCTCAACCCATATTTACCCACTTTACCCTTCTCACTAGGATAAACATGAGATGAGAGTTACTATGCGAGACTAGATTTCGAAGATGCACTTATGAAAAATGAGGTCCACATGTCCATAGCTCACTCCAAATACCTAGTGACACATCATCACAATGTTACCAACCTAACTTGACCCAACTATTTCGTTTTAGTTTCGTTTCCTTAAATTTAACATAACTTTCTATTTTTAGCAGTTTTTTGGGTTCTAAACTTTTACGGCTATTTTGAGGGCCTAAACGACATTTTCAGGGAAAATGGATAGAGGAAACAATGTGTTGGCTCGATCTACTCGTAGATATCTTTGAAACAAGGTATTACGATAGTCAAATAGAGATCTTGTGTCAAATTTATGACCCCAGGAAGTTGGAGGTCCAAATTATTCATTTATATAAACACTTTTTGTACATAATACATGTAGGCTATAAATACATATTTGTTCACTAATTCAATAAGGTCACCAAAGAATCATCAAGAAGGCTCTATGCCCTCTCCACATAGTTGCAACAACACTTATTAGTCCATACATTAGTCTACCAATCAATAACTAAACAATTCACAATAAGAGCCACAGATGGTACACATCATATAACCAGATAATAACCAACATAGGAATCATGACAACTCAACTATAATAACACCAATACACTCACTACAAGTATACATGAATCACAATAGAATAATGACTCTTATTAATTTATGAAAATACCAACAAAGTCAGGGACTTCCACATACCACCCAACCATAGATTGGGTTGAACCAAATATCTCTTTCAGCCAATCACCCTCGCACCATATTCCAAGCATGAATGTGGGATCTCATGGAATAAACCAAGATAAAACCAAACTAGGGCTTCCAGAGGCAAAACCACCTCAACCCTCAACCATAATGATTCCACCTCTATGGTCGGACATCACTAACACCAACTAGATCGGTATCTACCCAAGTTGTTTAGGGCTCCAGGAACTAGTAACTCAAATCACAACCTTCCAGGGCTCCACAGTGTTTGTCCAACCCAACTCTAGGGAATAGTTACTCAACCCATCAAGGTCTTAGGAGCATTTGTCCTAACCTAGGCTCCAGGATTAGTTACTCAACCCAAGTTGTTCCAAGGCTTCCAGAGTGTTTGTTCCAACTCACAACCATAAGGAACATGTTGGACACCTAATCCTAAAGGGTTAGTGTGGAAGCCGAAAAGACTAAGCAGTCCAAGAGACCTTGGGATCTGAAACCCAAGAGTCATATGTTGTACTATAAATGTATATCTCATCTTAATAAAAAATGCACTCAATGATTTATCTTTCATATTGTTTTGCTGTCCATGTGTGTTTAACATGGTATCAGAGCCATGATGAGTGGCCTGTTTTCCCTGAGCAACTGGTCTGAGTTGCCTTGAATAGTGCTGACTAGAGCTGGCCTAGTCTTCTGTAACGCTCCATTAATTCTGTCATCCCTGCGCTGTACCTGCGCCCTGCTCTTCTGAAGCTGCATACCAAATGATGTCAGAACTGAAACGGTAACGCTGCCTGAAACACTGCTGAGTGAAACGCACGCTGCCTGAAGACTCTTTTTCTGAAGACTACCAGTATAATCGCTGGCTCAGTTGGAGGAGTTGCGCTGATAGCAGTAGCGCCAGTGCTGAATTGAAACGCCTGGTAACGTAACTGATAGCAGTAGCGCCAATGCTGAATTGAAATGCCTGGTAATGTATGGTCTCAGAGCTAACGTATGGTAACGTAAAGATAATGTTTTGGACCATCTCAGAGCTAACGTATGGTAACATATGGTATGGTAATGTAGTATCCCAATTCCGCTTGCGCGTTACTCAACAAAACTCTTCATTTTCGTTTGATTCTCCTTTTGGTCTGCGTGTCATTCAAACTGCTCCGACCTCCCTCCACTTCGCTGTGCATCTCAAATCGAATAATAGATTGATGTAGCATGTACAATCCGATACTCCGCCTTGTCCAGTAATGGCAGCATCATCGATTCTTTAATGAATTTCTTCAGTACCAGGAATGTGCATTCGGAACGCAGTGCTCTTCGAATATTTTTATGATATTCGATAGTCGGAAGCTGGATTGACGTTTAGCCGCCGACCATACCGCTTGCCTTAATTCAATCTTTGTTGGAGATTGGAGGCCGACTTTTAAAATTTCCGAGTTGATTGCGGGGACACCTCAACAAAAGTGAAATGTGCAGGTTATGGCATCGAAACGAATCTCGTTGAGATGCTCTACGTGTGCAGCGAACTTTACCCCTTTCCTTCTGAGTTCTACAGCTGATGGGAGGGTGATGTACCTCTTTTTCTTCCACATTCTATTGTGTTCTGTATGATCTGTGGGATCCGATGAGCGGATGGTATTTTCATATACGAACCCTAAGAGATGTGAATCCGGCCTGAATGATTGCGCTGTTAATACATGCGAATCCAGCCGGTCACGTTTGTACAGAAAAGGGGACAGGGTCTGCCAAACGTGTCTTAGAATGGAAATGAGATCAAGATCTGTGCCTGCCTGCCATTGGAGGATCATCTGTAAGACAAACATGGCCGTTTGATTTTCTAGTTTCATAATATCTTCCTCAGCTTCCGATGGTTGCTGGTTTTGCAAAAAGAAAAAGCGAGTTGCTTGATCACAGGTCCCAGGTTACAGGGTCTGACATCCGGAGATAATTATTCCTCTGAGCAGGGAAGCATTATCGTTGTCATTTCTCTGAATTTGAGTTTTTTGGATGAAATTCTATCGCAGAATTCAATTTGGCTATCTACATGCATGTCTGTTTAATTTGATACTGTGCACAAGCTTTCGCTTATAGACAAATGGATGTGCCTCGTTGTAGTTGTATTGTTGAATGGTGAATGCAATATAACTGGAGTTAACGCTGATAGATGATTTGTAAGTCAAATTTTTTATGACTTGGCACATGCTCAAGCAGATTTTAAGAGCAGTATTGAAGCCACCTCGAAGCAGATTTGGTGTTGTCTATGGAACAATTTGAAACAACCTCTGAGTGAAGTGATTCTTGGAGAAGTGATCAACATTGTGAAGGGAATTTGAAGCATTTTTGAAGACATTTTTTTGCAGTTTCTTGTAGAGATTTTGGAGCAGTTTCTTGTAGAGATTTTGCATGATTTCCATAGCAACTAGATGCTCTGAAGTTTGAAGTTGAGGACAGTGCTCATCTTCACATTTATATATTTTTTTCTGCATTGGTGATGTTATGCTCCAGTTCATTCTTGAAACGAACTGTGGATTGTTGATTTACCATGTGCCCAATTGTACCAATGTTTATTGTAGCTTGACAAGAAATGTTTATTGTAGTTTAACTTGGTAACATCCAGCTTACTCCGGTCCTACTCCATCAACCATTTTCGCGACATTGTTGCCACTTGATAAGCCCTTACAATATCTTGTAGTAAGAGTACAATATTATTTTTCTGTTGCTGTTGCCTCAGTTGTGTTTTTTAAGTGACATTGAAGAAAAATGGCCAGACTTGAAGATGCATTAAAGTTATTGAATATCCTAATTCATTCCACTGTTGATGAGATGGTCAAAGTTAACAAAGAAACTCTCTTTGACATCCAAACCTCTCTGCAAACTGCACATGAGAATATTGAGTTTTTGCAGCTTGAAACAAAGCTACAGCAGGAAGAATTACACCAGTGGAGTCATCATTCTGAACCTGTTTCTGTTCAGAACAATGAAGCAGACTCCCATAAACAGCAACTCAATAATGTTACAGTTCATTCAGATAAAGCAGAAAAGTTACATGCAGATGCAGAGGTTCAGTCTGCACTTCCCAAGCCCATCACCAGACCTTGGGAACAGCTTGTCCACAACAAGCACAAAACTGGTCTTGGATATGACAAGGACTTGTCCTTTTATATTCCAGACTACTCAAAGCCCATTCAGTTTCAGAGTGCTGGATTTATTCATGACAGTTCACCTACTTCTCATGACAGTTCAGCTTCAGCTGTTCCAGACTCTGCCCCTCTTCCACAACAGCAGCAGCAACAACAACAACATATTATAAAATGCCAACACTGTGATCGAGTTGGCCATTTGAAAGATCACTGTTTTGATCTTCATCCATGTAAGCACTGTCATAAAACCAACCATTCTTCACACAGATGCTTCAGAAACAAACGTCCTGCAAGAACAAAGATTCATCTTGGATGGATCGCTTCTTGGCAATGGGCATCAACAGCCAAGAAGATATTCCAAACACATGTTAGAACTTGTTCCAGAGTATTGAACAGTCTTGCAGTTGAGTTTTCTCCATCTTCTCACCTTGTATCTGACAGGGGGGGAAATGATGGTCATCTACAAGCTTTAAAGCCACATCAAGCGAGCCTGAGCCACAACCTGCCACACCAGTTTCAGAGTTGTAGCCAGAGACAAGATGCCTGAACATGCCTTCAGAGTTGTTGGTCATCCTTAAACCATCACAGATTGAGAACACTTCCTCTAGCAGAAGACACCAGCTTCTTGCCAGTTTTGGAAGAGTTCCAGGAATTGCATTAAGCATTCCAGAGTTGTTGGTCATCCTTAAACCATCACAGATTGAGAACACTTCCTCTAGCAGAAAACTTCAGTTTCTTGCCAGTTTTGGAAGAGTTCCGGGAACTGCACTAAGCGTTCCAGTGTTGGTGGTCATCCTTAAACCACCGCCCTTTTTACCAACATTTCATAGAGCACATTCAGCCTAGTGCTGCCATGCATTTTTGCACATTTTGTATTACAGCTCTCTTCTTGGACTCATACATAACCCTTCGGATTAAGGGGGGGAATGTTGGACACCTAATCCTAAAGGGTTAGTGTGGAAGCCGAAAAGACTAAGCAGTCCAAGAGACCTTGGGATCTGAAACCCAAGAGTCATATGTTGTACTATAAATGTATATCTCATCTTAATAAAAAATGCACTCAATGATTTATCTTTCATATTGTTTTGCTGTCCATGTGTGTTTAACAGAACATAAGCACCAGCCAGAAACCAATAAAGTGGAAAAAAAACCCACAACACCATGACTATCAAAGAAATGGAAAGGCAAGGCTAAAACCACTATCAATCTACGGGGAAATATCCATGCAAATGGTAGCACATAACTAGAAAGTCACATGCATATACCATGCATCCAAAAATCAATAAGGAAATCACACATGAAACCTATTACCTGCAAATAAATCTAGCTATAGTTGTTGATCCAATTGTTCCCTTGCACTTTCTTGCTTTCATTTTCCTTCTTTATCCAATTCAAGTGAATGCTAAAGTGCTCAAAGCATGCTCCAAGAATTCTCTAAGATATTGTAAGTGTATGAGAGTGTGAGAGAATGAGAGAATGGAAGAGAACTCTAGATCTGAAATGACAAAAAGTTTTGAACTGATCCTCATAAGCCTTTTTATCATTGAGGCCACTATTTTATTAATTTTCCTTTATTTGCGCTCTCGTGTAAATCTCTGTCTCTTCACCTTCCTTTTCTCCTATTTTCCTTTATTTCATAAATAAAATACCAATTATTGCCACTTTGTCTTTGTCCCTGCCTTTGCCAATTTCCATAGCCATAAATTAATCACAAGTAATAGCCATCACTATGTTTTTCCCAACATTCAACTTTGAATACATGTCCCGTGACTTTGGTATTATTTTATTTACATGGAAAATCAACCAAAGTTGTTACAAACCACTCCCCCTTAGGGGAACAATGTCCTTGGTGTTCTATGAAACCTATGACCAAAAAACCGTTGAAAACAAAACATACTACCGATAGAGCTTTATAACATAGCTTGATGCAATATTTACAATGAACAATAATTGTAAACCATGACCAACATAACATACATGACAATTATACCACTTATTGGAGCTTTGTAACATAGCTCATTGCGACATCTACAACAATATATATTCTTTGTTTGAACCAACAAATAATGAAGGATATAAATCCCACATCTGATTAATAATCTCCCATTAAGCTTCATTAGGTCCAAAGTGCTTCCAATGCACTTTAACTTGCTCGATTGTTCAGTTCTGGATATTGATTTGTTTCCACTGCAATATGCATTGTGGTTATGGATGGAATTCTCCCTCTGGTTCCACCTGAAATACAGATCAATCAATCATATGATCAACATCCTGGAAATATTTCTTAAGCAATGAAACATGGAAAACATTATGGAATTTCACTGTTGGAGGCAGTGGAATCTTGCCCGCCACTGATCAAATCCTCTCAAGGATCTCAAAAGGCTCACAATATCGAGGTGCAAACTTGGCACATGACCCAATCATCAAGCAACTATTCTTGGGCTTGATGCAAAAGTACACATGTTCCCCAAGTTAAAACTCCTTAAATACCCTATGTTGATCTGCATAATTATTATGCCTGTCCATTTCTACCTTTATATCCTTTTTGATAACATTCATTTCTTGTTCCATCTCTTCCAACAATTTCGGTCCAATAAATACCCTATTCATTAGGTCTCTCCAACTTAAAGGAGTACTATGTTATGAAACCAGCTCACAAAAAGATAGAAAAGATAGATCAACGACTTAGAAATCAACCTCTTCGAGGGGGCAACCTCCTTTACATTACACAATTGAACAATTCTTGGATGATACAAATGAAAAAACCTCGTCTAAGGGGTCACAATATAACCAAATCCGACGTAACAATAATAATAAAAGGGCACAAAAATAACAATAGTGGGCTTCTATGGGGCACAATAATAACAATATGGGGACAATAGGGGCACAATAATAACAATATGGGGAAAATAGGGGCACAACAATAACAATAAGGGATACAATGACAATAGTAATGGGGGAATCACTAGTATTATAGGGACCTAACATGCCCCTCTCCTTTAAAAAAGTGTTTTCCTCAACACTTGAGTAGTTATGGATGCTTTTGTATAAAATTCTCATCCTCCCATGTGGAATCTTCAACGGGTAAGTTCTTCCACTTGATGAGATACTCTTAAATTGATCGATTTCGTAGATGTCGAGTTCTTATTTCTTTCACTGCTTTAGGTTCCAATATGATTTTTCCTTCCTCATCAAGTTCTGGAAATATTGTTTGAACTGGGAGCTTGTCACCTATAACCTTCTTTAAGTACGACACATGGAAAATTGGGTGCACTCGGGAAGCTGCAGGAAGCTCCAATTTGTATGCCATAGTACCTATCATTTGCAACACCTTGTACATACCATAATACTTTGATGATAATTTATTATCCTTCTTAGCTTTCTTGGACATTTGTTTATATGGTTGTAGCCATAGGAATACCCAATCACCTACATCAAAACTTCTTTCGCTGCGATGTTCATCTGCCTGCTGTTTCATTCTATTTTGCGCCAAGGTGAGGTTATCCTTTAAGAGTTGGAGAACTTGTTGTTGATGCTTGATGTGATCTTCCACTGCTTGAACCTTAGAATTTTCTCTTAAATATGGTGTGATGGATGGTGGATGATATCCATAAAGTGCCATAAATGGGGTCATTTTTGTTGCAGTATGGAAGGAAGTGTTATACCACCATTCAGCTAGAGGCAACCATTTGACCCATTGTGCCTGTTTATCAGATACAAAGGAATGAAGATATCCTTCCAAGCATTTGTTTACTATCTCAACTTGCCCATCAGATTGAGGATGATAAGATGAGCTATAAGCTAATTGAGTACCAAGACAAGAAAATAATTATGTCCAAAAATTTCCAGTGAAAATGGGATCTCTGTCGCTTACAATAATCTTTGGGTTTCCATATAGCTTTTGAATTGTTTCCATAAGTTTACTAGAAACTATACTCGCTTTAAATGGATGAGATAATGCACAAAAGTGTGCATACTTGGTAAGTTTGTTAATTACCACCATGATAACACTCTTTCCTTCGGACTTGGGTAAACTTGTGATAAAATCCATTTAAGCCTCCTCCCAAAGTTGGCTTGGAATGGATAAAGGTTGTAATAGACTTGGGGTCTTAATTGTTTCAACTTTATTTTGTTGGCAAACCAAACATTCTGCCACAAAATTTTGAATATTCGATCTAAGGCCATCCCAAAAAAATTCCTTCTTAACCCTGTGGTAAGTTTTTAGAAATCCTGAGTGCCCTCGTAAGGGAGAAGTGTGCAATTCCATAAGAATCTTTTGTTTGAGTTGGGAATTCTTACATAGGTATAACCGATCTTTGTACCATAACAAATCCTTTTTCCAGTTGAATGTATCAGATGTACTGGGATCTTGTTGTATCTTTTGAATGAGTGCCCACACTTGTTCGTAATTCTTCCATTCATCCCTTGCTCCGTTTATCCAATCTGGTTGGATAATAGAAATGACGCAAAGAAATGCTTCCACATCCTCATCCTTTCTTGAGAGTGCATCTGCCACAACATTTTGCTTCCCTTTTTTGTAGATGATTTCAAAGTCATAACCCAACATCTTTGTGACCCAATTTTGCTGCTCTTCTGAAGATAATCTTTGTTCTAGAGAGTATTTAATACTATCATGATCTGTTTTTACCTTGAAGTGTCTTCCCATTAGGTAGGGTCGCCATTTCTTAAGTACATGTAGTATTGCCAACATTTCCTTATCATAAATAGCTTTATGTAAATACTTTCCTTTGATTGGATGACTTTCAAAATTAATGGGTCTTTCTTCTTGCATTAAAAAAACACCAATTCCATTTCCTAAGGCATCACATTCCATAATAAAGGTTTTTGTGAAGTCCAGTGTAGCTAAGACCGCTTCTTGGCACATTGCCTCTTTAAGATGTTTAAAGGCCTTCGTTGCTTCCGGAGTCCATGAAAATGCAGCTTTCTTCAATAATGTTGTTAGAGGTGCTGTTGTTCTCCCATAATTCTTAAAAAATTTGCGATAATACATGGTCAACCTGAGAAAGCCTCGTAGATGCTTTATGGATGTGGGGATTTTCCATTCCTTAATGGTTTTAATTTTTCTAGGGTCTACCTTAATACCTTCATGAGATACAGTATGACCCAGATATTCCACCTCTTGTACTCCAAAGAAACATTGGGAGCTTTTTGCATATAATTGTTTCTCCTCCAATAGTTTGAGCACCTTATCAACATGTTGAACACAATTCTTCCAAGACTTGCTGTAGATTATTATATCATCAAAAACTACTAACAAAAATTTCCTAAGGAAGGGTTTGAAAATGGAATTCATTAAACCTTGAAATGTAGAAGGTGAATTGGTAAGGCCAAAAGGCATGACCAAAAATTCATAATGAACCTCATGAGTTCTAAATGTTGTTTTTGGAATGTCTTCAGTCTTCATTCTGATTTGATGATATCCTGAACGAAGATCCAACTTGGTGAAGTAAATTGATCCATGCAATTCATCCAATAATTCATCAATGACAGGAATGAGAAATTTATCTTTAATAGTGATCTTGTTGAGCTCCCTATAATCTGGACACATGCGCCATGATCCATCCTTCTTGTGAACCAATACTACTGGAGCAGAGAAAGAACTTTGACTAGGTTGAATTATACCAGCCTCTAGCATTTCTACAACCATACGTTCAATTTCACTCTTTTGGGCATAGGGATATCTGTAAGGCCTGATGTTTGGAGGAACACTTCCTTGAATCAAATGAATAGCATGATCATGATCACGAATAGGTGGGAGGCCTTTGGGAGTCTCAAATACCTTGGAATGATTGTCCAAGACTTTTTGGAGATCTAGAGAAATAGATGATTTCGATGTGGGAACCTCTAATGAACATACTTATGCAATTATGCCTCATTTTTCTTTCTTTAGAGGCTTTTTCATTCAGTTAGAGCTGATTATCTTTCCCGATTTCCCTGTGATACCCCTTAATTCAACTTCCTTTCCTTCTGAAGAAAATTTCATGAAAATTTCTTGAAAATTAAAAGCTATTGTACCCAAGGATTGTAGCCATTGGACTCCTAGTACAACATCAACACAACCATTGGAATGGAAAGCATCGGGCTATTCAATACATATTCTCCCATGGATAGCTTGATATTATGGCACTTTCTTGAGCAATTTATGGTTCCTCCACTTGCAACCATCACTTGACACTCTAGTGCTGGATATAGGAAGCAATTCAATTCCTTGGCTATCTTATAATGAATAAAATTATGGGTGTAATTTCCCGAATCAATCAACATTATTACCTTTTTCTTCTTGATATGCCCTTCTATCTTGATAGTTTGAGGAGTGGTAATTCCAACCAATGCATTACAATATATGGTCAGATTCATTTCTTCTTTCTCCAGGGTTTGTTCCTAGTGTATATCCTATTCTTTTGATGTTTCTTGTTCCTTTTCTTCCTCCTCTTCACAATCTATGTAAAATAATTTCTTCTCAAAACACTTATGACCTTTAGTGTATTTTCTATCACAACTGTAACAAAGCCCTTATGCTCTTTTTTCTTCCAATTGTTGTAGTGTCAACCTTGTAGGTTGTGGATGGCTAGGGGAAACAACACTTCCATCTTTATGATTATGAGTGGTAGGCTTCCTTGTTGCCATAATTTTGCTTTCCATTTTTCTTGCCAACCTGAACGCCTTCTCCAATGAATTAGGTTCCCAAAGGCGAACCTCATGTTGGATGTTATCCTTTAAAGTCCTTATGAACACATCAATCCTATGCTCCTCTGGAATATCTTTTACCCTTATAATCAATTTTTGGAATTCCTCAATGTGCTCCGTCATTGAACCCTTTTGTTTGAGATTTATCAGTTGGCTAAAAAAGTGTTGCTTTTTGTATCCTCATAATGTGCTATCATTTCATCCGTAAAAATAGACCAAGTGACAATTTGTTTACGAGAGCAAAGTCAATGATACCATACAAACTAATTTGGTTCCAAATATAAAGTTGCAATGCATACCTTTTGTGTGTTTTGGACATTATGGAGATCCAAAAATTGCTCCATCTGTAGTATCCATGTTATGGGATCCTTGCCATCAAACTTCCTCATATCAATCTTTGGAACATGGTGGTTCTTCGATCCAACGTTAGAGTCTATGAAATCATGATTAACATTTATTTTGTTCTCATCATGATTTTCCTTTACTACCCTTTCGCTAGTTGTCAAATTTGTCTTCATATCTTCCATCTTAGCTTCCACGCCTTTCTTTAAATCATCCATAGTAGCTTCCATGCCATCCATCTTAGCTTCCACGTCATCCATGTTAGCTTCTACGCCATTCTTTAAACCATTCATCTTAGCTTCCACACCATAAATCTTAGCTTCTACATCTTTATTTAAACCATCCATCTTAACTTCTGTTACTTTTTGTGCGAGTGATATTTGTTGCACTTGGTCTCGTAATTTTGATATATCATGTTGCATTTCTTCCTCTTTTTCACGATTCATGCTAGATCTTTCAGGTTTCTTACTATGTGTTTCAATTTTCTTTCTTCGGGGCATCAATTACTGATAATAATGCTTCAGTATGCCCTTTGAATTCCTTCAAACTATTTTTTCAAACCAAACTTATGCAAAAATTAAAAAAAACTACACAACATTTTTCACTTTGTAGGAGCTCAATATTGAATCTGATGTATCTCTGTAATTTTGGATCTTCAAGGTCTAAAATTGCTTCTTGTTGTAACCCTCTGAGTACTCTTTCTAAACTCGCAAGTCTAATCAAGATTGGATTCTCCAATGAAGAGTTATGCCAAATCTCCCACGATGACCTGATTATAGACTAGTTCAGTAGAGCGATCTTGTACGAAGTGCCACATGTCACTGTTTTGACCTTATGATCTGAAACTAATACATAGAAAACTACAGTCCGTACTCTTTCTGTAACTTCTTACGAAATTTCAATCTGACACTCAAAAAAAAAAAAAAAAAAAAGAAAAAAGAAGAAACAAGTTATGATGATTTTCCCCAAGTCACCTGTTTGAGATATAGTTCGGGATCCTGCAAAAACCGTAACTTCCTTGGATCATATATCTAAAAATATAGCGATACAAGATCTGAAATTTGGACCCATGGTTTAGAGATATTTCAGCTCAAATGTTTTTTTTTCTTTTACTAACCCCGCAAGTCTGATCAAGATTGGATTCTCCAATGGAGGGTTATGCCAAATCTCCGACAATGACCTGATTATAGACTAGTTCAGTAGAGCGATCTTGTACGAAGTGCCACGTGTCACTGTTTTGACCTTACGATCTGAAACTAATACACAATAAACTACAGTCCGTACTCTTTCTATAACTTCTTACGAAATTTCAATCTGATGCTCAGAATTTTTTTTTTTTTATAATGATTTTCCCCAAGTCACCTGTTTGAGATATAATTCAGGATCCTGCAAAAACCCTAACTTCCTTGGATCATATATCCAAAAATATAGCAATACAAGATCTGAAATTCGG
Source organism: Pinus tabuliformis (assembly GCA_031772625.1). Lineage (NCBI taxonomy): Eukaryota > Viridiplantae > Streptophyta > Pinopsida > Pinales > Pinaceae > Pinus > Pinus tabuliformis. Next base: position 1,127,629,135 of record CM062817.1, read on the forward strand.
ACCCGTGATTTAGAGAGATTTCAGCTCAAATGGTTTTTTTTAATCTTTTCGCTTTTGAAACATCGCAGAAAAAAAGTAGCGAAACCCTAGAATCCAAGCTTTGATACCAAATGCTATGAAACCAACTCACAAAAAGATAGATCAACGAATTAGAAATCAACCTCTTCGAGGGGGCAACCTCCTTTACATTACACAAATCAACAATTCTTGGATGATACAAATAACAAAACCTTTTTTTGTATATATGAGTCTAAGGGGTCACAATATAACCAAAGTATACCTAACAATAATAATAAAAGGGCACAAAAATAACAATAGTGGGATTTTATGGGGCACAATAATAACAATATGGGGACAATAGGGGCACAACAATAACAATAAGGGATACAATGATAATAGTAATGGGGGAATCACTAGTATTATAAGGACCTAACATATTATGACTTCGCCCATAAAGAGCCTCAAATGGACTCATCTTCAAGGACTCTTGACACCCCTTGTTATATGAAAAATCTACTAGTGGAAGGTACTCTTCCCGCTTCCGCCGTTGATGCATGACATACATCCTCAACATGTCCTCAAGAATCTAGTTAACCCTCTCTGTTTTTCCATCTGTCTATGGTTGATAATTTGTGCCAAAGGGAAACTATGTCCCCAAACCTACAAACAACTCCTTCCAAAACCTGGAAGTTAAATTGGCATCTTTTTCGGATGTAATCTTCTTAGGAAAACCATGTAATCTCACTGTCTCCCTGATGAAAATTTAAGCTACCTCACTAGCTCAATTCGTAGACTTAGCTGTAATGAAATGAGATACCTTACTTAACCTATCAACCACAACCATGATGGAATCATGCTACTTCAATGTCCTAGACAAACCTGTAATGAATTCCATGGAAATGACCTCCCATTTCCACCATGGAATCGGAATCGATTGCAATAAACCACCTGGGTGCTTACACCATGATTTTACCTATTGACAACCCAAACATCTCGCAACAAACTCGGCCACCTCTTTCTTCATGTTTGACCAATGATAGAGCTTATTCACCGCTGTCAAAGTTTATGATATCCCAGGTGACCTGAATACGACTTGACATGAAATTCCCTCAAGATAAGCTTCTTAGGTTCAATGTTGTCTGGCACCTAAATCATGTTCTTGAATTTGACTAAGCCATCTATCATAAGGTTATAATCCTCATTCCTATCACCTTCACCCTGTTGTTGTAACTTGTGCTTCAACTGCTGATACATGTCATCATGGTTTCGTGCTTGCAAGATTCGCTCATGCAAATATGTCCCAAAAGGACTCACTGCTACAATACAATTCACCTGCACTCTTATACTAAGAGAATATGTAACCTTGTCTCCTCGCCCTTAATGTACCTGATCTCAAAATCAAACTCACTGAGAGTAGCAACCCATTTAGCTTTCCTGGCATTCATATTAGGTTGGTCAAAAAAATACGTTAGCCCACTGTGATCACTCATCAAGTCAAACCTTCTACCAAGAAGTTAATGTCTCAAAATATTTAACACATGAATGATAGTTTCCAACTCGAGATCATGAGTCACATAGTTCTTCTCATGCTCATTCAATTTCCTTGACCCATAGCATACAACCTGTTCTTCCTGCATTAAGACTCCACCAAGTCCTCTCTTGCAAGCATCTGTACATAGCACAAACTCTTTGTCAGGATCGGCAATCTTCAAAGCTGAAGTATTTGTAAGGAACTAGTTCAACTGCTCAAAACTCGCTGCACATTCCTCATTCCATTCAAACTTCTTCCCTTTTCACTGCAAATATGTAATATGATAGGTAATCAGTGAGAAGTTCTTGAGGAACCTCCTGTAGTAACATGCTAATCCCATGAATGATCTAACCTCATCCACATTTCTAGGAGTTTCCCACTCCATGATAACTCTGATCTTATTGGTGCTCAAATTGTTTCGGTAACTAAGGACAACCTAAGACCACATCACTGTGTATCATATATCCTCCCGCTCTAGGTGACAAGGGTTAGCCTCCCTTTCACCACAAATGGTATTCCCTAGTGATAATCAAAATTGAATAGTCGTCGTAAAATGGTGTGAATTAAATAGATTTTATAATTAAACAAATAAATAGGCCAAATTATAGATCTAGAAGTGTGTCGTTTAAATAAATAGAGGTTAAATTTGGGAAGGAGAACTTATAGTAATTAAAATATCAATAATTACTATTAAAATCTTAGGTATGCAATGAGAAATGATGAAACACAAATTAGAGATGAATATGAAAAAGGAAAAACAAAAAAGTGTTAATTGTACTTGTACCCCACTTATTGGCTGCTCATCATGATGAAAAACAACAAAATAGAATAACATCACATATTATTGCATTCCATTCTCCCTCAAAAGACTAGCATTAAGACATGTTCATTTACTGATAGTATGAATATCTGAAAACAAATGAATCCTCTAATTGTTCTAACAAACTAATGCTAATCAAGTCATATACCAACTCGTCAACAAATGTCTAAGTTCAAGCACATAAATTACAAGAAATAAAATGTAAAGAAGAGGAGCATACACTATTATAATACATATATCTGCATGTGATTTTGTAATAAAACCATCAACATCGAGTGTTTTCTAGCTAATTAAACAATATACAACACAAAATTCATAATTCTAATTCCTCCGATAATATTAATATCTGAAAGGATCAAGAACTAAGTAAGGTACTGCAATGTAAATAAGCAATCAGGTCCCTTGTGTAAACTAAAAAATGCATTAGTGTATACACACAGAAAACAAAATGAAATTGAAAATGAAAAGGAAAACTAGAAAATACAATCTTCAAATTGAATAGCAAAAGGTTAACTTGGGGTGCTAGAGAAATGAGAGCTCCTGAGGCCACCCGCGCACAGCCCTAGCTGCTGTTGCAACTCTCAGAGACACAAGCCTGCTTCTCCTTAGTGGCCTCCAGCTGCTGAGGATCGACTTCTTCTGGACTAGAGAGATCGCACACCTCCCTACAATAAGCAATTCGCTGCTGCCCTTAGCGGCCTCCTGCTGCTGAGGCTCGAGAAAATGGATCCAGCAAAGAAGGAAGATCATCATTCAATCCTCCATTGGGAATCAGAAGAAATAGCCAAAGCATTTGCCTCCCTCATTTTGGCAATGGGACCGGCAAAGAACAGACTAGTATTCTCAAAGTTTGTTAAAAGAATGGAAGAAATACCAGAGATATCTCTTCCTCCGGCTCTCCCACAAAAAGCAGCTCTTTCCCTAGCAGAACGAGGATTAGTGGGGCATTTCATGGGGCTGTGGCCATCACTAAGGACTATACAAAAATGGGTAGAAAGAAACTGGTCGACTTCAATAAACGGGAAGATATTGATTAGGTTTTTTGGCAGAGGATATTATACCTTTCACTTTAAGACCAAGGAGGATCGAGACTTGATTTTCAGGAATGGTCCATATTTCATGGATACGAGGGGGTTGTATCTAAATAGATGGACCCCAGACTTTGATCCAGAAATGGATGTCCCAAGCATTGTACATGTCTGGGTTAGATTGCTGCACCTCCCTCTTCACTGTTGGGGAGACGATTCAGTTAAAGCCATAGGAAATGCAGTGGGGAAGTACATCAATCGATGCAAGCCAAAGGAAAATATGCATGCATGCGCCTGAATATGTGTCAAAGTGGATCTAGGGAGAGGCCTCCCGGAAGCTATCAAAATCAAAGTGGACGCACATACATCAGCTGGACTATGAGCAGATTCCCTTCAAATGCAAGGTATGTCATGAATACAATCATTTCGCAAATAGATGTACAAAAAAAAAAGAAAATGAAAGTGAAAAAACCGAGGATCTGGAAAATAAATGGGAACAAGTTAAGAAGAAAAAAACTACAAACAAGCATCCAAACCACTCTTCTTCGCAGCCGTCAACATCCACAAAAGCCCAACCTCTCTCGCCGAATGTAGACCTTGCAACTGCAAACCCATTCGATCCATTGGATTTCTCTGTTCCCCCATCTCTGTGTTCCAAATCCAGATCTAGATCTCCTCATTCCCCTAACCCTTCTCCCCACTCCCTTAGAATCTCAAATCGCCACCTCTCTCCGCCCCCCTCAGTAGATAGAATCTTAACCCGAAAGCAAGCAAAGGAAGCACTCCCTAATACTGAAAATAAAAAAAAAGTGGGAAGGAAGACAAACAAGGAACTAAGGGATGAAGCAACAGCAAAAGAAATGGCTCTAGGAACGCAGCAACCTATGGACACTTTCCTAGGGAAGAGCACAGGGAACAATGAGAGAAGTCAACCCAAGGGGAAGGGCACTGTGTAACACCAAGCAGGTAAATAATGATAATAGTCTCCTGGAATTGTAGAGGAATGGGGTCAACCATTAAGGAAAATGCAGCAAGAGATATATTAATAAATGAAAACCCAGATATTCTAATGATATAGGAGACAAAGGTAGGCAATCAAGACACCGAAAATCTCAAAAAAAGTTTAGTAACTATGAAGGGGAAGCCATGCAGGCAATAGGAGCATCCGAGGCATATGCACAATATGGAAAAAAGGAAAATGAGAATTGATTCAAAAGAAAATAGATCAACATTGGATAATAACGGACCTCAAGAAAATCAGTACAAGGGAGAGGTACAGGGTCATAAACATCTATGCCCCCAATCACTATAAGGACAAAGAACAGTGCTGGGCTTCTTTGAAGGAAATCTTACAGGAAAATCAAGGAAGGAAGGTGATTTTAGGAGGAGATTTAAATCTGGTAATAAGTATTGAGGAAAAATTAAGAGGAAATTATCAAACGGACCCCTCTAGGAAATCTCTAGAAGAAATTATGGAACAACATAACCTTCTTGACATTCCCCCAAATAACGGGAAACACACCTGGAACAAAAAAAGAGTAGGTAAAAGTAATATCAAAGAAAGGCTGGAGAGGATATTAATTCAAGAAAGTATAGCAGCACAATACAACTCTATAAAATCAAAAATCATCCACACATTTTCTTCAGATCATAAACCAATTTTAATAGCTCTGGGTAAGCTGGAGAACCAGGGCCCGCTCCCCTTCAGATACAACTCAACCTGGGACAGCAACATAGAAATAAGCAAGTTAGTTAAAATAGTTTGGGAACCAAGAGTAGAAGGTTCACCCCACTACATATGGGAGACAAAAATTAAAAATTTAAGAGCCAAGTTAAAAGAATGGGCAAGAACAGAGGAACAAAAAAAAAAGAAAAGAAAAAAGAGCTCCAACAGAAAATGGACAGCATGCAAATGGAGAAAGAGGGCAAAGAGGAAAGCAGGCAGGACTATTTAAAAGAGAGAGAAATCTTTTGGGAAATCTATAGGGAAAACAGGAAAGATGAAGAAGAGGCCAGATTGAAGTCCAGGAGTTTATGGCTCAAGGCAGGTGATAGGAACACGTCTTTTTTCCATAATTCTATGAAGATTAGAAGAGCCAGAAATCAGATAGAAAAGATCCAAGTGGAAAATCAAGAAATTAAAGGAGCGGAAGAAATTAAAAAAGCAGCCCACAAGCATTTCAAAGATCTACTGTCAGCGACAGATGAAACGGCTGAGTATGAAGAAATTTTGTAGCACATAAAAAAGAAAATAAAGAGAGAACAAAATGCAGATTTGTGTAAAGAGCCAACAAAGGAAGAGATAGTGGAGGCCATATGGAGTCTACACTCAGATAAAGCACCAGGACCAGACGGTTTCACCATAGCTTTCTTCAGAAATCACTAGTATACAATAAGAAAGGACTTCATAAGAATGGTGAAAAACACCTTCAAAAAAAAAAGATGGGAGGCAATACAAAATCATCCTATCTGGTGCTTGTCCCAAAAGAGGCAAATCCCATTACTTTCAATAGATACAGGCCCATATATCTATGTAATTCATCTTATAAGATAATAACCAAATTAGTGGCAAACAGAATCAAGAAAGTGCTGCCTCAAATCTTATCTGAAAACCAAGGAGGGTTTGTGCCAAATTGGCAAATCATTGATAATGTCATAATTGTCCAGGAAGTTGCCCATTCTAGTATCCAGAAGCAAGAGAAATGCATGATACTTAAACTAGATATGGCAAATGCCTTTGATAGGGGCAGCCACCCTTATCTCATGGTTGTCCTCCAGAAACTTGGCTTCTTAGAAGAAATAACAGGTGTGATTCAGGCATGCATCTCCACTCCATGGATAGCCCCTCTCATAAATGGAAGACCCAACGATTTCTTCCAAAGCACAAGAGGTCTCAGGCAAGGCTTCCCTCTTTCCCCTTTTCTTTACATAATAATGGTAGAGACTTTAAGCAGAGCTCTGGAAGCCCAGAGGAAAGAAAGAGCTATAACAGGGATAAGAATAGCAAAAGGAATAAAAACCATAAATCACTCCTTGTTTGCGGACGATACTCTGCTACTGGGAGGAGCATCAACAATAATAGCCAGAAGATTTAAAAAAACATTGGATAAATTCCTACAGGTGTCAGGTGGGCTATTAAACAACACCAAATGCAGGATTTATGGCTGGAATGTTCCACCTAGAATTATGAAAAGTATATCCCAAATCATGGAAATCCCAACACAAGAAAGATGGAGCCATTTCCTCTACCTAGGAATCCCGATCTCCAAAGAGAGCATGAAAGCCGAAATATGGACAAAACAGATCAAAAAAATGCAAGCTAAGATAAAAAATTGGGGAATGATGTGGTTAAATATGGCTGGAAGGGTGACTCTAATAAAAGATCTTCTTGCAGCACAACCGCTTTATCAATATGCTATAATCATGGCACCAACAAGCGCCCATAAACAAATGGAGCTAATTATAAGAAGCTTTCTATGGCAAGGTGGGAAGCAGGAAAACAAGAAGTTCAGCCTGGTCAAGTGGGATCAAGTAGTGTTACCATATGAAAAGGGAGGGCTATCTATTCGACTGCCTGGACTAATGAATGTAGCTTTGGGTATGAAAATAGTGTGGAGACTCATTACAGGCAACGAAAGCTGGTGGAAAAAAATCCTAATTAACAAATACATGGATGGATCCAAAGAAAAGTTGCTGAAAGGAATCAGCACAATCAGACAAAGTTCCCAAGTATGGAAGCTAGTCAAAAAAGTAATTCCATTAATGAGAAGCCACATCTCAAAAATTCTAGGTAACGGGAAAACCATTTAGATATGGGAGTACAGGGTCATGGGGAAAGATCAAATCCAAAATCTCCTGGAAGTTGAAGGCATTCAAGAATGGCTAAAAGAAAATGGATACAACACTATCCATTCAATCTCTCTATGGAACCAGAAGGAGTGGCAGGAGTGGAAAATTCCAGCCATTCCAGTAAATCTAGAAGGACAATGGAAAAAAGTTCAAACAACATTTAAAAGGGGCATCTCCTACCCACTACGATGAGGAAGAAAACTACCTATGGGATCCAAACAATGGGCAGTACACAGTTAAATCTGGATATAATATCCTCCAAGAGCAGATTGATCACCGGGAATGGGACCCCTGGAAACTAGCTTGGAAGTTAGAAAGCGTGCCAAAAATAAAAAATTTCATATGGACCTTGTTAAAAGGGAAGATTTTGACTGCATAATTTAAAAAAAAAGGGGCATTCAAGGGCCATCAAGATGCCCTTTATGCAGGCAAGCAGAAGAAAACATACAACATTTGTTCCAAGAGTGTGAATTCTCAAAGGAATGTTGGAAGCAACTAATACAACCATTGGAAATTAACTTAAGCTTTGAAAAACCATTGCTGGAATTTCTCGGAAACTTTGAGAAAGCTTACCCTTATGAAACAAAGAAGAAAGCCACGATTATAAGAATATGGAAATGTATACCAACAATGTTATGTTGGCAAATCTGGTTGGATTGAAACAAGAGCATTTTCAAAAATCAAAACCCAAGAATTGTGAAAACGCTATCCAAAACTTGGGGAATGACTTCCGAAATTCTCAACGCAAAAGGAACTGCACTAACGAACTATAGCATTCTCCAACAAGAGGAAAGGGATTGGCTTAGCAAGACCATAATAGATAATAATGGGTAGAAAGGTCAGAGAAAAGAAAATACGAAAGGAAAATGGAAATTAAGAATGACGAAAGAGGAGTTGGAAAGTTGGAAGAAAACTCAGAATAGACACTGTATGTGTTTTGACGGAGCCTCAAAGAATAATCCCGGAAAAGCAGGAGTGGGTGGAATAATTTATGATCCAAATGGGGAAAAATAACCACCTACGAGTGGGGATTAGGACAAATGTCAAATAATCAAGTGGAAGCATACAATTTACTGATGGGAACAAGGTTGATTAAAAAAAAGGAATTCAAAATCCTATGATCATAGGAGACTCAGCCATCATAATCGAGATTATGGCTCGAAATAGGAACCCCAACAACAAGTTTATGAGCCGAATCATTCAAAGAACTAGAAGGAATTTAGTATGATCCAGAAATGCAACCTTCAAATAGGTCTTGAGGTTGCATAATAAGCAAGCGGATCATCATGCAAATCAGGCTGTGGAGAAGGAAGAAGGAATTGTCAGAGAGAATCAGGAAGAATACTATCTCAGCGTGCCATAACTCCCATCGAAAAATGACAAGAATGAAGTTTTGGTATACAATAGGACAACGTAGAAGAAGTAGAGAGAAACATCAAGGAAGAGAATGTACAGGGCAACAAGGAATCCACAGCCATCGGGAAATTAAAAAAAACTTGGATAGTCAAAGGAAAAATCATGACAGCGAGGAACAACACATGAAAGATGTCAGTGATGGCAACTCAGATAAAAAATGTTGGGTCCCTATAATACTAGTGATTACCCCATTACTATTGTAGTTATACCCCTTATTTATATTGTGGTGCCCCTATTACCCCCATATTATTATTTCTGTGCCCCATAGAATCCCTCTATTGTTATTTTTGTGGCTTTATATTATTATTGTTAGGTCGGCTGGATTATATTGTGACTCCTTAGACTCCTATATATAGAAAGGAGGTTTTGTCATTTGTGGCATCCAAGAATTGTTCATTTATGTAATGTAAAGGAGGTTTCCCCCTCGAAGAGGCTGAATTCTAAGGCGTTGATCTATCTTTTCTATCTTTTCTTGAGCTGGTTTCATAACATTTGGTATCAGAGCTTTGGATTCTAGGGTTTCGCTGCTCCAAACAGGTCATCGTGGAATTTTCGCTATAACTTTTTTTCTGTGACGTTTCAGAAGTCGAAAAAAAAACCCATTTGAGAAGAATTGGCGCTGAACCTTGGGTCCGAATTTCAGAGCTTTTCGCGTGATATTTTCGAAGATATGATCTGAGGAAGTTGGTCTTTTTGCAGACTCCTGAATTACATTCAAAACAGGTGACCTGGGGAAAATCGTCATAACTTTCTCTCTGAGGATCGGATTGAAATTTCGTAAAAAGGTACAGAAAGAGGACGGACTGTAGTTTCTTGTGGGTGTTTTTTAGATCCAAAGGGCGAAACAGTGACTCGCGGCACGTCGTACAAATTAGTTCTACTGAACTAGTCTATAATCAAGTCACTGTGGGAGATTTCGCATAACTATTCCTTGGAGAATCCAATTTGGGTCAGACTTGTGGCATTGGAAAGAGGACGCAGAGAGCTACTACAAGTCACAAGTTCAGAACTAGATGACTGGAAAGTACAAAGATACATCAGAGGAAATATCGAGCTCCTACAAAGTGAAAAAAGGTGTGTAGATTTTTTTTAAATTTTTGCTTAAGCTTGGTTTGAAAATTTATTTTGAAGGAATTCAAAGGGCATAGTAGAGCATTATTATCGGTAACTGATGCCTCGAGGAAAGAAAATGCAAACACCTAGTAAGGAACCTGAAAGCTCTAGCATGACTCATGAAGAAGAGGAAGAAATGCTACATGATATATCAAAATTACAAGAACAAGTGCAACAAATGTCACGCTCACAAAAGTTAACAGATGCTAAGATAAATGGCATGGAAGCTAAGATGGACAATTTGAAGATAGATTTGAACACAAATTTGAAGACAGGCATGGCAGATTTGAAGACAGATTTGACTAATTTTCTACAAGAAATACTTACTAATGGTGAAAAGGTAGTAAAGGAAACTCATGAGGAGAACAAAAGAAATGTTAATCATGATTCCATAGACACTAATGTTGGATCGAAGAATCACCACATTCCAAAAATCGATATGAGGAAGTTTGATGGCAAGGATCCCGCCACATGGATATTACAGATGGAGCAATTCTTCGATCTCAATAATGTGCAAAACACACAAAAGGTACGTATGGCAACTTTATATTTGGAACCAAATCAGTTTGTATGGTATCAATGGCTTTGTTCTCGTAAACAATTTATCACTTGGGCAATTTTTACAGAAGAATTGATAGCACATTATGAGGATACAAAAAGCAACACTTTTTTTAGCCAATTGATAAGTCTCAAACAAAAGGGTTCAATAATGGAGCACATTGAGGAGTTCCAAAAATTGAACATAAGGGTAAAAGATATTCCAGAGGAGCATAGGATTGATGTGTTCATAGGGTCTTTAAAGGATAATATCCAACATGATGTGCGCCTTTGGGAACCTGATTCATTAGAGAAGGCATTCAGGTTAGCAAGAAAAATGGAAAGCAAAATTATGGCAACTAGGAAGCATACCATTCACAACTATAAAGACGGAAGTGTTGTTGCCCATAGTCTTCCACAACCTACAAGGTTGACACCACAAAAATTGGAAGAAAAAAGAGAAAAAGGGCTTTGTTACAATTGTGATAGCAAATACACAAAAGGTCATAAGTGTGTTGAGAAGAAATTATTCTACATAGATTGTGAAGAGGAAGAAGAAAAGGAGCAAGAAAGGTCAAAAGAAGAGAATATATTCCAGGAACAAAGCCTAGATGAAGAACAAATAAATCCGACCATATCTTGTAATGCATTGGCGGGAATTACCACTCCTCAAACCATCAAGATAGAAGGACAAATCAAGAAGAAAAAGGTAATAGTGTTGATTGATTCAGGAAGCACCCACAATTTTATTCATTGTAGGGTAGCAAAAGAATTGAATTGCTTCCTATATCCAGCACCAGAGTGTCAAGTGATGATTGCAAATGGAGGAACAATAAATTGTTCTCGAAAGTGCCATAATATCAAGCTATCCATGGGAGAATATGTATTGACTAGCCCAATGCTTTCCATTCCAATGGGAGGTGCTGATGTTGTACTAGGAGTCCAATGGCTACAATCCTTGGGTACAATAGCTTTTAATTTTCAAGAACTTTTCATGAAATTTTCTGTGGAAGGAAAGAAAGTTGAATTAAGGGGTATTGCAGGAAAACCAGGAAAGATAATCAGCTCTAATGGCATGAAAAAGCTTCTAAAAAAGGAGCAAAGAGGTGTAATTGCACAATTATGTTCGCTAGATGTTTCCACATTGGAATCATCTATTTCTCCAGATCTCCAAAAAGTCCTGGACAATCATTCCAAGGTATTTGAGACTCCCAAAGGTCTCCCACCTATGCGTGATCATGATCATGCTATTCATCTGATTCCAGGAAGTGTTCCTCCAAACATCAGGCCGTACAGATATCCATATGTCCAAAAAAGTGAAATTGAACGTATGGTTGCAGAAATGCTATAGGCTGGTATAATTCAACCGAGTCAAAGTTCTTTCTCAGCTCCAGTAGTATTGGTGCACAAGAAGGATGGATCATGGCGCATGTGTCCAGATTATAGGGAGCTCAACAAGCTCACTATTAAAGATAAGTTCCCCATTCTTGTCATTGATGAATTACTAGATGAATTGCATGGATCAATTTACTTCACCAAGCTGGATCTTCGTTCGGGATATCATCAAATCAGAATGAAGATTGAAGACATTCCGAAAACGGCATTTAGAACTCATGAGGGTCATTATGAATTTTTGGTCATGCCTTTTGGCCTTACCAATGCACCTTCAACATTTCAAGGTTTGATGAATTCAATTTTCAAACCATTCCTTAGAAAATTTGTGTTGGTATTTTTTGATGATATACTAATCTACAGCAAGTCTTGGAAGGATCATGTTGAACATGTTGACAAGGTGCTACAACTATTGGAGGAGAAACAATTATATGCAAAAAGATCCAAATGTTTCTTTGGAGTCCAGGAGGTGGAGTATTTGGGTCATATTGTATCTCATGAAGGAGTTAAGGTAGACCCTAGCAAAATTAAAGCCATTAAAGAATGGAAAATCCCCACATCCATAAAGCATCGGCGAGGATTTCTTGGGTTGACAGGGTATTATCGCAAGTTCGTTAAGAATTATGGGAGAATAGCAGCACCTATAACAACATTATTGAAGAAAGATTCATTTTCATGGACTCCGGAAGCAACAAAGGCCTTTAAACATCTTAAAGAGGCAATGTGCCAAGCACCGGTCTTAGCTACACCGAACTTCACAAAAACCTTTATTGTGGAATGTGATGCTTCAGGAAATGGAATTGGTGCTGTTCTAATGCAAGATGAAAGATCCATTGCTTTTGAAAGTCGTCCAATCAAAGGAAAGTTTTTAAGCAAAGCTATTTATGAGAAGGAAATGTTGGCAATACTCCATGCACTTAAGAAATGGCGACCCTACCTAATGGGAAGACACTTCAAGGTAAAAACGGATCATGATAGCCTTAAATACTTTTTAGAACAAAGATTATCCTCTGAAGAGCAACAAAAGTGGGTCACAAAGATGTTGGGTTATGACTTTGAAATCATCTACAAAAAAGGGAAGCAAAATGTGGTGGCAGATGCACTCTCAAGAAAGGATGAGGATATGGAAGCATTGTTGTGTGCCATTTCTATTATCCAACCAGATTGGATAAACGAAGCAAAGGAGGAATGGAAGAATGACGAAGAAGTGTGGGCACTTATTCGAAAGCTACAACAAGATTCCAGTACTTTTGATACATTTAGCTGGCAAAATGATTCGTTATGGTACAAGGATCGCTTATACCTCTATAAGAATTCCTAGCTAAAACAAAAGATTCTTATGGAATTGCACACTTCTCCCTTAGGAGGGCACTCAGGATTTTTAAAAATTTACCACAGGGTTAAGAAGGAATTTTTTTGGGATGGCCTTAAATCAGATATTCAAAATTTTGTGGCGGAATGTTTGGTTTGCCAACAAAATAAAGTTGAAACAATTAAGACACCGGGTCTATTACAACCTTTATCCATTCCAAGCCAACGTTGGGAGGAGGTTTCTATGGATTTTATCACAGGTTTACCCAAGTCTAAGGGAAAGAGTGTCATCATGGTGGTAGTTGACAGACTTACCAAGTATGCACACTTTTGTGCATTATCACATCCATTTAAAGCCAGTACAGTTTCTACTGCATTTATGGAAACAGTTCAAAAGCTACATGGAAACCCAAAGATTATTGTAAGTGACAGAGATCCCATTTTCACTGGAATTTTTTGGACAGAATTATTTTCTTGTCTGGGTACTCAGTTAGCTCATAGCTCATCTTATCATCCTCAATCTGATGGGCAAACTGAGATAGTAAACAAATGTTTGGAAGGATATCTTCGTTGCTTTGTATCTGATAAACAGACACAATGGGTCAAATGGTTGCCTTTGGCTGAATGGTGGTATAACACTTCCTTCCATACAGCAACAAAAATGACCCCATTTATGGCACTTTATGGGTACCAACCACCATCAATCACATCATATTTAAGAGAAAATTCTAAGGTTCAAGTAGTGGAACATCACATCGAACATCAACAACAAGTCCTCCAACTCTTAAAAGATAACCTCGTGTTGGCACAAAATAGAATGAAACAACAGGCAGATCAACATCACAGTGAAAGAAGTTTTGATGTAGGTGATTGGGTATTCCTACGGCTACAACCATATAAGCAAATGTCCCTAAAGCAAGCTAAGAAGGATAATAAATTATCACCAAAGTATTATGGTCCGTACAAGGTGTTGGAAAAGATTGGCACTATGGCATACAAATTGGAGCTTCCTGCAGCTTCTCGATTGCACCCAGTTTTCCATGTTTCATGTTTAAAGAAGGTTATAGGCGACAAGCTCCCAGTTCAAACAATATTGCCAGAACTTGACGAGGAAGGAAAAATTATATTGGAACCGGAAGCAGTCACAGAAACAAGAACTCGACAGCTACAAAATCGATCAATTTCAGAGTATCTTATCAAGTGGAAGAAATTATCCGCTGAAGATTCCACATGGGAGGATGAGAATTTTATGCAGAAGTATCTAGAACTACTCAAGCGTTGAGGACAACACTTTTTTGAAGGAGAGGGGCATGTTGGGTCCCTATAATACTAGTGATTACCCCATTACTATTGTAGTTATACCCCTTATTTATATTGTGGTGCCCCTATTACCCCCATATTATTATTTCTGTGCCCCATAGAATCCCTCTATTGTTATTTTTGTGGCTTTATATTATTATTGTTAGGTCGGCTGGATTATATTGTGACTCCTTAGACTCCTATATATAGAAAGGAGGTTTTGTCATTTGTGGCATCCAAGAATTGTTCATTTATGTAATGTAAAGGAGGTTGCCCCCTCGAAGAGGCTGAATTCTAAGGCGTTGATCTATCTTTTCTATCTTTTCTTGAGCTGGTTTCATAACAAAAAATTTCAGGATAAAAGCAGAGGCACTGGGAAAAATTGGGGCAGACTGAAGGAGCAACAGAAGAACGAACAACAAAAAGATGAAGGAACATCAGTAGAAGGAACAATAACTAGAAGGAACAACAACAAAAGGAACAGTGCTAGAAGGAACAAAAACCCAAAGGAACTGTAGCAGAAGGAACAACAGCTGAAGGAACAACAGGCCGAAGGAACAACAATAGAAGGAACAACAAGAAGACGAAGGAACTACAGTAGAAGGAACAAAAACTAGAAGGAACAACAGTAGAATGAACAACACCAGAAGGAACAACAACCAAAAGGAACATCAACAGAAAGAACAGCAACCAAAGGAACAACAGGTCGAAGAAACAACAGAACAAAGGAACAGCAGTAAGGAACAGCAAGCAAAACAAACAACAGAAGAAGGAAGAACAACCAGAATAAGGAACAATAGCATAAGGAACAATAGACGAAAGAAAAACAGACCAAAGGAATAACAGGTCGATGGAACAACAACAAGGGACAACAAGCAGAATGAATAACAGCACAAGGAACAACAAACTTAAGGAACAACAAAATGCAAAACATATGGAAAAGGCCACATAATATACTCTCCCAGTATACAAACCATAAATTTATGTGAAATATGCTATGTAAATTTGTTTTCTTAGTGGGTCAATATGTAAAACAATACTCTATAATAGCTAAAAAAACTTCTGAAGTTTTGATACCAAGTACAAAAGAAAGGTCTACGTGCCTATTTAACCGCTCAGTCTATCATATCAGAACAACGGAATGTAAAAGGAGCTTTATCCAAAAACTTTTTTGATAATATAACAACTATCCGATCTTGTTAAAAAGAAAAAGAAAAAAGAAGGTTATAAAAGCATCACTGGTCGGTCTTGCACAACAGGTGCGATTAGACCATCTCGAATCATAAGTATTTCTTACCTTCAAATTTGTTTATCCAACCCCCTCTCCAATGAAAAAATTAAGGGTTTTATACAAAGGTTTGAATAATTGTTTTACATAACTATTACATAACTATTTGTTTAATATTTTAATGTAAAGGGAAATGTGAATAATCTCGAATAACTTTGGAACTTCAATCTTTTTTGACGATCTTGAAAATTAACGAAAAGTATGATTTATTGTTTGACCATTTGTGGGCGTTAATCCATTGTAATCTAATTATGCATAAAACAAATTAAAGCCAGTCCTTTAAATAATTAAATATAAAAATGTGGTAAATATTTTTTTCCTATTATTTAGGTAAAACCTCATACCTCGTGCTTCTTTTACAAACTCCCTCAATAAATATGGAAAAACCCTTAAAATATAACAAAACATAAATTACAAACTTATTTGATTATTTTATGGATTTAACCCCAAACTCCCTCAGTAAATCTGGAAAACCCCTTAAAAATATAACAAAACATAAATTGCAAATTTATTTGATTATTTTTTGGATTTAACCCTTGACTGTAAATCATAGTAAGTCCAGTACATACTTAAGCTACGAAATTCACATGGTGGATCTCATTTTAAATAAACCCCAGCCAAAGAAATAAATGCAACATGGAAATAATTTTGACAGACAAGGTTTTGCATAAAAAAATTGATGTAACATTATAAAGTCGATCTTTGGATAAAATATATAGGGTATGTTGTTTAGTAATTAATGATTTTCATAGATTACCCTAATATTTATTGAGCATTCATTTCATCAAAAGTTTTAAATTTTACTTTGCTTTCTCAAATTTCATGTTTTACATCATAATTTACTAACAATAACATTTAGAAAATTATGTTTTGTAATATGTATTTCACACATATATATTTAAGAAGTCAACTCCCTTAATCACCCAAACACCAAATTTTAAATATTATTCATATATATCATTTTCTCGTTTTTAGTGGACATTGTTTCCCCATTTTTAGGATCTCTTAGTGATAGTAATAATATCTTAATTATGTTTAGTCACATATACTACTTAGTTATATTTAATCTTTTAATTGTTTGTATTTTGAATTTATATGTGACTTATAGAATTAAAATCATAATAAAGCATTTCATGTGCATATTTACAGTGTGGAATTTCTTTAACATGGATTAGTTATTAGCCCTACTTAGGTTTGTTCCAATCCCTTGTATAGATTTGTCTTTTGTATTTTAGGAAGTCGAACTAGGTGAGACAAAATAGAAAAAGACTTGCGCGGGTGAGGGTGCATAAAGGTAGCCTAATTTTTTGAGGAGGGTTAGAATGAACAGGAGGTAGGGAGTCAACTTAAAACCCATACTGAAAAATACCATCATCATCTGGGGGATTTCTAGAATAGAAATTAAGATTTTTTCCTTAAGTTCAAAATGTCAGTAAGACGGACTTGGGTGTCTCTCACACCCACTGACTCATGATATAAACTCCTTTCGTAAGCTCTTTTCGACATCCTTAATATTCATAAGCTAAACCTACTCAAGAATTCAAGGAGGGAGGACCAATAGTGAGAAAGTACTAACCTGGTAGTAAAAGGTGAGTGTTGGATCTTCAATCTTGGCGTAGAGGCGATGGTTTTTATGGAGAAAATGGTGCAGAACAGCAAGCGAGGAAGCTAGGTAGAAAATGAGCTTGAAAGCTTGTGGATAGGTGTATTTAATTTAGAAATTACTTGCTAAATACAGATAGGATACCCATCATGATTTCGATCAAATAGAGATTAAAGATGCTCTAATATCAAAGTAACGCCCCATCCATCGGGCCCGACAAGTGGGTTAAGTTCCTCGCATATTTGGGCCCGATGCTCTTATAGACCGCCGATTATTTGAACGATACACAGTCAGATCTCATCGGGTGGAGGTGGGCGTTTTAACACACTTGCTCCTTCTTTCCCGATGGGAATGAGAGTTGTTAGATGATAAAAATTATAACAGGTACGACTTATCGGGGAAAAGTGAGTTGTTTAACTAGTGAGCACGTCCTACACGATGGCGTGTATCAACCGTTAATTTGAAACAAGAGGGAAAATATTCGTAGATTAAGCTTCTGGGATAAACAATCTAACAAACGTGAAGATCAAGGAGCAATTTTGATCTCGAGAATATAAGAGGGAGTCATATGATGAGGGAGGCACAAGGCGAGACTAACAGAAGGAGCCAAGATCTAATTGGGGTCAAATTGGTGACAACATTTGGCTCCAACTGGGGATGATGCTCCCTTGCAGGGATCAAGAACATAGACCAGAAGCCTTCATATTGGGCATGGAGTTGAAAAAGGAAATTGAAGAGACAAAAAGTAATAAAAATAAAATCTTTTTCATCTTAAAGGCTCATTCAATCAATAACAAGAATGAAACAAGAATAAATATGAGGTCCCAGTATGTATAGATTAACAATTTCAATGATTATTTACATAAACAAAATACATTTGTTTGTATATTTAGTGTATCAGGGTAGCTATGATAATGTTTGAGGCACATGATCTCTAAAATGATAAACGTCTCACTTCATCAGAATATTCAACATTATAACAAGTCATACATGCTTACAATTAGCGATTATGAAATTGCATAAATCATAGAACTAATTAATATTCATAAGAGTGACTTCCATTTTTAGGTAATATTTTATTGAAACTAAAGAGGCCAGTGATAAGAGATTTATTTCCCTTTTTGCTGCATGCCATGAGTTTCTAGAATCAGATGTCACTCCATTGCCAGCTAGCATCCATAGCCTTGACGGAGTCATCTACTATCTTGAGACGATGAACTTTCTGGATTCTTGTTTGCTCTTTGTGTTAGAGGCCATTCTTTCAATTATCTAGCGATAAAAGCATTCACAAGATGGGAGGATTACACATTGGAATTAGTCCAATACCACTGACCTTGCTCCATTGCCAGCGATAATTTATAGCCTCGGCGGAGATGTTAGCATACCCCATCAGAAGTTACCTCAACAATAGGAGTGAGAGGATTGCACAATAGATTTTAATCTAGAACCACTTGCCTTGCTCCACTGCCAGTGAGCGTTTATATCCCCGACGAAGATACCAGCATGCCCCACCCAAGAAAACAAAACTTCTTATCCCTAGGGTTGTATGGTGATAAGGGAAGGTATCATGTATGGTTATAATGTAACTAGTCCTACCAAAGTTTTAATTAAATTTTATGAAAGCCTAATCTCATGGTTATAGGACTAGCTTTTATGAATTAATGTTGTCCCTTAGTATTTATGTGTAAGTAATATGAAAGAGAGATGTGGCGATGAATGTTGATTATGAGGTTAACATTGAATAAATTGATATTTGATCCCTTTAAATCTTGTTAACCCTCAAACATGATTTACAAACAAAGTGTTTAAATAAGTATTAAAAACTTGTTAATATGGTTCATACTAAGGATTCATAGATGTGTATTCCATTCTACTATGATTGCATAAAGACTCTTCAAGATGAAAAAACATTCATCTTTATTCTTTCTAAACCTAAGAAGCATAAACGATTTATTTATGTACATGGTTTATAAACAATGTGTTTCAATGACAATATTTATCAAAGAAATAAAAAATCCATTGTAACCAAACATTTTTTTTTTATCAATGACAAACTTCCTAACACTGGGCCTCATTCTTAACCAAAATTGTAGTGTAGGAAGCAAAGATATGTTTCGTCAACTAACATTCCTCTCGGAAGAGAGTAGATATAAAAAGGGCATGAAATTGATGTTTTTTTTAAACTTGATTATCCATTCCTCCACAAAGTAATGATATCCTATTTGTAAATTTAAACGATCAAAATTTTCAAGCGTGAAATTTTTAACAATTATTTAATAGGAGGGATTCTTGTTGCTTTCCGAAATGGTTATAGATTTAGTCCCACAACATTCTTCAGATTAATGATTTAAAACATATAAATAGTATTCTTTGTAAAAGTCAACATTTTTCAAACCAAAGTTTGTAGTACTATGATCAAATTCCTTAGTATATTGTGAAAGGGATTGTAAATGAAAAGGTTTAATGTCATTATGTGAAGAAACAACCTCAAAAATTTGAGTAAACGTATCATCATTAGAAACATGAGAAACTGAATTTTCCTTGTTATGAGACTTATGTTCTAAAAATTGTGAATTTAAATCATGATTATCTTGTAGGCTATTACATCAGTTATAACTATAATAACTAGGAGGAGATGAAATGAAATAATTGATATTTTTAATTTCATTTTCATTTATGAATTCATTTTCCTCATATTTATAATAAACAAGTTGCGAAGATTAATTTATATATACAGCTTGAGTGGGCCTAATGGTTAAGAGCATGTGTTTCCTCCTAAGAGGTCACAAGTTCAAAACCAGAGGGGGGTAGAGTATGTATGCCTTCGTAGACTTAGCAGTCAAATCGCTGCGCGGAGGTGGGTCCCTTGTCCCACAAATAAGGGGGTCTCATACACCAATTTGGTGTCTGGCTGTGACCTTAAAATGGATATTATATATATATATATATATATATATATATATATATATATATATATATATATATATATATTATAATAATAATTATTAAATAATTTAAATAAATAAATAAATTATCTTTTTAATCTAACCATTAATCCTAACTTTTACCTTAATAACCGAATATTATAACTTTAATTATAGAATATATATATATATATATATATAATTGTTAATAAATAAGTTAAATAAATAAATAATTACATCTTTAACCTTAAAATTATTTTATTTTTATATTTTAACTAACTTCCATAAAAATAAACTAACCATTGAATTATTATTGAATAAAAATACTAGTCAACTTATGATTTTAATTAAAATATATATATATATATATATATATATATATAGAATACCAATAATAATTATTTAATAATTTGAATAAATAAATAAATTATCAAACCAACCATTAAAATTATTAATCCTAACTTTTACCTTAATAACCTAATATTATTAAATATATATATATATATATATATATATATATATATATATTATTTTTAATTTAAATAAATAGATAAATTCCCTTTTTAAAACCAACCATTTTACCTAATTTAACTTATTTCCATAAGAAAAATAATAATAATAATAATTATAATAATAACATTAAATTAATAAATAAGAATTTGACCTGGGTCCTAAGGTCAAAATTAGCCGTTAGTCAATTTAGCCTTGGAGACTCTGCTCAGACTATTTATCATGCTAAGCTGGATTTGTTTCTTCAGCTTGTCCTGACGATGAACCACACTAGTTGGTTCGAAACGCGTCGACAAATGTATGTCTACATGTGATTTACGCCGAAGTTATTCTTTCAAATATTATGGATCACAGAAGCCTCAATTCAACTAAGTTGCGAAGATGTTGATTCAATTAAGTTACCGTATCCCTTATTTTGACAAGTATTAAAAATATCTAAAGTATGTTCAAAACATTTACTAAACTCATGAATAGATAAGCCTACTTCATGATTCAATTCATCTTTATATCAATCATAAAAAGGGGGTTGGGAAAAGTAAACACAAACACTAGGTGAAGTTGAGTCAAAAGAGTCAAATATCAATACACGTAATAGCTTCCTTGTTACATCACAAAAAGGTTTAAGAATAGGATCAATAGGTTGAAGAAAATATTTTTTTATCTGTTTTTGTTGAGGAAGTTAAGGAATATGTAACATAATGTCTGATTGGTAGGATGTATGATCATATATTTCTGATGTAACATCTCCTTTATTACTATTATTATTATCATCCGCTAAGCATGAAACCAAAGATAGATTAGATCCACTAAGAGTTATAGAATTTGAGGATTTCTTTAAGCATAAATGTGTTGTAGGATATTCTATTAAAGAAAGAGAAGTGTCTTGTTCCCGATCTTCAATATTTGACAACACATCCTGTTCATTAATAAATTTGATAGAAAGTGATTTTTCAAGGTTTTCAAAATTTGCTTCATTACTATTGCTTTCTATTTCACATTCATAACCCATTTGGGTTTCTTCATTGTTGTCATCATATCGATTTTCAA
Organism: Pinus tabuliformis; assembly: GCA_031772625.1. Classification (NCBI taxonomy): domain Eukaryota; kingdom Viridiplantae; phylum Streptophyta; class Pinopsida; order Pinales; family Pinaceae; genus Pinus; species Pinus tabuliformis. The sequence goes on from CM062817.1 coordinate 1,127,650,803, forward strand.
CGTTATTATCATTATTATGTTCACAACAATCAAAGTCAAGTAATCATATAAGATACATACATATATGATAATCACGAAAACTTGTATGAAAATATTTGAGAGAGGAAATTGTACCAGGAGGGAGACTTCTGTACCACTTCCGAGTGTTGCGTTCCAAGGACATCATGAATAACTTCATTAGAACATCTTCATGATGTACTCCCATATTTGGAGTGCACTTGTGGAAATCTATAAGATGTTAGGTCGGATTGTCCCCTTCATCATTTCGAAAACGAGGCAGGTGAGCATCCCGTATGTCTATGTTTGGTAGCTCATGTGGAGAACCTGCAATATCAAAAAAATTCAAATTAGTGAAACATGAAGAAATCCATGAAACCACTATTGAAACGAAAAAGAACAAGCTAAATAACAAAGGAACCATCAGGTGAACAAATAAGCAAGAAATATTTACCTTAAACCGTATAAGGCGCATACAATTGTAACCTAGTCCACTAATTAACCATTAGCTAAGTTACTAAAGGAAACAAAAATTATACCTTCATTTCCGGGCAGTGATGCCAAAAGATGTTGGTGCTCAAATTGACCCGGTAACTGAGGACAACCTGAGACCACATCATTGAGGATCCTAGATCCCCCCATTTTAGGCGACAAGGGTTGGCCTCCCTTTCGCCACAAGGGGTATTCCTTGGTGACAATCAACATTGAATAATCATTGTAAAATGGTGTGAATTAAATAGATTTTCTAATTAAATGAATAAATAGGCCAAATTATAGATCTGAAAGTGTAACGTTTAAATAAATATAGATTAAAATTTGGGAAAGTGAACTTATAGTAATTAAAAGATCGATAATTACTATTAAAACCTTAAGTATGCAATGAGAAATGAAAAAACACAAATTAGAGATGAATATGAAAATGGAAATTAAAAAAAGTGTTAGTTGTACTTGTACCCCACTTATTGGTTTCTCATCATGATGAAAAAGAATGAAATAGAATAATCTCATGTATTATTGCATTCCATTCTCCGCTAAAAGACAAACATTAAGACATGTTCATTGACTGATAGTATGAATATCTAAAAAAAAAACGAATCCTTTAATTGTTCCGAAAACTAATGCTAATCAAGTCAACTACCAGCTTGTCAACAAATATCTAAGTTCAAGCACATAAATTACAAGCAATAAAAAATGAAGAAGAGGAGTAGACACTATTGTAATACATATATCTGCAAATGATATTGTAATAAAACTATCAACATCGAGTGTTTTCTAGTTAATTAAACAATATATGACACAAAATTCATAAATTTGATTCCTCCAATAATATTAATATATGAAAGGATCAAGAATTAAGTAAGGTACTGCAATGTAAACAAGCAATAAGGTCCCTTGTGTAAACTACAAAATGCATCAGTGTATACACACAGAAAACAATATGGCAATGAAAAGGAAAACTGGAAAATATGATAAAACAAAAGGTTATAAAAGCATTATTGATCGGTCTGTCCAACAAGTGCAATCAGACCGTCTCGAATCATAAGTCTTTTCTTGCCTTCAAATTTGTCCCTCCAACTCCCTCTCGAATGAGAAAATTAAGGGTTTGATACAAAGATTTGAATAAATGTTTTACATAATTGTTACATAATTATTTGCTTAATATTCTAATGTAAAGGGAAACGTGAATAATCTCAAATAACTTTGGAACTTCAATCTTTTCCGGCGGTCTTGAAAATTAAGGAAAAGTATGATTTATTGTTTGTCTATTTGCGTGGGTGTTAATCCATTGTAATCTAATTTTGCATAAAACAAATTAAAGTGAGTCTAAATAATTAAATATAAAAATGCAGTAAATATTTTTTTCCTTACCTCATAATTATTTCAACAACCTTTATTTTGGTATTGACTTTAAAAAATATTGTGTTTTTTAGGTAAAACCTCATACCTCATGCTTCTTTTATGAACTCCCTTAGTAAATCTGGAAAACCCCTTCAAAAAATAACAAAACATAAATTGCAAATTTATTTGAGTATTTTCTCGATTTAACCGTTACAGTAAATCATTGTAAGTCCAATGCATACTTAGGCTATCCAGTATTATCTCATGATGGATCTCGTTTGAAATAAAACACTAGCCAAAGAAATCAACGAGGTTGGGAAAACCTTAAATCTTGGAAAAAAAAATATTGACATATTGTATACACATTTATTTAATTTCTTCTCAATTTGTTTTTTCTAGTAAAACACCGTAAACCTTCCCAACCTGTAAAAATAAAAACCTTAGAATATATTTTGCACATACAAATCCATGGAAATAAAAACAAAACATTGACGAAGTCAAATGAATTCTTCATGAAATTAAATAGATTTTGGAAGAGAAATAATTTAAAAGCTCTAACAAAGTTGTGGCCATAAAGAACCTATGGATTAATGCCATTTTAAATCAGCCATTCTCATTTTACATCGTGCAAGGAATATGAGATGGCTTAGTGAGCTCTTATTCACCAACTGGAATCCCCTTCGTTGACCTTATTTTAATGAAGGGCCCACATTTCTCATCGGGTGTGTATTTATTGGTGAATTAACCTCCTACTTTGACCCGATGGCACCCATATTAATGATGTGAGGTCATGGGCATAATTTTCGATGTGATCTTTCATTTATTAAGATATGGTTCAATAAATATGTTGTCCTTTAGTCCCTTTAACACAACATGAAAATAATTCTCACAGACAAGGTTTTGCATAAATAATTTAGATGTAACGCTATAAGGTCAATCTTTGGAAAATAAAATATATAGGGTATGTTGTTTTGTAATTAATGATTTTCATATATTACCCTAATATTTCATGAGCATTCATTTCATCAAAAGTTTTAAATTTTATTTTCTTTTCACAACTTTCATGTTTTACGTCATAATTTACTCGCGGTAACATTTGTAAAATTATGTTTCTAATACGTATTTCGCACATATATATGCATATAGATTTAAGAAGTCAACGCCCTTAATCATCCAAACTCCAAATTTTAAATATTATTAATATATATCTTTTTCCTCCTTTTAGTGGACATTGTTTCCCCTTTTTTGGGAGTTCTTAGTGATAGTAATAATATCTCAATTATGTTTAGTCACATATACTAGTTAGTGATATTTAATCTTTTAATTGTTTGTATTTTGAATTTATATGTGACTTATATAACTAAAATCATAATAAAGCATTTCATATGCATATTTATAGTGTGACTTTTCTTTCACATTGCTTAGTTATTAGCCCTACTTAGGGTTGTTCTAATCCCTTGTATTGATTTGTCTTTTGTATTTTAAGAAGTTGAAATAGGCGAGACAAAACAGAAAAAGGCTTGCGCGAGTGAGGGTGCATAAAGGTAGCCTGCTTTTTTGAGGAGGGTTAGAATCAATGAGAGGTATGGAGGCAACTTAAACCCTGGATTCAATAAGACCATCATCATCTGGGGGCTTTCTAGAAGAGAAATTAATATTTTTTCCTTAAGGTCAAAACGTCGGTGAGACAGACTTGGGTGTCTCTCACACCCACTGACCCATGATATAAACTCCTTTCGTAAGCTCTTTTCGACATCCTTAATATTCAGAAGCTAAACCTACTCAAGAATTCAAGGATGGAATACCAATAGTGAGTAAGTACTAGCTTGGTAGTAAAAGGTGCAAAGGGTTATGTTGGATTTTAACTCTTGGTGCAGAGGCGACTGTTATTGCAGAGAAAATGGTGTAGAACGACAATCAAGGAAACTAGACCTATAAAATGTTCTTGAAAACTTGCGGATATGTGTATTTAATTTAGAAATGCCCTACTAAACACAAATAGGTCACCCACCATGATTTCAATCAAATATGGATTAAAGATTCTCTAATATTGACACAATGTTCCATCCATCGGGCTTGATGAGTGGGTTAAGTTCCTCACATGTTCAAGCCCGATACTCTTATAGACTTCTTATTATGTGAATGATATATGGTCATATCTCATCGAGCAGAGGGGGGCGTGTTAGCACCCTTTCTCCTTCATTCCCGATGGGAATGAGAGCTTTCAGATGATAATAAATCTAATGACTATGACTTATTAGGGAGAAGTGAGTTGTTTAACTTGTGAGCATGTCCCGCTCGATGGTGTGTATCAATTATTAATTTGAAACAAGAGGGAAAATCTTCAGAGATTAAGCTCTTAGGATAAACAATCTAACAAACGTGAAGATTATAAGTAGCAATTTTGATCTCAAGAATGTAAGAGGGAGTGATATGATGAGGGAGGCATAAGGTGAGACTGAAAAAAGGTGCCAAGATCTAATTGGGGTCGAGTTGGTGACAACATTAGCCTCCAATTGTGGATGACGTTCCCTTGTGGAGGATCAATAATATAGACCAGAAGCCTTTATATTGGGTACAGAATCGAAAAAGGAAACTCAAGAGACAAAACATAATAAAAGGAAAAAAAAAATTGCATCTTAAAGGCTTAGCCAATTGATAGCAAGAACGAAACATGAATAAATGTGAGGCCCCATTATGTATAGGTTAACAAGTTCAATGATTATTTACATACATAAAAGACATTTGTTTGTATATTTAGTGTACTAGGGTAGCTATGATAATGTTTAAGGCACATGATCTCAAAAATGATAATTTTCTTACTTCATAAGAACATTCAACATTATAACAAGTCATACCTGCTTACAGTTAGTGATTTTGAAATTGCATAAATCATAGAACTAATTAATATTCATAAGAGTGACTTCCATTTTTGAGTAAGATTATGTTGAAATTAAGGAGGCTAGTGGTGAGGGATTTGTTTCCCTATTCGTCGATAGACATGAGTTTCCAGAATCGGATGTCGCTCCGCTACGAGCGAGCGTCCATAGCCCCAACGAAGTTATTCACTATCATGAGATGAGGAAATTTTTGGATTCTTGTTTTCTCTTTGTGTTAGAGGCCCTTCTTTCAAATTATTTAGAAATCATATCATTCACAGGATTGGAGGATTATGCACTAGATTTAATCCAATACCACTGACCTTGCTCCACTACTAGCAAGCATTCATAGCCCCAGTGGAGATGTCAGCATACCCCATTAGAAGTTACCTCCACAGAAGGAGTGGGATGATTACACACTAGATTTTAATCTAGCGCCACTAGCCTTGCTCCACTGCCAGTGAGTGTCTATAGACCCGACAGAGAGACGAACATGCCCAATCAAAGAAAACATAAGTTCTTATCCCTAGGGTAGTATGGTGATAATGGAAGGTATCATGTATAGTTATAATGTAACTAATCCTACCAAAGTTTCAATTAAATTTTATCAAAGCTCAATCTTATGGTTATAGGTCCAGCTCTTATGACTTAATGTGATCCCTTAGTATTATGTGTAAGTAGTATGAAAGAGAGACGTGGCGAGGATTGTTCAATATGAGGATGACATTAAAGAAATTTATATTTGATCCCTTCAAATATTGTTACCCATCAAACATGATTTCCAAACAAAGTCTTTAAATAAGTACTAAAAAATCGTTAATATAGTTCATACTAAGGATTCATAGATGTGTATTCCATTCTACTATGATCGCATAAAGACTCTTCAAGATGAAAAAACATTCATCTTTATTCATTCTAAACCTAGGAAGCATAAAAGGTTTATTTATGTACATGGTTTATATACAATGTGTTTCAATGACAATATTTATCAAAGAAATAAAAAAATCCAATGTAACAAAACAGAAATTTTACCAATGGAAAACTTCCTAATACTTGGCTCCATTCTTAACCAAAATTGTAGTATAGGAAGCAAAGAGTAAGTTTCTTCAACCAACATGCTTCTTAGAAGAGAGTAGATATAACATCGACATGAGATTGATGTTCTTTTAAAAACTTGATTCGTCCATTCCTCCACAAAGTCATGATATCCCATTTGAAAATTTAAATGATCAAAAATTTCAAGTGTGAAATTTTTAACAATTATTTCATAGGAGGGCTTCTTGTTGCTTTCCAAAATGGTGATAGAGTTTGTTCCACAACATTTTTCATATTCATGATTTAAAACAGATAAAGATTATTCTTTGAAAAAGACAACATGTTTCAAATCAAAGTTTGTAGTACCACGATCCAATTCCTCATCATATTGAGAAAGAGATTCTAAATGAAAGACATTAACGTCATTATGTAATGCAACAACCTCAAAAATTTGAGTAAATGTATCATCATTACAAACAAGAGAAACTACATTTTCCTTATTATGAGACTTATGTTATGAAAATTGTGAATTTAAATCATGATTATCTTGTAGGCTATTACTTTGGTTATAGCTATAATAACTAGGAGGAGATGAAAGGAAATAATTGATACGTTTAATTTCATTTTCATTTATAAATTCATTTTCCTCATAGTTATCATATATAAGTTGCGAAGATGTTGATTCAATTAAGTTATCATAGCCCTTATTTTTACAAGTATCAAAAACATCTAAAGTATGTTCAAAACAAGAACTAAACTCATGATAAGATTGTAAGCCTACTTCATGACTCAATTAATCATTATATTGATCATAAAAAAGGGTTTGGGAAAAGTCAACATGAACACTAGGTGAAGTTGAGTCAAAAGAGTCAAAGATCAGTTCATGTAATAGTTTCCTTGTTACATCACAAAAAGGTTTAATAATAAGATTAATAGGTGGAAGAATATCTTTGTTTATCAGTTCTTGTTGAGTACTATTAGGAATATGTAACAAAATGTCTGATTGGCAGGATGTAGAATCAAACATTTCAAATGTAACCTCTCCTTTATTACTATTATTATTATCGTCCTCTAAGCATAAAATCAAAGATATATTAGATCCACTAGGAGTTATAGAATTTGAAGATTTCTTTAAGCATAAATGTGTTGTATGATATTCTATTAAAGAAAGAGAAGTGTCTTGTTCCTAGACTTCAAGATTTGACAACACATCATGTTCATTAATAAATGTGATAGAAGGTGATTTTTCAAGGTTTTC